>OX326956.1:23086356-25868856 GCA_946800325.1 Luzula sylvatica
GGAGTAAAAAGTCATGGATACATCATAATTCATAATTGACAAGCCCAGCAGAAGGAAGAAGAAAATCACTGCATCTTTTTAATTTGTAAAAATAATAAAATTTGAAAACAATATTTTCTGGTCAAATTCGCCCCCCACCCCTCCACTCCCCTCAGGGCAGGCGCCCTCCTATGCACCGACCGCCCCCCTCCAACCCCCCTCGGGGCAGGCACCATCTATGTGCCGACCGCCCCCCTCCAACCCCCCTCGGGGCAGGCGCCATCTATGTGCCGACCCCCCCCCCCCCCTCCGAACCCCCCTCGGGGCAGGTGCCCTCTAAGCGTCCGACAGCCCCTCTCCAACTCCCCTCGGGGCAGCCGTCCTCTATGCTCCCCCAGCCAGGCGTCCTCTATACGCCGACCCCCCCCCTTCGGGGCAGGCGCCCTCTATGTGCCGCCCGCCCCCCTCGGGGCAGACGCCCTCTATGCGCCGACCGCACCCCCTCCAACCCCCCCCCTCGGGGCAAGCGCCATCTATGTGCCGACCGCGCCCCCATCGAACCCCCCTCGGGGCAAGTGCCCTCTAAGCGCCGACAGTCCCTCTCCAACTCCCCTCGGGGCAGCCGTCCTCTATGCTCCCCCAGCCAGGCGTCCTCTATGCGCCAAACCCACACCCATGTGCCCCCCTTATGCCCCGAATCCCCGTTAGTTAAAAATAAAACTAAGCAGTCTTATCCCTCTCGTAAAGAAGGTTTCTTTCTCCATTAATATGAATTTTCTGTTCTATCTCTCTCTCTCTCTCATAAAACTAGCCCAAGCAAGAAATTCAAGCCGCATAAACTCTTGTCTTCCCTTTATGTCTGGCTCGCTCGTGCCTGACTTTCTCATCTCTTCTCTTGTGACGACGCTCAAAAAGATTAACGAATCGGAGGAGGTGTCTCTCTTTCTCAATATCTTTTCATTGACCTCAATCTGCTCTTTCGGTCGAACTTTTGGTGTTGTGTCTGGGTCAACAAATCGGAGTTGGTGTCCCTCTCATATCAATATGAGTAATGATAGGGGACCACGAATTAGGTACCTAAGAATTGACCACACTTGCCACGTGACAGCTGCCCATTGGCTGCATTAAAGTTGTGCAAAAGATGCAGCTAATGGGCAACTGCCACGTGGCAGGTGTGGTCAATTCTTGGTACCTAATTCGTGGTCTCTATCGTTACTCTCAGGGGCGGATCTAGGGGGGGGGGGGGGGGGGGGGGGGGGGGCCATGAAATCGGGAACCGATATATTAGCGATAAAATGAGGTGATTTTGTTTTTTGGAAAGTGATAAATATGATAAAATTTGTAAGTATTTCACAAAAATTAGTGTAGTCTAGTGGTAAAATTGTTGTTTGGGAGATTGGAGGTCTTGAGTTCAAGACCCTAAAGGCACATATTTTGATTTATTTTTTATTTCGGCTCCCCCTATAAAATCCGGCACCCCCTATATATGGATCCTGGATCCGCCCCTGGTTACTCTGATAATATGAATATCAAGACTAAGAAGAACTGTCAGATAGAAACAAAATCTAGAGTGAATTGATGAACAAAAAGAGGAAACACTGGCGGTTAAATTTCATCAAATCAATATTTATAAGATTAGATCGGACGGTCAACGACGTGTGTGGACAAGATCTAGTCAATGCTCACCGGACAAGCTCCATACCCGAAGATAGGGGGGAGGGCTCTCTACTTATAGATGTACTGTTATCTAATTTTACTTCATTTTCCCTAGACTCGGTGTATTAGATTGTGAGGAGGGCACCAGATATAAAAGCACTCTAATTCCATCCATTAAATTGTGAACCGAGCTCATGTTAAAAAATATGGAAAATGTTAACGTTGAAAATATTTTGTTAACGTTATAATTAAGACTATATTAACGTTGGATTAAGACTGTTAGACTTTTTTTACCATTGGAAATTAGCATATGAGATGTGAGATATTATATTTCTTGTCTAAAAAGTTAAAATTAATATTATTACTGTTCGAAAATAGAAAAAATATTTGCCATTACTTTTTCAATCTTCATCTTTTTTTTCCCCGCTGATTCTCAGTTATTTTTTGGGAGCTTTGTTTTTTTTTATTGTTCCAACACATAAAATATGACTTTTGAGACTGATTTTCTCAGATACATGGGTTTTCATTTTTTATGAGGAAATTACAGTAATTATCAGCAAATTTATTTGAAGTTTTTGTAAGGTTTCTTCATAAATATTTGCTGGTAATTTAACACGTAGTTAAATTTCAATTCGAAATTGTTATTTTCGGCTTTTATTTTGGATTTGAAGATTTAATCACGTGCCAGAATTTATCAGATTACAAAATAATACAGGTCTGTGGTTGTTCACAATTTTAAGAATGTTCTTTCTAAAAATTATTTATTTTTGTTTCATCTCATGTTCACTTCAAATACTAATTCATGTAATTCAAATATGAAGTAATTTCATTCTTGTTAGGGCACATGTAAAAAAATTATTTTGGCCCGTCGCATTTTTTGCACATTTACATATATTACACTTAGTGGATTCTTTTCTAATATTCTTCATTGCACATTTTTTTATTAAGGTGTTTTTATTTGGATAGATATATATATAGTTCAAGTGGATTGTTCCGCCGGCGAATGTATGCGGTTATGTACTTCCATGCCGAGGATTTGTTCGTTCGTATCTTTTTCAATCTCAACAGACCCCATGACATTATGTTCTTCATATCAAATCATGTTCTTTTAATCTACAGATTATTCAAAAAAAATTTTAAGCAAATGAGAAGTAACCCGAAATGAACTTGTTTGGGTAAATTGGAGGATTTGGCAAGAAACTTCAGTCAAATAAGCCAAAGATAACTAGAAATATTCCGGATCAACAGCTTTAACAACAAAATAACCGAGCCATAGATCTTCCCCACTATAATTACATTCATCCAAAAAAACAACCCTTCACAGTAGCATACGAAACCCTAATAATACTTCTCAAAAGATAACTAGAAAATAAAAGCAAAAGAGCTTAGCAATAAAACATAACTTCCTTGACATTCTCCTTGATTTTCGGAAGGTTGAAAATCTCCATCTGCCTTTCGCGAGACCGTTCGCCTGCTGAGCTGGAAGCCTCTGGTTGGTCCATGTCCATGTAGTGCCGTGCACGAAATGCAGCCAAGTGTGCATAATAGACAGGAGGTACTGGCCAACAAAACAAAGTTTATTTCATTGCAAACATATAAACTATTAAATAGAGCTTAGAGATTTTAAGTAAATTTGACAAGGCGGCTTACCTACAGATACTGAGCGCGTGCACCTCGCATAGCTACAATCACAAAAAAAAGAAAAATCAGAAATCAACGATCTGTACGCCCCACACCCACACACACACAAACACACACCCAGAGAGAGAGTATTACGTGTAACAAAGGTTGTTAGTGAGAGTTTGGAGAGCATCCGCACTGAACTTGTTTTCATCATA
Organism: Luzula sylvatica; assembly: GCA_946800325.1. Taxonomy (NCBI): domain Eukaryota; kingdom Viridiplantae; phylum Streptophyta; class Magnoliopsida; order Poales; family Juncaceae; genus Luzula; species Luzula sylvatica. The sequence continues at coordinate 23,089,830 of OX326956.1, forward strand.
AAGAACGTGATAGTGCGTAGGTCTGCTAGTACCCTAAAACATCAAAAATTCCAAAAAGAACAAAATGAAGTTAAAATCTTGAAAAATGCACATCAAAAGAGAATAATCTTCTGAAAAAATATTTCAGGCTACCTGAATGCCAGCATGGCTACAAAGATAGAAGTCGAATTGGGTTGGATGGCATATCTTCGTGTCTACAACCGTACCTAACATATCACAAATTGTGTACGAGTTATACATTATTTATCTTGCTTGTAATTTATGCAACTAAATTGAAGTACCTGGTAGAATATTTCCACTTCTATCGGTTGAATCACGACGTCCATGAACTTCAGGAAATAATCGAGTGTGGTGACGTTTTTGCACAACTACGAACGTAACAGGAGGTAAATAACCTTCCTCTAGAGAAGCACATGCCTACATACAAAAATTGAAATTATTAAAAATAATCATAATTTATCATTAAATCTGCTATAATAACCAAGCCAAAAGATTGCCAAAGAATTAAAATCTGTACCTTTCTAATCTTGTCCATTTCATGTATGAGCACATGGCTAAATTGTCCTTCGCTCACACCATCCCTGCAAGTTCCACAAGACATGAACGTAAAAACTAAAATAAAGTAAGAGACAAAAATGAAATTAAATTTCAGCGACAAGAATGACGAACCTGTAGAAAATAATCCGGTGTGGCTTTTGCCCGCCATTAGACTTGTAGAAGGATATTAAAAGCTCTCTACATTCATTTAACAATTAGCATTAAAACTAAGAAAAAGATCATTAATTTAAATAACGGTCAACCTGATCAATCCACCGGGTTTACTTCCTTTTTGCGGATCCACCACATTCGAAAACATATCCGTTATCATTTCCACCCGATGAGTCTGCGCAGAAATTAGACCTTTATATTTCGTCACCTCAGGCCAATCCATAGATGCGACAACCTATTAGAAGTTGTGAAATATAAAATAAAATTGAATAGTTTAAAACGAACAGTTTTTTTAAAATACAAAGATTCTAACAGCAGCAATGGATGGAGACGAATCCTCGCCAGGTGAAGGATGAGTGACATCGGCACCAAATATAATGGTCGGATGAGAGCCACGACTATTACAACAGCGAATTACATATGGAATTTTTCCACAAAGTGCATCTTCTAGAACAGTGTTTCTACCACCAACCTATCACAAAGCAACAGATCAGCACACTAGTGTTGCACAAGTTTTGACTGAATGAGCATAACTAAAGCTATGTACTGACCTTAACATTGATCTTTAGAGCCACATTTTCTTGATATTGATTGCCACCTTTAGACAATTTTTTGAATTGGAGGCATTGCGTGACGATTCCAAGCTCAGTCTCGCATATTTTCTTTATCTTTCCTGCAACGGTAAAAATAGCAACAACATACAATTATACAAGTCACAAAAAAAGCAAACAAATAATAACAATAATACCATAGGAACCAGTGAAGTCTGGGAGGATAACTATAAGTAGCTTTAGGCATCCATTTGGCATGTTTTTCTCTGCGAGTTGATGAATCTTTCTCAATACACCATCTATATTGTTGGCATTCTCCACTATTGGTTCCATGCATGGTCTTGGATTGAAAACCTTTCCAAAGTTAATACAAATGAACCCAATTAAATAAACAAAAATGAATTTCTATACAAGGTTCAAGTTATTACCATTTCAACTTAAAATGATAACTCAATTGATCAATGTCTAGATTGAATTTATCATGTGAAATAAACAAAAATGAGGTACACTATATTATAGCTCTAATAAATAACATACCAATATGATAAAACTTGTGCATCAAAAATAAGAACAAAATTGTAAAAATAGTACCATTCCCATAGTGTTACACATCGAAACCAAATCATTGCAGAATCTAGCAACATCGTTCTGATTCATCATTCTTGAAAAGCTAACACAAGCCCAGCGATCAACCGTACCACCATTGATCATTTTCTGAACATAAATATTGAAAACAGCAGATTAATAAAATTATAAAAATTAAAAATATGTTTATGGTTTAGGCTTAATCACCTTTCCAATCATGTTCCATTGACCCACTTGAGGAGTGCATGTTTTGTCTTTTCCAGACTCGTGATATTTCAACTAAAAAAAGGAATCATATACGTAATTAAATCTTCCACTAACAATAATTACGAGTTAACAAAATTAAACATGTGTACCTTTGGCGGAGGAAGGACACGAGCATCGACAGAAACCATTTGATTCGAGACTTTTATTCCAAATTCCCTGGCATAATTATCCTCATTATAACGGTTTTGATGCACCACCTACGAAAAGAAATATAAATATTCATAAAATCACAGATTTCCATAATGAGCATTAAAAATAATAAATGTAATATAATATTCCATACTTCAACAATGTTTTTTTCCCGGTCCAGTGGACGTTTACAACAAGCTTTAAGCATTGAAGTAACTTGTTTTTCATTGAGCTTTTTTAAGTACCTCTGTCCAGGTATAATATTACACACCTAAAAAGAAGAGTTGTAAATAAAGTAAATAAGAAACTAAAAAGGATTTTATAATTTCAGTTTTTAAGAATAAAACCTCCATTGGGAGATACATGATCTTTTTGTCATTGCCAGCTTGAAGACACGGCAATCTAGTATGCCTTAAATTGTAGTGATATTGCTCCTTAAAGTATCCTACTACAGAAATCATTCTCTGTTCTTCTCCCATAGGAAATCTAAATAGAACATTATCACAACAAAATTACCAAAATTTACTTCAAGAATTATTTCAAAACGTACAAAATTGATTAAACAAAATATATAATAAGAGAAGTACGTTAAATTTTCCGTAGGAACACGTGTAACATCTGTAATTTTGTATCTGATGCAATTTTCTGGGCGATGCGTCGCCTCCACTCTTACACCTTTAAGTATTTTCCTTAGCTATTATTGTGGGGGAAAAATACATAACATATTATTCATTTTTTTTCATTCTATGAAATGAAACATTAGAAAAATATAATTATCGATAAGTACCTTAATTCGATCTCTATCACTGAGAGGTCTAGAAACGTCTCTTAAATTCAAGAATTGCATTACGAAGTCCAAGACAGGCATGCCTTTGTAAAACGAAGTTGCCGCTGAATCTACACGCATAATACCACATTGATTAGGACCAAACACAATTAGAAATGGATATCTAGAAGGGGAAAACTTTCAAAAATTGCTCCTACCAACGTTTAGCGATAAACCCATTTGAGTTGGACGAAGACTCTGATAATATCCACGCCAACATTCCACGCCATCTCCCAAATCACCTCCATGCCCAAATTCCAGAGAAAAGAAAGACCGCCCACCAATAGTATACCTACAATGTCATTAATATATTCAATAACTGTACTAATTTACTGTAAAGTTCGAACAAATGATATCAATTTAAGTTAAACTAAAACCAAATACTTATTTGTTGGAGATTCCCTCAAGACAACATCTAAAGTTTGAATAGTCTCCTGCGGCACATCTAACTGCCTCCCTCTCAAGAACTCGGTCAGGTGATGCACGTCAGCCCTTCCGGCGAGTTTTATCGCAACCCTAAACTCCCTCTCCTTTCCACTCTGACCCCTACAATCATATAACAGGTTGCATAATACATGAATATATACATTCTAAAGGAAGTATTTGTAGAGCATGTGTACATACCGTCCATTTTGATCTTTGTTTGGCAACTTGGTTACGAACTCTTTCGATTTGAAGGGGAATTCTCCGGCTGTATATAGAGATTTTCTACCATCATAGGCCGGCAACTTGCCGCCTAAGATGGATTTCTGGTGAGTTTTTACAAGCTCGGAGAGGATCAACCTGTTCGTACCTCTAGATGACTGTTCAGGTGATATTGCCACCTAATACGAGTTCAAAATTCAAAATTCAAATCAACAACAAAATAAAAAAACAAGAAAACAAAGAAGATAAAAGAACAAGGAGAAAAGTCTTACATCATAATGAAAAAGATCTTTCTCAGCAATTTGGACGAGGAAATGGTTGGCTCTTACTACACACTTCCTACCCGCAGAACCGAACCCCGGCCTCACCGGAAAAGTCACCGCCTTGCTCGACGATGGCGGAACGGGTGGCATCTGTGCCGATGCAGGAACGGGAGACAAACTCAGCTGCTCCATCTCTTGAACCGGCGAGGGAGCATGACGTGCTTCCGGTATAGGACCACCTCGTCCTCTCGGAGCACCGCCACGTCCATACGCCGGCATAACCGACTGCGTCTCTCCTCTACCCCCTCCAGTTCGTCCTCCGCCGCGCCTTGACATGGTTTTTTGGTAATTCTACTGTAGAGATGGTTTACTAGTGTGGAGAAGGAGAAGGAGAAGGAGAAGGTGTACTATAATGGTATTTTTTAGTGTCAAGTGATGTTAAAGAAGCGGTAAGTCTACCAAATCTACGAGAGAGAGAGAGAGATGTAACGACGTTATATGGAAGAGAAAAGGTTTGTTTCTAGAAATAATTTGTTTACTGCTTAAAAATAGTAATGATGCGATTTTAGGATTTTCTATATGCTTTGTTTATATACAGATCATGCATGGAGTTGATTGTTGGGTTTCTTGTAGGAGCCGTTACATGCTAAATAATGCGAGTGATCACATTGGATCGGGTTGAGATTTATGAATTTGAAGTGATGTAGCAGGATAGTGATGATGATGAACAAATTTGGCAGAAGAACGACCTATTTTTTTTTTGTTGAAAAACATGATATAATCATAACCATGTATTATTTTTTGTGCATGAAGTAATTGCATTTTAACTTTTTAAAGAAAACCAAATCAACTCTTCAAATTCTTGTCTTGATGGAAAGCATTAAGAATTAAGAAGTAATTGCATGCTCACCCAAATCAAGGATATGTTTATGATTTTTTTATGGATATATGATCCAACTAAATAAATTAATTTAAATTAATTTCGTGATAAAACATCAAAAAAACCGGTCATGTTGTTTGTCATAAAAGGATAAAAAAGTTTAAAAAAATGGCATATTGTTCAATTTTTACTTTTATTTTTAGTTATATTTTGTTTGCTTCTTTGTAATTTTCCTTATTTATATTCTCTCAATAAAAAAACGGTAGAATAATAAAAGACACGATATTAAGTTTGATTTATTTCTATGTAAAATGAAAGGGTCAAAAATATATTTGCACGTCTGTCGATTATATTTATGGGGATGATAAATTGAAATGACAAATCTTTGGGATGGAAACCGAGAATTTTTTTTTAATTAGTATCGATTTTGCCCCCACTAATTATTCTTTTTTCTCACTAAAAACAAACTACATCGATCTTTCCAATTAATAATTTTGACAAAAAACAAAATAACATGCTTTTTGTCTTGGATTGCTTTTATAAAGTTCTACAAAAATTATATATTTAAGAAGACCTTACACATTTTTTTATACTCCAAAAATATTTTAAATAAGGATTTGCTAATTCCTGTATAATTATTTTACCGGATTTTCTAATTCCTGTAATTTTAATATCCTAGATATTAAAATCATGTAGTAGTATTTTAAATAAGGATAGTGTTTACATGATTACCTATAAAACATTTGTATAATTATTTGATAATATATAAAAAATAGCCGTAGGACCTTCGAGCCTACTCTATTATTTTCAAAAAAAAATTAAATATATTATTCAACTCAAAATTTTATTGTCCAATATTCTTCTATAGAAATTAAAATTAAGTTTAAATGATATTAAATATTTTTTAACCAAACTACTTTTGTTTTCATATGAAATAATATTTTTCATATAATAAATTAATGAATACTATGTGTTATGGTTATATAAATTTAAATATTGGTAAAAAATATCTTTATAACAACTATATTTTATTTTGATTTTGATTTTATGTATTTTTAAAGTTTTCATGATATTTTATTTTTAATATTAATTACTATGATAATTGAAAGAAAATATGGCTTAAGAATTAACTTGGAATAATTTATATAAATAGGCAATTCTGCAGTCAGAATAGGGTTCGTTCGAACGAACTATTTAAGTGCGTTCGAACGGACTTATTCGTGATAGTTAGAATTGGGTTCGTTCGAACGATGAATTCCTATATATATAGAATTCTGATTTCGTTTTAACCTTAGTTTTTTCAGAAAATTAGGGTTTTGAGCCGCCGTTTCTCTCTCTTCTTCCACATAAGTTAGATCAGATCTAGAGAGATTGAGAGGGAGATTTGAGCAAGGATCTTGAGATAATTAATCGTGACGTCGACTAGAACGACGTTGATGATTTCGATCAGTCGAAATCAAGGTGGACACGAGTAGAGGGATTGCACGAGCATTCCTTGGAGAAGGTTCACGAATTTGGAGAATAAGTCGACACGTACTAACTTGTATGAGGTAATTTTCTCCAACTCTTCCTTTTTGGATGGTTTTCGAGCGTGATCCCGGTAGAATTAGGTTACGCATGCGAAACTAATTCCGCTGCACACTTTGATAAACGTGTGCGTAACCCTACAATAATTATCTATACTAATTTATCGTTATTTATTGTTAATATATAATTATAAATTAATAGTAAACTAGTTGTGGAAAAGACATTTTCTGCCAATATATAAAAAATTAAATAATAAAATTATATAACATATAACATATATTTTTCTTAATCCTTACATGTGAAAAAAAAACTGAATTTTTTAAAATACCAAAAAATACTTTTTAAATTACTACATATGAAAATAATAAAAATTTGTCCAAAAAATACCTAGCATCATTCAAAAAATAATTTTAACCCCTACACAAAAAATATTTCAAAGTAACAATTGTGTTTGATGAGAGTTTTTGGAGTATCAAAAGATGAGGAGGTTTTTTAAAGAACCCATTTACTATGCTTTCACAATTCCCCACCACATCATATATGTTCTAACATGGTTAATTAATACCGCGATTAACAATAAATACATAATTAATAGTTAACGAAAATACTTTTAGCGTTACATACAAATTAACAATTCTTAATTAATATCAATTGTTAATTTTAACAATTCTTAATTAATATAAATTGTTAATTTTATGTATTATTTGTTAATTATTATGTTAATTAAATGTGTTGATTAGGATATGGAGATGTGGTGGAGAGTTGTAGAGGCATAGGAATTTTTTTTTTTTTTTAATATAAAAAATATTATCTTTTTTAAGAATATATTTTTGTGGTATTTTTATTCTTTGTTATTCGTTCCGGTCAATACTTTATCGATCTACAATGTAATATTATTTTTATGAAATATTGATAATTTCACATCGTCAATTAACTGTACAATTATCATTTAACAAATTGAAGTGGTTAATTGAACAAAATTAAAGTTTTGGTGACACGTTGTACCTTTAAAAATAGTTTAGAGGATAAAAATAATTTTTTTCATATTAAATAATACCAAATTCACGTAACCCTTCCTTACCCCACAAAAACATAAAATTTCATATATACCCTTAAAAATGTGAAATATCATGGATATTCTTATAAAATATGAAAAAATTCACAAATGCCTCTCGTTTCTAATTTCTCAAAAAAATATCTAAATTACCTCCCACTTAATACATGTCGAACTAATAGGAAGGGTAATGAATCGATGGTAGTTTAATTTTAGATCTTGTAAAACAAATACGTGAAGGAAGGGAAGGGTATACACGATATTGCTTATATTTTATAGAGGTATTTGTGATATTTTTTATTTTGTAGGGGTAGATATGATAATTTGAGAATTTGCAAGGATATGTCTGAAATTGTGCTATTGTTTTTCATCATTTATTTGAAAAGGAACGAAAAAAATGCCAAAATAGTCCAAAATAAAATATTTAACTTGTTCAAAATGAATAGTCATGCATATGTGGTTAACTATCGCACCCAAAATATGACAAAGAAATTCAATTTTTCACACTTCACAACTGAAATAGAGAATGTCACTCACGCGATCAAATTAGAAAATAAATAACGTCTACATGTTATTATTTAGTAACAATTAACAAATAACAAATATTAATATATATAAAGATATATGAGACTTTATGTAAACGGTGGATATTATTTTCTAATACGACGATATTAGATGGGAACTGAATTAAAGTTAAATGTTCAATAGATCGCTCTATATTATTTATGGCTATGTTACACTATACTCTAATTTTACTCAAAACAATATAGCTTCTTAATCTTATAAACATAAACATAAACAGAACACTATTACTATTATTAAAATAATAAATTTCAAAATAGGATATGATGTGAAATAATTTAGTTTTTTGTTTTTGCTTAACTACTTTTCGTTTTTTAATTATTTTCACAATTAAATGTGACATTATTAATATTAATATTATTAATTTTAAGGATATCCTTGATTCAAGAAAATGCCACATCATCAATTTAATTTAGACCATTTGACCTTGATCAAAATGTCCAAATTAATCGGTTCTTCATTTGAACGTGGTCCATATAAATCAAGTATTGTAAAAATTACCTGAACTTTGGTCTATTGTGGACCAAGTTCATTCATTTTTGTCTCAATTAATATGATAAGTTTTAAAAAAAGACCCTAATTTTTTTTTTGATATTGTAAAAAATCCCATATTTTTTGGAAACTCCAAAAATTCCCATCTACCAAAAATTTATTTTCAAATATCCCCTATTGAGATTAAAACTAATTATGGATGGTGTTAATTTTTTTTTTACCAAAATACCTTTCTATTTAAAACTGTACTAATTACAAAAATTTATTATTGTTTATTAATTTACAAAAAAATCCTTCAATTTTTTTAGCATATAATAAGTTTTAAAAAATAATTATTGCATGTTATAATTATATAATTTTAATATTTCATACATTATGTATATTTGAATTATATATTTTTTCCCTAAAAACAAACATTAAATAATAACTATATAAACAACAATATTGAAAGAACACCCTGCAAATAAAAAACGCCCTTGTACATCTCTCTCTCCGGATCTCGTGTAAAAAATAAGCTATGTATTGTCTAAAATCATCATTTATCTCTTTGTTCACACACTGATCCCACGACTCTTTCGTTGATTTCTGGTTTTTTCTTATTTTGATTTAAAAATTGAGTATTTTGCTTGTGTTACACTTCAATTTTAACATATTTTTAAATAATACGTTAATTGAACTTTTTGAAGATGTTAGACTTCTGTTTTTGCATTTGTACGAAATTTTTGAAAAAATTGAAATTTGTTTGTGCTAGTCTTCAATTACGAAGTAATTTGAGAACGGAATAAAAATTGAGTATTTTTCTTGTGTTATACTTTAATTTTAACATTTAAAAAAAAAATTAATTGAATTTTTTGAAGGTGTTAGACTTCAGTTTTTGTGTTTTTGTGAAATTTTTGAAAAAATTGAAATTTGTTGGATGTTCGTCTTCAATTACGGAGTATTTTGAGTATGACATGAAAATTCAGTATTTTGCTTGTGTTACACTTCAATTTTAACATTTTAAAAAAAAAAATATCTTAATTGAATTTTATTAAGGTGTTAGAGTTCAGTTTTTGCATTTTTACGAAATTTTTGAAAAAATTGAAATTTGTGTGTGTTAGTCTTCAATTACGGAGTATTTTGAGAACGACATTTAAAATGAGTATTTTGCTTGTGTTACACTTCAATTTTAACATTTTTTTAAAAAAATATCTTAATTCAATTTGTTGAAATTGTTAGACTTCAGTTTATTCCTTTTTACGAAATTTTTGAAAAAATTGAAATTTGTGTGTGTTAGTCTTCAATTACGGAGTATTTTGAGAACGACATGTAAATTGAGTATTTTACTTGTGTTACACTTCAATTTTAACATTTTTTTTAAAAAAATTCTTAATTGAATTTTTTTAAGGTGTTAGACTTCATTTTTGCATTTTTAAGAAAGTTTTGAAAAAATTGAAATTTGTGTGTGTTAGTCTTCAATTACGGAGTATTTTGAGAATGACGTGAAAATTGATTACTTTGCTTGTGTTATACTTCAATTATAAATTTTTTTAAAAAACTATCATATTTGAATTTTTTGAAGGTGTTAGACTTCTGTTTTTGCATTTTTAAGAAATTTTCCAATGAATTGAAATTTGTGTGTGTTAGTCTTCAATTACGGAGTATTTTCAGTACGACATGAAAATTGATTATTTTGCTTGTGTTATAATTTAATTTTAACATTTTTCTAGAAAATATCTTAATTGAATTTTTTGAAGGTGTTAGACTTTAGTTTTTGCATTTTTAAGAAATGTTTTAAAAAATTGAAATTTTTGGGTGTTAGTGTTCAATTACGGAGTATTTTGAATACGGAATAAAGATTGAGTACTTTTCTTGTGTTACAGTTCAATTTTAATTTTTTTTTAAAAATATCATCAATGAATTTTTTTAAGGTGTCAGACTTTTGTTTTTGCATTTTTAAGAAATTTGAAAAAATTGAAATTTGTGTGGGTTAGTCTTCAATTACGGAGTACGTTGAGTACGACATGTAAATTGATTATTTTGCTTGTGTTATAATTTCATTTTAACATTTTTTTAGAAAATATCTTAATTGAATTTTTTGAAGGTGTTAGACTTCAGTTTTTGCATTTTTGAGAAATGTTTGAAACAATTGAAATTTTTGGGTGTCAGTCTTCAATCACGGAGTATTTTGAGTACGGAATAAAGATTGAGTACTTTTCTTGTGTTACAGTTCAATTTTAACATTTTTTTTAAAATATCATCATTGAATTTTTTTAAGGTGTCAGACTTTTGTTTTTGCATTTTTAAGAAATTTTGAAAAAATTGAAATTTTTGTTGGTTAGTCTTCAATTACGGAGTACTTTGAGCACGACATGAAAACTGATTATTATGCTTGTGTTATCATTTAAATTTAAGATTTTTTAAAAAAATATCTTAATTGAATTTTTTTTAAGGGGTTAGACTTCAGTGTTTTCATTTTTTTTCATTTTTGGAAAAATTTGTGCTTTCGTCTTAAATTACGGACTATTTTGAGAACGATCGGTAAATTAAGTATTTTTCTTGTGTTACACTTAAATTTTAAAAAATATCATAATTCAATTTTTCGAAGGTGTTAGACTTCTGTTTTTGCATTTTTAAGAAATTTTCCCAAAAATTGAAATTTGTGTGTGTTAGTCTTCAATTACGGACTATTTTGAGTACGACATTAAAATTGAGTATTTTGCTTGTGTTACACATCAATTTTAATATTTTAAAAAAAAATATCATAATTGAATTTTTTTTTTAGGTGTTAGACTTCTGTTTCTTCATTTTTAAGAAATTTTTGAAAAAATTTAAATTTGTGTGTGTTAGTCTGCTATTACGGAGTATTTTGAGTACGGCAATTAAATTGATTATTTTGCTTGTGTTATAATTTAATTTTTACATTTTAAAAAAAAAATATCTTAATTGAATTTTTTGAAGGTGTTAGACCTCAGTTTTTGCATTTTTTTGAAATTTTTGTGTGTTAGTCTTCAATTACGGAGTATTTTTAGTACGACATGAAAATTGTGTATTTTGCTTGTGTTAGACTTCAGTTTTAATATTACTTTAATAAATATCATAATTGAATTTTTTTTAGGTGTTGGACTTCTGTTTTTGAATTTTTACGAAATTTTTGAAAAAATTGAAATTTGTGTGTGCTAGTCTTCAATTACGGAGTATTTTGAGAACGACATGTAAATTGAGTATTTTGCCTGTGTTACACTTCAATTTTAACATTTTTTTAAAAAAAATATCTTAATTGAATTTATTGAAGGTGTTAGACTTCAGTTTTGGATTTTTACGAAATTTTTGAAAAAATTGAAATTTGTGTGTGTTACTCTTCAATTACGGAGTATTTTGAGATCGACATGTAAATTGAGTATTTTGCTTGTGTTACAATTCAATTTTAACATTTTTTTTAAAAATAATATCTTAATTGAATTTTTTGAAGGTGTAGCCTTCATTTTTCCATTTTTATGAAAGTTTTGGAAAAATTTAAATTTGTGTTAGTTACTCTTCAATTACGGAGTATTTTGAGAATGACGTGAAAATTGATTACTTTGCTTGTGTTATACTTCAATTTTAATTTTTTTTAAAAAACTATCATATTTGAATTTTTTGAAGGTGTTAGACTTCTGTTTTTGCATTTTTAAGAAATTTTCCAATGAATTGAAATTTGTGTGTGTTAGTTTTCAATTACGGAGTATTTTCTGATAGAAATGAAAATTGAGTATTTTTCTCATGTTACTCTTCAGTTTTACCATTCTTTTAAAAAATATCATAATTGAATTTTTATAAGGTGTTAGACTTTTGTTTTTGCATTTTTAAGAAATTTTTGAAAAAATTGAAGTGTGTGTGTGTTAGTCTTCAATTACGGAGCATTTTGAGTACGACATGAAAATTGATTATTTTGCTTGTGTTATAATTTAATTTTAACATTTTTCTAGAAAATATCTTAATTGAATTTTTTGAAGGTGTTGTTAGACTTCAGTTTTTGCATTTTGAAGAAATGTTTCAAAAAATTGAAATTTTTGGGTGTTAGTCTTCAATTACGGAGTATTTTGAATAAGGAATAAAGATTGAGTACTTTTCTTGTGTTACAGTTCAATTGTAACATTTTTTTAAAAAATATCATCAATGAATTTTTTAAAGGTGTCAGACTTTTGTTTTTGCATTTTTAAGAAATTTTGAAAAAATTGAAATTTGTGTGGGTTAGTCTTCAATTACGGAGTACTTTGAGTACGACATGAAAATTGATTATTTTGCTTGTGGTATAATTTAATTTTAACATTTTTTTAGAAAATATCTTCATTGAATTTTTTGAAGGTGTTAGACTTCAGTTTTGGCATTTTTAAGAAATGTTGGAAAAAATTGAAATTTGTGTTTGTTAGTCTTTAATTACGGAGTATTTTTCTTGTATTACACTTCAATTTTAACATTTTAAAAAAAAATATCTTAATGGAATTGTTGAAGATGTTAGACTTCAGGTTTTGCATTTTTACGAAATTTTTGAAAAAATTGAAATTTGTGTTTGTTAGTCTTTAATTATGGAGTATTTTGAGAACGACATGTTAATTGAGTATTTTGCTTGCGTTACACTTCAATTTTAATATTTTAAAAAAATATATATTAATTGAATTTTTTGAAGGTATTAGACTTCATTTTTGCATTTTTAAGAAAGTTTTGAAAAAATTGAAATTTGTGTGTGTTAGTCTTCAATTACGGAGTATTTTGAGAATGACGTGAAAATTGATTATTTTGCTTGTGTTATACTTCAATTTTAAATTTTTTTAAAAAACTATCATAATTGAATTTTTTTAATGTGTTAGACATCTGTTTTTGTATTTTTGAGAAATTTTCCAATGAATTTAAATTTGTGTGTGCTGGTCATCAATTACGGAGTATTTTCAGTCAGAAATGAAAATTGAGTATTTTGCTTATGTTACACTTCAGTTTTACCATTTTTTAAAAAAAATATCATAATTGAATTTTTTTAAGGTGTTAGACTTTTGTTTTTGCATTTTTAAGAAATTTTTGAAAAAATTGAAGTTTGTGTGTGTTGGTCTTCAATTACGGTGTATTTTGAGTACGACGTGAAAATTGATTATTTTGCTTGTGTTATAATTTAATTTTGACATTTTTTTAGAAAATATCTTAATTCAATTTTTTGAAGGTTTCAGACTTCAGGTTTTGCATTTTTAAGAAATGTTTGAAAAAAGTTGAAATTTTTGGGTGTTAGCCTTCAATTACGGAGTATTTTGAGTACGGAATAAAAATTGAGTATCTTTCTTGTGTTACAGTTCAATTTTTATATTTTTTAAAAAATATCATAATTGAATTTTTTTTAAGGTGTCACACTTTTGTTTTTGCATTTTTAAGAAATTTTGAAAAAATTGAAATCTGTGTGGGTTAGTCTTCAATTACAGAGTACATTGAGTACAACATGAAAACTGATTATTTTGATTGGGTTATAATTTAATTTTAAGATTTTTTTAAAAAAAATCTTAATTGAATTTTTTTGAAGGGGTTAGACTTCAGTTTTTTTTTTAAGAAATTTTTGAAAAAATTTGTGTGTTAGTCTTAAATTACGGAGTATTTTTAGAACGACTGGTAAATTGAGTATTTTGCTTGTGTTACAGTTAAATTTAAAAAAATATTATAATTCAATTTTTTGAAGGTGTTAGACTTCGGTTTTTGCATTTTTAAGAAATTTTCCAAAAAATTGAAATTTGTGTGTGTTAGTCTTCAATTACGGAGTATTTTGAGTACGACATTAAAATTGAGTATTTTTCTTGTGTTCCACATCAATTTTAATATTTTTCAAAAAATATCATAATTGAATTTTTTTTTAGGTGTTAGACTTTTGTTTCTGCATTTTTAAGAAATTTTTGAAAAAATTTAAATTTGTGTGTGTTAGTCTTCTATTACGGAGTATTTTGAGTACGACATGAAAATTGAGTATTTTGTTTGTGTTACACTAAAATTTCAACATATTTTAAAATAATACGTCAATTGATTTTTTTGAAGGTGTTAGACTTCTGTTTTTGCATTTGCACGTAATTTTTGAAAAAAATTGAAATTTGTGTGTTCTTGTCTTCAATAACGGAGTAATTTGAGAACGGAATAAAAATTGAGTAATTTTCTTGTGTTATACTTTAATTTTAACTTTTTAAAAAATATATATTAATTGAATTTTTTGAAGGTGTTAGACTTCAGTTTATGTATTTTTGTGAAATTTTTGAAAAAATTGAAATTCGTTGTATGTTTGTCTTCAATTAGGGAGTATTTTGAGTATGCCATGAAATTTCAGTATTTTGCTTGTGTTGCACATCAATTTTAACATTTAAAAAAAAAAATCTTAATTGAATATTATGAAGATGTTAAACTTCAGGTTTTGCATTTTTTCAACATTTTTGAAAAAAATGAAATTTGTGTTTGTTAGTCTTCAATTACGGAGTAATTTGAGAACGACATGCAAATTGAGTATTTTGCTTGTGTTACACTTCAATTTTAACATTTAAAAAAAAAAAATCTTAACTGAATTTTTTTTAAGGTGTTAGACTTCATTTTTGCATTTTTAAGAAAGTTTTGAAAAAAATTGAAATTTGTGTGTGTTAGTCTTCAATTACGGATAATTTTGAGAATGACTTGAAAATTGATTATTTTGCTTGTGTTATTCTTCAATTTTTTTTTAATAAAAAACCATCATAATTGAATTTTTTGAATGTGTTAGACTTCTGTTTTTGCATTTTTAAGAAATTTTCCAATTAATTGAAATTTGTGTGTGTTAGTCTTAGATTACGGAGTATTTTTAGAATGACTGGTAAATTGAGTATTTTGCTTGTGTTACACTTAAATTTTAAAAAAATACTATAATTCAATTTTTTGAAGGTGTGACTTCGGTTTTTGCATTTTTATGAAATTTTCCAAAAAATTGAATCTTGTGTGTGTTAGTCTTCAATTACGGAGTATTTTGAGTACGGCCTGAAAATCGATTATTTTGCTTGCGTTATAATTTAATTTTAACATTTTTTTAGAAAATATCTTAATTGAATTTTTTTGAAGGTGTTAGAATTACAGTTCAATTTTTACATTTTTTTCAAAATATCATAATTAAATATTTTTAAGGTATCAGACTTTTGTTTTTGCCTTTTCAAGAAATTGAAATTTGTGTGGGTTAGTCTTCAATTACGGAGTACTTTGAGTACTACATGAAAACTGATTATTTTGCTTGTGTTATAATTTAATTTTAAAATTTTTTTAAAAAAATATCTTAATTGAATTTTTTTGAAGGGGTTAAAACTTTAGTTTTTTCATTTTTAAGAAATTTTTGAAAAAAATTAAATTTGTGTGTGTTAGTCTAAAATTACGGAGTATTTTGAGAACGACTGGTAAATTGAGTATTTTTCTTGTGTTAACACTTCAATTTAAAAAAATATCATAATTCAATTTTTCGAAGGTGTTAGACTTCTGTTTTTGAATTTTTAATAAATTTTCCAAAAAATTGAAATTTGTGTGTGCTAGTCTTCAATTGCGGAGTATTTTGAGTACGACATGAAAATTGAGTATTTTGTTTGTGTTACACTTCAATTTTTATATTCTTGAAAATATATCATAATTGAATTTTTTTTAGGTGTTAGACTTCTGTTTCTGCATTTTTAAGAAATTTTTGAAAAATTAAATTTGTATGTATTAGTCTTCTATTACAGAGTATTTTGAGTATGACATGAAAATTGATTATTTTGTTTGTGTTATAATTTAATTTTAATTTTTTTTAAAAATTTCTTAATTGAATTTTTTGAAGGTGTTAGACTTCAGTTTTTGCATTTTTAAGAATTTTTTTAGAAAATTGAAATTTGTTTGTGTTAGTCTTCAATTACGGAGTATTTTGAGTACGAAATAAAAATTGAGTATTTTGCTTGTGTTACACTTCAATTTCAACATATTTTCTAAAAATATGTTAATTGATTTTTTTGAAGGTGTTAGACTTCTGTTTTCGCATTTTTACGAAATTTTTGTGTGCTAGTCATCAATTATATTGTAATTTGAGAATGGAATAAAAATTGAGTATATTGCTTGTGTTATGCTGCAATTTTAACATATTTTCAAAAAATATGTTATTTTAATTTTTTGAAGGTGTTAGACTTCAGTTTTGGCATTTTTATAAAATTTTTGAAAAAATTGAAATTTGTTGTGTGTTAGTCTTCAATTACGAGTATTTTGAGTACGACATGAAAATTGAGTATTTTCTTGTGTTACACTTCAATTTTAACATTTTTAAAAAAAAATATCTTAATTGAATTTTTTGAAGGTGTTAGACTTCAGTTTTTACATTTTTACGAATTTTTTGAAAAAATTGAAATTTGTGTATGTTAGTCTTCAATTACGGAGTATTTTGAGAACAACATGTCAATTGAGTATTTTGCTTCTGTTACACTTCAATTTTAACATTTTTTTTAAAAACATATCTTAATTGAATTTTTTGAAGGTGTGAGACTTTAATTTTTGTATTTTTAAGAAAGTTTTTGAAAAAATTAAAATTTATGTGTGTTAGTCTTCAATTACGGAGTATTTTGAGAATGATGTGAAAATTGATTCTTTTGCTTGTGTTATACTTAAATTTTTTTAAAAAAGTATCATAATTGAATTTTTTGCAGGTGTTAGACTTCTGTTATTGCATTTTTAAGAAATGTTCCAATGAATTGAAATTTGTGAGTGTTAGTCTTCAATTACGGAGTATTTTCAGTTAGAATTGAAAACTGAGTATTTTGCTTATGTTACAATTTAGTTTTACCATTTTAAAAAAAAAAAAATCATAATTGTATTTTTCAAGGTGTTAGACTTTTGTTTTTGCATTTTTAAGAAATTTTTGAAAAAATTGAAGTTTGTGTGCGTTAGTCTTCAATTACGGAATATTTTGAGTACCGTATGAAAATTGATTATTTTGCTTATGTTATAATTTAATTTTAACATTTTTTTAGAAAATATCTTAATTGAATTTTTTGAAGGTGTTAGACTTCAGTTTTTGCAATTTTAAGAAATGTTTGAAAAAATTGAAATTTTTGGGTGTTAGTCTTCAATTACGGATTATTTTGAGTGTGGAACAAAAATTGAGTATTTTTCTTGTGTTACAGTTCAATTGTAACATTTTTTAAAAAATTATCATAATTGAATTTTTTTTAAGGTGTCAGACCTTTGTTTTTGCAATTTTAAAAAATTTTGAAAAAAATGAAATTTTGTGGGTTAGTCTTCAATTACGGAGTACTTTGAGTATGACATGAAAATTGATTATTTTGCTTGTGTTATAATTTAGTTTTAACATTTTTTTAAAAAATATCTTAATTGAATTTTTTGAAGGTGTTAGATTTCAGTTTTTGCATTTTAAAGAATTTTTTTAGGAAATTGAAATTTGTGTGTTTAGTCTTCAATTACGGAGTATTTTGAGTACGAAATAAAAATTGAGTATTTTGCTTGTGTTACACTTCAATTTCAACATATTTTCAAAAAATATGTTCATTGAATTTTTTGAAGGTGTTGGACTTCTGTTTTTGCATTTTTACGAAATTTTTGAAAAAATTGAAATTTTTGTGTGCTAGTCTTCAATTACAGAGTAATTTGAGAAAGGAATAAAAATTGAGTATTTTGCTTGTGTTATACTGCAATTTTAACATATTTTCAAAAAATATGTTATTTCAATTTTTTGAAGGTGTTAGACTTCAGTTTTTGCATTTTCATAAAATTTTTGAAAAAATTGAAATTTTGTTGTGTGTTAGTCTTCAATTACGGAGTATTTTGAGTGCGACATGAAAATTGAGTATTTTCTTGTGTTACACTTCAATTTTAACATTTTTAAAAAAAAATATCTTAATTGAATTTTTTGAAGGTGTTAGACTTCAGTTTTTACATTTTTACGAATTTTTTGAAAAAATTGAAATTTGTGTATATTAGTCTTCAATTACGGAGTATTTTGAGAACAACATGTCAATTGAGTATTTTGCTTCTGTTACACTTCAATTTTAACATTTTTTTTAAAAACATATCTTAATTGAATTTTTTGAAGGTGTTAGACTTTAGTTTTTGTATTTTTAAGAAAGTTTTTGAAAAAATTAAAATTTATGTGTGTTAGTCTTCAATTACGGAGTATTTTGAGAATGATGTGAAAATTGATTATTTTGCTTGTGTTATACTTAAATTTTTTTTAAAAAGTATCATAATTGAATTTTTTGAAGGTGTTAGACTTCAGTTTTTGTATTTTTAAGAAAGTTTTTGAAAAAATTAAAATTTATGTGTGTTAGTCTTCAATTACGGAGTATTTTGAGAATGATGTGAAAATTGATTATTTTGTTTGTGTTATACTTAAATTTTTTTTAAAAAGTATCATAATTGAATTTTTTGAAGGTTTTTAGACTTCTGTTATTGCATTTTTAAGAAATTTTCCAATGAATTGAAATTTGTGAGTGTTAGTCTTCAATTACGGAGTATTTTCAGTTAGAATTGAAAATTGAGTATTTTGCTTATGTTACAATTCAGTTTTACCATTTTTTTAAAAAAAATCATAATTGAATTTTTTTAAGGTGTTAGACTTTTGTTTTTGCATTTTTAAGAAATTTTTGAAAAAATTGAAGTTTGTGTGTGTTAGTCTTCAATTACGGAATATTTTGAGTACGGTATGAAAATTGATTATTTTGCTTATGTTATAATTTAATTTTAACATTTTTTTAGAAAATATCTTAATTGAATTTTTTTGAAGGTGTTAGACTTCAGTTTTTGCCATTTTAAGATATGTTTGAAAAAATTGAAATTTTTGGGTGTTAGTCTTCAATTACGGATTATTTTGAGTGCGGAACAAAAATTGAGTATTTTTCTTGTGTTACAGTTGAATTTTAACATTTTTTTAAAAATTATCATAATTGAAGTTTTTTAAGGTGTCAGACCTTTGTTTTTGAATTTTTAAGAAATTTTGAAAAAAATGAAATTTTGTGGGTTAGTCTTCAGTTACGGAGCACTTTGAGTATGACATGAAAATTGATTATTTTTCTTGTGTTATAATTTAGTTTTAACATTTTTTTTTTAAAATATCTTAATTGAATTTTTTGAAGGTGTTAGATTTCAGTTTTTGCATTTTAAAGAATTGTTTTAGGAAATTGAAATTTGTGTTTGTTAGTCTTCAATTACGGAGTATTTTGAGTACGAAATAAAAATTGAGTATTTTGCTTGTGTTACACTTCAATTTCAACATATTTTCAAAAAATATGTTAATTGAATTTTTTGAAGGTGGTAGACTTCTGTTTTTGCATTTTTACAAAATTTTTGAAAAAATTGAAATTTTTGTGTGCTAGTTTTAAATTACAGAGTAATTTGAGAAAGGAATTAAAATTGAGTATTTTGCTTGTGTTATACTTCAATTTTAACATATTTTCAAAAAAATTGAGTATTTTGCTTGTCTTAAATATGGTAATTGAATTTTTTGAAGCTGTTAGACTTCTGTTTTTGCATTTTTATAAAATTTATGAAAAAATTGAAATTTGTTGTTGGTTAGTCTTCAATTACGGAGTATTTTGAGTACGACATGAAAATTGAGTATTTTTCTTGTGTTACACTTCAATTTTAACATTTTAAAAGAAATATCTTAATTGAATTTTTTGAAGGTGACTTCAGTTTTTACATTTTTACGAATTTTTTGAAAAAAATGAAGTTTGTGTATGTTAGTCTTTAGTTACGGAGTATTTTTAGAACAACATGTAAATTGAGTATTTTGCTTCTTTTACACTTCAATTTTAACATTTTTTTTAAAAACATATGTTAATAGAATTTTTTGAAGGTGTTAGACTTCAGTTTTTGCATTTTTAAGAAATTTTCCAATGAATTGAAATTTGTGTGTGTTAGTCTTCAATTACGGAGGATTTTCAGTTAGAAATGAATATTGAGTATTTTGCTTATGTTACACTTCAGTTTTACCATTTTTTAAAAAAAATATCATAATTGAATTTTTTTAAGGTGTTAGACTTTTGTTTTTGCATTTTTAAGAAATTTTTGAAAAATTGAAGTTGTGTGTCACTACTACAAAAAATGCAATTAGGGACAAACATGTTTAGTCCCTAAAACCCCGTCTGGAGTCGCTGTAGATCTTTAGGGACTATATTTAGTCGTTATGACTTTGTCATAACAGGCCCGACGCAACAAATCAGGGTGACAAAAGTTTTTTTGCATTTAGTCCCTATAGGACACCTTTCTTGGGACAAAATT
This sequence comes from Luzula sylvatica, assembly GCA_946800325.1. Lineage (NCBI taxonomy): Eukaryota > Viridiplantae > Streptophyta > Magnoliopsida > Poales > Juncaceae > Luzula > Luzula sylvatica. The sequence goes on from OX326956.1 coordinate 23,110,585, forward strand.
AATTTCCAATTTTTTCCCCCGTTTTCTGGGGTAGTCCCTGAAGATGAACTTTCAGTGTTGAGTTATGGTCGTGGAAAATGTTCTTTATGAGACTAAATGTGGTTCCTAATTATTTTTGTTCTGTGACTAGACTTTGTTTCTGAATATTCACTTTATGGGACAAATGTTTGTTTCTGAAGATATACTATATTTTGCTAAATTTTGTCCTTGTTATGTTGTTTCTATGACTAGCTAGTCTTTAAACATGATATTAATGTGACAAATATTAGTCCTTGAATGTACTTTTTTGTGAATGATATTTGTGTCACTGTGACTAATTTAATTCATGAATATTGTACTTCTATGACGAGACTCTTTTAGTCCCTGAAAACAACATATGTAATATATATTAATTAATAAAATATGAAAATATAATTTTCGCCATTTAAATAAAACAAAAATATCTTCAAATACAAATTATCGTTTAATGTTAACGACACTAACTCGAGTACTACAAAAATAACATACATGTAATGTCTTCATAAAACAAAAGAAAAAAACAATATTAAATTATAATCTTGCATCATGATCCTAAACCCTAAACTCCATCTCGAATATCCGAAATCGAACCAGTAAGATCCTCTAATTATCCAATTATTCTTCCATTATAAACCTAAAAAACACAACATTTCAATTATTATTTGTTTATTATTAAATAACCGATATAGTATTTGTAATTACCGAATAGAGTAAAAGAGTCTCTTCCTCTCTAAGATCGCAAGCCAAACTCAAACTCTAAACTCTGAACAAATCCATTCAAATCTCCAAGATTTCGGTACTATTATCGTGTACTGAGCGGTACCGTCTGTACTGAAAACACGAACAGTAACAAATCTGGTACTCGAAAAAAGAATCGACAATGACAAGTACATGGAAGGTGATCGATACATTGTTCCATGTTGGACACACTAACGTCGACTTACATTGACCCTACAAAAAAAAATATCATAAATGCCCTTATTGAAGTACGTGGAATATTTGGAGTATACTTGGCAATAGTCGGCGATGACAGAGTTCTTGCGAACTAAATGTTTGAGCAAATGATCATCCGCCACCTCAGCATGATTCGAAATAAGTTTTTTTCACTTTGTTCAGATCTTCGTGCAATCCATCCAATATCAGTCGTCGCCAATATCTGTAAAAACCAAACCCAAATTGACTTTCTAATAAAAAGCTGAAAATAAAAAAACATTAAGACTCATCGAAACTATGAATGCAAGCCCAATTCCCGTGTTTCCACTGGTATGTTCGACCAAAACGCTCTGAAAGAAAAAGAAGAAGCGAATATAAGTTGATTTTGTTGAAAAAGGAACTACGATAGTGCATTTGTTATCTCTAAAAAAAAAACAAAGAAAGTAAATTTATGAGATTAATTAGTACCAAGCCATTTTCTCTAGGGAGCGGAGTAATCAACCGATTTTCTTCAACATCAACAATCATACTGTATGTGATCCTGTCTTTAATTAGTACCAAGCCTCGAGTAAATATATTTCCTGTCAAAAAAGAAACTAAGCATTTCATCGAACATGTAAAGGCCTCGATTTATAAATTAGTAAAGTGACATTGCAAATACAAATTCACTTAACATCAAATGAGGACAACTTATGTGAGTTCTTATTAGTTTACATGAAACGTAAAATTAATAGTTTAATCGAGATTGATTCATAAGAAAAGACCTTATCGAGTTGGATTTAAAATTAACGAACTAAAAATATTCAAACTAATACACTGTCATAAAATTTGAAAATAAATAAATTCAAACATCCAATATTAATACTGAAATTACCTCGAGAACAACAACCAATTATGCTGAAATTATTCGAGATGATAATGGAATCGAAATACTGAAATTACGTCAAGATACTGAAATTACCCAAAAAAACAGCCACCAATTTGGAACGCAAGGCTTTCAACCCAAAATTTCACCAACAAAAATGAGAATATAACTGGCCATGAAATTAGCTCAAGAATTACCACTTAAACCCTAAATTTCAAAATAAATTTGAATAGAAATCAGTTCAAATCAAACAAAAAACGAAAAACTACAGAAAAAGTAAACGCATCTGTAGTAGCATCGAGCTCGAACCCAAAAAATTGGAGGAGTCAAGGCGGGCGTTGAAGCCATAGATCGAGCTCCCACGCCTTGTGGCCTTTTTTAGCTTAGGACAGAAATCAAAGAAGGACGCCACAAGCTCTCGCCTTTTTGCCTTTTCCAGCGTAGGATTAAAATTACATATAGGGACAAGAGGAGAAATTATCGATATTCGAGTAAAGAGCAGTAGGTTTCGAGCTTGCAAATGGTGGTAGCTAGGGTTTTGTTGCAGCTTTGCTAAGGAGGCGAGGGGAGGAAGAAGAAGGTTCGGACAAGCAAATGAGGCTAGGGTTTCTCAGAGAGGGGAAATTTATTTATTTATATACTATTCTGGTTACTAGCTAGAGCCAGGATTTTGGTTTCAATTATTGAGAGCGGGAAAGTTCCCTCCAACACATTTGATATAGAAGAAGTAAAAAAAAATAGATGAATGCATATTTAGATATATTTATATATAAATATAATGCATTTTTTCGAAAGATGTATTGATTAAAAAAAAAAAATTCGAAAAATAAATAATAATTAATGAATTTTTTAAAAACAAAAAATAATCCATTTTTTTTAAAAACAAAAATTAATCCATTATTTTTGAAAAATATAATTAAATGCATTTTTTTAATTTTTTTTTTTTTTTTTTTGCACGAGACATCTAATTATTTTTTCATTAAATTTAGAATGTAAATATTATCACATATATCTCAATTGATATTCAATGTCATTCAAACAAATATGACATCATCATATCACATGAATGCATATTAAAAAAAATATACATATGACATTTCAAATTTTTAATTATGAACTTTTTATTTATAATAAACACAAAATATTTAAATTAGGAAACAATGTATTGATTCAAAAAAATTATTTTCGAAAAATAAATAATAATTAATGAATTTAAAAAAAAAAAAAAATTAATCCATTATTTTTGAAAAATATAATTAAATGCATTTTATTTAATTTTCTTTTTTTGTATGAGACATCTAATTATTTTTTCATTAAATTTAGAATGTAAATATTGTCACATATATCCCAATTGATATTCAATATCATTCAAATAGAGATGACATCATCATATCACATCGACACATTAAAAAATATATATGCATATGACATTTCAAATTTGTAATTATGAAATTTTTATTTCCAATAAACATAAAATATTTAAATTAGGAAAAAATGTATTGATTCAAAAAAATTATTTTCGAAAAATAAATAATAATTAATGCATTTTTTTAAAAACCAAAAATAATCCATTTTTTTAAAAAACAAAAATTAATCCATTGTTTTTGAAAAATAGAATTAAATGCATTTTCTTTTATTTATTTTTTGCATGAGACATCTAATTATTTTATCATTAAATTTATAATATAAATATTATCACGTATATCCCAATTGATATTCAATGTCATTCAAATAAATATGACATCATCATGTCACATGGACACATATTAAAAAAATATACATATGACATTTCAAATTTTTAATTATGAAATTTTTATTTATAATAAACATAAAATATTTAAATTAGGAAAAAATGTATTGATTCCAAAAATTTATTTTCGAAAAATAAATAATAATTAATACATTTTTTTAAAAACAAAAAATAACCCATTTTTTAAAAAAACAAAAATTAATCCATTGTTTTTTAAAAATAGAATTAAATGCATTTTCTTTTAACTTTTTTTTTTTTTGCACGAGACATCTAATTATTTTTTGCATTAAATTTATAATATAAATATTATCACATATATTCCAATTGATATTTCATGTCATTCAAATAAAGATGACATCATCATATCATATGGACACATATTATGATTACTAAACTACATTATATCATATTATATTATATTATATCATGTTACATCATATCGTATAATATTATATTTTATTGGATTATATTGTTTTGTATTACATTGTATTGTATTATACTGGATCATATCAAATTATATCATATTATATTGAATTTTTTATTTTATTTTATTTGTTGTACTATACTATGCTATATTATATAATATAATACAACACATATGACATTATATGATATGATATACTAATTCTTTATGTACTAACTTGGAGAAGAAGAAAAAAGGAATTATATTATATTATATCATATCATATAATATTGGATTATATTTCATTATATTATACTAAATTATATCATATAATATCATATTGTATTGTATTTTATTGTATTTTATTTTATTTTATTTTATTGTATTTTATTATACTATATTAAATTATATCATATCAAATCATATTGTATTATATTATATTGTGTGGTACCATATTATATTATACTATATCATATCATATTATTGTATTTTATTATATCATATCATATCATATTACATATAGTATAATATTGTATTATACTATTATATTATATATATCGTATCATATAATACTTTGTTGTATTATTTTGTATTATATTATATTATATCATATTATATGGGGAAATTTTGATTGTTAGACCAATTTAAGAAAAAAATATAAATATAAATAATATATTTCATTATTAAATTTTAAAATATATTTCAAAATATAATTAAAATATTAAAATATATAAATAATATTTACTAATCATATTTAAAATGATCAAATATTTAAAATATTAAAAATATCCGAGAATATTAAAACATATGCATCATTTTTTTGATATTATAGTTCTTGATTAATTTGTTGTATAACACAATGAAAATGTAATTCATACTTATGGTTAAAAGAGTATTTTGGGTATTTATTATTTAGTAATTAATTAGATTTTAAAAAAGATATACCATTAAAATTCACTTTTCATGGAGATTTTTTTTATTTAAATGAAGAAATATTCATTAATTAATTAAGTACTCAAAATACTTTAGCAAAAAATGTATCATAACAAAAAAATGTATGATAGAACATTCCTTATAAATAAATGTAATATTTTTTTGTATATTAATATTTCAATTAAAATTTTGATTTCTATTTCCAAAATAAAATACTTTTAGATAAATCATTTTATACATCTGAAATATCTTTTAATAAATATATTTTTTTAATTAAATATGTTATCAAAAAAATCAATACTAAAATATAGTATATATTTTTATATTTACTATTTTTTTAAAAGTATATCATATCTTATTATATTCCACTAATATTTCAGCTAATATATGCATACAAACTTGGCACACGTAAATTACCATACACAACACAGATTGCTTCATCTTCACTGTCGAAATACACAAAAATTACAATATTTCAGCCAAATATATTTCATCTTCATCTTCACAATACACAAAAATTACAATAGACATTACTCATAAAAACTCGACACAAACAATACACGGATCGCACATAGAAATTACAATACACAACACGTGATCACTTCATTTTCACTGCCGAAATTTTGACTCCCGAAACCCACGCCGATACACTTTATCTTCACTTCCAAACTCAGTATAAGTCATTATTGTCATATAACAAAGTACATATAAATATCAATCAAATAATAAATTATATTGACCTGAATTTCTAGACTTTTGAAAAAATTTTGAGTACGTTATGAAAATTGATTATTTTGCTTGTGTTATAATAAATTATATCAATCAAATAATAAATTATATCAATCAAATAAAGTACATATACATATAAATATCAATCAAACAATACACGGATCGCACAAAGAAATTTTTGAAAAAATTGAAGTTTGTGTGCGTTAGTCTTCAATTACGGAGTATTTTGAGTACGTTATGAAAATTGATTATTTTGCTTGTGTTATAATTTAATTTTAACATTTTTTTATAAAATATCTTAATTGAATTTTTTGAAGGTGCTAGACTTCTGTTTTTGCATTTCAAAGAAATGTCTGAAAAAATTGAAATTTTTGGGTGTTAGTCTTCAATTACGGAGTATTTTGAGTATGGAATAAAAACTGAGTAGTTTTCTTGTGTTACAGTTCAATTTTAACATATTTTTAAAAATATCATAATTGAATTTTTTTAAGGTGTCAGACTTTTGTTTTTGCATTTTTAAGAAATTTTGAAAAAATTGAAATTTGTGTGGGTTAGTTTTCAATAATGGAGTACGTTGAGTACGACATGAAAACTGATTATTTTGCTTGTGTTATCATTTAATTTTAAGATTTTTTTTATCTTAATTGAATTTTTTTGAAGGTAACGAGTTCAGTTTTTTCATTTTTAAGAAATTTTTGATAAAATTGAAATTTGTGTGTGTTAGTCTTAAATTACGGAGTATTTTGAGCACGACTGGTAAATTGAGTATTTTTCTTGTGTTACACTTCAATTTAAAAAAAATATCATAATTCAATTTTTTGGACGTGTTAGACTTCTGTTTTTGCATTTTTAAGAAATTATCCAAAAAATTGAAATTTGAGTGTGTTAGTCTTCAATAACGGAGTATTTTGAGTACGACATGAAAATTGAGTATTTTGCTTGTGTTACACATCAATTTTAATATTTTTTAAAAAATATCATAATTGAAGTTTTTTTAGTTGGTAGACTTCTGTTTCTGCAGGTTTAAGATATTTTTGAAAAAATTTAAATTTTTGTGTGTTAATCTCCTATTATGGAGTATTTTGAGTACGACATGAAAATTGATTATTTTTCTTGTGTTATAATTTAATTTTAACATTTTTTTAAAAAAAAAACTTAATTGAATTTTATGAAGGTGTGAGACTTCAGTTTTTGCATTTTTAAGATTTTTTTTTAAAAATTTAAATTTTTGTGTGTTAGTCCTCAATTACGGAGTATTTTGAGAACAACATGTAACTTCAGTATTTAGCTTCTGTTACACTTCGGTTTTAACACTTTTTTCCAAACATATCTTAATTGAATTTTTTGAAGGTGACTTCAGTTTTTGCATTTTTAAGAAAGTTTTGAGAAAATTTAAATTTATGCGTGTTAGTCTTCAATTACGGAGTATTTTCTGTTAGAAATGAAAATTGAGTATTTTGCTTTTGTTACACTTCAATTTTACCATTTTTTTTTAAAAAATATCATAATTGAATTTTTTTAAGGTGTTAGACTTTTGTTTTTGCATTTTTAAGAAAATTTTGAAAAAATTAAAGTTTGTGTGTGTTAGTCTTCAATTACGGAGTATTTTGAGTACGATATGAAAATTGATTATTTTGCTTGTGTTATAATTTAATTTTAACATCTTTTTTGAAAATATCTTAATTGAATTTTTTGAAGGTGTTAGACTTCAGTTTTGGCATTTTTAAGAAATGTTGGAAAAAATTGAAATTTTTAGGTGTTAGTCTTCAATTACGGAGTATTTTAAGTATAGAATAAAAACTGAGTATTTTTCTTGTGTTACACTTCAATGTCAACATATTTTAAAAAAATATCATAATTGAATTTTTTGTAGGTGTCAGAGTTCTGTTTTTGCATTTTTATGAAATTTTTGAAAAAATTGAAATTTGTGTGTGCTAGTCTTCAATTACGGAGTAATTTGAGAAAGGAATAAAAATTGAGTAGTTTCCTTGTGTTATACTTTACTTTTAACATTTAAAAAAAAATATATTAATTGAATTTTTTGAAGATGTTAGACTTCAGTTTTTGCATTTTTATGAAATTATTGAAAAAATTGAAATTTGTTGGATGTTAGTCTTCAATTACGGTGTATTTTGGGTATGACATGAAAATTCAGTATTTTGCTTGTGTTACACTTTAATTTTAACATTTTAAAAAAAAACATCTTAATTGAATTTTATTAAGGTGTTAGACTTCAGTTTTTTGCATTTTTATGAAATTTTTGAAAATATAGAAATTTGTGTGTGTTAGCCTTCAATTATGGATTACTTTGATAACGACATGTAAATTGAGTATTTTGATTGTGTTACATTTCAATTTAAATTTTTTTCAAAAAAATAGCTTAATTAAATTTTTTGAAGGTGTTAGACTTCAGTTTTTGCATTTTTAAGAAAGTTTTGAAAAAATTGAAATTTGTGTGTGTTAGTCTTCAATTACGGAGTATTTTGAGAATGATGTGAAAATTGATTTTTTTAATTGTATTATACTTCAATTTTAAAAAAGTTGAAAAAACTATCATAATTGAATTTTTTGAAGGTGTTACACTTCTGTTTTTGCCTTTTTTAGAAATTTTCCAATGAATTGAAATTTGTGTGTGTTAGTCTTAAATTACGGAGTATTGTGAGTGAGACATAAAAATTGAGTATTTTGCTTGTGTAACATTTAAATTTTAAATTTTTGAAAAAAAAATATCATAATTGAGTTTTATTTAAGGTGTTAGACTTTTGTTTTTGCATTTATAAGAAATTGTCCAAAAAATTGAAATTGGTGCGGGTGCTAGTTTTCAATTACGGAGTATTTCGAGTACGACATGAAAATTGAGTATTTTTATTGTGTTACACTTCAATTTTAACATTTAAAAAAATATATATTTTAATTGTATTTTTTGAAGGTGTTAGACTTCAGTTTTTTGCATTTTTAAGAAAGATTTGTTAAAATTGAAATTTGTGTGTGTTAGTCTTCGATTACGGAGTATTTTGAGAATGACGTGAAAATAGATTATTTTGCTTGTGTTACACTAAATTTTTTTCAATTTTAACATTTTTTAATAAAAATATCATAATTGAATTTTTTTTAAGGTGTTAGATTTTTGTTTTTCCTTTTTTAAGAAATTTTTGAAAAAATTGAAATTTGTGTGTGTTAGTCTTCAATTACGGAGTATTTTGAGTACGACATGAAAATTGATTATTTTGCTTGTGTTATAATTTAATTTTATCATTTTTTTGGAAAATATCTTCATTGAATTTTTTGAAGGAGTTAGACTTCAGTTTTAGCATTTTTAAGAAATGTTTGGAAAAATTGAAATTTTTGCGTGTTAGTCTTCAATTACGGAGTATTTTGAGTACCGGACAAAAATTGAGTATTTTGCTTGTGTTGCACAAAAATTTGAACATATTTTCAAAAAATATCTTAATTGAATTTTTTGAAGGGGTTGGACTTCAGTTTTTTCATTTTTAAGAAATTTTTGAAACAAATGAAATTTGTGTGAGTTAGTCTTCAATTACGGAGTATTTTGAGAACGACTTGTAAATTGAGTATTTTTCTTGTGTTACACTACAATTTTAACATTTTTTAATAAAAATATCATAATTGAATTTTTTGAAGGTGTTAGACTTATGTTTTTGTATTTTTAAGAAATTTTCAAAAAAATTGAAATTTGTGTGTGTGTGTGTGTGTGTGTGTGTGTGTGTTAGTCTTCAATTACGGAGTATTTTGAGTACTATATGAAAATTGAGTTTGTTGCTTGTGTTACACTTCAATTTTAACATTTTAAAAAAAATATATCTTAATTGAATTTTTTGAAGGTGTTAGACTTCAGTTTTCGCATTTTTATGAAATTTTTCAAAAAATTGAAATTTGTGTGTGTTAGTCTTTAATTACAGAGTATTTTGAGAACGACATGTAAATTTAGTATTTTGCTTGTGTTACACTTCAATTTTAACATTTAAAAAAAAAATCTTAATTGAATTTTTTGAAGGTGTTAGTCTTCAGTTTTTGCATTTTTTAGAAACTTTTGAAAAAAATGAAATTTGTGTGTGTTAGTCTTCAACTACGGAGTATTTTGAGGTCGTAGAAATTTATTATTTTGCTTGTGTTATACTTCAATTTTAAAAAAATTTAAAAAACTGTCATAATTGAATTTTTTAAAGGTGTTAGACTTCTGTTTTTGCATTTTTAAATATTTTTCCAATGAATTGAAATTTGTGTGTGTCAGTCTTCAATTACGGAATATTTTGAGTTGGCCATGAAAATTGAGTATTTTTCTTGTGTTACACTTCAATTTTAACATTTTTTTTTTAAAATATCATAATTGAATATTTTTAAGGTGTTATACTTTTGTTTTTGCATTTTTAATAAATTTTAGAAAAAATTGAAATTCGTTTGTGTTAGTCTTCAATTTTGGAGTATTTTGAGTACGGGATAAAAATTGAATATTTTGCTTGTGTTACACTAAAATTTTAACATATTATCAAAAAATATCTTAATTGAATTTTTGGAAGGTGTTAGACTACAGTTTTTGCATTTTTAAGAAAGTTTTTAAAAAATTGAAATTTGTGTGTGTTAGTCTTCAATTACGGAGTATTTTGAGTTAGACATTAAAATTAAGTATTTTGCTTGTGTTACACTTCAATTTTAACATATTTAAAAAAAGTATCTTAATTAAATTTTTTGAAGGTGTTAGACTTTAGTTTTTGCATTTTTTAGAAATTTTTGAAAAAATTGAAATTTGTGTGTATTAGTAATCTATTACGGAGTATATAGAGAATGACGTGAGAATTGATTATTTTGCTTGTGTTATAATTTAATTTAAACATTTTTCTAAAAAAAAAGTTTACGTGAATTTTTTGAAGGTGTTAGACTTCATTGTATGCCTTTTTAAGAAATATTTGAAAAAATTAAAATTTGTGCGTGTTAGTCTTCAATTACGGAGTATTTCGAGTACGGAATAAAAATTGAGTATTTTGCTTGTGTTACACTTCAAATTTAACATAATTTCAAAAAATATCTTAATTGAATCTTTTGAAGGTGTTAGACTTCTGTTTTTGCATTTTTAAGAAGTTTTTGAAAAAATTGAACTTTATGTGTGCTAGTCTTCAATTACGGAATAATTTGAGAAAGGAATAAAAAATTATTATTTTTCTTGTGTGATGATTTAATTTTAACATTTTTTTAAAAAACATATTGATTGAATTTTTTGAAGGTGTTAGACTTCGGTTTTTGCATTTTTAATAAATTTTTGAAAAATTTTAATTTGTGTGTGTTAGTCTTCAATTACGGAGTATTTTGAGTATGACATGAAAATGGTGTATTTTGCTTGTGTTACACTTCAATTTTAACATTTTTAAAAAAAATATATCTTAATTCAATTTTTTTAAGGTGTTAGACTTCATTTTTTGCATTTTTAAGAAAGTTTTGAAAAAATTGAAATTTGTGTGTGTTAGTCTTCAATTACGGAGTATTTAGAGAATGATGTGAAAATTGATTATTTTGCTTGTGTTATACTTCAATTTTCAAAAAATTTAAAAAAATAGCATAACTGAATTTTTTTAATGTGTTAGACTTCTGTTTTTGCATGTTTAAGAAATTTTCCAGAAAATTGAAATTTGTGTGTGCTAGTCTTCAATTACGGAGTATTTTGAGTACGACATGGAAATTGAGTATTTTTCTTTTGTTACACTTCAATTTTAACATTTTTCTAAAAACTATCTTAATTAAATTTTTTGAAGGTGTTAGACTTCAGTTTTTTGCATTTTTAAAAAAGTTTTGAAAAAATGGAAATTTGTGTGTGTTAGTCTTCAATTACGAAGTATTTTGGGAATGGCGTGAAAATTGATTATTTTGCTTGTGTTATATTTCAATTTAAAAAAAAAATAAAAAAATATCATAATTGAATTGTTTGAAGGTGTTAGACTTTTGTTTTTGCATTTTTAAGAAATTTTTGAAAAAATTGAAATTTGTGTGTGTTAGTCTTCAATTACGGAGTACTTTGAGTACGACATGAAAATTGATTATATTGCTTCTTTTACAATTTAATTTTAAGATTTTCATCTTAATTGAATTTTTTCAAGGGGTTATACTTCAGTTTTTTCATTTTTCAGAAATTTTTGAATAAAAATGAAATTTGTGTCAGTTAGACTTCAATTACGGAGTATTTTGAGAACGACTTGTAAATTGAGTATTTTGCTTGTGTTACACTTCAATTTTAACATTTTTTAAAAAATATCATAATTGAATTTTGTGAAGGTGTTAGACTTCAGCTTTTGCATTTTTAAGAAATTATCGAAACAATTGAAATTTGTGTGTGTGCTAGTCCTCAATTACGGAGTATTTTGAGTACGATATGAAAATTGAGTATTTTGCTTGTGTTACACTTCAATTTTAACTTTTTTTAAAAAATATCATAATTAAATTTTTTTAATGTGGTAGAGTTTGGTTTTTGCATTTTTAAGAAATATTTGAAAAAAATTAAATTTGTGTGTGTTAGTCTTCAATTACGGAATTATTTTGAGTACGACATGAAAATTGATTATTTTGCATGTGTTATAATTTAATTTTAACATTTTTTTAAAAAATATCTTAATTGGATATTTTGAATGTGTTAGACTTCTGTTTTTGCATTTTTAAGAAATGTTTGAAGAAATTTTAATTTGTTTGTGCAAGTCTTCAATTAATTTGAGAACGGAATCAAAATTCAGTATTTTGCTTGTGTTATACTTTAAGAGTAATGATACAGACCACGAATTGGGACCAAGAATTGCCCACGAATTGCCACGTGTCAGCTTCTGATTGGCTGTATTTTTGCACAACTTTATTGCAGCCAATCAGAAGCTGACACGTGGCAATTCTTGGTCCCAATTCGTGGTCTGTATCATTACTCATACTTTAATTTTATCATTTTTTAAAAATTATCATAATTTAATTTTTTTTTTAAGGTGTTTGACTTTTGTTTTTTCATTTTTAAGAATTTTTAAAAAAAATTTAAATTTGTATGTGTTAGTCTTCAATTACGGAGTATTTTGAGAACGACATGAAAATTGATTATTTTACTTGTGTTATAATTTAATTTTTCCATTTTTTAAAAAATTATCTTAATTGAATTTTTTTTGAAGCTGTTATATTTCAGTTTTTGCATTTTTAAGAAATTTTCGAAAAAATTGAAATTTGTGTGTGTTGGTCTTCAATTAGGAGTATTTTGAGTACGGAATAAAAATTGAGTAATTGGCTTGTGTTACACTTCAATTTTAACATATTTTAAAAAAGTATCTTAATTAAATTTTTTGACGGTGTTAGACTTTAGTTTTTGCATTTTTTAGAAATTTTTGAAAAAATTGAAATTTGTGTATATTAGTAATCAATTACGGAGTATTTAGAGAATGACATGAAAATTGAATATTTTGCTTGTGTTATAATTTCATTTAAACATTTTTGTAAAAAAAAAGTTTAAGTGGATTTTTTGATGGTGTTAGACTTCATTTTCCGCCTTTTTAAGAAATATTTGAAAAAATTGAAATTTGTGCGTGTTTGTCTTCAATTACGGAGTATTTCAAGTACGGAATAAAAATTGAGTATTTTGCTTGTGTTACATTTCAATTTTAACATAATTTCAAAAAATAAATTAATTGAATTTTTTGAAGGTGTTAGACTTCAGTTTTTGCATTTTTAATAATTTTTCGAAAAAATTGAACTTGTGTGTGTTAGTCTTCAATTACGGAGTATTTTGAGTACGACATGAAAATTGAGTATTTTGCTTGTGTTACACTTCAATTTTAACATTTTTTTTAAAAAAATATCTTAATTGAATTTTTTGAAGGTGTTAGACTTCATTTTTTGCATTTTTAAGAGAGTTTTGAAAAAATTGAAATTTCTGTGTTAGTATTCAATTATGGAGTATTTTGAGTATGAAATGAAAATTGAGTATTTTTTTGTGTTACACTTCAATTTTAACATTTTTCTAAAAACTATCTTAATTAAAAAATTTGAAGGTGTTAGACTTCAGTTTTTGCATTTTTAAGATAGTTTTGAAAAAATGGAAATTTGTGTGTGTTAGTCTTCAATTACGAAGTATTTTGAGAATGACGTGAAAATTGATTATTTTGCTTGCGTTATACTTCAATTTTAAAAAAAATTAAAAAAATATCATAATTGAATCGTTTGAAGGTTTTAGACTTTTGTTTTTGCATTTTTAAAAAAAATTTGAAAAATTTTAAATTTGTGTGTGTTAGTCTTCAATTACGGAGTACTTTGAGTACGACAAGAAAATTGATTATTTTGCTTGTGTTACAATTTAATTTTAAGATTTTTTAAAAAAACATCTTAATTGAATTTTTTGAAGGGCAGTTTTTTCATTTTTAAGAAATTTTTGAATAAAAATGAAATTTGTGTGTGTTAGTCTTCAATTACGGAATATTTTGAGAACGACTTGTAAATTGAGTATTTTGCTTGTGTTACACTTCAATTTTAACATTTTTTAAAAAAATGTCATAATTGAACTTTGTGAAGGTGTTAGACTTCTGTTTTTGCATTTTTAAGAAATTATCCAAACAATTGAAATTTGTGTGTGTGCTAGTCCTCAATTACGGAGTATTTTGAGTACGATATGAAAATTGAGTATTTTGCTTGTGTTACACTTCAATTTTAACATTTTTTTAAAAATACCATAATTGAATTTTTTTTTTAAGGTGTTAGAGTTCGGTTTTTGCATTTTTAAGAAATATTTGAAAAAAAATGAAATTTGACTGTGTTAGTCTTCAATTACGGAAGTATTTTGAGTACGACATGAAAATTGATTATTTTGCATGTGTTATAATTTAATTTTAACATTTTTTTAAAAAATATCTTAATTGGATTTTTTGAATGTGTTAGACTTCTGTTTTTCCATTTTTAAGAAATGTTTGAAGAAATTTAAATTTGTTTGTGCTAGTCTTCAATTACGGAGTAATCTGAGAACGGAACAAAAATTCAGTATTTTGCTTGTGTCATACTTTAATTTTATCATATTTTAAAAATTATCATAATTTAATTTTTTTTTAAGGTGTCAAACTTTTGTTTTTCATTTTTAAGAATTTTTCAAAAAAATTGAAATTTGTATGTGTTAGTCTTCAATTACTGAGTATTTTGAGAACGACATGAAAATTGATTATTTAGCTTGTGTTCTAATTTAATTTTAACATTTTTTTAAAAAATATCTTAATTGAATTTTTTATTAAGGTGTTAGATTTCAGTTTTTGTATTTTTAAGAAATTTACGAAAAAATTGAAATTTGTGTGTATTAGTAATCAATTACGGAGTATTTAGAGAATGATGTGAAAATTGATTATTTTGCTTGTGTTATACTTCAATTTAAAATTTTTTTAAAAAAATAGCATAACTGAATTTTTTGAATGTGTTAGACTTCTGTTTTTGCATTTTAAGAAATTTTCCAGAAAATTGAAATTTGTGTGTGCTAGTCTTCAATTTCGAAGTATTTTGAGTACGACTTGGAAATTAGGTATTTTTCTTTTGTTATACTTCAATTTTAATATTTTTTTAAAAAAATATCATAATTGAATTTATTTTTTTAAGGTGTCAGAGTTCGGTTTTTGTATTTTTAAGAAATATTTGAAAAAATTGAATTTTGTGTTTGTTGATCTTCAATTACGAAGTATTTTGAGTACGACGTGAAAATTGATTATTTTGCATGTGTTATAATTTAATTTTAACATTTTTATCAAAAATATCTTAATTGAATTTTTTTGAATGTGTTAGACTTCAGTTTTTGCATTTCTAAGAAATTTTTGAAAAAATTGAAATTTGTGTGTGTTAGTCTTCAATTACGGAGTATTTTGAGTACGGAATAAAAAATGAGTATTTGGCTTGTCTTACACTTCAATTTTAACATATTTTAAAAAAATATCTTAATTGAATTTTTTGAAGGTTTTAGACATCAGTTTTTGCATTTTTTAGAAATTTTTGAAAAAATTGAATTTGAGTGTGTTAGTCTTCAATTATGGAGCATTTGGAGTATAAAACAAAAATTGAGTATTTTTCTTGTGTTACACTTCAATTTTAACATTTTTCTTAAAACTATCTTAATTAAAAAATTTGAAGGTGTTAGACTTCAGTTTTTGCATTTATAAGAAAGTTTTGAAAAAATGGAAATTTGTGTGTGTAAGTCTTCAATTACGAAGTATTTTGAGAATGACGTGAAAATTGATTATTTTGCTTGTGTTATACTTCAATTTAAAAAAAAAATTAAATAAATATCATAATTGAATCGTTTGAAGGTGTTAGACTTTTGTTTTTGCATTTTTAAGAAATTTTTGAAAAAATTGAAATTTGTGTGTGTTAGTCTTCAATTACGGAGTACTTTGAGTGCGACAGAAAATTGATTATTTTGCTTGTGTTACAATTTAATATTAACATTTTTAAAAAAAATATAATAATTGAATTTTGTGCAGGTGTTTGACTTCTGTTTTTGCATTTTTAAGAAATTTTCCAAACAATTGAAATTTGTGTGCGTGCTAGTCCTCAATTACGGAGTATTTTGAGTACGATATGAAAATTGAGTATTTTGCTTGTGTTACACTTCAATTTGAACATTTTTTAAAAAATATCATAATTGAAATTTTTTATGGTGTTAGAGTTCGGTTTTTGCATTTTTAAGAAATATTTGAAAAAAATAAAAATTGTGTGTGTTAGTCTTCAATTACGGAAGTATTTTGAGTACGACGTGAAAATTGATTATTTTGCATGTGTTATAATTTAATTTTAACATTTTTAAAAAAAATATCTTAATTTGATTTTTTGAATGTGTTAGACTTCTGTTTTTGCATTTTTAAGAAATGTTTGAAAAAATTTAAATTTGTTTGTGCTAGTCTTCAATTACGGAGTAATTTGAGAACAGAATACAAATTCAGTATTTTGCTTGTGTTATACTTTAATTTTATCATTTTTTAAAAAAATATCATAATTTAATTTATTTTTTTAAGGTGTTAGAATTTTGTTTTTTCATTTTTAAGAATTTTTCGAAAAAATTGAAATTTGTGTGTGTTAGTCTTCAATTAAGGAGTATTTTGATAACGACAAGAAAATTGATTATTTTGCTTGTGTTATAAGTTAATTTTAACATTTTTCTAAAAAAAAATGTTAATTGAATTTTTGAAGGTGTTAGACATCATTTTCTGCCTTTTTGACAAATTTTTGAAAAAAATGAAATTTGTGTGTGTTAGTCTTCTATTACGGAGTATTTTTAGTACGGAATAAAAATTGAGTATTTTGCTTGTGTTACACTTCAATTTTTACATAATTTCAAAAAATATCTTAATTGCATTTTTTGAAGGTGTTAGATTTCTGTTTTTGAATTTTTAAGAAGTTTTTGAAAAAATTGAACTTTGTGTGTGGCTAGTCATCAATTACGGAATAATTTGAGAATGGAATAAAAATTGATTATTTTCTTGTTATGAATTAATTTTATCATTTTTTTAAAAAACATATTAATTGAATTTTTTTGAAGGTGTTAGACTTCAGTTTTTGCATTTTTAATAATTTTTTGAAAAAATTGAATTTGTGTGTGTTAGTCTTCAATTACGGAGTATTTTGAGTACGACATGAAAATTGAGTACTTTAATTTTAACATTTATTTAAAAAATATCTTAATTGAATTTTTTGAAAGTTATACTTCATTTTTTGCATTTGTAAGAAAGTTTTGAAAAACTTGAAATTTGTATGTGTTAGTCTTCAGTTACGGAGTATTTTGAGAATAATGTGAAAATTGATTATTTTTCTTGTGTTATACTTCAATTTTAAAAAAATTTAAAAAAAATATCATAATTGAATTTTTTGAAGGTGTTAGACATCTGTTTTTGCATTTTTAATAAATTTTCCGATAAATTGAAATTGTGTGTGTTAGTCTTCAATTACGGAGTATTTTGAGTTGAACGTGAAAATTGAGAATTTTGCTTGTGTTACACTTCAATTTTAACATTTTTTTAAAAAATATCATAATTGAATTTTTTTAAGGTGTTAGACTTTTGTTTTTCCATTTTTTAGAAATTTTTGAAATAATTTAAATTTGTGTGTGTTAGTCATCAATTACGAAGTATTTTGAGTATGACATGAAAATTGATTATTTTGCTTATGTTATAATTTAATTTTAGCATTTTTCTAAAAAATATGTTAATTGAATTTTTTGAAGGTGTTAGACTTCATTTTCTGCCTTTTTAAGAAATTTTTGAAAAACTTGAAAATTGTGTGTGTTAGTCTTCTATTAGAGATTATTTTGAGTACGGAATAAAAATTGAGTATTTTGCTTATGTTACACTTCAATTTTAACATATTTTCAAATAATATCTTAATTGAATTTTTTGAAGGTGTTTGACTTCTGTTTTTGCATTTTTAATAAGTTTTTAAAAAAATTGAAATTTGTGCGTTAGTCTTCAATTACGGAGTATTTTGAGTACGGAATAAAAATTCAGTATTTGGCTTGTGTTACACTTCAATTGTAACATATTTTCAAAAAATATCTTAATTGAATTTTTTCAAGGAGTTAGAATTCTGGTTTTGAATTTTTAAGATATTTTTGAATAAATTTAAATTTGTGTGTGCTAGTCTTCATTTGCGGAGTAATTAGAAAACGGAACAAAAATTTAGTATTTTGCTTGTGTTATAATTTAATTTTATGTTTTTTTAAAAAATATCATAATTTAATTTTTTTAAGGTGTTGGACTTCTATTTTTGCATTTTTAATAAGTTTTTGAGAAAATTGAAACTTGTGTGTGCTAGTCTTCTATTACGGAATAATTTGAGAACGGAATAAAAATTGAGTATTTGTCTTTTGTTATCATTTTATTTTAACATTTTTTTAAAAAACATATCTATTGAATTTTTTGAAGGTATTAGACTTCAGTTTTTGCATTTTTAAGAAATTTTTGAAAAAATTGAATTTGTGTGTGTTGGTCTTCAATCACGGAGTATTTTGAATACGACATGAAAATTGAGTATTTTGCTTGTGTTACGCTTTAATTTTAATATTTTTTTAAAAAATCTCATAGTTGAATTTTGTGAATGTGTTAGACTTTTGTTTTTGCATTTTTTAGAAATTTTTGAAAAAATTGAAATTTGTGTGTGTTAGTCATCAATTACGGAGTATTTTGAGTACGACATGAAAATTGAGTATTTTGCTTGTGTTACACTTCAATTTTAATATTTTTAAAAAAAATATTTTAATTGAATTTTTTGAAGGTGTTAGACTTCATTTTTTGCATTTTTAAGAAAGTTTTGAAAAAAATGAAATTTGTGTGTGTTAGTCTTCCATTACGCAGTATTTTGGGTTAGACATGAAAATTGAGTATTTAGCTTGTGTTACACTTCAATTTTAACATTTTTTTAAAAAATATCATAACTGAATTTTTTTTTATGGTGTTAGACTTCATTTTTGTATTTTTAAGAAAGTTCTGAAAAAATTGAAATTTGTGTGTGTTAGTCTTCAATTACGGAGTATTTAGAGAATGACGTGAAAATTGATTATTTTGCTTCTGTTATACTTCAATTTTAAAAAAAAATTAAAATATATCATAACTGAATTTTTTGAAGGTGTTAGACTTCTGTTTTTGCATTTTTAAGAATTTTTCCGATGAATTGAAATTTGTGTGTGTTAGTCTTCAATTACGGAGTATTTTGAGTTGGACATAAAAATTAAGTATTTTTCTTGTGTTACACTTCAATTTCAACATTTTTTTTAAAATTATCATAATTGAATTTTATTAAGGTGTTAGATTTTTGTTTTTCCTTTTATAAGAAATTTTTGAAAAAATTGAAATTTATGTGTGTTAGTCTTCAATTACGAAGTATTTTGAGTACGACACGAAAATTGATTATTTTGCTTATGTCATAATTTAATTTTAACATTTTTTTAAAAAATATCTTAAATGAATTTTTGGAAGGTGTTAGACTTCAGTTTTTGCATTTTTAAGAATTTTTTGAAAAAATTGAAATTCGTGTGTGTTAGTCTTCAATTACGGTGTATTTTGAGTACGGAATAAAAATTGAGTATTTGGCTTGTGTTACACTTCCATTTTAACATATTTTCAAAAAATATCTTAATTGAATTTTTTGAAGGTGTTAGACTTATGTTTCTGCATTTTTAAGAAATTTTTGAAAAAATTTAAATTTGTGTGTGCTAGTCTTCATTTACTTAGTAATTTAAAAAATTGAAGTTTTTTCTAGTATAGGATGGTAAATTTCTAGGGATTGAGATTGTGAAAATTGAAATCCTATAGGGTATAAAAAGTTTACTAATTCATACAATGTTATGTTTGGATGTAATTTAAGGAATCTTATGTAAGTGTTGTTTTAAAAAATGTACTTGTATTATTTTATTTACAATATATACTAACTATACTATACTATACTATACTATAATGCAATACAATAGCATAATATAATATAAAATAATATAAATATAATTTAATTTAATGTATTATTATATAATATAATATAATATATAATATTATAACATCACATAATTTAATGCAATATAATATAGTATAATCTAATATAATATAATATAAAATAATATAATATGGCACGACACAATATAATATTATATGATGATAATATATTTAAAACTTATCAAAGTTATTTAATAAAATATTTATTATGTTGAGTATTTTATCATCATAAAATATTTCTCGTACAAAAGATCTAACTATCATTATTGAAGACATGAATTTTTTTAGGTAAGATACAAAAATCTAACTGTCTTTATCAACATTTAATTTAGTTAAAATGAACAAAAAAACAAATAACATGAAATATATATATGTATTATTGTATTTTATTTTATAATATATTATGTTATATAACTATTTTTTGAATATATTATGTTACCTAACGTTATATCACATCATATAATATTATATTACATCATATCAAATATATATATATATATATATATATATATATATATATATATATATATATATATATATATATATATATATATATATATATATTACGTGTCATTAAATTATATTGTAGGGGTTAACATGATAATTTCAGAATTTGCAAGGATATTGTTTTTGATCATTTATTTGAAAAAAGAAAGAAAAGGTGTCAAAATGATCCAAACTCAAATAGTTCATCAAAATTAATAATCATGCCTATGTTGTTAACTATCACACCCAAAATATGACAGACAAATTCAAATTTTCACACTTTACAAATGAAAAAGAGAATGCCATTCATGTGATCAAATTAGAAAATAAATAACTTCTACATGCTATTATTAAGTAACAATTAACAAATTTTAATATACGTAAAGGTATTTGGAATTGTTTTGAAAGATTATAGTTTGTGTAGAGAAAAATGAAATGATATGATAATTTCTGTAAATGATCCATATTATTTCCTGTCTTCCTGATATTACGATATTAGATGAGAACTGAAATGAAGTTAAACGTCCTATAGACTGCTCAATATTATTTTTGGTTATGTTACAATATACTCTGATTTTACTCAAAACTAGATCCGAGATTATTAGAAAAAAATGTTTCACTTAAATACCCAGATAGTTTCCAAAACATATCTTTGAATGACATTTCGAAATTCCGACAGATTAACGGAACCAATCACGACGGCAATACGGTAAAAAATAAAATATAATGATATTGTGATGTCAATGAAATGCAGTTTAAACCGTCCACTCTTTTGTTACTCTCGACTGCTGGATTGCAAAGAAAACTTGAATCTTCCAACATGTTGCTACCCGCTTAAGCATTCAGTTTTGTATTTTATTTAATGATCGTTTCGTTCTCATATACGTTCGACATAGTATACCAAAATTGTAACATGGAAAATTATAAATTAATAAATTATTTCAAACAAAACTTATATGGATAAATTTGGACCATGAAAATTTATTAGATATTGGGGCGGGCCTAATCATGGTCTATTAAACCTTATTTATACAGTTATGAAATTTCAATTCATGGGAAATCCTTCACTGGTACTTATTATCCTAATTGCAGAGAATTCTGAGGATCAAGCTTGATTTTTTCTTTTTTTCTTTTATAATATCTTTTCTTATCTATATTGAATGCTTTTTATGAATTGCAAACTTCTACAATAGTGAATTAGTATTAGTATTAGTAGTGATAGTGGTCCTTCAAAAAATAATATCATATCATATAGGTTTAGCTTCAACAATACTTGATATTTTGTGGAAATAAAGTTTAGGAATATTTTAATTTGTAAGATATCCAAACGTTAGTGGTTAACGACCGGGCAGAAACGAACACACAAAAAGGCAGAAATTATATTTCGGTATTTCGAATCGTCAATAGGGAAATGAAATAAATACGCAAACAATAAGATTGGAAGCCCTATAATGGAATGTGAGTGAAAGACCAATAATACTAGCAAAGGAAATTACAAGAGAGGAGGCGATAGTTCTAACTTCTATGCCAAGTTGAGGATGAGGTACTTAATATAATTAACGACGCAATAAAAGAAAGACCAAATTAGACCACCTCTCCGATTCATACATTGTGTTGATACCAAAAAAGAAAATGCAACAACTTGCGTTGGCGGGTGAAACGGGGGTGGTAAACCCTCCATTACAAAATACGCGAAATTGCGTCATGTTTACGGATGATTTAACGATATTTCTCAAGAAAGGAAGGCAAGACGCAATTCTCGCCAAAAAAGAAAAGGAAATTTTCAAATAATTCCCTAACTTTCTTTTATATAAAAGCTATAGCTTTTTTTTATATACAAAAGAATCAAAATGAAAAACTTATCTTTTTGCTAAGTTTTTTGTAGAAATTTTCTAGAAACTAGTGAAAATAATATTTTATCATGATAAAATACTCAACATAATATATATATTATTAAATATTTTTAATAAGTTTTAGATTTTTTAATGAAAATTTTAATAAACTAATATTAATTATTATGTCATATTATATTGTATTGTATTCATACATTATATAATAATACATTAAATTGTATTATATCATATTATAATGTATTATAATACATCATAATATATAAAATTGTATACATATATTATTGTATTTTATTTTATTTTATAATATATTATGTTATATAACTATTTTTTAATATATTATGTCACCTAACGTTATATCACATTATATAATATTAATTACATCATATCAAATATATTATGTTATATAAAAACTATATTATATTACGTGTCGTTAGATTATATTGTAGGGGTTAACCTGATAATTTGAGAATTTGCAAGGATACGTCTGGAATTATGCTATTCAATTAAGTTGTTTTTTATCATTTATTTGAAAAAAGAAAGAAAAAGTGCCAAAATGATCCAAACTCAAATAGTTCGTCCAAATTAATAATCATGCCTATGTGGTTATAACTATCACACCCAAAATATGATAGATAAATTCAAATTCACTTTACAAATGAAAAAGAGAATGTCATTCATGTGATCAAATTAGAAAATAAATAACTTCTACATGCTATTATTAAGTAACAGTTAACAAATTTTAATATACGTAAAGATATTTGGAGTTGTTTTGAAAGATTATAGTTTGTGTAGAGAAAAATGAAATGATATGAGAATTGAAAAATGAAATGATATGATAATTTCTGTAAATGATCCAGGAAATTTAATATTTCCTGATATTACGATATTATATGAGAACTGACATGAAATTAAACGTCCTATAGACTGCTCTATATTATTTATGGTTATGTTACAATATACTCTGATTTTACTCAAAACTAGGTCCGAGATTATTAGAAAAAATTGTTTCACTTAAATACCCAGATAGTTTCCAAAACTTATTTTTCAATGACATTTCGAAATACCGACAGATTAATGGAAACAATCACAAGGGCGATACGGCAAAAAATAAAATATAATGATATTACGATGTCAATGGAAGGCAGTTTAAACCGTCCATTCTTTTGTTACTCTCGACCTCTGGATTGCAAAGAAAACTTGAATCTTCCAACATGTTGCTACCCGCTTAAGCATTCAGTTTTGTATTTTTTTTAATGATCGTTCGTTCTCATATACGTTCGATATAGAATACCAAAATTGTAACATGGAAAATTATAAATTAATAAATTCTTTCAAACAAAACTTATTTGGATAAACTTAGACCATGAAAATTTATTTTAGATATTGGAGATGGCCTAATCATTGTCTATTAAGTATTAAACCTTATTTATACAGTTATGAAATTTCAATTCATGGGAAATCCTTCACTGGTACTTATTATCCTAATTGCAGAGAAGTCTGAGGATCAAGTTTGATTTTTTCTTTCTTCTTTTCTTGTCTATATTGAATGTTTTTTATGAATTGCGAGTTCATTTATATTATTGTTTCTACTTCCAGTTGCAGGAATTAACAGGAGAAATTATTTTGTTATTAAGAGTAAATCAGGATCCACCAATGTCGTGCAAGATAATTCGAATGCAAATAAAAGGTATAATTTTGGCCATCTCAGTAAGTTAGTTAATACCATATTTTTATTATGTAATATTTATTCCGCAAAAATAGTCAATTAAGTTTTTGTTGACCTCTCAGTGTCATTCATAATTTTGAACTTTCTGCAAGTACATGATTACACCCAGGGCCGGTCCCATCGTTTTGGTTGCCCTAGACCATTATGTTATGTAGCATCGGATGTTATCATGAGATGTTGCCCTATTATTCACGACAAAAAAAATACATTACATATAAAATATCATCAATATGTCTATAACTATTAGAAATATCGCCAATGACGTTAACATCCTTAATTTTTATATTTTCCGAAAAAAATGCCAAAATTATATTTTCTTTCTCTTAATACATGTACAAATAGAATACGAGAATCCTGAATAACTTTAAAATCTAAAGCAAAAATTACTATCGATGATATTTATTATATTTTGCAGACTACACTGATCCTTTTTCCAAGTCCAAGATATGAATATTGTCCTTCTTGTTCATATAATAAATAAATATAAAACCTCAATCAAAGAAACAAAATAAAATGAAATCATAAGTATATCATATTTTAATAATTGATTAATATATAATTATATTTAATTAATATATTAATTAATGTTCATACATATTAATATTTATTAATTAATTTTAGTTATATGTCTTTTGTTAATTAGTGTGTTAGGTAGGTTAAGACATGGAAGATGTGGTAAATGAAATCTGCGGTGATGTGGTAATGAAATCTGCGGTTCAAGTACAAATTTCTCATTATCAATTTCGCAATAGTACATTATGATATTTGTTCAATTAAAATTAAGTATATTTCTACCCTTATTTACGAATGAATGTCTATTAAGATAAGTAAGATGCCATGTCAAATTAGTATAAAAATTGTAAGAAAATGTAAGAATTTTGTAACAAATCAAACATTAATTGTTCCATATTTACTGAGATTTGATATGACAATTTTATGGTGTATATTAACACATGCGCATACAAATTAATAAATTATATATATAATAAACTTCTTATAAATGTCAATACACAAAACATATGAATACTACAATCGCAGAAGATCCGGTGTATTACTTTTTCTCCCAACCCCAGACAGCTACAGAAATTTATCTATCATGGAAGCTCTTATCTTCTTCTCCATCGAGTTTTTTTGAATTTTTACATGGCAAAGGCTAAATACAAAAGATCGACATGTTGCCCTTTCTCGACTGGTTGCCCTAGTCCCGGGGCTTGCCGGGCTTACCCCGGGGCCGGCCCTGATACACCCATTGTATCAATATTTGTAAGAATCGAATAAGCAAAGAAATTTGCAGTGAATCAAGCCGAGCAAGAAGGGTGTGTTGGTAATTTCAGAAGTTTGAACTGTCGTTTCAGAACTTTGCATACTAATTCATGATGATTTGTTTCGGTAAATCACAGCAAGATCTCAAATTACTTTTGTACATATACATTTCTTTCTGAAATATCTACTACAAATTTTCATTCAACATAGTACAAAAGAATTACACGTTTAATACAAAAGAAAAAAAATGAAAAATTGCATGTCACAGAAAAAAGAACATCCAGGATTCTGATTGTGCCATTCTACTTTTGTACATATACATTCAATAATGAAACTTATTTTATTAACTTTTTCTCCTAATTTTTCAAAAAATCACATATCTCACTTAAAAAATATAAAATATCACGAATATCCCTGTAAAATATCAGAAAGACCACCGATTCCCTTCTCCTAATTTGTCTTCTTCTTTCTCACTTAATACAAGTATAAGACAAATGAATCAAGGGTAATTTAAGTATCTTGTAAAGAAAATAAGTGAAAGAAGAGTATACATGATATTTTTAATATTTTGCAAGTCTATTCGTGATATTTCCTATTTTATAGGGTTATACATGATATTTGGAGAATTTGCAGGAGTACCCATCAAATTGTGCCCATTAAAATTAAACTAAGTTGATTTTTCAACATTTGCTTATGAAAAAAAAATACTATATTTGCTAAAACAAGTACGTGTCAGTTTCTCCACACGATTTTAACCAAAAAAAAATGCAAGGTTGGGGTTAATTCCACACGAACTATATTTGCTCTCCTCTCGTTGCATGGTTATTTTACCCCATCCTCTCTTAAATTATCATCAAATTTCCCCCAATTTTCCTCTCTCTCTCTCTCTCTCTCTCTCTCTCTCTCTCCTCCAATTTCTCTTCATCTAATTTACAAATCTCGCTAAGATGGACGCGACGACAGGCAACAACAACGAAGACGTCGCCGCTCCCGCTCCAACCGCTCAGCTGACTCGTCAATCGTCGATATCTTGGGTTGCGACGAGCGTGGTCTCGGCCTTCTTCGCGTCTCTCGAGAGTTGCTCTTGCATCAATCTCTCCA
Source organism: Luzula sylvatica (assembly GCA_946800325.1). Lineage (NCBI taxonomy): Eukaryota > Viridiplantae > Streptophyta > Magnoliopsida > Poales > Juncaceae > Luzula > Luzula sylvatica. Next base: position 23,137,110 of record OX326956.1, read on the forward strand.
CCGACGATGAATACGACGACGACGAGGAGGCCAAAGACCGTCCTCTCATGTTCTCTCGGCCGTCTTTCGTTTCCTACGGCGAAAATTCCGTGCGCCGTAGCATCAATTAATTTTGGTTTCGTTTCGTTTTGGAATATGATTGATTGATTTCTCAAATTGTTTGGTTTTATAGTTTTGGTATGGAGATGATGATGATGATGATGTTTCTCTCCTAACAAGTTTTGTAATGAAATTAATTGCTCTTGATTTTGCTTTCTTCATTTCTTGTTTACTTTTTGGTGATTAATATTTAGGAAACAGAAAACCAAATTAGATTAGCAAATAAATACACCACGAGCAAGATTCTTTGCCGTGTTCAAGTTCACAGCCACATTAAATCGACTAAAACTTCACATTACTTCTCACAAACTTAACCCCTAAAATTAAAATTCAAAACACGGTAAAATGTCAAAACGCAACTATCTCCATTTCCCATCCTAAAACCCTAAAAAAGTTTCGAAACAACTAAATTCTTACTTAGACCCATTATTATTATTATTATTATTATTTGGGGGCCCATTGGACGGTCCGAAGCCCAGATCGAGAGGAATATCATCCATATCCCCCGTCAGAGTCTTGAAAGCGTATCCCAAACACGGATCCTGCCAAAAGTCACCAAAAAGTGACGAGTGGTCTATCACATCGCTTCCTAGACCTGGTTCGCCACCTGGCATGCTGGGCCCCACTTTACAATCCTTTTGTAACGCTTCCTTTGTCGGTTCCTCAGTCTCCATTTGGGCCTTCTCGATCTCGCACTTTTTTAATGGTTGGGGTTGGGATTCAGTCTCGGATTCCTTTAACGGGTCGGGTTTGGGTTTGGGTTCAGGTTTGAATTGATTCTTGGTCGCAGTGTCCGATTCCTTTAACGGGTCAGGTTTGGGTTCAGGTTCGAACCAATTCTTGGTTGCAGTTTCAGCCTTTAACAGTTCGGGTTTGGGTTCAGGTTGGAAACAATTCTTGGTCGCAGATTCATATTCCTTTAATGGGTCCGGTTTGGATTCATGGTTGGACTCGGTCTCGATCTCGATTGCAGACTCGTACTCCTTTAAAGGGTCGGATTTGGATTTGGATTCGGGTTCGGGTACAGACCCAGTCTCGATGGCAACATCAAACTCCTTTAACAGGTCGGGTTTGGGTTCGAGTTCAGACCCAGCATCGTTCGCAGCATCAGACTCCTTTAACGGGTCGTGTTTGGGTTCAGACCCAGTCTCGATGGCAACATCAGACTCCTTTAACATGTCGGGTTTGGGTTCGAGTTCAGACCCAACATCGATCACAGCATCAGACTCCTTTGACGGGTCAGGTTTGGGTTCAAGTTCAGACCCGGCATATATAGCAGTCTCAGACTCCCTTAACGGATCGGGTTTGTCTTCAAGTTCACACCCAGCATCTATTGCAGTCTCCGACTCCCTTAACGAATCGGGTTTAGCTTCAGGTTTAGACCCAGTTTCGGTTGTAGTTTCAGATTCCTTTAACGGGTCGGATTTGGGTTTAAGTTCAGACCCAGCATCTATTGCATTCTCATATTCCTTTAACGGGTCGGGTTCAGGTTCAGACCCAGGCTGAGTTGTCAGGCCCACATCCTCTGCCATGTCAGCAATAGAGTCTTCTTCAGAAGCAATAATTGGATTATTGAGAGCTGATAAACGAGGGGAAGCTCTGACAGGTGGGGACTGCATAAGCTCTCTTCTAGGCTTCACTCTCCTTGGAGCTGTGCGGCTTTCTGCATGGCCAGGTTCTGACAAGGTCTCTTTGGGTTTCGGATCTGAAGAAGCCGCCTCTTTTTTAACAGCACTTCTTTTCCTCTTCAAAGTGAGTCTCGCTTTCTTTCTGCTCCTTTTTTTCGTTTCATTTGGTTTCGGTTCTGGATCCGTCACAACCGGTTCGACGGGTTTAGAACCCGACCCACTAGCCTGACATGAACAATAATATTATTAGCCTAAGAGGAATTTACATATTTACCCTCTCAAGTTAACAAATTTGAATATTTTTGAGATTTTGTTACTTTCGAAAGAGAAAAGAGTACATTTGGAAGGGTAAATATGATATTTTTCAATTTTTGGGAGGATAACTAAGATTGAAATTGCTTACTATAGAGTGGTTCTTCTTTAGAGTCTCGATTTCGTCCGCGCTGCGTATCTGAGGTTTCGTAAAACATCTTCGTACATCACTAGTAGCGATATATCTTTCTACGTCTTTTAATGATCTTAATGTGACCCCACTTTTAATCTCTGTATAATACTGCACAAATTCAAAATATCGTTCTTTTAAAGAAACCTTTAATTTTAAAACAAAAAGAAAAAAGAATTGGAATTTAAGTATTTTCGCAGATATTAGCTGCGGTATATTTCAGGAAATAATTAAATGATTATCAAGGGAGCAAAGGAGAAATTTTCTTGTATTATAAATCATTACCATGTCTTTCTTCGAAGGAGTCTTTCGTCTTGGTTTAACTTCCTTAATCCAGCCTTCCGGAAGTTCATCAGGCGATAATTTAGATTGATCCGAAACCTAATTTCATAAAAGACCAACAAATTATTCGAATTTCATAAAAGAGAGAAGAAAAGTAAGAAATTCGTACTTCGTTTGCTGATTTTCTTGTGGCAGGCCCTTTTCGAGTGGTCATGACTCTCTTAGGTTTAATCTGTTACGATTATGACCAAAAAAAATATAACTCTTGATTAGAAAATTAGAATTAATCAAGATAAAAGTACCATTATCTAATGTTTACACACCACTTATGCTTTCGATTAATTCAACAGAGCAGAAAACAAACCATTATCCTGCTCATAAATTACCCTTCGCTTATTCTCCACGATAGTCTGGATTGAAGCTGCCACGAACGTCGCGCGGCGTTGAGAACGAGGTTAGGTCTGCCGGCGGAGTCAGCTGGTTCGGCCGTTGGTCTACTCCCGGCTCCACCAGGAGAGAGAGAGAGAGAGAGAGATGGGTGGGAGTGATATTTGCCAAGCCGATTTCGGTTTCATCAAGGCTTACGGGGTTAAGCCCATGAGTCTGATCAGGGTTCTTTTGGACCGGACCGGATTTAGGGTTTAGGTCAACCCGAATTTTGAATTTTGGATATAGATATAATACCTAGTTTGCGTTGTGGCTACCAATAAATTATACGCTATACTATTATATACTAATCAAATATATAATATATATATTATCGAAAAAACATAAAATATATAACATCGATTTTGAACTATATCAAATAATTTAATTCTAATTTTAATGCTTGGCTTTAATGAACATTGGATTTACTTTGAACATTTATTTTTCAGATATCCTAGTCATCACACAAACTCAATTGTTTGGATTTCGTAAAATATTATTTTTTCTATTGCATGTACATGACATTTGGTCAATTAAATAAAGAAAAGAAAATAGGAAACAAATTAGTCAAAAGAAAGCTAAAAGATAAATAAAAGAAAGTGAAATATTTGGATTTAATTTCACTCTATTTCCGCAACTTCGTTAAATATTATCAAATAGTCTTCAAAATAAGTCTTATTTCTTATTTTATTTTTTAAAATAAAAAGTCCTAATATACTGGATAAAAGGAAAAATGAATAAAACAATAATCCAAATAAAAATTTCATCGGTTTTATATATTAGGGAAAAAAAATTCTATATCCCTACTAAATTCATCAATTACATATTTATCCCTCTTGAGTTGTTATTATCATATTTATCCTTGCTAAACATATTTAGTATCAAATTTATCCTTGCTAAATCTTACATACTATCAAATTTATCCCCACCACTAAATTAAACATAATTTTGAATTCAAAAATTAATTAAATTTTAAGATTTAAATTTTGTTGACAAATTTACCCTTCAACAAACCTATCCAAACCCATTTATTAGAAACACTATCCAAAAGATTTTACTGGACTAAACCCAACCCGTTAAGGTATTGGACCCTAAACAATTCCTTCTACTCCCCTTCGGTTGACATATTCCACCCCACGAGAAAAGAAATCACGCGAGAGAAAGAAGGGAGGAGAGGAGAACCGACTGGCCAGCGGAGAGAGAAGCCTAGAAACCCTAACTTTCGACGGAGCCACCAAATCGTACAAGAGAAAGAAGCGATTGCCTTATCGCACGAAGAACTGCCACCCAATGGTTAAGAAGCCAAGAAGCCGTGGAGAGATAAGTCAAGAAGCGACGTAGCCGACGTTCCAACAGTAAAAACCGTAATCCATGGGTTCTCTTCTCAAATAATTTACTCTTTTAAATTGGGTTAATTCCAGGTTATTTCTTCTCATTTCTCCATAATATCTAAATTGTTTCATAATTCAGACTATATACCTATTTAAATATTTTATTTTATTTGAATATGTTAGAGTGTCTAATTTTCCTCAAATCATCTCCAAATTTCCTGCATTTGAATAAATTTAGAGTGATTGTGTCTACTTATCACCAAGATCAGCCTCTCATTGCCAAATCAGACCATAATCACTCTAAAATCAAAATCAGTTCCTAGTTGTTCAAATTGACTAATATAGGAGTAATTATGGATGTTTTTGAAATTAAATAACCACTTTTAAAAAAGAAGGATATATACAAATTTCAATTTTGTCCAAAATCTAAAACCTACAATTAGATTAGCAACCCTAATTAATCAAAAATTCTATTTAACATAAATTGTAGAAAAGATCAACCAAATTCAATTAAATTTTGCATAAAGAAATAAAAGACTGCACTAATCAGATTTTTTGAACTTTTTATGAATATAGAACCAACACAAACCGAATCCTTTACCAATTGAAGAAGAAGAAAATTACAATTGGCCTTTATTTAGAAAAAACATTCTGTACAAAATGCATCTGAAAGAGGGAGAGCAAACCTCAAGAGAGTTTAGGTTCTCACCAGATCAGCTCGTCTCGCCACACCACCAGATAGCCGCCACGCCACGCCACGCCACGCCACGCCACGCCTCGCCAAATCTCGGTATTGGAGCTTGGTTTAACGAGAGGGTTTAGTTCAGAGCTCGTATGAAGAATGAAGATGAAGATACGATGACACAGAAGAAGACGGATTTGGTGGAGTTATCGGGTTTAGGGTTTGGTTATTGAATCAATAGCTAGTGAATTGAGAGGTAAATTAGTCAATGATATTATATTTGTATTAAATTTAATAAAATTGTTGAGTTTTAGACAAATTTGATATTCATTATAATTAATAGAGATAAATATGATATTAATTACTTAAGAGGAATAAATATGTAATTTATGAATTTAGTAGGATATAGGAGAATTTTTTCCTATATATTAATGATTCACAATTAATATATACTGACATTGTTTGGAATTATTGTTAACTAAATAATATAATGTTGTTACATCTTCAAATGAAAATGTATTATATCTCATATATATTATTAACATATAAAAATTAGTAAGAGAAATTTTCAAATAATTCCTTAATTTTTTTTTTGAATTTGTAAAAAAAATCCTGACTTTTGGGAACCTAAAAAAAAAACCCTACAAACAAGGATTCATTTTCAATTATCCCTTATCGAAATATTTTATGGTGTTGCAAAAAATTTTGAACCAAAATACCCCTTTATTTTCACTATTTAAATTTATTAAACCTTTTTGTATTATTTTATTAATTTAAAAATATTCATCAATATTTTATTAACATATACTAATTTTACAAAACTATATATCATATAAATAATTTTAATATTTTATTTATTGTATATTTGTCATACAAAACTAGAATTAAGTAAAAAAATAATATAAAAATATCTTGCCAAAATAATATTATTAACATTTAGTTTTAATTTTCAGTAGTTATTAATAAAAAATAGTTACTAAAAAACTAGCTGCTGAAATCAAATTAGTTGTTGAAATTTAAACTAACGATAATATTATTTTAATGCTAAATTTATTGTTCGTTGACTTCATTCGTTCAAGGTTAATTTGGAAAGAAATATTTTTAGTAACTATTATTATAGACAATTATTGATAATTGAAATTAAATGCTAGAATAATATTAATTTGTCAAGATATTTTCAGGAATATTTTTTATATCATTTTTATTTAATACTAGTTTTGTATAATAAAATATATAATAAATAAATAAGAGATCAAAATTATGTATATGGGATATAGTTTTTTTTTAATTAGTACAAGATAAAAAATAATTGTGGTCATTTTAAATTAATAAAATAATATAAAAAATATTTAATAAATTTCAATATGAAAAATAGAGGGATATTTTGGTCCAAAAAAATGTAACATCATGAAACCCCTATAGGGGAATTGAAAATGAAACCTTGTTTGTAGGGATTTTTTGGGAGCTTTCCAAAAGTTATGATTTTTTTTTACAAATTCAATAAAAAATAGGGAGTTATTTGAAAATTTCTCAATTAGCAATTTTTTTTTGAAAGAGCAAAAATAATTGCTCGGATTTTGATTAAAACGAAACGTTTAATTACAGAGAGTTAGAAACTAGTTAGATAAACCTAAGGTGAGTTAGTCAGCATGACCGTTTCCAAGCTACAGCGTCTTTAGTAGCCATGATGAAAGTGGTTGAGACCGGAAGTCGTCTATTCGAGAAGATCGCTTGGTTCCGCCTTTTCCAAATATTCCAAATTATGGCCAAAAATAATAGGTCCCAATCTTTTCGAAGTTGAGGTGGACAGTTGAGCCTATTCGAAGTCCAAAAGTTGATGATATCGTCCTTTGGTGAGATGGTGAAACCCAAGAGCAGGAAGTTTTTGCCCACATCCTTTTGGAGAAAGGGCAAGAGAGAAATAGGTGGTTCGCGTCTTCGAAGGAGTTAGTGTTGCAGTTTACACACCATTTTGGGTTAGGCCACCCTTTTTTTATGAGGTTGTCCGCTGTCAATAACCTTTGTTGGAGGGCGAGCCATGCAAAGAATTTTATCTTAAGTGGGCATTTTATTTTCCATAGCCTTTTATTCCATTTAATTATGACCCCCGGGTTTCGCCATATTTTGTAAGCCGATTTGACCGAGAAGACACCATTTTGAGTCCATTTCCAAGAGAGAGAGTTGCTGGAGTTATCCGTCGAGATCCTAAAGAAAGGGAGGAGACGTATTAGATCCTTTATGAAGAAGGATGATAGATTATTTGGTATTTCAGTCAGTGAGTTGGGGTTATTTTTGGAGTATAGCTCTTGTATTGATTTACTCCATAGTCCTTTCGGTTCTGCAACTATTTTGTAAAGCCATTTTAGAAGTAGGGCGTTATTTTGAGTGGGTAGGTTTATGAGTCCTAGACCACCATTTTCCTTGTGCAGGGTGACTTTTTCCCAGTTGATTAGACAATGACCACCTTTACAAACCGCTCCTCTCTTCCATAGGAAACTTCTAGTTAGTTTGTCAATATTATTCGTTACCCAAATCGGGAGTTTCAAAGCTTGCATATAATGCATAGGTAGGGCGTTGAGTACGGATTTTGAGAGCGTGAGCCGACCACCGAGAGATAGAAGTTTCCCTTTCCAAGCCCCTAGCCTATCTTGGATTTTGGATAAGAGTGGAAGGAACGTGATGCGAGTTGGTTTTTTAATTGATAGTGGGAGACCGAGATATTTGATGGGGAGAGATTTCTTTTGGCAACCTATTAGTGAAGCTATCATACCGTGGAAATTGTCCGGAATAGCGATAGGGAAGAAGCTAGATTTAAGCCAATTTATTTCTAAGCCGGAGATAGATGCAAAGCATTTGAGAGCTAGTGATAGAGCTTTAAGGCTTGTAGGCAATTAGCAATTAGTAATCTATATTATTAACATATACAAATATAATAATTTAAAATAACTATGAAATATATACAAATATGATTAAGATATAATTTTATTTTGAGACGATATAGAACAATATTGCATATTTATTCTTTTTCTAGTAATATTAAATAACATTACAAATTAACAATTTTTTCCCCAATGGATAACAAACGACACATATACTACTTGGAGGAAGACATGTATGTACATGACAATTATCAAGTGAGGATGATGGCATGATGCAATCAAAACTATTGGCGCGATATATTAGAAAAGGAAGAAAATAATTTTGCTCGTATCGAAAGTAATAAATATAATAATTTGTTTATATTTCACAAAAATAAAATAATGTAATGATAAAATTGATATTTAGAAAATAAGAGGTGTTGAGTTCAAAATTCTCAAAGCATATAATTTGATTTTTTATTTTTTTTATTTCGGCAATTCCTATAAAATTTGGCCCTCCTTGTATATTGACCTTGTATCTGCCTCTGAAACTATCATGATAAATATAGAAGACATAATATAATTAGAGGCATTTTACTAGAAAGCCCTAACAGTAAATAGTAATATCAAATCACTTTTTTAATTTATTTTGCCTTTTTCACAAGTACCCTTTTTGGTCCTCTTGAAGAACACAAGACTTCAAATTTGGGCCTCCATTAGTTATGCTATAAAAGAGTACAGAGATCTTTTCAATTACAGATGCAATCAATCAATCTCTTGCGAGCTTCTAATCCTCCACCCAAAAGGTAATTCTTGCAATTGGCTCACCAATTAATCCTTTTTTTTTTTTTTTTTTGAAAGAGAGCCTGGAGCACGAAACGTGCTCTTATAGCTCTGATTATCATTGAAATGTGCAAAGCACCGATTATTACATGTGCAAGCCTTATCATGAGAAAACAACAATAAAAAAGAGCAAGGAAGTCACCGATGACTTGTCCTTGTTTTGGTAATCTTGATTTGGAAAACCAAATCCTTGACAATACATAATTAAATCTAGATTCCTGCTAATTTCCATGAATTTACTAGGCCCCTAATGTTGTCTACCAAGAGTAATGGTGTTTTCCCCTTGCGGTTGAAGGCTCTGTTATTCCTTTCTTTCCACAAAAGCCATATAGTGGCAGCCCATTTTTGTTGTCGTACATCTTTCTCGAGCTTCGTTATTTTCTTTTGATGGAGATGTTGCCACGAGTCCAAGAGACAAGATTGTTGTGAATTGTCTAATCCAATATTACCGAAGCACGTTCTGGCGAAACTACAATGATTGAAGAGGTGTGCTATTGATTCGGTGGTTTCTGAGCAGAGGACACATGCTGGAATGTGAGGCCAACCTCTTTTCATTAAGTTTTCTTGCGCTAAAATTCTATTGTTGATTGCCAACCAAATAAATAGCTTGATTTTGAGAGGTATCCTTGTCTTAAAAAGTTGAATTGTCCAGGAGCATATGACCCCAGGATGTATCAAAATTTCGTAGACTTCTTTAGAGGAGTAATAGGGTGATGGTAAGGTTCCAGAAAGGAAAGCCTTTTGACCATCTCTCGGAAGAGAGAGGAATTTGTATATTGGTAGAAGTTTGAGTAAGTCCTTAACAAAGTAAGAGGAGAATCTTAAAGCTACCTCAGGTAACAGTTGTGCTTGTTCTACACCATAAATTTGTTTAATGAAGTGTGTCCAAAGAGAGTTTTCTTGAAAATCAATTTTGAATAACCATTTCAGCAAAAGAGAAGTATTTTGTATTTGGAGATTTGCAAGACCGAGGCCCCCATGTCTTTTAGGTAGGCAAACTCTGGACCATTTGACAAGACACTTTCCCGATGATGTTTTATTTGTGCCTGACCAGAAAAAATTCATAATAATAGAGTTGATTGCCTTTAAAATTTTGGTCGGAATTCGAAAAACGTGCATGTAGTATATTGGCAGTGATGCTAATACTGAAGTAATTAAAGTGATTCTTCCTTCTAAGGAAAGCATTTGGCCTTGCCATTTGTTAAGTCTGTGTGATAATTTGGTAATGAGTGGTTCGAAGGCTAGACGAGATGACTTTTTGATAGAGAGAGGAAGGCCTAGGTAGTAAATAGGGAGGTCTTTTTTCTCACAATTTAGAATTGAGGCCAGATGCGGAATGTTCTCCTCTGGTACTGCAATTGGGACAAAACCCGATTTTGCCCAGTTGATTTGTAAACCGGAAATTTTTGCAAAGGATGCAATGGCATGTGACAGAATACGCAAGTTTTGTGGGTGCGCCTCAACAAAAATAATAGTGTCGTCCGCATATTGAAGCGTTTGTGGAGCAAAGAGTATAGGGGAGGAGAAAAATGGCTTGATATTGCAGAGAATCGTTTGTAAACCATCCACTGCCAAGTTGAAAAGTAGTGGAGAAAGGGGATCACCCTGTCTGACGCCTCTCTTATGTTTGAAATATTTACCTTGTATACCATTGGTAAGTATAGTTGATCTGGAGGAAGAAAGAATATGTGATATCCATTTGATCCACTTATCATCAAACCCTTTTGCCTTTAAGATGTATAATAGATAATCCCAGGAAACGGTGTCGAAGGCTTTTTGAAAGTCAATTTTAAGTAAAATTGACGGTATTTTTCTTTTATGGTATTGAGAAAGAATTTCTCTTGTGGCGGTGAAAGAGTCAAGAATAGAGCGTCCTTGAATGAAAGCCGTCTGACAATTTGATATCAACATAGGCATAAAAGGTTGTAGTCTAGTGGCCAATATTTTAGAGATTACTTTAATGGGGGCTGATATGATGCTGATAGGCCTAAAATCGGATAATTCGGTAGGGCATTGTTTTTTGGGTATTAGTGAAATAACTGCCCGATTGATCTGGTAGAGGTCGATATTAAGATGAAAGAAGTTTCCTATAATTAGTATTAATTGTGGTTTGATGATTGTCCAGAAAACTTGTAAGAATTCAGAAATTACTCCATCTGGACCACAAGCTTTACCTTTTTGCAAGTCAAAAACTGCTGTCTTAATTTCTTCTTCTGTAATTGGACTTACATGACCTGTTAGTGGTACAAGATCTGATTGAATGTTTGGAATTTCTATTGTTGGGCAACCGGGTGCTTGTATCCCAATGATGTTTTTGAAGTAATTGGTGAAGATGGTGTTAATTTGTATCGGATCCGTGAATATTTGACCATTCTCCTCTATGGATGAAATATAATTTTTGGTTTTGCGACCCGAAGCTACAGAGTGAAAGTATTTAGTGTTACTATCCCCCAGCTTAATCCATTTGCATGAGGATCTCTGTTGCCATTTTTCCTCTTGCATGGTTGTTAGTAAGTAAGATTTTGCTTTGAGATTATTCCTGAGAGATCTTTCATTGTATGTTAATATTCTAAATTCCTCAAAAGAGTCAATAATGGCAATGCATTGATGACATCTTTTAAGATTTGAATCCATATTTTTAAATTTGTGATATGCCCAATGAGATAACGATTTTTTGACATGTGTCAATCTTAGTAGGTAATCTTAGATAGCGTTGACACTTGATGTGGGCGTTTGCCAAGCATCGGTAACTATTGTGTGAAATTCGTCATCACGGAACCAAAATCTCTCAAAACGGAAGTTAGAAGGTTTCGGACGTTTATCATGTATAGAGAGTAGAAGTGGGACATGATCCGAAGTAGAAGTGGTGATAGCTTTTAGGGAAATTTGTAAAAGTGTGGTATGAAAATGAGGGGACAGTAATATGCGGTCCAATTTGGATAAAGTTGGATCCTCTCTTTTATTTGAGTAAGTGAATTGTCTTCCTTGAATTGGAATTTCATGTAGTCCTTTACTCGTTATGAAGTAGTTGAAGATATTCATGTGGCTGCGTGGATGGGGAATTCCCGTTGTTTCATAGGACCATCTAATGATGTTGAAATCCCCCAGAACAATGTGTGGTATATCCTTGGTAAGGGTACATTGTGAGAGTTGATCAATGAATGACGACTTGAGATTATTTGTTGTAGGACCATAGGAATTTAGTACAATAAGAATTTTACCCGATTGATGACGTAGCTCCGTGAGAATAAAGAATTGGTTTACAAGAGAATGTAGCAATGTCCATTTTCCATTCCACGCCGTGAGAAGTCCCCCCTTGGCATTGATTGCTTTGCCATATACAACATTTTGGAATTTGTATGGACATATTTTCCTTAGATGGAAGAAATCTGGTTCGGCCCATTTCGTTTCTTGTATGCATATGATGTCAGCTTTGCTTTCTTTAATCGCATTCTTGACAATCTTACATTTTTTATTATCGCCTAAGCCTCGAACATTCCAAGATAGGATGAGTGTTGGTGTGGGAATCATGTGGATGTTATGGGTCAAATCCTTGTGGTTGAATGGTAGTGATGAAAGGATTGGGATGAGGTAGTTTTGTAGTAAAAAAAAAGAAAAAAAAAAAAAAGAAAAAAAATTGCTAAGCCCGAATGGTACTAATGAGAGGAATGGGCCGGGGTAGTTTTAAAAAAAAAAAAAATTATAAGATACAAACACACATATATGTATAATAATGATATATAGAAATGTGTAAATTTTTTTTTTTTTTTTTTTTTCTAATTTTTAATTTATATATATATATATAACATATAATATGATATTAATGGTAGTTCTTAGATATATATAACATTTGTTAGACAGAATCAGAAAACTTCATCTCCGGTTTAATAGTAGTTCTTAAGATATATATAACATATAACATTTGTTAGACATGAAAATTTGTTTTTTTTTTATTTTTTTTTTTATTTTTTTATATATATATATATATATATATATATAACATGATATTAATAGTAGTTCTTAAGATACAATGAATGACAAAATTCATGTTAACCCCCTTGAACTACATAATGGCGCCTAACTAGGCTACAAGGTAATATGGAGGTTGGTCTCCTGGTAACAAGTAGGGAGTTGCAGATAACTAACTTATAGATAATCATTTCAAAAAGACTGATACAGTCCCAGTACATGATATTTGGGACACCAAAACCAAAACATAAGTCTTAAGATAAAATAAAATGAACCACATGTTCTTTAAATATTAGATAAATAGGAGAAAACAGTAATGATGTGGCACAACTGAGCCAGCAATCACTCAATGGAATTTGTAGGCACGTTTTCCAAAATGTCCCTTACTGCTTGAACTGAGGCTTCACCAAATATAGTGGTTAAATCTTGCACATTCATTCCTAGGCTCTCTTGGAAGCCAACAAATTCCTCGGGGGTAATGTTGGAAAACTGGACATGCGCCTGATCAGTTTTGAAACTTTCATATAGTATTTGCTGTAGCTCAGCTGTAATAGAGGTAGGAGGGTGTATCAAAATCAAAATCAAAAAAAAAAAAAAAAAAAAAGAAAAGAAAAAAGGATAGTGAGAGTTCTAAGTTTTAGTAATTTCTTTGTTATTCAGACATGACAATCCACAAAAGGCTTCTATCTCAACTAGTTGATTGTGGGTTAAACCTTCGGGTTTAGACATGTCATTATGAAGGGCTTGTATAATTGATTCTTTCTGAGAAATTTTTTTCCTTAGTTTCTTAGAAATAGTTAATGTTGTCTTAGATTTAGAGTTTGGAGGCAAATTTTGCGAAGTAGGTTCTTTTGTGTTTTGCTTTTTGAAAATGGCCTCATTAACTGTTTTTTCTCTTAAAAAGAAAGGACCTTTAGTTGACATTTTAAAATGAGAAGTATTTGAGTGCAGAGAATTCAGAGCGTTTTTTTTTTTTATTTTTTTCTTAATTAAATATAAAGGAGTATTACCATCATCTCCATCGTCATCTTGCACCCCTTGCTGCATGTAAGTATTGGACTCTTGATCATCTGTTGGTTGTTTGCCGAGGTCATTTATTGGTGTGAGTTTGTTTGAATCATCATCTAGTACAACGAGTTCAGAAGTATTTGGGTCCCTGATGTGAGCTGGAACCATTGGAGCCAGCTCAGAGAGCGGCTGAAATGGCCTTATTTCCTCTTGAACTTGAGCCTTGGCTGAATCCGTCGTCTTCTTAAAGTATTGGGTAATTTTTTTATTATTTGAGATGAAGTATTCAATTGGAAGTTCTTCGGTATCGTTAATGTTTTTAGGTTTGAGAATCCTTTCCACCGGGACGGAGATCCATCCTTGATCGTCCTCAACCGGACGGTCGGAGTTTGCGTGTAGTACCGTTGCTGGAGAGGTTGTAGATTCTGTGGAAACCGCCATGAAGGTGCTCGCTGGGTTTGGTGGTGGTGGTGGTGGTTTTAGGGCGTCCAAGAGTGAAGTTTACGGCAGCATTGAAGAAGATGGACCTTGTTCTGTTGTTCCGTCAACTTTGGTTCTTCTCAATTTTTGTTTTGGAGAGTGGATATTATGAATGAGTTGTCCTTCCTCATAATTGGTGGTTGGTTGCACTTGCTTGTTCTTTTTTGTGTTTTGTACTTCCCAGAATTGCCTAAATTCATCCGGCGAAGGTGTTGGATCAGCCGGAAAGCTCGCATCTAGGGGTTCTATGATCATCCCTAAGTATTGTACCGGGACTAGCTGACTTCTCGTTGGAGCTTTCGAATGGGCACACAAGGTGTCCGGTAGGAGGATTAGGTCAGTGACCCCCACAAGTATGGTGATTGAGTCTAGGAATGTAATGTGTTTGAGGGGTGCATGGTAGAGGATTGTAGCGAATCCTCCCGTTAGGACTGCAAGTTGCTCGATACAAAATGATTGAATGGGTATGTTATGTAACCTAATCCATACCTTAAAGGGAAACTGAGCTAGCGAAGAGTCAATGGACACCTCCCAGGGGTAGACCACATAACCCGCATCTAAGAGAGTCGTCAAATGCTTGTGGATGAATTCATCCCTTGAGAGATCCTCTGACATTGTGAGTAAATATCGGTGATCGCCGAGGAAAGCTATTTTGAAGGCAGCTGTCCATCTTCTACATTTGATCACAAGCTGCCTGAGCGTGTAGAGAGAATGACTCGAGAGTAGCCTAGCGTCGATGACCAACGCATCGCATCTGAGACGTTCAATAAGCTCTAAGCTTTTGGAATTGTCTAGGAGAAATACTGGAAGGCATTTAGGTTGCCCAGGAGGCAAGGCGACCGGTCCTAGGATGCCACGCGGCTTGAGAGGATCAGTATGGATGTATGGAGTGGTAGGGGGTGGAAGAGGGGGTGGGGTCCTGCATGATCGCGCATCATGGTCATTCGCTCCACATTTGTTACAGCGACGCGGACCGGAACAGTTGGTTTTGTGTCCCACTTCTAGACATTTGGGGCATCGGTTCTTCCATATCGGATTTTTTCTATCTCTTGGTAATGGAAAAATGGATGGGAAATTAGTAAGTATTCCTTTGCCCCTGTCATTAATGACGGGTTGTTGAACTTGAGGACTTTGAGCTGCTAGCAGCCTTAGATTGTCCGATGAGAAGTCTTTGCAGACAAACGGAGATGAAGTTTTCTGATTATGTCTAACAAATGATATTTGATTATGGATAATGAGATTGTCGTATTCTTTGTTTACCCATACTAGCTGCACCCCTGGCTCAGTAAAGTCATCAGTAAAGTAAGGTTGCCAAGGGATGAAGCCAGGTCTAATGAGAGCTCTCTTTTTGGTATTAAGCAGTCTGGAGCTAGACATGGAAGAAGATTTGTTCTTTCTGTTGTATAAATTTTGCAGATTGATGGAGTCAGGATAGTAATGAATTTGCTTGAGGCAACCAGCACCACTGAATGGCTCTTTATAAGGGGAGAAGAAGGAGTTTTGAACTAGGGTGTCGTTGCCAAGTGGCAATGGTCTTCTGCGCGGGCTCAGGTAGCGAGACGACATTCTAATTGTAGTCTTTAGAACGAGGAGAAGGGGAAAGAAGGAGGAGGAGAAGAGACGTTTGCTAGGTTAGTGAAGAACATTGGCTAGGCAGAAAAAGGTTCTTGGTAAGAGGAGTGGATGTGACAATGTTGTGGGGTCTCGGAAATGAAAAGATAAAAGTATACTGTGGTAGACCAATTAGAAGATGAAAGTAAAGAATTTGCTTTGTCTTTAATGGAAAAGTGGAGATGTGTTTGTTGCTCGAGAATGGTGAAAAAGTTCTGGTGGTATGATTTGTTTTGGACAAAGCAAAGACTCTTCATCTTCTTAACTAGTATTAGAAGAGGAATCGCCAGAAGAGAGAAATCGCCAGGAGAGAGAAAGCGTCATCCTTTCCCATCGACTTTTTCCAAAAGATTGAAATGTTATCACCAATTAATCCTTTTTGGGTTATTTCGCAATTGGATTTAGAAAACCTCAACTCTGATTAAATCATATTTCTTAATTTAAGATTTCCTGATTACGCAATTTCAATTTCGTTTTTTGAAGAAGGCACGATTTTGTACATTTAACCGAATGATCGAGATTTCTCAAATCTACTTCTCAAAATATTAACTCATGTTTTAATATTGTTGTTCCTTTTCTCAAATTTAATGTAGAATTGTTAATTGTTAATTTGCACGATCCAGCAAAGAAGGTCGCAAGTCCAATAAATGATAATGTACGTCAAAAAAATTAGCCCCTTTTTTCCCTTCAAATATCAAATGTGAATTTGACTAATTGAAATTTGAAACTCAATTGAAGTTCTGATTATGCATCACATTCTACCAAATTTAATTTTTCAAGAACTATGTCATGACCAATGTTACAGAAATCGCTCGGCGCTCGCTAGTCGGCAGACGACCATCAAGCGTCAAGGATGATTAATCGGGATTAATCGAGAATCTCGACGGATTTTTATTTTTTATATTTAATACCTAGATTAATTAAAAAAAATTACAAATCACAATTTTTTTAATAAGTTTTGAATATAATTTAACTAACAAAATACACTATGCCCCAAAATTAACATAAACTCAAATAATAATTTAAATAACATAACTGATATTCAAATAACGTAATAAAATTTCAAATAACATAACATTATCATGAAAAGAAAGAAAGGAGAAAAAAAAATGAACAAGAATGTTTTCGTTTCACGCTTGTCTCCTGTTGCGAGAAACGAGATAGGAAAATAAATAATTTTTCTTGCACGAAGAGAAAAAAACGAGAAAAAAGAAATAAAACACAATATATATATATATATAAAATTTTAGTCCAAATTTTTTTTTTTTGAATAGTATCCGATAATCGATTGCTTTCGTTATTGATAGATACCTAATTTTTTTGATGTCAATGGGGATCAAACCCACAATCTATCACAACATATGATTTTTTGTGCTTCATACTCAACCAACTAGGCTATGGACCCATTCACAATCCAAAAAAAAATACACTTGTAAAAATTGGCTCGGCGGTGGCTTGGCGGTCTTGGCGGAAATCCGCCAAGCACAAAATGCCAAAGGATTATCTCAACGGCGGACCATCGAGGAGCGATTAATCGCCGATTAGTCGGCCGTCAAGACCGATTTCTGGAACACTGGTCATGACCCGAGGACCGAGGGTATACATATTATTAAGAATAAATAAGTGATTTAATTGCAAATTCGCTTTTGGTTCACAAGGTGCATGATGCACCATGTCTAGTTAATATTTTTTTTCTTTGTTTTGTCGTATTATAACTAGAGAGAAGAGCAGTGGCGGATCTTGACAAGATTTATTGGGGGGACAAAATGAAAAATTGGTTCTGAAATTACACTGTGCGATTTTTTTGGGGGGGGGGCAAACAGTAAATTTTACGCTGTTATACTGATAAAATACACTGAATCACTAGATATATACATTGTTCGGAGAAAATCTTGGGGGGGGGGGGCGACCGCCTCCCGCGGCCCTCACTAAGATCCGCCCCTGGAGAAGAGAGAGAATTATGACATATTGTTGATGTAATTGTTTGTACTTGTAATAACTTGTGTCCCGTTCTCGTTAAGTTTCGGTTAATCGAGTTTGAAATGATTAAAACTTCAATCTTGTATCTTAATTTATTCAAACTTGATATTATTTTCTTAAGGATTTGAGGTCGAATCCTTACATTATATCTATTAGTCCCAATTTAGTCTTATTTTACCATCAATTGATATTCAGTAAAGATTCCTCTATTACGAAAACCAAAATTTTCCATATTATTATTATTAGTCCATTTCAATATTTTGAACTTTTTGTAGGTATCGGACACGCTGACTCTAAAAATAGATTTAAGAATCAAAGAAACAAATAAATTTACATTGAATCAAGAAAATCAACAAGGGTGTGTTGGTAATTTTAGAAGTTTTCACTCCTCTTTTAAAATGATCTTCTTCCTTGCATATCAACCCGTATGATCACATTAAAATCTCAAAATCTTATTTTTGTATATAGAGCCAAGGTTGAAACTTCTTCTTCTTTTCTTTTGGACTAAACGAAGTGACTGGTATACATTTTGTTTTTAATATATAACGTCCAAAAGACAGCTTGGCGAAAATAATTTATTTTGATTACACGGTTCAATGAAAATATTTAACTATGATTTTTTTCATGTAAAAAAAAAATTAATTAAGTCACTTGTGCTAACCCAATTGGCAAAAGTTGAATTTTTTTTGTTTTTTGTTTAGCCAACTCCGGTGACAAAAGAGTGCAGGTACATGCATCTGGGATGACGAAAATGAATTTTTTTTTTTTTTTTTTTTTTTTTTTGCAAAAACATTCAATTTTCGCTAATTAGGTTGGCAAAAATTACTTAATTATTTTTTTTCCGGATTAATATGCAAAAATCATGTTTAATCACTTTTGCCAAACCGTTTGGCGAAAATAAAAAAAATTCGCCATGAAACTTGGCGAAAATAATCAACGTGTAAATTCGATCATATCACCGCTAGTTTTGCAAATTGAACTTTTTAGATGCTACATATCAAAAAAATTCTCTCATGTACCAATCGAAAATGTGTATTGAACAATTCATTTGTACTCTTACCCCCCATGAAAGCACAAACTTTCGCACGTACCCCTCCGAAATGTGAAATGTCGTGAATATTTCTCTCCTAATTTTCAAAACGATGCCTTAACTATCTTCTTTCCACCTGATACATGTAGAACTAATATGCAATGAATCGAGGATAGTTTAGGAATCTTCTAAAACAAATAACAAATAAGATAAGGAAGGCTATACATGATATTTATTAAACCGGGGTATCTGTGATATTTCTTATTTTATAGGGGTATACATAATATTTAGAAAATTTGCAGGGGCACGCATGATATTGAGCAAAGTTGTTATTTAACAATTACTTGAAAAATGAATAAAGAAAAAAAATGCCAAAACGTCTCAAATTGGAAATGGTGGTTCACTTTGAAATTTTATGGTCATGCATATGTGCTAACTATCACACCTAAAATATGACAAAAGGAATTCAAATATCCACACTTTACAAATGAACGAAACATGCTTTTCTTGTGATAAAAGAAAAAGAAAAAGAAAAAAAGGAATGCTTTGTACATGATATTAATAAGAAATAATGTTGCTATAAGCCTATAAATACATATATGATGTTGTTTTGAGGGATTATGGTTTGTATAAAAAAAAAAAGTAATATGAGGGTTTTTGAGAACAACGGATATTATTTTTACTAAATATTGTGATATTAGATGAGAACTGAATTCTAGTTAAACTCAATATATTCTATTGTATCTTATTTGTGATTTTGTAAATGTGTGCTCTGATCATGATCAAATTGAAACAGTAATTCAAAAGTTTACTGTCGATCAAGAATGATTCTAGTAATAAAGTATTCGGGGATATATGGTGAGACCAAAATACGAGGATTACTATCGATCAAGAATGATTTAGAATACCTTTTGCTTTTGCTTTATCAAAAACATGTCAGTAGACAAATTTATTGTTCAATTTTTCAAAAGATTCACCATCAAGAATGCATTTTTAACTGTTTAATTGTCGTTTTGTTGTCCAAACGTTTTATGAATAAAATTACTAAAATTGTAACAAGATCCATAAATAAATGAGGACATATATCATGTCCCTCAAATTTCCCCACAATTTCTCCACAATAGTAATTCATGATTAATTCAATAATTAGTGTTTTGGATTAACGATTAATTCATAATTATCTATTTTTAAATATTTAGAATTAATCATTAATTAGTATGGATCTTAATTTCATATTAAATTTTTAGTAACTATGTATTAATTGTTAATTCACTTTTCTAATTATGAAATTAATTAGTGTGGGAGAATTGTGGAGGAAATGAGGGGGAAATGTATAAATTGTCCTAAATAAATTAATGAATATATATTTTCTTAAATAACATATCAATAAATTTAGAACAAGATATTATATTTAAATAGTTGGACCTTGGCCCTTATCTATTAAACCATGTAGATTGGGATCTGAGTGTTCTTGGTCCATTAAATATGTGCTTTCTTTCGAGGAGTTATGTGGTATTTTTTCTTTACTAGGAGAATACTCGCGCTACGCGGCGAGCATGTAAATTATGTTTTTCATCGTAATACAATTATATATTTGTATGATAATATTAATAATATCATCTTAAAATAAAGTTATTTGAATTCATTTATCTATGATTAATCATATATTTTGCAATTATTTTACATTATGATAACAATTTTTTTTTAATCAAATAATAATACTTATATTAGTGTCATTATATAATAATATATAAGAATAAAATATAATACAATTTTCTGAAAAACGTATCAACAAATATTATATCATTATTCACCACATTTCATACAATATCAAATATTAAAATAATTAATCATACAACATATGTAGTAACACATTATTAATTATATAGTAGTAATAATTTTTATTGATTCAAAATGCAATGGAAAATATAAAATAATATAAAACTTAATAGTGAAAGTAATTTAATAAATAATATCAAAATTTAATTTATAATAAACATAAATACAAATTATTTTATATTATATGATTTTTTTTAAAATTTAATTTATAATAAACATAAATACAAATTATTTTATATCATATGATTTTTTTTTTTTACATTTTGTAAAATAACAATACGATTTGATATGTGTTTATAAGTATAAAAAGTTATTTAGATGGATAAATTTTTTTTTAATTCTATTATTTTTTGAAAAAGATTTGTTTTCTTAAAAACACAAATATAATCTACTTAGTATTATATGCAAATAAAATTCTTAAAAATATATTATGTAAATATGTATTTTTTTGCATTGTATTTTCTTATCTTTACAAATTGAAATTATGAAAAAACGGTATGTATGAACTATGCTAATATGGATGTCAAAATAAAGAGAAAAATAAATTGAATATATTTGATGGGTTTATAAAATTAAATTTTCAAAATAATACTAATATATGTTGTATTTTTTATAATATTACATATTAAATTATTAGTATTTCATATATAAACTTTTCATATTCCGTTGCATTCACATTTGATCATGTAATCTTATGTGAAATGTTAAACAATTGATTAGACTTGGTCTAATATGATTCTAACCAATAATAATATGCCACATCATTAATGTTGGATGATGTGGCTTTCTAAGAATGCTTAAAACATGGTGTAAAATAATAACACATAAATGACTACACAAAATATGATCATGAAAAAATCTAACAAAAAAATAATGATTGAGATTAAACCACATCACTACATCTAATGGTTCAAAATAATACTTAAAAATAATAATACAAAATGCATGTCTTAAATGATCAAATATAATATTAATGCATATGATGAAGCCACATCACCCAATCTAATGGTTAATAATCAAGATAAGCATGATGATGTGGATTCACGAGGAGGCTCAAAGATAGGTGCAAAATAAGAATATAATATTAATGCATATGATGAAGCCACATCACCCAATCTAATGGTTAATAATCAAGATAAGCATGATGATGTGGATTCATGAGGAGGCTCAAAGATAGGTGCAAAATAAGGGGGTGGGTAAATTACGGTAAGGTGTTTTTCAAAGGGTATTTTGAGAATTTGACAATTAATGATATTTTATTTTTGATAAAATTCAAGTGTATTAATGCTAGGCAAAATAAAAAGTTTTTATCATACATATCAAGGAAAAAATATAATTATTTATTTTTTTGTGCTGATAACTTATTATAAACAAAAGACAAAACAACACAAGAAATAGAGAGAGCACTCTTTGTTATTGGATTGAATTGTTTGTCTAAATGATTAACATAAAACATCATTATATATAAAAAAAAAAAAAACACATTTTGATCTAATGTGAATGCTTCAATATACTTTTACATGTTCATACATGTACATGAATATCCAACTTTTCACATTCATATATGATCATACACATAACATATTAAGTTACATTCATATTTACAACAACAAAAAACCCAAATTACTTTAAAAAAAGACTTATCGTACAATTTCCTTTTTCTTTGTACTTCTATCGTATTTCCACCACAAAAAGTCTTCACGTCCCGAAGCAGAAGACAAATTTCCACCATACTAATTTCCGCTCACCCAATATCTATCTCATCATTTCCTCGACATTTGTGTTCGAGTTTCAATTTATATTCCTCGTTTTCTTCCTAAAATATCATCCACCGCTACTTACTCTTGTAAATTTATTACGGTTCGAGGTTTGGCGGAACTTGACTTTTTTCCTTTATTTCGGATACGAATACGCGTTCAATACGCATCCAATACGTATCAGATACGTATCAGATACGCCAACTGACGTATCGAAATATTAAATATTATTTTCTAACTGGATACGCAAGAGATACGCTCCAGATACGGCATCTAAAGATAGGGTTACGGCCGCATGCGATCATACACGCTGCCAGTTCCCGATTTTTTTCCTTTATTTATGTTGAATGTTTAGCTGCAAGTCGAGAGTTCGGTTCTATAAGTGTTTCAGTTTCCAATTGAAGGAATAGCGAGAGAAACTATTTTGTTAATATAATTAAATATCCACAAACGGCGTGCCAGATAATTGTAACGTAACAAAAAGGGACCATTATTTCATCATTTAGTATCTAATTTTATAACTACAAGCTATTGTACTCAGTAACTTCGTTTCTAGAGCACGAATCGTGGTCTATGTTATTTTTATATATTGATGTCGAGGAGTCTCAAACCCATAACATTTTTTTTTTTAGGCGGTCGGCAGTAGCCTTCCGAGATTAAATTTAATAAAGAAAAAAATTGTTATTTACATAATTATTTACAATAATATCATGACTGAAAAGAAGAAAGTAAATATAAACCTATTGTCCTACAATATTATTGTGTCGAACAATCAACAAACTGAGTTATGGTCCTATGGAGCATTGGCAAACACATTTTTCTTTTGAAAGCAAAATAACATTTCACGATTTTGAACATTCTGAAGCTGTATCTTTTATGAAAGACTTGAGGCTATTAAGGACTTGTTCTTCGCTTCCTCAATTATGGACTGGATTTTGGACAGACAAATGGGACCACCACTCATCTCTATGCCGTACATATCCTCTGGCTCTTGCATTCGAGAAAAAGAGTGAAGAAGATGACATATCAGTAACACGGGACAATGTTACTGATAGCTCGAAAGATATGGAAAGTAAGTCCACATTTACTTCTTTTCCTGAATTTACTCCAAAATCGGAAGATATTCGACAAAAGAATGAATCGAGGGTAGTCTACAAACAAATCTTCCAAATCAAATAAGTGAAGGAAGGACATACATGATATTTCTTATAGACATCAGGTAATAAAGTACTATGCCTTGGCATCTATTCTAATTTATAAGAAAAGTAATATGCGTTTGGTTCGTGTATTGAAATTACTATGTCTTGATATCCATCATAATTTATTCCATTCGCATGTTTGATTCAGACATGAGGTAATAAACTAACGTCATTCACGATGTCCACGAACATATTTCATGGGAATAAAATTACCACCAAAATTGGTGAGTTTTCTCTATTTTCATGGGTATTCTCTCTCTTCCTTGATGTAGTCAATCCTTGATGTAGTCATTCTGTCGTCATCTCAATCCTTGATGTAACTACATCAAGGATTGAGTTCACACGTCGTGGGAATAGAATAAACTAAAATCCCACGACGTGTGAACTCAATCCTTGATGTAGTCATTATGTCGTCATCTCACTAATCGGGCTTCTCTATAAGGGAACTGAAGACCATCCAATTAACGGAGCTCCGAATTAACTTTTTCTTTTGTTATGCTCTGCACAAGATTGATCAAAAAAGAAAAACTATTGAATCTTTCAAAACATGGTTTCACGCTTAAAGAATATTTACTGAATAAGAATATATTATATATCTGTTACATAAATCATTATACTTTCTTGAATATCAATACATATTTCTGTGTATTAGAATATTTACTGTAGTCCTTTTAATAGCATGTACCTTTTTTAATATTAGTATATGTATTGGACTTTTTAATACTATGTTAACTTATATTTTTTCTAGAACATTACTGTACTTTTATTTAATACACTTTTTAGTAACACAATACCTTACAAAACGTATCGCGTGACGACTCCTAATAGATCAAGCAGAGGAGCAGCGGATCACCGACAACAAATAGTCAATCGCAAACAATTAATATCAAAATGATTTTTTTTGTGAAATGATGGATGCAATTTCGACAAAATAATGTTGATATTAGATGGAAACTGAATTAAAAAACATGTCTATTATCAACTGTAACATATATTTAATGATATTTGGAGAACACTAGAATGAATAATTGCCATGTCTCCAAATGATGTACAATATTCATCAAATCTAGTGAAGATGAAGATCATGTTTAATTTACTAATCTTACAATTTTGAACTACTAAATTTGCTTTCGGGTAGGCCGTTTAAAATGTGAATAAAACAACTCCTTTAGTTTGCATTTTTATAGTGGGCCTTTTGATCTTCTCAATAACCGAAGCTTTGATAACAAATTGGCCCAAACTCAAATAGTTCACTTGTTCAAAACTAATAATCATGCATTTTTGTTACAACTATCACACCAAAATGTGACATGAAAATTCAAGCTTTCATCACACTTTACCAATGAAAATGAGAATGCACTTCATGTGATTAAAGTAGAAAAATGATGAGTTTTACATGCTATTATTTAATAACAAGGGATATTTACATATTTACCCTTTCTTAAATTTGAAATTATACATTTACCCTTCTTAAAATTAAAATATCATATTTACCCTTTCATAAATCTAAAATATCATATTTACCCCAAAATTAAAAACCATCCAATTTATCCGCTAAAACTAACGATCAACTATTTTATCCTTTACATATTTACCCTTCTAAAAATCCAAAATATCATATTTACCTTTTTAAAAATAAAATATCATATTTACCCAAATATATAACAATGTAATCTCATAGATAACAATATAAACACAAAAAATACATCAATAAAAAAAACAAAAAATAATCATTCTACAAATCTCAAATAACAAAAACAAAAATTTAAAAAATTTAAATTCATTACAAAAATATAATCATAACTAAAAATATTATTAAATTGTAGGGTGTGATTTCTTCTCGTCGAGTGAGTACGGGTACGTAAATTATTTTAATTATTGTGAGGATAAATATGATATTTTTTATTTTTAAAGAGGTCAGTACGATATTTTGGATTTTTAGAAGGGTAAATATGCATATGGTAAAATAGTAATTTTAAATGTCAACCGTTAGTCTAACAGACAAATTCGATGGTTTTTAATTTTTGGGAAAATATGATATTTTAGATTTACGAAATGATAAATATGATATTTTAAATTTAAGAAGGGTAAATATGTAATTTTAAATTTAACAAACGGTAAATATATAAATTCCCCTAATAACAATGTTAATATATATAAACATATATATGGTGGTGTTTTTGATAGATTATAGTTTGTGTAGAGAAAAATGAAATGATATGAATTTTTGTAAACCGTGGATATTAATTCCTAACATATGATATTAGACGAGAACTGAATTAAAGTTAAATACACTCTATTCATTGCTTGTACTGAAATTTAGATCATTGTCTTATTGTATACATTCAATGAGGCCGAGATCAAAAGAAAGAATTGTGTCAAGCAAATATATAAATAGTTCTCATACAAGTTCAATTTTGTAATGACAATTTGGTATTTTACGAGATTAATGGGACGGGCTACAAGGATAACATATGATAAAAATAAGTGTTCCCACTATTACTCGGTTAAATACGGACAATTTAAATTATCTTATGTCTTATTGTGCGGTCAATCAGAACAATTTAAACTATCTTCTCCATTTATTACTCTCTAGCACAATAGGGAATGGAAAAAGAAATTGAATCTTGCAAAATATTGCTTCAGACTTAAAAGAATGCAAATTTATAAAAGAAAAATTATACTTGTCCCCTCTAAAATCCCCCAGAAAAGTTGATGTGTTGGCAAAGAAATATTTAATACATTTAATAATAACAAATTTTACATCTTAGGTTTATCAGGTGGTAAACATAACTTATTTATTTTATTATATTTTAATTAAATTTCACACGTTTCACATGTGGTAAATAGAACATTGCTCCATCCAAATAACTTTTTTTCCATATTTGTAAAATTTATATTTAATGACATATGAATGATTCTAATCAAGTACTATTAAAATGTAAAATTCATTCATTATGTGTGAAACGGTTGAACTTTTCTTTTTCCTCATCCTATATAGGAGCACAACAAAAAAATAGTCATGGTTCACCACCAATTAATGCACATTGCCAACACATCAATCGAGGTGGGGGATTCTAAGGGGATGTCTATCACCACTCTTTATAAAAATACTGGGCTAGGGCCCATTGATAAGTAATAAATGGAGAAAACTTGAAGAATCCAAATGAATGGACAATTTAAATTAATGTGTTAATTTAAATGATAATTAAATATTAATAATTAATAAGTATTGAATATAAATTGTTAACTTAAATTAATGTTAATTAAAATTTATTAATTTGAATGATAATTAGTTACACGTTAATTAAATGTGTTAATTAACGAGGAGTTAAAAATCATAGTTTTTTTGTGTTGAAACTAGTTAAGGATACGGCGATACGGCGTATACGAGCAATATAGCCGAGCAACATAGTTCTTTGTAATTCGTTGTGATTTCATCTTTCTCATTGGCATTACCTTAGTATTGAATATAAACTAGGAAAATAGCCCGCGCTTCGCTGCGGGATATATTATTTGATAAGAAATAATATAATAAGCAAAAGTAATAATTTTATATATTATTTGATATATTATTTCGCTGCGGGATATATTATTTGATATATTATTTGATAAGAAAATAGAAATATTTCTTGCGCTTCGCTGCGATTTTTCAAAATTTTTTATAATCATAAAATAATAATTTTATCTAAAACGTTACAAGTGCAAAACAAAAGTAATCTTCATAAATGTTAATTTAAAAAAAAATGCTGATATTAAATAGTCTCACAAGTATTATGCAATAAATGCAAACTTTTTTCTTCCTAAAAAAATAAGCATAAATGTTAATTTAAAAACAAAAGTAATCTTCATAAATGTTATAATAAGCATAAAAAAAAATAATACCAGCTCAGGCTAACAAAAAGTATTTGTGTGAATAGTATTTTATTAACAGTAAAATTATAGTATACAAATTATATTTATAAATACGATGAAAAATTCAAATATTTTATTTAAAACACAAGACATATGTCAATTATATTTATTAATACTATGAAAAATTCAAATATTTTATTTTGAACACAAGACATATGTCGAATAAAAAAAAAAAAAAAATGAACAGTAACCCGGATGAACAGTACGGAATGAACAGTAACTGATGATGTGCCCTCACCATATTCTTTGTATCCAAAATTTAATGGGAGGGGAGATTGTTAACATATATCTTTTCGTTGTGACTCACTCATGCACACTAAAATCACCAATGACATTGTCAGATTTTTTCAAAGAAAAGAACTGCATAGCGAGTTTAACTTATTATTTTCTTATTATTGTATAATAAGTAAGGAGACCAAGCCTAAGGGCATTTTAATAAAACAAAAAACAAAAAATTCTTCGGATACGGTTCAGATCAGTTCGGACAATATCCACCCCATTATTTTGTTCCAAGTTTAAATTCATGTTGTTGTTTTCATCCTAGAAAATCTTTCACCGTTATTTACTATTGTAATTACGGAGCAGTTCGAGGTTCCAGCTTGATTTCTTTGTTATAGTATCTTTTCTTATCACTCTTGAATATTTAATTACAAATTGAGAGTTCAAGTCAACAAATGTTCCTATTTATGGGTGCAAAAGGGTCAATTGGTACAATAAATTATTTTGTTATTGGGAGCAAATCAGGATCCACCAATGATGTGCCAACGCAAATTACTTTGGATTGTCGAATGGAGGCTAGCTCGAACTTCGAAGCTGTCAAAAGAGCAAGAAGAGAGGCGGAGACCCGGAGAGCACCATTGCAGAGATGGAAAGCAAGAGATAAAGAGGCGGAATGGGAAAGCGGAGTTAGATCTAGGATTTGAGGGAGTTTAAAAGGGAGACAAAGAAACACACGAGAATAGATAGGATAGACCTGGTCTATGCAGCTAGTGGATAGACCGAAAGAATTTAATTAAGCTCATTGGGTGCTTAATTACATTTGTTAATCTGTAAATAAATAACTTAATTAATCAATAAAATCATTTGGAAGGGGGGCCTGTCGAACCCTCTCCAAATTTCTTCAAATTTTTTTTACTCTGGATTGGAAGTAAACAGGGCAGTTAGTAAATACAACTGCAGGAGATTGTCAAATTTTTTGTTTGGTTCAATGCATTTGATCAAACTGCCGCAGTTTTTTATACTGCAGATCTGCTGCATCCCATTTCCGTCGTCGACTAGTCACGTGTAAATTATATTATACTATACATGTGTAAATTTATTAAGTTATTTTTTATTCAACAATAATCAATTAAATTGTGTCCAATAATCTAAAACATAAATGTAAAATACATAACTACTTTAAAGCAAACACTGAAATTATATTTGCCGCAACTTCACTTTCTTACATCCAAATATTAAAAAATACACTGGAATTGCGGATTGCGGATTGCGGGAGGTGTACATGTAGTGGTTCAAATTATATTTATCACTTCTAAAGCAGCTATTCAAACATTAGCTATCGTAATTGTAACCTAAATATTTAATGATTTAGGAGAATATTCGAATATATAATTGTCATATGCCTCCAAATGGTGTTTATAATCATCAAATTTAGGGATGAGCATTCGGTTGAACCGAACCGAACCGAACCGAACCGAATAAGAGCAAACTGAATTAAACCGAACCGAACTAGATTTAAATCGAACCGAACCGAATAAAATTTGAACCGATTTAAAACCGAACCGAATAAACCGAATTTCTTATTGGGTTTATTCGGTTAAACCGAATTAGAAGTTTTATAATGTTAAAATTCAAATGTTATTTAGAAACAAATATAAAAACAAATCATATAAAATATACTTATTTTATTTCTAATGTTACAATATTTAGTTTTAATATTTTTAAATGAATATAATAGAAAAAAGTGGAAAATAATATTAATTCGATCGGTCGGTTCTGAAAACACCAAAACCGAACCGAACCGAATAAACCGAATAATATCAACTTTTGAACCGAATCGAACCGAACAAACCGAAAAACCGAACCGATTAAACCGAATTCGACCGGTTCGGTTCGGTTCCCAAATAAACCGAACCATTTGCCCACCCCTAATCAAATCTATCGATTGAAGATCTCGATTGTAAGCATTGAAGATCTCGATTGAAGAAGACGAAGGACGTCTCCAGTGATTGGCGGACTGGAGAGACTTCATTCAATTCAACTATGAATAAGGTTATATTTGAATCAAATTTTCCGTTTGGACAAAGTATTGAATCTTTTAAGATATTGCTTCTGATTGTAAGCATGCAATTTTATATGTTTAATCATCATTTTGGTGCCATTAAATTATTGTAACACAATTATTAAATTGAAACTATGAATAAATAAAATTTACTCAAAAAAATAAGCACACATGTAGAAATCCATAAAGTGGATTTTTATTTTGAATAGTTGGGCATAAACCTCGTCTATTACACCTCGTTTATACATTAGTTTTCAACCTATGTTGCACGGATACGGATACGGGTAGCGTATCCGATACGATATGGATACGGCGATACGATAATTTTCAAAAAATCACTGATACGACAATATTTATATTATATATAATTAATAAATAAGTAATAAATTAAATAATAAATTAATAATATTTTTAAATTAAATATCATGACAAAAAATAATATCAACCAAACAATACAAGTATCATAAAACTATCATAAACATGTTCTAGAAATATTTTAGAACTAATCTAGATGTATCCTAGAAGTATTATCACATATAATTTATTTGAAAATATTATGGGTCAAAATATATTATGGGCCGAAATATTCTAAATAGAATATCCCAACCGTATCCTGGACATATTCTCAGCCATATCCTGCCGTACCATGTCGTATCCGCGCCGTATCCGAAAAAATAAATATTAAAATATTCGGATACGTCATGTAACGTATCCGATACGTATCCGAACCGTATCGCACCCTTATCCGTATCGGATACGCGTATTCTCAGGATACTTTTGTATTTTTGAAGTATCCGCGTAACATAGCTTTCAACATATGAAAGATATTTTCTTTAGTGCATATCTTCTCCTATCCATGAGAAGAGGATGCACTAGAAAAGGATGGCTAAGATAATTACATACAATTTGTTTTAGGAAAATTATAGTTTGTCCAAAATTCACCCAACTTTTCTTGATGACATCATCAATTAAAGTTGGGTGAAAATGTGCCTCCAATTTGCATCCCAATTTCTCTCCAATTAATTTTGTACCCAAAATTTGATAATTTTAATTGAAATTTAATTCATTACATCATTGATTAGTTCAATTAGAAGATAATTAATTCGAGATTAATTATAGTTATTATTAATTTAAAGAAAAGTTCAGGTGCAAATTGGAGACTCATTTTCTCCAAAACAAAATATTGATGTCATGATGATGACATCACGATTTTGATGATAAAATATGAAAACATAGTAGAAAAGCTCTTTGTTTTATACTTGGGGCTTCAAAACTCTTATGTTTGCTTTGAAATTTGTGTTTTAAATATCATATTTACCACTTATAAAATATCAAAAGTACCCAAATTGTTTTAAGTTTCTTCGCGTGAAGAGATGAAAGTTACAAAGATGAGACTTAGAAGGAAAGAAAAGGAGGAGTTCAAACAAGAGGAAACAACAAAAAGATAGTATATATTTGTCAAAAAAATTAATTACTGGGTTTGTAAAATTAAATATTAACAACTTCACAAATTTAACACCAAATCAAAGCTTTAGAAATTTATTTATACTTTGTTAGTTGTAAGAAGTTAATTATGATAATATAGTTTTTTGAAAGGGTAAATATAGTAATTTTTATTTTTTGAATGGCAATGTAACTTTGAGTTTTGAAAATAGCATATATGTAAATCCCCTTATTTTGTTTTCTATCCTGTTCAGAAACTTAAGACTTCATTGTCAAATAGACAAATACAATGTTTTTTTATATGTTAAAACTGTTGGTTCAAATTTCCTAGGGTTTGATTATCTCAAAATAATGTCGATCCACTAATCCATTTACGGGAGTGATATTTATAGAGATAGAAGATGTAACTCACAAAAGAATCAAAAGAAGAATCAAGACATCGGAAGTCAAGACTATGAAGAAACGATGACACGAAAGCGCATGATCAAGATGTCGAAGAATCGCGAAGATACACATATATCAAGACATCGAAGATTCCGCAAGTTGGGATATCACACAAATCACCAAAACAATTTATAGGTATCCCTAAACTTGTTTATGAATTATTAAGCTCAAAATTAGTCAAATTAATATATTCGAAATTCATCAAAATGATGAAATAATAAATCAGGCTGATAGTAGGATGTCCGTTATAACGGAACTCATTGTCCGTTACAACGGACATGCTCGTCCTATTCAAGATTGGAAAACACAGTATAGTCCGTTACAACGGATCAGCCAGTCCGTTGTAACGGACACCACTTAAGCGTTGTAACGAAATAATGTCCGTTATAACGCTAATTAAATCCAAACTTGAAGGGTGTCACAGAACTATGTCCGTTACAACGGACATATATGTCCGTTATAACGGACATTGAATTCACTTCAGTATAACACTTTCCTCTCCATGTCCGTTGTAACGGATCAACCAATCCGTTACAACGGAAAGCCTCTCAACGTTGTAACGGAGTATTCTCCGTTACAACGCAAATTAAAATCAAAACTGAAGTGAAGTCACAGTATGAGGTCCGTTGTAACGGACTTGTCAGTTCGTTACAACGAACTTCCTAACACAGACTTCCGTTATAACGGACATGTATTCCGTTGTAACGGACTGTGTAATAATTCGAATATAACAGCCGTAACGGCTAGTTTGACTTATGGTCCGTTACAACGGACTTGCAGTCCGTTGTAACGGACTATGCAGAAAAAGCAAATTAAGGGAAGGGTCTATGTGTTCTATAAATAGAACTCTTCCCTCATTCTCTCTCATTATCTCAACCAATATATTTTCCCAATCAAAAGAGAGAATCCTAGCTTTAAATCTTGAGCTTAATCATCTAAACATTCTTAGAGATTATTAGATCCAATTTCAAATCCACTACTAAACGATTTCCAACTTGCGTGACCGATCACGACTAGTTCGTTAGTAGTACAATTGTAATAGGCTAGTTACTATTTGTAAAGCCCGCCATTGATCGATCATTTCGTGTAAATCGATCAAAGCAAAACCTTGTAATTGCTTGAGTTGGATATTCAATCGAAAGCCGAAAAGGCGCAAGGGGATCCCGGAGACGTAGGTACTTGCAATCAATCGAGTCGGTCGATTGAGCAAGTAGCCGGTGAGTTAAAGCTACAAAGCAACCACCCACCGAACTCCGTAAACAAATATCGCGTGTTATTTGTTTCGGTATTGTATTTCTTTATCTAATTTATTTACGCTTCCGCACCAAATTGTATTTGTATCCATTACCGCGAAAATTGGACCTTAGGATTACCTATTCACCCCCCTCTAGGTCTCAATTAAACAACAATTGGTATCAGAGCAAAATACTAACCGTCCTTTTTAGTAAGCGACAACTTGTATAACGATTATGGCCTCAATCGGTAATAGGACCCAAATTTTATATCCAAATAAATTAGATGGAAAAAATTGGAATCTTTGGAAGAGATGCATGTTAAATGTATTCACTATCCAAAAATTGAGATCGGTGGTGGAGAAAGGTTTCGAGATTTACACGGTAAGCACTTCCGAAACCAACCCCACACGAAAAATATGCCACGGCACCGATCTCAATGTGACCGCCGATACATATGCTCAAAACCTCATTCTCACAAATATCGACGAGTCACTTTCCATACTTGTGGATGGATGTACCACATCTCATTCCATGTGGCGAGCTCTCCTAGACCGATTTGAAGGAAACGATAGAATGAAGAGAACCAAATTGATGGGACTCGAACAATCATTCGATCGATTTCAGATGATCGAGAATGAATCCGTTGATGACATGTATTCACGAATGACACATATCAAAAATGGATTCATCGCTCTAGGAGAATCACTAACGAATTCTCGAGTTGTAGGTAAGCTTATTCGAGCAATGCCGTCAAGTTGGGAAACTCTTCTCGTCACCTTGGAAACCATGATGGCCACCCAAGACTTCACTCCGGAAATTCTTGTGAGCCACCTCCGAAATTTCGAAGCACGCATGAACCAACAAAGCAACGCTATAGCAAATACCTCACATTCCAAGCTTCAAACCAAACTCGTTATCGACACGAACCAAAACGGGAATGAAATGTCTTTGTTGGTTAGAAGACACGAGGACTTGAAGAATCAAGAGCGAGAATTCAACGAGGACCGAAAACGCCAACACTTGAAACCTATGTGTTTTGAGTGCAAGAAAATGGGTCACACCACCGACACGTGTTGGACCATACATCCCGAAAACGCTCCTTGGAACAAACGCGAGGAAAATCCAAAACACAAAAAGAAGGTAAGAGATCTAGGCAAAACCAAGGCGTTAATGGTTGATTTGGATCCATGGGGAGATTCGGAGTGCTCAAGCACATTCTCCGACTTGGAGTGCAACCTCGAGCACAAAATCACCAATGTGACCTTAATGGCGGAAACCGACTATCCAATTGACGATGTGGTTGAACGAGCTATTCAAGCGATGATCCGTCAACAAGCGTCACAATCGGAACCGCAAGAAATCGAGATTCCGAGTATCACATTTCCTCAAGACGATCCACATATCTCCGACATCGAAACTTCACATGATTCCGATCATGAGGTACACCTAAACTCTAAATCAAAAACTATTTCGATAAAGGAAGATTCTAGCTCATCCGATGAATCGGAATTTGAGTTAGAATTTGAATCTCACAAAAGTCTAATGAAATAAATCAATAGACTTCGACAAATTGAGATTGAAAAAGAGAGAACAATTCTAAATCTCGAGGTTAAGGTATCTTCTCTTGAGTTGTCGGTCAAGTCGTATAAAGCACAATTAACCGAATTTAATGGATTTTGAAAATGCGAATGGCAAGCCCTAAAAGGTGAGACATCCTCTCTAAAAGTCGAAATCCAAAATTTAAAATTTGTGAATGAGTCCTTGAAGAGTGCGTGTGTATCACTTACACCGAGCACTCCGTCATTGGACAAAGTCTTAGAGGGACAACGTCCCCATGATAAGACGGGTCTAGGATTTAAGAAGACTAACGGTCATAAACCCGTGTCTTCCAAATCTCAAGATCAAAAAGTAAAACGGGAGTACAATGCGAATGCGAATTGCGGAAATGCTTTCATGTACCGCAATTTCAACAAGGGTAAAAGTGCTAAAATTAACCAACCTAAAAATGATAGAAACTATGATAGGGTTAATCACTATGCACCTCACTCATCGTATATAAATAACCATACGGAGCGAACCGAATGTTTATACAAACGGGGATCAAATGGTTATTTCTATAAGGTGAGTTCACCACATGTCGCTAACTATCAAAATCGTACTCCCAAACATTTCACAAGCACACAACGATTTAATAAATCAACGTATAATTGTGCTCAACCGACAAAACTGATAACTCAACCAAAAGATTACACAAACCATTTCAAATCTCATTTTGTCAAGAGTTCGGAAATTACCAATAAACCAACTCGCGCATTTTGCAACTATTGTTGCAATTTGGGACACATCTCAACGTGGTGTCCTCTTCGAAAACCGCAACCAAATTCAAATTGGTTGTGGCTTCGAAAAGATCGAAACATGACTAGCACGTCCACCTCAAATGGGGTGTGTCCTAAAGGTACTTAAAGTCATGTTTCCGCACTCCCTCATCCATGTTTAAAATTGGCCACAATTTGAGGGTGAGTGCTAATACAAGTATTTGCATCACTAAAACTCGGGTTTAGTTGATTCGGATATCTTGACCATTTTTTTCTTGATAATTCAATCATATATACACTTACAAAAAGACGAGAAAGGTATTTTGACTAGTATGTAGGTATGCTAAATGGAAAACGAATCGGGAAGACGCAATAATATGTTAAATAAATATGAGTATCAAACTCAACATCATCACCTTGCACTATCAAGGGAGCTAATGTCTCGACATAGATGGATGTTGAGAAGTGTCACTCGAGGAGTCGTGTGTTTTAGATCAAGACTCGAGTCCATGGCTCGAGCTAGGTATGCATACTCTTGAGAATTACAATTGAGTTTCAAAATTTATTACGTTTTCGACTATTTTTGAATACATCGCAAATGTTGAGAATCTTTGTTAAAACCTATTTTACACTAAAAATATTTTCATACATATTTACAAAATGAAAAAACTCAACATCAATTTGCGAAATTCATCTATATACAAGCCTAAAATTGCAAAAAGCAACGATTCAGGGGGAGCTTGTATGTAGGGGGAGCTTCTCGTATGATTACGCTCTATTCCCTTTTGATCCTTTTCAAAAAGGGGGAGAAGAGAAAATCATATGGAAAGTTACTCGGTAAATCGATTCAACTCTCCAAATCGACATTATTTTGAAATGAATCAAAAGGGGGAGTTTGTTGGTTCAAATTTCCTAGGGTTTGATTATCTCAAAATAATGTCGATCCACTAATCCATTTACGGGAGTGATATTTATAGAGATAGAAGATGTAACTCACAAAAGAATCAAAAGAAGAATCAAGACATCGGAAGTCAAGACTATGAAGAAACGATGACACGAAAGCGCATGATCAAGATGTCGAAGAATCGCGAAGATACACATATATCAAGACATCGAAGATTCCGCAAGTTGGGATATCACACAAATCACCAAAACAATTTATAGGTATCCCTAAACTTGTTTATGAATTATTAAGCTCAAAATTAGTCAAATTAATATATTCGAAATTCATCAAAATGATGAAATAATAAATCAGGCTGATAGTAGGATGTCCGTTATAACGGAACTCATTGTCCGTTACAACGGACATGCTCGTCCTATTCAAGATTGGAAAACACAGTATAGTCCGTTACAACGGATCAACCAGTCCGTTGTAACGGACACCACTTAAGCGTTGTAACGAAATAATGTCCGTTATAACGCTAATTAAATCCAAACTTGAAGGGTGTCACAGAACTATGTCCGTTACAACGGACATATATGTCCGTTATAACGGACATTGAATTCACTTCAGTATAACACTTTCCTCTCCATGTCCGTTGTAACGGATCAACCAATCCGTTACAACGGAAAGCCTCTCAACGTTGTAACGGAGTATTCTCCGTTACAACGCAAATTAAAATCAAAACTGAAGTGAAGTCACAGTATGAGGTCCGTTGTAACGGACTTGTCAGTTCGTTACAACGAACTTCCTAACACAGATTTCCGTTATAACGGACATGTATTCCGTTGTAACGGACTGTGTAATAATTCGAATATAACAGCCGTAACGGCTAGTTTGACTTATGGTCCGTTACAACGGACTTGCAGTCCGTTGTAACGGACTATGCAGAAAAAGCAAATTAAGGGAAGGGTCTATGTGTTCTATAAATAGAACTCTTCCCTCATTCTCTCTCATTATCTCAACCAATATATTTTCCCAATCAAAAGAGAGAATCCTAGCTTTAAATCTTGAGCTTAATCATCTAAACATTCTTAGAGATTATTAGATCCAATTTCAAATCCACTACTAAACGATTTCCAACTTGCGTGACCGATCACGACTAGTTCGTTAGTAGTACAATTGTAATATGCTAGTTACTATTTGTAAAGCCCGCCATTGATCGATCATTTCGTGTAAATCGATCAAAGCAAAACCTTGTAATTGCTTGAGTTGGATATTCAATCGAAAGCCGAAAAGGCGCAAGGGGATCCCGGAGACGTAGGTACTTGCAATCAATCGAGTCGGTCGATTGAGCAAGTAGCCGGTGAGTTAAAGCTACAAAGCAACCACCCACCGAACTCCGTAAACAAATATCGCGTGTTATTTGTTTCGGTATTGTATTTCTTTATCTAATTTATTTACGCTTCCGCACCAAATTGTATTTGTATCCATTACCGCGAAAATTGGACCTTAGGATTACCTATTCACCCCCCTCTAGGTCTCAATTAAACAACAAAAACATCCATGCACAACTCCCACAACTACGTTTTATTTTCTAAACGTGTTTTAAGCTTCATATTAATATAGTTTGACATATTTATCTTGGACTTGAATATATAAAATGTAATTAAAATAATTATATAAAATATAATTAATTTGATAAATTTAACACCAAATCAAATATTTGTATGCTTATAAAATGTAATTATGATTAACTTCTATAAAATAATTTTTTAACACCAAATCAAATATTTTTTTTATATCTGAATATAAAAAAATTAAAAGAATTGAACTTGTATTTAAAATTAAGAACAAATCTTGGACATGCTAGAAATTAGAGAGAGATTGAGATTGAGAAGTGTGTAAATTAAACACTTAATTTTTAAACAAATCACACATACCACTCCAAAATGTGAAATGACATGAATATCCCTATAAAATATGAGAAATATTATTAATAGCCCTTCTCTCCTGATTTTCAAAACGATGCTTAAACTACATTCTTTCCACTCAATACAGGTATAATTAATGGGGGAGGGTCTGGTCCGATGGTCATTGGACCATATCACAACCATGCATTATATAGATCGTCCGATCTCATCATAAGTGATTGTTGAGTGATTGTGATGATATCTCATTTTAACTTCTCCGTTTATCTCAGTTAGTAACAAGAGTGAAAATAGATTGGGCTCTCTCTCCCCCCTCTCTCCTCTCTCTCGTTAAAAGTATAGTAGTCATGGAGAAAGCTTCTTTTTTGCAATTTTCTCAACGATCCAAATTCATCTGAACCTCGATCCTCTTTTACAACACTCTAATGGTCAATACCGGTTATTTCGTACCCGGATCCTATCGTTGCTTTGCATGGAAAAAAAATGTCAGTCACGGCAACAAAAAGAAATGTTTATAAGAATATGATTAATTTCACATTGTTCTGCAAATGAAAGAAAGCAAAATAAAATAAACTTAACTCATACTATTAAAAAGTTAAAATAATATTATGTAAATACATATCCTATCGTTGCTTTGCATAATATACAATATATTATGTAAAATGACAGTACCTAGTTCACATTAAAAGGATGAAATAATAAAATTTAATTACATCACCAATGAACATGATAAGTAATTCCTATGGAGATAAATTTGATAGATATGATCATATTTTATGATTTGATCGAAAATTTGATTGTTAAATATGTCTGACCTAAATTTGAATATTCCAAATACTAGACTGTTTGTAATTCTTCAATATAATGTCATGAAAATACAAGCTTCTTCAAGAATTATTTTTAAAAATCAAGAATTTTATAAAAGCATTTTCTCGAACAGTTTACATACCAAATTCAAAAAGATCATCAGAAGAGGGTGAAAGAGAGACATGATCATCACTTATGAAGATCGGGTCAGGTGATAAAGCCGACGAAGAAGA
Source organism: Luzula sylvatica (assembly GCA_946800325.1). Taxonomy (NCBI): domain Eukaryota; kingdom Viridiplantae; phylum Streptophyta; class Magnoliopsida; order Poales; family Juncaceae; genus Luzula; species Luzula sylvatica. The sequence continues at coordinate 23,176,058 of OX326956.1, forward strand.
ATCGAAGACAGTGTCATTTCTCGACAGAACCGGCCCATGTGTAAGGCCCGAGAAGCATGGGCTTCGGGTCCATTTTTTTGGAGTGTCCATTATTTTTTATTTAGTGTATATACATGATAACCCCCGGATCCAAACCCAAACCCAAGCCCAAACCAGCAAACTCAAACCCGCTCATCCAAACCCGCTAACCCAAAGGGCCAAAAATCAGACCCAAACCCGAAATCCTCATTTCTTTCTCTTTCTCTCTCTTTCCGCGATTCGCCAAAATCAGACCCGAAATCCTCATTTTATATGTGGCCAAACAGCGACCTAGGGTTTGGTGAATGGCGATTTTGGCGATTCGATCGGCGATTCGATCTTCTTAAGCTGCGGTTTGGCGCCGTTTGGCGACGTTTTCTCTCTCTTTCCGCGACCTGCGGTTTGGCGACGTTTTGCTACGGTTATCTTCGAATTTCTGCTGAATCGCTGAATCTCTCATCTCTGGGCTGCATATTCTCGATTGAATTTCTACTCAATCGCTGACTGAGTTTTCTGGGAATCGCTGAATCTCCGGGCTGCATTTTCTCGATTGAATTTCTGCTGAATCTGGGAATCGTTGAATTTCTTCGATTGAATTTCTGGGCTGCATTTTCTCTTCGATTGTCTCTCTCTCTCTCTCTTAGTTATTTTTTCAATTGAATTTGGGAATAAATTGATTAGGTTTTAAATTGAATTTTTCCCGAGTTCTACTTCTGTCGAGTTCTGTTGATTAGGATGTGTCATGTGTGAGTGTGTGATTGTCGAGTTATGTTCGAGATTGTTTAGATTGTATTTGATGTCGATATTGTTTTGATTGTAAATTGATGTGGTTGTAAATCGATATGGTTGTAAATTGATGTGAATTGTTTAAATTGATGTGGTTGTAAATTGATGTGAATTGTCGATATATTTTCTCTCTGTCTCGAGATATTGTTGTATGTTGAAATTCAATTAATTCTGTTGAAATTGTCGATATATTTTCTCTCTCTCTCTCTCTCTCTCTCGCTCGATATTATTTTCCCCTGTGTTCCCTCTCTCTCGATATTGTTTTGTAAATTGACATGGTATTGTAAATTGATTAAGTTCAAATTGATTATGTTGAAATTAGTTAATAATTATGTTGATATTGTTTTGTAATTAGGTATATCATGCCTATTTTCGGTTCTCAAAAGAGAAAAAATAAACAAAAAGTGGATGCTTCGTTTCGAAAAATGCGGGAAGATTAATATTTAAGTGAGATTTTTTAATAATATGTTATTTTGGAATTATGTATTTTGACATTTTTAAGGATAAATTTAATGTTTTTTTTTTTTAATTTTATATTTGATATTTTCTAGTATGTTAATACATTTGCGGGTTCAATCTTCAATTTGGCTTCGGATATTTCAAAACCCCGGACCGGCCCTGTTTCTCGACATCGTCGCTATTAAGAATTGTTATGACTTTGAAAATTGAGGAGAAAGAGAGGCAAGAACATGAGTTGTCGAAACCAATAACAAAGAGGATGAGAGAGAGAGAGAGAGAGATCAGGAGAAGCCCAAAGTAATGTCCATGGCAGGGCGTGCTTTCCTTATTAGATATGTGTAAATGGAAAAAAAAGTTACTATTTACTCACTCAGGAGAGAAGAGGAGAATATACTCACGAGAGAGATCTACTTCCTATTTTGTTACTAACTGAGAGAAAACGGAGAGGTTAAATGAGATATCATCACAATCACTCAACAATCACTTATGATTCGATCGGACGGTCCATATAATGCATGGTTGTGATATGATCCAATGACCATTGGACCAGACCCGCTCCCATAATTAATATGCAATCAATCAAGGGTAATTTAGGAATCTTCTAAACCAAACAAGCCGAGGAAGGCTATACATGATAATTCTTATATTTTGTAAGGATATCGGTGATATTTCTTATTTTATAGGGGTGTACATGATACTTGAGAATTTTCAGGGATACACATGAACTGTACCTTAATTAAGACAAGTTATTATTTAACAATTTACTTGAAAAATGAATAAAAAAAAAATGTCAAAATCACCCAAACTCAATATTTTAGTTCACTTATTGAAATTTAATAATCATACATATGCGTTAACTATCACACCTAAAATATGAGTGAGAAATTCCAATTTCACACTTTCCAAATGAAAATGATAGGAAATACATTTCTTGTGCTAAAATAAATAAAATGAGTAACTTTACATAATATTATTAAGGAATAATGTTACTATAAATACATATATATAATGTTTAGATGTTGAGGATTATGGTTTGCGTAAAAAAGATAGAAGTTCTATGATATTTTTTGAGAACAATGGATATTATTTGTACTAAATTCTATGTTTTAGGAGAGTTTTTGAGAACTATGAATATTATTTCTTCTAAATAATAAGATATTAGATGGGACCTGAATTATAGATAAAAATAATATATTTTATGATTATATTATTTATGATTTTCTAAATGTATGATATGGTTATAGTCGTGTTGAAACAGCAATCTCCTAAGGTCTTGTACGTCACATACATCTAGATAGATTCTATACAACTCTTATGTAATGAGCCCATTAGATCCAAGAAATTGACTATGACGACAAATTTAACACCAAATCAAAGCTTTGGAAATTTATTTATACTTTGTTAGTTGTAAGAAGTTAATTATGATAATATAGTTTTTTGAAAGGGTAAATATAATAAATTTTATTTTTTGAATGGCAATGTGACTTTGATTTTTGAAAATGGCATATATGTAAATCCCCTTATTTTGTTTTCTATCCTGTTAAGAAACTTAAGAATTCATTGTCAAATAGACAAATACAATGTTTTTTATGTTAAAATATCGATGTACAATTCCGTTTTATTTTCTAAACGTGTTTTAAGCTTCATATTTATCTCGGACTTGAATATATAAAATGTAATTAAAATAATTATATAAAATATAATTAATTTGATAAATTTAACACCAAATCAAATATTTGTATGTTTATAAAATGTAATTATGATTAACTTCTATAAAATAATTTTTTAACACCAAATCAAATATTTTTTTATATCTCAATACAAAAAAATTAAAAGAATTGAACTTGTATTTAAAATTAAGAACAAATCATGGACATGCTAGAAATTTCTACATAGATTTGAGATTGAGAAGTGTGTAAATGAAACACTTAATTTTCAAACAATCACATATACCACTCTAAAATGTGAAATGGCAGGAATATCCCTATAAAATATGAGAAATTTACCTCCCTTTAAATTTTGAATGACTAATTGCATCCACGAAGGGTCCCCTAGCTCATTTTGAAATCATTGGATGAAGAGTTACATGTTAATATGAACCATTGATTTGGAGATTTGATTTTTTATAACACTTTATTGTGAATCATATGAATTTGATTAATTCTCTTGGTATGGATGGTGTTTGGTGGTTTTGTTTGATTTAGTGACAAATATCACCATAAAAAAATGTATAGATGGCCCTAAAGTCTTTCCCCTACACTATTTTTACTTTTTGTATTTTGTTTTTCCTCCTACTCTCATTTATTAATAACAATGCTACTTTGTACTTTGATAAGTGTGATTAATTGTACTAATACATTGATAAGTATGATATGGTGTACTAAATAATAAGATTATTAACCTAGCTCACTTTGAAACTATTGGATGAAGAGTTACATGTTAATATGAACCATTGATTTGAGGAAATTTGATTTCTACGATACTTTATTGTGAATCACATGAAGTTGATTAATTCTCTTGGTATATATGGTGTTGGGTGTTTTTGTTAGATTTAGTGAGAAATGTCATCATAAAGAAAATGTATATATGGCCCTAAAGTCTTTCCCCTACACTATTTTTATTTTATATATTTTGTTTTTCCTCCTACTCTCATTTATTAATAACAATGTTATTTTGTATTTTGATAAGTGTGATTAATTGTACTAATACATTGATAAGTATGATATGGTGTAATAAATAATAAGATTATTAACAATGTTACGTTGTACTAATACGTTGATGAGTGTGATACAGTGTAACCAATGATACGATTATTTTTAAATAATAAGATTATTAACAATGTTACGTTGTACTAATACATTGATAAGTGTGATATGGTGCAACAAATAATAAGATTATTAATAAAATTGTAATACTCTCAGCGTACGCAAATATTATCCTAGTATTATTAATATCCGTTCTTCTCTCCTGATTTTCAAAACGATGCCTAAACTACATTCTTTCCACTCAATACATGTATAATTAATATGCAATCAATCAAGGGTAATTTAGGAATCTTCTAAAGAAAACAAGTCAAGGAAGGCTATACATGATAATTCTTATATTTTGTAAGGATATAGGTGATATTTCTTATTTTATAGGGGTGTACATGATACTTGAGAATTTTCTGGGATACACATGAAACTGTACCTTAATTAAGACAAGTTATTATTTAACATTTACTTGAAAAATGAACAAAAAAAGAAAAATGCCAAAATGACCCAAACTCAAAATTTTAGTTCACTTATTAAAATTTAATAATAATTATGCGTATGTGTTAACTATCACACCCAAAATATGAGTGAGAAATTCCAATTTCACACTTTCCGAATGAAAATGATAGGAAATACCTTTCTTGTGTTAAAAGAAATAAAATGAATAACTTTACATGATATTATTAAGGAATAATGTTACTATAAATACATATATATGATTTTAAGATGTTGAGGATTATGATTTGCGTAAAAAAGAGAGAAGTTCTATGATATTTTTTGAGAACAATGGATATTATTTGTACTAAATACTACGTTTTAGGAGAGTTTTTGAGAACAATGAATATTATTTCTTCTAAATACTAAGATATTAGATGGGAACTGAATTATAGTTACAAAAATAATTAGTTTATGATATATTATTTATGATTTAGTAAATATATGATATGGTTATAGTCGTGTTGAAATAGCAATCACCGAAGGTCTTGCATGTCAAAAATCTTCCACTTCAGAGATAACGAGACTCATTATGAATGTTCAAGAAATCGCGGGCAATTAGAAAAGAAAAGAAAAATCACATACATCTAGATAGATTCTAACTCTTTTTATGTAATGAACCCATTAGTGTTAGAGCAAATATAAAATTCAAAATTAATATCATAATTCTTTAATCCATTCATTCATTGACATAAACGTTATAGAAGTATTTTAATCTTCTTGACTCAAATTCCTTGCCCTTCTCTCCAAGTTACCAATAGAAACCGTAGCCATAATATTAGTATTAAAGGCCTCAATTAATTGACCTCTTGATTATATTGTGACCCCTATATATTTCCTATACCGCTGAGAAAACATTATTCTAGCGAGATTAGAAGAACAGACCTATACGGTGAAGAAATGATATACTCCATTCTACATGCTCTATGATCCCCTACATATTAATTATTATATTATTTTATACAAACATTATATAATTTGAGTTGAATGTTGAAGAAGTCAATCATCCATCGTTTTCATGGACGTATCCTAAAGAACGACATTCCTGTATTATCTTGGGACGTTTCCACGATATCTGTACGATAGACGGAATAACGCTTTAGGACAGTGTTCACACGATCCGAGTAAACAGTTTCAATTTTACGATTATATTTTTTTGTATATTGATGTTATATGTAAATAAGTATTTAAATGTTATATTTTATTGTAGTTTATTCTTTATTAATATTCGAATATATCATTTTATTATAATTGATTTTTTAACAATTAGATCCAAGAAATTGACTATAAACGTATATACAGTATTGGATTAAAAAATAAATTCCAAACCTTCGAAATATTGATTCTCACTTAACAATATCTTGTTTTATTATTGTTTTTGTTGTCATATAAAGTTTTTTAAGTATATTTCTAAAATTATAACAAAATGGATATTAGTATATATATTTTTCTTAAAAAAATCATATGAAGAAATTTAGAATAATAAATATTATTTTGGATAGTGCGGTCCTGGTCTTATCTATTAAACCATATACATTGGGCTTCTCGTCTTCTTGGCAGAGCTTCGTTTTTTTCTTTTATATATATATTCTAATTCTAATTCTAATTCTAATGTTTAGCTGCAAATTGAAATTTCAGTTCTAGAATTATTTCAATTTCCATTTGTAGGAATTAGTAGGTGAAACTATTTGTCATTCGGGCCAGCATATTTGTAAGTTTATAAAATGTATTTATGATATTTTAGATTTTTTAGGGGAATATGATATTCTATTTTTGAAATGGTAAATATGTTATATTGAGTTTTAAAAAGAGCATACCTTTAATTATAGAAAGGCCTCTATTAGTACGGCTATAATTACAATCGGGCCAGCATAAAATACAGGCCTGAATTAGTACAGGGATCTCCAATCATTCAATCAATCTCCCCTCTTTGCGAGTTTCCAATTATCCATCTATGGAATCACCTTCGAAGAGGAGAAAGCTCCCACCGAAAAGGTAATACTTGGTCGCTGAGTTATTTGTTAATCTAATATATTGCTAGGTAATTTTCGCAATTGGATTTGGAAAAGCTCAACCCTGATTACGTAATTTCACAATTTCGCAATTTAAGATATGTCTTAATTATGCAATTTTGCAATTCCGATTTCGCAATTTAAGATATTTCTCTATTAAATAATCCCTGATCATGCAATTTCGATTTCGTTTTTTCAAGAAGCACAGTTTTATACTTTCATTTGAATGGTCGTTGAAATTTATACAATCTTCTCCTTAAAAATTGCTGGTTGCTTTTCTCCAATTCAATGCAGAAATTCTAATTTGCCCGTTCCAGCTAAGAAGGTCACGAGTCCTATAAATGACAAGGTACATCCAAACATATACTCTTTTTTGGTCCGTCAAATGTTAAATTGACTAATTAAGCCTCGATTGAAGTTATAATTGCGCAATTATGCATCAAATTCAACTCAATCTATTTTTAAGAACTACATTTAGCATTATTAGCCCCAATTTAGTCTTAATTTACCCTCTAACTGATATTTATGAAAATCCCCTCAATTAGGAACTTCTTCATTTTGCATATTATGCTTCTCTTTACATTCAAATTTTATACCAAGTCTATTTCTAAATTTGAACTCTTTTCAGGTACTGGATTCACCCCTAACTGTACCAATAGATTTAAGAATCAAAGAAGCAAAGAAATTTGCAGTGGACCAAGCAGAGCAAGAAGGGTGTGTTGGTAATTTTAAAAGTTTTGAGTCCTCTTTTGGAAATTATCTCGTTCCTTGCATACCAACCCGTGATGATTTGTTTCGATAAAAATAAAATCACAGTAAGATCTTAAATTATTTTTGTATAGAGGGAATACTGAAACTTCTTCTTCTTCTTTTTTTGGACTCAAATAGTTACCGTTCTTCTCTAGATTAGTGTATTAACACGTAAGCCAAATTTCACGTATATCCCTGCAAAAGCACAAAATTTCACATATACCCCTCCAAAATACAAAGTGTCATGAATACCCCTATAAAATATGAGAATTATCACCTATACCCTTCCTCTACCATATTTTCAAAAATATACCGGACTACCTTTTTCTTACTAAAGAAAATAAGCGAAGGAAGGGTATACATCATATTTCTAATATTTTGTAGGGGTATTTATTTCCAGTTTACATGATATTTTTAGAATTTGCAGGGTTAGACATGAAATTGCGCCAATAAACTAAGGTGTTTTTTGGCATTTACTTGAAAAATAATATAGAAAGAAAAATGTCAAAATCACGCACAAAATTGTAGGTCGCTTATTCAAATTTAATAATCATGTATGTGCGTTAAACACACCCAAAACATGACAGAGAAATTCGAATTTTCACACTTTACAAATGAAAATGAGAGGAAACGCCCTTCATGTGATAAAAAAAAATACGCGAAGGAATAATGTTACTATAAAAAAATACGCGAAGGAATAATGTTACATATATTTGACGAAGTCTTGAGTGATTATGATATGTTTAAAAAAACGAAAGTAATGTGAGAGTTTTTAGAAACAATGGATATTATTACGACTAAATTCTATGATATTAGATGAGAACTGAATTGTCGCTAAATGCAATGAACTGTACTATATTTCCTTTAAGATTTTGCAAATCTGGTTATACTCAAATTCCAGTCACCATCGCATTGTATACATTCGACAAGTCCGTGGGGTGATTAGAAGAAATCATATCACACATATATGTTGATAGTTTATACACCACTCTTTATATAATGAAATGCGCAATTCTAAGATATTAAATGACTAAGAGACAATTAAAAAACACAATAGAACCAAAATATGAGGATATTACGCAATCAATCGAGGATGATTTAAATCAATTTGCTATGTCAAAAACACATAATTGGACTCAAAGTACAATTGTTAAATTTTGCAAAATATTTATTCACACTTAAGCATCCAGTTTTATATGTTATTTATTATTTTATTGTCATGAAAGTATTGTATGTGAATTACTAAAATTGGAATAAATGGATTTAAATAAATGGGGGATTTACATATTTACCCTTTGTTAAACTTAAAATTACATATTTATCCTTCTTAAAATTAAAATATCATATTTACCCTTTCATAAATCTAAAATATCATATTTGCCCAAAAATTAAAAACCATCCAATTTGTCCGTTAAAATTAACGGTCAACATTTAAAATTACTATTTTACCCTTCTAAAATTTATAAAATAACATATTTACCCCTTTAAAAATAAAAATATCATATTTATCCTCTCAATAATAAAAATAACATATGTATCCTTACTCACTCGACTAGAAAAAAATGCCCTACAATTTAATAATTTTTTTAGATGTAGTTATATATTTGTAATGAATCTATATTTTTTACATTTTTGTTTTTGTCATTTGAGATTGGTAGAATAATTACCTTTTGGAATTTTATTTATGTATTCTTTGTGTTTGTATTGTTATTTATGAGATTACATTGCTTTATTATTTGGGTAAATATGATATTTTTATTTTTAAAAAGGTAAATGTGATATTTTGGAATTTTTGAAGGGTGAATATGTAAAGGGTAAAATAGTAGACCGTTAATAGAAATTGGATGGTTTTAATTCTTGAGTAAATATGATATTTTAGATTTATGAAAGAGTAAATATGATATTTTAATTTTAAAAAAGGTAAATATGTAATATTATGTCTAAGAAAGGGCAAATATGTAAATCCCCCTAAATAAATCAACGAAAAAAGTTTACAAGAATTTTTATTTACATGGGCCGAAGCCTTGTCTATTAAACCATATGCTTTGGATATTGGGCTTTAAGTTTTCTTGGTCCATGTCTTGCGGGAAATATCTTTTCTTAACCACAAATCTTCGTCTCCATAAAAATTTCTCTCCATAAAAATGAATAAAAAATCTCGGTTTTATACTTCTTCCATCGTCTCTCCACCATGCTAATTTCCGCTCACCCAATATCCATCTCGCCATTTGCTCGAATTTTATCTTCAAGTTTCAATTTTTGTTCTTGTTTTCTTCCTGCAAAGTCCCTCACTGCTATTTACTCTCACGAATTCATAACAGTCCGAGGTTTTTGCTCGATTTTTCCTTTTATATATGTTGAGTATTTAGCTCCAAATTGAGAGTTCAGTTATGCAATCGTTTCGATTTCCAATTGCAGGAATTAGTAGGAGAAATTACTTTGTTATTAAAAGTAAATCTGGACTCACCAATGGCGTGCCAGATAATTGGAATGTAAATAAAAGGTACAATTATTCGAAATTTGATCTCTAATTCGAAAATGCTATAAACATAATCAATTATTTACAACTATTCATATTTGGCAGAAAAATAGTGGAACACATTTTTCTTTTGAAAGCAAAAGGCGATATAAGCGATGTTGAAGAAAAAGATTTGCTCGATTATCTATACACATCTCAATATCACATGAGTGGAATTTTAGCCATCTCATTAGGTTGGTGAATTTTAGCAATTAAGGTCATATTAGTTCTCAATTTAAATTCAATTGATTCTTTTTTTCAGGGCGTATAGAAGGATCAAATGCGGAGAGCTTCACACACGCAGTTTTCATGCGATTTCAAAAAAAGGACGAAATTGCAAAATTTTACAATAGTGAATTTTATTCTAGAGTTCTTAAAGATTACGTGACTCCTTTTTCCTATGTATGCCTCCTGCTCTAGCATGTAATAAACTAATAAATCATATATTTTTTTCAATTTATAGATCTATTTAATTTTTTGATAAATCTTTTTGTTTCTCACTAATTTCTCTTTTTGGGTTTTTTAGGGTTCGATTTCGATGGATTTTGAATCGGAGGTGGAAGATGATATAATTCCCATATTTCGAAGAGGCGAGGTATAATATATTATATAAATCATATTTATAATTTATAAACTTCGTAATTTTTTATTTTTTTGTTTTAAATAAGGATTTTAACTATGGTGTCGAATGTTTATTGTTAATGTCTGTCTCGAAAACCGCGCAAGAGGAATCGATAGAAGACGCGTTGACTTCTCTTGAAACCCTAATTGGACAATATAGTTCCTTCATCGTTCAAGCCACCATAGGTTTTATTGAAATTTAAAAAGAAAAATATATCTTTTTTTTGGATTAATTAAATTGAATGCATTTTAATTATTCGATATGTTTCTTTTGTTAGGTAAAAGTATTGATTATGATAAGAGCGAGTATAGTCATGCTGCAATCATACGCTTTCCATCAAGTAAATTTATTTTTTGAGCATTTTTCAAAAAAGCCCTTTTATTACTCAAAAATTGGAAAGAAAAAACTATTATTGAGAAAATTACTTTTTTTTCTTTTTTCTAGGAGAGGATTTTGCGTTCTTCAAAAATAGTATCGAGTACAAAGATGTAAGAACTCTCATTATTATAATCACATGTCTGTATGTTTATTTCCTACATTAATTACATGAAATATGTAGAATAAAAATTCACTATGGTAAAATATTTAAATCATTTATGTATTAAAAATGCAGATGTGGAAATTAAAGTTCGACCCCATCATTGAAAAGGCTTTAATGCTTCATTATTCGGTCGACCCCGTCGGCACCGAATTAATGTAATGTGTAAATATGAGATTATTTTTGTTTTTGCAATTTGTTAATACTTTATTTCTCGTGTAAAAATGAAAAAACCCTTCACATTTAAGAAAGAAAGGTTTCTTTTTATGAAATTAACCAAAGGGATAGATAAATAATAAATACACCATAGTCCTTGTGCTTTAATCTATTCTGGCATGTAAATCATGTAGTTTTCACATGTGCACTGTCAGTCATCATGCTAACATAACAGAACACAACAAATTAATAATGTTATAGAATATACTATAGTTTGTTCTGTTAATACATTTGACTAATAACAGGACACGCGTGGATTAAATTGCAAAAGAACGATAACTAACAGTATGTTTTTTGAAAGAAGACTAATTGTTCATTCATGCTCTTCAATAAGGGTCCCTCGGCACATGCGGCAAGAGTCGAACGAGATTATTTTTCGTCTGGAGCAAATGTAGCAATTCCAACTACTGGTTAGCGAAAGCGCTCGAGCACACCGTTCTATCGACCTTGCGTCAGATATCTTCAAGGTCGTTCCTATTGCATATTTTTGATAGGGACCGCGAGGAGCAACAACAATGAAATGTAATCTCAACGGTTTGGTGTACGTGCGAGAGTCGAGGGAAGGGGTATGAACCAGTACATTTTAGGCCTACGTAAATTTGTTTGTTCCTCTTTTGATGCTAGGTATGGACCATGTATCTCGCAAGTCCCTGTAGTTAGGGGCGTTCAAATGATAGGTTCGGATCAAACCGAACCATTTAAAGTAAAATTAATTTAAAACGAACTAAATTAAATTTAAACTGAACCGACCAAATAAATATCTGAACCAAACTAAAACCGAACCAGTTAAACCAAACGGTTCAACTGGTTTATTCGGTTAAACCAAACCGAATAAGAATGTAGTGTAACCATATATAATAGTTAATTATCTAATTCAATTCCCACAACAAAGAGTGGAATGCTCAAATTTTTTAAGTAAAAGTAACCAGTTCAAACAAATAACCAAAAAGCCAACATATATCAGTGCAAAATAACATCAAATCCATTAACTAAAATTCATCAATATTTAGTACTCGAATGCAAAATTTCACCAAAATTTTTTAATAAAAAAAGAGTCTCTCTATCATTTTAAACCAGTGTTTTAAAATGCGGCGATATTGCGGCGATATTGCGGATATTGCGGGCCGAGATTTAGAATCGTTATATTTCATGGAAGTATTGCGAAAATATCGTTTTCTGAGAAATTGGGGATATTGCGGCGATATATCGGTGATATTGCGGCCATATCGGATCAAATATTGCGGATAATATTCAAATCGTTGTAATTTTCTCATCCTTCCACCAAATTACATGAAATTTATATCGAAATCGCTCGTCTCGACGAGATGAATGCAATGATGGGCTTGAATTTGTGAAATTTTGTCTTTTGCCTAGAATTAAACACAAAATACATGTTAAACTAATTTTATCGAGAATTATTTAATATAAATATTATAACATAAATTTTGTGATTATTTAATAATTAGTTTTCATGTTTTATTATCAAAATATTTGATAAAATATGCTCATAACATATATAACTTCTAAAATGTGTCATTTTCATCTATAAATGTATGAATTTAGTAATTTTCATTGTATTTCATTCATGTTTCGATTTAAAATTTGAGTTATAGTGTTTTGATATTTTTAGGATGTCGACAAAATTTTTTTCATCAAAATACAATTCCAAATATCCCGTATAATTGCCATTTTAATGGAAATTTTATGATCAACTTTTATTTACACTGAAAAAGTTGATGGACAATCAACTTTTTTATTCTTTTTAGAAGAAAATTATGAAAAACAATTTACGATATTAATGGTCATAAAAAATATTGTGAAAAATATATTTAAACAAACTATTATTTTTACATAATTTTATATCGCAACGACTGTCCGCAATAAGGTCATTGCGCTGCAATTGCGCCCGCAAACGCAATCCGCTGCAAAAAAGACCCGACCGCAATGGACCGCAATATCGCAATTTAAAACATTGTTTTAAACCTATAAAGTCACATTATTATGAACATGATACATTCAAATATTTTACGCATTCTAAATTTTTGTTATACCGTATATTTTTGCATGCCACATGATAATTATAATGGTCGGTTCGGTTTTGTTCGGTTTTCAAAACACAAAACCGAACCGAACCAATAAAAACCGAATAACACTAATTTTAAACCAAACCAAACCAAATAATCCACTAAACCGAACCAAATAAACCAAAATTGACCGATTCGGTACGGTAACCGAATAAACCAAACCGTTTGAACACCCCTACCTGTAGTTGTTGGCAGGGCCGGCCCCAGTTTTAGGCCCAGGAAATCGGGATTTCGGATTCAAAATTTGAACGAATTCAATTTAAAAAAAAAAATTATTTATCCAGTTAAAAATAAATATAATTACAATAAAACTACTAAAAATCATAAAATCTAGTGCTTTATTGTAGAATAATTATTTATTTTGTGAATCCGAACAAGCCATAATTAAAAAAAAAAATCCAAAATATAATGAAAATATTATAAAAAAAAATGCTCTAGGCGAGATTTAACTTTGAATCTAGAAGAACAAATCTAAAAACTTAATCAATGACCCAAACAATCACATGTGACAAAATAATTGGTTATATTTTCAAATAATTGACCTTCTTTGACAAATAATTGGTTATATTTTCAAATAGTTTTTATAGACATCATTTTATTGATGACCTCCGGTCCTAGAAACCTTGGGGCCGTTTCTGGTTGATGGTACGGAGGAGGGCGTGTCCAAAAAAAATTTATTTGTTGCGGCATTATTGTGGTTTATTCTTTAATTATATGTATACTTTATTTTTCTTTTCTTTTTATTTTTTTAATGTGAAAGTTAAGTTTTGTAATCTATGTTGCACGGATACGAATACAGATACATTGATATGACGGTTTTGATTAAAATTAGGATATGATACGTTTATTAAATATAATATTTTATTATTTATATTATAATTATTTTTAGTGTGTCAAACATTATATATTTTCCGTAATAATTACTTAAACTTCACTATAATCAAAACATCACGTTTCAAAATAAAATATTTGTTATATTTAGACACATATGTATCAATTTTTTATTTGGATTTTAAATTTAAATTTGATTTTTCAATAATATTTTTTCACGTCTCAAAAGTATCCAACAAATATCGATGAAGTATATGAGAAATATATGTTATCATTTCATAACAAAATAGCATGATGCGGCACATGGAGGATACGTATCTTACGAGCATCGTACAAATATTGGATACAGTATTCGATACGAGATGGCTTGAATCAGTAATTATTTCCGACCATTAATATTTTTTATAGGGAGACTACATAGCACGAATTAGACTACCGAACTGACCCCGAAATATAGTATATGGTAAAAATCTTTATGGATTCATGTGGGTCACATTAACAATTTGATTCGGGAATAAATTTGTATTTTACTTCGGGAACTCAAATGTTTTTGATAATTTTTATAAATAACATTTCTTCGCGGATAATCTTTTAAAAAGTATTTATTAGAAGTTTTCAAATTTGTTTTGTATTGGCCCATGTTGTATGCGAATAAAGGAATAGTATTTATGAGCATATGATCAAGATGTGAAAAGCAGGGACAAAAAGGCATTATTCGAGTTTCAGAAATAAATAATAGGTAAATTATACTTTGCCCCCTCAATTCCCCTATAATTCTCCCACACTAATTAATTAGTGTGGTGAATTAGCGATTAATTCATGATTATTAAAATTTTAATATGTAATTAAGGTCCATATCAATTAATGATTAATTTTAAACATTTAAAAATAAATAATTATTAATTAATTATTAATATACCACACTAATTATGAAATTAATTAGTATGTGTGTGTGTGTGGTGTGTGTGTGGGGGTGGGGGCACGGGGGGGGGGGTGGGGGGATTGTGGGGGAATTGAGGGACCATGGTATATGGCCTCTAAATAATAGTATGTATTTGTAATCTCGTGCAACTTGGGTGACCAAAACAAATCAAAATCATGGGATAGTCATATCAAATCTCTCGTACTTTTTTTTACTAAAACAATGACACAATTTTACGGTCACCATTGATTGCCAGATTCCAAATGTGTCAAATTAATCAACCTTTTTTTTTATCCTATTCTTTTTTCATTTAAATTTTGTAATGTAATGTTTTATATACTATGAACAATATTGGAAAGAAGTAAAAAAAATTAAATACCAACATAAACTACTCAATTTGAGATTCAAAATTGCAAAGTTCAAGCTTTTTTTCTTACTAGTCTCCCTATATTTTCTCTATACAAACCAAAACTACAAATCCTTTCAAAACTCAAAATCATCAAATTTACCCTTTCAAAACACATTTATGCTTGCTAGTAAAGGGTAAATTTGATATTTTGAGTTTTCAAAGAGTAATTAATCTCCATACTCTTCCAATTACATCACACCTAAATAACTACTAATTTAATAAACTTTTCGAAGCAACCTGACCAGATCAATTGTGTAGAGGGTTCGACCCCTGAGGTATGCGTCTTTTCGACTCGCCGTATACGGAGCTCAATTCCGTCTCCCTCGACTCCTTTCTAGGAAATGGTTTCTTGGATTCTACCATTAGCTCTCGGTTCTTCGCCGTCTCGTCCAATTCTGATATTCCTCGGCCCGTGACCGTCGACATTAGTAGTAGGAGTATTGCAAAGAGAAGCATTATTATCATGAAGCTGAAGCCCTTCTTGAATCTCATGATATATGCTTGTAGAAATTTAAGGTGGGGAGTGAAAATGGGAAACAAAGAGAGAGAGAGAGAGAGGAGAGAGGAGAGAGAGAGGGGTTATGCATTATTATTTAACACAAAAATAAGGAATTAAATAATAAATATAGTTGAATTTTGTCATTTATAAGCAGGATTCCAAGTTTTTATATGTTGGATTCCCACTTCCCAAACCTGCACTCACTCAGTAGTCAGCAAGCAGGATATCTGAAATCCTGGATCTAGGGCTAGGGATCCATTCAAAAGCTTAGACCGAATAATAATAAAATGATTTGGTATTGTATTTTATATACATAAATCAGAATTTATATGACTAATTTTTAATTAAGTAATTTGTTCATACCAAGAAAGTACAGTATATTTTCAAACAATGTTATTAAAATAGGACTGCACATCAACCCGATCAAAACCTGATCACCGTTTCACTTGTCAAATCAGTGTGAACAAATTTTTTTTGTGTAATTACACATAATAAATATAAAAGAAAAAAACATTTTATATCCCTTAATATTTTCTCGGCATGTATGTATTGATATTGGATAATAAATACAATGATATTAAATTATATTGGATAATAAAACATGACAGATAATAAATAATATTAGTTTAATAATAAATCCTATTAAGTATGTGGTAAATCAAATTTTAAAAAAATAGAAAATTATATTGGATTAAAAATATTTCAAAAGAATGTTAGAAGACAGTAGTATATAAATTTTTAATTTTATCTTAAAATGCAATATGATAATTTGCTAAAAAATATAAAAAAAAATTGTTGTCCTCTCCAATTTCTTAACAGATCCGTCGCTACACCGACTCATCAAGATTCAAGGGTCATACAAGAAATTGTAACACGGACAAAATAAAGTCTCTCGTTTTATATAACTCATAGATTCAAGGCTCTATGTCTCATTCCTTGGGTCTATCATCGGTCTTTCTAGTCTCAAAGACTCAAAAGTCATACATGTAAAATAAGAAAGCGATAATTAACCAAGTCAATGATTAAGTAAGAGATGCCTTAGCAGCTAGTTCATTAAAATTATTTTAATTACGTGTTAGTCCATTTGACCAACTTAGATTTCAAGTCTTTAACATTTTTTTTTTTTGCTTCAAGGTTCGTAGGTTATGTACAATATCACAATTACAAGTCGAGTTTGTATTAGAAACAGTGATCGAAGTGATGGTTCCGTTGATAAATCAAGAACCTAAAATACGTCGAACGAAAAACGTTTTTTTTGTATCCATGATATAATAGGTAATTGAAAATGCAAGTATGTTATTTGGATTCTCGGATTTGAAAAGATCCTAAAATCTTTTCATGGGTTTTGAGAAGAAGAAGGAATTAAATTCTGGAAAAAAGAATCCTAAACTAGGAAAAGGAACCCTTCTTCGCAACCCTTATTTGCAACTCTTCTTACCAACCATTCTTCGCGATTTTTCTTCGCAACCCTTCTTTGCAACTCTTCTTTGCAATCCTTCTTCGCGACTCTTCATCGTAGGTTCACAACCCTTAATATCTGCACAATCCTTCGCAACTCTTCGTCGAATTAAAGGTCGGCAATTTAATAAGGTTTAAGTCAATTTTTTGGTAGAGTTTGAGTTGATTTTCAATCAAATTTCAATCGAATTTCAGTTGAATATCCAGTTGAAATTGATGCAATGAGGAAGGGCCAGCGATTTAGGGATTTAATGGCCAGCGATTTAGTCGATTTAAGCAATTTAAGAATTGAAGAATTGAAGCATTGATTTAATCGATTTAAGGATTGAAGGCAGCCGATTTAAGCGATTTAAGGCCAGCGATTCAGCGATTGTCAGTCAAATTTCAGCGATTTAAGGTTTTGACAATGATTGAAAGATGAACGATGTGAGAGAAGAAGTTATGTGGTTTGTAATGAAAGGAGTGGAGATGTGTTGACAATGAAATCGATTGAAGAGGGAGAAAGATCGAAGAAAAAAAGAAGAAAAAGAACGTAATAAATTGCACAGTCAATGTCTACCATCACTGTCGACTGTCCAGGCGAACGTCATGAATAGCGAAGAAAGAAGGGAAGAAGAAGAAACGTCATTATCTCGCTATGGCTATCGCCACTAGCGAAGAAGAAGAAGGGAATGAGCCATGCGCTTATGTATGAGTCTTTAACATATTATCCTAATATAAATTACTTATTAATTTTTAATAAATATTAAATTTTACAAATCATACAGAAGTTTATTATTCATTTATTTTAAATATAATGATTTTATCTTTTGCCATATCTTTTTCATTTCCATTAAATACTTTTATTTTTCATTTGTTTCATATTTTAGTTTTTCATAATTATATTTTATTTTATTTGAATTTTTATTCGGATCTCATGCTATTCGAATCTTAGTTTACCATTATTTCATATTATATATCTTATTCGAATTTGCATCCATCGCAAACCCACGAATCTCATACTCGACATCTCATCCTTGAGGTGTGCGAGAATCTTCGTTTGCAAATTTTCTTAGCATTTGACAAAATTGCCAAGTATGTGTAACCTCGTGGGCTACAACCCATACTTGGATAAACATCGGTCCCAGAATTATTCCAATTTATTGAGAAATTTTCACATTAGATCTACCGCTAAACATATTGTGCCTTGTACTTTTCTTTTTCCAAGAAATAATTATTCAAAAACACATATTTGAAGCATGAATCATGATCCAATTCTTTCAAGGAAAAATATAACATGTTCCCTAATCTCACTTAAACATGCTTAATACGTCAATCGAATGTGTTTAAATGAATTGATTATATCATAAATTAATATTTAAATTGATTGATTCAATTAAGAAATATAATCCATCCATTTAAACATACTCAATTGACGCATTAAGAATGTTCAAATGAGATTGTGAGGCATCATATCAAACCCCTTCTTTCAATAACCATCTTCAAGTTTACATTATTAGTCCAACTTATTTTTAGAGTTCGAAATTTCTTAAAATAACTTTCGAAACTTTCAAATTTATTTTCTCAAAAAGTTTTATCAAAAACTATATGATATACCATTTTATTCTTTTAAATACCCTTTTATTCATTCGACATACCATTTTATTCATTCAATATTCAAATTATAATAATTGCTTAAATATACCATTTTATTCATTCAATATATCTTTTTATTCATTCAATATTCGAATTCAATTATTCTTCAACATATACTTTTAACCTAGAATATAACATTTTATTCTTTCAATATACCATTTTAGTCATTTCAATGTGCTATACTATTTTGTTTGTACAATGTATTATTTTCTATACATTTATCTAGGTTTCCAAAATTCACAACTCTTTCATTTGAACTCCAAATCAAGTAATTCAAACTTCTAAATTCATATTTTTAAGATTAGAATTTTATTATCAATTTTAATATTCATTTCTAGGTTTCGAATTTTTCATTTATAATTTACGATTATGTGCTTATTTAGTATTATTAATTTCATGAAATAGTATTGAATCAACATTATTTTTTTTATAACTTCAATTATCTAGATTAAAAAATTTGGAGATATTAATGGTCAATTTGGTTTAAGTTGTATTGAATAAAAAATTATTTCCTTGTTTCTTTTAAATGTTCAATTATTAGTTTTTATCATATTTGAGCCACTATTTGGTTTCATGATTTATTAGATGTATTTGATTCATAGTAATGATTTAATTAGTCAAAAAAATTATGATATGAATATGAAATATGAATATGAAATATGAACCAAATTCATATACCTTCACACTTATATTTTGTGATTATCATTTTTTCTTTTTAATTATGTAATATTTTTGGCAAACTCTAATTCATGTTTTCTTTCAGATCTATTGGAACTTAATAACTTTCTTGTGCATTGTTCATTTATCATCAAATTTTATTTTGTTTTTGCATTATTAATTTTTTCATCACACGAAGTGGCGGGACAAGAAAATTAGGATAGAGGGTGCCGAGAGCACGATAAGGGTCGAGAAAAGTAAGTATTTTAGTATATAATATTATTGGCTCTCAAAAATCTCTATAGAAAATCAATATTTGTTAGTGAGTGCCGGGGCCTGATAACACGTGTAGAATTATCCTTCAAAACAACCTCAAAACCGCTCGTAGAATGGATATTAACGACGAGGCGCAAAATTGGAAAACAGTCGGACCGTCTTCCATGTTCCAAAAGTTTGTAATTCGATCCCTCCTAATCACGAAAATTAAATATGTGGAGGACTTAAACATAGACCTCCTCTAAACAGATACAACATTACACAGTGCCCCGAAAATTAAATTTGGATCGCCCGAGGTGTTCGGCACGTCCCTTGGCTAACGCTCACGGGGCATGAACAAGTGTCCATGGACACACCTCCGACGCAAGGGATTTCGCCAATGGAATTGACTAGGGGCCTAGCCCAAAGGCGGTTTGCGAAAACACACGCGCAAAAGGCCCTGCGACCATGAGTTTTCACAGGGTCGCTGTGCCGAGCGGAAGATGAGGACTTCAGAACTCGCACTTCCAACTGTCAAATGGCCAAATTAACTCCTCACGCCACGTCATCAGTCTTCCCATATCAGGATTCAGGATGTCCAACCAAGCATTGATCATCCTTTCTCAATTGTGGGACCCAAAACTGTTACATTCTGTCTCTATGCTGGTAGTAATGCATGTGCCCATCTTCTTTCTGGTCTGTTTGAGGATATATATATATATATATATATATATATACTGTTTTATTCTACAGGAGTAAAGCACATGTAGAACATGGCTTCGCCAATAATTTTGAAAATTGTTGAAAACTAAAAAATACCATTAGCATAATATCAGTAACTTAATTTTAAGTATGTATAGACTCGTTACTCGAAAATTCACCAAAATCAAATCATCACTTATTTTAATTTTTAAACTATCCCAATAGCATACATACATACATACATACATAACTAATTAAAAAAAATGGACTCCTCAATTCGGTGAAAAATCGAAATCGTGGGCACATAAACAAACCCGTATAAGTAGATACAAATCGGTCAATACAAAACCAAACTTACAAATGCAATCAACCTTGACTCTTCTCTACTTTGGCCTTGACCTTCCTTTCGAAAACGGCCTTCTCGGTATTGAGGCTAAACATCCTATTCAACGCGTGCATGTTCTCCAACGTCTCGTCGAGCGTCCTGCTATCGCTCCCGTCGCACCTCAAATGCTGCAACGGTCCGTGCAGCAACTTGTTCACGATCCCGGAACTCAATTCCTCGATCGACTTTCTCGTCTTTTTGTTCAGATTATCCTCCCCGACCTTCTGCAAACACTTTTCCAATTCCGACGCTCGTATTCTGTCTGCGTAGGATCGTAATTTTTTAATCGTCGGCACGGTCTCCAAGGAATCTCTCCACGCCTCGAACTTGTTCAATTCTTGCGAGATTATCACTTGCGCGTCCATTGCTTTTCGTAATCGATCTTCTTTGTTCGCCTCCACGACTTCCTTCAAATCGTCGACGTTGTATAGCTTTACGTTGTCGACGGAGTTCACGCACGAACCCACGTTTCTCGGTACCGAAATGTCGACGAATAATCTCGTCCCGATGCTCTCGCAAACTTTGGGTAAGACCTCAACGGTGTCTTTGTAAAATAAGGGCGTCTCGGAAGCCGTGCTCGTGAAGATGACGTCGGCATCCGCTGCCGCTGACATCATTTCGTCGAGAGGTTTGTAGACGATCTCGATTTCTTTAATGTCCTCTCGAATGGCGTCGACTTTCTCGACGGATCTGTTTACGACCACGACTCTTTTGCATCCTTTCGAAGCGAGGTGCTTAATTACCAATTTGCCCATCTTTCCTGCTCCTATGAGGAGCATTCGAGCAGAGAAGCATTCGAATTTCGGTAATTTCATGAGAGCCAGCTCGACGGCTGCGGAACTGACCGAGACCGCTCCTGAGGATATGTTGGTCTCGCATCTGACGCGTTTCCCAGCTGTGATAGCATCTTTGAACATTCTGTCGATGTTTTTTCCGAGGCCTCCGTTGGTTTGACCGACTCTGACGACTTGCTTTACTTGCGCGAGGATTTGACCCTCGCCGAGAACCAGAGAGTCCAGTCCGGAGGAGACTTCGAACAGGTGGCGAGTCGCGTCAGAGTCTCGGAGCATGAATAGGTGCTGACGCAGCTCCGATGCTGGGATTCCACTCGTCTGGAAATACAAATAATTGAAAAGTTATAAAGGAGAAATTAAATGTTTTTTAAAGATTAAAAAGGGATTGTATTTACCTTTGCCATCCATTCAATGACTTCACGGATTCCTCTGTTCCATGATAAAGCGACCACGTATATCTCCATTCGATTGCAGGTACTGAGAACGGCTGCTTCTTCGATATGGTTCAAGCCGCAGAGCTCTGAGATTGCACGTGGCCACTGTATCTCTGGTACGGCGAGTTTCTCACGCATTTCGACTGGAGCTGTGTGTATGCTTAGACCAATCACAGCAATGCTACTGCTCTCCTTCATATACCCTTCAAAGAAGAAGAAGAATGGTGTTTAGATACTGCCCAAATTAACGAAAAATCAGCAACATTGAGAAAATTGAACGAATTGAATATAACTTACTATCGGCGGAGATCTTGAATTGCTCTAAAGCGGCAGCACTGGCAGCCTTTTTCTCTTCCAAATCGACACTAACATCGCACCTCACACCACATCGGTTAACGAATTTGGGCGCAATTTGAAAAACTGAAGGTGATTGACGACCCAAAGTTCCCACCTTAACTCTTCCGAACGCCGTCGCCAACCCATTCACTGCCGTCATGTTCCGAATTACTCCTCAAATTATTCCCCTTTTTGGGCAAATGAATATATATATGATTCTATATAGAATAAAAGAGAGGTTTATCCTTCTTATTCCAGATTACGTTGTGTGTCCCTGAGAGAAAGAAGCTGAGGAAGAGGGGTAGTGGGTAGGAGAGAATGGTGGAAATTGGGCCGGTTTTGGAGTCGTAGGGCCAACGAAGGTGAGGTTTGGAGAAGAAGAGATTGGAGAAGCGTGATTTTGGCAAATCTCATTGGCTGGAGCTAACCACACTTTATCCAAACTCGTTTTTGTTATATTATCTTTTCTCGTGACTTTGCTTTTCACATCAGTAAAGATTTGTATTGCATAAAATAGAAATGTGGGGGTTCATCGTGGTGCATGGAAATGCATAGGAATTGCTGTGGTGTGGATGCATCAGCATATTCCCTTCATATGGTAGTTTTGTTGGAATAGGGTTTGTTCGAGTTCGAGCGTGTAAACGTGGCAACCACACTACACTTACTGGTCAATTTGTTCCTTGTTTGTTTGTTGCTGCTATTTATTTATTTATTTTCGAAAAGAAAAATACAGAAGCAGCACATTTTTTTCTTGGGAAATTTTCAAAAAAAACTCCATCTTTTTTTGGATATTCTAAAAAATCCCCTATATTTTTAGAAACTCCAAAAATCCATTTTTTATTTTCAAATATCCCCTATGGGGTTAATATTAACCATGAATGGTGTTAATTTTTTTGTATGACCAAAATATCCTTCTTTATACATATGTAGTAATTAAAAAAATATTTTTGTTATTTGTATTAATTTTAAAAAAGTTCTAATTTTTTTTTAGCTTATAATAATTAAAAAAAAATAATTATCATATGCTATATTCTTATAGTTTTAATATTTTATACATTATATATATCTGACTTTTATATTTTTTTCCTGAAAAACTAACACAAAATAATAATACGATGAACAACAATATTAAAAGAACACTTTGCAAATATTTAAAAATTAAAATATCATGAAACTATTAAAAAAAAATACATAAAGGAAGAACGAAAAAAAAATAAAAAAAATAGATGTTTAAAGAAATATTTTCTATCAATATATTTTCAAGGTGTTTGTTTTATTATTATCTGATGTTAATTTTTATGAATAATAAATGGAATATTAAAATTATACAAACACAACATTTAATGATTTTATTTTATTGAAATCACTACATGTTAAAAATTATTTATGAATTTTCTTAAAATTCATAAAATTAATGAAAAAATAACAAAAATATGCATATGAAAATAGAAGGGTATTTTGGTCTATTTTTTTTTTAACACCATTCATGGTTAGTTTTAACCCCTATAGGGGGATATTTGAAAATAAAAGTTTGATATATGGGATTTTTTAGAATATCCAAAAAAGATAGGGGGTTTTTAAAAAATTTCCTTTTTTCTTTTATTTGCTCTCCAATGTTAATGAATGAAACCGGATTTAATTTGGAGCTTAAAATATGGGAGACATACTACTACAAGTTAAATATTAAATAATCGACATTCCGAGTTTATTTGCTCTCCAATGTTAATGAACTCTAAATGTTTGAAGGTAACGAAATTCCTTATCGCATAAAAAGCGACATGCACGAATAGTGTTTTCTCCGACATAGACTCGGTAAAATTGAATTATCTGTTAAGATGCGGAATACCAACGGCTAGATGGTAAGACCCCGTGCATCTTGATTATAACTTTGCAGTGACAATCTTGATCGAGTGTGGTAGGATAGGTGGGAGGTGGTGACACACAACAACCAATTATGAAAGATAGAATTTTTGTATTTTTTTTTAACTATCCTTGTAACATAGACTGTGTTTTGAGCTATGTTGCACTGATACATATACGAGTATCGTATCCGATATGATAAGGATACGACGATACAAAAAAATTTCAAAAAATCTCGAATACGAATACGGCTATATAATTATCATAAAAATATCATAAATTTATCCTATAAATATCTTATATAATTTATTTAAAAATATTATGTGTCAAAATATATAATAGACTGAAATATCATAAATGCAGTATCTCACCCGTATCCTACTATATCCTACAATGATTTGGTACTTAATATTTGTATACCATTGAATTTGCATTGAGATTTGTGTTATTCTAATGATGTTCATAAAATTTTGTGGACATTATTAAATATACAAATCTCAATGCAAATCTTATGGTGGAAAAGTATAAAGTGCAAAATTTCATGTACTTATATATAACCGGATACGTCAAGTGACGTATTCGATACGTATCCGAACCGTATCGCGTCTGTAGCTGTATGGGATATCCGTATCCTCAAGATACTTCTGTATTTTCGAAGTATCCGCCGCGTAACATAGGCTTTGAGTTATTCTTTTGTGGATGGTTCGATATTTTTTTCAAGAACAAATTAAAATGAGTTAAAACAAATAACTTGTTTTCATTCACATTGGCAACGTTACATGATCATTATAAACTATATCTTCCTATTAAAATAAATGGAATTTTCAAATAACCACCTAATATTTTTTGAATTTGTAAAGAATCCCGACTTTCTTTTTGATACTCCAAAAATTCCATCTAAACAAGATTTCATTTTCAATTGTCCCTATAGAATTAACCATACATAACATTTCGTGATGTTGAAATTGTTATGGACCTTTTTTTTGTTAAACCTTCAATATATTTGCACATCCTACATCAGTGAACCCATAGAATGATACCAGTACACAACATTTAATGTAAAATGACGTGACATTTTAAAATTGCACAAAGTTAATTATAAAACACCAATACATGAATGTATATAAATTAATAGATAAACAATGACTCAAATTTTATCAGGTATCATAATATGATTGAAATGATTGTAACGGCGTAACACGAGGAGATTGTGGAAAGTAAGACTTTACATTAACCACATAAATATGCTTGTTTTTTAATGCCACCTCAGAAAGTAATTAGAAAAGTACCAAATTTAGGTTTCTCAAACGAACAACCTAATATTCTAATTTTAGCCTTAAAATTATCCATGATTGCATATTATATTACACGCCCTTTTCTTTCTTTCCAAATCACCTTTCTTCCTTGAAAAATACAATTTTCGATACATCTGGCGAAACTTCATATCCGGATTTCGAGAAATATATGAGATTGTGGTGGATAATATGAATCAAGACGGGTTCAACTATTTTGAAGTTTTGCCCGATGATTTAGCCCTCGAAATCTTGTCTAAGTTCGGCATGTCTTGCAAGTCACGTTTAGATTTCATCAATTTGCTACTCACGTACGAATTGTCAAAATATTTTGGTCATATTATTTTTTTCTGTTTTTTGAAAATTTTGGGAAACATATTATTTTTGTAAGAGGCCATATACTATACTCATATATTTTTCCCACAATATCATGTATCCTTAATTGATGATTAATTAACATTAATTAGCATA
Source organism: Luzula sylvatica (assembly GCA_946800325.1). Taxonomy (NCBI): domain Eukaryota; kingdom Viridiplantae; phylum Streptophyta; class Magnoliopsida; order Poales; family Juncaceae; genus Luzula; species Luzula sylvatica. The sequence goes on from OX326956.1 coordinate 23,202,249, forward strand.
ATCATTAACAAAAATACATCCGATTGACAATTAATTAATATATAATTAAAATATATACATTAATAATTTTTAATTAATATCAATTAACTGTTAATCGGATGTACTTTTGTTAATGATCATTATAATTAATCATCAATTAATAGTTAATTGATGATATAGAAGATGTAGTGGAGAAATGAGGGGGTATGGTATAATTATCCTTTTCGTAACATGACCACCCTTTGTGCATAGTACGCACAGTAACATTAACTATAGGTCATTGACACTAAAGATGTACACAAAAAATTTCAACCCGCCCCAATCCAATCCGGACCGATCCGTTTTATACGAGTTTCAAAGTTGTTGGGTCGGGTCCGAGTTGGAACTTTGACAAACCTGGTGGTATGGGTTGAGTTGCGGATTTGAAACTAAAAATCCGCATTAACCCAACCCGACCCGTATAGTTCCAAATTTTCAAATAATTGTTTAAGTTTTTAATATAAATTATATTATATAGTATGCTATTTTTTCGTAATTTATATTGCTATGATTTATTTATTATTAATTATTTTCAATATTATGTAGTATCTTATTTTTTTTAGCTTATATGAATATTATGCTTATCAAATAATTAAAATTTCTCAAATTAAGATACAAAAATTGTTAACTTAAATCATATATAACATGTTTTGTTTTCTGACAAAAAATGAATATTCTCTTTTGTTATTTTTATTTTGTTTAAGAGTAAGATTCATCTTTGGTTATTATTTTTTGTTTTCTTTAATAGTAAGGTATTTTATTTCTTTATGATATCACTATATCAGTTTTGTCATTAATATATAATTAATTTAAACTTTGAAATTTTTTATATAATATGTGTCTTATATTAATTGTTGGAAAAAATGACATAAATATAATGAGATATTAATTATGCATGTTTGTAAAATATATTTCGATTATCTAATTAAAAAAATATTTTGTTGCATATTTTTTGTGAACAATGTCTTTATAGTATGTTTTTACGAAAAAAAATCCGGCTAACCCGCCCAACCCGCCTGCAATCATAAATGAAGTATAAACATAATAAAATCAATTGTCATTAGAATTAGTTACTAGAAATGGTAGTTAACTTGCCTTAATATCCAGAGGTCCGGAGTTCGAATCCGGCTTTTTCTTTATTTTTTGTGTTTATCCAGCATAGTTTCTTTTTCCTTCTTATTTCTTAGTTAGAGATCAAACAAAAATGATATTATAATTTTCAATAAAACTAAACCAAAATCAAATAAGTCATGCTTTTGAAATCATTGGGTTATTTTAGTTGCATGTGTCCAATAAAATTAACAAAATTTCGGTAAAAATTTTATATGTTGAATTTTTAGCCAATATATATTAATGATGGTCATCACTGCTTAAATAACTAAGTTAATCCCTACTACTACATTGTAAAAAATAAATTTATATATATTTAGTATTTACATTATTTTTGTCAAGGTCCAGATTTACAATATAAAATTTATACGAACAACTACTTTTTCACTTTCATGGCACAATAAATAAAATTTGTGATGTTAAACAAATTTGCAAAATCTTTTTTATGCAAAGGTTTTTTTTATTAAAATTATCCTCTTTTTTTCAATGCTCGTAATAAATAAAAACATATAAGAATCCTAATTTTAAATACTATTAGTTTTGTATCAACACATTAAATAATTCAATCCGATCTTACACTACAGTTGTAAGAGATTTTATTACTTGGGTATGGCTCAACCCGTCCTATCGACGATTAATCACTATATTTTGTGGCCTTGCGTTAAAATTTCGGGAACAAGAGAATGGATGTTGTCAAGAACCAAGTTTTATGAGCGATGTGCCAATGCGGGAAATTCAATCGCATGCTTACGCCTCCCGTCGATATATATTTGGAATTCAGTACGTAAAAGGAATTTATTTCATAAATCTCCTCAGTCTTCTTAATATATTTAGAAATCTCCTCATTTTATACATTTCTTAATATTTTCAGATATCTCCTAACAGACGAAATGAATTTTCTATGGAATTGTAGGTTTTATTAAGTACAATTTTTTATATTTATTGTTTTCGGTTTTCTATTTTTCTTTGCATTTTTTTGCATTTTCTTGTACTTTGGTTTTATTACAAACATAATGTGATTGAAAATTTGTATGGACGAAAGATAAATGAGAGAAATTGTGACTTCATAAGTTACGATACCATCAGTATACATGGAATGAAATTTTATTCCATCCTCTATTAGAAGGATATTAAAATTTTAATTTTCATATGAATATCGGATGAAACTTTGAGTAAAATCCTGAATTTTAGGCGGAAATTGTTGTTTGATTTTTTGATATATTGTAGTTTGAACCTGAAATAAAATCCATGTATTATGTTGTACCAAAACAAATTTTGTATTTCACGGTGTGCACGGATCAAGAGTTGCGTGTCTTTCATTAGAATAATCAATGCCCCCCTAGTACGAGTGATTGAGTGTTTGACACAATTATATATTAATTAGACATGTTATGTTAATTGGTATAAAGACGATGTTGTGTTGAAATGTGTTAATATATTTGTTACTCGATTAACATGATCTTTTATTAAAAGTAATATTTTATAATTACAATTTGTTTTATGAAGTATTTCAATTATAATTATAATGATTTAATGGGATCAATTTTTAATATTGGTCTCGAATCTTCTAACATGTGGGTCCGGACCTGTGAATCAAAGTTTTTTTAATTTTAATATCAAATATAAGTAACATCAACCGCAGTCTTTCAAAATTTAATATCCATATATATATAAATAAAATCAATCGAACAATATAAATATCATATAAATAATACAAAAATATCTTTGAACTATCCATTTTCCAAATAAATATTACGGAACGTATACATAAGTATCCAAAAACAAATATCCGAATCGTATCCTAAAACTATTCTAGAAATATACTGATTTATCACGAAGTATTCGAGATAATATTGATTCTTCCTTAACTGAAGGGCCTGAGTTCGAATCCTGGTTTGAGCAAACTTCTTTTTTTCGTCTTTGTCATGATTATACGAACGTAAATTAAACAAATTGAAATCGTTTTTCTATACCTTCTCACTCATCTTATAATCTAACTTATATAAACTTTCCCAAAAAAAATTTATTATGTTTAACACGTATATTATGAACAACCAATTTTTATTGTATACTGAAGACAACTAATCTTTTTCATAGCCAAGACCAATACCACAAAACATGGATTTGGGACAAATGATAATTATAATAAGGATTATTGGGAACTGATACAGATTAGCAAGCATTATTCTTGCTATTACCTATTAAAATTAAAATTAAATTAATCTGTATGAATTTCAAAATTTGAAAGCATCTTTGTTGCAATTAGTCAGCAAGAATATTCTGCAGCTCGATAATTAACACCAAGTTGATTGTGCAATTAATCATATTATGAATTATACTTCGATACCCTACAATTCATTGTAATTACCTTATTTTATCGGTAAATAAATTGCTACAAATTAAAGTATAATGCTAAAAACTCCTTCGTTTCATCCCAATAGTAACAGTAATAGTTATTGAATTTTTTATTTATTAATTATGTAGTAAATAAATTAATGTATGGATAAGAAATTAATAGTAATAGTTATCACAAAGAAATTAGTGTGACAAATTAATGAGACGATTTATACAGTTATAATTGTTTTTTTTTTTATATATTATGATGGGGAAATTCTTTGTGGAATTTTGTAAAGTATGAATGATAAATCCATAATTGTTCTCTTCTTTATAGTATTACTATTACTATATTTCTTAAGGATAGGTCAATTGCTATTAATTAATCAACAAATACATTTATTTTGCAATGTCAAACTCAAGGTTTCAAAATCCAATTCAATCTTTGTTTTGATAATAATAATAATAATAATAATAATAATAATAATAATGCACTCTGTATGAATTACAGAATAAATTATATCGTATGAATTACATCAAGCAGGAAACATGTATTAGAAAGATTTTGACGTGATATAGTCGAAACGAAATTATAGCGGCTTCGACAATACATTTAGTTCTAGGCGTTTGAATCATTAACGTAAACAGAAACTTTGTACTGTAATTTTATTTTCATTCAATAAAAAATAGATCCGTACGAGTACGTTTCGTGCTCTAGGTTCTACTTCAAAAAAAAAACATGAATTATTCACATAATTTTGATTAAGGGTTACACCTAAATAATATTAGATCGATCAATCATACCATGATTTGAATTGCGAAAGTTGCAACCCAACATTCAATCAAAACAAAATGCATATAGATTTTTCACCTTCGATTCAAAAATGGTACATAAATATCAAATTCTATACATATCCCAGCAACGCGAAATATAAATCTTACGAAAGTTTTCTTTCATTTCGCGTTAAATTACAAAAATATTGATATCTTAATCTTTATTTTGCGCAACATCATAAATCAACAAAACAATACTCCACCGTGAAACATAAAAACAAAATAGGAAAAAAAAAAAAAAAAATCATGCAACCGCGACAAGCTCGAACTCCAGCGAGACCTTTATTAATTCGTTACTCCTCACCTTTCTCCGCCTCCTCCTCTTCCTCCTCCACGACGACCTCCATATAGTCCGAGTTGATGGTGTCTACATCCTCGGCCTCCTGCTCCAACTCCAACTCCAACTCCTCCTCCTTCTCGAGTAAATCCTCGGTATCGGTAAGGAATACAGGCTCGGTCATGGTAACATCTATGTCTCGAGACTCGGAATAAGGCATGATTTCTTCTTCGATTATGTCTTCGAGCTCCAATTCACGCTTATCCGTAGATGACAACAGATAAGACACGGAGGAAACCGCAAATGCAGTAGCTGCGGCTACGGCTGCAACGGCTGCGAGGAAAACCGGCGGCGTAAGACCGGTATGGGTTTTGATCAATTCTTTCAATTGTCCTTTCTTCACATTTTCTTTCACCCATACAAGAATTTGATCACCCATGGATATATTTAATTTAGGATGAAAAAGTTTTGTGCAAGAGAAAATGGATACAATTGAAGAAGAATAGAAGAATTAATGGAGATATCGGAGATATTAGGTGTTGCTTTGAGAGATATATAGACCAAATAAGGTGAGACTGGTGAATTTGGTATGATTTAAAAAATTCCTCCAAAAATAAATAAACAATAATGATATTGAATTTGATTGAAAATATCGATTATTATATATAAATTGGAAAATATTTCAGATGAAAAAGAAGTTGTGAATGACAGAGTTGGAAGGCATAATTGGACACATTTTGACATTTTCAACACGTTAGATCAGACGAGACGAGCATGTATATATTACAACTATATGTTCTTATATTAAATCATCTAAAATATTCATTCTATATAATTATCTAAAGTTTGTCCAATTGGAATCGATGTGCCTTGCATCATAAAACGATCAATTATTATAGTAATAGCTATCCAGCGAGGACCCCTGCAAATTTCAGTTGATTTTTTTTTTAAATCAAAATCAATTTTGAGAACTTGGAAACCATTTTGTTTTGTTTTATTTTATTTTAGAAAATGATGTTGGTAATGACAATACAAAACCCTCATTTGGAGAAAAAGAAGACAATAAAAGAAGAATTATAATATAATTAGAAATGATAAAAAGAAATCCATAAAAAAATTAAAGGACCAAAATATACTGTTGAAATTAGAAATATATATTTTTGTATTTATCAAATTATACTGTTGAAAATATATTATTTTATTCTCAATTTAACCATGTTAACATATTGGATTCGTAAGTATATTTTGCTAATTTGAAAAATATATTTTGCTAATTTCATCAGTATATTTTGCATGCGTGAATTCTTTTTTTGGATTCTCCTTAGCAAGCTTGATAATATAATTATATAAACGGCTGCAAATATTCTTCGACGAGAAATACATCTCAGGTATTTACGAACTTCGCAATTTGTAGAACACCGGACACAATGCTCCAAATAGCCTCCGGCGAAATGAGATGCGGGCAAAACCAATAAATACGTTGCATAGCATGAAAGATTCGGAATCACAACTCGAGGGTATGAAGTATGAACAATATAAACATAACTGGAAGTATCTACAATAAGTTGTTAATTGTTTATTTAAAATGATGATGTAATTTTTTGAGTGGTGATAAGAAATCTCCTTACATTCTCCTAGTTTGTATTGATAACCGTGGTATTTGGCATGAATTGTGATGTTAAATGGGAGATAGTAAATGAGCAAATGAGCCTTACATCAATTAGTGCAGTAAAACTACCAAGTATATCGACAACAATAATTTCAAGGAAACTCATCTTTGGTATACTAAGTGGGAATTGGGATATTCAAGGGCGTATTTTTTTTTTTTGGCTAATTTTAATGTGCCTCTCATTTCTCCGTTACATTTTCTATATCACCAATTAACAATTAATTACTGATTAATTAACATGATCTTTAACAAAAACACTTTATTAATAATTAATTGATATTGATTAAAAATTAATTAATTGATATTGATTAAAAATTAATTAATTGATATTGATTAAATATTGATTAAAAATACTTTAATTATATATTAATTAATTGTTTATAAAATGTTTTTTTTAAGTAATAGGCTGATTAACGGTGATATATAAAATGTGGTGGGGAAATATGGCGGCACACTAAATGGCCTCTTTTTTTTGGTGGGTGGGGGTAACAAATCGGGAATTTATGTATACATATTGTATGACATCGATATATATTTTAAGTTGTACTAATTCACGAGATATTTGTTGTCTAGATGGTTAATACATTGTATTTTTCAAAACAAAAAAAAAATTAAGGATTCAATTCCCCTTCTTTTTAATTTTTTTTTTTTGACCAACACTAACACTAGCTCGCACTGACCATCATCCACGGATTATATATAATCAATATAAAAAATCCACATGTTGTTATTGCCGATTAATTAAGTGTTTGACACAATAGATCCATGTGTTTAAGAAATTATGAATTTAAGTTCCGACGACATTAATATAAAAAAAATCATATAATGATCACGATTTATAGTTTAAAATTCTCTTCAAAAAAAAAAAATTGCGCTAAATCCTTGCACGGGAAAAGACACACGGCCCTTTAATATTCTTTGATATATATTTTTTTTTTCACCAAAAATCAATCACTGTTGACAGGGCTGGGCGGGCCTTTTGGAGGCCTTTGACGAATATTTAGTTGAGTTTATAATATTTTTTTGCAAAAAACATAGAATTTAAGTGAAATATGCAAAAATATCTCTTGATTTTGTTGGCATTGTGTTAAAAAAATATAAAGTGTGCTGAAAATAATTTAAGTGAAATAATTGGCTTTAAAAGATTTCCCAAGTATGCTGATTTGTGAAATATTCGGTTTCAAATATAGCACTGAAAATAATTTAAAACCCACTGTTCTTTTAAATTAAAAAATGATTTCACTCAAATAAAGTCCATTCTTCATTAAAGTCACTTGATAAATAAATTTTTTAAAGTCCACTATTCATTTTACCACCGAAACAAGGCATGCTCAATGGTCTCATCATAATTAGGTTCAATTATAGCTCCTTGACATCTCCTATAAATATATGGGGTATTGTGAGATTTACAAACAAAGTTTTGAAGGCTTATTTCAAAATTAGGGGGCCCAATTTGTTGTAATTAATACCTATGTAAAAAAAAGAATGTGAACCTTTGGCAAATGTTTTTCTAACAACATGGAGTGGTCCTGACTGTTGGATTAATCTAATGTTTCTCAGGTATTTTAATTATATACAAACAAATCCATGCAATTACCTAAGTGCCATTATGTACTTTAGTGATTAGAGAATAAAATTAATTGTAAGTTTGATGATAGATTATTTATAATGTTCTTTAATGATAAACAAATGAAAAATTATGATTATCCTTTATAATATTTCCAACATATTGATGTACTATTGATGATAAATCACAATAAATATTAAATTGTATTTATTAGGTAGTAAATTACATTCAATTGGTAATAAAGCACATTATTATTAAGTAATTGGAATTATTTAATTTTTTAATTATTTCTATCTACACATGAAAAATCATATTTATTTGAACAAATTTTTCATTATTTTATCTTCAATTTTTTTTTAAACGAAGTACTTTTGTATTTTGCAGGTTTTTGTGAAATTATAATTTTCATTCTTAAAATTTTGTTTGTTTTTTATGATAATTTTATTTTGTAAAATTTGTGACACTCTAATTTTTTATTTTTTAGATTTCTTCGAATTTATTAAAAAAATTGCGTTATTACTTTTACCAAAATTTATTGTTTCTTTTCATTATTAATTGTCTAATTACTTTTTTTTTTTTTATATTTTGTAGAATATATATAAAAATTCGAAATTCAATTTATTAGAGTTATGTTGGATTTAATACATTGTAAACGATGAAAATGGATCATGTGCATCCGTTTAACAACAGTGGATTAATTCAACCAATAATTTATTTTTCAAATTTGTATAATAAGATTTAGGTAATTATGGATGGATGATAAATAAATTTATTATAAAGATTAAATAAATAAATAATGTGTAGATTAATGAATATTTTTTTTTAGCTCTCCTTCCTATATGAGATGGCTTAAAAACAATAGTTGTGATTTATATTAATGTAATTTAATCTAGTAAATTTTAAGACATAGTGCATCTCCTTTTCACTAAACAAATTGATCAGTTCCTACTGTTGTCACTATATTTTGGATGAAATATACAAAAAAATAATTAGGGCCATTTTCCAAGACCTCATTGACAAAGAGGACTTGGTCAAGATTAGGTTGCACGAGTGTCCCGCAATATGCGAGTTAAAACATTAATCATTTTAGAGATGAATTAATCTATAATTGTGTAATAATATTGGTATTTGCAAAATCACTAAGCTTTTGGTTGAGATAATGCTATAAGTATTTTGTATAAAAATGTATTTACTTAATATTTCTAACAAAAAATATATAATTGGCAATTATTTTTGAAGCTCATATTCTCGTCAATTCCAAGACGTCGACTCGGTCTTATTCATGGACTCTCGAGTGTTTCGATACGTTGTATGACCTCATAAAACTCAACATGCTCCTCGAGACACGACAAGCTTAACGGCCTAGAGATGCTCCATACAATGGTCCATCTTCTCACACAAATTATGAATTAAGAACAATGATCGAAAATGGTTTCATTGCTTCGATTGTGGTATCTTTAGTTTTTCCATCATTCCGTCATTAGGATACTAAAAAAGTTGGTTGCCTCCAATATCAAATATAATTGATTGTTCATAATTTGCATGTTGAACATAAATCTACTTTTTTTGTTCTATTTTCATTCCATACAAGGAAAAAAGAAAATGTATATAAAATTAGGCTACAAGATGAGTGAGAACTTAAAAAGAAAAACGATTTCAGTTTGTTTAGTTTACAGAAAGTAGAAGAAAAACCGATTTCAATTTGTTTACTTTACGTACGTGTATTCATGAGATTATTGTTTACTACTTGAACATAATTGAATGTGGGTTAGTCTATATATCGTTAATACCGGCATGAGCGGTGTGAAATGAACCACTCAATCACAAGCAATATGTAAATGCAACATCACGAATTAATCATTTTAGAGATGAATTAATCATGCAATATGTAAATGCTTTTCATCGAATAACTCAAATATCTAGGCCCAATTAATCATCACAAAACTATAATACAAAACAAAATACAACATCACGATTTTTCACAATATCTTCGGTTATTCAAAAAAAAAAAAAAAAAATCCAAAAGAAGGTTTTTTATTTTCTTTCATGTACTGAGGATCCGTTTAATTCGTGCTTTGGATAATGTATTGGCATAAAATATGTCAAGGAATCGCATGCCAATGCATTATCATTTCATGGCATAATTTATTATCATGTTTGGTTAATACATTTATTTATTTTATGGCATATTTTGAAAATGTAAAAATTTAGTTTATTTATAGAAGATTTGACAATTTAATTTTTGAAAGCAAAATAAAATGTATTACCTCTCCGTGGAAAATTTATGTGGTAATTTTATTCCCTCCAATTATTCTTTAGGGAATGAAATACTCCATTACTTTATTACCTGGTATATAAATCAAACATGAAAATAGAATACATGATGGAGTATCCCAAAGCATCATATTTTCAAAACACGGATCAAACGGCCCTTAAAAGACCGTCTTCCTAAGTTAAGATCCATGTGATATAAATAGAAGTGGGCAAGATTTTCCACTTATGCATAATCATACAGATATTTTCTAACCCAAAAAAAATTGAACAAGAGGTAAAAAAACAAATTGTATTGAATCAGTTTTACTTTGACAAATTGCTAAATGTACCAGGCTTAATTGGATGCACATAGGTCACAAACGGAAAAATCAAATCATAAATCATGTATAGTACAAGAATGCTTGTCATGATATATCTTCCCGGTTTTACATATCAAGATGCACATACAAATACAATTTTAACCTCGGTTTAACAATTTATGTGATATGTCAATGTTTCATATAATGTTGGGAAATTTATACATAACCCCCTAACTTTTCTTGAATTTACAAAAAAAAAACCCTAACTTTTGAAAAACTCCAAATCCTACATACAAGATTTTCTTTTCAATTACCCCTATAGGAGTATTTCATGGTATTACAATTTTTTTGGACCAAAATACCCCTCTATTTTTCATTTTTAAATTTAATAAACATATTTTTGTATTATTTTATTAATTTAAAATCACTATTAATATTTTTTAACATATACTAATTTAAAAAGCTATATGTCATATACATCATTTTAATCTTTTATTTATTATATATTTTATCATAAAAAATTAAAATTAAATAAAAATGTGATATAAAAATATTCTTGGAAATATCTTGACAAATTAATATTATTCAATATTTAATTTTAATGTTAAATAGTTATTAATAAAAGTAGTTACTGAATAATCTTTCTTGCCAAATTAATAATGAATGAATGAAAATTAAAACAAAGGAGGTGTAACATGTTAACAATATTTGTTTAAGATTATATTCATTCAAAAAGAATATATATATTAATGATGATGACAAAATGTACTTTTTATATTTATTTATATCAATAGCCTAGAGATGAGAATGAAAAAAAGACATGATTGACATGTCTTGATGTGCATTAATGCGTGAGTGACTTGAGGAGAAAAAAGATCAGGCCATGATTTTTTTTTCATTTGATTTTGAAGATCAAAGCATGGCATAGTAAGTGCATTGAAAAAAAAGGAAAGATACAAATCCATTAGCTATTATGTTCAGTGTACAAATGAATCCCAAAAGCTGAAAGCAATTAAAAGAAATGAGAAATAGTTTGGAATTATTATTACCAATTGGAAAAATAATGTGTTAGAAGGATGGGAGGAAGTTTAATTTAATTACTTCTACATTTATAATTTATAACAAAAATAGAAATAATATTTCATTTTAGACTATAAAAAAATAATTTTTGCTCAATATGTAAATTGATGTAAAGGACACTGACCACTAACTCGTACATTGGCGGCATAGGTGGTACTAAGAAGATAGGACATCAAGGAAAAAAGAAATAAATTCTAAACAAATAAAGATATTTAAATCATACAAAACATATATAATTGTAAACTAACATTTTCATATAATCTCACAAACCATCAAATGCCAGCAAAACAAACTCTGAATAGGATACACACTTTACAACATATATTTGTGGAACAATTTAACAATGGTTATAACTTATAAGATCACTATTGAATTTGATGCTTTAATCAAAACAATAAGTTCATTCATTAACTCAAAACCAAATGACATATACTATGAAAATACGATTAGGATGAACTATGGAGTGACTACATTTATCAAGATGTACATTTTTCAATCCATCTTCTCTCTTCAGCTCCTTCAGCAACCATCCTTCACGACAACAACAACAAAAAATCAAATTTTGAGAATTACGAGATTATATAAAACATACCTATCCGCCCACAGCTTTTATTCTCTTGATTTCGAAAAGAGATAAAGATGTAATTTCCATGTAGCAATGAGGTTTTGTTAAAAACCTTGACTTGTCCTCCACAATATATTACCTATATATATTTGGAGATCTACAAAAATAGTGAAATATAATGTTTTATGTAACTTGGTAATTAATCGAAGAAAGGTTGAATTATCATTTTTCCATCCTTACCGGGCCGACCCGTTTCGACTTGTACTGGTGTAAAGTGCTTAGCTTTTTGTTAGCATTAAACATATTTATAAAGTATATATTTCATTTTAGTCCCTAAATTTCAAGGGTACATTTGTTATGAAAGTTGATGAGAAAAGTTAAAAAATAGTAGCCTACTTAATGGTGTGTTTATTGATGGTACCAAGTTGGTACAAAGCTACTAACATACCAGAAGGTAATCGTATCTGAAACATGCTGCGCCAATGCAGCACTAAATTTCTCCGATTAAATTTTGTATTTACCTTGGCACGTTTGGAAAAGGAGATGAAATCAAGATTGGAGAGATGGCCAATGCATTACTGAATCCATATCACATCATATCTCTGTGTTTCTGACGTGAATTCCTATTATTTTATTTACTGATTTCAAAATTATTACAAAATGCATAATATATTTATTTTAATAAAAAAATAGAAAATGGAAAAACCTGAAGAGGGGTACAAAAGAAATTGGAGGCTGTGTGTATCTTCTTCTCGCGCATAATATTATTATCTTAAAGATCAACCCACATAAAATAACATTTTCGTTGAACCAATTTATGATTAAGTATATAGAGTGAAACAAGCATGTTGACAAAACAAACAAAATGCGCCAATGCCAATACACAACTAAAACAATGAGTTAAGTACTTAAATTCAAACCTTAATCTAAAAAGTTATCTACAAGTTTCATGGCGATTAAATTGAAACTAATTACCTTGTTAATATCCCCGTCCTTTTCGATGAAGGCGATGAAGTGTTGCCAGTTGTCAACTCTTGTTCCTCGAGAGGTTTCACAAGAAAATAAGGCCTTGTTATAGCCCGATCCAAACGGCCCTATTATTTGATTATCGTATTATTTAGCCCTCTTGAACATCTCGTCTCTAATTGCAACGTATTACTCCAACTAATCGGCTTCAAGACTTTCTGCATGAGGTTGTTTCGATTCATCAGCACCATCTCTACAGTTCTTTTTTTCCGCACCAGCTTCTGAATTAGTCGGTATGCACTACAACATAATTGTTTTTTAGGGTCGGGCCGCCCCTAAATTTGTGTTGTTATTGGGTCTGCCCGCCCCAATAACACATTAGGGTCGGTCAAATCAGGATCGGCCCGCCCCAATAAGTTCAAAAATTTGTAACGGCCCGCCCCTAAACCTTTCTACCGACCCTAAATAGCTATTGGGGCAGTATTTTTTTGGGTCCGCCCACCCCAAACGTTTGTAACTGCCCGCCCCTACAACTCGTACCGACCCTACAGTCTTTTGTAACCGCCCGCCCCAATAACTGTCCGACCCTACAACTATTCTAACAGCCCGCCCCAAATACTCACCGACCCAAAACCTGACGCGAGTACGATTTGTCCCCCACTTCTATCTTTTCCCTTTTTTTCATTTTCATTCGCCAGCTCTTTCTCTCTTTCCGCTCTCTCTCCGAGTTCTCCTTCTCGGCTAGGGTTAAGCCGAGAAGTTTACTCTCTCTGCCTCCCTCTCTCGTGCTCTCTCTCAACTCCTCCCACTGTCTCGTCTCTCTCGTGTTCTCTCTCCTCGATTGGCAGAAGAAGAAGTCCCAGTTTAGCTCCGTATCTCTCTCTCATTTGGCTCGCGGCTACATCAGAAGAGGCATGGAGATGGGACGACGGGGGTTTCAATTGGGATTTCAGCTCCGGATCTCTCTTGCAGCAGGTATTTTTGTGTTTTTTCTTTTCGTTTTTTCAGTTTTTTTCGTAGTAAATTGTTGAATTTGGGTTTCAATTGGGGAAAAATGTAGAATTAGGGTTATGGTTTTGTGATTATTGCTGAATTTCGATTTTAATTGTTGAATTAGGATTATAATTGTTGAATCAGGGTTTCAATTGTTTAATTAGGGTTTGTTTTCTCTGATTTATCCAACTATTAATTGATTTATCCAATTTCTTTATCATATTCTCATCTCGTTTCAATTTTAATAAAACTGTTTTAAGTAGTAATATTTGCTGTTCTTTTCAATGAGGGCTAGGGATCCCCCACTTCTCGACGAACAGCTGGACGATCGGCTCGGACGCTCTCTATTCTCTATTCTCTCTTCTCGCCTGATTTCTCTCTTTCCGGTAATTTCTTTCTCTCTCTCGTACTTCTCGACTGATTTCTGTTGGGTAATATCCCCGGGCCCGGGCCCGCGCAACGGATATGTAGGCCCGGTCCGATTCCCCGATTCCCGAGATCACGCCACGACTTCGAGGGTACGATGCAAATAGAAGGTTAGATCCATACTAGTTCCAAATTGATGGAACACGAAGGGTTGATCGCTGCCTCCTATTCCTCCGGTCACGTTGGTGACTTTACGCGCGTCCCACACCGTGCGTCCTTCACCGTTCGTTCCCGTTCTTCGATCCTTCGGTTCGATCACAACGGAGAGCCCCAAGTGTTGCTCCTCCACACGTATCCACCTTGAGTCGGAAGACGCCGGACACGGATACACCTGCCTAGACGATGTATCGGTGCACTTGCTTGATCTCGATCGATTCTCTATTAATCTCTCTTCGTGCCTTTTCACTCACAAAAGATCAAATCTGAATTTTCTCTTTTCTTGTGTCTTGGGCAGAATATTGCTTTGAATTACTTCTGAATTTCTTTTGAATTCCTTTTGAATTCCTTTTGAATTCCTTAGTGAAGATGAGAGAGAAAATCCTATTTATACCTAATAGGATAAGGATTAGCCAAAAGGCATGTATATCCAATATACACCCTTTCACACAGAAAACTGTATGAACCTGTTCAGTATTCTGTCCAGACGAAATTGATAAATTTCTCTGACAGAACATCAACCAACACGAAAGTTGTAGATAATATTATTATCTACACAACCCAATTTGGCCCAGCCAAATTGGAGTTCGTATGCAAAAGTTATGACTGTTTTACTAACTGTATGTCATACTGTTGCACCCTTTCGGTATTTCACAGAAACGACACTTATACTTCGTTCATATGAAATATATTTCTATATGAAGGTTGTCGATAATCTCATTATCTATCTAACCCAATTTGAACCATTCAAATTGGATTTTCCCACTGAAAGTTATGGCCACGAATGTACGACTACATTCGTTTATCCTTGTGTACACTTTTACGGTTGATCCGAAACTGTATTTCCTTCAGTCTCCCACTCAATTTCAGATCTACCTAAAAGGTACTCATGCATATCCAATACGCACGATTTTAGAGAATATAGCTCGCGTATCAAATACCAAGCTATGCACATCAATGTGCCGATTTTATTATCAAGCCCGACTTAGTACGACTCGTTGTGTGACCATGTAGGTTCGACTTAACGATGGCAGTAGGTTGTTTCCAATGCCTACAAGCTCATGATCGGGATCTAGTCACTCCATCATAGCTACCCATGTTAAACGAAAAATGATTGTGATCATTGTGCCTATCTCGAATAGCGGTTACTAGTTATCTTGTTTGCGATATCCGTTAATCAAAAGGCATGGTAATAGTCATCCTTATAATTTGATTAACTACACTTATTCCCCGATTCCGAGTTGAGTTAACAAATTTCAATCGATATTAACCATTAATATCATTGACTGTGGCCACAGTTTTCGTTAATCGACTCATCGAGCGGCGCCTAAGAGATATCTCTTCCTTTCGGAATAAACAATTCCTATCTTGGAGACTCACATTGAATTCCGTGTTTCGGACAATACCCAATGATGACCCTTTTAACTCCCTGTTACGGTGAGCGTAAGATCATATCAAAGCATTGTGTTACGCACGTAACGCAATCAATGATCCCCTCAAGTATGAAGAATCTAAAACCCCATCCGTCGCAAGTCCATCTATAATGACTAAACCATGTCATGGTCTCGCGGCTTCGGTCATATCCAATACATGTAACCTAACATATATCTACGTTCCCGATTCGACAAACTTCTTTGTCCCATGATTAACAAAACATAATCATCTCCTCGGCAAACGTACTAGTGTACGCGTTCAGTCTATTATCTAATAATAGAAATGCTTCTCTCTTAAGCAAGCTGATCCGCGACTAGGGATGTTTAGAAATGACACTTTAAGTGTGACGGTTTCGCTGCACATGGTCCTCAACCATGTCGACGTCCACACAAGTTCAAATCAAGGTTCATGTAACAATCATATTACACAACCCAGCACACAATTTTCATATAAGATAGATGCAAAAATGAAAAATTTTAAAATTCTGAAATTGCATTACTATAAGATAAGTTTGGGGTGATACAACGTTTACTAATCTATTAGACTAATCTCGTCCTACGAAACTATCGTTTTAGATAACTAACTACTCTCTTCCTCCTCTAGGTATCTCAAACCTATAGCTTTCGCATGATAATCGTGCTTAGCTTGCGAGAGTGGCTTAGTAAACGGGTCCGCAACATTCCTGTCAGTATCAATCTTCTCAATGATCACATCCTTCCTTTGCAAAATCTCACGGATCAAGTGAAATTTTCTGAGTATGTGCTTGGAGCGGTGATGTGCCCTCGGTTCCTTGGATTGTGCTATTGCGCCCGTATTGTCGCAATACACAACTACAGGTTCCGAGATGCTCGGGACTACACCAAGCTCCGACACAAACTTCTTGATCCAAACTGCCTCCTTTGCTGCTTCGGAAGCCGCAATATACTCCGATTCAGTTATAGAGTCTGCTATCGTGGGTTGTTTGGAACTCTTCCAAACTACCGCTCCACCATTTAGACAAAACACGTATCCGCTTTGTGATCGAAAGTCATCGACACATGTTTGGAAACTGGCGTCGGTATATCCATTGATGACCAACCCGGATGTCTTTCCACCATAAATTAGAAATTGATCCTTAGTTCTTCGTAAGTACTTAAGGATGTTCTTAACCGCGATCCAATGCATATCCCCTGGATTAGATTGGTAACGCGAAACGACGCTCAATGCATACGACACATCGGGGCGCGTACAAATCATGGCATACATAATTGATCCAACCGCCGAAGCGTATGGAACAATACTCATCGCATTCTTATCTTCGCTCGATGTCGGACATTGAGTTTTAGAATACGATATGCCACTCGACATTGGAAGAAGTCCTTTCTTCGAATTTTGCATTGAAAACCGTTTCAACACTTTGTCGATGTACGTGCTTTGACTCAAGCCGAGTAACTTCTTGGATCTATCTCTATAAATCCTCACGCCTAATATATAAGCGGCCTCGCCCAAATCTTTCATAGCGAAACGAGTATTTAAATACTTCTTAACATCCGTAAGCATCGGAATGTCGTTTCCTATGATCAAGATGTCGTCTACATATAGTACAAGAAATACTACGCGGCTCCCACTAACCTTCTTGTATACACAAGGTTCTTCTACGTTTTTCACGAAATTATATTCTCGTATAACTTCATCGAAACGTATATTCCAACTCCGAGAAGCTTGCTTCAATCCATAAATGGATCGTTGCAACTTGCACACTTTATTCGGACTCTTCGAATCGACAAAACCCTCGGGCTGTGTCATGTACACATCCTCTTCTAAGTTCCCGTTAAGGAATGCGGTTTTGACATCCATTTGCCAAATCTCGTAATCATAATACGCAGAAATAGCAAGTAAGATCCGTATGGATTTAAGCATTGCTACTGGAGAAAACGTTTCTTCATAGTCTACACCATGAATTTGTTTGAAACCTTTCGCCACAAGCCGTGCTTTATAAGTGTTTACATTCCCATCCATGTCGGTCTTCTTCTTGAAGACCCATTTACATCCCACTGGTTTAACCCCGGGAGGTGGATCAATCAAGTTCCAAACTTGATTATCGTACATGGATTGAATCTCGGATTTCATGGCAGTTTGCCACTTATCGGAATCTTCGCTTTTCATAGCCTCGCGATAAGATGTCGGTTCATCATCTATGAATTCGACTTCATCGTCATTTGCCACGATAAAACCATATCGTATAGGCTCTTGACGAATCCTACCCGATCTACGAACTGCGCCTTGTGCACTTGACTCCGGATCCTCAACATTTGAGGAAATCGGATCAGCGTTCATCGGTTCAACATTCGTTTGCGGGTCTCGAATTTCTTCAAGATCTATTTCAGTCCCATTCACTCGCCTAGAGATAAAATCCTCCTCAAGGAAGACTCCTCTTCGAGCTACGAAAACTTTATTTTCGATTGGAAGATAGAAATAATATCCTTTTGTTTCCTTATGATACCCGACAAATAAACATTTTTCAGATTTGGGTTCGAGCTTATCCGAAATCAATTTTCGAACATATGCTTCACAACCCCAAATCTTAACAAAAGACAACTTTGGAGAATTTCCAAACCACATCTCATATGGCGTCTTATGTACCGATTTAGAAGGTATGCGGTTCAACAAGAAAGCCGCTGTCTCAAGGGCAAATCCCCAAAACGATTTTGGAAGGGAAGTTTGACTCATCATAGATCGAACCATGTCCAACAAGGTCCGATTCCTCCTCTCGGACACGCCATTCCATTGTGGCGTTCCTGCCGGAGTCCATTGTGGAACTATTCCACAATCTTTTAGATGATCTTCAAACTCATAGCTCAAATATTCGCCACCTCGATCCGATCGAATGGCTTTAATTTTCTTGCCAAGTTGATTTTCAACTTCGTTTTGAAACTCTTTGAACTTTTCAAAGGTCTCCGCTTTAGTACGCATCAAATAGATATATCCATATCTACTATGATCGTCCGTAAACGTAACAAAGTATCGATAGCCTCCTCTTGCCTCGATGCTCATCGGTCCACACACATCGGAATGTATGAGTTCCAATAGATCGTTGGACCACTCTCCGACCTTGGAGAACGGCGCCTTAGTCATCTTGCCAAGTAAACAAGATTCGCAATTCCCAAATGAATCCAATTCAAATGAGTCTAGCGTTCCATCTTTATGGAGTCTAGCAATGCGTTTCTCATTCACATGACCGAGACGACAATGCCAAAAGAAAGTCCGATTATCAACTTTAGATTTAATCCTTTTTGCATTAACGTTATATATAGACTTATTATTTCCGTGATCGAAATCCAACACATAAAGACCATTTTCTAACAGAACATTTCCATAGATAATAGAATCCTTACATATCGAAAACTCATTATTCCTAATAACGAATTCATAGCCATCATTGGCCAGTTTCGACACACTTATTATGTTCTTACATAATGTCGGTACATAATAACAATTATTTAGTACTATAATAAGTCCACTAGGTAAAGTCAAATTAACTACTCCTACGGCAAACGCAGCAACTCTTGCTCCATTCCCGACGCGTAGATCGACTTCACCCTTTTCCAACCTTCGACTATTTTGAAGAACCTGCATATTTCGACAAATATGAGTCCCACAACCGGTATCCAATACCCAATTAGTCATAGTTGAAATATTAACTTCAATAACGTTAATACCTGAGAGGCCGGTCGCTGAAACCGCCTTGCCCTTCTTCACCTCCTCGAGGTAAGACTTGCAATCGCGCTTCCAATGTCCAGCCTTGTGACAATGAAAGCACGTCTCATCCTTGGATTTCTCCTTTCCCCTTTTATTCGGCTTCGAACGTTTCTTAGCCGAACCGCCCTTGGACTTTGATCTCTTACGATCCTTATTCTGAATTGTGAGAACATTTCCGGCAACTCTTGCCCTGTTCTCTCCGGACGACTTTAACGTCTCCGATTCAAAATTCTTGAGCATTCCGTGAAGCTCAGGGATCGTCTTATCCATCGAATGCATGTGATAGTTAGTCACGAACGGAGAAAACATTGGAGGAAGTGCACACAAGATCAAATCTTGTTGCATAATCTTCGACAATTTCTCTCCTAGCTTCTCAAGACGGTCTATGAGAGCTTGCACCTTCAAAATGTGAGAGCTAACCGAAGACCCCGAAGGCATCTTGCAGTTTACCAACTCTTTGAGCGTACTGAACCGTTCAATACGCTCCTGCTCTTGGAACATTTCCTTGAGCACAACGTCTATGATGTGCGCATCCGAGTCCTCAAACTGCTTTTGAAGACTAGCGTCCATACATGCCAACATGAGGCACGTAACATCATTTGAGTCCTTCTTAAGTTTCTCAAACGTGGCCTTTTCTTCGGCTGTAGCATCGGGGCCCGGTTCCACTAGTTCCGTATCCAATACGTGACTCTTGCCCTCTTGCCTGAGAACTATTCTCAGGTTTCGGTGCCAGTCAAAGTAGTTCCGACCCACTAGCTTATCCTTTTCTAAAGTCGATCTAATCGACATGGTGTTGGTGTTACTAGAAGACATGATCTACAAATGAAGTGAAAGATTGATTACTAACGTTGCGTACTTATCTTATAGGGCTTATATGATGATTATATGATAGTGTTATTTTATCGAATCGATAACCCTCATACCGATACGGAACTCCAAGTCCATAACACTCAAGACCCATATTTTACGATCCTCCCATAAGTGACTATGGCCGACAAATGAGATCTCGATATTTTAGGTAGGATTAAATCCAATCGTATCCAATACGACTCTTGAACCTTTATAGGATTTCGGTGATGGATCGTATCCAATACAATCCCAGTTCCGTGTGTGCATCCTATCTATGCCCCGAACTCCAATCGGATTGGCTTGGACGGTTAAGTCATAACCATATCCATCGTATCGTTCAATTGAACTACTCACGTGCCCGACTATGGCCTGAAACCACGTGAGTCCCCAATTAACGCTTACCACCCGCACCAATATATACAATAGTACGTGCCCGACTATGGCCTGAAACCACGCACTATGTCATATCAATCTCGATGGTTGTGGATATGGAAGGCATTTCCATGACTTAAATATTATGAGGGATCATGCCATTGCATGTTTCTAAATTCGTGACATAATCCAATTATATCACTATCACAAGATTTTCATAAATGCATATGTATTTATTTGGGAGTCTAATTATTCTAAATAATTATCTAATTATATGCTAGTATGATTGATGCCGATCAAATCGATATAAAGAACTTAAAATTCCAAGTTGTGTAGCCAAAGTTATCACGAAAACAAAATCAGCAACCAGAAACCAGTCCGTTGCAACGCAACATAGTCCGTTGCAACGACCTCCTGTATACTTGGCACTCCGTTACAACGGAATACCAGTCCGTTACAACGCTATTTATTCCGGAGTTTGGCCAAAATTGCCAGAAACATGTCCGTTGCAACGCAACCTTGGTCCGTTACAACGCTATTTTCTGCAAACCTTTGTCCAAATTTCCAGAAACCTGTCCGTTACAACGCAACATATAGTTCGTTGCAACGGACAAAACTGCGTAGACATCCGTTATAACGGACCCAGTCCGTTACCACGGACTCCAATAGACACCATTGGCATCCCCGCAACCTCGTATCTGATACAGGTTCCGTTACAACGGACTCCAAGTCCGTTGCAACGGAATATGCGTTTTTCACAGTTCTCTTCACACCCCCGCATCCTATACAGGGTCCGTTGCAACGGACTCTAAGTCCGTTATAACGGACTATGCGATTTTTGCACTGCTGTTTTCGCTCGTTTCCAAAACGATCAATCATGAAATCTTTTCACGATTATTCCTAGATACTCTCAATCAACTATTGATCGATCTCTAGCGACTTTCACTTGTGATTTTAATGGAATTTGACATTCTAAATATGTAACATCATGCAAACGGGTACGAACTTTGATAACCCGTGCGTATATCTAATATACGACTATGATTCGACCCTCGAATCGATGGCGATCGCTCTGATACCACTGATGGGGAATATCCCCGGCCCCGGGCCCGCGCAGCGGATATGTAGGCCCGGTCCGATTCCCCGATTCCCGAGATCACGCCACGACTTCGAGGGTACGATGCAAATAGAAGGTTAGATCCATACTAGTTCCAAATTGATGGAACACGAAGGGTTGATCGCTGCCTCCTATTCCTCCGATCACGTTGGTGACTTTACGCGCGTCCCACACCGTGCGTCCTTCACCGTTCGTTCCCGTTCTTCGATCCTTCGGTTCGATCACAACGGAGAGCCCCAAGTGTTGCTCCTCCACACGTATCCACCTTGAGTCGGAAGACGCCGGACACGGATACACCTGCCTAGACGATGTATCGGTGCACTTGCTTGATCTCGATCGATTCTCTATTAATCTCTCTTCGTGCCTTTTCACTCACAAAAGATCAAATCTGAATTTTCTCTTTTCTTGTGTCTTGGGCAGAATATTGCTTTGAATTACTTCTGAATTTCTTTTGAATTCCTTTTGAATTCCTTAGTGAAGATGAGAGAGAAAATCTTATTTATACCTAATAGGATAAGGATTAGCCAAAAGGCATGTATATCCAATATACACCTTTTCACACAGAAAACTGTATGAACCTGTTCAGTATTCTGTCCAGACGAAATTGATAAATTTCTCTGACAGAAAATCACCCAACACGAAAGTTGTAGATAATCTTATTATCTACACAACCCAATTTGGCCCAGCCCAATTGGAGTTCGTATGCAAAAGTTATGACTGTTTTACTAACTGTATGTCATACTGTTGCACCCTTTCGGTATTTCACAGAAACGACACTTATACTTCGTTCATATGAAATATATTTCTATATGAAGGTTGTCGATAATCTCATTATCTATCTAACCCAATTTGAACCATTCAAATTGGATTTTCCCACTGAAAGTTATGGCCACGAATGTACGACTACATTCGTTTATCCTTGTGTACACTTTTACGGTTGATCCGAAACTGTATTTCCTTCAATTTCTCTCTCTCTCTCTTACTGAATTAGGGTTTACTGTTTTTTGTACTGAGAATTAAGTTTTAAGGTTGATATTTTGCTGAATTTGGTTCACCGCTGCCGGGCTTCGATATTGATTGAGAGTTGAAATTAGATTTTCTTGAAAAAACTTTATTGATTTTTTCAATAATTTAATATTTACTGTTTTTTGCTAAATAATAAAATATTTTTCTTTTTTTCTTTTTAAAATTGTTTATAGAGATGGAGGACGAATGAGGACGAATCGGACGTGGATTGTGAGTTGCTGGTTACACGCTACAGAGGCAGAGAATTTCAGTTTCACCGCTGCCGGGGTTCGATCGGAGCTGGTTACGCGCGACATAGGCTTCAATGTTGGTAAATTTTCTGATAATTTTTTATTTTTCAAGTTTTTATTATTATTTAAATACATATTATTTATTTTGAGAATAGATTTTTGTTTATATTATTATTATTTATGATTATTATATTGTTGTTTATAGGGAAATGATTATAACCAACACTTGGCCCTGGTACGAGCCTTCGAGGGGGTGGAAAGATGCGCATCAAGCTTTGAGGAATTAATGTACCAGCAAGTCGTGTGACGATTCTCGAAATTCAACCGTATGGAGAAGATATCGAAAGGAACTCTATTTTGTGGAGACGATCAAGTTGCAGATCGGTTTGAACAAGGTTAGGGTTTAATTTTGCTATTTACGTCTCGATTCTCATTTATCAAGTTGCAGATCGGTTTGAACAAGGTTAGGGTAAATATGTAAATCCACCTTAGTTTTTTCTCTCTCTCTGGAATCTGACGAAGCTCTCCCCTCTCTCCGAGGAAGACGAAGCAACAACAATACGACTCCATAGTGGGATTAATGGAGAAAGACTTTCGTTGGCTGTGATGGAGCTTGGAAGCGTAACTGATGGACAAAGAATTAGCTCTGATAATCCACCCAAACATAATTCAGATACGTTCTCTTAGCTCAATTTTACTAATTTGATGTCAAGTTTAAGCATAATTACGCCCCGTTACTCTATAATTCTGCAATTATGAGTATTATTTATACCTCAATTCCACCCAAACTGTATAGTAAATATAATTGAACATTAAATCAATTTTGAGATTTTATTATGTATTAATTATTATTTTTTCATAGTATTAATTGTTTTACCATGCTCATACGATATTTTATCGTTTGTAGGATCCTATAATGGAGGAGATAAAGAAGCAAGTATCGAAGCTGAGTCGCTCTTTACACCATGTATTTTATCCCTGTATGTTAATTTATATGTGTGAATGTGTAATATGTTAGTTAATGTTGTATTATGTAGTATGTAATGTGTGTGGGTATGTGTGTAATATAAGTGTGTATGTATATAATGTGTGTAATGTGTGTGGGTATCTTTGTGTGTGCTCTTTGTTTGTTCTATTTGCGAGGATTTGTTCTATTCTCGAGGATTTTTGTGTTTGTCGTTGAATTTGTGCGTAGGATTTGTGTTGTTCAATTTGTGTCGTTGTATATGTGTGCAGTATTTTATATATATAATTAATATAATTAATATAATATATATAATTAATTATAAATAATTACACGACTTATAGGGTCGGCCAGCCCCAATAAGGCTATAGGGTCAGCCCGCCCCATTAACTCTGACAGTATTTGACTGTTTTGTGCTGATTTGACTGATATGACTATAGGGTCGGCCCGCCCCAGTACTGCCCGCCCCAAAAACGTTATAGGGTCGGCCCGCCCCTGTCAGGAACGCGACCTATAGGGACGCCATGCTAGGGTCGGTATACCGCTGTTTTCACAAAGACGATTTGCCGTGGCAAATATGGCACATGTCGCTCACAAAGAAAAAAAAGAAAAAATGAAATCAGAAAATACCCGATTCAGCGGCACGAAGCATCCAGTACCAGTCTCGCCTCTTCCTCCAATTCAGTTGCCTCCTCCTCAAGCACAAGTAGTCGCACACTCCTCTCTCGCTCTTTCTGTTTCTTGCGCTCTCTCTTCACTGGGAAGAATTGTTTTTTTTTTCTTCAATGCCCTAATTAGATGGAGGAAAAGAATTAATTTGGAACAAATACAAATTGTTTTAAGAAGAGAAAAATGAACCAGTTTCGAAAATGATTCTTGACTCTTTCATCATAATTTAAAAAAAAACGAAAAAAGGAAAAGAAAAAAAAAGGAAATCAGGGAATACCTGATTCAGCGGCGAGAAGCGCCCAGTACCAGTCTCTCATTCTCCTCCAGTACCAGTTGTCCCCTCCTCCAGCATCAGTAGTCGCACACTTTTCTCTCGTTCTTTCTGTTTCGTGTGCTCTCTCTTCACTGCGACAAAGGTTTTTTCATCTCTTTTCAGCATGTTGTGTGCTCAGTGACTCAGTCGACGCTGCGCTTCTTCAAGGCTCTTTGGCTTCGTGGGAGATCTTCTCGTACCTCTGAATGAAGCTCAGCGCAACGGTCACGAAGGCAGTCGCTTTTTCAAGCCGCTCTTGCTGGCTTTAGTCCACGAGAGAGAGAGAGAGAGAGAGAGAGAGAGAGAGAGAGAGAGGCGTGCGAGAGAGGGGGGGTATGGGTGAAGAGAGAGGCAGTTGTCAAGCCTCTCTTTTGATGGGTTGTGAGAGAGAGAGAGAGAGAGAGAGAGTATGGGCGGAAAGGGAAGAGCGTAGGGTTAGGGAGTTAGGTTATGTTCTTAACGGACTGGACGAGATGCAAGCATAGTTTGAAGGGTTGGATTAACCGTAACGTGGCAGGATGTAGAGCTAGTTATTGAACTATTAATGGGAGGGGTCAATTTCATATTCCAACAAATTTATATCTCAACAAATACATCTCATATTTATTTCAATGCTGCAAACAAATGCAACTGCTTGTCTGCTCAACTCCGATTTGTTAGTTCGGACGAACTTCACTAGATGCAAACAAGATAACTACTCCAAAGTTCTCTTAGAATTATGGAATTAATATTCATTAAAAATTATAGTCTATGAAATTGAATTGTAATTAATGTAAAGTTGTATTTTTTTTTCTTAAAAGAATGATGATATAAAGCCTCCGTGCAATCCCCACAACTGATTGATGAGGTGGCGTTTCGTATTTGAGTGTTAAATGTGATGTTAAGTAAGTATATGATAAATAAGTAAATAGATACATATGTATGTATCAAATGAGTATATAATAAATAAATAAATGAATTTGGTTTTAACGCATGAAATATTTTAATTTAACACATATCTTTCTCTTATTTGTTTGGTTTATCATCAACGGCTAACCCATCAATTTTGATGCGGGAATTAAAAAAAAATGGCTATGGATATTTTTAGATTTTATAATTTGTTATCTATTGCTTCGAAATGAAAGCCGGCAGAAAGGAAAAGAGGGAGGCGGCGCTCTTTCTCCATTCCATCTGGAGGGATCGATGCAGGATGATCTTTGACGAAGGAGGGAAAAGGTCCAACAATTGGCAGATGAGATTGATGAAGAGGTCAAGCTCCATGAAATAATCTGGGAGAGAGAGAGAGAGAGAGAGGAAGTGAAAAGGGGTTAATGGCCATAGAGAGAGAAGGACAGGTGGATGGATAATGTGGAAAGTTCTTAGAGAAAACATGATGCATGGGCTTAGAAATGGAAAAATGAGGAATGGGCCGAGAAGGGCTGAGTTTTAAATTTCAGATTTGATTTTATGAGATATTTTAGGCTTTTTATCTTTTGTAAAATGATTAGTATAAGGTTGTTTTTTTAGGCCTTTTATAATTTTGGTCTTGAAATTACTTGGATTAGATAGTAATGAAAGTATAAGAGAGGATATGTGTTACATAGGGGTGTCAACGGTTCGGATACGGTTCGGATAGTGGTCGTACCATATCCATATCCATATTTTTTTTCGGATATGGATCCGGATACGGTACTACCCGGACCCGGATACGGTTCGGATATTAAACGGATACGGATACGGTTCGGATATTGTCGGATATGGATACGGATCCCATTCGGATATTATGATATAATAATATAATAATATTTTTAGAAATCAAATCTTGATTATTTTATAATTTTAAAACAAATTATATATATACACATATATATAAGTGATTATTGATTATTATGTATTATTGTGAATTAAAATATAGTTATTGCGTATTATGTATTACTATAATTTTGATCATTATTACAACAAAACGGATACCCGTTTACAAATTTTATTCGGATCCGGATCCATCAAAATTTTAGCTCCTAGATCCGGATCCATACCCGTAAAAACGGATACGGTTCCGGATCTGGTTCCATCCGGATCCGGATATTTTATTTTCGGATCCGGATATTCTTCGAATACGGTTCGGGTCGGTTCGGGCAATATCCACCCCATTGACACCCCTATATGTGTAATAAGTAAAATTGTAAAACTCTTAATTGATAAACACGCAACAGAATAGGAAGTGGGACAATAAAGTCCACTCCGTTCTTTTCTTCAAAAAAAAAATTTATTATCTATAATAGTAAAAAAAAATTGTATAAATTGCTACAAAAAAGTTTAGAACAAAAAAAATACCACAATATTAAGTTCGCATAAGATCATACGACTCCTATACTATTCTTCCCACGCAGATAAAAAAATGATCCTTTTTATTTTCAGATCCAACCGGGCTGGGCCGGGCCTGACCTGTACCTGAGGCCGGACATGCTCATGATTTCACTCCAAGATAATTAACGTGGGGAGTCTGGGACAACTAAACAGATTATTCATATTGAATCACATCTAGGTTTGTCACGATATTTTTCTTCCCCCCCTTTTAGATTAGAAAATATGAAGATGAATAATACAACAAGTCAAAGCTGCAAAAGATCCACTTATCAAACAAGAAAAATCCAATCATACTAACAAGAAGAAAAAGGAATTTTTTTTTTAAACCATCAACAACACTGGTTTCTTTCAATTAAAAAAAGTACATGATTGTCAATTTTGTTCGTCCGCTCCTTATACGCGATTATCGCTTCAGCCACTTTCAACATCTTCAACACCACGATTCGAGTCAATCGTAATGCTCATGTCTTCTGTTTCATCTCCCTCAATCACAGTCTCTAAATCACGTTTCACTGCATGTTCTGGCGGTTTGGTGGCGCTGATTGCGGCAATGACAGCCACACCTGCCGCAGTAGCAATAGCAACAAGCGCGAAGAATACGTGGGGCTGGAAACCCGTATGGATCACAATTACCTTTTTTAACTTGTCTCCTTGAGGAATTTTCTCCCACAAGAAAACGAATAGATCGCCTTTGGGCATGTTGTCTTTCAAGAACACTTCCATTAGTAGTAACTAGCATTACCCCCGCGCAATTGCGCGGGGTTGTTCGGGTTTATAAGTAATGTAGTTGAAAAAAATTGTTGTTCATTTTGTGTATGTGACTTTCTTTTTGTAATCATTATTATATGTGTAATTTAGTGTGTTGTGTGCGAGTGAAATTTTGTAGCAAAAATCGTTTGAATATTTTAAGAGCCGGATTTCTTGAATAATTCAAACGGTTATTGCTAAAAAAATTATCTATATTTTATACTTCATAAGTAAAATAAGGAAAAATAACGAATGAGTCGTCATGAAATTTATTAAGAACATAATAGTTCAGAAAACATTGCTAAAAAAAAGAGTGTTTTTAATTTCACAAATCC
Organism: Luzula sylvatica; assembly: GCA_946800325.1. Lineage (NCBI taxonomy): Eukaryota > Viridiplantae > Streptophyta > Magnoliopsida > Poales > Juncaceae > Luzula > Luzula sylvatica. The sequence goes on from OX326956.1 coordinate 23,230,957, forward strand.
TTAATTTCGCTACATATTTAGCACAAATATTTTTCGTTCTTTGTGTGGTCAGCCAACAACAAAGTTTGACGATGTCATCGCTAACCGTTTCGTTCGAACCTTTAATTTAAATTATGTCATGATTATTCGCACATCCATGATTTGGTATATTTTTAACCCCCTAATTTTTTTTTGGATATTATAAAAAATTCTCTATCTTTTCGTAAACTCCAAAAAAAAAAACTCTTTACCAAACTTTTATTTTAAAATACTCCTTATGGATGATATTAATTTTTTTTTTCCCAAAATACCCTCCAAATCTCATATGTAATAATTAAAACTTATTTTTGTTATTTTTTATTAATTTTAAGAAAATTCATAAACACTTCTTAACACGTAGTGATTTAAAAAAATTTAAATTATTACATATTTTGTTTATATAATTTTAATATTACATTCTTTATTCATAAAAAAACTAACATTAAATGATAATATATAAACATCTTGCAAATATATTCATAGAAAATATCTATTTAAACATCTATTTTTTATGTTAGTTTTCTTTTTATGTATTTTTTAATAGTTTTGTGATATTTTATTTTTAAATATTTGCAAGATGTTCTTTTATTAATATTGTTCAACTTATTATAACTTTATTTTAGTTTTTCAAGAAAAATAATAAAGAACCAAAATGTAAATTTTAAAACTTCGAAGTACCAAAATGCAAATATAAAGGACCAAAATGTGAAAAAAGGACCAAAATATAATTTTTTTTAAAAAATAGGACCAATTTGAGGCCCCTGGACTAAAATGTAAATTTCAAAACTTCGAAGGGCCAAAATGCAAATATAAAGGACCAAAATGTAAAAAAAAGTACCAAAATGTAATTGTTTTTCGAAAAAAGGACTAATTTGTAAATAAAAAAGGACCAAAATATAAAATAAATATTTAAAAAAAAAGGACCAAAATGTAATTGTTTTTCGAAAAAATGACCAATTTGTAAATAAAAAAGGACCAAAATGTAAAATAAATATTTTTTTTCAAAACTTCGAGGCCCAAAATGCAAATTTAAAGGACAAAAATTTAAAAAAAAAAGGACCAAAATGTAATTTTTTTTCGAAAAAAGGACCAATTTTTAATTAAAAAGGACCAAAATGTAAATTTTTTTTTTTTACAAATAGGTCCCTGGTGACGTGGCTGCACCAGGCAAGAAAAATAATAAAGGACCAAAATGTAAATTTTAAAACTTCGAGGGATCAAAATGCAAATATAAAGGACCGAAATGTGATAAAAAAGGACCAAAATGTAATTTTTTTTAAAAAACAGGACCAATTTGAGGCCGCTGGACCAAAATGTGAATATTAAAACTCGAAGGACCAAAATGCAAATATAAAGGACTAAAATGTAAGGAAAAAAGGACAAAAATGTAAATTTTTTTTTAAAAAAGGACCAAATTGTAAATAAAAAAGGACCAAAATGTAAAAAAAATATTTTTTTTTTACGAATAGGCCCCTGGTGACGTGGCTGCACCAGGGGGCTGCAAATCCCCTTGAATTAGTATATAGTATAGATTAGCTACTTCTTTTGGGTATTTATGGAAATAATATAAATTTCTGGAGATAGGAGGTTTGTTTTAGAGATCTTAGTACCTTATTTTTTTTATGTGAGGTGTGTGTATCTATATAGTTTGTCTAATTAATACGTGCTACAAAATTGGTTTTCTATAGGTATATACAACGTATCATGTTCTCGTTGGTTGCATTCGTGGAGTGGACCCATACACCCTATAATTTATCTTTGGAGAAGAAAATTCAATTTGAGTTTTGTTTGCATAACAATTGATGGTATTAATTTTTTTCAAAATTGTATGTGTTCAAGACATTTTCCAAGCGTTTACAGAGGATTATATTCGGTTTTGGAGAAAATGACAGATAATTATACAATGTAATAATTATTAAAAGAAAACGAGTAAATGGAGAAATTTCGGTGGTCCTCCATCCATTGATGTCAATGAGACTCGAATCAACAATCTCTCACAACATATGATTTTTGTGTCGCCCACTCAACCACTGGACCATGAACTCATTGACGTAATAATTATTAATAAGTGATTATTTTTTTATATATAATTATTACGGAGAAGAAAAAGCGACTATATATGTGTATTAATTGTGGAAAAATACGTTATCTTATTTTTATCATATATTGGATATTTTCAGAATATATATTTTTCTATTCAAAAGAACGTATAATAGTCATGTAAAAAACATATTAATGTTAAAAAAATATATCACACATCTATTTATAATTCAAAAAAATATTTGTGGTAAAAAATTTAATAAAGTAAACATGTATTGTAATTCAAAAGATATATATCATGTATATAAAAAAGTATATCATACATCTAAAATGGTGTATCGCACGTCTAAATAAATATATTTCATACTAAATGATATCATGATCGAATATTTGTATACATCAAATAAAGCAAAATAAGTTGGTTTGATTATTGAATATATGTAGTATTATTATAGAATATATGTATTTGAGAATCCACCAAATCAAACATGCCCAAATCATTGGCAAGAAAATTTTGAGAGTACCTAGTGTAAATAATTTGGGAAAATTATACATGTCCCCTCTAAAATCTCCAAACTAATTTAAGTATTGACAATTAGTGATAGATCAAAAAAATAAGACAAATATGTGTGAAATTAAAATCATTTATGTCTTAAAGTGATTTCATTTACTCATTTACTATACTAGGAATAATACCCGCGCTTCGCTGCGAGTTTTATCATGTAGTAAAAAAAAATATTTGCTGTCACCAATAATCAAAATACGAAACGAACATTACCAAATAATATATAACCAAAACAACATAAAGACATGCTAGAAAGATAAACTTAACGCACCATCATTAGAAACATATTAATCGGAACAGAAAAAACAACCTACACCAAAAGGATACAACACAATTAAGAAACCTTGATCCACTATTTACATCAAAAAGGGGCAAGGACACAACTAAACTTAGGTCTCGACACATACTAATTGACCCCACAGAGAGAATGACAAGTACGCCAAAAGGAGATGACAACACATCGAATCATCTGTACAATATGAAATAAAAAATTACGGAAATATCGATGACAATTAACAATGTTATAAAAAATTAGCTTAAGAAATAACCGCAAACCTATTACCAATCAGAGAGATCGTCGAACAACATTTTTCTGATTTTCTTTCTCTTAAAAGTCCCCACAGTGACATCATCATCATCGTCGTCAATTCTACAACTTGTTTCCGCAAAAAAATTATGAACCTCTGGAAGCAATCTGTCAACAAAAACATTCAATATTTGTTTTTTCTTTTGGGAAGAACGTACATTTTCCCCTTTTCTTCGTTTGGCTGAGGAGACGCCACATTTCGCTGCACGATGCTGATTACAGGTGTAGTAGGTGGCGTATTTTCGGTTTCGTTTGCCAGGGCTTGAGAGACAGGTATCGAAGGAATACGTGCGGCACAATCGAAAATTTTGGTGTTAACAAATGTAGATACATTATTCCTCCCCGCATACGCATCTCTTCGTACCTGAAAAATTTGTTCTTTACCTACCGCGTTTTGCAAAGCAAGAGGGAGGCCATCGGTTTTGTTTTCTATGAATCGAGCATGAGCTTGACATGGAGCTCTGAAGTATGTATCCGCTTGATTTGCCAACAAGGTAAAGTACGTGCTCCCGGTAGAATCTTGCACCCGAAGGACTACCTTGTATCTACACAAAAAATGGACACTAACATACATTTTTTCTATATTCATATATATTTCGCAATAGATACTCACGAATAGATAGGCGGTTTATCATGTTTGCCACAAAGAGGACAACACATTCCTTCAGAGATATTTGTCAAACTACCGCGACAATCATGACAACTTTTATACCACCAAGGTTTTGACCCATCAATATCCGTGATTTTTGCAATGCAGGTATATTTGTCGACCTGAAATATTTTTTTATCGGATTATTGAAATGTTGACAAGGAAATACCACTACAAATGTCCATGGTGGGGAAAAAAATACTACGAGAATATGACTACCTCATAATTGGGCAGAATCAACAACTCCTCGATTGCACGTCTATTTATCGTCTTTTGGTGTTCAAGCGGCACGAATTCGTTTCCTCAAGATGTAGTCATGTGTATCTTGTTGGGCGTATTTTGCAATCTAAGAAAATAATTATTCATAACAATACCAGCAAGTACCTAATAGGTTTAAAAAAATCAAATTTTTCATTACTAAAAACGAATGTGTAACATACTGTTTGCGAAATTGTTCTATCACAAGAGAGTCGTCGTTGACGTAATATCTCGAACCACACGACGTACCAATGAAGATTTTCCCCGGAGGACCTGCATCTTTATAACAAAAATCTGATTTAGATATGAATTTATTTTTTGCACACATGGCTGGAAAACAATGTAAGATTTATCGAAAGAAAGAAAAACCAATATTATACTATTTTTAGCCGCTCGAACAGTCAGCCCTGCTAGCGCCACAACAATATGTTCGGAAGAACTTTTGTCGACGAGATTCTCGATATCAAAATCATAACCATAGTCTTCCCACAGAGAAATGACCAATCTTTCACAACTATAGAGGAAAAGAGAATGTTAAGCTAAGCACAAAAGAAGTAACTTCACTTATACACATTTGTGAATGCATGATCGGAAAAAATGAAATGTACCTCTCATTTTCAATTTCAATATTTCTTTTGTGCGCAATACCATTTCCAAGGTCAATTGCCTCCATTGGTCCAGCAGCAGTAACAAATCCAATCAAATCTTGGTAATTAAAAGAAAGCATAAGAATATTCATTGGAAGAGAAAAAAATGCAAAAATAAATGACCAATCTGACTACAACTAATTATACCAGTGAGCAATGTTCTTCGGTCACCTCTCGCCACAACTTCTTTGAACGGAGTGAAAAAAAAAAGCACGCTCTAGAATAGGATTTGGTGGGCTTGGAACGGGGTCAATAACGGTATATCTTGTTAAATTAAGTACCATATCTCTAGGGACACTTTTGTACAGCTTGTCTGGAGTAGTGATATTGAAGCCCGTGAAGCGATAGACCTCTCCTTCCACAAGCATGTTCAGCAACCTAAATCGCAGGTCAATCTCAGGTCAATCTCTAAGAAGCAGAGATTGAGTACCTAAATCGTAGGTCATCCAAATCTCAGGTCAATCTCTGCAGGTCAATCCAAGCTAAGAAGAAGAGATTGAGTACCTAAATCGCAGGCCAATCTCTGCAGCGACCAAGCTCTGCAGCGACTAAGCCCTCGCGTCCATCGCCAAATCTCTGGAGCGACGAAACCCTCGCTTCTCTGGAGCGACGAAACCCTCGCTTTCTCTCCCTACAGGCACGGCCCTCTTGGAGTTGCTCTCTCTCTCTCTCTCGATGCTCAATCCGGCTCCACCGTGGCTGCTCGATCCGGCTCCCCGCGATCTGATGTGGCCGTCTCTCTTCATCTCTGGCTCGATCCGGCTCCACCGTGGCCTGGGCGTCTCTCTTCATCTCTCTTTCTCCGTTCTCTCGCTAACCACGTCATTGCTTATCTGACATCTATTCTATATTGTATTTACTGTAAGTCGAATCATGTTTTTTTACCCTTTCTCCATGCTTGAGCCCATCCCCCACGTCTAAGCCCATCCCCCCACGCTCTCTTTTTTTCGATTTGCCCTCATCTCCTCTCCGCCTAAACCTAAAGTGAGAGAGAGAGAGTCGCAACCATGGTGAAAGACCAGATCCCCTGATGTAGATCGCGCCATACAGATGTAGATCGAGCCGCAACCATGGTGAAAGACCAGATCGCCTGACGAAGAGAGAGGCATACGGATGTAGATCGAGCCACCATCGCCAAATCTCCGGAGCGACCAAACCCTCGCTTCTCTGGAGCGACGAAACCCTCGCTTTCTCTCCCTATAGGCACGGCCCTCTTGGAGTTGCTCTCTCTCTCGATGCTCGATCCCGTCTCTCTTCATCTCTGGCTCGATCCGGCTCCACCGTGGCCTGGGCGTCTCTCTTCATCTCTCTTTCTCCGTTCTCTCGCGGTTTAGGGTTGTGGTTGACGAAAGAGAGGATGTGGGGGCGGCGAGACTAACAGGAGAGAGGGAATGGGGGCATGTTTTGCTTGGGGCGATAGAGAGAGAAAGTAAATGGAGAGAGGTGGTAAACAGTACCGAGAGACGTGGCCGTTCAGGGTTGAGCAAAGTTGGGATAAATTTAATGGGAGGGGTTAATACTCATTTAATGTTTACTTATTTAATATATATATTTATTTATTTAATCGGTCCTATTTATTCATTTACCATATACTCATTTTATATTATATTTAATACTAGATGGCGAAATATCACACTAGCAATGAAGGAGAGGTAACGGGTTCAATATAAGGGTGTCAACGGTTTAGATAGTGGTCATACCATATCCATTTCCATATTTTTTTCGAATAGGGAATTATCCGAATCCGAATACGGAACTATCCGGATCCGGATACGGTTGGGATATTAAACGGATACGGTTGGGGATATTGTCAGATACGGATATGGATCATATTCGGATATTAAAACGGATATGATGTAATAATATAATATATTTTTTTAATTCAAGTTTCTTGATTATTTTGTAATTTTAAATAAATAATATAAAAATGTATATGTATTATCAATTAATATAAAAGTTATTATTGACTATTAAGTATTACTAACTTTGAATGAAAGTATAGTTATTGTCTATTGGATATTATTATAAATGAAATCATGATTTCAACAAAACGAGTACCCGTTTACAAATTTTATTCATATCCGGATCCATATTCGAATCCAACAAAAATTTAGCTCCTAGATCTGGATTCATACCCGTAAAAACGAATACTGATAATTGAGTGGCGAATCTTGACGGATATTTTTTAGTTTTTTTTTTTTTTTGGAAGGGGAGAGAGATGAGGTAAAAATAATTACTGAAATTACACTGCAAAATATTGCAGAGAAGAAACAAACAATAGCATTTACACTATTATACTGATAAAATATATTAAATCACTAACTATATACAATGTTCAACCAAAATTTCGAGAGACCAAGTCCCATCTACCCTTTTTTGGGCCCCTATTAAAATTTGTCCTTGTTTACTCTATTCGAGGACGGTCTCACTGGATTTTCCTGGCAAAATTTTTATTGAGATTGCTTTTGAATTTTGATGTTTCGAAGTCCCATTGACCTCAAAACTCCTGAATTATCTAACCCTTACAAAAAGGATTTTTGTTATTCTTATATAATGCTCCAATTGTAATTCATAAGGTACTGTTCCGTATATGATGTATTAAGAAAATGAAAAATGAAAAGATAATTTATCTCTTCTATTTTGTTTATATTCTCTTTGATTTTATAGCAAAATATAATATTATATATCAGTATTTAAACCAAAGTATAAACAATAGAATTATAAGAAAAACGAATCAAAGAAGTCAATGAAATGATCCAATATCACAACTAAAATACCTCATTATTATCGTTCGAGTACAAAATTTCATGAAATTGCTCCATTATCTGCATCAATTTACAAATCATAAATCAATTCACGCATAAATCAACTTCTTCTCATCGATCTCTCTCAAATACGAGTAATGTTGCAATAAAATCAATATCCATATATGCATCACTGCATCTCCATTTTAGTTCGAAAGTTTCAAATCAAGCTTTGGGGGTTTCTACGGGAGTAACGACGTCTTCAGCTTGGACTTCCATGTATTCTTGCATCATATCCGCAACAACATCTCGTGCTTGTGCCGCGGCCTCTTCAAGCGAAACCATATTCGTCTCCCCATTTGCCAATTCATATTTTACTTCTTCACGTTCACCCGCTTCGCTCGTACAATTCGAGTATTGACTTTCTGAAGGAGGACTATACATGCGTGAAACATAACTCGTTTATTATATATTTTCAAGTGAGGAAATTAACAAAAATATATAATTAGAAATTTACTAGATCTCATTTATGGCATCGATTTCTAGGCTGTTATCGCGGCTGATAATATGATCTTTTTTTGGTTTGAGGTAACATGCGGCAACGGCGATGGCTGCGGCACCGGCAAAAGCAACGGCTGTGATGAGTGCAGGCTCGGGGATGCCACTGGAGGCGATCATTTGCTTCAGCTTTTCGCGTTTTGGCAAGTACTCTTTCAACTGTGTAAACAGATCCATTTCGATATATTCGATTTGGAAATTCTGATGTATTTTGAAATTCAAGATGAATTTTTGAGATACAAACCCTTGTTTGATTTAGGTTATATATAGTTAATAATGTACTGGGATAATAGGAGTTGGTCGCACATTGAATTTATTAAAATTTAATTATTTTAAAACCAACTAAACTTGATTAAGATAACAAAATGATTTCTCCTACAATTTAATAATAATTATTACTATTAAGGAGGAAAAGTAGTTCATTTTTTTTTTCTAAAGTTTGAATCAGATAGAGGTAGGGCCAGCTTATGATACGTGGTACTGATCAATTTAATTTTTATTAAAGAAATTATACATTAAATAATGTTCAATTGAATAGTTATTTCTTTTACGTAATTAATTCTTGATGAAATTCCATCTATGCTGGCAATAAGATGTAAAAGAGAGACAGATTAATTAAAGAAAATTCTGATTCTTTGTCAGTTCTGAGGTGGATTTTGATTTTTGAAATTATTTTATTTAATTTTTAATTTTCAATGTTGAAAACTAGGAGATTATTTTATTCTCCAGGCTTGCAAAATCTGTTTTTCATCGGTTGTATTGACTTCATATATAATGGTTTTTAATTATGTTTTTCATATATGTGCATGTACATAGCCAAATTTAATTTAATAAAATTCGTTGAGAATGTTTTCTAATCATGTTTTTATTTTAAAATATACTTTCAAGGGGGAGTATTTGCAAAAATTAGATATAAATTCTTTTTCAAAAACTCATTTTAGTTTTCTCTTCCATCTTGAAACAAAATATAATCCAATCCAAACCTTCTTTTAGTATATGAAAGAAAATAAAATACTAATGTTCATTGTTTTGAACTTAATCTAACCACCAATACCATCATTAATTACTTAACGAAGTTCATTTTACGTTGATAAAATAATTTATTTCTGAAACGGTCGAGCGTATACAAACTTCAGTTTCGATCAAAATTTATAATAGTCGAGTAATATACAAAAAAAAATCAAAATCTAAAGAGGAGAGGACCATGTGGCTATCTCTAGTTGCTATTCTAAATTAGTGCGTCGCTCATCAAAACTTTATTAATTTATCGTCGATCCATTACGGATAAAAATCATAAATCGTAGCAAATAAAATGTCACCTTAAGTCTCATCAATTATACATGAATGAATCTCATCATAAGAATCATTTTCGCTCTCGATCCCCCCCTAACTAACCATATATGAAACAAATATAACCCCGCAAATAATACAACACGTACCTTATTACAAAAATAAATATTAACAAACAACAATGCAAATCGAATATCAATTCATACCCTTTTCGCACTTTTTGATTCCGATCCGGGCCAATAATCATCATCGTCCTTATCGGACTCGGATGATGTGGACGACGCATCTCTATAGAATTTAGCCGCTGCACCATGTCCAGTCATGTTCGCTCTTTTCTTAACGATAGTCCCGACTTGGGCATATTTGGTTATGAATTTTGTCTCCCATTCATTCAAGGTATCGAGTTCGTACGGCTCGAGTCCTGACAGATCCGGACTTATATCCGATGAATCAAATGACATTTTTGCCAGCGCTCTGCTTGCATCTCTACCAGCGAACAATTCGTACGGCCCACCCGGCCCGTAAAACAAACTTCAAAATGATAGATCACACACATGTAACTATTTGTAAACAAAAAGGTCAATGATCGAGAAATGGACAAAATAACGTACCCGCTGATGGTAACATCGTAAATACGACCTCGAATGGCGGTGAGAATGGGCAACTCGGGATCGGATCCGTCAAACTCCGTCAACTCATTTTCGGTAATCTCACCAATCTGCTTCGGTTCAGGAAAATGTCTCCTGTCATCGGGGTACTCGTCGATGTCATGATCGGCTCCGTGTGGCGGCGTAATCAATGCCGAAACCGCCGCAAACGTTACCGCGCTGATCACGGCGGTTTTAATGATCGTCGATGGATAAACGCCTGTATGGGCTAATATCTCTTGACTCACCCTATCATTCCCTTTCTTGACGTTTTCGTGTAGCCATTTGTACCACGCCATGGGCACGTATGGACAGACGAGGAAGGTTTACAATTTTTGGTGGTTTATTTCGATTTAGAAATGTTGAATTAATTGGAGAGGTATTAGAGGAGATGACTTTTCTTGGTTGAACTTTGTTTTATTTAAAAGCTTGCATATAATTTAATTATTGGGAAATTTTCAAAAAACCCCCTAACTTTTTCTGAAATTTTAAAAAACCCCCTATATTTTTGGATATTCCAAAAAACCCCCTAAATCAAAGTTTTATTTTCAAAAAAAACCCTATTGGGGTTAGAATTAACATTTCATGGTGTTAACTTTTTTTTTGGACAAAAATACCCCTTTCTAAGTATTTTTTAAATATACTAATTAAAAAATGTTATTTTATATTCTATATTCTATATTAATTCTAAAAATATAAATATTTTCATTATATACTTATTACAAAAAATTAAAATATAATATTTATATAATTTTCATATTTTCTTTATTATATATTTTTTCATGAAAAACTAACATTAAATTAAAAATAAGAGAGAAGCTAAACTACTCAAGTGAGTATTTGAGATATTGTACTTAAGACTTTTTAACCATTGAATTTGCATCAAGATTAATATCTTGAAAATATATCCAAGGAAGTTATATTGTTTGATGTTAGTTTACCAAAAATACAACAATATAAAAAAAATTACATGTCTTGAAAATATTTTGACAGAAAAATATACTTTTTTTGAAAGCATGAAAATATTTGGGTAGAAAATTAAATAAGTAATGAACGTTAAAAAAAAATTATGCACATAATATATAGTGACATAAATATATTAGTAGTAACAGTAAAAAAAAATTAAAGCTATCAATATACTTATATTGTATACTTGATGAAAATATTATTTTTCTGCAAAGATTTCGCAAGATACATAATATACCGCCGTTATTTTTATTGTTGGATGTTAGTTTTCATTAATATAAATAAAATAATTTATTTTTATAAATATAGCTTAGTTTTTTATTTTTTAATTAGTATAATTTAAAAATATTTATGTATATTAAATATGAAATAAAAAATACTTTAGTAAAATTAAAGAAGAAATAGAAAGGGGTATTTTTGTCCAAAATTTTTTCAACATCCTCAAATGTTATCTTTAATCCCAATAGGGGGTTTTTTGAAAAAGAAACTTTGATTTGGGGGGTTTTTTGGAATATCAAAAAAGATAGGGGGTTTTTCAAAATTTCAGAAAAAGTTAGGGGGTTTTTTGAAAATTTCCCTTAATTATTTAATTAATTAATAGAGAAAGATATGAAGAATTTCGCCAAACGTGATCTTGTGGGAATTGTATGTGAAGAATTTGTTGGTTGGTTTTGGTTTAATATATTTTCTTTAGAAGATGAAGAATGGACATGTTCTTATATTGTTGTGCATAAGAAAATAATGGAAATTCATTAAAAACCATTATTATAAAATAACCAAGTTTGTAAAGGCCCTCAATTTATATTTTATTCATTCTTTTGGTGGGACTTTTGTTTCTCATCAAATAAAGGATTAACAAATTAACAGTTTAGAATATTATACATATTTGTGTTACGTAAATTCTGAATATTATAGGGGCTTCTTAGTTCTTACAATACTCACAAGACAATTTTATTGTTAGCATGACATTAATAATTGACTTTAGTCTTTTGCACGTCCAGGGATCAATTTTGCATTTTGGCCCTTAAACAAAGTATTAATTCAGCTTTAAAATTCCAACAAAACAAAACAGACCCTTATTCGTACCACACATATAAAAGCCATTATTCTATCTTAAAACCAAAATTACTACACATACCCTAACCACATAACACGCACCCAAAATAAAAATTATTACCATTATTACATGAAAATCATTACCAATTTTACTTAGCGAAAATCTCTAACCCCTCCTCGATGGTTCATTCCTCTTTCGCCACCTCAGCTTCGTTTTCCTTCTTAACCTCTTTCGCCACCTCATGAGCAACCTCCTCCGCCACGCAAGCCTTCTCGACGACATCAGCATTCTCAGCAACGACATTAGGGCTGACATCAGCATTCTCGACGAGATCGGGTTTCTTGATGGTGCCGACCTTGATGTACTTGGTCATGAACTTGTACTCCCAGTCTTGGAGCGCGTCCAGTTCGAACGGACCAAGTCCAGCTACGTCGCTCGTCAGATCTTGCTCTTCGAACGACATTTTCGCCAAGGCTCTGCTTGCGTCCTTTCCCGCGAACAATGCGTACGGCCCACCTGGTCCGTAAAACATCCTGCATGGATGATAGTTTACTTTGGTAAATGATTAATTCAGAGTAAAAAAAAATATAATATTCAATTTCTATCAAAATTACAGTCTTTTTTGTTTTGATTAGTAGTAGTAGTAGCACTGGTTAGTAACTCCAGTGACGATTGGGAAAAAATCAAAATATTATTCAGATAAAGATCGAGATATCAAATCTGTAAATCGTAGATTAGGAATTACTTGTAATTTCATAATCAGTAAAACAAGGCATAAAAGCAGATCGAGATAAGTAGAAGGAGATGAAACCTGCTCTGAGTAACATCATAGATCTGGCCTTTGATAGCCATAAGAAGCGGTTTCTTCCGATCAGATCCATCATAAGCCTTCAGATCGTCCTCAGTAATCTCGCCGAGCTGGACAGGAGGAGGAAGCGGCTCCTGTTCTTCCTGAGGCACAAAACCGCGATCCCTAGGAGGTGGAACCGGCGCAAGAAAATTAGCAACGAAGTGGTAGATGACCGCGGCAACAGCAACGGCCGTCAAAAACGTCACCGGAGATAGGCCGGTGTATACGGTGATGGCGCGCTGGAAGGATTCCCAGAGCTCGAGCAAGGCTGTCATTAGATTAGGGTTTGTGGAGTCGAGAAGGAAGCAATGAGAGTGAATGAAATGATATAGGATTTGGTAGGATATAGGAATAGCTCAGTTCTATATGCTTGGCGTACCAAACTTGTCGCCCCTTAAATCTCTATCCTTAATTTCTTCTAATGGAAACAAAACAAAACAAAACAAAAAAAATTAGTTTGTATGTACGTTGATGTAGTATTTATTTTGAAGGGTAATTTTTATTTTTATTTTTAGGTTGATATAAATTAAATTGTTTATATTTAAAAAATATTAATATTATGGATTGGACGTAATGCTTTTATTTTTCTTGGTTTGACGCTAAAAACCAACTCAAACTAAGAGACGGCGGTATTAAATTTTGGGTACTTATTTTTGTTAGACTCCAAAATATTCGTAATCATGTCTTGCGGTATCGAATAAATAGGTTTTATTAATTTATTCAAAAGAGAAAGAATCGAAAAAATTGCGAGTCGTGCCTCTTCACGAGCAATACTCAGTTTCTCTGGTATAAGTTAGTTGTATCGATGTAAAGATCACAATAAATCAAATTCAATTTATCAGTTTATCAAAATTGGAAAAATATTTGGTGGACTTCATTAATATTTAACCAATAAAAATATGCAATGTGTCAAATTTGTCAAATTTAATTTGATGCCTTTATTGGTGCTTAAAAACATAGATTTTCAAATATAGAAAACTTTTGGACATAATTGATTAGAAAAAACTTTTCACAGAAAAATATCAAGTCATGACATTCCTTTCTGGTTACATAGCAAAAGTAAGCAAATTATTCTCATGTCCAAAATACCTAAACTCTGCCCCAATCAAACAATTAATTAATTCTCCAAACAACCAACCACACCCAAACTACCTATTACAAACACAATACCCATATCTCTACCATTTATTCATACTCAAACACAAACCACACACTCACAAACCCACAAAAACCCTAATTATTACCTAATTAACATTATCGGTAATCCTCTGACACTCCTCATCAAACAACCGTCCGCACCCGATCCCCAAATCAAGACTCGCCACCTCATCATACCTCCACAAATCCTCCTCATACCGATACCACCTCATCAACCCTTCATCCGCGACCATCCTCTCGCACATAACGCACCCCCCTTTAACGTTCCCGCTACAAAACAAAAACCTCTTCAACCAAGACCCCGCGTTGACAACCCTCTCGTCCAATTCCCTCACCTCGTGCTTCCGCCCCACCGTCTCCAAAATCAAGCAATGCGAGATGTTCAACACTTCTAACCCGTGGACGGAAGCGAGCAACGACATGAGCGCATTTTGCATTATGCGGGAGCAACGTAGGCTCAAGACTTTGAGATTCGGGAGGGAGGAGACGATGGAGGATGCGAAGATGAGATCGAAAGTGCCCATGATTTTGAGGTGGGAGAAACGAGGGCAGTGTTGGGAGATTTCTTGGAGGATGTACGGCGGGTGCGCGATTGTTGGCATGGTTAGGGATTCGAGATTTGGCCAGTTACGGATGGCGTTGCAAATCCCGGTTTTCGTTACCCGGTTCCAGGCTGGCATTACCAGCTTTTTGAGGTTCCGACACCTGAAATTTATTAGTTTATGAAGATTTTAATTAAAATGAATTTTCGAGCTTATGCAGGCGTTACAAATCCCGGTTTTTGTATTTTGTTTGTTTGCGACTTTAATGTTTACGCAAATGGAATTTGCGGAGCAATTTTGGAAACGCAAGTTAATACTTTGACTAAAAGATAAAGGAATTGAAAACGCCAAAAAAAGTTGCGGAAAGGGAGATTGTAAATGAACATCCTTTGACCAAAGAACTTTACATTTTCATATCTTTCTTTTTTGGGGAAAACTTGTAAAAATCCAAATTATCATATTTATCCCTTAAAATTAAAAATATAATGTTTAGCCTTTTAAAAATCTAAAATACTTTACCATCGCTTAAGATCTTTTGAAAGGGTAAGTATGATATTTTTTTTTGAAGGGTAAATATGATATTTCTAATATAGCTATTGAATAAAAATTCAAACATTTGTTACCTTTGTGAGATGAAGCTGAGGTGTTCGTCCTTCATATACAGATTATAATGGAAAATCAAGCAAGTAATATTTTCCATGCTCAAAGCCATGGAAAGCTTTAAGACCCGTGCGAGACGCTTGTCAGAGCGTTCATGGACCCAAATGTAGGGGGAGGCTCTGGTTTGAATGAAATTGGACTCGAGCCGAGTCAAGTTGAGTGTGCTCCAAATTAAAGGGTCGGCACAAGCGATGCGCCAGAGTTTGCAGACCTGTGAAACGGGTCCCAGCTCGACCATGTTTAGAAGCTTGAAGATTTTTACTAGCACGTCCGTTTCCATTTCGTCCCATTTTTTACTTGTTGCTTTGTTTTCCCCCATTTTTTGAGTATTGATTAGCTGAATTAGAGTGGAAACAAAGAGTTTGGAATTAGAATTTGATCTGAGATCACGAACGTTTAAAATTAATGAGTGGAGAAATAGGAGCTACTTTTCTTGAACCAGGAATAAAGTCTAATCGCCAAAATGATACAATTCGATACAAATACCCTCAATCGGAGAAGAAAAATCAAAACTTTGCACCAGTTTTACCTAAAATCAATAAAATCAGCAATCAGCAATCTTCCCCCAAAAATCAGCAATCAGCAATCAAAAATCACATCAAATTGAGATTGAATTACTCTCAAATAGCAAAAAAGACACTAATAATAAAACAAAAAGAACTTGCTTTCATCACAGATTGCCTCACACAAAAGCAAAGAAACTGATCTTCACAAATCCAAAGTCAACATAGATGGGAAACATCAAAATAAAGTGAATATAAAGTATAAATAAAGATTTACTGCACAAACCGCTGATGCTCGTCTTTGATAAGCTCCCAATTTCCTTCGATTCGCAAATTCAGAGAGAGGAAGGAAACGAAAGTGAAATGATCCGACGAGGAGAGGGAGAGAGAGAGAGAGAGAGAGGCAGAGAGAAGAGATGTAGTAACTTTTATTGCATAGAGCCACAGGAATTCTACTTCCTTACTCCAAGTCCATCCAATCAGTCAATTATGTGTCCACGTGTCAGTTAATTAATAGTTCGTAGACCTGGCGTAGAAAATATATGTACAGCAATAAAACAATTATCATTATTTCGTCTGGTCATAGAAATATACAACTTTGTACGTAAAATGAGTCTATTGGTTGGTCAGTCGGTAACGGCTCAACTTTTAGAGATGACTTGGTGAGTAAAAATATACACAACTTAACCCATGAGTAGAGTAGAGCGGGTTAAATGTTTAACACAAGATACTAAAGATTAAGGATTATTGTCTGATTGATATAATAAATAGTAAAAAACGAAACAAAAAATATTTATGATTCATAAATTATATTTCGCTTAAAAAAATATACTCAATATCTTCTCACAATATTATAAAAACATGATGTTTTTGTTGGTTTTATATTTTTTTGATGTAATGTTGTATAATTGGATGAAATTTTATATGTGTAGTCAATTCAGAATCATGACGTCAATCTTGATGTGTAATATCACTCTAACTTTTGCCTAGGCTTTTTAAAATAGCTCGATTTATTCGTTTACCGGATCGAATGGTTGATTGATACATTTTTTTTATTCGGTTTTGATTAAAATGAGGGTAATTAGACTTTCGTCGATTTGGTTCGGTTTTGTGTTTTCAAAATCGAAAAAATTGAATCGATCAATATACATTTCATGGAACAAACAAAAATCAAACGATGATACTAAAACTTATTATTAAAATATTTATTTTAAAATAATGATTTATACACATAAACTGATCACAAATTTGGGGGCTTCTATCATACACCCCTTTCCTTATCATACATCCATTTTCAAGGGTATTTGGAGTAATTATCCATTTATGAATATTTAAGGTAAGATATCAAATATATTTATCAATTAATGTGTAACTAAATTGGAATTGTTTGTTGTTCATTTAAACAAAAATCTCCATAAAAGATAAATTTTATGATACACCCTTTTACAAATATAATTAATTGCTAAAATACCCAAAATACCCTTGTAAAAGGGTGTATTATAGAACTCCCCCACAAATTTAACATAAAGTACATAAATTTGTATTTGATTTATAGTATTTGTGTTAAATTTGTAATCGATTTATGTATACATATCATTGCTCCTATTATTATTACTTGGCATGTATTATATGGAGAAAAATAATTTCATCTTGTCGACGAACATTTGAAGAAGAAAAAAAATCCAATATTATAACATCATTAATAGTTTTTTCTTCAAATTTATTTTTTCTCTTGCAAGTTACAACATGGTATCTTCTCAACTTGTAGCTTCTTATTTCAAAATGTGACATTCTAATGTGTAATTTTTTATTATTATTACTTTGCTTGTGTTGATTTTTTTCTTAATTAAGTTCACTTCTTCTGTGAATTTTTTTTTGAAACAATTGGAGAAGTAATTTTGGAGGACATAAAAGCCAAGTCTCTTCTAAAAGTCATAAAAATTAACTCTCTATTCTTCAAATACGTAAGATAATCAAACCTTAACAAGAGCAAGTACGATGAGCGGACTTTTGGCGTGTTTTAATATGTCGTTGTGTTAAAATCCCGAACAATCAACAAAATTTTTATTCTATGTTTGTACAGTGGCAAATGTATAGATTCCTTCCACGGAAAGCAATTGCGTCAAAGATTTAATGAAAAAGGGACTAGAAATAACGAAGAAAAATCACAGAAGGTAGTCCGTTACAACGGAAATATAGTCCGTTACAACGGACATTACGGTAATTGTTAACGCAGGAATTGATATGAAGGTCCGTTACAACGGAAAGAGGTAGTCTGTTATAACGGATAGAAGTAGCGTTATAACGGATTGGTTGATCCGTTACAACGAACTAGTATGTCCGTTACAACGCACTAGTATGAGTGCTATTGAATGTTTTTCCTCACTGGCCCGTTACAACGGAATTAAAGTGCGTTACAACAGAGTACCAACAGACTGAAAGTCAGGTACAAACCGAAATGTCCGTTACAACGCAAGTTGGATTCCGTTACAACGGAACTTGTTCTGGATTTCGAAGTAGTAATTTGAATTGAGAATTGAATTAAGGGTTTGTTTGGAGATTCAAATTGAAAAGTAATTAAACTAAGTAACAAGCATTAAGATCACACAAACAAACAAAGAAGATTCGAAAGTAAAAGATTCATTAAACCACGAATTCTTTACACAAATCCAATTCAATTAAAACTACAAGAATTTCAAGAAAGGAAAGAAAACACCTAGAGAGATGAAGTGAGCTTCGAGTCTCGTCTTGGATGCCTTCCTCGTTGCCTTGAGATGCTAGTGAGCTAGACACCTCGCACAACTCGTTCCTTTCGTACCAATCCACTCGCCAATCGAAGTAAGCTCCGTACCGGTTGAGTGAACTCGAGATTTGCAAGGGATCAATTGGAAGAAAGCTTCCAATCAAAGTAGAGTAAGCTTGTTTCCTTGCTTGCGTGGATTCGGATGAAGGAAGCTCCAACCAAACCCCCACAACTCGATCTTCGTCGAAGTGTAGACCAATTCACCGAATGAAGTGAGCTTCTATTCGGTGATCGATCTTAGAGATTTATCGTTCGATTTTAGCAATTCTTGCGTGTTCTTGAAAGTTTCTTGGACTTGCTAAGAGAGAGAAAGAGAGAGAGAGAGAGAGAGAGAGAGAGAGAGAGAGAGAGAGAGAGTGAGAGAGAGAGAGAGTGAGCAAAAAGGGTAAAAAGAGCGTACCCCAAACTCATGGTCCTTTTCGTCTTATTTATAGCACTCACGGAGTCTTCTTATTGGCCACGAGTTGGTGGAGAGGATTGAGGGTAATGAGGTAATTTCCACCAAAGGTAGGTGGGAAGGATAAGGGCTAAGGGTTGAGTGGTTTTCGTGTAGACTTTTGTGTAAGTTTGTATCATGATAATTGTTTGTCTCCCGTCTCATTCATGTATCGAATATATCGGTATAATATATCGTTTTCACTCCTCTTGACGTGTTGGAGACAACTACACTCTCCAAATTCCCAGAAATTCCTTCTAATTCCTGTGATTAAGCAATAAAATACACTTAGTGAAGAAATATTCATGTTATCTCAAATATGATTAATAAAATATATATAATTGTTCTTCACAAGGGCTAAAATCCCCAAATTAAGCATTAAATTTGTGCCTTATATTTTGCAAAAATTGTTTCTTAAATGTAATTTGTCACTTTTAAACCGTTCGGTACGTTAGTACTTGGTTCATCTTCGATTTTTACTAAATTTTCCCAACTTGCGCTTGATTTTTGAACTCCTTTTCTTTCCTTTTTATTATTTTTACTTTTCTTCTTTTTATTTCTTTTCTTTTGTTCGTTGTTGCTTTCAATGGTCCCCATGTGTGTTCATGTGTGTTCTTTGGGATAACAAGTGGTCATGACTCACACCACTCATTACTTAGTCAAACCCCATGGATCCGTGCAATCTTTAGCCAACAAGTGGTCATGACTCACACCACTCATTACTTAATCAATCACACGGAATTGACAATCGAAAGCACTTTAATCCGTGATTGTAGAAAACTTTTTCGCATCGACTCTTGATCATGACTCACACCAAGAACCGGCTACTTTGGTTTACTACGACTCATGCACCCCTTTAGCCAACAAGTGGTCATGACTCACACCACTCATTACTTAATCAAGGTGCATGAGCTCATCGAATCAATTTTTGAGCGCAAATTGGTTCCCGTTAGTGTAATTTCGAATTTCCATGAACGGTCGAGCTTTTTAAGTGCAAATGGTCAAATTTTAGATTCAAGCAAAACTTACTAAATTGGTTCAAACAAAACTTTTTAGAAATTCCAAGTTCAAAATGGGTTTATTTATTGAAAAATAGCGTGTCATGTAAATCGAGGATTGATCAAATTGTCAAAAACTCATTAATTTGTGAAAATATTGATTAGGGCTTGAATCCCCGAAAGAATCTCTTAAAGATCTCAACCAAAATTCTTCAAATATTATGTGAAATTAAAATTTTGAGAGTAAAAATGGTGGTTTGGTGAAAATTCGTTTAAAAACCAACAATTAATTCAATGAAGTGGAGAAAAATCTTTTTATGCACTTTATGCTTGTCTTATTTATTATTGATGCTCAGGGTTCAAAAATAATGTCAAAAATTCGAAAGATTCGATTAGAAGAGGAAACATGCCAGAAACTATTCCGTTATAACGCAGTTCTAAGTCCGTTACAATGGACATTGAGGTCCGTTACAACGTACTCACTCCGTTATAACGGAGAACTAGCCGTAGCTTATTTTGAAATTTTTGAGCAAGTCCGTTGCAACGGACATTGAGGTCCGTTACAACGGATATAGTTCTGGCAAATTTTGGGAATTTACTGTTGCAACGCAATTCCATGTGTTTTTCGTGTCCGTTGCAACGGTATTTTTACTTCCGTTGTAACGTAGATATGTCCGTTATAACGGAGTTTGAATGTAGAGGGAACTGCGTTACAACGGAGTTTGTCTCCGTTACAACGGAATGTGTGGCGCCAGCCAGATTTTCAAATTTCTATCGAGTCCGTTATAACGGACATTGAGGTCCGTTACAACGGAGTTGCTAGCCAGATCACAATTTTTAAAAAATTTCCTGATTTTTAAATTTTTAATTGGGCTCATACAGGTCAAAGATTGTATGTTACCCCCCCCCCCCCCCCCCCACTTAGAGATTACTTGTCCTCAAGTATAAAAATCGAAATTTGAAAAAGAGGGATAATAGAGAGATGCAACCTTTGATGCGTGGGCGTGCCTCCCTCGCTAGCGCTCTTGTTTAACGTCTTGAGCTCGACTTGGCCGAGCTCATCATTGTGAGGTGTCGTTGGGCTCTAGAGCTTGCTCCTCCATCCACCCGGTTTCGAAGTTTGCGTGATAGTGCTTGAGTCGATGGCCGTTCACCTTGAGCGTTTTGTTCGTTTCTTCGCTTCGAATTTCGACAACCCCACATGTAGTCACATTGGTGACCACAAAAGGGTCGATCCATCAGGACCGAAGTTTTCCGGGGAAAAGCTTGAGACGAGAATTGAATAACAACACTCTTTCCCCCACATGAAATCTTTCTTCTTAATCATTCGGTCATGGAACCTCTTGGCTTTTGCCTTGCACAAGCTTGAATTGTCGTAGGCCTCTTGCCGGAATTCGTCTAGCTCGAGCAATTGAAGCTTACGCGCCGATGCGTCCTTCGGGTAGTCGAGGGCAAATTGCTTGATTGCCCAAAAGGCCTTGTGCTCTAACTCGACCGGTATATGGCACACTTTTCCGTATACGAGCTTGAAAGGAGTCATACCTATTGGCGTTTTGAAAGCGGTACGGTACGCCCAAAGCGCATCTCCGAGTCGAGTACTCCAATCCTTTCGATTCGGGTTCACCACCTTCTCTAGAATGGATTTGATCTCGCGGTTTGCAACCTCCGCTTGGCCATTTGTTTGAGGATGATACGCGGTTGAGGTTCGATGGCTCACATGGTATTTTTCGAGGAGGCTTTGGAGATATCGATTGCAAAAATGGGAGCCCGATCGCTTATTAGAACTCTTGGTGTGCCGAATCGTTGAAATATATTTTTCTTCAAAAAGTCCACCACCGTTTTCGAGTCCGCATGCTTGGTAGGTACCGCTTCCACCCATTTAGTGACATAATCTACACACAAAAGAATGTAAGTATGTCCAAAAGACGAGGGAAATGGGCCCATGAAATCAATGAAAGAAAATATGGCTTAAGAATTAACTTGGAAGAATTTATATAAATAGACAATTCTGCAGTCAGAATTAGGTTCGTTCGAACTCACTATATGAGTGCGTTCGAACGGACTTATTCGTGACAGTCAGATTTGGGTTAGTTCGAACGAACTACTTAAGTGCGTTCGAACGAACTGGGTTCGTTGGAACGAACTGGGTTCGTTGGAACGAACCATTTAGGTGCGTTCGAACTGACTTAATTCCTATATATATAGAATTCTGATTTCGTTTAACCTAAGCTAATTTTTCAGTATTAGGGTTTTGAGCCGCCGCTTTCTCTCTCTTCTTCCACAGAAAATAGATTAGATCTAGAGTGATTTAGAGGGAGATTCGAGCAAGTTCTTGAGATAATTGATCGTGACGGCGACTAGAAACGACGTCGACGATTCCGATCGGTCGAAATCAAGGTGGACACGAGTAGAGGGATTGCACGAGCACTCCTTGGAGAAGGTTCACGGATTTGGAGAAGAAATCGACACGTACTAACTTGTACGAGGTAATTTTCTCCAACTCTTCCTTTTTGGATGGTTTTAGGGCGTGATCCCGGTAGAATTAGGTTACGCATGCGAAACTAATTCCGCTGCACACTTTGATAAACGTGTGCGTAACCCTACAATCAATGCCCCAAACATCGAATGGTTCACACACATAGATTGAATTGAGGGGCATTTGATTTCTACGGCTCAAATTCCCTGTCTTTTGGCAATTTTCACAACCTTTCACAAAATTCGCAACGTCTTTATGCAAGGTTGGCCAATAAAATCCACATTCTTGTACCTTGTGTGTGGTACGTGCGATACCGAAATGTCCACCACATTGTAATGTATGACAAAAAGAAAGAATAGATTGTACCTCACTTTGGTGCACACATTTTCGAATTACTTGATCGGCGCAAATGCGAAATAAGACCGGGTCCTCCCAAACGTAGAATCGCGCGTTGCTTTTCATCTTATCGCGTTGCGCCTTGGAGAAGCTCGGGGGAAATTTCTTCGTGACGATGTAGTTTGCTAGGTCGGCGTACCATGGCGCTTCGACTTGGGCCGCGAGAACGTGTTCCTCAGGGAATTCCTCGCGAATCGGAACGAGATCTTCGATCTTCAATGGAAGCCGACTCAAATGGTCCGCCACGGGATTTTCGCATCCCTTTTGTCCTTGATCTCGAGGTCGAATTCTTGAAGCAAAAGGATCCATCGAAGCAATCTCGGTTTGCACTCCTTCTTCATCAAATGTCTCAACGCGCCGTGGTCCGAGAAGACTATCACCTTTGTACCTTAAAGATAAGAGCGAAATTTCTCCAACGCAAACACAATTGCGAGGAGTTCCTTTTCGGTGGTGGTGTAGTTTCGTTGGGCATTGTCGAGTGACCTCGAGGCGTAGGCGATGACGTGTGGGTTCTTTCCTTCTCTTTGGCCGAGTACCGCCCCCACACTTGTGTCACTAGCATCGCACATTATTTCGAAAGGGAGCTCCCAATTCGGCGCTTTGATAATCGGCGCGGAGCATAGCTTCTCTTTCAAATCGTCGAAGGATCTCTTGCACTTTTCTCCGAACTCGAATTTCTCGTCTTTCTTCAATAGTTGGCACATTGGTTGGGCGAGCTTGGAGAAATCCTTGATGAATCGACGATAGAACCCCGCGTGGCCTAAGAATGATCGTACGTCTTTCACTGTCTTTGGATACGGGAGAGTCTTGATGACGTCGATCTTCGCCTTGTCGACCTCCATACCTTTCTCCGAGATAAGGTGACCTAAAACGATGCCTTTGCTCACCATAAAGTGGCATTTCTCAAAATTTAAAACGAGGTTAGATTCAATGCACTTCTCGAGTATTTGGGACAAGTGATCTAGACACGAGTTGAATGAGCCTCCAAATACCGAGAAGTCGTCCATAAAGACCTCAATAAATTTCGAAATGTACTCACTAAAAATTGAAAGCATACACCTTTGAAAAGTTCCCGGTGCGTTGCAAAGGCCAAAGGGCATTCGGCGGTACGCGAAGGTACCGAACGGGCACGTGAAGGTCGTCTTCTCTTGATCTTCGGGGGCGATTGGGATTTGGAAGTACCCCGAAAAACCGCCAAGGAAGCAATAGAAGGGATTGCCCGCGAGTCTCTCCAACATTTGATCTATGCACGGGAGCGGGAAGTGATCCTTCTTTGTCGCCTTGTTGAGCCTTCGATAGTCGATGCACACGCGCCATCCATTTTGGATTCGGGTTGGCACTTGGTCGCCTTCTTCGTTCTCGACGATGGTTAAACCCGATTTCTTCGGCACAACGTGAATGGGCGAGACCCACTTCAAATCGGCGATGTGGTAGATTATTCCGGCGTCGAGTAGCTTGATAACCTCTTTCTTTACTACCTCCATCATCGGCGGATTGAACCGCCTTTGTGGTTCTCGCGAGGGTTTAGCATCGTCCTCGAGGATAATGCGGTGCGTGCACATGGAGGGGCTAATGCCCGGAATGTCCGCGAGTGTCCACCCGAATGCCTTCTTGTTCCGTTTGAGCAAATCGATTAGCTTTCCTTCTTGCTCCTTTTCGAGATGCGAGGCGATAATCACCGGCAAGGTCTCCGCTTCATCGAGAAATGCATACTTTAGTCCAATAGGTAATTTTTTCAATTCTAACCTTGGAGCTTGCTCGATTGAAGATGGACTCCTTTGCATCGGGATTTCGATTTTTCCGAGAGAGAGGGCTTGCGCAAACTCTAGAGATTGACCCGACTCGTCTTGGTCCTCCGCGAGCTCTTGTACGCATTCGTCGATCACGTCCATGGCGCTCAAATTTAGTGTACCTACAATGGGTTCTTTTAGTTTATCAAAAATATTGAATTTAATTACCTCATCATCGAACTCCATCGTGAGCTCTCCCGCATGGACGTCGATCTTCGTGCGGGCCGTCTTCAAGAATGGACGGCCGAGGAGAATCGGATTCGAGTCGTGGCTTCCCTCATTCATGTCGAGTACATAGAAGTCCGCGGGGAAGTAAAGTCCATTCACCGTTACGATCACATCCTCGACTACTCCCACCGGCTTCGTCGTAGATCTATCGGCCAATTGAATTACTACTTGTGTATCGTCGAGAGGGCCGAGATCTAGTGTTTTGAAAACCGAGAAGGGCATTACATTGATGGATGCGTCCAAATCAAGCATGCATTTGGGTAACTCGTGTTGCCCGATTTTGCAAGGGATAGCGAACATCCCCGGATCTTTGTGCTTTTGGGGGAGTCTCAAGATCGCCGAAACACTCTCCCCCACACTAATCAACTCATCTCCTTTTGTCTTTCTTTTATTCGTGCACAATGCCTTGAGGTATTTTGCCAAACGAGGCACTTCTTTGATTGCTTTGAGTAGAGGAATGTTTACCTCTACTTTCTTTAAGATGCCAAGCACGTCGTTGTTCGATTCGATTGGCTTTGGGAGACGACTCGGGAAAGGTGGCTTGACTTGAGTCGATTCGGGTTCTAGTTCTCGAGTTGGTATCTTTGTGGCTTGAGTCGGACTCTCTTTCGGTACCGGTACCTCAAGCTCCTTTTCTTCTTGTACCTCCTTGCTCTTCGAACTTTCACCCACCTCTTTATCGCTTCGGAGCGATATTGCGTTCACATGCCTTTGCTCGAGAGGTGCTAAAGATTGAGATTGCAATCGAGATGAACCTTGAGTTTCGAGAACATTGAGTCGAGAAGCCATTTGATTTATTTGGGTCTCCAAGTTACCCACATGGCGATTCGTGTTCGAAACCTCTTGCCTTATACTTGAGACATCATGTTTCACCACCCCAAATTCTTGCTTCATCGAGTCCACGTTTTTATTCACACTTTGCATCATCGACATCATGCCCTCCATCATCGACTTCATGTCTTGATTTGGTTCTTGCGTTTGGGCCGGTTTTTGAACCGTTTGAGTCGCATTCGGGTGGTGGTATGTGGCCGGTTTTGCAACCGCTTGTCGATATGGGTCGGGTTGAGCATTGTTGGGATTCGACCAACTAAAGTTAGGATGGTTGCGGAGATTCGGGTTATACGAGTTCGAGGCGTCGAATTTCTTGTAAACGGTGTTTGCATCTTCGATCACACTCGGGCACTCATCGGTGTGGTGGGTATTTGCGAGGCAAACCCCACATGTTTTCGTTTCCTCCTTGCCCAAAGCTTTCATGATGATCTCGAGCTTGTTGTTAAGCATGTCGACATTGAGATCGCTACACGCATTAACTCGGTATTCAACATTCCGCCTCGATTGAGAATTGGTTGCCATCACTTCGAGTAGCTTCTTAATCTCTTCGAGATCTTTGTTCGCGATACTCCCCCCGCGGATGCGTTGAGGAATTTGTTGGGGAATATCCTCGACCCCGGGCCCGCGCAGCGGAATGAAGGCCCGGTCCGATTCCCCGATTCCCGAGATCACGCCATGACTTCGAGGGTACGATGCGAATAGAAGGATAGATCTATACCAGCGTGAAATTGATCACGCACGAAGGGTTGATCGCCGCCTTCTATCTCCTGTCACGTTGGTGACAATCCGCGCGTCCCATACCACGCGTCTTTCACCGTTCGTTGACCGTCTTCTCACTCCTTGAGTCGATCACAATCCAAGAGCCACAATTGTCGCTCCTCTACTTGTATCCACCGTGAGTCGCAAGACGTCGGTCGCGGATGCACCTGCCTAGACGATGCACCGGCGAACTTGCTCGATCTAATCGATTCTCTATTACTCGAGAAACTCCTTTCTCGATTTCTCTCTCTTCGCACCCTTTCACTCACTAAAGATCAAATCTGAATTTGCTCTTTTTCTTGTGTATATTGGGCAGAATAATCAATTGCTTAGAATGATTCAACTGATTGAATTGCTTAGTGAAGATGAGAGAGAAAATCCTATTTATACCTAAATAGGATAAGGATTAGCCAAAAGGCATGTATATCCAATATACACCCTTTCACACAGAAAACTGTATGAACCTGTTCAGTATTCTGTCCAGACGAAATTGATAAATTTCTCTGACAGAAAATCAACCAACACGAAAGTTGTAGATAATCTTATTATCTACACAACCCAATTTGGCCCAGCCCAATTGGAGTTCGTATGCAAAAGTTATGACTGTTTTACTAACTGTATGTCATACTGTTGCACCCTTTCGGTATTTCACAGAAACGACACTTATACTTCGTTCATATGAAATATATTTCTATATGAAGGTTGTAGATAATCTCATTATCTATCTAACCCAATTTGAACCATTCTAATTGGATTTTCCCACTGAAAGTTATGGCCACGAATGTACGACTACATTCGTTTATCCTTGTGTACACTTTTACGGTTGATCCGAAACTGTATTTCTTTCAGAATTGGCTCTCGGAGTATCCTAGCCCTTGGATGAATTGCTCGTATAGGTAATGGACCGCGACATTGTGGCTTGGACATTCCTCCATCAACCGGTTGAATCGATCGTAATACTCGTGGAGAGCCTCGTTTGGCTTTTGCGTGATTGCTAGAAGTTCTCGCCTAATTGCCGCCAATCTTGAATGCGAGTAGTATTTCTCCTTGAAACGCCTAGCCACCTCATTGAAATCGAGGGGTCCTCGTAGGTTGTAGAACCAATCTTTCGGCCCTTCACCTAGCGAATAAGGAAAAATAAGAAGTAGAATATCGTTAAATGCCTCATAATTTGCATAAATGTTAAGTTGAATCTTAAAATCTTTCAAATGCTTGTGTGGATTTTCGGTAGCTTTGCCATGAAAAATGGGTAAAGAGCCTATGATGCTCGGATCGGCCTTAAAGTTCGGTATATTTGGCCTAATAAAATTGTAGTTATCTTCTACGATATTTGGGGCCACTAGTTCCTTTAAGGTTTTTGGCCTTGGAGCTCTAGTTTTATCACCCATGTTTGAATTTAAATGAGTAGAGAGAGAAGAAAAAGTTTGAGTTTGAAGTTGAGGTTCGTCTTGATCTTCTTGTGTTGGTTCCTTGCCCTTCTTAGAGCTCTTGTTCCTTCTTTCGATTTCCTTGACAAACGGAAGTAATTCGCCTTTTCGCGATCTTGTGTTGTGCATAAAGCTTTCTTCCTTCACCTAGATTGTCACAAAAGAAACAATGAAGTGAGTAAACAAATTTATGAATTTAAATCTCAAATTTCGATCTAAAATATTGACTTAAACACCGCTCCCCGGCAGCGGCGCCATTTGATGAGCGGGCTTTTGGCGTGTTTTAATATGTCGTTGTGTTAAAACCTCGAACAATCAACAAAATTTTTAATCTATGTTTGTACAGTGGCAAATGTATAGATTCGTTCCACGGGGAGCAATTGCGTCAAAGATTTAATGAAAAAGGGACTAGAAATAACGAAGAAGAATCACAGAAGGTAGTCCGTTACAACGGAAATATAGTCCGTTACAACGGACATTAGGGTAATTGTTAACGCAGGAATTGATATGAAGGTCCGTTACAACGGAGGAAGTTCTGTTACAACGGAAAGAGGTAGTCCGTTATAACGGATTGGTTGATCCGTTACAACGAACTAGTATGTCCGTTACAACGTACTAGTATGAGTGCTATTGAATGCTTTTCCTCACTGGTCCGTTACAACGGAATTAAAGTGCGTTACAACAGAGTACCAACAGACTGAAAGTCAGGTACAAACCGAAATGTCCGTTACAACGCAAGTTGGATTCCGTTACAACGGAACTTGTTCTGGATTTCGAAGTAGTAATTTGAATTGAGGATTGAATTAAGGGTTTATTTTGAGATTCAAATTGAAAAGTAATTAAACTAAGTAACAAGCATTAAGATCACACAAACAAACAAAGAAGATTCGAAAGTAAAAGATTCATTAAACCACGAATTCTTTACACAAATCCAATTCAATTAAAACTACAAGAATTTCAAGAAAGGAAAGAAAACACCTAGAGAGATGAAGTGAGCTTCGAGTCTCGTCTTGGATGCCTTCCTCGTTGCCTTGAGATGCTAGTGAGCTAGACACCTCGCACAACTCGTTCCTTTCGTACCAATCCACTCGCCAATCGAAGTAAGCTCCGTACCGGTTGAGTGGACTCGAGATTTGCAAGGGATCAATTGGAAGAAAGCTTCCAATCAAAGTAGAGTAAGCTCGTTTCCTTGCTTGCGTGGATTCGGATGAAGGAAGCTCCAACCAAACCCCCACAACTCGATCTTCGTCGAAGTGTAGACCAATTCACCGAATGAAGTGAGCTTCTATTCGGTGATCGATCTTAGAGATTTATCGTTCGATTTTGCAATTCTTGCGTGTTCTTGAAAGTTTCTTGGACTTGCTAAGAGAGAGAGAGAGAGAGAGAGAGAGAGAGAGAGCAAAAAGGGTAAAAAGAGCGTACCCCAAACTCGTGGCCCTTTTCGTCTTATTTATAGCACTCACGGAGTCTTTTTATTGGCCACGAGTTGGTGGAGAGGATTGAGGGTAATTAGGTAATTTCCACCAAAGGTAGGTGGGAAAGATAAGGGCTAAGGGTTGAGTGGTTTTCGTGTAGACTTTTGTGTAAGTTTGTATCATGATAATTGTTTGTCTCCCGTCTCATTCATGTACCGAATATATCGGTATAATATATCGTTTTCACTCCTCTTGACGTGTTGGAGACAACTGCACTCTCCAAATTCCCAGAAATTCCTTCTAATTCATGTGATTAAGCAATAAAATACACTTAGTGAAGAAATATTCATGTTATCTCAAATATGATTAATAAAGTATATATAATTGTTCTTCACAAGGGCTAAAATCCCCAAATTAAGCATTAAATTTGTGCCTTATTTGCCTCACATCAAAGTACAATACTTCAATCTTATTTTGGAGATTATTCATGCTTCATAACTAAATTATATTCACTTAGTTATAAAATCTAATTTTAAAATTATTATAATATTTTTTTTAAGAAAAGTTTGTGTTATTTAATCTACATGTCATTTTTTTTTGTAGAAATGTATTATCTCAAACAAATTCTGCATCTTTATGTTACTACTTACTAGTAATAAATACTTACTAGTAATAAAATCAAGTGTCGTGAGTATATTTTGTGCTAATTAAGATTAAACTAAATCGTGTCGTTTATTAAAAAAAATGATATGAATTGATCACATTACCTTATGTGATTTGGTTTAACCAAATAAACCAGTTAAATTATTTGGTTCGATTTTAGCTTGGTTTATATTAAATTAAATTTTGTTCGACTAAATTTGGTTTTGTTTTAATTTGTTCGGTTTGTTTCGAACCGGTCAAATAAACTTGAGTTGACAACGATCCGAGTTCGAACGAACAAAACCCAACTCGAGCTCGACTCGATCCTGGTTTGAATTAGATCAGCTCGAAATATGGATCGAGCTATGTTTTTTCAGATCGAACTCGACTCGAATCCGATTCGAACGAGCTCAGCTCGGTTCAAACTCGAACTGGCTCGACTTGGTTAGAAAAAATCTTTGTTATTTATTCGAACTGGATCGATGACCGATCTCGAGCCGATCGAGTTCGTTTGAATCAATTTTCGAACGTGTTTTTCGAGTTATCATCGAGTTCAAACGAGCGTCAATCTTGGAATTGTTTTTTTTTTGTTTTTGCCGATACCCCTAATTTTTTAAACTTTTGCTCCATGACGTTATTATCGAGTGAACGAAAGTATAAAATGGAAGCGAGCATAGTAATTCTCTGATATGGTGGTGCCTTTATTTAAATATTAAAAAGATGCAATGCAGCGGCCAATCAGAAGTGGCCACGTCTTCAACTTCAGAAAACAATTTATTTATTTATTTTTTTTTTTTTTTGCGTGAAAGAAAACAATTCTGACTAGCAATCACAAAGATGCCCACAAGTTACAACAGCCCACTATTTCCGGGAATCAGATTCTCGTCTTGTAATCCAGTGGATTTGTTGGAGTTCCAATTCTCGGATTCGATTTCCACGCTCTTCTTCCGCTTCCCCCCTGACTGGTAACATATTACTTTCCTCTCCAGTTTCTGACACATCCATTTCTCAATAATACTCCAATGTACTATATAAATGGACATCTTCTTTTTGTTTAAATTGGAGAGGATTTGTAGAAGAATGGGAATTAAATTCCGGGAATCTACCACAGCTTTGTCTGTCCCCTCGTCTGGTGCATCTGCACGCTTAAGATGTCTCGCGGAACATTATATTAGTGATCTCTTCTCTACAATACAATGGACAAGTGGACCAGCGGTCCATTGAGATGATGATATAATGAATTAAGGGAAATTTTCAAAAAACTCCCTATTTTTTTTGGATATTCTAAAAAACCCCCTATTTTTTTGGAAACTCCAAAAAACTCACTCTACCAAATTTTTAGTTTCAAATACCCCCCTTATAGGGGTTAAATCTAACCATGGATGGTGTTAAAAAAAATTTTGACCAAAATACCCTTCTATTTTCATGTGTAGTAATTAAAAAAATATTTTTGTTATCTTTTGATTAATTTAATTAGTTTTAAGAAAATTCATAAATATTTTTTAACATGTAGTGATTCACAATAAAATTATTAAATGTTGTGTTTGTATAATTTTAATATTTCATTTATTATTCATGAAAAACTAACATCAGATAATAATAAAATAAACACCTTGAAAATATATTGATATAAGTATATTTCTTTAAACATCTATTTTTTTTTATTTTCGTTCTTTTTTTATGTATTTTTTTAATAGTTTCATGATATTTTAATTTTTAAATATTTGCAAGGTGTTCTTTTAATATTTTTGTTCATATTATTATTTTATGTTAGTTTTTCAGGAAAAAAATATAAAACTTAAATATATATATATATATAATGTATGAAATATTAAAATTATATAAATATAACATATGATAATTATTTTTATAAAATTATTATGAGCTAAAAGAAATCTAGGACTTTTTAAAAATTAATAAAAAATAACAAAAATATTCTTGTAATTACTACATATGTAAAATTAAGGGTATTTTGGTCATAAAAAAAATTTAACACCATCCATGGTTAGTTTTAACCCCATAGGGGGTTATTTGAAAATAAAAGTTTGGTAGAGGGTTTTTTTTGGAGTTTCCAAAAAGATAGGGAATTTTTTAGAATATCCAAAAAAGATAGGGGTTTTTTTGAAAATTTCCCATGAATTAATGATGAAATTATGATTAATTAATTGCAAATAACTATTTCGTAATTATGACTTATGAGATAGCATGTATATCCTCAAAACAATTAAATATCAATTATATATATCCCTTAACAAAGAAAATTACCTTCAACAACTCATAATCATAATCATAATCACATTAAGGCACAATAAGTACCTCAATTGAGATGTTAGAGCCCTGTGAAGCAATCTCTAGAAAAATCGCATTTCAATAGAAAAATTGAAATCTTAAAACGAAAAAATTGTTATTTAATATAGAATTTTACCCTGTGAAGCAATCTCAAGAAAAATCAAATATGTGATATTCGGTGACGACCACGGCGCAGACCACCTCTCGACTCCTCGGACGAGGCTCGACGATTAATTAAAAAGAATGATTTAGATTAAAGAACTAATCGCGTTCCGCCCCTTGTTCTTGCTCCCGTGCCTCGATTGAACCCGTTTCCGTCCATTTCAGCTTCGATGGTAAATCCAAGTTCGGTACGAACTGATCGAGTTTCGTTGGCTTGTATGCTGTTTTATTTGTCGAAGTGGCCGGAGAAATTTTTTGGTAACTTTGTGCGTAGCAGAGCAATTATGTGATACATTGTTTCTCTCGTAACGGATTAAATCTAAAACATTCGAACTAAATTGATATTCAAAATATTGTTTTAATTAGAGTGATCTTGATTTAATTTATGACGGGCGAAACAATGTATCA
This sequence comes from Luzula sylvatica, assembly GCA_946800325.1. NCBI lineage: Eukaryota > Viridiplantae > Streptophyta > Magnoliopsida > Poales > Juncaceae > Luzula > Luzula sylvatica. The sequence goes on from OX326956.1 coordinate 23,263,755, forward strand.
TATAATTCGGTGAATCATTTTTTTTTTTTAATTAACGCACATCTCTAAATTTTACTATGACGTTTAAACCTGCAATCGTCCGATGTGGATAGAAATGAAGGGTGTTATCACAACTCACAAGGATACCCTTACTAATTAGGATATATCATGTATACCCCTAAAAATAATAATAGGGAAAGAAGGGTTATTGATGATATTCTTGTATTTTTGTAGGGGTATAGATGATATTTCAATTTGCAGGTTAATGTGTGATGCAACAAAGCTGTTGAGTTCTCTTGCAAAGAGGCTTTAATGTGTGATACAATCACAACTTATATATATATATATATATATATATATATATATATATATCATGTGAAAAAGTAAGAAGTATTGACAATAATTGTATATATGCTTGATTTTCTAATTTATTTACAAAATAAGATATGGGAGAAGATCAAATTTCAATATTATATTAATAGTTACGGTAAGTATAAAGAACAAATATTTAATAGTTAATGTTCATGATTTATAATTCTAACTCATTCTTTTCTGATTTTATTTATTTGTTTTCTTCAGATTGTATTTGAGAAAAAAACATATATAAGGAAAAACTATTAGAAGGTATGGATCGGGGTCATTGTTGTTATCGAGAGAACCTCTTCACCAGCGGTTCCAATCCATTATCTAAGAAGACAGATTTTACTTCAATAATTGCATATTTTATTTCGTATTAACTTTTGAAAAAGGGAAACTCAAATTCATAGCACTTCGAAAAAATTGTTGTACGAAATAATTGAAAATTTTGAAAGTGTTGCTGGCTATTTGATAGGAATAAATGCTTTAATTTTAGCATTTTATAATTAACAAACATTTATTTTTTACTTTGTCTCTAGATTTTTATGCATTTTCATGTTGTTTTTCGTGTGCTATATCTCATTCAGGTGGACGCGGCGTATTTTCGTATTTTTAAATACTTTAACTAAAATTGGTAAAATAAGCCACAATTAACTTGTTAAATTTAACATCAAATTGATATTTTGTATGTTTTAAAAAAAAATAATATGTTATTTTCAGATTTTTGAAAAGATAAAATACCTGAATTCTTTTGTCTTAATGTTTGGCAAACGGAATCATTTCTTAATTTGTTTTCAGTTTATTTACATATGCAAGTTATTTGTAAATAACTAAATATAATTATATATATGCATGTACAACAATCTAATATATAAAATACTATAACTAGAGATAGATGCCAAATTCATAATATACCCATGTATATAAACAAATAAACAATTAATAAAAAAAAACCAATGAGTATTTTTAGGGCAAAGCTCATTTCTCTAGTTTTTTTTTAATTAATTTTGATATTTAGGGGTTTCATTAACTATATGCGGCGGCTAGTCTACCCCATTTTATTTCTTATAATAAATATTTTATTTCTATTTTTTCCACAATAAATACAGGCTATTGATCTATTATAGTAAATTGCACCCGCGAGTTACCATAACGTATCCTCTGGTCTCACCATATATGTTTACTCCTTCCTACAAAATACACGCGGCACAATATATGACGAACCAACTATATAAAAATCACATCATAATTTCGTACACTGGAGTAGATTTTGTCCGCGAGAATATATTTCTTTACGAATATCAAGAGGAAAGATATATAGCAGTGCTGGAGGAGAAAATTGAGAAGAAAAGAAGAAAAGCTCTCAAAGCTTTCTTCTTTTTGCGATTTTGTGTTCTTTTGATCGTAACTGGTGTTGTTTTTTATTAAAATTTTGGATCTTGAGTGGAGATTTTTTGCTGGTTGATTATAATGTGGAATCCGAGGTATTTAGCTCGTGCTTCGTGGCAACTGAAGCAGATCCGGCGGTTGTCGGCGGCCATCCCTGGGCCGTGCATCGTTCATAAGCGTGGTACTGATATACTTCACGACCCTTGGTTCAATAAGGTACTTTTTTTGGTTCTCTTTGTCAATTTTAGTATTTTCTTGAATTGTTAATTTCCGTTGAATTTGTTTTCTTTAAGCGTTTCCACTATTGGGTTCTATTTTATTTTTCTTTTTGACTATTGAAATTTTTGATGCAAATTAGACTGTCCAGTAAAATTGATTTCTTTATCATGCATCATAATTTTAATTCAATAAAGATTCGAGTTACTTCTGTTTACCTTTTTCGATTAGTAAATATATTTAATCACATTTTTCTTATTTGTTTTATTTTCTTAAATAGGATACTGCATTTCCATTGACAGAAAGAGATCGTCTTGGTCTTCGTGGTCTCCTCCCTCCTCGTGTTATGTCTTTCGAACAACAATATGAACGCTTCAGTAAGTTCCTTTTCCATTTTATCCACCAAATTCAAATTCAAATCAGAGCTTAATTTCATTTCTTGAAAAATAGTGAATTCATATCACTCACTGGAGAAGAACACTCGAGGCGAACACGAATCCATAGTTTCTTTAGCAAAATGGAGAATCTTAAATCGTCTCCACGACCGAAACGAAACCCTTTATTACAGAGTAATTAATCCTTTATTTCTTTTACAAAATAAAAAAAAAAATTCTCAATTATTTTTATTCTTTTCAGGTTTTAATCGATAATATAAAAGAATTTGCGCCAATAATATACACTCCAACGGTGGGATTAGTTTGTCAGAATTTTGGAGGGCTATTTAGACGTCCACGTGGCATGTATTTTAGCGCTAAAGACAAAGGCGAAATGATGTCCATGATTTACAATTGGCCTGCCCAACATGTACTTTCACTTCACATAATTTATTAATTTTCCATGAAAACTGAAAATATCAAATTTACCCTTGTCCAATTTAGGTGGATTTGATAGTGGTAACAGATGGGTCCCGCATTTTGGGCCTTGGAGATCTTGGTGTACAAGGCATTGGTATACCAATTGGCAAACTTGATATTTACGTCGCTGCTGCGGGCATTAATCCCCAAAGGGTATTTTCGAAATTTCATATTTCGAACCCAATTAATTGTTAATTTACTTATATTTTTGTTTAATGCAGGTATTGCCGGTAATGTTGGACATGGGGACGAATAACAAGAAGCTTCTAGAAGATAAGTTGTGTAAGTGAACTCTTCCCAATCAAAACTAAAACTATTTTAAATTAACCAAAACTCTAACCCTAGATTTTGAATTTAGATTTGGGATTGAGGCAACCGAGATTAGAGGGAGACGAATATTTATCTCTTGTCGATGAATTCATGGAGGCAGCTCATGCTCGCTGGCCCAAGGCTGTTGTTCAAGTATAATTTGATAATTAATAATTTTCTAATTTTTTGTTTAAATTATTAATATATATTTTATAATGATCAAATGTTTTTGATTGGTGAAGTTTGAAGATTTTCAAATGAAGTGGGCGTTCAAAACCTTACAACGCTACCGCAATTATTTCTGCATGTTCAATGATGACATTCAGGTTAATTAATAATTTAAATAATTGAAAATCTAAATATTATATAATTTTTTTTTTTGGATTAACAGGGTACAGCAGGAGTGGCATTGGCAGGATTATTCGGGGCAGTGAGAGCGCAAGGGCGTCCATTAAAAGATTTTGTAAATCAGAAAATAGTCGTTGTAGGGGCAGGAAGGTAAATTCACCTTTTATTAAATATTTGTAAAATAAAAAAAGAGTTTATTGATTCTAATGGGTATTTATTTAGAATTCAGTGCAGGGATAGGTGTGTTGACCATGGCCAAACAAGCTGTTGCCAGAATGCTCGGTACAGATCCTCTAACCGAACCTAACTGCCAGTTTTGGCTCATTGATAAAGACGTAAGTTTGTTGTACTAAATAACTAATCTTTCGTCCTTATTCTCAAGATTATTATTAATTAAAAATAATAATTATTTTTTGTTTGCTTATAGGGGTTGGTTACGGTGGAAAGAGAAAATCTTGAAGATTCTGCGGCACCATTTGCGAGAGGAGGTAGTAAAGAGGAAATTGAAGGGCTTAATGAGGGCGCTTCTCTTCTTGAAGTGGTAATTAATTAGTGAACTAGCGATAATTGTTTATTTGTTTGTTTGATTTAATTAATTGATTATTTTATTTGTTGTGGGTTAATTAATTAATTAGGTGAAGAAAGTGAAGCCACATGTGCTTTTGGGTCTCTCTGGAGTCGGAGGCATATTTACCGAAGATGTAAATATAATTTTTTTAATTTTTATTTATAGTTTTTAATTCTGAAATTTGATTTTTTATTTTATTTTGTAATAGGTGCTAAAGGCAATGAAAGATTCTGATTCGCCGAGGCCTGCGGTTTTCGCAATGTCAAATCCAACATCAAATGGTTTTTATCGAATTAGCCCTTACAATTCAAATTCAAATTTTCAAACTTGAAAAATATTTAAACATTAATTTATTTAAATTTAAACAGCGGAATGCACTCCTGCTGATGTGTTTAAGCATGTTGGAGAAAACGCAATCTTTGCAAGTGGAAGTCCTTTTAATGATGTCATCTTAGGTCAGAACTCTGTTTAAATTACAATTTAGCCCCTGTATTTTTGAAATTCTTAATTCGCTCTTTTTTGTTTACATTGTTTTAATGAAAATGCAGAGAATGGTGAACTCGGATATGTCAACCAAGCAAATAACATGTACTTATTTCCTGGGTACGTACTAAACCCAACTAATTATAATTAATTCCCTTTTATCTCAATTAAATAGTATATTTAACATTAACTATACTTTATAAAGTATTTATTTATTTCATTAATGAAATTATTATCTTGATGTAGTATTGGTCTAGGAGCCCTTCTTTCCGGTGCAAGATACATTTCAGATGGTATGCTTCAAGCTGCAGCCGAATGGTAATTAAACAATTAATAAAGTAAAATCATATTTTTGCTCGAAATAATTAATTAATTCTTATTAATTGTGATTAATTTTTCACGATGTAGTCTTGCGTCATATATAACTGATGAGGAGATTAAGAAAGGAATCCTCTTCCCTTCAACCTCAAGGTAAATTAAATTATTTCTCGTAATATTATTAAACATATTTTACTTATTATTTATAATTATTGCAGTATTAGGGATATCACAACGAAAGTGGGAGCGGCTGTGATTCGAACTGCTATTTCTGAAGATTTGGCTGAAAGCCACGGTACCGTTGACGTGAAGGAATTATCTCACATGTCTGAGGTGATTTTTCTTACTTTGTTAATTTATTATTATTATGAGTATTTTTTTTAATTATTTTTGGTGTTTCAGTTGGAGACGGTGGAGCATGTCGGTAAGCACATGTGGTATCCAATTTACGGACCGCTTGTTCATGAGAAATGAATTTAGATTTTTTATGAATTTTTTTCTCAATTTATCATTGCTACTACGGATATTATTATTTGCATCGTTGAATGCTTGTAACATTTTAGACATTATATTGTTATTGTTCAAATAAAATATGTTTTATCCTTGATATTGTTGGCCATGTTTGCTTGTATGAATCAATAGGTTGTAGTAAAGATAAAAGATGTTGTGATAAATAATATGATTAAGAAAATTGTTAGGATAAATAGTAAAAACATAAGTTACAGAAGAAAACAGAGATTAAATTGATATGGAAATTATCTTGTGCCGACTTTATGAAATTCGTTATTACGTGCAGCATTTCGTCTCGCGCAACAACCGACAAAGTACACAAATGACTGCGATAAAAAAAAAATTAGTTATCTACACAAGTTATATACAATGAGATTTTCAAATTTGAACCTATTTGAATTTTGGATCTTACCAAGATAATAAACAAGATTAAATTGAAGATGGCGACAACTCGCCACTCGGTTTTCATGTATTGCGCCACTCCAGCCCTATATATTTTACAGAAAATAATATTTTAATTAAAATAATAAAAAAAGTGAGATTTGGACCGAAAGATTTGATTTACTTGCAAGAGCTACAATCATAGCATTTCACAGATCGATCGTTCTTGTAGAGTTTGCAATCCTTATTATTGCTATTTGGATGATAGCTCAAGTCATAATATGATGCATTCGTAGCTGGATATCCACACCTAAGTAATTCATCACAATTAATCAATATATGAAAAGAAAAATTAATTAATTAAGAATATAATTAGAAGAGATACGGATACCTACTCTGAAGGGGGGCGACAACAACCCGCCTCGATTGGACTGAGTTCTGCATGCCTATACTCCTTTAAAAACTACATTATATTTATAAAAAAAATTAAGGTAGAGTAATAAATAATAAGATACTCAATATATATATGGAAAATAATTAATATGTGATATAAAGTAAAAAAAAGACCTTGTATCGCTTGGATAAATTATTGCAATCATCGGACTTGACAAGACAACTTCTTAAATGATTCCATTTTTCTGTATTGTTAATCTTTAACGTAACAAAAATAAAATATTAGTATTATTAAAATGCAGAGCTTATTTATGATTGAATTATGAAGTTATTGTTGTGCTCACTTGTCTGATGAACCAAGAACTGTAATCTTGAAGACGATACTCTTTATAGCTAAAAACAAGATATTGATATGGTTAAAATGTAATTAATTTGATATGGTTAAAATGTAATTAATTTGAATATAGAAATAGAAGAAAATGAATGGGTTGAAATGTAAGTAATTTTGTACCCAAGTCCCGGAGCTGTATGACCAGATCCAGTATTTGTTATTATAAACCTGAAGAAAAAAAAATCACAAATAAATTTACAAATAACCTGACAAACTTAAAAAATTAAATATCTTCTAAATTTGTACTTACGCTAATACTGTGAAAACCATTATTGCCACTAGAACTAAGAAAAGCAGAATCAGATACTATAGAACAAGTTAAGTTCTTTCTAAAGGTAAAAAATATTAAACAAAATGAAAAAAAAAATGGACAAAATTGAGCAAAATTAGCAAAAAGGATACTGTCCATAGCAAGAAAGGGAAATTCTTCCATGCACCAAGGAAACCAATAAAAGATCTGAAATTTATCATGTGTAGCTTTTATTAAACATGCAAAAATACTCCAAATAATATTGTAATAACAATGGAAATCTTGGCTCAGTTAACCCGATTTTGCCCAATTTACACACAAATGTGCAATTAAGACTTAATTTAGTTAACCCTTTTGTGCCCAATTTGAATATCTTCGATTATTTCATAGTTCTTACATAAGAAGAATTAAAGCTCCGAGGCCAATGACTGGAAATGTTAACGATCTTTTGCATTCGTCACTGTGAGAACTCAGCCATACCCCAAAACCAATCACTCCAATTGCTAATATCTGTAAATTCGAAACCAAAAACTCTACATCAGTTACTAAATACGCCCAAAATCAGATGAGTGTTCTTTATCCACAGTAGCAATTTTTCGGTACAAACCAAGAGAAATTATAGCAAGTAGGAAGAGAAGAGAAAGAAGAAAGTAAGAAATACTGTTGTACTGACCATGGTGAGAAAATTGATCCACCTTATTACAAAGGTGCTCGTGCTTGTACTCATGTTTCCTTCTTCCTTCTTTTCCCTTTAACCCTTATCAAAATGCTCTAGTTTTGTAAGTGCGAAATCAGCGAGAGAGAGAGAGGGAGAGAGAGAGATCTGATGAGCGATATGAGTGGGAATGGATTGAAACTTTAAGAGAGAGAGAGAGAGAGAGGTAAAAGGACTAGAGTAAGCATCATCTAAAGCTGATATAGTAAACGTAAACCTATTAACTCACTTCACCTCACCAAAACTAATTCAGAAATTTGAGCCAATAAACGAGTTAAAGGGGCTGTTTGGATGGTGGCATTAGACATTATTTTAGTAATCGAAATAATCGTGTTATGATTACCACAATTGCATTATAATTCTCAATGTTTGGATGAAAGTAATTATGACAAATGTTGTTGTAATTTTTTTGTTTGGATAGAACAAAAGGAAATAAATGTAGTAAACAACATATGAAATGATATTCTGGAAAATAATCAACTCAATAATTTTTCACAAAAATTAAATTAGATTTCATACATTAAAAGATAAAAATATCCATGAACTACTCCAACAAATATATTAGATTAAAAATAATACTTCGATAAACAATGATAAACATTGGAACAAATACTTCAATTAACAACATGATACTAAAGTCTAAATATCAAATACTAAATTTGTAACATAGTGCATCATACGGCTACGTCACTATCAAAATAACAAAATAAGATGTCACAATTACATAAAATAAGTCACGTCATAAATAAATTAACAAAATGGATGCAACACATACATAAACCATAAACTACTCCATAGTATTAGTTACCACCGGGCCCAATGTTTTCCATCGCAAAGTTATCAATCCACCCTTCTCGATAAGTAGAATCATAATTTAGAAAAATATGTGCTTCACAAGGATTCTTTGCTAGATATCGACTTGCCGATATCAATATGGGCATTGGGAACTTGTCTCCCATAGTCCTGATCGCAGCCGCCACCAAACGCGCAAAATCGAACTCTTTATCTTTATCCAATGCATCGGCAATGCGCGCAATGCTATTAGCTACTTGAGTTACCTCGGCTTGAAGGGGATATTCATCTCTTTTTCTCTTCTTCTTTGCATTGCTCGTAGTACTTGAACCCCTCCTTATTAACGTATCGGGACTCACATTCTGAGCTTCGAGAGAACTCCCCTCTGGACAACTTCCATCACCCATAAAATTATTTCCGACTTCAAAGAAATCGTAATTATCCAACCCTATATCATTACAATCATTAGGGGTCGGTTTTGAAGAAGTCCGCATCGGGGTACCAAGAGGGGTGGAAGATGGATGCAATGATTTGGCGTATAGGCCAGTTGCGGCATCATTGTCGCAAGCTATCGACATCTCCTCAAACATCTCAATCGTCTTATTTATGTAAGGATCATCATTCGGATGTGCCTAAATTATTACATAATCAAAAACATTAGCAATATATATATATATATATATATATATATATATATATATATATATATATATATATATATATATATATATGAGGAATGCTAACCTACTTAATGCTTATTAACCATTGGATTTGTATTGAGATTTGTACATTTAATGATGTGCACAAAATTTCATGATGATCATGAAAAAACACAAATCTCAATGCAAATTCAATAGTTAAAAAACATTAAGTACAAAATCATTGGTACTTAATTAAGTAGGTTAGTCTCTCTCTCTCTCTCTCTCTCTCTCTCTCTCGTCCCATCCGGTACCGCTCATATCCTTCAACCTTTTTATTTGGTTCCATTTGCTCCTGAGAGTTCTAAGATGATTTGTGACTTTATTCTCGGACACTTGCACATGATATTCATCATGTATCGCTTTAACTGATGCAATGATGGCTTGATTTTTGAAACCTTGATCCGATTTCGTGCCTTTCTTAACTTGCTCCATCATGAACTTCAAAAGAAAATTACTCATATGTTTTGGCCACTTAAATTTAGAGCTCGCTTTCTTGCCGACATTTTCCATAGTATTCTCCATCTACAAAAAAAGTGAATCAGAAACATCAAAATAATGAATTAGAAACACAAAACTGAATTACAAAAATCAATTAGAAACTGAAAAAAAATATGACAACAAATGCTGGTACGTACCAGCTTTTGTTCCTACCAGATTTGGACAACAATATTGGTACAATTTGTCTTATATACACTAACTAATTAATCCTAGAAATCACTAACTAATTAATCCTAGAAATCACTAACTAATTAATCCTAGAAGACTTGTCATTTAAATTTAACTCTCCAAAATTTATCTGGTACAATTTGTTCCTACGGTTTTTTAAAGTTATTATTTATAATCTAAATGAACTCTTGCTTTAATTGTCTTCCAAATTGATATTTCAATATCTTTTTATCATTTTCTATCCATCCCTTTATTTTTTATCGTTTTTGTGTTTTCCTCAAAAAAACTCCCAAATTGAAGACTAACACATGAGAATTTCTATTTTTTTTTTCAAATAAAAAAAAAATTAAAATTTCTATTATTTAAATTTTTTTTTGCGTAAGTGTAAAAAGTGAAGTCTAACACCTTCAAAAATATCAACTCAAAACAATTCCATGATTTCTGTCGAGAACGAGTAAAATACTTAATTTCATGTTTTCCTCAAAAAAAGTCCCAAATTGAAGACTAACACGTACAAATTTTTAATTTTTTCAAATTATAAAATTTCAAAAAACGCAAAAATTGGAGTCTAATACCTAGAAAAAAAATAAATTGTCATGTTTATCAAATAAATGCCAAAATTTATGTCTAAAACAAATAAGATACTTAATTTTCATGTTTTCCATAGAAAAATCGAAAATGGAAGACTAACACATGATAATTTCAATTATTTTTTAAAAATATTGCGTAAATGCAAAAAGTGAATTCTTTTTTTTTGAGTAAATTCGGAGAGGGCTCAAAGTCCCCCTTCCAAACACAATCTCCTTTTTTTTATTTTTTTTTATTACAAACCCATAGGCCGGCCCGTAGGCCACACACTCTATTCACTCATTTAACATTTAATCTATAATCCAGTGTCCCCACCGGGAATCGAACCCCACACCTCTCGCTCCCTAGCCAAGAGGTGTGACCAACTAGGCTAACTCTAGTTGGCCAAAAAGTGAATTCTAACACCTTGAAAAATATCAATTATAATATTTTTCGAAACAATTACAATATTTCCTTCTATAACGAGCAAAATAGTTAATTTTCAAGTTTTCCTATTAAAAACTCCAAAATTGAAAACTAACACATGCAAATTTATGTTTTGTTCAAATTAAAAAAAATTGAAAAAAATACAAAAAGTGAAGTCTTCCTTCAAAAATTCCAATTATCAAATTTTCAAAACAATTCCATGATTTCTGTCTAGAATGAGCAAATACTTCGTTTTTCTGTTTTCCTCAAAATTTCATTGAGATTTGCATTGATATTTGTGCATTTAATGATGTGCACAAAATTTCATGATCATCATGAACAAACACAAATCTCAATGCAAATCGAATGATTAAAAAACATTAAGTACCAAATCATTGGTACTTAATTAAGTAGGTTAGCCTCCCCCCCCTCTCTCTCTCTCTCTCTCTCTCTCTCTCTCATCCGGTACCGCTCATATCCTTCAACCTTTTTATTTGGTTCCATTTGCTCCTGAGAGTTCTAAGATGATTTGTGACTTTATTCTCGGACACTTGCACATGATATTCATCAAGTATCGCTTTAACTGACGCAATGATGGCTTGATTTTTGAAACCTTGATCCGATTTCGTGCCTTTCTTAACTTGCTCCATCATGAACTTCAAAAGAAAATTACTCATATGTTTTGGCCACTTAAATTTAGAGCTCGCTTTCTTGCCATTTTCCATAGTATCCTCCATCTACAAAAAAATGAATTAGAAACATCAAAATAATGACTTAGAAACATAAAACTGAATTACAAAAATCAATTAGAAACTGAAACAAAATATGACAACAAATGCTGGTACGTACCAGCTTTTGTTCCTACCAGATTTGGACAATAATATTGGTACAATTTGTCTTATATACACTAACTAATTAATCCTAGAAATCACTAACTAATTAATCCTAGAAGACTTGTCCTTTAAATTTAGCTCTCCAAAATTTATCTGGTACAATTTGTTCTTACGGTTTTTTAAAGTTATTATTTATAACCTAAATGAACTCTTGCTTTAATTGTCTTCCAAATTGATATTTCAATATCTTTTTATCATTTTCTATCCATCCCTATATTTTTTATCGTTTTTGTGTTTTCCTCAAAAAAACTCCCAAATTGAAGACTAACACATGCGAATTTCTATTTTTTTTTCAAATTAAAAAAATTAAAATTTCTATTATTTTTAAAAAAAATTGCGCAAGTGTAAAAAGTGAAGTCTCACCTTCAAAAATATCAATTCAAAACAATTCCATGATTTCTGTCGAGAACGAGTAAAATACTTAATTTCATGTTTTCCTCAAAAAAAGTCCCAAATTGAAGACTAACACGTACGAATTTTTAATTTTTTCAAATTATCAAATTTCAAAAAACGCAAAAATTGGAGTCTAATACCTAGAAAAAAATAAATTGTCATGTTTATCAAATAAATGCCAAAATTTATGTCTAAAACAAATAAGATACTTAATTTTCATGTTTTCCATAGAAAAATCGAAAATGGAAGACTAACACATGATAATTTCAATTATTTTTTAAAAATATTGCGTAAATGCAAAAAGTGAAGTCTAACACCTTGAAAAATATCAATTATAATATTTTTCGAAACAATTCCAATATTTCCTTCTATAACGAGCAAAATAGTTAATTTTCAAGTTTTCCTATTAAAAACTCCAAAATTGAAAACTAACACATGCAAATTTATGTTTTTTTCAAATTAAAAAAAATTGAAAAAAAATACAAAAAGTGAAGTCTAACTCCTTAAAAAATTCCAATTATCAAATTTTCAAAACAATTCCATGATTTCTGTCTAGAACGAGCAAATACTTCGTTTTTGTGTTTTCTTCAAAAAAACTCCCAAATTGAAGACTAACATGCGAATTTCTATTTTTTTCAAATAAAAAAAAAAAAAAATACAAAAATTGAAGTCTAACACCTTCGAAAAAATCAATTATCATATTTTTCTAATAAATGCCAAAAGTGATGTCTAAAACGAATAAGATACATAATTTTCATGTTTTCCATAAAAAAATCGAAAATGGAAGACTAACACATGATAATTTCTATTATTTTTTAAAAAAATTGCCTAAATGTAAAAAATGAAGTCTAACACCTTAAAAAATACCAATTATCAAAATTTCAAAACAATTCCATGATTTCTGTCTGGAACGGGAAAAATACTTAATTTTCATGTTTTCCTCAAAAAAAGTCCCAAATTGAAGACTAACACATACGAATTTCTATTTTTCAAATTATAAAATTTGAAAAAAACGCAAAAATTGAAGTCTAATACCTTAAATATTTTTTTGTCATGTTTATCAAATAAATGCCAAATTTTTTGTCTAAAACAAATAAGATACTTAATTTTCATGTTTTCCATAAAAAAAATCGAAAATCAAAGACTAACACATAATAATTTCTATTGTTTTTTTAAAAAATTGCGTAAATGCAAAAAGTGAAGCCTAACACCTTCAAAAATATCAATTATGATATTTTTCGAAACAATTCCAATATTTCCTTCTATGACGAGCAAAATATTAATTTTCAAGTTTATCTATTAAAAACTCCAAAATTGAAAACTAACACATGCAAATTTCTGTTTTTTTAAAATTAAAAAAATATGAAAAAAAATACAAAAAGTGAAGTCTAACACCTTAAAAAAATACCAATTATGAAATTTTCAAAACAATTCCATGATTTCTGTCTAGAATGAGCAAATACTTCGTTTTTGTGTTTTCCTCAAAAAAACTCCCAAATTGAAGACTAACAAATGCGAATTTCAATTTTTTTTCAAATTAAAAAAATAAAAAAAAAAAATGCAAAAATTGAAGTCGAACTCCTTCGAAAAAATCAATTATCATGTTTTTCTAATAAATGCCAAAAGTGATGTCTAAAACGAACAAGATACATAATTTTCATGTTTTCCATAAAAAAATCGAAAATGGAAGACTAGCACATGCTAATTTCTATTATTTTTAAAAAAAATTGAGTAAATATAAAAAGTGAAGTCTAACACCTTCAAAAATACCAATTAACAAATTTTCAAAACATTTCCATGATTTCTGTCTAGAACGAACAAATACTTCGTTTTTGTGATTTCCTCATAAAATCTCCCAAATTGAAGACTAACACATTCGAATTTCTATTTTTTTAAAATTAAAAAAAAAAAATTGCAAAAATTGAAGTCTAACACCTTCGAAAAAAAAATCAATTATCATGTTTTTCTAATAAATGACAAAAGTGATGTCTAAAACGAATAAGATACATAATTTTTATGTTTTCCATAAAAAAATCGAAAATGGAAGACTAACACATGCTAATTTCTATTATTTTTTAATAAAATTGCGTAAAAGTAAAAAGTGAAGTCTAACACCTTAAAAAATATCAATTATAAAAATTTCAAGACAATTCCATGATTTCTGTCTGGAATGAGCAAAATACTTAATTTTCATGTTTTCCTCAAAAAAAGTCCCAAATTGAAGACTAACACATGCGAATTTCTATTTTTTCAAATTAAAAAAATAAAAAAATTGCAAAAATTGAAGTCTAACACCTTCAAAAAATCAATTATCATGGTTTTCAAATAAATGCCAGATTTTTTTGTCTAAAACAAATACAATACTTAATATTCATGTTTTCCATAGAAAAATCGAAAATGGAAGACTAACACATGATAATTTCAATTATTTTTTAAAAATATTGCGTAAATGCAAAAAGTGAAGTCTAACACCTTGAACAATATCAATTATAATATTTTTCGAAACAATTCCAATATTTCCTTCTATAACGAGCAAAATAGTTAATTTTCAAGTTTTCCTATTAAAAACTCCCAAATTGAAAACTAACACATGCAAATTTCAGTTTTTTTCAAATTAAAAAATGGAAAAACATACAAAAAGTGAACTCTAACGCTTTCAAAAATACCAATTATCAAATTTTCATAACAATTCCATAATTTCTGTCTAGAACGAGAAAATACTCAATTTTTTGTGTGTCCTCAAAAAAACATCCAAATTGAAGACTAACATATGCAAATTTCTATTTGTTTCAAATTCAAAAAAATTTAAAAAAAAATGCAAAAATTGAAGTCTAACACCATCAAAAAAATCAATTATCATGTTTTTCTAATAAATGCCCAAATTGACGTCTGAAACTGATAAGAAACATAATTTTCATGTTTTCCAAAACAAAATCGAAAATGAAAGACTAACACATGATAATTTCTATTATTTTTTTAAAAAAATAGCGTACATGTAAAAAGTGATGTCTAACACATTCAAAAATATGGATTATCAAAATTTCATAACAATTCCATGATTCCTGTCTATAACGAGCAAAATACTTAATTTTCATGTTTTACTCAAAAAAGTCCCAAATTGAAGTGTAACACAAGCAAAATACTCAATTTTCATGTCGTACTCAAAATACTCCGTAATTGAAGACTAACACACACAAATTTTAATTTTTCAAAAATTTCTTCCAAATGCAAAAAAAGAAGTCTAAAACCTCTAAAAAAATTCAATTATGATATTTTTTTAAAAAAATTTAAAATTGAAGTGTAACACAAGCAAAATACTCAATTTTCATGTCGTACTCTAAAAACCCTGTAATCCAAGACTAACACACAAATTTGAATTTTTTCAAAAATTTCTTGAAAATGCAAAAACTGAAGTCTAACACATTCAAAAAATTCAATTAAAATATTTTTTTTAAAAAATGCTAAAATTGAAGTGTAACACAAGCAAAATACTAAATTTTCATGTCGTACTCAAAATACTCCGTAATTGAAGACTAGCACACACAAATTTTAATTTTTTCAAAAATTTCGTAAAAATACAAAAATAGAAGTCTAACACCTTCAAAAAAATGCAATTATGATATTTTAAAAAAAAATGTTAAAATTGAAGTGTATTACAAGCAAAATATTCAATTTTCATGCCGTACTGAAAATACTCAGTAATTGAAGATTAACACACACAAATTTCAATTTTTTCAAAAATGTCTTCGAAATGCAAAAACCGAAGTCTAACACCTTCAGAAAATTCAATTGCGATATTTAAAAAAAAAATGTTAAAATTAAAGTACAACACAAGCAAAATACTCAATTTTCATGTCGTACTCAAAATACTCCGTAATTGGAGACTAGCACACACGAATTTCATTTTTTTCAAAAATTTCGTATAAATGCAAAAACTGAAGTCTAACACCTTCAAGAAAATCAACTATTATATATTTTTTAAAAATGTCAAAATTGAAGTATAACACAAGCAAAATAATCAATTTTCAAGTCGTACTAAAAATACTCCGTAATTGAAGACTAACACAGAGAAATTTAAATTTTATTTAAAAATTTCTTAAAAATGCAAAAAATGAAGTCTCACACCTTCAAAAAATTTCAATTAAGATATGTTTTTTAAAAATGTTAAAATTTAAGTGTAAAACAAGCAAAATCCTCAATTTTCAAGTCGCACTAAAAATACTCCGTAATTGAAGACAAACACACAAAAATTTAAAATTTTTTCAAAAATTTCTTAAAAATGCAAAAACAGAAGTATAACACCTTAAAAAAATTAAGTTATGATATTTTTAATAAAAATGTTAAAATTTAAGTGTAACACAAGAAAAATGCTCAATTTTCATGTCATACTCAGAGTACTCCGTAATTGAAGACTAACACACACAAATTTCAATATTTTGGAAAATTTCATAAAAATGCAAAAACTGAAGTCTAACACCATCAAAAAAATTCAATTATAATATTTTTAAATTTTTTTTAAAAAATTTAAGTGTAACACTAGCAAAATAATCAATTTTGATGTCGTTCTCAAAATACTTTGTAATTGAAGACTAACACATACAAATTTCAATTTTTTCAAAAATTGAAGTCTAACCCCTTCAAAAAATTCAATTATGATTTTTTTTTAGAAAATCTTAAAATTGAAGTGTAACACAAGCAAAATACTCAATTTTCATGTCGTTCTCAAAATACTCCGTAATTGAAGACTAACACACACAAATTTCAATTTTTTCAAAAATTTCTTAAAATCGCAAAACTGAAGTCTAACACCTTCAAAAAATTTCAATTATGATATGTTTTTTAAAAATGTTAAAATTGAAGTGTAAAACAAGAAAAATCCTCAATTTTCAAGTCGCACTCAAAATACTCCGTAATTGAAGACTAACACACACAAATTTCAATTTTTCAAAATTTAAAAAAAAATGCAAAATCAGAAGTCTAACACCTTAAAAAAATTAAGTTATAATATTTTTAATAAAAATGTTAAAATTTAAGTGTAACACAAGCAAAATGCTCAATTTTCATGTCATACTCAGAATACTCCGTAATTGAAGACTAACACACACACAAATTTCAATATTTTGGAATATTTCATAAAAACGCAAAAACTGAAGTCTAACACTTTCAAAAAATTCAAATTTAATATTTAAAAAAAAAATGTTAAAACATAAGTGTAACACTAGCAAAATAATCAATTTTGATTTCGTTCTCAAAATACTCCGTAATTGAAGACTAACACACACAAATTTCAATTTTTTCAAAAATTGAAGTCTAACACCTTCAAAAAATTTCAATTAAGTTATGTTTTTTAAAAATATTAAATTTGAAGTGTAAAACAAGCAAAATCCTCAATTTTCATGTCGCACTCAAAATACTCCGTAATTGAAGACTAACAAACACAAATTTCAATTTTTCAAAAATTTCTTAAAAATGCAAAAACAGAAGTCTAACTCCTTCAAAAAATTCAGTTATGATATTTTTAATAAAAATGATAAAATTTAAGTGTAACACAAGCAAAATGCTCAATTTTCATGTCATACTCAGAATACTCCGTAAT
Organism: Luzula sylvatica; assembly: GCA_946800325.1. Classification (NCBI taxonomy): domain Eukaryota; kingdom Viridiplantae; phylum Streptophyta; class Magnoliopsida; order Poales; family Juncaceae; genus Luzula; species Luzula sylvatica. The sequence goes on from OX326956.1 coordinate 23,281,250, forward strand.
TGAAGACTAACACACACAAATTTCTATATTTTGGAAAATTTCATAGAAATGCAAAAACTGAAGTCTAACACTTTCAAAAAATTCAATTATAATATTTTTTTAAAAAAATGTTAAGACTTAAGTGTAACACTAGCAAAATAATCAATTTTGATGTCGTTCTCAAAATACTCCGTAATTGAAGACTCACACACACAAATTTCAATTTTTTCAAAAATTGAAGTCTAACCTTCAAAAAATTCAATTATGATTTTTTTTTAGAAAATGTTACAATTGAAGTGTAACACAATAAAAATACTCAATTTTCATGTCGTACTCAAAATACTCCGTAATTGAAGACTAACACACACAAATTTCAATTTTTTTGTAAAAAAATCTTAAAAATGCAAAAACAGAAGTCTGACACCTTAAAAAAATTCAGTAATGATATTTTTTTTAAAAATTGATAAAATTCAAGTATAACACAAGAAAAATACTCAATTTTAATGTCGTACTCAAAATACTCCGTAATTGAAGACTAACACATACAAATTTGAATTTTTTGAAAAATTTCTTAAAAATGCAAAAACCGAAGTCCAACGCATTCAAAAAATTCATTTGCGATATTTTTTTAAATTTTTTTAAAATTGAAGTATGACACAAGCAAAATACTCAATTTTCATGTCGTAATCAAAATACTCCGTAATTGGAGACTAGCACAAACGAATTTCATTTTTTTCAAAAATATCTTGAAAATGCAAAAAATGAAGTCTCACCACACCTTCAAAAAATTTCAATGAAGATATGTTTTTTAAAAATCAATTAAGATATTTTTTTAAAAATTTCAAATTGAAGTATAACACAAACAAAATAATCAATTTTCATGTCGTACTGAAAATACTCCGTAATTGAAGACTAACACACACAAATTTCCATTTTTCAAAAATTTCTTAAAAATGCAAAAACAGAAGTCTAACACCTTAAAAAAAATTCAGTTATGATATTTTTAAAAAAAATGTAAAAATTTAAGTGTAACACAAGCAAAATGGTCAATTTTCATGTCATACTCAAAATACTCCGTAATTGAAGACTAGCAGACACGAATTTAATTTTTTTCAAAAATTTCGTAAAAATGCATAAACTGAAGTCTAACACCTTCAAAAAAATCAATTAAGATATTTTTTAAGAAATGTCAAAATTGAAGTATAACACAAGCAAAATAATCAATTTTCAAGTCGTACTAAAAATACTCTGTAATTGAATTTTTTCAATAATTTCTTCAAAATGCAAAAAATGAAGTCTCACACCTTCAAAAAATTTCAATTAAGATATGTTTTTTAAAAATGTTAAAATTGAAGTGTAAAACAAGCAAAATCCTCAATTTTCATGTCGCACTCAAAATACTGCGTAATTGAAGACTAACACACACAAATTTCAATTTTTCAAAAATTTCTTAAGAATGCATAAACAGAAGTCTAGCACCTTCAAAAAATTCAGTTATGATATTTTTAATAAAAATGTTAAAATTTAGGTGTAACACAAGCAAAATGCTCAATTTTCATGTCATACTCAGAATACTCCGTAATTGAAGACTAACACACACAAATTTCAATATTTTGGAAAATTTCATAAAGATGCAAAAACTGAAGTCTAACAACACCTTCAAAAAATTCAATTATAATATTTTTTTTAAAAAATGTTAACACTTAAGTGTAACACTAGCAAAATAATCAATTTTGACGTCGTTCTCAAAATACTCCGTAATTGAAGACTAACACACACAAATTTGAATTTTTTCAAAAATTGAAGTCTAACCTTTAAAAAATTCAATTATGATTTTTTTTTAGAAAATGTTACAATTGAAGTGTAACACAATAAAAATACTCAATTTTCATGTCGTACTCAAAATACTCCGTAATTGAAGACTAACACACACAAATTTCAATTTTTTGTAAAAAAATCTAAAAAATGCAAAAACAGAAGTCTCAAACCTTAAAAAAATTCAGTAATGATATTTTTTTTAAAAATCGATAAAATTCAAGTATAACACAAGAAAAATACTCAATTTTCATGTCGTACTCAAAATACTCCGTAATTGAAGACTAACAAACACAAATTTCAATTTTTTGAAAAATTTCTTAAAAATGCAAAAACCGAAGTCCAACACATTCAAAAAATTCAATTGCGATATTTTTTAAAAAAATGTTAAAATTGAAGTATGACACAAGAAAAATACTCAATTTTCATGTCGTACTCAAAATACTCCTTAATTGGAGACTAGCACACACGAATTTCATATTTTTCAAACATTTCGTAAAAATGCAAATACTAAAGTCTAACACCTTCAAAAAAATCAATTCAGATATTTTTTAAAAAATGTCAAATTGATGTATAACACAAGCAAAATAAACAATTTTCATGTCGTACTAAAGATACTCCGTAATTGAAGACTTACACACAGAAATTTCAATTTTTTTTCAAAAATATCTTGAAAATGCAAAAAATGATGTCTCACCACACCATCAAAATACTCCGTAATTGAAGACTAACACATAAAAATTTCAAGTAAGATATGTTTTTTAAAAATGTTAAAATTGAAGTGTAACACAAGCAAAATCCTCAATTTTCATGTCGCACTCAAAATACTCCGTAATTGAAGACTAACACACACAAATTTCCATTTTTCAAAAATTTCTTAAAAATGCAAAAAACAGAAGTCGTCTTTAAAAAAATTCAGTTATGATATTTTAAAAAAAAATGTTAAAATTTAAGTGTAACACAAGGAAAATGTTCAATTTTCATGTCATACTCAAAATACTACGTAATTGAAGACTAGCACGCACGAATTTAATTTTTTTCAAAAATTTCGTAAAAATTCAAAAACGGAAGTCTAACATCTTCAAAAAAATCAATTAAGATATTTTTTAAGAAATGTCAAAATTGAAGTATAACACAAGCAAAATAATCAATTTTCAAGTCGTACTAAAAATACTGTATAATTGATTTTTTTCAAAAATTTCTTCAAAATGCAAAAAATGAAGTCTCACACCTTCAAAAAATTTCAATTAAGATATGTTTTTTAAAAATGTTAAAATTGAAGTGTAAAACAAGCAAAATCCTCAATTTTCATGTTGCACTCAAAATACTCCGTAATTGAAGACTAACACACACAAATTTGAATTTTTAAAAAATTTCTTAAAAATGCAAAAACAGAAGCCTAACACCTTCAAAAAATTCAGTTATGATATTTTTAATAAAAATGTTAAAATATAAGTGTAACACAAGCAAAATGCTCAATTTTCATGTCATACTCAGAATACTCCGTAATTGAAGACTAACACACACAAATTTCAATATTTTGGAAAATTTTCATAAAGATGCAAAACTGAAGTCTAACACCTTCAAAAAATTAAATTATAATATTTAAAAAAAAAATGTTAAAACTTAAGTGTAACACTAGCAAAATAGTCAATTTTGATGTCGTTCTCAAAATACTCCATAATTGAAGACTAACACACACAAATTTCAATTTTTTCAAAAATTGAAGTCTAACAACTTCAAAAAATTCAATTATAATTTATTTTAGAAAATGTTACAATTGAAGTGTAACACAATAAAAATACACAATTTTCATGTCGTACTCGAAATACTCCGTAATTGAAGACTAACACACACAAATTTCAATTTTTTGTAAAAAAATCTTTAAAATGAAAAAACGGAAGTCTAACACCTTAAAAAATTTCAGTAATGATATTTTTTTTTAGAATTGATAAAATTCAAGTATAACACAAGAAAAATACTCAATTTTCATGTCGTACTCAAAATACTCCGTAATTGAAGACTAACACACGCAAATTTCAATTTTTTGAAAAATTTCTTAAAAATGCAAAAACAGAAGTCCAACACATTCAAAAAATTCAATTGCAATATTTTTTAAAAAAATGTTAAAATTGAAGTATGACACAAGCAAAATACTCAATTTTCATGTCGTACTCAAAATACTCCGTAATTGGAGACTAGCACACACGAATTTCATTTTTTTCAAAAATTTCGTAAAAATGCAAAAACTAAAGTCTAACACCTTCAAAAAAATCAATTAAGATATTTTTTTAAAAATTTCAAATTGAAGTATAACACAAGCAAAATAATCAATTTTCAAGTTGTACTAAAAATACTCCGTAATTGAAGACTCACACACAAAAATTTCAATTGTTTTTCAAAAATATCTTGAACATGCAAAAAATGAAGTCTCACCACACCTTCAAAAAATTTCAATGAAGATATGATTTTTAAAAATGTTAAAATTGAAGTGTAACACAAGCAAAATCCTCAATTTTCATGTCGCACTCAAAATACTCCGTAATTGAAGACTAACACACACAAATTTCCATTTTTCAAAAATTTCTTAAAAATACAAAAACAGAAGTCTAACACCTTAAAAAAATTCAGTTATGATATTTTTAATAAAAATGTTCAAATTTAAGTGTAACACAAGCAAAATGCTCAATTTTCATGTCATACTCAAAATACTCCGTAATTGAAGACTAGCACACACGAATTCAATTTTTTTCAAAAATTTCGTAAAAATGCATAAACTGAAGTCTAACACCTTCAAAAAAATCAATTAAGATATTTTTTAAGAAATGTCAAAATTGAATTATAACACAAGCAAAATAATCAATTTTAAGTCGTATTAAAAATACTCTGTAATTGAAGACTAACACACAGAAATTTCATTTTTTTTTCAAAAATATCTTGAAAATGCAAATAATGAAGTCTCAGCACACCTTCAAAAAATTACAATTAAGATACGTTTTTAAAAAATGTTAAAATTGAAGTGTAACACAAGCAAAATCCTCAATTTTCATGTCGCACTCAAAATACTCCGTAATTGAAGACTAACACACACAAATTTCAATTTTTCAAAAATTTCTTACAAATGGAAAAACAGAAGTCTAACACCTTAAAAAAATTCAGTTATGATATTTTCAAAAAAAGTGTTAATTTTTAAGTGTAACAAAAGCAAAATGCTCAATTTTCATGTCATACTCAAAATACTCCGTAATTGAAGACTAGCACACACGAATTTAATTTTTTTCAAAAATTTCGTAAAAATGCAAAAACTGAAGTCTAACACCTTCAAAAAAATCAATAAGATATTTTTTTAGAAATGTCAAAATTAAATTATAACACAAGCAAAATAATCAATTTTCAAGTCGTACTAAAAAATTTAGTAATTGAGGACTAACACAACGAAATTTCAATTTTTTTTCAAAAATTTCTTAAAAATAAAAAAAATGAAGTCTCACACCTTCAAAAAATTTCAATCAACATATGTTTTTTAAAAATGTTAAAATTGAAGTTTAAAGGAAGCAAAATCCTCAATTTTCAAGTCACACTCAAAATACTCCGTAATTGAAGACTAACACACACAAATTTCAATTTTTCAAAAATTTCTTAAAAATGCATAAACAGAAGTCTAGCACCTTCAAAAAATTCAGTGATGATATGTTCAATAAAAATGTTAAAATTTAAGTGTAACACAAGCAAAATTCTCCATTTTCATGTCATACTCAAAATACTCCGTAATTGAAGACTAACACTCACAAATTTCAATATTTTGGAAAATTTCATAAAGATGCAAAAACTGAAGTCTAACAACACCTTCAAAAAATTCAATTATAATATTTTTTTTAAAAAATGTTAAAACTTAAGTGTAACGCTAGAAAAATAATCAATTTTGACGTCGTTCTCAAAATACTCCGTAATTGAAGACTAACACACACAAATTTCAATTTTTTCAAAAATTGAAGTCTAACACCTTCACAAAATTCAATTATGATTTTTTTTTAGAAAATGTTACAATTGAAGTGTAACACAATAAAAATACTCAAATTTCATGTCGTACTAAAAATACTCAGTAATTGAAGACTAACACACACAAATTTCAATTTTTTGTAAAAAATTCTTAAAAATGCAAAAACAGAAGTCTAACACCTCAAAAAAATTCGGTAATGATATTTTTTTTAAAAATTGATAAAATTCAAGTATAACATAACAAAAATACTTGATTTTAATGTCGTACTCAAAATACTCCGTAATTGAAGACTAACACACACAAATTTCAAATTTTTGAAAAATTTCTTAAAAATGCAAAAAACGAAGTCTAACACCTTCAAAAAATTCAATTGCGATATTTTATAAAAAAATGGTGAAATTGAAGTATAACACAAGAAAAATACTCAATTTTCATGGCGTACTCAAAATACTCCGTAATTGGAGACTAGCACACACGAATTTCATTTTTTTCAAAAATTTCGTAAAAATGCAAAAACTAAAGTCTAACACCTTCAAAAAAATCAATTAAGATATTTTTTTTAAAATTTCAAATTGAAGTATAACACAAGCAAAATAAACAATTTTCAAGTCGTACTAAAGATACTCCGTAATTGAAGACTTACACACAGAAATTTCAATTTTTTTTCAAAAATATCTTGAAAATGCAGAAAATGAAGTCTCACCACACCTTCAAAAAATTTCAATTAAGATATGTTTTTTAAAAATGTTAAAATTGAAGTGTAACACAAGCAAAATCCTCAATTTTCATGTCGCACTCAAAATACTCCGTAATTGAAGACTAACACACACAAATTTCAATTTTTCAAAAATTTCTTAAAAATGCAAAAAGAGAAGTCTAACACCTTAAAAAAATTCAGTTATGATATTTTAAAAAAAAATGTTAAAATTTAAGTGTAACACAAGCAAAATGCTCAATTTTCATGTCGTACTCAAAATACTACGTAATTGAAGACTAGCACACACGAATTTCATTTTTTTGGAAAATTTCATAAAGATGCAAAAACTGAAGTCCACCTTCAAAAATTATAATATTTAAAAAAAAAATGTTAAAACTTAAGTGTAAGACTAGCAAAATAATCAATTTTGATGTCGTTCTCAAAATACTCCATAATTGAAGACTAACACACACAAATTTCAATTTTTTCAAAAATTGAAGTCTAACACCTTCAAAAAATCCAATTATGATTTTTTTTAGAAAATGTTACAATTGAAGTGTAACACAATAAAAATACTCAATTTTCATGTCGTACTCGAAATACTCCGTAATTGAAGACTAACACACACAAATTTCAATTTTTTGTAAAAAAATCTTAAAAATGCAAAAACAGATGTCTAACACCTTAAAAAAATTCAGTAATGATATTTTTTTAAAAATTTGATAAAATTCAAGTATGACACAAGAAAAATACTCAATTTCCATGTCGTACTCAAAATACTCCGTAATTGAAGACTAACACACACAAATTTCAATTTTTTGAAAATTTCTTAAAAATGCAAAAACCGAAGTCCAACACATTCAAAAAATTCAATTGCGATATTTTTTAAAAAAATGTTAAAACTGAAGTATGACACAATCGAAATACTCAATTTTCTTGTCGTACTCAAAATACTCCGTAATTGGAGACTAGCACACACGAATTTCATTTTTTTCAAAAATTTCGTAAAAATGCAAAAACTAAAGTCTAACACCTTCAAAAAAATCAATTAAGATATTTTTTTAAAAATTTCAAATTGAAGTATAACACAAGGAAAATAATCAATTTTCAAGTCGTACTAAAAATACTCCGTAATTGAAGACCAAAACCCAAAAATTTCAATTTTTTTCAAAAATATCTTGAAAATGCAAAAAATGAAGTCTCACCACACCTTCAAAAAATTTCAATGAAGATATGCTTTTTAAAAATGTTAAAATTGAAGTATAACATAAGCAAAATCCACAATTTTCATGTCGCACTCAAAATACTCAGTAATTGAAGACTAACACACACAAATTTTCATTTTTCAAAAAATTTTTAAAAATTGAAAAACAGAAGTCTAACACCTTAAAAAAATTCAGTTATGATATTTTTTAAAAAAATGTAAAAATTTAATTGTAACACAAGCAAAATGCTCAATTTTCATGTCATACTCAAAATACTCCGTAATTGAAGACTAGCACACACGAATTTAATTTTTTTCAAAAATTTCGTAAAAATGCATAAACTGAAGTCTAACACCTTCAAAAAAATCAATTAAGATTTTTTTTTAAGAAATGTCAAAATTGAAGTATAACACAAGCTAAATAATCAATTTTCAAGTCGTATTAAAAATACTCTGTAATTGATTTTTTTCAATAATTTCTTCAAAATGCAAAAAATGAAGTCTCACACCTTCAGAAAATTTCAATTAAGATATGATTTTTAAAAATGTTAAAATTGAAGTGTAAAACAAGCAAAATCCTCCATTTTCAAGTCGCACTCAAAATACTCCGTAATTGAAGACTAACACACACAAATTTGAATTTTTCAAAAATTTCTTAAAAATGCAAAAACAGAAGTCTAACACCTTCAAAAAATTCAGTAATGATATTTTTAATACAAATGTTATAATTTAAGTGTAACACAAGCAAAATGCTCAATTTTCATGTCATACTCAGAATACTCCGTAAATGAAGACTACCACACACAACTTTCAATTTTTTGGAAAATTTCATAAAAATGCAAAAACTAAAGTCTAACACCTTAAAAAAATTTCAATTATAATATTTTTTTAAAAAAATGTTAAAACTGAAGTGTAACACTAGCAAAATAATCAATTTTGATGTCGTTCTCATAATACTCCGTAATTGAAGACTAACACACAAAAATTTCAATTTTTTCAAAAATTGAACTCTAACACCTTCAAAAAATTCAATTATGATTTTTTTTAGAAAATGTTACAATTGAAGTGTAACACAACAAAAATACTCAATTTTCATGTCGTACTCAAAATACTCCGTAATTGAAGACTAAGACACACACACATTTCTATTTTTTGTAAAAAAGTCTTAAAAATGCAAAAACAGAAGTCTAACACCTTCAAAAAATTCAGTAATGATATTTTTTTTAAAAATTGATAAAATTCAAGTATAACACAAGAAAAACACTAAATTTTCATGTCGTACACAAAATACTCCGTAATTGAAGACTAACACACATAAATTTCAATTTTTTGAAAAATTTCTTAATAATGCAAAAACCGAAGTCTAACACATTCAAAAAATTCAATTGCGATATTTTTTAAAAAAATGTTAAAATTGAAGTATGACACAAGCAAAATACTCAATTTTCATGTCGTACTCAAAATACTCCGTAATTGGAGACTAGCGCACACGAATTTCATTTTTTTCAAAAATTTCGTAAAAATGTAAAAACTAAAGTCTAACACCTTCAAAAAAATTAATTAAGATATTTTTTTAAAAAAATGTTAAAACTTAAGTGTAACACTAGCAAAATAATCAATTTTGAGGTCGTTCTCGAAATACTCCGTAATTGAAGACTAACACACACAAATTTCAATATTTTTCAAAAATTGAAGTCTAACACCTTCAAAAAATTGAATTATGATTTTTTAGAAAATGTCACAATTGAAGTGTAACACAATAAAACTACTCAATTTTCAGGTCTTACTCAAAATACTCCGTAATTGAAGACTAACACACACAAATTTCAATTTTTTGTAAAAAAATCTTACAAATGCAAAAACAGAAGTCCAACACATTAAATAAATTCAGTAATGATATTTTTTTAAAAAATTGATAAAATTCAAGTTTAACACAAGAAAAATACTAAATTTTCATGTCGTACTCAAAATACTCCGTAATTGAAGACTAGCACACACGAATTTAATTTTTTTTAAAAATTTCGTAAAAATGCATAAACTGAAGTCTAACACCTTCAAAAAAATCAATTAAGATATTTTTCAAGAAATGTCAAAATTGAAGTATAACACAAGCAAAATAATCAATTTTCAAGTCGTATTAAAAATACTATGTTATTGAATTTTATCAATAATTTCTTCAAAATGCAAAAAATGAAATCTCACACCTTCAGAAAATTTCAATTAAGATATGTTTTTTAAAAATGTTAAAATTGAAGTGTAAAACAAGCAAAATCCTCAATTTTCCTGTCGCACTCAAAATACTCCGTAATTGAAGACTAACACACACAAATTTGAATTTTTCAAAAATTTCATAAAAATGCAAAAACAGAAGTCTAACACCTTCAAAAAATTCAGTTATGATATTTTTAATAAAAATGTTAAAATTTAAGTGTAACACAAGCAAAATGCTCAATTTTCATGCCATACTCAGAATACTCCGTAATTGAAGACTAACACACACAAATTTCATTTTTTTGGAAAATTTCATAAAAATGCAAAAACTGAAGTCTAAACCTTCAAAAAATTCAATTATAATATTTTTTAAAAACAATGTTAAAACTTAAGTGTAACACTAGCAAAATAATCAATTTTGATGTCGTTCTCATAATACTCCGTAATTGAAGACTAACACACACAAATTTCAATTTTTTTCAAAAATTGAAGTCTAACACCTTCAAAAAATTCAATTATGATTTTTTTTAGAAAAAGTTACAATTGAAGTGTAACACAATAAAAATACTCAATTTTCATGTCGTACTCAAAATACTCCGTAATTGAAGACTAACACACACACATTTCTATTTTTTGTAAAAAAATCTTTAAAATGCAAAAACAGAAGTCTAACACCTTAAACAAATTCAGTAATGATATTTTTTTAAAAAATTGATAAAATTCAAGTATAACACAAGAAAAATACTAAATTTCCATGTCGTACACAAAATACTCCGTAATTGGAGACTAACACACACAAATTTCAATTTTTTGAAAAATTTCTTAATAATGGAAAAACCGAAGTCTAACACATTCAAAAAATTCAATTGCGATATTTTTTAAAAAAATGTTAAAATTGAAGTATGACACAAGCAAAATACTCAATTTTCATGTCGTACTCAAAATACTCCGTAATTGGAGACTAGCACACACGAATTTCATTTTTTTCAAAAATTTCGCAAAAATGTAAACACTAAAGTCTAACACCTTCAAAAAAATCAATCAAGATATTTTTTAAGAAATGTCAAAATTGAAGTATAACACAAGAAAAATAATCAATTTTCGAGTCGTACTAAAAATACTCCGTAATTGTATTTTTTCAAAAATTTCTTCAAAATGCAAAAAATGAAGTCTCACACCTTCAAAAAATTTCAATTAAGATATGTTTTTTAAAAATGTTAAAATTGAAGTGTAAAACAAGCAAAATCCTCAATTTTCATGTCGCACTCAAAATACTCCGTAATTGAAGACTAACACACACAAATTTGAATTTTTCAAAAATTTCTTAAAAATGCAAAAACAGAAGTCTAACACGTTCAAAAAATTCAGTTATGATATTTTTAATAAAAATGTTAAAATTTAAGTGTAACACAAGCAAAATGCTCAATTTTCATGTCATACTCAGAATACTCCGTAATTGAAGACTAGCATACTCAAATTTCAATATTTTGGAAAATTTCATAAAAATGCAAAAACTGAAGTCTAACACCTTCAAAAAATTCAATTATAATATTTTTTTAAAAAAATTGTAAAACTTGAGTGTAACACTAGCAAAATAATCAATTTTGATGTCGTTCTCATAATACACCGTAATTGAAGACTAACACACACAAATTTCAATTTTTTCAAAAACTGAAGTCTAACACCTTCAAAAAAATCAATCAAGATATTTTTTAAGAAATGTCAAAATTGAAGTATAACACAAGAAAAATAATCAATTTTCAAGTCGTACTAAAAATACTCTGTAATTGAATTTTTTCAAAAATTTCTTCAAAATGCAAAAAATAAGTCTCACACCTTCAAAAAATTTCAATTAAGATATGTTTTTTAAAAATGTTAAAATTGAAGTGTAAAACAAGCAAAATCCTCAATTTTCATGTCGCACTCAAAATACTCCGTAATTGAAGACTAACACACACAAATTTGAATTTTTCAAAAAATTCTTAAAAATGCAAAAACAAAAGTCTAACACCTTCAAAAAATTCAGTTATGATATTTTTAATAAAAATGTTCAAATTTAAGTGTAACACAAGCAAAATGCTCAATTTTCATGTCATACTCAGAATACTCCGTAATTGAAGACTAACACACACAAATTTCAGTATTTTGGAAAATTTCATAAAAATGCAAAAACTGAAGTCTAACACCTTCAAAAAATTCAATTATAATATTTTAAAAAAAAATGTTAAAACTTAAGTGTAACACTAGCAAAATAATCAATTTTGATGTCTTTCTCAAAATACTCCGGAATTGAATTGAAGTCTAACACCTTCAAAAAATTCAATTATGATTTTTTTTAGAAAATGTTACAATTGAAGTGTAACACAATAAAAATACTCAATTTTCATTTCGTACTCAAAATACTCCGTAATTGAAGACTAACACACACACATTTCTATTTTTTGTAAAAAAAATCATAAAAATGCAAAAACAGAAGTCTAACACCTTAAAAAAAATTCAATAATGATATTTTTTTTAAAAATTGATAAAATTCAAGTATAAGACAAGAAAAATACTAAATTTTCATGCCATACTCAAAATTATCCGTAATTGAAGACTAACACACACAAATTTCAATTTTTTGAAAAATTTCTTAAAAATGCAAAAACCGAAGTCTAACACATTCAAAAAATTCAATTGCGATATTTTTTAAAACAATGTTAAAATTGAAGTATGATACAAGCAAAATACTCAATTTTCATGTCGTACTCAAAATACTCCGTAATTGGAGACTAGCACACATGAAATTCATTTTTTTCAAAAATTTCGTAAAGATGCAAAAACTAAAGTCTAACACCTTCAAAAAAATATATTAAGATATTTTTTTAAAAATGTCAAATTGAAGTATAACACAAGGAAAATAATCAATTTTCAAGTCGTACTAAATATACTCCGTAATTGAAGACTAACACACAGAAATTTCATTTTTTTTCAACAATATCTTGAAAATGCAAAAAATGAAGTCTCACCACACCTTCAAATAATTTCAATTAAGATATTTTTTTTAAAAATGTTAAAATTGAACTATAACTCAAGGAAAATACTCAATTTTGATGCCGTACTCAAAATACTCCGTAATTGAAGACTAACACACACAAATTTCAATTTTTAAAAATATTTCTTAAAAATGCAAAAACTGAAGTCTAACACCTTCCAAAAATTCAATCAAGATATTTTTTAAAAAATGTTAAAATGGAAGTTTAACACACGCAAAATGCTCAATTTTCATGTCGTACTCAAAATACACCATTATTGAAGACACGGAAATTTCAATTTTTTCAAAAATTTGTTAGAAATGCAAAAACTGAAGTCTAACCCCTTCAAAAGTTAGAATTAAGATTTTTTTAAAAAATATTTTAAATTTGAAGGGTAACACAAGCATAATACTCAATTTTTATGTCGAATTGAAAATACTCAGTAATTGAAGACTAACACACACAAATTTCAATTTTTTCAAAAATTTCTTAAAAATGCAAAAACCGAAGTCTAACACCTTCAAGAAAACCAATTATAATATTTTTTTTTTAAAAATGTTAAAATTGAATTCTAACACAAGAAAAATACTCAATTTTCATGTCGTACTCAAAATACTATATAATTGAAGAGTAACACACACAAATTTCAATTTTTCAAAAATTTCTTTAAAAACCATAAATTTAAGTCTAACACCTTAAGAAAATTCAATTAAGATATTTTAAAAAGAATGATAAAATTGAAGTATAACACAAGAATAATACTTAACTTTCATGTCGTACTCAAAATACTCTGTAATTGAAGACTAACACACACACATTTCAATTTTTCAAAAATTTCTAAAAAATGCAAAAATAGAAGTCTAACACCTTAAAAAAAATTCAGTTACGATATTTTTAAAAAAAATGTTAAAATTTAAATGTAACACAAGCAAAATGCTCAATTTTCACGTCATACTCAAAATACTCCGTAATTGAAGACTAACACAAAGAAATTTCAATTTTTTCAAAAATTTCTTATAAATGCAAAAACTGAAGTCTAACACCTTCAAAAAATACAATTATGATATTTTTAATAAAATCTTAAAATGGAAGTTTAACACAAGTAAAATACTCAATATTCATGTCGTACTCAAAATACTCCATTATTGAAGACACACAAATTTCAATTTTTTCAAAAATTTCATAAAAATGCAAACACCGAAGTCTAACACCTTCAAGAAAACCAATTAAGATATTTTTTTTTAAAAATGTTAAAATTGAATTCTAACACAAGAAAAATACTCAATCTTCATGTCGTACTCAAAATACTCCATAATTGAAGACTAACACACACAAATTTCAATATTTCAAAAAATTCTTTAAAATGCAAAAATTTAAGTATAACACCTTAAAAAAATTCAATTAAGATATTTAAAAAATGATAAAATTGATGTATAACACAAGAAAAATACTCAATTTTCATGTCTTAATCGAAATACTCCGTAATTGAAGACTTAGACACACAAATTTCAATTTTTTTCAAAAATTTCGAAAAATGCAAAAACAGAAGTCTAACAGCTTCAAAAAATTCAATTATGATATTTTTTAAAAAAATATTAAAATGGAACTGTAACACAAGCAAAATTCTCAATTTTCACGTCGTTCTCAAAATACTCCGTAATTGAAGACTAACACACACAAATTCCAATTTTTTCAAAAATTTCTTAAAAATGCAAAAACTGAAGTCTAACACCTTCAAAAAATTCAAACAAGATATTTTTTAAAAAAATGTTAAAATATAAGTGCAACACAAGCAAAATACTCAATTTTTATGTCGTATTGAAAATACTCAGTAATTGAAGACTAACACACACAAATTTCAATTTTTTTAAAAATTTGTTGAAAGTGCAAAAACAGAAGTCTAACACCTTCAAAAATTCAATTAAGACGTTTTTTTTAAAAATTTAAAAATTGAATTCTAACACACGCAAAAAAAACAACTTTCATGTCGTACTCAACATACTCCATAATTGAAGACACACAAATTTCAATTTTATCAAAAATTTCGTAAAAATGCAAAAACAGAAGTCTAACACCTTCAAAAAATTCAATTTATATATTTTTTTAAAAAATAATAAAATTGAAGTGTAACACAAGCAAAATATGCAATTTTTATATCGTCCTCAAAATACTCCATAATTAAAGACTATCACACACAAATTTCAATTTTTTCAAAAATTTATTAAAAATGCAAAAACCGAAGACACCTTCCAAAATTTCAATTAAGATATTTTTTTAAAAAAATGTTAAAATTAAAGTATAACACATAGCCAACTAGAGTTAGCCTAGTTGGTCACACCTCTTGGCTAGGGAGCGAGAGGTGTGGGGTTCGATTCCCGACGGAGACACTGAATTATAGATTAAATGTTAAATGAGTGAATAGAATGTGTGGCCTACGGGTTTGTAATAAAAAAAATAATAAAAAAATTAAAAAAAAAAAAGAGATTGTATTCTGAAGTGGGACTTTGAGCCCTCTCCGAATTTACTCAAAAAAAAAAAAAAAAAAGTATAACACATACAAAATAATTAATTTTCATGTCGTACTCAAAATACTCCGTAACTGAAGACAAATTTCATTTTTTTTCAAAAAATTCTTAAAAATGCATAAACTGAAATCTAACACCTTCAAAAAATTCAATTAAGATATTTTTTTTAAAAATGTTAAAAATAAAGTGTAACACAAGAAAAGTACTCAATTTTCATGTCGTACTCAAAATACTCTGTATGAAGACTAACACACAAATTTCAATTTTTCGAAAATTTCATGAAAAAGGCTAAAACAGAATTCTAACACCTTCAAAAAATCCAATTCTGATATTTTTTTAAAAATATTAAAATTGAAGTGTAACAAAAGAAAAATACTCAATTTTCATATCGTACTCAAAATACTCCGTAATTGAAGACTAACACAAAAAAATTTCAATTTTCTCAAAAATTTCTTAAAAATGCAAAAACTGAAATCTAACACCTTCCAAAAACCAATTAAGATTTTTTTTTTTAAATGTTGAAATTGAAGTCTCACACAAGCAAAATACTCAAATTTCATGCCGTGCTCAAAATACTCGGTAATTGAAGACTATAACACACAAATTTCAATTTTTTCGAAAATTTCTTAAAAAGGCAAAACCTTGTCTAACACCTTCCAAAAATCCAATTTAGATATTTTCTTAAAAATATGTCGAAATTGAAGCGTAACACAAATAAAATACTCAATTTTCATCCCGTACTCAAAATACTCCGTAATTGAAGACTAACACACACAAATTTCATTTTTTTCAAAAATTTCTTAAAAATGCAAAAACAGAAATCTAACACCTTCAAAAAATTCCATTAAGATATTTTTTTAAAAAATAATAAAATTGAAGTGTAACACAAGAAAAGTACTCAATTTTCATGTCGTACACAAAATACATCGTACTTCAAGAATAGCACACACAAATTTCAATTTTTTCAAAATTTTTGTAAAAATGCAAAAACAGAAGTCTAACACCTTCAAAAAATTCAATCAAGATATTTTTTAAAAAAAATGTTAAAATTGAAGTGTAACACAAGCTAAATACTCAATTTTCATGTCGTACTCAAAATACTCCGTAATTGAAGACTAACACACACAAATTTTAATTTTTTTCAAAAATTTCTAAAGAATGCAATAACTGAAGTCCAAAACGAATAAGATACATAATTATCTTGTTTTCCATAAAAAAATCGAAAATGGAAGACTAATACATGACAATTTCTATTATTTTTAAAACAAATTGTGTAAATGAAAAAAGTGAAGTCTAACACCTTCAAAAATATCAATTATAATATTTTTCGAAACAATACCAATTTTTCCGTCTATAACAAGCAAAATAGTTAAGTGTCAAGTTTTCCTATAAGAAAATCCAAAATTGAAAACTATCACATGCAAATTTCTATTTTTTTCAAATTTTAATAAATTGGAAAAAAAATACAAAAACGGAAGTGCAACGCTTTCAAAAATACCAATTATCAAATTTTCAAAACAATTCCATTATTTCTGTCTAGAACGAGCAAATACTCTATTTTTTGGTTTCCTCAAAAAAACTCCCAAATTGAAGACTAGCACATGTGAATTTCTATTTTTTGCAAATTCAAAAAATTTTAAAAAATGCAAAAATTGAAGTCTAACACCTACAAAAAAAATCAATCATCATGTTTTTCGAATAAATGCCCAAATTGGTGTCTAAAACGAATACATAATTTTCATGTTTTCCAAAAAAAAAATCGAAAATGGAAGACTAACACATGATAATTTCTATTATTTTTAAAAAAAAATTCGTAAATGTAAAAAATGAAGTCTGACACCTTCAAAAATATGAATTATCAAAATTTCAAAACAATTCCATGATTTCTGTCTAAAACGAGCAAAATTCTTAATTTTCATGTTTTCCTCAAAAAAAGTCCCAAATTGAGGACTAACACATGCGAATTTCTATTTTTTCCAATTCAAAAAATTTAAAAAATAATGCAAAAATTGAAGTTTTAACACCTTCACAAAAATCAATTATCATGTTTTTCTAATAAATGCCCAAATTGATGTCTAAAACGAATAAGATACATAAATTTCATGTTTTCCCTTAAAAAACGAATATGGAAGAGTAACACATGATAATTTCTATTATTTTTAAAAAACAATTGCGTAAATGTAAAAAGTGAAGTCTAACACCTTCAAAATATGAATTATCAAAATTTCAAAACAATTCCCTGATATCTGTCTAAGACGACCAAATACTCAATTTTTGTGTTTTCTAAAAAAAATCCCAAATTGAAGACTAATACATGCGAATTTCTATTTTTGTCAAATTCAAAAAATTTTGAAAAAATGCAAAAATTGCAGTCTAACACCTTCAAAAAAATGAATTATCATGTTTTTCTAATAAATGCCCAAATTGACGTCTAAAACGAATAAGATACATAATTTTCATGTTTTCCATAAAAAAAACGAAAATGAAAGACTAACACATGATAATTTCTATTATTTTTTAAGAAACTAGCGTAAATGCAAAAAGTGAAGTCTGGACCTTCAAAAATATCAATTACAATATTTTTCGAAACAATTCCAATATTTCCGTCTACAACGAGCAAAATAGTTAATTTTCATGTTTTCCTATAAAAAAAACTACAAACTTGAAAACTAACACATGCAAATTTCTATTTTTTTCAAATTCAAAAAAATTCAAAAAAAATTCAAAAAGTGAAGTCTAAAGCTTTCAAAAATATCAATTATATATTTTCAAAACAATTTCATGATTTCTGTCTAGAACGAGCAAATACTAAACATGTTTGTTCTCCTCAAAAAAAACTCCCAAAATGAAGACTAACAAATTCGAAATTTCTATTTTTTTCAAATTCAAAAAATTTTAAAAAAAAAAAGCGAAAATTGAAGTCTAAAACCTTCAAAAAAATCAATGATCATGTCTTTCTAATAAATGTCAAAATTGATGTCTAAAACGAATAAGATACAGAATTTTGATGTTTTCCATAAAGAAAATTGAAAATGGAAGACTAACACATGATAATTTCAATTATTTTTAAAAAAAATTACGTAAATTTAAAAAGTGAAGTCTAACACCTTCAAAAATATGAATTATCAAAACTTCAAAACAATTCTATGATTTCTGTCTAGAACGAGCAAAATACTTAATTTTTCATGTTTTCCTCAAAAAAAAAGTCCCAAATTGAAGACTAACACATGAGAATTTCTATTTTTTATTTGAAAAAAGGCAAAAATTGAAGTCTACACCTTCAAAAAAATCAATTGTCATGTTTTTCAAATAAATGCCAAAATTTATGTCTAAACCAAATAATATACTTAATTTTCATGTTTTCCATAAAAAAATCAAAAATGAAAGACTAAAACATGATAATTTCTATTATTTTTTAAAACAATTGCGTAAATGCAAAAAGTGAAGTCTAAAACCTTCAAAAATATCAATTATAATATTTTCGAAACAATTCCAATATTTCCATATATAACGAGCAAAATAGTTAGTTTTCAAATTTTCTTATAAAAAAACTTCAAAATTGAAAACTAACACATGCAAATTTCTATTTTTTCAAATTGGAAAAAAATACAAAAAGTGAAATATAATGCTTTCAAAATTACCAATTATCAAATTTTCAAAACAATTCCATGATATCGGTCTAGAACGAGCAAATACTCATTTTTTGTGTTTTCCTCAAAAAACTCCCAAATTAAAGACTAACAGATGCGAATTTCTATTTTTTTCAAATTCAAAAAATTTAAATAAAATGCAAAAATTGAAGTCTAACACCTTTAAAAAAATAAATTATCATGTTTTTCTAATAAATGCCAAAATTGATGAATAAAACGAATAAGATGCATAATAATTCATATTTTCCATAAAAAAAATCTAAAATGGAAGACTAACACACGACAATTTCTATTATTTTTAAAAAAAAATTGTTAAATGTAAAAAGTGAAGTCTAACACCTTCAAAAATATGAGTTATCAAAATTTCACAATAATTCCATGATTTCTGTCTAGAATGAGCAAAATACTTAATTTTTATGTTTTCCTCAAAAAAAGTTCTAAATTGAAGACTAACACACGCGAATTTCTATTTTTTTCAAATTATAAAATTTAAAAAAACGAACAAATTGAAGTCTAACACCTTAAAAAAAAATCAATTGTCATGGTTTTCAAATAAATGCCAAAATTTCTGTCTAAACTAAATAAGATACTTAATTTTCATGTTTTCCAGAAAAAAAATTGAAAATGGAAGACTTACACATGATAATTTCTATTATTTTTTTAAAAAAATTGCGTAAATGCAAAAAGTGAAGTCTGACACCTTCAAAAATATCAATTGTAATATTTTTCGATACAATTCCAATATTTCCGTCTATAATGAGAAAAACTAATTAATTACCTAGTTTTCCTATAGAAAAAACTCCAAAATTGAAAACTAACACATGCAAATATCTATTTTTTTCAAATTACAAAAAATTGGAAAAGAAAATTACAAAAAGTGAAGTCTATAGCTTTCAAAAATACCAATTATCAAATTTTCAAAATAATTCCAAGATTTCTGTCTAGAACGAGCAAATACTCATTTTTTGTGTTTTTCTCAAAAAAAACTCCCAAATTGAAGACTAACACATGCGAATTTCTATTTTTTTCAAATTAAAAAAATTTTAAAAAAATGCAAAAATTGAAGTCTAACACCTTGAAAAAAATCAATTATCATGTTTTTCTAAATAATGCCAAATTTTATGTCTAATACGAATAAGATACGTAATTTTCATGGTTTCCATAAAAAAATTGAAAATGGAAGACTAACACATGATAATTTTTATATTTTCCAATTTTTTGTAAAAATGTAAAAAGTGAAGAAGAACACCTTCAAAAGTATCAATTATCAAATGTTTCATTACAATTCCAAGATTTCTGCCTAAGACGACATAAATTCTTAATTTTCATGTTTTTCTAAAAAACAATCGTAAATTGAAGTCTAATACATGCAAATTTCTAAAAAAAATTCAAAAAAATGGAACAAAATGCAAAAAGTGATGTTTAACACCTTCCAAAAAATCATTAATTATATTTTTCTAGTGAACTCCGGAATTGATGTCTAAAACGAACAAAATACATAATTTTTATATTTTCCTCATAAAAACCTCGAAAATTGAAGACTAACACAAGCGACTTTTTATTTTTCCAAAAAAATTGTAAAATGGACAAAATGAAGTCTAACACCTTCTAAAATATCAGTTCCTAGATTTCTATCTACGATGACCAAAATACTTAATTTTCATGTTTTTTTAATAAAACACCAAAATTGAACACTAACACATGCAAATTTCTAAACAAAATTATAAAAAATTTGAAAAAAAATGCAAAAAGTGAAGTCTAACACCTTCATAAAATCAATAATCATATTTTTCTAATAAATGACAAAATTGATGTCAAAAATGAACAAAATACTAAAATTTTCATGTTCCTCAGAAAAAAATTCAAAATTGAAGACTAACACATGTGAATTTCTTTTTTTTCCAATTTTTTTGTAAACATGCTATTAGTGAAGTCTAACACTTTCAAAAATATCAATTATCATATTTTTTATTCCAACATTTCTGTCTATGACGACTAAAATACTTAATTTTCTTGTTTTTTCTAAAAAACTCCTAAATTGAAGACTAACACGTGCAAATTTCTAAAAAAAAATTCTAAAAAAATTCAAAAAAATCCAAAAAGTGAAGTCTCACACCGTCAAAAAAATCATTAATCATATTTTTCTAATGAATGACAAAATAATGTCTAAAACGAACAAAATATTTAATTTTTGCGTTTTCCTTTGAAAAAACTCCAAAATTTTAAGACTAACACATGCGATTATATTATTCAAAACATATCCAAGATTTCTATCTATGACGACCAAAATACTTAATTTTCATATTTTTCTATACAAACTCCAAAATTGAAGACTAACACATGCAAATTTCTAAACATAATTGAAAAAAAATTGAAAAAATTGCAAAAATTAAAGTCTAACACCTTCAAAAAAATCATGAATCATATTTTTCTAATGAATGCCAAAATTCATGTCTAAAACGGACAAAATACATAATTTCCATATTTTCCTCAGAAAAAACTCCAAAATTGAAGACTAACACATTTGAATTTCTATTTTTTACGATTTTTTTGTAAAAATGCAAAAAGTGAAATCTAACACCTTCAGAAATACATATTATCATTTTTTTCGAAAAAAATCCAAGATTTCTGTCGACAACGACCAAAATACTATTATCATGTCTTTTCTAAAAAAAATATTGCAAAATTTAAGACTAACATGTGCAACTTTCCATATTTTTTCAAAAAAATTGAAAAAAATGCAAAAATTGAAATCTAACACCTGTAAAGAAATCAATAAAAATATTTTCTAATAAATGCCAAAATTGATGTCTCAAACGATAAAATATTTAATTTTCATGTTTTCCTTAAAAACTCTAAAATTGAAGACTAAAACATGAGAATTTCAATTTTTTCAAATTGTTTTGCAAAAATGCAAAAAAGTGAAGTCTGTAAGTCCTTCAAAAATATCAATTATCATATGTTCCAAAACAATTCCAAGATTTCTGTCTACGATGACCAAAATACTTAATTTTCATGTTTTCTAAAAAACTCCTAAATTGAAGACTGAAAAGTGCAAATTTCTAAAAAAAAATTCAAAAAGTTTGAACAAAATGCAAAAAATGAAGTCTAACACCTTCCAAAAAATCATTAATCATATATTTCTAGTGAATTCCAAAATTGATGTCTAAAACAAACAAAAACTTAATTTTTTTTTTCCTCATAAAAAACTCTCAAATTGAAGACTAACTCGTGCGAATTTCTATTTTTCCAAAAGAAATTTTGAAAATGGACAAAGTGAAGTCTAACACCATCGAAAATATCGATTTATCATATTTTTGGAAACAATTCAAACATTTATGTCTACAACGACCAAAATACTTAATTTACTTGTTTTTTCTAAAAAATCTCCAAAATTGAAGACTAACACATGCAAAATTCTTTTTTTTCAAAAAAAAATGAAAAAGGCAAAAAGTTAAGTCTAACATCTTCACAAAAATCAATAATTATTTTTTTCTAATAAATGCCAAAAATGATGTCTAAAACGAACAAAATATTAATTTTCATGTTTTCCTCGGAAAAAACACATGCGATCAAATTTTTCAAAACAATTCCTAAATTTCTATCAACGATGACCAAAATACTTTATTTTCATGTTTTTCAAAAAAAACACAAAAATTGAAGACTAACACATGCAAATTTCTAAACAAAATTGAACAAAAAAGCAAAAAGACCTTCAAAAAATTAATAATCATATTTTTCTAATAAATGCCAAAAATGATGTTTGAAACGAACAAAATACTTAATTTTCATGTTTTCCACAGAAAAAAAAACTTGAAAATTGGAGACTAGCACATGCGAATTTATTTTTTCCAATTTTTTTGTAAACATGCTAAAAGTGAAGTCTAACACCTTCAAAAATATCAATTATCATATTTTTTGCAAAACAATTCTAACATTTTTGTCTACGACGACCAAAATACTTAACTTGTTTTTCTAAAAAACTCCTAAACTGAAGACTAACACATGCAAATTGAAAAAAAAAATTGAAAAAAATGCAAAAAAGAGAAGTCTAACACCGTCAAAAGAATCATTCCTCCTATTTTTCTAAAGAATGTCAAAATGATGTCTAAAACGAAAAAAAAAAAATTAATTTTCACGTTTTTCTATGAAAAAACTCCAAAATTGAAGACTAACATATGTGATCATATTTTTCAAAATAATTTCAAGATTTTCGTCTATGACGACCATAATATTTAATTTTCATGTTTTTCTGAAAACTCTAAAATTGAAGACTAACACATGCAAATTTCTAAACAAACTTTCAAAAAAATTAAAAAAAAATGCAAAAAGAAAAGTCTAACTCCTTCAAAAAAATCATTACTCGTATTTTTCTAATAAATTCCAAAATTCAATTATAACACGAACAAAATACTTAATTTGCATGTTTTCCTCAGAAAAAAAAACTCCACAATTGAAGACTAACACATGCGAATTTCTAATTTTTCCAATTTTTTTGTAAAAATGCAAAAAATGAAATCTAACACCTTCAAAAATATGAATGATCATATTTTTCGAAACAATTCCAAGATTTATGTCGAACACGACAAAAATAGAAACACGCTCAACAAGGTTGTCCATTGCGCCCTTCAAAGGCTTTTGAAGTTTGTAACATTGATTTGTATCATGATTCGATTTCCCACAAAATTGAAAATATTTGATGATGAATTCGAATTATTCGTATTGGTGTTGCCATTTTTATTATTTTGCCGTTTTTATTATATTTTTTGGCCCCGATTATTTTTGAAGAGTTGAGCTGTGATTGCCTTGCACAAAGGTTTATAAAGGATTTCTTGAGGTGAAACCGGGCCCGGGATTGAATTACTTGGCTCGGTTGAATGTTGGCCTTGATATGATGATATGATGAATGAAAGGGCGGGTGAGCTTGATTATTTCCAGCTTGAAGAGGCCGGCCCATAGAGAGTTGACCCATAACTTGTTAAAGATTATTGAGCTCAACTTGAATGGAGAGTTTAGTACCGGAACTTGAGAGAGGAGACTCATTTCCCTTCGATCCAGAGTTTGTCTTCATCGTCGTCATGAATGCGACATCAGTTGAGGTTCAGGTTGAAAGAGGTGATTTCTCCGCCAACATATGATCATGGCTCAATAGTGGGCCGTGAAGCTTGGTGATTGATGGAGTGTCGGTCTAGTTGAGATAGCCGCGTCGAAGCTATTATAGTCCGGACCGACGTCTTTGAGTAGTACTAGTGGCACCACGTACTCCGGCAAACCAAACCCTACCTGTGATAGGTGGTCACCAAGTCCCTCTATCTCCCTAAAGTACTCGTCACACGATTTGGACCCTTTATTGGTGGTGATTAGCTTTGAGAACGTGTTGATGAGGTGCGCAAAAGTCGGCGTGTTCTAGAGTGTGTGTAGAGTGCACCAAGCTTCCGCGGTTGTTTCACGGTTGAGGATTTAGGTGATACAAGACGCGATCATCATCGATTGTAACCAACCGAGAAGAAAGATATCTTGTTGGTGCCATCGAATGTAATCGAGGTTTGTTTTGATTAAGCCTGATTCATTTGTCGTTTTGGAAGGTTGATGTGTGTCGTCAAGGTGTTTGGACAAGCCATACCATCGATTAAGGTCTTGATTTGAGAACTCCACACGAGATAGTTGGAGCCATCGAATTTTGCTGTCATTTGATTTGTGAAGGTTACAATTTTGTAACCCATGTTAGTCGTGATGAAATCAATGGGTTGTCCAAGAAATTGGCTCAAGATTTCGATAAAGAATGTGTCTTGAGGAAGAGAAAAATGGGTAAGAATATATTACCCTTTATGAAGATTTTCTCAAGTGGAGGAGAATTGAGACAATTCTTGAATGATAGAGAGAAGAAGTAGCTTGACTTGAATTGGATCTTGACTCGAGGGAACTTCAAATGAAGCGGCTCCGAAATTACGGTCTTCTCGTTTGCCTTGATAATCCATGTCACTCCCGCGTGCGTGTATTGTATTTTCGTT
Source organism: Luzula sylvatica (assembly GCA_946800325.1). Taxonomy (NCBI): domain Eukaryota; kingdom Viridiplantae; phylum Streptophyta; class Magnoliopsida; order Poales; family Juncaceae; genus Luzula; species Luzula sylvatica. Next base: position 23,306,356 of record OX326956.1, read on the forward strand.
GGCGTAATGTGGTCGGCCGATACCGCTACTAGAATGTCTAGTGTTTCCATGGAAGTCAAGTGTACAAGTGGTCCGTGGTCCATTAAAATCCCGAAGGAGTTTGCGATTTTGGTGAGCTCCTCGTGGCACCACGCCGGAGTAGGTGGATTTTGTAGGGTCACCCAAACCTTATTCGGAAAAATTACGCGTTCGCCACCAAGTGCGAGTTCCCAAGGGAAATTGACGAAATCGGCTCGGCGGAGCGGTAAGAGATCTTTCGCAATGAATTCGTCGCGGTTGACACCCTCTGGAAGGATTAGAATGTACCGATCCTTCGAGAGGTGTGCTAGCTCGTATTTGTCGCGTCGGTTCCATCCTTCTTCGATAAGGATGTGGAGGCTTCGGAGGTCGTGGTGTGGGACCATTCTTGCGTCGATTATCACTCCCCTCCTCCATCGAGTTATTTTCATCTCTTGTTTAGTCGTTTGTTTCGAGAAAACCCTTACGCGCAACCGATTCGGGTCGTTTTTTGACTCCTTATTTTATGTCCCCTTAATCGGGATGAAAACCTCTTTTCTCGCCCGATCCGCATGTTTCCTTGGATTTGAAATCCTAATCGGGTCCGAATCCAGCAACTTATTCGGATCCGAAACCCGTTTCGGGTCCGAAACCGAAACGTGTTGTGAGCTCGGTCCCCTTTGCGTTGATAGTTGTTTCCCAACCGGATTTGTGCGGGATCCCGACCCGGATCCGAATTGAGATTCCGAGCTTAAAAGCGACCCGGACCTCATCTCCTTTTGTTCATAATTTCCTTGCCCCAACAATGTCGGGGCTTTCCTTTGGATCCATAGTTTCGATGATTGACCCGCATCTTGGACTCTTTTCCAAACCGATGCTTTTCTCGGTTTTTTCTTGGGACAATATTTCGCTATGTGTCCCGGTAGGTGACAATTGACACACGCCCTTGGCTTTCTACATTGTTCAATGGGATGACCCGGGATTAGGCATTTTCTGCATAGATCGTCCCATTCGGCCTTGTGATCTGCCGGTGGCCATGATACGCGTTCGGGTGACGTTTCGGTGGAATAGTACGGTGAAAAATTCTCGTTCCCCGTTTGTTTCATTCCTCTCTTCTTGGATTGTTCGCTGTCGAAATCTTCGGTGACGCGCGGTCCTAGACGAGCGGATGCCATGAAGGACCCCAGCGCCGGGTTGCGTACCGCGTCGGCATAATTTATGTCTCCTTTCCTCTCGGTTTGGTGTTCTTCTTTTCCTTTCCCCTTGTCCATGGTGAGTTCTTGAAAGGTTTGTTTGAGAGGGAAGAGGGGGGTGAATGGAAGAGGCAGGAGAGAGTGAAGAGGGGTGAAGCTCGGTTTGTAGAGGAGAGGTTGCTGCAGGTTATTAACTAGCATAGGAGTTAATGATGGTACCTCTAACCCTTGTCTAGTCAAGAGATGCCATCCATCCCCTATGTGTACCGTCCGCCGCTTCCTCATGCTAGCACCACAGTCTCCATTTCGTTCCAATCTCCTGCTGTCCCGCTCGGTTACTTGTTGAGTAAAACGTGAGTTGGGTCTGACCCCCTTTCGAACTCCATTTCTCCTGCCGTTGAGCTCCCTTGATCCTTGGCATCGAGCACCACTGTCTCCATTTCCTTCCATGTCATCGAGCTTCCTCGGTCCTGTCCGTCTTCCTGTCGCCTGCTCCTTGGCGTCGTGTATCGGCCTGTCCGTTGCTTCCGTCAGTGTTGGTGGTTCGTTGCCGTCGCCTGCTCCGGAGTCGCCCGCTGGAGCGCCCATAGAGTCGCCAAGAGGACCTTCTTTTCTTGCCAATTTCTTGAATAGTTTCTTGACTCCAATGATCTAGAGAGAAATCAATCTGAGGCAACAACCTAATACATCTTTGTTTATTTTGTGTTAAGTATAATTGTATTAAGAGGCATATTTATAGTTAAGGTCCCTTATCTAAACTAAAGTCGATTAGCCTAACTATCATATCTAACATCGTCTCTAATCCTCTAGAATACACTGCTCTACAATTCCTAGAATTGATTACTCTATTAAAGACGACTCACCTCCACGCTCTCATCCTCTTTTGCTCTCCACCACCCATCACCAGCCTCTCCATGGTGTCCTTCACCATCCAACAATCCGGCTGAATCTCTTCCAGATCAAGATCCGAGCTATTTCTTCTTGTCCCTCCCCTTTCCACTCTCCATTAACCACCCCTCATCGAGCTTTGAGCTCCCCCAAGTTCCACCTCCCAATCTCGTCTTCAAGGTCAAATGGCAGAGTACGAGCAGTAAACACAACACAACGAAGATCATGGCAGCGACAGTCACAAAGCCAGGAAGAATACGATCATGGCAGCGAAGGCCATAAGCAAATGCAGATTTGCATGGCAACAAAGGATTTGAAATAGGTCTGGCATATGTATCACCTCTCCTCCTCTAAAGGTCACATTGATGGTGATGACTCGATTGACATCGTGACCCTTACACAAAGATTAGGTCTCGGACATGAATGTGCAAATCGGATTAGGATTATTGACGACGACAACGATAAATGATCATGACAATGTCAGAGAGGAAGGTGATAGTCATCGACAACGACATAGTTGGTCCGAATGGTGACGTCTAAGTACGGTTAGGGAAAGAATATTACATAAAGCTTATTTTATGTTTGGATGAGTTTTTAAGAAAATTATAGTAATATTTGGTTAAAGAATTTTTAGGGAATTTTGTATATAATTGGGGTGAAAAAAAACTGACCTTTGTTCATTTTTTTTTCTAGGAAAGAAATGAAGAAAAATGACATGTCTTTAGTTTTCTGATTTTCGGCGCCTCTATTTCTCTCTCACACGTTGATATTGTTGTTTTATTTTCCTAGACATATTCTTAGAATGAATCCAAACATGTACTTACGCAATCACCATATATGCCCTCTTATATTTTTAGTTTCAACTTTATTTATTCCTTGGGAATGTTCATTTTACAATCATAATTCCTACAAATTTAATTTCCTAAACTACAAAATTATTTATGCATCCAAACAAGTCCTTAGTTAACTCTAAATTAAATTTAGGATTTCTTTTCTTGATATATTTATAGGCCGTCGGCCCGTGGGTCAAGTATTTTCTAGTTTTTTGTAAGGAAAATGCAATCATATTTTCTAATGATAATACGCAATAGGTCTTGTCTGTTTGTCTTAAAAAATGAAAAGAAAAAAAAAAGATGAACCACATCAGGGAGAGATACTAAACAGCCAAACATAGCAAATAAATATAATTCCATATAATCAATTCCTTCTTGTACAAAATTTCCATGTCAAAAATACATATCAATTAATCCGCACAAATTCATACAAGCACTAAAGAATCTCCATACATATAACACTCAATAAAATAGTTAGCCCTCCAAACATGTTTATCTCAGACCCCATCAAGCTACTGGCTCCGCAACCACCGGCATTACCGCCGGTACCATCGACACCATCGGTGTATCCATTGGTTCTGGTACTGGTGATGGTTCTGGTTCCGGTGCCGGTGTTGGTTCGGTTTCGGGTTCGGGTTCTGGCGCTGGTGTTGGTTCCGTTGTTACAGGCTCCTCGACAACCATTTCTTTTTTGGAGGTGGATCTGAGCAAGTGATTGTAGCATCCTTTTTCCTTAAATAGTTGCGCGAAGTGGATCTTGCAGTATACGACGCCGTTTAGAGCAGCGTAGCTCGAGGTTGTCAGAAGACAGCCTCCATACGAGCATTTGAAACACGTCTTGTGGTACGACTCTCCCTCCATGCTCAGCTAAAAAAATATTTCAAATACTTGTTTATTTTCTAGGAAATTATTCAAATTAAGAACTACAAGTTGAAGGAAATAATATATACCTTCTCCAAGGGGTAAACGGTTTTTTTGCAGGTTGAACATTTGTCTTGGGTCCCACTGAAGAGTGCTGATAATTTGCTTGGAGTCCTTGTCTGTTAATAATCATCAGAAGGTTAATTACCGAATTAATTATATAATATTGTTAATGTGGTTGTGGAAATAAGTAATTACCAATTCCTTGGTAGGGAATTTTTTCGTGAAGGTACCAGTCTCCTTGAAGAGCTGCTCAAAATGAGGTTTGCAGTATAGCACCCCTTCCATTGAGGAATAGGTGCACATCTAAAATTGCCAAAAAAAAGTTAAAACACCAATTATTATATTAATCTATAAATTATATTTTTGTTATTTATATTGTATCTGACAAAATTAAGTAGGTACGAACCGTGAGGGTTCCTTTGCAGTGGCTACATTTGAAACAGGTCTTGTGGAACGAGACTCCATCGGCGGAGAGGAGATCGATGAAATGCACCGTCTTGTCGCATGCCTTGCACTTGTCTTGCGTACCGCTAAATGCCATTTTGAATGTTTGCTCAAAAACCAACCCAATCAATCCCAAGTATCCAAGATTGAATTTTTCAAAACTGAAGTATTTTTCTTGGATTTTCAGAATTTGGGCGGTTTGGTTTGCTAATCAAACTGCTAATATGGCGAGGAGCGGATGAAAAGTAACAAATTGAGAGTCGGGACTTAAAATTTAAATAAGAGGGGTAAAACTCTAATTTGGGTAAAAATTAATGCATGGCAGTTTGAGGTAACAACTTCCAAAGATGTAACACTGGCGGTACGAGATTTTTATGTACGCTCTTTTTACACGTGTCAGGGGTATAATGGTCAGAAGAGTAAAAATTCCCGGATTTGTTTCTAGAATAACTCGAAAGATAAACCGAATTCTGTTCATGGACATTTTCGTTCTCTGATTTTCAATATTTTCTAGATGTTTTTGACTAATTCGTTTGATTGAGGAATCTCTTCTAACGATTCATTAAAAATATATATAGTTAAGCTAGAGTAAAAAGTCTAATGATAGTTATTCATGTTTTATATGAAATTAATGGACTTAACGTATTTTTAAAAATAAATAAATATTTGATTTATTACCAAGTAAAAATCTTGAAGCAATAGATAAAAAAAGTTAAAAACGTAAGAGTATTTTATACTTTTAAGAAGCCGTAACCTAACTCATATATAGTTATATCCCTAATTAAAACTCATATATAGTTAGTTATATATATTAAAATGACGAATTCTCAATTGACAATTCTAATTAGTGACTAATTCTTTTGTATATATTATAATTATAATTGAGAAAAAGAAAAAAAAATCCATGTCTCTGTCCTAGAGATGAGATCTATTGAAGCTTTTCTTCATCATAGGCAGAATAATTGATAAAATCATAAAAGAGTGATGTTTGTTTTTCATTTTTTTTCTTGTTCGATAGGATGTGATAATAACCGTATAAATAGAGAAATGCAAAATTACTAACCAAAAAGGCTTTTAAGGTAGCCGCTATAAAAATTCTCTCGCGCAACGGAATGGGGCCTAATAATCAAAATAATATATAAATACAAGTTTTTGTTTTTTTTATAAAAAAAGCGTGTTAACCGAAAAAAAAAAACATTTTAACTGGAATGGCATGGAAATATTTACAAAAGATAATTAACGAATTATTAGAAGATATATATAATAATCTCCCTGCTTATAATATAGTACAGAAATTATTCCAAAAAATTAATGAGAAAAATGCATAATAATAGAGTAAAATAAAATTAAGCGAATAGTCGATAGTTGACAATATTTCTGTTCTAATTAGCCACTTCAGTATTCTCCTTTTCATGGGAGATTAATAGATTACTTTTTTTCCATTAATTTTTTTGTTTTTTGAAGAAAAGAATGGAGTGGGCTCCCACTTCCAAATTGTTACGTGTATATCAAAGTTTTTTACGATTTCCTTATACACTTACTTCCTTATCCTATACCAACCTCCACTCACTAAAAATATATGCTGAAAAAAAACCACTTTTAAAAACTAAAACTAAAATCAAAAACTTTTCCATTAATTTGACCTTAAGAAAGATTCAGTGAAGGAATTTAATGTGTTTTCACAAAACTATTGGCATATTAGGGTGTGGAAAAGGGCATAAATAATACTTGGTTTGAACTTTCATGGATTCATACTTATACTGTACTGGTACATATGAAATTAAAAAATCAATCACTAGACTTTAACAATGTGAGACATCATTGATATTTACACATGGATTATTAAACTTTTGTACAAACCAAAGGAATAATAGATAAAAAATTGTGAATTGCATATCTTGAAATTTTCATGCTCGAATTATTAAATATGTGTACAAACCAAAGGAATCAGAGATAAACAATTGTAAATTGCATATCTTGAAATTTTCATCCTCGAATTATTAAAATTTTGTATAAACCAAAGGAATCAGAGATAAACAATTGGAAATTGCATATCTTGAAATTTTCATGCTCGAATTATTAAAATTTTGTACAAACCGAAGGAATCAGAGATAAACAATTGTAAATTGTATTTTCAAAAAAAAAAAAAAAAAACAATTGTAAATTGCATATCTTGAATTTTTCATGCTCGAAATTTTTCCGCTATATAAGTCCTTGGTTTTTAAAGCTTGAGTTGTAAGAGAGGCAAATAACTTCCAAAATGGATCCCAAGAGTTGCGATAGAGTGACGGTGCAATTTAAGAAGCGTTTATGGTCTCCAGAAGAAGATTGCAAGTTGAGAGAGTACATTTTACGTCACGGCCAAGCTTGCTGGAACACCATTGCAGTAAGAGCCGGTAAGCAAAATTTTGGATTGTCAAAAGTAAGTATAAAACAATAAAAAAACAGCGAAGTCACGACACAATACGACCTAGTCAGTATTTAATGTATGGAAATGAATCAATGAACATAATTAGAGTTTCAACTGTTACTTGAACAACATTCCCCCAAAAATTATACCTAATAATTTATTTGCACAAAAAACATATATAGGTCAAGTACGTAACATGAATAAACGCAGCTAAACTATTTATAATGCAGGATTGAATAGAAACTCGAAGAGTTGTCGGTTAAGATGGATGAATTATCTGCAGCCAGGCCTAAAGCGCGGCTGGTTCACAAAAGATGAAGAGCAGCTTATTTTGAGCCTTCATTCTGTTTTGGGTAACAAGTATGTATAACAAAAAATAATTCCATAATTAAAATGGTTTATTTAAAATTAAATTAAGATTGATGAGTAAATAAATAAAAGTAGGTGGTCTAAGATTGCGAAGGAATTGCCCGGCAGAACGGATAACGAGATCAAGAACTATTGGAACTCCTATTTAAAGAAAAGAAGCAGTACTGTAATTAATCAATATAAATCTTTTTCCAACTTGACGAAAGCTTCGAGCTTAAATGAATACTTTCGTACCGACTCGACCGAAAATATTATTACTGGTTCAAATATTGAAATTGATACTTGTGATGGGAGAGCAGGAAATCATTTTCAGTTTTCATTTTCAGATTGGGGATTTACGGGTAATGATACAACTGCAGTAGTTTCTCAAGTTGAATCAAATCAACTTAGTGACGATTTATTTCAAGAATTTGCAATGTTTGAATTAGACTGCAAATTCAAATTTGAACAAGATTTTCTACAAATTAATTAGATGGATACTTTTGGTGACTTACAAGTCGGGGAAATCTAATAGAGATAAATTTATCTATGTAGATGGTTCAATGTGTGTCATTAAGATGTAAATATACAAATTATATTTGGGTATTCTTACGAAGAAACTTAGTCAATGGACCCATAGCTTAGTTGGTTGAGTGTGAGACACAAAAAATCATATGTTGTGAAAAATTGTGGGTTCAATCTTCATTGACATCAATGGATGGAGAACATATGAGTTTTCTCCATTTATTATAAAAAAAAAACTTAATCTAGTTCGTAGAGTTGATGAATAGTAGATGGCCCAAAGGCCTAAGACCTATATGATGGGTCCAATAATGCTTTGATGAATAGTAGATGGCCCAAAAAGTTCAATTTATGATCAATGATTTATGGACTCAATTTTTTATTAATGATTCGTCTGTTAAATACAAATACACACGAGCTAAAATGTCATTTTTTATTAAAAAAAAAATGCATCTGACTGGAGTCGAACCCGGGTCTATTGCTTGGAAGGCAATTATCCTAACCGTTGGACTACAAATGCTTTTTTATTTCAAAATTGTATGCATTATACTAGAATACAATCTCACTCCACTTCGAAATTACAATTTCTAAATTTTTGTATACTAGGAAATTTGTCCGCGCTTCGCTGCGGATTTTTAATGTAATTGTTTGTATTAGATTAAAAAAGATTGTGTATTCACTTATTAATTGTTATTTGTTATGTTTATAGAAAAAATAACCAATATGAAAATTATTAAATGTGTAATTTGATATAATATCATAAAATAATAAATTGAATATCACAAAAAATATGAAAATTATTAAATACGTAAAGCATGATATAAATTAATGAAATCACAAAATAAATATTAAATCATATCATAAAATAAATTAATGAATATCACAAAACAAATATGAAAAAAATATTAAATGCGTAAAGCATGATATAAATTAATGAATATCAAATCCCAAAATAAATATGAAATCATAAATTAAATATGAAAACCTGATATAAATATTAATATAATTATGGTCGAACATGATATAAAGATAATAAAATAAAATATTAAATAGTTAAATGGGCAAAACATGATATAAATTAATGGATATAATCAAATCATAAAATAAATTGTTTGTATTAGATAAAAGATTGTGTATTCACTTATTAATTGTTATTTGTTATGTTTACAGAAAAAATATCATAAAACCAATATGAAAATTATTAAATGTGTAATTTGATATAATATCATAAAATTAATTAATGAATATCATAAAAATATGAAAATTATTAAATGTGTAAAGCATGATATAAATTAATGAAATCACAAAATAAATATGAAATCATATCAAAAAATAAATTAATGAATATCACAAAACAAATATGAAAAAAATATTAAATGCGTAAAGCATGATATAAATTAATGAATATCAAATCACAAAATAAATATGAAATCATAAAATAAATTATTAAATGGTTAAATGGGTAAAACATGATATAAATTAATGGATATAATCAAGTCATAAAATAAATATGGAGATTATATAAATATTCATATGTGTGATAGAAAGTCAAAGAGATGAGGTGGCTCAATGTGGAAGCTCAAAAACATCCCCTCTTTAAAGGGGGGAACAATTCGCAAAAGTTTATGTTTATAATTTCATTGTAATTTCATAAATAATTCTTAGTAATTATAATTTCATAACATCATACATGACATTTCGCATATATGATTGTATGTATCATTTAGCAAAAATAAATATAAAATTGAGTGCTTGTATGATATATCCATCGTTATAGATATTCCATATCGCTTACAGATCGTTAAGGCCGAAACACGAGATAGAGAATTCCACTTGAAGACCAACTAGGAAATTACCCGTGCTTCGCGGCGGGTTTGTTTCATTTATTTTATCATAATTTATTCATAATTCCGAATTATCATTCGTTATCAAATAATTTATAAATATTGTGTTGAGTGTTTGAATTTACATATATTACTTTGCTTAATTAAGTTTCATGATGACAAAATTCATTATACTATTTTGGAATATGATATAATGCGAAAAATTTATTTAGTATTCTAATAAAACATACAAAAAAAAATTAAATGATACTATGAAGTAACAAAAAAAACATGCATCGACATACATAAAAAATAAAATGGTAATATAAGATCATGAAATAACACCTAAATACAAATGTATTTTATTAATGCGCGAGTTTTATTATGGAGGTTGATGACATCAAATATTTGAATCTTCGTTGAAATTTATTTTTTTAATTAGTAATATGTATTAGAAAATCATAAATGTAAATATGAAATCATATTTTGTATGATTTTGTTTACCTTAAGTTGGTTGTATTGTTTGGGTTAGTTGCATCCTAAAGTATTTTGTTCTTTGTTTTTATTTCTTAGTTTCATTGGATAAGTCTTTCTCCATCATCTTGCAAAATAAGTGAGAATCATGAGTTATGAAATTTGTATTCATACAAAAAGTTTAGGGCATATTTTTGGATTTAAGTATAAATTTTGGAGAAAAATTTTTAGATGTATGAACTATGTTACATGGATACTTCAAAAATGCAGAAGTATCCTGAGGATACGCGTATCCGATACGGATACGGGTGCGATACGGCTCGGATAAGTATCAGAAACGCCACGTGGCGTATCAAATTATACGATGAAACCACATCACACGATCCAATAATTAATAATGATGTAGAACAATGATGATGTGGTTTCATGAGAATGCATATAGATGGGTGCAAAATAAGGAGGTTGGTAAATTTGATGGATAATTATACCATACCCCCTCATTTTTCCACCACATCCTCTATGTCACCAATTAACCATTAATTGGTGATTATTCAGCATGGTAATTAACAAAATACATCCGATTAATAGCTAATTGATATGAATTAAGAAGTGTTAATGTATATGTATTTTAATTATATATTAATTGACTATTAGTGGAGTGTCTTTTTTGTTAATTTCTTTCATAATTAACCATTAATTAGGAAATAGAGGGTATTGGGGGGAAATGAGGGGTACTGTATATGGCCTCAAATTTGATTTATCCCAGACTTTGGAGATGAGGTTTTTGGCAAACCAAGTCCATTTAGGGTTCCAAGTGAATTCATCGATATAGAGAAATCATATCGGACTATATGGATAATCTACCGGTTATTTAATTCTTAATATCAAATATAAAAAAAAAAGCTTTTATAAGAAAAATATACTATCAGTCTAGCATACAATCAACATGTTTATTAACATGGGTTTATCAATAAAACTAAAACACAGAATTAACATGCTAATTCATAGAGAATGTGTAGGTGAAATTAGCAGCATAGTAAATTGTCTCATTTATTGAATTTATTTTTTCCCTTGTTCTTAATGAAGTGCAACATGCATATAATAAATATAAAATTCTTCATTTGTGTATATAATAAAGTTCAATATGTTAAATTGTTTAAATAATAAATTTAGAACAATTCAGTTGTGTACAAAATAATGATTGTAGGTATTATTTAGCAAAAATAAATATAAAATAGAGCTCTTATATGGTATATACCGTATACATCTTTCTTGTAAAAAGTTTATGACAAACTAAATCTAAATCATTCAAAAAATAATTCTATATGAATATGAATTCAACAATAATAAATTATGGCCATGAATATGGTAACAGTATATTGTCAATAAAAAAAATATGTACTCACCCTAATTAAATTCTTCTAGAAAATAAATTTCACTGAAACAAAATGAAAATAAAATAAAATGCATCTGCCAGGAGTCAGACCCGGGTCTATTGCTAGGAAGGATTAACCCGAATCCCAGATGCTTTTCAATTCCATAATTTTTTACATTATAATAAATTTTGCAGTTTCTTCTGTTTTGGTTTTAATAATAGTTTGCATATATTTCAATTTGAGAAATCACATTAAACAATTGCGCTTATGATACTAATGAGACTTTTAACAATTTGAGAAATCACATTAAACAATTACCGTTATCACCGTTATATTACCGTTAATCGATAATTCACTTTAACAGTGCCGGACCGTTCCGTTCCGTTAAATGTTATTTGCAACATTGATCCAGATACTTTTCAATTCCACAATTTTTTACAATATACTACAGCATTCCTTCGCTCCGTTTATAATAACAATTTCTGTATTTTTTATATTCACAAAACATTCTTTTCTGTAATCATATTGTATTTTCACAAACAATTCTTAGTAATATAATTTTAAAATATCATACGTGACACTTTACATATCTGATTGGACGTATTGTTTAGTAAAAAAAACATAAAATTGAACTTTTATATAGTCATTCAAATAAATGGTTACTTTAATTAATGACTTAGATTTAACTTTATCTTTGTTCATTCAAATAAATTGTTACTTTACTCTCTTTTTCGGGGTTATTTTTGAAAAAATATGGTTTTATATGATTATATTTGTTCATTTCAGGGATATCTAATATTTTTCTCATTTGAGGGGTATGTTAGATATTTTTTACATTTTCAGGGGCATGCCAGGTATGCGATGTGATGAGAAATACCGCGACAAGAGAATATTCGTTGATGCGGGTTCTGGTATGGGGGATATGTACGACTGGAGGAGAAATGGCGGCTTCCGCTTCTCTGACAACATTCACTCCTCATTTCTGCTATCCCAAGTTGCGTTTTGGTTCCTCACTACGGTAAACTAAAAATCCACAAATTTTCTTTGCAGCTAGTTTTGTTTTAATTTATGAACAAAAATGAAAGTGCTTATATATTTGAAATTTTCAGTTCTTTTGGGTTGTACAAGTTTCTTCTTTGTTTATTTCACTTTCGATTTTGGTAGACAAGGATTTAGCCAATAGGTGTTGTAGAATTATATTCAAATAGTAAATATACTTTTTTCTTAGTAGCAATATAGTTTATTATAGATTGAATCGAGAAAAGTTTGATTTAATGAGGATTTCGATAATGGAATCAGAACTGGATTAAGTTTGTTTTGAATTGTCTTAGTTGTATCAAATTATACGTTGTTGGAAGAAGAAATAAATTAATCGAAACATGTAAAATATTATATTGTAAAACAATAATACAACAATACACATAATTCGCAAGCAACACCTATCCTCGATGAAGACCAAACTAACGACATTACAAATATACAATTTCGACAACCAAAAAATATGAAAAAGAAAATTAAAAACAACGGAAAAGAAACGAAATCAGCCCTGCACAATTGCGCGGATGAAACGCTAGTATTCCTATGAATTATCTCATTCGGGAGAATAAAAATTATCTCATTTTGAGAATATATATCCCTATGAATTATCTAAGAATATATACATGCCCATGAAAATTTATAATATTATATTTTAAGAATCTTGCAATATTCTTAATTTTGGGATAATATCTGATATTTTATAATATTACATTTGGAAACTATTAGTTATGAAAATTTATTGTCAATAATTAATATATATATATATATATATATATATATATATATATATATATATATATATATATATAGGCTAGGTTCAATGGCCAACACTCTTGTTTGGCCAACTCGGCCAACAACGTTTATTTCTCAAATTATATAAATGAAAATTAAATTTTAACCGTATAGATGTAATATATATCATTTACATATGTTGTAGAACAAATTTTGTTTCGTTTGCATTTTTCTATCTAACAAAATCGATAATTTATTTTCACAACCGTCTATTTCGGTATTATTTTGGATTTTGATGAAAGAAAAGTCGAAACATTGTAAAAATTAATCAAAAGTCTATCTATTTAATTTAAATTAAATTCAATGAAAAAAATTCGAATTTTAAAATTGATTTCATGATGAATCATGTCGTAAATATTGTCATCCATCAATATCTTTACGTATCATGATGGAGATGATAAAAATATTTATTTTTCATAAAATTAAATCTATAACATTCTCAAGTGATGTATATCACATCTATGCGGTTGGATTTTTATTTTCATGTATATATTATGAGAAATAAACGTTGTTGGCCGAATTGGCCAAACAAGGGTGTTGGCCATTGAACCTAGCCCTATATATATATATATATATATATATATATATATATATATATATATATATATGGGCTAGGATCAATGGCCAACACTCTTATTTGGCCAACGTCGGCCAACAACACTTATTTCACTAAATCTAAATATTATAATCGAGTTTTAACCTTATAGATATGATTTATATCATTTGAGAATGTTGTAGATTCAATTTCACGAAAAATAAAAATTTCTATCATACTCATCATAATACTTAACAAAAATGAACGGTCGAAAATACATACAACATGAATCATCATTAAATAAATTTTGAAATTAGGATTTTTTGCTTCGGATTTAATTTAAATCATATAGATAGGCTTAGGATGAATTGTTACTAGGTTTCGATTTTTCCTTCATGAAAATCTAAAAATTTAAATCATATATATATATATATATATATATATATATATATATATATATATATATAGGTTTGCTAAGGAGAATCCAAAAAAAGAATCAAAAAATATTTCACACGGACAAAATATACTAATGAAATTAGCAAAATATAATATTTAAATGAACAAAATATATTGTTGAATTCAACATATTAACATGTCTAATATTAAGAATAATATAATATATTTTCAACAGTATATTTTGCTACATACTAAAATATATTTTGCTAATTTTTATAGTATATTTTGACCCTTGGATTATTTTTTTTGGATTCTTTTTGTGGATTCCTTTTAGCATTTCTATATATATATATATATATATATATATATATATATATATATATATATATATATATATGCTAATTAGAATCCACAAAAAAAATTCAAAGATCAAACATAAATAGATGTAGAGTCGGAGGGGCCTTATTGTTGGGAATTCACCCGACCCCGGGCCCGCGCAGCGGATATGAAGGCCCGGTCCGGTTCCCAAAATCCAAGATCACGCCATGACTTCGAAGGTACGATGCAATAGAAGGATAGACGATTACCAGCGTGAAATTGATCACGCACGACGGGTTGATCGCTCGCATCCTTTCCTTCTCTGGTGTCACGTTGGTGACTAGCCCGTGCGTCCCATACCACACGTCTCCCACCGTCTTGACACGCCTCTGGTTGTCTTTCGTGCGTCCCACGTCCACACTCTTCCACAGCCCACAGTTTTGCTCCTTCGGTTTGATCACAATCGGAGAGCCACAAGTGTCGCTCTTCTACTTGTATCCACCGTGAGTCGGAGTTCGTCGGTCGCGGATGCAACTGCCTAGACGAAGCACCGGCGAACTTGCTTGATTAGATCGATTCTCTACACCGAGAAAAACTCCTTTTTCTCGATCTTTCTCTCTTCACACTCTTTCACTCTCTTGAAAGATGTCTCTTTATATTTCTGGATTATTCTGAATAATACCATAGATTGATCTGAATGATCTGGTCTAGAGAGAGAGAGAGAGAAACATCCTATTTATATCATATAGGATAAGGATGGGCCAAAAGGCATGTATATCCTATATACACCCTTTCACAAAGAAAACTGCAGACACTCTTGCAGTATTCTGTTGAAACGAAAATATTAAATCATCCCAACCGACTTTGAACATTCACTAAAGTTGTAGATAATCTTATTATCTTTCCAACCCAATTGGATATGGCCCAATTTGAGTTCGGATACGAAAGTTACGGACGTTTTACTATCTGTATGTCAAACAGTCGCACCCTTTCGGTATTCCATTAAAACGACACTGATACTTCGCTCAAATGAAACATATTTCTATATGAAAGTTCTAGATAATCTCATTATCTATCTAACCCAATTTTAACCATTGAAATTGAAGTTTCGCACTGAAAGTTATGCCAATTTTACCAAACTGTTTCTTATGCCTACGAACTACGAACGCGTACGTTCGTTTATCCTTGTGTACACTTTTACGGTTGATCCGAAACTGTATTTCCTTCACTTATCGTAATTATTAACAGACGGTTAGATTAAAATAAAAAGAGGGTAGTTTTTGTAATTATTCTTTCATTCTCCATATGCTTAGATTAGAATCCGATCCCACTCCTCTAGAATTTCTCTTAGAAAAAAGGAAACCCTAAAAGGGCGGCGCCAAGGAAAGAAAAAAGGGAGGGGTGCGACTGATCTAGGGGGCTCACCCTTCGCCGTTCTGGCCGGCAGCTCCCCCCAGGTCCTTTATTATCTCCCATCTCCAATTGTTCTTTCCCTTTTTCGACAACGACCACGAATTCGACGACCAAATCAGATCAGCGAGAGCGGCGACACAGAGAAGAACGGAGAAGAGACACGTGAGGGTGACGATGATGACCTGCTCAGTAGCGACTGGTGACGACGACGATGAAGATCTGCCAGTTGTGAATGGTTACTGCGACGTTGAAGATCTGTTAGACATCTTCTCCGATGCTTTTCGGTGTCCGATCTTTCGACAATGTGATGATGCTCGTCAACAATGGTTTGTTGGTTTCATGCTTTTCAGACCCTTGCTCTATTTGATCCTTGCCGTTAACGAACCTTGCAATTTCGTGTCAACTGTCATGGACATAAAATGCAAAGAGGTAGAAACTAGAGTCATCTACAAAGACTATGGAGATTAGAGAACACCAAAAGTAAAGAATCGACAAATCATTGTATCTTTTCATTAGTTTTCTTGTTTTCTTGTTTATGATTTTAGGAATATGTTTACGTTAGTCGTAGTCTGGAACTGTTTATCCACAACCAGTACAACCGGGAGCCTAGAGCTTTTTATCCGGGTTAATGTGATTCTGGTATAATCTTATGTATGGCAATTAAGTTCATGAATGAAACGCCTACGGACTTTGAGAGCAACAAAAAAAAAAAAGCTCTAGGCTTTCAATCCCACTCCTCTTCTTCTCTCCCTCTCCTCGATCTCCTCAATGCTCCCTGGGAAACCCATCTCCGCCTCTACCTTCTATTATTACGGATCGCCAGAGAGATTGGAGGCGGCGATCGAAGGAGAGATGGTCCAGTGAAACTCGACGAACTCCACTTTCTCTCTTTTCGAGAATCACAATCTCTCTTTTTGTAAAAATTAAACAATGGGGATTAAAATGGATTTGAAGGGTTCAAAGATCCTCAAAATTTCGGGGCAAAGTGTCGAAGACCCTTTACCAGAAAAATCAACGTGTCTCAAGCAATTTTCAGCCCTTACAGGTACGAAACTAACATTCTTTTGCATATCTTATTTCTTTGTTTTTGTAATTTTATGAGATATTTTCTAATCCACTTTTTTTGCCCAAAATTTCAGCCCAAAATTTCATGAGATATTTTCGAAACGTATATTTTGCTAATATCATTGATATATTTTGCACGTGGATTCTTTTTATGGACTCTTTTTTTGGATTCTCCTTAGCAGCCATGTGTGTGTGTATATATATATATATATATATATATATATATATATATATATATATATATATATATATATATATATATATATATATATTGTTTGCGTGTCTATAATATGTATTGTATTTAAAATATATACATCAATACGTCCAAAATGCATATCATGCATGTAAAAAGATATAGCATGGATTGTACTTAAAAATATGTATCACACGTCTAAAAGGTATAAGATACATCTAAAATATATAACACATACAAATATATCTATATGTGAAAAAGTATAACATACATTAAAAAATATGACACTCATTTTAAATGTACATGTAAAAAAAGTATTAACATACAAAATATATATATGGAAAAATGTATAAACCTAGATGAGAAACGACATGTGTTTTGAAATGCGCATGAGAATACAAAATATAGTTAAAATTAAAAAAAAAAATCAAGGTGTCATCTTTCTATTGCACAATCTTTTAAAAATAAACTTAACACGATCGTGCACTGTTGTTCCATAATTCTACCACAAATAAAATAAATCAAGATTTAGCATTTTAGCATTACAAGGCTTTGAAATATATATTGCCAAATAATTTGGGTCATCATTGCACAATTGCAATAATTTGCTGTATTTCTGTATATTTAAATAACCAATCAAACATGAATTATGGTATACATATATATTCATTTAATTACTAGTTAAACATATAACAACTGACTGATATAATTATTTGAATACTTAAAACTTAAAAACCATATACGGTATTTTGTCTTGCAGTTCCAAGATATAATAAATTAATAAACTTTATAATAATTCTTACGAATTAGTAAGCATGAACTAAAATAATATGAAAGGATATTAAAATTGAAATAATTTTTCCAATAATAAAACCCAACATGGCAATAAAATAATATGTAGGCTTGGTTGGTATGATTTTATATTCTCACCTCTCCTATCCTCGTGCAAATGTAATTAACAAACGAAAAATCAATCTATACAATTATATAACTATTAACATATCAAAATGAGCAACCATATCAAAATAACTTTGCCACCAGCCTCTAACACAGTTGGATAGCATATAGGTCTGTCCTGTTACAGACCTGGATTCGAGTTCGGGGAAGGGAAATGGGGGAAATTAGAATAGAAGAGTAATGAATTCTTGATCCTTATGCACCATTTCTAACAAATGCAACTAATATGCAGTTAGAATGAGTCAATAAACTCGTAAGTCAAGTGGTTGAATGCTATCACAAATAAATTATTATGAATTTAATTTTCATTGATCACAAATAATAGATGGAAGACAAAAAATCGTTTTCATTTAATAAAAAAAATGCAATTAGAATGGTATTTGTAATAGAAGTACTTAAAAAATCTCACTCAACAGTCATATTAAAACGAGGGGAGTTCTTGATATACATTTTTTTAGAAGTATTTCGAATATTTAACAATTAATTAGATTTTCAAAAGGATATCCGTGTAACTTACTTTTCACAAATTATTTTTGACAGAAATTTTGTTCTTCAAATGAACAATATAGGTTTCATATTTAACCTGGATAAATATACTTGAAATTTTATTTTAAATACTCATTAATTAATAATTATTCAAAATACTTTTGAAAATGGATGTATTATAATAAAAATGATGTATAATATAATTGTACTTAGAATGAACCTGATGGTAGGGAATTCTAATTTGTTTTGTTTTGATGAATCGATAATCCTTTTCCTTCGCACATTAACAATTAAGAATTTATGCCAGAAGGCAAAGTAAAAGAAATGCCAGTAAAAAAACAAATATGTATAATTTCAAAATTTAATAAGCAAAATTAATCTATATTTTGATTATTGATTACATTCTAAAAAATAACTAAATAAATAATTTTATAATAAAATAATACAACAATTTTATTGGGTACACATGAGTCTTACTTGTTCAACTCTAGAGAAGATTGTATAGTTGTTTTCTAGTTTTCTGTTTTATATACTTAATTAAAATTGTATCCGGGTCCTCGATTAACTGAGCCGAGCAATTCGGGCAGCGAGTACCAGTCGGCCAACCCTGTTTTATTTTAATATATTGTTGGCCTTGGCAATCCAGATTTAATGCACCACAATTTGATGGTCCATGCTATTAATACACCCAGATTGTGCAGTACTCTGTAGGCGAAGGATACCGAGAGGCGAGAAGAGGCCGGAATGGTTCTGACGCTATAGTGTCTGCGTAAGTTAATCCCTATTTTTGTTCTGTGAATATACAAGAAATTTGTATTTTCAATCAAAAATCTCTTTCGTATATACATGATATTTTTAGATATGCATGATCAAACACGGAACCAGTAGCGAATCTTGACATAATTTCTTGAGGAGGGAGACAAAATGAAAGACTGGTTTTGAAATTACACTGTACGATTTTTTTTTAAGGAGGGAGGGGGGGCGACCGTCCTCCCGAGTCCCTACTAAGATCCGCCCCTGCACGGAACTGTCTAGTTTAATATAAAAGATTAAATAAAAGAGTGTGAGAATATGATAAATGATTAAATAAATGAGAATATGATAAATGATTAAATAAATGAGAATATGAGCCGGGTCTATAGGAGGGAGGTGTGAACCGGGCTTATCAACTGAGTGTGAGTCGGGTCCAGATGAACCGTGTCCTAGAGAGCCAGGTCCAGGATACGAGGGGAGATAGAGAGAGAGAGAGAGAGAGAGAGAGAGAGAGAGAGAGAGAGAGAGCACGTGCTAGGTTTTCTGAGTGTCGTGAAAAGAGAGAAGTTGGAGGCGATTCAGCCGCTAACGACGGCGATTCGAAGTGGCGATCTGGAGGCGAACTCGAGGGAATTTTGAGGCGAGTTTTTGCGGGAGAGAGGAGAGAGAACAAGGGGCCGAGTTTGTAATACTTTGCAGTACCAACAACTTATAAATAAAATATTCAACCATACAAACCCGAAATATTGAGCCATACAAACCCGATTCGTGCTCCAGGTTCGTTTTTAAAAAAGTATAGATATGGAAGATATAACAAAAAATGATTAAATAATTCAGGCTCAATAAAAAAATTAAAACAAAATATTGAACCACACGGGAACAATTCGCGCTCCAGACTCATCCTTTAGAAAATGTATACTGGATCATCTTTTAGAAAATGTAAAATTTCTGTATACCTCGTTAACTCATAAAGAGAGAATTGTTGGATGAGTATGAAATATATTCCACTAATATAAAAACACGAACGAAATCTTCTTAGTTCCGTCAAATAAAAATGACAGTGTGTTTAATAAAAATGTAGAAGAATAATTATACATAGCTCTAATTGGTAACATAGTAGGAAAAAGAGACACGTGTCTTTTTTTTTAATTTTCAATTGAAAATTTTATATTCTTTCCTAAATTTTACCCTAACATATTCTATGTTCTAAGTTAATTTATTTAATTAACATGGTAACTGGCACATGTTAGCTATTAATTCAATACGTAATTAACGTTACTTCGAATTCATAAATTTAAATCAATATTAATGAATTTTTAATGATATGTTCTAATTATCACGTTAATTAAATGTAATAGTACAAATATGGAGAATACGGCGGGTACATTTTGGAGCAAAGTAAAAAAAAAATTAATATCAGTTGTACTGATCATCACGCGTGAAAAAAAATATATAATTTTATGAAGCTCCAAAATGTACCAGCCGTATTCTCCATATTTGTGCCATTGCATTTCATTAACGTAATAATTAGAACATATCATTAAATATTCATTAATATTGATTCAAATTTATAAATTCGAATTAATGTCAATTACGTATTAAATTAATAGCTAACATTTGTTAGTTATCATGTTAATTAAATATATTAATTTAGAACATAGAGCAAAACCCGCGCAATCGCGCGGGCACAACGCTAGTCTAACTCTAAAGTATCTAGTATTGCGATATCGCCTTGTACACTAATTCAGATGAACCAGACATTAATTTCTAATTGAAAAAACATTTGGTGATAGTAACAAACGGGCTTTGTAAAAAATAGTTTGGTCTTCTCAAAAGCTGTACCAGGTTAATTAAAGGAGTTATATATTCAGACTCCCAAACTCAAAAAAATAACATTTTTGATGAGGTGACAAACGAGAGAAAAGTGAATTGATCAGTATTATTAATTGATTTGATTAGTGATTTAATTGATCGTTTAATTAAATTAACACGTCAATTAACATATACTAATATTAATATAGTATAAATTATTTACGTATCAGTTAAACGTGTCAATTAATATTTAATTGAATCAATTAGAGAAACTAATCCATCCATGTTGCGCGGATACTTCAAAAATCAAGCCGTATCGTATCGGATATTGATACTCGTCGGATACTCGTTGGATACGTATCGGATACTTCACGTGGCGTATCCGAATATTTTATTTCAAAATAATAATCGATACTTCTCGGATACTTCCGGATACTTGTCGGATACTTCTAACGTATAAATAAATGTACTTAAAAACTAAAAATCAAAATTTGAAATCAAAATAAATGAGTAATACATAAGTAAATAAATAAATATAATAAACATTTACTTAATAAGAAGTTATCTATGTAAAAACAAATTTTTAATATATTTTACGTCAAATACATAATATATAAAAATATTAAATATATAAATTATAATTAATAAATAATAAAATATTATATATAATTGTCGTATCGTATTCTATTTTTTTTTTTTAAATTGTCGTATCTCGTATCTGTATCGTGCCGGATACGATACATGTATTCGTATCCGTGCAACATAGTAATCCATCCATTTAAATATGTTTTGTCACCTCATCAAAAATGTTGGGATGAGTTTGGGAGGCCAACTATATTTTTCCTTAATTAAATATGTGAATTTTTGCAAACTCTTGGTGTCAAAAGTAGTTAACAAGGACTTGTTATTAGCATTATTAAACTACCAGGCTAGCATTAGCATTATTAGTATGAATATATTAATATATTAATTAGAGCGGTGATGCATGTCCCCCTTAAAATCCCCTGGATTGATTGATGTGTTGGCGTATGTATTAATGATGGTGGTAAATCATGATTATTTAATTTTTTCCATCATATATAAGAAAAGAAGGTAAAAAAGATTCACCGTTTCACACATCATTAATTTATTTAATAATTTTGACAACTTTATTTACCACTATCTATAATTAATGAAATTTAAATCTATAAATTTGGAAAAGAAGTTATTGGACTAAATTAATATACCATTTAACATGTGTTAAACGGATACATGAATGAAACCATAAATAAAAATATAATAATGAAAATGAAAATAATAATTTCACAAAAAATTAGAAAATGAAAATGAAAATCTTTTTTTAGAAAAAATATTGAAAAAAAAATAAAAAAAAATTGTTGAAATAAATATAACTTATCATGTGTTAAATTAAATATAATAAACATATTAAATAAAGCAAAATAATTTTTAATAATTTGGTTTACCACCTAATTAATGTAGTTTACCACCTAATAAATACAGGTTGCCACCTAATTTAACATTTAATGCATTTATTATATATTGTCAACACATCAATACATTGAGGGGATATTAGAGGGAACAAGTATATAATTTTTGTATTAATAATATTGGCTGAAAGTGTCTAAAAACATGTTGGGTGTATAACAATAAATCGTGTCCCTATCACACAGTATATTTTTCTATTAGAGGGAACAAGTATATAATTTTTCTATTAATAATATTGGCTGAAAGTGTCTAAAAACATGTTGGGTGTATAACAATAAATCGTGTCCCTATCACACAGTATATTTATATAACATAATATTTATTATTTTGGTTTAAAAATCATGTTCACTGACGAGATTTTTTTTTAAAAATCGAGTAATTGGAAAATCACTGTCATTCTCTCATGAAAAAATTGGTTAAAATACTTTAATAGTTCAGTAACTCATCAACGCTATTGATTCATTTCACTCAAGATCTGTTACTGTATTTAATAATAAAAATCATGTTCACTGAGGAGATTCTTTTTTTTTAATCGAGTGATCGGAAAATCACTGTCATTCTCTCATGAAAAAATTGGTTAAAATACTTTAATAGCTCAGTAACTCATTAACGCCATCGATTCACTTCACTCAAGATCCATCACTGTATTTAATAATAAAAATCATGTTCATTGGCGAGATTTTTTTTTTAATCGAGTGATTGGAAAATCACTGTCATACTCTCGTGAAAAATTTTGTTAAAATACTTTAATAGCTCAGTAACACATCAACGCCATTGATTCATTTCACTCAAGATCCGTCACTGTATTTAATAATAAAAATCATAAAACAACTATTGCTACGAACAATTAGGTTAGCGTGTATTAATGAGCACTACCGAAAACAATTCGATATGTTAATATATATCGACAGTATATGAAAACTAATTTCATGTTTAACATTCTTATTTCAAGCTTATATCACAGCATAGTCTTCTCATTATTCGAGAAAAAGAATCTTTTTTTCAGAACTGTTATAGGAAAATCAACTTTAATCGATGTTTTATCGAAAAAATAGACGATTATTTGTCAATATTTCACCATTAAGCTAATTTTTTACAATTACTTTACCATTAGACTACTAATATAATTTATGATTTTTCAAGAGCAAGTTTTATTAAATAAAATTCTCCATCACTAGTATAATATTGAGGGGGAATTATATCATATACCATTTTAAAAAAATATTTTCGGTATTTAATAGAGTGTATCATAAAATTTATTTTGTAGGAAGATTTTTTTTTAAAATGAACAACGAAGATTTCCTATTTAGTAAAACATTAATGGATAAATACGCTTGAAATTTTACCTTGAATACTCATCAATTAATAATTACTCAACATATCAAAAAAATGTATCATAAGAAAAATAGCGTATGACAGAAGCCCCCAATATTGAACCATGTGACCTATGTGTAACACAAAATCGAGATTCAACAATCTAACGTGATTTCTCAATGTACTAAAAAAATAAGAAAAAAAATGAGAGCGCTACAATTATTTAAGTTTGACAGAGATTCTTTAATTGAAGGTGTCAAATGGTTAAGTTAAGAATACTTGAAGAGGTCCTGATTCTAATTTATATTATGAGAAGATAAAAATTAGATTCATGTTGATGACATTGTATATATTTTTTTTTTCATATTATTTATAGTTTTTGACAGTAGAATTGAGATGGGCTCTCTTGTGCCCTTCTTTCTGTGCCAATACAAGTGGAGAATTCCTGACAAGACATCAATCAAGTCTGCTATACTGATGTCTGATAGTATCACAAGAATTTGGTTCCAAATAAAAACTTTCAATTAAGTACATAAATATATTTTTATTAAAAAGGAATATGAATTAAACTACTATAAAGACCAAGGAATCTAAGAAATTCCATGCATTTGTTTATTTTCTTAATAACAAATGAAGAAGAGTTGACGAAGAATCTTATTGGGTCCCAAATTCAAATCAAGAATCCCTTTTCAGGAAATGCAAAATTGACAGATTTAGAAGTTAAAAATTCAGTTTAAAACAGGACAAGGGAACGACTAACAGAAAGGAAAATGATTTTTTTTTTTTTTATGATTGTTTACCAAAATAATCACATTTAAAGAAAATATTTAAGTTAATTAACCTCGATTTATCTGAAAAGAAAAAATAATCCAGTTGGTCTACTGGTTTAGACTACTTTTAATACAATATTTTACTGATTTACTCACGCGGGTTATCAGAAGGTGCGTTGATTCTAATATGTACAGAAAGTCATAATGTCTTTTTCTGCACTGTTTTCATCTCATTTTCGTTATTTCGCATATTAACAAGCACCTTTCAGCGAAAAAATGACAGTTTATTATCGATAATTTTATTGTTCTTTATTAATTCGCTGAGATAAACTAATCACGGGAGGTTGAGCTATCAAATTCGTATGATTGCTGCAATTATTTTAATATTCTGCGAAACCAAGATGAAGAATGATGATGTAACGACAGTAATAGAAGTACGTGCCAACATAACAAATAAATTAACAATGCTAATTATTAATTATCGTTATTTATTATTAAAAAGGGTAATGATGACCAAGGAATAATGAAAGAGAAAACGTAGTACATAACGAGTTTTTTTTTTTAATAAAATGTACATAATTATTGATTTATTGAGTTTCTTGTAGACCGAAGCAAAAAAATCAATGGCGATTGTTTCTTCCAAACGGAAGCTAAGAAGAATTCAAATATTATATCATCCATATAAATAGGAACTAAGATCCAGAGGAGAGACCACTGTTCATAAAACACAATTAAATTATTTTTATTTTAATTAATTTGTTGATCTTAGTTATAGACTATTAGAATTAAGAGAATCGCAACTTGGAAGATATATGGGTTACAGGAAAGGATTGTGGTCTCCTGACGAGGATCAAAAGCTGAGAGTTTTCGTGCGAAACCACGGCGAAGGAAATTGGAACAGACTTGCCGAAAAAGCCGGTACATTTCCTATCTAGATTTAACCAACATTATTTCCTAAATATGTAATGCTAAGAGAATCGTTTACTTAGTTGCCAACTTTAAAAAAAAATTAAATTTTCATAACTCTATATGTTTGATGCATGGAATTGATGGATAATTAAATTTCAGGGCTGAGACGTACCGGAAAGAGTTGCAGACTAAGATGGATCAATTATCTACGGCCAGGATTGAAGCATGGCTTGTTCACGCCGGAGGAGGAGCGATTGATTTTGAATCTTCATTCGTGTTGGGGAAACAAGTATGAAATAATGCATACAATAATAGATTAATTAATCTCAATTTTTTCGGACAAAAAGACGAGTACATTGAATTTGATTTTTATTTAATATAGATGGTCTCAAATGGCCAAGCATTTGCCAGGAAGAACAGACAATGAGATAAAAAATCATTGGAACTCATGTTTAAAGAAAAAAGCTGAAATGATCACTCAATCTTTTATCACAAATGGCGAAAATCGAAGTAAAAGTTGGAGGTTCTCAAACTCAATTACTCTAGACTTCACTGCACGGTCTAATTCGGTTATCAACTCGGCATTGAAGTTCAGGTCGAACGGTGACGTGGTGGACCAATCAAAGGAAAGACTCAAAACTCCTCATATTCCAATTTTATTTGCAGATTGGCTCCTTATGAGCAATGATGTAGAAAATAATTCTAAGATGAAACCGATGGAGTCGAGTTCTTTGGTAGGTAGAATGACTGGATGCGAGTCTGTTATTCGAGTCGCTGAAATTCCTAATTGTGAACTAGTTAATGATTTCGAATCAGAATTTCGTTTTGCGAATCAAGATCAAGGAAATGGGCTCAATGATTCTCTTTTGATTGATGGGATGCTTTGGTAGATTGCGATATTCAAAAATGCAATTGAAATTGATGTAAATAAAAAGTTGTCATTATGTAGTTTGATCATTGATATAAAAAAAGGTGTCGGCTCAAATTTCATTTAACATTGATTTAATGAGTGAATTCATTTATTTGTTATAAATTCCACATATAAGGAAGATTAAAAAAAAATTGTGTCGGTTTGATTATTATCATTTCTTTCATTGGTCTCATTGAGTGGTTTCAAAATTTCAATTTCAATGTTATTCCAAATCCAATTAAATCAATAAAAATATTGTTGAACTATTGTACTTTCCTTTTATAAAAGTAGACGGCGCTATTTTTAGAATATTTTTTGCTGAAAACGATCTCTTGATTCATTTATTAATTTATAATGGATGCATTTTTCTTCCTTAATTAGACGATGGAAAACGACATTAATTATGTATGTTTTCCAAGCTTAACAATAAGTTAATTGTACTCTGATTTATAAATTAATATTAGAATTCAAGACCAACACCAATTCATTAATAGGTAACGGAGCTTGTCCAAAATCATTTGGACAGAAAATCATTTGGACAGAAAACTAGTCCAAATATTGTGTGATTGAATTTAGACTGGTAGTTAAGTCGTAAAATAAAATTGAAAATATTCTTCATCTCTTTTAGAAACATAGCTCGCCGTCTAAAATACTCTTATTCGTCATTTTTTGAAATATATCTCGACATTGTACATTCGCACGTAAATGACATAATAAAAGGAGAGCTTGTCATTTTTGTTATGTCATCTATGTGCCAAAGTACAATGCACGTTGCTCCCTTTTTCTTCCCTCGTCTCTCACATCTATCTTCCCTTCGAATCATGCAATGATCAATCGCAATTAAATCGCGGGGCAATGATGGCATTCAGACACAGTCTATGTCCAAATTGTTTTAGACAAGCCTCGCTCCCAAATTAATAATGATCCTTCATCTATCAAATTCATAGAAAATAATTAACAAATATTGTTCATTATTTTCACTCATCTTTAAATATTCTCGGGAGATCGCATTACTACAATAAATTCAACGTTAAATAATCAATTACATAGCGGTGTTTTATAATGCAATCTATTGTCCCTCTTTGTAAGGGGGATTGAAAAGTTTATTTTTCTCTCGCACACAAAATGACACAAAATGGGTAAAAATTATGTCATATTCTACGATGTTTCGTACTAAACTTTACTTCTAAAGTTATTAAAAATGATATCAACCATTAAATGAAATCATCAATCTCCTTACAAGCAACCGTCTCTTCGATTAAAAAAATCCAAGTACATGATTATTTTATGTTTCAAAATTACATATAATAATAATTTTCTTTCTTGCATTAAAAAAAAACCCTTATATTTGTGTGGTAGTTGCACATTAGAGTACTATTTAAAAAAATCCAACTACGTGAATATTTTGTGTTTTAAATCTACATAAAAGAAAATATTTTATTTCTGTGCTAGTTGATACATTAGAGTACTATATAAAATATAAAAGCATGATAAAAAAAAACTATGTGCTTTGTTAATTAGCCAATTTCAACTAACTTTTGAATTTTGTAATGGTGCTATGACTTGGCAAGATAAATTAAAAATATACACTAAATTTATACTTTACAATACATCAATAATACCCACTTTTACTCCCTAAGTCACCGACATGTTGTATATCGCACATGCAATGATATTTGCCATCATTTATATATACTCATCACGTTGGAAGTAAATTTTGGGAGAACTGGTGATATATTATTTTCAAACATATATTCTACATAAAAATCATTCTTCATATACATAACAAAAAAATAACCATTTTACAGATTATACATGCAGCCTCCATAACTCAGTCAAACACCATTGATGAAATGGCAAAATATGTTTAGTTGAATTGATTATTATTTTTAATTGAATGAATTAACGGGTTAATTGACTGTTTAATTTAATTAACGTATCGATTAACATATACTAATATTAACATATTAAAATGAGTTGGCATGTCAATTAAACGTGTCAATTAATTATTAATTAAAATGTTAATCAACCCACTTTGCCACCTCATCAAAGGAGTTGGGATGAGTTTGAAAAGCCTAGTATATTTTTCCTTGTTTAAACCCATGTACATATTATTGTAGGCTAACGTTTTTAAATTCTTAGGAATTTTGGATATATTATTGAATATCTTTATTCACTTACAATGCTATTTTTTAGTCAGAACAAATTGTAGTTACTTGAACCCTTGTACTGATAGGGGTGGGCATTCGGTTGAACCGAACCGAACCGAACCGATTAAGACTTCCGAATCAAACCGAACCGAACTAGATTCAAACCGAACCGAACCGAATAAAATTTGAACCGATTTAAAATCAAACCGATTAAACCGAATTTATTATTCGGTTTGTTCGGTTGAACCGAATAAGAAGCTTTATAATGATAAAACTCAAATTCTATTTAGCAAAAAAAATATAAATACAAATCATATAAAATATAATTATATTATTTATAATTTTACAATATGAAATATTAATTTTTTAAAATATACATAATAAAAACATGAAAAATAATACTAATTCGGTCGGTTCGGTTTAAAAATACCAAAACCGAACCGAACCGAATAAACCGAATAATATCAATTTTTGAACCGAACCGAACTGAATGAATAAAAAAACCGAACCGATTAAACCGAATTCGACCGGTTCGATTCGGTTCGGTTCCCAAATAAACCAAACCATTTGCCCACCACTACTTGTACATATTATTTTCCCTTGTTTAAACCCTTGTACATATTATTAATATAAAGGCCCACTATTACTAAAGCCCAACTACCAATACTGTGTATGAAGTTTTAACACACTCCTCCGTCTTAAATCGGCTTAGAGGAGAGCCCTTTGGTAAACATATCTGCTAATTGATCATTGAAATCGAGAAATTAAACTTCAAGTTTTTTCTTTGCATTTTGTTCACGAACAAAATGATAGTCTGATTAATAATAATAAAAAATGATAGTCTATTTCTATATGTTTTGTTCGTGCATGAAAAACATGATTAGCATTTAGCAGTAAGATAAGTTGTCCCTATGTTGTGACGGAAGAGAATTGGACTTAATTAAAGAGTAAAGTTGAGTTATCAGAGAATTTGTTTTTCATGAAACGATAAGTCACTTTTTAATAGTTAGTAAAAAAATAAATAATAATAACCAATGGTCCCATGCCTAGTGATAAGGTGATTAGTACAAGATATCATAGGTCATGAGTTCGAGTCTCGTTGATATTTACTCACCCCCTTATTTTGCACTCATCTATATGCATTCTCATGAATCTACATCATCATTATTCTACATCATTATTAATCATTGGATTGTGTGATGTGGCTTCATCCTACACGTTAATATCATATTTGATTTTGTAATACCTATAATTTGTGTGATCATTTGTATGTCTTATTTTGAATCATTAGATATTGTGATATTATTTGATCTCATCCATTAATATTTTTACTAGATTTTTTGAAGATCATATTTAATGTAGTCATTTGCGTGTCATTATTTTACACTAACTTTTAAGCAATCTCCTTGAGCCATGTCATCTATGATATTTCCATGTCATCTTTGATATTTTGATTCTAAACCATATGATTAAAATCGAACGCTCAATATGGAATGCACTCTCCACATGGCAAAGAATATTAAGAGTTTTATTAAATTTTCTTTTGACACACAAAATGTATACATTTTTGTTCTTCAAAAAATCTTTATTTCTTATATTCAATAATTATTACAACCAATAACTTTCACCTCCAATTAATTGATGCATGTATATGCTTTTTATTATGAAATATTAAATTTTTTGAGTACACTTTGTCTTTGCATCTTCTATGTGAAGATATATTGTAGTATACTATATGTAAGCTAAATTATAATATTAACATCCTTTATTATTATCTTCTGGTACTTAAGACTTATATACTTTTATATAATGTAAACAAAATATGTGTATAATACATGAATAAACTACTATATTATTGATACTTTATGAAAACACTAAATAATGATATTATAATATTTATTGAAAAATTATATCATTTATAGTGTATAAAAGAATTTATAATAGAAGAGATTTCAAAAATAATTTCAATCAAAAATATTTATACATTTTTGTTGTTAAAAAACTTCATGTATATATTTAATAATTACATGTGATATTTTTCACTTCCAATTAATCAATGCTTGTGTATGCTTTTATTATAAAAAAAAAAAAATTTATGCAATTGTCTTTCCATCTTGCATGTGTTTATTTCAATACTTAAACTTACATATAATATTTTTTTTATCATCAAACTTAAGAGTTAGATATTATATGCATGTGAATAATATATGCTCATAACTTATTATCATACATGAATGAATTACTATACTATTGATATTTTTAGGAAAACACCTATTAATGATATTATAATATGTATTTCAAAATTATATCATTTATAATATAATATATTTCAAAAATAATTTCAAACTAGAAAATTTATTATCTACATAACATTAAAATGAATTTACAACAAATATAACATGTTCACATGACAAAGCACTATGAATTTTTTTGTTAACTTTTTTTGACATACACAAGCTATATACATTTTTGCTTAACAAATCTTAATCTTGATATTTAATATTTCTTAAGTATGACCTCTTTTACTTTAAAATAATAAATACATGTATATGTTTTTTTAAATGAAACATTAAATTATTTATGGTATAGATTGCATGATATAGTTTATATTTTCATTTCCTTTAAGGACTATAATTTATTTCTCTTACATTTGTTATTGTATGTTTCATTTATTCTAGAAACATAACCAAGTATAGGATAATTCTCCTCTCATATAAAAATGTTCTATGAAAAAAATTCTTTCATACATCTAAAAAATTCTCCAAAGTTTATACTTAAATCCAAAAATATGCCCTGAACTTTTTATATGAATATGGATTTCATAACTCAGGATTCTCACTTATTTTGTAAGATAATAGAGAAAGACTTATCCAATAAAACAAGAAAATAAAAAAAAATACTTTAGGATGCAGCTAACCCAAACAATACAACCAACTTAAAGTAAAAAAATCATACAAAATATAATTTCAAATTTACATTTATGATTTTCTAATACATATTACTAATTAAAAAAAATTCAACAAAGATTCAAATATCTGATGTCATCAACCTCCATAATAAAACTCGCGCATTAATAAAATACATTTCTATTTAGATGTTATTTCATGATCTTATAGTAGCATTTTATTTTTTATTTATGTCGCTGCATCTTAAATAAATGAAACAAACCCGCCGCGAAGCGCGGGTAATTTTCTAGTTATCAATAAAAATATGAAACCAAATATATTCACGATTTGTCAATTAGGTTTCTTTCAAAAAAAAATAGCTTGTAAAAAATATATTTGTGGGGTTCTGTCATATATTTTTTTCTTATGATACACCCATTATCAATTAATGAGTACTACTCACCCCATTATTTTGCATCTATCTCTGAGCCTCATCATGAAGCCATATCATCATGCTTATACTGATTATTAATCATTAGATTGTGTGATGTGGATTCATCATATACATTAATATTATATTTGATCATTTAAGACATACATTTTGTATGACTATTTGTAACTACTAATTTGAACCGTTAGATGTAGTGATGTGATTTAATACCAATCATTAATTTTTTGGTAGATTTTTTAAAGATCATATTTTGTGTAATCATTTATGTGTCATTATTTTATACCATGTTTTGAGCATTCTTAGAAATCCACATCATTATACATTAATGATGTGGACTATTATTATTGGTTAGGTTCGTATTAAACCAAATCCAATCAATTATTTAACATGTCACATAAGATTATATGATCAAATGTGAATGAAATGGAATATGAAAAGTTTATATATAAAATACTAATAACTTAATATGTAATATTATAAAACATACAATATACATTAGTATTATGTTTAAAAATTTAATTTTAAAAATCCATCAAGTATATTCATTTTAATTTTCTCTTTATTTTGACATCCATATTAGCATAGTTCATACATACATTTTTTCATAATTTCAATTTGTAAATATATTATGTAAGTTACAATGCAAAAACTGCATATTTACATAATAGATTTTTAAGTATTTTATTTTCATAATAGAATTTTTAAGTATTATTATTTATTTTTAAAAAAAATTATAACTATAAGAATTGTTGGTTCAAATTTCATATTGTTTGATTATCTCAAATACAATGTCGATACTACTAACACATTCTATCAAGATAAATGTGTAGGAGATAGGTACGAAATGAAATCATCAAGATTTACATAAGCACGAATAAATCAAGAAAAGCAAGGATCAAAACGTCGAAGAATCGCGAAGAAGATCAAGACGGACATGAATTAAGACTTTGAAGAATCGAGAAGAAGATCAAGACATCGAAGATTCCGCAAGTTGGGATATCAATCAAATCACCAAAACCCATCATAGGTATCCCTAAACTTGTTGATGAATGATTAAACTCAAAATAAAGTCAAACAATTATATTCGAAATCCATCAAAGTGATGAAGTAAAATAAAAGGCTGAAAACAGCATGTCCGTTACAACGGAACTCAGTGTCCGTTATAACGGACATACTCGTCCTACTCAGGATTGGAAATCACAACATAGTCCGTTACAACGGATTAACCAATCCGTTATAACGGACCCCATCACAGCGGTGTAACGGAATAATGTCCGTTACAACGCTAATTATTTTCAAACATGAAGGATGTCACAGGAGCCAGTCCGTTACAACGGAAATACCTGTCCGTTATAACGGACATTGAACTTATTTTCAGAAGAACCATCTCTCCATGTCCGTTGTAACGGATTAACCAATCCGTTACAACGGAATACCATTATACGTTGTAACGGAGTATACTCCGTTATAACGGGAATTAAATCCAAACTGAAAGTAATGTTCCAGTATGATGTCCGTTGCAACGGACATGTCAGTCCGTTGGAACGGACTTCGTAACACAGACTTCCGTTACAACAGACATTTATTCCGTTGTAACGGAATGTTTAAGAATTCGAATATAAGAGCCGTAACGGCTAGTTTTGACTTACAGTCCGTTATAACGGACATGAATTCCGTTATAACGGACTATGCAGAAAATGCAAGTTTGGGAAGGGTCTATGTGTTCTATAAATAGAACCCTTCCCTCATTCTCTCTCACTTACTTCAACCATCCAAATTAAACATTTAAAAGAGAGAAACCTTGCAAGCTCTTGAGCTCTTAAATCTTCTAAAACAATCTTAGAGATTAATCCTTCTTTCTCACTTATTCAAATACGATTCCCAACTTGCGTGACCGATCACGTTTTAGTTCGTATTTAGAAATTGTAATAGGCTAGTACAAACAGTGTAAAGCCCGCTATAGATCGATAGAAAACGTGTAAATCGATCTAGGCAAGAACCTTGTAATCGAGTGAGTTGGAATTCAATCGAACGCCAAAAAGGCACAAGGTATTCCCGGAGACGTAGGTACTTGCCACTAATCGAATCGGTCGATTAAGCAAGTAAAGGGTGAGTTAAAGCTACAGAGCAACCACCTACCGAACTCCGTAATAAACATCGGGTGTTCAAGTGTTCAGTATTTTCTACTCTATTTAAATTTCATTAATTAGCTTCCGCAAGTAGAATTTGTATACCTAGTCGAAAATTGCCCACTAGGTTACCTATTCACCCCCCTCTAGGTTAGAATTAACCAACAAGAATCTCATATAATACTAAGTAGATTATATTTGTGTATTTAAGCAAACAAATTTAATATTATTTTTTTCAAAAACTAATATAACTAAAAATAGTTATCCATCTAAATAACTTCTTAAACTTATAAACACCTATCAAATAGTATTGTTATTTAAAAAAATGTAAATATAAAAAAAAATCATATGATATAAAATAATTCGTATTTATGTTTATTATAAATTAAATTTTTATATGATTTATTAAATTACTTCCACTATTAAGTTTGATATCATTTTATATTTTTCATTGCATTTTGAATCAATAAAAAAATATTAGTACTATATAATTAATAATTAGTTACTTCATATGTTGTATGATTCATTTATTTATTATTTTTATATTTGATATTGTGTGAAATATTGTGAAAAATTATATAATATTTGTTGTTATGATTTTAGTAAAAATGTATTATATCTCATATATTATTATATAATGACACTAATATATATATATAAGTATTATTAGTTGATTAAAAAAATGAGATTTTGCGTTATCATAATGTAAAATAATTGTAAAATATATGAATAATCAAAGATAAATGAATTCAAATAACTTTATTTTAAGATGATATTATAAATATTATCATACAAATGTATAATTTGTATTACAATGAAAAACATAATTCACAGGTTCGCCGCGTATCGCGAGTATTCTCCTAGTTTAAGACTTTAAGGTAATGTCTGAAGTGTATTTATCAATGAATAGAAGGCTAAATAGAAATTATGTATTATTCATTAAAAAAAAATTCACCATACCCTTATAAATATCCAAAATATTCTTTTATGATATATTTTTTTTTTCACATGGCAAGCAATTGTCTCCCTAGATTTCATTTAGAAAAAAATATAAAAAATATTTCCAAGGGGATTCCTAGGAATCATGACCGTATATATTATTTACAACCGAATTACCAAGACACTACAAATTTATTAATTGTAATTTTTAGGAATCATGACCGATAATGCTATTTACAACCGAATTACCAAGACACTACAAATTTATTAATTGCAATTTGTAGGAATCATGACCGTTAATACTATTTACAACCGAATTACAAAGACACTACAAATATTTTAATGACAATTTGCTAGCCACGTGGCAGCATCTAATTTTGCTTTCCCCGTCATGATCCATGGTGACGCCCGTCTATCGTTGAAGAGTGTACATCCATAATGCGTTCTATTTTTCCTCCGTGTGGTCGTTTGACTTCAATTTAGCTATCATGTCATCATTTTTACACCAGAACCTATGTTTGGTCGTTGCCCATTCAGGTTGGTGGAGGCCGCAATCTCTTATCGTTTGTTGCCACACTCGGACCGTGAAATCACAATGTAAGAATGTGTGTCTATGATCATCCGTTTGGTTAGTGGGACAGAGTACACAGTCGCTAGGATTCGACCAACCTCTCTTTGTAAACGGTTTTGTGTCATCAACTTGTTTTCCAAAGCATAGCCAAGTGCAAAATTTCACTTTGAGGCGCGCACGTGTTTTCCAAAGGTCATTTGCCCACGATATTTTAACCCCCGAATCCGCTAGAAGGATGTAGAGGTTTTTTATCGACAAATTTCCTTTCGCGATTCCCGAATTCCTAAATTCCCACGAGACAAACATATATGAATGATCAGAAATTCTATGTATATATATACTTCACAATCAATCATCGAATTAATTACAACTCAATTTAATTAACTTGTTTCAAAGTAAATACTGTTTAGGTCTTTATGAAATCAACATATGTGATTCGAGGTATCAAACTCAAGACCTCTCACTCTTAAACACCAATTTTACCAATACATTACTGTAGTCTTTATGAAGTATAGACAATTTTATTGTATTTATTACTTTTGAAACGAGCGTAACATCCATCTTCAATGGATATTATTTAGGTTTACGATTTCATGGGGGAGGACTCCGGCTCGCCCCCCGAATTCGCCTCTACATTTGTCCTTCGAGTATTTTCGGAGGATGAAAATCCTTTATTTCACTCTTCCTCGGAAGAAGTTTTCGTAAGGAACATAGCTATTTTTCAAAACTTCTCCATTTCCAAGAAAATGGTTTGCCCATGTGCACGACAAGTCCATGAGCTATGACACTATTTGGATTGGGGATATTTAAAATTGATCATTAATATGATATAGCACAATCAACAGAGAACTTAATTATGAATCATAAATCATGAGTTCAAGACCTGGATAATTGGTTTTTGGTTTTCTGTAGTTTTAAAAAATTTCTATGATTTATTTTATATTTTAAATCTCACATAATAAAATAAAATAACAATTATAATAAAACTATAAATATATGTTGCAAACTTTGGAATATGAAATATTTCATGTAAAAAACTAAATGGTATTGTCCAATTATAACTAGAAATATTTTTATTAATAATAAAAAATTACTTTTCTTTTTTAATGTCTATAACGTGATGAATGAAAACGGTTTCGACTAGATCGTATTTTGTTTTTTTTAATGTAATTATAAGTATGCCAAAAAAAATTGTTGATTTTTTATTTTCTATTTTTACGAGGAATACCTTTTTTTGCATTATAAGTAGTGAACATAAATTTGGGCTAAAACACCGAAAATTTTGGCACTGTCCAATAATTTTATTCATATGAATGTCAACTTAAAAAAAAACTATTCAAGTGAATATATTTGACGAAATTTCAAAATTAAAGTTTTAAAATACTATTATTATATCTACATACATAAATATAATGTCTCATATTACAAATATTATATATATTTATTAATTTGAAGAGAAATAGATCACATACGAGAAATATTAAATATTGACAAAAATATTTTTAAATAACAAAAATATATAGTACTAGCTTTATCCCCGCGCAATTGCGCGAGATGTTTTTTATATAATTATTTAAATAGAATCAAAGCGCATGCGTTTGAACTAAATTAATCTAATCATGCCATATTTACAAATATCATGATGTCAATAGATGCATAATGTTCATAAAATTAGTCTATCACGGATATTATTTTCTAATATAATTTGTATAAATATCATTTGTTCATGTGCTTCTAAAATTGATTAATATAATCAGGACAGATTCGCAAATTTTAATATGTATGTAAAATAGGAAACAAAGACCAAATTTAAAAAATGACCAAAATGTGAAATAAGAAAAAAGGATCAAAATGTAAAAAAAAGATCGAAAAGTAAATAAAAAGGACCAAAATGTAAATAAAAAGGATCAAAATATAAATTAAAACTAAAAAGGACCAAAATGTAAATAAAAGAACCAAAAAGTAAATTGAAATGTAAAAAAGGACCAAAAAGTAAATAAAAAAGGACCAAAATGTTAATAAAAAGGACAAAAATGTAAATTAAAAATAAAAAGGACCAAAATATAAATTCAAAAATGTAAAAAAGGACCGAAAAGTAAATAAAAAAGGACCAAAATATAAATAAAAAGGACTAAAATGTAATTTTTTAAACTAAAAAGGACCAAAATATAAATTAAAAAAAAAATTTACACAAAGGTCCCTGGTGACGTGGAGCTCTAGAAATACAAGAATTCTTGCAACTTTATACATAAGATATAATGTGCGTGTCAAAAGAAACGTTCAATAACTTCTCATATTTATTGTCATGTGGACATTACATCGAACATCAAGCATTTGATTTTAATTATACGTTTTGGATTTAAAATATAAAAAATGATATAATTTAAGGAGATGGTTTCAAAGTTATTGTAAAATAATGACACATAGTTACATAGACTATAATTTTCACAAAATCTAACAAAAATTAATAAATTGGATGAAACTATATTTCTCCAAATGACCACATTCTAAAGCGTGAGATGTGGTTTAAAAGTTATTGTGAAAGAATGATACAATATCCAGCAAAAAAATCAAAACATCCAAATGATTACATTTTAAAGCGTGAGATATGATTTAAAAATTATTGTAAAACAATGATACACAAATAATTACATATAATATGATTTAGAAAATATAAAAAAAATTAATAAATCAGACAAAACCACGTTGACATCAACAAGTATCAAATTAAAACATATAAATACAAATGGTCACATTCTAGAGAGAGAAAGAGAGAGAGATGAATACCATAATAATTATCAGAGGTTTGGTACTTTAAATCTTTATATTTGCTTTGTAAATATTTTTTTTATGATAAACATAAATGTTTTTGTTCATCATGACAAATTGAAATATCAAAACAAATCGTCACAAGTATCAAATTTCCTCATACTTATTTAAATATAATGATATCATAAAATAGTTAAAAAATCAAATATAAAATTGATATGTAAAATATATTTCTATCACAAAATATAATAATTTATAGTTATAAGATTCGCGAGGAGACTTCAGACATATGTGCAAATTAAGGAGGTATGCAAATTATTTACCCACACCCTTATTTTGGACCCAACTTTTTGCAATTTCCCTGTGCCACATCATCACTTTCTTTTTAACATCACCACTTTTCTTTTTAACCATTGATTATAATATGTGGCAAAATTTAGACCATTCATTAATCATTGATTTTTTATAAACATTTTTTCTTTGTAGCCATTTAAGTATCCCTTATTTTACACTATGTTTTGAGGATTTTTAGAAAGCCACATCATCATGTATTAATGATGTGGACTACTTTTATTGGTTAGGTTCATGTTAGACTAAGTTTATTTAATTGTTTATCATTTCACATGAGTTTACATGATCAAATGTGAATACAATGGAAGATGAAAAGTTAACATATGAAATACCAATAACTTAATATATAATATTATAAACATACACCATATAATAGTATTATTTTTAGAATTTTAATTTTAAAAATTCATCAAATATATTCGTTTTAATTTTTTCTTTATTTTGACATCCATATTAGCATAGTTCATACATACAATTTTTCATAATTTGAATTTGTAAAAATATTATGTAAAAAATGCATTTTTACAAATAATGATTTTAATTATTTTATTTACATAGAATTTGAAATATTTGAAATATTAATATTTATTTTTAGAAATTACAACTATACTAATATCATATAAAACTAAGTTGATTATGTTTGTGTTTTTAATCAAACAAATTTAATATTATTTTCTTTGAAAAATAATAGAAATAAAAATAGTTTATCCATCGAAAAATATTTGATTTATTAACACTTACAAAATAGTAATGTTATTTTTAAAAATATAAGTTAAAAAACTCATATGACTTATAATTTATATTTATGTTATGCTAAATTAATTTTTTATATTATTTATGAAATTACTTTCACTATTAAGTTTGATATTATTTATAATTTTCATTGCATTTTGAAGAAATAACAAATTATTAGTACTTGATAATTAATTATATGTTACTACGTATGTTGTCTGATTTATTATTGATAATTTATAATTTTCATTGCATTTTGAATCAATAACAAATTATTAGTACTTGATAATTATTTATATGTTACTACGTATGTTGTATGATTTATTATTTTTTACAATTGATATTGTATGAAATATTGTGAACAACAATGATATAATATTTATTGTTATGTTTTTTTGTAAAATCATGTTATACCTCATATATTATTATTATATAATCACATTAATATAAGTGTTATTACTTGATTAAGAAAATGAAATTTTGTGTCATCATAATGTAAAATAATCGAAAAACGTATACATAATCATAAACAAATTAGTTCAAATAATTATATTATGAAATGATATTACTAATATCATTATATTTATAAGTACTTTATATTGTAATGGAAAACATAATTAACATCCTCGCCGCGTAGCGCGAGTATTCTCCAAGTTTCAAAAATATTCGAAAGTGATGGATTTTTTAAGAATTTCCTTATACAGAAAGATTAGCACCAGTATATAAAATTTCGGAGGGTCTTTTGGTAATTTCAACCTCCTATCATTACGCATTTTTCCATCTTCCCCCCTTGCTGTGCTTCTTTCTTTCCTTCCTCCAAAAGAACTGAAAAGCCACCACCAATCTCCCTTCTCTCTCAAAACCTCAGATCTACTAGCTTATTTCTCCTTCTCCTTCTCCTTCTCCTTCTCCTTCATTCTTTAACTTACTAATCTCACTCTCCACTCTCTACTCTCCACTCTCCGATCCGTCTATATTTCGTTTCATTTCGCAAAAAAAATTCTGTATTTTTCGGTATTTTTTTCGAGTTTTTTGGTTAGTATTTGTTAGGTAGTATGAATCCGAGAGGTAGATTTTCTCAGGGAATGGGCGAAGGCCGTGGCGGAAACCCTAGACCTAATAATCCTATGTATTATGGGCGAAATGCTAACCCTAACCCTAACTCAAATTACTATGGGCGAAACCCTAACACTAACCCCAATTACAACAACCAGTATCCAAACCCTCAGAATCAGTATGTACAAAGAAATCAGCAACAACAGTTCCAGCAAAACCAGTCGCAACAACAGCAACAACAACAACAGCAACAGCAGCAATGGATCCGAAGGAATCAGAATCAGAATCAGAATCAGAATGTAAGCAGCTCTCCTTCTGGCACTAGAGAAGCCACTCCGACACAAGCTCAACCTGATTTGACGAATTTAAGGTACTCACGAATTAGAAAAGCTTGATATTTTTAGTCTATTTCTCTGAATTTAAACCTTTTTTTTTTAATTTCATTGCTTGTTTCAGTATTCAAGATTGGAAATCTCAGTTGAATATTCCTGCACCAGATACACGACACAGGACCGAGGTAATCCCAATTCCCCATTTTACAAATCCTTCATAACTCGATTCAAACTCACAAATCAATCCATCAAATCAGGACGTGACAGCAACAAAAGGAAACGAATTCGAGGATTACTTTCTGAAAAGGGAATTACTAATGGGTATTTACGAAAAAGGATTTGAAAAACCCTCCCCGATCCAAGAAGAAAGCATCCCAATTGCCCTCACCGGCAGCGACATCATCGCCCGAGCCAAAAACGGCACCGGAAAAACCGCCGCTTATTGCATTCCCGCCCTCGAAAAAATCGACCCCGAAAAAAACGCCATTCAAGGTACACTTTTTTAATATTCATATACTTTTTTTTTTATTTCGTCTATTAATTTTGTTATTTTGTCAGTGCTGATATTGGTACCGACAAGAGAACTAGCCATGCAAACATCGCAAGTATGTAAAGAAATAGGAAAATACCTTAAAATAGAAGTAATGGTCACAACTGGAGGCACCAGTTTACAAGACGACATTTGTCGACTGTACCAAAAAGTCCACATGGTCGTCGGTACGCCAGGTCGAATTCTCGATCTCACCAAAAAAGGCATCTGCATTCTCCAAAACTGCTCCATGCTCGTCCTCGACGAGGTATACCACTTTTTCATTTTCCCCCTCCATTCATCTCAAAATTACAAAAATGCCACTGAATGTTTCTTTCTTACCAGGCAGACAAGCTTCTGACGCCGGAATTCCAGCCGTCAGTGGAGCATTTAATCAGTTTCATCCCTCCAACCCGACAAATCCTTCTCTTCTCCGCGACTTTCCCCGTAACGGTGAAGTCGTTCAAGGACAATTACGTGCCTCGAGCCTTCGTGATAAATCTCATGGAGGAATTGACTCTCAAAGGAATCACTCAATTCTACGCATTCGTCGAGGAGAAGCAAAAAGTTCACTGCCTCAATACTCTCTTCTCCAAGGTTTGTTAACAGTGGACTTTTTTTGATGATTTGGTTGACTTTTGTTGACTTTTTGTTTTTGGGTGTAGTTGCAAATAAACCAGTCGATAATATTCTGTAATTCGGTGAATCGAGTGGAGTTGTTGGCGAAGAAAATTACCGAGTTGGGATATTCGTGTTTTTATATCCACGCGAAGATGCTTCAGGATCATAGGAACCGAGTGTTTCATGATTTTCGTAACGGTGCTTGTAGGAATTTGGTCTGTACCGGTACGTGTTTATTTACGATTTTGCCACT
This sequence comes from Luzula sylvatica, assembly GCA_946800325.1. Lineage (NCBI taxonomy): Eukaryota > Viridiplantae > Streptophyta > Magnoliopsida > Poales > Juncaceae > Luzula > Luzula sylvatica. The sequence continues at coordinate 23,348,502 of OX326956.1, forward strand.
GGTTTTGCAGAGGGGTAAATTTGTAATTTTGCTGATGTTGTTTGTGTAGATTTGTTTACGAGGGGGATAGATATACAGGCGGTGAATGTGGTGATAAATTTTGATTTTCCTAAGAATTCCGAGACGTATCTTCACAGGGTATGTTTTTATTTTATTTATCTTATTATTTTTGTTAAGTAATCTATACTTTTATTTGTTGATATACTGTGTTGAATGTTTATAGGTTGGTAGGTCTGGAAGATTTGGGCATTTAGGTTTAGCCGTGAATTTGATTACTTTTGAGGATCGCTTTAACTTGTAAGTTTATTATTTATTACTTTATTTCTAATAATTATTATATTTTCTGTTTTTTTTAAATATTTATATATTGATTTTTTTTATTATTATTGTAGGTACCGAATTGAGCAAGAATTAGGGACGGAAATAAAAACTATACCGCCACATATTGATCAGGCTGTATATTGTGGTTGACCCAAGCTTCCAGATATGAAAATATTTTTGTCCTTTTTTGTGAGCGGAAATAATTTGAGGGTTACCTCTGTAAATACGTCCTAATCAAGTAAGTAACATTGTTTACTAATATTTTAATTCAATTATATATTTATTTACTTATTAATTCCTTTTTTTTTGTGTATGCAGGGTTATTATTTTATCGCCTTGTTGAGGGGTATATATATTATTACAGACTCACATTAAGGGGACAAAAATTCAAACTAAACTTTACCTTTTATTTTACTTAGTGAAATTCATGAGGTCAATTCATAGAGCTTGTTTCAGGCTCTCTTTCCTCCCTTTAAAAATTTAGTTTCAATTTTTCTCATAATTGCACTATTATTTTATGAGAAGTTAGTTAAATCAGAAGATTTTAGTACTCAGCATAATAAAATACTTTCATTGATGAATTTTCCTGATCTATGCATTAAAACTTTGCTACTTCTATTTTTTTTTTTTTTTTACTATTTTCTGAATTTTATAATGTCCCGAAGCATTGTTTTTAAAATCGGATCGGACAGGTGGTTAGACTGAAATAACCTGCTAAATTTGAAATTATTTGGAGAAAAATAACCCTACATATCCAATATCAATCTTAAATACATCAATATCCTTCAAAAAATGACAATACAGGTTGAAAATTTACCTTTTATTTTTAAAGGCATTCTCAATATGAAAATATCCATGTGCACATTTTTTTGTAAAACCGGGAAATATCGGCCTCTTGTGGTGACATGAAACCGAAGTGGTTACCCTCCCGGCCAAGAGACGGTTGCAAATGACATCTTTAGGAAATTATGACATGAGACGCAAAAGAGGAAGTAAACTAATGTTCAAAGAGAGTTTCTTTCGAAATCCATCTTGAATAGTCCCTCGAGTAGTGAACTAATGTTTTGGCTCTCAATATCCAAAATTCCCAATCCGCCATATATTTTGGAAAGGCATGGTCATCTGAAAAAAAAACTCTTATAGTACGCGACAGTTGAGCTAACGGGATAATCTAAGAAAGCTCTTATAATACTGCTTTTATCAAAGTTGCGCGTCCTCCTATTATTAACATCCAACCTTACCAACCGTTAAGACGCATCCTGACTTTCTTTAGCAGCGATAACAATGTTACTTTTGTAGACTTCTTTATTGATAAGGGAGTCCAAGGTGGTTAATCGGCAGAGTTATCGCTTGGCAATTGAGCATGGAGGAAAGAGTGGGCGATGATAGGTCATTAGGTATTGCAATTGGTGCGTAACGTAATTTTGCTCAATAATAAAAAAAAAAATGAAAAATATGAGAGATTTTTTTTTGGAGTTCCGAAGAAGTTGGGTTTTTTTGGAATATCAAGAAAAATTAGGATTTTTTTTGAAAATTTCCCTAAATTTAAAAAACTGTATTTTTTAAAATAATACTAAAATAAATACATGATATAGTTTTACAACACAAAAACGAACCGTTCAACCGGTTAAGTGTTAACCCACCAGTTCAACCAGTGATCCGAGAGTAATCAGGGTCGCTTTTAGAAACCTTGGTTCGAAGAGTTTGATAATTATTGATGGAAAATGAAAAAAGATTTGAATGTGAAGTCGTTTTCAACATTCAATTCTCCAGCAAATCAAGAGGAAAAGAACAAATAAAACTAAGCTTTCGTGATGTGGAATTAAATGGACCCAAATCGAGTAACTTGTCCCAAAAGGAAACAACACCACTTAATTTTACTTTTGAAACAAATATATATATCAAACTACTCAAAGTTTCAAATTTACAAATGAAAAATCAAACTTGATAAATTACAATTTTTACATACCAATCAATCTAACTCACACACATACACACACACACACACACACCCCCCAATCAATCTAAATCACACATACACCATCAAGACTATAACCACCCACCAAAACTCAATAAAACCTATCAATGTATATCAATAAAGAACACCGCACACCAAATATATGACAAGTAAGGATAAACCCAATAACAATAATTAGGCACAAATGGAATTTTCGAACTAATTGAATTGATTTAAATCTTTTAAGCACCGAAAAAACCGAGTTTCTTGGGAGCGAGACCTTTCGAACGGTATTTTTTGGCTAGCTCCTCTGCTTTGACGATATCTTCCCCCTTTTTGGCCTCGAGAAATGCGCGCTTCTCTTCGGTTTTCTTGTGAAGCGTCGCGATTTGTTTCTTAATCTTTTCTGCTAATTCTGCTTTCTTCTTTTCTAGTTCAGCCTGTGGTAAAAGTAAAAACACAATATTACAAATTTTGAGGGTATTATTAAAAAACAATTATGGTTTGTTTGCCTAATTAGTTCATCTCTTTCTCATAATATAATATAGATAATTTTTATACCTCCATCTTTACAAGCTCGGCTTCGAGTGATGCCTGTTTCGAGCGCTCCCACTCGGTGAGAGCAGTTAATCTCTTGTAAGTCCTATGCACAAATTAAGCATCACGAAATTAGAATTATATAAATATATTCTAATATTCTAAGAAAGCATAGTTAATTAACATACTTATTCTCAGCTTTAGCCTTTTCGCTCTCCTCCCACGCGTTGATTAGCGATACTCTCTTCTCGGTCTCGAGCCTTGTAAGAAAAACATCTGTTTGTATATAAATTACGCAACAAAATATTAGTATTTTGCATGTTACAAAAATAAATCTACTAAATAGAAAATACTTAAATAAATTCTTACGTCTTTCTGTCGAACCATCTTTCTCATCGTCCGCAACCTCTGTCATGATAATATAATCACCCTTATTAGTACCAAAAATATTTTTTTACTTTTTTGAAATTCACTACTTTTAAGATCTTGTAAAAATTCCAAAATATTATCAAGGAAAAATAAAATAAAATAAAATAATGAAACATACTTTCAGTAACTACAAGAGCCTTGGAATTATCTTCAACTTTCTCTTCTTCTTCTTCTGGTTTCGGAACGATGGCTTTTTCCTCGGCAATATCTTTCTCGGTCTCCGGCACCAACTCGGGCTCGACTTGCTTGGTTTCCTCTGCCATCCCTTTCAAAAGAGTGTAAAAAATCGCAATCTTGATAACTCGAAAAGAAATTAGAGAGAGGAAGATCTGAGATAACTCAACTCTAGTTCGGTTAATTCAGACTAGAGAGATAGATAGAGAAAGGAGAAGGCTAGCATTGAGGTTTAATATAACCCATGAAAAGGTTTTGGTAGGTGGCATTGTGGACCATTAGTATTGCGCAATAGGGTTGGCATTTTGTTCCTCTCCAGTTTATTTTCGACTGGATGGTTTACTTTTCAGCTTATTTACTTCTTAATTGGTACTAGATTTTCGGCAACTTTGTTTAGAATGGAGAAAGTTCCAACAGAGAACGAAAAAAAAGATCAAAGTACAGATCATTAAGGTTAGTGTTAATGAAGAAAATTAATCCCAAGGGGGCAAAGGAAAATGATTTTGCACCCAATTTTTTGACGATGACTTGTTAACGTGGCGTACGTAAATGCAGTTAATATAACAATATTCTTCTAATAAAAAGCTTTCGACTTATACTTTTCTAGATTTTTTTTCAAATAATATCGGTGTACTTAACATAAATATTTGTTATTTTAAATAAAAGAAAGATTACTGGGTGTAACTTGGAGCTCTACTTTAGAGAATTGAAAGAAGAAAAAAACAATTAAATAGGAATCTAGTTAGTGTGTGGAGAATAATTATTAATCAATCTAATTAAATTAGCTAAGAATCTTTGAACAAAGCCAGAGCAACATTTCATTAACAGGTGTGTGCGTGTGTGTCAGTGTGTGTGTGTGTGTGTGTGTCAGTGTGTGTGTGTGTGTGTGTGTGTGTGTGTGTGTGTGTGTGTGTGTGTGTGTGTGTGTGTGTGTGTGTGTGTGTGTGTGTGTGTGTGTGTGTGTGTGTGTGTGTGTGTGTGTGTGTCAGTGTGTGTGTGTGTGTGTGTGTGTGTGTGTGTGTGTGTGTGTGTGTGTGTGTGTGGACCATTTACAGCCGCCAATAGAGAGATCCTGCAGCATGATCTGGCCAACCAAATTGTTGGCCAACTAAACATTTCATTCTTTGGACCTTGTCTATCATTCATTGCATGACCAATTCAATTAAGGGCATGTTTAACAAGAAAAAATATACTTGACCCGTTCCAATATCCCATTAAATATTATATTATTTTAGATAATAAATCATAATTTGTGGCAAATTATATCAATTAGATGGTAAATCACATCGATTAAGTGGTAATCAAATTATTAAAAGAATGATCTGGTTTATTTAATATTTTTATAATATTTAATTTTACAAATGATAAGTCATATTTGTTTGAACAAATTTTTATTATTTTATTTTCAATCTTTTTTAAAAACAAAGTATTTTCATATATATTTTACTGATTTTTGTGAAATTATTATTTTTATTTTCATTGTTATATTTTTGCTTATTTTTTTTATGAAAGTTTTATCCATGTTTATCCGTTTAACACATGTTAAATTGTATATTTTCAACCCAATGACTTCTTTTTCAACTTTATAAACTTTATAGATTTTAATTTGATTAATTATAAAGGGTTGTAAACAAATTTGTTAGAATTATTAAATAAATTAATGATGTGATAAACAGTGAATTTTTTTTCCTTGTTTTCCTATGTATAATGATAAAAATTAAATGATCATGATTTATCACTATCATTTAATTCGAGGATCAACATATCAATAATGCTACTGGATTTTAATGAGGCTTATATGATCACTAGTTTAATAATTAGACGAAGTGCAAGCATATAATGAAGGAACGAGGTGCAAAAGTTTAGGGTACAAAAGTGGATTAAACAGCGAATCTGAGGTGTTATCAGTTAAGGTTCGGTGCAACTTGTGAGCTGATTTGAGCCCAATAATGTCTGATCTAATAAGTTGTTCAAGTTGGTTGTACGAGGGGCCTGGACAGGGCCAGTACAGCCAAAGGATAATATGTGTAAGGTATAATATCTGCAGTTAAAATAGTATATCGAAACGATTTTATTTTTGACTTGTAACATCATTATTAACGGGTAAACTGGGTAGTTAGGACTGGACGTGCAGATTGACGTAATCATGAAGATTTGAATGATATAAACTCAGATGCTTGAGCCCAAACGGTTCAACCACCTTGTCCATGACCATCATGCCTGCTTTTTTATATTGCGCGAATACTTCAAAAAATTAACTTTATCCATATGCCGTATTTTTATCGTATCATAAATTGCGTGTAAAAAAATTCATATCGTCGTATCGGATACGTATCACCGTATCGTCATATTGACGAATCCGTGTAACACAACTGTTTTTTTTAGTTTTATTCGTTGAAATTTTGAGTTCACTATGTCGCTGACTCGGTCTGTGTAAAATTCATATCATCGTATCCGATACGTATCACCGTATCGTCATATCGACGAATCCGTGTAACACAACTGTTTTTTTTAGTGTTATTCGTTGAAATTTTGAGTTCACTCTGTCGCTGACTCGGACTGTGTAAAATTCATATCGTCGTATCTGATACGTATCACCGTATCGTCATATCGACGAATCCGTGTAACACAACTGTTTTTTTTTAGTTTTATTCATTGAAATTTTGAGTTCACTCTGTCGCTGACTCGGACTATGTAAAATTCATATCGTCGTATTCGATACGTATCACCGCATCGTCATATCGACGAATCCGTGTAACACGGCTGTTTTTTTTTTAGTTTTATTCATCGAAATTTTGAGTTGACTTTGAGCTGACTCGGACTATGTAAAATTCATATCGTCGTATCCGATACGTATCACCGTATCGTCATATCGACGAATCCGTGTAACACAGTTGCTTTTTTCGCTGACTCGGACTGTGTAAAATTCGGGAGATAATTCGGCAAGTTGGGATGGAACTCTAGATGACTCGACTCACATATATTTTTAATTAATCATGTGTTATATCTGCTTAATCGTCAATACATGTAAAACGAAAACATAACACGCTAAAAATGAATATGTGCGATACTTGACTTAAATATATTTTAAATATATAGATGACTGAAATAAATGTTTTATATTATGTAAATATTATGCACAGGCACAAATTAAATAAATATTTGTGCGAATATTATGTCGTGCTTAGACAAATATTTATATGTATATTGTACCTGACTTAAATACATATTTCGGTGTATATTATACCCGACTTAAACAAATTTGTGTATTTCTAAAATTAATAATGATGAGATGCGTAACTTATTCATTGAAATCAGGGCATAAAAATATATTAAAATAGCTATCTGCATTCCAAAACTCCCAAATATAAGATTTCTAATATTTGATTTTAGCATGTTGCTATTACTGAATGAGAAAATATTTTTAATTATTTGGGAGTTAATGTTGAGGCGTCTGTGCAAGAAGAGGCGTCTTGCTGAGGGAGAAGATTTTAGCGTGGAGACTCAAAGAAAAGGAGTGAGAAATAATTAGTGGTAAATTATATACAAATCTGACGTGGCAATTTATAAAAACAGTATTATGTTTGTAAACTGTTAGATTAGGATAAATCTAACGTGACAATTTATAACAGCAGTATTATGTTTGTAAAATGTTAGAGTAGGATTAATATATTATTGAAATTCTTTTTCATAGATCTTGGAGAAAAAATGTTCAGAGAAATTTTTTTATTGATCAATCAGGCTAAAGAACAAACAAAAAAATATCTTGGTTTTGTTCTTTCTTATGAAACCTGCCTTTATTGATTGATCAATAAAAACATACTCTTTTCATTAATCAATTAATTAGGTTTAGGTATAATAATTTTATTGTTAAACCTTGCTATCTTTCTATTCTCTTTTCTCTTTCATATATATATATATATATATATATATATATATATATATATATATATATATATATATATATATATATATATATATATATATAATTCTCGGAATTAATTGATGACATGATTTCTTTCTCTCAGATTTTAAGCCTTGCTTTCGTTCATTAAAATTTAAAGCTTGCTTTCGTTGAATATAGTTTCTCCATTTTTTATATTAAATTTATTTTTAATTTAAAAATTGTGATAAAAAATTGTATCCGCAAATTAATAAATTATAATATGCTGTGGTGCATAAATATATTAAATAACATTAATTATTAAATAAATAAATATTAATAATATTGACGAATATCATTAATTATATTATATATAATATTAATATCTACTGTATATATTAATATAATACAATATGATTTATGTAATATTAATTAATAATTTAATACATACAAAGATATATATCTAAACCAACAAAATCCATGTTCGACCATTTTTTAGTTTTTTCTTCACATCAAACAAAACATGCGAAGAATATATATATTCTTCGAATACTTTATCCTCACGTCACTTTCTCTGGATAATACAGAATCGTTCAATATCCTTTAAAATATCTTATATCAAATGGCTCCAATATTGAAGATGATTGTTGATGTAGATAGGTACCCCCCTGAATGCGATAATATTTATGCAATATGAAATATTGATTTAACTGATTTTCAAAATTGTATAGTTTTATACAGTCAGTTCTGTATTGGGTTTATTATTTGAACAAAAGTTTATTTTTTATTCTGTGTGAATCTATGGGTTTAATTTATTGATGTGATAGATTTTATATGTTTTAATTGATGATCTTTCTTTTTCCTTATATAATTGTTTTAGTATTGAGAATATACTCTAATTTTAAAATGGCAGAATTTCATGTGTACCCCTTGCAAAACATCATAATTTCATGTATAGTCCTCAAAACCGTGAAATTTCAAAAATACCCCTAGAAAACCCTTTAAATATCATGGATACCCCTAAATTAAACTTTTATTTAATAATTTTTTAATTATTCGTTCAAAATATTTTTTTCGTTTTACCTTTATATAAAATGTAATAATTACTTAAAATTTTGAGAATAGTACTGATTTCAACAATGATTTTTGGAAAGAAATTATGAGATAGAATTGACAATATTTGATTTTTTATGATTTTAAATATTATTTTAGAGAAAAAATTATTCATTATCACAGAAAAATAATTTTAAAAATTAGGTAATTGTCATATTACCAACGAGAAATACGTTGATGATTTTTAAATGATATAATAGGAATATATGTGGCATTTTAAGAATTTTATAGGAGTAATAATGATATCTGAAGGATTTTGAAGGGGTATCCATGATATTTTGAGACGTTTGCAGGGGTATTCGTGAAATTTCAGATTATTGAGGGATATATGTGAAATTTTTATGATTTCCAGGGGTACACTTGAAATTGCGCCTTTAAAAATTATTATTGCAAAATACTATTATATTTTAAATAAATGGGTAATTATGCTCCAATATTAACAAGTTCGTAAATGAGTTTTAATTGTCGAGTTGAATGAGTTTTTTGAACTACACTCTGATGTCCTGCATTCAAACTTCAAAAAGAAAATGGAAATCAAATTTATATAAACCCTGTTTCCGATCCAAAAATAATATTTTAGGGCGATATACACGTAGTAATTTTTCAAAAGGAACATATTCTTTTTAAGTCCGCGTTCACCATCGAGATCGATCTCTTCTGCTCATAGGATCATTTTTTTTGTGTTTAGTTAATGAAGCTAGCCTTTTTCTCATTAATAAAAAATACTCATTTCTTCCTCCTATTTTTTTTTTATTAGTTTGAAAAATTACTAGGAAAATTATTATCATAATTTTATTCTTGGCCAAATGAGTTATAAAAGTGCCAAATCAGCAGATAGTAAACAAGATTTTATTCTTCTGGTAAGCAACATGACATTCTGATATTATACATATATATTTGAATGTTTCACATCATGACATCAAAATTGAAGGAAAAAATCAAGAAACATCTAAATCAAACCCTAAAGCTATTTTTTCTGGCGTTGATTCATTTTTTTCCAATGTCCACTTCAACATGGACAGTATCAAGATAAACATCAATTACTAATCATGCAATTGCGCCAATTCAATGCACAACTTCTCCCCATTTTGAATTTATTGCCGGATGTACTTGTTTTTTGGTTTTTTCACATCATTGTCATTATTAAACCTGTAATTTTTATCAACCATAAAATGTAAAATTGGAAGACTTTTCGTGAAATTTACTAAAAATAATATGTCATTGGTGACTAATCTTGTGTACTTGTCATAAGAGAAAGATTTTAAATACTGTTGTTAGTCAAAAAATGAAGTAAAAAGAAAATTGAATAGGAATTTACATGTCCTGATTGAAATATAATATAATATTGTACATAATATTGTTGCAAAAATGTTATTTTTACAACAAAACGCAGTTTTTATAAGTTTCGAGATTAATACAACCAAAATATTTTTGTGTTATAAGATAAATAGTTCGTTGATAACAACTGTGATACCCAATAATTAATCATTATGGATAGTTAAATTGTAAAATTGACCCAACAAATATATATATCGGTTTTGCCAATGACTCTATAACTCAAATGGTCGAGTGTTTAATACTATAAATCATCATGTTGGAAAAATTGTGGGTTCGAATCTCGACGACATAAATATAAAAAAAAATTATTAAGGCCACGATTCGTGATCTATAATTCCTTTCAAACAAAAATTATAAATTGGTATTGAATATTCTGAACAGCTTGTTGTTGAACCTACAGAATGTCAAGCAAACTAGACCCAAAAGCCCATTCTTGGAGATTTCAGAAGAAAATGACCAAAAGCCCATATTATATTTTTCATTTAAATAGTTGCTTTAGCAAAAAGCCTATTTGCTTCTCCACGTCATTTAATCAAACTGCACCCTGATCTTCCAAAACCAAGGGAATGGCAGCTCATTGTTTCAACTTTTCATTCAATTATTTTACTTGCATTAATGTACTATCACTTAAACTAGGGCCTAAGCCCACTGATTCACTCTTTATCTTTATGTAGAAGCAAAATCATCATTCACTCACAAACTCAAATTTCAAACAAACATCTTAATCAAGTACACATACTTGACTATTTTTAATGGATGTGTATATTTCAGAAGAGTATAAGATCAAAAGAAGGATGGAGAAACAAGAGAGGGCGAAGTTACCACTACGAGGCGAAGCTAAATCTGAGGGCCAGGATGCAAAAGATCAGAAATGGACGGCTTGGATGGCCGTGTACGGGCAAGACGGTGGCCGTGGTCTTGCTGAAAGGAGAGGAGAGGAAGATGTAGTTTTCAACTGTTTCTCAGCATAATTAGATTAAGTACAAATATATAATTGTTGAATATACATTATAATAAAGTACTAATTGATAATAATTAAGTCACTTTGAGTCTCGGATCTGCAGCCAACCATATTGTTATGAATATATAATCAATATAATATATAATACATAATAGTATAATAATAATACTTCAAAATTAATAATATTTCTAAAGTTAGTATTAATTAGTACATAATAATAATCATTCAAATAATATTATAATCAACATGTTTTGCTTGGGGATTGTGGCGACAAAGTGGCTCCCTAAACACTTTCTGAAACCAATTATGACATTTCGGGTCCAAAAAAAAAAATTTTAGTAGTGATATTTTGTTTCCTATTATCTGGTCTATCACGTCAAAAACACGTGTGAAATATATATCCTCAAACACTTTACCCTAACGTCAGTCTCAAAACAATACGGAATCCTTCAATATCATCTAACGACTCCAATATCGAAGATAATTGCCCCAAAATAAGAGTGATTAACAACTCAATTATCTGGAAAGATTATTTGAACTTTTGTCGGAGCCGTCAGAGATAGCACTTTCTCCTCTAAGCATCTTTCAGGCGACCCTTCACAATTATGCTTGCGAATTATAATAATTAATTTAAAAAGCTCCGAGGCAGAAGCTAGCACGGATTTTATAAATGGAAGCGCATTTTCATCGCAATGACAGATAATGATATCAAGGATTTGGAGGTTTTAAAATGAGAAAACTTGTCTGTTCATCGACTCTGACAAACCCTGAAATTTTGAAAACCAAATTATCAAACTACAAACTAAAAAAAAATGCACTTATATATTGATCTAAGAATCCAAAGTACTATATTTACTCCTCAAAAGTTAAAAATATAAGAAGCGTTAATCTTGTGTTAATTCATCATGTTTTAATTTTATAAATATGATTATTTCAATTTCTGGAAGGGTAAATATGATATTGTGGTCTTTAAAAGAGTAGATATAAAAAATAAATATAATACAATTTATTCTAAAAAAAATATATAGTACAATTCTTACAAGAGGAACCTCGAAGCGTAGCACTTGCAAATTAGGAGCATTATCAAATAAGGCCGGTAAAAACTTGGGTAGCTCCTTGCCCAACCCTAGAATGTTTAACGACATTTCTTTCAAATTTTGCAAGATGAACCTCCCTCCAACAATCTCCTTGTCAAGAGACTGAATAAAAAAAAGAATAAACAATTCAAACAACAACAAAATGAATGCATAAACAATTTGAAAAAAAAAAAAATGAATTACATTGTGAAAGAAAAATGGTTTCAGCTCCAATATTTCAAGATTAGGCAAGCCACTAAAAAGTTTATTAAGATCAATCTTAGGAGTCTCCAATTTCTCGTTGCGGATTTTCATAGACAAACAAAGAGTGATCAACTTGGGTGCACATAATTCGATAAAGCAAAACAACCCACTAATATATAACTTTCTTAAATTCGGTGCAGAGATTCTCGGACCAACTGTGGAAGCGCTATAGTAATCGCGTATGGTCAAGTCCTCCAACACGGGGCAGCACGAGATCAATTTCTCGAGGTCATTCTCGTCAATGCCAACAAAAAGTAGCTCTAGGGTGCGAAGGAGTTTCATACTTCCGAGCCTCGTGGGCAATTTGATATTGAAATCTTTTAGAGAGAGAAAGCTCAGACAATGGCACGAGAAGAGACTCGAAGGGAATTTGTATTCGGATTTCCAATGGTGCAATCTCAGCACATGGAGGCTGAGTTCCTCGATTCCATGTTTCGACAACTGGCGAATCAAGTCCGAGGCAATTCTTGCAGTAAATCTAGCCTGGAGATCAATTTTATGGATTGGACCCTCATGCAGAGCGAGAACTTTGCGCACGAATTCTACGGTTTTGGCAACATCCAAATTGACATCGCAATGTATTATAAGATCAGGAATTGATTTCCATGTATGCCTCCAGGTGCTCGATAAAATGCTGGTTCGTCCTGCCTCCTTAATTGGTAAATAGTTTACGATCTTTTCTTTCAGTTCTTTTGGAAGGTTGCTTATCATGTCCAATTCTGCCGAAGAATTGGTTTGCAATAGTTCACAATGAGTTGCCATTCTTCGTAGATCTGTATAAAAGTTAAATCGTAATTAAAGTATTTGACTGGTCTCTAATACTACGCTTAAATTTTGGTCAAATCAATTTTCTTTTTTCGTTAGGAATAGATCAATCAATTTATTCAGCATATTCATAACCTGAAACCCTAAATCGTAACTAATTTCACCAAAATAGACAGTAATAAGTCGACGACGATAAAGCAGTAAAGCGGAGATAGAAGAGAATCATACGCCAAAATACCTAGCGAGAGCCTTTCTCTCTCTTTGTGATGTTCTTTCTTCTCCGGGGAGGATCGGCGGCGCCAGAGAATTGACAGAGCGAGGAAAACTGTTTTGAGGAATAGGCGGCGAGGGCGAGAGAACAAGTTAAATACTTTATTTTTTTATTTTTTTTTTTTGCATTGTTAAATACTTTATTTTTATTTTTTTATTTTTTTGCATTGTTAAATACTTTATTTCAAATGAAGCCCATAAACCTCTCCTTTTAGGCCCAGTATTAACTTGACGCTAATTAAGGAAGATTGGGGAATATTCCCTATTTGCATCTTTGACAGTATTTTAAAAAATAAAAATAAAAAACAAACAGTATTTTTTTTTTTTTAAAAACGGTATTTTTACTGTTTATTTGTTGTCTGAAAACGATGCCACTAGAATTGAGGATCTTCAAAAATCTCCAAACTTTTTTATTTTTTACGTAGTAAAATGTGAATAATTGATTTAACTTTTTTTTTATATGACTATGATTTTCGTAGATATTTACATGTTTATTATTTTATACAAATTTGAACAACTTTAGAATGTCACTGATTTGTTAATATCATTATTCATTAGATCAATGTTGCACTGATTATATTTTTTTTTAAAGAAAGAAAAGCACGATACGCGCTCGATCCAAAAATAAAATTTCATTAAAAAAAGATTTCAAGACTCAAGGTACAAATTGAACCAGGAAAACAAAACACAAAAAACAAAAAAATAACTACCCTCTAAATCTCTAATTACAAATTTATGTAGGTGACTTCAATTTTTTCCTCTCTGGTGCTATCCTATTAGCAAAATTTAGTCCACTGCTTTGTTAATCTTTGATGATGATGATTAATAACGCATGCATTCGTTCCCTTCGAGCGAATATTCAATTATTTATTTTTTCCCATAGGGACCAAATTGTGATAAGTCATGTCGTGTCCCATTTTTCTATCTCCTCTTTTGTTTTTGCCTTTCGTGTGTTCCACCAAAACTCCTATAGCGAAACTGATTCAAGGTTCGGTCGTTGCACCATAACACGCCAAATTTCTTTGGTGAAAGGGCAATCGAGAAAGAGTTGTTTAGTCGATTCAATCATGTCGAAGCAAAGGGTACAAGGGGGGTCATGCGGCCATTCTCTCTTGGACAAATTTTCGGCCATAACACACAAATTTAGCACGAGCCAACCGAAGATGATGACTTTTTGCGGAGCTTTGATCTTGAAAATCAATGTGGTCCAAAACGATTTTATCCCCAGGTGGGAAATAGTCATATAGACCTTAGTCGTGGGGTTTTTAGTAGGTCCGTTAAGCTTAGTTGGGTTGTAGTGGGGATAAATTCGGTAACAATTCTGTCAATGTTTTTATGTACTCTAGATTTTTTGTATATTATATGTTCAATAAATAAATAACACAATATTTTGTTTGAAGTAACCATGTTATATCGATTATCATATATATATATATATATATATATATATATATATATATATATATATATATATATATATATATATAGGGGTACATTGCTAAATTTAATACCATATGTGTTTTTATTTATATTTCAGAGGATTTACATCAGGATATATAATGTGTGTTGCACGGATACGGCGATACGGCGACGCGTATCGGATACGACGATACGACAATTTAACTTATGATTTAGGATACGATACGGATACGGCGATACGGCGACGCGTATCGGATACGACGATACGACAATTTAACTTATGATTTAGGATACGATACGGATACGGCGATACGGCGACGCGTATCGGATACGACGATACGACAATTTAACTTATGATTTAGGATACGATACGGATACGGCGATACGGCTAAATTCGGTTTTTTGGAGTATCCGCGCAACATAGGTTACATGTAATGTTTGAAATTTCTAGGTTTGAACACGAGAAATATTTGTATTACTCACAATATTTTCCATGATATTTCTCATTTAGGCGGTGGGTAATATTTACAATTTATCCATATTACATATATTTAGCAATAAATTATATATACTTTTTTATTTTGCTAAACAATATTAATAATATCCTAGAAAATAATACGTTTAATATTTTACATTATTCATGGTACTTTTCATTCGAAGAAATTTCATGTGTGACCCCACAAAACCTCAAATAGCTCATATATTATATATTATATATATTCTTTAATATCTTGGATGACCCTAGATTTTTTTAATTAGCAGTGTCCCGATAAATTATTATGGGAAATTTTCAAAAAATCCCTTATCTTTTTTTGCTTTTTTAAAATATCTCCTATCTTTTTGAAAACTCCAAAAAAAACCATCTACCAAACTTTTATTTTCAAATACCCTTCTATGGAATTAAAACTAACCATAGATGGTGTTATTTTTTTTAGGATCAAAATATCCTTATTTTTACATATGTAGTAATTAAAAAAATAATTTTATTATTCTTTATTAATTTAAAAAAAGTCCTAATTTTTTTTGCTTATAATAATTTAAATTTTTTTATCATATGTTATATTTGTATAATTTTAATATTTCGTACATTATATATATATGTATATATATATATATATATATATATATATATATATATATATATATATATATATATATATATATATATATATATATATATATATATATATATATATATATATATATATATATGAATTTTATATCTTTTTCCTCAAAAACTAACATAAAATAATAATAATATGGACAACAATACTAAAAGAACACCTGACAAATATTTAAAAATTAAAATATCATGAAACTATGAAAAAAATACATAAAAGAAGAACTAAAAAAAACTAGATGCTTAAAGAAATATTTTTCTATCAATATATTTTCAAGGTGTTTATCTTATTATTATCTGATTTCAGATTTTCATGAATAATAAATGAAATATTAAAATTATAGAAACACAAAATTTAATAATTTTATTTTTTTGAAATCACTACATGTTAAAAAATATTTATGAAGTTTATGAAAAAATTACAAAAATGTTTTTCTAATTACTACTTATGAAAATACAAGGATATTTTGGCCCAATTTTTACACCATTCATGATTAGTTTTAACTCCTACAATGGGGTTTTGAAAATAAAAATTTGGTAGTGGAGTTTTCTTGGAGTTTGAAAAAAAATAAAGGGTTTTTTAGAATACCAAAACAAGATAGGGGGGTGTATTTAAAATTCTCAATTATTATATGTAATGCTTTTGTAAGTGTATTACTAATTACTGATTTATCTATTCTGTAGGGGTGTTTGTTATATTTGTTTGTTTTTATAGGAATGTGTTGGCTAATATTTTTCATGTTGAAGATATAAATATGAAAGTAGATATTTGAGTACATATGAAATTATTGAATCTTATTATGTTAGAAGAAATGGCATATAAATGACAAAAAATGAAAATAGTTCATTACTTGATTGAGAATAAATGAAATAAAAATGAGAAAAAAATATTATCCTGGTCATTAGGGTGGATGGTTTTTGCTTTACCCACTGGATTAGAAACACTTCATAAATTTTGTAGTTTTTGAATACATAATTAGGAGATTACCCGCGATTCGCGGCGGTTTTGTTTCATTTGATTTACCATATACATGATATATAGTTATGATTTTTCGGGATCAAATATAAGACTTTATAAAAAAAATATCATATTGATTAAAGAAGTTTGATTATGACAAAATTATTATATTATTTTTTAATATGACACATTGCGAAATATTTATTTAGTATTTTAATACAACATATACAAACAAGAATAAATGTCACTATAAAATAATAAAACATGCGTGGACATAAACAAAAATCAAAACCATATGATATTCTAAATTTTCATATCTAAAATGAAGAATAATAATATTGTAAAAGTTTATAAAAATTATTTGTGTCTGATAATTTTTGTGTTTCATGTTTATTATTGAAAAATGTTATATAAGTTAAAGAAATTATTTGTGTTTAGTAAATAAACGTATTTCATTATTTTTTTAGAGATTAACATGAAACTATTTTAAGTAAAAATACAAATATAACATAATTGTTTAAAAATAATAATAATTATTAGGATGTGCAATTTTTTAAAATTATACGTTTAAAAATTATAACAATTAGGATTATAAGTCATTAATGTAATTATATATTTTTTATATTTTTTTTACATAATTGTTTTCATAATTTTATGTTAGAGAAAAGTATTCAATATATAATAATAACATACTTAGTAGTGTGTGCAATTTATATCAATTATAGTTTTAAAAATTATTATTATTAGCCTTACAAGTCATTAATGTAATTATATTTATTTTTATATCTTTTTTTACATAATTGTTTTCATAATTTTAAGTTAGAAAAAAATGTTAAATATATGATAATATGAATCTCAAAATAAAGATAAAATTCAAGCGAATATATTTCTTAATTTTTTAAATTATATTATGAAAATACTAACAATATTTGATGTATTTATGATATTATATGTTAACTTATTAATTTTAGATATTTAAACTCTTCACATTCTATTTGTATTCACAATTGATCATGTAACATATTGTGAAAAAATTCAAAATCAAATACAATTGATTCAACATGAACCTAACAAATAATATTTTGACACATCATCCGTGTAAGGTAATGTGGCCTTCTAAAATTGTTTAAAAGTATGTGTAAAATAATGGACACATAAATATCTACAAATAAAACATAATCACACAAAATCAAAAATTAATATATGGTTCGTATATTGCCATATATCATAATCTAATGGTTGAAATAATTGTGATGATGTGGCATGAGTTGTGATGTGGTGGCATGAGGAAATTACATAAAGATGGATCCAAAATAATGGGGTTGGTAAATTAGCGGATATTAAATATGGCAAAAAAATTGTTGTTGCCAGGTTTCGAACATGCTCCATGTTGGATGCAAAGCACTACCTCTTACCAACAATTTGTTGATCATTTTTTGTTATAATTTGGTTAATATCACTGATATAAAAATATATACACGTGTCAGTACCATGTTAATTTGATCAAATTTTGAAGAGAAGTATTAATAATTAATAACTATATTAATATTAATATGTTATATTTAAAACTGATTAATTTATAATATTTTTCTATGTCAGAACAAAAAAGATAATACAACAAAATTTAATACTTTTAACTAATTTCATAAACCAAAAAAGTAATTTTTTTTCAAAAGAAAACTAAAAATAATATCCAGCGCATCTAATTAGATGAAAATATCAAAGTGATTGCTCTTATACCACAATTGAAAATTCTCACCCTCATGTATTTATACATGGGAATATGCAGGATTCTCGTGACCTGATATCTCCTTTCGGTATATTTCGTGTACCGAAAGAAAAGTTAGGCATACCTTTCGAGGAGCGGATTTTTATCAGGGCTAGAGGCTCCCCCAGAGATTTTTACCGAACAATGTATACTATTAGTGATTCAATGTATTTCTTGAGTATAACAATATAAAATTAACTGTCCCCCTCCCCTCCCTCCAAGATTTTCGCCGAACAATGTCTACTATTAGTGATCCAGTGTATTTCATGAGTATAACAATGTAAAATTAACTGTTCCCCCTACCTCCAAGATTTTTACCGAAAAATGTATACTATTAGTGATCCAGTGTATTTCGTGAGTATAACAATGTAAAATTGACTGTTCTCCCCTCCCTCCAGGATTTCGCCGAACAATATATATTACTAGTGATCCAGTGTATATTATGGTTATAACGTGTAAAATTTACTGTTTCGCCCTCCTTCTCCAACAAAAAAAAAATAAAAAAACTGCAGTGTAATTTGAGAATCAATTTATAATTTGGCACCACCCAGAAATCTAGGCAAGATTCGTCATTGTACCTCACAAAATTGATGGTGAACAACGGACCGAAACGTTAGCCTTCCGTGTTGCACGTTTTCGTCCTTAATGTAGGGACATGCCGTCCCAAAACAACGTGCCAGCGTCCTTTTCCTGCATGTCATATCATGCATACTTTGGGACTGGCCGTCCCAAACCATCCCGTCCCAACAAGCATTTTAGGACGGCCCATCCCAGTTTGATATGGTCTTGTTTGGTACGGTGTGTTTGAGACGGCCCACCGTCCTGAAATGCTTATTGGGACGGTTTAGTGGCTTATTGGGACGGTTTTTCCCGGTCCCAATAAGACTGAAATGTTGTAGTGCTTGTTGAATCGCGTGATAAAAATTGGATTAATTTGTCAATTTAATCACGTGATTAAAATTAAACCAATTAAAAAAATTTCTATGCAAAACGCTAGCCATCCTTACTGTTGGGTGTTTTCAAAAATAATAAACAACTAATAATAAGAGAAGTTTTTTAATATTAAATATGAAAACCATAGTGGTATTTTGGTTAAAATATAATTAATATCATTATGTTATTCATTTGTACCCTTATATATCGTAAATGAAAATTAGATGTGTTTTTTTAGTATTCTAATAAACGAGAAGAATTTTTTTAATATTTAAAAAATTAGGAGTTTGTTTAAGTATTTTCCTCTATTACTATATTATTTTACTAATGTTAATACATTAACATTTCGGAAATTTTTCTAAACTAACCAAGTTAGCAAAGTTAATTACGAAAATAACCAAGTTTGCAAAATAATTCCAAAAATGTCTTTTACGAGGTTTGAAATTTCGCCGGGCGAGGTTTGGAACCTCGCCTTTTTCCATCCGTCATTAATTAGGGTTAAACAGCAATTAAGAAAAGGCGAGGTTTGGAACATCGCCAGGCGATGAACCAAACATCACCTTTTTTCAATGTGTCTGACTTTTAAAACAAAAACAATTAATCCCCTCCAAAATGCACCTGCCGAATTCTCCATTATTTGAATTATTATATTCAATTAATGTGATAATTAAAATATATAACTAAATATCAGTGTTTTAAATAGCGGCGCTGTAGCGCCGCCATAGCGCGCTATAGCGGGTTTTGGGAGGCAAACGCTGCATCGCTTCGGAATATAGCACTGTAGCGTTTTGTTCCGCTGCAACGCTATAGCGGACCGCTATAGCGTTGAAGCGTTCAATTGTAGCGTCCGTAGCGGCGCTATAGCGTGGTGATGATGATGATTATTATTATCATTGTTGTTGTTGTTGTTATTAAATAATAATCACTATTATCATTACACAATAATAATAATTGTTATTAAATAATAGTAATAATATTAATAATAATTATTATTATAATTATTATTGTTATTATTATTATTGGTACTAAATAATAATAACAATAATAATAATAATTAATATTATTAGTATAAAATAATAATTATTGTTATTTAATAATAATAATAATGACAACGATACAAATAATAATAATAATAATAATAATAAAAATAATAATAATGATAATAATAATAATAATAATATTAATACTTACTATTATTATTATTATTATTATTATTATAGGAAAAATAAGATAATAACAACATCAACAACAACTATTAATAGCCTTATTATAATTACAATAATTACAATAATAAAAAGAAAACAAAAGTAATAATAATAATAATAATAATAATAATAATAATAATAATATATTTTTCTTAGAGATGAATTTTAATTTATGTTAGTTTGCGAGGTTTATATAAACATGCATTCAACATAATTTTATTTATAATATTGGACCGCTAATTTATATTTATATTTGTATTGTAGTATTATAAAAATAATAATTTCGATCAAAAATCCGCTGTGATGGTGAAGCGGCGCTATATCGCCCGCTAACGCTAAACGCTAAATTAAACGTCAAAACGCTGCATGCCGCTGCACGCTATTTAAAACATTGCTAAATATTCATTAAAATTTATTCAAATTTAAGAATTCATTAATTATGTATTAAGTTAGCAGCAAACATGTAATGGTTATTATTTTAATTAAATATACTAATTAGAACATATAAATGTTATGATAAAATATGGATAATTTCGGTTCGTATATTTAATTAAAATGATAAGCAGTACATGTTAGCTGTTAACTTAATACGTAATTAATAATTGTTCGAATTCGTAAATTTGAATAAATTTTACTGAATATTTAATTATATATCTTAATTATCAACATAATTGAACGTAATAACTAAATAATGGATAATTCGGCGGGTACATTTTGGAGTAGAATAATTTTTTTATATATTTTTTTTCAAACCGTGTCAGGTGTGACATATTAAAAAAAACAAAAAATTTATTCTACTCCAAAATGTACCCGCCGAATTATCCATTATATAGTTATTACGTTCAATTATATTGATAATTAAGATATATAATTAAATATTCAGTAAAATTGATTCAAATTTACGAATTCGAACAATTATTAATTACGTATTAAGTTAACAGCTAACATGTACTGCTTATCATTTTAATTAAATATACGAACCGAAATTATCCACATTTTATCATAACATTTATATGTTCTAATTAGTATATTTAATTAAAATTATAACCATTACATGTTTGCGGCTAACTTAATACATAATTAATATTCGTTCGAATTCTTATATTTGAATAAATTTTAATGAATATTTAATTATATATTTTAATTATCACATTAATTGAATATAATAATTCAAATAATGGAGAATTCGGCAGGTGCATTTTGGAGGGGATTAATTATTTTTGTTTTAAAGTCTACAATTTGGTTCATCGCCTGGCGATGTTCCAAACCTCGCCTGTTTCTTAATTGTTGTTTAACCCTAATTAATGACGGATGGAAAAAGGCGAGGTTCCAAACCTCGCCCGGCGAAATTTCAAACCTCGCAAAAGACATTTTTGGAATTATTTTGCAAACTTGGTTATTTTCGTAATTAACTTTGCTAACTTGGTTAGTTTAGTAAAATTTCCTAACATTTCATTTAAATCTAATATGAAAAATAACATATATTCAGAATATCACATATACCCGTAAATATATCATTTATTCAGCATCTCTACAAGATATTAAAAAATATATCAAATGCATATCCCTATAAAAATAAAAATTATATGTAGTCCTTGAATTTTTTCAAAAATATCATAATACTCTTTTTTGTTTTGATTTTGGTTGAAACATCATTTGATCTTTGTCATATGTAGAGGAAAATTAAAGTTAAAAATCATAATTAAATTAACATCAAAACAGTTTAAGGCACTATTTCGAAAAAATTTAAACAAAATAAAATGTACGAATTAAAGAAACATAAATACATAAGAGTAATTAACAACTCAATTCTCGGGAAAGATTATTTGAACTTTTGTCGGAGCCGTTAGAGATAGCACTTCCTTCTCTAAGCATCGCGACCCTTCACAATTATGCCTGCGAATTATAATAATTAATTTACGAAGCTTCGAGGCAGAAGCTAGCACGGATTTTATAAATGGAAGAGCATCTTTAACGCAACAAGGGACAATGATATTCAGGATTTCGAGATTTCCAAATGAGAAAACTGGTCCATTCATCGATTCTGACAAATGCTGAAATTTTGAAAACCAAAATATCAACTAGAAACTCGAAAAAAATGGAATTACATATTGATCTAAGAATCCAAAGTATCATATTCACCCTTCGAAAATTAAAAATATAAATTTAACTTTTCAAAAATCTAAAGTACCTTTAGTTACAAAACATCCGAAGCGTTAATATGGAGTTATATTTAACATGTTTTAATTTAACAAATCAAGTTAAATTATTAACATGTTATATTTTTTGAAATGGTAAATATTTCATAAATCAAATTAAATTATTGTAATGTTATATCTTTTGAGATGGTAAATATGATTATTTTAACTTTCGGGAGGATAAATAATAATATGACATTTCGTTTTTTCGAAGAGTAGATATAAATAATAAATATAATACAATTTATTCTCAAAAAATATATATATATATAATGCAATTGTTAAAAGACGAACCTCCAAGCGAAGCACTTGCAAATTAGGAGCATTCTGAAATAAGGCCTGTAAAAACTTGGGTAGCTCCTTGCACAACCCTAGAGTGTTCAACGACACTTCTTTCAAATTTTGCAAGATGAACCTCCCTCCAACAATCTCCTTGTCAAGAAACTGAATAAAAAAAAGAATAAACAAGTCAAACAACAACAAAATAAATGCATAAACAATTTGAAATAAAAAAAAAATTGAATTACATCGTGCAAGAAAAATTGTTTCAGCTCCAATATTTCAAGATTAGGCAAGCCACTAAAAAGTTTATTAAGATCAATCTTAGGAGTCTCCAATTTGTGGTTGCTGACGCCCATAGCCAAACAAAGAGTGATCAACTTGGGTGCACACAATTCGATAAAGCAAAACGAACCACTAATATAGAACTTTCTTAAATTCGGTGCACAGATTCTCGGACCAACTGTGTCGCCATAGTAATCGCGTATGGTCAAGTTCTCCAACACGGGGCAGCACGAGATCAATTTCTCGAGGTCATTCTCGTCAATGTCAATAGAAAGTAGCTCGAGGGTGCGAAGGAGTTTCATACTTCCGAGCCTCGCGGGCAATTCGATATCGAAATCTTTGAGAGAGAGAAAGCTCAGATAATGGCACGAGAAGAGACTCGAAGAGAATTCGCACACGGATTCCCAATCGCGGAATCTCAACCCGTGGAGGCTGAGTTCCTTTATTTCATTTTTCGACAACTGGCGAATCCACTCCAAGGCATTTGTTGGACTAACTGGAGCCTGGAGATCAAATTTATGGATTGGACCTTCATGCAGAGCGAGAACTTTGCTCACCAATTCTACGGTTTCGGTTTCGGCAACATCCGAATCGAAATCGCAATGTATTACAAGATCATGAATTGATTTCCATGTATGCCTCCAGGTGCTCGATAAAATGCTGGTTCGACCAGCCTCCTTAATCGGTAAATAGGTAAGGATTTTTACTTTCATTTCTTTGGGAAGGTTGCTTAACACGTCCAATTCTGCTGAAGAATTTGTTTGCGATATTTCAAATTGAGCTGCCATTCTTCGTAGATCTGTAATAAAGTAGTATAGATACAATAAAAGGTAAATGTAAAGAATTGCAAGAATAATGTTGCGATTGAAGTATTTAACTGGTCTCTAGTACTAGGCTTGAATTTTGGTGAAATCAATTTCATTTTTTAATAGGAAAGAGATCAATCAATTTCTTTTGCGTACATCCCCATTAATTTAGCATACTCATAACCCTAAACCTAAATCGTAACTCATCTCACCAAATTAGACAATAATAAGTCGACGACAATAAAACGGTAAAACGGTAAAGCGGAGATAGAAGAGAATCAGATTAACGCGCATAGATACAACAGCAAAAAAGAAGACGCCAAAATACCTTAGCGAGAGCCTGTCTCTCCTTCTCCTTGTGATGTTCCTTCTTCTCCGGTGAGGGTCGCAGCGCCGGAGGGAAACGTACGAGAATTGACAGGGCGAGCAGGGAGATGTTTGAGGAATAGACGGCGCAAGAGAGGGAGAGAACAAGTTCAGTCTCGTTTAAAAGGAAGCCCAGAAACAAACCTCTAATTTTAGCAAAAAAGTCTACGCTTACTGAAATAATTTACAGAATTGATACCGAAATGTATTTTTGTATGTATTTGAGGGAATAATTTGAGTAGGACTCATATGAAATATTATCATATTTACCATTCGGTTTTAATTCGGTAAAATATTCATGTAGATGTAGAATTTCCCCTAATTTTAGCAGTGGTGTTTAACATTTTTGTAATTTTAGTCCCACTAACGACTATACGCTAATTAAAGATGGGGGGAATATTTTTTTATTTTTATAATACCTTATGGTGGTGTTCGGTATGTATGGAATAGGGCAGAATAGAAGAATAGAGTGGATTAAATCATCTATTCCGGCCGAACAACTTAGGATTAATTTAGAATTTAGAATAAATACATGGTTGAGAGGATTTTCTCTATTCCATATTAAAGATGGAATATATCTGTTCCGTGAAAATAGACTAAAATCATGACCAAATTATCCTTTTCTATTCTTCCCTTTGATTACGTGGCACAAAAGATACCATTTTTTACTGCTGCACGGTCTTCTTCTTCCCAACGCAATTACCTCCTCTCACCCCTTTCCTCGGAGATTTTTCAGACGATCTACTGGTGAAATCGTCGATCCGATAGAACCATCTAAATGTACTCATTTTTGTCTATCTACAGAGATCCCTTTCCGCAGGGTTCCTCTTAATTGGTTCTTTGTCTCCATGGGCAACAGAGAAATAGATGGAAATAGGTCAGGTTAGTATATTTCATTTACCACAAGACAGGCGAAGTTTAAAGTTATATTTGGTCTCCGATTGATTCATCAATGATTCATCTCCAATGATTCTTCAAGTGAGTATAATTTCTTGTTCAAATATTCCTCCTTACAGTATTTATATTTTGTTAATTCCTCTCATGGGTTAATACAACTTATCTAAATTATTTTATTTTCCATTTTCACTAGTTATTGGTGCATCATTGATTCATATTCATTTCCTTGCTATATAATATTTATTGTCTTTCTTATTTCTTGCTAATTTCGCTCAACTCAAACAATCTCGTCAATTCGCTGTCCTCATTGAAAGTACCCCTAAGTAAGATGAAAATGAAACTGTTTTTCTTTGGTGCATTTCGTCAAACACCATTTAGGCATTGATTGGAGAAAGTAAATGACATTTCGTCACACACCAATTTAAAACCTCCTTTATTAATCAAATATTAACTTTTTTTTATTATTTGTAATTCAACACTTACTAATTATTATACTTTGATTTTGATTCTCAGAATAAAGGGTATTTTAATAATTACTTATCATTTAATCTTTTAAACCAATATTCTTATTCCATCGATTTTGCCGAACAATATTGGAATAAAATAGATTAGGGGACTATTCCTTATTTCTCTATTCCTCTATTCCATGACTTGTCGAACAGGCCCATAATGACTACTTGGGAAATATTTTCTTATTTTTATATTATACTATATGACTATATGACTACTTGATGAAAAATGTTTTTCTATTTTTCTTTCATATCATATGACTATTTGATGGGAAATATGTCACTCTTTCTATATTATATTTATGACTACCTGATTAGAAATATTTCTCTATTTTTTATTATATTATATGACTACTTGATGAAAAATATTTTCCTATTTCTATATTATATTATATGACTATCAGATGAGAAATGTTTTCTTATTTTTATATTATATTATATGACTACTTGATAGGAAATGTTTCCTTATGTCTATATTATATTATATGACTATCTGATGAGAAATATTTTTTTATTTTTATATTATATTATATGACTACGATGAGAAATATTTCCCTATTTCTATATTATATTATATGACTATCTGATGAGAAATATTTCCTTATTTTTATATTATATTATATGACTACTCAATGGGAAATATTTCTCTATTTTTATATTATATGACTACTTGATGAAAAATATTTTCCTATTTTTATATGGTGATATTATTTTTAGATTTATTTTTCTGAGTTTAGAGTCATCAATCAATCAAAAATGTTCTTACTTTTAGAACTAGGGAGTACCTCGTTTTGTTCGGATCGTAATTGTATGTTATGATATTTTCACGACCTCGAAGATGTTGTATATTATATTTTTAGTCAATAAATAATACAATATATTTTTTTTGGTAACATGTAACATGTTATATCAATTATCATATTTTAATATAAATATATCGCTAAATTTAATACGATATGTGTTTTTTTTTATATTTCGGAGGATTTACATGAGATATATATGGTGTGTTCTTTTCATGGTACTTTACTTTGTTAGGTTAGACGTGATGGATTGAAATTTCTAGATTTGAACATGAAAAATAATATTTGTTTTACTCACAATATTTTCCATGATTTCTCATTTGGGTGGTGTGTAATATTTACAATTTATCCATATTACATATATTTAGCAATAAATTATATTATCTTATGCATAATACACGTATTTTAATATTTCCTTCCTTATTATATTATGTAATGTTATATAATATTATTTTATATTATATTATATCATATTATATCATATAATATTATATGATTTATATCATACGATATTTTATTATATTATTTAGATTAATTCTATTATGATATATATCGAATGATATTATATTATATTATATTGTTTTATATTATATTATTTTATATTCTATTATATTGTTTTATATCAAATGATGTTATATTGTTTTATATTATTACATTATATTATATTGTTTTATTATATTATATTATATATTACATAATATTATACTATATTGTATTATATGATATTATTTTATATTATGTTATATTATATTGTTTTATATTATATTATATTGTATTATATTATATTGTTTTATACGACATTATTGTATTATTATATTATATTATATTATATTATATTATATTGCATTATATTAGATTATATGAAATACAATATATGAAATATCAATTTTTTAGATGAATGACAAAATACATGGATAAAAATTCAAAATACAATACACTTAAAAATCAAACAAAGAATTTTGAGCTTATCTTGTATTTCAAAATATATCTCCACCAAAATTCCTCAAATAAAACATGCCCAAAGCGACAAGAATTTGAGCATCTTCACAAACCTCCTGTTTTTTTTTTTTTTTTTTATGTAGTAAAATGTGAACAATTGATTTAACTTTTTATTATTTAGTATGCCTATGATTTTAGTAGATATTCATGTTTTATTATTTTATACATATATAAGAACAATTTTTAAATGTCACATCATAATAAATTAATGATGTGTTAATATTATTATTTATTAAATTAATGTTGGACTGGTTATATTTAATTTTGCATCATCTCACCTTATCTCACATGATTATATGTGATTATATAACACTGTTAAATTAGTGTGAATCTATGGATTAATATAGAGATTGTGGATTCGAATTCCGACGATATCAATATAAAAAAATATTATAATGATTCATTCCTTTCAAACAAAAATTATAAATTGGTTTTGAATATTCTGAACAACTTCTTGTTGAACCTACAAGCAAACTAGACCCAAAAGCCCATTCTTGGAGCTTTCAGAGGAAAATGACCAAAAGCCCATATTATATTTTTCATTTAAATATTTGCTTTAGCAAAAAGCCTATTTGCTTCTGCACGTCATTTAATCAAACTGCGCCCTGATCTTCCAAAACCAAGGGAAGGGGAGCTCCTTGTTTCAACTTTTCATTCAATTATTTTACTTTCATTAATATATTATCACTTAAACTAGGACCTAAGCCCACTGATTCGCTCTATCTTTAAGTGGTAGCAAAATCATCATTCACTCACAAACTCAAATTTCAAACAAACATCTTAATCAAGTACACATACTTTTTTTTGATTAGAATCAAGTACACATACTTGACTATCTTTAATGGACGTGTACATTTCAGAAGAGTACAAGATCAAAAGAAGGATGGAGAAACAAGAGAGGGCGAAGTTACGACTGCGAGGGGAAGGTAAATCTGAGGGCCAGGACGCGAAAGGTCAGAAATGGACGGCTTGGATGGCCGGGTACGGGCAAGACGATGGCCGTGGACCGTGGTCTTGCTGAAAGGAGGAGAGGAAGATGTAGTTTTCAGTTGTTTATCAGCTTAATTATATTTAAGTACAAATATATAATTGTTGAATATACATTATAATAAAGTACTTATTGATAATAATTAAGTCACTTTGAGTCTCTGATATGCAGCCAACCATATTGCTATGAATATATAATCAATATAATATATAATACATAATAGTACAATAATAATACTTCAAAATTAATAATATTTCTAAAGTTAGTATTAATTAGTACATAATAATAATCATTCAAATAATATTATAATCTACATGTTTTGCTTGGGGATTGTGGCGACAAAGTGGCTCCCTAAACACTTTCTGAAACCAATTATGACATTTCGGGTCCAAAAATATTTTTTTTAGTAGTGATATTTTGTTTCCTATTAATATAATCCTCAAACACTTTACCCTAACGTCACTGTCTCAAAACAATACAGAATCCTTCAATATAATCTAACGACTCCAATATCGAAGATAAATTGCCCCAAAATAAGAGTGATTAACAACTCAATTATCTGGAAAGATTATTTGAACTTTTGTCGGAGCCGTCAGAGATAGCACTTTCTCCTCTAAGCATCTTTCAGGCGACCCTTCACAATTATGCTTGCGAATTATAATAATTAATTTTAAAAGCTCCGAGGCAGAAGCTAGCACGGATTTTATAAATGGAAGCGCATTTTCATCGCAATGAGAGATAATGATATCAAGGATTTGGAGGTTTTGAAATGAGAAAACTTGTGTGTTCATCGACTCTGACAAACCCTGAAATTTTGAAAACCAAATTATCAAACTACAAACTAAAAAAAATGCACTTATATATTGATCTAAGAATCCAAAGTACTATATTTACTCCTCAAAAGTTAAAAATATAAGAAGCGTTAATCTTGTGTTAATTCATCATGTTTTAATTTCATAAATATGATTATTTCAATTTCTGGAAGGGTAAATATGATATTGTGGTCTTTAAAAGAGTAGATATAAAAAATAAATATAATACAATTTATTCTAAAAAAAATATATAGTACAATTCTTACAAGAGGAACCTCGAAGCGTAGCACTTGCAAATTAGGAGCATTATCAAATAAGGCCGGTAAAAACTTGGGTAGCTCCTTGCCCAACCCTAGAATGTTTAACGACATTTCTTTCAAATTTTGCAAGATGAACCTCCCTCCAACAATCTCCTTGTCAAGAGACTGAATAAAAAAAAGAATAAACAATTCAAACAACAACAAAATAAATGCATAAACAATTTGAAAAAAAAAAAAAATGAATTACATTGTGAAAGAAAAATGGTTTCAGCTCCAATATTTCAAGATTAGGCAAGCCACTAAAAAGTTTATTAAGATCAATCTTAGGAGTCTCCAATTTCTCGTTGCGGATTTTCATAGACAAACAAAGAGTGATCAACTTGGGTGCACATAATTCGATAAAGCAAAACAACCCACTAATATATAACTTTCTTAAATTCGGTGCAGAGATTCTCGGACCAACAGTGGAAATGCTATAGTAATCGCGTATGGTCAAGTCCTCCAACACGGGGCAGCACGAGATCAATTTCTCGAGGTCATTCTCGTCAATGCCAACAAAAAGTAGCTCTAGGGTGTGAAGGAGTTTCATAATTCCGAGCCTCGTGGGCAATTTGATATTGAAATCTTTTAGAGAGAGAAAGCTCAGATAATGGCACGAGAAGAGACTCGAAGGGAATTTGTATTCGGATTTCCAATGGTGCAATCTCAGCACATGGAGGCTGAGTTCCTCGATTCCATGTTTCGACAACTGGCGAATCAAGTCCGAGGCAATTCTTGCAGTAAATCTAGCCTGGAGATCAATTTTATGGATTGGACCCTCATGCAGAGCGAGAACTTTGCGCACGAATTCTACGGTTTTGGCAACATCCAAATTGATATCGCAATGTATTATAAGATCAGGAATTGATTTCCATGTATGCCTCCAGGTGCTCGATAAAATGCTGGTTCGACCAGCCTCCTTAATTGGTAAATAGTTTAGGATCTTTTCTTTCAGTTCTTTTGGAAGGTTGCTTATCATGTCCAATTCTGCTGAAGAATTGGTTTGAAATAGTTCACTTTGAGTTGCCATCTTCGTAGATCTGTATAAAAATCAAATCGTAATTAAAGTATTTAACTGGTCTCTAATACCACGCTTAAATTTTGGTCAAATCAATTTCCTTTTCTGTGAGGAATAGATCAATCAATTTTATTCAGTATATTCATAACCTGAAAACCTAAATCGTAACTAATTTGACCAAAATAGACAATAATAAGTCGACGACGATAAAGCAAAGCGGAGATAGAAGAGAATCATACGCCAAAATAACTAGCGAGAGAGTGTCTCTCTCCTTGTGATGTTCTTTCTTCTCCGGTGAGGATCGGCGGCGCCAGAGAATTGACAGAACGAGGAAAACTGTTTTGAGGAATAGGCGGCGAGGGCGAGAGAACAACTTAAATACTTTATTTTATTTTTTTATTTTTTTTTGCATTGTTAAATACTTTATTTTTTTTTTATTTTTTTTTGCATTGTTAAATACTTTATTTCAAATGAAGCCCATAAACCTCTCCTTTTAGGCCCAGTATTAACTTGACGCTAATTAAGGAAGATTGGGGAATATTCCCTATTTGCATCTTTGACAGTATTTTTAAAAATAAAAATAAAAAACAAACAGTATATACATGATTGAGAATAAATGAAACAAAAATGAGAAAAAAATATTATCCTGGTCATTAGGGTGGATGGTTTTTGCTTTACCCACTGGATTAGAAACACTTCATAAATTTTGTAGTTTTTGAATACATAATTAGGAGATTACCCGCGCTTCGCAGCGGCCTTGTTTCATTTGATTTACCATATACATGATATATAGTTATGATTTTTCGGGATCAAATATAAGACTTTATAAAAAAAATATCATATTGATTAAAGAAGTTTGATTATGACAAAATTATTATATTATTTTTGAATATGACACATTGCGAAATATTTATTTAGTATTTTAATACAACATATACAAAAAAGAATAAATGCCACTATAAAATAATAAATCAACATGCGTGGACATAAACAAAAATCAAAACTATATGATATTCTAAATTTTCATATCTAAAATCAAGAATAATAATATTGTAAAAGTTTATAAAAATTATTTGTGTTTGATAATTTTTATGTTTCATGTTTATTATTGAAAAATATTATATAAGTTAAAGAAATTATTTGTATTTAGTAAATAAACGTATTTCATTATTTTTTTAGAGATTAACATGAAATTGTTTTAAGTAAAAATACAAATATAACATAATTATTTGAAAATAATCATTATTATTAGGATGTGCAATTGTTTTCAATTATATGTTTAAAAATTATAACAATTAGAATTATAAGTCATTAATGTAATTATATATTTTTTTATATTTTTTTTACATAATTGTTTTCATAATTTTATGTCAGAGAAAAGTATTCAATATATAATAATAACATACTTAGTAGTATGTGCAATTTTTATCAATTATAGTTTTAAAAACAATTATTATTAGCCTTACAAGTCATTAATGTAATTCTATTTATTTTTATATCTTTTTTTACATAATTGTTTTCATAATTTTAAGGTAGAAAAAAATATTAAATATATGATAATATGAATCTCAAAATAAAGATAAAATTCAAGCGAATATATTTCTTAATTTTTTAAAATATATTATGAAAATACTAACAATATTTGATGTATTTATGATATTATATGTTAACTTATTAATTTTAGATATTTAAACTCTTCACATTCTATTTGTATTCACAATTGATCGTGTAACATATTGTGAAAAAATTCAAAATCAAATACAATTGATTCAACATGAACCTAACAAACAATATTTTGACACATCATCCGTGTAAGGTGATGTGGCCTTCTAAAATTGTTTAAAAGTATGTGTAAAATAAGGGACACATAAATATCTACAAATAAAACATAATCACACAAAATCAAAAATTAATATATGGTTTGTATATTGCCACATATCATAATCTAATGGTTGAAATAATTGTGATGATGCGGCATGAGTTGTGATGAGGTGGGATGAGGAAATTACATAAAGATGGGTCCAAAATAATGCGGTTGGTAAATTAGCGGATATTAAATATGGCAAAAAAATTGTTGTTGACAGGTTTCGAACATGCTCCATGTTGGATGCAAAGCACTACCTCTTACCAACAATTTGTTGATCATTTTTTGTTATAATTTGGTTAATATCACTGATATAAAAAATTTACACGTGTCAGTACCATGTTAATTTGATCAAATTTTGAAGAGAAGTATTAATAATTAATATTAATAATTAATAACTATATTAATATTAATATGTTATATTTAAAACTGATTAATTTATAATATTTTTCTATGTCAGAACAAAAAAGATAATACAACAAAATTTAATACTTTTAACTAATTTCATAAACCAAAAAAGTAATTTTTTTTCAAAAGAAAACTAAAAATAATATCCAGCGCATCTAATTAGATGAAAATATCGAAGTGATTGCTCTTATACCACAATTGAAAATTCTCACACTCATGTATTTATACATGGGAATATGTGGGATTCTCGTGACCTGATATCTCCTTTCGGTATATTTCGTGTACCGAAAGAAAGTTAGGCATACCTTTCGAGGAGCGGATTTTTATCAGGGCTAGAGGCTCCCCCAGAGATTTTTACCGAACAATGTATACAATTAGTGATTCAATGTATTTCATGAGTATAACAATATAAAATTAACTGTTCCCCTCCCCCCCCTCCAAGATTTTCGCCGAACAATGTCTACTATTAGTGATCCAGTGTATTGAAGGAAATACAGTTTCAGGATCAACCGTAAAAGTGTACACAAGGATAAACGAATGTAGTCGTACATTCGTGGCCATAACTGTCAGTGGGAAAATCCGATTTGAATGGTTCAAATTGGGTTAGATAGATAATTAGATTATCTATAACCTTCATGTAGAAATATATTTCATATGAACGAAGTATTAGTGTCGTTTATGTGAAATACCGAAAGGGTGCAACAGTATGACATACAGTCAGTAAAACAGTCATAACTTTTGCATACGAACTCCAATTGGGCTGGGCCAAATTGGGTTGTGTAGATAGGTAGATTATATACAACTTTCATGTTGGGTGATTTTCTGTCTGAGAAATTTACCAATTTCGAAATGACAGAATACTGACCAGGTTCATGCAGTTTTCTGTGTGAGAGGGTGTATATTGGATATACATGCCTTTTGGCTAATCCTGATCCTATTAGGTATAAATAGGATACTTTCTCTCTCATCACGATGCAAGTAAAAAGCAATCTTATTCAGAATATTCAGGAGATTTTCCAGAATAATTGAGATACAACTTTCTATTGAGTGAAAGGGTGTAAAGAGAGATAACCGAGAAAAGGAGTTTTCTCGGTGTAGAGAATCAAACGATCGAGCAAGTTCGCCGGTGCATCGTCTAGGCAGGTGCATCCGCGACCGACGTCTTGCGACTCACGGTGGATACAAGTAGAGGAGCGACAATTGTGGCTCTTAGATTGTGATCGACCCAAGGAGTGAGAAGACGGCCAACGAACGGTGAAAGACGCGTGGTATGGGACGCGCGGATTGTCACCAACGTGACAGGAGATATAAGGCGGCGATCAACCCTTCGTGCGTGATCAATTTCACGCTGGTATAGATCTATCCTTCTATTCGCATCGTACCCTCGAAGTCATGGCGTGATCTCGGGAATCGGAGAATCGGACCGGGCCTTCATTCCGCTGCGCGGGCCCGGGGTCGAGGATATTCTCCATCAGTGGTATCAGAGCGATCGCCATCGATTCGAGGGTCGAATCATAGTCGTATATTAGATATACGCACGGGTTATCAAAGTTCGTACCCGTTTGCATGATGTTACATATAGAGAAAGTCAAATTCCGTTAAAATCACAAGTGGAATTCGCTAGAGATCGATCAAAAGTTGATTGAGAGTATCTAGGAATTATCGTGAAAAGGTTTCATGATTTATCGTTTCAGAAACGAGCGAAAACGGAAGAAACGGCAAAATCTGCAGAAAATTAGAATACGAAACAGTGAGTAAAACTAAGATAAATTTCAGTGGGAAACTCAAAATTGATTGGATCAAATTGGCGTAGTTATATAATGAGATTATCTATGACTTTGATACAGAAAGTTTTTTCATTTGAACGAATTATCAGTGTCGTTTTTATGAAATACTGAAAGGGTGCGACTGTTTGACATACAGAGACTAAAACGTCCGTATATGTCGCATAGAAACTCCAATTGAGTCCAATCCAATTGGGTTAGTTAGATAATAAGATTATCTAGAACTTTCGTTCACGTTCAAAGTCGGTTGGAATAATTTAATATTTTTGTTTCAACAGAATACTGAAAAGGTGTCTGTAGTTTTCTGGTTGAAAAGGTGTCTATTGGATAAACTTACCTTTTCATTTGTTCGTATTTTACTAAAACTGCTATAACTTTCAGTAGAAAATTCCGATTTGAATGGTTCAAATTGGGTTAGTTAGATAATGAGATTATCTAGAACTTTCATGTTGTAATATATTTCATTTGAGCGAAGTATTAGTGTCGTTCTAATGAAATACCGAAAGGGTGCAGAAAAACAGTTTTTCTGCCGCCCCGGGGGCAGTTTTTGGCGCCCCGGACGCGTCCCGGGCGAGGTTTTCTCGCGCCCCACGGCCCTTGCGTTACAACGGATGGGGAAGTCCGTTATAACGGACCCTTCTCTGGATGCTGTTTTTGTTTTCGCGATAACTTTGGCTACGAAGCTCGGAATTTTGAGTTCTTTATATCGATTTGATCGGCATCAAACATTCTAGAATATTAGATAATTAATTATTTAGAATAATTAATCTCCCTAAATAAATCATATGCATATAGAAAATCTTGTGATAGTGATATAATTGGATTATGTCACGGATTTAGAAACATGCAATGGCATGATCCCTCATAATATTTAAGTCATGGAAATGCCTTCCATATCCACAACTACCGAGTTCGGTGTTACGTTTCACGTGGGTTCAGGCTAAAGTCGGGCACGTGATATTGAAACAATCGAAAGGGTGGCAAGCGTTAAATCAGGACTTGTGAGGCACAGGCTAAAGTCGACTCACTAGTAGCTTATTTGAACGATACGTTGGAGATGGTTGTGACTTAACCGTCCAGGCCATTCAGATTGGAGTTCGGGGCATAGATATGATGCACACACGGAACTGGGATTGTATTGGATACGATCCATCACCGAAATCCTATAAAGGTTCAAGAGTCGTATTGGATACGATTGGATATAATCCTACCTAAATAACGGGATCCCACCCGATAGGCTAAAGTTACTTGTGGGAGGAACGGAAATATGGGTCTTGAGTGTTATGGACTTGGAGTCCCGTATCGGTATGAGGGTTATCGATTCGATAAAATAACACTATCATATATTCATCATATAAGCATATAGATTAAGTACGCACGGTTAGGAGTTAATCTTCATCATCCGTTTAGAATTATGTTTTCAAGCAACACCAAATATATCGTAGAGATCGATATGATAGATAGCTTTTGGGCCGGAATTACCATGATTAACCTTGATAGTTAAAGAATAGTTCTTTAGACTTAAAGGAACGTGTTGGACACGGAAATGGTAGATTCGGGGCTCAAGGCATTGGCTTTAGAGAAAGCCGGGTTCGATAAACTTTAAGAAGGAATCGAACGATATTACGTGCCTTGTGGTGGCATGTATAGACGCAAATTTCTCAAAATTGTTTTGAGAATTCGGGTGTATATGAAAGTAAAACACAACGCTCATGAAATAGTTTCAAGAGCTAGAGCGCGTTGAATGGTTCGATGCGGCTCAAAGAGTAGGTTAATTTTGAGACGCCTTATGGGTCTTTGATTAACACTCGTGTGTTGATGGTACGAGATTTGATGTTCGTGACCGAATATCATATGCATTCGATAGATAAGTCGATCCCGAAATTGCATATGATGCGATTTAAATTTGAATTGGAGATGCTCAGAGTATCCGAGGAATCCAATGCATATAGATGCGTGGATGTCCTTGTAATTCAAAAGCGGGATCGAAAGAAATGTATGTCTAAGGGTATTTTGGGAAAATGTTTTCCAAAATGGAGAGTTCGGACAAAGAGTTGTCCAAACTAATGACTCAAAGAATGGTGAAATCCGAGGAGGATTAAACCTAGAAGTTGATTGATTCTTTTGGCATTGCCGTCTTGGCCATATAAACGAGATACGCGTATCTAGATTCCATGTGATGGAATGCTAGAATCATTCGAATTAGATTTGATTGATTAATGCAATACTTATTTATTAGGCAAAACGACAAAGGGCATCATTCTCCAAAGTATTGGAGAAAGATCCAGCGAATTATTGGAAATTATATTTACATATGATGTTCCGATAAGTTCCGAGGCAAGAGGAGGCTATCGGTATTTTGTTACATTTATGGACGGTTAAAGTAGATATGAAAATATCTATTTAATGCGTGAAGAAACATAGACTTTTGAAAGGTTCAAAGAGTTTCAAAAACGAAATACGAAATCAACTAAGCAAGAAAATCAAAGCTTTTCGATGGGATCGAGAAGGCGAGTATTTGAGCTAAATCTTTCGATAGGATCGAAGAGGCGATATTTGAGTTATGAATATTAATGATCATTTATGATTGTGGAATCGTTTCACGATTGCCTTTATTCGGAACATTGAGATGTGTCCGAAAAGAGGAAATGAACGCATGTTGGACATGGTTCGATAAATGATGAGTCAATAAGATCTCCCAAAAATGTTTTGGGGATACGCCCTTGAGACAGCGGCACTAATGAATGGTTGCATATAAGATATGAACCATAAACCTTCTAATCGGTACAAAAGACGCCATATGAGATATGGATCGGAATGGTTCCGAAGTTGTCACTTGTACAGATTTGAGGATGTGAGTGTATTTCGAAATTTGTTTCGGTTAAACTCAATCCCAAATCTGGAAATTGTTCGTTTATCCTTAAGGAAACTAAAGGGTATTAGTTAAAACGTCCCGACGAAAATGAGATTTTCGTGGCTCGAAGAGATGCCTTCTTGGAGGAGGACTAGATGAGCACAAGTTTGGAACTTGGTGTCATTTATCTCTATGCGGGCTAGTGGGAGTAGAATAAATCTCGAAAGAGTTCGAGATCTGAAAATGAACATTGTACCGATGAAAGTTGACATGGCTTCATCAAGAATTGATGAACGCAAGTCGAACACACAAAGGAATTTTTCGTAGATCAAGTAGGCTATATCATAAGCCAGTAAATACGGATTTATCGTGACTAATGATGATAGATCGAAATCATATGATGATTCGATATCCTACAAGGATGCTATGAAAAGTTGATTCCACATGACATGGTGTCATGAAATCTGAGATTCGATCCATGTAAATTATCAAGTTCAGAACTCGATTTCATCACTTTCTGGGTTAGACCCGTTAAATGTGAGTGGGTTTTTCAAGATGAAGAACCGACATGGATAGGAATACGCATATATGTAAAGCGAGGCTTTTTGCGAAAAGTTTCATGCAATTCATAGTCGGACTATGAAGAAACGTTTTCGCATGTTGCCATGCTTTCACATTCTCGAAATTCTGCTTACCATGGTCGCGTATTATGACTATGTGATGTGGCAAAATGGATGTCGAAACCGAATTTCTTGACAGAAATTTTACGAAAGGATGTGTACTTGACACAACCTTACGGTTTTGTCGATTCATAAGAATCGAGGATAAGATATGCACACTTTAACGATCCATATGATGGATTAAAGAAAGATTCTCGGAATTGGAATATTCGTTTTGACGAAGTTATAAACTATTATAAATTTGTCGAAACGAATGGAAACTTTGTGTATACATGAAGGTTAGTGGGAGCTGCGACGTTATATTTCTTGTAACGACAAGGGATTTAGACGAGACCGCTTATGAAATAAGCATGAAGATCTATAGGATAGATCTAAGAAGTTTCTCGTTCTATGATATGGCACATATATCGACATATTGTTGAAAATGGTTTTCAACATATAAACTCCTTGGAGGAGTTAAATCAAAATGTCGAATGACAGAAATTTTCAAAGGCTCGATGTGAGACATCAAGCAGCGCGAAAAGTAATAATATTATGCCTTACATTTGATGTTAGGATCTATTATATCTGTCATGATATGTATGTGGCTATACGTCGTACACATAAGTCGTCTAATTTACCGTCAATAAATTCATGGGAATCACATGAGTTTGAATGTAATTCTATTACATAAGACTAACTCTTGTGAATGTATAATGGTTATATATTTATATACATAATGGTTATGTATATTTAAACCCATTGGAATCTGTATTTATAGCGGTGAATGTTATCCTTGAATACTTTGCGAAAGAATTCAGAATTTTATCTATAATGGTGTGGAGGACGTGTTGGTTATAAAGAGTTATAACAACAACAGTTTCCAAAGATTAAGCACGTCCAAATATGTAGCACGACTTTCGATCACAAAGTGTGTACATGTTTTGCTTAAATGAAAACACGGTTATGTGGAATGGTTCCACAAGACCAATTGTTTATGATTATATGTACGGAGGCGAGTATATTGCGGTTATTAATCGCAAAAGGAAGTGGTATGGATCAAGGAAACATGACCAAACTCTCGTAGCCACGAGTTATCGGATTTATGGTTGTTTATTGCGTGAAACGCAATAGTACAAGCCAAAAATGCCGAGGTCACAACCACTTCTAGCCAATACTCAGAAAATTTCATTTGATCCATGAAATTTTGTGAAAAGATGTGATCGTAGATATTGGAAATGTTCCAATCCTGCTGAGGATTAACACTAGCGGGAACGTGCGGACCCGTTTACAAAACCGCTCTCTCTAGTCGCGCGTGACTGTCATGCGATGACTATGGGTATGGAGATACCTAGAGGAGGAAGAAGAGAGTAGAGTGTAGTTATCTAATACGATAGTCCTCGCAGGTTGTGGGTATGGAGATACCCATAGGTAAACGTTGTATCACCCAAATATTTAGTCCATATGAATGTATCCCTTTTAAAAAATTTTGTTTACTTAAATTTTCATGCATTCACCTTATATGAAAACTGTGTGCTGGGTTGTGTAATATGATTACATGAACCTTGATTTGAACTTGTGTGGACGTCGACATGGTTGAGGACCATGTGCAGCGAAACCGTCACACTTAAAGTGTCATTTCTAAACATCCCTAGTCGCGGGTCAGTTTGCTTAAGAGAGAAGCATTACTATTACAGGGGAATAGACTGAACGCGTACACTAGTACGTTAGCCGAGGAGATGATTATGTTTTGCTAATCATGGGACAAAGTGTTTGTCGAATCGGGAACGTAGATATATGTTAGGTTACATGTATTGGATATGACCGAAGCCGCGAGATCATGACATGGTTTAGTCATTATGGATGAACTCGCGACGAGTAGGGTTTTAGGTTCTTCAAATTTGAGGGGATCATTGATTGCGTTACGTGCGTAACACAATGCTTTGATATGATCTTACGCTCACCGTAACAGGGAGTTAAAAGGGTCATCATTGGGTATTGTCCGAAACACGGAATTCAATGTGAGTCTCCAAGATAGGAATTGTTTATTCCGAAAGGAAGAGATATCTCTTAGGCGCCGCTCGATGAGTTGATTAACGAAAACCGTGGCCACGGTCAATGGTATTAATGGTTAATATCGATTGAAATTTGTTAACTCAACTCGGAATCGGGGAATAAGTGTAGTTAATCAAATTATAAGGATGACTATAACCATGCCTTTTGATTAACGGATATCGCAAACAAGAGACCTAGTAACCGCTATTCGAGATAGGCACAATGATCACAATCATTATTCGTTTAACATGGGTAGCTATGATGGAGTGACTAGATCCCGCTCATGAGCTTGTAGGCATTGGAAACGACCTACTGCCATCGTTAAGTCGAACCTACATGGTCACACAACGAGTCGTACTAAGTCGGGCTTGATCATAAAATTGGCACATTGGATGTGCATAGCTTGATATTTGATACGCGAGCTATATTCTCTAAAATAATGTGTATTGGATATGCATGAGTACCTTTTAGGTAGATCTGAAATTGAGTGGGAGACTGAAGGAAATACAGTTTCAGGATCAACCGTAAAAGTGTACACAAGGATAAACGAATGTAGTCGTACATTCGTGGCCATAACTGTCAGTGGGAAAATCCGATTTGAATGGTTCAAATTGGGTTAGATAGATAATTAGATTATCTATAACCTTCATGTAGAAATATATTTCATATGAACGAAGTATTAGTGTCGTTTATGTGAAATACCGAAAGGGTGCAACAGTATGACATACAGTCAGTAAAACAGTCATAACTTTTGCATACGAACTCCAATTGGGCTGGGCCAAATTGGGTTGTGTAGATAGGTAGATTATATACAACTTTCATGTTGGGTGATTTTCTGTCTGAGAAATTTACCAATTTCGAAATGACAGAATACTGACCAGGTTCATGCAGTTTTCTGTGTGAGAGGGTGTATATTGGATATACATGCCTTTTGGCTAATCCTGATCCTATTAGGTATAAATAGGATACTTTCTCTCTCATCACGATGCAAGTAAAAAGCAATCTTATTCAGAATATTCAGGAGATTTTCCAGAATAATTGAGATACAACTTTCTATTGAGTGAAAGGGTGTAAAGAGAGATAACCGAGAAAAGGAGTTTTCTCGGTGTAGAGAATCAAACGATCGAGCAAGTTCGCCGGTGCATCGTCTAGGCAGGTGCATCCGCGACCGACGTCTTGCGACTCACGGTGGATACAAGTAGAGGAGCGACAATTGTGGCTCTTAGATTGTGATCGACCCAAGGAGTGAGAAGACGGCCAACGAACGGTGAAAGACGCGTGGTATGGGACGCGCGGATTGTCACCAACGTGACAGGAGATATAAGGCGGCGATCAACCCTTCGTGCGTGATCAATTTCACGCTGGTATAGATCTATCCTTCTATTCGCATCGTACCCTCGAAGTCATGGTGTGATCTCGGGAATCGGAGAATCGGACCGGGCCTTCATTCCGCTGCGCGGGCCCGGGGTCGAGGATATTCTCCATCATGTATTTCATGAGTATAACAATGTAAAATTAACTGCTCCCCCTACCTCCAAGATTTTTACCGAACAATGTATACTATTAGTGATCCAGTGTATTTCGTGAGTATAACAATGTAAAATTAACTGTTCTCCCCTCCCTCCAGGATTTCGGCGAACAATATATATTACTAGTGATCCAGTGTATATTATGGTTATAACGTGTAAAATTTACTGTTTCGCCCTCCTTCTCGAACAAAAAAAAACAAAAAAAATGCAGTGTAATTTGAGAATCAATTTATAATTTGACACCACCCAGAAATCTAGGCAAGATTCGCCATTGTACCTCACAAAATTGATGGTGAACAACGGACCGAAACGTTAGCCTTCCGTGTTGCACGTTTTCGTCCTTAAGGTAGGGACATGCCGTCCCAAAACCACGTGCCAGCGTCCTTTTCCTGCATGTCATATCATGCAGACTTTGGGACTGGCCGTCCCAAACCATCCCGTCCCAACAAGCATTTTAGGACGGCCCATCCCAGTTTGATATGGTCTTGTATGGTACGGTGTGTTTGAGACGGCCCGCCATTCTGAAATGCTTATTGGGACGGTTTAGTGGCTTATTGGGACGGTTTTTCCCTGTCCCAATAAGACTGAAATGTTGTAGTGCTTGTTGAATCGCGTGATAAAAATTGGATTAATTTGTCAATTTAATCACGTGATTAAAATTAAACCAATTAAAAAAAATTCTATGCAAAACGCTAGCCATCCTTACTGTTGGGTGTTTTAAAAAATAATAAACAACTAATAATAAGAGAAGTTTTTTAATATTAAATATGAAAACCATAGTGGTATTTTGGTTAAAATATAATTAATATCATTATGTTATTAATTTGTACCCTTATATATCGTAAATGAAAATTAGATGTGTTTTTTTAGTATTCTAATAAACGAGAAGAATTTTTTTAATATTTAAAAAATTAGGAGTTTGTTTAAGAATTTTCCTCTATTACTATATTATTTTACT
This sequence comes from Luzula sylvatica, assembly GCA_946800325.1. Lineage (NCBI taxonomy): Eukaryota > Viridiplantae > Streptophyta > Magnoliopsida > Poales > Juncaceae > Luzula > Luzula sylvatica. Next base: position 23,391,360 of record OX326956.1, read on the forward strand.
AATGTTAATACATTAACATTTCATTTAAATATAATATGAAAAATAACATATATTCAGAATATCACATATACCCGTAAATATATCATTTATTCAGCATCTCTACAAGATATTAAAAAATATATCAGATGCATATCCCTATAAAAATAAAAATTATATGTAGTCCTTGAATTTTTTCAAAAATATCATAATACTCTTTTTTGTTTTGATTTTGGTCGAAACATCATTTGATCTTTGTCATGTAGAGGAAAATTAAAATTAAAAATCATAATTAAATTAACATCAAAACAGTTTAAGGCACTATTTCGAAAAAATTTAAACCAAATAAAATGTACGAATTAAAGAAACATAAATACATAAGAGTAATTAACAACTCAATTCTCGGGAAAGATTATTTGAACTTTTGTCGGAGCCGTTAGAGATAGCACTTCCTTCTCTAAGCATCTTTCACGATTAGGCAACAAAATAAATGCATAAACAATTTGAAATAAAAAAAATTGAATTACCTCGTGCAAGAAAAATTGTTTCAGCTCCAATATTTCAAGATTAGGCAAGCCACTAAAAAGTTTATTAAGATCAATCTTAGGAGTCTCCAATTTGGGGTCGTAGACCCCCATATCCAAATAAAGAGTGATCAACTTGGGTGCACATAATTCGATAAAGCAAAACGAACCATTAATATATAACTTTCTTAAATTCGGTGCACAGATTCTCGGACTAACTGTGTCACTATAGTAATCGCATATGGTCAAGTTCTCCAACACGGGGCAGCACGAGATCAATTTCTCGAGGTCATTCTCGTCAATATCAATATAAAGTAGCTCGAGGGTGCGAAGGAGCTTCATACTTCCGAGCCTCGCGGGCAATTTGATATCAAAAAATTTTAGAGAGAGAAAGCTGAGATAATGGCATGAGAAGAGAATTCGCAGGTGGATTCCCAAAAGTGGAATCTCGACCCTTGGAGGCTGAGCTCCTTGATTTCATTTTTCGACAACTGGCGAATCCACTCCAAGCCATTTGTTGGACTAACTGGAGCCTGGAGATCAAATTTATGGATTGGACCTTCATGCAGAGCGAGAACTTTGCTCACCCATTCTACGGTTTTGGTTTCGGCAACATCCGAACCGAAATCGCAATGTATTACAAGATCAGGAATTGATTTCCATGTATGCCTCCAGGTGCTCGATAAAATGCTGGTTCGACCAGCCTCCTTAATTGGTAAATAGTTTAGGATCTTTTCTTTCATTTCTTTTGGAAGGTTGCTTATCACGTCCAATTCTGCTGAAGAATTTGTTTGCGATATTTCAAGTTGAGCTGCCATTCTTAGTAGATCTGTAATAAAGTAGTATAGATACAATAAAAGGTAAATGTAAAGAATTGCAAGAATAATGTTGTGATTAAAGTATTTAACTGGTCTCTAGTACTCGGCTTGAATTTTGGTCAAAATCAATTTCCTTTTTTATTAGGAAGAGATCAATCAATTTCTTTTGCGTACATCCCCAATAATTTAGCATACTCATAACCCTAAACCTAAATCGTAACTCATTTCACCAAATTAGAAAATAATAAGTCGACGACTATAAAACGGTAAAACGGTAAAGCGGAGATACAACAGCAAAAAAGAAGACGCCAAAATACCTTAGCGATAGCCTGTCTCTCCTTCTCCTTGTGATGTTCCTTCTTCTCCGGTGAGGATCGCAGCGCCGGAGGGAAACGTACGAGAATTGACAGGACGAGCAGGAAGATATTTGAGGAATAGACGGCGCAAGAGGGGGAGATAACAAGTTCAGTCTCGTTTAAAAGGAAGCCCAGAAAGAAACCTCTAATTTTAGCAAAAAGCTACCATTAAATAATCTACAGAATTGAGAATTGATACCTGAAATGTATTTTTGTATGTATTTGAGTTAGAGAGCATATATGGTGCCCCATAATTTTCCCCGCGCCTGCTGATTGAATGAGCATGACGCGTTGAATCAATTGGGAGCTGATTTGCGACTCCGAAATTTCCCCATGTTGACCATTAATTGAGTGACCTATCAATATAAATATCCAAAATCTTACACACTTTCTCTCTCCTCTCCTTCATTTGCAGCCGCCACTTCTCCTCTCTCTCTCTCGCGATCTCTCTCTCTCGATCGATCGAGGCTGACGACGAGAGCTTCGTCTCGATTCAGAAACCCTATGAGCTCACAAAAGAAGAGATGAAGCAGGATGAGCTAGCGAGCGACACACGATGAGCAGTCGAAACCCTAGCTGACGAAGGAGACGACGAAGGGGGCGACGAGACGATGAAGGATACGACGCACTGTATGGACGCACAAACCCTAGATGACGAAGGAGACGACGCACAAACCCTAGATTTCAGTGGATAATCGGGATAAGTTAATTGATTATGTTTGAGTAACTACAATTACTGGTAATTACTGGTTAATTCGTTCTTTTAAGTTACTGAAATTACTGGTAGTTACTGCAATTACTGGTACTTACTTGTAATATGGCAAGTTTGTATTAACTGGTAATTGGCAGTTAATTTAGTCCATTTCAACCGATTCAAATCAAGATATTTTAGTCCATTTAGTCCAATAACAGTTAATTTTGACCTTAATAGGTAAATTACCAGTTAATTTTGTCCATACCACTTAATTTAGTTAATTTAGCAGTTCATTATTCTGGTATTTAGAATTGTTATATTATCGGCAATGTTACAGAAATCGCTAGGCGCTAGTCGGGCGGACGGGCACCGTCTAGCGCCTAGAGGGATTAATCGGAGATTAATCGGGGATTAATCGGATCTAGGCGGATTTGTAATTTTACATAGTTTTTGTCATTTTTTTAATTTTTATATATTATAATTTGTGCTATAATTTTTTATGCTAAAAATAATGTATATTGATTTATTTAAAACAACGTCCAAACAAATCATAACATGAAATCTACATATTAATTTATTTAAAACAACGTCCAAACAAATTGTAACATGAAATCTACAAAATATCATTAATACAAATTCAAATAAATCACAAAATAAAATTACTAAAAATAGAAATAAGAAAGGAAATGAGTTGTGGGTCTTAATAAAAAAAATTTAAAAAAAAAAAAAAATTGGCCTGGGCGGACCTAGGCGGAATTATGCGGGCCTAGGCGCTATTTAGGCGGGCCTAGGCGGAATTCCGCCTAGATAGGAACGCCTAGGCTAAACGTGGGCGTTTTCCCAACGTCTAGCGCTTAGGCGGCCGCCTAGACCGATTTTTAGAACATTGATTATCGGTAATTAATTGTTCAATTTTGCTCGCCAATTAACAATTAAATTTCTTTTTTCCGGATTGACGGTGAACTGAAAACACTAGTTGGAGCTGATTTGTAGATGTAAACCCTAGTCGGAACGTTGGAGCTAAAGGAGACGACACATATTGGACTGGTACCGCAATCACTGATTGACGGTGAATTCCGGCACGAAGACGACGATTAATGGGAGGCGGTGGTGGATTAAGGCAGGCTTCGGTCAATTGGAGACGAGTATTTGCTGGGACTGCGATTACTTCGATTACTTCGATCGACTTCGATTGACGGCGAGTTGGCTTTGATTGAGGATTGGCTTCGATTGAGGAATGGTGGATGCGGTGGTGCAGGATGGAATTGGCGATCGAAGTGGTGCAGGATGCGGCGGCGGTGGTACCAGAGGATGCAGGTGGATGCGGTGGTGCAGGATGCGGCGGCGAGTTGGCTTCGATTGAGGATTGGTGACTTCGATGGAGGATTGGCGACTTCGATGGAGGATTGGGTTCGATTGAGTATTGGTACCAGTATTGGAATTGGAGTCGATTACTCATACCAGTATTGGTAATTGAGTTGGCTTCGAATTTGAATTTGTAATAATGATTTTAATAATGACTTTGTATTAATAATAATTTTTGTATTAATGAAACTAATGATTGTTAATTATGTTATTAATAATTGAGTTGGTATTAATGAAACTAATGAAACTAAGGAATTTTTGTATTAATGAAATTAATGAAACTAATGAATTGGCTTCGATTGAGTTGGCTTCGATTGAGACTAATGATTTTTGTATTAATGAAATTAATAATTAAGTTGGCTTCGATTGAGGGAATATTAGTAAAAACATATTTGTATTAATGAAACTAATGTTATTAATGAGACTAATGATTTTTGTATTTAATATAGTAAATCATCATGTTGGAGAGATTGTGAATTCGAAATCCAACGATATCAACAAAAAAAATTATTATAATGACCACGATTTCTAGAATTATTTTCAAACAAATATTATAAATTGGTTTTGAATATTCTGAACAGCTTGTTGTTGAACCTACAAGCAAACTAGACCCAAAAGCCCATTCTTGGAGCTTTCAGAGCAGAAGGACCAAAAGCCCATATTATATTTTTCTTTTAAATAGTTGCTTTAGCAAAAAGCCTATTTTCTTCTGCACATTTCATTTAATCAAACTGCACCCTGATCTTCCAAAACCAAGGGAAGGGTAGCTCATTGTTTCAACTTTTCATTCAATTATTTTACATGCATTAATATATTATCACTTAAACCAGGACCTAAGCCCACTGATTCACTATTATCTTTAAGTGGTAGCAAAATCATCATTCACTCACAAACTCAAATTTCAAGCAAACATCTTAATTAATTACACATACACTTGACTATCTTTAATGGATGTGTATATTTCAGAAGAGTATAAGATCAAAAGAAGGATGGAGAAACAAGAGAGGGCGAAGTTACGACTGCGAGGCGAAGGTAAATCTGACGGCCAGGACGCGAAAGGTCAGAAATGGACGGCTTGGATGGCCGGGTACGGGCAAGACGGTGGCCGTGGTCTTGATGAAAGGAGAGGAGAGGAAGATGTAGTTTTCAGTTGTTTCTCGGCTTAATTAGATTAAGTACAAATATATATTTGCTGATTATACATTATAATAAAGTACTTATTGATAATTGAAGTTATAAGTGCAAATTAAGTCAATCTGAGTCTCTGATATGCAGCCAACCATATTGTTATATAATACATAATAGTATAATAATAAGGGAGTTCTATCGTACACCATTTCAAAAGGGTATTTTGGGTATTTAGAAGAGTGTATCATAAATTATATTTTTTATAGATATTTTTTCTTTCATGAACCATTCAAATTTCCTATTTAGCATATCATTTATTAATAAATACATTTGAAAAATTACTTTAAATACTCATTAATTGATAATTACACAAAATACCCTTGAAAAATGAGTATATCATAAGCAAAAGGGGTGTATGATAAAACTCCCCATAATAATAATACTTCAAAATTAATACTGTTAACAGAAATATATAATATTAATTTCTAAAGTTAGTATTAATTAGTACATAATAATAATCATTCAAATAATATTATAATCTACATGTTTTGCTTGGGGATTGTGGCGACAAAGTGGCTCCCTAAACAGTTTCTGAAACCAATTATGACATTTCGGGTCCAAAAATATTTTTTTTAGTAGTGATATTTTATTTCCTATTATCTCTCGGTCTATCACGTCAAAAACACGTGTGGAAAATACATATCCTCGAACACTTTACCCTAACATCACTTTCTCAAAACAATACGGAATCCTTCAATATCATCTGACGACTCCAATATCGAAGATAATTACCCCACAATAAGAGTGATTAACAACTCAATTATCTGGAAAGATTATTTGAACTTTTGTCGGAGCCGTTAGAGATAGCACTTCCTTCTCTAAGCAACTTAGACGCCACAGTTCACAATAATGATTGCGAATTATAATAACTAATTTACGAAGCTTCGAGGCAGAAGCTAGCACGGATTGTATAAATGGAAGCACATTTTCAACGCAACCAGTGACGATGATATTCAGGATTTCGAGGTTTTCCAATGAGAAAACTTGTTTCTTCATCAACTGTAACAAACCCTGAAATTTTGGAAACCAAATTATCAAACTACAAACTCAAAAAAATGGACTTACATATTGATCTAAGAATCCAAAGTACTATATTTACTCTTCAAAAATTAAAAACATAAATTTACCCTTTCAAAAATTTAAAATACCTTTAGTTACAAAACATCCGACGCTTTAATCTGGTGTTAATTCATCATGTTTTAATTTCATAAATGTGATTATTTTAATTTTTGGAAGGGTAAATATGATATTGTGGTCTTTAAAAGAGTAGATATAAAAAATAAATATAATACAATTTATTCTAAAAAATATATATAGTACAATTCTTACAAAACAAAACTCGAAGCGTAGCACTTGCAAATTAGGAGCATTATCAAATAAGATCGGTAAAAACTTGGGCAGCTCCTTGCCCGACCCTAGAATATTCAACGACATTTCTTTCAAATTTTGCAAAATGAACCTCCCTCCAACAATCTCCTTGTCAAGAAGAGACTGAATAAAAAAAAAGAATAAACAATTCGAACAACAACAAAATAAATGCATAAACCATTTGAAATAAAAAAAAATGAATTACATTGTGCAAGAAAAATGGTTTCAGCTCCAATATTTCAAGATTAGGCAAGCCTCTAAAAAGTTTATTAAGATCAAGCTTTGGAATCTCCAATTTCTCGTCGCGGATTCTCATAGCCAAACAAAGAGTGATCAACTTGGGTGCACACAATTCGATAAAGCAAAACGAACCACTAATATAAAACTTTCTTAAATTCCGTGCACAGATTCTCGGACCAACTGTGGAAACGCTATAGTAATCGCGTATGGTCAAGTTCTCCAACACGGGGCAGCACGAGATCAATTTCTCGAGGTCATTCTCGTCAATACCAATAGAAAGTAGCTCGAGGGTGCGAAGGAGTTTCATACTTCCGAGCCTCGTGGGCAATTTGATATTGAAATCTTTTAGAGAGAGAAAGCTCAGATAATGGCACGAGAAGAGACTCGAAGGGAATTTGTATTCGGATTTCCAATGGTGCAATCTCAGCACATGGAGGCTGAGTTCCTCGATTCCATGTTTCGACAACTGGCGAATCAAGTCCGAGGCAATTCTTGCAGTAAATCTAGCCTGGAGATCAATTTTATGGATTGGACCCTCATGCAGAGCGAGAACTTTGCGCACGAATTCTACAGTTTTGGCAACATCCAAATTGATATCGCAATGTATTATAAGATCAGGAATTGATTTCCATGTATGCCTCCAGGTGCTTGATAAAATGCTGGTTCGTCCTGCCTCCTTAATTGGTAAATAGTTTACGATCTTTTCTTTCAGTTCTTTTGGAAGGTTGCTTATCATGTCCAATTCTGCTGAAGAATTGGTTTGCAATAGTTCACAATGAGTTGCCATTCTTCGTAGATCTGTATAAAAGTTAAATCGTAATTAAAGTATTTGACTGGTCTCTAATACTACGCTTAAATTTTGGTCAAATCAATTTTCTTTTTTCGTTAGGAATAGATCAATCAATTTATTCAGCATATTCATAACCTGAAACCCTAAATCGTAACTAATTTCACCAAAATAGACAGTAATAAGTCGACGACGATAAAGCAGTAAAGCGGAGATAGAAGAGAATCATACGCCAAAATACCTAGCGAGAGCCTTTCTCTCTCTTTGTGATGTTCTTTCTTCTCCGGGGAGGATCGGCGGCGCCAGAGAATTGACAGAGCGAGGAAAACTGTTTTGAGGAATAAGCGGCGAGGGCGAGAGAACAAGTTAAATACTTTATTTATTTATTTATTTTATATATATATATATTTTTTTTCATTGATAAATACTGTATTTATTTATTTATTTTATATATATATATTTTTTGCATTGTTAAATACTTTATTTTGATTTTTTTTTATATATATATTTTTGCATTGTTAAATACTTTATTTCAAATGAAGCCCATAAACCTCTCATTTTAGGCCCAGTATTAACTGGACGCTAATTAAGGAAGATTGGGGAATATTCCTTAAATAATAATAAAACAGTATTTTTACTATTTTTTTTTTTTTTTTTTTTTTAGGCCCCACCCCCTAACATCTACCCCTACCCCTACCCCTACTAGACTACCCCAGTTTTTTTTTGCCCTTCTTTTTCCCCAACCGGTTTCGAACCTGGATTCTTGGTGTGGTAGCCGGTGTACCATCCAAAGCGCTACAGGCGCTGGTGGTTACTGTTTATTTGTTGTTACTCTGAAAACGATGCCACTAGAATTGAGGATCTTCAAAAATCTCCAAACTTTTATTTTTATTTTTGACGTAGTAATTGTGAATTATGAATAATTGATTTAATTTTTTTTATATGACTGTGATTGTTGTAGATATTTACATGTCTATTATTTTATAAAAAAATTAAACAATTTTAGAATGTTACTGATTTGTTAATATCATTATTCATCACATTAATGTTGCAATGATTATATTCTTTTTTAAGAAAGGGAAGGCACGTACTCGATCCAATTATTTTATTCATTAAAAAAAAAATACCAGACTCAAGGTACAAATTAAATTAGGAAAACAAAACACAAAAAACAAAAAGTAACTACCCTCTAAATCTCTAATTACAAATTTATGTAGGTGACTTCATTTTGTCCTCTTTGGTGCTATCCTATTAGTAAAATTTAGTCCACTGCTCTGTTGAATCTTTGAGATGCCACTAGAATTGAGGATCTTCAAAAATCTCCAAACTTTTTTTTATTTTTGACGTAGTAATTGTGAATTATGAATAATTGATTTAATTTTTTTTATATGACTGTGATTGTTGTAGATATTTACATGTCTATTATTTTATAAAAAAAATTAAACAATTTTAGAATGTTACTGATTTGTTAATATCATTATTCATCACATTAATGTTGCAATGATTATATTCTTTTTTAAGAAAGGGAAGGCACGTACTCGATCCAATTATTTTCTTCATTAAAAAAAATACAAGACTCAAGGTACAAATTAAATTAGGAAAACAAAACACAAAAAACAAAAAGTAACTACCCTCTAAATCTCTAATTACAAATTTATGTAGGTGACTTCATTTTGTCCTCTTTGGTGCTATCCTATTAGTAAAATTTAGTCCACTGCTCTGTTGAATCTTTGAGATGCCACTAGAATTGAGGATCTTCAAAAATCTCCAAACTTTTTTTTATTTTTGACGTAGTAATTGTGAATTATGAATAATTGATTTAATTTTTTTTATATGACTGTGATTGTTGTAGATATTTACATGTCTATTATTTTATAAAAAAAATTAAACAATTTTAGAATGTTACTGATTTGTTAATATCATTATTCATCACATTAATGTTGCAATGATTATATTCTTTTTTAAGAAAGGGAAGGCACGTACTCGATCCAATTATTTTCTTCATTAAAAAAAAAATACAAGACTCAAGGTACAAATTAAATTAGGAAAACAAAACACAAAAAACAAAAAGTAACTACCCTCTAAATCTCTAATTACAAATTTATGTAGGTGACTTCATTTTGTCCTCTCTGGTGCTATCATATTAGTAAAATTTAGTCCACTGCTCTGTTGAATCTTTGATGATGTTGATTAGCAATGCATGCATTCGTCCCCTTCGAGCGTATATCCAATTATTTTTTTCTTTTTTCATAGGGACCAAATTGTGACAAGTCATGTCGTGTCCCATTTTTCTATTTCCTCTTTTGTTTTTGCCTTTCGTGTGTTCCACCAAAACTCCTATAGCGAAACCGAATTCGAAGTTCGGTCGTTGCACCATAACACGCCAAATTTCTTTGGCGAAAGGGCAATCGAGAAAGAGGTGTTTAGTTGATTCAATCATGCCGGAGCAAAGGGTACAAGTGGGGTCATGCGGCCATCCTTTCTTGGACAAAATTTCGGCTGTAAGAACTCTATTGTTTAGCACAAGCCAACCGAAGATGATGACTTTTTGCGGAGCTTTGATCTTGAAAATCGATGTGGTCCAAAACGATTCCATCCTCAGGTGGGAAATAGTCATATAGACCTTAGTCGTGGGGTATTTTAGTGAGTCCGTTAAGATTAGTTGGGTTTTAGTGGGGGTAAATTCGGTAACAATTCGGTCAATGTTTTTTCTGTACTCTAGATTTTTTGTATATTATATGTTCAATAAATAAATAACACAATATTTTTTTTGAAAGAACCATGTTATATCAATTATCATATTTATATTTCAGAGGATTTACATCAGGATATATATATTTATAGGGGGGAGTTCTATCATACACCCTTTTACAAGGTTATTTTGGGTATTTTAACAATTAATTATATTTGTAAAAGAGTGTATCATAAAATTTATCTTTTATGGAGATTTTTGTTTAAATGAACAATAAAAAATTCCAATTTAGTCAAACATTAATTAATAAATATATTTAAGATCTTACCTTAAATATTCATAAATGGATAATTACTCCAAATACCCTTGAAAATGGGTGTATGATAAGGAAAAAGGTGTATGATAGAAGCCCCCTATTTATAGGGGAGTTCTATCATACACCCTTTTACAAGGGTATTTTGGGTATTTTAGCAATTAATTATATTTGTAAAAGGGTGTATCATAAAATTTATCTTTTATGGAGATTTTTGTTTAAAGGAACAACAAAAAATTCCTATTTAGTTAAACATTAATTGATAAATATATTTCTTAAATGGGGGCTTCTATCATACACCCTTTTTTTTATCATACACCCATTTTCAAGGGTATTTGGAGTAATTATCCATTTATGAATATTTAAGGTAAGATATCAAATATATTTATCAATTAATGTTTAACTAAATTGGAATTTTTTGTTGTTCATTTAAACCAAATCTCCATAAAAGATAAATTTTATGATACACCCTTTTTACAAATATAATTAATTGCTAAAATACCCAAAATACCCTTGTAAATGGGTGCATGATAGAACTCCCCTTCTTAAATATTCATAAATGGATAATTACTCCAAATACCCTTGAAAATGGATGTATGATAAGGAAAGGGGTGTATGATAGAAGCCCCCATATTTATAGGGGTACATTGCTAAATTTAATATCATATGTGTTTTTATTTATATTTCAGAAGATTTACATCAGGATATATATTGTGTGTTGCCTTTCATGATACTTTACTTTGTTAGGTTACACGTAATGGTTGAAATTTCTAGGTTTGAACACGAGAAATATTTGTTTTACTCACAATATTTTCCATGATATTTCTCATTTAGGCGGTGTGTAATATTTACAATTTATCCATATTACATATATTTAGCAATAAATTATATATACTTTTTATTTTGCTAAACAATATTAATAATATTCTACAAAATAATACGTTTAATATTTTACATTATTCATGATACTTTTCATTTGAAGAAATTTCATGTGTGACCCCACAAAACCTCAAATAGCTCATATATTATATATTATATATATTCTTTAATATCTTGTATGACCCTAGATTTTTTTTAATTAGCAGTGTCCCGACAAATTATTATGGAAAATTTTCAAAAAAGCCCTTATCTTTTTTTGATTTTTTAAAAAATCTTCTATCTTTTTGAAAACTCCAAAAAAAAATCATCTACCAAACTTTTATTTCAAATACCCTCATATGGGGTTAAAACTAACCATCGATGGTGTTATTTCTTTTTATGATCAAAATATTCTTATTTTTACATATGTAGTAATTAAAAGAATATTTTTGTTATTCTTTATTAATTTTAAAAAAGTCCTAATTTTTTTCGCTTACAATAATTTAAATTTTTTTATCATATGTTATATTTGTATAATTTATATATATATATATGAATTTTATAACTTTTTCCTCAAAAACTAACATAAAATAATAATAATATGGACAACAATACTAAAAAAACACCTGACAAATATTTAAAAATTAAAATATCATGAAACTATGAAAAAAAAAATATATAAAAGAAGAAAGAAAAAAACTAGATGCTTAAAGAAATATTTTTCTATCAATATATTTGCAAGGTGTTTATCGTATTATTATGTGATGCTAGATTTTCATGAATAATAATTGAAATATTAAAATTATAGAAACACAACATTTAATAATTTTATTTTTTTTGAAATCACTACATGTTAAAAAGTATTTATGAAGTTTATGAGAAAATAACAAAAATATTTTTCTAATTACTACATATGAAAATACAATGATATTTTCGTCCAATTTTTTTTAACACCATTCATGATTAGATCTAACTCCTATAACGGGGTTTTGGAAATAAAAATTTGGTAAAAAAAATAGAGGGTTTTTGAGAATATCATAAAAAGATAGGGGGGTGTATGAAAAATTCTCAATTACTATATGTAATGCTTTTGTAAGTGTATTATTAATTTATCTATTCTGTAGGGGTGTTTGATATATTTGTTTGTTTTTATAGGAATGTATTGGCTAATATTTTTCATGTTGAAGATATAAATATGAAAGTAGATATTTGGGTACATATGAAATTATTGAATCTTATTATGTTAGAAGAAATGGCATATAAATGACAAAAAATGAAAATAGCTCATTACTTGATTGAGAATAAATGAAATAAAAGTGAGAAAAAAAAATATTATCCTGGTCATTAGGGTGGATGGTTTTTGCTTTACCCACTGGATTAGAAACACTTCATAGATTTTCTAGTTTCTGAATACATAATTAGCGGATATTAAATATAGCAAATAAAATAGTTGTTGACCGGTTTCGAACATGCTCCGTGTTGGATGCAAAGAACTACCTCTTACCAACAATTTGGATCATTTTTTGTTATAATTTGGTTAATACTCATATAAAATATATACACGCTACCATGTTAATTTGATCAAATTTTGAAGAGAAGTATTAATATTAAATGTTATATTTAAAAATGATTAATTTATAATATTTTTCTATGTCAGAACAAAAAACGATAATACAACAAAAATTAATACTTTTAACTAATTTCATAAACCAAAAAAATAAATTTTTTTTTTTCAAAGGAAAACTAAAAATAATATCCAGCGCATCTAATCCGATGAAAATATCAAAGTGACTGCTCTTATACCACAATTGGCAATTCCCACACTCATGTATTATACATGAGAATATGCGGGATTCCCGTGACCTGGTATCTCCTTTCAATATATTTCGTGTACTGAAAGAAAAGTTAGGCATACCTCTCCAAGAGCGGATTTTAATAAGGGCTAGAGGCTCCCTCAAAAATTTTCACCGAACAATGTATATTATTAGTGATTCAGTGCATTTCATGAGTATAACAATGTAAAATTACATGTTCCCCTCCCTCCCTCCAAGATTTTCGCCGAACAATATATATATTACTAGTGATCCAGTGTATTTTATTGTTATAACGTGTAAAATTTACTGTTTCGCCCTCCCGCTCCAACAAAAAAAAACAAAACAAAGCAAAACAAAACAAAAACTGCAGTGTAATTTGAGATCAATTTTTAATTTGGCACCACCCAGAAATCATGGCAAGATTCGCCATTGTACCTCACAAAATTGATGGCGAACAACGGATTGAAACGTTAGCCTTCCGTAATGCACGTTTTCGTCCTTGTTGAATCGCGTGATTAAAATTGGATTAATTTGTCAATTTTAATCACGTGATTAAAATTAGACAAATTAAAAGAAAATCTATACAAAATGTTAGCCAGCCTTACTTGTTGGGCGTTTTCAAAATTAATAAACTAATAATAAGAGAAGTTTATTAATATTAAATATGAAAACCAGTGTGGTATTTTGGTTAAAATATAATTAATATCACCATGTTGTTAACTTCAACCCTTATATATCGTAAATGAAAATTACATGTGTTTATATATCGTAAAGTACCTTTAGTTACAAAGCATCCGAAGCATTAATATGGAGTTATATTTATCGTGTTTTAATTTCACAAATCAAGTTAAATTATTATAATGTTGTATTTTTTGAAATGTTAAATATTTCACAAATCAAATTAAATTATTGTAATGTTATATCTTTTGAGATGGTAAATATGATTATTTTAATTTTTGGGAGGGTAAATACGACATTTCGATTTTTCGAAGAGTAGATATAAATAATAAATATACAATTTATTCTAACAAAAAATATATAGACGAACCTCCAAGCGAAGCACCAGCAAATTAGGAGCATTCTGAAATAAGGCCGGTAAAAACTTGGGTAGCTCCTTGCCCAACCCTAGAGTATTCAACGACATTTCTTTCAAATTTTGCAAAATGAACCTCCCTCCAACAATCTCCTTGTCAAGAAACTGAAAGAATAAACAATTCAAAAGAAACAATTTGAAATGAAAAAAGAAATCCAATTACATTGTGCAAGAAAATTGGTTTCAGCTCCAACATTTCAAGATTAGGCAAGCCACTAAAAAGTTTATCAAGATCAAACTTAGGAATCTCCGATTTCTGGTTGAAGACACCCATGGCCAAACAAAGAGTGATCAACTTGGGTGCACATAATTCGATAAAGCAAAACCAATCACTAATATATAACTTTCTTAACTTCGGTGCACAAATTCTCGGAACAAATTGGGAAATGCTGCGGCATCCGCGTATGGTCAAGTTCTCCAACAAAGGGCAGCAGGAGATCAATTTCTCGAGGTCATTCTCGCCAATGCCAATAGAAAGTAGCTCAAGGGTGCGAAGGAGTTTCATACTTCCGAGCCTCGCGGGCAATTCGATATCGAAATCTTTGAGAGAGAGAAAGCTCAGATAATGGCACGAGAAGAGACTCGAAGAGAATTTGCACACGGATTCCCAATCGCAGAATCTCGACCCGTGGAGGCTGAGTTCCTTGATTTCATTTTTCGACAACTGGCGAATCCACTGCCAGGCATTTGTTGAACTAAATGTAGCCTGGAGATCAAATTTATGGATTGGACCTTCATGCAGAGCGAGAACTTTGCTCACCAATTCTACGGTTTCGGCAACATCCGAATCGAAATCGCAATGTATTACAAGATCAGGAATTGATTTCCACGTATGCCTCCAGGACTAAATCCAGCCTCCTTATTTGGTAAATAGTTTAGGATCTTTTCTTTCAGTTCTTTTGGAAGGTTGCTTATCACGTCCAATTCTGCTGAAGAATTTGTTTGCGATGTTTCGAATTGAGCTGCCATTCTTTGAGATCTGTATTAAAGTAGTATAGACACAATAAAAGTTAAATGTAAAAGATCAATAATAATTGCAAGAATAATGTTGTGATTAAAGTATTTAACTGGTCTCTAGTACTAGGCTTGAATTTTGGTCAAATCAATTGCATTTTTTTATTAGGAATAGATCAATCAATTTCCTTTTTTATTAGGAAGAGATCGATCAATTTCTTTTGCGTACATCCCATATAATTTAGCATACTCATAACCCTAAACCTAAATCGTAACTCATTTCACCAAATTAGACAATAATAAGTCGACGACGATAAAACGGTAAAACGGAGATAGAAGAGAATCAGAACGACGTACATAGATACGACAGCAAAAAAAGACGCCAAAATACCTAGCGAGAGCCCCCTCTCTCTCTCTCTCTCTCTCTCTCTCTCTCTCTCTCTCTCTCAGAGAGAGTTGGAGTGACATATATAAAATTGATCGCAACGGGAAAACTATTTTTTTTTTTAAATTATAGCATAAATTATTTTGATTAATATGATTATGTAAAAATATAATTTGATATTTTGTCGTGTTTAATTATAATTTTGATTCTTTAAGTTTGTATTTATTTTCATCAACAATGAAAAGAAATATTTTTCAAATTATAGTAAACATGAATTTCATTAATAAGTTTGCAAAAAATATATAGCTAGCTATTTTTAGGTTTTATTTATAATTTTAACTTTTTTATTTTTTTATTTTCTTGGACAAATAGAAAAATATATTTCAAATTATATAAAAAGTGATTTTGATTAATAAGATTGTGCAAAAATATATTTCGATATTTTTTAGAGTTTAGTTATAACTTTGATTTTTTTAGTTTTTATTTATTTTATTGGACAGTAAAAAATTATTTCTCAAGTTGTAGGAAAAATGATTTAAATTACTAAGATTGTGAAAAGATATTATTTGATATTTTTAGGGTTTAATTATAATTTTGACTCTTTTAGTTTCTATTTTTTTTTCTTTGACAATAAAAAAAATATTTTTCAAATTTGAATACAAATAATTTTTTTATTTATTTTTGGTAATTTAGATGTTCATAAATTGTAATTTTGACATTTATCAATTTATAGTTTCTTGAGAAATAATATTTTATTTACACAAATTTAAAGTGGTAAAATTATTTGCAAATATTTTGTTTTTGTGAAAAAAAAACATAGTTTCTTGAGAAAAAAAAATTGCATCTCCCAAGATTCGAACCTGGGACCTCTGGTAGTGCTACCATAACCCTTTACCAATGAGCCAATCTTGTTTTAGAGTTAATCAATTGCATCTCCCAATATTTTGGTCAAATCAATTGCATTTTTTATTAGGAATAGATCAATCAATTTCCTTAGGGCCCGTTCGGCAAGCGATGGAATAGAGGAATAGAGGAATAGAGAATAGACAATTAAACCATTTTATTCCAACGTTGTTCGGCAAAACTAATGGATTAAGAATATAGGTTTAAAAAGAATAAATGGTGCTAATGACCAAAATGCCCTTATCGTATAAATTAATTTTTCTCTAATTAAAATCAAATCAAATAATAATAATAATAATAATAATAATTATTATTATTATTATAATAATAATAATTATTATTATTATTATTATATTAATTATAGTAATTATTATTATTATAATTAATATTATATTAATTATTATTATATTAATTATTATTATATTACTAATATTATTATTAATATTATATTAATTACTATTATATTAATTATTATTATATTACTAATATTATTATTAATACAATTTATATTATTATTAATATTATAATTATTATTATATTATTAATATTATTAATATTAATATTATTATTAATATTATTATTATTATTAATATTATAATTAATATTATTATTATTATTATTATTATATTATTATATAAATTATTATTATATTATTAATATTATAATAATAATTATTATTATTATAATTATTATATTAATTATAATAATTATTATAATAATAATAATTATTATTATAATAATAATAATTATTATTATTATTATATTAATTATTATTATATTAATTATTATTATATTATTAATATTATTATTATTACAATTAATAATATTATTAATATTATAATAATTATTATATTATTAATATTATTATTATTAATATTATTATTATTATTAATATTATTATTAATGTTATTATAATTAATATTATAATTATTATATTAATTATAGTAATTATTATTATTGTAATTAATATTATATTAATTAATATTATATTATTATTATTACAATTAATATTATTATTAATATTATAATAATTATTATATTATTAATATTATTGATATTAATATTATTATTAATATTATTATTATTATTAATATTATTATTAATATTATTATATTAATTATTATTATATTATTAATATTATAATTATTATAATTATATTAATTATAATAATTATTATAATAATAATAATAATAATTAGTGAAAATGGAAATTAACATAATAATTAAGAGAAGTTTGATTAACCCGTGCAGCAGTAAAAATGGTATCATTTGTGCCACGTAATCAAAGGGAAGAATAGAAAAGGGCAATTTGGTCATGAACTTTAGTCTATTCCACGGAATAGATATATTCCATCTTTAATTTGGAATAGAGATAATCCTCTAAACCATGTATTTATTCCAAATTAATCCTAGGTTGTTCGGCGGGAATAGAGGATTTAATCCACTTTATTCCTCTATTCCATGCTATTCCACTCACGCCGAACAGGCCCTTATTTATTAGGACGAGATTAATCAATTTTTTTGCGTGCATCCCCAATAATTTAGCATACTCATAACCCTAAACCTAAATCGTAACTCATTCCACCAAATTAGACAATAATAAGTCGACGACGATAAAACGGTAAACGAAGATAGAAGAGAATCAGAATGACGCACATAGATACGACAGCAAAAAGAAGACGCCAAAATACCTTAGCGAGAGCCTCTCTCTCTCTCTCTCCTTGTGATGTTCCTTCTGATCCGGTGAGGATCGCGGCGCCGGAGGGAAACGTGCGAGAATTGACAAGGCGAGCAGAGAGATATTTTGGCGGTGTTCGGCAATGGAGTTTCCTTTTGAGATGGGGTTTAGATAGGAAATCAAGTTTTACGAGGAATGCAATTTGGGGTGTTCGTAGGGGTGTCAATGGAGCGGATATTGCCCGAACCGTATCCGAAAAATATCCGGATCCGAAAATAAAATATCCGGATCCGGATCTAGGAGCTAAAATTTTGATGGATCCGGATACTATCCGGATCCGAGTAAAATTTGTAAACGGGTATCCGTTTTATTGTAATCACGATCAAAATTATAGTAATACATAATAGATAATAATTATATTTTAATTCACAATAGTACATAATAATCAATAATCACTTATATATATATATGTGTGTATATATATAATTTGTTTTAGAATTATAAAATAATCAAGATTCAAATTCTAAAAATATTATTATATTATTATATCATAGTATTCGTTTTAATATTCAAATAGGATTCGTATCCGTATCCGTTTAATATCCGAACCGTATCCGGATCCATATCCGAAAAAAATATGGATATGGATCTGGTACGACCACTATTCGAACCGTTGACACCCCTAGGTGTGTTCGGATGTCTAGTAGGAAGAACGGTTTTGAATTTGAAAACTTACAAAATCAGATAAAAAAAGGATCCCTTTTGTTGGCTTTTGAATGCGCGTGATTAAAATTAGACAACTTTATGTTTTTTTTTTACAAGACGCCTTCCGTGTTGGGCGCTTTCAAAAATGATAAACAACTAAAACTAATAATAAGAGAAGTTTATTAATATTAAATACGAAAATCAGAGTGGTATTTTGGTCAAATACGAAAATCAGAGTGGTAATTTCGGCATGTCCCTTCTAAAACTGAAAAAAAATAACAACTTTATCCTTTGAAATGAGCAAATATCAAATTTATCCCTTGCATACTTCATTTCTCTCGAATGTATCCAAAGTTAAGTTTTCCCTTTAAAATTAACAGCAAATATATGAAATGACATCTCTACTCCTTGTCAGATTCTTATTTCTAATTTAGTGCAGTGCATGAGCATGATTGATCATTTCATTTCGTCTCTTCATCTCCTCACAGTCACAATCCCCCCTCCTCTCTCCAATTCATTTCTTTAGTTTAATGGTCATTCAAAGCTTCCACTTTCAACTTCACACGGGGTCAGTTAGGATTAATTAGGATTATTATCATCCTTTCACGACATTATTATGAGATAAATAGGCTTAATTAGGATTATTTATGTTGAATTAGAATTAATTATGTTGAATCATGGTTGATTGGGAGGAAATAAAGTAAACTATGCAAAAAATCGAGGATACATTAGAAATCAATTCTGATGTTTTAATTAGGAACATTTAGAACAGCTTTGCATTTAATTGTAGCTTAATTAGGTTTTTAATGTCTTTCTTTACTATTATTATTAATCTTTTGTGTAATTGTGTGCTTTTTCTGGGCAAAAAATGTCTCGAGCTCATCATGACACAATTGGACGATTATATATGACAAAATTATTTTCTTTAATAGATTAATCAAAGATTGTTAGCAAATCCAACAAAGAAAAGAATAAGCAATAAATAGAAAGAACTATTATTACTGGGCTCTTTGTTTTTTACTTTTTCATTTGATTTATAAATTGTTGTTTAACTCGTATAAAATATAAATATTAAGAGTATGAGCACTTGCGAACATGTCATTACCAAAACCCTCTAAAAAGTATGCTACAAAGTGAAATGTTAAAGGGAGAAATGATTACTGATTAGTGTTATTGGGAGAAGGGTATTTTAGTCAAATCATATTTTTATTTATTATTTTAATTAGAGATTATAAATATAACTAAGTTCATTTAACAAAAAGTTAACTATTTGGATAAATCTGATATTTGATAAGTTTTACATGGATATATTCGATATGTTTATAATTTTAGAAGGATAAATTTGGCATTTGTAATTTTAAAGGGATAAATTTGATATTTCAGATATTAGGACGGATATACAAGAAATTCTCCCTAAAATTAATAACAGTATGTTGTTAATTTTAACATATATAGATGGTATAATTGAAGCTAATGTCATTTTAGTTTTTCAAATTAGTCTAATCACAAATTGTCTAGAGATATATTTTAAAATAATGAACAACTAATACTAAGCAAAGTTTACTAATATTAAATATCATAATACTCCTTTTTCTTTTATTGAACTATCATTTGATCTTTCTCATAGCCTCATAGGTAATGGAAAAATAAGAACCATAATTAAAATTAAAATGCACAAATATCATTTTTATATTCTATTAAGTTACTCATGTCATTCTCATTCCGGAAGGGGTACAATGTATTTTGATATACTACAAGGACACAAATGAAATTACGTCTTTAATTTATTAATGTAATTTTGCCACACAAAAATACATAAATAAGAGTAATTAACAACTCAATTCTCTGGAAAGATTGTTTGAACTTTTGTGGGAGCCGTTAGAGATAGCACTTCCTTCTTTAAGCATCGCGACCGATTCCATTTTTTATCAGAACAACAATGGGTGTCGATAATAATAATTAATTTACGAAGCTCCGAGGCTGAAGCTAGCACGGATTTTATAAATGGAAGCGCATTTTCATAGCAATGAGAGAGAATGATATTCAGGATTTGGAGGTTTTGAAATGAGAAAACTTGTCTGATCATCGACTCTGGCAAACCCTGAAATTTTGAAAACCAAATTATCAACCACAAACTCAAAAAAAATGGACTTACATATTGATCTAAGAATCCAAAGTACTATATTTACTCTTCGAAAATTAAAAATATAAATTTACCCTTTCAGAAATTTAAAGTACCTTTAGTTACAAAATATCAGAAGCGTTAATCTGGTGTTAATTCATCATGTTTTAATTTCACAAATGTGATTATTTTAATTTCTGGAAGGGTAAATGTGATATTGTGGTCTTTAAAAGAGTATATATAAAAAATAAATATATATATATAATACAATTGTTATAAGACGAACCTCCAAGCGAAGCACATGCAAATTAGGAGCATTCTGAAATAAGGCCGGTAAAAACTTTGGTAACTCCTTGCCCAACCCTAGAGTGTTCAACGACATTTCTTTCAAATTTTGCAAAATGAACCTTCCTCCAACAATCTCCTTGTCAAGAAACTGAAAGAATAAACAATTCAAACAACAACAAATTAAATGCATAAACAATTTGAAATAAAAAAAAATCAAATTACATTGTGCAAGAAAAATGGTTTCAGCTCCAATATTTCAAGATTAGGCAAGCCACTAAAAAGTTAATTAAGATCAAGCTTTGGAATCGCCAATTTCTTGTTGCGGATTCTCATAGCCAAAGAAAGAGTTATCAACTTGGGTGCACATAATTCGATAGAGGAAAACCAACCACTAATATAGAACTTTCTTAAATTCCGTGCACAGATTCTCGGACCAACTGTGGAAACGCTACAGTAATCGCGTATGGTCAAGTCCTCCAACACGGGGCAGCACGAGATCAATTTCTCGAGGTCATTGTCGTCAATGCCAATAAACAGTAGCTCGATGGTGCGAAGGAGTTTCATACTTCCGAGCCTCGCGGGCAATTTGATATTGAAACCTTTTAGAGAGAGAAAGCTCAGATAATGGCATAAGAAGAGACTCGAAAGGAATATGTATTCGGATTTCCAAGGGTGGAATCTCAACACGTGGAGGCTGAGTTCCTCGATGTCATGTTTCGACAACTGGCGAATCAAATCCGAGGCAAATCTTGCAGGAAATCTAGCTTGGAGATCAATTTTATGGATTGGACCATCATGCAGAGCGAGAACATTGCGCACCAATTCTACGGTTTTGGCAACATCCAAATTGATATCGCAACGTATTATAAGACGAGGAATTGATTTCCATGTGTGCCTCCAGGCGCTCGATAAAATGCTGGTTCGACAAGCCTCCTTAATTGGTAAATATTTTAGGATCTTTTCTTTCATTTCTTCGGGGAGGTTGCTTATCACGTCCAATTCTTCTGTAGATTTTGTTTGCAATAGTTCAAGTTGAGCTGCCATTCTTCGTAGAGCTGTATAAAAGTTAAATCGTAATTAAAGTACTTAACTGGTCTCTAATACTACGCTTGAATTTTGGTCAAATCAATTTTCTTTTTTCTGCGGAATAGATCAATCAATTTATTCAGCATATTCATAACCTGAAAACCTAAATCGTAACTAATTTCACAAAAATAGACAATAATACCTAGCGAGAGCCTGTCTCTCTCCTTGTGATGTTCCTTCTTCAGCGGTGAGGATCGGCGGCGCCAGAGAATTGATAGAGCGGGCAAAACTGTTTGAGGAATTGGCGGCGAGCGCAAGAGAACAATTTAAAGACTTTATTTCAAATGAAGCCCATAAAGCTCTCCTATTAGGCCCAGTTTTAACTTAATTAGCACCAACTTGAGTTGTCATTTAAGTATTTTATTGCCATTATCCAATAATAATTACTTTATCAATTGAATCCACTTTTAGTAAAGAATCAAGTACATACGAGTCAAGAATAATGAACTCACTAACACAAAATAAACAGGAGAACCAAAAGGGAAATTTGTTATTTTTTATTGGGAAATTTTGAAAAAAACTCCTAATTTTTTGGATATTTAAAAGGATCCTCTATATTTTTAGAAACTAAAAAAAAAACTCTCAAATCAAACTTTTGTTTCAAATACCTCCCTGTAGGGATTAACTTTAATTTTGGATGAGGTTAATTATTTTTTGGACCAAAATACCTTTCAATTTCAATATTCAATTTCAATATTCGATAGTTAAAAAAAAATTATTAATTTTAAAAAATTTCATAAATATTTTTAACACATAGTAATTTCAAAAAATAAATGTTGTATTTTATAGTTATATGATTTTAATATTCATTTATTATTTTTGTCAAGAAAAATAAAATAAAATAATAATAAAATAAATATCAATATTAAAAGAACATCTTCAAATTATATTGATAGAAAAATATTTGTTAACATTTAGTTTTTATTTTCATTTTTTTATATGATCTTTTATTTTTTAAATATTTTCAAGTTTGCTTTTTTAATATGGTTGTTTATTTTATTGTTATTTGATGTTAGTTTTTTCTTGAAAAAATAATAAATGAATATTAAATCATATAACTATAACATATAATGATTATTTTTTTGAAATAATTATGTGTTAAAAATATTTATGATATTTTTAAATTAATTAAATATAACGAAAAATAATTTTCTTAACTATCAAATATGAAAATTAAAGGGTATTTGGTCCAAAAAGAAATAACTCCATTCAAAATTAAAGTTAATCCATATAAGGGGGTATTTGAAAACAAAAGTTTGGTTTGAGGTTTTTTTTTGGAGTTT
The DNA here is from genome assembly GCA_946800325.1 of Luzula sylvatica. Taxonomy (NCBI): domain Eukaryota; kingdom Viridiplantae; phylum Streptophyta; class Magnoliopsida; order Poales; family Juncaceae; genus Luzula; species Luzula sylvatica. Next base: position 23,414,849 of record OX326956.1, read on the forward strand.
CCAAAAAGATAGGGAGTTTTTTACAATATCCAAAAAAATTAGGAGATATTTAAAAAAAAAAATCATAATTATATACCTGTTCTCATCCTAATTAAGTTGAGAAACAACTGAAAACTACATCTTCCTCTCCTCTCCTTTCACTGACAATTTCTTATCCTAATTAGTAATTACCCTCAGATTTATTCCCCTTGCTTTGAAAATGAATACCAATACCAATACCAATATCAATATCAATATCAATTATTTAACCTTTCATAATAACACACCAGAATATTCAAAAAGGTTTTCTATTTGATGGTAAATTCAGCAATCCTCAAAATTATCCGTTCCGTGTGTATGTCTTAATAAATAAAAGATTTTCTATTTGATGGGAAATGATACATGGCTCCAGATTGCACCACATATACACTATATATTTGATAAAATGTTATTTGATCCCAGATTTAACCACCACATATACTATATGCCTTAATTAACACGGTTAATAAACATGATACTTAACAAGATACTATAATTAAAAAATAATCAATATTAATTAAGAATTAGTAACTCAGATGAATATTAATTAACTATTAATTCTGGTAGATATGTCCATTATTTAACGTACCACCAGTTTCCAGAAAATAGAAATATTGAGTACGTAAATAAATGAATAACTAATAACAACAAAAGGAACGACAAGAAAACCAAAAAAGAAAATTAAAAAAAAAACTTCAGCACACTGACATCCTCATCAAAGCGCCGGAATCAACCTAGTTTATTATGATGCCGTAACCGTAATCATTTAATTTTAACATCGATCAAATATTAAATTGGATATGCCTTGTTAGCGAACTGTTAACAACAAATAAAAAATAATTACACTGTTACATCATTTGAGCAGATAAAAAATTAAGTTAATATAAAACAATTTAAAAACAATTCATCTATTTGTCACCAATTTTTTCTTTTTTTTTAATAATAAATGAAGAAGGCTCGTATGTTCTCCATTTATCGGTACCAATGAAAATTGAAGCCACAACCTCTCACAACACATGATTTTTTGTGTCTCATATTCAACAAAATAGTATATAAACCATTGGCTCTCACCAAAAAATTGAATGAATCTAATTGTATAATCTAATAACATTTTTCCAAATCCGACTAGGGAATATATAATTTTGCTGGTGGAATATATCTCAGTGAAATATCACTTTCACAAAACAGCACATACTGAACTATCATTTCTTTACCAAACAAGATTTTGTTAAATTGCAAGAAAATCCAACAAAATGTGTTCATATTGTATTTTATACAAAAAAGGGGGAAAAAGTGTTAGGGGCCAACAACAAAACGGTAAACCAAATCAAGGCCCATGCATGCAGCTCTTTTTCTGCTTTGAAGCCAAGTGACTCTCCAGCAACTTAGTCTTATATTTTAGATCCTTTTTATTTTCTAATAATTTAAAAACCCTTTTTTCTTTAGCTTTTTCTTATTTAATTTGATTATGGTGAGAATATATTCAGTTAGAAGTAATCATTTTCACCTTTTGGTACCATACATAATATTTTTTTTTATTATTATTATTGTGACTTTAGGTGTGAATAATTTTGGACACTTTGAAGTCTTGCCTCACTAAAAACAGGAAAAGATAATATAGGACTTAATTAGTGAAGCTTTAAAAGTAGTGCATAATAAGGTGTATTAATGAAAGAGACGATTTTGGTCCTGCGTAATACCAAAAATAAAAAAAGGACAATTAATTAGCAGTCCCCTAATCAATGATTTGAAGGAAGTGCTAATTAAGTCACTGTGATATATTACCAACTACATTACCATTAATTAATGTAAATAATTAATTAATAAGAAAAGAAAACCCATCAAATCTTGAACCTATATTGAAAACTAAGTAATAAGCAGTAATAAATCAATTTAATATACAAATATACAGGAGATTAAATTAACCTAGGATCCCAGCTAGGTGAATCCAATGCTTTTTGGGCATGTGAAATCTGTATTATATTCATACAATAATAATCTGGCACATACATATGACCATATTGAATAATTGCAACAAAAAATGGGACTGATATTCACTGTTTTGTCGGTCAAATAAGAATGGCCTAACTCAACCCCTATAATCCTCAGATTAAAGTGTTGTGTCCAATGGTGCATAAGAAGAGTTATACTTATCTGCTTGTAATTACTCCCTGTTTGATTATAATTTAAAAAGAGATATTTATGAGGGAAATGTACTGTTGAATTTTATTGGTGACTTGTCTTTTTCGCCTACTCAGCAAATTTATGAACTTGTTATTGCACCCCAAGTTGGTAGTATTTTATTCAATGCAACTCCTATTAGGATTGCATTTATATAGGAACACTAAAGTATCGCGGTCCTTTCGAGTTTTTTACATCATATTATATTTTAGTGTATTGTACGAGAGTAATTGTACACAATATTTTTTCGCAATATGATATTGATCATACGTTAGATATTGTATTCACACTGTACAATTAATATAACTTAATTCAGTCCACACTCTACATCTCATATTCTGTTGCCAATTATGTTTTGAGAGCATATTGTGTAGAATTACTTTATTATACGATAATAAAATTTTGATATTCATGTATCTATTTGGAAAGCCGGTAATAATCTCTTCGGAGTAATCATCAAATTCTATTTGTAAAATTAAATTATGCATAATTTTTGTAGCACTTCTAAATGTAGGCGTGTCAATGTTATTTCTTGTATATAAAATGTTTGAGAAAATAAATTATGGGCCCCTATTATGTCCCAACTTTTAAGGCATCTAGAGGCTTAGTTTGAGGTTATTTGTAGATATTTATCAGATATTTGTGTAACGAACAATTGTTCGTATGTCAATAACTTGTTCCACATAATATCTCCTAGACATTGTTTCAAAGGAATCAAATGAATATTTAGAGCATTTTTCTACTTCAAAACAAAAGAACATTTAGGGCATTATTGCAGGTGACATAATAGGGAGATACATAAGAGTCACGTGGATGGTCTTAATGATGATTCATGGTCAGAAAAATCGTTGGGGAAGGAAGATAAGGAGGGATGTTAACATAATTAATTAAGTATTAAAAATTTGAAACTTAATATTTTTTAATTATTGAATTTGTATTGAGATTTGAATTTTTTTATGATGATCATGAAATTTTGTGCATATCATTAAATACGCAAATTTCAATACAAATTCAATGATTAAAAAATATTAAATATTAAATTTTTGATACTTAATTAAGTAGGTTAGCATGTCTCGAAGATAAAATAAAAATATAACTGCATAAACAACTATAAATATTACATTTTATAGAAAAATAATGCATTAAATCACTAATTGTTTGTGGTACTTCACAAAAATTTAGAAAAAATCATAACACCTCCATCTATTTATTGAGATATGCCAATAAATCACAAACTACCTAGAATACCCATTCGACATTAGTGAGGACAGCTAGGACAAAGCACTTAATAAGGTCCCCCCTAAAGCCAAAGTCTCGTTATTATGAAAAGAAAATTGCAATTTCATAATGTACCCTATAAAAATTCGAAATATTTGCATAACCCTGTAAAACGGGAAATATCATGATAACCCTTAAACATATAAAAAAATAAAAATACCACGTACATGCTTGCAAAATGGAATACATCACAAGTCAGTACCGTCAAAGTAAATGTTTCGGAAAATAAATAATCAACACCATTATTTTACGCATATCTTTATGTAATCTCATAATGCCACAACAACACATTCATTTCAACAATTATATTATGTTATGTGGCAAAATATGGACCATGAATTAACTATTGATATTTTATGATTATGTTTTATTTATAAACATTTATTTGTCCATTATTTTACATATATTTTTGAGCAATTTAGAAACTCATGACACCTTACATTGATGACAAGTCAAAGTATTATTGTTAGGTTCATGTTGGACCGATTATATTTAATTTCGAATCATTTTACAATATATTACATGATCAAATATGAATACAAATGAAATGTGAATAATTTAAATATCTAACATTAATTAATTAATATATAATATCATAAAACATGTAGGGTTACGCACACGATTATCATAGTGTGCAGCGGAAATTAGTTCACGTGCGTAACCTAATTCTACCGGGATCACGCCCGAAAACCACCGAAAAAGGAAGAGTTTCGGAGAATTACCTCATACAAGTTAGTACGTGTCGATTACTTCTCCAAATCCGTGAACCTTCTCCAAGGAATGCTAGTGCAGTCCCTCTACTCGTGTCCACCTTGATTTCGACCGATCGGAAATCACCAACGCCGTTCTAGTCGACGTCACGATTGAATCTCTCAAATCCTTTTCTCAATTCTCCCTCTCAATCTCTCAGATCTAATCTGAATACTGTGGAAGAAGAAGAAGAGAAACGACGGCTCAAAACCCTAGGTCAGAAAAAGACTTAACCTAAAACGAAATCAGAATTTCATATATATAGAACTTAAGTCCGTTCTGAACGCACTTTAAGTGTGCGTTCGAACGTACACTGTTCTGACTTCAGATAGGAAAGTCCGTTCGAACGCACTCCAAGTTCGTTCCGAACGGACATACTTCTGACAGCAGATTTGTCTATTTATATATAAATTCTTCCAAGTTAATTCTTAAGCCATATTTTCTTTCAAACTCGCTCTTGGATTAAGACTTAATCAACTTGGCCATATGTCCAACATATGTCGTGAGATCTAATCACACGTGATTCCATTTTGTTTGTCCAACAAACTTATTGGTGAGCATTATCTTGAGAATCCGATATATTACGAAATCTTGGTGTGACCTTGTAGGTTCGTCTGAGACTGGCAGTGGATATGGCAGCATTCCACAAGGTATTGCGAGCACTAGACTGCCGTTAATACCTACCCAGAATTAGCACGAAAAAGGTGGAGAACACCTTTATGAAGATGAAGTACATCTTCATGCCTAACTCAGATAAGTGTTACTAGTCCTCTTGTTCGCGATATCTTCCGATCAAAAGAGTCACGGTGAAGCCTAAGACTTCAAGTCATCCTCTATTCTTTTTTATCAGATATACTCTTTCCCGATAAGAATTAGATTGATAATTACAATGCGAACTCCCTGAGTTCCATCGAGCTTGGCCAAGCATTTCATCAATCTCAATTCACTCGAGGGGCCCGAGAGATATCTCCCTCTATCCTTTTTCAAGGTTAGAAAGGAACAATTCCTATCTTGCAATCTCACATCCTTTGCCTATGCTAAAAACAATACCCAATAGTAATCACTGCTACACAGTTACGCGTAGGGTCAATTATATCAAAGCATTGCCTTTTCACATACTAGGTATCCATGAGATCACTCAAGTATGAAGAACTAAAACGCACTATCTGGATATGAGTTCGTCTCCAATGACTCTGACCATGTCACAAACTCATATAGTGGTCTGTCCAATATACGATGCCGCGTATATCCATATTCTAGAATCGACGCTACCGTCCCAGATCAGTAAAACCTGATCATCTCATCTACGAATATGCTAGTGTATGTAAAAGTCTCCATTCAGTGAATGGACTACCTGGTTCAAACCTATGAACAACTTTATACACCAGGGACGTTTTAGAATTATATTCATTCCGTTTAGTGGTTTTACTATCATTCAGTTGACGAATCAATATGCCAGACTATGGCCATGCAACATATTATTCTCAACTGACTCGATGCACTAAACTAGAATAAAATTCAAGGTCTATCCGATTATTATAATCGAATAACCTCTCACACACTTTCTTGTTATTTAAAATTTTTGAAATATAAAGGTTTAGGTCATATTATGAATAGTAATATAGATATCTGTTTCTCAAACAAATACAATCCAAATAACAGGCCTAGGGCATAATAAATGTTCTCCCACTTGCACTAAACTGATGGAATCCCCTTATGCAATGAGAAACATAAATGTTCTCCCACTTGCACTAGGCTGATCGAATCCCCTTATGCAATGAGAAACATAAATAAAACACCCAATCTAACACTACGATAGATATCCCTATCCTATCGCCCTAGCATGCTGCTCATGCTTGGCACGTGATAGTGCTCGTAAATGGATCGGCCACGTTATTATCAGTAGGTATCTTTATTATTTTCACGTCACCTCTCTTCGTAATCTAACGAATCAAGTGGTACGCCGGAATACATGTTTGGACCTGTGATGCGCTCGCGGTTCCTTGGATTGTACTATTGCTCCGTTATAGTCACAATATACATCCATGGGATCCGAGATGCTTGGCAAAATGCCAAGTTCCATCACGAACTGTCGTAGCTAGACAGTCTCCTTTGCGGCTTCCGAAGCCGCGATGTATTCCGCTTCAGTTGTAGAATCAGCCACCGTCTTCTGTTTGGATCTTTTCCAAACAACAGCTCCCCAATGGAGCGTGAAGACATAACCACTTGTTTACCATCCAATGGTAACTCAAAATTTTGTTCCATACTAACTTGTTCACTATGTGGTTCTCGAATTTCTTCGAGATCAATTTTTACTCCCACTGGCTTGATGATCTAGGAATTTCTTCTCTAAGAAGTATTCTCGTCAAACCACGAAAACCTTGTTTTCGCTAGGCAAGTAAAATTAGTATCCTCGGGATACCCCACAAATAAACATTTGTTAGATCTTGGCTCGAGTTTGACGTCTGTCTCGCAGCCCCAAATCTTAAGATAAGACAATAATGACACCATGCCATGCCATAATTCATATGGTGTCTTTTCAAAACGATTTGGACGGAACTTTATTCAGTAATGAGCAGTTGTTTGAGGTGCTAAATCCCAAAATGACTTTGGTAAATCCGTTCGACTCATCATCGATCGAACCATGTCTAACAAGGTCTGATTCCTCCTCTCGGACACTCCATTCCATTGGGGTGTACCGGGTGGAGTCCATTGTGATACTATACCACAATCTCGAAGATAGTCCTCAAACTCATAGCTCAAGTATTCACCACCTCGATCCGATCGAATGGCTTTTACTTTCTTGCCCAGTTGAAGTTCTACTTCATGTTGAAACTCTTTGAATTTCTCAAAAGTTTCACTTTTGTGACGCATTAAGTATAGATATCCATATCTACTATAATCGTCAGTAAAAGTCACGAAGTTGTGATACCCATTTCTAGCCTCGACACTCATCGGTCCACATACATCGGAATGTATGAGGGCCAACACATCTTTCGATCTTTCTCCTTTCTTGGAGAAAGGTGTCTTTGTCATCTTACCCATCAAACAAGATTCACAATTTTCTATTGAGTCTAAGTCAAAATAATCTAGCACTCCATCCTTTTGGAGTCTAGCAATACGTTTCTCGTTTATGTGTCCGAGATGACAATGCCATGAGTATGTTTCATTAGTTTGAGTATTTAAACGTTTAGTATTCATGTTATAAATGGACTGATTATTGTCGTTATTTTCTAAATCCAAGACATATAGACCATTTTCAACTAGAACATTACTAAAGAAAATATCATTCTTGCAAATAAAACAATCATTAGTACCAATAACTAATTCATATCCATTCGCAACAAGTCTCGAAATAGAAATAATACTCCCACTCAAAGTAGGTACATAACAACAATTATTCAAAACGAATATAATTCCATTTGGCAAAGTTTACGTCCCTTCGGCTAATGATGCTACTCAAGCTCCATTCCCGACGCGTAAATTAATTTTACCACGAATCAAAAATCTTCTACTTCTAAGGTCCTGTATATTATTACAAATATCAGTCCCATATCCAGTGTCCAACACTGATGATGGTGAAGTAAAGAAATGAGATTCGATAACTGAAATACCTGATGCCGATGTGTCCAAGGAAGCGGTCTTTTGATTGCTCTCCCTCAGGAAGATCTCGCAATCACGCTTCCAATGCCCCTCCTTGAGGCAGTGGAAACACTTCTTGTCATCCTTGGTTTTCTTGCCCACAGGTTTAGGCGCAACCTTGTTGCCCTTTGCCTTCCTCTTCTTGTTTTTGTTCCCATTGCTTGGACTCTTTCCTTCAACCACCAATACTTCCGAAGTCCTAGACTTCATGTACCGCGGTTTCATGTCACTTTCGAATGTTCTGAGCATTCCGAAAAGCTGGGGAATGGTCCTTTTCATGTCTGACATGTGGAAATGCGAAATGAATGAATCGAAACTCGGTGGCAGTGACAACATGATCAAATCAGTTTGTAACTCCACCTTGAATTTCATGCCAAGCCGCTCAAGATGATCGAAATATCCTTTCATCTTGAGAAGGTGCGAGCTAACGGGCGTACCCTCTTGCATCTTGCATTGCCAAGAGCTTGATACTTCTCCACCCTTGCTTGAACCTGAAACATCTCCCTGAGTTATTTCATAATCTCGTATGCATCCTGTTTCTTAAATTGGATTTGATATTCAGGAGTCATAGTAGCCAACATGAGGCAGGTGACATCATTCGAACTTTCCATAATGGTCGTATGTTCGAATACATCATCCTCAGTTGCGTCATCACCTGGCACAGGAGGGAGAGGCGTCTCCAAGACATGTGCCTTTCCTTCTTGTTTCAGAACGAATCCCAGATTCCTCTGCCAGTCGAGAAAGTTCTTTCCGTTCATTCGTTCCCTTTCCAAAATGGAACGCAAACTAAAGCGGTTACTAGTTGGTAAAGCCATGAATTCTACAATTTTGAAAAATAATGTAATTAATAACGTGGTCTTTTATATATTAAAATTCATTTTAAATAACTTGAAATACCCATTATTTTATCATTTCAAATAGCCCCCACTATTGAAACGGAGATTTGATACCTTAAATCTCATAATGGACAAGATCCCTATTTAACGTATTTCTAAGGTGACTATGGCCAACCACTCAGAAAATACGTCACGTCGGGTAGGACGGTGTCCAATCATCTCCAAGACGATTCTTGCTTTATTCGTGAGGTCCGGTATTGAGTCCAACTCAAAACCAGAGTGTGTGTACCTCACTCCTTGCCCCAAATCCTAGCCTAGCTAGCGAATTGGTCAAGTCCAAACCACAAGTGGAGTATCATTCAATTAGCGAATTGACATGCCAGACGAAGGCCATGCAACACGTCAACTCCTAATCAATGCATGCCTTCCATTCTACGTATGTGTAAATCTGTGCCAGACGAAGGCCATGCAACACAAATAAACAAGTACTAGTCTTGAAGGTTAACACTAGCGGGAACGTGCGGACCCGTTTACAAAACCGCTCTCTCTAGTCGCGCGTGACTGTCATGCGATGACTATGGGTATGGAGATACCTAGAGGAGGAAGAAGAGAGTAGAGTGTAGTTATCTAATACGATAGTCCTCGCAGGTTGTGAGTATGGAGATACCCATAGGTAAACGTTGTATCACCCAAATACTTAGTCCATATGAATGTATCCCTTTTAAAAATTTTGTTTACTTAAATTTTCATGCATTCACCTTATATGAAAACTGTGTGCGGGTTGTGTAATATGATTGTTACATGAACCCTGATTTGAGCTTGTGTGGACGTCGACATGGTTGAGGACCATGTGCAGCGAAACCGTCACACTTAAAGTGTCATTTCTAAACATCCCTAGTCGCGGGTCAGTTTGCTTAAGAGAGAAGCATTACTATTACAAGGGAATAGACTGAACGCGTACACTAGTACGTTTGCCGAGGAGATGATTATGTTTTGCTAATCATGGGACAAAGGAGTTTGTCGAATCGGGAACGTAGATATATGTTAGGTTACATGTATTGGATATGACCGAAGCCGCGAGACCATGACATGGTTTAGTCATTATAGATGGACTTGCGACGGATGGGGTTTTAGATTCTTCATACTTGAGGGATCATTGATTGCGTTACGTGCGTAACACAATGCTTTGATATGATCTTACGCTCACCGTAACAGGGAGTTAAAAGGGTCATCATTGGGTATTGTCCGAAACACGGAATTCAATGTGAGTCTCCAAGATAGGAATTGTTTATTCCGAAAGGAAGAGATATCTCTTAGGCGCCGCTCGATGAGTCGATTAACGAAAACCGTGGCCACGGTCAATGATATTAATGGTTAATATCGATTGAAATTTGTTAACTCAACTCGGAATCGGGGAATAAGTGTAGTTAATCAAATTATAAGGATGACTATTACCATGCCTTTTGATTAACGGATATCGCAAACAAGAGAACTAGTAACCGCTATTCGAGATAGGCACAATGATCACAATCATTATTCGTTTAACATGGGTAGCTATGATGGAGTGACTAGATCCCGCTCATGAGCTTGTAGGCATTGGAAACAACCTACTGCCATCGTTAAGTCGAACCTACATGGTCACACAACGAGTCGTACTAAGTCGGGCTTGATCATAAAATCGGCACATTGGATGTGCATAGCTTGGTATTTGATACGCGAGCTATATTCTCTAAAATCGTGCGTATTGGATATGCATGAGTACCTTTTAGGTAGATCTGAAATTGAGTGGGAGACTGAAAGAAATACAGTTTCGGATCAACCGTAAAAGTGTACACAAGGATAAACGAATGTAGTCGTACATGCGTGGCCATAACTTTCAGTGGGAAAATCCAATTAGAATGGTTCAAATTGGGTTAGATAGATAATGAGATTATCTACAACCTTCATATAGAAATATATTTCATATGAACGAAGTATAAGTGTCGTTTCTGTGAAATACCGAAAGAGTGCAACAGTATGACATACAGTTAGTAAAACAGTCATAACTTTTGCATACGAACTCCAATTGGGCTGGGCCAAATTGGGTTGTGTAGATAATAAGATTATCTACAACTTTCGTGTTGGTTGATTTTCTGTCAGAGAAATTTATCAATTTCGTCTGGACAGAATACTGAACAGGTTCATACAGTTTTCTGTGTGAAAGGGTGTATATTGGATATACATGCCTTTTGGCTAATCCTTATCCTATTAGGTATAAATAGGATTTTCTCTCTCATCTTCACTATGGAATTCATCAGTTGAATAATTCTAAGCAATTGATTATTCTGCCCAATATACACAAGAAAAGAGCAAATTCAGATTTGATCTTTAGTGAGTGAAAGGGTGCGAAGAGAGAGAAATCGAGAAAGGAGTTTCTCGAGTAATAGAGAATCGATTAGATCGAGCAAGTTCGCCGGTGCATCGTCTAGGCAGGTGCATCCGCGACCGACGTCTTGCGACTCACGGTGGATACAAGTAGAGGAGCGACAATTGTGGCTCTTGGATTGTGATCGACTCAAGGAGTGAGAAGACGGTCAACGAACGGTGAAAGACGCGTGGTATGGGACGCGCGGATTGTCACCAACGTGACAGGAGATAGAAGGCGGCGATCAACCCTTCGTGCGTGATCAATTTCACGCTGGTATAGATCTATCCTTCTATTCGCATCGTACCCTCGAAGTCATGGCGTGATCTCGGGAATCGGGGAATCGGACCGGGCCTTCATTCCGCTGCGCGGGCCCGGGGTCGAGGATATTTCCCTTCAGTGGTATCAGAGCGATCGCCATCGATTCGAGGGTCGAATCATAGTCGTATATTAGATATACGCACGGGTTATCAAAGTTCGTACCCGTTTGCATGATGTTATATATTTAGAATGTCAAATTACATTAAAATCACAAGTGAAATTCGCTAGAGATCGATCAATAGTTGATTGAGAGTATCTAGGAATAATCGTGAAAAGGTTTCATGATTGATCGTTTTGGAAACGAGCGAAAACAGCAGTTCAAAAATCGCATAGTCCGTTATAACGGACACTGTAGCAGATACAGGAAATTGAGAATTTTTCGAAAAAACACATATTCCGTTGTAACGGAATTGGAGTCCGTTGCAACGGACCCTGTATAGGATGCGGGGGTGTGAGGAGGACCGTGAAAACTGCTTATTCCGTTGTAACGGACTTGGAGTCCGTTGTAACGGACCTTGTATCTGATACGAGGTTGCGGGGATGCCAAGGGTGTCTATTGGAGTCCGTTGTAACGGACTGGGTCCGTTGTAACGGAGCTCTACGCAGTTGGTCCGTTGCAACGGACTGTATGTTGCGTTGTAACGGACTGGTCTCTGGAAATTTGGACGAAGGTTTGCAGAAAATAGCGTTGTAACGGACCTATGTTGCGTTGTAACGGACATGTTTCTGGCAAAATTTGGCCAAACTCCGAAATAAATAGCGTTGTAACGGACTGGACTTCCGTTGTAACGGAGTGCCAAGTATACTGGAGGTCCGTTGTAACGGACTATGTTGCGTTACAACGGACTGGTTTCTGGTTGCTGATTTTGTTTTCGTGATAACTTTGGCTACACAACTTGGAATTTTGAGTTCTTTATATCGATTTGATCGGCATCAATCATACTAGCATATTATTAGATAATTATTTAGAATAATTAGACTCCCGAATAAAATCATATGCATATAGAAAATCTTGTGATAGTGATATAATTGGATTATGTCACGAATTTAGAAACATGCAATGGCATGATCCCTCATAATATTTAAGTCATGGAAATGCCTTCCATATCCACAACCATCGAGATTGATATGACATAGTGCGTGGTTTCAGGCCATAGTCGGGCACGTACTATTGTATATATTGGTGCGGGTGGTAAGCGTTAATTGGGGATTCACGTGGTTTCAGGCCATAGTCGGGCACGTGAGTAGTTCAATTGAATGATACGATGGATATGGTTGTGACTTAACCGTCCAAGCCAATCCGATTGGAGTTCGGGGCATAGATAGGATGCACACACGGAACTGGGATTGTATTGGATACGATTCATCACCGAAATCTTATAACGGTTCAAGAATCGCATTGGATGCGATTGGATATAATCCTACCTAAAATATCGAGATCTCATTTGTCGGCCATAGTCACTTATGGGAGGATCGTAAAATATGGGTCTTGAGTGTTATGGACTTGGAGTCCCGTATCGGTATGAGGGTTATCGATTCGATAAAAATAACACATTCATATATTCATCATATAAGCATATAGATGAAGTACGCACGGTTAGGAGTTAATCTTCATCATCCGTTTAGAATTATGTTTTCAAGCAACACCAAATATATCGATTAGATCGATATGATAGATGGCTTTTGGGCCGGAATTACCGTTATTAACCTTGATAGTCAAAGAATAGTTCTTAGACTTAAAGGAACGTGTTGGACACGGAAATGGTAGATTCGGGGCTCGAGGCTTTGGCTTTAGAGAAAGCCGGATTCGATAAACTTAAGAAGGAATCGAACAATGATACGTGCCTTGTGGTGGCATGTATAGACGCAAATTTCTCAAAATTGTTTGAGAATTCGGGTGTATATGAAAGTAAAACACAACGCTCAAGAAATAGTTTCAAGAGCTAGAGCGCGTTGAATGACTCAATGCGGCTCAAATAGTAGGTTAATTTTGAGACGCCTTATGGGTCTTTGATTAACACTCGTGTGTTGATGGTACGAGATTTGATCTTCGTGACCGAATATCATATGCATTCGATAGATAAGTCGATCCCGAAATTGCATTTGATGCGATTTAAAATTGAATTGGAGATGCTTGGAGTATCCGAGGAATCCAATGCATTAAGATGCGTGGATGTCCTTGTAATTCAAAAGGTGGGATCGAAAGAAATGTATGTCTAAGGGTATTTTGGGAAAATGTTTTCCAAAATGGAGAGTTCGGACAAAGAGTTGTCCAAACTAATGACTCAAAGAACGGTGAAATCCGAGGAGGATTAAACCTAGAAGTTGATTGCTTCTTTTGGCATTGCCGTCTTGGCCATATAAACGAGATTCGCGTATATAGATTCCATATGATGGATTGCTAGAATCATTCGAATTAGATTCGATTGATTAATGCGATACTTATTTATTAGGCAAGACGACAATGGCATCATTCTCCAAAGGTTGGAGAAAGATCCAACGAATTATGGGAAATTACATTTAGATGTAATGTTCCGATAAGTTCCGAGGCAAGAGGAGGCTATCGGTATTTTGTTACGTTTATGGACGGTTAAAGTAGATATGAAAATATCTATTTAATGCGTGCCGAAATGGAAACTTTTGAAAGGTTCAAAGAGTTTCAAAAACGAAATACGAAATCAACAAAGCAAGAAAATCAAAGCTTTTCGATAGGATCAAGAAGGCGAGTATTTGAGCTAAACCTTTCGATAGGATCGAAGAGGCGATATTTGAGTTATGAATATTGATGATCATTTATGATTGTGGAATCGTTTCACGATTGCCTTTATTCGGAACATTGAGATGTGTCCGAAAAGAGGAAATGAACGCATGTTGGACATGATTCGATAAATGATAAGCCAATAGGATCTCCCAAAAATATTTTGGAGATACGCCCTTGAGACAGCGGCACTAATGAATGGTTGCATATGAGATATGGACCATAAACCTTCTAATCGGTACAAAAGACGCCATATGAGATATGGATCGGAATGGTTCCGAAGTTGTCACTTGTACAGATTTGAGGATGTGAGTGTATTTCGAAATTTGTTTCGGTTAAACTCAATCCCAAATCTGGAAATTGTTCGTTTATCCTTAAGAAAACTAAAGGGTATTAGTTAAAACGTCCCGACGAAAATGAGATTTTCGTGGCTCGAAGAGATGCCTTCTTGGAGGAGGACTAGATGCGCACAAGTTTGGAACTTGGTGCCATTTATCTCTATGCGGGCTAGTGGGAGTAGAATAAATCTCGAAAGAGTTCGAGATCTGAAAATGAACATTGTACCGATGAAAGTTGACATGGCTGCATCAAGAGTTGATGAACGCAAGTCGAACACACAAAGGAATTTTTCGTAGATCAAATAGGCTATATCATAAGCCGGTAAATGCGAATTTATCGAGGCTAATGATGATAGATCGAAATCATATGATGATTCGATATCCTACAAGGATGCTATGAAAAGTTGATTCCACATGACATGGTGTCATGAAATCTGAGATTCGATCCATGTAAATTATCAAGTTCAGAACTTGATTTCATTACTTTCTGGGTTAGACCCGTTAAATGTGAGGGGGTTTTTCAAGATGAAGAACCGACATGTATAGGAATACGCATAAATATATAGCGAGGCTTTTTGCGAAAAGTTTCATGCAATTCATAGTCGGACTATGAAGAAACGTTTTCGCTTGTTGCCATGCTTTCACATTCTCGAAATTCTGCTTGCCATGGTCGCGTATTATGAATATGTGATGTGGCAAAATGAATGTCAAAACCGAATTTCTTGACAGAAATTTTATGAAAGGATGTGTACTTGACACAACCTTACGGTTTTGTCGATTCATAAGAATCGGGGATAAGATATGCACGCTTTAACGATCCATATGATGGATTAGAGAAAGCTTTTCGGAATTGGAATATTCGTTTTTGACGAAGTTATAAACTGTTATAAAATTGTCGAAACGAATGGAAACTTTGTGTACACATGAAGGTTAGTGGGAGCTGCGTTATATTTCTTGTAACGACAAAGGATTTAGACGAGACCGCTTATGAAATAAGCGTGAAGATCTATAGGATAGATCTAAGAAGTTCCTCGTTCTATTTTATAGCACATATATCGACATATTGTTGAAAATGGTTTTCAACATGTAAACTCCTTGGAGGAGTTAAATCGAAATGTCGAATGACAAAAATTTTCAACGGCTCGATGTGAGACATCAAGCAGCGCGAAAAGTAATAATATGATGCCTTACATTTTGATGTTAGGATCTATTATATCTGTCATGATATGTATGTGGCTATCTGTCGTACAAATAAAGCGTCTAATTCACCTTCAATACAATTCGTGGGAATCACATGAGTTTGAATGTAATTCGATTACATGAGACTAACTCTTGTGAATGTATAATGGTTATACAAATATATACATAATGGTTATGTATATTTAAACCCATCGAGATTTGTATTGATAGCGGTGAGGTTTATCCTTGAATACTTTGCGAAAGAATTCAGGATTTTTTATCTATAATGGTGTGGAGGACGTGTTGGTTATAAAGAGATATAACAACAACAGTTTCCAAAGATTAAGCACGTCCAAATATGTAGCACGACTTTCGATCACAAAGTGTGTACATGTTTTGCTTAAATGAAAACACGGTTATGTGGAAAGGTTCCACAAGACCAATAGTTTATGATTCTATTTACGGAGGCGAGTATATTGCGGTTATTAATCGCAAAAAGAAGTGGTATGGATCAAGGATACATGACCAAACTCTCGTAGCCACGAGTTATCGGATTTATGGTTGTTTATTGCGTGAAACGCAATAGTACAAGCCAAAAATGCCGAGGTCACAACCACTTCTAACTAATACTCAGAAAATTTCATTGATCCATGAAATTTTGCGAAAAGATGTGATCGTGGGTATTGGAAATGTTCCAATCCTGCAGAAGATTAACACTAGCGGGAACGTGCGGACCCGTTTACAAAACCGCTCTCTCTAGTCGCGCGTGACTGTCATGCGATGACTATGGGTATGGAGATACCTAGAGGAGGAAGAAGAGAGTAGAGTGTAGTTATCTAATACGATAGTCCTCGCAGGTTGTGAGTATGGAGATACCCATAGGTAAACGTTGTATCACCCAAATACTTAGTCCATATGAATGTATCCCTTTTAAAAATTTTGTTTACTTAAATTTTCATGCATTCACCTTATATGAAAACTGTGTGCGGGTTGTGTAATATGATTGTTACATGAACCCTGATTTGAGCTTGTGTGGACGTCGACATGGTTGAGGACCATGTGCAGCGAAACCGTCACACTTAAAGTGTCATTTCTAAACATCCCTAGTCGCGGGTCAGTTTGCTTAAGAGAGAAGCATTACTATTACAAGGGAATAGACTGAACGCGTACACTAGTACGTTTGCCGGGGAGATGATTATGTTTTGCTAATCATGGGACAAAGGAGTTTGTCGAATCGGGAACGTAGATATATGTTAGGTTACATGTATTGGATATGACCGAAGCCGCGAGACCATGACATGGTTTAGTCATTATAGATGGACTTGCGACGGATGGGGTTTTAGATTCTTCATACTTGAGGGATCATTGATTGCGTTACGTGCGTAACACAATGCTTTGATATGATCTTACGCTCACCGTAACAGGGAGTTAAAAGGGTCATCATTGGGTATTGTCCGAAACACGGAATTCAATGTGAGTCTCCAAGATAGGAATTGTTTATTCCGAAAGGAAGAGATATCTCTTAGGCGCCGCTCGATGAGTCGATTAACGAAAACCGTGGCCACGGTCAATGATATTAATGGTTAATATCGATTGAAATTTGTTAACTCAACTCGGAATCGGGGAATAAGTGTAGTTAATCAAATTATAAGGATGACTATTACCATGCCTTTTGATTAACGGATATCGCAAACAAGAGAACTAGTAACCGCTATTCGAGATAGGCACAATGATCACAATCATTATTCGTTTAACATGGGTAGCTATGATGGAGTGACTAGATCCCGCTCATGAGCTTGTAGGCATTGGAAACAACCTACTGCCATCGTTAAGTCGAACCTACATGGTCACACAACGAGTCGTACTAAGTCGGGCTTGATCATAAAATCGGCACATTGGATGTGCATAGCTTGGTATTTGATACGCGAGCTATATTCTCTAAAATCGTGCGTATTGGATATGCATGAGTACCTTTTAGGTAGATCTGAAATTGAGTGGGAGACTGAAAGAAATACAGTTTCGGATCAACCGTAAAAGTGTACACAAGGATAAACGAATGTAGTCGTACATGCGTGGCCATAACTTTCAGTGGGAAAATCCAATTAGAATGGTTCAAATTGGGTTAGATAGATAATGAGATTATCTACAACCTTCATATAGAAATATATTTCATATGAACGAAGTATAAGTGTCGTTTCTGTGAAATACCGAAAGAGTGCAACAGTATGACATACAGTTAGTAAAACAGTCATAACTTTTGCATACGAACTCCAATTGGGCTGGGCCAAATTGGGTTGTGTAGATAATAAGATTATCTACAACTTTCGTGTTGGTTGATTTTCTGTCAGAGAAATTTATCAATTTCGTCTGGACAGAATACTGAACAGGTTCATACAGTTTTCTGTGTGAAAGGGTGTATATTGGATATACATGCCTTTTGGCTAATCCTTATCCTATTAGGTATAAATAGGATTTTCTCTCTCATCTTCACTATGGAATTCATCAGTTGAATAATTCTAAGCAATTGATTATTCTGCCCAATATACACAAGAAAAGAGCAAATTCAGATTTGATCTTTAGTGAGTGAAAGGGTGCGAAGAGAGAGAAATCGAGAAAGGAGTTTCTCGAGTAATAGAGAATCGATTAGATCGAGCAAGTTCGCCGGTGCATCGTCTAGGCAGGTGCATCCGCGACCGACGTCTTGCGACTCACGGTGGATACAAGTAGAGGAGCGACAATTGTGGCTCTTGGATTGTGATCGACTCAAGGAGTGAGAAGACGGTCAACGAACGGTGAAAGACGCGTGGTATGGGACGCGCGGATTGTCACCAACGTGACAGGAGATAGAAGGCGGCGATCAACCCTTCGTGCGTGATCAATTTCACGCTGGTATAGATCTATCCTTCTATTCGCATCGTACCCTCGAAGTCATGGCGTGATCTCGGGAATCGGGGAATCGGACCGGGCCTTCATTCCGCTGCGCGGGCCCGGGGTCGAGGATATTTCCCTTCAATATTTGTATTTTACTCAAAAAAATTCATGTTAATCTTATAAAAAAACAATAACATGAAAGATCTTAATTTACCAAAGAAGAACAATTTCTTCAACTTATAAAACATATTTTTTTCAATAATAAACATGAAATATAAAAATGTACCTGACACAAATAACTTCATGAACTTTTAAAATGATATTATTCTTATTTTTAGATATGTAAATTTAGAAATATCATATGGTTTTGTTTTTTATTTATATTCACACGTGTTATTTTATTATCTTACAATAACATTTAAGTTTTTTTGTATGTCGTATTAGAGTACGAAATAAATGTTTCGCGTCGTGTCAGATTAAAAAATAGTATAATATTTTTGTCATCATCGAAATTCTTTAATAAATATGATTTTTATTTTCACAAAGTATTACGTTTGTTCCTCAAAAATCACAACTAAAAATTATATGTATGACAAAACAAATGAAACAAACTCGTCGGGAAGTGCGGGTAATCACCTAGTCATACTCATTTTCGAATTGTTTCGCTATATTTCAATCTATCAACATTTTGTTTCGTCTTTATATAAAAATGAACAAAATGAACGCTTTAGAAAGAATATTAATGTAGTCATAATAAAACAAGTAAAATTATGATATTTCTCATGCTTTATAGGCAGCGGCGTGCCACGCATTATATTTTATGCCACACGTTATATTTTCATCTTTGCATGTATAATGGATGTACATGATATTTTTTAATATTTTATAATGATTTACATGATACTTTTACTTTTGCAAAGATATTTTTGTTGATAATAAATGGAGAAGACTCGTATGTCATCCATCCATTGATACCAATGGGGTTCAAAGTTCAAACCCGCAATCTTTCGCAACATACGATTTTTTGTGTCTCACACTCAACCAATTAGGCTATGAGCTCATTGACAAAAAGATTTAAATATTTAAGGGTTTACATGATATTTTTACTTTTGCTAAGGTATACATAGTATTTTGATATTTTGGAGGGTACATATGAAACTATGTCCAAAAGAAAAACCAAAATAAAAAGGTCAAATAACTTAATGCTCCTTGGTGCTTTCTATTTTCATAAAGCATACAAAAGCCAAAAGTATATATGTAACTCTCATGATTAATTCCTTTTTGTAGTTGATTTACCATTACAATGTTGCAAATCATGCAATTTAAAAGCTAGTTAACAAAAAAGTGTTAATTTGTACTAATATTTAGATGCTTGAGGTCCACCTAAATATTTTTATTGTATATTATCATTGTATCAAAATATTTATTGATTCATCGGGTTTAAGATCGTTTTTCGACCGATTTTTATTTACATCCCAATCTTGTGCGAACAAAAAAAAACCCTAAATCGATAACTTTGTACGTATTTTACAACATTGCTTACTCGTAGTCGTAGATGAAAATGTTGTACCCAAAAAATACTCATGAAGATTAATTCTTTTCATTAATACTAAGCCAAAACAAGTGCTTTGAAATGAACACTCTTGTACCCCCACGCTATAATGTTCATACTTTATATTGTCTAGGAGCAATACTACAAAGTCTACTGTCAATATACAATCTTGGGTCCGAATTTCCAAACTGAATCCAATGCATCACTTGTTTACTATTATCAAGCACATCAATTACACACTTTCAACTCTATTTAATTCATCATGTGCCCTAGTAGGTAATATGTATTGCCCATCTCCTGTTTAACACCCTCCAATTAACTCTTATTAACTATTTTTCCCATCATTATGACCAATGTTGTAAATAACATTTAGTATTTAGTATGATTTATTATTTTTTTTGTAGCGAATTGCGTATAGCTGATGCTATAACAACGCAACATATTCAAAGATGAACTATTTTTCTAATTATTTTTCTTTCAACGTACAAAACTAATAAATATTTTATATTATGTACCACAATGTATATTATAAAATAATATCCTGAAATATTTCGTTCACGAAGATTCAAAGATGAACCATTTTTCTAATTTTTCTTGAATTTTTTTTTAATTAATTTACTTTTTTCAGGTGGCCAATTCAAAAAGTTCATCAAGACTTTAAAAACGCAATAAAACTGCAGTGTACAACGTTTAGCATCCAAACAACGTTATATCGTGATATAGCGGTGTTACAGCGAGATATTTGCAAACATGCTAATGACATATAATGACCAAAATAATTAGCTATTCATGATTAATCCAAAGTATTAACAACAAAGGTTTATCCGGCAAGAGAATAACTAGCACGTGATTGGTCAAGTCAGGATGATTAGAGACAGTGATGATAAGCCAAAGCATAATATTGTTTTCTTTATGATGGTGTTAATAAAGCAAAGCAATAAACATAGTTAAAAAAAATGGATACATTGAAGAGATAAAGAGGTAGGGCCAAATCCACATGCAGAAAAGCCAAGGCCCACGTTGGCCTCGGTGGGGCATTTGTCAATCCCCAAAGCTACCCTTGCATTTGCACTTAATTTTGCATCCATCTCTTCAGCTTCACCGCCACCACCACATCCTGTCCTGTCCATTGTTTGAATGGAGAAGAATTGGGTTTAGGTCTTAGTGGTGGGTCAATAATATTTGTTTAGGTCGAATTACTGACATTGTGACATTGCACCTTAGTTTAAGCAACCATTTTCAGTCTTTCAGGGTTTATGACTTGTACGGTCGTTATTAAATTATTTGGTATGTTAGGATCCGTGTTGTACGAATACGTCGATACAACAATACGTATCGGATATAGAATATGTCATTTTTACATATAATTTATGATACGATACGAATACGAGTACGACGATCCGGATAAACACTATTTTTTTAAATATTCGCACAACATAGGTTAAGATTGAGTAGATGCCAATTTCTTAACAAATTTTTATATCATTATTTTGATAGATTAGACGAAGGATAAAAAAAAAAAAATGCTCGTCACTATTGCAAGTAAAATATATTTTAGACCATGTTTTCTATGTCAGGTTTTTTTTATAAACAGAACATATATTTTACGAGTAAGAAATTTATTTAAGTTAGATGTAATACTGATATACAGTTAAGTATTTATGTAAGACATATATGTATATCATGCATTTAAATATGATAATACTATTTTAGGTTTGTATGTACAAATAATTAATAAAAACATAATATTAATAAAATTCATGTGTTATGAGACACAAATGTGAGAGGGTTCGATCTTCATTGACACCAATAAATGAAGAACATATGAACATTCTTCATTTATAATAAAAAAAATATATTAATAAAACGAAATGAGGAGTTCTATCACCAACTTTTTCATAGGATGCTTTTGATATTTAACAATTAATTATATTTTTAAAAATATATATTATAAAATTTATTTTTTAGTATTCTTTTTTAATGAAGAACACAAATTTTCTATTTACCCACATTAATTGATAAATACACTTGAAACATTACAATAAATAATAATTAATTACCATATCTTTGAAAAAATAAGTATGATATGATTCCCCAAAAAATATTTATGTTTAAGTTGAGTCGTGTCAATCGAGTCATTTCGAGTTTCAACCTGACTCACAAGTCAAGCGCTGAATTTTACACAGTCTGTGTTAATAGTCAGTGAACTCGATATGTCAACAAGTGTAGTTAACTCTGCCAAGTTTTATTTTGGCTCGCTGAGCTTTGGAGTTATGTCTTGAATTCTCAACATACATCTTTCCGACATATTTTTTTGACTTTATTTTGTCGATGGGTGCTAGATCAAGCTCAACCAAACCGAATAAATTTTTCTCAAGTTAATTTGTTATTCATTTTTCTTAATTTTCATAAGTCGGAGAAGAACAATGTTTTTGAGTAATCATATGATCACATAAGCTAATCACAAACTTGAGATAAATACGCAAGTTTGTATTTGATCTAAGATCCATACATGACTAATTAATATCACAATTTAGATATATATGTCACATTAGCGATCGATTTATGTGATCATACCACAGGTCTTTTATTTGGGTATCTCAATCAAATCTATTTTGTTTTATTTATTTATTTTTCATAACTATCTACCAGATTGCATCTCAGCAAAGTCCTCTCCTCTCCTAAACTCAACCCCACCTCTCTTATTTTCCCAATTTCCAAATATAAACCCCAAATTATTGATCATTTTTCTCCATTACAAACAACCTCCTTGCAACAATTTTCTCAACTTTTCATTATTTTATTCCCTCTCCTCTCCCACATAACCCCAAAAAGGAAATATAAGAACTTCAAAAACAGAGAAAGAAATATAAAGATAAAAGAAAAAGGCTGAGGAAACAGAGCTACTAGTTCTCATCTCAGATCTACTCTACTTGTTCTCTTGCCCCCGTTTCAAGGTTCCTCTCTCTCTCTCTCTCTCTCTCTCTCTCTCTCTTTCTCCGTTTGTGTATGGTAGTGTGCTAACAACTGGTACATAACTACTACCACTACTCTCTCTTTCTCTCTCTCTCTCTCTCTCTCTCTCTCTCTCTCTCTCTTATCTCTTCCACCGCTTTCTTTGGCTCGGAAAGTATCTTAGTGGTACTTGGGATTTTGGTTTTTTTGCTGTTTTCTAGAACTGAGATGCAATAAAGCATACCACATTGTGCCGGAAGAGTCTAATGAGTGGGACCCATCACTGAGAAGAGACATGAAAGCTTGAAACAGAGAAAAAATCAGACGAAAATGTTTAAATCATCTAGATGGAGGAGTGAGAAGACCAAGATCAAAGCAGTTTTCAAGTTCCATTTCCAAATCTCTCAGGTACCAATCCAAAGCTCCCAGATTCAAATCCAATTTTCTTTTTTAAAACATGAATTTGAATTCAAACCCTTTTTATGGTGTTCTTCTTTCAGGTTCCGAAATCAGGATGGGAGACACTAATGGTTGTGTTGGTACCGACCGATTTGGGTCGACCAACTGTTCGATCCGAGAAAATCAGCACAACCGATAATGGTTCGTGTCGTTGGATCAATCCAGTTTACGAGACTGTTAAGCTCACCCGTGATGCGAAAACCAGCAAAGTTACTGACAAGTTGTACCAATTTATAATCTCTGCCTCTGTAAGTACAAAAAAAATTAATTTAATATATTTCGCAACTTTGTTCTAGAAATTTTCATATTGGAAAATTGATTTTTTGTTTTCCTTTATTTCGGTGATTTTAATTGAAGGGATCAAGCAAAGGTGGAATTTTGGGAGAAGTTAACATTAATTTGGGGAATTATTGGGAGGCCTTTAAGCCATGTAATGTAACTCTAGCTCTGAAAGGAAATTCTGGAGCGTTTTTGCAGGTGATTTTTTTTCATTTCGAACCCCACACATTACCCTAATTTGCAAATCACACCGAATTTCTCTTACTGTGATAATGTCATCACAGGATTCCTCATACCTTAATAGTAAATGATCATGCACACAATAAATACTGCATTTATTTCATTTTCCTAACTACAATAAACTTATTTCATTTCATATATATTTTTTGTTTTTTTAGGCTGATAATTTCTTTGTATTAAATTTGACAGGTTACCATACAAAGATTGGTTGGTGATGATGATGCTAGGTGAGAGCTTTGCTTTGACTTAATTATTAGTCACTAATTTTCATTATCTGTTAAGATATTTATTTATTCACGTACATTATTTAATCAATTTGTTAATTAATTAATTAGGGTGGGTATCGAAAAAGGAGAAATGACAATAAAGCCCCATAGAAAAACATTGCAGAGTCAACTTAGTAATGGTGATGATGAAGAGACCCAGAAGGGTAAAAATGGAATTATCTCGAATGAAGTAAGCTTAGATTCAATATATTGTTTATTACTAATTAAAACCTAGTTAATATTTCTAGAGAGAGAAAGAAAGAATGCTAATAGTAGATCATTGACCAAGACCAACTTTTTTTTTTTTTTTTTAATTTTTTGACAGGAGGGTTCTGATTTAAATAATAAACGAACTCCGATTAAATTTGCATCAAGTCGAAATCTCCCTCTCATATCCGAATCCAACGGCCTGAAGAAATCACACAGTTTTGATGCGATCTCAGCCTCTGATTCGGACAACAATAGCTCGGGCCGATTCTCTCTCACTCCAAGAGATAGAGAAAACAGTAATACTTTTTAACAGATCTTTTGCAAAAGGCCCCTACATCATTAATAATTAATATATTTAACCACATTTTGAAATTATTGTTTTAGGTTTGATGAGTAATGCGAGTTATGTGTCGCCTTTAAGTCAAATTGTGACTCCGCAAAAAACACTTGCGAGTTCTGATGACTGGTCGACTAGTAATTCTGGGGAGGCGTCAGAAGAAAATGTGGATAAATTGCGAAGCGATGTTGTTTCTCTCTCTAGAAAAGCTGACATGTCTGAGCTCGAATTACAGACACTCAGAAAGCAAGTTGTGAAGGAGAGTCGAAGAGCTCAAGATTTGTTCAAGGAGATAAACGTGTTAAAGGAGGAGAGAGATAGGTTTAGGCGAGAATGCGAGGAGTTGAAGAGAGAGAAGAAAGTTAGAGGTGGTGGTGGTGAGGTTCACGAGGGGTATGATGGTAATTTGGTTGACGAGATGAAGAATGAGTTGAGTTTGGAGAGGAGTACTAATATGAATTTGAGATTACAATTAGAGAAATTGCAAGAGTCTAATTCTGAGTTGCTTTACGAGATTAAAGATTTGGAAGAGATTGTAGAGGGGAAAGAGAAAGAAATTTCACTTTTGAAAGTGGATCCGGGTCGTAATTTCGAAACAAGATCCTATAAGGAGAACGGAGAAGAGATGATCGAGGGAGATCAGAATGGAGGGGTCCACTCGAAGTATGAAATGGAGAGGAGTATTATAGAGTTGAGTAGCGAGCTAGATTTGTATAAGAAAGATAGGGAGGACATGGAGATGCAAATGGAGCAATTAGCTCTAGATTATGAGATTATGAAACAAGAAAATCATGATTTATCTTCTAAACTCGAACAAATTCAATTGAGAGAGCAATTAAGAATGCAATATGAATGCTCGGCTCACTTGGCGGTTATTAGTGATTTGGAGACTCATGTGGAGAATTTAGAGAGAGAAATTAGAGAGCAATATGAGGATTTTGAGAGAGAATTTAGGGCTTTAATGGATCAAAAGGTCAAGGAGGAAAAGAGAGCGATTAAAGCTGAGGAGGAGTTGAGAGAATCGAGATGGAGAATTAATGAACGGGGAGAGAAGCTTCAAGATGAGTTCAAGAGTCTTTATACTCAAGTCACTTCGATTTTTGATTCGAATGAGAAAATGGTTTTGGAGTTGAGGAAGGAAGTGAATGAGTTGAAACTTCGAAAAAGAGAGATCGAAGAGAAATTGGAGAAAAATAAAGAAGGATATCAAGTCAAAATACAACAATTGTTTAGCTTGGTCGAGTTCAAATCTAAGGAGATTGATGAATTGGGGGCGGAATTGAAAAGAAAAAATCAAGAATTTGAAGATTTGAAGAAATTGGATGAGGAGAAATTGAAGGATTTGAGAGAGGAGATGATCCGTGTGCAAAATGAAACAAAGAGGATTGGAAGGGAGAAAATGGAGACGTTGTTGGGTGAAATGGAGAGTTTAGAGGCATTAAATGATGAAAATGAAAATGCTATAAAAGATAAAAGTTCGAAAATAGAGATGCTTGAAAAAGAAATGGAGGATTTGAAAGAGGACATGAAGAGTGAGAAAGAGATGAGCGTTGCGAATTTAAGAAATGAGATAGAATCTCTCAAAGCTCAATGTAATTCGTTGGAGAATTCATTATCCATGATGAAACTAGAAAAAGAAAATCTCGTAAGTTTACAAGTTAATTTTATTAATATAGTTTGATTTTATTATTTATCTTTTGGTAACATAAACATTTTGCAAATTTTGCAGGAAAATATGGAGTTGATTAATTCACGCAATTCTCAAGGGATAAACTCTAAGGTGAGGAGCAACGCTCTATATATTAAACAAATTTCTTAATGTAATAAACTAATTCGCGCGATAATTTTGCTGCACAGGGAAATGGAGATCACAACGTTAAATTGGATCAAGTATTAAATGAGATGGAAGTAATGAAAGAAAAAAACGAGTTAATGGAGGAAGAATTGAAAGAGATGCAAGAGAGATATTCAGAAATTAGTTTGAAATTTGCAGAAGTTGAAGGAGAAAGACAACAACTTGTCATGACGATTCGATCTCTCAGAAATGCTTTGAAAAACTAAAAAAAGGAATTAATAAGACGATATGTTTTGAGTATTAATTGTTGTATGTATAGGCAAGGAGCTGGAGTGGACGGTCCATTTCGGGACTTGCAAGGTCAGGTCAATTCATAGGGTGATGATATTAATAACATATATGTAGATTTTAGATTTTCTTTTTCTTTTTTGGTTGTTTTTTTTGGTTTGTTTGGCATGTGTTTGAGGTTTTATTTTTCAAAAGCAATGTGTAATTCTAGTTGCATTTGATCGAGTGGTGAAGTGAAACTGACAATGTTGTTTAAGTGTGTATTTGTTCATGAACGAGTTTGTATAGCACGGTACCGATACTGGTACACATCGAAGCTCTGACAAAACAGGAAAAATATATCATATCAAAGCTTAGAAAACTGAAAAATAAGAAAGAAAAAAACCAAACAAGATCCAGTGTCAAACATAATTGTTATTTCAAAAATCGGCAAATCATCGTCACTTTTTCTACTTGTCATCCTTCATCACAGACAGTTCGAAGAGCCATGGATGGCTCGGGCTTTTGATGATTTCAGTGCCGGAACTAGGACAACTTATTTCATCATCCAAGGTACGAATGTTATCGGGTACAAATACGTTACAAATTCTTTTTTATTATTAAAACATATATTATGAGACAACAATAAAAATATATATTTTAATTATCACACACACGAGACGAACAATTTATACTATTATATTAAAATAGATTTATTGTTGACTAGAAATAATTATTTTTTCAAGAACCGAGTTAGATTCAACTCGAACTGAACTCAATATTCTTTCGAACTGAATTAGCTTGGTTCAATTTGATCAACTCTCAGGGTTATCCGTTCCGATAACATCCGAACCTCTTATATAACCGCAACTATGTAAAGTCTACCAAATAACGTAAATCGAAAACATGTCTCACAATTTAACGCCTCATGCACCCGTGTACTTAATTCATGCCGAATCAATGCCGCGCTAATATCATCTTTGTGTAACATGAAGTTTTAATTTGCCAAAATTGTTCAAAATATCTAATGTTGCCCAATTTAAAGTCCTATATTCTTTTGCCAAGAAATCTCTCTCTTTTCTTAATGAGATCAAGGAGAGAATGATCACACCTCAATGTTCTTATCTAAAAAAATACATTCTTTGAGTATATTTATCCAGAAAAACTACATTTGAGTTCCTAACGTAAAATATGTGAATTAAATATTGAGTGATGATATACATCCTCCTTAAAATCCACTAGGATGATTGATGTGTTGACACCGAATTAAATGTAGTGGTAAATCAAGATCATTTAATTTTTGCCATTTTATATAGAAAAAGAAGGGGGGAAAAATTCACTGTTTCACACATCATTAATTTATTTAATATTTTTAATAAGTTTGTTTACCACCATCTATAATTAATCAAATTCAAATATATAAATTTAGAAAATAACTTATTGGACTGAATTAATATATCATTTAGCATGTGTTAAACGGATACACATGAATAAAACTATCATAAAAAATAAACAAAAATATAACAAATAAAATAAAAATAATTATTTCGCAAAAATAAGTAAAATAAAAATGAAAATATTTTACTTTTAAAAAAGATTGAAAATAAAATAATAAAAAATTATTCAAATAAATATGACTTTTCATGTATCAAATTAAATATAATAAAAATATTAAATAAAACAAATCATGTTTTAATAATTTAGTTTACCACCTAATCAATGTGATTTCCCATCTAATTAATACTGTTTGCCACCTAATTAATACGATTTGTCATCTATTATGATTTATGATTTAAAATATTGAGCATTCAATGTATTTATTAACAATCTTAAAATTCATGTGTTGTGAGAGGTTGTGGGTTTCGATCCTCATTGACATCAATGGATGGAGAACATATAAGCCTTCTCCATTTATTAAAAAAAAAAAAAAAAAAAAAAAGCATAATATTCCTTATGCTGACGCATCAAAAAAAATTTGGATGAAATTGACGGGAATAGCATAATATTCCTTTAATTATTATTATGTTCGTGACTATCATCATCCCTATTAATGGGCCATTAATTGTGCTGCTCGTGATAAAATGCGTGGACCTGGTGTTTAATTGAATATTAGAACTACAATACTCAATTAAATTTTCACTGTTTTTTTTATTGATTTTGTTTACTAATTTTGACTGATAATTAATGTTAAATAAATTAGTTTCCAGGGACTTAATTGTGAATGCAAGGATGGTTAATTTCCAGGGATTTAATTGCAAATGGAAGGATGTGCAAGTTTTGTCTTATTTTTAAGTTAACTGTTGTATTGATTTTGAATTAATTGTTAACAATAATATTAGGCACCTAAATTTTGCACCTATATTTTATCTAGAAGTCTACGTGACAAATCACAGTGCATCCACGTCAAATTTTTAAAAGAAAAATACATTATGGAAGTTCCAAATTTAATCGCTACATGTATTTCTAGGTGCAAATCTAGATAAAAATTCTAAGTGCCTATCATTATTGAATTGTTAATTGGATCGGCAAGAATATTTTCAGATAATTAATGTAAATTTTGAATAAGTGGATTTTGAATTAACTGTTAATTTATGTATCTATTTATTTTAAATTAATTGTTAATTGTTAATATGAATTAATTAAGTTACCCAAAATATGTTAATATGATTAAATGAATTAATTACCAAAGTGTCATGTTATTAATCGAGCTGTAATTACGATTAAGTATGGCACGATAACTTGATGGTTAATTACTAATTAATTGATTTTTAATTGAGATATAATTGACTGTCAAATTGACCAACAAATTGAAATATAAATAAACAAAGAAGTTAAGAAATTTATACATAACAATTATCATAGTTAAGAATAGAGTGGTGATGCATGTCCTCCTTAAAATTTCATAAATTGATTGATGTGTTGACATCTATATTAATGATGATGGTAAACCATGAATATTTATTTTTTCCCATCATATATAAGAAAAGAAGGCAAAAAAAATTCACCGTTTCATACATCATTATTTATTTAATATTTTTAACAACTTTGTTTACCACCATCTATAATTAATGAAATTTAAATCTATAAATTT
Organism: Luzula sylvatica; assembly: GCA_946800325.1. Classification (NCBI taxonomy): domain Eukaryota; kingdom Viridiplantae; phylum Streptophyta; class Magnoliopsida; order Poales; family Juncaceae; genus Luzula; species Luzula sylvatica. Next base: position 23,444,876 of record OX326956.1, read on the forward strand.
GGAAAATAAGTTATTGGACTAAACTAATATATCATTTAACATGTGTTAAACGGATACACATGAATAAAACCATCGTAAAAAATAAACAAAAATATAATAATGAAAATAATAATTTCGCAAAAATTAGAATATAAAAATGAAAATATATTTTTTAAAAAAATATTGAAAATAAAATAATAAAAATTTGTTTAAATAAATCTAACTTATCATTTGTTAAATTAAATATAATAAAAATATTAAATAAAGCAAATTATTTTTTAATAATTTGATTTACCACCTAATTAATGTGGTTTACCACCTAATAAATACAATTTGTCACATAATTTTAAGATTGTTAATATACCGTAATTGAAAAGTTAAGCAAGCAAATAGTGTTATTCATATGTTAATTAAGTTAATTATTGAATGTATAATTAATTTTATTATTTTAATTATATATTAATTATTTTGTTAATTAATTGAATAGTGTAATTATTGTTAATTAATTGGATTAACTGTTGATTGGAAGCATTGTTAATTGGAAGAGAAAAATTTGGAGACAAATAGGGTGCATGGATTAACCAGCATGACAGTTATTCAATCATCAATGTGGGGGAGAATTTCAGGGCATAGTATAATTTCCCTTATATATTTAGGGGAAATATGTCAGGCCCCAAATCTCATTCATACACATTTGATACGTTAATCGAGGATATGTAAAATGAATTGATTAAATGTTTGATTGAATTAATTTATTTAATCATTGATTTAACATCTAATTAATCCATTTAAACATCCTCGACTGACGAACAAAATGTTTAAGTGAGGTAGCGATGTGCCATATCAAACCCCATATATTTAGCCATCAAAACTCACTCCGTCATATTTGATGAGATCAGAATGGAAAGAAGAGGTTAATGCCTTGCTTAATTAAGAGAAAATATACGATGTCTCACACATATTTATTTTTATTTTTGATATGTCAATCGAGAAAATTTAATTGAACTGATTAGATTCATTAATTGATCAATTCAACTAATTTTGTTGATGATTAATCAATCCAATTAATTCTACCAATCATTCTTGATTAACACATCAAGACACCCCGTTAATTAACTAGAGGGGCACATCATGAAGCCATCGAAAATATTTTTGCAAATCTCATTGGACAACTATAATTTTCCAAACAAATGTTATATGTTAAAATTTAAAAATTATCATAGAATTTTTTTTTATTTTTTGAAAGAGGTCGGCAAATTGCCGAGTTCAGTTCAATATATAGGAAGAGTCCTTTATATCAGGTATATGATTTTTTTTTTTGTTTTTGAAAGAGGTCGGCAAATTTTCCACCAACCTATGGAAGTAGAACCCCCACGTGTCCCTCTACCGTACAGTTCTCGTCTCACAAGCCCCCGCGTGTACCCTGAGCTGGCCACGTCTCTTTTGCTCATGCTTTATCTTCCTCTTCACTTGTATTTATCTTCAATCAAATTACACTTACTACTCAAATCTTCTCAAAGCTTTGTCGTACAGTATACAATGGAAGGTCAAACGCTTGCCCCTCCCAGCCGTCCTCGTGCTCCTGCGCCCTACGAAGACGATCCACAACATACCGGTATCCGTACTGGTACTTAATTAAGCTCGCCATTGTCATTCATGATATTGTAGAATATGTAAATTAAGGTCGGTACAATCAATTTTGTGTAGCCATAGAAGGAGAAGAGAAGCACCATGATGATCAGAAACCTGCCGTGTTGACGAAAATGAAACAAAAAGTGAAGAGAATGAAGGAAAAGATCACAGGGAAGAAGATTGATGATCATAGCCATGACCATGATCATGATCAGGACTCCGACTCCGAAGAAGAGGAGGAGGAAGAAGAGGAAGAAGGATTTAAGGCGGGTGACGGGCAACTCAATCACGAGGTTCACGGTGCACCAAGTATATCAACTAATTTTCTGTTTAATTTTATTGTACATACAAAATTATATCATTTTGAAAATAAAAAAAACAGAGTTAATTTGTTCCTTGAAGGTCCTTCACCTTTTATTCACTTCATTTTTTTATTATGTTGGTAGCGTATCAAGTAGGCTCAGCCGCGAAACCCGTATCCAATAAGGTATCATTTGGGGACTCCACTGGTCCAACGGCGGAGGATCCAGCTGCCCCCCACTCTAGTAATCCACCTCCTAGAGGTACAGGTTTCGTTCCGTTACTTTTATCGTCTTGTTGGACTAATTTAGATCACATAATCACGGCTTCATTCATTTCAAATTAATGCAGAGGGAGAGGAAATAGGCACGTCGCCCGTAATCAAGGAATTCGAGTCCATGAAAGTATCAGACCAACCCAAACCCGAGTCGGAGTCAGACCTGGTTGGCTCGACCGGTTCATCCGATCAGCAGAACAAGACATACACCGAGAAACTCGTACCAATCGCCACCGTGCCAGCTGACCAACCTAAACCCAAACCCGAGTCGGAGTCAGACCTGGTTCGCTCGACCGGTTCATCCGATCAGCAGAACAAGACATACACCGAGAAACTCGTACCAATCGCCACCGTGCCAGCTGACCAACCCAAACCCGAGTCGGAGTCGGAGTCGGACCTGGTTGGCTCGACCGGTTCATCCGATCAGCAGAACAAGACATACACCGAGAAACTCGTACCAATCGCCACCGTGCCAGCTGACCAACCCAAACCCGAGTCGGAGTCGGAGTCGGACCTGGTTGGCTCGACCGGTTCATCCGATCAGCAGAACAAGACATACACCGAGAAACTCGTACCAATCGCCACCGAGCCAGCTGACCAACCCAAACCCGAGTCGGAGTCGGAGTCGAACCTGGTTGGCTCGACCGGTTCATCTGATCAGCAGAACAAGACATACACCGAGAAACTCGTATCAATCGCCACCGTGCCAGCTGAATACGGTAAGCAAATGGCATCCACGATATACAACAAGATCTCTGGCATGATGCCTGAAAATCCCATGAGAAAGGAAAATAATATGGAAACTAGTGGAGAGGCGAATCAAGATAAAGGGGTGTCGGTGACGGAATTTATATCCGAGAAGCTAAAGCCCGGCGAGGAGGACGAGGCTTTGAGCGAGGTTAAATTTCAATCAGTGTTTTTTTGTGAGAATAATATTCAAGAATAATAATATGATGTTGATTTTTTGAAGGTCATTTCGGGGGCGATGCAGAATAAAAAAGAGGAGATGGCAGGGGCGAATGTGATGGCGGTCGGGGCACAGGCGAGAGATGGCGGTGTGGGAGCAGTCGAGAAGATTCGTGAGACCGTGACCTCGGTTGTTGGCGGTGGTGGAAAACAATCTGATCCGAATCGAGCTAGTGACACGCAATCTAAAGGTAGGTTGTAAGATACGAGTTACTTGATTTAATAACTTATTTTTCATATTTAGAAACTAGGCTGATTATTGAAAAAATTATGGAATGTTCCTAGAATAGTTTCAAATATGTCGACGACAAAATGGATCATATTCAGAAATTGAATAATGCGGAAGAAAAAATGTTAGAAACGAATAATATTCCGTGAATGCATTGTCCTGAGATTCACTGGTAATTGATTGATTACGTTTTGTATTTTTCAGTCGACGACAAGTTCAACGAGAATAGCCCTAACTGAGAAAACAGGAGAAGAATTTGGAGAGCCAAAGAATGTATGAAATTTTGTTGGCTTATTCTGTTTTCGTGTGTGTGTATGTGTGTTATATCATGTATTTGTTATACATGTGTTTATGTTTACGCTTATGTTTATATTTTCATGCTGTATTTGGGTTTTCTAATTTTCATGCTAAATAATATTTTGTAAAATTTTGGTTTTACAGAAAAATAAAAATTTCTTCGGTTCGTTGGTAATGTTCAAATTGAATGATCTGAATTCATACTGAAATCCAATTTGATATCAAATTCGATACTGATTCAAAATTCGAATGACTCAAAATTCACAATAATGATTCGATTTTTTTGAGAACTGAATCGAAAATTCGGTTTAAATTGTGTTCGATTTTATTTGGATCGATTCGGTTTAAAATTTTGTATGCTCGATTTTCGATTCAGTTCTTTTTGTCTTCTACAAACCAAATAAACTGGCCGACCGATTAAGTATTTGGATGACATACAACGTACAATATAAATGAACAGGGCACCAATAAATTTAGGGGCCCAGAGGTAAGATAATCAAGTCTTTGGACTAGGACATCAACAAATATAAATGAACTGACCGATAATTTGCACACGCTCTTTATGTTCGAGACCTTGTCAGCGGAGAATCAGCGAGTAAGGTCTGGTCCAGAAATAAGCCAATCAAGTTTTTGAATTAAGACACCAACAAATTTAAAGGCACCATAATAATATATTTATTTTGTACTTATGTTAACAAGTTATTTTTGTATAATTTTCAATAATTTCATTTTTTCTCTCTCAAGCAACACTAACCCACTCATGTTGAAAAAAACGAGCACTCTTCTCCGGACAAAATTTCGACGAAAATGAGTGTATTTTCTCTTTTATCATCTCAAGATTAATTTCTCTCTGTTATTTTAAAATTAGAATTGGAGAAAGTGAAACAAAATATAAAGAAGTTAAAAAAAAAAAAAAATTAGAAGATTAATTTTCTCAAATTAATACATCATACTCTCTTAATAATGTTTTCTTTCTCCAATTTAGCAAGAAATTTAATTTATTTTGTTCATCGTTTAATTTGTCTTGATGACGTGGCAGTGTGACGTGGTAATTTTTAGATGATTGTATTGATGACGTGACAAAATTTAAATTATAAAATTATACATACAATAACCAACAAATAAACCCAAACCCAATTTAATCAAACCCATTAAACCAAACCCAATAAAATTCTACATCCAATTAAACCCCTCTCTCTCACCCAATTAAACCCCTCTCTCTTACCCAGGCCCCTCTCGCCATTATTCACTCTCGCCCAAATTCGCAATTTGCTTTTTTTTTGAGAAAAATAGAGTAGGCTCACAAGTCCTACTTCTATTGTTATATTTATAAAAATTGTAATTATTTACATAATCATGCAACTAGAGAGGATATTTGCCCTACACTAGCTAAAAATCACTAATCCTAAATACCCTCTTAACCTAATTGCATGATTAATACTTAATTTACAATATTTGCTTTCCATTAAAAATCAACAATTAAATTCTGCATTAAATCCAGTACCCCAAATCCTGTGCTTCTGCAGATTCTGGAAAGACTATCAGGCTTTTAAATTTGGGGTATCTCGGAATTTATTTCCCAACTCCTGGCAAGGCCGGTACTCCAATTCTGTATCTCGGTACTTAGGGTTGTATAAAACCCCCATTCCCGTCTTCTCTCTCTTTTAGCCGCCAGATCACTTTACTCTTCTTCTACTTCCATGAAACCCTAGATCGAACTTTTCTTCTTTAGTCGCCAGAACAAAACCCTAACTCTTTGAACTCGTTTAACTCCTCCAACGCTTGAAACTCTATCTCTGTTGCCTCATTTCTTCTCTCGCGAGTGGATTTATGAATCTGTTGAAGCTGTTTGTTTTGAACAGAGGGTGTTTGTGTGTTTTGAATCGATTGGATGAAAGAGAACTGATTGCTTGTAAATGAAGAGGTTTGCTCGCTTTGAATATGTTGATGTGAAGAAGGTTGTTCGGGTTCCATGAAGAGATCGTGACATCCATCAGAGATTAGTTGTAAGATATGTCTCTCTTCTTCTCCTTCTATCTCTTTACTTGTATTTGCTCTCTCTTTCTCTTTACTTGTATTTACCATATTTCCATGTCTTTTCTGTTCGGTACTGAAACCGAATTGAAATCAAAACCCTGATTGAGCTCAGGATCTCTTTCTGTCAGATTTGTTCCTTCATGATTCCTCTTCTGTTGTACAGCTTGCATTTGATCTGCCTCATTTAGGTCTTCTTCTTCACCTTGTGCTGTGCCATTGTTTTGCATATCCAAATCTGTGATTTTTGCTGCATCATTAAAATTGTTAGTGTAGTAGTTATCTTCTTGCATCATTTCAACTGTATCATTTATATCAATTTCACTACTTATACTAGAATTTATTTCACTATTTGTGCTAGAATCTGAATTGGATTGATTTTGTTTATCATAATTATGTATATCATTGTAGACATATGATTTTAGTTTAGGATTCTTAATTAATTGATTTAATTTATATTCATATACTATATAATCTACAATTTGCCAATCAGAAATTTTTTGATTTGTAAATGTTCTCCTGCATCTCTCAAGCCAAACATGATATATTATGAGACATATTAATGTTTTATATTCATTTTTTTCTTTTGTATTAAGTATTATTTTGATTGGATTTATGTGACTTGCATTGTTTATCCCCAATAAACCATGTGTTTTTGACCTTATATTTTTAATGTAATCACAGTCTGAAATTAAATGCATTATATTTTCCTCAGCTTTATGACATAGGACACATCTATTGACTATATTCCATCCCCTTTTCTTTAAATTATCAATTGTAAGGACTTTATTTAACATAATTAACCAAATAAATAATTTAATTTTTAATTCTATTTTTAATTTCCAGATTTTTTGATATTATGCTTTAATGTACACACCATTTACTAATATTTTATATGTGCTTTTACAGGTGTATAACTGGCTGTTATTCCAAGACCATTTAAAAATATCTTTTTGGTGAGAGTTAAGATCAAGAGTATTGCAAAGCTGTTCCAATTGAACAAACTGATTGAAAGCAACATTAGAAAGAGGTATGTTAATTCCTAAGCTACTATATAAATTTTGCTCATTCATGTTTTTTAAAAAATATTTCAAAGTACCAATTTTATTTTCTGAAAAAGAATATAATTCAGAATATTTATAAAGTAATGGTTTCTCACACCATCTAGCTTTCCAAAAACTTGTTTTTAATCCATTGCCAATTATTATATTTAAGCTTTGATTAAAAAAATCTATATTTTTCATAACATCATTCCAAAAATAGGAGTAATTTTTATAATTTGTTTGATCCAAGTCATTATCTTTATTTGTGTGTATTAAGTTATACCATTCTAATTTCCCTTCTGCATTGTAGTATAACCACAACCATTTAATTAATAAGACTTGATTAAATATGTGTAGATTAATTACACCTAATCCTCCTTTTTCTCTAGATTGACACACTATTTCCCAATCAACTAGGTTGTATACAGTTTTTTTACTTCCTTTCCAAAAAAAGTTTTTTCTAATGTGGTCAATTTCCTTAATTACCCACTTTGGGAACTTAAATACATTAAAATAATAAATGGGCATGGAAGTCAAAACTGAATTCATTAAGACTAATCTTCCAGCCTTACTTAACATACTTCCTTTCCATCCATTTAACTTATTATTTATTTTTTCAATTAAGATTAAATAATCTTCTTTAGATGGTTTTTTAAAATGTAGAGGTAATCCTAAATATTTTATAGGTAATGTCCCAATTTGACAGTTTAATTCTTTTGAAATGTTTTCCATATCCTCATTACCTATATTTAATCCTATAACCTCAGATTTGTTAACGTTCATTTTTAACCCTGATTCCTGACCAAATAAATTTAATATAAATTTAACCCTTTTAATATTAGTTAATTCTGGTTTAAGGAATAATATAGAGTCATCAGCATAATAAAGACTTGTATATATATTTTTAATAGGTTTTTTTATAAATTGCTTTTCACTTAAGTCCTCAATTAATTTAGATAATACATCCATAACTAATAAAAATAAATATGTAGATGTAGGATCACCTTGTCTTAAACCTCGTTTTAAGTGTATGTACTTACCAGGATTTCCATTTAATATAACCCTAGTAGAACCGTTTAGTATTGAGTTATTTATCCAGTTTATGAATTTTGGTCCAAATCCCCTTGATTTTAAAATTTTTAATAGGAATTCCCAAGACACACTATCAAAAGCTTTGTGAATATCAAGCTTTAATATTACTAAGGGTATTTTATTTTTATTTGCTATGCATAATATTTCTCTAGCATATACATAATTTTCAGCAATATTCCTCCCTTTTAGAAACCCAAGTTGATTTTTAGATATCATGAGATTAATATAAGGTGATAACCTATTAGTTAATATTTTTGAAAATAGTCTTTGAAAACTAGAAACTAAACTTATAGGTCTGAAATCTTTGGGCTCAATTAATTCGCAATTTGCTTCTCTCCTCTCTCTCTCTATCGCACCTCTTTCCTTCTGCTCCGAAGCCGTCCTGGCCAAGACCGTGAATTTCTCTACCTTCTCCTATCGCCAAAAATCAGCTCGCCAATTTCTCCTTGTTCGCCAGAGGAAGGTGATGCATATTCTCTTTCTATTCGTTTGTACTGAAAGCAACCACTTCCATGGACACTGTCATGGCATTCACATTAGTCATCGACGGTACTGAAAGCGCCGACCTCGTTTTGGTCTTCGTTGAAGGCTGTTTAACGTGATTTAATTTATATTTGATACAAAATGAATGCTTTTGGAATTGCTTAGTATGATACGCGTCAAAGTCTTCTACAAATTGTGATTCGTGTCGAGGGAAGTATAACAAGTAGAAGTCATGTAATTTACAAAAAATAAGTAATGGCCAAGAAACAAACGCCCTGAACCTGTTCGATGAAATTACTTCAAAATGCAAATTGTATTAAACAAAAAAACTGCACTTGTTCGATGAATTGCAACTTGGCGAGTGAGTTAATTTGGATTCCACAAATTTAGGTTTATTCATAGTTAATTTGATAATAGTTTCCATTACTTGGCAAGCGAGTTATTACTATTATTTAAACCTCCATTGAATAATGTTGAATTATCGAGTAACTTGGGACTCATTACAAAGACACTAATTAGTCATGAAATTCACAATATCAATAGCATACAAGTTACAACCAAAAGGACCCATCACCAATTAAATAACTTTTAAACATAGATTTAATCATTCTATATATGGAGTAGAACAAAAAAAAAACGGAAATTATTTTGACGTGTAGGATCCAAGAATCATACAAGCACATAGTAGTAGACTAAGTCCAGGTCTGGAAGGAGGGAGATAAGCATTCTTCCAGTATTTCGACCAAACTCGGGTTTTCCAATGCAGCCGCGACGCGCTCTTTGTCATTTAATTGTTTATTTACTGCAATTAAATTCAAAGACTTAATTTAACTGTCTATAACAAGAGAAATTGAATATTTGAATCAAGATAACTTACTCGAAACTTCGGTTGCATGTGAACCGGGTGCTACTCAAGCCTCGATTATTCTTCGATGTGTTCTCAATGGTCGTACCTTGAAACGAGAAGGTAGACTCCGCATTAACTTGACTCTCAAGCAAAGCCCTATGATTGTCGCCATGCTGCAATGCTCCACCGTCGGGGTAAAAGTCACCCTTTATATCAAAACGAGTAAAACAAGCAAAGCCCTATTAATAACAGAATTTTATAAATCCATAAACATAGTTTAAATTTAAAAAAAAAAAACAAAGTAAAAATTACACAAATAAAATACATAATACACAAATGATTTATAATAAAAAATTTATAAATTACAAATAATAATTTATAATTGCAAAACAGAGAAAATAAGAAAACATATTAAAAAAAATCTGAGAAAAAAATAAAATGAATAATAAAATCATAACCAGTCAAAAAACAGTCGACAATTTATTTTGAAAAAGAACGAGTTAAAAACAGTCTAAATAGACCGTTAAAAAAGGAATTAAAATAACCATAATCCAGACAGCAACAAAATTAAAAAATTCTAAATTTTTTTTTGAAAAATTCAATTAAAAAAAAGCAGTAAGCAAGTATTTTTAAAAAAACAAAAATAATTAAATCCTGAAAACAGTTAAATTAAGGAACTTGTTTGGACAAGGGATCCCCTTACGCAATGGCACAAATGCCGTTCACAGACCGAAGAAATGGTTTTAGAAAAATTGAAGCCAAACTCTCATATTAAGATGCTTGATATGGTTGGTTACAGTGGTGATCGATTTCCTTGTTGGCTAGAATCTGAATATTTATCTTGTCTACATACTATCCACCTCTCTGATTCGAACAAATGCACCAATCTCCCATCTCTTGGGCAGTTGCCTTTACTAAGAGATTTATGCATCGATGGAATGGATGGTATTCGGTCGGTCGATTGCAATTTTTGCGGAAATAATCCATACCATTTTCGTTCTCTAAAGAAGCTATGCTTCAAGAACATGCGTAATTTGGAGAACTGGTCTGGGGATGAAAATTGTGAACTACCATGTGTCGATGAGCTAGTTTTAAGGGGCTGCGAAAACTTACAAGGTCTAAACCATAATTTACCATCCTTAACAAAATTGAACATAAAAGTATCGCCTAAATTAATGGAATTACTGAGATACCAATCACTCGAGTACTTGGAGATAAATGAAAGTGGTGAGTGGATTTGAACCTCATTACCTCTCTTTTTTAACCTTGTTTCCTTGACTCTTATTGAACTACCCTCGAAAATGTTACGCTCTCATATTACACCAAATGAACTGTATTCTTTGCGGTTCCTTGAAATTAGCTATTGTAATAATCTCGTAAAGATCTCTGATGATTGGAGCCCTAGGGGCTTAATCCATCTTTCTATCAAGCATTGCACGAAACTACAAAAGCTACCGAAAGGAATGAAGGACCTTAAAACACTCGACGATTTGGTAATACAAGATTGCAATGGGCTCGCGGACTTACCTGAACTTGTAAACCTGATGTCATTGACAAGGTTGGAGATTTCAGGTTGCCACGCAATTGAGTTTTTGCCGAGTGAAGGTTTGTAACGATTCGACCTCGAATCGTTACTCAAACGACCTCAAATTAGGATAAAATGAAATAATGATACAAACTTTAAATGAATTCGAATTCGATTCATCAAAGTATAAAGAAACAATGTCTCGAGTTCTTACCCGAAGAAACAATTACATCAATAATATGTTCTAATTCTCTCTCTTCTCCCTATTTGTAATGCGACAAAGTTATAAAAGAAAATATTAACTAGACATGGGTGCACCTCGTGAACCGAAAGTGAATTTGCAATTAAACCCCTCATTTATTCTTAATAACCCGTATACCCTCGGGTCATGACAAGGTTATCCGCAGGGCCTTGACTTCTTGAGTATTAATGATTGTCCAAAGCTAACCGACCAATTTGAGGATATGAGAAGCCCAAATCGAGCCAAGATTGTGAATATATTTTCTGTCTGGATTGATGGAAGCAACATTTCTTCATCTATTGAACACCAAGGTATGTTTATTCCTATTTGATAAAAAATAGATCTATGTAATTTTTTTTGTCTTGAAGGCTCGTAATTTGGAGAACTGGTCTGGGGATGAAAATTGTGAACTACCATGTGTCGATGAGCTAGTTCTAAGGGGCTGCGAAAACTTACAAGGTCTAAACCATAATTTACCATCCTTAACAAAATTGAACATAAAAGTATCGCCTAAATTAATGGAATTACTGAGATACCAATCACTCGAGTACTTGGAGATAAATGAAAGTGGTGAGTGGATTTGGACCTCATTACCTCTCCTTTTTAACCTTGTTTCCTTGACTCTTATTGAACTACCCTCGAAAATGTTACGCTCTCATATTACACCAAATGAACTGTATTCTTTGCGGTTCCTTGAAATTAGCTATTGTAATAATCTCGTAAAGATCTCTGATGATTGGAGCCCTAGGGGCTTAATCCATCTTTCTATCAAGCATTGCACGAAACTACAAAAGCTACCGAAAGGAATGAAGGACCTTAAAACACTCGAGGATTTGGTAATACAAGATTGCAATGGGCTCGCGGACTTACCTGAACTTGTAAACCTGATGTCATTGACAAGGTTGGAGATTTCAGGTTGCCACGCAATTGAGTTTTTGCCGAGTGAAGGTTTGTAACGATTCGACCTCGAATCGTTACTCAAACGACCTCAAATTAGGATAAAATGAAATAATGATACAAACTTTAAATGAATTCGAATTCGATTCATCAAAGTATAAAGAGACAATGTCTCGAGTTCTTACCCGAAGAAACAATTACATCAATAATATGTTCTAATTCTCTCTCTTCTCCCTATTTATAATGCGACAAAGTTATAAAAGAAAATATTAACTAGACATGGGTGCACCTCGTGAACCGAAAGTGAATTTGCAATTAAACCCCTCATTTATTCTTAATAACCCGTATACCCTCGGGTCATGACAAGGTTATCCGCAGGGTCTTGACTTCTTGAGTATTAATGATTGTCCAAAGCTAACCGACCAATTTGAGGATATGAGAAGCCCAAATCGAGCCAAGATTGTGAATATATTTTCTGTCTGGATTGATGGAAGCAACATTTCTTCATCTATTGAACACCAAGGTATGTTTATTCCTATTTGATAAAAAATAGATCTATGTAATTTTTTTTGTCTTGAAGGCTCATAATTTACATGTTTCTTTTCTTTTTGTCTCTCTAGGAGAAAGTTCAAGAAGTGATGCGTATGAATGAGATTATCCGGGCCAAGTCTAAGGAGAGAAAACAAAACAAAAAAGAAACGAGTAAATGGAGAAGGCTCGGTGGTCCTCCATTCATTGGTGGCAATGAGACTCGAACTCACAACTTTCCAAAGAGAAAACGAAACAAGAAAGACCAAAATTCCCTATCTTTTTCTTTGTAAATTTTTGGACTTTTTTGATTAAAGGATAGTTCTTTACCCATGAATTATATTTTAAGGTATCGGATTTGTCGAGTCTTGAACTCGTCATCTCTTTGGTCGTAGGTTTTAGGATTTGATTTTGATTTATCATGCTAAATGCTATATATGCAAAGCCATTAAATTTACTTTTACATGAAAGACTAGTACTTCTTTTACACGAAATTTATGTGAACAATACGTTACCTTCATGAAAGTATGTTCTGTATTTAATTGTGTGGCATACAGCATACTACATAAAAAAGAAAGAAAAACGAGTCCATGTTTGGTGTTTTATTGGTGTGTGTGTTATTTTGTGACGAATGATCAGTTGATTTCAGAAGCTTATTGTACGAGTAATATTGGCGTTACGAATTTGATTTGTTTTCTATAAAGCAAAATCATTTGAATTTATTTTAAAGCTCGTCGATGTATATTAATTATTCCGAGTATTTGCTTAGGAACCTTATTGAAATATATTTTGGATTTTCGGTAAAGTTTATGATAAAGATAAGAACGATAAAAATGACGTCATGCTCGACGCTTAGCATTGTTTGAGCCACTGGCATCGTTGATGTAGAACTCATTGTAAGCTGACTTTTGCAGTATGTTGCACTTGCTGAGAAGAAATTAGCAATTCAATTCTTTTCTGACACTTGTTAAAAGTCAATGCTACATATCCAATTAAAACAGATATAGTTGTTATAAGCCAATATATAATACATTTATCCTGGAATCTTCTTCTACCAATAAGGAGAAACAAAAGCCATTCTAATGCAACTGGATTGTTTGTTTGAAGAATTCAGCAATGCCCCTCTTCTGACTTCTGAGTTAACTCTGCATTACTTATCCTAATATATACTATGTATATTTTATACATTATATTGATCAAATTGTATTGAATTATTTGATCCCATCCTCCTCCTCCTCCTCCTCCTCCTCCTCCTCCTCTCTCTCTCTCTCTCTCTCTCTCTCTCTCTCTCTCTCTCTCTCTCTCTCTCTCTCTCTCTCTCTCTCTCTCTCTCTCTCTCTCTCTCTCTCTCTCTCTCTCTCTCTCTCTCTCTCTCTCTCTCTCTCCAATGGCGGTGGTGTTGGGGGATCCGTTATTGACGCCATTTCTTCTGCCCGTAATGAGAATAATATTAAAGAAGAAATCCAAAAACTGATAAGCACTGAGATGGGCATCATAGGAGTGCTTGAAGATGCCGAGGAAGTGGAGCTGTCCCCTTCTCTCAAAAAAACTTTAGCCGATCTTCAAGCTCAGTCCTATAATGCAATGGACCTGATAGACGAATATAACACCGAAACGATACGTCAGAGCCTGGTCCATTTTCCTGAGGTACTCTTAATTAATATTGTTTAGATGAATAGAATGCTAGATGTAGAATAGTCAGTTATTGACCACCAAAAATAGGTAAAAATTCATCTGGCCTCTATTTTAATGGTCTAGATTTAGGGTTGTTTACGGGTTTTGTCTGGGCCGTATTTGAAAAAATATATCCAAATCTGATGTATATCTGGATCCGATATTCGATTCGATATTAGTGATGGATCCACGCATAATTCAGATCTGCATCTTAGTATTAAACCCCTTTTTATATACCCTATCTGTTATTAGGCGAAAAAGCATACATAGTATTTTTCTGTGAATGATTTGAACTCACAACCATAAATTGCGTTTAAATATAGTTGTATATACATTATTTATATTGCAAATTATATGCACATATAACTAAAATAAAATTATACTATCATATCGTAGTATATATTTGAAAAAATATATCCAAATCTGATGTATATCTGGATCCGATATTCGATTCGATATTAGTGATGGATCCACGCATAATTCAGATCTGCATCTTAGTATTAAACCCCTTTTTATATACCCTATCTGTTATTAGGCGAAAAAGCATACATAGTATTTTTCTGTGAATGATTTGAACTCACAACCATAAATTGCGTTTAAATATAGTTGTATATACATTATTTATGTTGCAAATTATATGCACATATAACTAAAATAAAATTATACTATCATATCGTAGTATATATTTGAAAAAATATATCCAAATCTGATGTATATCTGGATCCGATATTCGATTCGATATTAGTGATGGATCCACGCATAATTCAGATCTGCATCTTAGTATTAAACCCCTTTTTATATACACTATCTGTTATTAGGCGAAAAAAGCATACATAGTATTTTTCTGTGAATGATTTGAACTCACAACCATAAATTGCGTTTAAATATAGTTGTATATACATTATTTATGTTGCAAATTATATGAACATATAACTAAAATAAAATTATACTATCATATCGTAGTTCGTACGATCCGTTTTATCTGAAAATAACATATAATTCACATTCGTATATGACAATATCCTAATCATATTTGTATCCGTTCAATATATGAATCGTATCTAGATCTGGATATAGTTTCATATTAAAAAAATAATGAATACGAATCTGGTATCCGAATCGTTGGCATCCCTATCTAGACGTCTATAAGTATACTTATATTTTAGAGCTATCTAGTTCATTTTGCTTACATTAAAAGCGGGAGGCGATACGAAAACCATCAGCGGCGATAGAGAAATTAGCAATGATAAGTTATCTCTAACTATATGGCCGGTATACAGTTTTTACATTTTTCACACTTCGTTCACAAGCAAAAAACTATGGCTCATATATTTTTAATAATATATTTTGTTTTTCTCAACAACAAAATGGACACCATTTGATAATATATGTTGTTCTTGGATAGCGCTATTGCAAGAGCTGTAATGGCTTAACTAAGAGCAATTTTATAAAACTCAACAAATCATTATTGTGCACTCATTTATAATGATTGGTATTGAGTTCTTTTATTTATTAATCTTATTATCTTCCATAAATTATGCAAGAAAAAATCATAATCTCATCAATTGCTAACAATAATAATCTTTAAAAAACCAACTTCTATGGTCTTATTGAATCAATATATTTTAAATAATATTTTTTTCAAATTTTAAATTGAGTATCCTTGTCTAGCAAAGATTTTTTTGTTCCAACTATAAATATATACCATTCTTTGAGCGTATTTTGTTTTAATTTGTGTTATAATATTCATTATTAGTAGAGAAAAAGACGAGTGATTTTACTTATTTATGTTTATATATTTGTTATATTTTATTTGTTATATTAGGAAAATAATATTGATTACGTCCAAAATAATAAATTAGGGTAAAATGATTATTTGTTTGGATTTGCAAATTAATTGATTTTAATTAAGTCATATTAGATTTTACAATAACGTCATTCTTGTTTCTTTATCATTTTGTTGACTTGATTCATCAAGTACATAGTCAATACACGGCAAATGAGAATCAATGGACTTAACAAAATTAACCATATATTTATGAAAAATACAGTTCCATCAAATAAATTTCATTGAACGGCACCACAACAAAAAAAAATAATTATCAATTTTAAAAGTGAAAAGAATTACTTTGAAAGCAAAAAATAGATGCCAAAGTTTGCCCTGAATTGTTGTATTTTTCTTAATAGGAGCTGATTGTGTGCCATTGTCATAATTAAAACATAGAGCATTTCTACATGTAACCTTGTATAATTTTTCTTTTGAAAAATAATTCGGTTTTCAAAATTATTCCGAAACTAATCTAGAACTCGTTTTTAAAACCCGGTGCTACCTGATTTTTAAACCCGGTAGATTAATTAGATTAAATACCTGATTTGCTTGCACAAAAAATCAGAAAAAAGGATTTTAAGCTACTTGATATTCCCAGATTTTACAGTATTCTTCATGTATTAATTAACATATTTAATTAACATGATAAATTACATATGTCATATAATTAAGAATTAAATAATATAAAATTAAGAATAATTTGAGTTCATGAATTTGAATTAATATTAATTAATTTTTAATTATATATTTATTTAATTATAAAATTTGTTAAGTGTGTTGATTAGAATATAAATAGTTTTGTGTAAAATCTTGGTGCAATGTAAAATTGCACTTTATTTGATTTCTGCCCATCGACCTTAAAAAAAGTGGGAATATAAATTTCCCCAATTTAAAAAATATATAATTAATAATTAACTGGTATTAATTTATATGTATTAATTCAAATTAATGTTCATTATATGTTAATTAATTATTAATTATTCTATATGTGTTAGGAGGTCACACGTTGATTAATATGATATTGATTAGAAAGTGATGTTGTGGTAAAATTTGGGGATTTTTAATTGTTTTGTATTTGAAATTCTTGACCAGGTTTTATAAACCAGATGAATTTTCTGATGTGTCTAATCAACTGATTAAAAAATAAATTGTTATCGAATTTTTAAAATCAGTTTTGGGTTAATCTTGGAATATTTAAAAAAAAAAAACGAGTCATTTTTCAATTTTTTTTGCATACAAGGTTACATGTAAAAATGCTCCTTAAAACATGTCCACAATCAGGTACATATCAACAATTTCAACGCTAAAAGATTATATCGTAAAAAGGCTCTTACTTGTAATAAATTATATAAGGTATTTAATTTCCCAAGAAACCCTCTCTCTCATCTTATATGCATATTTCGAAAATAATTATATAAGGTATTTAATTTCAACGCCATTGTTAGTAACTCAATTAACACACCGCACTAATTCTCTCCAAAATAAACATTGGCTTCGTTTGGATGGAGGATAGGGTAGGAATAAGTTTTTGGAGGAATAAGAAGTTATCCCTTTTTATTCTTTTATCTTAGGTTAGTGTTTGGCAAATGATAAAGATAAAAAATTGAGATAGCATTGCATAAAAAATCAATTATAATACAAATGACTCAAATGCCCTTGTAATTTTTTAGGCGTTGAAATTGCAAGTATGAATTAATTAAATACTAAATAACTATGTTATTAAAACAAAATGTTTGGTTGAGTATCATTTTAATAAAATAGATATATTAGAAACTTAAAATAAACAGGGATATGATTCAACAAAAAAAGTTCATGTTTGCTCTAAGTAATAAACATGTCATAACATTTAACAAACAAAAATATTAATTTATAATGATAATACGTCTAGTTTGTTTAATAAATACGTCATAACATCTAACAAACAAAAATATTAATCTATCACAATAATATGTCTAGTTTGTATGATCACGGCGATCTTGATGTTCGTTCCACAAAGCGTTGGTAATAGCATTTCGAAGAACTTCTCCAACACGTGTTTCCTCTTCAGTTAAATTCTCATCATTATTATCAACAGAGCCAGTTTCGGATGAGTCCTCAGACATATTAAGAAATATGTCATTCTCGTTTAGGATCTCGGTTTGATATTTTATAAAATTGTGTAAAACACAACATGCTAAAACAATCAAGCATTGTTTTTTGAATTTGTAAGGAGGCATACACACGAGCACTTTGAATCTTTTTTTCAATACCCCAAATGTTCTTTCTATTACGTTTCTCAGTTGTGCATGCCGGTGGTTAAACAAATCTTTAGCATTTGGATACCGACTTGATCGTTCTAGCCGTTGGAATTGTGCCAAATGATATCGACGACCTCGATACAGACAAAGAAATTTACTTGTGTTTGCATATCCTGAATCTGCGAGATAATACTTACCAGATGGCACCGTAAAACCACCTACTTCTAGTGCAGAACGTAAAACCTTCATATCTGCTGCCGATCCCTCCCATCCAGTCGAGACAAAAACAAACTTCATGTCAAAATTGCACACGGCCAATACGTTTTGAGAAACAAATCCTTTTCTATTACGATACCGGTCTTGTGTATGTCTTTTAACAATTGCGGGTATATGTGTACCATCAATTGCACCCAAAGCATCCTTGAACAAAAGTAATAAAAATTAATGTTTTGTAAATAAATAATTTGCGGGTATATGTCTTTTAACACAATATACGTACCTTAAAAATGTGGAACCGTGTTCCTTCCATACATGAAGAATGTATTGGTTCATTACTGTCAGGCAATTTTATGAAATCTGAATGCATTGCAAGTACACTTCTTAAAACAAGATTGAATGTTCGATGAACGGTCTCCACCGAGCGTTGGAAATACTCGCCTATTGCTTGAATAGACGAGCCTTGACCAAGAGTATGTAGAAACATACCGACTTGTTCTTCAATGGACACATCGTTAGTGCTTACAATTCCTTTGGACAAAATTATCTGACACAAAACTCGAAAGTTTGTGCTATTCATTCTGAATTGGTCATAGCACCTTGCTGGATGACCATTCAAAATATCATGAATCATTTTAAAACCACTGAAATGTCTAGTATTACGCTTTATCTTAGAAGGATACGCACAATATAATGATGAACTCATCAATGAGCACATCAATATACTCATGCTCCTTAGCTGAGCATAAACATGATCATCATCCATCATAGCAAATATAAAATGTTCCTCATCATCGCCAGGAAGTTGGGCATCAAAATCATGGTCCATATCCATAATCCTAAATTACAAGAAAAATAAACAAAATAAGCAAATATACTACACATCATTATAAGAAAAAATAAACAAAATGTGGCACGACACTCCATTACTGCTTTCGATTTCTTTCTTTTACTCATGGAAGATTCGCCTCCTATTGATTCTAATCCACGCTTTCGTGAGGAAGATGTGGCACGACGCTCTGTTTGGCCTCCGGGACTATCAAAAGATGGATCCCCAATGGAAGGTTCTGTCTGCTCTCCAAGACTATCATTTCCTAGAGATTCATGATTATTTCCATCTTCATTAAAATTCAAGTCAAACCCATCCAGCTCTTCACTTGCATGTCGGCGGCCATTGGAGCTATCAGACCCACTCACCGCCTCAAGATTGTGCGGTAATGTGTTGAAAGTCACATTATTGGCACCCGAAGCTATATTTCTCCCACACAACTCTTCCATTTCTTTGTACCATGGAAATTTCTTCTTTTGCAATCCAGTGTACTTATCATTCACCTGCAAGTATTAGAATTTGTGAGATCAAACCTGGTGAGAAATGAAGATTTAAATAAGTAACAAAATTATATAAATATCGTATATTACATACCTTACTTAACTCTAACCATGATTCTTCAGACGGGGCCACGGGTAGGTTCTTGACGTAATCCCAACCCCATCCACTTCGGTCAGCCAATTCTTTGTAAGTAATAAAAGTCTTCTTAACCGTTTTATATCTTACACGGAGCTCGTCTTCAGAGCGTTGCGTATCACCAACTCTTCTATCATTGAACAGAGGATGAACTGTTTTCCATTCATCAGGTGTAAAATTTCCACTCTGATCCAACCGTTTACCCATAATTTGCGTCTCTCTCAATAGTTGTAGCAACAAAAAAAGTTTCTTGCTCAGAGAAATTTGAACGCCGAGACCTAACATTTGCACTACTACCCTGTCCTTTACCCTTCCCCTTTTTCACCAATGAACTCGCAATGTTTTCCATGCCTAATTACCGTTTCATAAATAAAGGCATGTATCACAAACAAAAGTATATGTTTATCAAGCCTAATTGTTCATTAATTACTAATAAATTTCAAACGTGATTTCGGCACATATATTGAGTTTCAAAACACTAACCTGTATAATTTTGGTCTTTCAAGAAATGTATTCCAATTCGAAAGGTAGTAGTTTAGTCCATCTGTACATATTGGCATGATTATTAGTTAGTTTCATGACTGGTACTTTTTTAATTAATTTGGTTAGTGATGTATGTGTTGCTGTAATAAACAAATTTCTATATTTTTTAATTAATTTGGTTTCATGAATGGTACTCTGAAATAGGAAATATTATTTGAAATGCAACAAAAATTGATTAGTACAATTTAAAGAAAAAAAAAATTTCTATATTAGCAACGAAAGAAAAACGTGTCCATCAGAAAACTTGAAGAAAAAAAATCAATTCTTCATGAGATTTTTTTAATAAAGATATAAAAAATAAAGAACTTCAAAGAAAAACAAATAACATTTGGATATTCCAATTGATTGTATTAAAATAAGCTATATAAGTAAAAAAAATAAAGAATTTTTTAGTTTTTTTACCTTGCTTTTTGACCCATTTGTGCTACATTCTCTTGATATCCTTATGATGGGATCTTAAATAGAAGAGAACAAGATGATAAATCTTTTGATCTAATTTGTTTTTGGAGATTATAATTTTAAAAAGAAAGATCTCAGATTTTTTGATAGGAGAAAAAATGGAGAATGTGTGTTGTAGAAGATGAGTTGTCTTGGGGATGGTGAAAAAAGAAATAATGGCATGGGAAGAGATGAAATAAAAAAATATATAACTGAGGGTATTTTCGAGATTGAGCATTGAGATAAAATGAAGATTAGTCTATCACACCATTTAGATGGGATAAGTTTATACCTCATTTTTTATGCTAATCTACTTTATCTCTATAATTTACATATTTGTTTGGCAAAGGATTAAGGGATAAGTTGGGTATCCCCAACTTATCTTCCATCCAAACACCACCTGAGAATAAAAAAAAAAGTTGTGGGGACAAAGTAAAATTTCCCTAAATCATATATATGTGTGTTCTAACAATGGCAAAAAACAGTTAGGTGACTTGTGTCCAATGCAGCCCCGAATCATGTTTTCCTTTAAAAGATGATTTTATGATAGGATTTTATTTTTAATTCTAATTTAAACTAGGAGAATACACGCGCTACGCGGTGAGGATGTTAATTATATATATTTTTATTGTAATACATAGTATATATAAATATGATAATATTGATAATATTATTTCTTAATATAATTATTTGAACTAATTTGTCTATGATTATGTATTTTACAATTATTTTACATTATGATGACAAAAAAATTTATTTTCTTAATCAAATAATAATACTTATATTAATGTCATTGTATAATAAATGTAGGGAAATTTTCAAAAAAACTCCCTATCTTTTTTGGATATTCTAAAAAACCCCTATCTTTTTGGAAACTCCAAAAAACCCCCTCTACCAAACTTTTATTTTCAAATACCCCCTATGGGGTTAAAATTAACTATGGATGGTGTTAAATATTTTTTTATGACCAAAATACCCTTCTTACATATTTAGTAATTAAAATAATGTTTTTATTATTTGTATTAATTTTAAAAAAGTCCTAATTTTTTTTTTAGCTTATAATAATTTTTAAAAAATAATTATCATATGTTACATTTATATAATTTTAATATTTCATACATTATATATATTTAATTTTCATATTTTTTTACTGAAATAATAACATAAAATAATAATAAGATGAACAATAATATTGAAAGAACACCTTGCAAATATTTAAAAATTAATGAATCTATTAAAAACATACATAAAAGAAGAACGAAAATAAAAATAAAATAGATGTTTAAAGAAATATTTTTCTATCACTATATTTTCAAGGTGTTTATTTTATTATTATCTGATGTTAGTTTTTCGTGAATAATAAATGAAATATTAAAATTATACAAACACAACATTTAATAATTTTATTTTTGTGAAATCATTATATGTTAAAAATTATTTATGAATTTTCTTAAAACTAATAAAATTAATGAAAAAATAACAAAAATATACATATGAAAATAGAAGGGTATTTTGGTAAAAAAAAAAATTTGACACCATCCATGGTTAGATTTAACCCCTATAGGGGGGTATTTGAAAATAAAACTTTGGTAGAGGGGTTTTTTTTTGTAGTTTCCAAAAAGATAGGGGGTTTTTTAGAATATCAAAAAAAGATAGGGGGGTTTTTTGAAAATTTCCCATAAATGTATATGAGGTATATCATGATTTTACAAAAACACATAACAACAAATATTATATCATTATTGCTCACACTATTTCATAATTCATATAATATAAAATATGAAAATAATGAATCATACATTTTGCGTAATTAGTATAATAATTTGTTATCGAATCCGAATGCAATGAAAATTATAAATAATATCAAACTTAATAGTTAAAATTATTTAATAAATAATATAAAAAAATGATTTAGCATAAACATAATTTAGTATTATATAGTGAAAAAAAATATTATTAATTTCTTTTGATTAAATACATAAATATAATCAACTTAGTATTATATGGTATTAGTATAGTTATAATTTTTTAAAAATAAATATTAGTATTTAAAATTCTATTATGTACATAAAATAATTAAAATTGTATTTTTTGCATTGTACTTTTTACATAATGTTTTTACAAATTCAAATTATGAAAAATGATCCGTATGAACTATACTAATATGGATGTCAAAATGAAGAGAAAATTAAAACGAATATATTTGATGATTTTTTAAAAGTAAAATTCTTAAAATAATACTACTATATGTTGTATGTTTATAATATTACATATTAAGTCATTAGTATTTCATATATAAACTTTTCATCTTCCATTACATTCACATTTGATCATGTAATCTTATGTGAAATGATAAACAATTGAATAAACAGTTTATCATGAACATAACCAATAATAATAGTACACATCACCAATATATGATGATGTGGCTTTCTAAGAATTCTTTAAACATAATGTAGAATAAATGACACTTAAATGACTACAAAGAAAAAATATTATAAAAAATCAATGATTAAAAAATATTATAAAAAATCAATGATTAATCAATGGCCTAAATTTTTGCCACATATCACAATCTAATGGTTAAAAAGAAAGTGATGATGTGGCACAAGTACATTGCACAAAGTTGGGTCCAAAATAAGAGTGTGGGTAAATTAAGAAAGGCTCAATCATTTATTTCAATTAATAAATACTGTAATGCTTGAATAGGAAACCAATTTTCGCTGATAAAATAAGAGAAAATCTAATTAATTAAAAATATTCAAATACCTTTTTTAAAATGTCATAACATCTATGTTGCGCATATACGAATACGGGTGTCGTATCTGATACGATACGGATACGACGATACAAATCACGGATATGAATACATGTATATAGTTATTATTTGATATATTTATATTATATATAATTAATAAATTAATAATATTTTTAAATTAAATATCATGACGATAAATAAAATCAAGCAAACAAGTATCATAGAAATATCCTAGATTTATTCTAAAAATATCCTAGAACTAATCTAAAAGTAACACAAAAGTATCATATATAATTTATTCAAAATTTTATGCACCAAAATATATAATTAGCCGAAGTATCATAAATGGAGTATGCAATCCGTATCTTTCCGTATCCGAAAAAAATATTAAAATATTCGAATACGTCACGTGGTGCATCCGATACGTATCCGAGCCGTATCGGATATGCGTATTCTCATGATACTTTTGTATTTTTGAAGTATCCGCATAACATAACATAACCTAATTCAAATTGTCGTTCATATTAGATAATTTTTTGGTATCGAAGCGGGAAAGCCAAAAGGGCGAAAAGGGAGACTCTGAGGCGGAGGCAAACCCTAGCTGCCTCCGCCTCCGCCACCACCTCCCCTCACCAGCGCAAGAGCGACGGGCGAGGCCGACAGCTCCGAGAGGCGAACTCGAACTCCGAACTCCGCGACGGGCGACGGCGAGACTCGAACTCCGCGACAACGGCGAGGAAAGGGAGCCAGCGGGAGAGGAAAGAGGCCCTGGCGGAAATCCGGCGACGGAAACTTGCATAGTCTCCGGCCGTCGTCTCCATAGACTCTGGCTTTCGCCTCTTAACCTCTTTCCTCCACCGTTCTTCTCCCTCTTTGTGTTAGTGCGTGGAGATGGGACTCGCTGCCAGGAGAACCTGATCGATAGGAGAGGACGATCGGCGTGTGTGGAGAAGATGACCCGTGCGAGGAGGAGCTGCCGTCGTGGCGTTGAGCGACGAAATTGGCTTATGTGAATTAGATTACGTCTGCTATGCAATTTATGTACACTAATTGGAGAAGAAGAAGGTGAATTTCCCCCAATTGGTGCGTGAAGGTCAATAATCGGGAGAGATCAGAATCACAGACAGAGATTCACTGAGGGAAAATCAATAATATTATTCACTGTATATAAGCGATTCTGAGGGCGATCGCCAGGCGACTCGGAGGGCGAGGCGAGGGCGGCGGCTAGGGTTTCGACGCAGATCCGACGCAGATCCGACGGCGGCGGCGGACGGCGAGGGTTTCCGAAGCTAGCGAGCGGCGGCGGCGGCTAGGGTTTCCGAAGCTAGCGAGGGCTGTCATCGGGGCGATTTTGGAGCTCCTCGAAGAGCAAAAACTCGAAAGGAAAAAGCGAGAAGGGAAAAAGGGAAATCGAAAAAACACGAGGTTGGTACCGAGTCTGGGGCGAGTCTGGGACGAGTCTGGGCCGAGTCTGGGGCGAGGCCGAGAGCGACGGCCGAGTCTGGGGCGAGTCTGGGGGCGAGTCCGAGAGCGACGGGCCGCGACAGCGACGGTGACAGCTTCGATGACAATCCGAGCTCGCGCGACAAACCAAGGGCAGAGGGAGGTTGCGTTCGTCTAAGGATGGCCGAAAGCATCATCTCTCGGCATGTATCTTACTTTTGCAATTATAATTTATTTTTGCGAAACTACTTTTTTACATTTATCATGTAAAATCGCACAAATGTATTAAACTTTGCTTTAATATATTAAAAGAGGCTTCGCCTCTTTAGTTTTTAAAAAAAAAAAACATAACATAACCTAAATAAATAGAAGCCACTTTAAACTTTCTTGTTCACTTAGAACTTATCTTTTTTTCGAATGGTATCCAACAAGCATGTTTTTGCATTTAATAACACACCTTTTAACAAGAGGCCATTTACTGTGCCCCCAAACCCATCACCACATCCTTGATATCATATCCGTCTCCCAAAAATTACCCACTCGATTAACAATGCTTCGAATTAACAGTTGATTGAATTAATGAATTATTAGGTACTAATATGAGGTGTTAATTTACTCAAAATTAACTGTTAATTCGAAGCATTAATTAATTTGGAGAGAGAGTGGGGTGTAAATTGGAGTTGGGAATTAACACCCAACCCAAAAAAACCAAAAGAGAATGGGATCGTGGGTGTGGTGATGGGTTTTGGAGTTGGGAATTAACACCCATCCTTAGTCTGGGGCGAGGCCGAGAGCGACGGCCGAGTCTGGGGCGAGTCTGGGGGCGAGTCCGAGAGCGACGGGCCGCGACAGCGACAGCGACGGTGACAACTTCGATGACAATCCGAGCTCGCGCGACAAACCAAGGGCAGAGGGAGGTTGCGTTCGTCTAAGGATGGCCGAAAGCATCATCTCTCGGCATGTATCTTACTTTTGCAATTATAATTTATTTTTGCGAAACTACTTTTTTACATTTATCATGTAAAATCGCACAAATGTATTAAACTTTGCTTTAATATATTAAAAGAGGCTTCGCCTCTTTAGTTTTTCAAAAAAAAAAACATAACATAACCTAAATAAATAGAAGCCACTTTAAACTTTCTTGTTCACTTAGAACTTATCTTTTTTTCGAATGGTATCCAACAAGCATGTTTTTGCATTTAATAACACACCTTTTAACAATATATAGGTACGCAATACGCCAATCGTCTCTATCCTCAATCCCAAGAGGGCCAACAAACGGCATAATTTCAAGTATAAGTTGAAAGATGTGACGGGACAGATGGTTAGAACTACCGAATTGAATGAAATTCGCCAACGCATCTCCAATATCATGGCCAAGGATCAACATTCGTATGAGGAGGAGACCCCCCTCCTACCTCTGATAGTTGTTGGAAGAGAAGATGATGTTAGACGGATCATAAAATTTTTAGTTCCTTCTAATAATCAAATCACACCGGCCAATGTGGTGGTCTCGGCCATATATGGTATTGGTGGTATCGGTAAAACAACTCTTGCTCAACTACTATACAATGATCCAAGAGTATCAAATTATTTTGAACTGAGAATATGGATCCATGTTTCCAAATCAAAATTCGACATCAGAAAGGTGATCCGTTCAATAATCGAAGCAATTGACGGGTCACGTGTTGATGGAACCACAAGGCAATGCCTAGAAGATTGTCTTGTAGAAAAGTTAAATGGAAGGAGGTATTTCCTTGTTATGGATGATTTCTGGCATGAGGATGGAAATGATTGGTTGATACTAAATCGCCCTTTAAGCAAAGGTGCACCGGGTAGTAAAATCATAGTTACAACCAGGACTGAACTGGTCGCGAGAACAATGGGTACGAATCCATTGCCCACCTATCATCTTACTCAATTGTCAGAGGATGAGTGTTGTTCTATAGTTTGCCAACATGTTTCAAACGATGACCCCAATGCAAAAGAAGATTTGAACAAGTTGAAGAAAGAGATAGTTAAGCATTGCAGAGGCGAACCAATAAAAGCAAATAGATTAGGCCATAAGCTTCGTAGAGAGCACGACAAACGCAAGTGGAAAGAAATCATTGAGAAGGAAGAGCAATCCCCAAATGAATCATCCAGATATTGTGGGCTTCCGGCAGAATTAAAGCCGTGCCTGGCTTATTGCGCCATAATTCCCAAATCCATACAATTTAACAAGGAATGGGTAGTTCAGTTGTGGATGGCACAAAACTTACTTACTCATAATGATCCCAATATCAGTATCGAGGACCTAGGTAGTGAATATTTTGATTCATTGGTACAAAAATCATTTATCCAAAAAGAGAGAGACGACCCTAACGGGGACAATCATATGTATAGCATTCCCGATTTCATTCATGGTGTTACTCAAAGTATTTGGGCGAAAGAGTGTTTTATCTTAGAGCCTGGGAAAAACTTTACGCCCAACGGAAGTGTCAGGCATTTGTCATGTGTATCTTCAACCGAGTCAATTTCGAATACCCCTGAACAATCTATTCTAAATAGTCCCGAGACCCTCAAAAAGATTTACCAATGCACTGGTCTTTACAGTCTCCTGATTTTCCGTGGTTTCTTAGATGACCATTCTCTAATAGAACTTACCCATAAATTGGAAAAGTTGCGTACTTTAGATTTAAGCGAGTGCGACCTTACTAATTTACCAAACTCAATTGGTCATCTTTTGCATCTTCGATGCTTACAACTCCAGAAGACAAGGATCACGAAGCTACCTAAGTCGATCGGGTGCCTTTACAACCTCCAGACTTTAGGACTTAGAAATTGTAATTTCCTCACAGAATTACCAAACGAAATTGCAAATCACTTACTAGAGCTTCGTTGCCTTGATTTGCATCTTGATGATGACTCATTGAGAGTGACACCATGCCAATTAAAGTCCATGCCTCGAAAAATCGGTCGGCTGACTAAGCTTAGGATTCTATCTAGATTTGTAGTAAGCCCAAGTGCTCATTGTGGTATAAGCGAGTTAAGCAACCTAAACGATCTCCATGGTGAGCTTATAATCTCAAACTTGGATTTCGTTAAAAACCCAAAAGCTAGTTTAGAAAGCAAAGGCCACATTAAAAGGCTAGGTCTTCAATGGAACAAAGGTTCAAAAGAAAGTCCCTGTGAAGAAGAAGAGAAAGTTTTAGAAGCATTGAAACCTAGCACGGGCATTAAGGAGCTTAATATAGTTGGTTTTGGTGGTATGAAATTTCCTACATGGCTACATTCGGAATATTTATCTAATCTAGAAACGCTTTGCCTATCCGATTGCAGTAACTGTGTTGAACTCCCGCATATTGGATACTTGCGTAAATTAAGAGATCTGTGCATAAAAGGATTGGATAATTTGAAAATCGTCAACGACACCTTTTGCGGAAGTAGCCGAGCCCGTTTTCCGTCCCTAAAGAAGCTAACATTTGAGTACATGAAGAGCTTAGAGAAGTGGTCCTCGCACGGAACATGTGAATTGCCATGTTTGATCGAGCTTGTTCTCAAGGATTGCCCAAACCTAGAAAATGTTAGCCATGATCTTCCATCCTTAACAACATTGAAAATAAAAAGATCACCTAAATTTCGTGGAGTGCGAAAATACCCATCTCTCAAGTACTTTGAGGTAGATGCGAGCGCTGATGAGCATGGAAGCAACCATCAGTGGATCTGGGGCTCGTGGCGTACTCTCTCCACACTTCATTCGTTAACCCTAAGCTGGTTGCATATAGATAAATTACCTTCCGGTTTATCGATACTTAATTCTCTACAACTTCTCGAGATAAGCCACTGCGATAACCTAATACTAATTCCTGATTATTGGATACCTCATTGCGTGACCCGTCTGAGCATCAAACATTGCTCAAAGATACAAACACTTCCAGTTGGGATACAAACCCTAAAATCATTGGAAGATTTAGAGATAACAGAATGCAAGCAACTCGTATCTCTACCCGGATTACGAAAGCTCAATACACTCACTGGTTTAGCGATCTCAGGTTGTCATTCACTTGCTTCATTGCCACGTGACGGGTTGCCAAAGAACCTTCAATTTTTAGGTATTAATAATTGCCCCCTGCTTGAAAAAAAATGCAAGAACCGCGGTAACCTTGAATGGGAAATGGTCAGTCGTGTTGCCACCTTTTGGATCAACGAAAAGCTGGAAAAAGTCGGAGGATTTCACAAAGGTAACCTTTTCACTCACTTCTATCTCAAAACTGAAGTTCAAAAGTTATACTAGACTTATTGTTTACAATGTGTGTTCGTTTGCTTTCATTTCCTCGAGCAGGAGAAAGTTCAAGGCAATAGATTATGATTCCGACAAATATTGCTTAAATGGAGAATATTCATTGTGGAATTTTGAAAAATATTTTTAAATTCACATGTTTTCTGCGTTGGTGAATTATTTGGTGCTTAATTTTGAAGTCTTTTGTATATTAGTGTGGTGTTGACATAAAATTGATTGAATTTCAAAATTGATATTTGCTGCTTCAATTTGAAGCCTTTTGTAATGTAATATTGGAGCAGTGTTGCCATTGAATTGATTGAATTTGTTCTCAAACGGTTTTTTGTTCATTTGTAATTTAGGGCCTGTTTGGGTTGATGAAGTAATGCCATGAAGCCTTTACATGGATTTGTTTTCTCCAGAGATCTGTTTCAAATTTTAGTGTAATGTCATGAAGCAAACCTAATTAACAAGCGAATAGAGACATTATAATAATGCAACAAAAATGGTCGGCTTGTATTTGGATGATTTGGAAAGAAAGGAACAATCGAATTTTCAAGCACAAGGGAAAAACACCAATCCTACTGATCAATGTTTTAAATAGCGATATAGCGGTCCATAACGTTCGGACTGAAAATTGCACGCGATCGCCGCTATTGCACGTTATAGCGGCGATATAGCGCCGCTATTTATTGATTGCGGTATTGCGTTTTAGAAATATTTACCGCTATTTGCGTTATAGCGGTGCTATTGATGCGATATTTAAATCAACTGCTATTGATAGATAACTAGGGGTGTACACAAAATTCTCCAACCCGCCCAACCCGACCAGGACCAACCCGTCTTTGCGGGTTTCAGAATTGTTGGATCGGGACCCGGACCGACCCGGTTTTTGCGGGCCGGGTTGTGGATTTGAAATTAAAAACCCGGATAACCCAACCCGACCCATAGACTATCAAATTTTTAATTAATTAGGTAAAACTTATTCATATCTCTAATACTTTAGAAAGTTAATTATCACATTTGTCCTCTACAATAGTTTAACATAAATTAGACTTAAGTTCTCTTAACTTCAATTAATAATCTACTAAGACACAATCACAAATCCACTAAATTACTAACCACAATTTCATAACAAAACTCAATAGTCAATAACATGATAAAACTCTTTCTTTTATTTTCATCATGCCGGAAACATTTGAAGTTCAAATAATCAAACCAACAACATAAAACTTCTTCAAGAGACATAAATTTAGAATTCTTATTTACTTAATTGATGTTATATTATATGATTCAAGTACAATTGGTACCATCGAATTGGGTGTTCGTTATATTATATGATTTAATTAAATTATGATTTATTTTTCAATCGTGATTCATGTGTTTGTTAAAATAATTTTGAGTGTTTAATCAACAAATAGTTCTTATTGAATATTTTTTGTTAGATATGAATAATCGAATATATATCTATATAGTATAGAATCGGCAAAATAAATCCGTCCAACCCGCCCAACCCGCCCAACCCGGTTATGCTGGATTTCGAAATTTTTATAAGTATTATGAGTTGGGTTGGGTTGGAGAAATGAAAATCCGTTCTAAGTGGGTTATAATTTCGATAAGAACCTGTCCAACCCGATCAACTTACACCCCTATAGATAACATTGCAAATCTCTTTAATGATTGGATAAGAGCAAAAATCTAAGTTTATTTCTTTGCTTCAGAGTGTAATAACTACTAGCGTTGAACCCGCGCATTTGCGCGGTTTTTATTTTTAAAGCTTGTATGTTATGTTTATGTTTTGTTTTATAGTCATGTATTGGATAAGATGGTAGTTTATTGAGGACATTAATGAAAACAATATAACTGCTCGGTATTTTTAAAGCTTGTATCTCATTGTTTGAAATAAAAGATAAGAAAAAAGGACATTAATTGCACAAAATCAAATTTTTCTCTTAATCTTCTGTATTAAAGAACATAGAATATAAAAATTATTGTAATATTGCGCGGGTTCAATGCTAGCTTTATCCCGCGCAATTGCGCAGTATTGCTTAGTTTTGTGGAATTGTTGAATTTTAGTGAGTTGTTATTTCCTTGGGTTCTTATGCTATATATATATATGGTGGATTGCCTAGTTTTGTGAAATTGTTGAATTTCGCTGAGTTGTTATTTCTCTCGGTTCATATGGTATTTATATGGTCATTTTTGTAATGTGTGATTGCAAGTACTTGTCTATTTTAGCATGCTATTTGATTTTGTGGTTGATACTTGATCGGTATTTGTTAATTGTTTGGTACAGAATTTGATGTTATGTTTTCATAGTTGCATGACACATGTGCATTGCATTCTATGATTTGACTATCTTTTTGGGTGCTATTTGGAAATGAGATAGTGCAACTTATGTGTTTACATGCCGGAATCAAGGAAGTTGGGAAAAGAATGCGAGATAATACGTATACAAACAACTGTTAAATAGTACAATAACACCGAACCAAAATATGAGATATCATAATCCTAATTGTTCAAGATTGCAAAAATAGTTGGCACTACTCAACAAAATATGAGATGGAAATGATATTTGTTAATCTGACAGTATGAATATACAACTATATACATGAAAATTTTAAAACTTGTACCCAATAAAAAAATATCAAGTATAACCCTCTTAAGATCTGAAATTACAAAAATACACATGTAAAATCTGATAATATCTAAATACCTATATAAATTTTGAAAATTGCGATAATACCCTTGTAAAACTTCCTAAAAATATCAAATGTACCCCTGAAAATGTGAGAAATATAAAAACATCCCTCTAAAATGTCGTCATGAAATCTAAAATATACCACTATAATTTGAAATTTTGAAAAACTTGCGCAAAATCTAAAAAGATGAAATAGAACCTTCTTAAAATATGAAATTGAAGATTACACTTGTAAAATCTTATAATATCAAAATACGTCCATAAAATTTGAAAATTGCAAAAATACCATTTAAAACTTCCTGTAAATCTCAAATATCCCCCTGCAAAATGTGGAAAATGTGAAAAATGAACAATAAATTAAAATTAGTTCGACAATGTGCTTTACCTGTTGCAGACGTCACGGAGACACATTATGAGACGGCACATAGCGTGTCGCTCTGGCTGACCTTTGGTTTTCATTTCTGACAGCTTGGGCCCACTTGCCTTTTTCGGAGCCTTTGCGAGTTCAAACAGGGTTTTGCAGTCCTTCTCTTTTGCTTCGTCTTCTTTTTGTAGCGAAAGTACCGCCTCCATTAACGCGGGGAAAAACCTTTTGAAATATCTTCTAGGGAAACAAAGGAAAATAACGATCGAAAGATTAGATCAAAATAGTGTAAAAAGAAAGGGAAAAGTTACAAAATTACCATTAGCAATACCACTACAGCCTCAGATCCTGATTTCCCTCTTCCCGAGAACCTTCCGCTTCATTGTGAAAGCTTATTCGTCAAAGCCTTGAAATGGTATATTGAAAAAATAAATTAAATGACTAAGTAGACCAATACTCTTAATTCTGTTGAAAAATAGGTCAAATGATTCACAGAAAATAAGGAAAAACAAAATTGATATATTTTTTATTAATGAAATTTAATTATTTAAGAAGTTAATCAATTAAAAATATCTATTGAAGAACCTAACAACTAACCGTGACGGGAGATCGAGGCCGACCTCAAAAGCGGTACCATTCTAGCTCTGTGCTTGTTAGCGAGGAATCCATTCCTTAACTTGTTGGTAACAAATCAATTTCTTGACTCGTTGCGAATGACTTTATCCTTGCTTTTGCAAACCCGAAAAATTGTCCCTCTCGATTTGTCGGCGAAAAATCCATTTCTTCATTTATCTGCGAGAAATCGATTGCTTCACTTCTCGCCGAGAAATCTATTTCTTGACTCGTCGCGAATGATTTCACCCATGCTTCTGCATGCCCAAAAAAACGTGCCTCTTTTGATGACGCGGCTTCGTCTCCTCCGTATGTTTTCCCCATTCCTCTGCCGTGATGAATTTATTCCTGTCTCGTAAATTTTAATAATGCAAGAATTTCTTTTGTAACGAAACCCAACAAATCTTTTTGCAATTTTGGCATAATCCAGGATATTTTTGAAAATGGTCGTACAGTCAGCTTGAAGCTAATTATTGGATTAGCAGTTAAAAAATCAAGCTAATTTGTGCACATCTGTTGTATAGGAGTTGTATGAGGCTTACCAGAACCGCGAAACCAATGCTTATTGCTCCTGCACATGCGATAGATAAACTTCGAAACCACTTACATCATCAAGCTAAAACGAACAAAAAGTAAGCCAGGAAAAGAAAAAAAGTTGCATCATAATCAAATCACACAAAAAATGGAAAGGAGCATAATTACCATGGTTGTAAGATGGACGAAACAGAAATTCAACATCCTCATTATGACATTTTCTCTCTCTCAGGATAATTTACAAAGAGATTAATTAATTAATTTCCTAAGAATAGCAGATATTTTTTCCTCGAGTAATTTCCCCAATTCAACTTTAAGCCAACTAACCCGATCCTTCAGATCTGGCACTGTCTCCTTTTCTTCCGCCTCCTCTCCTAAATTACCAAAATACCCCTCCTTATCTCGTCCATTCAAATCCTCACCATTATTATCAACATTAACATTGTCGTCCACGCCGTCTCCAGTAGCATTCGCTGCCAATATCTCCTCTCCAACCGGCTGCCAAGCTCTCCTCTCCTGATTTGTC
This sequence comes from Luzula sylvatica, assembly GCA_946800325.1. NCBI lineage: Eukaryota > Viridiplantae > Streptophyta > Magnoliopsida > Poales > Juncaceae > Luzula > Luzula sylvatica. The sequence goes on from OX326956.1 coordinate 23,478,846, forward strand.
GTCGAAAAGCAGAAGTCACACTTCCTGAAATTGATATATTCAATTAATAAAAAAAATGCAAAGAACACCCTTAATTATGCATAATTGAGAAAAGGAGAGATATAATATAATTAAATATACCTAAATGCAAAATGCAACACCCAAATAGCAAGCCAATGCATCCTGAAAGCGTACCAGGCAGAATAGAAGCATACCGGTGCTTTTGTCTCTCATAATTTGCAGATTCGTCTGTTAAATTCAAGAAAATCAATTTCAAAAAAATAATAATGATGATTTTATCATAAACAACTGAAAAAACATGATATTGGTCTCCCATTAGTCTGATTTCGTTTTTCGAATTCAGTAAATACTCCCCAAAACCCAAAAAACCTGCAAGATCCCAGAAAAACATGCTATAATCACCAATAGTCTGAAAAATATGCTCAAATCAGCAATATTCACCAAATCGAATCCTAACTCGACAATTAGCAACAATCGAAACCCTAATTGGGCGATTTACCTGGAAAAACCCTGAAAAAATGAAAAAAAACCAGGAATACCAGCTGCAATAGAGTCGAAATCAGCAGCAAATCGCAAAAATCAACATGCAGTCGTGGTTCTTCTCCCGTCGCCTGCCTCTTCTGCCAGCCGTGCGTCGCCCTTCTTCTCTTCTTCTGTCGAGTGTGAGGCGCCCTTCTTCTCTTCTCTTCTTCTGTCGAGGATAACTCATTCATATCGCACGGCTTTCTCTCTCGCCAGAATTCGCAAAACCCTAGATACAATCGAAAAATCGCGAGATAAGTGAATTTATTCAGAGAAGCAGTGCTACAGTAACTGCGACGTGGAAGCGGGATTTTATGGCCCAATCAAGCTGATTAGAACTATTATAGATATCTGTTGTAACGTTACTTGAGATAAATATAATTTGAGCCCAAAAGAGCACGTTTCGTGCTCCTGGCTCGACTTCATTTTTTCTTATTGTAATATGATTTGGATTGGATTTGCTTTTGGAAGCTTAATGTACTATAACAATTGCGTGATGAATTTACTTCCAAAATATAATTTAACTAGGATAATACTCACATTAATACAAAGTTTTTTGTTACGATGATAATAACAATATCATCTCATCACAATATATTAATATCATCACATTTTTATAACTCGTCTGAATATAATCATGTATTTTTGTGATGATTATTCTGTATTTTGCTAGAAATGACTAAATTTGTTTCACCAAATATTAACACATATACTAATGCTAATGTATAATAATATTTGAGATATAATATAAATTTTACGAAAAACTGTAACTATAAATAATATATCTCACTGTTATATAGGCAATACCAAACATAGAAACAATGAATTATATCAAACTAGCAATGTGCCCGCGCGTTTGCGCGGGCTAGTTTCTTGTTCTTTTTTGTATGTAGGATTTTGGTTGTGTTGGCATTTTATTTATTTGATAATCTGCATTTTTGCACGTATGTTGCGGTAAGGATCTAGTAATTGCACGGATTCGGAAAATTGAGGAATTTACATGCCAATTTTTTATTAAAAAAAAAAATCAAGGAATACCCTCCTCTTTTTTAACCTTACTCAGTTTTTCGAGATATTAATTTTAGATGTGTTTCTTAATAACCGTGACCCATCTTGCTCGAATAAAATACATCCTAATAAAAAAGCATGAATTAAAAATATTATACCAAATTGGTAAAAAAAAAATAATAAATATCATAGGAGTGCATTGAAGGAGCATTTATCTGAAAAAAAAGTGCGGCTATGGCCTTCTTTTTCTTTGGATCAGTGAGCATTTAGTTGTGGGAGGAAAATTCAATGAAATATTTACATAATAGTCCTTGTATTTATAGAAATTATTATATGACATTATAATTTTGTTCTCCTTCATATGATCATGATGATGAGATAAATTACCAGCTAGTGAAACTCCTATTTTCTTTTAACTGTGAAGGTCAGTACAATTTGACCCAAATTAAATAATTTAGTGACACCGATTATTATGATTTAGTTTTAATTTAGCTAGGATGATTTAATTTAGGATGATATTTATACAATTAGTAATATATGCTCGATTTACAATTAGTAATATATCATCAATTTGATTTGCATGGTGACCCAAATCATCCACGATTTTGCTTGGACCTGACACGCAAAAAACTGCAAGGACTAAAGAAAACCATGCTATAATCACCAATAATGTGGAATTTATGTTGAACATTTCATTAGGCGTAATTATCAAAGTAGGACATACGAAAGCGTAAAACAGCCTTTATATTACAAAAGTAAGATTAGTCTAACTTGCTATTAGCGGACCGAACACACCAGTTTAACATAATTTTACATAACCAAAATTAGTCTGTTTTCTTCATCAAAATAGAGCATAACAAAGAGCAAACAGTTATTATATTACAAACAAAATTGTCACTCTTCTACTTTGCTCTTGATCTTACTTCTTTTGAAGCTTCGTTTTCGTCAGTCCGGTAAACGATGACGTTTCATTAGGCAGGAAATTTTTGGTTATTGTTGTTTTCTCTGCCTATATTTTGTAGATTATATTTACTGCTTAATATTAATTATTTAGATTTTCTTGAGGTTCGTTATTTTTGGTTATTGTTGTTATATTTTTAAATATTTCATGAAAGACGACATTTCTTGTGTAATTTGGGTACTCATTATCTTGATTTTGTATTAGTATTTTTATTCCATCGCGCGATGTTGCACGTGATAAAGCAACATATAATTGTCCATGACTAAATACTGGTCTAGGCAAATAAATACCAATTTTTTTTAAAGTTTGTCCTTGACTTTTATTAATTGTCATTGCATAACATACGCGTATAGGAAATTGTTTGCGTTTAAGTGTAAATGGTATGTTGTTGTCAGTTATGCTAAAAATTATTCTCGGTATACAAACGATAGAGTCAGTATTACTGCCTGTGATTATTCTACCTTGTATTACGAAATCAGTAAGTTTTGTTATGATTAATCTGGTTCCATTGCATAATCCATTTGTTTGGTTGATATTTCTTAGTAGCATTATCGGACAACCTACTTTCAAACATAACTCGTGTTCTGGTATTCCATTGGGTTTTAATGTATTTAAAAATTCAATAGGATACATTGTTTGTAGCTCCTCGGAAGAAATAGTAGAGTTGCAAATTTGGTCGTTGCTAAAGTATGATCTAGATTCACCTGGAATCATGTCAAGAATATATTTGTTTATGCTGTCAACGTCCTCGTTTTTTGGCGCGACTATTGCTCGTTCTTTTAGGTATTGTAAGTTTCCACACATTTGTTCGAGATTTTCATATACTGCTTCTACAATGGTTTGTTCATTGCTATCTTTTTTCAACAACAACAAATCCGAAGGTATTTCTATCCAATTTGCTTCTTCGGTTCCAAATAGTGATATCCCCTTTAATGTTCCGTTTCCTATCGATAATAACCATTTGTTGTGTTCTTCTATTGTTTCTTCCGGAGTATTTGATGTGTTTAGTTGTGTGAGTCTCATATTTTTTGTGAGTTCTAAAAGTGTACAGTGTTCCCATAATTTGGATTTTGTTATACTTGCATTTAATGTATCGTAACGTGACCCTCCTTTGATAATTGGCAAAGTTTGTCTGAAATCTCCGCCTAGTAAAATGGTTTTTCCTCCGAATGGTTTATATCGATTATGTTTGTTAAAAGTTCCCATCAAATCGCGCAAGGTTCTATCTAGAGCTTCGAAACAATTTCGGTGGTTCATAGGTGCTTCATCCCAAACAATAAGTGATGTTTTTTGTAATAATTCGTCAAGATGTGTTCCTTTTTTAATATCACATGTTGATTCGTTTGTTATATGTATTGGTATTTTAAATCTAGAGTGTGCTGTGCGACCACGTGGCATGAGCAGGGCTGCTAACGCAGACGAAGCAACTGGTAAGACGATCTTTTTTAAAGATTGTAATTTAGCGATAATAGTTTCCCATAAAAAGGTTTTGCCAGTGCCACCATAGCCATATATGAAGAAAAATTTCCCTTCGTTTCGTTGAACGGATTGGATAACTGCATCGTATATGTGTTTTTGTTCTTCATTTAGCATATTTAGCATTTGTTTTGCTTTTGCAATAAGTTCTGCTGTATTTCCAGATAATTCTTCTCTGATTAGTCTGTTTTCCAAGTTTGATAGAAAGTTACCTTGCGGAAGTGGTAATCCAAATTTGTCTAAATCATGTCCATTTTCGAGTAGCATTCTTCTTAGGTCATGAAGAACATAATTTTTAATCTCATTGTCTGTTATAGTAATTTCAGGCAGGTTATATGTTTTTTCATTTTATACATGATGTCTTCTCCAAGTAATTGCCAAGTTTGTTCGAACAATTTTAATGGATTTGAAATTTCACAGTAAACCAACATTGTACCAAACATTTTTCGCACTTGTACACTTGTTGCCCATTGAGATGCTTCTTCTATAGTGTATAACCATTCATTATCATTATTCAATAAACCTAGTGCATCACATGCATTCCTGAAAGTATCATATATTCTGCCATTTACGGTACGTATGTCTTCGTAGGATGTCGGTCCTCGTACAATATTAAGCAATAGTTTTAAATAATATAATTCTCCGGTGTTTGGATGAACGTGATATGTACGTCCCAGGGCACGACCTATTTGTCGTGTTGCCCAGCATTTGTCTTTTTTGTGCCATACAAATTTTGTAGGTATTTCTTGATATGTCAATTTTCGTGCTGATGGTTCTTGTTTGTTTAGTTCCATCCATTCAGTTAGCATGCTTTTTCGTGTTGTTTCCTCATATAATTTGAAATTCATATTTTCGCCATCGTTAAATATAACATTGTTCATATATGGTAGGTGTACAGGTAGTCGTTCTATGCTGGGAATTCTATAATGTATATCGTACTGAAATATTCTCCACATGGCTTCGGGTGGCGCGATATATCGGCAATCAAGATATGTTGTTATCTCATCTATTTCCATATTGTTTAGGTTTTCATTGTTTTGTTGTTTTCTTATGCAAGCGTATGTTCGGTCATTGCCTTTACATATATATTTAAATAAGTATTTTATTAGTTTTGACGTGTAGCATTTTTCAATGTTGATATGAGCCTGGTATTTAAGTAGTAAATTTACATTGTGAGGTACAACGTAACGATTGTCTAGTTGTACTTGTTTTCTCTCAACATATATACCTGTATTTCGTCTTTTATATGTCACGATACCATCTTCAGAAATATTCGTTTCTGTTTGGAAAGCTTTGGGAAAATCTTTTGTACATGATCCATCGTTCATGCAGCTCGCTTTTGAATTCATTAACCCGCATGGACCATGAATCATATATTTCGTTACAGCTTCATATTCGAATGGATATTTTTTGGGGTCTGGTAGTTCTGCAGAAATGTACTTGTCTATATCCTGAGGTGTTTTGATTTTATTTCCACTTGATAACCAAACCACAATATGAACGTGTGGCAATCCGCGTTTTTGGAATTCTATAGTATATATTACTGCAATTGTTTTACCAAAGAAATTTCGTTCCTTGATGTCTTTTAGTAATTCGTCCAGTTTTATTTTGAAAATTCTCGATACTAAATCCGGTCGGTCTTCGGGTTTTTCTCGTTCGTTTAAAGTTTGTTCGAATTCTTGCCAATTTGGATTGCAAGTAAATGTTATAAAAAGATCAGGAGGACCGTAATGTTTGCAGATAGATATGGCATCATGATAATTTTGAAACATATACCTGGGACTCCCAACATGTGTAGCAGGTAATATGATTCTTTTCCCTATGTTTTTTCCAAGCATATCTCCTTGTGCAACAGCATTTTGAATGTTTTGATATGTTTCTGATCTGAGTGCGGCTTGATTATATTTTAGATATGCTAATCTTTCTTGTTCGATTGAAAGGTATGCATCAACTATATATTGTTGAAAAAGTCTACCTGTTTTGAAGATAGTATTTGGTTGTGATTGTTTGTAGTGTAACATGTATGCGTAATATTCAGCCATGGTTACATTTTTTCGTTTAATTTTTTTTTGGCCAATAGAACTTTCAACATATTTAATGCGATTATGATAACCATCTTCACCATAGGGAAAAAGCAATGGGTATTGAAGTGCCATAAAACTTGGGTGACTGTGTTTTATTCGTTGCAATCCATGTTCACGATTATGTACGATAATATCGCGATATCGTTCTTCCGCATTAATATCGTCAACAACTAAACCGACAACCTCACTTGCTGATGGCATTGCATATCGTGACGATGTCCCTGAACGATCTCCAAGAATGCAAAGACATAAATTTGAAACATTCTGTTCAGAAAATTGTTCATGATAATTTCGAAATGCACGTACAATGACATTTGATGTATTTAACATGTCTATTATACGTAATATTATTTCAGGACGTGCAGTTGTATTTTTATTCTGTAGTGCGTTAATTCGATTGTTGACTTCATTCGATGTATCGTACATGTATAATTGAGCATAAGTAGGTTTCTTTCCAAGTTCGGGTAATAAAGATCCCATTCTATGACAATTTTGACCCGATACTTTAAATACATATGGTCCTCGACCATCATTTATTTTGTCGTCAATTGTAACACCCATAGAAGTAAAAGCAAACATGGAGTTATACATACGTATGTTTTCTTTGAAATGCAAGAAATGTTCTGTATTTAGTGGATTCAATAAGTCATGCAAGATTTGTGGAGGATGCATTGGTATACGTAATCGTACTCGTCCTTCGCGACAACACAAATTGTATTTATTTGCTCCTTCTATTGATGAGCGTTTACATCTTTCCTCGTACCAAAAATTTGCCGAGCAATATTCGCAAACATATAGGGGGGGGCCAATACTGAAAATTGGCACAGATGGGGCATTTACATCTGTTATAAATCGGGAGTTAGTATTCAATTCAGACATGCAAAGAGGAATTGATTTGATTATGTTTACTTGTGGATGATGCGTCGGCTTTTGCTGATTCTCTTTTACGCTTTCTCAGAAGTGCTCTTTGTCTTCTATTATTGGTGCAATTTTCCATTTTTTAACCTACATAAATTGAGAATAATACATGATCAGCAAAGAAAAGAATATAAATGGGAATAATGGAAATATAAGTAATTGCCATGGCTCATTTTTGGTTGTTTTGACATGAACACATCATATTATGTAAATAAGAGAAGATATTTTTTTGGTTCATATTTGTGTTGATTTCTTACACATAAAAAAAGTAATTTTGTGTTAATTAATTGGCATGACTTTTTTTTTTATGGTTTTGACATGAACACAGCATGTGTGGTGTAAATTTTAAATTTTCGTTGATAGTGAGGTTGTTTTTTTTTGCACATAAAAAAGGTAATTTTGTATTAAACAGAAAATTTGACCTGCTGCAGTGACGTGTCAGGGAGGTATCATTTGATTTTTGTTTACATGTTCGTTTATCGTATTCTGTTTTCGTTATTCATATTGCGTATTCCATACTCATTTTTCTAATTATGTATTTTTTGTTATATTTGTATTTGAATTTCTTTTTGTATGCGCACTCGTAATTGTATTTTGTTTGTTTGTATGTATACTTTTTGCAATTTTTTGCATTGCAAAACTCCACCATGAATAAACTTAAATTTCCACAAATATTGCATATAAAAGAAGGCCCATTGTTTTGCATTATATCTATTTAACAATATGCGCTAAACAGAATTAGCATAAAGCTAATAAAAGGGCTGAATTATAAAAATACCATGCCGAACTCTCTGAATCGAGTTGCGAATTCGTCACGCAGCCCTAATCCTAAAAATACCATGCCGAACTCTCTGGTACAGCCATGCCTTGATCCAGTGCGCCATGTTACTTCCGCCGAATTGCATCAGTGGCATGAATCCACCAGCACTAATCCTAAAATTTCACAGAAATTACAAATAAATCCTTGCTTGAAACAAAGGTAAGCAAAATAAAATGGAAGGGTTGAATTAGAAGAATACCATGTAGAACTATAGAAATCGATTTGCAATCACTCTGCGCCTACAACACCTGGTGTCACTATGGCCCAGAAGTTGCTTCGACTCACACCACAGTTTAACAGGTCGAAAGAGAGAGGCGGAGCGACGCACGGTCCTGACAGAGATCCTCACCGTCCACCAGCCTTGTCGCGTCCGTTTGGTGTCAGATTTGCTCGACGTTTTCGCCAATACCATCTTCACTCTCCCATCGCGGCCCCACCTCATAGTTGACCTGAAAAAGAAAAAAAATTAAAACAGAATAAAAAAAAATAAAAAATACAATATTTACAAATCGAACCCTGAATTTGTTACGAATGACGGATATCACCATGAAAAAAGTCGAGTCGAGTCGAAGCACACCATGTTGGCATGCAAAACACGGTACCGAACCCCTTGCAGGAAATCTTGCACAGTAGCTCAGAGGTGCTGCCGTTGGGACCCGCGTGCTAAAAGTGGTCCAGCAGCTGGAGGATTGACTTGCAGTTTTGTGGATCGCAAATCGTGATTTTGGATAGGAATTCGATCTTGTGTCAGGCTGCTTCTGCGAATTTAGAGCGCTTTTTGGAAACATCCGCTGAGGCATTTGGTTGAGTAATTGATATGCATGGAGCCAAATCATCAATTGGAGACTGCATACCAGTAACAAATGTCAGATCGACGTCGATTTCGAGAACTGCAAAGTAAACATGATCGAGTAAAATAATTATACCAATTAATTAAAAATTACCTGAAAAAGCATAGCTCACAAACCCTAATCCTAATTTTCAGAGGAACTAATCATATTTGCAGAAGCATTTCATCGATCACGTGATATGCACGGAGCTGAAGTGCTCGAAAGATTCGCCAAGATATTTCGCTCTTGCTGTCTAAACTGTCAAACCGAGAAATTAACAAATAATTAGTGACAGAATTAGTTAAAGACCCGACCAAATTTGAACAAAAAAAATAATCAAAAATTAATAAAAAAACAACCAGACCTGTGTTGCGATTTTTCCTGCCTAATGCTTAGAGAGGAATTGTTGAACTGGAAGTGAGAAACGGCTGGAGGAGTGAAAGCGTTGGTATGCGGAGTCGTATGAGGCTGCGTAGAAGGCTGTTTAGGTTTAGGTTTAGATTTAAGACAAAAATCGGCCTCTGTTGTTCTCTCTTGCTTTCTTTCTCGCAGCCAGACTCTGATCGTTGGTCAAGCAAAATTCCGGCGTTGCTCTAGGACTCAACACGATGGGGCTGTATTTTTCCTCTCTGGACCAAGCAAATCAGCGACGAAATGTCACTCGTCTCACGCAAAACCGTTGAAATGACCTGCCGACGCAGAACTCTAATTAGTTGACCAATAATTTTCAATCAGCACGCAAATTAACTGCATATATAGTCCCAAAAATCCTAATTTATCACAATTTGAACATTATAATTAAAAAGCCGAAAAAATTTTAAACCCTAAAAATAAGTATTAAAAAGGAAAGAACAATATAGGAATTAATTGAATACCTCTTGAACGTATTCGCTCTAAATAAGCAAGTTAATTTGAACTTGGGACACGTGCACTGGCAGAAATATTTTTCTTCATCGTCTCCATGTTGCTTTGGACATCGTACAGATTCCATATCGGCGTGCCCTGATACAGCCATCCCTGAAACCTGCGTAACGTATTCCTCATCAGAAAAATTGTAATATTTAACAAAAAAATGCTGAATTTTGTATAAATTACACACATCACCTCGAAAATAGCAGACATGAATTCAATCAGACCATTTCAGTCTTGGAGACATCAAACAAAATTCTATATTGGTCATCTTGAGCTGCTCTTCACGGTCACCAATACCATCTTCATTCTCCCATCACGGCCACACCTCATAGTTGATCTGGGAAAAAAAAAAATTAAAACAGAATAAATAAAAAAAAAAAACGCACAAAAAATACAATATTTACAAATCAAGAGTGAGCTTTTTTCTAATTTTGAACACTAAAAATCTTGTTTTTGCAAAACAAATGTCCAATTCCAATTAATATATTTTATGAGACGAACACAAAACGTGTTTCATTATACAATAATAAAGATAACATGAGTCGATTGGGTACATATCAACATCACAATGGCACATGGACAGTTCATATTATTCATTGCATTCTTTATAATTTACCAATTAGCTGGTCGAGTCGATTGTGGTGGCACAGTTGACATTTGCATGACACTATGTTATGTCAAAGGACAACCTTCTTGCATAAATGTTAAAATTTACATAAAAAAGACTATCATGCAGTTTTTTGCATAAACACCCCAAAAATGTTGACATTTTCTAAAACAAATCGTCCTATTTAGATGAAATAAAAAAAAAAATCATGAAAGTAAATGAAAAAATACAAATTTCTGATATTTTGAAAAATCATTTAAATTGGTCAAATTTTACAAAGAAACCCGGAGAAATATAATACAAACCCACTTTAAAATATTGAAATTTCAATTACAAAAATTAATTTCTGAAAATACTTAATAAAACTGAAATTATGTCGAAATAGAAAACAGAACCTAATAAATGTTCAAATTTACCTAAAATATTCCTAATATACTGATTTTTTAAATAAATACAATCCACAAAAAAAAAAAAAAAAAAAAATCCAAAAAGCTGTACAATTATAAGAAATATTAATAAATGCTGATTTTCTTAAAACAACAATTGAATTGCTGAAATTTTACAAAGGAACTCTAAAAAGACTAATATGCTAATTTTTGGAAAAAAACCAATGAGTACTGAGATTTTATAAAATATACCCTCTAGTATCTAAAAATAAGAAAAGATCGAAATAGTTCTACAATTATAAAAAAATTACCCTAACATGCTGAAATTAAAATAAGAAAACCCCAAAATACTGAAAGTTCGAGAAAAAACTTTTGCATTCGTTAGTTTTAACCAAAATTGGAGGTGCAAATAAGACCCCATATCCTGAATTTATCAAAAAAAGTTCCAACCGAAGCTGGAAATATCCGAAAATAACCCTGCAATTAGTTGAATTTTTTTTTTTAAAAAAAAACAATTATATAATTACTGAAAAATGCTGAAATTTTCAACAAATAACTGAAAATATTAAAATTTGCAATTGAACCCACAACTATTTTTTTGAAACTTGTAGAAAATGCATTTTTTTTAAAATTAGCAAAAACCAAATCTATATTACTGAAATAGTAAAAAAAAATCAAATAAATGCTGAAATTATCAAAGTAAAACCCCAATAATGCCGACATTTACAGAGAAGAACCAGTATGCCCCAATTTAGAAACAAAAAACTTCAGAGAAGATAAAATTAGTTGAAATCCAAAAAAAACTTGGATTTTTTCGAAATAAACCATTCAATTAATTGAAATTCGAATAAAAAATCCAAATAATTGTATAATTAAATAAAATACTAAAATAATGCAGGATTTTTTGAGAAATTAATTAATTAGGTGAAATTTATAATTAAAAGTACACATAATTTTGAAAACAAAATCCAAATTGCTGATATTTACCAAACAAAACAACTCTGAATTGATGAAATTTAAGTGAAAAAATTGCTCAACTTATCGAATGAATACCAAATAGTGATGAAATTGACATTAAAGACCCCAAGATGTTTACGGTTTACATAAAAAACTCTAAATATGCAGGAATTCCCTAGAAAAAAATAAAATCAATGCTATATGAAAATAATATAAAAAAATGATGAAATTCATTAAAAAAACAAAACACAACAACAAAATACAGAAATGATTAAATACTAAATATAAATAATCAAATAAAATAATACACATCAAATCAAAAAAGGTTACCATTTCAAATTGCATATTGGTTCTGTTCAAAGTATGCATCATGCCCCTCGTATTACTTGCAATTTGCATTTCAGGCCCTTGCGAAGATAAATTATCCAATTCATTATTATCATCATGGAAATAATCACCATTATGATCAGTCCCCCAAAACCCCAGCTACTATCGCATCATCGTGTCATTCTGTCTCGTATTCAATATTTCAAAATGAACAGATTTATATTAATTGTTTATTATTACGAACAAATTCACATCAAAAAATTAAAATATGAAATCAATACCTCTTTCTGATCAGATTGATTGAAATTATGAACCTCTCTATTAAAATCTACTTGAAGTCGCCTCGCCAATATTTCGTCAGATTCAACCTCGTTAATTTTTGCATTATCACCCTCTAATTTTTTTTGTAGAATATCTGGTCCGAATTCAACCTTTTCATTTCCTTTACTTGAACAATTCATGTTGCTTTGGACTACAAATTCGTATTCAAAGCTATACAGCTTAGCAACCAATTATTATTCTTTAAATCCTTCCAAGTATATTGATGAAACATTTGTATGAGAAGAAAAAGAAGAAGATGGAAAATAGAAGGAGACAAACGGAGAACAAACAGAACAGCAGAAGAGAAAAGTAATAGCCTCAGAAATTGATAGATTCGAATTTTGTTCCCTACGAAATTGTTTCATACAAAAATATTCACTAACTAATTGTACAGTGTGAATATGCCGTTTTGAGCTTGCGATGACTTTTCTTCTTCATGGGCTATGGAAAACAGTAAAGAGAAGAAAACATAAAAGAAGAGGAAACAGTGTGAAGACTGTGTGAAAACAGTAAAAAACAAATAATAAGCAAACATTTGAAAATGCAAAACAATGGGCCTTCTATATATCCTTGAATGTTTTTTTTACTTTTTTACCGTTTGATTTTTTCTATCACTGAGCAAACTGAACCATTTGATCATACGTAAAAAAAATATTTCAAGCCAGCGCCCAGCCACTTATCTCCTCATTTCAAACACCAAACCCTAGACGGCTTCATCTCTCTCGCGAGAATAAAAGGAAAAAAACCTAGATTGATTTCTGGTTTCATCAATATATATCAGTGGGAAAACAATATAGAGAAGAAAAAGGTGAGAAGCAGGTTAAAAAGCTAGATTAGGCAACACATGATAAACATAAAAACCGAAATCATAAAAAGAATTGAAATCATTAAAAAATGACGAACAAAGATGAAATCACGCAAAACAAAAAGAAAATAGAGAAACAGATTTTAATCTTTAAATTGAATAGATATAATACAAAACAATGAGCCGATTTATCCTTCAATCATCAGACATATATAATGCAAATCGTCAGTTCGTTCGAGAGACAGACACACAAACAGTAAAAGGCACTCTGAACCAATAATCGAACAACCATTTGTATAATGGAAGTCGAAAGGGCATAATGGAGCTATGAGAATCGAAACTTGATATAACCCCATTGAGATGCACAACTGTTTTTTCGTACAACAGATTTTCCAACAATACAAATTAAATATAACCCCATTGAGAGCCGTGGCAACCGAAATTGGGCACAAAACGCAAACTTGCACAAAACAGCAAGTAACAATCGCACTTACAACCCCATTAAGAGTAAAACTTGCCCAAAAGAGCAAGTAATAATCACATATACAACATAGAGCATAGTGTCAGGCTGAGCCAGAACAATGAAATCAACATAGAGCATAGTATCCACATGAATAGAGATATATAAATGAGCCATGGCAGAAATCATAATTGCAACAAAATAAAATCGTTCAAAAGAACTCACTTTGTAAGAATCAGGCAGAGAAGGCGCTGAAAGAACGTGAATTGAGATGAAGAAATCAACACCACACCACCACCACCAATCCTTAAATAAGAGCACAACCAAGATTACGCATGCAAAAGATGAACCAACAGCACAGATTAGCGAGAGAAAGCAACAGCAACAGGAGCCGACAGCGCCACATCCAGTCGCCAGAGATATGATGGCATCATCTCCTCTGCATCTAGGGTTTTTTTTCTTTTTTTCTCGCGAGAGAGATGAAGCCGTCTACGGTTCGAAGTTTGAAACGAAGGGAGAAGTGGCCGTCTAGGGTTTTAAGGTTTGAAATGAGAAGGGAAGTGGCTGCGAGCTGCCTTGTGTGAATTCTCGGATGAAGCCGTCTAGGGTTTGAGGTTTGAAATGAGGAGAAAAGTGGCCGTCTAGGGTTTTGAGGAAAGAAATGAGGAAAGAAATGGCGAGGAGCTGCCTTATGCGAAAGGATATATATCTACCTATAATCGAACGGCTCTGTTTACTCAGTAAAAAAGAACATCGGACGGTAAAAAGATAAAAAACGTGGAAGGTTAAAAAAAAGCCCAATGGTTTGCATTATATCTATTTAAGGATATGCACGCGCTACCCATTATTCATTATGTAATACTAATAAAATTTTCATTTGATACAAAATATAATTAAAATCATACATGATATTACAGTTAAATTTAATAGAAAAATTACTAAAACGAATATCAAAATTTTAACTAAGCAAAACCCAATTAAAAATTATTTAATATCATATGATATTTTTAAATTTAAAAAATAAAAAAGTATTTGATATATGTTTTATAAGGTTAATAAGTTATTTGTGTTTTGATAAGTAGAATATTCTCTTTCAATTTTAATAATTTTTAAAGAAAGAATTATCAGATTTTTTTAAAATAAAAACACAAATATAACATATTCAATATTATGCAGTATTTTTTTTTTTGGAATAATAGTTTGAAAAATACTAATAATACTTAAAACCCAATTTGTTAATATCAATTCTTTTGTATTGTGTTTCCTTACATAATTATCTTCGCAAATTTAAGCTAGAGAAAATATTTTGGAATCATACTAAAATGAAACTCAAAATAAAGAGATAAAATTTAAATGAATATATTTACAAAATTATAATTTAAAAACACTAATAATACTTAATATTTGTTTTGTAAGATTATACACTCGTTATTTAGTGTTTGATATATGAAACTCTTCATTTTCCATTTTTATTCACATTCGACCAAGTAACTTAATTTGAAACAATACGCATTTGAATAGAAACGGTCCAACATGAATGAATGAAAAATACTCCCCGTTATCGAAACAAAAACAAAAATAAAATAACAGATAGCAACACTTACATGGAAGGCAATGCAAGGCTAACACCAAATCCAATAGAAGCATCTCAACTCCCTGCATGCAACATTTTTACTGGCACGGACCGGTACGAAGCTGGTACCAAGTGTAGTCAGGTAGCTCCAATTCTCTAACTTTGCATTTTCGCTCATCGATAAACAAAATCGGGGAGGAACAATGGGTGTAACTGCACACAAATTGGAGCTTGATCAGAACTTTTCTGGTCAAAATTTATAAATAATTTCAATTGAACAAATTAAATGTAGACATGCCACTTTCTCAGTATTGCTAACTCAACTGAGTTAGCAACAAACCCTCAAATATTGTCCCCCTAAAATCTCTTGTTTTCCCGAATAAACCTTCAAATATTGTCACAGAGAGAGAGAGAGAGAGAGAGAGAGAGAGAGAGAGACCTTTCAGTACTGTTGTACAAGTTCAAGACAGGGGGGGAGAGACGAAGCAAGGGAATTGGAGCTCCAATTTAAGTAAATCCGGAATTTCAAAATCCGATTCGGAGTATATGCAACCCTAATCTCGAATTATAATCCAGATTCAAAATGTCGG
The DNA here is from genome assembly GCA_946800325.1 of Luzula sylvatica. Taxonomy (NCBI): domain Eukaryota; kingdom Viridiplantae; phylum Streptophyta; class Magnoliopsida; order Poales; family Juncaceae; genus Luzula; species Luzula sylvatica. The sequence continues at coordinate 23,494,403 of OX326956.1, forward strand.
GTTTTATTTATATAATCCGGAATTATATAACCAGAAATTGGGAACCTTTTCGAACCGATTGAAAGTCCTACTACCAGAGTTCCGAAATACCGGAAAATAATGGAGAGGTTAAAATCTCTAGTACCAGACGAGCTCAAGCAAGCCATCGCCGGAAGCACGTGCGAGACCCTTCCGGTCACGTCCGCCGGCCTTCTCCAGTTCTTCCTTCCTCTACCTCACTTCCAGCAAGTAAACCTTCTTTTTTATCCATTCCTTAAATCTTTTGCCTTGGGTTTATCAGCAATTAATCTAATTTGTAGGTTATTAATCAATTGACGGATTCGAAGACGGCACTTTGCTGCAAGGACGAATCGAAATCTTTGGATTTCAAGCTGAAAGGGAACCAATGCTTCTCGAAAGGTGATTTTACGCAAGCTATAAGCTTTTACTCTCAGGTTGCACTTCAGTTCCAACATTGTAAAAAAAAAATTTTGTCTTTCTATTAATAATTCATATTTTCGTGTTTAACAGGGATTGAGATATGCAGCTGTAAGTAGTGAAGGCAAAGATTCGAACTTGGTCGCGACATTGTATGTTAATCGAGCTTCTTCTTTCCATGTAACCTTTTTTTATTTTGAATTTTTTAAATTGTGGGTCCCACAATCAGTTATGAATTTGGTGGACGGTTTGTTAGTTAGACTGTACTCTAATTAAATAATATTTTTCTTGTTTAATAACAGAAAATCGGTCTTTTCGAAGAATGTCTTAGAGACTGCAATAGAGCTATTAAACTCATGCCTAATTATGCCAAGGCAAGTTATTCTTTTTTGTCCCAAGTATTCATACAAAATTATTATTATTATTTTTTATTTTTTTGAATTTTTCAAGGCATGGTATAGAAGAGGAAAAGTGAACGAATCCTTGAAGAAATACAAAATCGCAATTTCTGATTTAGAGGTCGCTTTAAATATCGAAGAAACTATTTCTGGCAAAAACAATATAAAAAAAGACCTAAATATTCTTTACAGCAAAAAACCTGATGAAATAACCGAAGGCAGAGTCGAAAACTCATCACATTCAGGTCAATAATTCTCGTATCTACATCATTTATTTAACCATGTATAATGTAAACTTTAATCTTTTTTTTTTAAAAATTAAATAGACGAATCAAGTCATGTCGTGATAAAATCTATCACGACACCAAATAAAGGACGAGGATTAATTTCTCCAAATAATATCCCCCCATCTTCATTAATCCATTCCGAAACCCCCATCGCCGCAGTACGCTATTTTCATTTCTAATATACTATTTTACACATGATTATTTACTAGTTATTTACAGATCGTAGCGAAGCAGTATCGAGAGACGCACTGTCACTGTTGTTTCGTAAAAGTCCCTGAAGATTGTATATATTGCACATCATGCACGATACCGATTTATTGCTCTGACGATTGTCAGATTCAATCGATTGGAGAGCATAAATATGAATGTGGTGGGGCCCACTGGTCGGTTGTATTGCCGTCTTATATTGTTTTGGCTGCACGTGTCGTTTCGCAGAAGATTGCATATAGAATATTGGTATTTTTATTTTTATTTATATATTTTTTTGAAATAATTTTGATTTGATTTTGTTGAGATTGTTTTAATTGGGTAGGATTTGGTGCATCATTATGAAAGGCTTTCTCCTGGGGATAAATTGGAGATGCATATCTATGCAATTGTCTTGTCTTTTTGTATGGAGAAGTTTTATGATTATAAATCTGATTTTTCTTCTATAGAGAGTTTTATTTCAGAGGTAATTTTTTTAATTTTTTTCTATATATATTTAATTGTTAGAGGATTTACAATCATGTTTAATTTTTTTTTTTTTTAGTTGGTTATTTTACAATGCAAAATAAAGATTAATTCGATGGCGATTATACATGTAAATTCTATAGATGGCGATTCAAATTTACAAACTACTAATGTTAATCAGGTAATTTTGAAAATTAAATTTTATTATAATATTATGATTATTCTTATTATTTTTTGTAGATTAGAGTAGGGCAAGCGATTTATTCGACTGGTAGTTTATTTAATCATTCGTGCAAACCAAACTCTAATATTTATTTTAGTTCGCGTACCCTTTTGGTACGCACCACCGAATTTGTGCCAGCTTGGACTCACCTCGAAATTTCGTACGGTCCTCAGGTAAAATTACAAAGATACCCCTGAATATATTTTCTCAAAATGAAAAACTTTTTTCTGACCAAATTGCATAATTGAGGGTTAATTGAAGCGATTTTTTTTTTGTAGGTTGGTGAAATGGATATGAAAGAGAGACAAAAATCACTCGAAGATCAATATAAATTCAAATGCGAATGTTTAGGCTGTTCGAATTTGAATTTTGCAGATCTTGTAATTAATTCATTTTCTTGTCCCAAATCAAATTGTGTTGGTGCGATTTTAAGAGATAATATTAGTTTTGAATTATCTTTACCGGTATGATAATTTATCTTTTTTAAATTGATATTAATCCCTAGTTTGCACACAGTTAATATTTTTTTTTGTGAAGAGTGATGAGAGTTTGGATAAGGTGGCACACAAATTATTTCAAAAATCTGAAATTTCTTTACAAATTCGTCCTGGAAATTGCTTGAATTGCTACTCGTATCAAGATTTGGAATCAGCCAACGAGAATGCAAACAAAGCTAAAATATCTATGAATAGGTAAATTTTGATTTTTTTTATTCTCTTTGTTATTGTAATAATGATTTTGACATATTAAATTTCTTTTTGTAGGTTATTAGAATCAGTAAATAAAGACAAATTTTCAAAAAATATGGTTTTAGACGCATTTGAGTGCCTTGAAAAAATCAAATCTATTAATCATCAATACAGCAAGGCGGTTGCTAAGGTACTTTGATTATTATATTATTAAATAAAAAAATAATTAATTAATTTATATTTCGAGATAAAAAAATTTGAACAGGCTGAGGATTCTTTGGCAGAAATATTTGCTAAGATAGGAGATTTCGATCGTGCCTTGAAGCATTGCAAAGCATCAATTGAGGTCAATTAAAAATAGTATATTTTTATCCAAAATGGAATATTGATGGATATGAAATTTTTTCTTTTGAATTTCACAGATTCTTGAGAAGCTTTATCACCCGAAACACATTGCAATTGGGCACGAGTTGATTAAACTCGCAACAATACAATTTTCGCTTTGTCAGAATCTCGACGCATTAAATACAATTTTAAAAGTTGAAGAAATTTTCTCCCTTTATTATGGGTCTCATGTGGCCCAATTATTTCCGTTTGTTAATACTCTTAGAGACCAATATAAGAATAAGTAAACTTAGTCTCCATGACATACTAATTAAATTGTTAGGTTTATTAATATTTTTCTAATTTGTGTTTATTTTGGTGGTTATTAGTTGAATTATTGGATATAAATGCCATCTTTTAATAAAGTCAAACAAACCATTATTCATTTTGGAATTTCTAGAGAAACAACAAAATCAAATGTAGAAAGAAGAAAATCTTCAGAAAAGATGATTAGAAATTCTCAAAAAAGGACGAGACTTGGAAAAGATCGTAACGAATTTTAAGCTTATCAAATAGAATTTGAATAAACCGTTCTAAAGTTTCCAACAAGGTACTCGTATCATAAAAAGTAGATACAAATGAAGACTTTGTAGAACACTTTCCAAATCTAACTACAGAAAAATATTTCATATGTATTATCATGCATGATGTCATGGTGAAATGTCCCCATCAATTTATGTTTACATATCTAATGAGCTACCACCCATCACTATATAAGCAACACAAGCCCCAATTAATTTCTTTTATCATCAAAAGCTTTGAATTATTTTTGCCCCTTCTAACATCCATTTCCTCTTTAGATGGCTCAGGTATGAATCTGAATAAATCCTCTCATAGTCTTAATGATTAAAAAGAAATATTTGAGCTATCGTTATTCTTCTCAAGTAGATAATGAAGCTAAAGATCATGGTGTTTGTTGATTCTTGTAGCAAAAGGTGGTGCTCAAGGTTCTTTCAATGAATGATCAGAAAACAAAACAAAAGGCCATGGAAACTGTTGCCGAAATTTACGGTACATTTCAATTTGCATGTTTTATTCTTTTTTCGTTTCTTTTTTATAACTTTTCTTGCAATATTCATCAAGTAATAGATATAGTTATAAGGTCAAATCGAGACTGAAATCCAATAAAAATATATATTAAAAATTATCGAAGAGGTGTTGATATTTTTCAAATTATATGTTTCATTATTTATTTTTCTTGTTTTTATTTTCTGGGAATGGATATTATTTCTTTTTTGAAAAAGAAAAAAAAACTAAAAGGACTTAGTTTCTAGTTGAATTATAAATTGAACTTGAACAAAGTAGCTTACTTATTCGGATAAACTAAACAAATGTGTAGTGGATTCCTTCGGCTCCACTTCGAAGTAACAAAGACAGAAAGGGAGAAAATGGCCATAATAATTATGTATATACTTTGGCTACATGTGCATCACTTAATATTATAACAGGATTTTGAACAAATTTTAGTTTCAAATTAACCAAAAAATAGGTTTGTTGCTAATCAAAAATTCAATATTGAATATTGACACATCAAAGAGTCCAAAGGACAAATATTAGAGTTTGGTGTATATGATCTTATTAAATAACAATATCTAAGGATTCAATTGCATAACTCTCAATATAGATGATCTTATTAAATAACAAATATCTAAGGATTCAATTGCATAACTCTCAATATAGATGGCGTCACATTGCATGCTTATTTTAGCTTCTCTTTCAAATTCAATAACCAAATTATGGGTCACATCTCCTATTTGTTTGACCAAGTTCACTTCAATCAAATCTATATAAAATTAATTAATTAACTAAATTATAAATTTGTAGGTATCGATTCAATAGCCGCGGATTTAAAGGACCAAAAATTGACGATAATCGGCGAAATGGACGCAATAGCAGTCGCAAAGAAATTGAAGAAAATTGGAAAGGTGGATATTGTATCTGTCGGACCCGCAAAAGAAGAGAAGAAAGAAGAGAAGAAAGAGGACAAAAAATGAGATATCAAACAACTATAAGGGCCTTTTTGCAAATATACATATGTTGATATCTTAATGAAACAACTAATACCTACTTTCTCAAAAAGAGAAAAGATGAAGAAAAATAAAATATTTCTACATTAGGGTTTAGAGTTAGGTTCAGTCTTCACCACTTAATTCAAATATAACTTCATGATTAAGTTTTCATATAGTGCTCTTATTTCAACTCAACAAGCACCATCACTACAACATCGCATAATATAAAACTATAAAGTTCAAAATCGATAATACAAAAAACCCTAATTCACCTTTTTTTATAAAACATAAATCTCGAAGCAAGATGCAAATAATGACCTCTCTCGACCATATAATTAACCACCTTATTAGCCTCCTTATCCATACCCGCATTTCTCAATTTCCGCACCAAACTACTATACACCGCAAAATTCGGTACGCAACCTCTCGAATCCATCTCCTTCAACATATTTATCGCCTCCTCAAAATTGCCCATGTTACAAAACCCTTTAATCATGCTATTATACGTGTACACGTTTGGTAAGTGTCCTCTCATAAGCATTTCATCGAACAGGTTACACGCGTCCTCGAATTGGCCGGCCAATGAATAACTCGTTATCATGACCGTGTAACACACCACATCTGGTCTCATTCCTTTTTTAATCATTTCGTCGAAGAAATATTTGGACGCGTCTAAATTTCCAGCACGACTCAACCCGTCAATTAAGTTTGTGAAATGGAGAACGTTTGGTTCGCAATTTACATCGCTCATGTAATTTAATAAGTTAAGAGCCGCTAATGGTTTGTCTCCTTTGCCCAATACGTGGAGTAGGAGATTGTATGTGTGCAAATCGGGTTCGAACCCTTTTCGACCCATTTCGTCTAGTAATCGATGGAATTGATCGAGTTTTCCTAGCATGTATTTTGACCGCATAATTATGTTGTATGTTAATACATCTGGGATGTGACCTTCTAGAAGCATCTTGTTGTATACCCATTCGATTAATCGGTATTGGTTTAAGGTTAAGAGGGAGTGTAAAATTGCATTGAATGAATGCCTAAAGGGACGGTAATTAAAAGTTTTGGCCATGATGAATTTTTCGACTAATTTTCTGGCTATGCCTGCTTCGTAGCAAGTACAGATTAATATGTTAAACGTACGTGCTGTCACTGGTAAACCGTTTTTGAGCATTTCTTCTAGGAGTCTCCACATGGCTTTTAATTCCTCTGATTCTGCGAATATTTTCATCGTGAGGTTGTAAATGGTGGAATTGTGAGTGTAGTTGGTTTGTTGAGCTGACCAAGAGAAGAATTTGTAGGCCATTTTTGCATAGCGAGGTTTGTTTGCAGAGTTCATGGAAATTGAGATGAGGAAAAGAACTTCTCTGACGAGATCGTTGGATAGTTGGGGTTGCATTTCATCGAGCACGAACCGGGCGTTACAACCTGGCCCGTCTTGCTGGAGAATTTCAAAGATTCTTTGAGCTTCTTGCCTTATTTCATAACGAGAGGGATGTTTGTATTTGGATTCCTCGAAATCATTGGATTCAACTGGTTTTGGAGGAAACCCGAGAATGGATTCCACAGGCATGTGCCATGAATCCGATTTTTCATCATTATCATCAATTTCTTCTGTTTTTTCAGAGGTTTCTGTGGTATTTTGGGGAAAAGGATCCAATTTTTCAGTACCATTCCTGATATTCTCTCCATCTTTTCCCTCCCCAATATCACAAAAGCTTCTGAAATACGCAGACAAAACCGTAAAGCGGTAATTAGCAGAGAAACCTACCGTTCTCCGATTTAGCGAGAAAATAGATCGCATGGTGAAGGAAAACCAAGAGATAACAAGAACTCATCTTTCATGGAGCGACAAGCCCAATAACACGAATTTGGGGGTGTAGTGAAGGCATAGCAGCGTACTGAGATTTCGTCAGACAAACTAGAGAGCAGCAAAAGAGAAAAAACAAAAGACTTGGGACTTTTTAGTGAACACTACCTAAATCCAATGGAGTAGAGCAAATCTGAGTGTGTTTAAAAGAAAGCAGGAACGGTCCAGATTCATTACATAACACATTCATTAATTAGCTAAATAATATTCAATCTTATAAGTTTAAATTAGACTGATTGATACAAACATCATATATATATATATATATATATATATATATATATATAAGAGAATGAATTAATAGACATTTTTAATCATTGATTGAATCATGATAAACGGTATTAATTAACATAACTTCTCATTATTTTCACATCTAAGCATTTCTAACCCCCCCCCCCCACACACACACACACAAATATATATATATATATATATATATATATATATATATATATATATATATATAATTGTTTGAGCAAAATAAAATTTGGTAGAGAAATTTAAATTATCCTTATTTACACATTCATTAAGGTAGTGAAGTTTACTAGATAATTAATCCTGGTGTGTAGTTTTCATACATGTGGTTGAAAGTGTTTCAATTTATGATTGATATCATTTTGCTTTAATCCATTCCTACAGTTGGAAAGAAAACTCGGATTTTCTGATCCACTAGAGATCTTCTTTCTGAAACATGTTCTTCGTCGTATTCATCAGATTTGTTAAATATTTCTAATTGGTTTTCGCCGATATCTAATTTACATTTCAAAAATGAATTATGAGATTCTTCACTCATGTAATTGAAACTTTTCTTTGAATACTATGCAGCTAATTTTTTTTGTAATATCATGTAATTGGATATGTATTATATAATGCAAGGACACACAATAAGCATGCAATTCATACTTAAAACGTTGATTCGGTACGGTCTATTTTTCAATAATTCTTCAGCTCCCGATCTAATCCACCGAATGTTCCGCGAATTGTGATTTTTAGTATGATATGTCACGGGGTCCCACCGACAGATATATGCGAAAAATCTATAATAGAGTTCAGCATATGGATCAATTTTCTTTATTTTTACTTACAAATTACAAGATTGTACTTAATTCAAACTACTTTCGCGTGAAAATATCATGCTTTACACATTTCGATGATCAATACGACAATATGCAAATTGCAAAACATTGAGAATTGTTTTATGTAGTTCAGAAAGCAGAAATTAGCTTTATTGTTTAAACATCTTCGAATTATGTAAATTTACATCCAATTCAACAAGCCCTTACAAAAATATAGATTAAATCACAGCATAAAAAATGAACAATTGATATAAACCGAACTATTAACTATGTATCTAAGATACCCTTGTTTGTTTTGAGATGAACACAAAAACTTCCTCTCTCTCCTTCTCTTTACTCTCTGCACTTCCTCCCATAAATAAAATCTTTTTTTGTGTTTTATTGATTTCTCAATAAAATCTTTTTTTGTGTTACCTCTACTATTCCCAATTGATTTCTCAATAAAATTTTTTTTGTGAGACACCGTTGTTAACTTACGCATTTAAAAACTCGTCTGCTGGCTTTTGGGGGTTTAATATATCTCATCATATTGTACAATTGACAAGGAACAACCATGTTAGAAATTAATCCTATGTTGGAACTTGCACATTTACAAGGACTTTCAAAAAATAATTTTATGACACAAACTGTTTGCTGTTATAAACACATTTTTTTCTCTCTCTTAATTATTCTCTCTCGGAATGTCTGTCACTTTTTCTCCTTATCTTTCTATCTTATCTGATTTCACCATCTCTAATTGATTGACACAACTATTTATAGACATTATGAGGGGTAATAGATACATTGTGGAGTTTTCTAGAGAACTTTGGACTTCTCCAAACACTAGTAGTCGGTTTATAACGTCAGGATACTTTATGCTTATCTTCTCCATTTGATGATTTATAACCCACTCCATTTTTCATGTTTAAGTAATAAAATGAATTAAATGTTCAACACACTCTCTTAATTCATTTTCTTGAATATGCCGATCATCTCGTGATTACGTTCAAGTTTGTCTTTTGATAATGCCTTCGTAAATATATCAACAAATTGTTCTTTTATATGGCCATGAACACATGCCACAATACTCAGTAGCTATTGCCGATTTACTCTTTTTTTTGCATTTTTTTTAGTTTTTTTTTCATTTGAAAAAATAAAAATTCGTATGTGTTAGTCTTCAATTTGAGAGTTTTTTTTTGAGGAAAATACAAAAATGAAGTATTTGCTCGTTCTAGACAAAAATCATGGAATTGTTGTAAAAAAATGATAATTGATATTTTTGAAGGTGTTAGAATTTACTTTTTGTATTTTTTTAAAAAATAAAATTAATTTGAAAAAAATAGAAATTTGCATGTGTTAGTTTCAATTTTGGACTTTTTTTTAGGAAAACTTGAAAATTAACTATTTTTGCTTGTTATAGACGGAAATATTGGAATTGTTTCGAAAAATATTATAATTGATATTTTTGAAGGTGTTGACTTCACTTTTTGTATTTACGCACTTTTTTAAAAAAATAATAAAAATTACCATGTTAGTCTTTAATTTTCGATTTGTTTATGGAAAACATGAACATTAAGTATCTTATTTGTTTTAGACATAAAGTTTGACATTTATTTGAAAAACATAAAAATTGATTTGTTTTGAAGGTAGACTTCAATTTTTGTATTTTTTTCAAATTTTATAATTAAAAAAAAATAGAAATTCGCATGTGTTCGTCCTCAATTTGAGATTTTTTTTAGGAAAACATGAAAATTAAGTATTTTGCTTGGTCCATACCGAAATCATGGAATTGTTTGAAATTTTGATAATTGATATTTTTGAAGGTGACTTCACTTTTTACATTTACACAATTTTTTAAAAAATAATAGAAATTATCACGTGTTACTCTTCTATTTTCGATTTTTTTTATGGAAAACATGAAAATTATGTATCTTGTTCGTATTAGACATCAATTTTGGCATTGTTAGAAAAATATTATAATTGATATTTTGGAAGGTGTTAGACTTCACTTTTTACATTTATGCAATTATTTTAAAAAACAATAAAAATTATCATATGTTAGTCTTTCATTTTTTATTTATTTATGGAAAACATGAACGTTAAGTATATTATTTGTTTTAGACATAAAGTTTGGTATTTATTTGAAAAATATAACAATTGAATTTTTTAAAGTGTTAGACCTCAATTTTTGTATTTTTTCAAATTTTATAATTTGAAAAAAATAGAAATTCGTATGTGTTAGTCTTCAATTTGGGACTTTTTTTGAGGAAAACATGAAAATTAAGTATTTTGCTTGTTCTAGACAGAAATCATGGAATTGAGTTGAAATTTTGATAATTGATATTTTTGAAGGTGTTAAGACTTCACTTTTTACATTACACAACTTTTTTTAAAATAATAGAAATTATTATGTGTTAGTCTTCTATTTTCGATTTTTTTTATGGAAAACTTACATTTTAAGAATTTTGATTAGCAAATGGAGATTCAAATTAACTTTTGTGATTTTTAATTCTCAACTCCAATTGAGGGATGCGGACTTCTTCAATATGTAGTATCTTTGTCATAGTGTGTTCAAAAAAAAAAAAAAAAATTCAAATTTCATTTTTTTTTCAAGTTGCAATCTTTGATGCCTTGATGGAGTTGATTTATGAAATATAACTATTGTTATGATTTGTGACTATTTATTTGTTTGATTACCAAAAATTTGTTTTGTTACGATTTTAATTAGTAAAGTAATTAAGATTGAGTAATCAGAACATTTTAATTTGGATTGAAATTATGATTTTGTCAAATAGGGGGGAATTGTAATTTTGTAATTAAAATTTAGTTAACAAATAAAACAACATAATTGTTTTTTGATATTAATGTAAGAACATTTTTAGTAAATGAAATACGTCATGCAAACTTAATAAGATGTGTTTTTAATTATTTTATTTTTTGAGGTCAAGGTATTAAAAGGCTTCGAGCCCTCTTAATGTTGGGACCGTCCCTGTTTGTCATTGATTGATTGGTCAAAAAGAATTATGCATCAACAGCTCAAATCCTGATTTTTAGATACGTGATGAGATAGAGAGACCAAAAGCTTTCAAAAACTCATTACAACTATTCTCTTCATTTTCCTTTGATAAAATGTGTATTCAGGTCCGGTCCTAAGTTTTTGGGGGCTTTAGGCAAACAAAAAGACGGAGCTTTTGAAATCATAAATTGTGCTGAAATTCGCAGCAAATTGATTCAAATTGGCAGAAAATAGACTGAAATTCGCAGAAAATAGCCTGAAAATCGCAGAAATTGTGCTGAAATTCGCAGAAAAATCCCTGAAAATCGCAGAAAAACCCTGAAATTCCCAGAAATCCACAGGAATTCGCAGAAAACCCCTGAAAATCGCAGGAAAACCCTGAAAATCGCTGGAAAGTCCTGAAAATCGCTGGAAAGTCCTGAAAATTCACAGAAAAATGCTGTTAGCCGCTGGAAATCGCTGGAATATCCTGAAAATCGATGGAATGTCCTGAAAATCGCTGGAAATTGCTGAAAAATACCTGAAAATCGCTGAAAACTACTGCAATTGCTGAAAATTCGAAGAAAAACGAAAAATTTCTCAGAAAAATGCTAAAATCGGAATCCGGTGGGGCCCGACCGGTGGAGGTGGGTCCCTGGTGGTGGGGTTCGGCCTTGGATGCGGTGGTGGGCTCTGGAGACAGTGAGGGCGGGATTTGGGCGAGAGTTAGTGTTTGGGTCGGGTTAGGATTATTAGAGGGTTATTAGAGGGTTCGGGTCGGGTCAGGGGGGTCGGGTCGGGTCAGGAGGGTCGGGTCGGGTCGGGTCGGGTAGTGGGTCGGGCCTGAGTGGGAGATAAAGAATTGGGCTTGTGGGCTTGTTATATTATGGGTTTTTATATGTATGTATATATATAAGTAAAAAAAAATGGGGTGCTTTATTTTTTTGGGGGCTTTTGACTTCGGCCTGCTGGGCCAAAGCCCAGGGCCGGGTCTGTGTGTATTGTTTGGACAAATTACAGAAATAAGACATTGTTATAAAATAGGATGTTTGTGAAGTTAATGAGATTGTAATTGTCCGAATCGTGTAATTATAAAATTTGTGTTGAGTTTGAATGTGAATACGAATTGATAATTATGTGTTGAATTGGCATTTTATTGTTTGATTTGTAAATATTGAACTGGATTTATAATTAAATCAAATAACATGTATCGACGGTACCGTAAGCACAAACACAGTGTCCTTAGGATGGTTGGTGTGTGAATAAATTGCATGAATTCGACACTTTTATTGTGTGAGAACTGGATCCTCCATTTCTCTACTATTTATTCACAAACATCCTTAATATTGTTACTAATTTTACTAATTCATAAATATCATCATAATGTTATAAAAGAATAGCAAAAATATTTGAAAAACTAAAATAAATCTCTTTACTTTTTGTTTAATACCATAGACAAAATGCTCATGTTTAAGTTAATTATCAAATTACAATTGTTCAATACTTTAATTTCAGAACTCTTTATCTTTTTCTTTGATATGAGAGTACTTAATCTGAAGGAAATTTCTAGTACATGGCAAGTTTCACAAAGATCATTACAATTTTTAAGGTGCATAAATTCATATTATTGCGTGCCCATAAATTATATAATTATTGTTGATTTCTTTTTCTTGAAAATATATACAAGCGTATTTCTAATAATTAGCAAATCCAAATGTACTTCGAATGCACTGCATGTGTAAGACAATGTTTAATCATACATGTTGTATAGTCAAGATTTGCAACATGTTTTTCACAGCATTCATCAGATTCGTTGGATATTTCTAATTGGTTTTCGCCAATATCTGACTATAAATTCGATACAAATTACGAGAAAGGCATTCATGTAACTGAAACTTTCCTTCGAAGACTATGCAACTAAAACCCTTTTGTAATACCATGTAACCGAATATATACTATGAAGAAGCGCAAGGGGCATGCCATTAACATGAAGTTCATACTTCAAATGTTGTGCTGCAAGTTCGGTACGTGTATACTTCCGTGTGAAAATGTCATGCTTTACATGTTTTGATGATACTCATTATGCAAATTGCAGAACATTGAGAAATTATTTGTGTAGTTCAGAAAGTAAGAGCTAAATTGCTCAAGCATCCCTGAATTCTGTAAATTTACATCCAAGCCGACAAGTACTTAAAACAATATAAATTAAATCCAAACATAAAAACTGCGCAATACCGAACTATTACCTACCTCGAAAATCCCTTGTTTCGAGATGAATGCAGAAGCTTCCTTTCTCTCTCCTTCTCTGTACTCTCCCTTTTCATCCTCTCCTCTCTCAATTCCTCAATCGATTTCATCCTCTTCTTATTATCATTACTATTTTCACTTTCTTTCCTACTTCGATTACTTCTATGATCCCCAATTGATTCCTCATTCGAATCTTTTTTCGTAAGATACCATGGTTTATTTACGCCTTTACCAGCCAACCCGTATCCGAGCCTGTGTTTCTCGTCCTCTGGAGTAATAATCTTTTGCTCTTTTTCTTCTTTCTTAAACCTCTTGTGCTCTCTTTTCAGGGTTTTATCCATCTCATCATGCTGTTGCAAATTCAAGGAAATCACGATCAATCAAAGCAAAATTGGATATGATTGAGGCTTAATTACACAATTGATGCCTAATTATTAGTTCAATTGAGGATTAATGGACAAAATAAAGACATAGAAAAAAACCTTAATTTCCCTCTTCTCTTTATTGGACGAAGTCGAACCAAGAAAATCAAAATCAGACAAGCCGCCGAACAAATTCATATGCCCATCATCCTTCTTCAACACCAATTTCTCAACCTTCTGCGCTGACGTTGTGGGTTCGTCGATCTGAAGACCTTTGGAGCGACGGAGAAGATCGAGACGGATCTCAGTCTCGGCGCGGCGTGATTGCTCGCGACGGAGCTGCTCCTCCTTGGCGGCAGCCTGCTCGTCCTTCCTTACCTTCTCGCGGTTGTCATTCCTGTAAACATTCCATCTCTTCTGAGGCAGTATGTTCAAACCTCCGTGCCCTCCCATGGCTCCGATACCTCTCCTCCCCTCTTTCTTTCTTCCTTCCTATCAGAATCGAGATCGCGGTCGCGTCGTCGATATATACGGATAGTTGGGCTTAAATGGGCTGTAATGGTGTGAGCCTTTATACTGTTTTTACTGTATCACACTATCAATGGGCTAATAAAGGCTAATATATTAATAACAGAGTTAGCTGAATAAATAAGAATTTTTTTGACATATGGCCTTAACAAAAAAAGCATAATTTGAAAGAAGAAATATGTTTTTGTCAAATTTACAAAATTAGATTAGTCCTGAAAATGTTTTATTATTATTTGTACAGGTTAACTTGAAAAAAAATTTAATTAAACCATTTTTACCAAGTCCTATGACGAAAAAGATAAATAACATATTTTATCTTTTTATAATTATTTTTTTTTTAAAATAGCAATTTTTTTTTTTTTTGAACTGCTGGCTAAAGTGCCTGTTCAAGATCTTTTCTGTAAGAGTTTAAGGATATATATGTAAATATGTCATTATTTTTTACTGTTATGTCCAAATTAAATTTCGGTTGTTTTGTTAGATTTTTTATTGTTTGTTGAATGATTGTGTAAAATTTGATAGTTTATCTTGAATTTCAAATTTTTTTATATGTTTTTATTAATTATGGATTTATGTGAAAATTTAGCATTATGAGATTTCTAGTAGGTTTAAAATTATACAACAATTATTTCTTAATTATTTATCTATTTGTATATTTTTTATGTTTGGAAATTCGTATGTTTAATAAGAAAATAAAAATAAAAAATTTGGATAATTAGGTTAAATTTCTATCATAATTATCTCTATTTTTTGTCATAGTTTCTAAAATAGATTTCACCGTTTTCTATATCTTTTAAAATCATCAAAAAATATTTTTGTTCAAATATATTTTACAAAACAAGACGTAGAAATGAAGAATTTTAATAGAAATTTAACCTAATTATCCAAATATTTTTTATATTTTTAATTTTCTTATTGAACAAACAAATTTGAAAACATGAAAAAGAAGTACCGGTAAATAATACATAAATATTTTTTATACAATTTTAAACATCACAAAAAAATTGTAATGCTAATTTTTCACATAAATTTATAATTAATTGAAAAATATAAACAAATTGGAAATTTAATATAAACATGTCCAATTTATAATTATTCAGCATACAATAAAAAAAACAAAAATAGACAAAATTCAATTTGGACATACCAGTAAAAAGTTATGACAGATTTACATATATGTCCCTATAATCTAACAGAAAAATCCATGAACATGTGGTGATACCTGCAATTTAGCCGGCCGACAGTGCTAATGAAAATGCATAAAGAAAAAAAAATTGCTACACTAAAATAAAATCGATGATAATACATAATAATTTTCCCTTTCGCCAGATGGTCGGACGAAAATGGTGTAACTAATTTTTTTTTCAAGTTAACAAACAAAAATAATGACTAAACATTTTCGCTAGACCTCTCGGAAACGCGGGAGCTATTCTTACAACTTTTGGAAACGCTGCATGTAAAAAAGTCAATAAATAAAGGAAAATTGTACTCTTTATGGCAAAAGTGGGATAAACAAACTGGATGACATCATCAAGAATGTGTTAATAGGTCTGTACCGGTCATAATCTTAATTAAAATTAATTTTTTTGTAAATTGGTCCGTACATGTCATATTTAATTAAAATTAATTTACTAGTCTAATTAATCATTAATGCAATGATCCCGATGACATCATCAAGGACTTAATATATGTCCTCATAAATAAATTACAAGCTTTTTAGTTACCTTACCCTACCCATGAATACATAAATCTTGTGAAAGTAATTGTTTAGTTAATTATTTAGTAAGATCAATTTTATTTAATATTTTAGGGGAAATATAATTAAATATACATTTATATATCAATATGACAATATGTTGTCTTTTCTTATTGAAATAAGTTTTTCAACATTTTTTTATTTATTTTTTTTTTTGAAAAATAAGGAGTCGAGCTCCCATAATATATTAAAGCAAGGTTTAATACATTGTTTTTGAGATTTACATTAGAATATGTAAAAATAACGAGAGAAATGAAATGCAAAAACTAGCCGGGCTAAGTCCTCAGTTTTCCAACCGTGATCCTTTGCATGGAGATAGAAGCAGAAAGAAGATTAGTTAACCGTGTCGCAACCAAATTGTACCCTCGTAAATTATTTTGTCGGCCGTTTTGGAGGCCGTACACCGCTTGTTCCGAAAGATTCGTGCATTGCGTTCCTTCCAAATTCCCCACAATCCCGCAAGAACGAACGTATCTATTTTTTTCCTTTCTTGTTTGCTATGGTTGCTTCGGTTTCCGATCCAAAACTCCGTGATTGTGTCCTTCGATATTAGCAATAAATTTAGGTGAGCCGATATAACATTCCAGACCCGTCGGGCATAAGGGCATTTGACCAAGAGATGAATTGCCGTTTCCTCTACCGCGTTACAATTCTTGCAACCCGGTATATTTGGCCAATTCCTTTTCCTTAAATTGTCTCCGGTTAGTATTCTTCCATAACTAGCCAACCAACCGAAAAATTTTACCTTTATTGGGGCCTTAATTTTCCATAATTTGGAGCACCAATAGCTTTGTATGCCCGGATTGACGAGGAATCCATAAGTTGCGGAAGTAGAGAAAGCGTTTTCTTTTCCTAGCCATGCCTCGGTTTGAGTGGTTGGGTCGGTCGAGAAAGCGATTCGGAATTGAGGGACAAGCATTTGGAGATCCTTGATGAAGTATGATGCTTGGCTCTCGGCGATGAGATGTAAATCAGTTGCATGGTCTATCCCATACAACTCCTTAACGGTCGTACCCCACATTCCTTCTCGATCCGCAGTAATTTTCCATAACCATTTTAATAGAAGCGCATTGTTGTGTGTTTCTATGTCAATAAGTCCGAGCCCTCCATTAGATTTAGGTAAGCAAATTTTTCGCCAATTTACCAAACAATGGCCTCCTAGACAATTTTTGTCTCCTTTCCATAAGAATTTCCTTGTTATTTTGTTGATTTCCTTTATTAACCATTTAGGGAGCTTAAAACATTGCATGTAATAAGTCGGCACCGCATTTAGAACCGATTTAGCTAGCACTAGTCGACCACCAAGCGATAGGCATTTACCTTTCCAAGCGGATAAACGAGATTGCATTTTTTTGATCAATGGGATAAAATCTATTTTCCTTGGTTTTTTATAGTTTAGAGGCAAGCCGAGGTAGAGTATCGGTAGGTCTTGTTTGGAGCAATTGAGGAGTCTCGCAATTGTGCCATGCAATTCGGTTGGTATGGCAATCGGGACAAAGGCGGTTTTGTCCCAATTAATTTCTAGACCCGAGACCTTTTGAAATAAATGTAACACATACGCCAAAATCTTAAGGTTGTTGGGGTGAGCCTCAATAAAGAGGATCGTGTCATCCGCGTATTGAAGCGCCCTAGTGGCAATTCTCACGGGCGAGGTCATGAGGTGTTTGGTTTTTTGAAGGAAAACTTGTAGTGAATCCGCTACAAGGTTGAAGATCATGGGAGATAGGGGGTCCCCTTGTCTCACACCCCTCTTATGTAAGAATTTTTTCCCGAGGGTTCCGTTAATTTTAACCCTTGAGGATGCCGAGTGCAATAATTCGGACACCCATCTCTTCCATCGAGGCGGAAATTGTCGTGCACTTAGCAATTTGTCGATGTAATCCCACGAAATTGTGTCGAAGGCCTTGTAAAAATCAATTTTTAACATGATCGTGGGAATTTTCCTTTTGTGAGCCGCGTTTAGTAGCTCCCTTGCCGAGAGGAAGATCTCTCCAATTGATCTCTTTTTAATAAAAGCCGCTTGGTCCCTATGGATTAAATATTCCATTTTTGGTTGCAAGCGCGAGGCCAAGAGCTTGGAGAAGATCTTCCCCATCGTATTGATTACACTAATGGGCCGGTAGTCTTTCATCTCCATCGCGTTCTCCTTTTTGGGGATTAACGATATTGTGGCATCGTTTATGTATGGTAGGAGGAGAGAGTGGTCATAGAATTTGTCGAACATTTCTACCAATAATGGTTTTAGAGTGTCGAAGAAGTGTTGGTAGAACTCGATTGGATATCCTTCGGGGCCCACGGATTTTCCTTTCTTCATATTCATGATTGTTGTCTCGATCTCAACCTCGTTGAACGGATCGTCTAGGTCCTCAAGAGAATTGGTTTGAATGTCATCGGTTTGGAGGCATATTTCTAAATTTTGGGGTGGTGGCACCGACGGGTTTGAGCCGAGGATATTTTCGTAATAAACGTCGAAATAGTGCTTAATTTGCCTCGGGTCCGAGATAAGTTCATCTTCGACCTTTATGGCCGAAATATGGTTTTGTTTATTTCTCGTTGATGCAATCGCATGGAAGTATTTGGTGTTTGCATCCCCGAGTTTGAGCCACGTACACGAGCTTCTTTGTCGCCATATTGCCTCCTTGTAATTTATTAAGTCAAACAATTTTTCCTTTGTTGCTATTCTCAACCCGAATTCATCGGCCGTAAGGGGTCTTGCCTCCTCTGCCAAGTCGAGGATTTTAACTATTATTTTGCAATCCTCGATAGTTGAGTTGGAAGGCTTAAAAAATGCCTTTGCCCATTCCTTGATTTTTTTCCTAGATTTGATTAGTCCTTTTTGATACCGCTTCATCGCGTTCGGTTCCGTGCCTTGTTGCTCGGTCCAACTTTCAATAACCATGTCCTTGATCGCGTCGAATTTGAGCCAAGCTCGTTCAAAACGAAATAATTTTGATGTTTCCATTTGACTAGATTTGAGCGCTAGCAAAATCGGGGTGTGATCCGATGTTATCATTGGTAGATCTTGAAGGGTAATTGACGAGTTGTGAAGCAATAGTTGTGCGGATACAAAGGCCCTGTCAAGCCGAGCTAGCGTCGGCTTGAATCGTTTGTTCGACCACGTGAATTGTTTTCCCCTTAGCGGTATTTCGGTTATTTGGGCCGAGTCAATAGCCTCATCGAAAAGTAGTATTAGTGAAGTGTTGATGCTTGTTGAGGTGGTGTCCTCCCTTGATCTAATTAGGTTGAAATCCCCGATTAATATCCACGGTAGATTTATGTTGTTGTTTAAATTTTTTAATTCGGAGATATACTCCTCTTTCCCATTCGGGATGGATGGTCCGTATGTGTTCGAGAGAAGAAATTGCGAGCCTTGTTCGTTGGAAAAAACAATGTTCAAGCAATTTGTTGTTTCGAACGAGGATACGAGAGTGACTTTCCCATCCCAAGCAACTAGTAGGCCTCCTTTAGAGCCTCGAGCCTCTTTCGTTAGTGCATTTTCGTGTTTTCGAGTGAGGACTCTTTTATTTTGGAACGGGTTCGCCGTTGACCATTTCGTTTCTTGTAAACATACAATGTTGGCCTTAGATTTACTAATCATTTCCTTAACGATATTACATTTACCTTTCCATCCTAACCCCCTTACATTCCACGACAAAATATTAATGTTCGTACACATAATTAAACATAAATAAAGTCCTTGTTCATGAAACACAAAATACAAGCCGACTTAAACTAGCCTATTTCACATCCTAGATACCTTCCTCACGAGTGAGGGGTTCGTCCTCGTAATCCACCTCATCGATATAATCATCATTGAATTCCTCCTCTTGGGCCTCCTCGAACTCCTCTGCCTCGTCCTCCATTTCTTCGTCGTTGTCCTCATTTGTTTCCTCGACTTCGTCCATTGACATGTCTTTTCCTTGAGATAAAAGAGCAGAGGAGTTAGATGGAGTTATATCATTTGAGTCTGTTTTTGATTTAATTTTATTTTTCCTATTTTTTGAGATCCTCCAGAAAGTTGAGTGTTTGTTTTGAAAAGAAAATTTTGGTTTCGGTTTCTGCCTCGGCTTGGGGCACTCATTTAATTTCAAGGTTTTGTTAGTTTTTTCAACGGGAATTTCTGTCATTATTTCTAGACCGAGAGCTAAGTGAATCTCTTTTATTTTTTCGTGATCCAGAGGCTTTTTTGAGATATCTTCTTCCTTCAATTTTTTAATCAAAGACTTAGCTCTCGGTTTAGCCTTAATCAGAGAATGTGTTTTTTTATTTTTTTTTTCCTTAGCCTCTGCCATGCATAACAACTCTTCTTTTTTTTTTTTTGAGTGTGCCCTGGATCTAGAGCTTAGTCTCCTTTCAACATTATTTGCTAGTTTAGGATGTGAGATATCATCTCCACCCTTGTTATATTTTTTTCGAACTAAATCTTTTTTAATCTTAGAAAGTAAGATAGTCAAACCTTCGTCCAATGCCATGTCGCCCTGCACTGCCTCCTCGGTTTTTTGAAGATCTTCATTGCTTAACGGGTCTGATAAAGTTAATGGGTCTGTGACATTTGTCGGGGCTGAGAAAGTTAACGGGTCCGAGACCGTTAACGGGTCTGTGGCATTTTTCGGGTCTGAGACTTTTTCCGGGTCTGACCCGGATGCAGCCCCCCCACCCACTCTGGATCCATTCACTATGGCAGAGACCGAGGTTTTGGCGGGAAATATTCTTCTTTTTTTCTTCGGTTCAGTTTGTACCACCGTGGTCGGTACCGGTTGAATGGAGGCGCCCTTCCCGTACCCTTCGCTTTCCTCGTTTGCCATGATTTGTTGGATAATTCCGGCATCTCGGAGAGACTTCCGTCCTAATTCACCTACCAAAAGTGGCGAAGCTTGCGGGTTTGTCTTCAACCCTTCTCCCGCCAAGCTCCATAGTTGGTGAAGCCACTCCTTGTCCACCGAGACTTTCCCTTTCCAACTTTGACCCTCCTGTTTTTTCGAGGAATCTCCGGAACCGTCACTTATCCAATCCTTGACTGAGATTGGGGCGTGACACTTGTTATGATCGATCTCCTCAATCTCTTTCGCTATTAATCCTCTTTCTATCTCATTTTGGATACGCGCTTGAATATCCTCGTAAATCTCTGCAGGGGGTTCCGGATTCGGGGGGTTGAAAAACAAGAGCGGTTCGTTTAATTTTCCTTCTTTTTCCGCAGATTTGATCCTCCACGTTACTCCGGCATGGGTATACTGGATCTCTGTGGGAGTGATGGACCCCTCCGTTACTCCAACTAGTATATCCAGTGTTTCCATAGTCGTCAAATTGACGAGGGGGCCGTGGTTAATTAGGATACCAAATGAGCTCGCAATTTTTGTGAGTTCCTCTAAGCACCATGCCGGGGGCGGCGGATTGGTGAGGGTGACCCAAACTCGGTGTGGGAAGGTTGTTCGCTCACCCCCCAAAGCTAGCTCCCAAGGAAAATTTACGAAATTTGCTCTTCTTAGTGGGAGGAGGTCTTTGGCGATAAAATCCTCACGGTTTGTGCCTTCCGGTAGGATGAGGATGTAACGGTCTTTCGAAAGGTGCGATAGTTCGTATTTTTCCCCGCGATACCAAGATTTTTGTAAAAGGATGTGTAAGCTGCGCAAATTGTGGTGCGGTACCATCCTTCCATCGATTACTATCCCTCTCCTCCATCGTACTATTTCCATTTCTTGTTTGGAAGATTGTTTCGAAAAAACCCGAACTATTTTGCTAGATTGGAGTTTGCAGATTGTGGTCACCGCTTCAGTCACGGCTCCGCCATTTATGGGGGGACCCGTCTGATCAGCGATGGGGATTTTGGTCGGGGCCAAATTTCCTTTCGGTTCGGGTATGATTTGCAAATTCTGACCCGATTCGCAAATTTGTTTTGACCCCGATCCTTCTCCTCCCCTCTTTTTCTTGTTGCCTGTTTGTTGAGCTCGATTAAAATCCTGGACAATTTCTACTTGGGCCCGAGAATTGTTCACGACTGCCGGAGAGATGTTCTGGACAGCATCTCTGCGCAAAGTCAGCTCTCTGCCTTGTGACCCATCCTTGGAGCTGCGAGCTGTCTCCTGGGCTCTCCTCCATACTGCAATCTTTCTCGCATTTTTCTTGGGACAGTATTTGGCGATATGCCCCGGCTGTCTGCAGTTTACGCACGCCCTGGGTTTTCGACAATCCTCAGTCAGGTGACCCGAATACAGACATTTTCTGCAGAGATCTTGCCACTCAGGTTTGTTATTCGGAGGCCAAGAGAGTCGTTCTGGAGAGTCAATTCGGTCGCCAGCTTCTTCACTTTCCCATTTCCACGCTGATTGCAAGCTCGTCTCGTCAGAGTTCCTGCCTTCACGCCTTGCCGAGGCCATGAAGGAGTCCGGCGCCGGATCTCGCAGTGCCCGGGCGTACGAACG
The DNA here is from genome assembly GCA_946800325.1 of Luzula sylvatica. Classification (NCBI taxonomy): domain Eukaryota; kingdom Viridiplantae; phylum Streptophyta; class Magnoliopsida; order Poales; family Juncaceae; genus Luzula; species Luzula sylvatica. The sequence continues at coordinate 23,516,711 of OX326956.1, forward strand.
TCCTGGCGCGGTCTGATCCCATGCATCCACTTGATTCTTGCCCTTATCCATTGCTAGGGTTTTGGTAGAGCTTGAGCTTTGTTTGAGGGGGGTGAAAGGGTGTGGAAGTAGAGAGAGAAGAGGGAGGCTCGGTTTAAGAGGAGCATGTACCCGATGATTAATAGGGGGTAAGGGGGTGAGCGACGGGACATCTGATCGATCTCTCGTCATGAGGTACCAGCCCTCGCCATTAGCGACTGGCTTCAACCTCTCTTTTTTCGCCAAGAGTCCTTCTCTCTTTTCGCCCTTTTTTTCAAATCCCGCCATTTTTCGTCAATGCTGAATATTAAACATAATCTTTAAGAGAGCAATGTTGATTGATTAACCAACATAGTTGACTGACCAGGATCTTTTGGGGATTGGAACTAAAAATTTTATGATTTAAAATTAAGGCATAATCTTTTTATTTATTTTAAAAACCAAATTTTTGTTTTGTTTTCAGAATGAGCTCAAAAAATAAAGTAAGAAAAACAACATAACAAGTTAGAACCTATATCAGACACAAAAGTGTGAGTTGTATTTGTAACTGGTTGGTAGATATAAATCTGTAACTATAAATATTAATGATTTTTTTTCATCGTATTATTTTTCTTTGCACATAAGTTTTTAAAGCGATAAATATAAATATAATATAAGAACAAAATCACTCATTCACCGAGAAGATATCTTTCACGTTACTGGAGTACGATTTTCCTTATCATTCATTTACAAGAGAGAGCGAAGATGTGTTGCCGTTGCCGAGAACATAGACCCGAGTTTAAAGAATCGATCTCGGCTAGAAGAAGCTCGGCCAACAATACATTATGAGGTTCTCCGAAATGTCTAACGTTTGCCCATCTTGTATGATTGTATCTATATTACACCTTATTGTATCCATCAAATATTGCATGTATTTGTTCATATTACAATAAATTTAACACGCCAAAGAAATTAATTCTACTCAAAATAATTTGAGCAAGGCATCTTTAATTATCTAATTGATTTTCTCCGATATCTAATTATAAATCTCAAAGAAAAAAAGAAAGAAAAAAAAAGAGATCAAGAAACACACTCATATAGTCATATGAATGAAACTCTTCTTGTTTGGCCGCATGGAATATGAGAGGGAATTGGGTTTTATAACTTCTCCACCTTGAAATTCTTTGTTTGGGGTGTATTTTTTAGTAGAGTCATCAAATGATGGAATACTTTTTTGTACACTTTTACCGCAAAATTCAACTCCAAAAGCCAATGGGCTCATAGCCCAGTGGTTGGGTGTGAGACATAAAAATCTTATGTTGTGAGAGGTTGTGGGTTCGAGTCCCATTGACACCAATGGATGGAGGACCACCGAGCCTTCTTCATTTACTCGTTTTGCCAACTAGAGTTAGCCTAGTTGGTCACACATCTTGGCTAGGGAGCGAGAGGTGTGGGGTTCGATTCCCGACGGGGACACTGGATTATAGATTAAATGTTAAATGAGTGAATAGAGTGTGTGGCCTACGGGTTTGTAATAAAAAAAGAAAAAAAAAAAAAAAGAGATTGTGTTTGGAAGGGGGACTTTGAGCCCTCTCCGAATTTACTCAAAAAAAAAAAATTCAACTCCAAAAAATCTTGGAATTTCAAGGTGAGGGGAAATATTAACACTAACAACTCTTTCAGATCCTTCTCTCCTTAATATTATAATAAATAGTATCATAATATATTAAAATTAATATTAATATGTTAATAATATTATAATCTGTTTATATAAATATAAATATAACAATATTATTATTAATTAAATATATTCAAATATTAATATTATAATATAAATATTATTATTAATATTAATATGTTAATATTATAATAATATACTATATGAATATACTAAAATAATAGTATTAATATAAGAATATTAATATATTAGTATTATTTATAATAATAATAATAATAATATTAATAATAAAATTAATATTATGATAATACTATTATATTGTACTAATATTATATATTTTTAATAATTATATTATAACTAATATAATATTATACATATTATCATAATAATATATAATAATAGTCCCACATAATAATTATATATTTATAAAAATAATATAAAAATATAATAATAATAATAATAATAATAATAACAACATAGAAATATATTATAATAATAATAATAATAACATAGAAATAATATAAAAATAGTATAATAATATTATAATAATAATAATAATAGTATAATAATAATAATAATAGTATAATAATATAATAATAATAATAATAATAATAATAATAATAATAATAATAATAATAATAATTAATAATTCTTATATATTAAAATAATAATAATAATAATAATAATAATAATAATACCAATATTAATATTAATATATTAATATTAATAATTAATATTATTATTATTAATATAATATTAATTAATATTGAAATAATATTATAATTAATATTATAATAATAATACCAATACTATTATGTTAATATTATTTTAATATCTTAAGTAATGTTAATATATTATATTATTATTATTAATATAAATGTATTATTAATATTAATAATATTAATATATTAACAATATTAGTAATATTAGTATGTTAATATTACAATAGTATATTATATGAATTTGCTAATATAATAGAATTAATATAAAAATATTAATATATTTGTATTATTTACAATGTTTTAATATTAATATTAATATTTGTATTATGAATATATATTGTCATATAATATAATATAATTATAATTAATATTATATTATTATTATTATTATTATTATTATTATTATTATTATTATTATTATTATAATATTAAAATTAGTGCAATAATATAACTACAATTAATAATATTATGATGATTTTACATTTTAATAATTTTATATTATATGATAATACTATTATATTGTATTAATTTTAATCAAACATTTGTTTTATATTTTCAATAATGAAATTCCAGAATTTTTCTAACCATCCAAACGAAGAATTATATTTTCCAGTATCTTATAATTCGGACATCCAAACAAACTGTGGAATTATTAATTCCACAACTTTTTTCTCCTCCACCTTATAATCCAATTCCACTCTACTAATTCCGCTTGCCAAACGGCCCCTTAATTACAATTTTTTTAATACCATTTATCTAATTGTATACAAAGACTCTTATTATAGAGTGCAAGGACGTCATGCTGGATGCATGAATTCAAATGTTTAAACTATTATATGCTTTTTATTGTTTGTATTTTAAAATTTTGAATTAATTCACCAGGCTATTATTGTGTGAAGATGACATGGTTTTTACATGTTCCATTACACCCATTATGCATGCAAAATATCTGGTGGATTTATTTTTACCACAAATCCAAGAAAACATCCAAGACATGTCAAGAACATTAACATAATAAATGTATCTGATAACAATAAAAAAAAGAACTTGATATAAATCAATATATTAACATATTTTAATAAACCAGAACCAAAAACAATAAACATGAACCCGGGTGAGTCCAAATCACTCGGAGTCACTCGTCGGACCAAGTGTCAACTAATCAAACCGTTCATTTTGCTAATAAAGTAATAAGTATATACAAGTATAGAAATAAGAAGATTTCGTGAGTTGGATTTAAAAGTAGGAGCATTTCTGCATGTAATCTCTTTTAAAACCAAAATTAAAAAAGTAATTTTTTTTTGAAAATATTTCACAAATAATCTTTTTTTATAATTTTCCAAAAATAACCAATAACTGGTTTTAAAATCTCGCCTGTTAAAATTCAGAATTTTAAATATGATGCATTTCCCCAAATTTTACCATAACATCTTCTATGATCTAATTAATACGTCTAATTAAAATGATAACTAGTACATGTTGGCTGTTAACTTAATACATAATTAATATTTATTTGAATTCATAAATTTGAATAAATTTTAATGAATATTTAATTATATATATTAAGTATCACGTTAATTAAATATAGTAGTTCAATAATTTAGAATATTAATAATTGTTGAAAATGTTATTTTAATATCAATATATTATTTATTATAATATTTTAAAATTTATGAATTATTTATTATAATATTTTAATACCATGTATTATTTATTTTTAACATTTTTTATTTTTTTATAATAGTTTAATATGTATTTATTATTTATTAAATTATAGAGATTTATAAAATAAAACTATGGGGGTATAATGGTCATTTTTTTAAAAAAACATAACAAAATGATAGGGAATTTTTGAAGGAATCTAAATTTTTTAGGGAATTTTGGAAGAAGAAACAAATAGGAAATTTTACTGTTGTAACCAAGTTTGGAAACAATATTCACGAAATAACCAAGTTTTGAACATAATTCTCAAAATGAACAATATTCACGAAATAACCAAGTTTTGAACATAATTCTCAAAATGTCTTTTGCAGGGTACCATTCAGCGCCCTTTTGAAAAGACGGGGTATGGTTGTGCGCCTTTTCTTAATTATGCGGTTAACAGGTAATGAAATGTGGGGCGGGCTTTGAAACAACGCCTAGTGAAAAGGCGGGCTTTGAAAGGGCGCATTGGTGAAAAGGCGGGGATTGAAACTGCGCTTTTAATATACATATCAGATATTTTTAAAAAAAAAAATTATTCCACTCCAAGATGTACCCGCCGAATTCTCCATTATTTAGTTATTACGTTCAATTATATTGATAATTAAAATATATAATTAAATATTCAGTAAAATTTATTCAAATTTATGAATTTGAATGAATATTAATTATGTATTAAATTAACAGCTAATATGTAATGGTTATTATTTTAATTAAATATACGAATCGAAATTATCCAAATTTTATCATAACATTCCTATGTTATAATTAGTATATTTAATTAAAATGATAACCAGTACATGTTAGCTGTTAACTTAATCCATAATTAATAATTATTCGAATTCATAAATTTGAATAAATTTTACTGAATATTTAATTATATATCTTAATTATCAATATAATTGAACGTAATAACTAAATAATGGAGAATTCGGCAGGTATATCTTGGAGTTGAATAATTTTTTTATATCTTATTTTCAAACCGGGTGTCAGTGTGTGATATTAAAAAAAGAAAAAATTAAACCCCTCCAAAGTGTACACGCCGAATTCTCCATTATTTAGTTATTACGTTCAATTATATTGATAATTAAGATATATAATTAAATATTCAGTAAAATTTATTCAAATTTATGAATTCAAACAATTATTAATTATGGATTAAGTTAACTGCTAACATGTACTGGTTATCATTTTAATTAAATAGACGAATCGAAATTATCCAAATTTTACCATAACTACTCTATGTCCTAATTAGTATATTTAATTAAAATAATAACTAGTACATGTTAGTTGTTAACTTAATATATAATTAATAATTGTTCGAATTCATAAATTTGAATAAATTTTACTGAATATTTAATTATATATCTTAATTATCAATATAATTGAACGCAATAACTAAATAATGGAGAATTCGGCATGTACACTTTGGAGGGGTTTAATTTTTTCTTTTTTTAATATCACACACTGACACACGGTTTGAAAATAAGATATAAAAAAATTATTCAACTCGAAGATGTACCTGCCGAATTCTCCATTATTTAGTTATTACGTTCAATTATATTGATCATTAAGATATATAATTAAATATTCAGTAAAATTTATTCCAATTTATGAATTCGAATAATTATTAATTATGGATTAAGTTAACAGCTAACATGTACTGGTTATCATTTTAATTAAATATATTAATTATAACATAGGAATGTTATGATAAAATTTGGATAATTTCGATTCGTATATTTAATTAAAATAATAACCATTACATATTAGATGTTAATTTAATACATAATTAATATTCATTCAAATTCATAAATTTGAATAAATTTTACTGAATATTTAATTATATATCTTAATTATCAATATAATTGAACGTAATAACTAAATAATGGAGAATTCGGCGGGTACATCTTGGAGTGGAATAAAATTTTTTTTAAAAAATATCTGATATGTATATTAAAAGCGCAGTTTCAATCCCCGCCTTTTCACCAATCCGCCCTTTCAAAGCCCGCCTTTTCACTAGGCGTTGTTTCAAAGCCCGCCCCACTTTTCATTACCTGTTAACCGCATAATTAAGAAAAGGCGCACAACCATACCCCGCCTTTTCAAAAGGGCGCTGAATGGTACCCGTAAAAGACATTTTGAAAATTATGTTCAAAACTTGGTTATTTCGTGAATATTATTTCCAAACTTGGTTACAACAGTAAAAATTCCAAACAAATATAGGAAGTTTTTGAGTAAATCTAAAAAATACAGAAATTTTTTAAAAAAGTAGGAGATTTTTCATAATTTACAAAAAAAGTTAGTTTTTTTTTTAAGAATTCCCCTTTTATTTTTACTTTTAGATATTCATATTAATCTTAGTCTTAGCTCTTAAGTCTTTGATGATATATCACTTTTCCGAATTATTTTATACGAACTTTTGTCTCGACGGCAAAAACAATGATGAAATTAGCTCAAACATGGTTCGCAAGTTGCTAAAAATTAGAGTACGCCATTAATTCTTGGAACCATTTCGGTAGTTTTCTCGAAGAGGATTGGTTGTTGAGTTCTTCATTTTCTATATTTAGAATCCTTGGATATTTGTCTCGATTTTTATGATCTTGGATCTTGCAAGGCGTTTTATTTATGAACTTTTCGTATTTCAGATTTCAGATCTTGGATCTTGGATATTTTGTGAGTTGGATTTAAAAGTATAAACAAAAGAAAGTCACTTGTGACAATACATTATTTTAGCACCGGCATATTGTTTTAGGAGTGATGATACTCATCCCCCTTACAATCCCCCTAGATGTTTGATGTGTTGGCATGTCATTAAATGCTATAGCGAATCATTAATTTTTTTGTTTGAATCATCCTATATAGGATGAGAGGGAATTAAATATTCATTGTTTCACACATCATTAATATATTTATTGTTTTATTGGATTTGTTCACCACCATTCATGATTAATTAAATCTAAACTTACAAATTTGAAAATAAATTATTATACTCTATTAATTGATCTTGTTACATGTGTTAAACATGTGTATATAATCCATTTACACTGTTTAACACGTGTTAAATCTATCATTTGACACATCATCAATACATTTAATATTTTAAATAACATTGTTTACCGTCACGAACATTGAATTAACTCTAACTTTTTAAATATGAAAACTAAATCATTTGAGGTTAAATTAATCCATCGTCTAACACATGTTAAACTGATGGTACAAATATTTTAAAAAAAAAATAGATGAGCAAATAATTAATGCAATTAACTTGTATGTAGTAAATATTTTCAGGATGCTAGATTTACCACATGGTAAAAAAATTTATACAAAAGATGAATTTAATTTTATTGTTTACCATGCATTAATTTGGATTTAGCATTAAATTCAATCAATTAAATTCTTGCCAACACATCAAGTATTGTGGGGGAATGTAAAGGGGACAAATATATTTTTTCTTGTTTTAGATGTTAATATATTATTGTTGAGTATGTATATTGTGTTCAACGTTATACACCATTGTTTGTATGAATATATCGTTTTTCATTTTAAATATATATTTTATTATTGTATCCATTATTTTTGCAAAAATGAAAATTGGAAACTGGAAAAGGTATTTTTCCACTTTCATAGAACTTTTTGTTTTTCATTTGTTATTTGGAATTGGAACAAAAATAAAATAAAGAAACCGAAATTAACTGCTCAAACACATTACAATTTATTTACTTTAAAAAAAAAAAAAGAACCATATCAAACAAGTTTTTTAAATGAGAAAAGCTTGTGCAGTTATTCACTCCCTGGGTGTGCACTCCCATGAGCACACCATTAATATGAGAGCGATACATGACGTGTTTTTTTTTTCCAGTTTTGACTGAATGTTGTGCACTCTAACGCATTCCAAGACGCATGTTGTTTCTTATTCATGTTTTATACTTTATTTGAGGTATGATATATCATTATGCGTTATACGTTTTTTTAATGTATATTATATTTGTTAGATGTATGATATATCTTTTTTAAATACAATACAAGTTATATTTTTGGGGAATTCTTGAAAAACTCCCTAACTTTTTTGGAATTCATCAAAAACCCCCTAACTTTTAGGTTTCTTCAAAATCCCCGAGAAACTAAGTTTCATTCTTCAAAAATCCCCTACTAGTGTTAACTTAACATTTCATCAAAGTTATTGTTTTTGTCCCTAAAATACCCTTCACAATTTATTTTCCGATTGAATTTATTCCATAAATTAATAAATAAATAATATTTTACAATATTATCTTATGACATTTATTGTATTATTCTATAATTTTTTATATAAAATTATTTCATGTAAAAAATTAAATTTGTAATATAAAATAGTATTTATTTAATAAAATAATATAAATATATTATAAATATTAAAATAAAAAATTGAGTTGTAAAATATTATCATAAACCATTTTTAGTATAATAACGTGAAATATTAATTTATTTATGTATTTATTAATTTATATTGGATAAAAGAATTTATAAAATAAAATTAATAAGGACATTTTTGTCCCAATTTTTTTTTGAATAGAATGTTAAAGTTAACACTAGTAGGGGGTTTTTGAAGAATGAAACTTAATTTTTAGGTGTTTTTCGAAGAAAATCCAAAAGTTAAGGGATTTTTGACAAATCCCAAAAAAATTAGGGAATTTTTCGAGAATTCCCCTATATTTATTTTGTTTGTTACAACTTTTAAAATATATCATATACATTTTGTATGTATTATATATATTTTTTAAAATACAAATACATGTTATACATTTTCATATGTATGAATTATGCATCTTTTAAAATATATATATTTTTACACGAGTGGAAGAGATTTATGCCCTTTGTATACCAATTTATATCTTTTTTTGGCTTGCGTTTGGAGTGCACAATATGATCTAAATTTAACAAATACGATCAAAACTGAAAAAAAACTCAAGTTGTCACGTATCGTGTTTCTATTGATGACGTGCAAATGGATTGCACATCCATGAAATGCATTAGTCGATTTCTTGTTAATTTTTTATTGATATATTTTGAACTGATATTTATGGTACCACATGTCCATAATGATTCCTAGTTCCCATATGCTCTCTTAGCCCTTTTCAAAAACTTTTAAGGAAAGTGTTGTGTGTGATTAGCCCTTTTCAAAATCTTTTATGCAAAGTGTTGTGTGTGATTTTAGCCCTTTTCAAAATCTTTTATGCAAAGTGTTGTGTGTGATGGGATCACGTATATGCTTTTAAATCATCACTAGGAAGAAAACTCGCGCTTCGCTGCGAATATTTGCAATATATTTTAATACATATAGTTTGTTTTGTCGATAATAAAAATAAAACATCGTAAAAAAAGACATTACTACGTGTAGATACAAATAAAACAAAAAATGAACATATTACATAAAAAAATGAAGTATTTAATGAGGTTGTAAAGAAAACATGACAAATAAATTTTTTTCTATAATAAAAATAAAACATAGACAAAATGACATTACTAAATGTAGATAAAGTTAGTACATCTACACATATAGATTAAAAAAAAATGTTGCATAAAAAAGGAGATGAAGTAATATAATGAGGTTGGAAGGAAAAAATATGAAATTTTAAATGAATGTAAATTAAATATGGATCCTATATTTAAAGGAAAGAAAAAAAGTACATAATATAAACAAAACATAGCCAAAACGACATTAGTAAATGTAGATGACATTAGTACATGTATGCAAATTAAATATGAACCCTATATTTAAATGAAAGAAAAAAAAATATGCAACTTTACATTAATATATGTAGATAACATTAGTACATTTAGACACGTAGATAAAAATAAAACAAAAAAAACATGTTACACAAAAAAAAAAGACGAAGTAATATAATGAGGTTGGAAAGAAATTTTTTGATATAATATCATCAAACAAATATGAAAATTATTAAATAACATATTGACAGAAATACTATACAAATACATGTTGAATACGAAGTGAAGAAAAAAAGTTATCAAAAAAACATATTACATAAAGAAAAGAATATGAAGTAATATAATGAGGTTGGAAAGAAATTTTTGATATACCAAGTGAAGGAAAAAAGTTCAAAAAAAACATGTTACATAAAAAAAGGGATGGAGTAATATAATAAGGTTGTGGAGAATTTTTTTGATATATTATCATAAAATAAATTAATGAATATCATACAACAAATATGAAAATTATTAAATATACTTTACAAATACATGTTGAATACCAAGTAATTTTTTTGATATATTACCATAAAATAAATTAATGAATATTATAAAACAAATATGAAAATTATTAAATACCATGTTGAATACTACAAATACATGTTGAAAGTAATTTTTTTTGAAAGAATATATTAACCGTTAATTAAAATTATTAAATACCATGTTGAATACTACAAATATGGAACTCCTCAAACATCCACCACCATCCTCGATGTGGGGGGGCCATTTCCCATCTCCAAAATTTGTACCAAAAAATATATTAACCGTTAATTAAAATTATTAATTTTGATACCAATGTATTAATCGGTAATTAACTTTGAATTAACTGTTAATTGAAATTTGAATTAACAAACAATCGAAAATGTGGGATGCAATTTGGGGAGATGTATTGGTGCAAAACCCAAATTTTGTACGGATCGAGGATGGCGAGGGATGTTTGAGGGGTATGGTATAATTTCCCAAAAAAAAATAGCCAATTAGAAGGAATTAAATACTTTATAAAGAAACCCTGTTTCACTCAAATCAACATTGATATTACATCACCAGTTACCACAACAAGAGAAATAATGAATTAATTCATTACCAATGAAAATTGCCAATGAAGAAACTAATTAAATACAATAACACAAATTAAGAAAATACCAACTGTATTCATATAATTATATATATTCCTCATTTCTTTACAAGACTAAAATGCCGTAAAAAACCTATGAAAACATATTAAAAAAAACTAAAAACTAAAACTAGTACATTTAAACTAATTAAGCCTTGTCATTATCTGCATCGTTCTTTCTCGTAACTCTAATATACAAAAATATCACTGTAAAAAGGGCCAACGCAAATCCACCGAGTATAACGTCGGCTCCAGCGACCGATCTATCCGGTCTAGATTTCGTCGACATTTCAGGTTGTTGACTCGGTTCGCTCGCCACTGCCATTAATCGCGAATCGACAACCACGAGTGGTCTCGCAGCCGCTATCACTCTACAAATTGCACATAGAATAATCATTGCTAAGGCTAAACTCTTAGCCATGTTGAGAGAGTTGAAAGGAGTGAGAGAGAAAGAGAGGTTAATTTGAGAAGTAGGAGAGAAAGATTTGAGATTTATATAGAGGGGATGTAATATAATGGATTATTATATTATATTATATTAATAAATAGTACTATAGTCAAAAGGGAATAAGGGACCAAGGTCTCTCATGCTTGGTTGGAGATTCGTGGATTCTTTTGAGGGGTTTGGTTCATGCAATTATTTAATATCGGTACAGAGATTTATTAAGTTGCAATGTAGGTTTTTCTTAGGGTGAATTTTCTAGTGATGGTTCTTTGCTGTTTTTTAATAGGTGGCTCATTTATAGATGTTCTGTTTTGCAGATTGTCCTTTTTTTATTTTAGAAAATTAGATAATTTTGTAGTCAATTAATTTCTCGAAATTTCAAAATCTTTTATAAATTTTATTTTAATCAGAAACAAACAATGAGATTGTGAGCTGGATCCTCGAGACAAGAGTCAGTATACGAGTCCAATGTTTGGCTGTTGGTTCTTCAAGTCCCTGTCCTTGGGATTCTTTATTTCGTCCTATTTTCGTATCATTTAATTTAATTTAATTGGACAATTAAATGAAATGAGATATTTATTGTACTGGTTTGCTTGCAAATACAATTACGAACTTTATGGCTTTTAGAACGCGGTTTGCTTTTGACAAGAACGAATGAATGCATCATGCATGGCTAACACCTGGCATTTGCATTCATACTTCATTGGTTGTAGTACTATTGCCACATGAATTTGGCATGGACGCCACGTTGTCACGTCGATTATGGTAAATGAAAAAGGATCCGTAATTCTTCTTTAATTGATTCTAATAAGATTTGAATTTATATAAAATTCACGATATATGATTGTTAATGTTTCACACATAATTAACTGAACTATAAATTTAGGGTGACGTTATTGCAAGATCAAATATAACTAAATTTAAAACGATTTCAATTTTATTTCATCAATTGACCGTTATATTCTTATTAATACTGAATTGTTGATTGATATTTCATACATTTATCTATTAATTTATCATTTTTTCATAAATTATGCAAATAAAATCTTTCATATATAAAAAATATTTTTATTCTTAATTTTTTTCATCATAAAAAATACAATTAAATTGTAACATGTCGTATATTTTAAATATGAAAATTAATATATATTAGTTCGATTTGATTTTTTCATAATATTAATAAAAATATATTTGCATTATTCATAAAAGATATAAATAATAATTATATAAGTATAATAAATATCAATCATCATAAATAAAGGTATAACGATCATTCGATTAAAAAAAATTAAAATCGTCTCGATTTAGTCATGTTCGTTCTTGCAATAGCATCATCCTAAATTTATTGGTAAGACTAGGATAAATAGGACCACTTCAAACTCAATGATGATTAAAATGTTCAAATCTAATTATACAAATATATAACTAATTCATTTCCTAAATGAAACATTTCTTCCTAATTAGACCCCATGAAATAATTTAGTTATGATTAAGTTAACAATTGCATGTTAAGTGTGAGTGGTTGGCCCTCATCTCTGTCTTCGTGTTTATTTGCCTGCTGGTTCTCACTGGCATATTCATTACTATGTATATCATCACGTGCATATATATTATTATTAAAAATAATAATTGCCTCTTTAAAAATAAAAAAATAAAAGTTGCAGTTATAAACATTAAAAATAAAATATTCATAGTGAGTACATTATTACAAAAAATAAAATACAAACTAATTAAACACGATGCGTATAATGTGGTATTGATAGTTCTCTGTAATCATCAACGAATACCTATTAAAATTAACCAATTATTAAATATAGAATATAAGTACCGTTAAATAATTAAATTTAAAAAAAAATACTAACCTTGTATTTTTGGCTATTAAAGGTATATTCTATAAGTAATTCTTTCGGCTCGCCAGGACACGGGTCGCAAAATCCCATTATTCCTGATTTTTTAATTCCCTCGTGAAGCTACACAAAATTAATTAAATTAAATCGATAAATAGATTAAAATAAAATAACAAAATTAAATTCACCTTGAGTTCTCCAGAATCGGTAATTAAAAAATTCATCGGAACAGTCACGTCCAAAATCTGCGACGCGACGTCATCGCTAACCTCGCTGACATCACCATTTTCTCTAATTAATTTTTTATTACCGTACAAAGCCTTCGTAATAATTAACCCGTCCTTGTCCAACTGTTTTTGTCTTTTTCTGTTAGACACGGTTTCTAGAAGCTTCTGTGCTCTCTTCGCCGCTTCTCTCGCTTCCATAACCAGAGATGATTGGCTCTCGAATTTTTGTAATGCCTTTCGTTTCTCTCTCTTCGCGTAATATGGTTTTACTATGTATGTCTGTGATGTAAACGCGAATAATTATTAATTTTTTTTTTTTTTTAAATAAATTTTATTAATTGAGAAGAAAAACCTTGAGTATGAAATATAGAGAAGAAGGAATTAGTAACGTGCTTGACGCAATCCATGCGTTCAGATCAGTAGAAAGCAAAACCTACATTTTAATTATATTAATTTATAAGATATTATATGTAATAAATATACATATTTATTTATATATTTATTTGCTTACCGGAATGACTAACTTTTGCCCGCCGCGGTGCAATTCGAATCTCCAAGATATACCCTATTGTCGAAATTCATAAAAAAAATTTGTAATTTCTTCATAAAATATTATACTTTTTTTATAATAATAATATACCTGAATTCCTATATTATAGAGCATTCTAACGGTACTAAATTCAGATATTTTCCTTCCACCACCAACCTCGACTTCTAAAGCAGTGCTGTTATGATATTAATTAATTATTAAATTAGTAGTTAACACTCTTTGTTATCATAAATCATAATATAAACAAATAAAATTAATTTGAAAACATTATATATGTACCTTCCGACTCTGCCAGCAATGCGGCCATGAGATTTTTTAGAGAAATGATGCGTATAATTAGCCGATGCTCCAAAAGCACTCATACCGAACTGCTCACAGGGGCAATTTTGTCATTTCACGACAAAAAAAAATAATAATAATAATAATAGAGGGCAATAAATAATTAAATTAATAAAACCTTAATTTCTCCTGAAGCAGAAGATTTCTCGTCCTTCTTTTGCCATCCTACCGAAATGGCGGATTCCATTCCAAGAACAAGTTGTATCTAAAAAATAATAAAATTAATCATCAAAATGTAAAATTAATTATCAAATCAAAAGGTTTTAATAATAAAATACATTTCCAACGGTATTTTCTGACAACTGTCGAGTCCATGCATTCGACAAATTAATCGACCCGTCTCTCAACGAAACAGCCAATCCAGAAGTCGCAGTTGAATGTACCGAAATACTCCTAAAAATACAAAATTTAGGACTTTTCTGTAAATACGAGAAAGTACAGGGGTTTATTTGAATAATCCACATACCGAGTGGCTTGAATGCCAATGACAGAGCGGAGTCCAGCAGTAGCCATGAACTCGATGGAAGAGACCGCAGAAGCATGATGACGCAACACGCAAGTGGCCGCGCCAGATCCAGATTTACCACTCACGGCCAAATTCCCCCCAAAATTCGCCAAATTACGCTTCGAGAGTTGCATTTGCACGTCGCTCGACATGGCCATCCCTCTCATGATGCCGTTTCCGTCGAAGTACTGAGGTAGAGAGATGTTTGCGAGGATCGAGCCGGTAGGTCTGGCATGTCTGAACAACTTCTCTTCTTCTTTTCTCCGCTTGATCCTCTCCAGTTCTTCCTTGATCTCCTCTGGTTTGGTGAGTTTAGGACCGAGCTCCAGTCCCGATGTTAATCCTTCCATGCCGTATATGTCGTATATTTGCCGTTTCTGCTCGTCTGACAAGACTTCGTATGCGTCGCGGATTCTCTGGAAGTTTTCCGTCGCGATATCCTTCATCTGATTTGTACAAGAAGTTTGAAATTGTCAATTTTAAGTATGAAATTCGAGAGATTATTGCTTAATCGGACCTACCTGAGGATCGAGATACTTGTCGGGATGGTAGATTTGAGCCCACTGACGATAGGCTCTGCGGATGTCTTCATCGGACGCCTCCGGCGAGAGGTGCAGTAATGCGTACAAATCCTTCGATTGCTCCGCCTCCGCCTCCATTCCTCAATCTCTCTCACTCGAAGTTGCTTCACTGGTTCGCCGCAGGGTTTTAGATCAAACTTCGGCCGAGGCAGTCGTCGATCCATCGTCGCCGACGGGCTGATTGGGCCGATACCAGGCCGATTGGGCTCGGTCTGATTAGCCAGGACGAATGTTGGAGTAATGATTTACATCATTATGTCTACCACGTTTGGAATAATAATAATTGTTGCACTTATTAATGATTTGGGATGGTTGCATTTAATTATGGATGTTTCTATTTTCTGGTAGAGTAAAAAAATGGTGTAAATTAAATGGGACCGTGGTTTTCTGGTCCACAGAATTCCAAAACGGTTTTGAAACTTTCATTAAAATGGCGCCCAATTCATTCAAGAATTCAAGCTGGATTTGATGGCATTGTTTGGCCGATCCAAACGGAACCCTTATATGCACTTCCAAGGACTGAGTTATTTTTTTTTTAACTTTATACCATGGTTCTGAATATCGGACTCGGAATCGGACTCGGTTGGCTCTGGAGACTCGGGACTCGATCGACTCGGACAAGACTCGGCCGAGTTAAAAAAAAAAAATCGGACTGTGAGTAAAAAAATTGGAAAAAATAAAAAAAAAATAAAAAAAATAATTTTAAAAATAGATAAATATTCATAAACATGAAACACACAAATTCAATTCATAAAACCCAAATTACTACATTAAAAAAATATGCCTCTCTTTCTACGATACGTTTCAACCTACAAAAAAAATATGACAATTAAAAAAATAATTTATATAACATTTGAATTAATTATAATTTTGATACAAGCATGTGTATGTACTTGTGACTACTAAAGACTTGAATTAAAAAAAATATGACAATTAAATATGACAATTAAAAAAATACTTGAATTAAAAAAAATTACAATTAAAAAAATACAAGCATGTGTATGTACAGTGGCTACTAAAGACTAAAAGTTATGAATGATAATTCATACAACTACAAGTTTGATTATATTTATTTTCATTTTGATACAACTACAAGTCATGAATGATAATGTTATTTCAAAAATTATATTCATTTTCATTTTGAAAAAATATATAACAATCTTAAAAAAGAAAAGAAAAGAAATAATCGGAATAATCGGATCCGATTTATCCGGGTCAAAATCGGCTCGGGTGAGACCGAGTCCGACTCAACTCGGCCGAGTCTCAGAACCATGCTTTATACTGAGAGGGGTGATGTGATCTCATACCTAGTATTTTAATTTTCATAAAAAAATCCTAGTTACGGTACTCATCGTGCTATGAAAAATAACACGCACATCCGCTATATATTGTAATTCCCTACATCCTTGCGTTATAATTAAATTATATAAATTTGTGTTTTAATTAAAAATGTGTCCTTGCATACCCAGGGAGATCCCTCGTCTCCTGTTTATCGTTCATCGCCCTCCGCGGTACCCTACATTCCATAATAAACTCTTGTGTTCTTACATTAAATTAGTTGTGTATTAGTTTGTTGCATTATTAGTTCTTCACTACGCGATTGTTCTCGAAATAGTCGATTATATCTTTCCTTCCAAATCTCGAAAAATAAAAATAGCAAATTTCCCGTTTCCAGGACTGGATTATTTTGAAAAAAAATCCATAAAAATACAATTATTAACATAAAATATGATGAAGAAAATAATTATACAATTGTGAGTATATATATTCTTTTAAATTCATGAGAATTCGTTGAGCACAACTTTTAATCATATAATTATAATTATGTTTTACAATTCACCATAAATTTGATACGAAATGTATTGGTTATGTGTTAATATTATTTTAGTTTTAACTTGTGCATGTCTTACTTACTTAATTAGTTGTATTAGCTAGGATATTTGTATGATATTTATGATGTGATTGTTTCTCATTTGAAATTTATTTTTTTGTCACTTAAGACTGACACCGTGATGCATGGTTGGTCCCGCACATAAACCGGGATATGGGTCCAAAATATTTGAGGGTCCTTTTATTTCATTGAGTTTTTTTTCTCTTTTTGTATCAGAAAAACGAAGGAATTGAGTTTGGAAAGAAAAATCATTTGGGGGAGGAAGGGCCGATAGAACGAAAAAAAGGATACGAGTTGATAAGAACTTATGTGAATTTATATTTTTGATGTCTTGTGTTTTTGGTCTTTTGACTTTTGTACATTCCAAACAAAAAATAATATTATTTACAAAACTAAAGCTTTCAATAAGCTCAAATATGATACATTACATTCATATATTTTAATATATCATTTTATGTTTAGAAACAACAAAATATTATTTCGAACTAAACTTCCAAAATTTAAACTATTTTTTTGATTTTGCAATATGTTCACGTAACTTAGTTAAAGTGAAAATTTCAAATATTAAAATTATTTAGTAGTACATAGTCATTGTATTTTTATTGTTAGAATATTATTTTATAATTATTATAAACAAAAAAAATTTAAGAGTCATTTTCGAATATTGACCTCGGATCCGTTGAAAAAAATAGCTTGGATACGTTGAAACTTAAGATCGGGTCTGCATTAATTTTAGTGCTCTTTAAATACACACACAAAAAACTTGTAATGAATTATACTTTTATACAAAAAAATACAAATTTATTTGAAAACTATTAAAGAACATTGATGTGCCAAAACCTTATCAATTGATAATTTACTTATGAACACATTCTCTTTTTTTCATTAGATATACACAAACGTTCGTAGATCTAATAGTCCATAAAAGAAATCAATAATTAGTTAATAAATAAATTTTTATATAAAATTTATTATTAAAAAATATAAAATTGAATATTGAATTTATTAGAACAAACAAAAATAATAACAATCATGAATATTATTGTGCATTTAATCACAAAAAAGAACTCAACTGACTAGTACAGGGGATTTGCGGTGCTCCATAAGAGCTGCTCCCTCAGTTTCCTTATCCTATCCAACAGTATCGCCACCGCCGCCCATTTACGGATCAATGCACATTTTAATTTCTCTGTAGCCAATATTACAGATCTAATAATAATACAATAGTTTTATTTTGCATATAAAGGTAACCCGCCACATATTATTATACATAGTTTAATCAATGTAAAAGTTAACGAATAAAAATTAACGGGTCTAGACAACGTGGCGGGTCCAGCTCGTGGACAATACACGTGGCGGAGTACAGTTGGATGATAATTGATATATCGCTGTTATGTTGAAAACACGAAATAACAATTAACACCTTAAGACACGCGCCACGTGTATATTAAGGAACGGTAATGTTGTTTGCTGGATGAAATCGAAGAGCGGATGTCAAGTGGGCCTGGTTTAATTGACCGTCATCGACTGGTGGTTAGTGGTTATTCGCTGTCGGATCGGGCATGCTGAAGGAGCGCATCCGTCTATTATCGGATCTTCTGTAACCATGCGTTTTTATATATTTTTAAAACAAAGATCCTTAATTTAAAAGAAAAAAATATTAGATGAATATAATAGTCAAACGACTAGTCATTCTTATTTTGGCGTTTTGTTAACGGTAGCCTCATTGTTTTAATTAAGAGAATAATCTCTCTCTCTCTCTGTTTAATGCTTAAACCCTGACAATCTCCATTAATAAATCAACCGACCAGAGTCCAGACCTTGCCAGCCTGTCTCGTCTCCTACTCCCACTACTTCTTCTCTCCTTCACTCCTATCCATCCATGGCACTGGCGCCTTAATGCTCTAGATCTCCCTTCTCTCTCTCTCTCTCTCTTTGCATGCGAAAATGTCTCGGTCAAGTACATTACTAGCTGTATTAGCTACACTGCTTCTTCTCTTCCAGATTGGGTCGGCGAGTGACCCGTTTGCCTTCTACGACTGGGATGTGAGCTACAAAACTGTGGCTCCTCTCGGCGTCAAGCAACAGGTTTCTTATTTCCTCCAATTTTTCTCTTTGTTCTTTCTTTGCCAACTAGTTTTTGAAATATTTTATCTCTGAAAATTGGAAAAGGTTATTGCTATAAATGGCGAGTTTCCAGGGCAAATTATGAATGTGACCACCAACTGGAATGTTGTTGTCAATGTTCTTAACGATCTCGACGAACCTCTCCTTCTCACTTGGTAATTTTTCTTAAACCCTTCACATGTATTGCAATATTTTGTTGTAATTTTGCTCATTGATGAGGAATTTGCCCCAAAATGAACAATTATGTCTCTTAAGTTTGTGTAAATTGACCCTCTTGTCCCTCTATCCTTTTTCATTGTAGGAACGGGATACAGAACAGGAAAAATTGCTGGCAAGACGGCGTACTCGGCACGAATTGCCCGATCCCGTCAGGCTGGAACTGGACGTACCAGTTCCAGGTCAAGGACCAAATCGGGAGCTTCTTCTACTTCCCCTCCACCGGCTTCCAGCGCGCCGCCGGTGGATTCGGTGGCATTATCGTAAATAACCGCGACGTCATCGCAGTCCCTTTCGATACACCCGACGGTGACATCACTCTGTACATCGGCGATTGGTACATCAAGAACCACACAGTATAATATAGCACATTTGCGAATTTTTTTAATTTTTATTTTTTTGTTGGGTTAATGTTTTTTGTTGTGTTTAGGATTTGAGAAAGATGTTGGATAACGGCAAGGAGTTGGGGATGCCCGATGGGGTTTTGATTAATGGAAAAGGACCGTACCGGTACAACAACTCTCTCGTACCTGCCGGTATCGATTACGAAACTATCAACGTACAACCAGGTAAACTTAATTAATTACCCTTTTATATACATACCACATAATTCATTTTTTTAATAATAATTTCTCTTCGAGCAGGCAAAACATACAGGGTCCGCATCCACAACGTGGGCACGTCGACTTCGCTAAACTTCCGAATCCAAAACCACAACATGAAGCTAGTCGAAACCGAAGGATCCTACACGGTCCAACAAAACTACACGAATCTCGACGTCCACGTGGGCCAATCATATTCGTTCCTAGTCACCATGGACCAAAACGCTAGCAGCGATTATTATATCGTTGCTAGCGCGAGATTCGTAAACGAAACCATTTGGAGACGCGTCACTGGAGTCGCGGTTCTGCATTATTCGAATTCGAAAGGGGAGGCGTCTGGACCCTTACCTGACCCTCCTCAGGATTTTTATGACAAGACTTTTTCCATGAATCAAGCCAGATCGGTCAGGTCAGTTTTATTTATAATTTTATTTGGGTGACGCTATTGCAAGAGCTAACATGGCTAAATTGACAGCGATTTTTTTTTTTTAATCAAATGATCACTATATCCCTATTTATGGTGATTGATATTTATTATACTTATATACTATTATTTATATCTTCCATGCAAAAATATTTTTCCTAATATTATGAAAAAACCAAATCTAACCAATATATATTAATTTTCATATTTAAATATATATGACATGTTACAATTTAATTGCTTTTTATTGATGAATAAAATTAAGAATAAAAATATTTTTTACATATGAAAGATTTTATTTACATGATTTATGGAAATTTGATAAACTAATAGATAAATGTAAGAAATATCAATCATCAATTCATCATTAACAGGGGTATAACGGTCATTTGATAAAACAAAATTGAAATCGCCTTTTATTTTTACAATCATATAAAATATGGTACTAAAATAATAATTTTATTAGGTGGAATTTGAGTGCGGGAGCGGCAAGGCCAAACCCGCAAGGGTCGTTCAGATACGCATCGATAAACGTGACCGAAGCGTACTTGTTACGAAACGAGCCGCCAGTTACTATAAATGGGAAGCGTAGATATGCTTTGAATGGAATTTCGTACGTGCCTCCAGAGACTCCTTTGAGGCTCGCAGATCAGTATGATTTGAAAGGGGTTTATACGCTCGATTTCCCAACAAGGCCTTTGAAAAGCGGGCCGAAATTGGGCCGATCTGTAATTAACGGAACTTTTAGGGGGTTTATGGAGATTATTTTCCAGAATAATGATACTAGGATGCAGAGTTATCATATGGACGGATACGCTTTCTTTGTTGTTGGGTATGTGTTTATTTGTTTTTATAATTTGATTGGATTTATTTGTAATTTTGAAATAATTTAGGATGGATTATGGCGAGTGGACAGAGGATAGTAGAGGCACTTACAACAAAGGTGATGGTGTTGCTCGTAGCACTGTTCAGGTATACATTATAATAATATATACAACATAAATATATATATATATAGTAATAATCAATTAATCATACAAATATGTTTTTTTAGGTGTATCCAAATGCGTGGACAG
This sequence comes from Luzula sylvatica, assembly GCA_946800325.1. Lineage (NCBI taxonomy): Eukaryota > Viridiplantae > Streptophyta > Magnoliopsida > Poales > Juncaceae > Luzula > Luzula sylvatica. The sequence continues at coordinate 23,538,501 of OX326956.1, forward strand.
CTGTGCTAGCGTCATTGGACAATGTAGGAATATGGAACGTAAGAGCGGAGAATTTGGATGCGTGGTATTTAGGGCAAGAGGTTTATGTGCGCGTTGTGAATCCCGAGGATACTAATAAAACCGAATTGCCAATTCCCGATAATGCCCTCAAGTGCGGTCTCCTTCAAAAGTTTCAAAAGTATGTCTAGTCGTTGCTTACTTTTTATTTTTTTTATATTTATTTTTATTGATTCTAATGATTGCTTTTTTTGTATTTCAGTATGCAAACGCCGCACCACAAAGCAGCGTCGTCATCTGCGATTACAAGTGTGAGAAGCTCATTGGTCGGGCTCGTGCTCCTATTCAGCGCCATTGCCGTATTTTTATGAATATCTGAATTTATCTAGTTTAGTTTGATTTATTTATTTGTGTCGTTCAAGGCTAGAAAATCTGCCTCTTGTTCATATGAGTTTGTGGTTTTGGTAGTGGTTCGGCGTGTTTGGATTAAGTTTCACCCATTTTTAGGTGTCCATTTAATTATGTGTTTGGACTTTGAATATTGTGGTTTTGTTTGTTGTGAACTAACTGAATTGCTGATTAGATTTGTAAGAATTTAGTTCTACTTTTTGCCATGTAGATTTTCGCATATTTATTAATTTGAAACGGCAAATACTTTGTTTTATGGTAGCAATTAACCATACCATAATCAACCATTTAAAATCATAACAACAAATTTATATTTATTAATTATAAATAGATTGTTTTTATGAATACATATTTACAAGAAAATAATGATCTACTTTTGTTCATGGTTTTCTTATTGTCCTGGAAGAAAAGATCATACAATGTAAATGATATTCCAAGAAAAGATCAATACTATGTACATGAACTCATTATTTAAATGATATACATACACACAAGAATGAACAATCAATCTGAAACATAATTATTCAAATGATTTAGGCGCAAAATCAAACAATGCTAATAATCTGATTTCCATTAATAGTTATACAAGAGTTCTAATTAGAATTGTTACAATTCCATCTCATAATTTAACTTCCCATGAAATATTGGAGAAAATCATTTATTAATAAGCTCAAATGATTTTATGGTTATAGCGAAATTCAATATAGTATTTGAAATTAGAAAATTTCAATTGATGTGTATTTCAATGACTGGTTACAAGAGACACCTAGCATAATCTTATGGTTGTGAGAAGAATTTATGAAGATTTAGATTTTCGAATGATCAAATTTACCCACCCCCTATTTTTCACTTATCTTTGATCCCACTCATTAAGCCACATTATCAAGGTTATTCGTGATTATTGACCATTAATTTTTGTATTTCGGTTTCATCATATACATTAATCTTATGGTTGTTATTTTACAAAATGGAAAATAAAAAAAATCATATGATATAAAATAATTTGTATTTATGTTTATTATACATTTCATTTTGATATTATTTATTAAATTAGTTCCACTATTAAGTTTTATATTATTTTATATTTTCCATGGAATTTTGAATCAATAAAAAAAATTACTATATATAATTAATATTGTGTTACTACATGTGCTGTATGATTCATTATTTTAATATTTGATATTGTATGAAATATTATGAACAATGATATAATATTTGTTGTTATGTTTCCATAAAATTGTATTATATCTTATTCTTTTATATTATTATATAATTACACTAATATGGGTATTATTATTTATTTAAAAAATGGGATTTTTCGTTATTATAATGTAAAATAATTGTAAAACATATGAACATAGATAAATGAATTCAAATAACTTTATTTTAAGATGATATTATATTATCATACAAATATATAATTGTATTACAATGAAAAACATAATTTACATGTTCGCCGCGTAGCGCGAGTATTCTCCTAGTATAATATAAATTTGTTCTTATTTTTGAGGAAATTCGACGAGAGCTGGAAATTCCCACCGGAACAATATTTTATGAAAAGAAAAATAAGTTTTTATAGCGGATTTTCTTCCCATACCTATACTTCTTACCATCGGAAATTCTACTTTATCCACCATTTGTATGATATGAATTGTATTAAATATGGCATTATGTCGGACTATTTGTTTTTATTCAGCCATCCACTAATATCTCATTGTAACATCACACTTCTTTCTCTTCTTAAATACTTTTTTATAGTCTTTAGTTTATTGACTCTATAGACATTTTATTATCCATGATTTCGTCTGGAGACGGATCTTAAAAATAGTAAATTTGTGATATATTAGATGTAATGATTTTTATCTCACAAATATGAAGGGATTGATAGGGTTTATACTAGAGTTCGGAAGTTTTAATATTCATGAACTATTAATATCTTTTGTCTCATATATATATATACCTTTTTATCACTAGAATATTATGAGTTCACTAAATTGGTTGGAAATTTGTCATAGAAATAATGTGATGTTTTAGTTCGTATGCACAAATAGCATGATTGATATTTTGAAGAACATAATTTAACGTCCGTAGGTTTGCAAGACTTGAAGGAATGGAACCTTGGATTCGATTATTATTTATTGTTAAAAAAATTAATTTAGTAAGGTTGCCAATAGAAGTTGGTAAATGCCCAGATATACTGTTAAAATGTAAGCCTAATACTTGTAACTGTTGAAGCTTTCCTATGCTCTTTGGTATAACGCCGGTGAGTTGATTATCCCGCAAAGATAGCGATATAAGATTGGTTAGGTTTCCTATTTCCTTTGGAATTGACCTTGACAAACCATTTGCACCCATGTATAGATATTCAAGTTGGGTTGATAAGTTCGCCACATAGCTAGGAAATGTTCCACTTAGGAAATTGCTGGCAAGCGCCAACATTTGCAACTTGCTACAATTTGTTAAAAATCTCAGGAAATCCCAGTCTTTGATGTTTGTGGCTTCTAATTCATTTTCTTCTAGGTTTAAATCTATTGGACAAAGCTTTCCCAACTCAGGAGGTATCCGTCCACTAAAATTATTAGAACCAAGATCAATTTGAATAATAGACGAAGCATTGGATATGGATGGTGGAATCATACCGGTGAAACGATTTTCAGCAATTAAAAAATTTCGGAGATTAGGTAAGTTAGTTCCCATATTAGGAGGCAATTTTCCTTCCATTTTATTTCCTGCTACGGAGAAGTATGTTAGTGATGACCGATTGGCAAATGATTTGGGGATAGTACCGGAAAGGTTGTTACCTGCAACTTGGAAAAATCTCAAGCCAGGATGGAAACCATGTCCCTCAGGAATGATACCCTCTATGTTATTGTACATAATGGAGAAAGAATTCAACGACGAAAGATTATTAAGGGACAGAGGAATAACTCCGTTAAGACTGTTATTAGAAAGATTTATCAATCCGAGCTTCGAGAATGAACCAATCCAAGAGGGAATTTCTCCCACAAGGTGGTTATTCCCAAAATCAATGTAATCAAGATTAGAACAATTCTGAAGGCCGGCAGTGATTATTCCTCCAAAAGAGTTGTTTGAAAGATCCAAATATTCTAGGCGATGTAAAAAGCTTAATGACAAAGGGATCTCTCCGTACAATTGATTTGCTGTGAGGTTGATTTCCCTAAGGAAAGTTAAGTTTCGAATAGAAGGAGAGATAGTACCCGAAAGACCTCAGATAGAAAGGTCTAATGCAGAGACCCTTTTTGGATGTTTGCGACTACAAGTGACTCCTATCCACTCACAATAGTGAATGCTTTCATTCCACGAGTTTAATACATTCAAACCGTTGGTTAGCCCCGCCTTGAATGCTAGAAGTGCGGCCCTATCCATGTCGACTGATCGCACCATGGGAGATTGCAATAGACAGTGCAAAAGAAATAACACTAGTTGAACTCGGAAATTCTTCATGTTTGTCCAAAAAGTTTGATCCACCACAATAAACTGTAAATTAAGTTTTGGATTGTAAGATTTGATGAGAAAAATATAATCATCCCAAATCACGAGCGTAGACGGATTTTATAATTAATTTAAACACTAAAATTTAATCTATCTATTTGTATGTGTGTGTTCCTCTTTCTTCATATACGGTATTTATGATCAAAATCTGCCACTGATGGACACTGATTCCAGGGTTAAAAATAACATTCTAGACGTATTAGCAATTTAAAAGAACTGTAGGGGAACGAGAGCATACCTGAAGTTTAGTATCTTGTATATCTGCAAATGGAACAATATACCCTCAAAGAACACTATCATGCGGATTATATAATCTCTCTCTCTCCACCAAAATGAGTGAACGGCAACTATAGTTTGAAGTCAGCAATCTGCCTCTTACTGGAGGGGATAAGAGAAAATTGAGTAGTCTTTGAATACTAGATGCGTGTTCCAATTTTCAACAATATTGATGTTGAAGTCTGAAAATTAAGAAAAAATATCCACTTTGCCTGGAGCCGCGGGTAATTGGATTGTAATCCTTCAAATCTAGCATACCAACAAACAAGAAATAAGAAACATCATCTTGGTGTGATGGTAGATTATGCCATTATATCTAAAATTAGCCACCATAAACCCGGATTAAAATTTAAATGTCAAATTGAAAGAGAAAACAAGTTACAGGAACAAAAAGATAGAAAAACGCGTACGTTTTTTTTTTTTTTGATAATAAATGGAAAAAACTCGATGGTCCTCCATTTATTTGATGTTAATGAAGATTGAATTCACAATCTCTCACAACATATGTTTTTTTTGTGTCTCTCACTCAACTAAATAGACTATGAGACCATTGACAAAAAAAAAAACGCATAGATAAACATCATATTTTTCTTTATTTATTGAAGAAATATGTTCAAATTTGAACTATTGAATATCTCAATCCAACTGTCAACATTTATAAACAAAGTGGCTTGGTCAGGCGAGCATAATAATTAATATGCGTTGGGTGAAATCAGACTAAGGATTATGATGGAGTTGATCTAATTATTTGAAGGAAAAAAATGAATAGTACACATGTTTTGAAAGTATATATTGAGAAAAAACCAACTTCGGACTCCGCACACGCACGCACGCACACACACGCACCCGTACGCACACGCATGCACACGCACACACACGCACACGCACACGCACACGCACACGCATCCGAGACTTATTTTTAACAACAAATTGGATTTCGGTTTTGATGTTTTAAAACCGAGTAAATTGACTTCGGTTTTGATGTTTTTAAAATCGATTAAATTATTATGCTTTTTCATTATATCAATTAAAAAAATTGATATTATAATATTACAAATAATATAATAATATTCAATTTGATTTATTTCTATATTTTTTGTTAAATAAAATACGAAATTATTACTGATACATTTGCATTTAACGGTTAAAAAATTTCTTATTCGGTTAGGTTCTAAATCGGTTCAAAATTTAATCTGGTTCGGTTTGATTTGATTTGGTATAAGTCTAGTCCGATTCAGTTTTAAATCGATTTGAACTTATTCGTTCGGTTTGAACTGAACCGACCGAATTCTCCTCCCTATCCACGACCTTGTACTGGCTTCGCCTCACACAACACTATTAGAGGTGAAAATCGAACGGGTTGGGTCATTTGGGATTTCGGTTGTTTAGGTAATGCAGGTCGTGGGATCGTTGGTCATTCGTTTGCGGGTCTTTCGGTATCGGGTCATTTCAATTTCCTAGTCATTCGGTTTAAGTCGCTTCGGTTTTCGAGTTGATTTGCTCGAGATTGTTTCAGTCTCCGAGTTGTTCGGTTATGGATCGTTTCGATTTTCGGGTCGTCCGGATTTTGAAAATTTTGTATTTCGTGTCCTTTGGGCCTTGGAAAATTTACTTATCCGGTCAAACGGGTTCTGCACATTTAGTTTTCGAATTTTTATAATTTCCAAACTTTGTTTTCCTGAAATTTAAGGCTTTTTTGAAAAGTTCATATCTCTAGTATATTTACTGAATTTTATGATACGATAATACATGCTCAATTTATTGTGGGAAATGGGATTAGTACAACTGGAAATGAGATTTTTCCAGCCATTTTGAATTTCTTTTTATTTTTATTTTGCCCTATGTGTAATGCAGCACCCAGTGGCGGGGAAATTCAATTATGTGTTCTATTCTAACTGTTATTCGCTCTCATGTACTACAGGTTATCAATTCACCAATACAAAACCTGATCAGTGCGACCGTGCTAACCCACATTAGGCAATACACATTTTTTGTAAAAAAATTGCGACAAATAATTACCATTTGATTAAACATAGAACTATATTGGTACAAAGATAGTTGAAGAAGAAGGAAAACTATTTTTTTTAAGAAAAAAAAAATTTGAAAGAAAATTTTATTCCAAAACTAGGAATCCGAAGATAAATTATATGACAATACCCTAGCCTATGATGTTTACTTAATGGTTCATATTCAATTTTTATTCTAGTAATGCACTAATTCACATTACTAGCTTTTATATATGCATCTCTGATAGAATGCAATTCCAAAGCTGCATCCCTAATCGATTTTCTCTCTGTTGCTGATTGCTTCGAGCACATAAGGCCTATTCTAATAACAGACACTAAGAATATGTGTATCTTGTTCCATGAATCGCCAACTTGGTACTGTTCACTCTGAATTTCTAAATCAGAATCACTTTCAAGAGATATCATATTCGGCTGAACGATATCATGAAGCTGTTCGGGAAAAGCCATCTCCACAAAAGTATGTAAGGTCATACCATCTTTAAACACATCATCAACCGGCTTCCTACCAGTAAACAACTCCAATATGATAATTCCAAAACTATACATATCAGCCTGCATTGAAACTCGACCGCCTTCTCCATATTCTACAACAGAAAGCAATTTAAAAGGTACGTTATATTGTAGATACGAAATAATTTTTTTCTTAATGGTAATTAATTTTTCACACACTGGCAAATGTACATATAAACTGCTACGAGTGCGAAAATTGGAAGTAAGTTAATAATAGCGAGAATGTACCTGGAGCAACATATCCGATTGATCCTCTTATTCCAAGTGAACTTTGGGAATTTATTAATTGCGTATTTGTAGTGTTTGGAAGTAATTTTGCAAGACCAAAATCGCTAACATGAGCTGTGAAGTCCTCGTTGAGAAGAATATTACTTGGTTTTAGATCACAGTGAATTATTGGTGGCTCGCAGTAGTTATGAAGATAATCTACTGCATCTGCCACGTCGACTGCTATGTTCAGTCTTTCAATGAATCTTAACATCCGATCTCGCTCTCCATGCAACCATCTTTCTAGACTTCCTTTAGGCATCAAATCAAGTACCAATGCTTTGAAATCATTATCTTTAAAGTCCGTGCTAGAGCAACACGTTATTATGCTAACGAGATTACGATGACGTATCGTTCTTAAAACATCACATTCAGCCAGGAATGTTTTGGAAGCTCCTTGAATTTCAAGGTTAAACACTTTAACGGCGAGATGTGAAGTTTGTTTGTATTTGAAGGGCAAATTTCCCTTATAAACAGAACCACAACTTCCGTAGCCTAACAAATTGGCGGATGAAAAGTTATCAGTTGCTTTGACCAGTTCGGCATATGAAACTTTGGGATACGGATCCTCCAGTAAAATGGACTTTATTATTTGTTTTTCTCTCGACTTCATTCTTCGGTAGAGAACGAACCCAATAATCGAGAGAGCGATCACAACTATAATTATACTTGATAACACAATTAATAGTTTGAATAACATTGGATTTCTATTCTTGTTGTGTTGGTTAGCACACATAGGTAGATGAAGTTGCGGAATACCTCCACAAAGCCCTGCGTTTTCACTAATCGAGAGACCAGATTTATTGTTGAAAATCCCTTTGGTTGGGACTTGACCCTCGAGATGATTAAATGAGAGATCCAATATAAATAACGAGCTAAGGTTTTCAAGGGGCACAGGAATATGCCCTGATAAGTTATTGTGTGAAAGGTACATCTCTTGCAAGCCGTACATATATGATAATCCTTGAGGTATAGTTCCATAAAAAATGTTATTTGATAGGTTCAACCTTAGGAGACCTCTTAAACTTCCTAGAAACGGAGGTATTGTCCCATTAAACAAGTTAGCACTTAAGTCTAAATACTCTAAACTCTCACAATTGCTAACTGTTTCGGGTAGTTCGCCGTAAAATTTGTTTTGGGATAAGAATAATTGTTCGAGTTGTCGATTACATAGCTCAACTGGAAGTGTGCCCGTTAGTGAATTATTTGCTAAATATAGAAATATCAAAGGTAATATGCTAAGAATGTTCGGGGATAGCCTACCAGAAAGGACATTGTTGGATAGATCTAAATAATTTAATTGTTGCATGTTTGCAAGACTTGAAGGAATGGAATCTTGGATTCGATTATTATTTATATCTAAATAAATACATTTAGTAAGGTTGCCAATAGAAGTTGGTAAAGGCCCAGATATATTATTTCCACGTAAGTTTAATTGTTCTAATTGTTGAAGCTTCCCTATGCTCTTTGGTATAACGCCCGTGAGTTGATTATCCATCAAAGATAGCAATACAAGATTGGCTAGGTTCCCTATTTCATTTGGAATTGAGCCTGACAAACCATTTGCACCCATGTATAGATATTCAAGTTGGGTTGATAAGTTCGCCACATAGCTAGGAAATGTTCCACTTAGGAAATTATTGTCAAGCGCCAACTTTTGCAACCTACTGCAATTTGTTAAAAATCTCAGGAAATCCCAGTCTTCGATGTTTGTTGCCTCTAATTCATTTTGTTCTAGGCTTAGAAATGATGGACAAAGTTTTCCCAACTCAGGAGGTATTCGTCCACTAAAATTATTTGAACTAAGTTCAATTTGAATAATAGACGAAGCATTGGATATGGATGGTGGAATCATACCGGTGAAACGATTTTCACCAATGAAAAAAATTTGGAGATTAGGTAGGTTGGTTCCCATATTATCAGGCAATTTCCCATCTAGTTTATTCTTAGGTATGGCGAAGTATGTTAGTGATGACTGATTGGCAAATGATTTGGGGATAGTACCGGAAAGGTCGTTAGCCCCAACTTCGAGAAATCTCAAGCGAGGAAGGAAACCAAGTCCCTCAGGAATGGTGCCCTCTAAGTTATTGAACATAGTGGAGAAATAACCCAATGACGAAAGATTATTGAGGGACAGAGGAATAACTCCGTTAAGACTGTTATTAGAAAGATTTATCAATGTGAGCTTCGAGAATGAACCAAGCCAAGAGGGAATTTCTCCTACAAGGTGGTTATTCGCAAAATCAATGTAATCAAGATTAGAACAATTCTGAAGGCCGGCAGTGATTATTCCTCCAAAATAGTTGCTTGAAAGGTCCAAATATTCTAGACGATGTAAAAAGCTTAATGACGAAGGGATCTTTCCGTACAATTGATTTACTGTGAGGTTGATTTCCTTAAGGAAAGTTAAGTTTCGAATAGAAGGAGAGATAGTACCTAAAAGACCTTGCATAGAAAGATCTAATACAAGGACCCTATTGGGGTGCTTGCGACTACAAGTGACTCCTATCCACTCACAATAGTGAATGCTTTCATTCCACGAGTTTAATACACTCAAACCGTTGGTTAGCCCCGCCTTGAATGCTAGAAGTGCAACCCTATCCATGTCGACTGATCGTACCATGGAAGATTGCAATAGACAGTGCAAGAAAAATAACACTAGTCGAACTCGGAACTTCTTCATGTTTGTCCAAAAAATTTGATCCACCAAAATGAACTGTAAATTAAGTTTTGAATTGTAAGATTTGATGAGAAAAATATAATTATTCCAAATCATGAGCATAGGCTGATTTTATAACTAAATACTAACACTTAATCTATCTAATTTGTATGTATGGATTCCTCATTCTTCATATACGGTATTTATGATAAAAATCTGCTGCTCATCGACATTGCTCACTACTCTAAAGATCCAGATTCCAAGGTTAATAGTAACATTCCAAAAGTATTGGGTGTGTTAGCTAGCGCAGTTTTGTATAGTTACAGGAAATTAATATTGTCTTGAAACTAATATGTGAATATCAAGAAGCTATGATAGCAGAAATGTACAAAAACTATTAGCGTACGATATTTAAAAGGTGTTTGATGAAAATTATTGAATTGGATTTAGCAAGTGAATAAAATATTTTTGAATTATATATTTTTTAATGAAATTCTATAACTATCATATTGAATTCTCAATCATATCAAAATATTCTAATTATGTCATATAAATGAATCCTACCAATAATTTACAATTAATATATTTTAAATAATACAAACGAAAGAAAAATATTTGGTATATAATTTCAATAAATTCTTCAGTTAGCACCAACAAATATATGTAGTTCAGAATTTGTTGTTCTCATATTTACTGGCTTATTATATTTTTAAATACATTAACGCAAAAAAATAAATTATTGTGAAAAGAATACCAATATTTTATTATGATGGAAAATAATTGAATTAAAACTAAAATATTCTCTTACACAACTTTGAAAAAGGAAAGTCCAAAATAATAAATAGTATTGTGTAAAATAATAAATAGTATATGTGAGAGGCTAACCTACTTAATTAAGTATCAAAATTTTGATGCTTAATGTTTTCACCATTGAATTTGCATTGAAATTTGTGTATTTAATGATGTGCATACAATTTCATGATCACCATAAAAACACATATCTCAATGCAAATTTAATGATAAAAAATATTAAGTACAAAATTTTTATGTGTTGTGTGTGTGTGTGTGTTGTGTGTTGCAATTAAGAATAATTTTACAACTAGAAATTTATTTTATCCAAACTGCATTTTTCACAACGAAGCCGGATGTAAGTTCTGAAAATCAAAGAAAAGCGTTCGGATTTGATCCCAAACCAGAGATTAACCGTTAAAACTCGAAATCACAAATAGGTCACCCAATACTAGTTATGAGGCAAAACTCAGCAAAATCTACCATTTCTAAACAATGACCGAAGAGGCCCTAATTTAAAAAAAACAGGAGAACAAAATCTACCGTACCTGATGTTTAGTATCTTTTTAGATCTGCCAATGAAACAATATTACTCCCAAAGAAGAGTATCATGATTCATGCGGATTATATCTCTCTCTCTCCCTCTCTCTATCTGCGTGTCTGTCTCTTTCTCTGTGGAAATTTGTGTTCGTGTATGTCTCTTTCTCTTGTGGAATTTTGTCTTCTTTTTTTAGTGGAAAATTGTGTATTTCCACTTGACATACATAATTCTTATATTCTAATTAACATACATAATTACCATGATAATTTAAAAAGCACATAATAAACGATGAAACAATATTAATTTAATTTAGTAAATGAAATTAATATTAATTATTTGTTAATTATACGATACGTGTTGGTATCGTGTTAATTAAATGTGATATTTAAGATATAAGAAATTTTGTGGTAAAATGTGGGGACACATAACAACTAAATCGTTAATTTTTTTAACATATTTATAAAACCTGTTGGATTATTTTTTTCTAATTAATTTATCGGGTTCTTTAAAACCAAGTGGTAACGGATTTTTAAAATTCGGTATTAATTAATTTTGAACTATTTTTCAGAATCAGATTATTTTTCCAAATATTATTTCTGACAAGTCAGTACTTAAAATGCAAAGCAAATTTATAGACTTGTCAAGACAACTAAAATGAAAGAAGATTTGGCAATTATTAATTTGGTCTTTTACCTTGACTTGTCAAGATTGGAGACTAGTCATTGGAGCTTCCAAGCTCCAATGACTAATTAAATATTAATATTTGGCAATTACATTAATTTGGTCTCACTACTAATCGAAGAACATATAAACAAGAATTAAATTAACAGTACACAAATCCAGGCGATGCCACAACTTATGTAAGGCCGGACAGGATTGTCATTTTCGACGGTCTTTGATCAAAATAATTAGACTAATTAAATATTAATATTATTTTAATTTAATAAAATTCTTTTATAATATAAATTTATGACAAAATATATTCTAACTAATATATAACTAACAAAACAATACTCACTATATTACACAGATTAAGTAAAAAGTATATGGACCAAGACTACTTGATATGTATTTTTTCTATAATATATAGGCAGGTGCAGATTCTAGTACGAGCCAGGAGAATGGTAGCCTGCTAGAATTTTGCCGAACAGTATATATATTTAATGATTAAGTATATTTTATCAGTATAACAATGTAATATTTAATGTTTGTCCTTGAAAAAATAAGGGGGAATTTCATGTATGTCCTTCCAAAAGTTTAAAATATCATATTTGTCCCTCTAAATATACTAATTTCAAATTTGTCCTTTCAAAACAAAAGAAATAACAAATTTGTCCTCCCAAAAATATAATGTTATCAAATTAATCCACTTAAAACTAATATATTATCAAATTTGTTCAATCCGTTAACTTACCATCTAATTAACCATATTTGTAAATTATTAATTGTAATTAAATCACAAATCATAACTTTCAATGACAAAAATACCCTTCTTAACATAAAAAATTCTACAGCTCATGAACCCTCCTTTTTCTTTTTGGATTCATGTCCTTTCCTCTACTCACTAGCGAGTCAAGGCCTCTTATCACCTCTAACAGTTCGCCCTCCACCTTCATGCTCTTGCCCAACAACTCACTCGTCCTCCACTTTCATGGCCTGTCGAGTAGCTTTAGTAGGAGAGTTGCCGCCCGCCTAGTCTTGTCTGAGTGTTAAAATGAAGCACTTAAACTGATTATTACTTTATAATTAACCACTAAAAGAACAACAAATTGAAAGAAATATGAACAAAACAATGAAAAATGAGAACAATTACAATACTTACATAACCCTTGGGAATTTGTTGGCATTAAGATTCACTGGCACATTGCTCCATCGAGTGATTGTAATTGTGCAGATTGTACTCGTCGTAATAACAATAGTTACGAAACTTTGAAAATCAAACCCTCATATCACAGAAAAGATGGGTGAGAGGATAATATTTGCATATATTCGGAATTGAGTTTTATTTAGCTTTAAGTCAAACCTAATTCATCCTAATGGGCCATTGATTGAATCTGATTTATCTATAATTAATCTTTGTTTACTTTAATTTGTCACCTATTAATCTTTATTAATTCAATTGACCGTATTATAATCTCAAATAACCTAACTTTAGCAGAATGGATTCGTAGCTGATCCTAATTCAGTCACAATGAACCAAATTCCATTTAATTTTGCTCCAATTAATTCATTTAATATATAAATTCGGAATTGATCAAATTCTGACGGTTAATTTTGCTCAAATTAATTCATTTAATTTTTCCTCTAGATAATCCATCGAGAAAGGACATTTATAATCGATCAAATTCAACCAGAAAATCATGATATCAAACAAAATCAGCAAAGAAATACGTACCTGACATGAAACGAGATGAATCCTCCTCCTATTTCGAGCTCCATCTTCGTATGGTTCTAGAGAAACAATCGGCGACTTCGTGCCATCTGCGTAGTAAGATACATAAGATACAGAGTAGATCGAAGAGATGTTGATTCAAGAGAGTGAGAGAGAAGTTTTGATCGTGATTTATCAATGAAGATGGGTCAGTGTGATGGTGAAGGGCAAATGAGTCATTTCACAAGCTTCCTGTTAAACTTAACGAGATAACCCTTATCTACTTAATTTGATATTAGTTGAGATTTAGAAGGTTAAATTTGATATTAACATTTTTAGAAGGACAAATATGATATTTTGAGTTTTTTAAGGGTCATACCTGAAATTCCCCCAAAAAATAAAATCATACCTACAAGTTTTTCATTTTGTCTTCCCAAAAATCTTCCACCCTATATAAATAAATATAAAATATAACCATATATAAGTAAATATAAAATATGCCGTGAACAAGAAAATATTAAAATATTATGTATATCCATACAAAAAGTATTCTTTGAAAAAAGAATCAATTATATAGAAGAGATTATTTGTTACTCACCTATTTTCGATCGGTTTTGCGGAGTTTTGTATCCATGGGCTCTTTGAGTCCTGGATGAGTTGTCATGAGTGGCTAAACCGGCACGCTTTGGACGGAAAACATTTACCCACATCCTTATTTTGGACCCAACTTGTGCAATTTTCTTGTGCAACATCATCATTTTTTTTTTTAACATCATGACTTTTCTATTTAACCATTGATTATAATATGTGGCAACATTGAGACCATTGATTAATCATTGATTTTTTATAAATATTTTTTCTTTGTAGCCATTTAAGTGTCCCTTATTTTACACTATGTTTTAAGGATTTTTAGAAAATCACATCATCATATATTAATGATGTGGACTACTTTTATTAGTTAGGTTCACGTTAGACTAAATTTATTCATTGTTTATCATTTCACATGAGTTTACATGACCAAATGTGAATACAATGGAAGATGAAAAGTTAACATATGAAATAATAATAACTTAATATATAATATTATGAACATACAACATATAGTACTATTATTTTCATAATTTTAATTGCAAAATCCATCAAATTTATCCGTTTTGATTTTCTCTTTATTTTACAATCCATATTAGTATAATTCATACATACCATTTTCCATAATTTGAATTTGTAAAAATATTATGTAAAAAATGCAATGCAAAAAGTGCATTTTTACAAATAATAATTTTAATTATTTTATTTGCATAGAATTTTAAATATTGATATTTATTTTTAGAAATTACAACTATACTAATATCATATAAAACTAAGTTGATTATATTTGTGTTTTTAATCAAATAAATTTAATCTTATTTGCTTTGAAAAATAATATATATAAAAATAGTTTATCCATCGAAAAAAATTAAATTTATTAACACTTACAAAATAGTAATGTTAGTTTTAAAAATATAAAATTAACAAAACTCATATGACTTAAAATAATTTATATTTATGTTATGCTAAACTAATTTTTTATATTAGTTATTAAATTACTTTCACTATTAATTTTGATATTATTTATAATTTTCATTGCATTTTGTATCAATAACAAATTATTAGTACTTGATAATTAATTATATGTTACTACGTATGTTGTGTGATTTATTATTCATAATTTATAGTTCTCATTGTATTTTGAATCAATAACAAATTATTAGTACTTGATAATTAATTATATGTTACTACGTATGTTGTATGATTTATTATTTTTTACATTTGATATTGTATGAAATATTGTGAACAACAATGATATAATATTTGTTGTTACATTTTTGTGTAAAATCATGTTATACCTCATATATTATTATTATACAATCACATTAATATAAGTGTTATTACTTGATTAAGAAAATGAAATTTTGTGTCATCATAATGTATAATAATTGAAAAATTTATACATAATCACTAACAAATTAGTTAGAATAATTTATACTATGAAATGATATTATCAATCTCATCATATTTATAAGTACTTTATATTGTGATAAAAACATAATTAACATCATCTCCCCGTAGCGCGAGTATTCTCCTAGTTACATTATATATTTTTAATGTACATCGCATAATCACAAGCAGATGCGGAACAGAAACAAATTATAGGGGGACCCAAAAAGCCAAATGATTACTTGAGTAAAAATTGAAGGAAATACAGCTATATATAAACTAGAAGATTGTACACATGAGGATAGATGAACGTGCGCGTTCGTCGAAACGATTGGATATATAATAAAATTATGCAAATCTGACATAAATTACACATTCCGTCAGGACGGACAGGTTGGTCCGTCGAGACGGACGAATCGTAATAATGTGGAAGCCAATCTATGCGTATAGCGTCGTGACGGACTGGTTCGTCCGTCATGACGGAGTTGCATCACGACAGACTGGTTGGTTCGTCATGACGGAGCAGAATGATAACGAATATCTCAGTAAATGTGATATGTCCGTCATGACGGACCATGTTGCGTCACGACGGACTGTAGTCCGAATTCTGAGTTGACAATTTTATTTGATGCTCATTAATTCTCTAAGTAATGGGGGTGATTATTATAAGATCTGTATATCTTTCTTCGCTCTCTATCATTCTGTATTGATATTATTTTGTTCTTGTGAGACAAGTAAAGAGGAGAGAAAATCATCATTAGAGAGATTTTAAGCAACCTTGTCACGGATTTTGGAAGAATCTTGTGGAACCAAAAGACGAGGCTCGAGATGGATACGAGTAGAGAGATTTCATCTGAAATTTTTCTTTGTGATCAAGCGAAAGGAAGGTGGAGGACGAACCGAAATTAATCCGGTTGTATACGACAAATCGGCGCTTCATCGACGGTGTCAAATCGTGCGGACGTGTGTTACCGAGGATCGGATCAGCAAGAAGAGAAACTACAAACGCGTGTCAATTCTGAAGGGGAATATCCCCGGCCCCGGGCCCGCGCAGCGGATATGTAGGCCCGGTCCGATTCCCCGATTCCCGAGATCACGCCACGACTTCGAGGGTACGATGTAAATAGAAGGTTAGATCCATACCAGTTCCAAATTGATGGAACACGAAGGGTTGATCGCTGCCTCCTATTCCTCCGGTCACGTTGGTGACTTTACGCGCGTCCCACACCGTGCGTCCTTCACCGTTCGTTCCCGTTCTTCGATCCTTCGGTTCGATCACAACGGAGAGCCCCAAGTGTTGCTCCTCCACACGTATCCACCTTGAGTCGGAAGACGCCGGACACGGATACACCTGCCTAGACGATGTATCGGTGCACTTGCTTGATCTCAATCGATTCTCTATTAATCTCTCTTCGTGCCTTTTCACTCACAAAAGATCAAATCTGAATTTGCTCTTTTCTTGTGTCTTGGGCAGAATATTGCTTTGAATTACTTCTGAATTCCTTTTTGAAGATGAGAGAGAAAATCCTATTTATACCTAATAGGATAAGGATTAGCCAAAATGCATGTATATCCAATATACACCCTTTCACACAGAAAACTGTATGAACCTGTTCAGTATTCTGTCCAGACGAAATTGATAAATTTCTCTGACAGAAAATCAACCAACACGAAAGTTGTAGATAATCTTATTATCTACTCAACCCAATTTGGCCCCCCAGGCCAATTGGAGTTCGTATGCAAAAGTTATGACTGTTTTACTAACTGTATGTCATACTGTTGTACCCTTTCGGTATTTCACAGAAACGACACTTATACTTCGTTCATATGAAATATATTTCTATATGAAGGTTGTAGATAATCTCATTATCTATCTAACCCAATTTGAACCATTCTAATTGGATTTTCCCACTGAAAGTTATGGCCACGAATGTACGACTACATTCGTTTATCCTTGTGTACACTTTTACGGTTGATCCGAAACTGTATTTCTTTCAGTCTCCCACTCAATTTCAGATCTACCTAAAAGGTACTCATGCATATCCAATACGCACGATTTTAGAGAATATAGCTCGCGTATCAAATACCAAGCTATGCACATCCAATGTGCCGATTTTATGATCAAGCCCGACTTAGTACGACTCGTTGTGTGACCATGTAGGTTCGACTTAACGATGGCAGTAGGTTGTTTCCAATGCCTACAAACTCATGAGCGGGATCTAGTCACTCCATCATATCTACCCATGTTAAACGAAAAATGATTGTGATCATTGTGCCTATCTCGAATAGCGGTTACTAGTTCTCTTGTTTACGATATCCGTTAATCAAAAGGCACGGTAATAGTCATCCTTATAATTTGATTAACTATACTTATTCCCCGATTCCGAGTTGAGTTAACAAATTTCAATCGATATTAACCATTAATATCATTGACTGTGGCCACAGTTTTCGTTAATCGACTCATCGAGCGGCGCCTAAGAGATATCTCTTCCTTTCGGAATAAACAATTCCTATCTTGGAGACTCACATTGAATTCCGTGTTTCGGACAATACCCAATGATGACCCTTTTAACTCCCTGTTACGGTGAGCGTAAGATCATATCAAAGCATTGTGTTACGCACGTAACGCAATCAATGATCCCCTCAAGTATGAAGAATCTAAAACCCCATCCGTCGCAAGTCCATCTATAATAACTAAACCATGTCATGGTCTCGCGGCGTCGGTCATATCCAATATATGTAACCTAACATATATCTACGTTCCCGATTCGACAAACACCTTTGTCCCATGATTAGCAAAACATAATCATCTCCTCGACAAACGTACTAGTGTACGCGTTCAGTCTATTATCCAATAATAGAAATGCTTCTCTCTTAAGCAAGCTGATTCGCGACTAGGGATGTTTAGAAATGACACTTTAAGTGTGACGATTTCGCTGCACATGGTCCTCAACTATGTCGACGTCCACACAAGTTCAAATCAAGGTTCATGTAACAATCATATTACACAACCCAGCACACAATTTTCATATAAGATAGATGCAAAAATGAAAAAATTTTAAAATTCTGAAATTGCATTACTATAAGATAAGTTTGGGGTGATACAACGTTTACTAATCTATTAGACTAATCTCGTCCTACGAAACTATCGTTTTAGATAACTAACTACTCTCTTCCTCCTCTAGGTATCTCAAACCTATAGCTTTCGCATGATAATCGTGCTTAGCTTGCGAGAGTGGCTTAGTAAACGGGTCCGCAACATTCCTGTCAGTTTCAATCTTCTCAATGATCACATCCTTCCTTTGCAAAATCTCACGGATCAAGTGAAATTTTCTGAGTATGTGCTTGGAGCGGTGATGTGCCCTCGGTTCCTTGGATTGTGCTATTGCGTCCGTATTGTCGCAATACACAACTACAGGTTCCGAGATGCTCGGGACTACACCAAGCTCCGACACAAACTTCTTGATCCAAACCGCCTCCTTTGCTGCTTCGGAAGCCGCAATATACTCCGATTCAGTTGTAGAGTCTGCTATCGTGGGTTGTTCGGAACTCTTCCAAACTACCGCTCCACCATTTAGACAAAACACGTATCCGCTTTGTGATCGAAAGTCATCGACACATGTTTGGAAACTGGCGTCGGTATATCCATTGATGACCAACCCGGATGTCTTTCCACCATAAATTAGAAATTGATCCTTAGTTCTTCGTAAGTACTTAAGGATGTTCTTAACCGCGATCCAATGCATATCCCCTGGATTAGATTGGTAACGCGAAACGACGCTCAATGCATACGACACATCGGGGCGCGTACAAATCATGGCATACATAATTGATCCAACCGCCGAAGCGTATGGAACAATACTCATCGCATTCTTATCTTCGCTCGATGTCGGACATTGAGCTTTAGAATACGATATGCCACTCGACATTGGAAGAAGTCCTTTCTTCGAATTTTGCATTGAAAACCGTTTCAACACTTTGTCGATGTACGTGCTTTGACTCAAGCCGAGTAACTTCTTGGATCTATCTCTATAAATCCTCACGCCTAATATATAAGCGGCCTCGCCCAAATCTTTCATAGCGAAACGAGTATTTAAATACTTCTTAACATCCGTAAGCATCGAAATGTCGTTTCCTATGATCAAGATGTCGTCTACATATAGTACAAGAAATACTACGCGGCTCCCACTAACCTTCTTGTATACACAAGGTTCTTCTACGTTTTCACGAAATTATATTCTCGTATAACTTCATCGAAACGTATGTTCCAACTCCGAGAAGCTTGCTTCAATCCATAAATGGATCGTTGCAACTTGCACACTTTATTCGGACTCTTCGAATCGACAAAACCCTCGGGCTGTGTCATGTACACATCCTCTTCTAAGTTCCCGTTAAGGAATGCAGTTTTGACATCCATTTGCCAAATCTCGTAGTCATAATACGCAGAGATAGCAAGTAAGATCCGTATGGATTTAAGCATAGCTACTGGTGAAAACGTTTCTTCATAGTCGACACCATGAATTTGTTTGAAACCTTTCGCCACAAACCGTGCTTTATAAGTGTTGACATTCCCATCCATGTCGGTCTTCTTCTTGAAAACCCACTTACATCCCACTGGTTTAACCCCGGGAGGTGGATCAATCAAGTTCCAAACTTGATTATCGTACATGGATTGAATCTCGGATTTCATGGCAGTTTGCCACTTATCGGAATCCTCGCTTTTCATAGCCTCGCGATAAGATGTCGGTTCATCATCTATGAATTCGACTTCATCGTCATTTGCCACGATAAAACCATATCGTATAGGCTCTTGACGAATCCTACCCGATCTACGAACTGCGCCTTGTGCACTTGACTCCGGATCCTCAACATTTGAGAAAATCGGATCAGCGTTCATCGGTTCAACATTCGTTTGCGGGTCTCGAATTTCTTCAAGATCTATTTCAGTCCCATTCACTCGCCTAGAGATAAAATCCTCCTCAAGGAAGACTCCTCTTCGAGCTATGAAAACTTTATTTTCGATTGGAAGATAGAAATAATATCCTTTTGTTTCCTTAGGATACCCGACAAATAAACATTTTTCAGATTTGGGTTCGAGCTTATCCGAAATCAATTTTCGAACATATGCTTCACAACCCCAAATCTTAACAAAAGACAACTTTGGAGAATTTCCAAACCACATCTCATATGGCGTCTTATGTACCGATTTAGAAGGTATGCGGTTCAACAAGAAAGCCGCTGTCTCAATGGCAAATCCCCAAAACGATTTTGGAAGGGAAGTTTGACTCATCATAGATCGAACCATGTCTAACAAGGTCCTATTCCTCCTCTCGGACACGCCATTCCATTGTGGCGTTCCTGCCGGAGTCCATTGTGGAACTATTCCACAATCTTTTAGATGATCTTCAAACTCATAGCTCAAATATTCGCCACCTCGATCCGATCGAATGGCTTTAATTTTCTTGCCAAGTTGATTTTCAACTTCGTTTTGAAACTCTTTGAACTTTTCAAAGGTCTCCGCTTTAGTACGCATCAAATAGATATATCCATATCTACTATGATCGTCCGTAAACGTAACAAAGTATCGATAGCCTCCTCTTGCCTCGATGCTCATCGGTCCACACACATCGGAATGTATGAGTTCCAATAGATCGTTGGACCGCTCTCCGACCTTGGAGAACGGCGCCTTAGTCATCTTGCCAAGTAAACAAGATTCGCAATTCCCAAATGAATCCAATTCAAATGAGTCTAGCATTCCATCTTTATGGAGTCTAGCAATGCGTTTCTCATTCACATGACCGAGACGACAATGCCAAAAGAAAGTCCGATTATCAACTTTAGATTTAATCCTTTTTGCATTAACGTTATATATAGACTTATTATTACCGTGATCGAAATCCAACACATAAATACCATTTTCTAACAGAACATTTCCATAGATAATAGAATCCTTACATATCGAAAACTCATTATTCCTAATAACGAATTCATAGCCATCATTGGCCAGTTTGGACACACTTATTATGTTCTTACATAATGTCGGTACATAATAACAATTATTTAGTACTAAAATAAGTCCACTAGGTAAAGTCAAATTAACTACTCCTACGGCAAACGCAGCAACTCTTGCTCCATTCCCGACGCGTAGATCGACTTCACCCTTTTCCAACCTTCGACTATTTTGAAGAACCTGCATATTTCGACAAATATGAGTCCCACAACCGGTATCCAATACCCAATTAGTCATAGTTGAAATATTAACTTCAATAACGTTAATACCTGAGAGGCCGGTCGCTGAAACCGCCTTGCCCTTCTTCACCTCCTCGAGGTAAGACTTGCAATCGCGCTTCCAATGTCCAGCCTTGTGACAATGAAAGCACGTCTCATCCTTGGATTTCTCCTTTCCCCTTTTATTCGGCTTCGAACGTTTCTTAGCCGAACCGCCCTTGGACTTTGATCTCTTACGATCCTTATTCTGAATTGTGAGAACATTTCCGTCAACTCTTGCCCTGTTCTCTCCGGACGACTTTAACGTCTCCGATTCAAAATTCTTGAGCATTCCGTGAAGCTCAGGGATCGTCTTATCCATCGAATGCATGTGATAGTTAGTCACGAACGGAGAAAACATTGGAGGAAGTGCACACAAGATCAAATCTTGTTGCATAATCTTCGACAATTTCTCTCCTAGCTTCTCAAGACGGTCTATGAGAGCTTGCACCTTCAAAACGTGAGAGCTAACCGAAGACCCCGAAGGCATCTTGCAGTTTACCAACTCTTTGAGCGCACTGAACCGTTCAATACGCTCCTGCTCTTGGAACATTTCCTTGAGCACAACGTCTATGATGTGCGCATCCGAGTCCTCAAACTTCTTTTGAAGACTAGCGTCCATACATGCCAACATGAGGCACGTAACATCATTTGAGTCCTTCTTAAGTTTCTCAAACGCGGCCTTTTCTTCGGCCGTAGCATCGGGGCCCGGTTCCACTAGTTCCGTATCCAATACGTGACTCTTGCCCTCTTGCCTGAGAACTATTCTCAGGTTTCGGTGCCAGTCAAAGTAGTTCCGACCCACTAGCTTATCCTTTTCTAAAGTCGATCTAATCGACATGGTGTTGGTGTTACTAGAAGACATGATCTACAAATGAAGTGAAAGATTGATTACTAACGTTGCGTACTTATCTTATAGGACTTATATGATGATTATATGATAGTGTTATTTTATCGAATCGATAACCCTCATACCGATACGGGACTCCAAGTCCATAACACTCAAGACCCATATTTTACGATCCTCCCATAAGTGACTATGGCCGACAAATGAGATCTCGATATTTTAGGTAGGATTAAATCCAATCGTATCCAATACGACTCTTGAACCTTTATAGGATTTCGGTGATGGATCGTATCCAATACAATCCCAGTTCCGTGTGTGCATCCTATCTATGCCCCGAACTCCAATCGGATTGGCTTGGACGGTTAAGTCATAACCATATCCATCGTATCGTTCAATTGAACTACTCACGTGCCCGACTATGGCCTGAAACCACGTGAGTCCCCAATTAACGCTTACCACCCGCACCAATATATACAATAGTACGTGCCCGCCTATGGCCTGAAACCACGCACTATGTCATATCAATCTCGATGGTTGTTGATATGGAAGGCATTTCCATGACTTAAATATTATGAGGGATCATGCCATTGCATGTTTCTAAATCCGTGACATAATCCAATTATATCACTATCACAAGATTTTCATAAATGCATATGTATTTATTTGGGAGTCTAATTATTCTAAATAATTATCTAATTATATGCTAGTATGATTGATGCCGATCAAATCGATATAAAGAACTCAAAATTCCAAGTTGTGTAGCCAAAGTTATCACGAAAACAAAATCAGCAACCAGAAACCAGTCCGTTGTAACGCAACATAGTCCGTTACAACGGACCTCCAGTATACTTGGCACTCCGTTACAACGGAAGTCCAGTCCGTTACAACGCTATTTATTTCGGAGTTTGGCCAAATTTTGCCAGAAACATGTCCGTTACAACGCAACCTAGGTCCGTTACAACGCTATTTTCTGCAAACTTTCGTCCAAATTTCCAGAGACCAGTCCGTTACAACGCAACATACAGTCCGTTACAACGGACCAACTGTGTAGAGCTCCGTTACAACGGACCCAGTCCGTTACAACGGACTCCAATAGACACCCTAGGCTTCCCCGCAACCTCGTATCAGATACAAGGTCCGTTACAACGGACTCCAAGTCCGTTACAACGGAATATGCAGTTTTCACGGTCCTCCTCACATCCCCGCATCCTATACAGGGTCCGTTACAACGGACACCAAGTCCGTTATAACGGAATATGTGTTTTTTCGAAAAATTCTCAATTTCCTGTATCTGCTACAGTGTCCAAGTCCGTTATAACGGAATTGGGTGTGTTATTAATAAATCAGCAACCAGAAACCAAGTCCGTTATAACGGACTATGCGATTTTTGCACTGCTGTTTTCGCTCGTTTCCAAAACGATCAATCATGAAATCTTTTCACGATTATTCCTAGATACTCTCAATCAACTATTGATCGATCTCTAGCGAATTTCACTTGTGATTTTAATGGAATTTGACATTCTAAATATGTAACATCATGCAAACGGGTACGAACTTTGATAACCCGTGCGTATATCTAATATACGACTATGATTCGACCCTCGAATCGATGGCGATCGCTCTGATACCACTGAAGGGGAATATCCCCGGCCCCGGGCCCGCGCAGCGGATATGTAGGCCCGGTCCGATTCCCCGATTCCCGAGAATGGAAATTCCATGTAATGTGATCTTAACATGCCTATTTCCAACTTGGTCCTCCTAAAAATTAATTTAGTGAGACCCTTGAAGCCACCTCCTTTAATAACTTAATGAGACAAACTGTCTTCTTTAAAACCGTATTTGAGACAAACTGTCACTTTTAATACCTTATGAGACAAACCGTCTCCTTTAAACCGTATTGAGACGAACCTAGTTTAAATAAGAGTAAAGTGATAAATATAACTTTAATTGTGCGGAATAACCATAATACCGAATAAACTTGAAAACTTTATACCTTTATCTAGGAGTGTTCAAACGGTTCGGTTTATTTGGTTACCGAACCGAACCGATCAATTTTGGTTTATTTAGTTCGGTTTAGTGGATTATTTGGTTCGATTTGGTTTAAAATTAGTGTTATTCGGTTTTTATTGGTTCACAAAATTGAACTGACCATTATAATTATCACGGGACATGCAAAAATATACGGTACAACACAAATTTTGAATGCGTAAAATATTTGAATGAATTATGTTCATAATAATGTGATTTTGTAGGTTTTAAATGATATATTTAGTCCTTTTATTAAAAAAATTTGGTGAAATTTTGCATTTGAATACTAAATACTAGGCAATTTTAGTTAATGATTATGTTGCATTGATATATGTTGGTTTTTTGGTTATTAGTTTGAACTGGTTACTTTTATTTTATAAATTTGAACATTCTTTTCATTAACTATTATATGTGGTAGTTTGAAATTGATTTTTGTTATTTATATATATGAAAGTGGTAGAATTTATATTGTATAAATTGGTTACACTAAATTTTTGTTTGGTTTGGTTTAAACCGAATAAACTAGTTAAACCATTTGGTTTAACTAGCTGGTTCGGTTTTAGTTCGGTACAATTTATTTTGTCGGTTCGGTGTAAATTTAATTTGGTTCGGTTTAGATATGTTTTAATTTAAATGGTTCTGTTTGAACGAAACTGACAATTTGAACACCCTTACCTTTATCATATGTCTATGACATATATTTATGTCACGTGTCTATATTATATTAATTGTACACAACATTTACTCCCACTAGAACTGAATATCTTTAACAGAAATTACACCCATAATAAGCAACGTCTTGCTTACATAACCTTTTGGGTAATTATATCTTATTGGAGTTTGTACCAAAATATATGATAGACAAATATTACTCTGACTTTCTTTACTTTCTCCCAAGTAAATAATAGTATATTTAATAATTAACAAAATTCGTCTCAAGACCAAATAAGATGAGTTCGTTATAAAACCAAAATTATATACCAATGCCAATGTTCTTGAGATGTCTAAGTTCGTCTTTTAGGCTAAACAAAATTTGTAGCCGGTATCCCCCCCCCCCCCCCCCCCCCCCCCCCCCCCCCCCCCCCCCCCCCCCCCCCCCCCCCCAAACTTTATCATATGTACTTGGGACCAAATTTACACTTATACCCACAAGCATCTTTTCACAAAAACATACCTTATGAGCCTCCTAATGTGGATCTTCTAGTTCAGCCCATCATAGAAAATAGAAGTACCACCCATAATATTCTACACATCAAAGACCCACAACATAACTGACACATTTAATGCTTAATTTTATAACTATAATTGATCACTCTGTTATAAGCATTAAAATAATAATATTACAACACATAATATTTTATATATAAGTCTAATGTTGAAATAATGTTCCAACATGTAGTAGATGTTGGTTCAAATTTTCTAGAGTTTGATTATCTCAAAATAATGTCGATACTACTAATCAATTTGCATAAATGACAATTATAGAGATAAAAAAAATGTAGCACTCAAAATAATCAAAAGATGAAGCAAGACGTACAAGGACGATCAAAGGCAATAAAGACTCAAGACATCGAAGATTAAGTTGAAGATTTCGCAAGTTGGGATATCAAATCATCACCTCAAATATCCAATAGGTATTCCTAAACTTGCCTTTGGAATAATTAAACTCAAGAAAATAATTTGGAAATATTCAAAACAATAAAACCAAAGTAAAAACTGCCGTAAGTCATGGTGCGTCATGACGCACAATAATCACCGTCAAGATGCACCCAAAGATATACTTAGTTTTATTATGAAGTGCGTCATGACGCAAAATAAACACCGTCATGACGCTATTAAGAGATAATGTGTCTTGAACGAAATAGCGTCATGACGGACCAATCCATGCGTCATGACGCTAGAACAACTCTTTAGAAAAATATTGTACAGTCCGTCATGACGCACTGACCATGCGTCATGACGGACCATGTACACATTCAAGGGTTAGAGCGAACGCTCAATTATACATGCTACCGTCATGATGCATGTTCGTGTGCGTCATGACGGAACACAAGAGTTTTGAATGAACAACATGTTAAACGCTAGTTTAACAGTCTGTGCATCATGACGCACCATTCCTTACGTTATGACGCACTGTGGAAAAAACTTAAGTTATGAAAGGACTATGTGTTCTACAAATAGCTCTCCTCTTAGGTTTCTCTGTCCAACTCTTCCACACTTTCATATAGCAAACTAAAAGTGAAGATACTTAGCCAAAATCTTGAGCTTATATTTTCAAACCATATTGGGGATTATTAAATCCAGTTTCGAATCCACTACTCAACTTTTCCCAACTTGCGTGACCGATCACGACTAGTTCATTAGTAGTCAATTGTAATAGGCTAGTTACGATTTGTAAAACCCGTCATAGATCAATAAATTCGTGTAAATCGATTTAGGCAAACATTGTAAGAGTTGATTTGGGTATTCAATCGAAAGCCGAAAAAGCACAACACAAACCCGAAGACGTATGTACTTGCAATCAATCGAGTCGGTCGATTGAGCAAGTATCCGGTGAGTTAAAGGTACAAAGCAACCACTTACCGAACTCCGTAAACAAATATCGCGTGTTATTTGTTTCGGTATTTTATTTATTTCTCTAATTTATTTACGATTCCGTCCAAATTGTAATTGTACTCCATTATTACGAAAATTGGACCTTAAAATTTTCTATTCATCCCCTCTAAGTCTAAATTAAACTATGATTTGTAGAGTGGTTAGTAGAGTGGTTTGTATATACCGATTTAAAGGGACAACCAAGGTTCAATCCAAACTTTTCTCTTAAATTTTTTTGTTACTAAACTATTCAGAATAAAATAAAATTGCAATGTGATGGGCGGGACCCTCGCTAGACCCCTCCCCTCTGTCGTCCCTGATCACAAGTACATTAGTAAAATCAGCATGCTTTCTGATAAATATATTGTACTTCCGAAAATGTATATTTCAAAAATATTCTAATTCTAATTCCTAGATATATATCTGGAAAAAAAAAATGTCGCAACGGCCAGCAAAATTTGTTTCCAACAGAAATCATTTCCCTGAAATATTATCGAATAATGACAAAGATATACCAAATCGGAAGTACAGTAGCATCTACTAAAATAAAATAAAAAAAATACTCAAAATTGAAGTGTAAGAAGAAGAAAATACTTAATTTTTTTGTGTTTAGGATTTGAGAAAGATGTTGGATTGGATAATGGTAAGGAGTTGGGGATGCCCCATGGGGTTTTGATTAATGGAAAACGGCCGTACCGTTACAACAATTCTCTCGTACCTGCCGGTATCGATTACGAAACTATCAACGTACAACCAGGTACACTAAATTAATTATCCTTTTATATACATACCACATAATTCATTTTTGTAATGATAATTTCTGTTCGAGCAGGCAAAACATACAGGGTTCCGCGTCCACAACGTTGGCACGCCGACTTCGCTAAACTTCCGAATCCAAAACCACAACATGAAGCTAGTCGAAACCGAAAGATCCTACAGGATCCAACAAAACTACACAAATCTCGACGTCCACGTGGGCAAATCATACTCCTTCCTAGTCACCATGGACCAAAACGCTAGTAGCGATTATTATATCGTTGCTAGCGCGAAATTCGTAAACGAAACCATTTGGAGATGGGTTACAAGAGTCGCGGTTCTGCATTATTCGAATTCGAAAGGGGAGGCGTCTGGACCCTTACTTGACCCTCCTTAGGATTTTTATGACAAGACATTTTCGTGGAATCAAGCCAGATCGGTCAGGTCAGTTTTATTTATAATTTTATTTGGGTAACGTTATTGCAAGAGCTAAGATGGCTAAATTTATAGCGATTTTAATTTTTTTTTAATCAAATAATCACTATACCCCTATTTATGGTAATTAATATTTATTATACTTATATACTATTATTTATATCTTCCATGAATAATGTAAAAATATTTTTCCTAATATTTATGAAAAAATCAAATCCTACAATTTAATTGTTTTTTTATGATGAATAAAATTAAGAATAAAAATATTTTTTATATATGAAAGATTAATTACATGATTTATGAAAATTTGATAAACTAGTAGATAAATGTAAGAAATATCAATAATTAATTCATCATTAACAGAAAAATAACGGTCATTTGATAAAACAAAATTGAAATCGCTCTGAATTTAATCATGTTGATTCTAGCAATAACGCCACCCTTTAATTTTTATAATCATATAAAATATGGTACTAAAATAATAATTTTATTAGGTGGAATTTGAGCG
This sequence comes from Luzula sylvatica, assembly GCA_946800325.1. Classification (NCBI taxonomy): domain Eukaryota; kingdom Viridiplantae; phylum Streptophyta; class Magnoliopsida; order Poales; family Juncaceae; genus Luzula; species Luzula sylvatica. The sequence goes on from OX326956.1 coordinate 23,567,272, forward strand.
CAGGAGCGGCAAGGCCAAACCCGCAATGGTCGTTCAGATACGCATCGATAAATGTGACCGAAGCATACTTGTTACGAAACGAGCCGCTAGTTACTATAAATGGGAAGCGTAGATATGCTTTAAATGGAATTTCGTACGTGCCTCCAGAGACTCCTTTGAGGCTCGCAGATGAGTATGATTTGAAAGGGGTTTATACACTCGATTTCCCAACAAGGCCTATGAAAAGTGCGCCGAAATTGGGCCGATCTGTAATTAACGGAACTTTTAGGGGGTTTATGGAGATTATTTTCCAGAATAATGATACTAGGATGCAGAGTTATCATATGGACGGATACGCTTTCTTTGTTGTCGGGTATGTGTTTATTTGTCTTTATAATTTAATTGGATTTATTTGTAATTTTGAAATAATTTAGGATGGATTATGGGCCGGCGAGTGGACAGAGGATAGTAGAGGCACTTACAATAAAGGTGATGGTGTTGCTCGTAGCACTGTTCAGGTATACGTTATAATAATATATACAACATAAATATGTATATAGTAATAATCAATTAATCATACAAATATGTTTTTTTAGGTGTATCCAAATGCGTGGACAGCTGTGCTAGCGTCATTGGATAATGTAGGAATATGGAACGTACGAGCGGAGAATTTGGATGCGTGGTATTTAGGGCAAGAGGTTTATGTGCGCGTTGTGAATCCCGAGGATACTAATAAAACCGAATTGCCAATTCCCGATAATGCCCTCAAGTGCGGTCTCCTTCAAAAGTTCCAAAAGTATGTCTATTGGTTGCTTACTTTTTATTTTTTTTATATTTATTTTTATTGATTCTAATGATTGCTTTTTTTTTGTATTTCCGTATGCAAACGCCGCACCACAAAGCAGCGTCGTCATCTGCAATTACAAGTGCGAGAAGCTCATTGGTCGGGCTCGGGCTCCTAATCGGCGCCATTGCCGTATTTTTATGAAAATCTGAATTTATCTAGTTTAGTTTGATTTATTTATTTGTGTCGTTCAAGGCTAGAAAATCTGCCTCTTGTTCATATGAGTTTGTGGTTTTGGTAGTGTTTCGGTGTGTTTGGATTAAGTTTCACCCATTTTTAGGTGTCCATTTAATTATGTGTTTGGACTTTGAATATTGTGTATTGTTTGTGATTAAACTGAATTGCTGATTAGATTTGTAAGAATTTAGTTGTACTTTTTGCCAAGTTGATTTTCTTATTCTTATATGTATTAATTTGAAATGGAAAATACTTGTTTTTATGGTTTAAAGGATTAACCATACCAAAGCCACCTCATTTAAAACCATAACATAAATTTTAGTTTTATTTAAATTTCTTAATTATAAAAAATTTATATAAATAAAATAATAATAATAAATATGCCAACATATCAGTACAACATCCAACGAATTCATGCAAGTTGAGCTTCCAACAAATTTTTACAAGAAAGTAATGAGCTATCTTTGTTCATGGTTATCTGATTATCCGGGAAGAAAATATCGTACAATGTACATGATCTTCCAAGAAAAGATCATACTATTTACATGAACTCATTATTTAAATGATATATATACACACAAGAACGAACAAACAACCTGAAACATAATTATTTAAATGATTTAGGCGCAAGATCAAACAATGAAAATAATCTGATTTTCATTAATTGTTATACAAGAGTTCTAATCATACTAGAATTGTTATGATGCGGTCTCTTAATTTAACTTCCCATGAAATATTGGAGAAAATCATTTATGAATAAGCTCAATGAATTTTATTGGAATGGAAATAAATTCAATCCAATCATCTAAATTAGAAAAGTCTGAATTATCAATATACTAGTACTAGTAATAGAACAAACAAGACTGATTATAACCAGCGACAACTACCGTAATCTTCTGGTCGTGAGAAGAATTCACGAAGATATAGGTTTTCGAACTTACTGATGAAACTAAGAAACGAAAATTGGATTAGATAAAAACAATTATGTGTTGTTTTCATATATATTTCAATGAAAATAAAAAAAATTATGTTTGATATTTGTGAAAAAAAAAAAAAAAACATATCACTAAACATAATGTCTTCAACAAGAACTAGGATGCACAACATAAATCTCCCAACCCACCCAGCGCCGCTCGACGTGTTTCCTTTTTTACGCGATTTGAAATTGTTAAGAGTCAGATTCTAAGTTTTAAGATTTTTGAGTAATTCGAAATTATGGATTAGATTGAGTGTTTGAGATTAAAAATCAAGAATAATACCCGCACTATGTTAGAATTATTTAGTTGTGTTTTCATTCCAATATGACATACGAGAGTTATGATTCTTTTATGATGATAATAAGGTTATCACAAAAATAAAAATAGGCCCGTTTTCATAATTTATAACTTTATTAAGTATAATCAATATATATATATATATATATATATATATATATATATATATATATATATATATATATATAAAAGCTAAAGTACTTAATTAAGTAAATCACTCTTTGTACTTAAAGGCTCTCAGCCGTCCGATTTAATTTGAGATGCATGATAAGAATGAATAAATAAGGTGATAGACGGAAACAAAATGTTCCTTCCGTTAATGGGTCCGGGGCTTGCCCAAAGCCCTTTGGGCTGAAATTCTGTCCAAACACACCGTGCACCGTCCGATTAAATCACGATTGGATTTTCATCATGATAAACTATTGCCCTCCGTTAGCCCCTGTTAAGTCATTTTCTTTGTCAAATTTGGAATGAAATAACGAAATATACTATTTCCATTTGTCACACCCCCTTTCATCTCTCTCATCGTAGCCTCTCTCTCCCATGGCGGAAACCGTAGATCCTCGACTGAAATAAAAACTCAATTCTTTATCCGCGAAACTCGCCGCTGGGCATCGAGAAGAATTGCACGGTGCCGTTTTCCATAAAAAAGGCTTATCCTTCTAATAAAACTGCTCTTCTCACCTCTCCTCTGAGTCGACTTCTCCTATCAGCATGCTAGCTGCGTCACTCTTCCTCTACTCGTACTTATATACTAAGTCCCTTTATACCGTGTTAATCTGGGGAATGAAATTTTTTTGTTGAACACCTTGGGCGCTCAAGATGAAGACCCTACAGTTAAATAATCCAAAATTTTCGACCAAATCTGAAGTTATCAGATATTTATTAATAACCCCTAGTTAAAATTGAATTTATTTGCACATGTGCAGCAATGAGCCTGCGTTCCTATCATTTGTCAATTGTACAATTTCATGCCTCGGTTTTCACAGGATACAATTGCATGGACCCCTAGTTAAAACTGGGTACCGATATTATCAATGTAATCGCTTATTAAACCAAAATAATTGGATTTCACAGGTGATATTATGCAGGAAAAAAGACATGGGAACATACAACCCGTCAGAGTCGAGTATGAGTCGTAGGAGAAATATCGTTACCCAGTTTTCTATCGAGGGCCGGTTTTGTCAAAAATGATTTTTCGATACGTTTCAAAGTCACGACTGGCAGAATTTATTTCGGTCATTAAGCGACCTCTTTGCAAAAATACACTCTTCTTCCTACTACGGCAATTAGTAAGCAATTCAGTTAATTAATTTAACCTCTTGGAATTTTTATATAATGAATTACATCTTTCTTTTTGTTTTTTTAGAGAAAAGTGCATTACAAACAAGTTTTGATATAGGGTCATGTGCCGCAAGATATTTATAAGAAATATTTGATCAGAAAATCAGTCCTTGAAGTTTGTAGATTTTTACAGTTTAGCCCATAGTTGTTCAATTCGCGAATAATACGCGTATAATTTACGAATAATTATGTATTACGAATAATATACGTATTGACCTTCCCGTACTCAACCAGATGAATAATTCGCGTATTTTATAATTGTTTAAAAAAAACACGAATAATACACGTATTTCCGTATAATACGTTTTTTTAGAAGAAAAAAAATATAATTTTTTTAAATAAATAAAAAAACACAAATTTCCAAAAATGATTCAGAAAATCAAAATATCAATAATAATATATAAATTTATGATTTTGAACTAAAATAAATATTGTTTAACAAAATAATTATAATTATGAATTATTTATGGGTAAACAAATATACATTTATATAATTTTTTATACCGAATTATTGAATCCGTATTATGTAAAATAAACATAAATATAGACGAATAAACAAATTAACGAATTATTAGCGTATTGCGTTTTATTTGACCGAATATTTGATCGACTAGAAAAACGTTTGATCCGAATGATACACGAACGTATTACGTACCGTATTATTCGCGTATCACGAATGACTAACTATGGTTTAGCCCTTTTGTATGTATTTTAGTTTGACAATCAAGTTCATTATTCGAGAGTCTTGGTTTTATTGTGTGCGGTTTTGTAATTTCCTTTATGTACCAATCTTATAAATATCTTGCGGCACAGTGTGCGGTTTTGTAATTTCCTTTATGTACCAATCTTATGATTTTGTTTGTAATGTTTATATGATTTTGTTTGTAATGTTTATATGGTTTGTATTGTTTATTGTTTTATTTATATTTTTTTTTTCTTCAAGGTCCCTAGGTTATTTACAATATCACCATTACAAGTCGAGTTTGTATTGTTTGTAATGTTTATATTGTTTTATTTATATGGTTTGTATTGTATTATATGTTTTTTTGTTCTTGTTTATATGGTGAATGGTACGGAATTCAGCAATGCGTGCATATTTTAATATCTGATCGTTCATATTTTGAGTTGCCGATATCCAAATTCATAACAACATATTTACTCATGGACTAAAAATAAATAAAAAAGACCCAACCTGAATCGCAACTTATTCTAAATTCATAACATTCACACTTGAACATTTATTGATAGACTAAAAGTTAAAAAAAAGCAACTTGAATAGAGTAGAAACACATAATGAATTTAAATTGTCCACAAATTTAACAAATAATATTCAATCATGTCATCGAGAAGACTTGAGTTTCTAATTGTTATCCTATAAATGTCGACATGCATGGCATTGAGAAGGTCAAATGCGGACCCAAAACCATATGATCTCTATGTTAAATTTAGGAAAAATAGTTAAGAAATAAAATTATATCAATAAAAAAATCGAAAAATGTAAGGGTAATTTGGTTAATACCAGCAGAATGCCAACTAGAGTTAGCCTAGTTGGTCACACCTCTTGGCTTGGGAGCGAGAGGTGTGGGGTTCGATTCCCGGCGGGGACACTGGATTATAGATTAAATGTTAAATGAGTGAATAGAGTGTGTGGCCTACGGGTTTGTAATAAAAAAAAATAAAAAAAAAGGAGATTGTGTTCGGAAGGGGGACCTTGAGCCCTCTCCGAATTTACTCAAAAAAAAAAAAAATACCTGCAGAATGTGATTATATGGTAAATAACGGGTATCCATGAGATTGAGATTGAGAAAACAAATTATTTTCTGATCCTGATATTGTAGTATTTTCCGAACCAGGTTCTTTGTTCCTCCCATGTTCTGCAAAAGGAAATGAAACTCAAATCAAAATAGCTACACAAATGAAGTATATACATATGACCGGTAATAATATTTATAAACTAAAATAAATTTCTTACTTCTACTATTTTTCTTGTTAGTTTCCAGTGGACTTTTGTATCGACGACAACCTCGACCTCCGTCTTTTTTTCTAATACCCTTTGGCACTTTAGCTTGCTGTCGGCTTGTACTTCATTTTAGCTGTTCATCATCAACTTTTGCATCGTGTCGTGAAATTTTTTCCCTGCCTTCTTCTTGTTTAAGCCTCCCGACTTTAGACATTAACTCTTTCGCAATCTCGAGCACATACTTAAAGGCCCCTGGGCTTTGTGATGCACTCGAAAAAATAAAGTTATTGTTGGTTCAAATTTCCTAGGGTTTGATTATCTCAAAATAATGTCGATCCACTAATCTATTTACGGGAGTGATATTTATAGAGATAGAAGATGTAACTCACAAAAAGATCAAAAGAAGAATCAAGACATCGGAAGTCAAGACTATGAAGAAACGAGGGCACGAAAGCGCATGATCAAGATGTCGAAGAATCGCGAAGATATACATATATCAAGACATCGAAGATTCCGCAAGTTGGGGTATCACACAAACCACCAAAACAATTTATAGGTATCCCTAAACTTGTTTATGAATTATTAAGCTCAAAATTAGTCAAATAAATATATTCGAAATTCATCAAAATGATGAAATAATAAATCAGGCTGATAGTAGGATGTCCGTTATAACGGAACTCATTGTCCGTTACAACGGACATGCTCGTCCTATTCAAGATTGGAAAACACAGTATAGTCCGTTACAACGGATCAACCAGTCCGTTGTAACGGACACCACCAAAGCATTGTAACGGAATAATTTACGTTATAACGCTAATTAAATCCAAACTTAAAGGATGTCACAGAACTATGTCCGTTACAACGGACATATCTGTCCGTTCTAACGGACATTGAACTCACTTCAGTATAACACTTTCCTCTGCATGTCCGTTGTAACGGATTAACCAATCCGTTACAACGGAAAGCCACAGAACGTTGTAACGGAGTATTCTCCGTTATAACGGACATTAAAATCAATCTGAAGTGAAGTCTCAGTATGATGTCCGTTGCAACGGACTTCCTAACACATACTTCCGTTGTAACGGACATGTAGTCCGTTGTAACGGACTGTGTTATAATTCGAATATAACAGCCGTAACGGCTAGTTTGACTTATGGTCCATTACAACGGACTTTCAGTCCGTTGTAACGGACTATGCAGAAAAAGCATAGTAAGGGAAGGGTCTATGTGTTCTATAAATAGAACTCTTCCCTCACTCTCTCACATCATCTCAACTAATATATTTTCCCAATCAAAAGAGAGAATCCTAGTTTTAAATCTTGAGCTTAATCATCTAAACATTCTTAGAGATTATTAGATCCAATTTCAAATCCACTACTAAACGATTCCCAACTTGCGTGACCGATCACGACTAGTTCGTTAGTAGTACAATTGTAATAGGCTAGTTACTATTTGTAAAGCCCGCCATTGATCGATCATTTCGTGTAAATCGATCAAGGCAAAACCTTGTAATTGCTTGAGTTGGATATTCAATCGAAAGCCGAAAAGGCGCAAGGGCATCCCGGAGACGTAGGTACTTGCAATCAATCGAGTCGGTCGATTAAGCAAGTAGCCGGTGAGTTAAAGCTACAAAGCAACCACCCACCGAACTCCGTAAACAAATATCGCGTGTTATTTGTTTCGGTATTGTATTTCTTTATCTAATTTATTTATGCTTCCGCACCAAATTGTATTTGTATCCATTACCGCGAAAATTGGACCTTAGGATTACCTATTCACCCCCCTCTAGGTCTAAATTAAACAACAGTTATACGCTCTCAACATCGAACTATAGCGATTTGATATATTCAACTTGGGGAGCACATACTTAAAGGCCCCTGGGCTTTGTGACGCATCACGATTAACTGACAACATGTTATTAGGAGAAGATGTTGCTCGAGTTGAAGATGAGGCAAACCAAGAAGAAAAAGAGGTGAAGCAATTTTGCCAGAAGAAAAAGAGAGGAAACAATTCATGTCATTAGGAAATTTTTTCTAGTTCCTTTCCATTTCGGATCAGTAGGTTTCTTTCCAAATCAACAAAGATTAATGAGAGAGAGAGAGAGAGAGAGAGGCGAGATCTTAGGGATTTTATCCTTAAATTGGCGGATAGAATATCTGTGAAGCTATTAAGTGTGTTAACGGAGAGCTAACATTCATCAAACGAAATCAGATCATGATTTTAATCATACGGTGGATGTGGTGTTTGGACAGATTTTCAGCCCAAAGGGCTTTGGGCAAGCCCCGGACCCTCCGTTAATATCTTATTCCTATCCTCCTCAGAAACATCTTATTCCTCTCCTCCCCAGATATGTGTTATTTTGGTCGTTTTTCTCTTCTCTCCTACCTTCCATTACATTAAGGGGGCGTTTGGTTGGAGCTTTACAATCAGGATGCCTTGGCATACTCAATCATGGATTACATTCCCATGTTTGGTTTGCGCGCTAGGTAATAAAGTAACAGAATACTCTATTCCCTAGGGCATAATTGATGGGAATAGGATTCCCACCAAAATTGGTGGCTTTTCTCTATTCCCATGAGAAAGGAATTGCATGTCATATCATATTGTGCTTATAAATACAACATATTCATTAAATTAATATATTTATATTAAATTGTTGTCATAAAAAAAATACTAGAATAAAATAAAAAAAATACATCAAATTATATCATTGCAATAATAAAATTAATAATTCGTCAAAATACGAAATAACTAAATTGGTCTAATTAATATTCCTTGAATTCCTCCACTGATTAAACATTTGTTCGGCTAGAGTATCTCTCCAATGTGTCCACTCGTCACTTGTTTCGATATGTCTAATTTGATTATTCTCTATCTCATCCGCCGACTGAGATAAATTATTTTCTTGAGATTCTTCTTCCATAGGATCAACAAACATCTCTCTTCTAATATGATTATGTAAAAGTGCACATGCAGAAATAATTCTACATTGAATTTTCACATGATAAAATGATTTTCTCCTGAGAATTGCCCATCTTCCTTTAAGCAAACCAACACATCGTTCTATGACGTTGCGGGCCGAGGAATGCTTATAATTGAAAAACTCTTTTGCCGTTAATGGTTGCATTCCATCTCTCCAATCATTCAAGTGATACCGTTGACATCTATATGGTGCAAGAAATCTTTCTCCATTTGGATAACCGACATCACAAAGATAATATTGACCTACATAACAAAATATTAAATTAATTTACACAAAATGGTTAGTTATCTACAAATAAAAAAAATATTCGGTTCTTAAAAAATGTGATGAATATTGGAAATATTTGATGTATGTTCTAAATATTTGTTAAATATTTGATGAATATTGAAAATATCAGCTTCATAGAAAAATCATCAGAGAAGGAATATACAATAAAATAAATCATCAAAGAAGGAAATATAAAATATTTGTTGCTATATAAAATATTTGATGAATATTTGTACCAAATTCTTACTGGATTATAAAAAAAATCCATAGTAGTACCAAATAATTTGCAAATATTTAATTTGTAAATATTTGTGAGAAAGTATAATTTACCTTGAGGTATTTGTAATCCATTTGTCCTAGAAATAACATCGCGAAGTACTCGTGAATCCGCAACCGATCCTTCCCATCCCGGAAGAATATAAATAAACTCCATATCTTGAGAACATACTCCGAAAATATTTGTTGCCACGTCTTTTTTCCTTGTACGATATCTCGTTTTATGTATAGCTTATACATTAACATGTATATATGTACCATCTAGTGCTCCTAGACAATTCTATATAATTCATATATACATTATATTGGTATTTTTTATTTTGAAATAATGGTAAACTTAATTTATATGACAACAAAATTAAAATTAAAGTACCTTGAACCACTTCCATCTCTCGTCCATTGAATCTTCGCGTATGGGTTTTGGTTTTTTAAGCAAGATGTGATGACAACGAATAATAGAATTGAGCACACTACGAAATAGCCTACTTATTGATTCCCCCGATCTAACAATTTGTCTCTTGATTACTCTATATTTTATATCATGAGAAACAATATGTAGAAACATCGCAATCGCTTCTTCAACCGATATGTTTCCATCACATTTTAATCTACCCGTACTTGATAGCATGATACATAAACTATAAAACGCATTTCTATCCATACGTGTATTTTCAACACATGCCAAATCACTATCAAAAGGTCAAGACCACATGAAAGCACGAGCTCTTATTTCAAAAGATACAAGCATGACAAAATATTTTTTTCACACTACCAGATAATGTGAAGGAAGAATATGCACTTTGGGTGCTTGGTGGTTGCAAGTAGTAGTATTTTGAGTAATCAATTTTATAATAATATGTTGCTTGATTTATAATATTTTGTTGACAACAAATTATTATTTTTATAATTGCAATTATTTTTTTGGATGAGTTATTTATTTTATAACAAAAATTTAGTATAAATATGTTAGTTTTGTAAATATGGAATGTTTAAAATTTTTACATTTGTGATGAATTAACATGCCATGAATAAATAAATGTTCTAACCAAACATGGTAATCAAGTATTCCAAGGAATAGTATGCCTTGGCATTGAATTCCTTGGCATACTTTATGCCAAGGCGTTCTTCAAAGCTCCAACCAAACACCCCCTAATGGTGGCTCGGCTCTATTCTTCTCTTCGAGCAGTGAAACTAGACATCCTTGGTGCCAAGTGTTCTCCTTGAAGGTTCTCTGCAGGTTCGCCTCTCCCCTCCCTTGATCTTGCCAGTGCCTCTAGGTGCCGAAACCCTAACCCTTTTATATTTTGGTTAGCTTGCAAATATTCAAGAGGTAAATTCCTCTCTTCCTTCTTCGAGATTTGACAAAGACAAATATCAAAATGGACTCAATTTTGCCCAAAAAGGCGAAATCTTGTTTTACTTCATTTGTTTCTTGAAAGGGTGATTCTTTTAATTCGTTTTTTCTTTGATTATGTAGTTAATTCGTAAATTGATCGATGATTGTCTCGTAAATTGATCATTTTCCAGGCATTATCTCCGAAGATTCCGCTGCCTCTCGGATACTGCGTCAGCGGCCCTGCCTTCCCCTAGGGATCTATGCCTCCTTGTTACTGGGGCGTCCTAAATTTTCTAGAGAGCGATTCCTCCCCTCTGTTAACAGTGCAAGGAATCGACGCCTGAACTCTCTAATGTCAACATGAACCAAATTTTGTTCAATAAGGTAATAAAGTCCTTTTCGCTCCATGTGTTTTTTCTCGAAAGATTGATTTCATATAATTTGTTCTTGGTTTGGACTGTATGATTACATGTTGATGAATAAAATTTGATTTACGGTTGATTTTTGGGTTCGTAATTTTGTATCAAATAAAATTTGATTATTCTCACTACAAACATATTTTGGCGAATACAATTTCATTTGAGGAGGAGATCAAAACAGGGATAATCTAGAAAGAAGAGTAGAAGACCGATGTTGAGTTTTAAGGGTTTTTGATGAATCTGATGACATGGTTTATTAATGATGAATATCATTTCATTGTTATATTTTCTTCATGGCAGAACTCCAGGTCGATCTCGTTGTCAAAATTATATTGCAGACAATTGCATTGATTTTTGGTGAATATTATTTTGATGTCGTGCGCATTGCAAGTAGTTTTGGATGTATATGAATTGTAGAAAACTAGAAATACAACTTTATTTTATATACTTTCAAATAAGTTCAAGAAAAACATAAAATTACATAAAGTTCAAAAGACATCTAATAAACCCTAATAAACCCCAATCAAAATTATAGCCATCTCAATTCTAATTCATTACATACATTACAATACAAATTCTACTTCATTACAATTATAATTCATTACATACTTTATTTTATGGTACCACAACAATACAACCTTATTTTACATTGGTACCACAACAATACAACCTTATTTTTCATTATGTACTGTACGGTATCATTACTGACAAATCACATCACAAATTATTGGAAACTAATATGGCACATAATGAACAATAAACCATATAAATATAAATGTTATCATATAACAAAGTCTACTTCATTACATACTAAATTATTTAGTGATAGGTGATACATTCCAAAATCCAAGTCCGCAGATACCAACAAAGCCAAAGATCGCCAAGAATGCCTCCAGTATTGGTCGATCTAGTTGGAGTGAAAGTTTCGTGAGAATCCATCTTCAGAGACCAAATCAGGGCCCAAGTGCGCTTCTTAATCATGAAATTATATGAACATCAACAATCTAATAACAAAAACACCTTGGTCTTACAATTACCAAATTGTTCACAATTTTCACATCAATCTTTCAACAATCGATAATTCAGATAAAATGATCAAACAAGAAAAGTATCAAAAAGAGAACCAATTACCAGCATAATTAAGGGTATAGGATAAACCATCACGACCACACGCCTCGGCACCTAGGTGAAGGCAGGGTTGTCGTCATCCGTCAGAGATAATGCCTACAAAATTGTTGACTGTTTTGTCGAAAGAATCACTCCTTAGAGGAACATAAAGTAAAATCAGATTTTACTTTTTTGAGCAATTATTAACTGTTTTTGTCGAATTTGGAAGAACGAAGAGAAGAGGCGATCCCTTGATATTTGGCACAAGATAAAAAAGTTAGGGTTTGGGCCTGGGCACGTAGGCTCTAGCAAAATCGTTAGGAAAAACGAGATGCATGCAGGAAAAACGAGATGCACGTAGGCTCTAGCATGTGATTAAGATCAATCGGACGGCACATATCTCTTAAGTACAGTTTGTAATTTACTTAATTAAGTACTTTAGCTTTTCTATATATATATATATATATATATATATATATATAGGGTTAGGTTCAATGGCCAACACCCTTGTTTGGCCAACTCGGCCAACAACGTTTATTTCGCATAATATATATATGAAAATAAAAATCCAACCGCATAGATGTGATATACATCACTTGAGAATTTTATAGATTTAATTTCATGAAAAATAAATATTTTTATCATCTCCATCATGATACGTAAAGATATTGACGGATGACAATATTTACGACATAATTCATCATAAAATCAATTTTAAAATTCGAATTTTTTTCATTGGATTTAATTTAAATTATATAGATAGACTTTAGATTAATTTTTACAATGATTCGACTTTTCTTTCATCGAAATCCAAAAAAATACCAAAATAGACGGTTGTGAAAATAGATTATCGATTTTGTTAGATAGAAAAATGCAAACGAAACAAAATTTATTCTACAATATATCTAAATGATATAGATTACATCTATACGGTTAAAATTTAATTTTCATTTGTATAATTTGAAAAATAAACGTTGTTGGTCGAGTTGGCCAAACAAGAATGTTAGCTATTGAACCTAGTCTATATATCTATATATATATATATATATGAGCTATGGCACCAAGAGGGTGGGTGCTCCTACTTTTTTTATCTGTTAGATGTATATTAAGATTCGTGCACAATTAATTAGATCATGCTCTAACAGACTGTTTAGTTTCCTCCGTTTCCTTTTATTCTCTCCCTCTCGTTTAGAAACCCACGGTTTCTCTCTCTCTCCGGCCAACTCTCTCTCTCTCTCTCTCTCTCTCTCTCTCTCTCTCTCTCGGGATGATCTGTGTGGGCGTTGAATTCTCTTAAGGACCTGAATAATATTGAATCTAATCCGTTGATGACGTGAATGGAGATTTGGACATTGGGCATGCTGTACATCGTGATGAAGAAGAGAGACTAGGTTCGAACTTCTTGATTTGTTAGAAAACTATGAAACATATTCATTGTTTTTTTTTTCCTTTTTGGTGAAATTGAAACTTTTTTCAGCTTCCTTTGTTGTGTTGAAGCTTGACATAGAGTGGTTTCATCGAGCATGTCCTGTTCGATGAAATTACTCAATGAATTCTATATTTTGTTTAATTATACCTCTTTTTTAAGACTCATACTTGCAATTTTATGTCCATTACTATGTTAATTTTCTGAACAGTTTATAATTTCGTATAACTTTATTTCTTACCGTATTTATTTACAATTTAGATCCAATCACTTCTTAAATTATACCAGCTTTGGTTCGTGATCACTTCCTTGGAGAACGAGAAACTAACTCTAAACCCATTAAGCTCAAAATAACCGGAAATAAATCTATCATTTGCCTACGACAACGTCGTCTCAGCCGCATCATACCTCCAGTCGAGAATGCAAAAGACGCTTTTAGTTGATTATGGAAGGCAAGACAACACTGCAGAAAAGGAGAGCGCAGGAAATGATGCTGTATCGTACCTCTGGTGAAGAATTTTCAAAGAAACTGAATTTGTCTTGGAATCCACCTTGCGAATGGTATATCTGTGATAATAACCAGAATGGTACAAGATATTGTATCATTCATGTGTGTGTGTGTGTGTGTGTGTGTGTGTGTGTGTGTGATTTTTTTTTTGCATTTTAGGCATAATATATGAGTTCTTTTTTATTAATATAAGAAATAATAGTTTGATAGTATGAATTATATATGATATTTTGTGATGGAAGTATATTTGTTATATATTTATGTTCAAATTATATTTGGTGTTTGTAGGAACTATATGTAGTTATAGATTACACTAGATTGATGGCAAAGTATGTTGATGTTTAAATACATTATAAATTACATTTGATGTTTGATTGTGTCGTGAATAATATTTGGTTTCTAGTTATGTTGTGAATTATATTTAATTTTTAATTTTTAATTGTGTTATGAATAATATTATCGAAAAAATGTGTTCTGAACAATGTTTGATATTTAATTGTGTCAGGTATTATGATCCGATGAGAAGTGAGTTTGTAATATTTCATTTCATACTAATCTTTTTAGTTAACTCATTTTATGTACAAAATACAAATTTCTTAGTTTTTAACCCGGAACAAAAGATTGAATGATACACAACTTGTTCACAAAAGATACAAATAGTACACACATTTCAATTGCATAAATACATCATGACTTTTTTTAATCAATGGTCCTTAAATTGATGGTTCTATGAACCGTACTTTTATCCACATGATTCATATACATCCACATCTCCAACAATGTGCACATCCAATTTTATCCAAACCGAAACCGTTAAAGCATAATCCTATCTCTAAACTCCTAAACCACAAAAAACATTAAAAACTTCCCCTACAAATTAGCATGCCAAGTCAGAGATCGTGGTATTTGTAGAGTCGACATTTCTCCTCCTCGCGAGTGCTTCCTACAAAAAGTTGTCTCTCATCTCCTCGGCATTTCTACAAACAGTTCGAGGACAGTTGAATTAGAAATGACAATCATATAACAAAGGTCTTAAAAGGATTGAATTAGAAATGACAATCACTAAATTGACGCTAGCCTGAAATTGGAACTAAATCAAACAAATAGTTCAAAAATTAAGAATAAAATGAGGGTAAACTGAAATTGCAACTAAATTAAACAAATAGTTCAAAAATTAAGAGTAAAAAGAGGGAAAATTTGGCTAAGATGAAGCTACAGTTGGGTTTAGATCGAGCTTAATTGCAAATATGGGATACTAACATATATAATGTTCAATTGCATGCTAATATAAGCCTAATTTCAACTTAAATTAGATTTCTGATACTGGTACATTGGTACGCTTAACAGGACGACAAGAGATATGGATAGATCTGATTGATTTTGGCAGTAAAATCTTAAAATTAGCGTGATCTATACGTTAGATATCAGGGAATAGGAGGCGTACCGAATTGGACAAGGAACTCGAAGAGGCGGCGAACATTAAGCTAAATATTCGAGATGAACTCGCGATTTTCCCAATCCGCCTGCACAGCAATATCTACGTTTCCCGGATTCGCTATCCCTTCTGATATCTCCATTGTTCTCCCCCTTCTTTTCTTCACGACCTTCTTCCTTTTTCCTCTTCTCTCTTACCATTGCGAGAGAGGGAGAGTAGATCCCGTGTCCCGTAAGTGACTTCATCGCCTGGAAAAAGAGGATTCATGAGAGAGGGTAGGGCATAGAGGATTCATGGCCGAGAGAGGTAGGGAAGGCTTGGAGAAAGAACTGGACACGATAGAAACATGATGGGGGTGAGGATAGACTTGAAAATAAACGGAGTCAGTTAGCATGTGCTATTAATTATCTCGCACAAATCTTGATGCGGATCGGACAGACTAAAAAGTAGGAGCATCCATCTCTTGGTGCTCTTAAAAGTACCATAGCTTTTATATATATATATATATATATATATAGGGGAAGGATCCCTTGACATCCTATTTAGACTTCCATATTGGACTCCCTAATATAGACCCTTGATTTTTTAGTGAAAGGTTGAGATCTAACTCAAAATTACACGCTGCCCCCAACACATTCATCTTTCTGACCGAACCCATTTCTCTCTTGCTTGTTCGCAAAGAACTCATTTTTCCTCCATGGTCAACACCCCCCCCTCTCGCGTCGTCCTTCTGCCTAGTCGAGCTTCACTCCGTCGCGGTTCTCTCCCACAACTACGTGCTATCTTGCAGTGCTAGCCGGAACTCGAGACATATTATAACCCTATGTTAGGGTTTTAACCCTAAGGAGGACCCTTTTGTGATATATTAATCTTTTTGGGTTTTTATGCATATTTACAGTTTTGAATAAAGGCGCCAGAAAAGGGTGATGGACGAGGAGTACGAGCTGAAGCATTAATCGAGCTAGGATTGGTGGTGTATACAATTAAGGAGAAGCACAAGGTCGTTACGAGTCCATGCACATGGTCTGTGAGCCGAGTTATAGTAGGAAGCAGTAATTGGGCGGCCCAAGCATTTAATGTTGAAAGTTCAGTGAGACAGTTTTTACTGTAGCTTCAGTACGTTAATTACTGTAGCTGCAATTAGTTAAATTACTGTTTTGAGAAGAGTATAAATAGCTTAGGGTTTGTTTTATTTGTTATGCGTTGTAATCATTAAACAGTGATTTTGTTTAATAGAGTTCTCCCTCGTTGGTTCGTCACCTGAACGGCCCGAGGCGTTTTTTTTCCCCCAAATCCAAAGTTTTATTTTTATCACAAATTGAGCCAGGTTGTGACAAATTGGTATCAGAGCCAGCGACCTCGGATCTCTGATTGGTGATGGCGAAGAATCGATCCCAAAACGATAAGGATGTGTCGATGGCAGTATCGAGTGAATCTGCGATGGCTGAATCTGAGAAACGAATCCAGCAGCTGGAAACAGATGTGCACGGTCTCAAATCATCACAATCTCGGATTGAAGGAGTTTTATCGAGGCATGATGATGAATTCAAAACCATGAAAGAAATGATGATAAGAATGGAACAGCTCTTGAAGAATCCCAGAGAAGAAAACAGATCTGTGTTGCCAGAAGGCACCCACTCGAGAGTCATTCCTGAAGCTAAGAACAAGGAACCTCTCTGGGCTGACACGCATGGTTCGAGATTGGGAAGAAAACCCATCTTAACCGATGATAGAGATGTGGATTTCAATCGAGATCTGGAAGACGATCATCAAGATGGTTGGGAACCTGAAAGACAACTAGAATCGTTCGTACAGTTCGACGAACGAGAGAATCGGTGGGAAGAGGAACATGATCAAAAAGAGGAGAGGCATAGAGAAAGGAATCGGGATCGTGATCCGGGTAGACACCGTTACCGGGATCGGTACCGGGATCGAAATCGTGATGTGGAAAACCAGCGGGATCCAGGATATGAATTCCAAGCAAAACCGAGAATTGAGATTCCCAAGTTTTCTGGGGAGGATCCGAAAGCCTGGATTCTGAAATGTGAGAACTATTTCAAATTTTGTCGCGTTCCTGAGAGGCAACAGGTAGCATTAGTAGCTTTGTATTTCGAAGGCAGGGCTGAACAGTGGTACATTGGATATCAAATGAATCGAGCTCGTTTATCATGGACCCAGTTCTGTAGAGATCTCTGTAGAAGGTTTGAAGGAAGATTGTCAATGGGAACGGTGGGTGAATTTCACTTAATGAAACAAAAAGGGTCGGTTGAAGAATACATTGAGAATTTTGAGAGGACCCAAAATTTGATGATGTATCAATTTCCTCATCTCAATGATGCCTACTACATGGATTGTTTTGTGGCAGGATTAAGAAAAGAATTGAGATCGCAGGTGATAATCACGAAACCCAGAAATTTATGGGACGCATTTGATAACGCAATCCATTTGGACATGAATTTAGAATATTCACGTAAGAGTAAAGGGTCTGAACGAAGTTACAAAGAAAAGAAACCAACTTTTACGGTTAAGAAGCCAATTAATTCAGGGTACAAGGAGATTGATTTCGATAAAAGAAAGAAAGAAGGATTATGTTACTGGTGTCCCGCTAAATTCTCTTCGAGTCATGATTGTCCAAATCGACCCAAAAAGGGATCTGTGCATATCATTAAGGCAAGCCAGAGTGAAGGATCTAGTGATAGTTCAGATACTAGTGATTCAGAGAAGGAAGAAGAAGGAGAGAACCAGAGAAAAGAAGAGATTGTAGAAGAAGAAAACCCCGTTATTGATGTATGCTCGCTTCATAGTAACCCTCTTAACCAAACAATTAAGGTTACAGGAGAGATTCAAAAAAAATCATTAACCATACTGTTGGACAGTGGCAGTACACATTCTTTTCTCGATCCTAAATTCGCTAAATTCGTAGGAATGAGTATCACAAAAACCAAACCAATTTTAGTGACTGTAGCCAATGGGACGAAGTTGGTCAGTGATTCACTGTGTGAAAGGGTAAAATGGAGAATGAGAGACAATGATTTCGAATTTGATATGCGGTTGCTTGAACTAGGATCGGTGGAGATGGTTTTAGGCTGTGATTGGATGAAGTCAATCAGCCCAGTCAAGTTTGATTTCAAGCGCCGGAAGATTTCATTCAAGAAAGACGGGAGGAAATTGATTTTTAGAGAGGATACTGAACCCGGTATCGAAGAGGAAACTGGATCCATTAAGCTAATAGAAGGAAGAGAATTGGGTTCCCTGTTAATGAGAAACCAGGTTCGCTGGCTCGCTCACATGCAAAGTTTGGAATTGGAATCAGCAGACGAGAAAAGGAAAGCTGAGAATGAGGTAAACCTGGAAATCAAATCCCTACTGAAAGAATTTAGCGATATTTTTAGAGAACCTAAATCCTTACCACCACAAAGAGAGTACGACCACTCTATTCTACTGGAACCAGATTCGAAACCGGTTCAAATCAGACCTTATCGCTATGCAAGTGGCCAGAAAAATGAAATCGAGAAAATCGTGAGAGAAATGCTAGAGAACGGAATCGTAAGAAGGAGCCAGAGCCCTTTTGCTTCTCCGGCGATTCTAGTGGGTAAGAAGGATGGTAGCTGGCGTCTATGTATTGATTATCGGCAGTTGAACTCGATTACGATTAAGGATAAATTCCCCATTCCTGTGATAGACGATCTCCTCGATGAACTCAGTGGATCGATGGTTTTCTCCAAACTGGACTTGAGAGCCGGTTATCACCAGATTAGGATGACTGAAGGGGATATATTTAAGACAGCTTTTCGTACACATGAAGGCCACTACGAATTCCTGGTAATGCCTTTCGGATTAACAAATGCTCCCGCAACATTTCAGGCCCTAATGAACAGAATTTTCGAACCTCACTTAAGAAAATTTGTATTAGTATTTTTTGACGATATACTAATATACAGTCGATCCGAGAGTGAGCATTTAGAACATCTCAAAATGGTGTTTCAATTGCTCAGGAAAAACGAATTGATGGCTAAGGAATCAAAATGCTCATTTGGAGTAAAGGAAATTGAATATTTGGGTCACATAATCAGTGACAAGGGAGTGAGTACAGATCCAAAGAAGATTGAAGCTATGGTTAATTGGCCGAAACCAAAAAATTTGAAAGAAATGAGGGGATTCTTAGGACTCACTGGTTATTATCGAAAGTTTATCCAGAATTATGGAAAGATTAGCAAACCTCTTACCAACATGCTCAAGAAAAATGGATTCCAGTGGAATGAGAGTTCAAGAGAAGCATTTGAAAAATTGAAGGAAGCTATGACCAACACACCAGTTCTCAGACTGCCAGATCCAGACCTGGAATTCACCATTGAGTCAGATGCCAGTGGAGTTGGCATAGGAGCTGTACTGATGCAATTAGGTCAACCTATAGCCTTCTTGAGTAAAGCTTTGGGTATTAAAAATCAAGGTCGATCAGTTTATGAAAAAGAACTATTAGCCATATTGATGGCTGTAGATCATTGGAAACATTATCTGATGGGGAAAAGGTTTGTGATCAAAACAGATCATGAGAGTTTGAAATACCTATTGGGAGGGAAAATCACCACTCAACTACAACACAAAGGACTCACCAAGTTGTTAGGATTGGATTACAAAATTCTCTATAAAAAAGGAATCAATAATCAAGCTGCTGATGCCCTTTCTAGGAAACCTAATTCAGAGAATGAAATGGAAAGTGGAGAAATTCAACATATGAGCATGGTAATTCCTGAGTGGTACAGTATGGTAGAGAAGAGTTATGAGAATGATCATAGAATCAAAACCCTAATCGAAGGAGTTATCTTAAACCCTGAGGAATTCAAGGATTATATCTATAAAAATGGATTGTTGAGATATCAAGGCAGGATTTGTATTGGTAATCAAGAGGAAATTAAGATGAAAATATTGAATGAGATTCATGACTCACCTAGTGGGGGTCACTCTGGGGTCTTAGTGACCTACCAAAGACTTAAAAGACATTTTTATTGGCCAGGAATGAAAAAACAGGTACATGAATTTGTCA
Source organism: Luzula sylvatica (assembly GCA_946800325.1). Classification (NCBI taxonomy): domain Eukaryota; kingdom Viridiplantae; phylum Streptophyta; class Magnoliopsida; order Poales; family Juncaceae; genus Luzula; species Luzula sylvatica. The sequence goes on from OX326956.1 coordinate 23,587,651, forward strand.
CTGAATGTGATACGTGCCAGAGAAATAAGAATGAGAGAATTCCATCTCCTGGATTACTCCAACCATTAATGATTCCTGAAGGGGCATGGGAGAGTGTGAGTATGGATTTCATAGAAAAATTACCTAAATCAGAGGGAAGAGAAGCAATACTAGTAGTGGTGGACAGACTCACCAAATACTCTCACTTCATTGGATTGACACACCCCTTTAATGCACAAACTATAGCCAAGACTTTCTATGATAATGTGTGCAAATTACATGGTATTCCCAAGTCCATCATCAGTGATAGGGATAAAATATTCACCAGTAATTTCTGGCAAGAATTATTTAAACTTCAAGGGGTTAAATTGCAATTAAGCACTGCCTATCATCCTCAGTCTGATGGGCAGACTGAGAGAGTCAACCAATGCTTGGAAACTTTTTTAAGATGCATGATTACCAATAATCCAAAGAAGTGGTTTAAATGGTTAAGTCAAGCAGAGCTCTGGTATAATACAAATTACCATAGCTCTTTGCAGAAAAGTCCTTTCGAGATTCTTTATGGTTATACCCCTAATCAAGTGGAGATGGGATCTATCCCTAATTCTAATAATGTGGCAATCAATGAATGGTTCAAAGAAAGAAATAGTGTGCTGCAATTGGCTAAGGAACATCTGAGAAAAGCTCAGAGTAGAATGAAAACACAGGCTGATAAAAATAGGACTGAGAGAGTCTTTCAGATTGGAGATATGGTTTACTTAAAGCTTCAGCCTTACAAACAAACCAGCCTTACCCTAAACAAGGGTATGAAGCTCAATTCTAGATATTATGGTCCATTTGAAATTTTGGAGAAGATTGGGGAAGTTGCGTATAGATTGAAATTACCAGACCATGCTAAAATTCATCCCACATTTCATGTTTCTCAGTTGAAGAGAAAAATTGGGAAAAAGAAAACTCTGGTTATTGATCTTCCACAGATCAATCATGAAGGGATGCTCACTGTAGAACCTGTTGCAGTAATGGAGAGGATCCTCTATAATAAGAATAATGGTACTGGTGTGAAGTTGAGGGTAAAATGGTCCAATCTTCCTGATTGTGACTCTACATGGGAGGATTATGATGATCTTCTTCATCGTTATCCTCAATTCAAACCTTGAGACAAGGTTTTAAAAAAGAGGAGGGTATTGTTAGGGTTTTAACCCTAAGGAGGACCCTTTTGTGATATATTAATCTTTTTGGGTTTTTATGCATATTTACAGTTTTGAATAAAGGCGCCAGAAAAGGGTGATGGACGAGGAGTACGAGCTGAAGCATTAATCGAGCTAGGATTGGTGGTGTATACAATTAAGGAGAAGCACAAGGTCGTTACGAGTCCATGCACATGGTCTGTGAGCCGAGTTATAGTAGGAAGCAGTAATTGGGCGGCCCAAGCATTTAATGTTGAAAGTTCAGTGAGACAGTTTTTACTGTAGCTTCAGTACGTTAATTACTGTAGCTGCAATTAGTTAAATTACTGTTTTGAGAAGAGTATAAATAGCTTAGGGTTTGTTTTATTTGTTATGCGTTGTAATCATTAAACAGTGATTTTGTTTAATAGAGTTCTCCCTCGTTGGTTCGTCACCTGAACGGCCCGAGGCGTTTTTTTTCCCCCAAATCCAAAGTTTTATTTTTATCACAAATTGAGCCAGGTTGTGACACCCTAAGTGAATAGCGTAGCCCTAACCCTAGGAGACATTTTTTTTCTCTAAGAATCGCTTCTTCACTTTCGCTCGCAGAACCCAACACGATGGTGAGCACTCTTTTCTGTATCGTTTTTTTATTAGATTGATTGTCGCTCCCAAATTAGGGTTAACATATTAGGATCAAATTAGACAAAATGGATCGAATTGGGGTTTAAGTTTTGAAAATTAGAGCTGAATTAGGAATCAATGTGGTTGAATTAGGATTTATTCATTTACTTTTGATATTTTATAGCATGTCACAAATTATCTCCAGTCATGAAAGCATCCATTGATCCAGTATACGTATATATTCAATCTTTAAAGTACCAACTATTCATTTTATTTTTCTAATATATATTTGTAGAACTTTTTCTTCCCAAGACTGGTGCACAAAATGATTTTACAAGTTTTCTGTTCCGGGTTTTACGCGAAGATTCGGTCTTACTCGAAAAGGATAGGAATGAGGCAAGAAAAGATGGATTTCGTCGAGATTATGCATTTGGTTTTTTGTGTATATGTAAATTGGATATTATAGAATCTCTAATTTAATTGTAAATTGAGTTAGTATTAAGTGGTTGAATGTAATGTACTCGTCATTCCTTCACATTACAAATTATCATTATTTTGTATCATTCATTTATTTTTTGTATCATTCATACAAATGTTCAAAAATTGCAAAAAAATTTAAACCATACTAGTCTAAGAATAATCCATGAACGCTGATCTTTAATCTTGAGAGGTGAAATTGAATTGGATTTAACAAATCCAAAGATAATACATATGCCAAATAAAAAAATCTAAAACAATTTGATATACACAATCCATTACAATACTACAACCACCATAACTCAACATAAATATAATTGCAAACATAAATTGGCAACCCATTACAAGTGAATCCTCCAAATATAAATACAAGAGACACAATCATAAATCATTACGAGTCAATCTCAACTCTAATCTCCAAATATAAGTCAATACACAACTTCGAGTATAGTTCCACATTATATAAAACTATACAAGTTATACCTCCAATTTTACCCAATTTTACATGAAGGGATTGAAGTAGCCTTTTGGCCAAATTTCTGCGAAAGGAGAGATTCAAGACTAGGTATACGCAAGGTTTTTATCGAGCGACCTACTCTGAATTAAACTCCTGTCCTTTAGAACTTATTTCATGCATTATACTCCAGTCCTTCAGAATTATCTCATGCATCTCCAATCTGACTCCGGCTTCGAGTAAAATCTAAACCTCATGCAAGGAACAAGGAATTTGTTAAATAGTATTTTATCAAGGGGTTTTCTAAAAAAATACTAGCATGGAGAATATAGTAGAACTGGAAATGTACCCCGTAAGAACAGTCAAGAAAGTAATTCGCGCAAAGATGAGCATTGCTAGCTTCTAGAACCTTCTTCTTACTCTCAAAAGTTATGCAATCTATAAAAAAAATTAATTGTGCAAATAAAATAAACGAAAGGTATACATACAGAAATAAATAAGAAATAGGTACAAAATTATAAAATTTGTGTACTTGTTTGTACAGGGGCCTCTGAATATATTTGGTGATTATTACCACAATTGCATGTACAAATAACAGTATCGAATTGATGCAAAATTTCACGTAAGCCCAATTTGCATCTTTTTAATTCATTTTAAGCCCTTTGTAGTTCCTTCTCTGAATTTATTCTGTTTTTACTGAAGATTTAGAAATAATGCAGGATCAGTTGAGATTAAATTGGGTAAAATTGATTTCTAATTGCACAGTAAAAACCCTAATTGAGAAACAAATTGGTTAAATTGGTGATAAATTACATAAATTGTGGAATTTGGTATCGTACCTTCCTCCTTTCCATCCATCTCCTGAATATGCATCGATTAAATTCAGTTAAAATTTAATTTTAATGAGCAAATATTTCGACGAACTTCATACAAAACCTGAGTTCGAGCAAAACCTGAGAGGTCTTCGCCAGAGAGGAGAGGGGCTTCGAGCAAAACCATAAATTGAGTTCAATCAAAACTTCATACATAAATCATACATAAATCGAGTTCCAACAAAACCTGAAAAAGAGACAGGATAATGGTTCCAGTTCCGGCCGTCGCCAGAGAGGAGAGTGGCCATCGCCAGGCTTCAACCTTTCGCCAGAGTGGATAGGGCTCAGAGGAGGCGTCGCAAGGTTCAACCCTCCATTAATCTCCATTTGTCTCCACTTATCGAAGAGAGCTCAAGGGGAAGTTCGATTCCAACGAAGAAGACAGAAGAATGGTTTCATTCACGGGTAGGGAGAGGCATGAGTGTGTGCGTGCGTAATTTTTGGGTTGATCAACGGTTCAAATTAAGGGTTATGGTGCTTTTAAGAGCACAAAGAGGGTCCATGCTCATACTTTGCTAGCCATCTGATGTGTGTTAAGATCTGTGCCAGGTTTCAACGCTAACAGCTCCGTTTGCTTTTGATTCTTTTGGTTTCTCCGTTATCTTCCGTTATCTTCCTTGCTCTTTTATTTCTAAGGTGGTATTTCTCTGTTATTGGTATCAGAGTTGTCTCCCCCATCCAATACGCGTCATACCTCTCTCGAATGTCGAATCTACTCCATCGCGATTATATCTCCGCCGATTGAGTCTAAGACAACGATCACTTCTTCTCCCGAGATCGACTCCCTCCCCTCTTTTGCCAACAAGCGTAAGCTTATATTTCTCTCCTCTTTTGTTTTTGTTCTGTTTTTTTGGGGTAAAGCTGGTTTTGAGATGAGCAGTTTCAAATAAGAACTTGTAAGAACTATTATGATCTTTGAAGTGATTGTTTTTATGAGTATTTACTACTAATTTATGTTCTTTTGATAAAACTTCAATATTGTTTCACCCCAAAGTGTTTGATTTTGATCGTCTAAGGATGCACTTGTGCTGGAAAGTCTGACGCTTGTGCTGGATGTCCAAATCAGAAAATTTGTGCTACAGTCCCTAAAGGTATAATTTATTTCAAAAATTAAGCTTTGACTGTTCAAATTGACTGTTGGAATTATGTGCCAAGTTAATCCAATATCAAATCACTAAACTCTAAATTGCCGAATTAACATAATTATCTTCATGAATCTATGTACCAGATTTGGTGGGAAGTCGGATGTGAATAAATTTTGGCGCAGAGCACCAAAACGAATTCACTTGATTTAATTGTACAAATTTTTGATTTTTTATCCACGGACGATGCTATTTAAATTATGCCGAGACCATTAGAAAAAACTGCAAGGAACAATGGTATTTAAATTGTGTTGTATTATGTAAGGAACAATGGTATTTTGCTGAGACCACGATGCTATTTAAGGAACGATGGTATTTAAATTATGCAAGGAACAATGATATAATCAAAGTCTTGTATCGAGTTCTTTTTTTAATAAGATGTGTTTGATTCAATTATTTTTAGTTAAATTGTGTTGTATTATGTATTGTGTTTGTATCGAAAATATAATTCATAACACATTGAATATAAAAAATGATCCATAATACAATTAAACATCAAAAATTAATTCATAATACAATTAAACGTCAAAACATAATTCATAATACAATTAAACAGACCCTTCCAATATAAATGCATAACAAAGCTAAAAAACAAAATATAATTCACGACACCACCCAAATATAATTTATAGCATAATTAAAATCCATCCAATTATTGTATCACGTTCTGTTATTTTTATATTAGCATTTGCAAAACAAAATTTTGACCGGCTTATAAACCATGTTTGTCTTCCTTTATGCATTGGTTATTAATCATTTCCCCACAATTTGCAATTTCACTCTAATACGAACGGTGCATACAATTCTTTTCTCTCAAATATTTTTTTTATATTAGGTCACTTTTTTATTTGCAGATATTGTTTCTTCAGAGCAGTACAAAGTCGATCCATCTACTTCTTCACCGATTTCATATACCATTCCTGCAAAAGGCTCGGTAATTGTTGTATCCATCTCAGATATTTGCCGATCCAACCATGCACAAATTTACTGGTTTATCATCACTCTTATGAGATTGATCTTTAGAATCAATGGGAAATTCAAATTCTTCTACCTGCGATAACAAGTTATGTAAATTCATGGATATATGAGATTGAAGAGAGATTAGAAAGTGGGGATAAAATTGGGGCACGATGCAGGAGTTTAAAAAGGGGAGTTCTTCTCTTTGAGTTCAACTTTAAAGCCCGAATTGGAATAACATAAGTATCTAATTTATTGTTTTTTTATTAAATAATTTTGAATCATTAAGAAATCTTAGTTTCACTTGCCTTGAGGATAATACTCAAATGAAGTAACTTCGCAAAAATCCCTCTTCAGATGAAGTAATTTCACATACCAATCCATAGTTCCATACACAATCACTGTTGCAGTCTATGGGAAGAGAAATAAAGTAGTTAATTAGTGTTAATCCTCCTAATTTCTTGAAGCTAATTAGTTGAATTTGGTGGGCTGATTGGTGTACCTTTACCATCGGAGAAAATCAGTTCTACATAAGATTGTTCCCTCACACAACACCTAGAGAGAGATTCACTGCACTCTGTGTGTGTGGAGAGAGTCAATCCCATTAGAGAAAAAACATCTTGGCCCGAGAGGAGAGAATATCGCACGACAGAGTCAATTAAAGGAGAGAGATAAAATTGCGGCTTTCCAGAGAAGAATTCGGCCACACACGAGAGAGGTCAATCCTCGCAAGAGCTGATCGCCGGAGAGTTCATCTGAGAGAGTAGATTTGAGAAGGTAGGCTAAGTCGCCAAGATGCTAGGGTTCTGAAGGAGAGAGAACAAAATTGGGAACGGAGCAAATTAAAACTAAACGGCGTGTTAGCGTGTACATCCACTCAATCCTGCACTAATCTTAATACACATCGGATGAATAAAAAAGTGTGAGCACGAACCCTCTTGGTGCTTTTAAAAGCACCCTAGCCCATCTATATCTCTATATATATATATATATATATATATATATATATATATTATTAATTATAATTCATGAACTATATTAAGATTGTAATATAGCTGGTACTAGTGTACATTTATAAGTTGCAAATAAAATATATAATATATAGATATTTATGATCATTATTTTATATCATGTTTGTAGAAATATATTCTTTTATTTGTATTCTAATATTTAAATATTTCACGCATAATATATAACTCTTGGATAATATATTTAGAAATCATATTTTCATTTTATAACAACTAGGAGATTACCCGCGTTTCGCGACGGATTTGTTTCATTTGTTTTGTCATACACATAATATATAGTTATGATTTTTCGGGATCAAACATAATACTTTGTGAAAATAAAAATCATATTGATTAAGGCAGTTTGATGATGACAAATTATTATATTATTTTTGAATCCGACACGATGCGAAATATTTATTTAATGCTTTAATGCAACAAATACAAAAAAAATAAATGTTACTACAAGATAATTAAATAACATGCGTGAACATAAATAAAAAACAAAACCATATGATATTTTAAATTTTCATTTCTAAAAATAAGAATAATAACATTTTAAAAGTTCAAAAAAATTATTTGTGTCTGATAAATTTTATGTTTCATGTTGATTATGGAAAAATATTATATAAGTTAAAGAAATTATCTGTGTTTAGTAAATAAATATCTTTCATTTTTTTTTTAAAGATTAACATGAAATTGTTTTAAGTAAAAATATAAATATAACATACTTAGCAGTATGTGCAACTTTTTTCAATTATAGTTTTAAAAATAATAATAATTAGGCTTACAAGTAATTAATGTAATTACACTTATTTTTATATATTTTTTACATAATTATTTTCATAATTTTAAGTTAGAAAAAAATATTGAATATATGATAATATGGAACTCAAATTGTACTAATCCCATTTCCCACAATAAATTGAGCATGTATTATCGCATCATAAAATTCAGTAAATACTTGAGATATGAATTTTTTAAAGAAACCTTAAATTTCTGGAAAACAAAGGCTGGAAATTATAAAAAAAAACACCTCTAAATTCTGAAAATTAAAAAATGACCTTTAAAATTCCAAAAATAAAAAAACACTTAATATAATGCATACCCAGCAAAATTAGAAAAATAAAGGATGCCCCTACAAACAAAATAATCTTACAATTTCTATAAAAAATAATTATTTCAAAATATATAAAATATTAATTTACCAACCCATTATTTTGGACCCATTTTTATGCAATCTCATCATGCCACATCATCACAATTATTTCAACCATTATATTATTATATGTGGCAACATATGAACCATGAATTAATTTTTGATTTTGTGTGATTATGTTTTATTTGTAGACATTTATGTGTCTTTTATTTTACACATAATTTTAAGCAATTTTGGAATGCCACATCACCTTACATTGATGATGTGTTAAAATATTATTTGTTAGGTTCATGATGGAAAAGTTGTATTTAATTTTGAAATTTTCCACAATATGTTACATGATCAATTGTGAATACAAATAAAATGTGAAAAGTTTAAATATATAACATTAATAAATTAATATATAATATCAAATATTGTTAGTATTTTTCATAATATACTTTTAAAAAATTAAGGATTTATTGTTGTGATACGTAAATTTGAATGAGTTTGGCTATTGAAATGAAGTTGACATGAATATTTGGGAAGATTGATATGTATTAAGATTTTATTCAAAGTTTGGATGGCTAAACGGCTTTCAAAGTGAAGCTTATGCTATGAATGATGTGTAAATGAAGAAGTGTTGAATTTGTGCTAAAATCCGAACACACCTCGTGCGAGTGTTTTCCACGTGGGACAGAATAGGGAATCTGCCAAGTGGCATGTTAAGTCTGGCGTGGGACCTGCACAATCAGCTCGTTCATAGTAATTTTTTTTTTGCGTATCATTTATTATGTTTTTTTTACTTAGTTAAGTAGTGAAAATGATTCAAATCCTCTAGCTCAGACCTAATGTAATGATATAATTTTTTGTTTATGCATTATTTGAGTCACTTTGTAATCTGATAAATATACAAGTTTGATTATATTTAGTATTAGTTGTTTGGATTTTTCCAGCCATTTTTATTTCTTTTCATTTTTATTTTGCCCCTATGTAAAATGCAGCACCAAGTGGCAGGGAGAAATTCAATTATGTGTTTTATTCTAACTGTTATTCGCTCTCATGTACTACAAGTTTATCAATTCACCAATAAAAAACCTGTGTGCACCCGCATTAACCCACATTAGGCAATACCCAATTTTTGTAAAAAAATTGCGAAAAATAATTACCATTTGATTATACATAGAATTACCAACAATAGTTGAAGAAGAAGAAAAACTATTTGTTTTAAAAAAAAGAAAAAAATGAAAGATAATTTTATTCCAAAACTAGGAATCCGAAGATTAATTATATGATAATACCCTAGTCTAGGATATTTACTCAATGGTTCATATTCAGTTTTTATTCTAGTAATGCACAAATGCGCGTTACTGAGCTTTTATATATGCATCTCGGATAGAATGCAACCCCATAGCTGCATCCCTAATCGATTTTCTCTCTGTTGCTGATTGGTTCGAGCACATAAGGCCTATTCTAATAACCGATAGTAAGAATCTGTGTATCTTGTTCCATGAATCAACAACTTGGTACTGTTCACTCTGAATTTCTAAATCAGAATCACTTTCAAGAGATATCATATTCGGATGCACGATATCATGAAGCTTTTCGGGAAAAGCCATCTCCACAAAAGTGTGTAAGGTCAGACCATCTTTAAACACATCATCAACCGGCCTCCTACCAGTAAACAACTCCAAAATGATAATTCCAAAACTATACATATCAGCCTGCATTCAAACTCGACCGCCTTCTCCATATTCTACAACACAAAGCAATTTAAAAGGTACGTTATATTGTAGATACGAAATGCAATTTTTCTTTGTAATAGTGTCTGAGAACTCACCGGTGTCAATATAATCCTATTATATAAAATCGTCTAGAAAATTGAAAATTAAAAAAAATTGAAAAAATAAAGAATGGACAAAGATTAAGTAGTACAAAAAGAAATTAATATGCACTAAAAATGTTACAGTTATGACTTCTTATTGGAAATTAATTTTTCACACACTGGCATATGTACATATAAACTGGTACGAGTGCGAAAATTGAAAGTAAGTTAATAATAGCGAGAATGTACCTGGAGCAACATATCCGATTGATCCTCTTATTCCAAGTAAACTTTGGGAATTTATTAATTGCGTATTTGTAGTGTTTGGAAGTAATTTTGCAAGACCAAAATCGCTAACATGAGCCGTGAAGTCCTCGTCAAGAAGAATATTACTTGGTTTTAGATCACAGTGAATTATCGGTGGCTCGCAGTAGTTATGAAGATAATCTACTGCATCTGCCACGTCGACTGCTATGTTCAGCTTTTCAATGAACCTTAACATCCGATCTCGCTCTCCATGTAACCATCTTTCTAGACTTCCTTTAGGCATGAAACCAAGTACTAATGCTTTGAAATCATTACCTTTAAAGTTTGTGCTAGAACAACACGTTATTATGCTAACGAGATTACGATGACGTATCGTTCTTAAAACATCACATTCAGCCAGGAAGGTTTTGGAAGCTCCTTGAACTTCAAGGTTAAACACTTTAACGGCGAGATATGAAGTTTGCTTGTATTTGAAGGGCAAATTTCCCTTATAAATAGAACCACAACTTCCGTAGCCCAACAAATTGACGGATGAGAAGTTATCAGTTGTTTTGACCAGTTCGGCGTATGAAACCTTGGGATACGGATCCTCTAGTAAAATGGACTTTATTATTTGTTTTTCTCTCAACTTTATTCGTCGGTAGAGAACGAACCCAATAGTCGAGAGAGCGATCACAACTATAATTATACTTGATAACACAATTAGTATTTTGAATAACAGTGGATTTCTATTCTTGTTGTGTTGGTTAGCACACATAGGTAGATGAAGTTGCGGAATACCTCCACAAAGCCCAGCGTTTCCACTAATCGAGAGACCAGACATATTGTTGAAAACCCCTTTTGTTGGGACTGGACCCTCGAGATGATTAAATGAGAGATCCAATTTGAATAACGACCTAAGGTTTTCTAGGGGCACAGGAATATATCCTGATAAGTTATTGTGGGAAAGGTACAACTCTTGCAAGCCGTACATATATGATAATTCTTTAGGTATAATTCCATATAAATTGTTATTTGCTAAGCTGAACCATAGGAGACCTCTTAAACTTCCTAGAAACAGAGCTATTGTCCCATTAAACAAGTTAGCACTTAAGTCTAAGTTCTCTAAACTCTCACAATTGCTAACTGTTTCGGGTAGTTCACCGTAAAATTTGTTGTGGGATAAGAATAATTGATCGAGTTGTGGATTACATACCTCAACCGGAAGTGTGCCCGTTAGAGAATTATTTGATAAATCTACATATACCAAAGATGATATGTTAAGAATGTTCGGGGATAGGCTGCCATAAAGGACATTGCTGGATATATCTAAATAATATAATTTCTGCAGGTTTGCAAGACCTGAAGGAATGGAACCTTGGATTCGATTATTATTTATTGTTAAATAAATTAATTTAGTAAGGTTGCCAATAGAAGTTAGTAAAGGCCCAGATATATTGTTTGTATCTAAGGCTAATCCTTGTAACTGTTGAAGCTTTCCTATGCTCTTTGGTATAACGCCCGTGAGTTGATTATCCCACAAAGATAGAAATTGAAGATTGGCTAGGTTTCCTATTTCATTTGGAATTGACCCTGACAAACTATTTACACCCATGTTTAGATATTCAAGTTGGGTTGATAAGTTCGCTACATAGCTAGGAAATGTTCCACTTAGAAAATTGCCGTGAAGCCCCAAGTGTTGCAACCTACTGCAATTTGTTAAAAATTTCAGGAAATCCCAGTCTTCGATGTTTGTTGAAAAAGTTTCTTCTAGGCCTAGTAATGATGGACAAAGTTTTCCCAACTCAGGAGGTATTCGTCCACTAAAATTATTAAAACCTAGATCAATTCGAATAATAGACGAAGCATTGGATATGGATGGTGGAATCATGCCGGAGAAGTGATTTTTAGTAATTAAAATTTTTTCGAGATTAGGTAGGTTGGTTCCCATATTATCAGGCAATTTTCCTTCTAGTTTATTTTCAGCTACATCAAAGTATGTTAGTGATGATTGATTGGCAAATGATTTGGGGATAGTACCGGACAGATTGTTAATCCCAACTTGGAAAAATCTCAAGTCAGGAAGGAAACCAAGTCCCTCAGGAATGGTGCCCTCTACGTTATTTATATAAATGGAAAAAGAATTCAAAGACGAAAGATTATTGAGGGACAGAGGAATAACTCCGTTAAGACTGTTATTAGAAAGATGCATAAATCGGAGCTTCGAGAACGAACCAAGCCAAGAGGGAATTTCTCCTACAAGATGGTTATTTCCAAAATCAATGTAAACAAGATTAGAACAATTCTGAAGGCCGGCAGTGATTGTTCCTCCAAAAGAGTTGCTTGAAAGGTCCAAATATTCTAGGCGATGTAAAAAGCTTAATGACGAAGGGATCTCTCCGTACAATTGATTTGCTGTGAGGTTGATTTCCTTAAGGAAAGTTAAGTTTCGAATAAAAGGAGAGATAGTACCCAAAAGACCTCGGATAGAAAGGTCTAATGCAGAGACCCTTTTCGGGTGTTTGCGACTACAAGTGACTCCTATCCACTCACAATAGTGAATGCTTTCATTCCACGAGTTTAATACATTCAAACCATTGGTTAGCCCCGCCTTGAATGCTAGGAGTGCGGCCTTATCCATGTCGACTGATCGCACCATGGGAGATTGCAGTAGACAGTGCAAAAGAAATAACACTAGTTGAACTCGGAAATTCTTCATGTTTGTCTGAAAAGTTTGATCCACGACAATAAACTGTAAATTAAGTTTTGGATTGTAAGACTTGATGAGAAAAATATAATCATCCCAAATCACGAGCTTAGACGGATTTTATAATTAAACACTAAAATTTAATCTATCTATTTGTATGTACGTGTTCCTCTTTCTTCGTATACAGTATTTATGATCAAAATCTGCCACTGATGGACACTGATTCCAGGGTTAAAAATAACATTCTAGACGTATTAGCAATTTAAAAGAACAGTAGGGGAACAAGAGCATACCTGAAGTTTAGTATCTTGTATATCTGCAAATGGAACAATATACCCTCAAATAACAGTATCACGAGGATTATATAATCTCTCTCTCCACCAAAATGAGTGAACGGCAACTATAGTTTGAAGTCAGCAATCTGCCTTTCACTGGAGGGGATAAGAGAAAATTTATTAGTCTTAAATACTAGATGCATGCTGCCTACCGGCCCAATGTTGAAAACAAAAACACTAGTTCCAATTTTCAACTAAATTGATGTTGAAGTCTGAAAATTAAGAAAAAAATATCCACTTTGGCTGGAGCCGCTGGTAATTGGATTCCAATCCTTCAATCTGCCATACCAACAAACAAGAAATAAAAACATCATATTGGTGTGATAGTTGATAGATTATATCTAAAATTAGCCACCATAAACCCAGATTAAAATTTAAATGTCAAATTGAAAGGGAAATCAAGTTACAAGAACAAAAAGATAGAAAAACGCATAGTTAAATGACATGTACAGGAACACATGTTCAAATATTTTTCTTTATTTATTGAAGAAACATATTCAAATTTGAACTATTGAATATCTCAATCCAACTATTTCAACATTTAGAAACGAAGTGACTTGGTCAGGCGAGCATAATAATTAATATGCGTTGGGTGAAATATCTAACACTAATAAATTATGATGGAGTTGGTCTAATTATTTGAATACATGTGACCCAGACTACTGAGTCATGAAAATGATTTATTTTCATCGTAATAATATTCTTCAGGATAATCAATGGCCTCATCCTCACATACCCAATTGGTTGAGTGTCTTGATCCTCATTTTAATATGTGTATGAAAATGTTAATCGTAATATAGAAAATGTTTTGGTGCATTCTTGATACAAAGTTAAACTCTCAAATATTGTTCTAAACAAAAATACTATTTAATAACAAAAGCGCTAATTGTTATTAGTGTAGTTGTTAAAAAATCTTTTTACTACAATCATGTTATGTGAAGTATCGCAAAAATACGATTACAAATATAGAATCCGGACACAAATATGTCATTTGGAGTATCACAAACATATATTACGATTACCCGATGACGATATGTTCAGGTATATTAAATATTGATGTGTAGCTTGTTAGAGAACCAAATATAATGTCTATAGTCACGATCATATTCTATGCGAAATTTGTTAACAAGTACACTAATAACAATTAGTGTTTTTGTTATCAAATAATATTTTGTTTACATTAAATAAATAATATTGGAGAATTTGATTTTGTATTGAGAATGCACCAAAACACCCCCTATATTACAATTAACATTTTAAAATACAAATTATATTTAATTAATTAATATTTGTCATAAAATTAACATGTAAAATAATTAACACAAATTAATCAATTATGTGTCACATATTAATTAATGTAATTATTTTAAATAGTATAAAGAGAACATTTTGGGTGCAATAAGAAACTCTCAAATACCTCACGTGGGAGTGCAGGGGAAGAGAAAAGAATTTCGGCGGAATATGTCAAAATTACGATAAATTTTGAATGTTGTAGTTTGTGGTTAATAAAGTTTATACGGTGTGTATGATTTAAAAATTTCTTTGTTTTCTTTCCATGCTTCAGAAAAAACAAATCACGAGAACCAAAAATAAAAATAAAAATGCACTAAATCAAGATATCCCAAACATCGACCTCACTTAATCTCAAACCGGACCAACTCAACCTTAAATGAAATTAATCATCAAATTTAGAAGCTAAATTATAATTATAATTACAACATTTCTATGCCCCTGCAATATGGGCTGTCTTTAACTATTGAAAGACACAAAGCCAGGAATTAATTGTTTTATTTTTAGGGAGAATTTCACATGTATCCCTCCTAAAATCAAAATTATCAAATTTCTCTCTTTGAAATTGTAAATATCAAATTTGTCCTTTCAAAAATTAACTTCCAGAGAAATTTTATTTTTGTAAATAAAATCTATCATTTATGCATATCAGAGAAATTTCATGTGTTTTATTTTTAGTATACTAATACATTTACATTTTATTTTTAATATAGCGATTTCATTTATGCATATCAGAGAAATTTATGATTTGTTTAACTTTTTTAGATCTCATATGCACAATGAAGTTTTTTTTAGTTTAGGAGTTTTAATCTAGTGAGTTTAGTGGAATAAATTTTAATTTCATTTAATTGTAAGGGGGAATTACGGGTGTGTCCCTCCTAAACCTTAAAATAACATATTTATCCCTTAAAAAATTTAAATATCAAATTTATCCTTCATAACTCATATTTATATCAAATATCTCCAAAACTAACTTTCTCAGTTAAGTTTAACAAATAAAAACATGAAAAAGACATTTATGCCCTCCCATCCCTTTTGCGGTATGACTTTCCTTGTTCTTCACCACCAGCCCTACAGACCTTTCTTCGCACCTTCTCTATCAACGATGAGCACCATGCTAAACCCTACTTTACTCTCGCATCTTCTCTACTAGCGATGTGCACCATGCTAAACCCTACTTTACTCTCTCGCATCTTCTCTACTAGCGATGTGCACCATGCTAAACCCTACTTTACTCTCTCGCATCTTCTCTACTAGCGATGTGCACCATGCTAAACCCTACTTTACTCTCTCGCATTTCTCTACTAGCGATGTGCACCATGCTAAACCCTACTTTACTCTCTCGCATCTTCTCTACTAGCGATGTGCACCATGCTAAACCCTACTGTACTCTCTCGCATTTCTCTACTAGCGATGTGCACCATGCTAAACCCTACTTTACTCTCTCGCATCTTCTCTACTAGCGATGTGCACCATGCTAAACCCTACTGTACTGTCTTGCTTCTCTCACACTTTTCTCCGCATCTACTCAACAATCAAGGAATCAAGATTAGTAGTTCAATAGGCATAATTTTGCTGAATTAAGATTAATTGTGTTGGATTAGTGGCCAATAGTGTTGTATTAGGATTAATAGTGTTGATTGGGGCAAAATAAAGATGATTTGGTTCTAGATCCTAGCTAATAATTTACTATGTAAAAGATCATTGGGGTTGGAATTAGGGGTTAATTTGAGACGAATTAGCCACAAATATGCTGAATTGGGGCTACTTATTGATGAGCTAGGTTTCCAACGATTCAAGCTTGCTCAGTTGCTCGAAGCCTCGAATCGTCGCCACTGTCAGAAAACCTCAAAACCCTAGATCGAATTCGCTTGAATCGTCGCCAGCGAGAGAGAATCGTCGCCAGAGAGAGAGAGAGAGTCGTCGCCAGAAAACCTCATAATTCTAACCTAGATCGAATTCGTCTTCAGCCATGAATCGTCGCCAGAGAGAGAGAGAGAGAGAGAGAGAAAGAAAGGGAGAAAAGAGGGGCTCGGGTCGGGTCTGATATTTATTGAGCGGGTCTGGATGCGGGTATAGATGAGCGGGTTTGGATTTGGATTTGGATCCGAATGTTATGTATATAACTTATGTACTAAAAAAAATTTGGACCCCCAAAAAATTTGGACCCGAGCTCATGCTTCTTGGGCTTTACGCATGGGCCGGGCCTGAGTGTACAGCATGCAAATAATTCTCAAGGAACACATTATCCGTTTTAACAAAGCCAGGATTATATCTTTGAAATTAGTGTTATTGTATTTATCATGCAAGGAAATTATGCTTGTGGTGTCGTCGTGTCGAGACTTCGTCCAAAACCTTCACAGTCAAGAGTAATTGTTTCTTCAGATTTCTTAATTAAGGTAAAATTAAAAATTGCATACTATTTTTCTCAAGATTAAAATATAATTATTCAAAAAAAAAGTCTAACTTTGTTTTGCTTTTGAAGGTTGTGTATGTAGTTGGATTTGAAGTGCAATTGTTCATTGATTCATACCAGGCCATGGGGGTCATTGACAGTACACATTTTATTACTCAATTCAGTATATGATTTCATTCTTTTCATACATCATTCCAATTGAAAAGAACTCCTTTCTGGTACCAAAAACAATAAATATTTAACTTTCACATATACCCTTTTAAAAGTGTAATTATTGATCACGGTCTTTTTTACTGTGAATTAGGATTTGTTTGAAAGACTTTTCCTTACAAGTGCATTTAATAATGTTATATTGAAACAAATGAATTAGAAAAAGGAACTCATAAGTAAAGTTTAAATCATAATTTGATAAGCAATAAGTTTAGGCACCCCGCGCTTAACACCCCGCAGTTACCCCGCTGCTTACGTATCACGCACCGCTTCATGCCACGTCAGTTTGCAGAAAAAGCCAGAAAAGCTTCTATCGCCTAAAATCCTAAACCCGATAGTATTCGAATCCGGACCCGATAGTGTGGACATAAGGAAACCGACCTCGAAATCACGAAATCACACAAACAAAAAGAAACACATAGCCGATCTCTTATCTCTCTGTTGGTCGTCTTCTTCCTTTCCTCACCACTGATTCCGTGGCCTCGTCTGTTGGTCCACTTCTGGTATTGATTTAATTATGTTTGCCTAGATCTCTTAATACTCTGTTCTCTGTCCGCCTTAATATTTTGATCCGCCCAGATCTCTGACTCTCTCAATACTTTGTTCCATTAATATCTCTTAATACTCTGTTCCGAGATCTCCGACTCCTTCAATACTTGTTGAGTTCATTTGATAAGAATAGGGTGGTTATTTCAAAATCTGGGTTTGAGCATGATTTGTGTTATAAGTTTACATGCAGTCATATTATTGTATTTTTTTTTCTCTAAAAAAATATTATTGTATTTTTGTTGTGAGTTTAGTTTTTTGTTGTAATTTCGTGACGATGTAGATGAATTCTTTCATTCCTATTTCTTCGATTTTTTGTCATGATTTTGTTGTAGTTTTGTAGATTTTTCCTATAAATTTGCTACGGGTAATCATACTTCTATATACAATTTGTGTTGGTTTTTTCCTTGGCAACATAATAAATGATATTCATAGGTCACCAAATTTCACAAACACTAAAAAATTTCGTTTTTCGTTTGAAAACAAGATTTTAACGCTTTGAGTAGTTCAAATAACGTGTTTTTACATCATTTGTATCGTATCTTTTACTACATAACTTTTCACCAAATTTCACAAATACTTAGAAAGTTTGTTTTTCTAGTCAAAACAAGATTTTTAACGCTTTGAGGATCTCAAATAACGTGTTTTTAGATCATTTGTATCGTATCTTTTACAACGTAACTTTTCACCAAATTTCACAAACACTAAGAAAGTTTGTTTTTCGATTCAAAACAAGATTTTAACGCTTTGAGTAGTTCAAATAACGTGTTTTTAAATCATTTGTATCGTATCTTTTACTACATAACTTTTCACCAAATTTCACAAAAACTAAGAAAGTTTGTTTTTCGATTCAAAACAAGATTTTAACGCTTTGATTTCTTCAAATAACGTGTTTTTAGATCATTTGTATCGTATCTTTTACGACATAACTTTTCACCAAATTTCACAAACACTAAGAAAGTTTGTTTTTCGATTCAAAACAAGATTTTAACGCTTTGAGTAGTTCAAATAACGTGTTTATAGATCATTTGTATCGTATCATTTACTACATAACTTTTCACCAAATTTCACAAACACTAAGAAAGTTTGTTTTTCGATTCAAAACAAGATTTTAACGCTTTGAGGATTTCAAATAACTTGTTTTTAGATCATTTGTATTGTATCTTTTACTACGTAACGTTTCACCAAATTTCACAAACACTAAGAAAGTTTGTTTTTCGATTCAAAACAAGATTTTAGCGTTTTGAGGAGCTCAAATTACTTGTTTGTAGATCATTTGTATCATATCTTTAACTACGTAACTTTTCACCAAATTTCACAAACACTAAGAAAGTTTGTTTTTCGATTCAAAACAAGATTTTAGTGCTTTGAGGAGTTCAAATAACGTGTTTTTAGATCATTTGTATCGTATCTTTTACTTCATAAATTTTCACCAAATTTCACAAAAACTAAGAAAGTTTGTTTTTCGATTCAAAACAAGATTTTAACGCTTCGATTTCTTCAAATAACGTGTTTTTAGATCATTTGTATCGTATCTTTTACTACATAACTTTTCACCAAATTTCACAAACACTAAGAAAGTTTGTTTTTCGATTCAAAACAAGATTTTAACGCTTTGAGTAGTTCAAATAACGTGTTTATAGATCATTTGTATCGTATCATTTACTACATAACTTTTCACCAAATTTCACAAACACTAAGAAAGTTTGTTTTTCGATTCAAAACAAGATTTTAGCGTTTTGAGGAGCTCAAATAACTTGTTTTTAGATCATTTGTATCGTATCTTTTACTACGTAACTTTTCACCAAATTTCACAAACACTAAGAAAGTTTGTTTTTCGATTCAAAACAAGATTTTAGCGTTTTGAGGAGTTCAAATAACATGTTTTTAGATCATTTGTATCGTATCTTTTACGACATAACTTTTCACCAAATTTCACAAACACTAAGAAAGTTTGTTTTTCGATTCAAAACAAGATTTTTACGCTTTGATTTCTTCAAATAACGTGTTTTTAGATCATTTGTATCGTATCTTTTACTACATAACTTTTAACCAAATTTCACAAACACTAAGAAAGTTTGTTTTTCGATTCAAAACAAGATTTTAACGCTTTTAGTAGTTCAAATAACGTGTTTATAGATCATTTGTATCGTATCATTTACTACACAACTTTTCACCAAATTTCACAAACACTAAGAAAGTTTGTTTTTCGATTCAAAACAAGATTTTAACGCTTTCAGGAGCTCAAATAACTTGTTTTTAGATCATTTGTATCATATCTTTTACTACGTAACTTTTCACCAAATTTCACAAACACAAAGAAAGTTTGTTTTTCGATTCAAAACAAGATTTTAGCGCTTTGAGGAGTTCAAATAACATGTTTTAAGATCATTTTTATGGTATCTTTTACTACATAACTTTTCATCAAATTACACAAACACTAAAAAAGTTTGTTTTTCGATTCAAAACAAGATTTTAACGCTTTGAGTAGTTCAAATAACGTGTTTTTAGATCATTTGTATCGTATCTTTTACTACATAACTTTTCACCAAATTTCACAAAAACTAAGAAAGTATGTTTTTCGATTCAAAACAAGATTTTAACGCTTTGATTTCTTCAAATAACGTGTTTTTAGATCATTTGTATCGTATCTTTTACTACATAACTTTTCACCAAATTTCACAAACACTAAGAAAGTTTGTTTTTCGATTCAAAACAAGATTTTAACGCTTTGAGTAGTTCAAATAACGTGTTTATAGATCATTTGTATCGTATCATTTACTACATAACTTTTCACCAAATTTCACAAACACTAAGAAAGTTTGTTTTTCGATTCAAAACAAGATTTTAACGCTTTGAGGAGCTCAAATAACTTGTTTTTAGATCATTTGTATCGTATCTTTTACTACGTAACGTTTCACCAAATTTCACAAACACTAAGAAAGTTTGTTTTTCTATTCAAAACAAGATTTTAGCGTTTTGAGGAGCTCAAATTACTTGTTTGTAGATCATTTGTATCATATCTTTAACTACGTAACTTTTCACCAAATTTCACAAACACTAAGAAAGTTTGTTTTTCGATTCAAAACAAGATTTTAGTGCTTTGAGGAGTTCAAATAACGTGTTTTTAGATCATTTGTATCTTATCTTTTACTACATAACTTTTCACCAAATTTCACAAAAACTAAGAAAGTTTGTTTTTCGATTCAAAACAAGATTTTAACGCTTTGATTTCTTCAAATAACGTGTTTTTAGATCATTTGTATCGTATCTTTTACTACATAACTTTTCACCAAATTTCACAAACACTAAGAAAGTTTGTTTTTCGATTCAAAACAAGATTTTAACGCTTTGAGTAGTTCAAATAACGTGTTTATAGATCATTTGTATCGTATCATTTACTACATAACTTTTCACCAAATTTGACAAACACTAAGAAAGTTTGTTTTTCGATTCAAAACAAGATTTTAACGCTTTGAGTAGTTCAAATAACGTGTTTATAGATCATTTGTATCGTATCATTTACTACATAACTTTTCACCAAATTTCACAAACACTAAGAAAGTTTGTTTTTCGATTCAAAACAAGATTTTAGCGTTTTGAGGAGCTCAAATAACTTGTTTTTAGATCATTTGTATCGTGTCTTTTACTACGTAACTTTTCACCAAATTTCACAAACACTAAGAAAGTTTGTTTTTCGATTCAAAACAAGATTTTAGCGTTTTGAGGAGTTCAAATAACATGTTTTTAGATCATTTGTATCGTATCTTTTACGTCATAACTTTTCACCAAATTTCACAAACACTAAGAAAGTTTGTTTTTCGATTCAAAACAAGATTTTTACGCTTTGATTTCTTCAAATAACGTCTTTTTAGATCATTTGTATCGTATCTTGTACTACATAACTTTTAACCAAATTTCACAAACACTAAGAAAGTTTGTTTTTCGATTCAAAACAAGATTTTAACGCTTTTAGTAGTTCAAATAACGTGTTTATAGATCATTTGTATCGTATCATTTACTACACAACTTTTCACCAAATTTCACAAACACTAAGAAAGTTTGTTTTTCGATTCAAAACAAGATTTTAACGCTTTCAGGAGCTCAAATAACTTGTTTTTAGATCATTTGTATCATATCTTTTACTACGTAACTTTTCACCAAATTTCACAAACACAAAGAAAGTTTGTTTTTCGATTCAAAACAAGATTTTAGCGCTTTGAGGAGTTAAAATAACATGTTTTTAGATCATTTGTATCGTATCTTTTACTACATAACTTTTCACCAAATTTCTCAAACACTAAGAAAGTTTGTTTTTCGATTCAAAACAAGATTTTAACGCTTTGAGGAGCTCACATATCGTGTTTTTAGATCATTTGTATCGTATCTTTTACTACATAACTTTTCACCAAATTTCACACCCACTAAGAAAGTTTGTTTTCCGTTTGAAAACAAGATTTTAATGCTTTGAGTAGTTCAAATAACGTGTTTTTAGATCATTTGTATCGTATCTTTTACTACATAACTTTTCACCAAATTTCACAAACACTAAGAAAGTTTGTTTTTCTAGTCAAAACAAGATTTTAACGCTTTGAGGAGCTCAAATAACTTGTTTTTAGATCATTTGTATCGTATCTTTTACTACGTAACTTTTCACCAAATTTCACAAACACTAAGAAATTTTGTTTTTCGATTCAAAACAAGATTTTAGCGCTTTGAGGAGTTCAAATAACATGTTTTAAGATCATTTTTATTGTATCTTTTACTACATAACTTTTCATCAAATTTCACAAACACTAAAAAAGTTTGTTTTTCTATTCAAAACAAGATTTTAACGCTTTGAGTAGTTCAAATAACGTGTTTTTAGATCATTTGTATCGTATCTTTTACTACATAACTTTTCACCAAATTTCACAAAAACTAAGAAAGTATGTTTTTCGATTCAAAACAAGATTTTAACGCTTTGATTTCTTCAAATAACGTGTTTTTAGATCATTTGTATCGTATCTTTTACTACATAACTTTTCACCAAATTTCACAAACAATAAGAAAGTTTGTTTTTCGATTCAAAACAAGATTTTAACGCTTTGAGTAGTTCAAATAACGTGTTTATAGATCATTTGTATCGTATCATTTACTACATAACTTTTCACCAAATTTCACAAACACTAAGAAAGTTTGTTTTTCGATTCAAAACAAGATTTTAACGCTTTGAGGAGCTCAAATAACTTGTTTTTAGATCATTTGTATCGTATCTTTTACTACGTAACGTTTCACCAAATTTCACAAACACTAAGAAAGTTTGTTTTTCTATTCAAAACAAGATTTTAGTGTTTTGAGGAGCTCAAATTACTTGTTTGTAGATCATTTGTATCATATCTTTAACTACGTAACTTTTCACCAAATTTCACAAACACTAAGAAAGTTTGTTTTTCGATTCAAAACAAGATTTTAGTGCTTTGAGGAGTTCAAATATCGTGTTTTTAGATCATTTGTATCTTATCTTTTACTACATAACTTTTCACCAAATTTCACAAAAACTAAGAAAGTTTGTTTTTCGATTCAAAACAAGATTTTAACGCTTTGATTTCTTCAAATAACGTGTTTTTAGATCATTTGTATCGTATCTTTTACTACATAACTTTTCACCAAATTTCACAAACACTAAGAAATTTTGTTTTTCGATTCAAAACAAGATTTTAACGCTTTGAGTAGTTCAAATAACGTGTTTATAGATCATTTGTATCGTATCATTTACTACATAACTTTTCACCAAATTTCACAAACACTAAGAAAGTTTGCTTTTCGATTCAAAACAAGATTTTAGCGTTTTGAGGAGCTCAAATAACTTGTTTTTAGATCATTTGTATCGTATCTTTTACTACGTAACTTTTCACCAAATTTCACAAACACTAAGAAAGTTTGTTTTTCGATTCAAAACAAGATTTTAGCGTTTTGAGGAGTTCAAATAACATGTTTTTAGATCATTTGTATCGTATCTTTTACGACATAACTTTTCACCAAATTTCACAAACACTAAGAAAGTTTGTTTTTCGATTCAAAACAAGATTTTAACGCTTTGAGTAGTTCAAATAACGTGTTTATAGATCATGTGTATCGTATCATTTACTACATAACTTTTTACCAAATTTCACAAACATTAAGAAAGTTTGTTTTTCGATTCAAAACAAGATTTTAACACTTTGAGGAGTTCAAATTACATGTTTTTAGATCATTTGTATCATATCTTTTACTACGTAACTTTTCACCAAATTTCACAAACACTAAGAAAGTTTGTTTTTCGATTCAAAACAAGATTTTAGCGCTTTGAGGAGTTCAAATAACATGTTTTTAGATCATTTGTATCGTATCTTTTACCGCATAACTTTTCACCAAATTTCACAAACACTAAGAAAGTTTGTTTTTCGATTCAAAACAAGATTTTAACGCTTTGAGTAGTTCAAATAACGTGTTTTTAGATCATTTGTATCATATCTTTAACTACGTAACTTTTCACCAAATTTCACAAACACTAAGAAAGTTTGTTTTTCGATTCAAAACAAGATTTTAACGCTTTGAGGAGCTCAAATAACTTGTTTTTAGATCATTTGTATCGTATCTTTTACTACGTAACGTTTCACCAAATTTCACAAACACTAAGAAAGTTTGTTTTTCTATTCAAAACAAGATTTTAGCGTTTTGAGGAGCTCAAATTACTTGTTTGTAGATCATTTGTATCATATCTTTAACTACGTAACTTTTCACCAAATTTCACAAACACTAAGAAAGTTTGTTTTTCGATTCAAAACAAGATTTTAGTGCTTTGAGGAGTTCAAATAACGTGTTTTTAGATCATTTGTATCTTATCTTTTACTACATAACTTTTCACCAAATTTCACAAAAACTAAGAAAGTTTGTTTTTCGATTCAAAACAAGATTTTAACGCTTTGATTTCTTCAAATAACGTGTTTTTAGATCATTTGTATCGTATCTTTTACTACATAACTTTTCACCAAATTTCACAAACACTAAGAAAGTTTGTTTTTCGATTCAAAACAAGATTTTAACGCTTTGAGTAGTTCAAATAACGTGTTTATAGATCATTTGTATCGTATCATTTACTACATAACTTTTCACCAAATTTGACAAACACTAAGAAAGTTTGTTTTTCGATTCAAAACAAGATTTTAACGCTTTGAGTAGTTCAAATAACGTGTTTATAGATCATTTTTATCGTATCATTTACTACATAACTTTTCACCAAATTTCACAAACACTAAGAAAGTTTGTTTTTCGATTCAAAACAAGATTTTAGCGTTTTGAGGAGCTCAAATAACTTGTTTTTAGATCATTTGTATCGTGTCTTTTACTACGTAACTTTTCACCAAATTTCACAAACACTAAGAAAGTTTGTTTTTCGATTCAAAACAAGATTTTAGCGTTTTGAGGAGTTCAAATAACATGTTTTTAGATCATTTGTATCGTATCTTTTACGTCATAACTTTTCACCAAATTTCACAAACACTAAGAAAGTTTGTTTTTCGATTCAAAACAAGATTTTTACGCTTTGATTTCTTCAAATAACGTCTTTTTAGATCATTTGTATCGTATCTTTTACTACATAACTTTTAACCAAATTTCACAAACACTAAGAAAGTTTGTTTTTCGATTCAAAACAAGATTTTAACGCTTTTAGTAGTTCAAATAACGTGTTTATAGATCATTTGTATCGTATCATTTACTACACAACTTTTCACCAAATTTCACAAACACTAAGAAAGTTCGTTTTTCGATTCAAAACAAGATTTTAACGCTTTCAGGAGCCCAAATAACTTGTTTTTAGATCATTTGTATCATATCTTTTACTACGTAACGTTTCACCAAATTTCACAAAAACAAAGAAAGTTTGTTTTTCGATTCAAAACAAGATTTTAGCGCTTTGAGGAGTTAAAATAACATGTTTTTAGATCATTTGTATCGTATCTTTTACTACATAACTTTTCACCAAATTTCTCAAACACTAAGAAAGTTTGTTTTTCGATTCAAAACAAGATTTTAACGCTTTGAGGAGCTCACATATCGTGTTTTTAGATCATTTGTATCGTATCTTTTACTACATAACTTTTCACCAAATTTCACACCCACTAAGAAAGTTTGTTTTCCGTTTGAAAACAAGATTTTAATGCTTTGAGTAGTTCAAATAACGTGTTTTTAGATCATTTGTATCGTATCTTTTACTACATAACTTTTCACCAAATTTCACAAACACTAAGAAAGTTTGTTTTTCTAGTCAAAACAAGATTTTAACGCTTTGAGGAGCTCAAATAACTTGTTTTTAGATCATTTGTATCGTATCTTTTACTACGTAACTTTTCACGAAATTTCACAAACACTAAGAAATTTTGTTTTTCGATTCAAAACAAGATTTTAGCGCTTTGAGGAGTTCAAATAACATGTTTTAAGATCATTTTTATTGTATCTTTTACTACATAACTTTTCATCAAATTTCACAAACACTAAAAAAGTTTGTTTTTCTATTCAAAACAAGATTTTAACGCTTTGAGTAGTTAAAATAACGTGTTTTTAGATCATTTGTATCGTATCTTTTACTACATAACTTTTCACCAAATTTCACAAAAACTAAGAAAGTATGTTTTACGATTCAAAACAAGATTTTAACGCTTTGATTTCTTCAAATAACGTGTTTTTAGATCATTTGTATCGTATCTTTTACTACATAACTTTTCACCAAATTTCACAAACAATAAGAAAGTTTGTTTTTCGATTCAAAACAAGATTTTAACGCTTTGAGTAGTTCAAATAACGTGTTTATAGATCATTTGTATCGTATCATTTACTACATAACTTTTCACCAAATTTCACAAACACTAAGAAAGTTTGTTTTTCGATTCAAAACAAGATTTTAACGCTTTGAGGAGCTCAAATAACTTGTTTTTAGATCATTTGTATCGTATCTTTTACTACGTAACGTTTCACCAAATTTCACAAACACTAAGAAAGTTTGTTTTTCTATTCAAAACAAGATTTTAGTGTTTTGAGGAGCTCAAATTACTTGTTTGTAGATCATTTGTATCATATCTTTAACTACGCAACTTTTCACCAAATTTCACAAACACTAAGAAAGTTTGTTTTTCGATTCAAAACAAGATTTTAGTGCTTTGAGGAGTTCAAATATCGTGTTTTTAGATCATTTGTATCTTATCTTTTACTACATAACTTTTCACCAAATTTTACAAAAACTAAGAAAGTTTGTTTTTCGATTCAAAACAAGATTTTAACGCTTTGATTTCTTCAAATAACGTGTTTTTAGATCATTTGTATCGTATCTTTTACTACATAACTTTTCACCAAATTTCACAAACACTAAGAAATTTTGTTTTTCGATTCAAAACAAGATTTTAACGCTTTGAGTAGTTCAAATAACGTGTTTATAGATCATTTGTATCGTATCATTTACTACATAACTTTTCACCAAATTTCACAAACACTAAGAAAGTTTGCTTTTCGATTCAAAACAAGATTTTAGCGTTTTGAGGAGCTCAAATAACTTGTTTTTAGATCATTTGTATCGTATCTTTTACTACGTAACTTTTCACCAAATTTCACAAACACTAAGAAAGTTTGTTTTTCTATTCAAAACAAGATTTTAGCGTTTTGAGGAGCTCAAATTACTTGTTTGTAGATCATTTGTATCATATCTTTAACTACGTAACGTTTCACCAAATTTCACAAACACTAAGAAAGTTTGTTTTTCGATTCAAAACAAGATTTTAGTGCTTTGAGGAGTTCAAATAACGTGTTTTTAGATCATTTGTATCTTATCTTTTACTACATAACTTTTCACCAAATTTCACAAAAACTAAGAAAGTTTGTTTTTCGATTCAAAACAAGATTTTAACGCTTTGATTTCTTCAAATAACGTGTTTTTAGATCATTTGTATCGTATCTTTTACTACATAACTTTTCACCAAATTTCACAAACACTAAGAAAGTTTGTTTTTCGATTCAAAACAAGATTTTAACGCTTTGAGTAGTTCAAATAACGTGTTTATAGATCATTTGTATCGTATCATTTACTACATAACTTTTCACCAAATTTGACAAACACTAAGAAAGTTTGTTTTTCGATTCAAAACAAGATTTTAACGCTTTGAGTAGTTCAAATAACGTGTTTATAGATCATTTTTATCGTATCATTTACTACATAACTTTTCACCAAATTTCACAAACACTAAGAAAGTTTGTTTTTCGATTCAAAACAAGATTTTAGCGTTTTGAGGAGCTCAAATAACTTGTTTTTAGATCATTTGTATCGTGTCTTTTACTACGTAACTTTTCACCAAATTTCACAAACACTAAGAAAGTTTGTTTTTCGATTCAAAACAAGATTTTAGCGTTTTGAGGAGTTCAAATAACATGTTTTTAGATCATTTGTATCGTATCTTTTACGTCATAACTTTTCACCAAATTTCACAAACACTAAGAAAGTTTGTTTTTCGATTCAAAACAAGATTTTTACGCTTTGATTTCTTCAAATAACGTCTTTTTAGATCATTTGTATCGTATCTTTTACTACATAACTTTTAACCAAATTTCACAAACACTAAGAAAGTTTGTTTTTCGATTCAAAACAAGATTTTAACGCTTTTAGTAGTTCAAATAACGTGTTTATAGATCATTTGTATCGTATCATTTACTACACAACTTTTCACCAAATTTCACAAACACTAAGAAAGTTTGTTTTTCGATTCAAAACAAGATTTTAACGCTTTCAGGAGCCCAAATAACTTGTTTTTAGATCATTTGTATCATATCTTTTACTACGTAACGTTTCACCAAATTTCACAAAAACAAAGAAAGTTTGTTTTTCGATTCAAAACAAGATTTTAGCGCTTTGAGGAGTTAAAATAACATGTTTTTAGATCATTTGTATCGTATCTTTTACTACATAACTTTTCACCAAATTTCTCAAACACTAAGAAAGTTTGTTTTTCGATTCAAAACAAGATTTTAACGCTTTGAGGAGCTCACATATCGTGTTTTTAGATCATTTGTATCGTATCTTTTACTACATAACTTTTCACCAAATTTCACACCCACTAAGAAAGTTTGTTTTCCGTTTGAAAACAAGATTTTAATGCTTTGAGTAGTTCAAATAACGTGTTTTTAGATCATTTGTATCGTATCTTTTACTACATAACTTTTCACCAAATTTCACAAACACTAAGAAAGTTTGTTTTTCTAGTCAAAACAAGATTTTAACGCTTTGAGGAGCTCAAATAACTTGTTTTTAGATCATTTGTATCGTATCTTTTACTACGTAACTTTTCACGAAATTTCACAAACACTAAGAAATTTTGTTTTTCGATTCAAAACAAGATTTTAGCGCTTTGAGGAGTTCAAATAACATGTTTTAAGATCATTTTTATTGTATCTTTTACTACATAACTTTTCATCAAATTTCACAAACACTAAAAAAGTTTGTTTTTCTATTCAAAACAAGATTTTAACGCTTTGAGTAGTTAAAATAACGTGTTTTTAGATCATTTGTATCGTATCTTTTACTACATAACTTTTCACCAAATTTCACAAAAACTAAGAAAGTATGTTTTACGATTCAAAACAAGATTTTAACGCTTTGATTTCTTCAAATAACGTGTTTTTAGATCATTTGTATCGTATCTTTTACTACATAACTTTTCACCAAATTTCACAAACAATAAGAAAGTTTGTTTTTCGATTCAAAACAAGATTTTAACGCTTTGAGTAGTTCAAATAACGTGTTTATAGATCATTTGTATCGTATCATTTACTACATAACTTTTCACCAAATTTCACAAACACTAAGAAAGTTTGTTTTTCGATTCAAAACAAGATTTTAACGCTTTGAGGAGCTCAAATAACTTGTTTTTAGATCATTTGTATCGTATCTTTTACTACGTAACGTTTCACCAAATTTCACAAACACTAAGAAAGTTTGTTTTTCTATTCAAAACAAGATTTTAGTGTTTTGAGGAGCTCAAATTACTTGTTTGTAGATCATTTGTATCATATCTTTAACTACGCAACTTTTCACCAAATTTCACAAACACTAAGAAAGTTTGTTTTTCGATTCAAAACAAGATTTTAGTGCTTTGAGGAGTTCAAATATCGTGTTTTTAGATCATTTGTATCTTATCTTTTACTACATAACTTTTCACCAAATTTCACAAAAACTAAGAAAGTTTGTTTTTCGATTCAAAACAAGATTTTAACGCTTTGATTTCTTCAAATAACGTGTTTTTAGATCATTTGTATCGTATCTTTTACTACATAACTTTTCACCAAATTTCACAAACACTAAGAAATTTTGTTTTTCGATTCAAAACAAGATTTTAACGCTTTGAGTAGTTCAAATAACGTGTTTATAGATCATTTGTATCGTATCATTTACTACATAACTTTTCACCAAATTTCACAAACACTAAGAAAGTTTGCTTTTCGATTCAAAACAAGATTTTAGCGTTTTGAGGAGCTCAAATAACTTGTTTTTAGATCATTTGTATCGTATCTTTTACTACGTAACTTTTCACCAAATTTCACAAACACTAAGAAAGTTTGTTTTTCTATTCAAAACAAGATTTTAGCGTTTTGAGGAGCTCAAATTACTTGTTTGTAGATCATTTGTATCATATCTTTAACTACGTAACGTTTCACCAAATTTCACAAACACTAAGAAAGTTTGTTTTTCGATTCAAAACAAGATTTTAGTGCTTTGAGGAGTTCAAATAACGTGTTTTTAGATCATTTGTATCTTATCTTTTACTACATAACTTTTCACCAAATTTCACAAAAACTAAGAAAGTTTGTTTTTCGATTCAAAACAAGATTTTAACGCTTTGATTTCTTCAAATAACGTGTTTTTAGATCATTTGTATCGTATCTTTTACTACATAACTTTTCACCAAATTTCACAAACACTAAGAAAGTTTGTTTTTCGATTCAAAACAAGATTTTAACGCTTTGAGTAGTTCAAATAACGTGTTTATAGATCATTTGTATCGTATCATTTACTACATAACTTTTCACCAAATTTGACAAACACTAAGAAAGTTTGTTTTTCGATTCAAAACAAGATTTTAACGCTTTGAGTAGTTCAAATAACGTGTTTATAGATCATTTTTATCGTATCATTTACTACATAACTTTTCACCAAATTTCACAAACACTAAGAAAGTTTGTTTTTCGATTCAAAACAAGATTTTAGCGTTTTGAGGAGCTCAAATAACTTGTTTTTAGATCATTTGTATCGTGTCTTTTACTACGTAACTTTTCACCAAATTTCACAAACACTAAGAAAGTTTGTTTTTCGATTCAAAACAAGATTTTAGCGTTTTGAGGAGTTCAAATAACATGTTTTTAGATCATTTGTATCGTATCTTTTACGTCATAACTTTTCACCAAATTTCACAAACACTAAGAAAGTTTGTTTTTCGATTCAAAACAAGATTTTTACGCTTTGATTTCTTCAAATAACGTCTTTTTAGATCATTTGTATCGTATCTTTTACTACATAACTTTTAACCAAATTTCACAAACACTAAGAAAGTTTGTTTTTCGATTCAAAACAAGATTTTAACGCTTTTAGTAGTTCAAATAACGTGTTTATAGATCATTTGTATCGTATCATTTACTACACAACTTTTCACCAAATTTCACAAACACTAAGAAAGTTTGTTTTTCGATTCAAAACAAGATTTTAACGCTTTCAGGAGCCCAAATAACTTGTTTTTAGATCATTTGTATCATATCTTTTACTACGTAACGTTTCACCAAATTTCACAAAAACAAAGAAAGTTTGTTTTTCGATTCAAAACAAGATTTTAGCGCTTTGAGGAGTTAAAATAACATGTTTTTAGATCATTTGTATCGTATCTTTTACTACATAACTTTTCACCAAATTTCTCAAACACTAAGAAAGTTTGTTTTTCGATTCAAAACAAGATTTTAACGCTTTGAGGAGCTCACATATCGTGTTTTTAGATCATTTGTATCGTATCTTTTACTACATAACTTTTCACCAAATTTCACACCCACTAAGAAAGTTTGTTTTCCGTTTGAAAACAAGATTTTAATGCTTTGAGTAGTTCAAATAACGTGTTTTTAGATCATTTGTATCGTATCTTTTACTACATAACTTTTCACCAAATTTCACAAACACTAAGAAAGTTTGTTTTTCTAGTCAAAACAAGATTTTAACGCTTTGAGGAGCTCAAATAACTTGTTTTTAGATCATTTGTATCGTATCTTTTACTACGTAACTTTTCACGAAATTTCACAAACACTAAGAAATTTTGTTTTTCGATTCAAAACAAGATTTTAGCGCTTTGAGGAGTTCAAATAACATGTTTTAAGATCATTTTTATTGTATCTTTTACTACATAACTTTTCATCAAATTTCACAAACACTAAAAAAGTTTGTTTTTCTATTCAAAACAAGATTTTAACGCTTTGAGTAGTTAAAATAACGTGTTTTTAGATCATTTGTATCGTATCTTTTACTACATAACTTTTCACCAAATTTCACAAAAACTAAGAAAGTATGTTTTACGATTCAAAACAAGATTTTAACGCTTTGATTTCTTCAAATAACGTGTTTTTAGATCATTTGTATCGTATCTTTTACTACATAACTTTTCACCAAATTTCACAAACAATAAGAAAGTTTGTTTTTCGATTCAAAACAAGATTTTAACGCTTTGAGTAGTTCAAATAACGTGTTTATAGATCATTTGTATCGTATCATTTACTACATAACTTTTCACCAAATTTCACAAACACTAAGAAAGTTTGTTTTTCGATTCAAAACAAGATTTTAACGCTTTGAGGAGCTCAAATAACTTGTTTTTAGATCATTTGTATCGTATCTTTTACTACGTAACGTTTCACCAAATTTCACAAACACTAAGAAAGTTTGTTTTTCTATTCAAAACAAGATTTTAGTGTTTTGAGGAGCTCAAATTACTTGTTTGTAGATCATTTGTATCATATCTTTAACTACGCAACTTTTCACCAAATTTCACAAACACTAAGAAAGTTTGTTTTTCGATTCAAAACAAGATTTTAGTGCTTTGAGGAGTTCAAATATCGTGTTTTTAGATCATTTGTATCTTATCTTTTACTACATAACTTTTCACCAAATTTCACAAAAACTAAGAAAGTTTGTTTTTCGATTCAAAACAAGATTTTAACGCTTTGATTTCTTCAAATAACGTGTTTTTAGATCATTTGTATCGTATCTTTTTACTACATAACTTTTCACCAAATTTCACAAACACTAAGAAATTTTGTTTTTCGATTCAAAACAAGATTTTAACGCTTTGAGTAGTTCAAATAACGTGTTTATAGATCATTTGTATCGTATCATTTACTACATAACTTTTCACCAAATTTCACAAACACTAAGAAAGTTTGCTTTTCGATTCAAAACAAGATTTTAGCGTTTTGAGGAGCTCAAATAACTTGTTTTTAGATCATTTGTATCGTATCTTTTACTACGTAACTTTTCACCAAATTTCACAAACACTAAGAAAGTTTGTTTTTCGATTCAAAACAAGATTTTAGCGTTTTGAGGAGTTCAAATAACATGTTTTTAGATCATTTGTATCGTATCTTTTACGACATAACTTTTCACCAAATTTCACAAACACTAAGAAAGTTTGTTTTTCGATTCAAAACAAGATTTTAACGCTTTGAGTAGTTCAAATAACGTGTTTATAGATCATGTGTATCGTATCATTTACTACATAACTTTTCACCAAATTTCACAAACATTAAGAAAGTTTGTTTTTCGATTCAAAACAAGATTTTAACACTTTGAGGAGTTCAAATTACATGTTTTTAGATCATTTGTATCATATCTTTTACTACGTAACTTTTCACCAAATTTCACAAACACTAAGAAAGTTTGTTTTTCGATTCAAAACAAGATTTTAGCGCTTTGAGGAGTTCAAATAACATGTTTTTAGATCATTTGTATCGTATCTTTTACCGCATAACTTTTCACCAAATTTCACAAACACTAAGAAAGTTTGTTTTTCGATTCAAAACAAGATTTTAACGCTTTGAGTAGTTCAAATAACGTGTTTTTAGATCATTTGTATCATATCTTTAACTACGTAACTTTTCACCAAATTTCACAAACACTAAGAAAGTTTGTTTTTCGATTCAAAACAAGATTTTAACGCTTTGAGGAGTTCAAATAACGTGTTTTTAGATCATTTGTATCGTATCTTTTACCGCATAACTTTTCACCAAATTTCACAAACACTAAGAAAGTTTGTTTTTCTATTCAAAACAAGATTTTAGCGTTTTGAGGAGCTCAAATTACTTGTTTGGAGATCATTTGTATCATATCTTTAACTACGTAACTTTTCACCAAATTTCACAAACACTAAGAAAGTTTGTTTTTCGATTCAAAACAAGATTTTAGTGCTTTGAGGAGCTCAAATTACTTGTTTGGAGATCATTTGTATCATATCTTTAACTACGTAACTTTTCACCAAATTTCACAAACACTAAGAAAGTTTGTTTTTCGATTCAAAACAAGATTT
The DNA here is from genome assembly GCA_946800325.1 of Luzula sylvatica. Taxonomy (NCBI): domain Eukaryota; kingdom Viridiplantae; phylum Streptophyta; class Magnoliopsida; order Poales; family Juncaceae; genus Luzula; species Luzula sylvatica. The sequence continues at coordinate 23,621,655 of OX326956.1, forward strand.
TAGCGTTTTGAGGAGTTCAAATAACATGTTTTTAGATCATTTGTATCGTATCATTTACTACACAACTTTTCACCAAATTTCACAAACACTAAGAAAGTTTGTTTTTCGATTCAAAACAAGATTTTAACGCTTTGATTTCTTCAAATAACGTCTTTTTAGATCATTTGTATCGTATCTTTTACTACATAACTTTTCACCAAATTTCACAAACACTAAGAAATTTTGTTTTTCGATTCAAAACAAGATTTTAACGCTTTGATTTCTTCAAATAACGTGTTTTTAGATCATTTGTATCGTATCTTTTACTACATAACTTTTCACCAAATTTCACAAACACTAAGAAATTTTGTTTTTCGATTCAAAACAAGATTTTAACGCTTTGATTTCTTCAAATAACGTGTTTTTAGATCATTTGTATCGTATCTTTTACTACATAACTTTTCACCAAATTTCACAAACACTAAGAAATTTTGTTTTTCGATTCAAAACAAGATTTTAACGCTTTGAGTAGTTCAAATAACGTGTTTATAGATCATTTGTATCGTATCATTTACTACATAACTTTTCACCAAATTTCACAAACACTAAGAAAGTTTGCTTTTCGATTCAAAACAAGATTTTAGCGTTTTGAGGAGCTCAAATAACTTGTTTTTAGATCATTTGTATCGTATCTTTTACTACGTAACTTTTCACCAAATTTCACAAACACTAAATAAGTTTGTTTTTCGATTCAAAACAAGATTTTAGCGTTTTGAGGAGTTCAAATAACATGTTTTTAGATCATTTGTATCGTATCTTTTACGACATAACTTTTCACCAAATTTCACAAACACTAAGAAAGTTTGTTTTTCGATTCAAAACAAGATTTTAACGCTTTGAGTAGTTCAAATAACGTGTTTATAGATCATGTGTATCGTATCATTTACTACATAACTTTTCACCAAATTTCACAAACATTAAGAAAGTTTGTTTTTCGATTCAAAACAAGATTTTAACACTTTGAGGAGTTCAAATTACATGTTTTTAGATCATTTGTATCATATCTTTTACTACGTAACTTTTCACCAAATTTCACAAACACTAAGAAAGTTTGTTTTTCGATTCAAAACAAGATTTTAGCGCTTTGAGGAGTTCAAATAACATGTTTTTAGATCATTTGTATCGTATCTTTTACCGCATAACTTTTCACCAAATTTCACAAACACTAAGAAAGTTTGTTTTTCGATTCAAAACAAGATTTTAACGCTTTGAGTAGTTCAAATAACGTGTTTTTAGATCATTTGTATCATATCTTTAACTACGTAACTTTTCACCAAATTTCACAAACACTAAGAAAGTTTGTTTTTCGATTCAAAACAAGATTTTAACGCTTTGAGGAGCTCAAATAACTTGTTTTTAGATCATTTGTATCGTATCTTTTACTACGTAACGTTTCACCAAATTTCACAAACACTAAGAAAGTTTGTTTTTCTATTCAAAACAAGATTTTAGCGTTTTGAGGAGCTCAAATTACTTGTTTGTAGATCATTTGTATCATATCTTTAACTACGTAACTTTTCACCAAATTTCACAAACACTAAGAAAGTTTGTTTTTCGATTCAAAACAAGATTTTAGTGCTTTGAGGAGTTCAAATAACGTGTTTTTAGATCATTTGTATCTTATCTTTTACTACATAACTTTTCACCAAATTTCACAAAAACTAAGAAAGTTTGTTTTTCGATTCAAAACAAGATTTTAACGCTTTGATTTCTTCAAATAACGTGTTTTTAGATCATTTGTATCGTATCTTTTACTACATAACTTTTCACCAAATTTCACAAACACTAAGAAAGTTTGTTTTTCGATTCAAAACAAGATTTTAACGCTTTGAGTAGGTCAAATAACGTGTTTATAGATCATTTGTATCGTATCATTTACTACATAACTTTTCACCAAATTTGACAAACACTAAGAAAGTTTGTTTTTCGATTCAAAACAAGATTTTAACGCTTTGAGTAGTTCAAATAACGTGTTTATAGATCATTTGTATCGTATCATTTACTACATAACTTTTCACCAAATTTCACAAACACTAAGAAAGTTTGTTTTTCGATTCAAAACAAGATTTTAGCGTTTTGAGGAGCTCAAATAACTTGTTTTTAGATCATTTGTATCGTGTCTTTTACTACGTAACTTTTCACCAAATTTCACAAACACTAAGAAAGTTTGTTTTTCGATTCAAAACAAGATTTTAGCGTTTTGAGGAGTTCAAATAACATGTTTTTAGATCATTTGTATCGTATCTTTTACGTCATAACTTTTCACCAAATTTCACAAACACTAAGAAAGTTTGTTTTTCGATTCAAAACAAGATTTTTACGCTTTGATTTCTTCAAATAACGTCTTTTTAGATCATTTGTATCGTATCTTTTACTACATAACTTTTAACCAAATTTCACAAACACTAAGAAAGTTTGTTTTTTGATTCAAAACAAGATTTTAACGCTTTTAGTAGTTCAAATAACGTGTTTATAGATCATTTGTATCGTATCATTTACTACACAACTTTTCACCAAATTTCACAAACACTAAGAAAGTTTGTTTTTCGATTCAAAACAAGATTTTAACGCTTTCAGGAGCTCAAATAACTTGTTTTTAGATCATTTGTATCATATCTTTTACTACGTAACTTTTCACCAAATTTCACAAACACAAAGAAAGTTTGTTTTTCGATTCAAAACAAGATTTTAGCGCTTTGAGGAGTTCAAATAACATGTTTTTAGATCATTTGTATCGTATCTTTTACTACATAACTTTTCACCAAATTTCTCAAACACTAAGAAAGTTTGTTTTTCGATTCAAAACAAGATTTTAACGCTTTGAGGAGCTCACATATCGTGTTTTTAGATCATTTGTATCGTATCTTTTACTACATAACTTTTCACCAAATTTCACACCCACTAAGAAAGTTTGTTTTCCGTTTGAAAACAAGATTTTAATGCTTTGAGTAGTTCAAATAACGTGTTTTTAGATCATTTGTATCGTATCTTTTACTACATAACTTTTCACCAAATTTCACAAACACTAAGAAAGTTTGTTTTTCTAGTCAAAACAAGATTTTAACGCTTTGAGGAGCTCAAATAACTTGTTTTTAGATCATTTGTATCGTATCTTTTACTACGTAACTTTTCACCAAATTTCACAAACACTAAGAAATTTTGTTTTTCGATTCAAAACAAGATTTTAGCGCTTTGAGGAGTTCAAATAACATGTTTTAAGATCATTTTTATTGTATCTTTTACTACATAACTTTTCATCAAATTTCACAAACACTAAAAAAGTTTGTTTTTCTATTCAAAACAAGATTTTAACGCTTTGAGTAGTTCAAATAACGTGTTTTTAGATCATTTGTATCGTATCTTTTACTACATAACTTTTCACCAAATTTCACAAAAACTAAGAAAGTATGTTTTACGATTCAAAACGAGATTTTAACGCTTTGATTTCTTCAAATAACGTGTTTTTAGATCATTTGTATCGTATCTTTTACTACATAACTTTTCACCAAATTTCACAAACAATAAGAAAGTTTGTTTTTCGATTCAAAACAAGATTTTAACGCTTTGAGTAGTTCAAATAACGTGTTTATAGATCATTTGTATCGTATCATTTACTACATAACTTTTCACCAAATTTCACAAACACTAAGAAAGTTTGTTTTTCGATTCAAAACAAGATTTTAACGCTTTGAGGAGCTCAAATAACTTGTTTTTAGATCATTTGTATCGTATCTTTTACTACGTAACGTTTCACCAAATTTCACAAACACTAAGAAAGTTTGTTTTTCTATTCAAAACAAGATTTTAGTGTTTTGAGGAGCTCAAATTACTTGTTTGTAGATCATTTGTATCATATCTTTAACTACGCAACTTTTCACCAAATTTCACAAACACTAAGAAAGTTTGTTTTTCGATTCAAAACAAGATTTTAGTGCTTTGAGGAGTTCAAATATCGTGTTTTTAGATCATTTGTATCTTATCTTTTACTACATAACTTTTCACCAAATTTCACAAAAACTAAGAAAGTTTGTTTTTCGATTCAAAACAAGATTTTAACGCTTTGATTTCTTCAAATAACGTGTTTTTAGATCATTTGTATCGTATCTTTTACTACATAACTTTTCACCAAATTTCACAAACACTAAGAAATTTTGTTTTTCGATTCAAAACAAGATTTTAACGCTTTGAGTAGCTCAAATAACGTGTTTATAGATCATTTGTATCGTATCATTTACTACATAACTTTTCACCAAATTTCACAAACACTAAGAAAGTTTGCTTTTCGATTCAAAACAAGATTTTAGCGTTTTGAGGAGCTCAAATAACTTGTTTTTAGATCATTTGTATCGTATCTTTTACTACGTAACTTTTCACCAAATTTCACAAACACTAAGAAAGTTTGTTTTTCGATTCAAAACAAGATTTTAGCGTTTTGAGGAGTTCAAATAACATGTTTTTAGATCATTTGTATCGTATCTTTTACGACATAACTTTTCACCAAATTTCACAAACACTAAGAAAGTTTGTTTTTCGATTCAAAACAAGATTTTAACGCTTTGAGTAGTTCAAATAACGTGTTTATAGATCATGTGTATCGTATCATTTACTACATAACTTTTCACCAAATTTCACAAACATTAAGAAAGTTTGTTTTTCGATTCAAAACAAGATTTTAACACTTTGAGGAGTTCAAATTACATGTTTTTAGATCATTTGTATCATATCTTTTACTACGTAACTTTTCACCAAATTTCACAAACACTAAGAAAGTTTGTTTTTCGATTCAAAACAAGATTTTAGCGCTTTGAGGAGTTCAAATAACATGTTTTTAGATCATTTGTATCGTATCTTTTACCGCATAACTTTTCACCAAATTTCACAAACACTAAGAAAGTTTGTTTTTCGATTCAAAACAAGATTTTAACGCTTTGAGTAGTTCAAATAACGTGTTTTTAGATCATTTGTATCATATCTTTAACTACGTAACTTTTCACCAAATTTCACAAACACTAAGAAAGTTTGTTTTTCGATTCAAAACAAGATTTTAACGCTTTGAGGAGTTCAAATAACGTGTTTTTAGATCATTTGTATCGTATCTTTTACCGCATAACTTTTCACCAAATTTCACAAACACTAAGAAAGTTCGTTTTTCGATTCAAAACAAGATTTTAACGCTTTGAGTAGTTCAAATAACGTGTTTTTAGATCATTTGTATCGTATCTTTTACTACATAACTTTTCACCAAATTTCACAAACATTTAGAAAGTTTGTTTTTCGTTTCAAAACAAGATTTTAACGCTTTGAGTAGATTAAATAACGTGTTTTTAGATCATTTGTATCGTATCTTTTACTACATAACTTTTCACCAAATTTCACAAACACTAAGAAAGTTTGTTTTTCTAGTCAAAACAAGATTTTAACGCTTTGAGGAGCTCAAATAACTTGTTTTTAGATCATTTGTATCGTATCTTTTACTACGTAACTTTTCACCAAATTTCACAAACACTAAGAAATTTTGTTTTTCGATTCAAAACAAGATTTTAGCGCTTTGAGGAGTTCAAATAACATGTTTTAAGATCATTTTTATTGTATCTTTTACTACATAACTTTTCATCAAATTTCACAAACACTAAAAAAGTTTGTTTTTCTATTCAAAACAAGATTTTAACGCTTTGAGTAGTTCAAATAACGTGTTTTTAGATCATTTGTATCGTATCTTTTACTACATAACTTTTCACCAAATTTCACAAAAACTAAGAAAGTATGTTTTTCGATTCAAAACAAGATTTTAACGCTTTGATTTCTTCAAATAACGTGTTTTTAGATCATTTGTATCGTATCTTTTACTACATAACTTTTCACCAGATTTCACAAACAATAAGAAAGTTTGTTTTTCGATTCAAAACAAGATTTTAACGCTTTGAGTAGTTCAAATAACGTGTTTATAGATCATTTGTATCGTATCATTTACTACATAACTTTTCACCAAATTTCACAAACACTAAGAAAGTTTGTTTTTCGATTCAAAACAAGATTTTAACGCTTTGAGGAGCTCAAATAACTTGTTTTTAGATCATTTGTATCGTATCTTTTACTACGTAACATTTCACCAAATTTCACAAACACTAAGAAAGTTTGTTTTTCTATTCAAAACAAGATTTTAGCGTTTTGAGGAGCTCAAATTACTTGTTTGGAGATCATTTGTATCATATCTTTAACTACGTAACTTTTCACCAAATTTCACAAACACTAAGAAAGTTTGTTTTTCGATTCAAAACAAGATTTTAGTGCTTTGAGGAGTTCAAATATCGTGTTTTTAGATCATTTTTATTGTATCTTTTACTACATAACTTTTCATCAAATTTCACAAACACTAAACAAGTTTGTTTTTCGATTCAAAACAAGATTTTAACGCTTTGAGTAGTTCAAATAACGTGTTTTTAGATCATTTGTATCGTATCTTTTACTACATAACTTTTCACCAAATTTCACAAAAACTAAGAAAGTATGTTTTTCGATTCAAAACACGATTTTAGCGTTTTGAGGAGCTCAAATAACTTGTTTTTAGATCATTTGTATCGTGTCTTTTACTACGTAACTTTTCACCAAATTTCACAAACACTAAGAAAGTTTGTTTTTCGATTCAAAACAAGATTTTAGCGTTTTGAGGAGTTCAAATAACATGTTTTTAGATCATTTGTATCGTATCATTTACTACACAACTTTTCACCAAATTTCACAAACACTAAGAAAGTTTGTTTTTCGATTCAAAACAAGATTTTAACGCTTTGATTTCTTCAAATAACGTCTTTTTAGATCATTTGTATCGTATCTTTTACTACATAACTTTTAACCAAATTTCACAAACACTAAGAAAGTTTGTTTTTCGATTCAAAACAAGATTTTAACGCTTTTAGTAGTTCAAATAACGTGTTTATAGATCATTTGTATCGTATCATTTACTACACAACTTTTCACCAAATTTCACAAAAACTAAGAAAGTTTGTTTTTCGATTCAAAACAAGATTTTAACGCTTTCAGGAGCTCAAATAACTTGTTTTTAGATCATTTGTATCATATCTTTTACTACGTAACTTTTCACCAAATTTCACAAACACAAAGAAAGTTTGTTTTTCGATTCAAAACAAGATTTTAGCGCTTTGAGGAGTTCAAATAACATGTTTTTAGATCATTTGTATCGTATCTTTTACTACATAACTTTTCACCAAATTTCTCAAACACTAAGAAAGTTTGTTTTTCGATTCAAAACAAGATTTTAACGCTTTGAGGAGCTCACATATCGTGTTTTTAGATCATTTGTATCGTATCTTTTACTACAAAACTTTTCACCAAATTTCACACCCACTAAGAAAGTTTGTTTTCCGTTTGAAAACAAGATTTTAATGCTTTGAGTAGTTCAAATAACGTGTTTTTAGATCATTTGTATCGTATCTTTTACTACATAACTTTTCACCAAATTTCACAAACACTAAGAAAGTTTGTTTTTCTAGTCAAAACAAGATTTTAACGCTTTGAGGAGCTCAAATAACTTGTTTTTAGATCATTTGTATCGTATCTTTTACTACGTAACTTTTCACCAAATTTCACAAACACTAAGAAATTTTGTTTTTCGATTCAAACAAGATTTTAGCGCTTTGAGGAGTTCAAATAACATGTTTTAAGATCATTTTTATTGTATCTTTTACTACATAACTTTTCATCAAATTTCACAAACACTAAAAAAGTTTGTTTTTCGATTCAAAACAAGATTTTAACGCTTTGAGTAGTTCAAATAACGTGTTTTTAGATCATTTGTATCGTATCTTTTACTACATAACTTTTCACCAAATTTCACAAAAACTAAGAAAGTATGTTTTTCCATTCAAAACAAGATTTTAACGCTTTGATTTCTTCAAATAACGTGTTTTTAGATCATTTGTATCGTATCTTTTACTACATAACTTTTCACCAAATTTCACAAACACTAAGAAAGTTTGTTTTTCGATTCAAAACAAGATTTTAACGCTTTGAGTAGTTCAAATAACGTGTTTATAGATCATTTGTATCGTATCATTTACTACATAACTTTTCACCAAATTTCACAAACACTAAGAAAGTTTGTTTTTCGATTCAAAACAAGATTTTAACGCTTTGAGGAGCTCAAATAACTTGTTTTTAGATCATTTGTATCGTATCTTTTACTACGTAACGTTTCACCAAATTTCACAAACACTAAGAAAGTTTGTTTTTCTATTCAAAACAAGATTTTAGCGTTTTGAGGAGCTCAAATTACTTGTTTGTAGATCATTTGTATCATATCTTTAACTACGTAACTTTTCACCAAATTTCACAAACACTAAGAAAGTTTGTTTTTCGATTCAAAACAAGATTTTAGTGCTTTGAGGAGTTCAAATATCGTGTTTTTAGATCATTTGTATCTTATCTTTTACTACATAACTTTTCACCAAATTTCACAAACACTAAGAAAGTTTGTTTTTCGATTCAAAACAAGATTTTAACGCTTTGAGTAGTTCAAATAACGTGTTTATAGATCATTTGTAACGTATCATTTACTACATAACTTTTCACCAAATTTCACAAACACTAAGAAAGTTTGTTTTTCGATTCAAAACAAGATTTTAGCGTTTTGAGGAGCTTAAATAACTTGTTTTTAGATCATTTGTATCGTATCTTTTACTACGTAACTTTTCACCAAATTTCACAAACACTAAGAAAGTTTGTTTTTCGATTCAAAACAAGATTTTAGCGTTTTGAGGAGTTCAAATAACATGTTTTTAGATCATTTGTATCGTATCTTTTACGACATAACTTTTCACCAAATTTCACAAACACTAAGAAAGTTTGTTTTTCGATTCAAAACAAGATTTTAACGCTTTGAGTAGTTCAAATAACGTGTTTATAGATCATGTGTATCGTATCATTTACTACATAACTTTTCACCAAATTTCACAAACATTAAGAAAGTTTGTTTTTCGATTCAAAACAAGATTTTAACACTTTGAGGAGTTCAAATTACATGTTTTTAGATCATTTGTATCATATCTTTTACTACGTAACTTTTCACCAAATTTCACAAACACTAAGAAAGTTTGTTTTTCAATTCAAAACAAGATTTTAGCGCTTTGAGGAGTTCAAATAACATGTTTTTAGATCATTTGTATCGTATCTTTTACCGCATAACTTTTCACCAAATTTCACAAACACTAAGAAAGTTTGTTTTTCGATTCAAAACAAGATTTTAACGCTCTGAGTAGTTCAAATAACGTGTTTTTAGATCATTTGTATCATATCTTTAACTACGTAACTTTTCACCAAATTTCACATACACTAAGAAAGTTTGTTTTTCGATTCAAAACAAGATTTTAACGCTTTGAGGAGTTCAAATAACGTGTTTTTAGATCATTTGTATCGTATCTTTTACCGCATAACTTTTCACCAAATTTCACAAACACTAAGAATGTTCGTTTTTCGATTCAAAACAAGATTTTAACGCTTTGAGTAGTTCAAATAACGTGTTTTTAGATCATTTGTATCGTATCTTTTACTACATAACTTTTCACCAAATTTCACAAACATTTAGAAAGTTTGTTTTTCGTTTCAAAACAAGATTTTAACGCTTTGAGTAGATTAAATAACGTGTTTTTAGATCATTTGTATCGTATCTTTTACTACATAACTTTTCACCAAATTTCACAAACACTAAGAAAGTTTGTTTTTCGATTCAAAACAAGATTTTAACGCTTTGAGGAGCACAAATAACATGTTTTTAGATCATTTGTATCGTATCTTTTAATACATAACTTTACACCAAATTTCACAAACAGTAAGAAAGTTTGTTTTTCGATTCAAAACAAGATTTTAGCGCTTTGAGGAGTTCAAATAACATGTTTTTAGATCATTTGTATCGTATCTTTTAATACATAACTTTTCATCAAATTTCACAAACACTAAGAAAGTTCTTTTTTGATTCAAAACAAGATTTTAACGCTTTGAGTAGTTCAAATTACGTGTTTTTAGATCATTTGTATTGTATCTTTTACTACATAACTTTTCACCAAATTTCACAAACATTAAGAAAGTTTGTTTTTCTATTCAAAAAAAGATTTTAACGCTTTGAGGAGGTCAAATAACTTGTTTTTAGATCATTTGTATCGTATCTTTTACTACGTAGCTTTTCCCCACATTTTACAAACACTAAGAAAGTTTGTTTTTCGATTCAAAACAAGATTTTAGTGCTTTGAGGAGTTCAAATAACGTGTTTTTAGATCATTTGTATCGTATCTTTTACCGCATAACTTTTCACCAAATTTCACAAACACTAAGAAAGTTTGTTTTTCGATTCAAAACAATATTTTAACGCTTTGATTTCTTCAAATAACGTGTTTTTAGATCATTTGTATCGTATCTTTTACTACATAACTTTTCACCAAATTTCACAAACACAAAGAAAGTTTGTTTTTCGATTCAAAACAAGATTTTAACGCTTTGAGTAGTTCAAATAACGTGTTTATAGATCATTTGTATCGTATCATTTACTACATAACTTTTCACCAAATTTCACAAACACAAAGAAAGTTTGTTTTTCGATTCAAAACAAGATTTTAACGCTTTGAGGAGCTCAAATAACTTGTTTTTAGATCATTTGTATCGTATCTTTTACTACGTAACGTTTCACCAAATTTCACAAACACTAAGAAAGTTTGTTTTTCTATTCAAAACAAGATTTTAGCGTTTTGAGGAGCTCAAATTACTTGTTTGTAGATCATTTGTATCATATCTTTAACTACGTAACTTTTCACCAAATTTCACAAACACTAAGAAAGTTTGTTTTTCGATTCAAAACAAGATTTTAGTGCTTTGAGGAGTTCAAATAACGTGTTTTTAGATCATTTGTATCTTATCTTTTACTACATAACGTTTCACCAAATTTCACAAAAACTAAGAAAGTTTGTTTTTCGATTCAAAACAAGATTTTAACGCTTTGATTTCTTCAAATAACGTGTTTTTAGATCATTTGTATCGTATCTTTTACCACATAACTTTTCACCAAATTTCACAAACACTAAGAAAGTTTGTTTTTCGATTCAAAACAAGATTTTAACGCTTTGAGTAGTTCAAATAACGTGTTTATAGATCATTTGTATCGTATCATTTACTACATAACTTTTCACCAAATTTGACAAACACTAAGAAAGTTTGTTTTTCGATTCAAAACAAGATTTTAACGCTTTGAGTAGTTCAAATAACGTGTTTATAGATCATTTGTATCGTATCATTTACTACATAACTTTTCACCAAATTTCACAAACACTAAGAAAGTTTGTTTTTCGATTCAAAACACGATTTTAGCGTTTTGAGGAGCTCAAATAACTTGTTTTTAGATCATTTGTATCGTGTCTTTTACTACGTAACTTTTCACCAAATTTCACAAACACTAAGAAAGTTTGTTTTTCGATTCAAAACAAGATTTTAGCGTTTTGAGGAGTTCAAATAACATGTTTTTAGATCATTTGTATCGTATCATTTACTACACAACTTTTCACCAAATTTCACAAACACTAAGAAAGTTTGTTTTTCGATTCAAAACAAGATTTTAACGCTTTGATTTCTTCAAATATTGTCTTTTTAGATCATTTGTATCGTATCTTTTACTACATAACTTTTAACCAAATTTCACAAACACTAAGAAAGTTTGTTTTTCGATTCAAAACAAGATTTTAGCGTTTTGAGGAGTTCAAATAACATGTTTTTAGATCATTTGTATCGTATCTTTTACGACATAACTTTTCACCAAATTTCACAAACACTAAGAAAGTTTGTTTTTCGATTCAAAACAAGATTTTAACGCTTTGAGTAGTTCAAATAACGTGTTTATAGATCATGTGTATCGTATCATTTACTACATAACTTTTCACCAAATTTCACAAACATTAAGAAAGTTTGTTTTTCGATTCAAAACAAGATTTTAACACTGTGAGGAGTTCAAATTACATGTTTTTAGATCATTTGTATCATATCTTTTACTACGTAACTTTTCACCAAATTTCACAAACACTAAGAAAGTTTGTTTTTCAATTCAAAACAAGATTTTAGCGCTTTGAGGAGTTCAAATAACATGTTTTTAGATCATTTGTATCGTATCTTTTACCGCATAACTTTTCACCAAATTTCACAAACACTAAGAAAGTTTGTTTTTCGATTCAAAACAAGATTTTAACGCTCTGAGTAGTTCAAATAACGTGTTTTTAGATCATTTGTATCATATCTTTAACTACGTAACTTTTCACCAAATTTCACAAACACTAAGAAAGTTTGTTTTTCGATTCAAAACAAGATTTTAACGCTTTGAGGAGTTCAAATAACGTGTTTTTAGATCATTTGTATCGTATCTTTTACCGCATAACTTTTCACCAAATTTCACAAACACTAAGAATGTTCGTTTTTCGATTCAAAACAAGATTTTAACGCTTTGAGTAGTTCAAATAACGTGTTTTTAGATCATTTGTATCGTATCTTTTACTACATAACTTTTCACCAAATTTCACAAACATTTAGAAAGTTTGTTTTTCGTTTCAAATCAAGATTTTAACGCTTTGAGTAGATTAAATAACGTGTTTTTAGATCATTTGTATCGTATCTTTTACTACATAACTTTTCACCAAATTTCACAAACACTAAGAAAGTTTGTTTTTCGATTCAAAACAAGATTTTAACGCTTTGAGGAGCACAAATAACATGTTTTTAGATCATTTGTATCGTATCTTTTAATACATAACTTTACACCAAATTTCACAAACAGTAAGAAAGTTTGTTTTTCGATTCAAAACAAGATTTTAGCGCTTTGAGGAGTTCAAATAACATGTTTTTAGATCATTTGTATCGTATCTTTTAATACATAACTTTTCATCAAATTTCACAAACACTAAGAAAGTTCATTTTTGATTCAAAACAAGATTTTAACGCTTTGAGTAGTTCAAATTACGTGTTTTTAGATCATTTGTATTGTATCTTTTACTACATAACTTTTCACCAAATTTCACAAACATTAAGAAAGTTTGTTTTTCTATTCAAAAAAAGATTTTAACGCTTTGAGGAGGTCAAATAACTTGTTTTTAGATCATTTGTATCGTATCTTTTACTACGTAGCTTTTCCCCACATTTTACAAACACTAAGAAAGTTTGTTTTTCGATTCAAAACAAGATTTTAGTGCTTTGAGGAGTTCAAATAACGTGTTTTTAGATCATTTGTATCGTATCTTTTACCGCATAACTTTTCACCAAATTTCACAAACACTAAGAAAGTTTGTTTTTCGATTCAAAACAATATTTTAACGCTTTGATTTCTTCAAATAACGTGTTTTTAGATCATTTGTATCGTATCTTTTACTACATAACTTTTCACCAAATTTCACAAACACAAAGAAAGTTTGTTTTTCGATTCAAAACAAGATTTTAACGCTTTGAGTAGTTCAAATAACGTGTTTATAGATCATTTGTATCGTATCATTTACTACATAACTTTTCACCAAATTTCACAAACACAAAGAAAGTTTGTTTTTCGATTCAAAACAAGATTTTAACGCTTTGAGGAGCTCAAATAACTTGTTTTTAGATCATTTGTATCGTATCTTTTACTACGTAACGTTTCACCAAATTTCACAAACACTAAGAAAGTTTGTTTTTCTATTCAAAACAAGATTTTAGCGTTTTGAGGAGCTCAAATTACTTGTTTGTAGATCATTTGTATCATATCTTTAACTACGTAACTTTTCACCAAATTTCACAAACACTAAGAAAGTTTGTTTTTCGATTCAAAACAAGATTTTAGTGCTTTGAGGAGTTCAAATAACGTGTTTTTAGATCATTTGTATCTTATCTTTTACTACATAACGTTTCACCAAATTTCACAAAAACTAAGAAAGTTTGTTTTTCGATTCAAAACAAGATTTTAACGCTTTCATTTCTTCAAATAACGTGTTTTTAGATCATTTGTATCGTATCTTTTACCACATAACTTTTCACCAAATTTCACAAACACTAAGAAAGTTTGTTTTTCGATTCAAAACAAGATTTTAACGCTTTGAGTAGTTCAAATAACGTGTTTATAGATCATTTGTATCGTATCATTTACTACATAACTTTTCACCAAATTTGACAAACACTAAGAAAGTTTGTTTTTCGATTCAAAACAAGATTTTAACGCTTTGAGTAGTTCAAATAACGTGTTTATAGATCATTTGTATCGTATCATTTACTACATAACTTTTCACCAAATTTCACAAACACTAAGAAAGTTTGTTTTTCTATTCAAAACACGATTTTAGCGTTTTGAGGAGCTCAAATAACTTGTTTTTAGATCATTTGTATCGTGTCTTTTACTACGTAACTTTTCACCAAATTTCACAAACACTAAGAAAGTTTGTTTTTCGATTCAAAACAAGATTTTAGCGTTTTGAGGAGTTCAAATAACATGTTTTTAGATCATTTGTATCGTATCATTTACTACACAACTTTTCACCAAATTTCACAAACACTAAGAAAGTTTGTTTTTCGATTCAAAACAAGATTTTAACGCTTTTAGTAGTTCAAATAACGTGTTTATAGATCATTTGTATCGTATCATTTACTACACAACGTTTCACCAAATTTCACAAAAACTAAGAAAGTTTGTTTTTCGATTCAAAACAAGATTTTAACGCTTTCAGGAGCTCAAATAACTTGTTTTTAGATCATTTGTATCATATCTTTTACTACGTAACTTTTCACCAAATTTCACAAACACAAAGAAAGTTTGTTTTTCGATTCAAAACAAGATTTTAGCGCTTTGAGGAGTTCAAATAACATGTTTTTAGATCATTTGTATCGTATCTTTTACTACATAACTTTTCACCAAATTTCACAAAAACTAAGAAAGTTTGTTTTTCGATTCAAAACAAGATTTTAACGCTTTGATTTCTTCAAATAACGTGTTTTTAGATCATTTGTATCGTATCTTTTACTACATAACTTTTCACCAAATTTCACAAACACTAAGAAAGTTTGTTTTTCGATTCAAAACAAGATTTTAACGCTTTGAGTAGTTCAAATAACGTGTTTTTAGATCATTTGTATCGTATCATTTACTACATAACTTTTCACCAAATTTCACAAACACTAAGAAAGTTTGTTTTTCGATTCAAAACAAGATTTTAGCGTTTTGAGGAGCTCAAATAACTTGTTTTTAGATCATTTGTATCGTATCTTTTACTACGTATTTTTCACCAAATTTCACAAACACTAAGAAAGTTTGTTTTTCGATTCAAAACAAGATTTTAGCGTTTTGAGGAGTTTAAATAACATGTTTTTAGATCATTTGTATCGTATCTTTTACGACATAACTTTTCACCAAATTTCACAAACACTAAGAAAGTTTGTTTTTCGATTCAAAACAAGATTTTAACGCTTTGAGTAGTTCAAATAACGTGTTTATAGATCATGTGTATCGTATCATTTACTACATAACTTTTCACCAAATTTCACAAACATTAAGAAAGTTTGTTTTTCGATTCAAAACAAGATTTTAACACTTTGAGGAGTTCAAATTACATGTTTTTAGATCATTTGTATCATATCTTTTACTACGTAACTTTTCACCAAATTTCACAAACACTAAGAAAGTTTGTTTTTCGATTCAAAACAAGATTTTAGCGCTTTGAGGAGTTCAAATAACATGTTTTTAGATCATTTGTATCGTATCTTTTACCGCATAACTTTTCACCAAATTTCACAAACACTAAGAAAGTTTGTTTTTCGATTCAAAACAAGATTTTAACGCTTTGAGTAGTTCAAATAACGTGTTTTTAGATCATTTGTATCATATCTTTAACTACGTAACTTTTGACCAAATTTCACAAACACTAAGAAAGTTTGTTTTTCGATTCAAAACAAGATTTTAACGCTTTGAGGAGTTCAAATAACGTGTTTTTAGATCATTTGTATCGTATCTTTTACCGCATAACTTTTCACCAAATTTCACAAACACTAAGAAAGTTCGTTTTTCGATTCAAAACAAGATTTTAACGCTTTGAGTAGTTCAAATAACGTGTTTTTAGATCATTTGTATCGTATCTTTTACTACATAACTTTTCACCAAATTTCACAAACATTTAGAAAGTTTGTTTTTCGTTTCAAAACAAGATTTTAACGCTTTGAGTAGATTAAATAACGTGTTTTTAGATCATTTGTATCGTATCTTTTACTACATAACTTTTCACCAAATTTCACAAACACTAAGAAAGTTTGTTTTTCGATTCAAAACAAGATTTTAACGCTTTGAGGAGCTCAAATAACATGTTTTTAGATCATTTGTATCGTATCTTTTAATACATAACTTTACACCAAATTTCACAAACAGTAAGAAAGTTTGTTTTTCTATTCAAAACAAGATTTTAGCGCTTTGAGGAGTTCAAATAACATGTTTTTAGATCATTTGTATCGTATCTTTTAATACATAACTTTTCATCAAATTTCACAAACACTAAGAAAGTTCTTTTTTGATTCAAAACAAGATTTTAACGCTTTGAGTAGTTCAAATTACGTGTTTTTAGATCATTTGTATTGTATCTTTTACTACATAACTTTTCACCAAATTTCACAAACATTAAGAAAGTTTGTTTTTCTATTCAAAACAAGATTTTAACGCTTTGAGGAGCTCAAATAACTTGTTTTTAGATCATTTGTATCGTATCTTTTACTACGTAGCTTTTCCCCACATTTTACAAACACTAAGAAAGTTTGTTTTTCGATTCAAAACAAGATTTTAACGCTTTGAGTAGTTCAAATAACGTGTTTATAGATCATTTGTATCGTATCATTTACTACATAACTTTTCACCAAATTTCACAAACACAAAGAAAGTTTGTTTTTCGATTCAAAACAAGATTTTAACGCTTTGAGGAGCTCAAATAACTTGTTTTTAGATCATTTGTATCGTATCTTTTACTACGTAACGTTTCACCAAATTTCACAAACACTAAGAAAGTTTGTTTTTCTATTCAAAACAAGATTTTAGCGTTTTGAGGAGCTCAAATTACTTGTTTGTAGATCATTTGTATCATATCTTTAACTACGTAACTTTTCACCAAATTTCACAAACACTAAGAAAGTTTGTTTTTCGATTCAAAACAAGATTTTAGTGCTTTGAGGAGTTCAAATAACGTGTTTTTAGATCATTTGTATCTTATCTTTTACTACATAACGTTTCACCAAATTTCACAAAAACTAAGAAAGTTTGTTTTTCGATTCAAAACAAGATTTTAACGCTTTGATTTCTTCAAATAACGTGTTTTTAGATCATTTGTATCGTATCTTTTACCACATAACTTTTCACCAAATTTCACAAACACTAAGAAAGTTTGTTTTTCGATTCAAAACAAGATTTTAACGCTTTGAGTAGTTCAAATAACGTGTTTATAGATCATTTGTATCGTATCATTTACTACATAACTTTTCACCAAATTTGACAAACACTAAGAAAGTTTGTTTTTCGATTCAAAACAAGATTTTAACGCTTTGAGTAGTTCAAATAACGTGTTTATAGATCATTTGTATCGTATCATTTACTACATAACTTTTCACCAAATTTCACAAACACTAAGAAAGTTTGTTTTTCTATTCAAAACACGATTTTAGCGTTTTGAGGAGCTCAAATAACTTGTTTTTAGATCATTTGTATCGTGTCTTTTACTACGTAACTTTTCACCAAATTTCACAAACACTAAGAAAGTTTGTTTTTCGATTCAAAACAAGATTTTAGCGTTTTGAGGAGTTCAAATAACATGTTTTTAGATCATTTGTATCGTATCATTTACTACACAACTTTTCACCAAATTTCACAAACACTAAGAAAGTTTGTTTTTCGATTCAAAACAAGATTTTAACGCTTTTAGTAGTTCAAATAACGTGTTTATAGATCATTTGTATCGTATCATTTACTACACAACTTTTCACCAAATTTCACAAAAACTAAGAAAGTTTGTTTTTCGATTCAAAACAAGATTTTAACGCTTTCAGGAGCTCAAATAACTTGTTTTTAGATCATTTGTATCATATCTTTTACTACGTAACTTTTCACCAAATTTCACAAACACAAAGAAAGTTTGTTTTTCGATTCAAAACAAGATTTTAGCGCTTTGAGGAGTTCAAATAACATGTTTTTAGATCATTTGTATCGTATCTTTTACTACATAACTTTTCACCAAATTTCACAAAAACTAAGAAAGTTTGTTTTTCGATTCAAAACAAGATTTTAACGCTTTGATTTCTTCAAATAACGTGTTTTTAGATCATTTGTATCGTATCTTTTACTACATAACTTTTCACGAAATTTCACAAACACTAAGAAAGTTTGTTTTTCGATTCAAAACAAGATTTTAACGCTTTGAGTAGTTCAAATAACGTGTTTATAGATCATTTGTATCGTATCATTTACTACATAACTTTTCACCAAATTTCACAAACACTAAGAAAGTTTGTTTTTCGATTCAAAACAAGATTTTAGCGTTTTGAGGAGCTCAAATAACTTGTTTTTAGATCATTTGTATCGTATCTTTTACTACGTATTTTTCACCAAATTTCACAAACACTAAGAAAGTTTGTTTTTCGATTCAAAACAAGATTTTAGCGTTTTGAGGAGTTTAAATAACATGTTTTTAGATCATTTGTATCGTATCTTTTACGACATAACTTTTCACCAAATTTCACAAACACTAAGAAAGTTTGTTTTTCGATTCAAAACAAGATTTTAACGCTTTGAGTAGTTCAAATAACGTGTTTATAGATCATGTGTATCGTATCATTTACTACATAACTTTTCACCAAATTTCACAAACATTAAGAAAGTTTGTTTTTCGATTCAAAACAAGATTTTAACACTTTGAGGAGTTCAAATTACATGTTTTTAGATAATTTGTATCATATCTTTTACTACGTAACTTTTCACCAAATTTCACAAACACTAAGAAAGTTTGTTTTTCGATTCAAAACAAGATTTTAGCGCTTTGAGGAGTTCAAATAACATGTTTTTAGATCATTTGTATCGTATCTTTTACCGCATAACTTTTCACCAAATTTCACAAACACTAAGAAAGTTTGTTTTTCGATTCAAAACAAGATTTTAACGCTTTGAGTAGTTCAAATAACGTGTTTTTAGATCATTTGTATCATATCTTTAACTACGTAACTTTTGACCAAATTTCACAAACACTAAGAAAGTTTGTTTTTCGATTCAAAACAAGATTTTAACGCTTTGAGGAGTTCAAATAACGTGTTTTTAGATCATTTGTATCGTATCTTTTACCGCATAACTTTTCACCAAATTTCACAAACACTAAGAAAGTTCGTTTTTCGATTCAAAACAAGATTTTAACGCTTTGAGTAGTTCAAATAACGTGTTTTTAGATCATTTGTATCGTATCTTTTACTACATAACTTTTCACCAAATTTCACAAACATTTAGAAAGTTTGTTTTTCGTTTCAAAACAAGATTTTAACGCTTTGAGTAGATTAAATAACGTGTTTTTAGATCATTTGTATCGTATCTTTTACTACATAACTTTTCACCAAATTTCACAAACACTAAGAAAGTTTGTTTTTCGATTCAAAACAAGATTTTAACGCTTTGAGGAGCTCAAATAACATGTTTTTAGATCATTTGTATCGTATCTTTTAATACATAACTTTACACCAAATTTCACAAACAGTAAGAAAGTTTGTTTTTCTATTCAAAACAAGATTTTAGCGCTTTGAGGAGTTCAAATAACATGTTTTTAGATCATTTGTATCGTATCTTTTAATACATAACTTTTCATCAAATTTCACAAACACTAAGAAAGTTCTTTTTTGATTCAAAACAAGATTTTAACGCTTTGAGTAGTTCAAATTACGTGTTTTTAGATCATTTGTATTGTATCTTTTACTACATAACTTTTCACCAAATTTCACAAACATTAAGAAAGTTTGTTTTTCTATTCAAAACAAGATTTTAACGCTTTGAGGAGCTCAAATAACTTGTTTTTAGATCATTTGTATCGTATCTTTTACTACGTAGCTTTTCCCCACATTTTACAAACACTAAGAAAGTTTGTTTTTCGATTCAAAACAAGATTTTAACGCTTTGAGTAGTTCAAATAACGTGTTTATAGATCATTTGTATCGTATCATTTACTACATAACTTTTCACCAAATTTCACAAACACAAAGAAAGTTTGTTTTTCGATTCAAAACAAGATTTTAACGCTTTGAGGAGCTCAAATAACTTGTTTTTAGATCATTTGTATCGTATCTTTTACTACGTAACGTTTCACCAAATTTCACAAACACTAAGAAAGTTTGTTTTTCTATTCAAAACAAGATTTTAGCGTTTTGAGGAGCTCAAATTACTTGTTTGTAGATCATTTGTATCATATCTTTAACTACGTAACTTTTCACCAAATTTCACAAACACTAAGAAAGTTTGTTTTTCGATTCAAAACAAGATTTTAGTGCTTTGAGGAGTTCAAATAACGTGTTTTTAGATCATTTGTATCTTATCTTTTACTACATAACGTTTCACCAAATTTCACAAAAACTAAGAAAGTTTGTTTTTCGATTCAAAACAAGATTTTAACGCTTTGATTTCTTCAAATAACGTGTTTTTAGATCATTTGTATCGTATCTTTTACCACATAACTTTTCACCAAATTTCACAAACACTAAGAAAGTTTGTTTTTCGATTCAAAACAAGATTTTAACGCTTTGAGTAGTTCAAATAAAGTGTTTATAGATCATTTGTATCGTATCATTTACTACATAACTTTTCACCAAATTTGACAAACACTAAGAAAGTTTGTTTTTCGATTCAAAACAAGATTTTAGCGCTTTGAGTAGTTCAAATAACGTGTTTATAGATCATTTGTATCGTATCATTTACTACATAACTTTTCACCAAATTTCACAAACACTAAGAAAGTTTGTTTTTCGATTCAAAACACGATTTTAGCGTTTTGAGGAGCTCAAATAACTTGTTTTTAGATCATTTGTATCGTGTCTTTTACTACGTAACTTTTCACCAAATTTCACAAACACTAAGAAAGTTTGTTTTTCGATTCAAAACAAGATTTTAGCGTTTTGAGGAGTTCAAATAACATGTTTTTAGATCATTTGTATCGTATCATTTACTACACAACTTTTCACCAAATTTCACAAACACTAAGAAAGTTTGTTTTTCGATTCAAAACAAGATTTTAACGCTTTGATTTCTTCAAATAACGTCTTTTTAGATCATTTGTATCGTATCTTTTACTACATAACTTTTAACCAAATTTCACAAACACTAAGAAAGTTTGTTTTTCGATTCAAAACAAGATTTTAACGCTTTTAGTAGTTCAAATAACGTGTTTATAGATCATTTGTATCGTATCATTTACTACACAACTTTTCACCAAATTTCACAAAAACTAAGAAAGTTTGTTTTTCGATTCAAAACAAGATTTTAACGCTTTCAGGAGCTCAAATAACTTGTTTTTAGATCATTTGTATCATATCTTTTACTACG
The DNA here is from genome assembly GCA_946800325.1 of Luzula sylvatica. Taxonomy (NCBI): domain Eukaryota; kingdom Viridiplantae; phylum Streptophyta; class Magnoliopsida; order Poales; family Juncaceae; genus Luzula; species Luzula sylvatica. The sequence goes on from OX326956.1 coordinate 23,643,286, forward strand.
TAACTTTTCACCAAATTTCACAAACACAAAGAAAGTTTGTTTTTCGATTCAAAACAAGATTTTAGCGCTTTGAGGAGTTCAAATAACATGTTTTTAGATCATTTGTATCGTATCTTTTACTACATAACTTTTCACCAAATTTCTCAAACACTAAGAAAGTTTGTTTTTCGATTCAAAACAAGATTTTAACGCTTTGAGGAGCTCACATATCGTGTTTTTAGATCATTTGTATCGTATCTTTTACTACATAACTTTTCACCAAATTTCACACCCACTAAGAAAGTTTGTTTTCCGTTTGAAAACAAGATTTTAATGCTTTGAGTAGTTCAAATAACGTGTTTTTAGATCATTTGTATCGTATCTTTTACTACATAACTTTTCACCAAATTTCACAAACACTAAGAAAGTTTGTTTTTCTAGTCAAAACAAGATTTTAACGCTTTGAGGAGCTCAAATAACTTGTTTTTAGATCATTTGTATCGTATCTTTTACTACGTAACTTTTCACCAAATTTCACAAACACTAAGAAATTTTGTTTTTCGATTCAAACAAGATTTTAGCGCTTTGAGGAGTTCAAATAACATGTTTTAAGATCATTTTTATTGTATCTTTTACTACATAACTTTTCATCAAATTTCACAAACACTAAAAAAGTTTGTTTTTCGATTCAAAACAAGATTTTAACGCTTTGAGTAGTTCAAATAACGTGTTTTTAGATCATTTGTATCGTATCTTTTACTACATAACTTTTCACCAAATTTCACAAAAACTAAGAAAGTATGTTTTTCCATTCAAAACAAGATTTTAACGCTTTGATTTCTTCAAATAACGTGTTTTTAGATCATTTGTATCGTATCTTTTACTACATAACTTTTCACCAAATTTCACAAACACTAAGAAAGTTTGTTTTTCGATTCAAAACAAGATTTTAACGCTTTGAGTAGTTCAAATAACGTGTTTATAGATCATTTGTATCGTATCATTTACTACATAACTTTTCACCAAATTTCACAAACACTAAGAAAGTTTGTTTTTCGATTCAAAACAAGATTTTAACGCTTTGAGGAGCTCAAATAACTTGTTTTTAGATCATTTGTATCGTATCTTTTACTACGTAACGTTTCACCAAATTTCACAAACACTAAGAAAGTTTGTTTTTCTATTCAAAACAAGATTTTAGCGTTTTGAGGAGCTCAAATTACTTGTTTGTAGATCATTTGTATCATATCTTTAACTACGTAACTTTTCACCAAATTTCACAAACACTAAGAAAGTTTGTTTTTCGATTCAAAACAAGATTTTAGTGCTTTGAGGAGTTCAAATATCGTGTTTTTAGATCATTTGTATCTTATCTTTTACTACATAACTTTTCACCAAATTTCACAAAAACTAAGAAAGTTTGTTTTTCGATTCAAAACAAGATTTTAACGCTTTGATTTCTTCAAATAACGTGTTTTTAGATCATTTGTATCGTATCTTTTACTACATAACTTTTCACCAAATTTCACAAACACTAAGAAAGTTTGTTTTTCGATTCAAAACAAGATTTTAACGCTTTGAGTAGTTCAAATAACGTGTTTTTAGATCATTTGTATCGTATCATTTACTACATAACTTTTCACCAAATTTCACAAACACTAAGAAAGTTTGTTTTTCGATTCAAAACAAGATTTTAGCGTTTTGAGGAGCTCAAATAACTTGTTTTTAGATCATTTGTATCGTATCTTTTACTACGTATTTTTCACCAAATTTCACAAACACTAAGAAAGTTTGTTTTTCGATTCAAAACAAGATTTTAGCGTTTTGAGGAGTTTAAATAACATGTTTTTAGATCATTTGTATCGTATCTTTTACGACATAACTTTTCACCAAATTTCACAAACACTAAGAAAGTTTGTTTTTCGATTCAAAACAAGATTTTAACGCTTTGAGTAGTTCAAATAACGTGTTTATAGATCATGTGTATCGTATCATTTACTACATAACTTTTCACCAAATTTCACAAACATTAAGAAAGTTTGTTTTTCGATTCAAAACAAGATTTTAACACTTTGAGGAGTTCAAATTACATGTTTTTAGATCATTTGTATCATATCTTTTACTACGTAACTTTTCACCAAATTTCACAAACACTAAGAAAGTTTGTTTTTCGATTCAAAACAAGATTTTAGCGCTTTGAGGAGTTCAAATAACATGTTTTTAGATCATTTGTATCGTATCTTTTACCGCATAACTTTTCACCAAATTTCACAAACACTAAGAAAGTTTGTTTTTCGATTCAAAACAAGATTTTAACGCTTTGAGTAGTTCAAATAACGTGTTTTTAGATCATTTGTATCATATCTTTAACTACGTAACTTTTCACCAAATTTGACAAACACTAAGAAAGTTTGTTTTTCGATTCAAAACAAGATTTTAACGCTTTGAGGAGTTCAAATAACGTGTTTTTAGATCATTTGTATCGTATCTTTTACCGCATAACTTTTCACCAAATTTCACAAACACTAAGAAAGTTCGTTTTTCGATTCAAAACAAGATTTTAACGCTTTGAGTAGTTCAAATAACGTGTTTTTAGATCATTTGTATCGTATCTTTTACTACATAACTTTTCACCAAATTTCACAAACATTTAGAAAGTTTGTTTTTCGTTTCAAAACAAGATTTTAACGCTTTGAGTAGATTAAATAACGTGTTTTTAGATCATTTGTATCGTATCTTTTACTACATAACTTTTCACCAAATTTCACAAACACTAAGAAAGTTTGTTTTTCGATTCAAAACAAGATTTTAACGCTTTGAGGAGCTCAAATAACACGTTTTTAGATCATTTGTATCGTATCTTTTAATACATAACTTTACACCAAATTTCACAAACAGTAAGAAAGTTTGTTTTTCGATTCAAAACAAGATTTTAGCGCTTTGAGGAGTTCAAATAACATGTTTTTAGATCATTTGTATCGTATCTTTTAATACATAACTTTTCATCAAATTTCACAAACACTAAGAAAGTTCTTTTTTGATTCAAAACAAGATTTTAACGCTTTGAGTAGTTCAAATTACGTGTTTTTAGATCATTTGTATTGTATCTTTTACTACATAACTTTTCACCAAATTTCACAAACATTAAGAAAGTTTGTTTTTCTATTCAAAACAAGATTTTAACGCTTTGAGGAGCTCAAATAACTTGTTTTTAGATCATTTGTATCGTATCTTTTACTACGTAGCTTTTCCCCACATTTTACAAACACTAAGAAAGTTTGTTTTTCGATTCAAAACAAGATTTTAACGCTTTGAGTAGTTCAAATAACGTGTTTATAGATCATTTGTATCGTATCATTTACTACATAACTTTTCACCAAATTTCACAAACACAAAGAAAGTTTGTTTTTCGATTCAAAACAAGATTTTAACGCTTTGAGGAGCTCAAATAACTTGTTTTTAGATCATTTGTATCGTATCTTTTACTACGTAACGTTTCACCAAATTTCACAAACACTAAGAAAGTTTGTTTTTCTATTCAAAACAAGATTTTAGCGTTTTGAGGAGCTCAAATTACTTGTTTGTAGATCATTTGTATCATATCTTTAACTACGTAACTTTTCACCAAATTTCACAAACACTAAGAAAGTTTGTTTTTCGATTCAAAACAAGATTTTAGTGCTTTGAGGAGTTCAAATAACGTGTTTTTAGATCATTTGTATCTTATCTTTTACTACATAACGTTTCACCAAATTTCACAAAAACTAAGAAAGTTTGTTTTTCGATTCAAAACAAGATTTTAACGCTTTGATTTCTTCAAATAACGTGTTTTTAGATCATTTGTATCGTATCTTTTACCACATAACTTTCCACCAAATTTCACAAACACTAAGAAAGTTTGTTTTTCGATTCAAAACAAGATTTTAACGCTTTGAGTAGTTCAAATAACGTGTTTATAGATCATTTGTATCGTATCATTTACTACATAACTTTTCACCAAATTTGACAAACACTAAGAAAGTTTGTTTTTCGATTCAAAACAAGATTTTAACGCTTTGAGTAGTTCAAATAACGTGTTTATAGATCATTTGTATCGTATCATTTACTACATAACTTTTCACCAAATTTCACAAACACTAAGAAAGTTTGTTTTTCGATTCAAAACACGATTTTAGCGTTTTGAGGAGCTCAAATAACTTGTTTTTAGATCATTTGTATCGTGTCTTTTACTACGTAACTTTTCACCAAATTTCACAAACACTAAGAAAGTTTGTTTTTCGATTCAAAACAAGATTTTAGCGTTTTGAGGAGTTCAAATAACATGTTTTTAGATCATTTGTATCGTATCATTTACTACACAACTTTTCACCAAATTTCACAAACACTAAGAAAGTTTGTTTTTCGATTCAAAACAAGATTTTAACGCTTTGATTTCTTCAAATAACGTCTTTTTAGATCATTTGTATCGTATCTTTTACTACATAACTTTTAACCAAATTTCACAAACACTAAGAAAGTTTGTTTTTCGATTCAAAACAAGATTTTAACGCTTTTAGTAGTTCAAATAACGTGTTTATAGATCATTTGTATCGTATCATTTACTACACAACTTTTCACCAAATTTCACAAAAACTAAGAAAGTTTGTTTTTCGATTCAAAACAAGATTTTAACGCTTTCAGGAGCTCAAATAACTTGTTTTTAGATCATTTGTATCATATCTTTTACTACGTAACTTTTCACCAAATTTCACAAACACAAAGAAAGTTTGTTTTTCGATTCAAAACAAGATTTTAGCGCTTTGAGGAGTTCAAATAACATGTTTTTAGATCATTTGTATCGTATCTTTTACTACATAACTTTTCACCAAATTTCTCAAACACTAAGAAAGTTTGTTTTTCGATTCAAAACAAGATTTTAACGCTTTGAGGAGCTCACATATCGTGTTTTTAGATCATTTGTATCGTATCTTTTACTACATAACTTTTCACCAAATTTCACACCCACTAAGAAAGTTTGTTTTCCGTTTGAAAACAAGATTTTAATGCTTTGAGTAGTTCAAATAACGTGTTTTTAGATCATTTGTATCGTATCTTTTACTACATAACTTTTCACCAAATTTCACAAACACTAAGAAAGTTTGTTTTTCTAGTCAAAACAAGATTTTAACGCTTTGAGGAGCTCAAATAACTTGTTTTTAGATCATTTGTATCGTATCTTTTACTACGTAACTTTTCACCAAATTTCACAAACACTAAGAAAGTTTGTTTTTCGATTCAAAACAAGATTTTAACGCTTTGAGTAGTTCAAATAACGTGTTTTTAGATCATTTGTATCATATCTTTAACTACGTAACTTTTCACCAAATTTCACAAACACTAAGAAAGTTTGTTTTTCGATTCAAAACAAGATTTTAACGCTTTGAGGAGTTCAAATAACGTGTTTTTAGATCATTTGTATCGTATCTTTTACCGCATAACTTTTCACCAAATTTCACAAACACTAAGAAAGTTCGTTTTTCGATTCAAAACAAGATTTTAACGCTTTGAGTAGTTCAAATAACGTGTTTTTAGATCATTTGTATCGTATCTTTTACTACATAACTTTTCACCAAATTTCACAAACATTTAGAAAGTTTGTTTTTCGTTTCAAAACAAGATTTTAACGCTTTGAGTAGATTAAATAACGTGTTTTTAGATCATTTGTATCGTATCTTTTACTACATAACTTTTCACCAAATTTCACAAACACTAAGAAAGTTTGTTTTTCGATTCAAAACAAGATTTTAACGCTTTGAGGAGCTCAAATAACATGTTTTTAGATCATTTGTATCGTATCTTTTAATACATAACTTTACACCAAATTTCACAAACAGTAAGAAAGTTTGTTTTTCGATTCAAAACAAGATTTTAGCGCTTTGAGGAGTTCAAATAACATGTTTTTAGATCATTTGTATCGTATCTTTTAATACATAACTTTTCATCAAATTTCACAAACACTAAGAAAGTTCTTTTTTGATTCAAAACAAGATTTTAACGCTTTGAGTAGTTCAAATTACGTGTTTTTAGATCATTTGTATTGTATCTTTTACTACATAACTTTTCACCAAATTTCACAAACATTAAGAAAGTTTGTTTTTCTATTCAAAACAAGATTTTAACGCTTTGAGGAGCTCAAATAACTTGTTTTTAGATCATTTGTATCGTATCTTTTACTACGTAGCTTTTCCCCACATTTTACAAACACTAAGAAAGTTTGTTTTTCGATTCAAAACAAGATTTTAACGCTTTGAGTAGTTCAAATAACGTGTTTATAGATCATTTGTATCGTATCATTTACTACATAACTTTTCACCAAATTTCACAAACACAAAGAAAGTTTGTTTTTCGATTCAAAACAAGATTTTAACGCTTTGAGGATCTCAAATAACTTGTTTTTAGATCATTTGTATCGTATCTTTTACTACGTAACGTTTCACCAAATTTCACAAACACTAAGAAAGTTTGTTTTTCTATTCAAAACAAGATTTTAGCGTTTTGAGGAGCTCAAATTACTTGTTTGTAGATCATTTGTATCATATCTTTAACTACGTAACTTTTCACCAAATTTCACAAACACTAAGAAAGTTTGTTTTTCGATTCAAAACAAGATTTTAGTGCTTTGAGGAGTTCAAATAACGTGTTTTTAGATCATTTGTATCTTATCTTTTACTACATAACGTTTCACCAAATTTCACAAAAACTAAGAAAGTTTGTTTTTCGATTCAAAACAAGATTTTAACGCTTTGATTTCTTCAAATAACGTGTTTTTAGATCATTTGTATCGTATCTTTTACCACATAACTTTTCACCAAATTTCACAAACACTAAGAAAGTTTGTTTTTCGATTCAAAACAAGATTTTAACGCTTTGAGTAGTTCAAATAACGTGTTTATAGATCATTTGTATCGTATCATTTACTACATAACTTTTCACCAAATTTGACAAACACTAAGAAAGTTTGTTTTTCGATTCAAAACAAGATTTTAACGCTTTGAGTAGTTCAAATAACGTGTTTATAGATCATTTGTATCGTATCATTTACTACATAACTTTTCACCAAATTTCACAAACACTAAGAAAGTTTGTTTTTCGATTCAAAACACGATTTTAGCGTTTTGAGGAGCTCAAATAACTTGTTTTTAGATCATTTGTATCGTGTCTTTTACTACGTAACTTTTCACCAAATTTCACAAACACTAAGAAAGTTTGTTTTTCGATTCAAAACAAGATTTTAGCGTTTTGAGGAGTTCAAATAACATGTTTTTAGATCATTTGTATCGTATCATTTACTACACAACTTTTCACCAAATTTCACAAACACTAAGAAAGTTTGTTTTTCGATTCAAAACAAGATTTTAACGCTTTGATTTCTTCAAATAACGTCTTTTTAGATCATTTGTATCGTATCTTTTACTACATAACTTTTAACCAAATTTCACAAACACTAAGAAAGTTTGTTTTTCGATTCAAAACAAGATTTTAACGCTTTTAGTAGTTCAAATAACGTGTTTATAGATCATTTGTATCGTATCATTTACTACACAACTTTTCACCAAATTTCACAAAAACTAAGAAAGTTTGTTTTTCGATTCAAAACAAGATTTTAACGCTTTCAGGAGCTCAAATAACTTGTTTTTAGATCATTTGTATCATATCTTTTACTACGTAACTTTTCACCAAATTTCACAAACACAAAGAAAGTTTGTTTTTCGATTCAAAACAAGATTTTAGCGCTTTGAGGAGTTCAAATAACATGTTTTTAGATCATTTGTATCGTATCTTTTACTACATAACTTTTCACCAAATTTCTCAAACACTAAGAAAGTTTGTTTTTCGATTCAAAACAAGATTTTAACGCTTTGAGGAGCTCACATATCGTGTTTTTAGATCATTTGTATCGTATCTTTTACTACATAACTTTTCACCAAATTTCACACCCACTAAGAAAGTTTGTTTTCCGTTTGAAAACAAGATTTTAATGCTTTGAGTAGTTCAAATAACGTGTTTTTAGATCATTTGTATCGTATCTTTTACTACATAACTTTTCACCAAATTTCACAAACACTAAGAAAGTTTGTTTTTCTAGTCAAAACAAGATTTTAACGCTTTGAGGAGCTCAAATAACTTGTTTTTAGATCATTTGTATCGTATCTTTTACTACGTAACTTTTCACCAAATTTCACAAACACTAAGAAATTTTGTTTTTCGATTCAAACAAGATTTTAGCGCTTTGAGGAGTTCAAATAACATGTTTTAAGATCATTTTTATTGTATCTTTTACTACATAACTTTTCATCAAATTTCACAAACACTAAAAAAGTTTGTTTTTCGATTCAAAACAAGATTTTAACGCTTTGAGTATTTCAAATAACGTGTTTTTAGATCATTTGTATCGTATCTTTTACTACATAACTTTTCACCAAATTTCACAAAAACTAAGAAAGTATGTTTTTCCATTCAAAACAAGATTTTAACGCTTTGATTTCTTCAAATAACGTGTTTTTAGATCATTTGTATCGTATCTTTTACTACATAACTTTTCACCAAATTTCACAAACACTAAGAAAGTTTGTTTTTCGATTCAAAACAAGATTTTAACGCTTTGAGTAGTTCAAATAACTTGTTTTATGATCATTTGTATCGTATCTTTTACTACGTAACATTTCACCAAATTTCACAAACACTAAGAAAGTTTGTTTTTCTATTCAAAACAAGATTTTAGCGTTTTGAGGAGCTCAAATTACTTGTTTGTAGATCATTTGTATCATATCTTTAACTACGTAACTTTTCACCAAATTTCACAAACACTAAGAAAGTTTGTTTTTCGATTCAAAACAATATTTTAGTGCTTTGAGGAGTTCAAATATCGTGTTTTTAGATCATTTGTATCTTATCTTTTACTACATAACTTTTCACCAAATTTCACAAAAACTAAGAAAGTTTGTTTTTCGATTCAAAACAAGATTTTAACGCTTTGATTTCTTCCAATAACGTGTTTTTAGATCATTTGTATCGTATCTTTTACTACATAACTTTTCACCAAATTTCACAAACGCTAAGAAAGTTTGTTTTTCGATTCAAAACAGGATTTTAACGCTTTGAGTAGTTCAAATAACGTGTTTATAGATCATTTGTATCGTATCATTTACTACATAACTTTTCACCAAATTTCACAAACACTAAGAAAGTTTGTTTTTCGATTCAAAACAAGATTTTAGCGTTTTGAGGAGCTCAAATAACTTGTTTTTAGATCATTTGTATCGTATCTTTTACTACGTATTTTTCACCAAATTTCACAAACACTAAGAAACTTTGTTTTTCGATTCAAAACAAGATTTTAGCGTTTTGAGGAGTTTAAATAACATGTTTTTAGATCATTTGTATCGTATCTTTTACGACATAACTTTTCACCAAATTTCACAAACACTAAGAAAGTTTGTTTTTCGATTCAAAACAAGATTTTAACGCTTTGAGTAGTTCAAATAACGTGTTTATAGATCATGTGTATCGTATCATTTACTACATAACTTTTCACCAAATTTCACAAACATTAAGAAAGTTTGTTTTTCGATTCAAAACAAGATTTTAACACTTTGAGGAGTTCAAATTACATGTTTTTAGATCATTTGTATCATATCTTTTACTACGTAACTTTTCACCAAATTTCACAAACACTAAGAAAGTTTGTTTTTCGATTCAAAACAAGATTTTAGCGCTTTGAGGAGTTCAAATAACATGTTTTTAGATCATTTGTATCGTATCTTTTACCGCATAACTTTTCACCAAATTTCACAAACACTAAGAAAGTTTGTTTTTCGATTCAAAACAAGATTTTAACGCTTTGAGTAGTTCAAATAACGTGTTTTTAGATCATTTGTATCATATCTTTAACTACGTAACTTTTCGCCAAATTTCACAAACACTAAGAAAGTTTGTTTTTCGATTCAAAACAAGATTTTAACGCTTTGAGGAGTTCAAATAACGTGTTTTTAGATCATTTGTATCGTATCTTTTACCGCATAACTTTTCACCAAATTTCACAAACACTAAGAAAGTTCGTTTTTCGATTCAAAACAAGATTTTAACGCTTTGAGTAGTTCAAATAATGTGTTTTTAGATCATTTGTATCGTATCTTTTACTACATAACTTTTCACCAAATTTCACAAACATTTAGAAAGTTTGTTTTTCGTTTCAAAACAAGATTTTAACGCTTTGAGTAGATTAAATAACGTGTTTTTAGATCATTTGTATCGTATCTTTTACTACATAACTTTTCACCAAATTTCACAAACACTAAGAAAGTTTGTTTTTCGATTCAAAACAAGATTTTAACGCTTTGAGGAGCTCAAATAACATGTTTTTAGATCATTTGTATCGTATCTTTTAATACATAACTTTACACCAAATTTCACAAACAGTAAGAAAGTTTGTTTTTCGATTCAAAACAAGATTTTAGCGCTTTGAGGAGTTCAAATAACATGTTTTTAGATCATTTGTATCGTATCTTTTAATACATAACTTTTCATCAAATTTCACATACACTAAGAAAGTTCTTTTTTGAATCAAAACAAGATTTTAACGCTTTGAGTAGTTCAAATTACGTGTTTTTAGATCATTTGTATTGTATCTTTTACTACATAACTTTTCACCAAATTCCACAAACATTAAGAAAGTTTGTTTTTCTATTCAAAACAAGATTTTAACGCTTTGAGGAGCTCAAATAACTTGTTTTTAGATCATTTGTATCGTATCTTTTACTACGTAGCTTTTCCCCACATTTTACAAACACTAAGAAAGTTTGTTTTTCGATTCAAAACAAGATTTTAGTGCTTTGAGGAGTTCAAATAACGTGTTTTTAGATCATTTGTATCATATCTTTTACCGCATAACTTTTCACCAAATTTCACAAACACTAAGAAAGTTTGTTTTTCGATTCAAAACAATATTTTAACGCTTTGATTTCTTCAAATAACGTGTTTTTAGATCATTTGTATCGTATCTTTTACTACATAACTTTTCACCAAATTTCACAAACACTAAGAAAGTTTGTTTTTCGATTCAAAACAAGATTTTAACGCTTTTAGTAGTTCAAATAACGTGTTTATGGATCATTTGTATCGTATCTTTTACTACGTAACTTTTCACCAAATTTCACAAACACTAAGAAAGTTTGTTTTTCGATTCAAAACAAGATTTTAGCGTATGAGGTGTTCAAATAACATGTTTTTAGATCATTTGTATCGTATCTTTTACTACATAACTTTTCACCAAATTTCACAAACACTAAGAAAGTTTGTTTTTCGATTCAAAACAAAATTTTAACGCTTTGAGAAGTTCAAATGACGTGTTTTTAGATCATTTGTATCGTATCCTTTACTACATAACTTTTCACCAAATTTTACAAACACAAAGAAAGTTTGTTTCTCGATTCAAAACAAACTTTTAACGCTTTGAGGAGTTTAAATAACGTGTTTTTAGATCATTTGTATCGTATCTTTTACTACGTAACTTTTCACCAAATTTCTCAAACACTAAGAAAGTTTGTTTTTCGATTCAAAACAATATTTTAACGCTTTGAGGAGCTCACATATCGTGTTTTTAGATCATATGTATCGTATATTTTACTACATAACTTTTCACCAAATTTCACAAACACTAAAAAATTTCGTTTTTCGTTTCAAAACAAGATTTTAACGCTTTGAGTAGTTCAAATAACGTGTTTTTAGATCATTTGTATCGTATCTTTTACTACATAACTTTTCACCAAATTTCACAAACACTTAGAAAGTTTGTTTTTCTAGTGAAAACAAGATTTTAACGCTTTGAGGATCTCAAATAACTTGTTTTTAGATCATTTGTATCGTATCTTTTACAACGTAACTTTTCACCAAATTTCACAAACACTAAGAAAGTTTGTTTTTCGATTCAAAACAAGATTTTAGCGCTATGAGGAGTTCAAATAACATGTTTTTAGATCATTTGTATCGTATCTTTTACGACATAACTTTTCACCAAATTTCACAAACACTAAGAAAGTTTGTTTTTCGATTCAAAACAAGATTTTAACGCTTTGAGTAGTTCAAATAACGTGTTTATAGATCATTTGTATCGTATCATTTACTACATAACTTTTCACAAAATTTCACAAACACTAAGAAAGTTTGTTTTTCGATTCAAAACAAGATTTTAACGTTTTGAGGAGCTCAAATTACTTGTTTTTAGATCATTTGTATCATATCTTTTACTACGTAACTTTTCACCAAATTTCACAAACACTAAGAAAGTTTGTATTTCGATTCAAAACAAGATTTTAGTGCTTTGAGGAGTTCAAATAACGTGTTTTTAGATCATTTGTATCGTATCTTTTACTATATAACTTTTCACCAAATTTCACAAACACTAAGAAAGTTTGTTTTTCGATTCAAAACAAGATTTTTACGCTTTGATTTCTTCAAATAACGTGTTTTTAGATCATTTGTATCGTATCTTTTACTACATAACTTTTAACCAAATTTCACAAACACTAAGAAAGTTTGTTTTTCGATTCAAAACAAGATTTTAACGCTTTTAGTAGTTCAAATAACGTGTTTATAGAACATTTGTATCGTATCATTTACTACATAACTTTTCACCAAATTTCACAAACACTAAGAAAGTATGTTTTTCGATTCAAAACAAGATTTTAACGCTTTCAGGAGCTCAAATAACTTGTTTTTAGATCATTTGTATCATATCTTTTACTACGTAACTTTTCACCAAATTTCACAAACACTAAGAAAGTTTGTTTTTCGATTCAAAACAAGATTTTAGCGCTTTGAGGAGTTCAAATAACATGTTTTTAGATCATTTGTATCGTATCTTTTACTACATAACTTTTCACCAAATTTCACAAACACTAAGAAAGTTTGTTTTTCGATTCAAAACAAGATTTTAATGCTTTTAGTAGTTGAAATAACGTGTTTATAGATCATTTGTATCGTATCATTTACTACATAACTTTTCACCAAATTTCACAAACACTAAGAAAGTTTGTTTTTCGATTCAAAACAAGATTTTAACGCTTTGAGGAGCTGAAATAACTTGTTTTTAGATCATTTGTATCATATCTTTTACTACGTAACTTTTCACCAAATTTCACAAACACTAAGAAAGTTTGTTTTTCGATTCAAAACAAGATTTTAGCGCTTTGAGGAGTTCAAATAACATGTTTTTAGATCATTTGTATCGTATCTTTTACTGCATAACTTTTCACCAAATTTGTCAAACACAAAGAAAGTTTGTTTTTCGATTCAAAACAAACTTTTAACACTTTGAGGAGTTCAAATAACGTGTTTTTAGATCATTTTTATCGTATCTTTTACTACATAACTTTTCACCAAATTTCACAAACATTAATAAAGTTTGTTTTTCCATTCAAAACAAGATTTTAACGCTTTGAGGAGTTCAAATAACGTGTTTTTAGATCATTTGTATCGGATCTTTTACAACATAACTTTTCACAAAATTTTTCAAACACTAAGAAAGTTTGTTTTTCGAATCAAAACAAGATTTTAACGCTTTGAGGAGTTCAAATAACGTGTTTTTAGATCATTTGTATCGTATCTTTTACTACATAACTTTTCACCAAATTTCACAAACACTAAGAAAGTTTGTTTTTCGATTCAAAACAAGATTTTAACGCTTTGAGGAGCTCAAATTACTTGTTTTTAGATCATTTGTATCATATCTTTTACTACGTAACTTTTCACCAAATTTCACAAACACTAAGAAAGTTTGTATTTCGATTCAAAACAAGATTTTAGTGCTTTGAGGAGTTCAAATAACGTGTTTTTAGATCATTTGTATCGTATCTTTTACCGCATAACTTTTCACCAAATTTCACAAACACTAAGATAGTTTGTATTTCGATTCAAAACAAGATTTTAGTGCTTTGAGGAGTTCAAATAACGTGTTTTTAGATCATTTGTATCGTATCTTTTACTATATAACTTTTCACCAAATTTCACAAACACTAAGAAAGTTTGTTTTTCGATTCAAAACGAGATTTTTACGCTTTGATTTCTTCAAATAACGTGTTTTTAGATCATTTGTATCGTATATTTTACTACATAACTTTTAACCAAATTTCACAAACACTAAGAAAGTTTGTTTTTCGATTCAAAACAAGATTTTAACGCTTTTAGTAGTTCAAATAACGTGTTTATAGATCATTTGTATCGTATCATTTACTACATAACTTTTCACCAAATTTCACAAACACTAAGAAAGTATGTTTTTCGATTCAAAACAAGATTTTAACGCTTTCAGGAGCTCAAATAACTTGTTTTTAGATCATTTTTATCGTATCTTTTACTACATAACTTTTCACCAAATTTCACAAACATTAATAAAGTTTGTTTTTCCATTCAAAACAAGATTTTAACGCTTTGAGGAGTTCAAATAACGTGTTTTTAGATCATTTGTATCGGATCTTTTACTACATAACTTTTCACCAAATTTCTCAAACACTAAGAAAGTTTGTTTTTCGATTCAAAACAAGATTTTAACGCTTTGAGGAGCTCACATATCGTGTTTTTAGATCATTTGTATCGTATATTTTACTACATAACTTTTCACCAAATTTCACAAACACTAAAAAAGTTCGTTTTTCGTTTGAAAACAAGATTTTAACGCTTTGAGTAGTTCAAATAACGTGTTTTTAGATCATTTGTATCGTATCTTTTACTACATAACTTTTCACCAAATTTCACAAACACTTAGAAAGTTTGTTTTTCTAGTCAAAACAAGATTTTAACGCTTTGAGGATCTCAAATAACTTGTTTTTAGATCATTTGTATCGTATCTTTTACAACGTAACTTTTCACCAAATTTCACAAACACTAAGAAAGTTTGTTTTTCGATTCAAAACAAGATTTTAGCGCTTTGAGAAGTTCAAATAACATGTTTTTAGATCATTTGTATCGTATCTTTTACGACATAACTTTTCACCAAATTTCATAAACACTAAGAAATTTTGTTTTTCGATTCAAAACAAGATTTTAACGCTTTGAGTAGTTCAAATAACGTGTTTATAGATCATTTGTATCGTATCATTTACTACATAAATTTTCACGAAATTTCACAAACACTAAGAAAGTTTGTTTTTCGATTCAAAACAAGATTTTAACGCTTTGAGGAGCTCAAATTACTTGTTTTTAGATCATTTGTATCATATCTTTTACTACGTAACGTTTCACCAAATTTCACAAACACTAAGAAAGTTTGTATTTCGATTCAAAACAAGATTTTAGTGCTTTGAGGAGTTCAAATAACGTGTTTTTAGATCATTTGTATCGTATCTTTTACCGCATAACTTTTCACCAAATTTCACAAACACTAAGAAAGTTTGTATTTCGATTCAAAACAAGATTTTAGTGCTTTGAGGAGTTCAAATAACGTGTTTTTAGATCATTTGTATCGTATCTTTTACTATATAATTTTTCACCAAATTTCACAAACACTAAGAAAGTTTGTTCTTCGATTCAAAACAAGATTTTTACGCTTTGATTTCTTCAAATAACGTGTTTTTAGATCATTTGTATCGTATCTTTTACTACATAACTTTTAACCAAATTTCACAAACACTAAGAAAGTTTGGTTTTTCGATTCAAAACAAGATTTTAACGCTTTGAGGAGCTCAAATTACTTGTTTTTAGATCATTTGTATCATATCTTTTACTACGTAACGTTTCACCAAATTTCACAAACACTAAGAAAGTTTGTATTTCGATTCAAAACAAGATTTTAGTGCTTTGAGGAGTTCAAATAACGTGTTTTTAGATCATTTGTATCGTATCTTTTACCGCATAACTTTTCACCAAATTTCGCAAACACTAAGAAAGTTTGTATTTCGATTCAAAACAAGATTTTAGTGCTTTGAGGAGTTCAAATAACGTGTTTTTAGATCATTTGTATCGTATCTTTTACTATATAATTTTTCACCAAATTTCACAAACACTAAGAAAGTTTGTTCTTCGATTCAAAACAAGATTTTTACGCTTTGATTTCTTCAAATAACGTGTTTTTAGATCATTTGTATCGTATCTTTTACTACATAACTTTTAACCAAATTTCACAAACACTAAGAAAGTTTGGTTTTTCGATTCAAAACAAGATTTTAACGCTTTTAGTAGTTCAAATAACGTGTTTATAGATCATTTGTATCGTATCATTTACTACATAACTTTTCACCAAATTTCACAAACACTAAGAAAGTTTGGTTTTTCGATTCAAAACAAGATTTTAACGCTTTGAGGAGTTCAAATAACGTGTTTTTAGATCATTTGTATCATATCTTTTACTACGTAACTTTTCACCAAATTTCACAAACACTAAGAAAGTTTGTTTTTCGATTCAAAACAAGATTTTAGCGTTTTGAGGAGCTCAAATAACTTGTTTTTAGATCATTTGTATCGTATCTTTTACTACGTAACTTTTCACCAAATTTCACAAACACTAAGAAAGTTTGTTTTTCGATTCAAAACAAGATTTTAGCGTTTTGAGGAGTTCAAATAACATGTTTTTAGATCATTTGTATCGTATCTTTTACGACATAACTTTTCACCAAATTTCACAAACACTATGAAAGTTTGTTTTTCGATTCAAAACAATATTTTAACGCTTTGATTTCTTCAAATAACGTGTTTTTAGATCATTTGTATCGTATCTTTTACTACATAACTTTTCACCAAATTTCACAAACACTAAGAAAGTTTGTTTTTCGATTCAAAACAAGATTTTAACGCTTTTAGTAGTTCAAATAACGTGTTTATGGATCATTTGTATCGTATCATTTACTACATAACTTTTCACCAAATTTCACAAACACTAAGAAAGTTTGTTTTTCGATTCAAAACAAGATTTTAACGCTTTGAGGAGCTCAAATAACTTGTTTTTAGATCATTTGTATCGTATCTTTTACTACGTAACTTTTCACCAAACTTCACAAACACTAAGAAAGTTTGTTTTTCGATTCAAAACAAGATTTTAGCGCTTTGAGGAGTTCAAATAACATGTTTTTAGATCATTTGTATCGTATCTTTTACCGCATAACTTTTCACCAAATTTCACAAACACTAAGAAAGTTTGTTTTTCGATTCAAAACAAGATTTTAACGCTTTGAGTAGTTCAAATAACGTGTTTTTAGATCATTTGTATCATATCTTTAACTACGTAACTTTTCACCAAATTTCACAAACACTAAGAAAGTTTGTTTTTCGATTCAAAACAAGATTTTAACGCTTTGAGGAGTTCAAATAACATGTTTTTAGATCATTTGTATCGTATCTTTTACCGCATAACTTTTCACCAAATTTCACAAACACTAAGAAAGTTCGTTTTTCGATTCAAAACAAGATTTTAACGCTTTGAGTAGTTCAAATAACGTGTTTTTAGATCATTTGTATCGTATTTTTTACTACATAACTTTTCACCAAATTTCACAAACATTTAGAAAGTTTGTTTTTCGTTTCAAAACAAGATTTTAACGCTTTGAGTAGATTAAATAACGTGTTTTTAGATCATTTGTATCGTATCTTTTACTACATAACTTTTCACCAAATTTCACAAACACTAAGAAAGTTTGTTTTTCGATTCAAAACAAGATTTTAACTCTTTGAGGAGCTCAAATAACTTGTTTGTAGATCATTTGTATCGTATATTTTACTACGTAACTTTACACCATATTTCACAAACAGTAAGAAAGTTTGTTTTTCGATTCAAAACAAGATTTTAGCGCTTTGAGGAGTTCAAATAACATGTTTTTAGATCATTTGTATCGTATCTTTTAATACATAACTTTTCATCAAATTTCACAAACACTAAGAAAGTTCTTTTTTGATTCAAAACAAGATTTTAACGCTTTGAGTAGTTCAAATTACGTGTTTTTAGATCATTTGTATTGTATCTTTTACTACATAACTTTTCACCAAACTTCACAAACATTAAGAAAGTTTGTTTTTCTATTCAAAACAAGATTTTAACGCTTTGAGGAGCTCAAATAACTTGTTTTAAGATCATTTGTATCGTATCTTTTACTACGTAACTTTTCCCCACATTTTACAAACACTAAGAAAGTTTGTTTTTCGATTCAAAACAAGATTTTAGTGCTTTGAGGAGTTCAAATAACGTGTTTTTAGATCATTTGTATCGTATCTTTTACCGCATAACTTTTCACCAAATTTCACAAACACTTAGAAAGTTTGTTTTTCGATTCAAAACAATATTTTAACGCTTTGATTTCTTCAAATAACGTGTTTTTAGATCATTTGTATCGTATCTTTTACTACATAACTTTTCACCAAATTTCACAAACACTAAGAAAGTTTGTATTTCGATTCAAAACAAGATTTTAGTGCTTTGAGGAGTACAAATAACGTGTTTTTAGATCATTTGTATCGTTACTTTACCGCATAACTTTTCACCAAATTTCACAAACACTAAGAAAGTTTGTATTTCGATTCAAAACAAGATTTTAGTGCTTTGAGGAGTTCAAATAACGTGTTTTTAGATCATTTGTATCGTATCTTTTACTATATAACTTTTCACCAAATTTCACAAACACTAAGAAAGTTTGTTTTTCGATTCAAAACAAGATTTTTACGCTTTGATTTCTTCATATAACGTGTTTTTAGATCATTTGTATCGTATCTTTTACTACATAACTTTTCACCAAATTTCACAAACACTAAGAAATTATGTTTTTCGATTCAAAACAAGATTTTAACGCTTTCAGGAGCTCAAATAACTTGTTTTTAGATCATTTGTATCATATCTTTTACTACGTAACTTTTCACCAAATTTCACAAACACTAAGAAAGTTTGTTTTTCGATTCAAAACAAGATTTTAGCGCTTTGAGGAGTTCAAATAACATGTTTTTAGATCATTTGTATCGTATCTTTTACTACATAACTTTTCACCAAATTTCACAAACACTAAGAAAGTTTGTTTTTCGATTCAAAACAAAATTTTAACGCTTTGAGTAGTTCAAATGACGTGTTTTTAGATCATTTGTATCGTATCTTTTACTACATAACTTTTCACCAAATTTTACAAACACAAAGAAAGTTTGTTTTTCGATTCAAAACAAACTTTTAACGCTTTGAGGAGTTCAAATAACGTGTTTTTAGATTATTTGTATCGTATCTTTTACTACATAACTTTTCACCAAATTTCTCAAACACTAAGAAAGTTTGTTTTTCGATTCAAAACAAGATTTTAACGCTTTGAGGAGCTCACATATCGTGTTTTTAGATCATTTGTATCGTATCTTTTACTACATAACTTTTCACCAAATTTCACACACACTAAGAAAGTTTGTTTTTCGTTTGAAAACAAGATTTTAACGCTTTGAGTAGTTCAAATAACGTGTTTTTAGATCATTTGTATCGTATCTTTTACTACATAACTTTTCACCAAATTTCACAAACACTAAGAAAGTTTTTTTCTAGTCAAAACAAGATTTTAACGCTTTGAGGAGCTCAAATAACTTGTTTTTAGATCATTTGTATCGTATCTTTTAGTACGTAACTTTTCACCAAATTTCACAAACACTAAGAAAGTTTGTTTTTCGATTCAAAACAAGATTTTAGCGCTTTGAGGAGTTCAAATAATATGTTTTTAGATCATTTGTATCGTATCTTTTAATACATAACTTTTCACCAAATTTCACAAACACTAAGAAAGTTTGTTTTTCGTTTGAAAACAAGATTTTAACGCTTTGAGTAGTTCAAATAACGTGTTTTTAGATCATTTGTATCGTATCTTTTACTACATAACTTTTCACCAAATTTCACAAACACTAAGAAAGTTTTTTTCTAGTCAAAACAAGATTTTAACGCTTTGAGGAGCTCAAATAACTTGTTTTTAGATCATTTGTATCGTATCTTTTACTACGTAACTTTTCACCAAATTTCACAAACACTAAGAAAGTTTGTTTTTCGATTCAAAACAAGATTTTAGCGCTTTGAGGAGTTCAAATAACATGTTTTTAGATCATTTGTATCGTATCTTTTAATACATAACTTTTCACCAAATTTCACAAACACTAAGAAAGTTTGTTTTTCGATTCAAAACAAGATTTTAGCGCTTTGAGGAGTTCAAATAACGTGTTTTTAGATTATTTGTATCGTATCTTTTACTACATAACTATTCACCAAATTTCTCAAACACTAAGAAAGTTTTTTTTTCGATTCAAAACAAGATTTTAACTCTTTGAGGAGCTCACATATCGTGTTTTTAGATCATTTGTATCGTATCTTTTACTACATAACTTTTCACCAAATTTCACACACACTAAGAAAGTTTGTTTTTCGTTTGAAAACAAGATTTTAACGCTTTGAATAGTTCAAATAACGTGTTTTTAGATCATTTGTATCGTATCTTTTACTACATAACATTTCACCAAATTTCACAAACACTAAAAAAGTTTTTTTCTAGTCAAAACAAGATTTTAACGCTTTGAGGAGCTCAAATAACTTGTTTTTAGATCACTTGTATCGTATCTTTTACTACGTAACTTTTCACCAAATTTCACAAACACTAAGAAAGTTTGTTTTTCGATTCAAAACAAGATTTTAGCGCTTTGAGGAGTTCAAATAACATGTTTTTAGATCATTTGTATCGTATCTTTTAATACATAACTTTTCACCAAATTTCACAAACACTAAGAAAGTTTGTTTTCCGATTCAAAACAAGATTTTAATGCTTTTAGTAGTTCAAATAACGTGTTTATAGATCATTTGTATCGTATCATTTACTACATAACTTTTCACCAGATTTCACAAACACTAAGAAAGTATGTTTTTCGATTCAAAACAAGATTTTAACGCTTTCAGGAGCTCAAATAACTTGTTTTTAGATCATTTGTATCATATCTTTTACTACGTAACTTTTCTCCAAATTTCACAAACACTAAGAAAGTTTGTTTTTCGATTCAAAACAAGATTTTAGCGCTTTGAGAAGTTCAAATAACATGTTTTTAGATCATTTGTATCGTATCTTTTACTACGTAACTTTTCACCAAATTTCACAAACACTAAGAAAGTTTGGTTTTTCGATTCAAAACAAGATTTTAACGCTTTGAGGAGTTCAAATAACGTGTTTTTAGATCATTTGTATCATATCTTTTACTACGTAACTTTTCACCAAATTTCACAAACACTAAGAAAGTTTGTTTTTCGATTCAAAACAAGATTTTAGCGTTTTGAGGAGCTCAAATAACTTGTTTTTAGATCATTTGTATCGTATCTTTTACTACGTAACTTTTCACCAAATTTCACAAACACTAAGAAAGTTTTTTTTCGATTCAAAACAAGATTTTAGCGTTTTGAGGAGTTCAAATAACATGTTTTTAGATCATTTGTATCGTATCTTTTACGACATAACTTTTCACCAAATTTCACAAACACTATGAAAGTTTGTTTTTCGATTCAAAACAATATTTTAACGCTTTGATTTCTTCAAATAACGTGTTTTTAGATCATTTGTATCGTATCTTTTACTACATAACTTTTCACCAAATTTCACAAACACTAAGAAAGTTTGTTTTTCGATTCAAAACAAGATTTTAACGCTTTTAGTAGTTCAAATAACGTGTTTATGGATCATTTGTATCGTATCATTTACTACATAACTTTTCACCAAATTTCACAAACACTAAGAAAGTTTGTTTTTCGATTCAAAACAAGATTTTAACGCTTTGAGGAGCTCAAATAACTTGTTTTTAGATCATTTGTATCGTAACTTTTACTACGTAACTTTTCACCAAATTTCACAAACACTAAGAAAGTTTGTTTTTCGATTCAAAACAAGATTTTAGCGCTTTGAGGAGTTCAAATAACATGTTTTTAGATCATTTGTATCGTATCTTTTACCGCATAACTTTTCACCAAATTTCACAAACACTAAGAAAGTTTGTTTTTCGATTCAAAACAAGATTTTAACGCTTTGAGTAGTTCAAATAACGTGTTTTTAGATCATTTGTATCATATCTTTAACTACGTAACTTTTCACCAAATTTCACAAACACTAAGAAAGTTTGTTTTTCGATTCAAAACAAGATTTTAACGCTTTGAGGAGTTCAAATAACGTGTTTTTAGATCATTTGTATCGTATCTTTTACCGCATAACTTTTCACCAAATTTCACAAACACTAAGAAAGTTTGTTTTTCGATTCAAAACAATATTTTAACGCTTTGATTTCTTCAAATAACGTGTTTTTAGATCATTTGTATCGTATCTTTTACTACATAACTTTTCACCAAATTTCACAAACACTAAGAAAGTTTGTATTTCGATTCAAAACAAGATTTTAGTGCTTTGAGGAGTTCAAATAACGTGTTTTTAGATCATTTGTATCGTATCTTTACCGCATAACTTTTCACCAAATTTCACAAACACTAAGAAAGTTTGTATTTCGATTCAAAACAAGATTTTAGTGCTTTGAGGAGTTCAAATAACGTGTTTTTAGATCATTTGTATCGTATCTTTCACTATATAACTTTTCACCAAATTTCACAAACACTTAGAAAGTTTGTTTTTCGATTCAAAACAAGATTTTTACGCTTTGATTTCTTCATATAACGTGTTTTTAGATCATTTGTATCGTATCTTTTACTACATAACTTTTAACCAAATTTCACAAACACTAAGAAAGTTTGTTTTTCGATTCAAAACAAGATTTTAACGCTTTTAGTAGTTCAAATAACGTGTTTATAGATCATTTGTATCGTATCATTTACTACATAACTTTTCACCAAATTTCACAAACACTAAGAAAGTATGTTTTTCGATTCAAAACAAGATTTTAACGCTTTCAGGAGCTCAAATAACTTGTTTTTAGATCATTTGTATCATATCTTTTACTACGTAACTTTTCACCAAATTTCACAAACACTAAGAAAGTTTGTTTTTCGATTCAAAACAAGATTTTAGCGCTTTGAGGAGTTCAAATAACATGTTTTTAGATCATTTGTATCGTATCTTTTACTACATAACTTTTCACCAAATTTCACAAACACTAAGAAAGTTTGTTTTTCGATTCAAAACCAAATTTTAACGCTTTGAGTAGTTCAAATGACGTGTTTTTAGATCATTTGTATCGTATCTTTTACTACATAACTTTTCACCAAATTTTACAAACACAAAGAAAGTTTGTTTTTCGATTCAAAACAAACTTTTAACGCTTTGAGGAGTTCAAATAACGTGTTTTTAGATTATTTGTATCGTATCTTTTACTACATAACTTTTCACCAAATTTCTCAAACACTAAGAAAGTTTGTTTTTCGATTCAAAACAAGATTTTAACGCTTTGAGGAGCTCACATATCGTGTTTTTAGATCATTTGTATCGTATCTTTTACTACATAACTTTTCACCAAATTTCACACACACTAAGAAAGTTTGTTTTTCGTTTGAAAACAAGATTTTAACGCTTTGAGTAGTTCAAATAACGTGTTTTTAGATCATTTGTATCGTATCTTTTACTACATAACTTTTCACCAAATTTCACAAACACTAAGAAAGTTTTTTTCTAGTCAAAACAAGATTTTAACGCTTTTAGGAGCTCAAATAATATGTTTTTAGATCATTTGTATCGTATCTTTTAATACATAACTTTTCACCAAATTTCACAAACACTAAGAAAGTTTGTTTTTAGTCAAAACAAGATTTTAACGCTTTGAGGAGCTCAAATAACTTGTTTTTAGATCACTTGTATCGTATCTTTTACTACGTAACTTTTCACCAAATTTCACAAACACTAAGAAAGTTTGTTTTTCGATTCAAAACAAGATTTTAGCGCTTTGAGGAGTTCAAATAACGTGTTTTTAGATTATTTGTATCGTATCTTTTACTACATAACTTTTCACCAAATTTCTCAAACACTAAGAAAGTTTTTTTTTCGATTCAAAACAAGATTTTAACGCTTTGAGGAGCTCACATATCGTGTTTTTAGATCATTTGTATCGTATCTTTTACTACATAACTTTTCACCAAATTTCACACACACTAAGAAAGTTTGTTTTTCGTTTGAAAACAAGATTTTAACGCTTTGAGTAGTTCAAATAACGTGTTTTTAGATCATTTGTATCGTATCTTTTACTACATAACTTTTCACCAAATTTCACAAACATTTAGAAAGTTTGTTTTTCGTTTCAAAACAAGATTTTAACGCTTTGAGTAGATTAAATAACATGTTTTTAGATCATTTGTATCGTATCTTTTACTACATAACTTTTCACCAAATTTCACAAACACTAAGAAAGTTTGTTTTTCGATTCAAAACAAGATTTTAACTCTTTGAGGAGCTCAAATAACTTGTTTTTAGATCAGTTGTATCGTATATTTTACTACGTAACTTTACACCAAATTTCACAAACAGTAAGAAAGTTTGTTTTTCGATTCAAAACAAGATTTTAGCGCTTTGAGGAGTTCAAATAACATGTTTTTAGATCATTTGTATCGTATCTTTTAATACATAACTTTTCATCAAATTTCACAAACACTAAGAAAGTTCTTTTTTGATTCAAAACAAGATTTTAACGCTTTGAGTAGTTCAAATTACGTGTTTTTAGATCATTTGTATTGTATCTTT
The DNA here is from genome assembly GCA_946800325.1 of Luzula sylvatica. NCBI lineage: Eukaryota > Viridiplantae > Streptophyta > Magnoliopsida > Poales > Juncaceae > Luzula > Luzula sylvatica. The sequence continues at coordinate 23,667,936 of OX326956.1, forward strand.
TACTACATAACTTTTCACCAAACTTCACAAACATTAAGAAAGTTTGTTTTTCTATTCAAAACAAGATTTTAACGCTTTGAGGAGCTCAAATAACTTGTTTTAAGATCATTTGTATCGTATCTTTTACTACGTAACTTTTCCCCACATTTTACAAACACTAAGAAAGTTTGTTTTTCGATTCAAAACAAGATTTTAGTGCTTTGAGGAGTTCAAATAACGTGTTTTTAGATCATTTGTATCGTATCTTTTACCGCATAACTTTTCACCAAATTTCACAAACACTAAGAAAGTTTGTTTTTCGATTCAAAACAATATTTTAACGCTTTGATTTCTTCAAATAACGTGTTTTTAGATCATTTGTATCGTATCTTTTACTACATAACTTTTCACCAAATTTCACAAACACTAAGAAAGTTTGTATTTCGATTCAAAACAAGATTTTAGTGCTTTGAGGAGTTCAAATAACGTGTTTTTAGATCATTTGTATCGTATCTTTACCGCATAACTTTTCACCAAATTTCACAAACACTAAGAAAGTTTGTATTTCGATTCAAAACAAGATTTTAGTGCTTTGAGGAGTTCAAATAACGTGTTTTTAGATCATTTGTATCGTATCTTTTACTATATAACTTTTCACCAAATTTCACAAACACTAAGAAAGTTTGTTTTTCGATTCAAAACAAGATTTTTACGCTTTGATTTCTTCATATAACGTGTTTTTAGATCATTTGTATCGTATCTTTTACTACATAACTTTTCACCAAATTTCACAAACACTAAGAAAGTATGTTTTTCGATTCAAAACAAGATTTTAACGCTTTCAGGAGCTCAAATAACTTGTTTTTAGATCATTTGTATCATATCTTTTACTACGTAACTTTTCACCAAATTTCACAAACACTAAGAAAGTTTGTTTTTCGATTCAAAACAAGATTTTAGCGCTTTGAGGAGTTCAAATAACATGTTTTTAGATCATTTGTATCGTATCTTTTACTACATAACTTTTCACCAAATTTCACAAACACTAAGAAAGTTTGTTTTTCGATTCAAAACAAAATTTTAACGCTTTGAGTAGTTCAAATGACGTGTTTTTAGATCATTTGTATCGTATCTTTTACTACATAACTTTTCACCAAATTTTACAAACACAAAGAAAGTTTGTTTTTCGATTCAAAACAAACTTTTAACGCTTTGAGGAGTTCAAATAACGTGTTTTTAGATTATTTGTATCGTATCTTTTACTACATAACTTTTCACCAAATTTCTCAAACACTAAGAAAGTTTGTTTTTCGATTCAAAACAAGATTTTAACGCTTTGAGGAGCTCACATATCGTGTTTTTAGATCATTTGTATCGTATCTTTTACTACATAACTTTTCACCAAATTTCACACACACTAAGAAAGTTTGTTTTTCGTTTGAAAACAAGATTTTAACGCTTTGAGTAGTTCAAATAACGTGTTTTTAGATCATTTGTATCGTATCTTTTACTACATAACTTTTCACCAAATTTCACAAACACTAAGAAAGTTTTTTTCTAGTCAAAACAAGATTTTAACGCTTTGAGGAGCTCAAATAACTTGTTTTTAGATCATTTGTATCGTATCTTTTACTACGTAACTTTTCACCAAATTTCACAAACACTAAGAAAGTTTGTTTTTCGATTCAAAATAAGATTTTAGCGCTTTGAGGAGTTCAAATAATATGTTTTTAGATCATTTGTATCGTATCTTTTAATACATAACTTTTCACCAAATTTCACAAACACTAAGAAAGTTTGTTTTTCGTTTGAAAACAAGATTTTAACGCTTTGAGTAGTTCAAATAACGTGTTTTTAGATCATTTGTATCGTATCTTTTACTACATAACTTTTCACCAAATTTCACAAACACTAAGAAAGTTTTTTTCTAGTCAAAACAAGATTTTAACGCTTTGAGGAGCTCAAATAACTTGTTTTTAGATCATTTGTATCGTATCTTTTACTACGTAACTTTTCACCAAATTTCACAAACACTAAGAAAGTTTGTTTTTCGATTCAAAACAAGATTTTAGCGCTTTGAGGAGTTCAAATAACATGTTTTTAGATCATTTGTATCGTATCTTTTAATACATAACTTTTCACCAAATTTCACAAACACTAAGAAAGTTTGTTTTTCGATTCAAAACAAGATTTTAGCGCTTTGAGGAGTTCAAATAACGTGTTTTTAGATTATTTGTATCGTATCTTTTACTACATAACTTTTCACCAAATTTCTCAAACACTAAGAAAGTTTTTTTTTCGATTCAAAACAAGATTTTAACTCTTTGAGGAGCTCACATATCGTGTTTTTAGATCATTTGTATCGTATCTTTCACTACATAACTTTTCACCAAATTTCACACACACTAAGAAAGTTTGTTTTTCGTTTGAAAACAAGATTTTAACGCTTTGAATAGTTCAAATAACGTGTTTTTAGATCATTTGTATCGTATCTTTTACTACATAACATTTCACCAAATTTCACAAACACTAAAAAAGTTTTTTTCTGGTCAAAACAAGATTTTAACGCTTTGAGGAGCTCAAATAACTTGTTTTTAGATCACTTGTATCGTATCTTTTACTACGTAACTTTTCACCAAATTTCACAAACACTAAGAAAGTTTGTTTTTCGATTCAAAACAAGATTTTAGCGCTTTGAGGAGTTCAAATAACATGTTTTTAGATCATTTGTATCGTATCTTTTAATACATAACTTTTCACCAAATTTCACAAACACTAAGAAAGTTTGTTTTCCGATTCAAAACAAGATTTTAATGCTTTTAGTAGTTCAAATAACGTGTTTATAGATCATTTGTATCGTATCATTTACTACATAACTTTTCACCAGATTTCACAAACACTAAGAAAGTATGTTTTTCGAATCAAAACAAGATTTTAAGGCTTTCAGGAGCTCAAATAACTTGTTTTTAGATCATTTGTATCATATCTTTTACTACGTAACTTTTCTCCAAATTTCACAAACACTAAGAAAGTTTGTTTTTCGATTCAAAACAAGATTTTAGCGCTTTGAGAAGTTCAAATAACATGTTTTTAGATCATTTGTATCGTATCTTTTACTACGTAACTTTTCACCAAATTTCACAAACACTAAGAAAGTTTGGTTTTTCGATTCAAAACAAGATTTTAACGCTTTGAGGAGTTCAAATAACGTGTTTTTAGATCAGTTGTATCATATCTTTTACTACGTAACTTTTCACCAAATTTCACAAACACTAAGAAAGTTTGTTTTTCGATTCAAAACAAGATTTTAGCGTTTTGAGGAGCTCAAATAACTTGTTTTTAGATCATTTGTATCGTATCTTTTACTACGTAACTTTTCACCAAATTTCACAAACACTAAGAAAGTTTTTTTTCGATTCAAAACAAGATTTTAGCGTTTTGAGGAGTTCAAATAACATGTTTTTAGATCATTTGTATCGTATCTTTTACGACATAACTTTTCACCAAATTTCACAAACACTATGAAAGTTTGTTTTTCGATTCAAAACAATATTTTAACGCTTTGATTTCTTCAAATAACGTGTTTTTAGATCATTTGTATCGTATCTTTTACTACATAACTTTTCACCAAATTTCACAAACACTAAGAAAGTTTGTTTTTCGATTCAAAACAAGATTTTAACGCTTTTAGTAGTTCAAATAACGTGTTTATGGATCATTTGTATCGTATCATTTACTACATAACTTTTCACCAAATTTCACAAACACTAAGAAAGTTTGTTTTTCGATTCAAAACAAGATTTTAACGCTTTGAGGAGCTCAAATAACTTGTTTTTAGATCATTTGTATCGTATCTTTTACTACGTAACTTTTCACCAAATTTCACAAACACTAAGAAAGTTTGTTTTTCGATTCAAAACAAGATTTTAGCGCTTTGAGGAGTTCAAATAACATGTTTTTAGATCATTTGTATCGTATCTTTTACCGCATAACTTTTCACCAAATTTCACAAACACTAAGAAAGTTTGTTTTTCGATTCAAAACAAGATTTTAACGCTTTGAGTAGTTCAAATAACGTGTTTTTAGATCATTTGTATCATATCTTTAACTACGTAACTTTTCACCAAATTTCACAAACACTAAGAAAGTTTGTTTTTCGATTCAAAACAAGATTTTAACGCTTTGAGGAGTTCAAATAACGTGTTTTTAGATCATTTGTATCGTATCTTTTACCGCATAACTTTTCACCAAATTTCACAAACACTAAGAAAGTTTGTTTTTCGATTCAAAACAATATTTTAACGCTTTGATTTCTTCAAATAACGTGTTTTTAGATCATTTGTATCGTATCTTTTACTACATAACTTTTCACCAAATTTCACAAACACTAAGAAAGTTTGTATTTCGATTCAAAACAAGATTTTAGTGCTTTGAGGAGTTCAAATAACGTGTTTTTAGATCATTTGTATCGTATCTTTACCGCATAACTTTTCACCAAATTTCACAAACACTAAGAAAGTTTGTATTTCGATTCAAAACAAGATTTTAGTGCTTTGAGGAGTTCAAATAACGTGTTTTTAGATCATTTGTATCGTATCTTTTACTATATAACTTTTCACCAAATTTCACAAACACTTAGAAAGTTTGTTTTTCGATTCAAAACAAGATTTTTACGCTTTGATTTCTTCATATAACGTGTTTTTAGATCATTTGTATCGTATCTTTTACTACATAACTTTTAACCAAATTTCACAAACACTAAGAAAGTTTGTTTTTCGATTCAAAACAAGATTTTAACGCTTTTAGTAGTTCAAATAACGTGTTTATAGATCATTTGTATCGTATCATTTACTACATAACTTTTCACCAAATTTCACAAACACTAAGAAAGTATGTTTTTCGATTCAAAACAAGATTTTAACGCTTTCAGGAGCTCAAATAACTTGTTTTTAGATCATTTGTATCATATCTTTTACTACGTAACTTTTCACCAAATTTCACAAACACTAAGAAAGTTTGTTTTTCGATTCAAAACAAGATTTTAGCGCTTTGAGGAGTTCAAATAACATGTTTTTAGATCATTTGTATCGTATCTTTTACTACATAACTTTTCACCAAATTTCACAAACACTAAGAAAGTTTGTTTTTCGATTCAAAACCAAATTTTTACGCTTTGAGTAGTTCAAATGACGTGTTTTTAGATCATTTGTATCGTATCTTTTACTACATAACTTTTCACCAAATTTTACAAACACAAAGAAAGTTTGTTTTTCGATTCAAAACAAACTTTTAACGCTTTGAGGAGTTCAAATAACGTGTTTTTAGATTATTTGTATCGTATCTTTTACTACATAACTTTTCACCAAATTTCTCAAACACTAAGAAAGTTTGTTTTTCGATTCAAAACAAGATTTTAACGCTTTGAGGAGCTCACATATCGTGTTTTTAGATCATTTGTATCGTATCTTTTACTACATAACTTTTCACCAAATTTCACACACACTAAGAAAGTTTGTTTTTCGTTTGAAAACAAGATTTTAACGCTTTGAGTAGTTCAAATAACGTGTTTTTAGATCATTTGTATCGTATCTTTTACTACATAACTTTTCACCAAATTTCACAAACACTAAGAAAGTTTTTTTCTAGTCAAAACAAGATTTTAACGCTTTGAGGAGCTCAAATAATATGTTTTTAGATCATTTGTATCGTATCTTTTAATACATAACTTTTCACCAAATTTCACAAACACTAAGAAAGTTTGTTTTTAGTCAAAACAAGATTTTAACGCTTTGAGGAGCTCAAATAACTTGTTTTTAGATCACTTGTATCGTATCTTTTACTACGTAACTTTTCACCAAATTTCACAAACACTAAGAAAGTTTGTTTTTCGATTCAAAACAAGATTTTAGCGCTTTGAGGAGTTCAAATAACGTGTTTTTAGATTATTTGTATCGTATCTTTTACTACATAACTTTTCACCAAATTTCTCAAACACTAAGAAAGTTTTTTTTTCGATTCAAAACAAGATTTTAACGCTTTGAGGAGCTCACATATCGTGTTTTTAGATCATTTGTATCGTATCTTTTACTACATAACTTTTCACCAAATTTCACACACACTAAGAAAGTTTGTTTTTCGTTTGAAAACAAGATTTTAACGCTTTGAGTAGTTCAAATAACGTGTTTTTAGATCATTTGTATCGTATCTTTTACTACATAACTTTTCACCAAATTTCACAAACATTTAGAAAGTTTGTTTTTCGTTTCAAAACAAGATTTTAACGCTTTGAGTAGATTAAATAACGTGTTTTTAGATCATTTGTATTGTATCTTTTACTACATAACTTTTCACCAAATTTCACAAACACTAAGAAAGTTTGTTTTTCGATTCAAAACAAGATTTTAACTCTTTGAGGAGCTCAAATAACTTGTTTTTAGATCATTTGTATCGTATATTTTACTACGTAACTTTACACCAAATTTCACAAACAGTAAGAAAGTTTGTTTTTCGATTCAAAACAAGATTTTAGCGCTTTGAGGAGTTCAAATAACATGTTTTTAGATCATTTGTATCGTATCTTTTAATACATAACTTTTCATCAAATTTCACAAACACTAAGAAAGTTCTTTTTTGATTCAAAACAAGATTTTAACGCTTTGAGTAGTTCAAATTACGTGTTTTTAGATCATTTGTATTGTATCTTTTACTACATAACTTTTCACCAAACTTCACAAACATTAAGAAAGTTTGTTTTTCTATTCAAAACAAGATTTTAACGCTTTGAGGAGCTCAAATAACTTGTTTTAAGATCATTTGTATCGTATCTTTTACTACGTAACTTTTCCCCACATTTTACAAACACTAAGAAAGTTTGTTTTTCGATTCAAAACAAGATTTTAGTGCTTTGAGGAGTTCAAATAACGTGTTTTTAGATCATTTGTATCGTATCTTTTACCGCATAACTTTTCACCAAATTTCACAAACACTAAGAAAGTTTGTTTTTCGATTCAAAACAATATTTTAACGCTTTGATTTCTTCAAATAACGTGTTTTTAGATCATTTGTATCGTATCTTTTACTACATAACTTTTCACCAAATTTCACAAACACTAAGAAAGTTTGTATTTCGATTCAAAACAAGATTTTAGTGCTTTGAGGAGTTCAAATAACGTGTTTTTAGATCATTTGTATCGTATCTTTACCGCATAACTTTTCACCAAATTTCACAAACACTAAGAAAGTTTGTATTTCGATTCAAAACAAGATTTTAGTGCTTTGAGGAGTTCAAATAACGTGTTTTTAGATCATTTGTATCGTATCTTTTACTATATAACTTTTCACCAAATTTCACAAACACTAAGAAAGTTTGTTTTTCGATTCAAAACAAGATTTTTACGCTTTGATTTCTTCATATAACGTGTTTTTAGATCATTTGTATCGTATCTTTTACTACATAACTTTTCACCAAATTTCACAAACACTAAGAAAGTATGTTTTTCGATTCAAAACAAGATTTTAATGCTTTCAGGAGCTCAAATAACTTGTTTTTAGATCATTTGTATCATATCTTTTACTACGTAACTTTTCACCAAATTTCACAAACACTAAGAAAGTTTGTTTTTCGATTCAAAACAAGATTTTAGCGCTTTGAGGAGTTCAAATAACATGTTTTTAGATCATTTGTATCGTATCTTTTACTACATAACTTTTCACCAAATTTCACAAACACTAAGAAAGTTTGTTTTTCGATTCAAAACAAAATTTTAACGCTTTGAGTAGTTCAAATGACGTGTTTTTAGATCATTTGTATCGTATCTTTTACTACATAACTTTTCACCAAATTTTACAAACACAAAGAAAGTTTGTTTTTCGATTCAAAACAAACTTTTAACGCTTTGAGGAGTTCAAATAACGTGTTTTTAGATTATTTGTATCGTATCTTTTACTACATAACTTTTCACCAAATTTCTCAAACACTAAGAAAGTTTGTTTTTCGATTCAAAACAAGATTTTAACGCTTTGAGGAGCTCACATATCGTGTTTTTAGATCATTTGTATCGTATCTTTTACTACATAACTTTTCACCAAATTTCACACACACTAAGAAAGTTTGTTTTTCGTTTGAAAACAAGATTTTAACGCTTTGAGTAGTTCAAATAACGTGTTTTTAGATCATTTGTATCGTATCTTTTACTACATAACTTTTCACCAAATTTCACAAACACTAAGAAAGTTTTTTTCTAGTCAAAACAAGATTTTAACGCTTTGAGGAGCTCAAATAACTTGTTTTTAGATCATTTGTATCGTATCTTTTACTACGTAACTTTTCACCAAATTTCACAAACACTAAGAAAGTTTGTTTTTCGATTCAAAACAAGATTTTAGCGCTTTGAGGAGTTCAAATAATATGTTTTTAGATCATTTGTATCGTATCTTTTAATACATAACTTTTCACCAAATTTCACAAACACTAAGAAAGTTTGTTTTTCGTTTGAAAACAAGATTTTAACGCTTTGAGTAGTTCAAATAACGTGTTTTTAGATCATTTGTATCGTATCTTTTACTACATAACTTTTCACCAAATTTCACAAACACTAAGAAAGTTTTTTTCTAGTCAAAACAAGATTTTAACGCTTTGAGGAGCTCAAATAACTTGTTTTTAGATCATTTGTATCGTATCTTTTACTACGTAACTTTTCACCAAATTTCACAAACACTAAGAAAGTTTGTTTTTCGATTCAAAACAAGATTTTAGCGCTTTGAGGAGTTCAAATAACATGTTTTTAGATCATTTGTATCGTATCTTTTACCGCATAACTTTTCACCAAATTTCACAAACACTAAGAAAGTTTGTTTTTCGATTCAAAACAAGATTTTAACGCTTTGAGTAGTTCAAATAACGTGTTTTTAGATCATTTGTATCATATCTTTAACTACGTAACTTTTCACCAAATTTCACAAACACTAAGAAAGTTTGTTTTTCGATTCAAAACAAGATTTTAACGCTTTGAGGAGTTCAAATAACGTGTTTTTAGATCATTTGTATCGTATCTTTTACCGCATAACTTTTCACCAAATTTCACAAACACTAAGAAAGTTTGTTTTTCGATTCAAAACAATATTTTAACGCTTTGATTTCTTCAAATAACGTGTTTTTAGATCATTTGTATCGTATCTTTTACTACATAACTTTTCACCAAATTTCACAAACACTAAGAAAGTTTGTATTTCGATTCAAAACAAGATTTTAGTGCTTTGAGGAGTTCAAATAACGTGTTTTTAGATCATTTGTATCGTATCTTTACCGCATAACTTTTCACCAAATTTCACAAACACTAAGAAAGTTTGTATTTCGATTCAAAACAAGATTTTAGTGCTTTGAGGAGTTCAAATAACGTGTTTTTAGATCATTTGTATCGTATCTTTTACTATATAACTTTTCACCAAATTTCACAAACACTTAGAAAGTTTGTTTTTCGATTCAAAACAAGATTTTTACGCTTTGATTTCTTCATATAACGTGTTTTTAGATCATTTGTATCGTATCTTTTACTACATAACTTTTAACCAAATTTCACAAACACTAAGAAAGTTTGTTTTTCGATTCAAAACAAGATTTTAACGCTTTTAGTAGTTCAAATAACGTGTTTATAGATCATTTGTATCGTATCATTTACTACATAACTTTTCACCAAATTTCACAAACACTAAGAAAGTATGTTTTTCGATTCAAAACAAGATTTTAACGCTTTCAGGAGCTCAAATAACTTGTTTTTAGATCATTTGTATCATATCTTTTACTACGTAAATTTTCACCAAATTTCACAAACACTAAGAAAGTTTGTTTTTCGATTCAAAACAAGATTTTAGCGCTTTGAGGAGTTCAAATAACATGTTTTTAGATCATTTGTATCGTATCTTTTACTACATAACTTTTCACCAAATTTCACAAACACTAAGAAAGTTTGTTTTTCGATTCAAAACCAAATTTTAACGCTTTGAGTAGTTCAAATGACGTGTTTTTAGATCATTTGTATCGTATCTTTTACTACATAACTTTTCACCAAATTTTACAAACACAAAGAAAGTTTGTTTTTCGATTCAAAACAAACTTTTAACGCTTTGAGGAGTTCAAATAACGTGTTTTTAGATTATTTGTATCGTATCTTTTACTACATAACTTTTCACCAAATTTCTCAAACACTAAGAAAGTTTGTTTTTCGATTCAAAACAAGATTTTAACGCTTTGAGGAGCTCACATATCGTGTTTTTAGATCATTTGTATCGTATCTTTTACTACATAACTTTTCACCAAATTTCACACACACTAAGAAAGTTTGTTTTTCGTTTGAAAACAAGATTTTAACGCTTTGAGTAGTTCAAATAACGTGTTTTTAGATCATTTGTATCGTATCTTTTACTACATAACTTTTCACCAAATTTCACAAACACTAAGAAAGTTTTTTTCTAGTCAAAACAAGATTTTAACGCTTTGAGGAGCTCAAATAATATGTTTTTAGATCATTTGTATCGTATCTTTTAATACATAACTTTTCACCAAATTTCACAAACACTAAGAAAGTTTGTTTTTAGTCAAAACAAGATTTTAACGCTTTGAGGAGCTCAAATAACTTGTTTTTAGATCACTTGTATCGTATCTTTTACTACGTAACTTTTCACCAAATTTCACAAACACTAAGAAAGTTTTTTTTTCGATTCAAAACAAGATTTTAGCGCTTTGAGGAGTTCAAATAACGTGTTTTTAGATTATTTGTATCGTATCTTTTACTACATAACTTTTCACCAAATTTCTCAAACACTAAGAAAGTTTTTTTTTCGATTCAAAACAAGATTTTAACGCTTTGAGGAGCTCACATATCGTGTTTTTAGATCATTTGTATCGTATCTTTTACTACATAACTTTTCACCAAATTTCACACACACTAAGAAAGTTTGTTTTTCGTTTGAAAACAAGATTTTAACGCTTTGAGTAGTTCAAATAACGTGTTTTTAGATCATTTGTATCGTATCTTTTACTACATAACTTTTCACCAAATTTCACAAACATTTAGAAAGTTTGTTTTTCGTTTCAAAACAAGATTTTAACGCTTTGAGTAGATTAAATAACGTGTTTTTAGATCATTTGTATCGTATCTTTTACTACATAACTTTTCACCAAATTTCACAAACACTAAGAAAGTTTGTTTTTCGATTCAAAACAAGATTTTAACTCTTTGAGGAGCTCAAATAACTTGTTTTTAGATCATTTGTATCGTATATTTTACTACGTAACTTTACACCAAATTTCACAAACAGTAAGAAAGTTTGTTTTTCGATTCAAAACAAGATTTTAGCGCTTTGAGGAGTTCAAATAACATGTTTTTAGATCATTTGTATCGTATCTTTTAATACATAACTTTTCATCAAATTTCACAAACACTAAGAAAGTTCTTTTTTGATTCAAAACAAGATTTTAACGCTTTGAGTAGTTCAAATTACGTGTTTTTAGATCATTTGTATTGTATCTTTTACTGCATAACTTTTCACCAAACTTCACAAACATTAAGAAAGTTTGTTTTTCTATTCAAAACAAGATTTTAACGCTTTGAGGAGCTCAAATAACTTGTTTTAAGATCATTTGTATCGTATCTTTTACTACGTAACTTTTCCCCACATTTTACAAACACTAAGAAAGTTTGTTTTTCGATTCAAAACAAGATTTTAGTGCTTTGAGGAGTTCAAATAACGTGTTTTTAGATCATTTGTATCGTATCTTTTACCGCATAACTTTTCACCAAATTTCACAAACACTAAGAAAGTTTGTTTTTCGATTCAAAACAATATTTTAACGCTTTGATTTCTTCAAATAACGTGTTTTTAGATCATTTGTATCGTATCTTTTACTACATAACTTTTCACCAAATTTCACAAACACTAAGAAAGTTTGTATTTCGATTCAAAACAAGATTTTAGTGCTTTGAGGAGTTCAAATAACGTGTTTTTAGATCATTTGTATCGTATCTTTACCGCATAACTTTTCACCAAATTTCACAAACACTAAGAAAGTTTGTATTTCGATTCAAAACAAGATTTTAGTGCTTTGAGGAGTTCAAATAACGTGTTTTTAGATCATTTGTATCGTATCTTTTACTATATAACTTTTCACCAAATTTCACAAACACTAAGAAAGTTTGTTTTTCGATTCAAAACAAGATTTTTACGCTTTGATTTCTTCATATAACGTGTTTTTAGATCATTTGTATCGTATCTTTTACTACATAACTTTTGACCAAATTTCACAAACACTAAGAAAGTATGTTTTTCGATTCAAAACAAGATTTTAACGCTTTCAGGAGCTCAAATAACTTGTTTTTAGATCATTTGTATCATATCTTTTACTACGTAACTTTTCACCAAATTTCACAAACACTAAGAAAGTTTGTTTTTCGATTCAAAACAAGATTTTAGCGCTTTGAGGAGTTCAAATAACATGTTTTTAGATCATTTGTATCGTATCATTTACTACATAACTTTTCACCAAATTTCACAAACACTAAGAAAGTTTGTTTTTCGATTCAAAACAAAATTTTAACGCTTTGAGTAGTTCAAATGACGTGTTTTTAGATCATTTGTATCGTATCTTTTACTACATAACTTTTCACCAAATTTTACAAACACAAAGAAAGTTTGTTTTTCGATTCAAAACAAACTTTTAACGCTTTGAGGAGTTCAAATAACGTGTTTTTAGATTATTTGTATCGTATCTTTTACTACATAACTTTTCACCAAATTTCTCAAACACTAAGAAAGTTTGTTTTTCGATTCAAAACAAGATTTTAACGCTTTGAGGAGCTCACATATCGTGTTTTTAGATCATTTGTATCGTATCTTTTACTACATAACTTTTCACCAAATTTCACACACACTAAGAAAGTTTGTTTTTCGTTTGAAAACAAGATTTTAACGCTTTGAGTAGTTCAAATAACGTGTTTTTAGATCATTTGTATCGTATCTTTTACTACATAACTTTTCACCAAATTTCACAAACACTAAGAAAGTTTTTTTCTAGTCAAAACAAGATTTTAACGCTTTGAGGAGCTCAAATAACTTGTTTTTAGATCATTTGTATCGTATCTTTTACTACGTAACTTTTCACCAAATTTCACAAACACTAAGAAAGTTTGTTTTTCGATTCAAAACAAGATTTTAGCGCTTTGAGGAGTTCAAATAATATGTTTTTAGATCATTTGTATTGTATCTTTTAATACATAACTTTTCACCAAATTTCACAAACACTAAGAAAGTTTGTTTTTCGTTTGAAAACAAGATTTTAACGCTTTGAGTAGTTCAAATAACGTGTTTTTAGATCATTTGTATCGTATCTTTTACTACATAACTTTTCACCAAATTTCACAAACACTAAGAAAGTTTTTTTCTAGTCAAAACAAGATTTTAACGCTTTGAGGAGCTCAAATAACTTGTTTTTAGATTATTTGTATCGTATCTTTTACTACGTAACTTTTCACCAAATTTCACAAACACTAAGAAAGTTTGTTTTTCGATTCAAAACAAGATTTTAGCGCTTTGAGGAGTTCAAATAACATGTTTTTAGATCATTTGTATCGTATCTTTTAATACATAACTTTTCACCAAATTTCACAAACACTAAGAAAGTTTGTTTTTCGATTCAAAACAAGATTTTAGCGCTTTGAGGAGTTCAAATAACGTGTTTTTAGATTATTTGTATCGTATCTTTTACTACATAACTTTTCACCAAATTTCTCAAACACTAAGAAAGTTTTTTTTTCGATTCAAAACAAGATTTTAACTCTTTGAGGAGCTCACATATCGTGTTTTTAGATCATTTGTATCGTATCTTTTACTACATAACTTTTCACCAAATTTCACACACACTAAGAAAGTTTGTTTTTCGTTTGAAAACAAGATTTTAACGCTTTGAATAGTTCAAATAACGTGTTTTTAGATCATTTGTATCGTATCTTTTACTACATAACATTTCACCAAATTTCACAAACACTAAAAAAGTTTTTTTCTAGTCAAAACAAGATTTTAACGCTTTGAGGAGCTCAAATAACTTGTTTTTAGATCACTTGTATCGTATCTTTTACTACGTAACTTTTCACCAAATTTCACAAACACTAAGAAAGTTTGTTTTTCGATTCAAAACAAGATTTTAGCGCTTTGAGGAGTTCAAATAACATGTTTTTAGATCATTTGTATCGTATCTTTTAATACATAACTTTTCACCAAATTTCACAAACACTAAGAAAGTTTGTTTTCCGATTCAAAACAAGATTTTAATGCTTTTAGTAGTTCAAATAACGTGTTTATAGATCATTTGTATCGTATCATTTACTACATAACTTTTCACCAAATTTCACAAACACTAAGAAAGTATGTTTTTCGATTCAAAACAAGATTTTAACGCTTTCAGGAGCTCAAATAACTTGTTTTTAGATCATTTGTATCATATCTTTTACTACGTAACTTTTCTCCAAATTTCACAAACACTAAGAAAGTTTGTTTTTCGATTCAAAACAAGATTTTAGCGCTTTGAGAAGTTCAAATAACATGTTTTTAGATCATTTGTATCGTATCTTTTACTACGTAACTTTTCACCAAATTTCACAAACACTAAGAAAGTTTGGTTTTTCGATTCAAAACAAGATTTTAACGCTTTGAGGAGTTCAAATAACGTGTTTTTAGATCATTTGTATCATATCTTTTACTACGTAACTTTTCACCAAATTTCACAAACACTAAGAAAGTTTGTTTTTCGATTCAAAACAAGATTTTAGCGTTTTGAGGAGCTCAAATAACTTGTTTTTAGATCATTTGTATCGTATCTTTTACTACGTAACTTTTCACCAAATTTCACAAACACTAAGAAAGTTTTTTTTCGATTCAAAACAAGATTTTAGCGTTTTGAGGAGTTCAAATAACATGTTTTTAGATCATTTGTATCGTATCTTTTACGACATAACTTTTCACCAAATTTCACAAACACTATGAAAGTTTGTTTTTCGATTCAAAACAATATTTTAACGCTTTGATTTCTTCAAATAACGTGTTTTTAGATCATTTGTATCGTATCTTTTACTACATAACTTTTCACCAAATTTCACAAACACTAAGAAAGTTTGTTTTTCGATTCAAAACAAGATTTTAACGCTTTTAGTAGTTCAAATAACGTGTTTATGGATCATTTGTATCGTATCATTTACTACATAACTTTTCACCAAATTTCACAAACACTAAGAAAGTTTGTTTTTCGATTCAAAACAAGATTTTAACGCTTTGAGGAGCTCAAATAACTTGTTTTTAGATCATTTGTATCGTATCTTTTACTACGTAACTTTTCACCAAATTTCACAAACACTAAGAAAGTTTGTTTTTCGATTCAAAACAAGATTTTAGCGCTTTGAGGAGTTCAAATAACATGTTTTTAGATCATTTGTATCGTATCTTTTACCGCATAACTTTTCACCAAATTTCACAAACTCTAAGAAAGTTTGTTTTTCGATTCAAAACAAGATTTTAACGCTTTGAGTAGTTCAAATAACGTGTTTTTAGATCATTTGTATCATATCTTTAACTACGTAACTTTTCACCAAATTTCACAAACACTAAGAAAGTTTGTTTTTCGATTCAAAACAAGATTTTAACGCTGTGAGGAGTTCAAATAACGTGTTTTTAGATCATTTGTATCGTATCTTTTACCGCATAACTTTTCACCAAATTTCACAAACACTAAGAAAGTTTGTTTTTCGATTCAAAACAATATTTTAACGCTTTGATTTCTTCAAATAACGTGTTTTTAGATCATTTGTATCGTATCTTTTACTACATAACTTTTCACCAAATTTCACAAACACTAAGAAAGTTTGTATTTCGATTCAAACCAAGATTTTAGTGCTTTGAGGAGTTCAAATAACGTGTTTTTAGATCATTTGTATCGTATCTTTACCGCATAACTTTTCACCAAATTTCACAAACACTAAGAAAGTTTGTATTTCGATTCAAAACAAGATTTTAGTGCTTTGAGGAGTTCAAATAACGTGTTTTTAGATCATTTGTATCGTATCTTTTACTATATAACTTTTCACCAAATTTCACAAACACTTAGAAAGTTTGTTTTTCGATTCAAAACAAGATTTGTACGGTTTGATTTCTTCATATAACGTGTTTTTAGATCATTTGTATCGTATCTTTTACTACATAACTTTTAACCAAATTTCACAAACACTAAGAAAGTTTGTTTTTCGATTCAAAACAATATTTTAACGCTTTTAGTAGTTCAAATAACGTGTTTATAGATCATTTGTATCGTATCATTTACTACATAACTTTTCACCAAATTTCACAAACACTAAGAAAGTATGTTTTTCGATTCAAAACAAGATTTTAACGCTTTCAGGAGCTCAAATAACTTGTTTTTAGATCATTTGTATCATATCTTTTACTACGTAACTTTTCACCAAATTTCACAAACACTAAGAAAGTTTGTTTTTCGATTCAAAACAAGATTTTAGCGCTTTGAGGAGTTCAAATAACATGTTTTTAGATCATTTGTATCGTATCTTTTACTACATAACTTTTCACCAAATTTCACAAACACTAAGAAAGTTTGTTTTTCGATTCAAAACAAAATTTTAACGCTTTGAGTAGTTCAAATGACGTGTTTTTAGATCATTTGTATCGTATCTTTTACTACATAACTTTTCACCAAATTTTACAAACACAAAGAAAGTTTGTTTTTCGATTCAAAACAAACTTTTAACGCTTTGAGGAGTTCAAATAACGTGTTTTTAGATTATTTGTATCGTATCTTTTACTACATAACTTTTCACCAAATTTCTCAAACACTAAGAAAGTTTGTTTTTCGATTCAAAACAAGATTTTAACGCTTTGAGGAGCTCACATATCGTGTTTTTAGATCATTTGTATCGTATCTTTTACTACATAACTTTTCACCAAATTTCACACACACTAAGAAAGTTTGTTTTTCGTTTGAAAACAAGATTTTAACGCTTTGAGTAGTTCAAATAACGTGTTTTTAGATCATTTGTATCGTATCTTTTACTACATAACTTTTCACCAAATTTCACAAACACTAAGAAAGTTTTTTTCTAGTCAAAACAAGATTTTAACGCTTTGAGGAGCTCAAATAATATGTTTTTAGATCATTTGTATCGTATCTTTTAATACATAACTTTTCACCAAATTTCACAAACACTAAGAAAGTTTGTTTTTAGTCAAAACAAGATTTTAACGCTTTGAGGAGCTCAAATAACTTGTTTTTAGATCACTTGTATCGTATCTTTTACTACGTAACTTTTCACCAAATTTCACAAACACTAAGAAAGTTTGTTTTTCGATTCAAAACAAGATTTTAGCGCTTTGAGGAGTTCAAATAACGTGTTTTTAGATTATTTGTATCGTATCTTTTACTACATAACTTTTCACCAAATTTCTCAAACACTAAGAAAGTTTTTTTTTCGATTCAAAACAAGATTTTAACGCTTTGAGGAGCTCACATATCGTGTTTTTAGATCATTTGTATCGTATCTTTTACTACATAACTTTTCACCAAATTTCACACACACTAAGAAAGTTTGTTTTTCGTTTGAAAACAAGATTTTAACGCTTTGAGTAGTTCAAATAACGTGTTTTTAGATCATCTGTATCGTATCTTTTACTACATAACTTTTCACCAAATTTCACAAACACTAAAAAAGTTTTTTTCTAGTCAAAACAAGATTTTAACGCTTTGAGGAGCTCAAATAACTTGTTTTTAGATCACTTGTATCGTATCTTTTACTACGTAACTTTTCACCAAATTTCACAAACACTAAGAAAGTTTGTTTTTCGATTCAAAACAAGATTTTAGCGCTTTGAGGAGTTCAAATAACATGTTTTTAGATCATTTGTATCGTATCTTTTAATACATAACTTTTCACCAAATTTCACAAACACTAAGAAAGTTTGTTTTCCGATTCAAAACAAGATTTTAATGCTTTTAGTAGTTCAAATAACGTGTTTATATATCATTTGTATCGTATCATTTACTACATAACTTTTCACCAAATTTCACAAACACTAAGAAAGTATGTTTTTCGATTCAAAACAAGATTTTAACGCTTTCAGGAGCTCAAATAACTTGTTTTTAGATCATTGGTATCATATCTTTTACTACGTAACTTTTCTCCAAATTTCACAAACACTAAGAAAGTTTGTTTTTCGATTCAAAACAAGATTTTAGCGCTTTGAGAAGTTCAAATAACATGTTTTTAGATCATTTGTATCGTATCTTTTACTACGTAACTTTTCACCAAATTTCACAAACACTAAGAAAGTTTGGTTTTTCGATTCAAAACAAGATTTTAACGCTTTGAGGAGTTCAAATAACGTGTTTTTAGATCATTTGTATCATATCTTTTACTACGTAACTTTTCACCAAATTTCACAAACACTAAGAAAGTTTGTTTTTCGATTCAAAACAAGATTTTAGCGTTTTGAGGAGCTCAAATAACTTGTTTTTAGATCATTTGTATCGTATCTTTTACTACGTAACTTTTCACCAAATTTCACAAACACTAAGAAAGTTTGTTTTTCGATTCAAAACAAGATTTTAGCGTTTTGAGGAGTTCAAATAACATGTTTTTAGATCATTTGTATCGTATCTTTTACGACATAACTTTTCACCAAATTTCACAAACACTATGAAAGTTTGTTTTTCGATTCAAAACAATATTTTAACGCTTTGATTTCTTCAAATAACGTGTTTTTAGATCATTTGTATCGTATCTTTGAAGGGGAATATCCCCGGCCCCGGGCCCGCGCAGCGGATATGTAGGCCCGGTCCGGTTCCCCGATTCCCGAGATCACGCCACGACTTCGAGGGTACGATGCAAATAGAAGGTTAGATCTTTACCGGTGCAAAATTGATTGCACACGAAGGGTTGATCGCTGCCTTCTTTCTCCTGTCACGTTGGTGACAATACGCGCGTCCCACACCACGCGTCTTTCACCGCTCGTTGACTTCGCCGATTCGCTTGATTTCGTCTCCGACTCAATCTACTCGTCCGAATCGATCACAATCGTGAGAGCCTCAGTTGTTGCTCCTCTACGTGTATCCACCTTGAATCGCAAGACGTCGGTCACGGATGCACCTGCCTAGACGATGCACCGGTGAACTTGCTTAATCGAATTGATTCTCTAAACCGTAAAACACCTTTTCACGGTTTCTCTCTTTTACACCTTTTCACTCTCTAGAAATTTGTCTCACAATTTTCTGG
The DNA here is from genome assembly GCA_946800325.1 of Luzula sylvatica. Taxonomy (NCBI): domain Eukaryota; kingdom Viridiplantae; phylum Streptophyta; class Magnoliopsida; order Poales; family Juncaceae; genus Luzula; species Luzula sylvatica. Next base: position 23,687,234 of record OX326956.1, read on the forward strand.
ATAATTCTGAATGAATTGCTTAGTTAAGATGAGAGAGAAAATCCTATTTATATACAATAGGATCAGGATTAGCCAAAAGGTATGTATATCCAATATACACCCTCTCACACAGAAAACTGCATGAACCTGGTCAGTATTCTGTCCAGACGAAATTGATAAATTTCTCTGACAGAAAATCAACCAACACGAAAGTTGTAGATAATCTCATTATCTAATCGACCCAATTTGGCCCAGCCCAATTGGAGTTCGTATGCAAAAGTTATGACTATTTTACTAACTGTATGTCATACTGTTGCACCCTTTCGGTATTTCACAGAAACGACACTTATACTTCGTTCATATGAAATATATTTCTACATGAAGGTTATAGATAATCTAATTATCTATCTTACCCAATTTGAACCATTCAAATCGGATTTTCCTACTGAAAGATATGGCTACGAATGTACGACTACATTCGTTTATCCTTGTGTACACTTTTACGGTTGATCCTGAAACTGTATTTCCTTCAGTCTCCCACTCAATTTCAGATCTACCTAAAAGGTACTCATGCATATCCAATACGCACGATTTTAGAGAATATAGCTCGCGTATCAAATACCAAGCTATGCACATCCTATGTGCCAATTTTATGATCAAGCCCGACTTAGTACGACTCGTTGTGTGACCATGTAGGTTCGACTTAACGATGGCAGTAGGTTGTTTCCAATACCTACAAGCTCATGAGCGGGATCTAGTCACTCCATCATAGCTACCCATGTTAAACGAATAATGATTGTGATCATTGTGCCTATCTCGAATAGCGGTTACTAGTTCTCTTGTTTACGATATCCGTTAATCAAAAGGCACGGTAATAGTCATCCTTATAATTTGATTAACTACACTTATTCCCCGATTCCGAGTTGAGTTAACAAATTTCAATCGATATTAACCATTAATATCATTGACTGCGGCCGCAGGTTTCGTTAATCGACTCATCGAGCGGCGCCTAAGAGATATCTCTTCCTTTCGGAATAAACAATTCCTATCTTGGAGACTCACATTGAATTCCGTGTTTCGGACAATACCCTATGATGACCCTTTTAACTACCTGTTACGGTGAGCGTAAGATCATATCAAAGCATTGTGTTACGCACGAAACGCAATCAATGATCCCCTCAAGTTTGAAGAATCTAAAACCCCATCCGTCGCAAGTCCATCTATAATGACTAAACCATGTCATGGTCTCGCGGCTTCGGTCATATCCAATACATGTAACCTAACATATATCTACGTTCCCGATTCGACAAACTCCTTTGTCCCATGATTAGCAAAACATAATCATCTCCTCGGCAAACGTACTAGTGTACGCGTTCAGTCTATTCCCTTGTAATAGTAATGCTTCTCTCTTAAGCAAACTGACCCGCGACTAGGGATGTTTAGAAATGACACTTTAAGTGTGACGGTTTCGCTGCACATGGTCCTCAACCATGTCGACGTCCACACAAGTTCAAATCAAGGTTCATGTAACAATCATATTACACAACCCAGCACACAGTTTTCATATAAGGTGAATGCATATTAATTAATTTTAAAAGGGATGCATTCATATGGACTAAGTATTTGGGTGATACAACGTTTACCTATGGGTATCTCCATACCCATAACCTGCGAGGACTATCGTATTAGATAACTACACTCTACTCTCTTCTTCCTCCTCTAGGTATCTCCATACCCATAGTCATCGCATGACAGTCACGCGCGACTAGAGAGAGCGGTTTTGTAAACGGGTCCGCACGTTCCCGCTATTGTTAATCATCATCAGGATTGGAACATTTCCAATACCTACGATCACATCTTTTCACAAAATTTCATGGATCAAATGAAATTTTCTGAGTATTGGCTAGAAGTGGTTGTGACCTCGGCATTTTTGGCTTGTACTATTGCGTCTCACGCAATAAACAACCATAAATCCGATAACTCGTGACTACTAGAGTTTGGTCATGTATCCTTGATCCATACCACTTCCTTTTGCGATTAATAACCGCAATATACTCGCCACCGTAAATAGAATCATAAACTATTGGTTTTGTGGAACGTTTCCACATAACCGTGTTTTCATTTAAGCAAAACATGTACACACTTTGTGATCGAAAGTCGTGCTACATATTTGGACGTGCTTCATCTTTGGAAACTGTTGTTTGTTATAACTCTTTATAACCAACACGTCCTCCACACCATTATAGATAATAAATCCTGAATTCTTTCGCAAAGTATTCAAGGATAAACTTCACCTCTATCAATAAAAATCCCGATGGGTTTTAAATATACATAACCATTATGTATATATTTGTATAACCATTATACAATCACAAGAGTTATTCTCATGTAATCGAATTACATTCAAACTCATGTGATTCCCATGAATTTTATTGACGGTGAACTAGACGCTTTATTTGTATGACAGATAGCCACATACATATCATGACAGATATAATAGATCCTAACATCAAATGTAAGGCATCATATTATTACTTTTCGCGCTGCTTGATGTCTCACATCGAGCCGTTGAAAATTTCTGCCATTCGACATTTCGATTTATCTCCTCCAAGGAGTTTACATGTTGAAAACCATTTTCAACAATATGTCGATATATGTGCTATAACATAGAACGAGGAACTTTTTAGATCTATCCTATAGATCTTCACGCTTAATTCATAAGCGGTCTCGTCTAAATCCTTTGTCGTTACAAGAAATATAACGCAGCTCCCACTAACCTTCATGTGTACACAAAGTTTCCATTCGTTTCGACAATTTTATAACAGTTTATAATTTTGTCAAAACGAATATTCCAATTCCGAGAAACTTTCTCCAATCCATCATATGGATCGTTAAAGCGTGCATATCTTATCCCCGATTCTTATGAATCGACAAAACCATAAGGTTGTGTCAAGTACACATCCTTTCATAAAATTTCTGTCAAGAAATTCGGTTTTGACATCCATTTGGCCACATCACATAGTCATAATACGCGACCATGGCAAGCATAATTTCGAGAATGGGAAAGCATGGCAACAAGCGAAAACGTTTCTTCATAGTCCGACTATGAATTGCATGAAACTTTTCGCAAAAAGCCTCGCTTTACATATATCCGTATTCCTATTCATGTCGGTTCTTCATCTTGAAAAACCCACTCACATTTCACGGGTCTAACCTAGAAAGTAATGAAATCAAGTTCTAAACTTGATAATTCACATGGATCGAATCTCAGATTTCATGACACCATGTCATGTGGAATCAACTTTTCATAGCATCCTTGTAGGATATCGAATCATCATATGATTTCAATCTATCATCATTAGCCACGATAAATCCGTATTTACCGGCTTATGATATAGCCTACTTGATCTACGAAAAATTCCTTTGTGTGTTCGACTTGCGTTCATGAACTCTTGATGAAGCCATGTCAACTTGCATCGGTACAATATTCATTTTCAAATCACGAACTCTTTCGAGATTTATTCTACTCCCACTAGCCCGCATAGAGAGAAATGGCACCAAGTTCCAAACTTGTGCGCATCTAGTCCTCCTCCAAGAAGGCATCTCTTCGAGCCACGAAAATCTCATTTTCGTCGGGACGTTTTAACTAATACCCTTTAGTTTCCTTAAGGATAAACGAACAATTTCCAGATTTGGGATTGAGTTTAACCGAAACAAATTTCGAAATACACTCACATCCTCAAATCTGTACAAGTGACAACTTCGGAACCATTCCGATCCATATCTCATATGGCGTCTTTTGTACCGATTAGAAGGTTTATGGTTCATATCTTATATGCAACCATTCATTAGTGCCGCTGTCTCAAGGGCATATCCCCAAAACATTTTTGGGAGATCTTATTGACTCATCATTTATCGAACCATGTCCAACATGCGTTCATTTCCTCTTTTCGGACACATCTCAATGTTCCGAATAAAGGCAATCGTGAAACGATTCCACAATCATAAATGATCATTAATATTCATAACTCAAATATCGCCTCTTCGATCCTATCGAAAGGTTTAGCTCAAATACTCGCCTTCTCGATCCTATCGAAAAGCTTTGATTTTCTTGCTTAGTTGATTTCGTATTTCGTTTTTGAAACTCTTTGAATCTTTCAAAAGTCTCTGTTTCGGCACGCATTAAATAGATATTTTCATATCTACTTTAACCGTCCATAAACTTAACAAAATACCGATAGCCTCCTCTTGCCTCGGAACTTATCGGAACATCATATGTAAATATAATTTCCAATAATTCGCTGGATCTTTCTCCAATACTTTGGAGAATGATGCCATTTGTCGTTTTGCCTAATAAATAAGTATTGCATTAATCAATCAAATCTAATTCGAATGATTCTAGCATTCCATCACATGGAATCTAGATACGCGTATCTCGTTTATATGGCCAAGACGGCAATGCCAAAAGAAGCAATCAACTTCTAGGTTTAATCCTCCTCGGATTTCACCATTCTTTGAGTCACTAGTTTGGACAACTCCTTGTCCGAACTTTCCATTTTGGAAAACATTTTCCCAAAATACCCTTAGACATACATTTCTTTCGTTTATATGGCAATGCTTTGGAATTACAAGGACATCCACGCATCTATATGCATTGGATTCCTCGGAAACTCTGAGCATCTCCAATTCAAATTTAAATCGCATCATATGCAATTTCGGGATCGACTTATCTATCGAATGCATATGATATTCGGTCACGAACATCAAATCTCGTACCATCAACACACGAGTGTTAATCAAAGACCCATAAGGCGTCTCAAAATTAACCTACTCTTTGAGCCGCATTGAGTCATTCAACGCGCTCTAGCTCTTGAAACTATTTCATGAGCGTTGTGTTTTACTTTCATATACACCCGAATTCTCAAAACAATTTTGAGAAATTTGCGTCTATACATGCCACAACAAGGCACGTAATATTGTTCGATTCCTTCTTAAGTTTATCGAACCCGGCTTTCTCTAAAGCCAAAGCCTCGAGCCCCGAATCTACCATTTCCGTGTCCAACACGTTCCTTTAAGTCTAAGAACTATTCTTTGACTATCAAGGTTAATAACGGTAATTCCGACCCAAAAGCCATCTATCATATCGATATAATCGATATATTTGGTGTTGCTTGAAAACATAATTCTAAACGGATGATGAAGATTAATTCCTAACCGTGCGTACTTAATCTATATGCTTATATGATAATTATATGATAGTGTTATTTTATCGAATCGATAACCCTCATACCGATACGGGACTCCAAGTCCATAACACTCAAGATCCATATATCACGATCCTCCCATAAGTTGCTTTGGCAGACGAATGGGATCTCGCTATTTAGGTAGGATTATATCCAATCGCATCCAATGCGACTCTTGAACCTTTATAGGATTTCGGTGATGAATCGTATCCAATACAATCCCAGTTCCGTGTGTGCATCCTATCTATGCCCCGAACTTCCAATCAAGTCGGCTTTGGCCTCAACCCTTACTGGCTAGAACGGTTAAGTCACAACCATACTCATCGTATCGTTCAAATAAACTACTAATAAGTCGGCTTTGGCCTTAACCCTTATCAGTCCTTATTTAACGCTTGCCACCCCGTCGATGACTACAATAACCCATGTCGGCTTTGGCCTTAACCCATGTGAGACGTAGTACCGATCATAGTGGTTGTGAATATGGAAGGCATTTCCATGACTTAAATATTATGAGGGATCATGCCATTGCACGTTTCTAAATCCGTGACATAATCCAATTATATCACTATCACAAGATTTTCATAAATGCATATGTATTTATTTGGGAGTCTAATTATTCTAAATAATTATCTAATTATATGCTAGTATGATTGATGCCGATCAAATCGATATAAAGAACTCAATATTCCAAGTTGTGTAGCCAAAGTTATCACGAAAACAAAATCAGCAACCAGAAACCAGTCCGTTGTAACGCAACATAGTCCGTTACAACGGACCTCCAGTATACTTGGCACTCCGTTACAACGGAAGTCCAGTCCGTTACAACGCTATTTATTTCGGAGTTTGGCCAAATTTTGCCAGAAACATGTCCGTTACAACGCAACCTAGGTCCGTTACAACGCTATTTTCTGCAAACTTTCGTCCAAATTTCCAGAGACCAGTCCGTTACAACGCAACATACAGTCCGTTACAACGGACAAACTGCGTAGAGCTCCGTTACAACGGACCCAGTCCGTTACAACGGACTCCAATAGACACCCTTGGCATCCCCGCAACCTCGTATCAGATACAAGGTCCGTTACAACGGACTCCAAGTCCGTTACAACGGAATAAGCAGTTTTCACGGTCCTCCTCACACCCCCGCATCCTATACAGGGTCCGTTGCAACGGACTCCACGTCCGTTACAACGGAATATGTGTTTTTTCGAAAAATTCTCAATTTCCTGTATCTGCTACAGTGTCCGTTGCGACGGACTGAGCGTTATAACGGACTATGCGATTTTTGAACTGCTGTTTTCGCTCGTTTCCAAAACGATCAATCATGAAACCTTTTCACGATTATTCCTAGATACTCTCAATCAACTATTGATCGATCTCTAGCGAATTTCACTTGTGATTTTAATGGAATTTGACATTCTAAATATGTAACATCATGCAAACGGGTACGAACTTTGATAACCCGTGCGTATATCTAATATACGACTATGATTCGACCCTCGAATCGATGGCGATCGCTCTGATACCACTGAAGGGGAATATCCCCGGCCCCGGGCCCGCGCAGCGGATATGTAGGCCCGGTCCGGTTCCCCGATTCCCGAGATCACGCCACGACTTCGAGGGTACGATGCAAATAGAAGGTTAGATCTTTACCGGTGCAAAATTGATTGCACACGAAGGGTTGATCGCTGCCTTCTTTCTCCTGTCACGTTGGTGACAATACGCGCGTCCCACACCACGCGTCTTTCACCGCTCGTTGACTTCGCCGATTCGCTTGATTTCGTCTCCGACTCAATCTACTCGTCCGAATCGATCACAATCGTGAGAGCCTCAGTTGTTGCTCCTCTACGTGTATCCACCTTGAATCGCAAGACGTCGGTCACGGATGCACCTGCCTAGACGATGCACCGGTGAACTTGCTTAATCGAATTGATTCTCTAAACCGTAAAACACCTTTTCACGGTTTCTCTCTTTTACACCTTTTCACTCTCTAGAAATTTGTCTCACAATTTTCTGGATAATTCTGAATGAATTGCTTAGTTAAGATGAGAGAGAAAATCCTATTTATATACAATAGGATCAGGATTAGCCAAAAGGTATGTATATCCAATATACACCCTCTCACACAGAAAACTGCATGAACCTGGTCAGTATTCTGTCCAGACGAAATTGATAAATTTCTCTGACAGAAAATCAACCAACACGAAAGTTGTAGATAATCTCATTATCTAATCGACCCAATTTGGCCCAGCCCAATTGGAGTTCGTATGCAAAAGTTATGACTATTTTACTAACTGTATGTCATACTGTTGCACCCTTTCGGTATTTCACAGAAACGACACTTATACTTCGTTCATATGAAATATATTTCTACATGAAGGTTATAGATAATCTAATTATCTATCTTACCCAATTTGAACCATTCAAATCGGATTTTCCTACTGAAAGATATGGCTACGAATGTACGACTACATTCGTTTATCCTTGTGTACACTTTTACGGTTGATCCTGAAACTGTATTTCCTTCAATCTTTTACTACATAACTTTTTACCAAATTTCACAAAAACAAAGAAAGTTTGTTTTTCGATTCAAAACAAGATTTTAACGCTTTTAGTAGTTCAAATAACGTGTTTATGGATCATTTGTATCGTATCATTTACTACATAACTTTTCACCAAATTTCACAAACACTAAGAAAGTTTGTTTTTCGATTCAAAACAAGATTTTAACGCTTTGAGGAGCTCAAATAACTTGTTTTTAGATCAATTGTATCGTATCTTTTACTACGTAACTTTTCACCAAATTTCACAAACACTAAGAAAGTTTGTTTTTCGATTCAAAACAAGATTTTAGCGCTTTGAGGAGTTCAAATAACATGTTTTTAGATCATTTGTATCGTATCTTTTACCGCATAACTTTTCACCAAATTTCACAAACACTAAGAAAGTTTGTTTTTCGATTCAAAACAAGATTTTAACGCTTTGAGTAGTTCAAATAACGTGTTTTTAGATCATTTGTATCATATCTTTAACTACGTAACTTTTCACCAAATTTCACAAACACTAAGAAAGTTTGTTTTTCGATTCAAAACAAGATTTTAACGCTTTGAGGAGTTCAAATAACGTGTTTTTAGATCATTTGTATCGTATCTTTTACCGCATAACTTTTCACCAAATTTCACAAACACTAAGAAAGTTCGTTTTTCGATTCAAAACAAGATTTTAACGCTTTGAGTAGTTCAAATAACGTGTTTTTAGATCATTTGTATTGTATCTTTTACTACATAACTTTTCACCAAACTTCACAAACATTAAGAAAGTTTGTTTTTCTATTCAAAACAAGATTTTAACGCTTTGAGGAGCTCAAATAACTTGTTTTTAGATCATTTGTATCGTATCTTTTACTACGTAACTTTTCCCCACATTTTACAAACACTAAGAAAGTTTGTTTTTCGATTCAAAACAAGATTTTAGTGCTTTGAGGAGTTCAAATAACGTGTTTTTAGATCATTTGTATCGTATCTTTTACCGCATAACTTTTCACCAAATTTCACAAACACTAAGAAAGTTTGTTTTTCGATTCAAAACAATATTTTAACGCTTTGATTTCTTCAAATAACGTGTTTTTAGATCATTTGTATCGTATCTTTTACTACATAACTTTTCACCAAATTTCACAAACACTAAGAAAGTTTGTATTTCGATTCAAAACAAGATTTTAGTGCTTTGAGGAGCTCAAATAACTTGTTTTTAGATCATTTGTATCATATCTTTTACCACATAACTTTTCACCAAATTTCACAAACATTTAGAAAGTTTGTTTTTCGTTTCAAAACAAGATTTTAACGCTTTGAGTAGATTAAATAACGTGTTTTTAGATCATTTGTATCGTATCTTTTACTACATAACTTTTCACCAAATTTCACAAACACTAAGAAAGTTTGTTTTTCGATTCAAAACAAGATTTTAACTCTTTGAGGAGCTCAAATAACTTGTTTTTAGATCATTTGTATCGTATATTTTACTACGTAACTTTACACCAAATTTCACAAACAGTAAGAAAGTTTGTTTTTCGATTCAAAACAAGATTTTAGCGCTTTGAGGAGTTCAAATAACATGTTTTTAGATCATTTGTATCGTATCTTTTAATACATAACTTTTCATCAAATTTCACAAACACTAAGAAAGTTCTTTTTTGATTCCAAACAAGATTTTAACGCTTTGAGTAGTTCAAATTACGTGTTTTTAGATCATTTGTATTGTATCTTTTACTACATAACTTTTCACCAAACTTCACAAACATTAAGAAAGTTTGTTTTTCTATTCAAAACAAGATTTTAACGCTTTGAGGAGCTCAAATAACTTGTTTTTAGATCATTTGTATCGTATCTTTTACTACGTAACTTTTCCCCACATTTTACAAACACTAAGAAAGTTTGTTTTTCGATTCAAAACAAGATTTTAGTGCTTTGAGGAGTTCAAATAACGTGTTTTTAGATCATTTGTATCGTATCTTTTACCGCATAACTTTTCACCAAATTTCACAAACACTAAGAAAGTTTGTTTTTCGATTCAAAACAATATTTTAACGCTTTGATTTCTTCAAATAACGTGTTTTTAGATCATTTGTATCGTATCTTTTACTACATAACTTTTCACCAAATTTCACAAACACTAAGAAAGTTTGTATTTCGATTCAAAACAAGATTTTAGTGCTTTGAGGAGTTCAAATAACGTGTTTTTAGATCATTTGTATCGTATCTTTACCGCATAACTTTTCACCAAATTTCACAAACACTAAGAAAGTTTGTATTTCGATTCAAAACAAAATTTTAGTGCTTTGAGGAGTTCAAATAACGTGTTTTTAGATCATTTGTATCGTATCTTTTACTATATAACTTTTCACCAAATTTCACAAACACTAAGAAAGTTTGTTTTTCGATTCAAAACAAGATTTTTACGCTTTGATTTCTTCATATAACGTGTTTTTAGATCATTTGTATCGTATCTTTTACTACATAACTTTTAACCAAATTTCAGAAACACTAAGAAAGTTTGTTTTTCGATTCAAAACAAGATTTTAACGCTTTTAGTGGTTCAAATAACGTGTTTATAGATCATTTGTATCGTATCATTTACTACATAACTTTTCACCAAATTTCACAAACACTAAGAAAGTATGTTTTTCGATTCAAAACAAGATTTTAACGCTTTCAGGAGCTCAAATAACTTGTTTTTAGATCATTTGTATCATATCTTTTACTACGTAACTTTTCACCAAATTTCACAAACACTAAGAAAGTTTGTTTTTCGATTCAAAACAAGATTTTAGCGCTTTGAGGAGTTCAAATAACATGTTTTTAGATCATTTGTATCGTATCTTTTACTACATAACTTTTCACCAAATTTCACAAACACTAAGAAAGTTTGTTTTTCGATTCAAAACAAAATTTTAACGCTTTGAGTAGTTCAAATGACGTGTTTTTAGATCATTTGTATCGTATCTTTTACTACATAACTTTTCACCAAATTTTACAAACACAAAGAAAGTTTGTTTTTCGATTCAAAACAAACTTTTAACGCTTTGAGGAGTTCAAATAACGTGTTTTTAGATTATTTGTATCGTATCTTTTACTACATAACTTTTCACCAAATTTCTCAAACACTAAGAAAGTTTGTTTTTCGATTCAAAACAAGATTTTAACGCTTTGAGGAGCTCACATATCGTGTTTTTAGATCATTTGTATCGTATCTTTTACTACATAACTTTTCACCAAATTTCACACACACTAAGAAAGTTTGTTTTTCGTTTGAAAACAAGATTTTAACGCTTTGAGTAGTTCAAATAACGTGTTTTTAGATCATTTGTAACGTATCTTTTACTACATAACTTTTCACCAAATTTCACAAACACTAAGAAAGTTTTTTTCTAGTCAAAACAAGATTTTAACGCTTTGAGGAGCTCAAATAACTTGTTTTTAGATCATTTGTATCGTATCTTTTACTACGTAACTTTTCACCAAATTTCACAAACACTAAGAAAGTTTGTTTTTCGATTCAAAACAAGATTTTAGCGCTTTGAGGAGTTCAAATAATATGTTTTTAGATCATTTGTATCGTATCTTTTAATACATAACTTTTCACCAAATTTCACAAACACTAAGAAAGTTTGTTTTTCGTTTGAAAACAAGATTTTAACGCTTTGAGTAGTTCAAATAACGTGTTTTTAGATCATTTGTATCGTATCTTTTACTACATAACTTTTCACCAAATTTCACAAACACTAAGAAAGTTTTTTTCTAGTCAAAACAAGATTTTAACGCTTTGAGGAGCTCAAATAACTTGTTTTTAGATCATTTGTATCGTATCTTTTACAACGTAACTTTTCACCAAATTTCACAAACACTAAGAAAGTTTGTTTTTCGATTCAAAACAAGATTTTAGCGCTTTGAGGAGTTCAAATAACATGTTTTTAGATCATTTGTATCGTATCTTTTAATACATAACTTTTCACCAAATTTCACAAACACTAAGAAAGTTTGTTTTTCGATTCAAAACAAGATTTTAGCGCTTTGAGGAGTTCAAATAACGTGTTTTTAGATCATTTGTATCGTATCTTTTACTACATAACTTTTCACCAAATTTCACACACACTAAGAAAGTTTGTTTTTCGTTTGAAAACAAGATTTTAACGCTTTGAGTAGTTCAAATAACGTGTTTTTAGATCATTTGTATCGTATCTTTTACTACATAACTTTTCACCAAATTTCACACACACTAAGAAAGTTTGTTTTTCGTTTGAAAACAAGATTTTAACGCTTTGAGTAGTTCAAATAACGTGTTTTTAGATCATTTGTATCGTATCTTTTACTACATAACTTTTCACCAAATTTCACACACACTAAGAAAGTTTGTTTTTCGTTTGAAAACAAGATTTTAACGCTTTGAGGAGTTCAAATAACATGTTTTTAGATCATTTGTATCGTATCTTTTAATACATAACTTTTCACCAAATTTCACAAACACTAAGAAAGTTTGTTTTTCGATTCAAAACAAGATTTTAGCGCTTTGAGGAGTTCAAATAACATGTTTTTAGATCATTTGTATCGTATCTTTTAATACATAACTTTTCACCAAATTTCACAAACACTAAGAAAGTTTGTTTTCCGATTCAAAACAAGATTTTAATGCTTTTAGTAGTTCAAATAACGTGTTTATAGATCATTTGTATCGTATCATTTACTACATAACTTTTCACCAAATTTCACAAACACTAAGAAAGTATGTTTTTCGATTCAAAACAAGATTTTAACGCTTTCAGGAGCTCAAATAACTTGTTTTTAGATCATTTGTATCATATCTTTTACTACGTAACTTTTCTCCAAATTTCACAAACACTAAGAAAGTTTGTTTTTCGATTCAAAACAAGATTTTAGCGCTTTGAGAAGTTCAAATAACATGTTTTTAGATCATTTGTATCGTATCTTTTACTACATAACTTTTCACCAAATTTTACAAACACAAAGAAAGTTTGTTTTTCGATTCAAAACAAACTTTTAACGCTTTGAGGAGTTCAAATAACGTGTTTTTAGATTATTTGTATCGTATCTTTTACTACATAACTTTTCACCAAATTTCTCAAACACTAAGAAAGTTTGTTTTTCGATTCAAAACAAGATTTTAACGCTTTGAGGAGCTCACATATCGTGTTTTTAGATCATTTGTATCGTATCTTTTACTACCTAACTTTTCACCAAATTTCGCACACACTAAGAAAGTTTGTTTTTCGTTTGAAAACAAGATTTTAACGCTTTGAGTAGTTCAAATAACGTGTTTTTAGATCATTTGTATCGTATCTTTTACTACATAACTTTTAACCAAATTTCACAAACACTAAGAAAGTTTTTTTCTAGTCAAAACAAGATTTTAACGCTTTGAGGAGCTCAAATAACTTGTTTTTAGATCATTTGTATCGTATCTTTTACTACGTAACTTTTCACCAAATTTCACAAACACTAAGAAAGTATGTTTTTCGATTCAAAACAAGATTTTAACGCTTTCAGGAGCTCAAATAACTTGTTTTTAGATCATTTGTATCTTATCTTTTACTACGTAACTTTTCACCAAATTTCACAAACACTAAGAAAGTTTGTTTTTCGATTCAAAACAAGATTTTAGCGCTTTGAGGAGTTCAAATAACACGTTTTTAGATCATTTGTATCGTATCTTTTACTACATAACTTTTAACCAAATTTCACAAACACTAAGAAAGTTTTTTTCTAGTCAAAACAAGATTTTAACGCTTTGAGGAGCTCAAATAACTTGTTTTTAGATCATTTGTATCGTATCTTTTACTACGTAACTTTTCACCAAATTTCACAAACACTAAGAAAGTTTGTTTTTCGATTCAAAACAAGATTTTAGCGCTTTGAGGAGTTCAAATAATATGTTTTTAGATCATTTGTATCGTATCTTTTAATACGTAACTTTTCACCAAATTTCACAAACACTAAGAAAGTTTGTTTTTCGTTTGAAAACAAGATTTTAACGCTTTGAGTAGTTCAAATAACGTGTTTTTAGATCATTTGTATCGTATCTTTTACTACATAACTTTTCACCAAATTTCACAAACACTAAGAAAATTTTTTTCTAGTCAAAACAAGATTTTAACGCTTTGAGGAGCTCAAATAACTTGTTTTTAGATCATTTGTATCGTATCTTTTACTACGTAACTTTTCACCAAATTTCACAAACACTAAGAAAGTTTGTTTTTCGATTCAAAACAAGATTTTAACGCTTTGAGGAGCTCACATATCGTGTTTTTAGATCATTTGTATCGTATCTTTTACTACATAACTTTTCACCAAATTTCACACACACTAAGAAAGTTTGTTTTTCGTTTGAAAACAAGATTTTAGCGCTTTGAGGAGTTCAAATAACGTGTTTTTAGATCATTTGTATCTTATCTTTTACTACATAACTTTTCACCAAATTTCACAAACACTAAGAAAGTTTTTTTCTAGTCAAAACAAGATTTTAACGCTTTGAGGAGCTCAAATAACTTGTTTTTAGATCATTTGTATCGTATCTTTTACTACGTCACTTTTCACCAAATTTCACAAACACTAAGAAAGTTCGTTTTTCGATTCAAAACAAGATTTTAGCGCTTTGAGGAGTTCAAATAACATGTTTTTAGATCATTTGTATCGTATCTTTTAATACATAACTTTTCACCAAATTTCACAAACACTAAGAAAGTTTGTTTTCCGATTCAAAACAAGATTTTAATGCTTTTAGTAGTTCAAATAACGTGTTTATAGATCATTTGTATCGTATCATTTACTACATAACTTTTCACCAAATTTCACAAACACTAAGAAAGTATGTTTTTCGATTCAAAACAAGATTTTAACGCTTTCAGGAGCTCAAATAACTTGTTTTTAGATCATTTGTATCTTATCTTTTACTACGTAACTTTTCACCAAATTTCACAAACACTAAGAAAGTTTGTTTTTCCATTCAAAACAAGATTTTAGCGCTTTGAGGAGTTCAAATAACATGTTTTTAGATCATTTGTATCGTATCTTTTACTACATAACTTTTAACCAAATTTCACAAACACTAAGAAAGTTTTTTTCTAGTCAAAACAAGATTTTAACGCTTTGAGGAGCTCAAATAACTTGTTTTTAGATCATTTGTATCGTATCTTTTACTACGTAACTTTTCACCAAATTTCACAAACACTAAGAAAGTTTGTTTTTCGATTCAAAACAAGATTTTAGCGCTTTGAGGAGTTCAAATAATATGTTTTTAGATCATTTGTATCGTATCTTTTAATACATAACTTTTCACCAAATTTCACAAACACTAAGAAAGTTTGTTTTTCGTTTGAAAACAAGATTTTAACGCTTTGAGTAGTTCAAATAACGTGTTTTTAGATCATTTGTATCGTATCTTTTACTACATAACTTTTCACCAAATTTCACAAACACTAAGAAAATTTTTTTCTAGTCAAAACAAGATTTTAACGCTTTGAGGAGCTCAAATAACTTGTTTTTAGATCATTTGCATCGTATCTTTTACTACGTAACTTTTCACCAAATTTCACAAACACTAAGAAAGTTTGTTTTTCGATTCAAAACAAGATTTTAGCGCTTTGAGGAGTTCAAATAACATGTTTTTAGATCATTTGTATCGTATCTTTTAATACATAACTTTTCACCAAATTTCACAAACACTAAGAAAGTTTGTTTTTTCGATTCAAAACAAGATTTTAGCGCTTTGAGGAGTTCAAATAACGTGTTTTTAGATTATTTGTATCGTATCTTTTACTACATAACTTTTCACCAAATTTCTCAAACACTAAGAAAGTTTGTTTTTCGATTCAAAACAAGATTTTAACGCTTTGAGGAGCTCACATATCGTGTTTTTAGATCCTTTGTATCGTATCTTTTACTACATAACTTTTCACCAAATTTCACACACACTAAGAAAGTTTGTTTTTCGTTTGAAAACAAGATTTTAACGCTTTGAGTAGTTCAAATAACGTGTTTTTAGATCATTTGTATCGTATCTTTTACTACATAACTTTTCACCAAATTTCACAAACACTAAGAAAGTTTTTTTCTAGTCAAAACAAGATTTTAACGCTTTGAGGAGCTCAAATAACTTGTTTTTAGATCACTTGTATCGTATCTTTTACTACGTAACTTTTCACCAAATTTCACAAACACTAAGAAAGTTTGTTTTCCGATTCAAAACAAGATTTTAATGCTTTTAGTAGTTCAAATAACGTGTTTATAGATCATTTGTATCGTATCATTTACTACATAACTTTTCACCAAATTTCACAAACACTAAGAAAGTATGTTTTTCGATTCAAAACAAGATTTTAATGCTTTCAGGAGCTCAAATAACTTGTTTTTAGATCATTTGTATCATATCTTTTACTACGTAACTTTTCTCCAAATTTCACAAACACTAAGAAAGTTTGTTTTTCGATTCAAAACAAGATTTTAGCGCTTTGAGAAGTTCAAATAACATGTTTTTAGATCATTTGTATCGTATCTTTTACTACATAACTTTTCACCAAATTTCACAAACACTAAGAAACTTTGTTTTTCGATTCAAAACAAAATTTTAACGCTTTGAGTAGTTCAAATGACGTGTTTTTAGATCATTTGTATCGTATCTTTTACTACATAACTTTTCACCAAATTTTACAAACACAAAGAAAGTTTGTTTTTCGATTCAAAACAAACTTTTAACGCTTTGAGGAGTTCAAATAACGTGTTTTTAGATTATTTGTATCGTATCTTTTACTACATAACTTTTCACCAAATTTCTCAAACACTAAGAAAGTTTGTTTTTCGATTCAAAACAAGATTTTAACGCTTTGAGGAGCTCACATATCGTGTTTTTAGATCATTTGTATCGTATCTTTTACTACCTAACTTTTCACCAAATTTCACACACACTAATAAAGTTTGTTTTTCGTTTGAAAACAAGATTTTAACGCTTTGAGTAGTTCAAATAACGTGTTTTTAGATCATTTGTATCGTATCTTTTACTACATAACTTTTAACCAAATTTCACAAACACTAAGAAAGTTTTTTTCTAGTCAAAACAAGATTTTAACGCTTTGAGGAGCTCAAATAACTTGTTTTTAGATCATTTGTATCGTATCTTTTACTACGTAACTTTTCACCAAATTTCACAAACACTAAGAAAGTATGTTTTTCGATTCAAAACAAGATTTTAACGCTTTCAGGAGCTCAAATAACTTGTTTTTAGATCATTTGTATCTTATCTTTTACTACGTAACTTTTCACCAAATTTCACAAACACTAAGAAAGTTTGTTTTTCGATTCAAAACAAGATTTTAGCGCTTTGAGGAGTTCAAATAACACGTTTTTAGATCATTTGTATCGTATCTTTTACTACATAACTTTTAACCAAATTTCACAAACACTAAGAAAGTTTTTTTCTAGTCAAAACAAGATTTTAACGCTTTGAGGAGCTCAAATAACTTGTTTTTAGATCATTTGTATCGTATCTTTTACTACGTAACTTTTCACCAAATTTCACAAACACTAAGAAAGTTTGTTTTTCGATTCAAAACAAGATTTTAGCGCTTTGAGGAGTTCAAATAATATGTTTTTAGATCATTTGTATCGTATCTTTTAATACATAACTTTTCACCAAATTTCACAAACACTAAGAAAGTTTGTTTTTCGTTTGAAAACAAGATTTTAACGCTTTGAGTAGTTCAAATAACGTGTTTTTAGATCATTTGTATCGTATCTTTTACTACATAACTTTTCACCAAATTTCACAAACACTAAGAAAATTTTTTTCTAGTCAAAACAAGATTTTAACGCTTTGAGGAGCTCAAATAACTTGTTTTAAATCATTTGTATCGTATCTTTTACTACGTAACTTTTCACCAAATTTCACAAACACTAAGAAAGTTTGTTTTTCGATTCAAAACAAGATTTTAACGCTTTGAGGAGCTCACATATCGTGTTTTTAGATCATTTGTATCGTATCTTTTACTACATAACTTTTCACCAAATTTCACACACACTAAGAAAGTTTGTTTTTCGTTTGAAAACAAGATTTTAGCGCTTTGAGGAGTTCAAATAACGTGTTTTTAGATCATTTGTATCTTATCTTTTACTACATAACTTTTCACCAAATTTCACAAACACTAAGAAAGTTTTTTTCTAGTCAAAACAAGATTTTAACGCTTTGAGGAGCTCAAATAACTTGTTTTTAGATCATTTGTATCGTATCTTTTACTACGTAACTTTTCACCAAATTTCACAAACACTAAGAAAGTTCGTTTTTCGATTCAAAACAAGATTTTAGCGCTTTGAGGAGTTCAAATAACATGTTTTTAGATCATTTGTATCGTATCTTTTAATACATAACTTTTCACCAAATTTCACAAACACTAAGAAAGTTTGTTTTCCGATTCAAAACAAGATTTTAATGCTTTTAGTAGTTCAAATAACGTGTTTATAGATCATTTGTATCGTATCATTTACTACATAACTTTTCACCAAATTTCACAAACACTAAGAAAGTATGTTTTTCGATTCAAAACAAGATTTTAACGCTTTCAGGAGCTCAAATAACTTGTTTTTAGATCATTTGTATCTTATCTTTTACTACGTAACTTTTCACCAAATTTCACAAACACTAAGAAAGTTTGTTTTTCCATTCAAAACAAGATTTTAGCGCTTTGAGGAGTTCAAATAACATGTTTTTAGATCATTTGTATCGTATCTTTTACTACATAACTTTTAACCAAATTTCACAAACACTAAGAAAGTTTTTTTCTAGTCAAAACAAGATTTTAACGCTTTGAGGAGCTCAAATAACTTGTTTTTAGATCATTTGTATCGTATCTTTTACTACGTAACTTTTCACCAAATTTCACAAACACTAAGAAAGTTTGTTTTTCGATTCAAAACAAGATTTTAGCGCTTTGAGGAGTTCAAATAATATGTTTTTAGATCATTTGTATCGTATCTTTTAATACATAACTTTTCACCAAATTTCACAAACACTAAGAAAGTTTGTTTTTCGTTTGAAAACAAGATTTTAACGCTTTGAGTAGTTCAAATAACGTGTTTTTAGATCATTTGTATCGTATCTTTTACTACATAACTTTTCACCAAATTTCACAAACACTAAGAAATTTTTTTTCTAGTCAAAACAAGATTTTAACGCTTTGAGGAGCTCAAATAACTTGTTTTTAGATCATTTGCATCGTATCTTTTACTACGTAACTTTTCACCAAATTTCACAAACACTAAGAAAGTTTGTTTTTCGATTCAAAACAAGATTTTAGCGCTTTGAGGAGTTCAAATAACATGTTTTTAGATCATTTGTATCGTATCTTTTAATACATAACTTTTCACCAAATTTCACAAACACTAAGAAAGTTTGTTTTTTCGATTCAAAACAAGATTTTAGCGCTTTGAGGAGTTCAAATAACGTGTTTTTAGATTATTTGTATCGTATCTTTTACTACATAACTTTTCACCAAATTTCTCAAACACTAAGAAAGTTTGTTTTTCGATTCAAAACAAGATTTTAACGCTTTGAGGAGCTCACATATCGTGTTTTTAGATCCTTTGTATCGTATCTTTTACTACATAACTTTTCACCAAATTTCACACACACTAAGAAAGTTTGTTTTTCGTTTGAAAACAAGATTTTAACGCTTTGAGTAGTTCAAATAACGTGTTTTTAGATCATTTGTATCGTATCTTTTACTACATAACTTTTCACCAAATTTCACAAACACTAAGAAAGTTTTTTTCTAGTCAAAACAAGATTTTAACGCTTTGAGGAGCTCAAATAACTTGTTTTTAGATCACTTGTATCGTATCTTTTACTACGTAACTTTTCACCAAATTTCACAAACACTAAGAAAGTTTGTTTTCCGATTCAAAACAAGATTTTAATGCTTTTAGTAGTTCAAATAACGTGTTTATAGATCATTTGTATCGTATCATTTACTACATAACTTTTCACCAAATTTCACAAACACTAAGAAAGTATGTTTTTCGATTCAAAACAAGATTTTAACGCTTTCAGGAGCTCAAATAACTTGTTTTTAGATCATTTGTATCATATCTTTTACTACGTAACTTTTCTCCAAATTTCACAAACACTAAGAAAGTTTGTTTTTCGATTCAAAACAAGATTTTAGCGCTTTGAGAAGTTCAAATAACATGTTTTTAGATCATTTGTATCGTATCTTTTACTACATAACTTTTCACCAAATTTCACAAACACTAAGAAACTTTGTTTTTCGATTCAAAACAAAATTTTAACGCTTTGAGTAGTTCAAATGACGTGTTTTTAGATCATTTGTATCGTATCTTTTACTACATAACTTTTCACCAAATTTTACAAACACAAAGAAAGTTTGTTTTTCGATTCAAAACAAACTTTTAACGCTTTGAGGAGTTCAAATAACGTGTTTTTAGATTATTTGTATCGTATCTTTTACTACATAACTTTTCACCAAATTTCTCAAACACTAAGAAAGTTTGTTTTTCGATTCAAAACAAGATTTTAACGCTTTGAGGAGCTCACATATCGTGTTTTTAGATCATTTGTATCGTATCTTTTACTACCTAACTTTTCACCAAATTTCACACACACTAAGAAAGTTTGTTTTTCGTTTGAAAACAAGATTTTAACGCTTTGAGTAGTTCAAATAACGTGTTTTTAGATCATTTGTATCGTATCTTTTACTACATAACTTTTAACCAAATTTCACAAACACTAAGAAAGTTTTTTTCTAGTCAAAACAAGATTTTAACGCTTTGAGGAGCTCAAATAACTTGTTTTTAGATCATTTGTATCGTATCTTTTACTACGTAACTTTTCACCAAATTTCACAAACACTAAGAAAGTATGTTTTTCGATTCAAAACAAGATTTTAACGCTTTCAGGAGCTCAAATAACTTGTTTTTAGATCATTTGTATCTTATCTTTTACTATGTAACTTTTCACCAAATTTCACAAACACTAAGAAAGTTTGTTTTTCGATTCAAAACAAGATTTTAGCGCTTTGAGGAGTTCAAATAACACGTTTTTAGATCATTTGTATCGTATCTTTTACTACATAACTTTTAACCAAATTTCACAAACACTAAGAAAGTTTTTTTCTAGTCAAAACAAGATTTTAACGCTTTGAGGAGCTCAAATAACTTGTTTTTAGATCATTTGTATCGTATCTTTTACTACGTAACTTTTCACCAAATTTCACAAACACTAAGAAAGTTTGTTTTTCGATTCAAAACAAGATTTTAGCGCTTTGAGGAGTTCAAATAATATGTTTTTAGATCATTTGTATCGTATCTTTTAATACATAACTTTTCACCAAATTTCACAAACACTAAGAAAGTTTGTTTTTCGTTTGAAAACAAGATTTTAACGCTTTGAGTAGTTCAAATAACGTGTTTTTAGATCATTTGTATCGTATCTTTTACTACATAACTTTTCACCAAATTTCACAAACACTAAGAAAATTTTTTTTTAGTCAAAACAAGATTTTAACGCTTTGAGGAGCTCAAATAACTTGTTTTTAGATCATTTGTATCGTATCTTTTACTACGTAACTTTTCACCAAATTTCACAAACACTAAGAAAGTTTGTTTTTCGATTCAAAACAAGATTTTAACGCTTTGAGGAGCTCACATATCGTGTTTTTAGATCATTTGTATCGTATCTTTTACTACATAACTTTTCACCAAATTTCACACACACTTAGAAAGTTTGTTTTTCGTTTGAAAACAAGATTTTAGCGCTTTGAGGAGTTCAAATAACGTGTTTTTAGATCATTTGTATCTTATCTTTTACTACATAACTTTTCACCAAATTTCACAAACACTAAGAAAGTTTTTTTCTAGTCAAAACAAGATTTTAACGCTTTGAGGAGCTCAAATAACTTGTTTTTAGATCATTTGTATCGTATCTTTTACTACGTAACTTTTCACCAAATTTCACAAACACTAAGAAAGTTTGTTTTTCGATTCAAAACAAGATTTTAGCGCTTTGAGGAGTTCAAATAACATGTTTTTAGATCATTTGTATCGTATCTTTTAATACATAACTTTTCACCAAATTTCACAAACACTAAGAAAGTTTGTTTTCCGATTCAAAACAAGATTTTAATGCTTTTAGTAGTTCAAATAACGTGTTTATAGATCATTTGTATCGTATCATTTACTACATAACTTTTCACCAAATTTCACAAACACTAAGAAAGTATGTTTTTCGATTCAAAACAAGATTTTAACGCTTTCAGGAGCTCAAATAACTTGTTTTTAGATCATTTGTATCTTATCTTTTACTACGTAACTTTTCACCAAATTTCACAAACACTAAGAAAGTTTGTTTTTCGATTCAAAACAAGATTTTAGCGCTTTGAGGAGTTCAAATAACATGTTTTTAGATCATTTGTATCGTATCTTTTAATACATAACTTTTCACCAAATTTCACAAACACTAAGAAAGTTTGTTTTCCGATTCAAAACAAGATTTTAATGCTTTTAGTAGTTCAAATAACGTGTTTATAGATCATTTGTATCGTATCATTTACTACATAACTTTTCACCAAATTTCACAAACACTAAGAAAGTATGTTTTTCGATTCAAAACAAGATTTTAACGCTTTCTGGAGCTCAAATAACTTGTTTTTAGATCATTTGTATCATATCTTTTACTACGTAACTTTTCTCCAAATTTCACAAACACTAAGAAAGTTTGTTTTTCGATTCAAAACAAGATTTTAGCGCTTTGAGAAGTTCAAATAACATGTTTTTAGATCATTTGTATCGTATCTTTTACTACATAACTTTTCACCAAATTTCACAAACACTAAGAAACTTTGTTTTTCGATTCAAAACAAAATTTTAACGCTTTGAGTAGTTCAAATGACGTGTTTTTAGATCATTTGTATCGTATCTTTTACTACATAACTTTTCACCAAATTTTACAAACACAAAGAAAGTTTGTTTTTCGATTCAAAACAAACTTTTAACGCTTTGAGGAGTTCAAATAACGTGTTTTTAGATTATTTGTATCGTATCTTTTACTACATAACTTTTCACCAAATTTCTCAAACACTAAGAAAGTTTGTTTTTCGATTCAAAACAAGATTTTAACGCTTTGAGGAGCTCACATATCGTGTTTTTAGATCATTTGTATCGTATCTTTTACTACCTAACTTTTCACCAAATTTCACACACACTAAGAAAGTTTGTTTTTCGTTTGAAAACAGGATTTTAACGCTTTGAGTAGTTCAAATAACGTGTTTTTAGATCATTTGTATCGTATCTTTTACTACATAACTTTTCACCAAATTTCACAAACACTAAGAAAGTTTTTTTCTAGTCAAAACAAGATTTTAACGCTTTGAGGAGCTCAAATAACTTGTTTTTAGATCATTTGTATCGCATCCTTTACTACGTAACTTTTCACCAAATTTCACAAACACTAAGAAAGTATGTTTTTCGATTCAAAACAAGATTTTAACGCTTTCAGGAGCTCAAATAACTTGTTTTTAAATCATTTGTATCTTATCTTTTACTACGTAACTTTTCACCAAATTTCACAAACACTAAGAAAGTTTGTTTTTCGATTCAAAACAAGATTTTAGCGCTTTGAGGAGTTCAAATAACATGTTTTTAGATCATTTGTATCGTATCTTTTACTACATAACTTTTCACCAAATTTCACAAACACTAAGAAAGTTTGTTTTTCGATTCAAAACAAAATTTTAACGCTTTGAGTAGTTCAAGTTACGTGTTTTTAGATCATTTGTATCGTATCTTTTACTACATAACTTTTCACCAAATTTTACAAACACAAAGAAAGTTTGTTTTTCGATTCAAAACAAACTTTTAACGCTTTGAGGAGTTCAAATAACGTGTTTTTAGATTATTTGTATCGTATCTTTTACTACATAACTTTTCACCAAATTTCACAAACACTAAGAAAGTTTGTTTTTCGATTCAAAACAAGATTTTAACGCTTTGAGGAGCTCACATATCGTGTTTTTAGATCATTTGTATCGTATCTTTTACTACATAACTTTTCACCAAATTTCACACACACTAAGAAAGTTTGTTTTTCGTTTGAAAACAAGATTTTAACGCTTTGAGTAGTTCAAATAACGTGTTTTTAGATCATTTGTATCGTATCTTTTACTACATAACTTTTCACCAAATTTCACAAACACTAAGAAAGTTTTTTTCTAGTCAAAACAAGATTTTAACGCTTTGAGGAGCTCAAATAACTTGTTTTTAGATCATTTGTATCGTATCTTTTACTACGTAACATTTCACCAAATTTCACAAACACTAAGAAAGTTTGTTTTTCGATTCAAAACAAGATTTTAGCGCTTTGAGGAGTTCAAATAACATGTTTTTAGATCATTTGTATCGTATCTTTTAATACATAACTTTTCACCAAATTTCACAAACACTAAGAAAGTTTGTTTTTCGTTTGAAAACAAGATTTTAACGCTTTAAGTAGTTCAAATAATGTGTTTTTAGATCATTTGTATCGTATCTTTTACTACATAACTTTTCACCAAATTTCACACACACTAAGAAACTTTTTTTCTAGTCAAAACAAGATTTTAACGCTTTGAGGAGCTCAAATAACTTGGTTTTAGATCATTTGTATCGTATCTTTTACTACGTAACTTTTCACCAAATTTCACAAACACTAAGAAAGTTTGTTTTTCGATTCAAAACAAGATTTTAGCGCTTTGAGGAGTTCAAATAACATGTTTTTAGATCATTTG
Source organism: Luzula sylvatica (assembly GCA_946800325.1). Lineage (NCBI taxonomy): Eukaryota > Viridiplantae > Streptophyta > Magnoliopsida > Poales > Juncaceae > Luzula > Luzula sylvatica. The sequence goes on from OX326956.1 coordinate 23,711,792, forward strand.
TATCGTATCTTCTAATACATAACTTTTCACCAAATTTCACAAACACTAAGAAAGTTTGTTTTTCGATTCAAAACAAGATTTTAGCGCTTTGAGGAGTTCAAATAACGTGTTTTTAGATTATTTGTATCGTATCTTTTACTACATAATTTTTCACCAAATTTCTCAAACACTAAGAAAGTTTGTTTTTCGATTCAAAACAAGATTTTAACGCTTTGAGGAGCTAACATATCGTGTTTTTAGATCATTTGTATCGTATCTTTTACTAAATAACTTTTCACCAAATTTCACACACACTAAGAAAGTTTGTTTTTCGTTTGAAAACAAGATTTTAACGCTTTGAGTAGTTCAAATAACGTGTTTTTAGATCATTTGTATCGTATCTTTTACTACATAACTTTTCACCAAATTTCACAAACACTAAGAAAGTTTTTTTCTAGTCAAAACAAGATTTTAACGCTTTGAGGAGCTCAAATAACTTGTTTTTAGATCATTTGTATCGTATTTTTTACTACGTAACTTTTCACCAAATTTCACAAACACTAAGAAAGTTTGTTTTTCGACTCAAAACAAGATTTTAGCGCTTTGAGGAGTTCAAATAACTTGTTTTTAGATCATTTGTATCGTATCTTTTAATACATAACTTTTCCCCAAATTTCACAAACACTAAGAAAGTTTGTTTTCCGATTCAAAACAAGATTTTAATGCTTTTAGTAGTTCAAATAACGTGTTTATAGATCATTTGTATCGTATAATTTACTACATAACTTTTCACCAAATTTCACAAACACTAAGAAAGTATGTTTTTCGATTCAAAATAAGATTTTAACGCTTTCAGGAGCTCAAATAACTTGTTTTTAGATCATTTGTATCATATCTTTTACTACGTAACTTTTCACCAAATTTCACAAACACTAAGAAAGTTTGTTTTTCGATTCAAAACAAGATTTTAGCGCTTTGAGAAGTTCAAATAACATGTTTTTAGATCATTTGTATCGTATCTTTTACTACATAACTTTTCACCAAATTTCACAAACACTAAGAAACTTTGTTTTTCGATTCAAAACAAAATTTTAACGCTTTGAGTAGTTCAAATGACGTGTTTTTAGATCATTTGTATCGTATCTTTTACTACATAACTTTTCACCAAATTTTACAAACACAAAGAAAGTTTGTTTTTCGATTCAAAACAAACTTTTAACGCTTTGAGGAGTTCAAATAACGTATTTTTAGATTATTTGTATCGTATCTTTTACTACATAACTTTTCACCAAATTTCTCAAACACTAAGAAAGTTTGTTTTTCGATTCAAAACAAGATTGTAACGCTTTGAGGAGCTCACATATCGTGTTTTTAGATCACTTGTATCGTATCTTTTACTACATAACTTTTCACCAAATTTCACACACACTAAGAAAGTTTGTTTTTCGTTTGAAAACAAGATTTTAACGCTTTGAGTAGTTCAAATAACGTGTTTTTAGATCATTTGTATCGTATCTTTTACTACATAACTTTTAACCAAATTTCACAAACACTAAGAAAGTTTTTTTTCTAGTCAAAACAATGTTTTAACGCTTTGAGGAGCTCAAATAACTTGTTTTTAGATCATTTGTATCGTATCTTTTACAACGTAACTTTTCACCAAATTTCACAAACACTAAGAAAGTTTGTTTTTCGATTCAAAACAAGATTTTAACGCTTTCAGGAGCTCAAATAACTTGTTTTTAGATCATTTGTATCGTATCTTTTAATACGTAACTTTTCACCAAATTTCACAAACACTAAGAAAGTTTGTTTTTCGATTCAAAACAAGATTTTAGCGCTTTGAGGAGTTCAAATAACATGTTTTTAGATCATTTGTATCGTATCTTTTACTACATAACTTTTCACCAAATTTCCCAAACACTAAGAAAGTTTGTTTTTCGATTCAAAACAAGATTTTAATGCTTTTAGTAGTTCAAATAACGTGTTTATAGATTATTTGTATCGTATCATTTACTACATAACTTTTCACCAAATTTCACAAACACTAAGAAAGTTTGTTTTTCGATTCAAAACAAGATTTTAACGCTTTGAGGAGCTGAAATAACTTGTTTTGAGATCATTTGTATCATATCTTTTACTACGTAACTTTTCACCAAATTTCACAAACACTAAGAAAGTTTGTTTTTCGATTCAAAACAAGATTTTAGCGCTTTGAGGAGTTCAAATAACATGTTTTTAGATCATTTGTATCGTATCTTTTACTACATAACTTTTCACCAAATTTCACAAACACTAAGAAAGTTTGGTTTTTCGATTCAAAACAAAATTTTAACGCTTTGAGTAGTTCAAATGACGTGTTTTTAGACCATTTGTATCGTATCTTTTACTGCATAACTTTTCACCAAATTTTTCAAACACAAAGAAAGTTTGTTTTTCGATTCAAAACAAACTTTTAACACTTTGAGGAGTTCAAATAACGTGTTTTTAGATCATTTTTATCGTATCTTTTACTACATAACTTTTCACCAAATTTCACAAACATTAATAAAGTTTGTTTTTCCATTCAAAACAAGATTTTAACGCTTTGAGGAGTTCAAATAACGTGTTTTTAGATCATTTGTATCGGATCTTTTACTACATAACTTTTCACCAAATTTCTCAAACACTAAGAAAGTTTGTTTTTCGATTCAAAACAAGATTTTAACGCTTTGAGGAGCTCACATATCGTGTTTTTAGATCATTTGTATCGTATCTTTTACTACATAACTTTTCACCAAATTTCACACACACTAAAAAGTTTGTTTTTCGTTTGAAAACAAGATTTTAACGCTTTGAGTAGTTCAAATAACGTGCTTTTAGATCATTTGTATCGTATCTTTTACTACATAACTTTTCACCAAATTTCACAAACACTAAGAAAGTTTTTTTCTAGTCAAAACAAGATTTTAACGCTTTGAGGAGCTCAAATAACTTGTTTTTAGATCATTTGTATCGTATCTTTTATTACGTAACTTTTCACCAAATTTCACAAACACTAAGAAAGTTTGTTTTTCGATTCAAAACAAGATTTTAGCGCTTTGAGGAGTTCAAATAACATGTTTTTAGATCATTTGTATCGTATCTTTTAATACATAACTTTTCACCAAATTTCACAAACACTAAGAAAGTTTGTTTTCCGATTCAAAACAAGATTTTAATGCTTTTAGTAGTTCAAATAACGTGTTTATAGATCATTTGTATCGTATCATTTACTACATAACTTTTCACCAAATTTCACAAACACTAAGAAAGTATGTTTTTCGATTCAAAACAAGATTTTAACGCTTTCAGGAGCTCAAATAACTTGTTTTTAGATCATTTGTGTCATATCTTTTACTACGTAACTTTTCTCCAAATTTCACAAACACTAAGAAAGTTTGTTTTTCGATTCAAAACAAGATTTTATCGCTTTGAGAAGTTCAAATAACATGTTTTTAGATCATTTGTATCGTATCTTTTACTACATAACTTTTCACCAAATTTCACAAACACTAAGAAACTTTGTTTTTCGATTCAAAACAAAATTTTAACGCTTTGAGTAGTTCAAATGACGTGTTTTTAGATCATTTGTATCGTATCTTTTACTACATAACTTTTCACCAAATTTTACAAACACAAAGAAAGTTTGTTTTTCGATTCAAAACAAACTTTTAACGCTTTGAGGAGTTCAAATAACGTGTTTTTAGATTATTTGTATCGTATCTTTTACTACATAACTTTTCACCAAATTTCTCAAACACTAAGAAAGATTGTTTTTCGATTCAAAACAAGATTTTAACGCTTTGAGGAGCTCACATATCGTGTTTTTAGATCATTTGTATCGTATCTTTTACTACCTAACTTTTCACCAAATTTCACACACACTAAGAAAGTTTGTTTTTCGTTTGAAAACAAGATTTTAACGCTTTGAGTAGTTCAAATAACGTGTTTTTAGATCATTTGTATCGTATCTTTTACTACATAACTTTTCACCAAATTTCACAAACACTAAGAAAGTTTTTTTCTAGTCAAAACAAGATTTTAACGCTTTGAGGAGCTCAAATAACTTGTTTTTAGATCATTTGTATCGTATCTTTTACTACGTAACTTTTCACCAAATTTCACAAACACTAAGAAAGTATGTTTTTCGATTCAAAACAAGATTTTAACGCTTTGAGGAGATCAAATAACTTGTTTTTAGATCATTTGTATCTCATCTTTTACTACGTAACTTTTCACCAAATTTCACAAACACTAAGAAAGTTTTTTTTCGATTCAAAACAAGATTTTAGCGCTTTGAGGAGTTCAAATAACATGTTTTTAGATCATTTGTATCGTATCTTTTACTACATAACTTTTCACCAAATTTCACAAACACTAAGAAAGTTTGTTTTCCGATTCAAAACAAAATTTTAACGCTTTGAGTAGTTCAAGTTACGTGTTTTTAGATCATTTGTATCGTATCTTTTACTACATAACTTTTCACCAAATTTTACAAACACAAAGAAAGTTTGTTTTTCGATTCAAAACAAACTTTTAACGCTTTGAGGAGTTCAAATAACGTGTTTTTAGATTATTTGTATCGTATCTTTTACTACATAACTTTTCACCAAATTTCTAAAACACTAAGAAAGTTTGTTTTTCGATTCAAAACAAGATTTTAACGCTTTGAGGAGCTCACATATCGTGTTTTTAGATCATTTGTATCGTATCTTTTACTACATAACTTTTCACCAAATTTCACACACACTAAGAAAGTTTGTTTTTCGTTTGAAAACAAGATTTTAACGCTTTGAGTAGTTCAAATAACGTGTTTTTAGATCATTTGTATCGTATCTTTTACTACATAACTTTTCACCAAATTTCACAAACACTAAGAAAGTTTTTTTCTAGTCAAAACAAGATTTTAACGCTTTGAGGAGCTCAAATAACTTGTTTTTAGATCATTTGTATCGTATCTTTTACTACGTAACTTTTCACCAAATTTCACAAACACTAAGAAAGTTTGTTTTTCGATTCAAAACAAGATTTTAACGCTTTGAGGAGCTCACATATCGTGTTTTTAGATCATTTGTATCGTATCTTTTACTACATAACTTTTCACCAAATTTCACACACACTAAGAAAGTTTGTTTTTCGTTTGAAAACAAGATTTTAACGCTTTGAGTAGTTCAAATAACGTGTTTTTAGATCATTTGTATCGTATCTTTTACTACATAACTTTTCACCAAATTTCACAAACACTAAGAAAGTTTTTTTCTAGTCAAAACAAGATTTTAACGCTTTGAGGAGCTCAAATAACTTGTTTTTAGATCATTTGTATCGTATCTTTTACTACGTAACTTTTCACCAAATTTCACAAACACTAAGAAAGTTTGTTTTTCGATTCAAAACAAGATTTTAGCGCTTTGAGGAGTTCAAATAACATGTTTTTAGATCATTTGTATCGTATCTTTTACTACATAACTTTTCACCAAATTTCACAAACACTAAGAAAGTTTGGTTTTTCGATTCAAAACAAAATTTTAACGCTTTGAGTAGTTCAAATGATGTGTTTTTAGATCATTTGTATCGTATCTTTTACTGCATAACTTTTCACCAAATTTTTCAAACACAAAGAAAGTTTGTTTTTCGATTCAAAACAAACTTTTAACACTTTGAGGAGTTCAAATAACGTGTTTTTAGATCATTTTTATCGTATCTTTTACTACATAACTTTTCACCAAATTTCACAAACATTAATAAAGTTTGTTTTTCCATTCAAAACAAGATTTTAACGCTTTCAGGAGTTCAAATAACGTGTTTTTAGATCATTTGTATCGGATCTTTTACAACATAACTTTTCACCAAATTTCTCAAACACTAAGAAAGTTTGTTTTTCGAATCAAAACAAGATTTTAACGCTTTGAGGAGTTCAAATAACGTGTTTTTAGATCATTTGTATCGTATCTTTTACTACATAACTTTTCACCAAATTTCACAAACACTATGAAAGTTTGTTTTTCGATTCAAAACAAACTTTTAACGCTTTGAGGAGTTTAAATAACGTGTTTTTAGATCATTTGTATCGTATCTTTTACTACATAACTTTTCACCAAATTTCTCAAACACTAAGAAAGTTTTTTTTCGATTCAAAACAAGATTTTAACGCTTTGAGGAGCTCACATATCGTGGTTTTAGATCATTTGTATCGTATATTTTACTACATAACTTTTCACCAAATTTCACAAACACTAAAAAAGTTCGTTTTTCGTTTGAAAACAAGATTTTAACGCTTTGAGTAGTTCAAATAACGTGTTTTTAGATCATTTGTATCGTATCTTTTACTACATAACTTTTCACCAAATTTCACAAACACTTAGAAAGTTTGTTTTTCTAGTCAAAACAAGATTTTAACGCTTTGAGGAGCTCAAATAACTTATTTTTAGATCATTTGTATCGTATCTTTTACTACGTAACTTTTCACCAAATTTCACAAACACTAAGAAAGTATGTTTTTCGATTCAAAACAAGATTTTAACGCTTTCAGGAGCTCAAATAAATTGTTTTTAGATCATTTGTATCTTATCTTTTACTACGTAACTTTTCACCAAATTTCACAAACACTAAGAAAGTTTGTTTTTCGATTCAAAACAAGATTTTAGCGCTTTGAGGAGTTCAAATAACATGTTTTTAGATCATTTGTATCGTATCTTTTACTACATAACTTTTCACCAAATTTCACAAACACTAAGAAAGTTTGTTTTTCGATTCAAAACAAAATTTTAACGCTTTGAGTAGTTCAAATGACGTGTTTTTAGATCATTTGTATCGTATCTTTTACTACATAACTTTTCACCAAATTTTACAAACACAAAGAAAGTTTGTTTTTCGATTCAAAACAAACTTTTAACGCTTTGAGGAGTTCAAATAACGTATTTTTAGATTATTTGTATCGTATCTTTTACTACATAACTTTTCACCAAATTTCTCAAACACTAAGAAAGTTTGTTTTTCGATTCAAAACAAGATTTTAACGCTTTGAGGAGCTCACATATCGTGTTTTTAGATCCTTTGTATCGTATCTTTTACTACATAACTTTTCACCAAATTTCACACACACTAAGAAAGTTTGTTTTTCGTTTGAAAACAAGATTTTAACGCTTTGAGTAGTTCAAATAACGTGTTTTTAGATCATTTGTATCGTATCTTTTACTACATAACTTTTCACCAAATTTCACAAACACTAAGAAAGTTTTTTTCTAGTCAAAACAAGATTTTAACGCTTTGAGGAGCTCAAATAACTTGTTTTTAGATCATTTGTATCGTATCTTTTACTACGTAACTTTTCACCAAATTTCACAAACACTAAGAAAGTTTGTTTTTCGATTCAAAACAAGATTTTAACGCTTTGAGGAGCTCACATATCGTGTTTTTAGATCATTTGTATCGTATCTTTTACTACATAACTTTTCACCAAATTTCACACACACTAAGAAAGTTTGTTTTTCGTTTGAAAACAAGATTTTAACGCTTTGAGTAGTTCAAATAACGTGTTTTTAGATCATTTGTATCGTATCTTTTACTACATAACTTTTCACCAAATTTCACAAACACTAAGAAAGTTTTTTTCTAGTCAAAACAAGATTTTAACGCTTTGAGGAGCTCAAATAACTTGTTTTTAGATCATTTGTATCGTATCTTTTACTACGTAACTTTTCACCAAATTTCACAAACACTAAGAAAGTTTGTTTTTCGATTCAAAACAAGATTTTAGCGCTTTGAGGAGTTCAAATAACATGTTTTTAGGTCATTTGTATCGTATCTTTTACTACATAACTTTTCACCAAATTTCACAAACACTAAGAAAGTTTGGTTTTTCGATTCAAAACAAAATTTTAACGCTTTGAGTAGTTCAAATGATGTGTTTTTAGATCATTTGTATCGTATCTTTTACTGCATAACTTTTCACCAAATTTTTCAAACACAAAGAAAGTTTGTTTTTCGATTCAAAACAAACTTTTAACACTTTGAGGAGTTCAAATAACGTGTTTTTAGATCATTTTTATCGTATCTTTTACTACATAACTTTTCACCAAATTTCACAAACATTAATAAAGTTTGTTTTTCCATTCAAAACAAGATTTTAACGCTTTCAGGAGTTCAAATAACGTGTTTTTAGATCATTTGTATCGGATCTTTTACAACATAACTTTTCACCAAATTTCTCAAACACTAAGAAAGTTTGTTTTTCGAATCAAAACAAGATTTTAACGCTTTGAGGAGTTCAAATAACGTGTTTTTAGATCATTTGTATCGTATCTTTTACTACATAACTTTTCACCAAATTTCACAAACACTATGAAAGTTTGTTTTTCGATTCAAAACAAACTTTTAACGCTTTGAGGAGTTTAAATAACGTGTTTTTAGATCATTTGTATCGTATCTTTTACTACATAACTTTTCACCAAATTTCTCAAACACTAAGAAAGTTTTTTTTCGATTCAAAACAAGATTTTAACGCTTTGAGGAGCTCACATATCGTGGTTTTAGATCATTTGTATCGTATATTTTACTACATAACTTTTCACCAAATTTCACAAACACTAAAAAAGTTCGTTTTTCGTTTGAAAACAAGATTTTAACGCTTTGAGTAGTTCAAATAACGTGTTTTTAGATCATTTGTATCGTATCTTTTACTACATAACTTTTCACCAAATTTCACAAACACTTAGAAAGTTTGTTTTTCTAGTCAAAACAAGATTTTAACGCTTTGAGGAGCTCAAATAACTTGTTTTTAGATCATTTGTATCGTATCTTTTACTACGTAACTTTTCACCAAATTTCACAAACACTAAGAAAGTATGTTTTTCGATTCAAAACAAGATTTTAACGCTTTCAGGAGCTCAAATAAATTGTTTTTAGATCATTTGTATCTTATCTTTTACTACGTAACTTTTCACCAAATTTCACAAACACTAAGAAAGTTTGTTTTTCGATTCAAAACAAGATTTTAGCGCTTTGAGGAGTTCAAATAACATGTTTTTAGATCATTTGTATCGTATCTTTTACTACATAACTTTTCACCAAATTTCACAAACACTAAGAAAGTTTGTTTTTCGATTCAAAACAAAATTTTAACGCTTTGAGTAGTTCAAATGACGTGTTTTTAGATCATTTGTATCGTATCTTTTACTACATAACTTTTCACCAAATTTTACAAACACAAAGAAAGTTTGTTTTTCGATTCAAAACAAACTTTTAACGCTTTGAGGAGTTCAAATAACGTGTTTTTAGATTATTTGTATCGTATCTTTTACTACATAACTTTTCACCAAATTTCTCAAACACTAAGAAAGTTTGTTTTTCGATTCAAAACAAGATTTTAACGCTTTGAGGAGCTCACATATCGTGTTTTTAGATCCTTTGTATCGTATCTTTTACTACATAACTTTTCACCAAATTTCACACACACTAAGAAAGTTTGTTTTTCGTTTGAAAACAAGATTTTAACGCTTTGAGTAGTTCAAATAACGTGTTTTTAGATCATTTGTATCGTATCTTTTACTACATAACTTTTCACCAAATTTCACAAACACTAAGAAAGTTTTTTTCTAGTCAAAACAAGATTTTAACGCTTTGAGGAGCTCAAATAACTTGTTTTTAGATCATTTGTATCGTATCTTTTACTACGTAACTTTTCACCAAATTTCACAAACACTAAGAAAGTTTGTTTTTCGATTCAAAACAAGATTTTAGCGCTTTGAGGAGTTCAAATAACATGTTTTTAGATCATTTGTATCGTATCTTTTAATACATAACTTTTCACCAAATTTCACAAACACTAAGAAAGTTTGTTTTTCGTTTGAAAACAAGATTTTAACGCTTTGAGTAGTTCAAATAACGTGTTTTTAGATCATTTGTATCGTATCTTTTACTACATAACTTTTCACCAAATTTCACAAACAATAAGAAAGTTTTTTTCTAGTCAAAACAAGATTTTAACGCTTTGAGGAGCTCAAATAACTTGTTTTTAGATCATTTGTATCATATCTTTTAGTACGTAACTTTTCACCAAATTTCACAAACACTAAGAAAGTTTGTTTTTCGATTCAAAACAAGATTTTAGCGCTTTGAGGAGTTCAAATAACATGTTTTTAGATCATTTGTATCGTATCTTTTAATACATAACTTTTCACCAAATTTCACAAACACTAAGAAAGTTTGTTTTTCGATTCAAAACAAGATTTTAGCGCTTTGAGGAGTTCAAATAACGTGTTTTTAGATTATTTGTATCGTATCTTTTACTACATAACTTTTCACCAAATTTCTCAAACACTAAGAAAGTTTGTTTTTCGATTCAAAACAAGATTTTAACGCTTTGAGGAGCTCACATATCGTGTTTTTAGATCATTTGTATCGTATCTTTTACTACATAACTTTTCACCAAATTTCACACACACTAAGAAAGTTTGTTTTTCGTTTGAAAACAAGATTTTAACGCTTTGAGTAGTTCAAATAACGTGTTTTTAGATCATTTGTATCGTATCTTTTACTACATAACTTTTCACCAAATTTCACAAACACTAAGAAAGTTTTTTTTTCTAGTCAAAACAAGATTTTAACGCTTTGAGGAGCTCAAATAACTTGTTTTTAGATCATTTGTATCGTATCTTTTACTACGTAACTTTTCACCAAATTTCACAAACACTAAGAAAGTTTGTTTTTCGATTCAAAACAAGAATTTAGCGCTTTGAGGAGTTCAAATAACATGTTTTTAGATCATTTGTATCGTATCTTTTAATACATAACTTTTCACCAAATTTCACAAACACTAAGAAAGTTTGTTTTCCGATTCAAAACAAGATTTTAATGCTTTTAGTAGTTCAAATAACGTGTTTATAGATCATTTGTATCGTATCATTTACTACATAACTTTTCACCAAATTTCACAAACACTAAGAAAGTATGTTTTTCGATTCAAAACAAGATTTTATCGCTTTCAGGAGCTCAAATAACTTGTTTTTAGATCATTTGTATCATATCTTTTACTACGTAACTTTTCACCAAATTTCACAAACACTAAGAAAGTTTGTTTTTCGATTCAAAACAAGATTTTAGCGCTTTGAGAAGTTCAAATAACATGTTTTTAGATCATTTGTATTGTATCTTTTACTACATAACTTTTCACCAAATTTCACAAACACTAAGAAACTTTGTTTTTCGATTCAAAACAAAATTTTAACGCTTTGAGTAGTTCAAATGACGTGTTTTTAGATCATTTGTATCGTATCTTTTACTACATAACTTTTCACCAAATTTTACAAACACAAAGAAAGTTTGTTTTTCGATTCAAAACAAACTTTTAACGCTTTGAGGAGTTCAAATAACGTGTTTTTAGATTATTTGTATCGTATCTTTTACTACATAACTTTTCACCAAATTTCTCAAACACTAAGAAAGTTTGTTTTTCGATTCAAAACAAGATTTTAACGCTTTGAGGAGCTCACATATCTTGTTTTTAGATCATTTGTATCGTATCTTTTACTACATAACTTTTCACCAAATTTCACACACACTAAGAAAGTTTGTTTTTCGTTTGAAAACAAGATTTCAACGCTTTGAGTAGTTCAAATAACGAGTTTTTAGATCATTTGTATCGTATCTTTTACTACATAACTTTTAACCAAATTTCACAAACACTAAGAAAGTTTTTTTCTAATCAAAACAAGATTTTAACGCTTTGAGGAGCTCAAATAACTTGTTTTTAGATCATTTGTATCGTATCTTTTACTACGTAACTTTTCACCAAATTTCACAAACACTAAGAAAGTTTGTTTTTCGATTCAAAACAAGATTTTAACGCTTTCAGGAGCTCAAATAACTTGTTTTTAGATCATTTGTATCGTATCTTTTAATACGTAACTTTTCACCGAATTTCACAAACACTAAGAAAGTTTGTTTTTCGATTCAAAATAAGATTTTAGCGCTTTGAGGAGTTCAAATAACATGTTTTTAGATCATTTGTATCGTATCTTTTACTACATAACTTTTCACCAAATTTCACAAACACTAAGAAAGTTTGTTTTTCGATTCAAAACAAGATTTTAATGCTTTTAGTAGTTCAAATAACGTGTTTATAGATCATTTGTATCGTATCATTTACTACATAACTTTTCACCAAATTTCACAAACACTAAGAAAGTTTGTTTTTCGATTCAAAACAAGATTTTAACGCTTTGAGGAGCTGAAATAACTTGTTTTTAGATCATTTGTATCATATCTTTTACTACGTAACTTTTCACCAAATTTCACAAACACTAAGAAAGTTTGTTTTTCGATTCAAAACAAGATTTTAGCGCTTTGAGGAGTTCAAATAACATGTTTTTAGATCATTTGTATCGTATCTTTTACTACATAACTTTTCACCAAATTTCACAAACACTAAGAAAGTATGTTTTTCGATTCAAAACAAGATTTTAGCGCTTTGAGGAGTTCAAATAACGTGTTTTTAGATTATTTGTATCGTATCTTTTACTACATAACTTTTCACCAAATTTCTCAAACACTAAGAAAGTTTGTTTTTCGATTCAAAACAAGATTTTAACGCTTTGAGGAGCTCACATATCGTGTTTTTAGATCATTTGTATCGTATCTTTTACTACATAACTTTTCACCAAATTTCACACACACTAAGAAAGTTTGTTTTTCGTTTGAAAACAAGATTTTAACGCTTTGAGTAGTTCAAATAACGTGTTTTTAGATCATTTGTATCGTATCTTTTACTACATAACTTTTCACCAAATTTCACAAACACTAAGAAAGTTTTTTTCTAGTCAAAACAAGATTTTAACGCTTTGAGGAGCTCAAATAACTTGTTTTTAGATCATTTGTATCGTATCTTTTACTACGTAACTTTTCACCAAATTTCACAAACACTAAGAAAGTTTGTTTTTCGATTCAAAACAAGAATTTAGCGCTTTGAGGAGTTCAAATAACATGTTTTTAGATCATTTGTATCGTATCTTTTAATACATAACTTTTCACCAAATTTCACAAACACTAAGAAAGTTTGTTTTCCGATTCAAAACAAGATTTTAATGCTTTTAGTAGTTCAAATAACGTGTTTATAGATCATTTGTATCGTATCATTTACTACATAACTTTTCACCAAATTTCACAAACACTAAGAAAGTATGTTTTTCGATTCAAAACAAGATTTTAACGCTTTCAGGAGCTCAAATAACTTGTTTTTAGATCATTTGTATCATATCTTTTACTACGTAACTTTTCACCAAATTTCACAAACACTAAGAAAGTTTGTTTTTCGATTCAAAACAAGATTTTAGCGCTTTGAGAAGTTCAAATAACATGTTTTTAGATCATTTGTATTGTATCTTTTACTACATAACTTTTCACCAAATTTCACAAACACTAAGAAACTTTGTTTTTCGATTCAAAACAAAATTTTAACGCTTTGAGTAGTTCAAATGACGTGTTTTTAGATCATTTGTATCGTATCTTTTACTACATAACTTTTCACCAAATTTTACAAACACAAAGAAAGTTTGTTTTTCGATTCAAAACAAACTTTTAACGCTTTGAGGAGTTCAAATAACGTGTTTTTAGATTATTTGTATCGTATCTTTTACTACATAACTTTTCACCAAATTTCTCAAACACTAAGAAAGTTTGTTTTTCGATTCAAAACAAGATTTTAACGCTTTGAGGAGCTCACATATCGTGTTTTTAGATCATTTGTATCGTATCTTTTACTACATAACTTTTCACCAAATTTCACACACACTAAGAAAGTTTGTTTTTCGTTTGAAAACAAGATTTTAACGCTTTGAGTAGTTCAAATAACGTGTTTTTAGATCATTTGTATCGTATCTTTTACTACATAACTTTTAACCAAATTTCACAAACACTAAGAAAGTTTTTTTCTAGTCAAAACAAGATTTTAACGCTTTGAGGAGCTCAAATAACTTGTTTTTAGATCATTTGTATCGTATCTTTTACTACGTAACTTTTCACCAAATTTCACAAACACTAAGAAAGTTTGTTTTTCGATTCAAAACAAGATTTTAGCGCTTTGAGGAGTTCAAATAACATGTTTTTAGATCATTTGTATCGTATCTTTTAATACATAACTTTTCACCAAATTTCACAAACACTAAGAAAGTTTGTTTTTCGTTTGAAAACAAGATTTTAACGCTTTGAGTAGTTCAAATAACGTGTTTTTAGATCATTTGTATCGTATCTTTTACTACATAACTTTTCACCAAATTTCACAAACAATAAGAAAGTTTTTTTCTAGTCAAAACAAGATTTTAACGCTTTGAGGAGCTCAAATAACTTGTTTTTAGATCATTTGTATCATATCTTTTACTACGTAACTTTTCACCAAATTTCACAAACACTAAGAAAGTTTGTTTTTCGATTCAAAACAAGATTTTAGCGCTTTGAGGAGTTCAAATAACATGTTTTTAGATCATTTGTATCGTATCTTTTAATACATAACTTTTCACCAAATTTCACAAACACTAAGAAAGTTTGTTTTTCGATTCAAAACAAGATTTTAGCGCTTTGAGGAGTTCAAATAACGTGATTTTAGATTATTTGTATCGTATCTTTTACTACATAACTTTTCACCAAATTTCTCAAACACTAAGAAAGTTTGTTTTTCGATTCAAAACAAGATTTTAACGCTTTGAGGAGCTCACATATCGTGTTTTTAGATCATTTGTATCGTATCTTTTACTACATAACTTTTCACCAAATTTCACACACACTAAGAAAGTTTGTTTTTCGTTTGAAAACAAGATTTTAACGCTTTGAGTAGTTCAAATAACGTGTTTTTAGATCATTTGTATTGTTTCTTTTACTACATAACTTTTCACCAAATTTCACAAACACTAAGAAAGTTTTTTTTTCTAGTCAAAACAAGATTTTAACGCTTTGAGGAGCTCAAATAACTTGTTTTTAGATCATTTGTATCGTATCTTTTACTACGTAACTTTTCACCAAATTTCACAAACACTAAGAAAGTTTGTTTTTCGATTCAAAACAAGAATTTAGCGCTTTGAGGAGTTCAAATAACATGTTTTTAGATCATTTGTATCGTATCTTTTAATACATAACTTTTCACCAAATTTCACAAACACTAAGAAAGTTTGTTTTCCGATTCAAAACAAGATTTTAATGCTTTTAGTAGTTCAAATAACGTGTTTATAGATCATTTGTATCGTATCATTTACTACATAACTTTTCACCAAATTTCACAAACACTAAGAAAGTATGTTTTTCGATTCAAAACAAGATTTTATCGCTTTCAGGAGCTCAAATAACTTGTTTTTAGATCATTTGTATCATATCTTTTACTACGTAACTTTTCACCAAATTTCACAAACACTAAGAAAGTTTGTTTTTCGATTCAAAACAAGATTTTAGCGCTTTGAGAAGTTCAAATAACATGTTTTTAGATCATTTGTATTGTATCTTTTACTACATAACTTTTCACCAAATTTCACAAACACTAAGAAACTTTGTTTTTCGATTCAAAACAAAATTTTAACGCTTTGAGTAGTTCAAATGACGTGTTTTTAGATCATTTGTATCGTATCTTTTACTACATAACTTTTCACCAAATTTTACAAACACAAAGAAAGTTTGTTTTTCGATTCAAAACAAACTTTTAACGCTTTGAGGAGTTCAAATAACGTGTTTTTAGATTATTTGTATCGTATCTTTTACTACATAACTTTTCACCAAATTTCTCAAACACTAAGAAAGTTTGTTTTTCGATTCAAAACAAGATTTTAACGCTTTGAGGAGCTCACATATCTTGTTTTTAGATCATTTGTATCGTATCTTTTACTACATAACTTTTCACCAAATTTCACACACACTAAGAAAGTTTGTTTTTCGTTTGAAAACAAGATTTCAACGCTTTGAGTAGTTCAAATAACGTGTTTTTAGATCATTTGTATCGTATCTTTTACTACATAACTTTTAACCAAATTTCACAAACACTAAGAAAGTTTTTTTCTAATCAAAACAAGATTTTAACGCTTTGAGGAGCTCAAATAACTTGTTTTTAGATCATTTGTATCGTATCTTTTACTACGTAACTTTTCACCAAATTTCACAAACACTAAGAAAGTTTGTTTTTCGATTCAAAACAAGATTTTAACGCTTTCAGGAGCTCAAATAACTTGTTTTTAGATCATTTGTATCGTATCTTTTAATACGTAACTTTTCACCGAATTTCACAAACACTAAGAAAGTTTGTTTTTCGATTCAAAACAAGATTTTAGCGCTTTGAGGAGTTCAAATAACATGTTTTTAGATCATTTGTATCGTATCTTTTACTACATAACTTTTCACCAAATTTCACAAACACTAAGAAAGTTTGTTTTTCGATTCAAAACAAGATTTTAATGCTTTTAGTAGTTCAAATAACGTGTTTATAGATCATTTGTATCGTATCATTTACTACATAACTTTTCACCAAATTCCACAAACACTAAGAAAGTTTGTTTTTCGATTCAAAACAAGATTTTAACGCTTTGAGGAGCTGAAATAACTTGTTTTTAGATCATTTGTATCATATCTTTTACTACGTAACTTTTCACCAAATTTCACAAACACTAAGAAAGTTTGTTTTTCGATTCAAAACAAGATTTTAGCGCTTTGAGGAGTTCAAATAACATGTTTTTAGATCATTTGTATCGTATCTTTTACTACATAACTTTTCACCAAATTTCACAAACACTAAGAAAGTTTGTTTTTCGATTCAAAACAAGATTTTAGCGCTTTGAGGAGTTCAAATAACGTGTTTTTAGATTATTTGTATCGTATCTTTTACTACATAACTTTTCACCAAATTTCTCAAACACTAAGAAAGTTTGTTTTTCGATTCAAAACAAGATTTTAACGCTTTGAGGAGCTCACATATCGTGTTTTTAGATCATTTGTATCGTATCTTTTACTACATAACTTTTCACCAAATTTCACACACACTAAGAAAGTTTGTTTTTCGTTTGAAAACAAGATTTTAACGCTTTGAGTAGTTCAAATAACGTGTTTTTAGATCATTTGTATCGTATCTTTTACTACATAACTTTTCACCAAATTTCACAAACACTAAGAAAGTTTTTTTCTAGTCAAAACAAGATTTTAACGCTTTGAGGAGCTCAAATAACTTGTTTTTAGATCATTTGTATCGTATCTTTTACTACGTAACTTTTCACCAAATTTCACAAACACTAAGAAAGTTTGTTTTTCGATTCAAAACAAGAATTTAGCGCTTTGAGGAGTTCAAATAACATGTTTTTAGATCATTTGTATCGTATCTTTTAATACATAACTTTTCACCAAATTTCACAAACACTAAGAAAGTTTGTTTTCCGATTCAAAACAAGATTTTAATGCTTTTAGTAGTTCAAATAACGTGTTTATAGATCATTTGTATCGTATCATTTACTACATAACTTTTCACCAAATTTCACAAACACTAAGAAAGTATGTTTTTCGATTCAAAACAAGATTTTAACGCTTTCAGGAGCTCAAATAACTTGTTTTTAGATCATTTGTATCATATCTTTTACTACGTAACTTTTCACCAAATTTCACAAACACTAAGAAAGTTTGTTTTTCGATTCAAAACAAGATTTTAGCGCTTTGAGAAGTTCAAATAACATGTTTTTAGATCATTTGTATTGTATCTTTTACTACATAACTTTTCACCAAATTTCACAAACACTAAGAAACTTTGTTTTTCGATTCAAAACAAAATTTTAACGCTTTGAGTAGTTCAAATGACGTGTTTTTAGATCATTTGTATCGTATCTTTTACTACATAACTTTTCACCAAATTTTACAAACACAAAGAAAGTTTGTTTTTCGATTCAAAACAAACTTTTAACGCTTTGAGGAGTTCAAATAACGTGTTTTTAGATTATTTGTATCGTATCTTTTACTACATAACTTTTCACCAAATTTCTCAAACACTAAGAAAGTTTGTTTTTCGATTCAAAACAAGATTTTAACTTTTTGAGGAGCTCACATATCGTGTTTTTAGATCATTTGTATCGTATCTTTTACTACATAACTTTTCACCAAATTTCACACACACTAAGAAAGTTTGTTTTTCGTTTGAAAACAAGATTTTAACGCTTTGAGTAGTTCAAATAACGTGTTTTTAGATCATTTGTATCGTATCTTTTACTACATAACTTTTAACCAAATTTCACAAACACTAAGAAAGTTTTTTTCTAGTCAAAACAAGATTTTAACGCTTTGAGGAGCTCAAATAACTTGTTTTTAGATCATTTGTATCGTATCTTTTACTACGTAACTTTTCACCAAATTTCACAAACACTAAGAAAGTTTGTTTTTCGATTCAAAACAAGATTTTAACGCTTTGAGGAGCTCAAATAACTTGTTTTTAGATCATTTGTATCGTATCTTTTACTACGTAACTTTTCACCGAATTTCACAAACACTAAGAAAGTTTGTTTTTCGATTCAAAACAAGATTTTAGCGCTTTGAGGAGTTCAAATAACATGTTTTTAGATCATTTGTATCGTATCTTTTAATACATAACTTTTCACCAAATTTCACAAACACTAAGAAAGTTTGTTTTTCGTTTGAAAACAAGATTTTAACGCTTTGAGTAGTTCAAATAACGTGTTTTTAGATCATTTGTATCGTATCTTTTACTACATAACTTTTCACCAAATTTCACAAACAATAAGAAAGTTTTTTTCTAGTCAAAACAAGATTTTAACGCTTTGAGGAGCTCAAATAACTTGTTTTTAGATCATTTGTATCATATCTTTTACTACGTAACTTTTCACCAAATTTCACAAACACTAAGAAAGTTTGTTTTTCGATTCAAAACAAGATTTTAGCGCTTTGAGGAGTTCAAATAACATGTTTTTAGATCATTTGTATCGTATCTTTTAATACATAACTTTTCACCAAATTTCACAAACACTAAGAAAGTTTGTTTTTCGATTCAAAACAAGATTTTAGCGCTTTGAGGAGTTCAAATAACGTGATTTTAGATTATTTGTATCGTATCTTTTACTACATAACTTTTCACCAAATTTCTCAAACACTAAGAAAGTTTGTTTTTCGATTCAAAACAAGATTTTAACGCTTTGAGGAGCTCACATATCGTGTTTTTAGATCATTTGTATCGTATCTTTTACTACATAACTTTTCACCAAATTTCACACACACTAAGAAAGTTTGTTTTTCGTTTGAAAACAAGATTTTAACGCTTTGAGTAGTTCAAATAACGTGTTTTTAGATCATTTGTATTGTATCTTTTACTACATAACTTTTCACCAAATTTCACAAACACTAAGAAAGTTTTTTTTTCTAGTCAAAACAAGATTTTAACGCTTTGAGGAGCTCAAATAACTTGTTTTTAGATCATTTGTATCGTATCTTTTACTACGTAACTTTTCACCAAATTTCACAAACACTAAGAAAGTTTGTTTTTCGATTCAAAACAAGAATTTAGCGCTTTGAGGAGTTCAAATAACATGTTTTTAGATCATTTGTATCGTATCTTTTAATACATAACTTTTCACCAAATTTCACAAACACTAAGAAAGTTTGTTTTCCGATTCAAAACAAGATTTTAATGCTTTTAGTAGTTCAAATAACGTGTTTATAGATCATTTGTATCGTATCATTTACTACATAACTTTTCACCAAATTTCACAAACACTAAGAAAGTATGTTTTTCGATTCAAAACAAGATTTTATCGCTTTCAGGAGCTCAAATAACTTGTTTTTAGATCATTTGTATCATATCTTTTACTACGTAACTTTTCACCAAATTTCACAAACACTAAGAAAGTTTGTTTTTCGATTCAAAACAAGATTTTAGCGCTTTGAGAAGTTCAAATAACATGTTTTTAGATCATTTGTATTGTATCTTTTACTACATAACTTTTCACCAAATTTCACAAACACTAAGAAACTTTGTTTTTCGATTCAAAACAAAATTTTAACGCTTTGAGTAGTTCAAATGACGTGTTTTTAGATCATTTGTATCGTATCTTTTACTACATAACTTTTCACCAAATTTTACAAACACAAAGAAAGTTTGTTTTTCGATTCAAAACAAACTTTTAACGCTTTGAGGAGTTCAAATAACGTGTTTTTAGATTATTTGTATCGTATCTTTTACTACATAACTTTTCACCAAATTTCTCAAACACTAAGAAAGTTTGTTTTTCGATTCAAAACAAGATTTTAACGCTTTGAGGAGCTCACATATCTTGTTTTTAGATCATTTGTATCGTATCTTTTACTACATAACTTTTCACCAAATTTCACACACACTAAGAAAGTTTGTTTTTCGTTTGAAAACAAGATTTCAACGCTTTGAGTAGTTCAAATAACGTGTTTTTAGATCATTTGTATCGTATCTTTTACTACATAACTTTTAACCAAATTTCACAAACACTAAGAAAGTTTTTTTCTAATCAAAACAAGATTTTAACGCTTTGAGGAGCTCAAATAACTTGTTTTTAGATCATTTGTATCGTATCTTTTACTACGTAACTTTTCACCAAATTTCACAAACACTAAGAAAGTTTGTTTTTCGATTCAAAACAAGATTTTAACGCTTTCAGGAGCTCAAATAACTTGTTTTTAGATCATTTGTATCGTATCTTTTAATACGTAACTTTTCACCGAATTTCACAAACACTAAGAAAGTTTGTTTTTCGATTCAAAACAAGATTTTAGCGCTTTGAGGAGTTCAAATAACATGTTTTTAGATCATTTGTATCGTATCTTTTACTACATAACTTTTCACCAAATTTCACAAACACTAAGAAAGTTTGTTTTTCGATTCAAAACAAGATTTTAATGCTTTTAGTAGTTCAAATAACCTGTTTATAGATCATTTGTATCGTATCATTTACTACATAACTTTTCACCAAATTCCACAAACACTAAGAAAGTTTGTTTTTCGATTCAAAACAAGATTTTAACGCTTTGAGGAGCTGAAATAACTTGTTTTTAGATCATTTGTATCATATCTTTTACTACGTAACTTTTCACCAAATTTCACAAACACTAAGAAAGTTTGTTTTTCGATTCAAAACAAGATTTTAGCGCTTTGAGGAGTTCAAATAACATGTTTTTAGATCATTTGTATCGTATCTTTTACTACATAACTTTTCACCAAATTTCACAAACACTAAGAAAGTTTGTTTTTCGATTCAAAACAAGATTTTAGCGCTTTGAGGAGTTCAAATAACGTGTTTTTAGATTATTTGTATCGTATCTTTTACTACATAACTTTTCACCAAATTTCTCAAACACTAAGAAAGTTTGTTTTTCGATTCAAAACAAGATTTTAACGCTTTGAGGAGCTCACATATCGTGTTTTTAGATCATTTGTATCGTATCTTTTACTACATAACTTTTCACCAAATTTCACACACACTAAGAAAGTTTGTTTTTCGTTTGAAAACAAGATTTTAACGCTTTGAGTAGTTCAAATAACGTGTTTTTAGATCATTTGTATCGTATCTTTTACTACATAACTTTTCACCAAATTTCACAAACACTAAGAAAGTTTTTTTCTAGTCAAAACAAGATTTTAACGCTTTGAGGAGCTCAAATAACTTGTTTTTAGATCATTTGTATCGTATCTTTTACTACGTAACTTTTCACCAAATTTCACAAACACTAAGAAAGTTTGTTTTTCGATTCAAAACAAGAATTTAGCGCTTTGAGGAGTTCAAATAACATGTTTTTAGATCATTTGTATCGTATCTTTTAATACATAACTTTTCACCAAATTTCACAAACACTAAGAAAGTTTGTTTTCCGATTCAAAACAAGATTTTAATGCTTTTAGTAGTTCAAATAACGTGTTTATAGATCATTTGTATCGTATCATTTACTACATAACTTTTCACCAAATTTCACAAACACTAAGAAAGTATGTTTTTCGATTCAAAACAAGATTTTAACGCTTTCAGGAGCTCAAATAACTTGTTTTTAGATCATTTGTATCATATCTTTTACTACGTAACTTTTCACCAAATTTCACAAACACTAAGAAAGTTTGTTTTTCGATTCAAAACAAGATTTTAGCGCTTTGAGAAGTTCAAATAACATGTTTTTAGATCATTTGTATTGTATCTTTTACTACATAACTTTTCACCAAATTTCACAAACACTAAGAAACTTTGTTTTTCGATTCAAAACAAAATTTTAACGCTTTGAGTAGTTCAAATGACGTGTTTTTAGATCATTTGTATCGTATCTTTTACTACATAACTTTTCACCAAATTTTACAAACACAAAGAAAGTTTGTTTTTCGATTCAAAACAAACTTTTAACGCTTTGAGGAGTTCAAATAACGTGTTTTTAGATTATTTGTATCGTATCTTTTACTACATAACTTTTCACCAAATTTCTCAAACACTAAGAAAGTTTGTTTTTCGATTCAAAACAAGATTTTAACTTTTTGAGGAGCTCACATATCGTGTTTTTAGATCATTTGTATCGTATCTTTTACTACATAACTTTTCACCAAATTTCACACACACTAAGAAAGTTTGTTTTTCGTTTGAAAACAAGATTTTAACGCTTTGAGTAGTTCAAATAACGTGTTTTTAGATCATTTGTATCGTATCTTTTACTACATAACTTTTAACCAAATTTCACAAACACTAAGAAAGTTTTTTTCTAGTCAAAACAAGATTTTAACGCTTTGAGGAGCTCAAATAACTTGTTTTTAGATCATTTGTATCGTATCTTTTACTACGTAACTTTTCACCAAATTTCACAAACACTAAGAAAGTTTGTTTTTCGATTCAAAACAAGATTTTAACGCTTTCAGGAGCTCAAATAACTTGTTTTTAGATCATTTGTATCGTATCTTTTAATACGTAACTTTTCACCGAATTTCACAAACACTAAGAAAGTTTGTTTTTCGATTCAAAACAAGATTTTAGCGCTTTGAGGAGTTCAAATAACATGTTTTTAGATCATTTGTATCGTATCTTTTACTACATAACTTTTCACCAAATTTCACAAACACTAAGAAAGTTTGTTTTTCGATTCAAAACAAGATTTTAATGCTTTTAGTAGTTCAAATAACGTGTTTATAGATCATTTGTATCGTATCATTTACTACATAACTTTTCACCAAATTTCACAAACACTAAGAAAGTTTGTTTTTCGATTCAAAACAAGATTTTAACGCTTTGAGGAGCTGAAATAACTTGTTTTTAGATCATTTGTATCATATCTTTTACTACGTAACTTTTCACCAAATTTCACAAACACTAAGAAAGTTTGTTTTTCGATTCAAAACAAGATTTTAGCGCTTTGAGGAGTTCAAATAACATGTTTTTAGATCATTTGTATCGTATCTTTTACTACATAACTTTTCACCAAATTTCACAAACACTAAGAAAGTTTGTTTTTCGATTCAAAACAAGATTTTAGCGCTTTGAGGAGTTCAAATAACGTGTTTTTAGATTATTTGTATCGTATCTTTTACTACATAACTTTTCACCAAATTTCTCAAACACTAAGAAAGTTTGTTTTTCGATTCAAAACAAGATTTTAACGCTTTGAGGAGCTCACATATCGTGTTTTTAGATCATTTGTATCGTATCTTTTACTACATAACTTTTCACCAAATTTCACACACACTAAGAAAGTTTGTTTTTCGTTTGAAAACAAGATTTTAACGCTTTGAGTAGTTCAAATAACGTGTTTTTAGATCATTTGTATCGTATCTTTTACTACATAACTTTTCACCAAATTTCACAAACACTAAGAAAGTTTTTTTCTAGTCAAAACAAGATTTTAACGTTTTGAGGAGCTCAAATAACTTGTTTTTAGATCATTTGTATCGTATCTTTTACTACGTAACTTTTCACCAAATTTCACAAACACTAAGAAAGTTTGTTTTTCGATTCAAAACAAGAATTTAGCGCTTTGAGGAGTTCAAATAACATGTTTTTAGATCATTTGTATCGTATCTTTTAATACATAACTTTTCACCAAATTTCACAAACACTAAGAAAGTTTGTTTTCCGATTCAAAACAAGATTTTAATGCTTTTAGTAGTTCAAATAACGTGTTTATAGATCATTTGTATCGTATCATTTACTACATAACTTTTCACCAAATTTCACAAACACTAAGAAAGTATGTTTTTCGATTCAAAACAAGATTTTAACGCTTTCAGGAGCTCAAATAACTTGTTTTTAGATCATTTGTATCATATCTTTTACTACGTAACTTTTCACCAAATTTCACAAACACTAAGAAAGTTTGTTTTTCGATTCAAAACAAGATTTTAGCGCTTTGAGAAGTTCAAATAACATGTTTTTAGATCATTTGTATTGTATCTTTTACTACATAACTTTTCACCAAATTTCACAAACACTAAGAAACTTTGTTTTTCGATTCAAAACAAAATTTTAACGCTTTGAGTAGTTCAAATGACGTGTTTTTAGATCATTTGTATCGTATCTTTTACTACATAACTTTTCACCAAATTTTACAAACACAAAGAAAGTTTGTTTTTCGATTCAAAACAAACTTTTAACGCTTTGAGGAGTTCAAATAACGTGTTTTTAGATTATTTGTATCGTATCTTTTACTACATAACTTTTCACCAAATTTCTCAAACACTAAGAAAGTTTGTTTTTCGATTCAAAACAAGATTTTAACGCTTTGAGGAGCTCACATATCGTGTTTTTAGATCATTTGTATCGTATCTTTTACTACATAACTTTTCACCAAATTTCACACACACTAAGAAAGTTTGTTTTTCGTTTGAAAACAAGATTTTAACGCTTTGAGTAGTTCAAATAACGTGTTTTTAGATCATTTGTATCGTATCTTTTACGACATAACTTTTAACCAAATTTCACAAACACTAAGAAAGTTTTTTTCTAGTCAAAACAAGATTTTAACGCTTTGAGGAGCTCAAATAACTTGTTTTTAGATCATTTGTATCGTATCTTTTACTACGTAACTTTTCACCAAATTTCACAAACACTAAGAAAGTTTGTTTTTCGATTCAAAACAAGATTTTAACGTTTTGAGGAGCTCAAATAACTTGTTTTTAGATCATTTGTATCGTATCTTTTAATACGTAACTTTTCACCGAATTTCACAAACACTAAGAAAGTTTGTTTTTCGATTCAAAACAAGATTTTAGCGCTTTGAGGAGTTCAAATAACATGTTTTTAGATCATTTGTATCGTATCTTTTACTACATAACTTTTCACCAAATTTCACAAACACTAAGAAAGTTTGTTTTTCGATTCAAAACAAGATTTTAATGCTTTTAGTAGTTCAAATAACGTGTTTATAGATCATTTGTATCGTATCATTTACTACATAACTTTTCACCAAATTTCACAAACACTAAGAAAGTTTGTTTTTCGATTCAAAACAAGATTTTAACGCTTTGAGGAGCTGAAATAACTTGTTTTTAGATCATTTGTATCATATCTTTTACTACGTAACTTTTCACCAAATTTCACAAACACTAAGAAAGTTTGTTTTTCGATTCAAAACAAGATTTTAGCGCTTTGAGGAGTTCAAATAACATGTTTTTAGATCATTTGTATCGTATCTTTTACTACATAACTTTTCACCAAATTTCACAAACACTAAGAAAGTTTGGTTTTTCGATTCAAAACAAAATTTTAACGCTTTGAGTAGTTCAAATGGCGTGTTTTTAGATCATTTGTATCGTATCTTTTACTGCATAACTTTTCACCAAATTTTTCAAACACAAAGAAAGTTTGTTTTTCGATTCAAAACAAACTTTTAACACTTTGAGGAGTTCAAATAACGTGTTTTTAGATCATTTTTATCGTATCTTTTACTACATAACTTTTCACCAAATTTCACAAACATTAATAAAGTTTGTT
Organism: Luzula sylvatica; assembly: GCA_946800325.1. Lineage (NCBI taxonomy): Eukaryota > Viridiplantae > Streptophyta > Magnoliopsida > Poales > Juncaceae > Luzula > Luzula sylvatica. The sequence goes on from OX326956.1 coordinate 23,737,723, forward strand.
TTTCCATTCAAAACAAGATTTTAACGCTTTGAGGAGTTCAAATAACGTGTTTTTAGATCATTTGTATCGGATCTTTTACTACATAACTTTTCACCAAATTTCACAAACACTAAGAAAGTTTGTTTTTCGATTCAAAACAAACTTTTAACGCTTTGAGGAGTTTAAATAACGTGTTTTTAGATCATTTGTATCGTATCTTTTACAACATAACTTTTCACCAAATTTCTCAAACACTAAGAAAGTTTGTTTTTCGATTCAAAACAAGATTTTAACGCTTTGAGGAGCTCACATATCGTGTTTTTAGATCATTTGTATCGTATATTTTACTACATAACTTTTCACCAAATTTCACAAACACTAAAAAAGTTCGTTTTTCGTTTGAAAACAAGATTTTAACGCTTTGAGTAGTTCAAATAACGTGTTTTTAGATCATTTGTATCGTATCGTTTACTACATAACTTTTCACCAAATTTCACAAACACTTAGAAAGTTTGTTTTTCTAGTCAAAACAAGATTTTAACGCTTTGAGGATCTCAAATAACTTGTTTTTAGGTCATTTGTATCGTATCTTTTACAACGTCACTTTTCACCAAATTTCACAAACACTAAGAAAGTTTGCTTTTCGATTCAAAACAAGATTTTAGCGCTTTGAGAAGTTCAAATAACATGTTTTTAGATCATTTGTATCGCATCTTTTACGACATAACTTTTCACCAAATTTCACAAACACTAAGAAAGTTTGTTTTTCGATTCAAAACAAGATTTTAACGCTTTGAGTAGTTCAAATAACGTGTTTATAGATCATTTGTATCGTATCATTTACTACATAACTTTTCACAAAATTTCACAAACACTAAGAAAGTTTGTTTTTAGATTCAAAACAAGATTTTAACGCGTTGAGGAGCTCAAATTACTTGTTTTTAGATCATTTGTATCATATCTTTTACTACGTAACTTTTCACCAAATTTCACAAACACTAAGAAAGTTTGTATTTCGATTCAAAACAAGATTTTAGTGCTTTGAGGAGTTCAAATAACGTGTTTTTAGATCATTTGTATCGTATCTTTTACCGCATAACTTTTCACCAAATTTCACAAACACTAAGAAAGTTTGTATTTCGATTCAAAACAAGATTTTAGTGCTTTGAGGAGTTCAAATAACGTGTTTTTAGATCATTTGTATCGTATCTTTTACTATATAACTTTTCACCAAATTTCACAAACACTAAGAAAGTTTGTTTTTCGATTCAAAACAAGATTTTTACGCTTTGATTTCCTCAAATAACGTGTTTTTAGATCATTTGTATCGTATCTTTTACTACATAACTTTTAACCAAATTTCACAAACACTAAGAAAGTTTGTTTTTCGATTCAAAACAAGATTTTAACGCTTTTAGTAGTTCAAATAACGTGTTTATAGATCATTTGGATCGTATCATTTACTACATAACTTTTCACCAAATTTCACAAACACTAAGAAAGTATGTTTTTCGATTCAAAACAAGATTTTAACGCTTTCAGGAGCTCAAATAACTTGTTTTTAGATCATTTGTATCATATCTTTTACTACGTAACTTTTCACCAAATTTCACAAACACTAAGAAAGTTTGTTTTTCGATTCAAAACAAAATTTTAGCGCTTTGAGGAGTTCAAATAACATGTTTTTAGATCATTTGTATCGTATCTTTTACTACATAACTTTTCTCCAAATTTCACAAACACTAAGAAAGTTTGTTTTTCGATTCAAAACAAGATTTTAATGCTTTTAGTAGTTCAAATAACGTGTTTATAGATCATTTGTATCGTATCATTTACTACATAACTTTTCACCAAATTTCACAAACACTAAGAAAGTTTGTTTTTCGATTCAAAACAAGATTTTAACGCTTTGAGGAGCTGAAATAACTTGTTTTTAGATCATTTGTATCATATCTTTTACTACGTAACTTTTCACCAAATTTCACAAACACTAAGAAAGTTTGTTTTCCGATTTAAAACAAGATTTTAGCGCTTTGAGGAGTTCAAATAACATGTTTTTAGATCATTTGTATCGTATCTTTTACTACATAACTTTTCACCAAATTTCACAAACACTAAGAAAGTTTGTTTTTCGATTCAAAACAAGATTTTTACGCTTTGATTTCCTCAAATAACGTGTTTTTAGATCATTTGTATCGTATCTTTTACTACATAACTTTTAACCAAATTTCACAAACACTAAGAAAGTTTGTTTTTCGATTCAAAACAAGATTTTAACGCTTTTAGTAGTTCAAATAACGTGTTTATAGATCATTTGTATCGTATCATTTACTACATAACTTTTCACCAAATTTCACAAACACTAAGAAAGTTTGTTTTTCGATTCAAAACAAGATTTTAACGCTTTGAGGAGCTGAAATAACTTGTTTTTAGATCATTTGTATCATATCTTTTACTACGTAACTTTTCACCAAATTTCACAAACACTAAGAAAGTTTGTTTTTCGATTCAAAACAAGATTTTAGCGCTTTGAGGAGTTCAAATAACATGTTTTTAGATCATTTGTATCGTATCTTTTACTACATAACTTTTCACCAAATTTCACAAACACTAAGAAAGTTTGGTTTTTCGATTCAAAACAAAATTTTAACGCTTTGAGTAGTTCAAATGACGTGTTTTTAGATCATTTGTATCATATCTTTTACTGCATAACTTTTCACCAAATTTTTCAAACACAAAGAAAGTTTGTTTTTCGATTCAAAACAAACTTTTAACACTTTGAGGAGTTCAAATAACGTGTTTTTAGATCATTTTTATCGTATCTTTTACTACATAACTTTTCACCAAATTTCACAAACATTAATAAAGTTTGTTTTTCCATTCAAAACAAGATTTTAACGCTTTCAGGAGTTCAAATAACGTGTTTTTAGATCATTTGTATCGGATCTTTTACAACATAACTTTTCACCAAATTTCTCAAACACTAAGAAAGTTTGTTTTTCGAATCAAAACAAGATTTTAACGCTTTGAGGAGTTCAAATAACGTGTTTTTAGATAATTTGTATCGTATCTTTTACTACATAACTTTTCACCAAATTTCACAAACACTATGAAAGTTTGTTTTTCGATTCAAAACAAACTTTTAACGCTTTGAGGAGTTTAAATAACGTGTTTTTAGATCATTTGTATCGTATCTTTTACTACATAACTTTTCACCAAATTTCTCAAACACTAAGAAAGTTTGTTTTTCGATTCAAAACAAGATTTTAACGCTTTGACGAGCTCACATATCGTGTTTTTAGATCATTTGTATCGTATATTTTACTACATAACTTTTCACCAAATTTCTCAAACACTAAGAAAGTTTGTTTTTCGAATCAAAACAAGATTTTAACGCTTTGAGGAGTTCAAATAACATGTTTTTAGATCATTTGTATCGTATCTTTTAATACATAACTTTTAACCAAATTTCACAAACACTAAGAAAGTTTGTTTTTCGTTTGAAAACAAGATTTTAACGCTTTGAGTAGTTCAAATAACGTGTTTTTAGATCATTTGTATCGTATCTTTTACTACATAACTTTTCACCAAATTTCACAAACACTAAGAAAGTTTTTTTCTAGTCAAAACAAGATTTTAACGCTTTGAGGAGCTCAAATAACTTGTTTTTAGATCATTTGTATCGTATCTTTTACTACGTAACTTTTCACCAAATTTCACAAACACTAAGAAAGTTTGTTTTTCGATTCAAAACAAGATTTTAGCGCTTTGAGGAGTTCAAATAACATGTTTTTAGATCATTTGTATCGTATCTTTTAATACATAACTTTTCACCAAATTTCACAAACACTAAGAAAGTTTGTTTTTCGATTCAAAACAAGATTTTAGCGCTTTGAGGAGTTCAAATAACGTGTTTTTAGATTATTTGTATCGTATCTTTTACTACATAACTTTTCACCAAATTTCTCAAACACTAAGAAAGTTTGTTGTTCGATTCAAAACAAGATTTTAACGCTTTGAGGAGCTCACATATCGTGTTTTTAGATCATTTGTATCGTATCTTTTACTACATAACTTTTTACCAAATTTCACACACACTAAGAAAGTTTGTTTTTCGTTTCAAAACAAGATTTTAACGCTTTGAGTAGTTCAAATAACGTGTTTTTAGATCATTTGTATCGTATCTTTTACTACATAACTTTTCACCAAATTTCACAAACACTAAGAAAGTTTTTTTCTAGTCAAAACAAGATTTTAACGCTTTGAGGAGCTCAAATAACTTGTTTTTAGATCATTTGTATCATATCTTTTACTACGTAACTTTTCACCAAATTTCCCAAACACTAAGAAAGTTTGTTTTTCGATTCAAAACAAGATTTTAGCGCTTTGAGGAGTTCAAATAACATGTTTTTAGATCATTTGTATCGTATCTTTTAATACATAACTTTTCACCAAATTTCACAAACACTAAGAAAGTTTGTTTTCCGATTCAAAACAAGATTTTAATGCTTTTAGTAGTTCAAATAACGTGTTTATAGATCATTTGTATCGTATCATTTACTACATAACTTTTCACCAAATTTCACAAACACTAAGAAACTATGTTTTTCGATTCAAAACAAGATTTTAACGCTTTCAGGAGCTCAAATAACTTGTTTTTAGATCATTTGTATCATATCTTTTCCTACGTAACTTTTCACCAAATTTCACAAACACTAAGAAAGTTTGTTTTTCGATTCAAAACAAGATTTTAGCGCTTTGAGAAGTTCAAATAACATGTTTTTAGATCATTTGTATCGTATCTTTTACTACATAACTTTTCACCAAATTTCACAAACACTAAGAAACTTTGTTTTTCGATTCAAAACAAAATTTTAACGCTTTGAGTAGTTCAAATGACGTGTTTTTAGATCATTTGTATCGTATCTTTTACTACATAACTTTTCACCAAATTTTACAAACACAAAGAAAGTTTGTTTTTCGATTCAAAACAAACTTTTAACGCTTTGAGGAGTTCAAATAACGTGTTTTTAGATTATTTGTATCGTATCTTTTACTACATAACTTTTCACCAAATTTCTCAAACACTAAGCAAGTTTGTTTTTCGATTCAAAACAAGATTTTAACGCTTTGAGGAGCTCACATATGGTGTTTTTAGATCATTTGTATCGTATCTTTTACTACATAACTTTTCACCAAATTTCACACACACTAAGAAAGTTTGTTTTTCGTTTGAAAACAAGATTTTAACGCTTTGAGTAGTTCAAATAACGTGTTTTTAGATCATTTGTATCGTATCTTTTACTACATAACTTTTAACCAAATTTCACAAACACTAAGAAATTTTTTTCTAGTCAAAACAAGATTTTAACGCTTTGAGGAGCTCAAATAACTTGTTTTTAGATCATTTGTATCGTATCTTTTACTACGTAACTTTTCACCAAATTTCACAAACACTAAGAAAGTTTGTTTTTCGATTCAAAACAAGATTTTAACGCTTTCAGGAGCTCAAATAACTTGTTTTTAGATCATTTGTATCGTATCTTTTAATACGTAACTTTTCACCGAATTTCACAAACACTAAGAAAGTTTGTTTTTCGATTCAAAACAAGATTTTAGCGCTTTGAGGAGTTCAAATAACATGTTTTTAGATCATTTGTATCGTATCTTTTACTACATAACTTTTCACCAAATTTCACAAACACTAAGAAAGTTTGTTTTTCGATTCAAAACAAGATTTTAATGCTTTTAGTAGTTCAAATAACGTGTTTATAGATCATTTGTATCGTATCATTTACTACATAACTTTTCACCAAATTTCGCAAACACTAAGAAAGTTTGTTTTTCGATTCAAAACAAGATTTTAACGCTTTGAGGAGCTGAAATAACTTGTTTTTAGATCATTTGTATCATATCTTTTACTACGTAACTTTTCACCAAATTTCACAAACACTAAGAAAGTTTGTTTTTCGATTCAAAACAAGATTTTAGCGCTTTGAGGAGTTCAAATAACATGTTTTTAGATCATTTGTATCGTATCTTTTACTACATAACTTTTCACCAAATTTCACAAACACTAAGAAAGTTTGGTTTTTCGATTCAAAACAAAATTTTAACGCTTTGAGTAGTTCAAATGACGTGTTTTTAGATCATTTGTATCGTATCTTTTACTGCATAACTTTTCACCAAATTTTTCAAACACAAAGAAAGTTTGTTTTTCGATTCAAAACAAACTTTTAACACTTTGAGGAGTTCAAATAACGTGTTTTTAGATCATTTTTATCGTATCTTTTACTACATAACTTTTCACCAAATTTCACAAACATTAATAAAGTTTGTTTTTCCATTCAAAACAAGATTTTAACGCTTTGAGGAGTTCAAATAACGTGTTTTTAGATCATTTGTATCGGATCTTTTACTACATAACTTTTCACCAAATTTCACAAACACTAACAAAGTTTGTTTTTCGATTCAAAACAAACTTTTAACGCTTTGAGGAGTTTAAATAACGTGTTTTTAGATCATTTGTATCGTATCTTTTACAACATAACTTTTCACCAAATTTCTCAAACACTAAGAAAGTTTGTTTTTCGATTCAAAACAAGATTTTAACGCTTTGAGGAGCTCACATATCGTGTTTTTAGATCATTTGTATCGTATATTTTACTACATAACTTTTCACCAAATTTCACAAACACTAAAAAAGTTCGTTTTTCGTTTGAAAACAAGATTTTAACGCTTTGAGTAGTTCAAATAACGTGTTTTTAGATCATTTGTATCGTATCGTTTACTACATAACTTTTCACCAAATTTCACAAACACTTAGAAAGTTTGTTTTTCTAGTCAAAACAAGATTTTAACGCTTTGAGGATCTCAAATAACTTGTTTTTAGGTCATTTGTATCGTATCTTTTACAACGTCACTTTTCACCAAATTTCACAAACACTAAGAAAGTTTGCTTTTCGATTCAAAACAAGATTTTAGCGCTTTGAGAAGTTCAAATAACATGTTTTTAGATCATTTGTATCGGATCTTTTACTACATAACTTTTCACCAAATTTCACAAACACTAACAAAGTTTGTTTTTCGATTCAAAACAAACTTTTAACGCTTTGAGGAGTTTAAATAACGTGTTTTTAGATCATTTGTATCGTATCTTTTACAACATAACTTTTCACCAAATTTCTCAAACACTAAGAAAGTTTGTTTTTCGATTCAAAACAAGATTTTAACGCTTTGAGGAGCTCACATATCGTGTTTTTAGATCATTTGTATCGTATATTTTACTACATAACTTTTCACCAAATTTCACAAACACTAAAAAAGTTCGTTTTTCGTTTGAAAACAAGATTTTAACGCTTTGAGTAGTTCAAATAACGTGTTTTTAGATCATTTGTATCGTATCGTTTACTACATAACTTTTCACCAAATTTCACAAACACTAAGAAAGTTTGTTTTTCGATTCAAAACAAGATTTTAACGCTTTGAGTAGTTCAAATAACGTGTTTATAGATCATTTGTATCGTATCATTTACTACATAACTTTTCACAAAATTTCACAAACACTAAGAAAGTTTGTTTTTAGATTCAAAACAAGATTTTAACGCTTTGAGGAGCTCAAATTACTTGTTTTTAGATAATTTGTATCATATCTTTTACTACGTAACTTTTCACCAAATTTCACAAACACTAAGAAAGTTTGTATTTCGATTCAAAACAAGATTTTAGTGCTTTGAGGAGTTCAAATAACGTGTTTTTAGATCATTTGTATCGTATCTTTTACCGCATAACTTTTCACCAAATTTCACAAACACTAAGAAAGTTTGTATTTCGATTCAAAACAAGATTTTAGTGCTTTGAGGAGTTCAAATAACGTGTTTTTAGATCATTTGTATCGTATCTTTTACTATATAACTTTTCACCAAATTTCACAAACACTAAGAAAGTTTGTTTTTCGATTCAAAACAAGATTTTTACGCTTTGATTTCTTCAAATAACGTGTTTTTAGATCATTTGTATCGTATCTTTTACTACATAACTTTTAACCAAATTTCACAAACACTAAGAAAGTTTGTTTTTCGATTCAAAACAAGATTTTAACGCTTTTAGTAGTTCAAATAACGTGTTTATAGATCATTTGTATCGTATCATTTACTACATAACTTTTCACCAAATTTCACAAACACTAAGAAAGTATGTTTTTCGATTCAAAACAAGATTTTAACGCTTTCAGGAGCTCAAATAACTTGTTTTTAGATCATTTGTATCATATCTTTTACTACGTAACTTTTCACCAAATTTCACAAACACTAAGAAAGTTTGTTTTTCGATTCAAAACAAGATTTTAGCGCTTTGAGGAGTTCAAATAACATGTTTTTAGATCATTTGTATCGTATCTTTTACTACATAACTTTTCTCCAAATTTCACAAACACTAAGAAAGTTTGTTTTTCGATTCAAAACAAGATTTTAATGCTTTTAGTAGTTCAAATAACGTGTTTATAGATCATTTGTATCGTATCATTTACTACATAACTTTTCACCAAATTTCACAAACACTAAGAAAGTTTGTTTTTCGATTCAAAACAAGATTTTAACGCTTTGAGGAGCTGAAATAACTTGTTTTTAGATCATTTGTATCATATCTTTTACTACGTAACTTTTCACCAAATTTCACAAACACTAAGAAAGTTTGTTTTTCGATTCAAAACAAGATTTTAGCGCTTTGAGGAGTTCAAATAACATGTTTTTAGATCATTTGTATCGTATCTTTTACTACATAACTTTTCACCAAATTTCACAAACACTAAGAAAGTTTGGTTTTTCGATTCAAAACAAAATTTTAACGCTTTGAGTAGTTCAAATGACGTGTTTTTAGATCATTAGTATCGTATCTTTTACTGCATAACTTTTCACCAAATTTTTCAAACACAAAGAAAGTTTGTTTTTCGATTCAAAAAAAACTTTTAACACTTTGAGGAGTTCAAATAACGTGTTTTTAGATCATTTTTATCGTATCTTTTACTACATAACTTTTCACCAAATTTCACAAACATTAATAAAGTTTGTTTTTCCATTCAAAACAAGATTTTAACGCTTTCAGGAGTTCAAATAACGTGTTTTTAGATCATTTGTATCGGATCTTTTACAACATAACTTTTCACCAAATTTCTCAAACACTAAGAAAGTTTGTTTTTCGAATCAAAACAAGATTTTAACGCTTTGAGGAGTTCAAATAACGTGTTTTTAGATCATTTGTATCGTATCTTTTACTACATAACTTTTCACCAAATTTCACAAACACTATGAAAGTTTGTTTTTCGATTCAAAACAAACTTTTAACGCTTTGAGGAGTTTAAATAACGTTTTTTTAGATCATTTGTATCGTATCTTTTACTACATAACTTTTCACCAAATTTCTCAAACACTAAGAAAGTTTGTTTTTCGATTCAAAACAAGATTTTAACGCTTTGACGAGCTCACATATCGTGTTTTTAGATCATTTGTATCGTATATTTTACTACATAACTTTTCACCAAATTTCACAAACACTAAAAAAGTTCGTTTTTCGTTTGAAAACAAGATTTTAACGCTTTGAGTAGTTCAAATAACGTGTTTTTAGATCATTTGTATCGTATCTTTTACTACATAACTTTTCACCAAATTTCACAAACACTTAGAAAGTTTGTTTTTCTAGTCAAAACAAGATTTTAACGATTTGAGGAGCTCAAATAACTTGTTTTTAGATCATTTGTATCGTATCTTTTACTACGTAAATTTTCACCAAATTTCACAAACACTAAGAAAGTATGTTTTTCGATTCAAAACAAGATTTTAACGCTTTCAGGAGCTCAAATAACTTGTTTTTAGATCATTTGTATCTTATCTTTTACTACGTAACTTTTCACCAAATTTCACAAACACTAAGAAAGTTTGTTTTTCGTTTGAAAACAAGATTTTATCGCTTTGAGTAGTTCAAATAACGTGTTTTTAGATCATTTGTATCGTATCTTTTACTACATAACTTTTAACCAAATTTCACAAACACTAAGAAAGTTTTTTTCTAGTCAAAACAAGATTTTAACGCTTTGAGGAGCTCAAATAACTTGTTTTTAGATCATTTGTATCGTATCTTTTACTACGTAACTTTTCACCAAATTTCACAAACACTAAGAAAGTTTGTTTTTCGATTCAAAACAAGATTTTAACGCTTTCAGGAGCTCAAATAACTTGTTTTTAGATCATTTGTATCGTATCTTTTAATACGTAACTTTTCACCGAATTTCACAAACACTAAGAAAGTTTGTTTTTCGATTCAAAACAAGATTTTAGCGCTTTGAGGAGTTCAAATGACATGTTTTTAGATCATTTGTATCGTATCTTTTACTACATAACTTTTCACCAAATTTCACAAACACTAAGAAAGTTTGGTTTTTCGATTCAAAACAAAATTTTAACGCTTTGAGTAGTTCAAATGACGTGTTTTTAGATCATTTGTATCGTATCTTTTACTGCATAACTTTTCACCAAATTTTTCAAACACAAAGAAAGTTTGTTTTTCGATTCAAAACAAACTTTTAACACTTTGAGGAGGTAAAATAACGTGTTTTTAGATCATTTTTATCGTATCTTTTACTACATAACTTTTCACCAAATTTCACAAACATTAATAAAGTTTGTTTTTCCATTCAAAACAAGATTTTAACGCTTTGAGGAGTTCAAATAACGTGTTTTTAGATCATTTGTATCGGATCTTTTACTACATAACTTTTCACCAAATTTCACAAACACTAAGAAAGTTTGTTTTTCAATTCAAAACAAACTTTTAACGCTTTGAGGAGTTTAAATAACGTGTTTTTAGATCATTTGTATCGTATCTTTTACTACATAACTTTTCACCAAATTTCTCAAACACTAAGAAAGTTTGTTTTTCGATTCAAAACAAGATTTTAACGCTTTGAGGACCTCACATATCGTGTTTTTAGATCATTTGTATCGTATATTTTACTACATAACTTTTCACCAAATTTCACAAACACTAAAAAAGTTCGTTTTTCGTTTGAAAACAAGATTTTAACGCTTTGAGTAGTTCAAATAACGTGTTTTTAGATCATTTGTATCGTATCTTTTACTACATAACTTTTCACCAAATTTCTCAAACACTTAGAAAGTTTGTTTTTCTAGTCAAAACATGATTTTAACGCTTTGAGGATCTCAAATAACATGTTTTTAGGTCATTTGTATCGTATCTTTTACAACGTCACTTTTCACCAAATTTCACAAACACTAAGAAAGTTTGCTTTTCGATTCAAAACAAGATTTTAGCGCTTTGAGAAGTTCAAATAACATGTTTTTAGATCATTTGTATCGTATCTTTTACGACATAACTTTTCACCAAATTTCACAAACACTAAGAAAGTTTGTTTTTCGATTCAAAACAAGATTTTAACGCTTTGAGTAGTTCAAATAACGTGTTTATAGATCATTTGTATCGTATCATTTACTACATAACTTTTCACAAAATTTCACAAACACTAAGAAACTTTGTTTTTCGATTCAAAACAAGATTTTAACGCTTTGAGGAGCTCAAATTACTTGTTTTTAGATCATTTGTATCATATCTTTTACTACGTAACTTTTCACCAAATTTCACAAACACTAAGAAAGTTTGTATTTCGATTCAAAACAAGATTTTAGTGCTTTGAGGAGTTCAAATAACGTGTTTTTAGATCATTTGTATCGTATCTTTTACCGCATAACTTTTCACCAAATTTCACAAACACTAAGAAAGTTTGTATTTCGATTCAAAACAAGATTTTAGTGCTTTGAGGAGTTCAAATAACGTGTTTTTAGATCATTTGTATCGTATCTTTTACTATATAACTTTTCACCAAATTTCACAAACACTAAGAAAGTTTGTTTTTCGATTCAAAACAAGATTTTTACGCTTTGATTTCTTCAAATAACGTGTTTTTAGATCATTTGTATCGTATCTTTTACTACATAACTTTTAACCAAATTTCACAAACACTAAGAAAGTTTGTTTTTCGATTCAAAACAAGATTTTAACGCTTTTAGTAGTTCAAATAACGTGTTTATAGATCATTTGTATCGTATCATTTACTACATAACTTTTCACCAAATTTCACAAACACTAAGAAAGTATGTTTTTCGATTCAAAACAAGATTTTAACGCTTTCAGGAGCTCAAATAACTTGTTTTTAGATCATTTGTATCATATATTTTACTACGTAACTTTTCACCAAATTTCACAAACACTAAGAAAGTTTGTTTTTCGATTCAAAACAAGATTTTAGCGCTTTGAGGAGTTCAAATAACATGTTTTTAGATCATTTGTATCGTATCTTTTACTACATAACTTTTCACCAAATTTCACAAACACTAAGAAAGTTTGTTTTTCGATTCAAAACAAGATTTTAATGCTTTTAGTAGTTCAAATAACGTGTTTATAGATCATTTGTATCGTATCATTTACTACATAACTTTTCACCAAATTTCACAAACACTAAGAAAGTTTGTTTTTCGATTCAAAACAAGATTTTAACGCTTTGAGGAGCTGAAATAACTTGTTTTTAGATCATTTGTATCATATCTTTTACTACGTAACTTTTCACCAAATTTCACAAACACTAAGAAAGTTTGTTTTTCGATTCAAAACAAGATTTTAGCGCTTTGAGGAGTTCAAATAACATGTTTTTAGATCATTTGTATCGTATCTTTTACTACATAACTTTTCACCAAATTTCACAAACACTAAGAAAGTTTGGTTTTTCGATTCAAAACAAAATTTTAACGCTTTGAGTAGTTCAAATGACGTGTTTTTAGATCATTTGTATCATATCTTTTACTGCATAACTTTTCACCAAATTTTTCAAACACAAAGAAAGTTTGTTTTTCGATTCAAAACAAACTTTTAACACTTTGAGGAGTTCAAATAACGTGTTTTTAGATCATTTTTATCGTATCTTTTACTACATAACTTTTCACCAAATTTCACAAACATTAATAAAGTTTGTTTTTCCATTCAAAACAAGATTTTAACGCTTTCAGGAGTTCAAATAACGTGTTTTTAGATCATTTGTATCGGATCTTTTACAACATAACTTTTCACCAAATTTCTCAAACACTAAGAAAGTTTGTTTTTCGAATCAAAACAAGATTTTAACGCTTTGAGGAGTTCAAATAACGTGTTTTTAGATAATTTGTATCGTATCTTTTACTACATAACTTTTCACCAAATTTCACAAACACTGTGAAAGTTTGTTTTTCGATTCAAAACAAACTTTTAACGCTTAGAGGAGTTTAAATAACGTGTTTTTAGATCATTTGTATCGTATCTTTTACTACATAACTTTTCACCAAATTTCTCAAACACTAAGAAAGTTTGTTTTTCGATTCAAAACAAGATTTTAACGCTTTGACGAGCTCACATATCGTGTTTTTAGATCATTTGTATCGTATATTTTACTACATAACTTTTCACCAAATTTCTCAAACACTAAGAAAGTTTGTTTTTCGAATCAAAACAAGATTTTAACGCTTTGAGTAGTTCAAATAACGTGTTTTTAGATCATTTGTATCGTATCTTTTACTACATAACTTTTCACCAAATTTCACAAACACTAAGAAAGTTTTTTTCTAGTCAAAACAAGATTTTAACGCTTTGAGGAGCTCAAATAACTTGTTTTTAGATCATTTGTATCGTATCTTTTACTACGTAACTTTTCACCAAATTTCACAAAAACTAAGAAAGTTTGTTTTTCGATTCAAAACAAGATTTTAGCACTTTGAGGAGTTCAAATAACACGTTTTTAGATCATTTGTATCGTATCTTTTAATACATAACTTTTCACCAAATTTCACAAACACTAAGAAAGTTTGTTTTTCGATTCAAAACAAGATTTTAGCGCTTTGAGGAGTTCAAATAACGTGTTTTTAGATTATTTGTATCGTATCTTTTACTACATAAGTTTTCACCAAATTTCTCAAACACTAAGAAAGTTTGTTTTTCGATTCAAAACAAGATTTTAACGCTTTGAGGAGCTCACATATCGTGTTTTTAGATCATTTGTATCGTATCTTTTACTACATAACTTTTTACCAAATTTCACACACACTAAGAAAGTTTGTTTTTCGTTTCAAAACAAGATTTTAACGCTTTGAGTAGTTCAAATAACGTGTTTTTAGATCATTTGTATCGTATCTTTTACTACATAACTTTTCACCAAATTTCACAAACACTAAGAAAGTTTTTTTCTAGTCAAAACAAGATTTTAACGCTTTGAGGAGCTCAAATAACTTGTTTTTAGATCATTTGTATCGTATCTTTTACTACGTAACTTTTCACCAAATTTCACAAACACTAAGAAAGTTTGTTTTTCGATTCAAAACAAGATTTAAGCGCTTTGAGGAGTTCAAATAACATGTTTTTAGATCATTTGTATCGTATCTTTTAATACATAACTTTTCACCAAATTTCACAAACACTAAGAAAGTTTGTTTTCCGATTCAAAACAAGATTTTAATGCTTTTAGTTGTTCAAATAACGTGTTTATAGATCATTTGTATCGTATCATTTACTACATAACTTTTCACCAAATTTCACAAACACTAAGAAAGTATGTTTTTCGATTCAAAACAAGATTTTAACGCTTTCAGGAGCTCAAATAACTTGTTTTTAGATCATTTGTATCATATCTTTTACTACGTAACTTTTCACCAAATTTCACAAACACTAAGAAAGTTTGTTTTTCGATTCAAAACAAGATTTTAGCGCTTTGAGAAGTTCAAATAACATGTTTTTAGATCATTTGTATCGTATCTTTTACTACATAACTTTTCACCAAATTTCACAAACACTAAGAAACTTTGTTTTTCGATTCAAAACAAAATTTTAACGCTTTGAGTAGTTCAAATGACGTGTTTTTAGATCATTTGTATCGTATCTTTTACTACATAACTTTTCACCAAATTTTACAAACACAAAGAAAGTTTGTTTTTCGATTCAAAACAAACTTTTAACGCTTTGAGGAGTTCAAATAACGTGTTTTTAGATTATTTGTATCGTATCTTTTACTACATAACTTTTCACCAAATTTCTCAAACACTAAGAAAGTTTGTTTTTCGATTCAAAACAAGATTTTAACGCTTTGAGGAGCTCACATATCGTGTTTTTAGATCATTTGTATCGTATCTTTTACTACATAACTTTTCACCAAATTTCACACACACTAAGAAAGTTTGTTTTTCGTTTGAAAACTAGATTTTAACGCTTTGAGTAGTTCAAATAACGTGTTTTTAGATCATTTGTATCGTATCTTTTACTACATAACTTTTAACCAAATTTCACAAACACTAAGAAAGTTTGTTTTTCGATTCAAAACAAGATTTTAACGCTTTCAGGAGCTCAAATAACTTGTTTTTAGATCATTTGTATCGTATCTTTTAATACGTAACTCTTCACCAAATTTCACAAACACTAAGAAAGTTTGTTTTTCGATTCAAAACAAGATTTTAGCGCTTTGAGGAGTTCAAATAACATATTTTTAGATCATTTGTATCGTATCTTTTACTACATAACTTTTCACCAAATTTCACAAACACTAAGAAAGTTTGTTTTTCGATTCAAAACAAGATTTTAACGCTTTGAGGAGCTGAAATAACTTGTTTTTAGATCATTTGTATCATATCTTTTACTACGTAACTTTTCACCAAATTTCACAAACACTAAGAAAGTTTTTTTTTCGATTCAAAACAAGATTTTAGCGCTTTGAGGAGTTCAAATAACATGTTTTTAGATCATTTGTATCGTATCTTTTACTACATAACTTTTCACCAAATTTCACAAACACTAAGAAAGTTTGGTTTTTCGATTCAAAACAAAAATTTAACGCTTTGAGTAGTTCAAATGACGTGTTTTTAGATCATTTGTATCGTATCTTTTACTGCATAACTTTTCACCAAATTTTTCAAACACAAAGAAAGTTTGTTTTTCGATTCAAAACAAACTTTTAACACTTTGAGGAGTTCAAATAACGTGTTTTTAGATCATTTTTATCGTATCTTTTACTACATAACTTATCACCAAATTTCACAAACATTAATAAAGTTTGTTTTTCCATTCAAAACAAGATTTTAACGCTTTGAGGAGTTGAAATAACGTGTTTTTAGATCATTTGTATCGGATCTTTTACTACATAACTTTTCACCAAATTTCACACACACTAAGAAAGTTTGTTTTTCGATTCAAAACAAACTTTTAACGCTTTGAGGAGTTTAAATAACGTGTTTTTAGATCATTTGTATCGTATCTTTTACTACATAACTTTTCACCAAATTTCTCAAACACTAAGAAAGTTTGTTTTTCGATTCAAAACAAGATTTTAACGCTTTGAGGAGCTCACATATCGTGTTTTTAGATCATTTGTATCGTATATTTTACTACATAACTTTTCACCAAATTTCACAAACACTAAAAAAGTTCGTTTTTCGTTTGAAAACAAGATTTTAACGCTTTGAGTAGTTCAAATAACGTGTTTTTAGATCATTTGTATCGTATCTTTTACTACATAACTTTTCACCAAATTTCACAAACACTTAGAAAGTTTGTTTTTCAAGCCAAAACAAGATTTTAACGCTTTGAGGATCTCAAATAACTTGTTTTTAGGTCATTTGTATCGTATCTTTTACAACGTAACTTTTCACCAAATTTCACAAACACTAAGAAAGTTTGCTTTTCGATTCAAAACAAGATTTTAGCGCTTTGAGAAGTTCAAATAACATGTTTTTAGATCATTTGTATCGTATCTTTTACGACATAACTTTTCACCAAATTTCACAAACACTAAGAAAGTTTGTTTTTCGATTCAAAACAAGATTTTAACGCTTTGAGTAGTTCAAATAACGTGTTTATAGATCATTTGTATCGTATCATTTACTACATAACTTTTCACAAAATTTCACAAACACTAAGAAAGTTTGTTTTTCGATTCAAAACAAGATTTTAACGCTTTGAGGAGCTCAAATTACTTGTTTTTAGATCATTTGTATCATATCTTTTACTACGTAACTTTTCACCAAATTTCACAAACACTAAGAAAGTTTGTATTTCGATTCAAAACAAGATTTTAGTGCTTTGAGGAGTTCAAATAACGTGTTTTTAGATCATTTGTATCGTATCTTTTACCGCATAACTTTTCACCAAATTTCACAAACACTAAGAAAGTTTGTATTTCGATTCAAAACAAGATTTTAGTGCTTTGAGGAGTTCAAATAACGTGTTTTTAGATCATTTGTATCGTATCTTTTACTATATAACTTTTCACCAAATTTCACAAACACTAAGAAAGTTTGTTTTTCGATTCAAAACAAGATTTTTACGCTTTGATTTCTTCAAATAACGTGTTTTTAGATCATTTGTATCGTATCTTTTACTACATAACTTTTAACCAAATTTCACAAACACTAAGAAAGTTTGTTTTTCGATTCAAAACAAGATTTTAACGCTTTTAGTAGTTCAAATAACGTGTTTATAGATCATTTGTATCGTATCATTTACTACATAACTTTTCACCAAATTTCACAAACACTAAGAAAGTATGTTTTTCGATTCAAAACAAGATTTTAACGCTTTCAGGAGCTCAAATAACTTGTTTTTAGATCATTTGTATCATATCTTTTACTACGTAACTTTTCACCAAATTTCACAAACACTAAGAAAGTTTGTATTTCGATTCAAAACAAGATTTTAACACATTGAGGAGTTCAAATTACATGTTTTTAGATCATTTGTATCTTACTACATAACTTTTCACCAAATTTCACAAACACTAAGAAAGTTTGTTTTTCGATTCAAAACAAGATTTTAACGCTTTGAGGAGCTCAAATAACTTGTTTTTAGATCATTTGTATCGTATCTTTTACTACGTAACGTTTCACCAAATTTCACAAACACTAAGAAAGTTTGTTTTTCGATTCAATTCAAGATTTTAGCGTTTTGAGGAGCTCAAATTACTTGTTTGTAGATCATTTGTATCATATCTTTAACTACGTAACTTTTCACCAAATTTCACAAACACTAAGAAAGTTTGTTTTTCGATTCAAAACAAGATTTTAGAGCTTTGAGGAGTTCAAATAACGTGTTTTTAGATCATTTGTATCGTATCTTTTACTACATAACTTTTCACCAAATTTCACAAACACTAAGAAAGTTTGGTTTTTCGATTCAAAACAAAATTTTAACGCTTTGAGTAGTTCAAATGACGTGTTTTTAGATCATTTGTATCTTATCTTTAACTACGTAACTTTTCACCAAATTTCACAAACACTAAGAAAGTTTGTTTTTCGATTCAAAACAAGATTTTAGTGCTTTGAGGAGTTCAAATAACGTGTTTTTAGATCATTTGTATTGTATCTTTTACTATATAACTTTTCACCAAATTTCACAAACACTAAGAAAGTTAGTTTTTCGATTCAAAACAAGATTTTTACGCTTTGATTTCTTCAAATAACGTGTTTTTAGATCATTTGTATCGTATCTTTTACTACATAACTGTTAACCAAATTTCACAAACACTAAGAAAGTTTGTTTTTCGATTCAAAACAAGATTTTAACGCTTTGAGTAGTTCAAATAACGTGTTTATAGATCATTTGTATCTTACTACATAACTTTTCACCAAATTTCACAAACACTAAGAAAGTTTGTTTTTCGATTCAAAACAAGATTTTAACGCTTTGAGGAGCTCAAATAACTTGTTTTTAGATCATTTGTATCGTATCTTTTACTACGTAACGTTTCACCAAATTTCACAAACACTAAGAAAGTTTGTTTTTCGATTCAATTCAAGATTTTAGCGTTTTGAGGAGCTCAAATTACTTGTTTGTAGATCATTTGTATCATATCTTTAACTACGTAACTTTTCACCAAATTTCACAAACACTAAGAAAGTTTGTTTTTCGATTCAAAACAAGATTTTAGAGCTTTGAGGAGTTCAAATAACGTGTTTTTAGATCATTTGTATCATATCTTTAACTACGTAACTTTTCACCAAATTTCACAAACACTAAGAAAGTTTGTTTTTCGATTCAAAACAAGATTTTAACGCTTTGAGGAGTTCAAATAACGTGTTTTTAGATCATTTGTATCGTATCTTTTACTACATAACTTTTCACCAAATTTCACAAACACTAAGAAAGTTAGTTTTTCGATTCAAAACAAGATTTTTACGCTTTGATTTCTTCAAATAACGTGTTTTTAGATCATTTGTATCGTATCTTTTACTACATAACTTTTAACCAAATTTCACAAACACTAAGAAAGTTTGTTTTTCGATTCAAAACAAGATTTTAACGCTTTGAGTAGTTCAAATAACGTGTTTAAAGATCATGTGTATCGTATCATTTACTACATAACTTTTCACCAAATTTCACAAACACTAAGAAAGTTTGTTTTTCGATTCAAAACAAGATTTTAACACTTTGAGGAGTTCAAATTACATGTTTTTAGATCATTTGTATCATATCTTTTACTACGTAAGTTTTCACCAAATTTCACAAACACTAAGAAAGTTTGTTTTTCAATTCAAAACAAGATTTTAGTGCTTTGAGGAGTTCAAATAACGTGTTTTTAGATCATTTGTATCGTATCTTTTACTATATAACTTTTCACCAAATTTCACAAACACTAAGAAAGTTAGTTTTTCGATTCAAAACAAGATTTTTACGCTTTGATTTCTTCAAATAACGTGTTTTTAGATCATTTGTATCGTATCTTTTACTACATAACTGTTAACCAAATTTCACAAACACTAAGAAAGTTTGTTTTTCGATTCAAAACAAGATTTTAACGCTTTGAGTAGTTCAAATAACGTGTTTATAGATCATTTGTATCTTACTACATAACTTTTCACCAAATTTCACAAACACTAAGAAAGTTTGTTTTTCGATTCAAAACAAGATTTTAACGCTTTGAGGAGCTCAAATAACTTGTTTTTAGATCATTTGTATCGTATCTTTTACTACGTAACGTTTCACCAAATTTCACAAACACTAAGAAAGTTTGTTTTTCGATTCAATTCAAGATTTTAGCGTTTTGAGGAGCTCAAATTACTTGTTTGTAGATCATTTGTATCATATCTTTAACTACGTAACTTTTCACCAAATTTCACAAACACTAAGAAAGTTTGTTTTTCGATTCAAAACAAGATTTTAGAGCTTTGAGGAGTTCAAATAACGTGTTTTTAGATCATTTGTATCGTATCTTTTACTACATAACTTTTCACCAAATTTCACAAACACTAAGAAAGTTAGTTTTTCGATTCAAAACAAGATTTTTACGCTTTGATTTCTTCAAATAACGTGTTTTTAGATCATTTGTATCGTATCTTTTACTACATAACTTTTAACCAAATTTCACAAACACTAAGAAAGTTTGTTTTTCGATTCAAAACAAGATTTTAACGCTTTGAGTAGTTCAAATAACGTGTTTATAGATCATTTGTATCGTATCATTTACTACATAACTTTTCACCAAATTTCACAAACACTAAGAAAATTTGTTTTTCGATTCAAAACAAGATTTTAGCGCTTTGAGGAGTTCAAATAACATGTTTTTAGATCATTTGTATCGTATCTTTTACCGCATAACTTTTCACCAAATTTCACAAACACTAAGAAAGTTTGTTTTTCGATTCAAAACAAGATTTTAACGCTTTGAGTAGTTCAAATAACGTGTTTAAAGATCATGTGTATCGTATCATTTACTACATAACTTTTCACCAAATTTCACAAACACTAAGAAAGTTTGTTTTTCGATTCAAAACAAGATTTTAACACTTTGAGGAGTTCAAATTACATGTTTTTAGATCATTTGTATCATATCTTTTACTACGTAAGTTTTCACCAAATTTCACAAACACTAAGAAAGTTTGTTTTTCAATTCAAAACAAGATTTTAGTGCTTTGAGGAGTTCAAATAACGTGTTTTTAGATCATTTGTATCGTATCTTTTACTATATAACTTTTCACCAAATTTCACAAACACTAAGAAAGTTAGTTTTTCGATTCAAAACAAGATTTTTACGGTTTGATTTCTTCAAATAACGTGTTTTTAGATCATTTGTATCGTATCTTTTACTACATAACTGTTAACCAAATTTCACAAACACTAAGAAAGTTTGTTTTTCGATTCAAAACAAGATTTTAACGCTTTGAGTAGTTCAAATAACGTGTTTATAGATCATTTGTATCTTACTACATAACTTTTCACCAAATTTCACAAACACTAAGAAAGTTTGTTTTTCGATTCAAAACAAGATTTTAACGCTTTGAGGAGCTCAAATAACTTGTTTTTAGATCATTTGTATCGTATCTTTTACTACGTAACGTTTCACCAAATTTCACAAACACTAAGAAAGTTTGTTTTTCGATTCAATTCAAGATTTTAGCGTTTTGAGGAGCTCAAATTACTTGTTTGTAGATCATTTGTATCATATCTTTAACTACGTAACTTTTCACCAAATTTCACAAACACTAAGAAAGTTTGTTTTTCGATTCAAAACAAGATTTTAGAGCTTTGAGGAGTTCAAATAACGTGTTTTTAGATCATTTGTATCGTATCTTTTACTACATAACTTTTCACCAAATTTCACAAACACTAAGAAAGTTAGTTTTTCGATTCAAAACAAGATTTTTACGCTTTGATTTCTTCAAATAACGTGTTTTTAGATCATTTGTATCGTATCTTTTACTACATAACTGTTAACCAAATTTCACAAACACTAAGAAAGTTTGTTTTTCGATTCAAAACAAGATTTTAACGCTTTGAGTAGTTCAAATAACGTGTTTATAGATCATTTGTATCTTACTACATAACTTTTCACCAAATTTCACAAACACTAAGAAAGTTTGTTTTTCGATTCAAAACAAGATTTTAACGCTTTGAGGAGCTCAAATAACTTGTTTTTAGATCATTTGTATCGTATCTTTTACTACGTAACGTTTCACCAAATTTCACAAACACTAAGAAAGTTTGTTTTTCGATTCAATTCAAGATTTTAGCGTTTTGAGGAGCTCAAATTACTTGTTTGTAGATCATTTGTATCATATCTTTAACTACGTAACTTTTCACCAAATTTCACAAACACTAAGAAAGTTTGTTTTTCGATTCAAAACAAGATTTTAGAGCTTTGAGGAGTTCAAATAACGTGTTTTTAGATCATTTGTATCATATCTTTAACTACGTAACTTTTCACCAAATTTCACAAACACTAAGAAAGTTTGTTTTTCGATTCAAAACAAGATTTTAACGCTTTGAGGAGTTCAAATAACGTGTTTTTAGATCATTTGTATCGTATCTTTTACTACATAACTTTTCACCAAATTTCACAAACACTAAGAAAGTTAGTTTTTCGATTCAAAACAAGATTTTTACGCTTTGATTTCTTCAAATAACGTGTTTTTAGATCATTTGTATCGTATCTTTTACTACATAACTTTTAACCAAATTTCACAAACACTAAGAAAGTTTGTTTTTCGATTCAAAACAAGATTTTAACGCTTTGAGTAGTTCAAATAACGTGTTTATAGATCATTTGTATCGTATCATTTACTACATAACTTTTCACCAAATTTCACAAACACTAAGAAAGTTTGTTTTTCGATTCAAAACAAGATTTTAGCGCTTTGAGCAGTTCAAATAACATGTTTTTAGATCATTTGTATCGTATCTTTTACCGCATAACTTTTCACCAAATTTCACAAACACTAAGAAAGTTTGTTTTTCGATTCAAAACAAGATTTTAACGCTTTGAGTAGTTCAAATAACGTGTTTAAAGATCATGTGTATCGTATCATTTACTACATAACTTTTCACCAAATTTCACAAACACTAAGAAAGTTTGTTTTTCGATTCAAAACAAGATTTTAACACTTTGAGGAGTTCAAATTACATGTTTTTAGATCATTTGTATCATATCTTTTACTACGTAAGTTTTCACCAAATTTCACAAACACTAAGAAAGTTTGTTTTTCAATTCAAAACAAGATTTTAGTGCTTTGAGGAGTTCAAATAACGTGTTTTTAGATCATTTGTATCGTATCTTTTACTATATAACTTTTCACCAAATTTCACAAACACTAAGAAAGTTAGTTTTTCGATTCAAAACAAGATTTTTACGCTTTGATTTCTTCAAATAACGTGTTTTTAGATCATTTGTATCGTATCTTTTACTACATAACTGTTAACCAAATTTCACAAACACTAAGAAAGTTTGTTTTTCGATTCAAAACAAGATTTTAACGCTTTGAGTAGTTCAAATAACGTGTTTATAGATCATTTGTATCTTACTACATAACTTTTCACCAAATTTCACAAACACTAAGAAAGTTTGTTTTTCGATTCAAAACAAGATTTTAACGCTTTGAGGAGCTCAAATAACTTGTTTTTAGATCATTTGTATCGTATCTTTTACTACGTAACGTTTCACCAAATTTCACAAACACTAAGAAAGTTTGTTTTTCGATTCAATTCAAGATTTTAGCGTTTTGAGGAGCTCAAATTACTTGTTTGTAGATCATTTGTATCATATCTTTAACTACGTAACTTTTCACCAAATTTCACAAACACTAAGAAAGTTTGTTTTTCGATTCAAAACAAGATTTTAGAGCTTTGAGGAGTTCAAATAACGTGTTTTTAGATCATTTGTATCGTATCTTTTACTACATAACTTTTCACCAAATTTCACAAACACTAAGAAAGTTAGTTTTTCGATTCAAAACAAGATTTTTACGCTTTGATTTCTTCAAATAACGTGTTTTTAGATCATTTGTATCGTATCTTTTACTACATAACTTTTAACCAAATTTCACAAACACTAAGAAAGTTTGTTTTTCGATTCAAAACAAGATTTTAACGCTTTGAGTAGTTCAAATAACGTGTTTATAGATCATTTGTATCGTATCATTTACTACATAACTTTTCACCAAATTTCACAAACACTAAGAAAGTTTGTTTTTCGATTCAAAACAAGATTTTAGCGCTTTGAGCAGTTCAAATAACATGTTTTTAGATCATTTGTATCGTATCTTTTACCGCATAACTTTTCACCAAATTTCACAAACACTAAGAAAGTTTGTTTTTCGATTCAAAACAAGATTTTAACGCTTTGAGTAGTTCAAATAACGTGTTTAAAGATCATGTGTATCGTATCATTTACTACATAACTTTTCACCAAATTTCACAAACACTAAGAAAGTTTGTTTTTCGATTCAAAACAAGATTTTAACACTTTGAGGAGTTCAAATTACATGTTTTTAGATCATTTGTATCATATCTTTTACTACGTAAGTTTTCACCAAATTTCACAAACACTAAGAAAGTTTGTTTTTCAATTCAAAACAAGATTTTAGTGCTTTGAGGAGTTCAAATAACGTGTTTTTAGATCATTTGTATCGTATCTTTTACTATATAACTTTTCACCAAATTTCACAAACACTAAGAAAGTTAGTTTTTCGATTCAAAACAAGATTTTTACGGTTTGATTTCTTCAAATAACGTGTTTTTAGATCATTTGTATCGTATCTTTTACTACATAACTGTTAACCAAATTTCACAAACACTAAGAAAGTTTGTTTTTCGATTCAAAACAAGATTTTAACGCTTTGAGTAGTTCAAATAACGTGTTTATAGATCATTTGTATCTTACTACATAACTTTTCACCAAATTTCACAAACACTAAGAAAGTTTGTTTTTCGATTCAAAACAAGATTTTAACGCTTTGAGGAGCTCAAATAACTTGTTTTTAGATCATTTGTATCGTATCTTTTACTACGTAACGTTTCACCAAATTTCACAAACACTAAGAAAGTTTGTTTTTCGATTCAATTCAAGATTTTAGCGTTTTGAGGAGCTCAAATTACTTGTTTGTAGATCATTTGTATCATATCTTTAACTACGTAACTTTTCACCAAATTTCACAAACACTAAGAAAGTTTGTTTTTCGATTCAAAACAAGATTTTAGAGCTTTGAGGAGTTCAAATAACGTGTTTTTAGATCATTTGTATCGTATCTTTTACTACATAACTTTTCACCAAATTTCACAAACACTAAGAAAGTTAGTTTTTCGATTCAAAACAAGATTTTTACGCTTTGATTTCTTCAAATAACGTGTTTTTAGATCATTTGTATCGTATCTTTTACTACATAACTTTTAACCAAATTTCACAAACACTAAGAAAGTTTGTTTTTCGATTCAAAACAAGATTTTAACGCTTTGAGTAGTTCAAATAACGTGTTTATAGATCATTTGTATCGTATCATTTACTACATAACTTTTCACCAAATTTCACAAACACTAAGAAAGTTTGTTTTTCGATTCAAAACAAGATTTTAGCGCTTTGAGCAGTTCAAATAACATGTTTTTAGATCATTTGTATCGTATCTTTTACCGCATAACTTTTCACCAAATTTCACAAACACTAAGAAAGTTTGTTTTTCGATTCAAAACAAGATTTTAACGCTTTGAGTAGTTCAAATAACGTGTTTAAAGATCATGTGTATCGTATCATTTACTACATAACTTTTCACCAAATTTCACAAACACTAAGAAAGTTTGTTTTTCGATTCAAAACAAGATTTTAACACTTTGAGGAGTTCAAATTACATGTTTTTAGATCATTTGTATCATATCTTTTACTACGTAAGTTTTCACCAAATTTCACAAACACTAAGAAAGTTTGTTTTTCAATTCAAAACAAGATTTTAGTGCTTTGAGGAGTTCAAATAACGTGTTTTTAGATCATTTGTATCGTATCTTTTACTATATAACTTTTCACCAAATTTCACAAACACTAAGAAAGTTAGTTTTTCGATTCAAAACAAGATTTTTACGGTTTGATTTCTTCAAATAACGTGTTTTTAGATCATTTGTATCGTATCTTTTACTACATAACTGTTAACCAAATTTCACAAACACTAAGAAAGTTTGTTTTTCGATTCAAAACAAGATTTTAACGCTTTGAGTAGTTCAAATAACGTGTTTATAGATCATTTGTATCTTACTACATAACTTTTCACCAAATTTCACAAACACTAAGAAAGTTTGTTTTTCGATTCAAAACAAGATTTTAACGCTTTGAGGAGCTCAAATAACTTGTTTTTAGATCATTTGTATCGTATCTTTTACTACGTAACGTTTCACCAAATTTCACAAACACTAAGAAAGTTTGTTTTTCGATTCAATTCAAGATTTTAGCGTTTTGAGTAGCTCAAATTACTTGTTTGTAGATCATTTGTATCATATCTTTAACTACGTAACTTTTCACCAAATTTCACAAACACTAAGAAAGTTTGTTTTTCGATTCAAAACAAGATTTTAGAGCTTTGAGGAGTTCAAATAACGTGTTTTTAGATCATTTGTATCGTATCTTTTACTACATAACTTTTCACCAAATTTCACAAACACTAAGAAAGTTAGTTTTTCGATTCAAAACAAGATTTTTACGCTTTGATTTCTTCAAATAACGTGTTTTTAGATCATTTGTATCGTATCTTTTACTACATAACTTTTAACCAAATTTCACAAACACTAAGAAAGTTTGTTTTTCGATTCAAAACAAGATTTTAACGCTTTGAGTAGTTCAAATAACGTGTTTATAGATCATTTGTATCGTATCATTTACTACATAACTTTTCACCAAATTTCACAAACACTAAGAAAATTTGTTTTTCGATTCAAAACAAGATTTTAGCGCTTTGAGGAGTTCAAATAACATGTTTTTAGATCATTTGTATCGTATCTTTTACCGCATAACTTTTCACCAAATTTCACAAACACTAAGAAAGTTTGTTTTTCGATTCAAAACAAGATTTTAACGCTTTGAGTAGTTCAAATAACGTGTTTAAAGATCATGTGTATCGTATCATTTACTACATAACTTTTCACCAAATTTCACAAACACTAAGAAAGTTTGTTTTTCGATTCAAAACAAGATTTTAACACTTTGAGGAGTTCAAATTACATGTTTTTAGATCATTTGTATCATATATTTTACTACGTAAGTTTTCACCAAATTTCGCAAACACTAAGAAAGTTTGTTTTTCAATTCAAAACAAGATTTTAGTGCTTTGAGGAGTTCAAATAACGTGTTTTTAGATCATTTGTATCGTATCATTTACTACATAACTTTTCACCAAATTTCACAAACACTAAGAAAGTTTGTTTTTCGATTCAAAACAAGATTTTAGCGCTTTGAGCAGTTCAAATAACATGTTTTTAGATCATTTGTATCGTATCTTTTACTATATAACTTTTCACCAAATTTCACAAACACTAAGAAAGTTAGTTTTTCGATTCAAAACAAGATTTTTACGCTTTGATTTCTTCAAATAACGTGTTTTTAGATCATTTGTATCGTATCTTTTACTACATAACTTTTAACCAAATTTCACAAACACTAAGAAAGTTTGTTTTTCGATTCAAAACAAGATTTTAACGCTTTGAGTAGTTCAAATAACGTGTTTATAGATCATTTGTATCTTACTACATAACTTTTCACCAAATTTCACAAACACTAAGAAAGTTTGTTTTTCGATTCAAAACAAGATTTTAACGCTTTGAGGAGCTCAAATAACTTGTTTTTAGATCATTTGTAGCGTATCTTTTACTACGTAACGTTTCACCAAATTTCACAAACACTAAGAAAGTTTGTTTTTCGATTCAATTCAAGATTTTAGCGTTTTGAGGAGCTCAAATTACTTGTTTGTAGATCATTTGTATCATATCTTTAACTACGTAACTTTTCACCAAATTTCACAAACACTAAGAAAGTTTGTTTTTCGATTCAAAACAAGATTTTAGAGCTTTGAGGAGTTCAAATAACGTGTTTTTAGATCATTTGTATCGTATCTTTTACTACATAACTTTTCACCAAATTTCACAAAAACTAAGAAAGTTTGTTTTTCGATTCAAAACAAGATTTTAACGCTTTGATTTCTTCAAATAACGTGTTTTTAGATCATTTGTATCGTATCTTTTACTACATAACTTTTCACCAAATTTCACAAACACTAAGAAAGTTTGTTTTTCGATTCAAAACAAGATTTTAACGCTTTGATTTCTTCAAATAACGTGTTTTTAGATCATTTGTATCGTATCTTTTACTACATAACTTTTCACCAAATTTCACAAACACTAAGAAAGTTTGTTTTTCGATTCAAAACAAGATTTTAGCGTTTTGAGGAGCTCAAATAACTTGTTTTTAGATCATTTGTATCGTATCTTTTACTACGTATCATTTATATCGTATCTTTTACGACATAACTTTTCACCAAATTTCACAAACACTAAGAAAGTTTGTTTTTCGATTCAAAACAAGATTTTAACGCTTTGAGTAGTTCAAATAACGTGTTTATAGATCATTTGTATCGTATCATTTACTACATAACTTTTCACAAAATTTCACAAACACTAAGAAAGTTTGTTTTTCGATTCAAAACAAGATTTTAACGCTTTGAGGAGCTCAAATTACTTGTTTTTAGATCATTTGTATCATATCTTTTACTACGTAACTTTTCACCAAATTTCACAAACACTAAGAAAGTTTGTATTTCGATTCAAAACAAGATTTTAGTGCTTTGAGGAGTTCAAATAACGTGTTTTTAGATCATTTGTATCGTATCTTTTACCGCATAACTTTTCACCAAATTTCACAAACACTAAGAAAGTTTGTATTTCGATTCAAAACAAGATTTTAGTGCTTTGAGGAGTTCAAATAACGTGTTTTTAGATCATTTGTATCGTATCTTTTACTATATAACTTTTCACCAAATTTCACAAACACTAAGAAAGTTTGTTTTTCGATTCAAAACAAGATTTTTACGCTTTGATTTCTTCAAATAACGTGTTTTTAGATCATTTGTATCGTATCTTTTACTACATAACTTTTAACCAAATTTCACAAACTCTAAGAAAGTTTGTTTTTCGATTCAAAACAAGATTTTAACGCTTTTAGTAGTTCAAATAACGTGTTTATAGATCATTTGTATCGTATCATTTACTACATAACTTTTCACCAAATTTCACAAACACTAAGAAAGTATGTTTTTCGATTCAAAACAAGATTTTAACGCTTTCAGGAGCTCAAATAACTTGTTTTTACATCATTTGTATCATATCTTTTACTACGTAACTTTTCACCAAATTTCACAAACACTAAGAAAGTTTGTTTTTCGATTCAAATCAAGATTTTAGCGCTTTGAGGAGTTCAAATAACATGTTTTTAGATCATTTGTATCGTATCTTTTACTACATAACTTTTCACCAAATTTCACAAACACTAAGAAAGTTTGTTTTTCGATTCAAAACAAGATTTTAATGCTTTTAGTAGTTCAAATAACGTGTTTATAGATCATTTGTATCGTATCATTTACTACATAACTTTTCACCATATTTCACAAACACTAAGAAAGTTTGTTTTTCGATTCAAAACAAGATTTTAACGCTTTGAGGAGCTGAAATAACTTGTTTTTAGATCATTTGTATCATATCTTTTACTACGTAACTTTTCACCAAATTTCTCAAACACTAAGAAAGTTTGTTTTTCGATTCAAAACAAGATTTTAACGCTTTGAGGAGCTCACATATTGTGTTTTTAGATCATTTGTATCGTATCTTTTACTACATAACTTTTCACCAAATTTCACACACACTAAGAAAGTTTGGTTTTCGTTTGAAAACAAGATTTTAACGCTTTGAGTAGTTCAAATAACGTGTTTATAGATCATTTGTATCGTATCATTTACTACATAACTTTTCACCAAATTTCACAAACACTAAGAAAGTTTGTTTTTCGATTCAAAACAAGATTTTAACGCTTTGAGGAGCTCAAATAACTTGTTTTTAGATCATTTGTATCGTATCTTTTACTACGTAACGTTTCACCAAATTTCACAAACACTAAGAAAGTTTGTTTTTCGATTCAAAACAAGATTTTAACGCTTTGAGTAGTTCAAATAACGTGTTTATAGATCATTTGTATCGTATCATTTACTACATAACTTTTCACCAAATTTCACAAACACTAAGAAAGTTTGTTTTTCGATTCAAAACAAGATTTTAACGCTTTGAGGAGCTCAAATAACTTGTTTTTAGATCATTTGTATCGTATCTTTTACTACGTAACGTTTCACAAATTTCACAAACACTAAGAAAGTTTGTTTTTCGATTCAAAACAAGATTTTAGCGTTTTGAGGAGCTCAAATTACTTGTTTGTAGATCATTTGTATCATATCTTTAACTACGTAACTTTTCACCAAATTTCACAAACACTAAGAAAGTTTGTTTTTCGATTCAAAACAAGATTTTAGAGCTTTGAGGAGTTCAAACAACGTGTTTTTAGATCATTTGTATCGTATCTTTTACTACATAACTTTTCACCAAATTTCACAAAAACTAAGAAAGTTTGTTTTTCGATTCAAAACAAGATTTTAACGCTTTGATTTCTTCAAATAACGTGTTTTTAGATCATTTGTATCGTATCTTTTACTACATAACTTTTCACCAAATTTCACAAACACTAAGAAAGTTTGTTTTTTTCGAGTCAAAACAAGATTTTAACGCTTTGAGTAGTTCAAATAACGTGTTTATAGATCATTTGTATCGTATCATTTACTACATAACTTTTCACCAAATTTCACAAACACTAAGAAAGTTTGTTTTTCGATTCAAAACAAGATTTTAGCGTTTTGAGGAGCTCAAATAACTTGTTTTTAGATCATTTGTATCGTATCTTTTACCACGTAACTTTTCACCAAATTTCACAAACACTAAGAAAGTTTGTTTTTCGATTCAAAACAAGATTTTAGCGTTTTGAGGAGTTCAAATAACATGTTTTTAGATCATTTGTATCGTATCTTTTACGACATAACTTTTCACCAAATTTCACAAACACTAAGAAAGTTTGTTTTTCGATTCAAAACAAGATTTTAACGCTTTGAGTAGTTCAAATAACGTGTTTAAAGATCATGTGTATCGTATCATTTACTACATAACTTTTCACCAAATTTCACAAACACTAAGAAAGTTTGTTTTTCGATTCAAAACAAGATTTTAACACTTTGAGGAGTTCAAATTACATGTTTTTAGATCATTTGTATCATATCTTTTACTACGTAATTTTTTACCAAATTTCACAAACACTAAGAAAGTTTGTTTTTCGATTCAAAACAAGATTTTAGCGCTTTGAGGAGTTCAAATAACATGTTTTTAGATCATTTGTATCGTATCTTTTACCGCATAACTTTTCACCAAATTTCACAAACACTAAGAAAGTATGTTTTTCGATTCAAAACAAGATTTTAACGCTTTGAGTAGTTCAAATAACGTGTTTTTAGATCATTTGTATCATATCTTTAACTACGTAACTTTTCACCAAATTTCACAAACACTAAGAAAGTTTGTTTTTCGATTCAAAACAAGATTTTAACGCTTTGAGGAGTTCAAATAACGTGTTTTTAGATCATTTGTATCGTATCTTTTACCGCATAACTTTTCACCAAATTTCACAAACACTAAGAAAGTTCGTTTTTCGATTCAAAACAAGATTTTAACGCTTTGAGTAGTTCAAATAACGTGTTTTTAGATCATTTGTATCGTATCTTTTACTACATAACTTTTCACCAAATTTCACAAACATTTAGAAAGTTTGTTTTTCGTTTCAAAACAAGATTTTAACGCTTTGAGTAGATTAAATAACGTGTTTTTAGATCATTTGTATCGTATCTTTTACTACATAACTTTTCACCAAATTTCACATACACTAAGAAAGTTTGTTTTTCGATTCAAAACAAGATTTTAACGCTTTGAGGAGTTCAAATAACATGTTTTTAGATCATTTGTATCGTATCTTTTAATACATAACTTTTCATCAAATTTCACAAACACTAATAAAGTTCTTTTTTGATTCAAAACAAGATTTTAACGCTTTGAGTAGTTCAAATTACGTGTTTTTAGATCATTTGTATTGTATCTTTTACTACATAACTTTTCACCAAACTTCACAAACATTAAGAAAGTTTGTTTTTCTATTCAAAACAAGATTTTAACGCTTTGAGGAGCTCAAATAACTTGTTTTTAGATCATTTGTATCGTATCTTTTACTACGTAACTTTTCCCCACATTTTACAAACACTAAGAAAGTTTGTTTTTCGATTCAAAACAAGATTTTAGTGCTTTGAGGAGTTCAAATAACGTGTTTTTAGATCATTTGTATCGTATCTTTTACCGCATAACTTTTCACCAAATTTCACAAACACTAAGAAAGTTTGTTTTTCGATTCAAAACAATATTTTAACGCTTTGATTTCTTCAAATAACGTGTTTTTAGATCATTTGTATCGTATCTTTTACTACATAACTTTTCACCAAATTTCACAAACACTAAGAAAGTTTGTTTTTCGATTCAAAACAAGATTTTAACGCTTTTAGTAGTTCAAATAACGTGTTTATGGATCATTTGTATCGTATCATTTACTACATAAGTTTTCACCAAATTTCACAAACACTAAGAAAGTTTGTTTTTCGATTCAAAACAAGATTTTAACACTTTGAGGAGCTCAAATAACTTGTTTTTAGATCATTTGTATCGTATCTTTTACTACGTAACTTTTCACCAAATTTCACAAACACTAAGAAAGTTTGTTTTTCGATTCAAAACAAGATTTTAGCGCTTTGAGGAGTTCAAATAACATGTTTTTAGATCATTTGTATCGTATCTTTTACTACATAACTTTTCACCAAATTTCACAAACACTAAGAAAGTTTGTTTTTCGATTCAAAACAAAATTTTAACGCTTTGAGTAGTTCAAATGACGTGTTTTTAGATCATTTGTATCGTATCCTTTACTACATAACTTTTCACCAAATTTTACAAACACAAAGAAAGTTTGTTTTTCGATTCAAAACAAACTTTTAACGCTTTGAGGAGTTTAAATAACGTGTTTTTAGATCCTTTGTATCGTATCTTTTACTACGTAACTTTTCACCAAATTTCTCAAACACTAAGAAAGTTTGTTTTTCGATTCAAAACAATATTTTAACGCTTTGAGGAGCTCACATATCGTGTTTTTAGATCATTTGTATCGTATATTTTACTACATAACTTTTCACCAAATTTCACAAACACTAAAAAAGTTCGTTTTTCGTTTGAAAACAAGATTTTAACGCTTTGAGTAGTTCAAATAACGTGTTTTTAGATCATTTGTATCGTATCTTTTACTACATAACTTTTCACCAAATTTCACAAACACTTAGAAAGTTTGTTTTTCTAGTCAAAACAAGATTTTAACGCTTTGAGGATCTCAAATAACTTGTTTTTAGATCATTTGTATCGTATCTTTTACAACGTAACTTTTCACCAAATTTCACAAACACTAAGAAAGTTTGTTTTTCGATTCAAAACAAGATATTAACGCTTTGAGTATTTCAAATAACGTGTTTATAGATCATTTGTATCGTATCATTTACTACATAACTTTTCACAAAATTTCACAAACACTAAGAAAATTTGTTTTTCGATTCAAAACAAGATTTTAACGCTTTGAGGAGCTCAAATTACTTGTTTTTAGATCATTTGTATCATATCTTTTACTACGTAATTTTTTACCAAATTTCACAAACATTAAGAAAGTTTGTTTTTCGATTCAAAACAAGATTTTAACACTTTGAGGAGTTCAAATTACATGTTTTTAGATCATTTGTATCATATCTTTTACTACGTAATTTTTTACCAAATTTCACAAACACTAAGAAAGTTTGTTTTTCGATTCAAAACAAGATTTTAGCGCTTTAAGGAGTTCAAATAACATGTTTTTAGATCATTTGTATCGTATCTTTTACCGCATAACTTTTCACCAAATTTCACAAACACTAAGAAAGTATGTTTTTCGATTCAAAACAAGATTTTAACGCTTTGAGTAGTTCAAATAACGTGTTTTTAGATCATTTGTATCATATCTTTAACTACGTAACTTTTCACCAAATTTCACAAACACTAAGAAAGTTTGTTTTTCGATTCAAAACAAGATTTTAACGCTTTGAGGAGTTCAAATAACGTGTTTTTAGATCATTTGTATCGTATCTTTTACCGCATAACTTTTCACCAAATTTCACAAACACTAAGAAAGTTCGTTTTTCGATTCAAAACAAGATTTTAACGCTTTGAGTAGTTCAAATAACGTGTTTTTAGATCATTTGTATCGTATCTTTTACTACATAACTTTTCACCAAATTTCACAAACATTTAGAAAGTTTGTTTTTCGTTTCAAAACAAGATTTTAACGCTTTGAGTAGATTAAATAACGTGTTTTTAGATCATTTGTATCGTATCTTTTACTACATAACTTTTCACCAAATTTCACAAACACTAAGAAAGTTTGTTTTTCGATTCAAAACAAGATTTTAACGCTTTGAGGAGTTCAAATAACATGTTTTTAGATCATTTGTATCGTATCTTTTAATACATAACTTTTCATCAAATTTCACAAACACTAATAAAGTTCTTTTTTGATTCAAAACAAGATTTTAACGCTTTGAGTAGTTCAAATTACGTGTTTTTAGATCATTTGTATTGTATCTTTTACTACATAACTTTTCACCAAACTTCACAAACATTAAGAAAGTTTGTTTTTCTATTCAAAACAAGATTTTAACGCTTTGAGGAGCTCAAATAACTTGTTTTTAGATCATTTGTATCGTATCTTTTACTACGTAACTTTTCCCCACATTTTACAAACACTAAGAAAGTTTGTTTTTCGATTCAAAACAAGATTTTAGTGCTTTGAGGAGTTCAAATAACGTGTTTTTAGATCATTTGTATCGTATCTTTTACCGCATAACTTTTCACCAAATTTCACAAACACTAAGAAAGTTTGTTTTTCGATTCAAAACAATATTTTAACGCTTTGATTTCTTCAAATAACGTGTTTTTAGATCATTTGTATCGTATCTTTTACTACATAACTTTTCACCAAATTTCACAAACACTAAGAAAGTTTGTTTTTCGATTCAAAACAAGATTTTAACGCTTTTAGTAGTTCAAATAACGTGTTTATGGATCATTTGTATCGTATCATTTACTACATAAGTTTTCACCAAATTTCACAAACACTAAGAAAGTTTGTTTTTCGATTCAAAACAAGATTTTAACACTTTGAGGAGCTCAAATAACTTGTTTTTAGATCATTTGTATCGTATCTTTTACTACGTAACTTTTCACCAAATTTCACAAACACTAAGAAAGTTTGTTTTTCGATTCAAAACAAGATTTTAGCGCTTTGAGGAGTTCAAATAACATGTTTTTAGATCATTTGTATCGTATCTTTTACTACATAACTTTTCACCAAATTTCACAAACACTAAGAAAGTTTGTTTTTCGATTCAAAACAAAATTTTAACGCTTTGAGTAGTTCAAATGACGTGTTTTTAGATCATTTGTATCGTATCCTTTACTACATAACTTTTCACCAAATTTTACAAACACAAAGAAAGTTTGTTTTTCGATTCAAAACAAACTTTTAACGCTTTGAGGAGTTTAAATAACGTGTTTTTAGATCCTTTGTATCGTATCTTTTACTACGTAACTTTTCACCAAATTTCTCAAACACTAAGAAAGTTTGTTTTTCGATTCAAAACAATATTTTAACGCTTTGAGGAGCTCACATATCGTGTTTTTAGATCATTTGTATCGTATATTTTACTACATAACTTTTCACCAAATTTCACAAACACTAAAAAAGTTCGTTTTTCGTTTGAAAACAAGATTTTAACGCTTTGAGTAGTTCAAATAACGTGTTTTTAGATCATTTGTATCGTATCTTTTACTACATAACTTTTCACCAAATTTCACAAACACTTAGAAAGTTTGTTTTTCTAGTCAAAACAAGATTTTAACGCTTTGAGGATCTCAAATAACTTGTTTTTAGATCATTTGTATCGTATCTTTTACAACGTAACTTTTCACCAAATTTCACAAACACTAAGAAAGTTTGTTTTTCGATTCAAAACAAGATATTAACGCTTTGAGTATTTCAAATAACGTGTTTATAGATCATTTGTATCGTATCATTTACTACATAACTTTTCACAAAATTTCACAAACACTAAGAAAATTTGTTTTTCGATTCAAAACAAGATTTTAACGCTTTGAGGAGCTCAAATTACTTGTTTTTAGATCATTTGTATCATATCTTTTACTACGTAATTTTTTACCAAATTTCACAAACATTAAGAAAGTTTGTTTTTCGATTCAAAACAAGATTTTAACACTTTGAGGAGTTCAAATTACATGTTTTTAGATCATTTGTATCATATCTTTTACTACGTAATTTTTTACCAAATTTCACAAACACTAAGAAAGTTTGTTTTTCGATTCAAAACAAGATTTTAGCGCTTTGAGGAGTTCAAATAACATGTTTTTAGATCATTTGTATCGTATCTTTTACCGCATAACTTTTCACCAAATTTCACAAACACTAAGAAAGTATGTTTTTCGATTCAAAACAAGATTTTAACGCTTTGAGTAGTTCAAATAACGTGTTTTTAGATCATTTGTATCATATCTTTAACTACGTAACTTTTCACCAAATTTCACAAACACTAAGAAAGTTTGTTTTTCGATTCAAAACAAGATTTTAACGCTTTGAGGAGTTCAAATAACGTGTTTTTAGATCATTTGTATCGTATCTTTTACCGCATAACTTTTCACCAAATTTCACAAACACTAAGAAAGTTCGTTTTTCGATTCAAAACAAGATTTTAACGCTTTGAGTAGTTCAAATAACGTGTTTTTAGATCATTTGTATCGTATCTTTTACTACATAACTTTTCACCAAATTTCACAAACATTTAGAAAGTTTGTTTTTCGTTTCAAAACAAGATTTTAACGCTTTGAGTAGATTAAATAACGTGTTTTTAGATCATTTGTATCGTATCTTTTACTACATAACTTTTCACCAAATTTCACAAACACTAAGAAAGTTTGTTTTTCGATTCAAAACAAGATTTTAACGCTTTGAGGAGTTCAAATAACATGTTTTTAGATCATTTGTATCGTATCTTTTAATACATAACTTTTCATCAAATTTCACAAACACTAATAAAGTTCTTTTTTGATTCAAAACAAGATTTTAACGCTTTGAGTAGTTCAAATTACGTGTTTTTAGATCATTTGTATTGTATCTTTTACTACATAACTTTTCACCAAACTTCACAAACATTAAGAAAGTTTGTTTTTCTATTCAAAACAAGATTTTAACGCTTTGAGGAGCTCAAATAACTTGTTTTTAGATCATTTGTATCGTATCTTTTACTACGTAACTTTTCCCCACATTTTACAAACACTAAGAAAGTTTGTTTTTCGATTCAAAACAAGATTTTAGTGCTTTGAGGAGTTCAAATAACGTGTTTTTAGATCATTTGTATCGTATCTTTTACCGCATAACTTTTCACCAAATTTCACAAACACTAAGAAAGTTTGTTTTTCGATTCAAAACAATATTTTAACGCTTTGATTTCTTCAAATAACGTGTTTTTAGATCATTTGTATCGTATCTTTTACTACATAACTTTTCACCAAATTTCACAAACACTAAGAAAGTTTGTTTTTCGATTCAAAACAAGATTTTAACGCTTTTAGTAGTTCAAATAACGTGTTTATGGATCATTTGTATCGTATCATTTACTACATAAATTTTCACCAAATTTCACAAACACTAAGAAAGTTTGTTTTTCGATTCAAAACAAGATTTTAACGCTTTGAGGAGCTCAAATAACTTGTTTTTAGATCATTTGTATCGTATCTTTTACTACGTAACTTTTCACCAAATTTCACAAACACTAAGAAAGTTTGTTTTTCGATTCAAAACAAGATTTTAGCGCTTTGAGGAGTTCAAATAACAAGTTTTTAGATCATTTGTATCGTATCTTTTACTACATAACTTTTCACCAAATTTCACAAACACTAAGAAAGTTTGTTTTTCGATTCAAAACAAAATTTTAACGCTTTGAGTAGTTCAAATGACGTGTTTTTAGATCATTTGTGTCGTATCCTTTACTACATAACTTTTCACCAAATTTTACAAACACAAAGAAAGTTTGTTTTTCGATTCAAAACAAACTTTTAACGCTTTGAGGAGTTTAAATAACGTGTTTTTAGATCCTTTGTATCGTATCTTTTACTACGTAACTTTTCACCAAATTTCTCAAACACTAAGAAAGTTTGTTTTTCGATTCAAAACAATATTTTAACGCTTTGAGGAGCTCACATATCGTGTTTTTAGATCATTTGTATCGTATATTTTACTACATAACTTTTCACCAAATTTCACAAACACTAAAAAAGTTCGTTTTTCGTTTGAAAACAAGATTTTAACGCTTTGAGTAGTTCAAATAACGTGTTTTTAGATCATTTGTATCGTATCTTTTACTACATAACTTTTCACCAAATTTCACAAACACTTAGAAAGTTTGTTTTTCTAGTCAAAACAAGATTTTAACGCTTTGAGGATCTCAAATAACTTGTTTTTAGATCATTTGTATCGTATCTTTTACAACGTAACTTTTCACCAAATTTCACAAACACTAAGAAAGTTTGTTTTTAGATTCAAAACAAGATATTAACGCTTTGAGTAGTTCAAATAACGTGTTTATAGATCATTTGTATCGTATCATTTACTACATAACTTTTCACAAAATTTCACAAACACTAAGAAAATTTGTTTTTCGATTCAAAACAAGATTTTAACGCTTTGAGGAGCTCAAATTACTTGTTTTTAGATCATTTGTATCATATCTTTTACTACGTAACTTTTCACCAAATTTCACAAACACTAAGAAAGTTTCTATTTCGATTCAAAACAAGATTTTAGCGCTTTGAGGAGTTCAAATAACATGTTTTTAGATCATTTGTATCGTATCTTTTACTACATAACTTTTCACCAAATTTCACAAACACTAAGAAAGTTTGTTTTTCGATTCAAAACAAGATTTTAGCGTTTTGAGGAGCTCAAATTACTTGTTTGTAGATCATTTGTATCATATCTTTAACTACGTAACTTTTCACCAAATTTCACAAACACTAAGAAAGTTTGTTTTTCGATTCAAAACAAGATTTTAGTGCGTTGAGGAGGTCAAATAACGTGTTTTTAGATCATTTGTATCGTATATTTTACTACATAACTTTTCACCAAATTTCACAAAAACTAAGAAAGTTTGTTTTTCGATTCAAAACAAGATTTTAACGCTTAGATTTCTTCAAATAACGTGTTTTTAGATCATTTGTATCGTATCTTTTACTACATAACTTTTCACCAAATTTCACAAACACTAAGAAAGTTTGTTTTTCGATTCAAAACAAGATTTTAACGCTTTGAGTAGTTCAAATAACGTGTTTATATATCATTTGTATCGTATCATTTACTACATAACTTTTCACCAAATTTCACAAACACTAAGAAAGTTTGTTTTTCGATTCAAAACAAGATTTTAGCGCTTTGAGGAGTTCAAATAACATGTTTTTAGATCATTTGTATCGTATCTTTTACTACATAACTTTTCACCAAATTTCACAAACACTAAGAAAGTTTGTTTTTCGATTCAAAACAAAATTTTAACGCTTTGAGTAGTTCAAATGACGTGTTTTTAGATCATTTGTATCGTATCTTTTACTACATAACTTTTCACCAAATTTTACAAACACAAAGAAAGTTTGTTTTTCGATTCAAAACAAACTTTTAACGCTTTGAGGAGTTCAAATAACGTGTTTTTAGATTATTTGTATCGTATCTTTTACTACATAACTTTTCACCAAATTTCTCAAACACTAAGAAAGTTTGTTTTTCGATTCAAAACAAGATTTTAACGCTTTGAGGAGCTCAAATAACTTGTTTTTATATCATTTGTATCGTATCTTTTACTACGTAACGTTTCACCAAATTTCACAAACACTAAGAAAGTTTGTTTTTCGATTCAAAACAAGATTTTAGCGTTTTGAGGAGCTCAAATTACTTGTTTGTAGATCATTTGTATCATATCTTTAACTACGTAACTTTTCACCAAATTTCACAAACACTAAGAAAGTTTGTTTTTCGATTCAAAACAAGATTTTAGTGCGTTGAGGAGTTCAAATAACGTGTTTTTAGATCATTTGTATCGTATCTTTTACTACATAACTTTTCACCAAATTTCACAAAAACTAAGAAAGTTTGTTTTTCGATTCAAAACAAGATTTTAACGCTTAGATTTCTTCAAATAACGTATTTTTAGATCATTTGTATCGTATCTTTTTACTACATAACTTTTCACCAAATTTCACAAACACTAAGAAAGTTTGTTTTTCGATTCAAAACAAGATTTTAACGCTTTGAGTAGTTCAAATAACGTGTTTATATATCATTTGTATCGTATCATTTACTACATAACTTTTCACCAAATTTCACAAACACTAAGAAAGTTTGTTTTTCGATTCAAAACAAGATTTTAGCGTTTTGAGGAGCTCAAATAACTTGTTTTTAGATCATTTGTATCGTATCTTTTACTACGTAACTTTTCACCAAATTTCACAAACACTAAGAAAGTTTGTTTTTCGATTCAAAACAAGATTTTAGCGTTTTGAGGAGTTCAAATAACATGTTTTTAGATCATTTGTATCGTATCTTTTACGACATAACTTTTCACCAAATTTCACAAACACTAAGAAAGTTTGTTTTTCGATTCAAAACAAGATTTTAACGCTTTGAGGAGTTCAAATAACGTGTTTAAAGATCATGTGTATCGTATCATTTACTACATAACATTTCACCAAATTTCACAAACTCTAAGAAAGTTTGCTTTTCGATTCAAAACAAGATTTTAACACTTTGAGGAGTTCAAATTACATGTTTTTAGATTATTTGTATCATATCTTTTACTACGTAACTTTTCACCAAATTTCACAAACACTAAGAAAGTTTGTTTTTCGATTCAAAACAAGATTTTAGCGCTTTGAGGAGTTCAAATAACATGTTTTTAGATCATTTGTATCGTATCTTTTACCGCATAACTTTTCATCAAATTTCACAAACACTAAGAAAGTTTGTTTTTCGATTCAAAACAAGATTTTAACGCTTTGAGTAGTTCAAATGACGTGTTTTTAGATCATTTGTATCATATCTTTAACTACGTAACTTTTCACCAAATTTCACAAACACTAAGAAAGTTTGTTTTTCGATTCAAAACAAGATTTTAACGCTTTGAGGAGTTCAAATAACGTGTTTTTAGATCATTTGTATCGTATCTTTTACCGTATAACTTTTCACCAAATTTCACAAACACTAAGAAAGTTCGTTTTTCGATTCAAAACAAGATTTTAACGCTTTGATTAGTTCAAATAACGTGTTTTTAGATCATTTGTATCGTATCTTTTACTACATAACTTTTCACCAAATTTCACAAACATTTAGAAAGTTTGTTTTTCGTTTCAAAACAAGATTTTAACGCTTTGAGTAGATTAAATAACGTATTTTTAGATCATTTGTATCGTATCTTTTACTACATAACTTTTCACCAAATTTCACAAACACTAAGAAAGTTTGTTTTTCGATTCAAAACAAGATTTTAACGCTTTGAGGAGCTCAAATAACTTGTTTTTAGATCATTTGTATCATATATTTTACTACGTAACTTTACACCAAATTTCACAAACAGTAAGAAAGTTTGTTTTTCGATTCAAAACAAGATTTTAGCGCTTTGAGGAGTTCAAATAACATGTTTTTAGATCATTTGTATCGTATCTTTTAATACATAACTTTTCATCAAATTTCACAAACACTAAGAAAGTTCTTTTTTGATTCAAAACAAGATTTTAACGCTTTGAGTAGTTCAAATTACGTGTTTTTAGATCATTTGTATTGTATCTTTTACTACATAACTTTTCACCAAACTTCACAAACATTAAGAAAGTTTGTTTTTCTATTCAAAACAAAATTTTAACGCTTTGAGGAGCTCAAATAATTTGTTTTTAGATCATTTGTATCGTATCTTTTACTACGTAACTTTTCCCCACATTTTACAAACACTAAGAAAGTTTGTTTTTCGATTCAAAACAAGATTTTAGTGCTTTGAGGAGTTCAAATAACGTGTTTTTAGATCATTTGTATCGTATCTTTTACCGCATAACTTTTCACCAAATTTCACAAACACTAAGAAAGTTTGTTTTTCGATTCAAAACAAGATTTTAACGCTTTTAGTAGTTCAAATAACGTGTTTATGGATCATTTGTATCGTATCATTTACTACATAACTTTTCACCAAATTTCACAAACACTAAGAAAGTTTGTTTTTCGATTCAAAACAAGATTTTAACGCTTTGAGAAGCTCAAATAACTTGTTTTTAGATCATTTGTATCGTATCTTTTACTACATAACTTTTCACCAAATTTCACAAACACTAAGAAAGTTTGTTTTTCGATTCAAAACAAGATTTTAACGCTTTTAGTAGTTCAAATAACGTGTTTATGGATCATTTGTATCGTATCATTTACTACATAACTTTTCACCAAATTTCACAAACACTAAGAAAGTTTGTTTTTCGATTCAAAACAAGATTTTAACGCTTTGAGAAGCTCAAATAACTTGTTTTTAGATCATTTGTATCGTATCTTTTACTACGTAACTTTTCACCAAATTTCACAAACACTAAGAAAGTTTGTTTTTCGATTCAAAACAAGATTTTAGCGCTTTGAGGAGTTCAAATAACATGTTTTTAGATCATTTGTATCGTATCTTTTACTACATAACTTTTCACCAAATTTCACAAACACTAAGAAAGTTTGTTTTTCGATTCAAAACAAAATTTTAACGCTTTGAGTAGTTCAAATGACGTGTTTTTAGATCATTTGTATCGTATCATTTACTACATAACTTTTCACCAAATTTCACAAACACTAAGAAAGTTTGTTTTTCGATTCAAAACAAGATTTTAACGCTTTGAGTAGTTCAAATAACGTGTTTATAGATCATTTGTATCGTATCATTTACTACATAACTTTTCACAAAATTTCACAAACACTAAGAAAGTTTGTTTTTCGATTCAAAACAAGATTTTAGCGCTTTGAGGAGTTCAAATAACATGTTTTTAGATCATTTGTATCGTATCTTTTACTACATAACTTTTCACCAAATTTCACAAACACTAAGAATGTTTGTTTTTCGATTCAAAACAAAATTTTAACGCTTTGAGTAGTTCAAATGACGTGTTTTTAGATCATTTGTATCGTATCCTTTACTACATAACTTTTCACCAAATTTTACAAACACAAAGAAAGTTTGTTTTTCGATTCAAAACAAACTTTTAACGCTTTGAGGAGTTTAAATAACGTGTTTTTAGATCATTTGTATCGTATCTTTTACTACGTAACTTTTCACCAAATTTCTCAAACACTAAGAAAGTTTGTTTTTCGATTCAAAACAATATTTTAACGCTTTGAGGAGCTCACATATCGTGTTTTTAGATCATTTGTATCGTATATTTTACTACATAACTTTTCACCAAATTTCACAAACACTAAAAAAGTTCGTTTTTCGTTTGAAAACAAGATTTTAACGCTTTGAGTAGTTCAAATAGCGTGTTTTTAGATCATTTGTATCGTATCTTTTACAACATAACTTTTCACCAAATTTCACAAACACTTAGAAAGTTTGTTTTTCTAGTCAAAACAAGATTTTAACGCTTTGAGGATCTCAAATAACTTGTTTTTAGATCATTTGTATCGTATCTTTTACAACGTAACTTTTCACCAAATTTCACAAACACTAAGAAAGTTTGTATTTCGATTCAAAACAAGATTTTAGTGCTTTGACG
The DNA here is from genome assembly GCA_946800325.1 of Luzula sylvatica. Lineage (NCBI taxonomy): Eukaryota > Viridiplantae > Streptophyta > Magnoliopsida > Poales > Juncaceae > Luzula > Luzula sylvatica. The sequence continues at coordinate 23,781,610 of OX326956.1, forward strand.
AGTTCAAATAACGTGTTTTTAGATCATTTGTATCGTATCTTTTACCGCATAACTTTTCACCAAATTTCACAAACACTAAGAAAATTTGTATTTCGATTCAAAACAAGATTTTAGTGCTTTGAGGAGTTCAAATAACGTGATTTTAGATCATTTGTATCGTATCTTTTACTATATAACTTTTCACCAAATTTCACAAACACTAAGAAAGTTTATTTTTCGATTCAAAACAAGATTTTTACGCTTTGATTTCTTCAAATAACGTGTTTTTAGATCATTTGTATCGTATCTTTTACTAGATAACTTTTAACCAAATTTCACAAACACTAAGAAAGTTTGTTTTCCGATTCAAAACAAGATTTTAATGCTTTTAGTTGTTCAAATAACGTGTTTATAGATCATTTGTATCGTATCATTTACTACATAACTTTTCACCAAATTTCACAAACACTAAGAAAGTATGTTTTTCGATTCAAAACAAGATTTTAACGCTTTCAGGAGCTCAAATAACTTGTTTTTAGATCATTTGTATCATATCTTTTACTACGTAACTTTTCACCAAATTTCACAAACACTAAGAAAGTTTGTTTTTCGATTCAAAACAAGATTTTAGCGCTTTGAGGAGTTCAAATAACATGTTTTTAGATCATTTGTATCGTATCTTTTACTACATAACTTTTCACCAAATTTCACAAACACTAAGAAAGTTTGTTTTTCGATTCAAAACAAAATTTTAACGCTTTGAGTAGTTCAAATGACGTGTTTTTAGATCATTTGTATCGTATCTTTTACTACATAACTTTTCACCAAATTTTACAAACACAAAGAAAGTTTGTTTTTCGATTCAAAACTAACTTTTAACGCTTTGAGGAGTTCAAATAACGTGTTTTTAGATTATTTGTATCGTATCTTTTACTACATAACTTTTCACCAAATTTCTCAAACACTAAGAAAGTTTGTTTTTCGATTCAAAACAAGATTTTAACGCTTTGAGGAGCTCACATATCGTGTTTTTAGATCATTTGTATCGTATCTTTTACTACATAACTTTTCACCAAATTTCACACACACTAAGAAAGTTTGTTTTTCGTTTGAAAACAAGATTTTAACGCTTTAAGTAGTTCAAATAACGTGTTTTTAGATCATTTGTATCGTATCTTTTACTACATAACTTTTCACCAAATTTCACAAACACTAAGAAAGTTTTTTTTCTAGTCAAAACAAGATTTTAACGCTTTGAGGAGCTCAAATAACTTGTTTTTAGATCATTTGTATCGTATATTTTACTACGTAACTTTTCACCAAATTTCACAAACACTAAGAAAGTTTGTTTTTCGATTCAAAACAAGATTTTAGCGCTTTGAGGAGTTCAAATAACATGTTTTTAGATCATTTGTATTGTATCTTTTACTACATAACTTTTCATCAAATTTCACAAACACTAAGAAAGTTTGTTTTTCGATTCAAAACAAGATTTTAACGCTTTGAGTAGTTCAAATAACGTGTTTTTAGATCATTTGTATCGTATCTTTTACTACATAACTTTTCACCAAATTTCACAAAAACTAAGAAAGTTTGTTTTTCGATTCAAAACAAGATTTTAACTCTTTGATTTCTTCAAATAACGTGTTTTTAGTTCATTTGTATCGTATCTTTTACTACATAACTTTTCACCAAATTTCACAAACACTAAGAAAGTTTGTTTTTCGATTCAAAACAAGATTTTAACGCTTTGAGTAGTTCAAATAACGTGTTTATAGATCATTTGTATCGTATCATTTACTACATAACTTTTCACCAAATTTCACAAACACTAAGAAAGTTTGTTTTTTCGATTCAAAACAAGATTTTAACGCTTTGAGGAGCTCAAATAACTTGTTTTTAGATCATTTGTATCGTATCTTTTACTACGTAACTTTTCACCAAATTTCACAAACACTAAGAAAGTTTGTTTTTCGATTCAAAACAAGATTTTAGCGTTTTGAGGAGTTCAAATAACATGTTTTTAGATCATTTGTATCGTATCTTTTACGACATAACTTTTCACCAAATTTCACAAACACTAAGAAAGTTTGTTTTTCGATTCAAAACAAGATTTTAACGCTTTGAGTAGTTCAAATAACGTGTTTATAGATCATGTGTATCGTATCATTCACTACATAACTTTTCACCAAATTTCGCAAACACTAAGAAAGTTTGTTTTTCGATTCAAAACAAGATTTTAACGCTTTGAGGAGTTCAAATTGCATGTTTTTAGATCATTTGTATCATATCTTTTACTACGTAACTTTTCACCAAATTTCACAAACACTAAGAAAGTTTGTTTTTCGATTCAAAACAAGATTTTAGTGCTTTGAGGAGTTCAAATAACATGTTTTTAGATCATTTGTATCGTATCTTTTACCGCATAACTTTTCACCAAATTTCACAAACACTAAGAAAGTTTGTTTTTCGATTCAAAACAAGATTTTAACGCTTTGAGTAGTTCAAATAACGTGTTTTTAAATCATTTGTATCGTATCTTTTACTACATAACTTTTCACCAAATTTCACAAACACTAAGAAATTTTGTTTTTCGACTCAAAACAAGATTTTAACGCTTTGAGGAGCTCAAATAACTTATTTTTAGATCATTTGTATCGTATCTTTTACTACGTAACTTTTCACCAAATTTCACAAACACTAAGAAAGTTTGTTTTTCGATTCAAAACAAGATTTTAGCGCTTTGAGGAGTTCAAATAACATGTTTTTAGATCATTTGTATCGTATCTTTTACTACAAAACTTTTCATCAAATTTCACAAACACTAAGAAAGTTTGTTTTTCGATTCAAAACAAGATTTTAACGCTTTGAGTAGTTCAAATTACGTGTTTTTAGATCATTTGTATAGTATCTTTTACTACATAACTTTTCACCAAATTTCACAAACACTAAGAAAGTTTGTTTTTCTATTCAAAACAAGATTTTAACGCTTTGAGGAGCTCAAATAACTTGTTTTTAGATCATTTGTATCGTATCTTTTACTACGTAACTTTTCCCCACATTTTACAAACACTAAGAAAGTTTGTTTTTCGATTCAAAACAAGATTTTAGCGCTTTGAGGAGTTCAAATAACATGTTTTTAGATCATTTGTATCGTATCTTTTACGACATAACTTTTCACCAAATTTCACAAACACTAAGAAAGTTTGTTTTTCGATTCAAAACAAGATTTTAACGCTTTGAGTAGTTCAAATAACGTGTTTTTAGATCATTTGTATCGTATCTTTTACTACATAACTTTTCACCAAATTTCACAACCACTAAGAAAGTTTGTTTTTCGATTCAAAACAAGATTTTAACGCTTTGATTTCTTCAAATAACGTGTTTTTAGATCATTTGTATCGTATATTTTACTACATAACTTTTCACCAAATTTCACAAACACTAAGAAAGTTTGTTTTTCGATTCAAAACAAGATTTTAATGCTTTTAGTAGTTCAAATAACGTGTTTATAGATCATTTGTATCGTATCATTTACTACATAACTTTTCACCAAATTTCACAAACACTAAGAAAGTTTGTTTTTCGATTCAAAACAATATTTTAACGCTTGGAGGAGCTCAAATAACTTGTTTTTAGATCATTTGTAGCATATCTTTTACTACGTAACTTTTCACCAAATTTCACAAACACTAAGCAAGTTTGTTTTTCGATTCAAAACAAGATTTTAGCGCTTTGAGGAGTTCAAATAACATGTTTTTAGATCATTTGTATCGTATCTTTTACTACATAACTTTTCACCAAATTTCACAAACACTAAGAAAGTTTGTTTTTCGATTCAAAACAAGATTTTAGCGCTTTGAGGAGTTCAAATAACATGTTTTTAGATCATTTGTATCGTATCTTTTACTACATAACTTTTCACCAAATTTCACAAACACTAAGAAAGTTTGTTTTTCGATTCAAAACAAGATTTTAGCGCTTTGAGGAGTTCAAATAACATGTTTTTAGATCATTTGTATCGTATCTTTTACTACATAACTTTTCACCAAATTTCACAAACACTAAGAAAGTTTGTTTTTCGATTCAAAACAAAATTTTAACGCTTTGAGTAGTTCAAATGACGTGTTTTTAGATCATTTGTATCGTATCCTTTACTACATAACTTTTCACCAAATTTTACAAACACAAAGAAAGTTTGTTTTTCGATTCAAAACAAACTTTTAACGCTTTGAGGAGTTTAAATAACGTGTTTTTAGATCATTTGTATCGTATCTTTTACTACGTAACTTTTCACCAAATTTCTCAAACACTAAGAAAGTTTGTTTTTCGATTCAAAACAATATTTTAACGCTTTGAGGAGCTCACATATCGTGTTTTTAGATCATTTGTATCGTCTATTTTACTACATAACTTTTCACCAAATTTCACAAACACTAAAAAAGTTCGTTTTTCGTTTGAAAACAAGATATTAACGCTTTGAGTAGTTCAAATAGCGTGTTTTTAGATCATTTGTATCGTATCTTTTACTACATAACTTTTCACCAAATTTCACAAACACTTAGAAAGTTTGTTTTTCTAGTCAAAACAAGATTTTAACGCTTTGAGGATCTCAAATAACTTGTTTTTAGATCATTTGTATCGTATCTTTTACAACGTAACTTTTCACCAAATTTCACAAACACTAAGAAAGTTTGTTTTTCGATTCAAAACAAGATTTTAGCGCTTTGAGGTAAATAACATGTTTTTAGATCATTTGTATCGTATCTTTTACGACATAACTTTTCACCAAATTTCACAAACACTAAGAAAGTTTGTTTTTCGATTCAAAACAAGATTTTAACGCTTTGAGTAGTTCAAATAACGTGTTTATAGATCATTTGTATCGTATCATTTACTACATAACTTTTCACAAAATTTCACAAACACTAAGAAAATTTGTTTTTCGATTCAAAACAAGATTTTAACGCTTTGAGGAGCTCAAATTACTTGTTTTTAGATCATTTGTATCATATCTTTTACTACGTAACTTTTCACCAAATTTCACAAACACTAAGAAAGTTTGTATTTCGATACAAAACAAGATTTTAGTGCTTTGACGAGTTCAAATAATGTGTTTTTAGATCATTTGTATCGTATCTTTTACCGCATAACTTTTCACCAAATTTCACAAACACTAAGAAAATTTGTATTTCGATTCAAAACAAGATTTTAGTGCTTTGAGGAGTTCAAATAACGTGTTTTTAGATCATTTGTATCGTATCTTTTACTATATAACTTTTCACCAAATTTCACAAACACTAAGAAAGTTTGTTTTTCGATTCAAAACAAGATTTTTACGCTTTGATTTCTTCAAATAACGTGTTTTTAGATCATTTGTATCGTATCTTTTACTAGATAACTTTTAACCAAATTTCACAAACACTAAGAAAGTTTGTTTTCCGATTCAAAACAAGATTTTAATGCTTTTAGTTGTTCAAATAACGTGTTTATAGATGATTTGTATCGTATCATTTACTACATAACTTTTCACCAAATTTCACAAACACTAAGAAAGTATGTTTTTCGATTCAAAACAAGATTTTAACGCTTTCAGGAGCTCAAATAACTTGTTTTTAGATCATTTGTATCATATCTTTTACTACGTAACTTTTCACCAAATTTCACAAACACTAAGAAAGTTTGTTTTTCGATTCAAAACAAGATTTTAGCGCTTTGAGGAGTTCAAATAACATGTTTTTAGATCATTTGTATCGTATCTTTTACTACATAACTTTTCACCAAATTTCACAAACACTAAGAAAGTTTGTTTTTCGATTCAAAACAAAATTTTAACGCTTTGAGTAGTTCAAATGACGTGTTTTTAGATCATTTGTATCGTATCTTTTACTACATAACTTTTCACCAAATTTTACAAACACAAAGAAAGTTTGTTTTTCGATTCAAAACTAACTTTTAACGCTTTGAGGAGTTCAAATAACGTGTTTTTAGATTATTTGTATCGTATCTTTTACTACATAACTTTTCACCAAATTTCTCAAACACTAAGAAAGTTAGTTTTTCGATTCAAAACAAGATTTTAACGCTTTGAGGAGCTCACATATCGTGTTTTTAGATCATTTGTATCGTATCTTTTACTACATAACTTTTCACCAAATTTCACACACACTAAGAAAGTTTGTTTTTCGTTTGAAAACAAGATTTTAACGCTTTAAGTAGTTCAAATAACGTGTTTTTAGATCATTTGTATCGTATCTTTTACTACATAACTTTTCACCAAATTTCACAAACACTAAGAAAGTTTTTTTTCTAGTCAAAACAAGATTTTAACGCTTTGAGGAGCTCAAATAACTTGTTTTTAGATCATTTGTATCGTATATTTTACTACGTAACTTTTCACCAAATTTCACAAACACTAAGAAAGTTTGTTTTTCGATTCAAAACAAGATTTTAGCGCTTTGAGGAGTTCAAATAACATGTTTTTAGATCATTTGTATTGTATCTTTTACTACATAACTTTTCATCAAATTTCACAAACACTAAGAAAGTTTGTTTTTCGATTCAAAACAAGATTTTAACGCTTTGAGTAGTTCAAATAACGTGTTTTTAGATCATTTGTATCGTATCTTTTACTACATAACTTTTCACCAAATTTCACAAAAACTAAGAAAGTTTGTTTTTCGATTCAAAACAAGATTTTAACTCTTTGATTTCTTCAAATAACGTGTTTTTAGTTCATTTGTATCGTATCTTTTACTACATAACTTTTCACCAAATTTCACAAACACTAAGAAAGTTTGTTTTTCGATTCAAAACAAGATTTTAACGCTTTGAGTAGTTCAAATAACGTGTTTATAGATCATTTGTATCGTATCATTTACTACATAACTTTTCACCAAATTTCACAAACACTAAGAAAGTTTGTTTTTTCGATTCAAAACAAGATTTTAACGCTTTGAGGAGCTCAAATAACTTGTTTTTAGATCATTTGTATCGTATCTTTTACTACGTAACTTTTCACCAAATTTCACAAACACTAAGAAAGTTTGTTTTTCGATTCAAAACAAGATTTTAGCGTTTTGAGGAGTTCAAATAACATGTTTTTAGATCATTTGTATCGTATCTTTTACGACATAACTTTTCACCAAATTTCACAAACACTAAGAAAGTTTGTTTTTCGATTCAAAACAAGATTTTAACGCTTTGAGTAGTTCAAATAACGTGTTTATAGATCATGTGTATCGTATCATTCACTACATAACTTTTCACCAAATTTCGCAAACACTAAGAAAGTTTGTTTTTCGATTCAAAACAAGATTTTAACGCTTTGAGGAGTTCAAATTGCATGTTTTTAGATCATTTGTATCATATCTTTTACTACGTAACTTTTCACCAAATTTCACAAACACTAAGAAAGTTTGTTTTTCGATTCAAAACAAGATTTTAGTGCTTTGAGGAGTTCAAATAACATGTTTTTAGATCATTTGTATCGTATCTTTTACCGCATAACTTTTCACCAAATTTCACAAACACTAAGAAAGTTTGTTTTTCGATTCAAAACAAGATTTTAACGCTTTGAGTAGTTCAAATAACGTGTTTTTAAATCATTTGTATCGTATCTTTTACTACATAACTTTTCACCAAATTTCACAAACACTAAGAAATTTTGTTTTTCGACTCAAAACAAGATTTTAACGCTTTGAGGAGCTCAAATAACTTGTTTTTAGATCATTTGTATCGTATCTTTTACTACGTAACTTTTCACCAAATTTCACAAACACTAAGAAAGTTTGTTTTTCGATTCAAAACAAGATTTTAGCGCTTTGAGGAGTTCAAATAACATGTTTTTAGATCATTTGTATCGTATCTTTTACTACAAAACTTTTCATCAAATTTCACAAACACTAAGAAAGTTTGTTTTTCGATTCAAAACAAGATTTTAACGCTTTGAGTAGTTCAAATTACGTGTTTTTAGATCATTTGTATAGTATCTTTTACTACATAACTTTTCACCAAATTTCACAAACACTAAGAAAGTTTGTTTTTCTATTCAAAACAAGATTTTAACGCTTTGAGGAGCTCAAATAACTTGTTTTTAGATCATTTGTATCGTATCTTTTACTACGTAACTTTTCCCCACATTTTACAAACACTAAGAAAGTTTGTTTTTCGATTCAAAACAAGATTTTAGCGCTTTGAGGAGTTCAAATAACATGTTTTTAGATCATTTGTATCGTATCTTTTACGACATAACTTTTCACCAAATTTCACAAACACTAAGAAAGTTTGTTTTTCGATTCAAAACAAGATTTTAACGCTTTGAGTAGTTCAAATAACGTGTTTTTAGATCATTTGTATCGTATCTTTTACTACATAACTTTTCACCAAATTTCACAACCACTAAGAAAGTTTGTTTTTCGATTCAAAACAAGATTTTAACGCTTTGATTTCTTCAAATAACGTGTTTTTAGATCATTTGTATCGTATATTTTACTACATAACTTTTCACCAAATTTCACAAACACTAAGAAAGTTTGTTTTTCGATTCAAAACAAGATTTTAATGCTTTTAGTAGTTCAAATAACGTGTTTATAGATCATTTGTATCGTATCATTTACTACATAACTTTTCACCAAATTTCACAAACACTAAGAAAGTTTGTTTTTCGATTCAAAACAATATTTTAACGCTTGGAGGAGCTCAAATAACTTGTTTTTAGATCATTTGTAGCATATCTTTTACTACGTAACTTTTCACCAAATTTCACAAACACTAAGCAAGTTTGTTTTTCGATTCAAAACAAGATTTTAGCGCTTTGAGGAGTTCAAATAACATGTTTTTAGATCATTTGTATCGTATCTTTTACTACATAACTTTTCACCAAATTTCACAAACACTAAGAAAGTTTGTTTTTCGATTCAAAACAAGATTTTAGCGCTTTGAGGAGTTCAAATAACATGTTTTTAGATCATTTGTATCGTATCTTTTACTACATAACTTTTCACCAAATTTCACAAACACTAAGAAAGTTTGTTTTTCGATTCAAAACAAGATTTTAGCGCTTTGAGGAGTTCAAATAACATGTTTTTAGATCATTTGTATCGTATCTTTTACTACATAACTTTTCACCAAATTTCACAAACACTAAGAAAGTTTGTTTTTCGATTCAAAACAAAATTTTAACGCTTTGAGTAGTTCAAATGACGTGTTTTTAGATCATTTGTATCGTATCCTTTACTACATAACTTTTCACCAAATTTTACAAACACAAAGAAAGTTTGTTTTTCGATTCAAAACAAACTTTTAACGCTTTGAGGAGTTTAAATAACGTGTTTTTAGATCATTTGTATCGTATCTTTTACTACGTAACTTTTCACCAAATTTCTCAAACACTAAGAAAGTTTGTTTTTCGATTCAAAACAATATTTTAACGCTTTGAGGAGCTCACATATCGTGTTTTTAGATCATTTGTATCGTCTATTTTACTACATAACTTTTCACCAAATTTCACAAACACTAAAAAAGTTCGTTTTTCGTTTGAAAACAAGATATTAACGCTTTGAGTAGTTCAAATAGCGTGTTTTTAGATCATTTGTATCGTATCTTTTACTACATAACTTTTCACCAAATTTCACAAACACTTAGAAAGTTTGTTTTTCTAGTCAAAACAAGATTTTAACGCTTTGAGGATCTCAAATAACTTGTTTTTAGATCATTTGTATCGTATCTTTTACAACGTAACTTTTCACCAAATTTCACAAACACTAAGAAAGTTTGTTTTTCGATTCAAAACAAGATTTTAGCGCTTTGAGGTAAATAACATGTTTTTAGATCATTTGTATCGTATCTTTTACGACATAACTTTTCACCAAATTTCACAAACACTAAGAAAGTTTGTTTTTCGATTCAAAACAAGATTTTAACGCTTTGAGTAGTTCAAATAACGTGTTTATAGATCATTTGTATCGTATCATTTACTACATAACTTTTCACAAAATTTCACAAACACTAAGAAAATTTGTTTTTCGATTCAAAACAAGATTTTAACGCTTTGAGGAGCTCAAATTACTTGTTTTTAGATCATTTGTATCATATCTTTTACTACGTAACTTTTCACCAAATTTCACAAACACTAAGAAAGTTTGTATTTCGATACAAAACAAGATTTTAGTGCTTTGACGAGTTCAAATAATGTGTTTTTAGATCATTTGTATCGTATCTTTTACCGCATAACTTTTCACCAAATTTCACAAACACTAAGAAAATTTGTATTTCGATTCAAAACAAGATTTTAGTGCTTTGAGGAGTTCAAATAACGTGTTTTTAGATCATTTGTATCGTATCTTTTACTATATAACTTTTCACCAAATTTCACAAACACTAAGAAAGTTTGTTTTTCGATTCAAAACAAGATTTTTACGCTTTGATTTCTTCAAATAACGTGTTTTTAGATCATTTGTATCGTATCTTTTACTAGATAACTTTTAACCAAATTTCACAAACACTAAGAAAGTTTGTTTTCCGATTCAAAACAAGAATTTAATGCTTTTAGTTGTTCAAATAACGTGTTTATAGATGATTTGTATCGTATCATTTACTACATAACTTTTCACCAAATTTCACAAACACTAAGAAAGTATGTTTTTCGATTCAAAACAAGATTTTAACGCTTTCAGGAGCTCAAATAACTTGTTTTTAGATCATTTGTATCATATCTTTTACTACGTAACTTTTCACCAAATTTCACAAACACTAAGAAAGTTTGTTTTTCGATTCAAAACAAGATTTTAGCGCTTTGAGGAGTTCAAATAACATGTTTTTAGATCATTTGTATCGTATCTTTTACTACATAACTTTTCACCAAATTTCACAAACACTAAGAAAGTTTGTTTTTCGATTCAAAACAAAATTTTAACGCTTTGAGTAGTTCAAATGACGTGTTTTTAGATCATTTGTATCGTATCTTTTACTACATAACTTTTCACCAAATTTTACAAACACAAAGAAAGTTTGTTTTTCGATTCAAAACTAACTTTTAACGCTTTGAGGAGTTCAAATAACGTGTTTTTAGATTATTTGTATCGTATCTTTTACTACATAACTTTTCACCAAATTTCTCAAACACTAAGAAAGTTTGTTTTTCGATTCAAAACAAGATTTTAACGCTTTGAGGAGCTCACATATCGTGTTTTTAGATCATTTGTATCGTATCTTTTACTACATAACTTTTCACCAAATTTCACACACACTAAGAAAGTTTGTTTTTCGTTTGAAAACAAGATTTTAACGCTTTAAGTAGTTCAAATAACGTGTTTTTAGATCATTTGTATCGTATCTTTTACTACATAACTTTTCACCAAATTTCACAAACACTAAGAAAGTTTTTTTTCTAGTCAAAACAAGATTTTAACGCTTTGAGGAGCTCAAATAACTTGTTTTTAGATCATTTGTATCGTATATTTTACTACGTAACTTTTCACCAAATTTCACAAACACTAAGAAAGTTTGTTTTTCGATTCAAAACAAGATTTTAGCGCTTTGAGGAGTTCAAATAACATGTTTTTAGATCATTTGTATTGTATCTTTTACTACATAACTTTTCATCAAATTTCACAAACACTAAGAAAGTTTGTTTTTCGATTCAAAACAAGATTTTAACGCTTTGAGTAGTTCAAATAACGTGTTTTTAGATCATTTGTATCGTATCTTTTACTACATAACTTTTCACCAAATTTCACAAAAACTAAGAAAGTTTGTTTTTCGATTCAAAACAAGATTTTAACTCTTTGATTTCTTCAAATAACGTGTTTTTAGTTCATTTGTATCGTATCTTTTACTACATAACTTTTCACCAAATTTCACAAACACTAAGAAAGTTTGTTTTTCGATTCAAAACAAGATTTTAACGCTTTGAGTAGTTCAAATAACGTGTTTATAGATCATTTGTATCGTATCATTTACTACATAACTTTTCACCAAATTTCACAAACACTAAGAAAGTTTGTTTTTTCGATTCAAAACAAGATTTTAACGCTTTGAGGAGCTCAAATAACTTGTTTTTAGATCATTTGTATCGTATCTTTTACTACGTAACTTTTCACCAAATTTCACAAACACTAAGAAAGTTTGTTTTTCGATTCAAAACAAGATTTTAGCGTTTTGAGGAGTTCAAATAACATGTTTTTAGATCATTTGTATCGTATCTTTTACGACATAACTTTTCACCAAATTTCACAAACACTAAGAAAGTTTGTTTTTCGATTCAAAACAAGATTTTAACGCTTTGAGTAGTTCAAATAACGTGTTTATAGATCATGTGTATCGTATCATTCACTACATAACTTTTCACCAAATTTCGCAAACACTAAGAAAGTTTGTTTTTCGATTCAAAACAAGATTTTAACGCTTTGAGGAGTTCAAATTGCATGTTTTTAGATCATTTGTATCATATCTTTTACTACGTAACTTTTCACCAAATTTCACAAACACTAAGAAAGTTTGTTTTTCGATTCAAAACAAGATTTTAGTGCTTTGAGGAGTTCAAATAACATGTTTTTAGATCATTTGTATCGTATCTTTTACCGCATAACTTTTCACCAAATTTCACAAACACTAAGAAAGTTTGTTTTTCGATTCAAAACAAGATTTTAACGCTTTGAGTAGTTCAAATAACGTGTTTTTAAATCATTTGTATCGTATCTTTTACTACATAACTTTTCACCAAATTTCACAAACACTAAGAAATTTTGTTTTTCGACTCAAAACAAGATTTTAACGCTTTGAGGAGCTCAAATAACTTGTTTTTAGATCATTTGTATCGTATCTTTTACTACGTAACTTTTCACCAAATTTCACAAACACTAAGAAAGTTTGTTTTTCGATTCAAAACAAGATTTTAGCGCTTTGAGGAGTTCAAATAACATGTTTTTAGATCATTTGTATCGTATCTTTTACTACAAAACTTTTCATCAAATTTCACAAACACTAAGAAAGTTTGTTTTTCGATTCAAAACAAGATTTTAACGCTTTGAGTAGTTCAAATTACGTGTTTTTAGATCATTTGTATAGTATCTTTTACTACATAACTTTTCACCAAATTTCACAAACACTAAGAAAGTTTGTTTTTCTATTCAAAACAAGATTTTAACGCTTTGAGGAGCTCAAATAACTTGTTTTTAGATCATTTGTATCGTATCTTTTACTACGTAACTTTTCCCCACATTTTACAAACACTAAGAAAGTTTGTTTTTCGATTCAAAACAAGATTTTAGCGCTTTGAGGAGTTCAAATAACATGTTTTTAGATCATTTGTATCGTATCTTTTACGACATAACTTTTCACCAAATTTCACAAACACTAAGAAAGTTTGTTTTTCGATTCAAAACAAGATTTTAACGCTTTGAGTAGTTCAAATAACGTGTTTTTAGATCATTTGTATCGTATCTTTTACTACATAACTTTTCACCAAATTTCACAACCACTAAGAAAGTTTGTTTTTCGATTCAAAACAAGATTTTAACGCTTTGATTTCTTCAAATAACGTGTTTTTAGATCATTTGTATCGTATATTTTACTACATAACTTTTCACCAAATTTCACAAACACTAAGAAAGTTTGTTTTTCGATTCAAAACAAGATTTTAATGCTTTTAGTAGTTCAAATAACGTGTTTATAGATCATTTGTATCGTATCATTTACTACATAACTTTTCACCAAATTTCACAAACACTAAGAAAGTTTGTTTTTCGATTCAAAACAATATTTTAACGCTTGGAGGAGCTCAAATAACTTGTTTTTAGATCATTTGTAGCATATCTTTTACTACGTAACTTTTCACCAAATTTCACAAACACTAAGCAAGTTTGTTTTTCGATTCAAAACAAGATTTTAGCGCTTTGAGGAGTTCAAATAACATGTTTTTAGATCATTTGTATCGTATCTTTTACTACATAACTTTTCACCAAATTTCACAAACACTAAGAAAGTTTGTTTTTCGATTCAAAACAAGATTTTAGCGCTTTGAGGAGTTCAAATAACATGTTTTTAGATCATTTGTATCGTATCTTTTACTACATAACTTTTCACCAAATTTCACAAACACTAAGAAAGTTTGTTTTTCGATTCAAAACAAGATTTTAGCGCTTTGAGGAGTTCAAATAACATGTTTTTAGATCATTTGTATCGTATCTTTTACTACATAACTTTTCACCAAATTTCACAAACACTAAGAAAGTTTGTTTTTCGATTCAAAACAAAATTTTAACGCTTTGAGTAGTTCAAATGACGTGTTTTTAGATCATTTGTATCGTATCCTTTACTACATAACTTTTCACCAAATTTTACAAACACAAAGAAAGTTTGTTTTTCGATTCAAAACAAACTTTTAACGCTTTGAGGAGTTTAAATAACGTGTTTTTAGATCATTTGTATCGTATCTTTTACTACGTAACTTTTCACCAAATTTCTCAAACACTAAGAAAGTTTGTTTTTCGATTCAAAACAATATTTTAACGCTTTGAGGAGCTCACATATCGTGTTTTTAGATCATTTGTATCGTATATTTTACTACATAACTTTTCACCAAATTTCACAAACACTAAAAAAGTTCGTTTTTCGTTTGAAAACAAGATTTTAACGCTTTGAGTAGTTCAAATAGCGTGTTTTTAGATCATTTGTATCGTATCTTTTACTACATAACTTTTCACCAAATTTCACAAACACTTAGAAAGTTTGTTTTTCTAGTCAAAACAAGATTTTAACGCTTTGAGGATCTCAAATAACTTGTTTTTAGATCATTTGTATCGTATCTTTTACAACGTAACTTTTCACCAAATTTCACAAACACTAAGAAAGTTTGTTTTTCGATTCAAAACAAGATTTTAGCGCTTTGAGGTAAATAACATGTTTTTAGATCATTTGTATCGTATCTTTTACGACATAACTTTTCACCAAATTTCACAAACACTAAGAAAGTTTGTTTTTCGATTCAAAACAAGATTTTAACGCTTTGAGTAGTTCAAATAACGTGTTTATAGATCATTTGTATCGTATCATTTACTACATAACTTTTCACAAAATTTCACAAACACTAAGAAAATTTGTTTTTCGATTCAAAACAAGATTTTAACACTTTGAGGAGCTCAAATTACTTGTTTTTAGATCATTTGTATCATATCTTTTACTACGTAACTTTTCACCAAATTTCACAAACACTAAGAAAGTTTTTATTTCGATACAAAACAAGATTTTAGTGCTTTGACGAGTTCAAATAATGTGTTTTTAGATCATTTGTATCGTATCTTTTACCGCATAACTTTTCACCAAATTTCACAAACACTAAGAAAATTTGTATTTCGATTCAAAACAAGATTTTAGTGCTTTGAGGAGTTCAAATAACGTGTTTTTAGATCATTTGTATCGTATCTTTTACTATATAACTTTTCACCAAATTTCACAAACACTAAGAAAGTTTGTTTTTCGATTCAAAACAAGATTTTTACGCTTTGATTTCTTCAAATAACGTGTTTTTAGATCATTTGTATCGTATCTTTTACTAGATAACTTTTAACCAAATTTCACAAACACTAAGAAAGTTTGTTTTCCGATTCAAAACAAGATTTTAATGCTTTTAGTTGTTCAAATAACGTGTTTATAGATGATTTGTATCGTATCATTTACTACATAACTTTTCACCAAATTTCACAAACACTAAGAAAGTATGTTTTTCGATTCAAAACAAGATTTTAACGCTTTCAGGATCTCAAATAACTTGTTTTTAGATCATTTGTATCATATCTTTTACTACGTAACTTTTCACCAAATTTCACAAACACTAAGAAAGTTTGTTTTTCGATTCAAAACAAGATTTTAGCGCTTTGAGGAGTTCAAATAACATGTTTTTAGATCATTTGTATCGTATCTTTTACTACATAACTTTTCACCAAATTTCACAAACACTAAGAAAGTTTGTTTTTCGATTCAAAACAAAATTTTAACGCTTTGAGTAGTTCAAATGACGTGTTTTTAGATCATTTGTATCGTATCTTTTACTACATAACTTTTCACCAAATTTTACAAACACAAAGAAAGTTTGTTTTTCGATTCAAAACAAACTTTTAACGCTTTGAGGAGTTCAAATAACGTGTTTTTAGATTATTTGTATCGTATCTTTTACTACATAACTTTTCACCAAATTTCTCAAACACTAAGAAAGTTTGTTTTTCGATTCAAAACAAGATTTTAACGCTTTGAGGAGCTCACATATCGTGTTTTTAGATCATTTGTATCGTATCTTTTACTACATAACTTTTCACCAAATTTCACACACACTAAGAAAGTTTGTTTTTCGTTTGAAAACAAGATTTTAACGCTTTAAGTAGTTCAAATAACGTGTTTTTAGATCATTTGTATCGTATCTTTTACTACATAACTTTTCACCAAATTTCACAAACACTAAGAAAGTTTTTTTTCTAGTCAAAACAAGATTTTAACGCTTTGAGGAGCTCAAATAACTTGTTTTTAGATCATTTGTATCGTATCTTTTACTACGTAACTTTTCACCAAATTTCACAAACACTAAGAAAGTTTGTTTTTCGATTCAAAACAAGATTTTAGCGCTTTGAGGAGTTCAAATAACATGTTTTTAGATCATTTGTATTGTATCTTTTACTACATAACTTTTCATCAAATTTCACAAACACTAAGAAAGTTTGTTTTTCGATTCAAAACAAGATTTTAACGCTTTGAGTAGTTCAAATAACGTGTTTTTAGATCATTTGTATCGTATCTTTTACTACATAACTTTTCACCAAATTTCTCAAAAACTAAGAAAGTTTGTTTTTCGATTCAAAACAAGATTTTAACTCTTTGATTTCTTCAAATAACGTGTTTTTAGTTCATTTGTATCGTATCTTTTACTACATAACTTTTCACCAAATTTCACAAACACTAAGAAAGTTTGTTTTTCGATTCAAAACAAGATTTTAACGCTTTGAGTAGTTCAAATAACGTGTTTATAGATCATTTGTATCGTATCATTTACTACATAACTTTTCACCAAATTTCACAAACACTAAGAAAGTTTGTTTTTTCGATTCAAAACAAGATTTTAACGCTTTGAGGAGCTCAAATAACTTGTTTTTAGATCATTTGTATCGTATCGTTTACTACGTAACTTTTCACCAAATTTCACAAACACTAAGAAAGTTTGTTTTTCGATTCAAAACAAGATTTTAGCGTTTTGAGGAGTTCAAATAACATGTTTTTAGATCATTTGTATCGTATCTTTTACGACATAACTTTTCACCAAATTTCACAAACACTAAGAAAGTTTGTTTTTCGATTCAAAACAAGATTTTAACGCTTTGAGTAGTTCAAATAACGTGTTTATAGATCATGTGTATCGTATCATTCACTACATAACTTTTCACCAAATTTCGCAAACACTAAGAAAGTTTGTTTTTCGATTCAAAACAAGATTTTAACGCTTTGAGGAGTTCAAATTGCATGTTTTTAGATCATTTGTATCATATCTTTTACTACGTAACTTTTCACCAAATTTCACAAACACTAAGAAAGTTTGTTTTTCGATTCAAAACAAGATTTTAGTGCTTTGAGGAGTTCAAATAACATGTTTTTAGATCATTTGTATCGTATCTTTTACCGCATAACTTTTCACCAAATTTCACAAACACTAAGAAAGTTTGTTTTTCGATTCAAAACAAGATTTTAACGCTTTGAGTAGTTCAAATAACGTGTTTTTAAATCATTTGTATCGTATCTTTTACTACATAACTTTTCACCAAATTTCACAAACACTAAGAAATTTTGTTTTTCGACTCAAAACAAGATTTTAACGCTTTGAGGAGCTCAAATAACTTGTTTTTAGATCATTTGTATCGTATCTTTTACTACGTAACTTTTCACCAAATTTCACAAACACTAAGAAAGTTTGTTTTTCGATTCAAAACAAGATTTTAGCGCTTTGAGGAGTTCAAATAACATGTTTTTAGATCATTTGTATCGTATCTTTTACTACAAAACTTTTCATCAAATTTCACAAACACTAAGAAAGTTTGTTTTTCGATTCAAAACAAGATTTTAACGCTTTGAGTAGTTCAAATTACGTGTTTTTAGATCATTTGTATAGTATCTTTTACTACATAACTTTTCACCAAATTTCACAAACACTAAGAAAGTTTGTTTTTCTATTCAAAACAAGATTTTAATGCTTTGAGGGGCTCAAATAACTTGTTTTTAGATCATTTGTATCGTATCTTTTACTACGTAACTTTTCCCCACATTTTACAAACACTAAGAAAGTTTGTTTTTCGATTCAAAACAAGATTTTAGCGCTTTGAGGAGTTCAAATAACATGTTTTTAGATCATTTGTATCGTATCTTTTACTACATAACTTTTCACCAAATTTCACAACCACTAAGAAAGTTTGTTTTTCGATTCAAAACAAGATTTTAACGCTTTGATTTCTTCAAATAACGTGTTTTTAGATCATTTGTATCGTATATTTTACTACATAACTTTTCACCAAATTTCACAAACACTAAGAAAGTTTGTTTTTCGATTCAAAACAAGATTTTAATGCTTTTAGTAGTTCAAATAACGTGTTTATAGATCATTTGTATCGTATCATTTACTACATAACTTTTCACCAAATTTCACAAACACTAAGAAAGTTTGTTTTTCGATTCAAAACAAGATTTTAACGCTTTGAGTAGTTCAAATAACGTGTTTTTAGATCATTTGTATCGTATCTTTTACTACATAACTTTTCACCAAATTTCACAACCACTAAGAAAGTTTGTTTTTCGATTCAAAACAAGATTTTAACGCTTTGATTTCTTCAAATAACGTGTTTTTAGATCATTTGTATCGTATATTTTACTACATAACTTTTCACCAAATTTCACAAACACTAAGAAAGTTTGTTTTTCGATTCAAAACAAGATTTTAATGCTTTTAGTAGTTCAAATAACGTGTTTATAGATCATTTGTATCGTATCATTTACTACATAACTTTTCACCAAATTTCACAAACACTAAGAAAGTTTGTTTTTCGATTCAAAACAAGATTTTAACGCTTGGAGGAGCTCAAATAACTTGTTTTTAGATCATTTGTATCATATCTTTTACTACGTAACTTTTCACCAAATTTCACAAACACTAAGAAAGTTTGTTTTTCGATTCAAAACAAGATTTTAGCGCTTTGAGGAGTTCAAATAACATGTTTTTAGATCATTTGTATCGTATCTTTTACTACATAACTTTTCACCAAATTTCACAAACACTAAGAAAGTTTGGTTTTTCGATTCAAAACAAAATTTTAACGCTTTGAGTAGTTCAAATGACGTGTTTTTAGATCATTTGTATCGTATCTTTTACTGCATAACTTTTCACCAAATTTTTCAAACACAAAGAAAGTTTGTTTTTCGATTCAAAACAAACTTTTAACACTTTGAGGAGTTCAAATAACGTGTTTTTAGATCATTTTTATCGTATCTTTTACTACATAACTTTTCACCAAATTTCACAAACATTAATAAAGTTTGTTTTTCCATTCAAAACAAGATTTTAACGCTTTGAGGAGTTCAAATAACGTGTTTTTAGATCATTTGTATCGGATCTTTTACTACATAACTTTTCACCAAATTTCTCAAACACTAAGAAAGTTTGTTTTTCGAATCAAAACAAGATTTTAACGCTTTGAGGAGTTCAAATAACGTGTTTTTAGATCATTTGTATCGTATCTTTTACTACATAACTTTTCACCAAATTTCACAAACACTAAGAAAGTTTGTTTTTCGATTCAAAACAAGATTTTAAAGCTTTGAGGGGCTCAAATAACTTGTTTTTAGATCATTTGTATCGTATCTTTTACTACGTAAATTTTCACCAAATTTCACAAACACTAAGAAAGTTTGTTTTTCGATTCAAAACAAGATTTTAGCGCTTTGAGGAGTTCAAATAACATGTTTTTAGATCATTTGTTTCGTATCTTTTACTACATAACTTTTCATCAAATTTCACAAACACTAAGAAAGTTTGTTTTTCGATTCAAAACAATATTTTAACGCCTTGAGTAGTTCAAATAACGTGTTTTAGATCATTTGTATCGTATCTTTTACTACATAACTTTTCACCAAATTTCACAAACACTAAGAAAGTTTGTTTTTCGATTCAAAACAAGATTTTAACGCTTTGATGAGCTCAAATAACTTGTTTTTAGATCATTTGTATCGTATCTTTTACTACGTAACTTTTCACCAAATTTCACAAACACTAAGAAAGTTTGTTTTTCGATTCAAAACAAGATTTTAGCGCTTTGAGGAGTTCAAATAACATGTTTTTAGATCATTTGTATCGTATATTTTACTACATAACTTTTCATCAAATTTCACAAACACTAAGAAAGTTTGTTTTTCGATTCAAAACAAGATTTTAACGCTTTGAGTAGTTCAAATTACGTGTTTTTAGATCATTTGTATTGTATCTTTTACTACATAACTTTTCACCAAATTTCACAAACACTAAGAAAGTTTGTTTTTCTATTCAAAACAAGATTTTAACGCTTTGAGGAGCTCAAATAACTTGTTTTTAGATCATTTGTATCGTATCTTTTACTACGTAACTTTTCACCAAATTTCACAAACACTAAGAAAGTTTGTTTTTCGATTCAAAACAAGATTTTAGTGCTTTGAGGAGTTCAAATAACGTGTTTTTAGATCATTTGTATCGTATCTTTTACCGCATAACTTTTCACCAAATTTCACAAACACTAAGAAAGTTTGTTTTTCGATTCAAAACAAGATTTTAACGCTTTGAGTAGTTCAAATAACGTGTTTTTAGATCATTTGTATCGTATCTTTTACTACATAACTTTTCACCAAATTTCACAAACACTAAGAAAGTTTGTTTTTCGATTCAAAACAAGATTTTAACGCTTTGATTTCTTCAAATAACGTGTTTTTAGTTCATTTGTATCGTATCTTTTACTACATAACTTTTCACCAAATTTCACAAACACTAAGAAAGTTTGTTTTTCGATTCAAAACAAGATTTTAACGCTTTGAGTAGTTCAAATAACGTGTTTATAGATCATTTGTATTGTATCATTTACTACATAACTTTTCACCAAATTTCACAAACACTAAGAAAGTTTGTTTTTCCGATTCAAAACAAGATTTTAATGCTTTGAGTAGTTCAAATAACGTGTTTTTAGATCATTTGTATCGTATCTTTTACTACATAACTTTTCACCAAATTTCACAAAAACTAAGAAAGTTTGTTTTTCGATTCAAAACAAGATTTTAACGCTTTGATTTCTTCAAATAACGTGTTTTTAGTTCATTTGTATCGTATCTTTTACTACATAACTTTTCACCAAATTTCACAAACACTAAGAAATTTTGTTTTTCGATTCAAAACAAGATTTTAACGCTTTGAGTAGTTCAAATAACGTGTTTATAGATCATTTGTATCGTATCATTTACTACATAACTTTTCACCAAATTTCACAAACACTAAGAAAGTTTGTTTTTTTGATTCAAAACAAGATTTTAACGCTTTGAGGAGCTCAAATAACTTGTTTTTAGATCATTTGTATCGTATATTTTACTACGTAACTTTTCACCAAATTTCACAAACACTAAGAAAGTTTGTTTTTCGATTCAAAACAAGATTTTAGCGCTTTGAGGAGTTCAAATAACATGTTTTTAGATCATTTGTATCGTATCTTTTACTACATAACTTTTCATCAAATTTCACAAACACTAAGAAAGTTTGTTTTTCGATTCAAAACAAGATTTTAACGCTTTGAGTAGTTCAAATTACGTGTTTTAAGATCATTTGTATTGTATCTTTTACTACATAACTTTTCACCAAATTTCACAAACACTAAGAAAGTTTGTTTTTTCGATTCAAAACAAGATTTTAGCGTTTTGAGGAGTTCAAATAACATGTTTTTAGATCATTTGTATCGTATCTTTTACTACATAACTTTTCATCAAATTTCACAAACACTAAGAAAGTTTGTTTTTCGATTCAAAACAAGATTTTAACTCTTTGATTTCTTCAAATAACGTGTTTTTAGTTCATTTGTATCGTATCTTTTACTACATAACTTTGCACCAAATTTCACAAACACTAAGAAAGTTTGTTTTTCGATTCAAAACAAGATTTTAACGCTTTGAGTAGTTCAAATAACGTGTTTATAGATCATTTGTATCGTATCATTTACTACATAACTTTTCACCAAATTTAACAAACACTAAGAAAGTTTGTTTTTTCGATTCAAAACAAGATTTTAACGCTTTGAGGAGCTCAAATAACTTGTTTTTAGATCATTTGTATCGTATCTTTTACTACGTAACTTTTCACCAAATTTCACAAACACTAAGAAAGTTTGTTTTTCGATTCAAAACAAGATTTTAGCGTTTTGAGGAGTTCAAATAACATGTTTTTAGATCATTTGTATCGTATCTTTTACGACATAACTTTTCACCAAATTTCACAAACACTAAGAAAGTTTGTTTTTCGATTCAAAACAAGATTTTAACGCTTTGAGTAGTTCAAATAACGTGTTTATAGATCATGTGTATCGTATCATTTACTACATAACTTTTCACCAAATTTCGCAAACACTAAGAAAGTTTGTTTTTCGATTTAAAACAAGATTTTAACGCTTTGAGGAGTTCAAATTGCATGTTTTTAGATCATTTGTATCATATCTTTTACTACGTAACTTTTCACCAAATTTCACAAACACTAGGAAAGTTTGTTTTTCGATTCAAAACAAGATTTTAGTGCTTTGAGGAGTTCAAATAACATGTTTTTAGATCATTTGTATCGTATCTTTTACCGCATAACTTTTCACCAAATTTCACAAACACTAAGAAAGTTTGTTTTTCGATTCAAAACAAGATTTTAACGCTTTGAGTAGTTCAAATAACGTGTTTTTAAATCATTTGTATCGTATCTTTTACTACATAACTTTTCACCAAATTTCACAAACACTAAGAAATTTTGTTTTTCGATTCAAAACAAGATTTTAACGCTTTGAGGAGCTCAAATAACTTGTTTTTAGATCATTTGTATCGTATCTTTTACTACGTAACTTTTCACCAAATTTCACAAACACTAAGAAAGTTTGTTTTTCGATTCAAAACAAGATTTTAGCGCTTTGAGGAGTTCAAATAACATGTTTTTAGATCATTTGTATCGTATCTTTTACTACAAAACTTTTCATCAAATTTCACAAACACTAAGAAAGTTTGTTTTTCGATTCAAAACAAGATTTTAACGCTTTGAGTAGTTCAAATTACGTGTTTTTAGATCATTTGTATTGTATCTTTTACTACATAACTTTTCACCAAATTTCACAAACACTAAGAAAGTTTGTTTTTCTATTCAAAACAAGATTTTAACGCTTTGAGGAGCTCAAATAACTTGTTTTTAGATCATTTGTATCGTATCTTTTACTACGTAACTTTTCCCCACATTTTACAAACACTAAGAAAGTTTGTTTTTCGATTCAAAACAAGATTTTAGCGCTTTGAGGAGTTCAAATAACATGTTTTTAGATCATTTGTATCGTATCATTTACTACATAACTTTTCACCAAATTTCACAAACACTAAGAAAGTTTGTTTTTTCGATTCAAAACAAGATTTTAACGCTTTGAGTATCTCAAATAACTTGTTTTTAGATCATTTGTATCGTATCTTTTACTACGTAACTTTTCACCAAATTTCACAAACACTAAGAAAGTTTGTTTTTCGATTCAAAACAAGATTTTAGCGTTTTGAGGAGTTCAAATAACATGTTTTTAGATCATTTGTATCGTATCTTTTACGACATAACTTTTCACCAAATTTCACAAACACTAAGAAAGTTTGTTTTTCGATTCAAAACAAGATTTTAACGCTTTGAGTAGTTCAAATAACGTGTTTATAGATCATGTGTATCGTATCATTTACTACATAACTTTTCACCAAATTTCGCAAACACTTAGAAAGTTTGTTTTTCGATTCAAAACAAGATTTTAACGCTTTGATGAGTTCAAATTACATGTTTTTAGATCATTTGTATCATATCTTTTACTACGTAACTTTTCACCAAATTTCACAAACACTAAGAAAGTTTGTTTTTCGATTCAAAACAAGATTTTAGTGCTTTGAGGAGCTCAAATAACGTGTTTATAGATCATTTGTATTGTATCATTTACTACATAACTATTCAAAACAAGATTTTAACGCTTTGAGGAGCTCAAATAACTTGTTTTTAGATCATTTGTATCGTATCTTTTACTACGTAACTTTTCACCAAATTTCACAAACACTAAGAAAGTTTGTTTTTCGATTCAAAACAAGATTTTAGTGCTTTGAGGAGTTCAAATAACGTGTTTTTAGATCATTTGTATCGTATCTTTTACCGCATAACTTTTCACCAAATTTCACAAACACCAAGAAAGTTTGTTTTTCGATTCAAAACAAGATTTTAACGCTTTGAGTAGTTCAAATAACGTGTTTTTAGATCATTTGTATCGTATCTTTTACTACATAACTTTTCACCAAATTTCACAAACACTAAGAAAGTTTGTTTTTCGATTCAAAACAAGATTTTAACGCTTTGAGTAGTTCAAATAACGTGTTTATAGATCATTTGTATTGTATCATTTACTACATAACTTTTCACCAAATTTCACAAACACTAAGAAAGTTTGTTTTTCCGATTCAAAACAGGATTTTAACGCTTTGAGTAGTTCAAATAACATGTTTTTAGATCATTTGTATCGTATCTTTTACTACATAACTTTTCATCAAATTTCACAAACACTAAGAAAGTTTGTTTTTCGATTCAAAACAAGATT
This sequence comes from Luzula sylvatica, assembly GCA_946800325.1. Taxonomy (NCBI): domain Eukaryota; kingdom Viridiplantae; phylum Streptophyta; class Magnoliopsida; order Poales; family Juncaceae; genus Luzula; species Luzula sylvatica. The sequence goes on from OX326956.1 coordinate 23,806,473, forward strand.
TTAACGCTTTGAGTAGTTCAAATTACGTGTTTTTAGATCATTTGTATTGTATCTTTTACTACATAACTTTTCACCAAATTTCACAAACACTAAGAAAGTTTGTTTTTCTATTCAAAACAAGATTTTAACGCTTTGAGGAGCTCAAATAACTTGTTTTTAGATCATTTGTATCGTATCTTTTACTACGTAACTTTTCCCCACATTTTACAAACACTAAGAAAGTTTGTTTTTCGATTCAAAACAAGATTTTAGCGCTTTGAGGAGTTCAAATAACATGTTTTTAGATCATTTGTATCGTATCATTTACTACATAACTTTTCACCAAATTTCACAAACACTAAGAAAGTTTGTTTTTCGATTCAAAACAAGATTTTAACGCTTTGATTTCTTCAAATAACGTGTTTTTAGTTCATTTGTATCGTATCTTTTACTACATAACTTTTCACCAAATTTCACAAACACTAAGAAAGTTTGTTTTTCGATTCAAAACAAGATTTTAGTGCTTTGAGGAGTTCAAATAACGTGTTTTTAGATCATTTGTATCGTATCTTTTACCGCATAACTTTTCACCAAATTTCACAAACACCAAGAAAGTTTGTTTTTCGATTCAAAACAAGATTTTAACGCTTTGAGTAGTTCAAATAACGTGTTTTTAGATCATTTGTATCGTATCTTTTACTACATAACTTTTCACCAAATTTCACAAACACTAAGAAAGTTTGTTTTTCGATTCAAAACAAGATTTTAACGCTTTGATTTCTTCAAATAACGTGTTTTTAGTTCATTTGTATCGTATCTTTTACTACATAACTTTTCACCAAATTTCACAAACACTAAGAAAGTTTGTTTTTCGATTCAAAACAAGATTTTAACGCTTTGAGTAGTTCAAATAACGTGTTTATAGATCATTTGTATTGTATCATTTACTACATAACTTTTCACCAAATTTCACAAACACTAAGAAAGTTTGTTTTTCCGATTCAAAACAGGATTTTAACGCTTTGAGTAGTTCAAATAACATGTTTTTAGATCATTTGTATCGTATCTTTTACTACATAACTTTTCATCAAATTTCACAAACACTAAGAAAGTTTGTTTTTCGATTCAAAACAAAATTTTAACGCTTTGAGTAGTTCAAATTACGTGTTTTTAGATCATTTGTATTGTATCTTTTACTACATAACTTTTCACCAAATTTCACAAACACTAAGAAAGTTTGTTTTTCTATTCAAAACAAGATTTTAACGCTTTGAGGAGCTCAAATAACTTGTTTTTAGATCATTTGTATCGTATCTTTTACTACGTAACTTTTCACCAAATTTCACAAACACTAAGAAAGTTTGTTTTTCGATTCAAAACAAGATTTTAGTGCTTTGAGGAGTTCAAATAACGTGTTTTTAGATCATTTGTATCGTATCTTTTACTACATAACTTTTCACCAAATTTCACAACCACTAAGAAAGTTTGTTTTTCGATTCAAAACAAGATTTTAACGCTGTGATTTCTTCAAATAACGTGTTTTTAGATCATTTGTATCGTATATTTTACTACATAACTTTTCACCAAATTTCACAAACACTAAGAAAGTTTGTTTTTCGATTCAAAACAAGATTTTAATGCTTTTAGTAGTTCAAATAACGTGTTTATAGATCATTTGTATCGTATCTTTTACTACATAACTTTTCACCAAATTTCACAAACACTAAGAAAGTTTGTTTTTCGATTCAAAACAAGATTTTAACGGTTTGAGGAGCTCAAATAACGTGTTTATAGATCATTTGTATTGTATCATTTACTACATAACTTTTCACCAAATTTCACAAACACTAAGAAAGTTTGTTTTTCCGATTCAAAACAAGATTTTAACGCTTTGAGTAGTTCAAATAACGTGTTTTTAGATCATTTGTATCGTATCTTTTACTACATAACTTTTCACCAAATTTCACAAAAACTAAGAAAGTTTGTTTTTCGATTCAAAACAAGATTTTAACGCTTTGATTTCTTCAAATAACGTGTTTTTAGTTCATTTGTATCGTATCTTTTACTACATAATTTTTCACCAAATTTCACAAACACTAAGAAAGTTTGTTTTTCGATTCAAAACAAGATTTTAACGCTTTGAGTAGTTCAAATAACGTGTTTATAGATCATTTGTATCGTATCATTTACTACATAACTTTTCACCAAATTTCACAAACACTAAGAAAGTTTGTTTTTTCGATTCAAAACAAGATTTTAACGCTTTGAGGATCTCAAATAACTTGTTTTTCGATCATTTGTATCGTATCTTTTACTACGAAACTTTTCACCAAATTTCACAAACACTAAGAAAGTTTGTTTTTCGATTCAAAACAAGATTTTAGCGTTTTGGGCAGTTCAAATAACATGTTTTTAGATCATTTGTATCGTATCTTTTACGACATAACTTTTCACCAAATTTCACAAACACTAAGAAAGTTTGTTTTTCGATTCAAACCAAGATTTTAACGCTTTGAGTAGTTCAAATAACGTGTTTATAGATCATGTGTATCGTATCATTTACTACATAACTTTTCACCAAATTTCGCAAACACTAAGAAAGTTTGTTTTTCGATTCAAAACAAGATTTTAACGCTTTGAGGAGTTCAAATTACATGTTTTTAGATCATTTGTATCATATCTTTTACTACGTAACTTTTCACCAAATTTCACAAACACTAAGAAAGTTTGTTTTTCGATTCAAAACAAGATTTTAGTGCTTTGAGGAGTTCAAATAACATGTTTTTAGATCATTTGTATCGTATCTTTTACCGCATAACTTTTCACCAAATTTCACAAACACTAAGAAAGTTTGTTTTTCGATTCAAAACAAGATTTTAACGCTTTGAGTAGTTCAAATAACGTGTTTTTAAATCATTTGTATCGTATATTTTACTACATAACTTTTCACCAAATTTCACAAACACTAAGAAATTTTGTTTTTCGATTCAAAACAAGATTTTAACGCTTTGAGGAGCTCAAACAACTTGTTTTTAGATCATTTGTATCGTATCTTTTACTACGTAACTTTTCACCAAATTTCACAAACACTAAGAAAGTTTGTTTTTCGATTCAAAACAAGATTTTAGCGCTTTGAGGAGTTCAAATAACATGTTTTTAGATCATTTGTATCGTATCTTTTACTACAAAACTTTTCATCAAATTTCACAAAACTAAGAAAGTTTATTTTTCGATTCAAAACAAGATTTTAACGCTTTGAGTAGTTCAAATTACGTGTTTTTAGATCATTTGTATTGTATCTTTTACTACATAACTTTTCACCAAATTTCACAAACACTAAGAAAGTTTGTTTTTCTATTCAAAACAAGATTTTAACGCTTTGAGGAGCTCAAATAACTTGTTTTTAGATCATTTGTATCGTATCTTTTACTACGTAACTTTTCCCCACATTTTACAAACACTAAGAAAGTTTGTTTTTCGATTCAAAACAAGATTTTAGCGCTTTGAGGAGTTCAAATAACATGTTTTTAGATCATTTGTATCGTATCTTTTACGACATAACTTTTCACCAAATTTCACAAACACTAAGAAAGTTTGTTTTTCGATTCAAAACAAGATTTTAACGCTTTGAGTAGTTCAAATAACGTGTTTTTAGATCATTTGTATCGTATCTTTTACTACATAACTTTTCACCAAATTTCACAACCACTAAAAAAGTTTTTTTTCGATTCAAAACAAGATTTTAACGCTTTGATTTCTTCAAATAACGTGTTTTTAGATCATTTGTATCGTATATTTTACTACATAACTTTTCACCAAATTTCACAAACACTAAGAAAGTTTGTTTTTCGATTCAAAACAAGATTTTAATGCTTTTAGTAGTTCAAATAACGTGTTTATAGATCATTTGTATCGTATCATTTATTACATAACTTTTCACCAAATTTCACAAACACTGAGAAAGTTTGTTTTTCGATTCAAAACAAGATTTTAACGCTTTGAGGAGCTCAAATAACTTGTTTTTAGATCATTTGTATCATATCTTTTACTACGTAACTTTTCACCAAATTTCACAAACACTAAGAAAGTTTGTTTTTCGGTTCAAAACAAGATTTTAGCGCTTTGAGGAGTTCAAATAACATGTTTTTAGATCATTTGTATCGTATCTTTTACTACATAACTTTTCACCAAATTTCACAAAAACTAAGAAAGTTTGGTTTTTCGATTCAAAACAAAATTTTAAAGCTTTGAGTAGTTCAAATGACGTGTTTTTAGATCATTTGTATCGTATCTTTTACTGCATAACTTTTCACCAAATTTTTCAAACACAAAGAAAGTTTGTTTTTCGATTCAAAACAAGATTTTAACGCTTTGAGGAGCTCAAATAACTTGTTTTTAGATCATTTGTATCGTATCTTTTACTACGTAACTTTTCCCCACATTTTACAAACACTAAGAAAGTTTGTTTTTCGATTCAAAACAAGATTTTAGCGCTTTGAGGAGTTCAAATAACATGTTTTTAGATCATTTGTATCGTATCTTTTACGACATAACTTTTCACCAAATTTCACAAACACTAAGAAAGTTTGTTTTTCGATTCAAAACAAGATTTTAACGCTTTGAGTAGTTCAAATAACGTGTTTTTAGATCATTTGTATCGTATCTTTTACTACATAACTTTTCACCAAATTTCACAAACACTAAGAAAGTTTGTTTTTCCGATTCAAAACAAGATTTTAACGCTTTGAGTAGTTCAAATAACGTGTTTTTAGATCATTTGTATCGTATCTTTTACTACATAACTTTTCACCAAATTTCACAAAAACTAAGAAAGTTTGTTTTTCGATTCAAAACAAGATTTTAATGCTTTTAGTAGTTCAAATAACGTGTTTATAGATCATTTGTATCGTATCATTTATTACATAACTTTTCACCAAATTTCACAAACACTGAGAAAGTTTGTTTTTCGATTCAAAACAAGATTTTAACGCTTTGAGGAGCTCAAATAACTTGTTTTTAGATCATTTGTATCATATCTTTTACTACGTAACTTTTCACCAAATTTCACAAACACTAAGAAAGTTTGTTTTTCGGTTCAAAACAAGATTTTAGCGCTTTGAGGAGTTCAAATAACATGTTTTTAGATCATTTGTATCGTATCTTTTACTACATAACTTTTCACCAAATTTCACAAACACTAAGAAAGTTTGTTTTTCGATTCAAAACAAGATATTAGCGTTTTGAGGAGTTCAAATAACATGTTTTTAGATCATTTGTATCGTATCTTTTACGACATAACTTTTCACCAAATTTCACAAACACTAAGAAAGTTTGTTTTTCGATTCAAAACAAGATTTTAACGCTTTGAGTAGTTCAAATAACGTGTTTATAGATCATGTGTATCGTATCATTTACTACATAACTTTTCACCAAATTTCGCAAACACTAAGAAAGTTTGTTTTTCGATTCAAAACAAGATTTTAACGCTTTGAGGAGTTCAAATTACATGTTTTTAGATCATTTGTATCATATCTTTTACTACGTAACTTTTCACCAAATTTCACAAACACTAAGAAAGTTTGTTTTTCGATTCAAAACAAGATTTTAGTGCTTTGAGGAGCTCAAATAACGTGTTTATAGATCATTTGTATTGTATCATTTACTACATAACTTTTCACCAAATTTCACAAACACTAAGAAAGTTTGTTTTTCCGATTCAAAACAAGATTTTAACGCTTTGAGTAGTTCAAATAACGTGTTTTTAGATCATTTGTATCGTATCTTTTACTACATAACTTTTCACCAAATTTCACAAAAACTAAGAAAGTTTGTTTTTCGATTCAAAACAAGATTTTAACGCTTTGATTTCTTCAAATAACGTGTTTTTAGTTCATTTGTATCGTATCTTTTACTACATAATTTTTCACCAAATTTCACAAACACTAAGAAAGTTTGTTTTTCGATTCAAAACAAGATTTTAACGCTTTGAGTAGTTCAAATAACGTGTTTATAGATCATTTGTATCGTATCATTTACTACATAACTTTTCACCAAATTTCACAAACACTAAGAAAGTTTGTTTTTTCGATTCAAAACAAGATTTTAACGCTTTGAGGATCTCAAATAACTTGTTTTTAGATCATTTGTATCGTATCTTTTACTACGTAACTTTTCACCAAATTTCACAAACACTAAGAAAGTTTGTTTTTCGATTCAAAACAAGATTTTAGCGTTTTGAGGAGTTCAAATAACATGTTTTTAGATCATTTGTATCGTATCTTTTACGACATAACTTTTCACCAAATTTCACAAACACTAAGAAAGTTTGTTTTTCGATTCAAAACAAGATTTTAACGCTTTGAGTAGTTCAAATAACGTGTTTTTAAATCATTTGTATCGTATCTTTTACTACATAACTTTTCACCAAATTTCACAAACACTAAGAAATTTTGTTTTTCGATTCAAAACAAGATTTTAACGCTTTGAGGAGCTCAAACAACTTGTTTTTAGATCATTTGTATCGTATCTTTTACTACGTAACTTTTCACCAAATTTCACAAACACTAAGAAAGTTTGTTTTTCGATTCAAAACAAGATTTTAGCGCTTTGAGGAGTTCAAATAACATGTTTTTAGATCATTTGTATCGTATCTTTTACTACAAAACTTTTCATCAAATTTCACAAACACTAAGAAAGTTTATTTTTCGATTCAAAACAAGATTTTAACGCTTTGAGTAGTTCAAATTACGTGTTTTTAGATCATTTGTATTGTATCTTTTACTACATAACTTTTCACCAAATTTCACAAACACTAAGAAAGTTTGTTTTTCTATTCAAAACAAGATTTTAACGCTTTGAGGAGCTCAAATAACTTGTTTTTAGATCATTTGTATCGTATCTTTTACTACGTAACTTTTCCCCATATTTTACAAACACTAAGAAAGTTTGTTTTTCGATTCAAAACAAGATTTTAGCGCTTTGAGGAGTTCAAATAACATGTTTTTAGATCATTTGTATCGTATCTTTTACGACATAACTTTTCACCAAATTTCACAAACACTAAGAAAGTTTGTTTTTCGATTCAAAACAAGATTTTAACGCTTTGAGTAGTTCAAATAACGTGTTTTTAGATCATTTGTATCGTATCTTTTACTACATAACTTTTCACCAAATTTCTCAAACACTAAGAAAGTTTGTTTTTCGAATCAAAACAAGATTTTAATGCTTTTAGTAGTTCAAATAACGTGTTTATAGATCATTTGTATCGTATCATTTATTACATAACTTTTCACCAAATTTCACAAACACTGAGAAAGTTTGTTTTTCGATTCAAAACAAGATTTTAACGCTTTGAGGAGCTCAAATAACTTGTTTTTAGATCATTTGTATCCTATCTTTTACTACGTAACTTTTCACCAAATTTCACAAACACTAAGAAATTTTGTTTTTCGGTTCAAAACAAGATTTTAGCGCTTTGAGGAGTTCAAATAACATGTTTTTAGATCATTTGTATCGTATCTTTTACTACATAACTTTTCACCAAATTTCACAAAAACTAAGAAAGTTTGGTTTTTCGATTCAAAACAAAATTTTAAAGCTTTGAGTAGTTCAAATGACGTGTTTTTAGATCATTTGTATCGTATCTTTTACTGCATAACTTTTCACCAAATTTTTCAAACACAAAGAAAGTTTGTTTTTCGATTCAAAACAAACTTTTAACACTTTGAGGAGTTCAAATAACGTGTTTTTAGATCATTTTTATCGTATCTTTTACTACATAACTTTTCACCAAATTTCACAAACATTAATAAAGTTTGTTTTTCCATTCAAAACAAGATTTTAACGCTTTGAGGAGTTCAAATAACGTGTTTTTAGATCATTTGTATCGGATCTTTTACTACATAACTTTTCACCAAATTTCTCAAACACTAAGAAAGTTTGTTTTTCGAATCAAAACAAGATTTTAACGCTTTGAGGAGTTCAAATAACGTGTTTTTAGATCATTTGTATCGTATCTTTTACTACATAACTTTTCACCAAATTTCACAAACACTAAGAAAGTTTGTTTTTCGATTCAAAACAAGATTTTAACGCTTTGAGGAGCTCAAATAACTTGTTTTTAGATCATTTGTATCGTATCTTTTACTACATAACTTTTCATCAAATTTCACAAACACTAAGAAAGTTTGTTTTTCGATTCAAAACAAGATTTTAACGCTTTGAGGAGCTCAAATAACTTGTTTTTAGATCATTTGTATCGTATCTTTTACTACGTAAATTTTCACCAAATTTCACAAACACTAAGAAAGTCTGTTTTTCGATTCAAAACAAGATTTTAGCGCCTTGAGGAGTTCAAATAACATGTTTTTAGATCATTTGTTTCGTATCTTTTACTACATAACTTTTCATCAAATTTCACAAACACTAAGAAAGTTTGTTTTTCGATTCAAAACAAGATTTTAACGCTTTGAGTAGTTCAAATAACGTGTTTTTAGATCATTTGTATCGTATCTTTTACTACATAACTTTTCACCAAATTTCACAAACACTAAGAAAGTTTGTTTTTCGATTCAAAACAAGATTTTAACGTTTTGAGGAGCTCAAATAACTTGTTTTTAGATCATTTGTATCGTATCTTTTACTACGTAACTACTCACCAAATTTCACAAACACTAAGAAAGTTTGTTTTTCGATTCAAAACAAGATTTTAGCGCTTTGAGGAGTTCAAATAACATGTTTTTAGATCATTTGTATCGTATCTTTTACTACATAACTTTTCATCAAATTTCACAAACACTAAGAAAGTTTGTTTTTCGATTCAAAACAAGTTTTAACGTTTTGAGTAGTTCAAATTACGTGTTTTTAGATCATTTGTATTGTATCTTTTACTACATAACTTTTCACCAAATTTCACACACACTAAGAAAGTTTGTTTTTCTATTCAAAACAAGATTTTAACGCTTTGAGGAGCTCAAATAACTTGTTTTTAGATCATTTGTATCGTATCTTTTACTACGTAACTTTTCCCCACATTTTACAAACACTAAGAAAGTTTGTTTTTCGATTCAAAACAAGATTTTAGCGCTTTGAGGAGTTCAAATAACATGTTTTTAGATCATTTGTATCGTATCTTTTACGACATAACTTTTCACCAAATTTCACAAACACTAAGAAAGTTTGTTTTTCGATTCAAAACAAGATTTTAACGCTTTGAGTAGTTCAAATAACGTGTTTTTAGATCATTTGTATCGTATCTTTTACTACATAACTTTTCACCAAATTTCACAACCACTAAGAAAGTATGTTTTTCGATTCAAAACAAGATTTTAACGCTTTGATTTCTTCAAATAACGTGTTTTTAGATCATTTGTATCGTATATTTTACTACATAACTTTTCACCAAATTTCACAAACACTAAGAAAGTTTGTTTTTCGATTCAAAACAAGATTTTAATTCTTTTAGTAGTTCAAATAACGTGTTTATAGATCATTTGTATCGTATCATTTACTACAGAACTTTTCACCAAATTTCACAAACACTAAGAAAGTTTGTTTTTCGATTCAAAACAAGATTTTAACGCTTTGAGGAGCTCAAATAACTTGTTTTTAGATCATTTGTATCATATATTTTACTAGGTAACTTTTCACCAAATTTCACAAACACTAAGAAAGTTTGTTTTTCGATTCAAAACAAGATTTTAGAGCTTTGAGGAGTTCAAATAACATGTTTTTAGATCATTTGTATCGTATCTTTTACTACGTAACTTTTCACCAAATTTCACAAACACTAAGAAAGTTTGTTTTTCGATTCAAAACAAGATTTTAGCGCTTTGAGGAGTTCAAATAACATGTTTTTAGATCATTTGTATCGTATCTTTTACTACATAACTTTTCACCAAATTTCACAAACACTAAGAAAGTTTGTTTTTCGATTCAAAACAAGATTTTAATGCTTTTAGTAGTTCAAATAACGTGTTTATAGATCATTTGTATCGTATCATTTACTACATAACTTTTCACCAAATTTCACAAACACTAAGAAAGTTTGTTTTTCGATTCAAAACAAGATTTTAGCGCCTTGAGGAGTTCAAAGAACATGTTTTTAGATCATTTGTTTCGTATCTTTTACTACATAACTTTTCATCAAATTTCACAAACACAAAGAAAGTTTGTTTTTCGATTCAAAACAAAATTTTAACGCTTTGAGTAGTTCAAATAACGTGTTTTTAGATCATTTGTATCGTATCTTTTACTACATAACTTTTCACCAAATTTCACAAACACTAAGAAAGTTTGTTTTTCGATTCAAAACAAGATTTTAACGCTTTGAGGAGCTCAAATAACTTGTTTTTAGATCATTTGTATCGTATCTTTTACTACGTAAATTTTCACCAAATTTCACAAACACTAAGAAAGTTTGTTTTTCGATTCAAAACAAGATTTTAGCGCCTTGAGGAGTTCAAATAACATGTTTTTAGATCATTTGTTTCGTATCTTTTACTACATAACTTTTCATCAAATTTCACAAACACTAAGAAAGTTTGTTTTTCGATTCAAAACAAGATTTTAACGCTTTGAGTAGTTCAAATAACGTGTTTTTAGATCATTTGTATCGTATCTTTTACTACATAACTTTTCACCAAATTTCACAAACACTAAGAAAGTTTGTTTTTCGATTCAAAACAAGATTTTAACGCTTTGAGGAGCTCAAATAACTTGTTTTCAGATCATTTGTATCGTATCTTTTACTACGTAACTATTCACGAAATTTCACAAACACTAAGAAAGTTTGTTTTTCGATTCAAAACAAGATTTTAGCGCTTTGAGGAGTTCAAATAACATGTTTTTAGATCATTTGTATCGTATCTTTTACTACATAACTTTTCATCAAATTTCACAAACACTAAGAAAGTTTGTTTTTCGATTCAAAACAAGTTTTAACGCTTTGAGTAGTTCAAATTACGTGTTTTTAGATCATTTGTATTGTATCTTTTACTACATAACTTTTCACCAAATTTCACAAACACTAAGAAAGTTTGTTTTTCTATTCAAAACAAGATTTTAACGCTTTGAGGAGCTCAAATAACTTGTTTTTAGATCATTTGTATCGTATCTTTTACTACGTAACTTTTCCCCACATTTTACAAACACTAAGAAAGTTTGTTTTTCGATTCAAAACAAGATTTTAGCGCTTTGAGGTGTTCAAATAACATGTTTTTAGATCATTTGTATCGTATCTTTTACGACATAACTTTTCACCAAATTTCACAAACACTAAGAAAGTTTGTTTTTCGATTCAAAACAAGATTTTAACGCTTTGAGTAGTTCAAATAACGTGTTTTTAGATCATTTGTATCGTATCTTTTACTACATAACTTTTTACCAAATTTCACAACCACTAAGAAAGTATGTTTTTCGATTCAAAACAAGATTTTAACGCTTTGATTTCTTCAAATAACGTGTTTTTAGATCATTTGTATCGTATATTTTACTACATAACTTTTCACCAAATTTCACAAACACTAAGAAAGTTTGTTTTTCGATTCAAAACAAGATTTTAATGCTTTTAGTAGTTCAAATAACGTGTTTATAGATCATTTGTATCGTATCATTTACTACATAACTTTTCACCAAATTTCACAAACACTAAGAAAGTTTGTTTTTCGATTCAAAACAAGATTTTAACGTTTTGAGGAGCTCAAATAACTTGTTTTTAGATCATTTGTATCATATATTTTACTAGGTAACTTTTCACCAAATTTCACAAACACTAAGAAAGTTTGTTTTTCGATTCAAAACAAGATTTTAGAGCTTTGAGGAGTTCAAATAACATGTTTTTAGATCATTTGTATCGTATCTTTTACTACATAACTTTTCACCAAATTTCAAAAACACTAAGAAAGTTTGTTTTTCGATTCAAAACAAGATTTTAACGCTTTGAGGAGCTCAAATAACTTGTTTTTAGATCATTTGTATCATATATTTTACTAGGTAACTTTTCACCAAATTTCACAAACACTAAGAAAGTTTGTTTTTCGATTCAAAACAAGATTTTAGAGCTTTGAGGAGTTCAAATAACATGTTTTTAGATCATTTGTATCGTATCTTTTACTACGTAACTTTTCACCAAATTTCACAAACACTAAGAAAGTTTGTTTTTCGACTCAAAACAAGATTTTAGCGCTTTGAGGAGTTCAAATAACATGTTTTTAGATCATTTGTATCGTATCTTTTACTACATAACTTTTCACCAAATTTCACAAACACTAAGAAAGTTTGTTTTTCGATTCAAAACAAGATTTTAATGCTTTTAGTAGTTCAAATAACGTGTTTATAGATCATTTGTATCGTATCATTTACTACATAACTTTTCACCAAATTTCACAAACACTAAGAAAGTTTGTTTTTCGATTCAAAACAAGATTTTAACGCCTTGAGGAGCTCAAATAACTTGTTTTTAGATCATTTGTATCATATATTTTACTACGTAACTTTTCACCAAATTTCACAAACACTAAGAAAGTTTGTTTTTCGATTCAAAACAAGATTTTAACGCTTTGAGGAGTTCAAATAACGTGTTTTTAGATCATTTGTATCGTATCTTTTACTACATAACTTTTCACCAAATTTCACAAACACTAAGAAAGTTTGTTTTTCGATTCAAAACAAGACTTTAACGCTTTGAGGAGCTCAAATAACTTGTTTTTAGATCATTTGTATCGTATCTTTTACGACGTAAATTTTCACCAAATTTCACAAACACTAAGAATGTTTGTTTTTCGATTCAAAACAAGATTTTAACGCTTTGAGGAGCTCAAATAACTTGTTTTTAGATCATTTGTAACATATCTTTTACTACGTAACTTTTCACCAAATTTCACAAACACTAAGAAAGATTGTTTTTCGATTCAAAACAAGATTTTAGCGCTTTGAGGAGTTCAAATAACATGTTTTTTGATCATTTGTATCGTATCTTTTACTACATAACTTTTCACCAAATTTCACAAACACTAAGAAAGTTTGTTTTCCGATTCAAAACAAAATTTTAACGCTTTGAGTAGTTCAAATGACGTGTTTTTAGATCATTTGTATCGTATTTTTACTACATAACTTTTCACCAAATTTTACAAACACTAAGAAAGTTTGTTTTTCGATTCAAAACAAACTTTTATCGCTTTGAGGAGTTCAAATAACGTGTTTTAGATCATTTTTATCGTATCTTTTACTACATAACTTTTCACCAAATTTCACAAACATTAATAAAGTTTGTTTTTCGATTCAAAACAAGATTTTAACGCTTTGAGGAGTTCAAATAACGTGTTTTTAGATCATTTGTATCGTATCTTTTACTACATAACTTTTCACCTAATTTCTCAAACACTAAGAAAGTTTGTTTTTCGAATCAAAACAAGATTTTAACGCTTTGAGGAGTTCAAATAACGTGTTTTTAGTTCATTTGTATCGTATCTTTTACTACATAACTTTTCACCAAATTTCACAAACACTAAGAAAGTTTATTTTTCGATTCAAAACAAGATTTTAACGCTTTGAGGAGCTCAAATAACTTGTTTTTAGATCATTTGTATCGTATCTTTTACGACGTAAATTTTCACCAAATTTCACAAACACTAAGAAAGTTTGTTTTTCAATTCAAAACAAGATTTTAACGCTTTGAGGAGCTCAAATAACTTGTTTTTAGATCATTTGTATCATATCTTTTACTACGTAACTTGTCACCAAATTTCAGAAACACTAAGAAAGTTTGTTTTTCGATTCAAAACAAGATTTTAGCGCTTTGAGGAGTTCAAATAACATGTTTTTAGATCATTTGTATCGTATCTTTTACGACATAACTTTTCACCAAATTTCACAAACACTAAGAAAGTTTGTTTTTCGATTCAAAACAAGATTTTAACGCTTTGAGTAGTTCAAATAACGTGTTTTTAGATCATTTGTATCGTATATTATACTACATAACTTTTCACCAAATTTCACAACCACTAAAAAAGTTTTTTTTCGATTCAAAACAAGATTTTAACGCTTTGATTTCTTCAAATAACGTGTTTTTAGATCATTTGTATCGTATATTTTACTACATAACTTTTCACCAAATTTCACAAACACTAAGAAAGTTTGTTTTTCGATTCAAAACAAGATTTTAATGCTTTTAGTAGTTCAAATAACGTGTTTATAGATCATTTGTATCGTATCATTTATTACATAACTTTTCACCAAATTTCACAAACACTGAGAAAGTTTGTTTTTCGATTCAAAACAAGATTTTAACGCTTTGAGGAGCTCAAATAACTTGTTTTTAGATCATTTGTATCATATATTTTACTAGGTAACTTTTCACCAAATTTCACAAACACTAAGAAAGTTTGTTTTTCGATTCAAAACAAGATTTTAACGCCTTGAGGAGCTCAAATAACTTGTTTTTAGATCATTTGTATCATATATTTTACTACGTAACTTTTCACCAAATTTCACAAACACTAAGAAAGTTTGTTTTTCGATTCAAAACAAGATTTTAACGCTTTGAGGAGTTCAAATAACGTGTTTTTAGATCATTTGTATCGTATCTTTTACTACATAACTTTTCACCAAATTTCACAAACACTAAGAAAGTTTGTTTTTCGATTCAAAACAAGATTTTAACGCTTTGAGGAGCTCAAATAACTTGTTTTTAGATCATTTGTATCGTATCTTTTACGACGTAAATTTTCACCAAATTTCACAAACACTAAGAATGTTTGTTTTTCGATTCAAAACAAGATTTTAACGCTTTGAGGAGCTCAAATAACTTGTTTTTAGATCATTTGTAACATATCTTTTACTACGTAACTTTTCACCAAATTTCACAAACACTAAGAAAGATTGTTTTTCGATTCAAAACAAGATTTTAGCGCTTTGAGGAGTTCAAATAACATGTTTTTTGATCATTTGTATCGTATCTTTTACTACATAACTTTTCACCAAATTTCACAAACACTAAGAAAGTTTGTTTTCCGATTCAAAACAAAATTTTAACGCTTTGAGTAGTTCAAATGACGTGTTTTTAGATCATTTGTATCGTATTTTTACTACATAACTTTTCACCAAATTTTACAAACACAAAGAAAGTTTGTTTTTCGATTCAAAACAAACTTTTAACGCTTTGAGGAGTTCAAATAACGTGTTTTTAGATCATTTTTATCGTATCTTTTACTACATAACTTTTCACCAAATTTCACAAACATTAATAAAGTTTGTTTTTCGATTCAAAACAAGATTTTAACGCTTTGAGGAGTTCAAATAACGTGTTTTTAGATCATTTGTATCGTATCTTTTACTACATAACTTTTCACCTAATTTCTCAAACACTAAGAAAGTTTGTTTTTCGAATCAAAACAAGATTTTAACGCTTTGAGGAGTTCAAATAACGTGTTTTTAGTTCATTTGTATCGTATCTTTTACTACATAACTTTTCACCAAATTTCACAAACACTAAGAAAGTTTATTTTTCGATTCAAAACAAGATTTTAATGCTTTGAGGAGCTCAAATAACTTGTTTTTAGATCATTTGTATCGTATCTTTTACGACGTAAATTTTCACCAAATTTCACAAACACTAAGAAAGTTTGTTTTTCAATTCAAAACAAGATTTTAACGCTTTGAGGAGCTCAAATAACTTGTTTTTAGATCATTTGTATCATATCTTTTACTACGTAACTTGTCACCAAATTTCAGAAACACTAAGAAAGTTTGTTTTTCGATTCAAAACAAGATTTTAGCGCTTTGAGGAGTTCAAATAATATGTTTTTAGATCATTTGTATCGTATCTTTTACTATATAATTTTTCACCAAATTTCACAAACACTAAGCAAGTTTGTTTTTCGATTCAAAACAAAATTTTAACGGTTTGAGTAGTTCAAATGACGTGTTTTTAGATCATGTGTCTCGTATCTTTTACTACAAAACTTTTCACCAAATTTTACAAACATATAGAAAGTTTGTTTTTCGATTCAAAACAAGCTTTTAACGCTTTGAGGAGTTCAAATAACGTGTTTTTAGATCATTTTTATCGTATCTTTTACTACATAACTTTTCACCAAATTTCACAAACACTAAGAAAGTTTGTTTTTCGATTCAAAACAAGATTTTAACGCTTTGAGTAGTTCAAATAACGTGTTTTTAGATCATTTGTATCGTATCTTTTACTACATAACTTTTCACCAAATTTCACAACCACTAAGAAAGTATGTTTTTCGATTCAAAACAAGATTTTAACGCTTTGATTTCTTCAAATAACGTGTTGTTAGATCATTTGTATCGTATATTTTACTACATAACTTTTCACCAAATTTCACAAACACTAAGAAAGTTTGTTTTTCGATTCAAAACAAGATTTTAATGCTTTTAGTAGTTCAAATAACGTGTTTATAGATCATTTGTATCGTATCATTTACTACATAACTTTTCACCAAATTTCACAAACACTAAGAAAGTTTGTTTTTCGATTCAAAACAAGATTTTAACGTTTTGAGGAGCTCAAATAACTTGTTTTTAGATCATTTGTATCATATATTTTACTAGGTAACTTTTCACCAAATTTCACAAACACTAAGAAAGTTTGTTTTTCGATTCAAAACAAGATTTTAGAGCTTTGAGGAGTTCAAATAACATGTTTTTAGATCATTTGTATCGTATCTTTTACTACGTAACTTTTCACCAAATTTCACAAACACTAAGAAAGTTTGTTTTTCGATTCAAAACAAGATTTTAGCGCTTTGAGGAGTTCAAATAACATGATTTTAGATCATTTGTATCGTATCTTTTACTACATAACTTTTCACCAAATTTCACAAACACTAAGAAAGTTTGCTTTTCGATTCAAAACAAGATTTTAATGCTTTTAGTAGTTCAAATAACGTGTTTATAGATCATTTGTATCGTATCATTTACTACATAACTTTTCACCAAATTTCACAAACAGTAAGAAAGTTTGTTTTTCGATTCAAAACAAGATTTTAACGCCTTGAGGAGCTCAAATAACTTGTTTTTAGATCATTTGTATCATATATTTTACTACGTAACTTTTCACCAAATTTCACAAACACTAAGAAAGTTTGTTTTTCGATTCAAAACAAGATTTTAACGCTTTGAGGAGTTCAAATAACGTGTTTTTAGATCATTTGTATCGTATCTTTTACTACATAACTTTTCACCAAATTTCACAAACACTAAGAAAGTTTGTTTTTCGATTCAAAACAAGATTTTAACGCTTTGAGGAGCTCAAATAACTTGTTTTTAGATCATTTGTATCGTATCTTTTACGACGTAAATTTTCACCAAATTTCACAAACACTAAGAATGTTTGTTTTTCGATTCAAAACAAGATTTTAACGCTTTGAGGAGCTCAAATAACTTGTTTTTAGATCATTTGTAACATATCTTTTACTACGTAACTTTTCACCAAATTTCACAAACACTAAGAAAGATTGTTTTTCGATTCAAAACAAGATTTTAGCGCTTTGAGGAGTTCAAATAACATGTTTTTTGATCATTTGTATCGTATCTTTTACTACATAACTTTTCACCAAATTTCACAAACACTAAGAAAGTTTGTTTTCCGATTCAAAACAAAATTTTAACGCTTTGAGTAGTTCAAATGACGTGTTTTTAGATCATTTGTATCGTATTTTTACTACATAACTTTTCACCAAATTTTACAAACACAAAGAAAGTTTGTTTTTCGATTCAAAACAAACTTTTAACGCTTTGAGGAGTTCAAATAACGTGTTTTTAGATCATTTTTATCGTATCTTTTACTACATAACTTTTCACCAAATTTCACAAACATTAATAGAGTTTGTTTTTCGATTCAAAACAAGATTTTAACGCTTTGAGGAGTTCAAATAACGTGTTTTTAGATCATTTGTATCGTATCTTTTACTACATAACTTTTCACCTAATTTCTCAAACACTAAGAAAGTTTGTTTTTCGAATCAAAACAAGATTTTAACGCTTTGAGGAGTTCAAATAACGTGTTTTTAGTTCATTTGTATCGTATCTTTTACTACATAACTTTTCACCAAATTTCACAAACACTAAGAAAGTTTATTTTTCGATTCAAAACAAGATTTTAATGCTTTGAGGAGCTCAAATAACTTGTTTTTAGATCATTTGTATCGTATCTTTTACGACGTAAATTTTCACCAAATTTCACAAACACTAAGAAAGTTTGTTTTTCAATTCAAAACAAGATTTTAACGCTTTGAGGAGCTCAAATAACTTGTTTTTAGATCATTTGTATCATATCTTTTACTACGTAACTTGTCACCAAATTTCAGAAACACTAAGAAAGTTTGTTTTTCGATTCAAAACAAGATTTTAGCGCTTTGAGGAGTTCAAATAATATGTTTTTAGATCATTTGTATCGTATCTTTTACTACATAATTTTTCACCAAATTTCACAAACACTAAGCAAGTTTGTTTTTCGATTCAAAACAAAATTTTAACGGTTTGAGTAGTTCAAATGACGTGTTTTTAGATCATGTGTCTCGTATCTTTTACTACAAAACTTTTCACCAAATTTTACAAACATATAGAAAGTTTGTTTTTCGATTCAAAACAAGCTTTTAACGCTTTGAGGAGTTCAAATAACGTGTTTTTAGATCATTTTTATCGTATCTTTTACTACATAACTTTTTACCAAATTTCACAAACACTAATAAAGTTTGTTTTTCGATTCAAAACACGATTTTAACGCTTTGAGGAGTTCAAATAACGTGTTTTTAGATCATTTGTATCGTATCTTTTACTACATAACTTTTCACCAAATTTCTCAAACACTAAGAAAGTTTGTTTTTCGAATCAAAACAAGATTTTAACGCTTTGAGGAGTTCAAATAACGTGTTTTTAGATCATTTGTATCGTATCTTTTACTACACAACTTTTCACCAAATTTCACAAACACTAAGAAAGTTTCTTTTTCGATTCAAAACAAGATTTTAACGCTTTGAGGAGCTCAAATAACTTGTTTTTAGATCATTTGTATCGTATCTTTTACTACGTAAATTTTCACCAAACTTCACAAACACTAAGAATGTTTGTTTTTTGATTCAAAACAAGATTTTAGCGCTTTGAGGAGTTCAAATAACATGTTTTTAGATCATTTGTTTCGTATCTTTTACTACATAACTTTTCATCAAATTTCACAAACACTAAGAAAGTTTGTTTTTCGATTCAAAACAAGATTTTAACGCTTTAAGTAGTTCAAATAACGTGTTTTTAGATCATTTGTATCGTATCTTTTACTACATAACTTTTCACCAAATTTCACAAACACTAAGAAAGTTTGTTTTTCGATTCAAAACAAGATTTTAACGCTTTGAGGAGCTCAAATAACTTGTTTTTAGATCATTTGTATCGTATCTTTTACTACGTAACTTTAAACCAAATTTCACAAACACTAAGAAAGTTTGTTTTTCGATTCAAAACAAGATTTTAGCGCTTTGAGGAGTTCAAATAACATGTTTTTAGATCACTTGTATGGTATCTTTTACTACATAACTTTTCATCAAATTTCACAAACACTAAGAAAGTTTGTTTTTCGATTCAAAACAAGATTTTAACGCTTTGAGTAGTTCAAATTACGTGTTTTTAGATCATTTGTATTGTATCTTTTACTATATAACTTTTCACCAAATTTCACAAACACTAAGAAAAGTTTGTTTTTCTATTGAAAACAAGATTTTAACGCTTTGAGGAGCTCAAATAACTTGTTTTTAGATCATTTGTATCGTATCTTTCACTACGTAACTTTTCCCCACATTTTACAAACACTAAGAATGTTTGTTTTTCGATTCAAAACAAGATTTTAGCGCTTTGAGGAGTTTAAATAACATGTTTTTAGATCATTTGTATCGTATCTTTTACGACATAACTTTTCACCAAATTTCACAAACACTAAGAAAGTTTGTTTTTTGAATCAAAACAAGATTTTAACGCTTTGAGTAGTTCAAATAACGTGTTTTTAGATCATTTGTATCGTATCTTTTACTACATAACTTTTCACCAAATTTCACAACCACTAAGAAAGTTTATTTTTCGATTCAAAACAAGATTTTAACGCTTTGATTTCTTCAAATAACGTGTTTTTAGATCATTTGTATTGTATCTTTTACTACATAACTTTTCACCAAATTTCACAAACACTAAGAAATTTTGTTTTTCGATTCAAAACAAGATTTTAATGCTTTTAGTAGTTCAAATAACGTGTTTATAGATCATTTGTATCGTATCATTTACTACATAACTTTTCACCAAATTTCACAAACACTAAGAAAGTTTGTTTTTCGATTCAAAACAAGATTTTAACGCTTTGAGGAGCTCAAATAACTTGTTTTTAGATCATTTGTATCATATCTTTTACTACGTAACTTTTCACCAAATTTCACAAACACTAAGAAAGATTGTTTTTCGATTCAAAACAAGATTTTAACGCTTTGAGTAGTTCAAATAACGTGTTTTTAGATCATTTGTATCGTATCTTTTACTACATAACTTTTCACCAAATTTCACAACCACTAAGAAAGTTTGTTTTTCGATTCAAACCAAGATTTTAACGTTTTGATTTCTTCAAATAACGTGTTTTTAGATCATTTGTATTGTATCTTTTACTACATAACTTTTCACCAAATTTCACAAACACTAAGAAATTTTGTTTTTCGATTCAAAACAAGATTTTAATGCTTTTAGTAGTTCAAATAACGTGTTTATAGATCATTTTGTATCGTATCATTTACTACATAACTTTTCACCAAATTTCACAAACACTAAGAAAGTTTGTTTTTCGATTCAAAACAAGATTTTAACGCTTTGAGGAGCTCAAATAACTTGTTTTTAGATCATTTGTATCATATCTTTTACTACGTAACTTTTCACCAAATTTCACAAACACTAAGAAAGATTGTTTTTCGATTCAAAACAACATTTTAGCGCTTTGAGGAGTTCAAATAACATGTTTTTTGATCATTTGTATCGTATCTTTTACTACATAACTTTTCACCAAATTTCACAAACACTAAGAAAGTTTGTTTTTCGATTCAAAACAAAATTTTAACGCTTTGAGTAGTTCAAATGACGTGTTTTTAGATTATTTGTATCGTATTTTTACTACATAACTTTTCACCAAATTTTACAAACACAAAGAAAGTTTGTTTTTCGATTCAAAACAAACTTTTAACGCTTTGAGGAGTACAAATAACGTGTTTTTAGATCATTTTTATCGTATCTTTTACTACATAACTTTTCACCAAATTTCACAAACATTAATAAAGTTTGTTTTTCGATTCAAAACAAGATTTTAACGCTTTGAGGAGTTCAAATAACGTGTTTTTAGATCATTTGTATCGTATCTTTTACTACATAACTTTTCACCAAATTTCTCAAACTCTAAGAAAGTTTGTTTTTCGAATCAAAACAAGATTTTAACGCTTTGAGGAGTTCAAATAACGTGTTTTTAGATCATTTGTATCGTATCTTTTACTACATAACTTTTCACCAAATTTCACAAACACTAAGAAAGTTTGTTTTTCGATTCAAAACAAGATTTTAACGCTTTGAGGAGCTCAAATAACTTGTTTTTAGATCATTTGTATCATATATTTTACTAGGTAACTTTTCACCAAATTTCACAAACACTAAGAAAGTTTGTTTTTCGATTCAAAACAAGATTTTAGAGCTTTGAGGAGTTCAAATAACATGTTTTTAGATCATTTGTATCGTATCTTTTACTACGTAACTTTTCACCAAATTTCACAAACACTAAGAAAGTTTGTTTTTCGATTCAAAACAAGATTTTAGCGCTTTGAGGAGTTCAAATAACATGTTTTTAGATCATTTGTATCGTATCTTTTACTACATAACTTTTCACCAAATTTCACAAACACTAAGAAAGTTTGTTTTTCGATTCAAAACAAGATTTTAATGCTTTTAATAGTTCAAATAACGTGTTTATAGATCATTTGTATCGTATCATTTACTACATAACTTTTCACCAAATTTCACAAACACTAAGAAAGTTTGTTTTTCGATTCAAAACAAGATTTTAACGCTTTGAGGAGCTCAAATAACTTGTTTTTAGATCATTTGTATCATATATTTTACTAGGTAACTTTTCACCAAATTTCACAAACACTAAGAAAGTTTGTTTTTCGATTCAAAACAAGATTTTAGAGCTTTGAGGAGTTCAAATAACATGTTTTTAGATCATTTGTATCGTATCTTTTACTACGTAACTTTTCACCAAATTTCACAAACACTAAGAAAGTTTGTTTTTCGATTCAAAACAAGATTTTAGCGCTTTGAGGAGTTCAAATAACATGTTTTTAGATCATTTGTATCGTATCTTTTACTACATAACTTTTCACCAAATTTCACAAACACTAAGAAAGTTTGTTTTTCGATTCAAAACAAGATTTTAATGCTTTTAGTAGTTCAAATAACGTGTTTATAGATCATTTGTATCGTATCATTTACTACATAACTTTTCACCAAATTTCACAAACACTAAGAAAGTTTGTTTTTCGATTCAAAACAAGATATTAACGCTTTGAGGAGCTCAAATAACTTGTTTTTAGATCATTTGTATCATATATTTTACTACGTAACTTTTCACCAAATTTCACAAACACTAAGAAAGTTTGTTTTTCGATTCAAAACAAGATTTTAACGCTTTGAGGAGTTCAAATAACGTGTTTTTAGATCATTTGTATCGTATCTTTTACTACATAACTTTTCACCAAATTTCACAAACACTAAGAAAGTTTGTTTTTCGATTCAAAACAAGATTTTAACGCTTTGAGGAGCTCAAATAACTTGTTTTTAGATCATTTGTATCGTATCTTTTACGACGTAAATTTTCACCAAATTTCACAAACACTAAGAAAGTTTGTTTTTCGATTCAAAACAAGATTTTAACGCTTTGAGGAGCTCAAATAACTTGTTTTTAGATCATTTGTAACATATCTTTTACTACGTAACTTTGCACCAAATTTCACAAACACTAAGAAAGATTGTTTTTCGATTCAAAACAAGATTTTAGCGCTTTGAGGAGTTCAAATAACATGTTTTTTGATCATTTGTATCGTATCTTTTACTACATAACTTTTCACCAAATTTCACAAACACTAAGAAAGTTTGTTTTTCGATTCAAAACAAAATTTTAACGCTTTGAGTAGTTCAAATGACGTGTTTTTAGATCATTTGTATCGTATTTTTACTACATAACGTTTCACCAAATTTTACAAACACAAAGAAAGTTTGTTTTTCGATTCAAAACAAACTTTTAACGCTTTGAGGAGTTCAAATAACGTGTTTTTAGATCATTTTTATCGTATCTTTTACTACATAACTTTTCACCAAATTTCACAAACACTAAGAAAGTTTGTTTTTCGATTCAAAACAAGATTTTAACGCTTTGAGGAGCTCAAATAACTTGTTTTTAGATCATTTGTATCATATCTTTTACTACGTAACTTTTCACCAAATTTCACAAACACTAAGAAAGATTGTTTTTCGATTCAAAACAACATTTTAGCGCTTTGAGGAGTTCAAATAACTTGTTTTTTGATCATTTGTATCGTATCTTTTACTACATAACTTTTCACCAAATTTCACAAACACTAAGAAAGTTTGTTTTTCGATTCAAAACAAAATTTTAACGCTTTGAGTAGTTCAAATGACGTGTTTTTAGATTATTTGTATCGTATTTTTACTACATAACTTTTCACCAAATTTTACAAACACAAAGAAAGTTTGTTTTTCGATTCAAAACAAACTTTTAACGCTTTGAGGAGTACAAATAACGTGTTTTTAGATCATTTTTATCGTATCTTTTACTACATAACTTTTCACCAAATTTCACAAACATTAATAAAGTTTGTTTTTCGATTCAAAACAAGATTTTAACGCTTTGAGGAGTTCAAATAACGTGTTTTTAGATCATTTGTATCGTATCTTTTACTACATAACTTTTCACCAAATTTCTCAAACTCTAAGAAAGTTTGTTTTTCGAATCAAAACAAGATTTTAACGCTTTGAGGAGTTCAAATAACGTGTTTTTAGATCATTTGTATCGTATCTTTTACTACATAACTTTTCACCAAATTTCACAAACACTAAGAAAGTTTGTTTTTCGATTCAAAACAAGATTTTAACGCTTTGAGGAGCTCAAATAACTTGTTTTTAGATCATTTGTATCATATATTTTACTAGGTAACTTTTCACCAAATTTCACAAACACTAAGAAAGTTTGTTTTTCGATTCAAAACAAGATTTTAGAGCTTTGAGGAGTTCAAATAACATGTTTTTAGATCATTTGTATCGTATCTTTTACTACGTAACTTTTCACCAAATTTCACAAACACTAAGAAAGTTTGTTTTTCGATTCAAAACAAGATTTTAGCGCTTTGAGGAGTTCAAATAACATGTTTTTAGATCATTTGTATCGTATCTTTTACTACATAACTTTTCACCAAATTTCACAAACACTAAGAAAGTTTGTTTTTCGATTCAAAACAAGATTTTAATGCTTTTAATAGTTCAAATAACGTGTTTATAGATCATTTGTATCGTATCATTTACTACATAACTTTTCACCAAATTTCACAAACACTAAGAAAGTTTGTTTTTCGATTCAAAACAAGATTTTAACGCTTTGAGGAGCTCAAATAACTTGTTTTTAGATCATTTGTATCATATATTTTACTAGGTAACTTTTCACCAAATTTCACAAACACTAAGAAAGTTTGTTTTTCGATTCAAAACAAGATTTTAGAGCTTTGAGGAGTTCAAATAACATGTTTTTAGATCATTTGTATCGTATCTTTTACTACGTAACTTTTCACCAAATTTCACAAACACTAAGAAAGTTTGTTTTTCGATTCAAAACAAGATTTTAGCGCTTTGAGGAGTTCAAATAACATGTTTTTAGATCATTTGTATCGTATCTTTTACTACATAACTTTTCACCAAATTTCACAAACACTAAGAAAGTTTGTTTTTCGATTCAAAACAAGATTTTAATGCTTTTAGTAGTTCAAATAACGTGTTTATAGATCATTTGTATCGTATCATTTACTACATAACTTTTCACCAAATTTCACAAACACTAAGAAAGTTTGTTTTTCGATTCAAAACAAGATATTAACGCTTTGAGGAGCTCAAATAACTTGTTTTTAGATCATTTGTATCATATATTTTACTACGTAACTTTTCACCAAATTTCACAAACACTAAGAAAGTTTGTTTTTCGATTCAAAACAAGATTTTAACGCTTTGAGGAGTTCAAATAACGTGTTTTTAGATCATTTGTATCGTATCTTTTACTACATAACTTTTCACCAAATTTCACAAACACTAAGAAAGTTTGTTTTTCGATTCAAAACAAGATTTTAACGCTTTGAGGAGCTCAAATAACTTGTTTTTAGATCATTTGTAACATATCTTTTACTACGTAACTTTGCACCAAATTTCACAAACACTAAGAAAGATTGTTTTTCGATTCAAAACAAGATTTTAGCGCTTTGAGGAGTTCAAATAACATGTTTTTTGATCATTTGTATCGTATCTTTTACTACATAACTTTTCACCAAATTTCACAAACACTAAGAAAGTTTGTTTTTCGATTCAAAACAAAATTTTAACGCTTTGAGTAGTTCAAATGACGTGTTTTTAGATCATTTGTATCGTATTTTTACTACATAACTTTTCACCAAATTTTACAAACACAAAGAAAGTTTGTTTTTCGATTCAAAACAAACTTTTAACGCTTTGAGGAGTTCAAATAACGTGTTTTTAGATCATTTTTATCGTATCTTTTACTACATAACTTTTCACCAAATTTCACAAACACTAAGAAAGTTTGTTTTTCGATTCAAAACAAGATTTTAACGCTTTGAGGAGCTCAAATAACTTGTTTTTAGATCATTTGTATCATATCTTTTACTACGTAACTTTTCACCAAATTTCACAAACACTAAGAAAGATTGTTTTTCGATTCAAAACAACATTTTAGCGCTTTGAGGAGTTCAAATAACTTGTTTTTTGATCATTTGTATCGTATCTTTTACTACATAACTTTTCACCAAATTTCACAAACACTAAGAAAGTTTGTTTTTCGATTCAAAACAAAATTTTAACGCTTTGAGTAGTTCAAATGACGTGTTTTTAGATTATTTGTATCGTATTTTTACTATATAACTTTTCACCAAATTTTACAAACACAAAGAAAGTTTGTTTTTCGATTCAAAACAAACTTTTAACGCTTTGAGGAGTACAAATAACGTGTTTTTAGATCATTTTTATCGTATCTTTTACTACATAACTTTTCACCAAATTTCACAAACATTAATAAAGTTTGTTTTTCGATTCAAAACAAGATTTTAACGCTTTGAGGAGTTCAAATAACGTGTTTTTAGATCATTTGTATCGTATCTTTTACTACATAACTTTTCACCAAATTTCTCAAACTCTAAGAAAGTTTGTTTTTCGAATCAAAACAAGATTTTAACGCTTTGAGGAGTTCAAATAACGTGTTTTTAGATCATTTGTATCGTATCTTTTACTACATAACTTTTCACCAAATTTCACAAACACTAAGAAAGTTTGTTTTTCGATTCAAAACAAGATTTTAACGCTTTGAGGAGCTCAAATAACTTGTTTTTAGATCATTTGTATCATATATTTTACTAGGTAACTTTTCACCAAATTTCACAAACACTAAGAAAGTTTGTTTTTCGATTCAAAACAAGATTTTAGAGCTTTGAGGAGTTCAAATAACATGTTTTTAGATCATTTGTATCGTATCTTTTACTACGTAACTTTTCACCAAATTTCACAAACACTAAGAAAGTTTGTTTTTCGATTCAAAACAAGATTTTAGCGCTTTGAGGAGTTCAAATAACATGTTTTTAGATCATTTGTATCGTATCTTTTACTACATAACTTTTGACCAAATTTCACAAACACTAAGAAAGTTTGTTTTTCGATTCAAAACAAGATTTTAATGCTTTTAATAGTTCAAATAACGTGTTTATAGATCATTTGTATCGTATCATTTACTACATAACTTTTCACCAAATTTCACAAACACTAAGAAAGTTTGTTTTTCGATTCAAAACAAGATTTTAACGCTTTGAGGAGCTCAAATAACTTGTTTTTAGATCATTTGTATCATATATTTTACTAGGTAACTTTTCACCAAATTTCACAAACACTAAGAAAGTTTGTTTTTCGATTCAAAACAAGATTTTAGAGCTTTGAGGAGTTCAAATAACATGTTTTTAGATCATTTGTATCGTATCTTTTACTACGTAACTTTTCACCAAATTTCACAAACACTAAGAAAGTTTGTTTTTCGATTCAAAACAAGATTTTAGCGCTTTGAGGAGTTCAAATAACATGTTTTTAGATCATTTGTATCGTATCTTTTACTACATAACTTTTCACCAAATTTCACAAACACTAAGAAAGTTTGTTTTTCGATTCAAAACAAGATTTTAATGCTTTTAGTAGTTCAAATAACGTGTTTATAGATCATTTGTATCGTATCATTTACTACATAACTTTTCACCAAATTTCACAAACACTAAGAAAGTTTGTTTTTCGATTCAAAACAAGATATTAACGCTTTGAGGAGCTCAAATAACTTGTTTTTAGATCATTTGTATCATATATTTTACTACGTAACTTTTCACCAAATTTCACAAACACTAAGAAAGTTTGTTTTTCGATTCAAAACAAGATTTTAACGCTTTGAGGAGTTCAAATAACGTGTTTTTAGATCATTTGTATCGTATATTTTACTACATAACTTTTCACCAAATTTCACAAACACTAAGAAAGTTTGTTTTTCGATTCAAAACAAGATTTTAACGCTTTGAGGAGCTCAAATAACTTGTTTTTAGATCATTTGTATCGTATCTTTTACGACGTAAATTTTCACCAAATTTCACAAACACTAAGAAAGTTTGTTTTTCGATTCAAAACAAGATTTTAACGCTTTGAGGAGCTCAAATAACTTGTTTTTAGATCATTTGTAACATATCTTTTACTACGTAACTTTGCACCAAATTTCACAAACACTAAGAAAGATTGTTTTTCGATTCAAAACAAGATTTTAGCGCTTTGAGGAGTTCAAATAACATGTTTTTTGATCATTTGTATCGTATCTTTTACTACATAACTTTTCACCAAATTTCACAAACACTAAGAAAGTTTGTTTTTCGATTCAAAACAAAATTTTAACGCTTTGAGTAGTTCAAATGACGTGTTTTTAGATCATTTGTATCGTATTTTTACTACATAACTTTTCACCAAATTTTACAAACACAAAGAAAGTTTGTTTTTCGATTCAAAACAAACTTTTAACGCTTTGAGGAGTTCAAATAACGTGTTTTTAGATCATTTTTATCGTATCTTTTACTACATAACTTTTCACCAAATTTCACAAACACTAAGAAAGTTTGTTTTTCGATTCAAAACAAGATTTTAACGCTTTGAGGAGCTCAAATAACTTGTTTTTAGATCATTTGTATCATATCTTTTACTACGTAACTTTTCACCAAATTTCACAAACACTAAGAAAGATTGTTTATCGATTCAAAACAACATTTTAGCGCTTTGAGGAGTTCAAATAACTTGTTTTTTGATCATTTGTATCGTATCTTTTACTACATAACTTTTCACCAAATTTCACAAACACTAAGAAAGTTTGTTTTTCGATTCAAAACAAAATTTTAACGCTTTGAGTAGTTCAAATAACGTGTTTTTAGATCATTTGTATCGTATCTTTTACTACATAACTTTTCACCAAATTTCACAAACACTAAGAAAGTTTGTTTTTCGATTCAAAACAAGATTTTAACGCTTTAAGTAGTTCAAATAACGTGTTTTTAGATCATTTGTATCGTATCTTTTACTACATAACTTTTCACCAAATTTCACAAACACTAAGAAAGTTTGTTTTTCGATTCAAAACAAGATTTTAACGCTTTGAGGAGCTCAAATAACTTGTTTTTAGATCATTTGTATCGTATCTTTTACTACGTAACTTTAAACCAAATTTCACAAACACTAAGAAAGTTTGTTTTTCGATTCAAAACAAGATTTTAGCGCTTTGAGGAGTTCAAATAACATGTTTTTAGATCACTGGTATGGTATCTTTTACTACATAACTTTTCATCAAATTTCACAAACACTAAGAAAGTTTGTTTTTCGATTCAAAACAAGATTTTAACGCTTTGAGTAGTTCAAATTACGTGTTTTTAGATCATTTGTATTGTATCTTTTACTATATAACTTTTCACCAAATTTCACAAACACTAAGAAAAGTTTGTTTTTCTATTGAAAACAAGATTTTAACGCTTTGAGGAGCTCAAATAACTTGTTTTTAGATCATTTGTATCGTATCTTTCACTACGTAACTTTTCCCCACATTTTACAAACACTAAGAATGTTTGTTTTTCGATTCAAAACAAGATTTTAGCGCTTTGAGGAGTTTAAATAACATGTTTTTAGATCATTTGTATCGTATCTTTTACGACATAACTTTTCACCAAATTTCACAAACACTAAGAAAGTTTGTTTTTTGAATCAAAACAAGATTTTAACGCTTTGAGTAGTTCAAATAACGTGTTTTTAGATCATTTGTATCGTATCTTTTACTACATAACTTTTCACCAAATTTCACAACCACTAAGAAAGTTTATTTTTCGATTCAAAACAAGATTTTAACGCTTTGATTTCTTCAAATAACTTGTTTTTAGATCATTTGTATTGTATCTTTTACTACATAACTTTTCACCAAATTTCACAAACACTAAGAAATTTTGTTTTTCGATTCAAAACAAGATTTTAATGC
This sequence comes from Luzula sylvatica, assembly GCA_946800325.1. Classification (NCBI taxonomy): domain Eukaryota; kingdom Viridiplantae; phylum Streptophyta; class Magnoliopsida; order Poales; family Juncaceae; genus Luzula; species Luzula sylvatica. Next base: position 23,836,360 of record OX326956.1, read on the forward strand.
TTTTAGTAGTTCAAATAACGTGTTTATAGATCATTTGTATCGTATCATTTACTACATAACTTTTCACCAAATTTCACAAACACTAAGAAAGTTTGTTTTTCGATTCAAAACAAGATTTTAACGCTTTGAGGAGCTCAAATAACTTGTTTTTAGATCATTTGTATCATATCTTTTACTACGTAACTTTTCACCAAATTTCACAAACACTAAGAAAGATTGTTTTTCGATTCAAAACAAGATTTTAACGCTTTGAGTAGTTCAAATAACGTGTTTTTAGATCATTTGTATCGTATCTTTTACTACATAACTTTTCACCAAATTTCACAACCACTAAGAAAGTTTGTTTTTCGATTCAAACCAAGATTTTAACGTTTTGATTTCTTCAAATAACGTGTTTTTAGATCATTTGTATTGTATCTTTTACTACATAACTTTTCACCAAATTTCACAAACACTAAGAAATTTTGTTTTTCGATTCAAAACAAGATTTTAATGCTTTTAGTAGTTCAAATAACGTGTTTATAGATCATTTTGTATCGTATCATTTACTACATAACTTTTCACCAAATTTCACAAACACTAAGAAAGTTTGTTTTTCGATTCAAAACAAGATTTTAACGCTTTGAGGAGCTCAAATAACTTGTTTTTAGATCATTTGTATCATATCTTTTACTACGTAACTTTTCACCAAATTTCACAAACACTAAGAAAGATTGTTTTTCGATTCAAAACAACATTTTAGCGCTTTGAGGAGTTCAAATAACATGTTTTTTGATCATTTGTATCGTATCTTTTACTACATAACTTTTCACCAAATTTCACAAACACTAAGAAAGTTTGTTTTTCGATTCAAAACAAAATTTTAACGCTTTGAGTAGTTCAAATGACGTGTTTTTAGATTATTTGTATCGTATTTTTACTACATAACTTTTCACCAAATTTTACAAACACAAAGAAAGTTTGTTTTTCGATTCAAAACAAACTTTTAACGCTTTGAGGAGTACAAATAACGTGTTTTTAGATCATTTTTATCGTATCTTTTACTACATAACTTTTCACCAAATTTCACAAACATTAATAAAGTTTGTTTTTCGATTCAAAACAAGATTTTAACGCTTTGAGGAGTTCAAATAACGTGTTTTTAGATCATTTGTATCGTATCTTTTACTACATAACTTTTCACCAAATTTCTCAAACTCTAAGAAAGTTTGTTTTTCGAATCAAAACAAGATTTTAACGCTTTGAGGAGTTCAAATAACGTGTTTTTAGATCATTTGTATCGTATCTTTTACTACATAACTTTTCACCAAATTTCACAAACACTAAGAAAGTTTGTTTTTCGATTCAAAACAAGATTTTAACGCTTTGAGGAGCTCAAATAACTTGTTTTTAGATCATTTGTATCATATATTTTACTAGGTAACTTTTCACCAAATTTCACAAACACTAATTAAGTTTGTTTTTCGATTCAAAACAAGATTTTAACGCTTTGAGGAGTTCAAATAACGTGTTTTTAGATCATTTGTATCGTATATTTTACTACGTAACTTTTCACCAAATTTCACAAACACTAAGAAAGTTTGTTTTTCGATTCAAAACAAGATTTTAATGCTTTTAATAGTTCAAATAACGTGTTTATAGATCATTTGTATCGTATCATTTACTACATAACTTTTCACCAAATTTCACAAACACTAAGAAAGTTTGTTTTTCGATTCAAAACAAGATTTTAACGCTTTGAGGAGCTCAAATAACTTGTTTTTAGATCATTTGTATCATATATTTTACTAGGTAACTTTTCACCAAATTTCACAAACACTAAGAAAGTTTGTTTTTCGATTCAAAACAAGATTTTAGAGCTTTGAGGAGTTCAAATAACATGTTTTTAGATCATTTGTATCGTATCTTTTACTACGTAACTTTTCACCAAATTTCACAAACACTAAGAAAGTTTGTTTTTCGATTCAAAACAAGATTTTAGCGCTTTGAGGAGTTCAAATAACATGTTTTTAGATCATTTGTATCGTATCTTTTACTACATAACTTTTCACCAAATTTCACAAACACTAAGAAAGTTTGTTTTTCGATTCAAAACAAGATTTTAATGCTTTTAGTAGTTCAAATAACGTGTTTATAGATCATTTGTATCGTATCATTTACTACATAACTTTTCACCAAATTTCACAAACACTAAGAAAGTTTGTTTTTCGATTCAAAACAAGATATTAACGCTTTGAGGAGCTCAAATAACTTGTTTTTAGATCATTTGTATCATATATTTTACTACGTAACTTTTCACCAAATTTCACAAACACTAAGAAAGTTTGTTTTTCGATTCAAAACAAGATTTTAACGCTTTGAGGAGTTCAAATAACGTGTTTTTAGATCATTTTTATCGTATCTTTTACTACATAACTTTTCACCAAATTTCACAAACACTAAGAAAGTTTGTTTTTCGATTCAAAACAAGATTTTAACGCTTTGAGGAGCTCAAATAACTTGTTTTTAGATCATTTGTATCATATCTTTTACTACGTAACTTTTCACCAAATTTCACAAACACTAATTAAGTTTGTTTTTCGATTCAAAACAAGATTTTAACGCTTTGAGGAGTTCAAATAACGTGTTTTTAGATCATTTGTATCGTATATTTTACTACGTAACTTTTCACCAAATTTCACAAACACTAAGAAAGATTGTTTTTCGATTCAAAACAACATTTTAGCGCTTTGAGGAGTTCAAATAACTTGTTTTTTGATCATTTGTATCGTATCTTTTACTACATAACTTTTCACCAAATTTCACAAACACTAAGAAAGTTTGTTTTTCGATTCAAAACAAAATTTTAACGCTTTGAGTAGTTCAAATGACGTGTTTTTAGATTATTTGTATCGTATTTTTACTACATAACTTTTCACCAAATTTTACAAACACAAAGAAAGTTTGTTTTTCGATTCAAAACAAACTTTTAACGCTTTGAGGAGTACAAATAACGTGTTTTTAGATCATTTTTATCGTATCTTTTACTACATAACTTTTCACCAAATTTCACAAACATTAATAAAGTTTGTTTTTCGATTCAAAACAAGATTTTAACGCTTTGAGGAGTTCAAATAACGTGTTTTTAGATCATTTGTATCGTATCTTTTACTACGTAACTTTTCACCAAATTTCACAAACACTAAGAAAGTTTGTTTTTCGATTCAAAACAAGATTTTAGCGCTTTGAGGAGTTCAAATAACATGTTTTTAGATCATTTGTATCGTATCTTTTACTACATAACTTTTCACCAAATTTCACAAACACTAAGAAAGTTTGTTTTTCGATTCAAAACAAGATTTTAATGCTTTTAATAGTTCAAATAACGTGTTTATAGATCATTTGTATCGTATCATTTACTACATAACTTTTCACCAAATTTCACAAACACTAAGAAAGTTTGTTTTTCGATTCAAAACAAGATTTTAACGCTTTGAGGAGCTCAAATAACTTGTTTTTAGATCATTTGTATCATATATTTTACTAGGTAACTTTTCACCAAATTTCACAAACACTAAGAAAGTTTGTTTTTCGATTCAAAACAAGATTTTAGAGCTTTGAGGAGTTCAAATAACATGTTTTTAGATCATTTGTATCGTATCTTTTACTACGTAACTTTTCACCAAATTTCACAAACACTAAGAAAGTTTGTTTTTCGATTCAAAACAAGATTTTAATGCTTTTAATAGTTCAAATAACGTGTTTATAGATCATTTGTATCGTATCATTTACTACATAACTTTTCACCAAATTTCACAAACACTAAGAAAGTTTGTTTTTCGATTCAAAACAAGATTTTAACGCTTTGAGGAGCTCAAATAACTTGTTTTTAGATCATTTGTATCATATATTTTACTAGGTAACTTTTCACCAAATTTCACAAACACTAAGAAAGTTTGTTTTTCGATTCAAAACAAGATTTTAGAGCTTTGAGGAGTTCAAATAACATGTTTTTAGATCATTTGTATCGTATCTTTTACTACGTAACTTTTCACCAAATTTCACAAACACTAAGAAAGTTTGTTTTTCGATTCAAAACAAGATTTTAGCGCTTTGAGGAGTTCAAATAACATGTTTTTAGATCATTTGTATCGTATCTTTTACTACATAACTTTTCACCAAATTTCACAAACACTAAGAAAGTTTGTTTTTCGATTCAAAACAAGATTTTAATGCTTTTAGTAGTTCAAATAACGTGTTTATAGATCATTTGTATCGTATCATTTACTACATAACTTTTCACCAAATTTCACAAACACTAAGAAAGTTTGTTTTTCGATTCAAAACAAGATATTAACGCTTTGAGGAGCTCAAATAACTTGTTTTTAGATCATTTGTATCATATATTTTACTACGTAACTTTTCACCAAATTTCACAAACACTAAGAAAGTTTGTTTTTCGATTCAAAACAAGATTTTAACGCTTTGAGGAGTTCAAATAACGTGTTTTTAGATCATTTGTATCGTATATTTTACTACATAACTTTTCACCAAATTTCACAAACACTAAGAAAGTTTGTTTTTCGATTCAAAACAAGATTTTAACGCTTTGAGGAGCTCAAATAACTTGTTTTTAGATCATTTGTATCGTATCTTTTACGACGTAAATTTTCACCAAATTTCACAAACACTAAGAAAGTTTGTTTTTCGATTCAAAACAAGATTTTAACGCTTTGAGGAGCTCAAATAACTTGTTTTTAGATCATTTGTAACATATCTTTTACTACGTAACTTTGCACCAAATTTCACAAACACTAAGAAAGATTGTTTTTCGATTCAAAACAAGATTTTAGCGCTTTGAGGAGTTCAAATAACATGTTTTTTGATCATTTGTATCGTATCTTTTACTACATAACTTTTCACCAAATTTCACAAACACTAAGAAAGTTTGTTTTTCGATTCAAAACAAAATTTTAACGCTTTGAGTAGTTCAAATGACGTGTTTTTAGATCATTTGTATCGTATTTTTACTACATAACTTTTCACCAAATTTTACAAACACAAAGAAAGTTTGTTTTTCGATTCAAAACAAACTTTTAACGCTTTGAGGAGTTCAAATAACGTGTTTTTAGATCATTTTTATCGTATCTTTTACTACATAACTTTTCACCAAATTTCACAAACACTAAGAAAGTTTGTTTTTCGATTCAAAACAAGATTTTAACGCTTTGAGGAGCTCAAATAACTTGTTTTTAGATCATTTGTATCATATCTTTTACTACGTAACTTTTCACCAAATTTCACAAACACTAAGAAAGATTGTTTATCGATTCAAAACAACATTTTAGCGCTTTGAGGAGTTCAAATAACTTGTTTTTTGATCATTTGTATCGTATCTTTTACTACATAACTTTTCACCAAATTTCACAAACACTAAGAAAGTTTGTTTTTCGATTCAAAACAAAATTTTAACGCTTTGAGTAGTTCAAATGACGTGTTTTTAGATTATTTGTATCGTATTTTTACTACATAACTTTTCACCAAATTTTACAAACACAAAGAAAGTTTGTTTTTCGATTCAAAACAAACTTTTAACGCTTTGAGGAGTACAAATAACGTGTTTTTAGATCATTTTTATCGTATCTTTTACTACATAACTTTTCACCAAATTTCACAAACATTAATAAAGTTTGTTTTTCGATTCAAAACAAGATTTTAACGCTTTGAGGAGTTCAAATAACGTGTTTTTAGATCATTTGTATCGTATCTTTTACTACATAACTTTTCACCAAATTTCTCAAACTCTAAGAAAGTTTGTTTTTCGAATCAAAACAAGATTTTAACGCTTTGAGGAGTTCAAATAACGTGTTTTTAGATCATTTGTATCGTATCTTTTACTACATAACTTTTCACCAAATTTCACAAACACTAAGAAAGTTTGTTTTTCGATTCAAAACAAGATTTTAACGCTTTGAGGAGCTCAAATAACTTGTTTTTAGATCATTTGTATCATATATTTTACTAGGTAACTTTTCACCAAATTTCACAAACACTAAGAAAGTTTGTTTTTCGATTCAAAACAAGATTTTAGAGCTTTGAGGAGTTCAAATAACATGTTTTTAGATCATTTGTATCGTATCTTTTACTACGTAACTTTTCACCAAATTTCACAAACACTAAGAAAGTTTGTTTTTCGATTCAAAACAAGATTTTAGTGCTTTGAGGAGTTCAAATAACATGTTTTTAGATCATTTGTATCGTATCTTTTACTACATAACTTTTCACCAAATTTCACAAACACTAAGAAAGTTTGTTTTTCGATTCAAAACAAGATTTTAATGCTTTTAATAGTTCAAATAACGTGTTTATAGATCATTTGTATCGTATCATTTACTACATAACTTTTCACCAAATTTCACAAACACTAAGAAAGTTTGTTTTTCGATTCAAAACAAGATTTTAACGCTTTGAGGAGCTCAAATAACTTGTTTTTAGATCATTTGTATCATATATTTTACTAGGTAACTTTTCACCAAATTTCACAAACACTAAGAAAGTTTGTTTTTCGATTCAAAACAAGATTTTAGAGCTTTGAGGAGTTCAAATAACATGTTTTTAGATCATTTGTATCGTATCTTTTACTACGTAACTTTTCACCAAATTTCACAAACACTAAGAAAGTTTGTTTTTCGATTCAAAACAAGATTTTAGCGCTTTGAGGAGTTCAAATAACATGTTTTTAGATCATTTGTATCGTATCTTTTACTACATAACTTTTCACCAAATTTCACAAACACTAAGAAAGTTTGTTTTTCGATTCAAAACAAGATTTTAATGCTTTTAGTAGTTCAAATAACGTGTTTATAGATCATTTGTATCGTATCATTTACTACATAACTTTTCACCAAATTTCACAAACACTAAGAAAGTTTGTTTTTCGATTCAAAACATGATATTAACGCTTTGAGGAGCTCAAATAACTTGTTTTTAGATTATTTGTATCATATATTTTACTACGTAACTTTTCACCAAATTTCACAAACACTAAGAAAGTTTGTTTTTCGATTCAAAACAAGATTTTAACGCTTTGAGGAGTTCAAATAACGTGTTTTTAGATCATTTGTATCGTATCTTTTACTACATAACTTTTCACCAAATTTCACAAACACTAAGAAAGTTTGTTTTTCGATTCAAAACAAGATTTTAACGCTTTGAGGAGCTCAAATAACTTGTTTTTAGATCATTTGTATCGTATCTTTTACGACGTAAATTTTCACCAAATTTCACAAACACTAAGAAAGTTTGTTTTTCGATTCAAAACAAGATTTTAACGCTTTGAGGAGCTCAAATAACTTGTTTTTAGATCATTTGTAACATATCTTTTACTACGTAACTTTGCACCAAATTTCACAAACACTAAGAAAGATTGTTTTTCGATTCAAAACAAGATTTTAGCGCTTTGAGGAGTTCAAATAACATGTTTTTTGATCATTTGTATCGTATCTTTTACTACATAACTTTTCACCAAATTTCACAAACACTAAGAAAGTTTGTTTTTCGATTCAAAACAAAATTTTAACGCTTTGAGTAGTTCAAATGACGTGTTTTTAGATCATTTGTATCGTATTTTTACTACATAACTTTTCACCAAATTTTACAAACACAAAGAAAGTTTGTTTTTCGATTCAAAACAAACTTTTAACGCTTTGAGGAGTTCAAATAACGTGTTTTTAGATCATTTTTATCGTATCTTTTACTACATAACTTTTCACCAAATTTCACAAACACTAAGAAAGTTTGTTTTTCGATTCAAAACAAGATTTTAACGCTTTGAGGAGCTCAAATAACTTGTTTTTAGATCATTTGTATCATATCTTTTACTACGTAACTTTTCACCAAATTTCACAAACACTAAGAAAGATTGTTTTTCGATTCAAAACAACATTTTAGCGCTTTGAGGAGTTCAAATAACTTGTTTTTTGATCATTTGTATCGTATCTTTTACTACATAACTTTTCACCAAATTTCACAAACACTAAGAAAGTTTGTTTTTCGATTCAAAACAAAATTTTAACGCTTTGAGTAGTTCAAATGACGTGTTTTTAGATTATTTGTATCGTATTTTTACTACATAACTTTTCACCAAATTTTACAAACACAAAGAAAGTTTGTTTTTCGATTCAAAACAAACTTTTAACGCTTTGAGGAGTACAAATAACGTGTTTTTAGATCATTTTTATCGTATCTTTTACTACATAACTTTTCACCAAATTTCACAAACATTAATAAAGTTTGTTTTTCGATTCAAAACAAGATTTTAACGCTTTGAGGAGTTCAAATAACGTGTTTTTAGATCATTTGTATCGTATCTTTTACTACATAACTTTTCACCAAATTTCTCAAACTCTAAGAAAGTTTGTTTTTCGAATCAAAACAAGATTTTAACGCTTTGAGGAGTTCAAATAACGTGTTTTTAGATCATTTGTATCGTATCTTTTACTACATAACTTTTCACCAAATTTCACAAACACTAAGAAAGTTTGTTTTTCGATTCAAAACAAGATTTTAACGCTTTGAGGAGCTCAAATAACTTGTTTTTAGATCATTTGTATCATATATTTTACTAGGTAACTTTTCACCAAATTTCACAAACACTAAGAAAGTTTGTTTTTCGATTCAAAACAAGATTTTAGAGCTTTGAGGAGTTCAAATAACATGTTTTTAGATCATTTGTATCGTATCTTTTACTACGTAACTTTTCACCAAATTTCACAAACACTAAGAAAGTTTGTTTTTCGATTCAAAACAAGATTTTAGCGCTTTGAGGAGTTCAAATAACATGTTTTTAGATCATTTGTATCGTATCTTTTACTACATAACTTTTCACCAAATTTCACAAACACTAAGAAAGTTTGTTTTTCGATTCAAAACAAGATTTTAATGCTTTTAATAGTTCAAATAACGTGTTTATAGATCATTTGTATCGTATCATTTACTACATAACTTTTCACCAAATTTCACAAACACTAAGAAAGTTTGTTTTTCGATTCAAAACAAGATTTTAACGCTTTGAGGAGCTCAAATAACTTGTTTTTAGATCATTTGTATCATATATTTTACTAGGTAACTTTTCACCAAATTTCACAAACACTAAGAAAGTTTGTTTTTCGATTCAAAACAAGATTTTAGAGCTTTGAGGAGTTCAAATAACATGTTTTTAGATCATTTGTATCGTATCTTTTACTACGTAACTTTTCACCAAATTTCACAAACACTAAGAAAGTTTGTTTTTCGATTCAAAACAAGATTTTAGCGCTTTGAGGAGTTCAAATAACATGTTTTTAGATCATTTGTATCGTATCTTTTACTACATAACTTTTCACCAAATTTCACAAACACTAAGAAAGTTTGTTTTTCGATTCAAAACAAGATTTTAATGCTTTTAGTAGTTCAAATAACGTGTTTATAGATCATTTGTATCGTATCATTTACTACATAACTTTTCACCAAATTTCACAAACACTAAGAAAGTTTGTTTTTCGATTCAAAACAAGATATTAACGCTTTGAGGAGCTCAAATAACTTGTTTTTAGATCATTTGTATCATATATTTTACTACGTAACTTTTCACCAAATTTCACAAACACTAAGAAAGTTTGTTTTTCGATTCAAAACAAGATTTTAACGCTTTGAGGAGTTCAAATAACGTGTTTTTAGATCATTTGTATCGTATATTTTACTACATAACTTTTCACCAAATTTCACAAACACTAAGAAAGTTTGTTTTTCGATTCAAAACAAGATTTTAACGCTTTGAGGAGCTCAAATAACTTGTTTTTAGATCATTTGTATCGTATCTTTTACGACGTAAATTTTCACCAAATTTCACAAACACTAAGAAAGTTTGTTTTTCGATTCAAAACAAGATTTTAACGCTTTGAGGAGCTCAAATAACTTGTTTTTAGATCATTTGTAACATATCTTTTACTACGTAACTTTGCACCAAATTTCACAAACACTAAGAAAGATTGTTTTTCGATTCAAAACAAGATTTTAGCGCTTTGAGGAGTTCAAATAACATGTTTTTTGATCATTTGTATCGTATCTTTTACTACATAACTTTTCACCAAATTTCACAAACACTAAGAAAGTTTGTTTTTCGATTCAAAACAAAATTTTAACGCTTTGAGTAGTTCAAATGACGTGTTTTTAGATCATTTGTATCGTATTTTTACTACATAACTTTTCACCAAATTTTACAAACACAAAGAAAGTTTGTTTTTCGATTCAAAACAAACTTTTAACGCTTTGAGGAGTTCAAATAACGTGTTTTTAGATCATTTTTATCGTATCTTTTACTACATAACTTTTCACCAAATTTCACAAACACTAAGAAAGTTTGTTTTTCGATTCAAAACAAGATTTTAACGCTTTGAGGAGCTCAAATAACTTGTTTTTAGATCATTTGTATCATATCTTTTACTACGTAACTTTTCACCAAATTTCACAAACACTAAGAAAGATTGTTTATCGATTCAAAACAACATTTTAGCGCTTTGAGGAGTTCAAATAACTTGTTTTTTGATCATTTGTATCGTATCTTTTACTACATAACTTTTCACCAAATTTCACAAACACTAAGAAAGTTTGTTTTTCGATTCAAAACAAAATTTTAACGCTTTGAGTAGTTCAAATGACGTGTTTTTAGATTATTTGTATCGTATTTTTACTACATAACTTTTCACCAAATTTTACAAACACAAAGAAAGTTTGTTTTTCGATTCAAAACAAACTTTTAACGCTTTGAGGAGTACAAATAACGTGTTTTTAGATCATTTTTATCGTATCTTTTACTACATAACTTTTCACCAAATTTCACAAACATTAATAAAGTTTGTTTTTCGATTCAAAACAAGATTTTAACGCTTTGAGGAGTTCAAATAACGTGTTTTTAGATCATTTGTATCGTATCTTTTACTACATAACTTTTCACCAAATTTCTCAAACTCTAAGAAAGTTTGTTTTTCGAATCAAAACAAGATTTTAACGCTTTGAGGAGTTCAAATAACGTGTTTTTAGATCATTTGTATCGTATCTTTTACTACATAACTTTTCACCAAATTTCACAAACACTAAGAAAGTTTGTTTTTCGATTCAAAACAAGATTTTAACGCTTTGAGGAGCTCAAATAACTTGTTTTTAGATCATTTGTATCATATATTTTACTAGGTAACTTTTCACCAAATTTCACAAACACTAAGAAAGTTTGTTTTTCGATTCAAAACAAGATTTTAGAGCTTTGAGGAGTTCAAATAACATGTTTTTAGATCATTTGTATCGTATCTTTTACTACGTAACTTTTCACCAAATTTCACAAACACTAAGAAAGTTTGTTTTTCGATTCAAAACAAGATTTTAGTGCTTTGAGGAGTTCAAATAACATGTTTTTAGATCATTTGTATCGTATCTTTTACTACATAACTTTTCACCAAATTTCACAAACACTAAGAAAGTTTGTTTTTCGATTCAAAACAAGATTTTAATGCTTTTAATAGTTCAAATAACGTGTTTATAGATCATTTGTATCGTATCATTTACTACATAACTTTTCACCAAATTTCACAAACACTAAGAAAGTTTGTTTTTCGATTCAAAACAAGATTTTAACGCTTTGAGGAGCTCAAATAACTTGTTTTTAGATCATTTGTATCATATATTTTACTAGGTAACTTTTCACCAAATTTCACAAACACTAAGAAAGTTTGTTTTTCGATTCAAAACAAGATTTTAGAGCTTTGAGGAGTTCAAATAACATGTTTTTAGATCATTTGTATCGTATCTTTTACTACGTAACTTTTCACCAAATTTCACAAACACTAAGAAAGTTTGTTTTTCGATTCAAAACAAGATTTTAGCGCTTTGAGGAGTTCAAATAACATGTTTTTAGATCATTTGTATCGTATCTTTTACTACATAACTTTTCACCAAATTTCACAAACACTAAGAAAGTTTGTTTTTCGATTCAAAACAAGATTTTAATGCTTTTAGTAGTTCAAATAACGTGTTTATAGATCATTTGTATCGTATCATTTACTACATAACTTTTCACCAAATTTCACAAACACTAAGAAAGTTTGTTTTTCGATTCAAAACATGATATTAACGCTTTGAGGAGCTCAAATAACTTGTTTTTAGATTATTTGTATCATATATTTTACTACGTAACTTTTCACCAAATTTCACAAACACTAAGAAAGTTTGTTTTTCGATTCAAAACAAGATTTTAACGCTTTGAGGAGTTCAAATAACGTGTTTTTAGATCATTTGTATCGTATCTTTTACTACATAACTTTTCACCAAATTTCACAAACACTAAGAAAGTTTGTTTTTCGATTCAAAACAAGATTTTAACGCTTTGAGGAGCTCAAATAACTTGTTTTTAGATCATTTGTATCGTATCTTTTACGACGTAAATTTTCACCAAATTTCACAAACACTAAGAAAGTTTGTTTTTCGATTCAAAACAAGATTTTAACGCTTTGAGGAGCTCAAATAACTTGTTTTTAGATCATTTGTAACATATCTTTTACTACGTAACTTTGCACCAAATTTCACAAACACTAAGAAAGATTGTTTTTCGATTCAAAACAAGATTTTAGCGCTTTGAGGAGTTCAAATAACATGTTTTTTGATCATTTGTATCGTATCTTTTACTACATAACTTTTCACCAAATTTCACAAACACTAAGAAAGTTTGTTTTTCGATTCAAAACAAAATTTTAACGCTTTGAGTAGTTCAAATGACGTGTTTTTAGATCATTTGTATCGTATTTTTACTACATAACTTTTCACCAAATTTTACAAACACAAAGAAAGTTTGTTTTTCGATTCAAAACAAACTTTTAACGCTTTGAGGAGTTCAAATAACGTGTTTTTAGATCATTTTTATCGTATCTTTTACTACATAACTTTTCACCAAATTTCACAAACACTAAGAAAGTTTGTTTTTCGATTCAAAACAAGATTTTAACGCTTTGAGGAGCTCAAATAACTTGTTTTTAGATCATTTGTATCATATCTTTTACTACGTAACTTTTCACCAAATTTCACAAACACTAAGAAAGATTGTTTTTCGATTCAAAACAACATTTTAGCGCTTTGAGGAGTTCAAATAACTTGTTTTTTGATCATTTGTATCGTATCTTTTACTACATAACTTTTCACCAAATTTCACAAACACTAAGAAAGTTTGTTTTTCGATTCAAAACAAAATTTTAACGCTTTGAGTAGTTCAAATGACGTGTTTTTAGATTATTTGTATCGTATTTTTACTACATAACTTTTCACCAAATTTTACAAACACAAAGAAAGTTTGTTTTTCGATTCAAAACAAACTTTTAACGCTTTGAGGAGTACAAATAACGTGTTTTTAGATCATTTTTATCGTATCTTTTACTACATAACTTTTCACCAAATTTCACAAACATTAATAAAGTTTGTTTTTCGATTCAAAACAAGATTTTAACGCTTTGAGGAGTTCAAATAACGTGTTTTTAGATCATTTGTATCGTATCTTTTACTACATAACTTTTCACCAAATTTCTCAAACTCTAAGAAAGTTTGTTTTTCGAATCAAAACAAGATTTTAACGCTTTGAGGAGTTCAAATAACGTGTTTTTAGATCATTTGTATCGTATCTTTTACTACATAACTTTTCACCAAATTTCACAAACACTAAGAAAGTTTGTTTTTCGATTCAAAACAAGATTTTAACGCTTTGAGGAGCTCAAATAACTTGTTTTTAGATCATTTGTATCATATATTTTACTAGGTAACTTTTCACCAAATTTCACAAACACTAAGAAAGTTTGTTTTTCGATTCAAAACAAGATTTTAGAGCTTTGAGGAGTTCAAATAACATGTTTTTAGATCATTTGTATCGTATCTTTTACTACGTAACTTTTCACCAAATTTCACAAACACTAAGAAAGTTTGTTTTTCGATTCAAAACAAGATTTTAGCGCTTTGAGGAGTTCAAATAACATGTTTTTAGATCATTTGTATCGTATCTTTTACTACATAACTTTTCACCAAATTTCACAAACACTAAGAAAGTTTGTTTTTCGATTCAAAACAAGATTTTAATGCTTTTAATAGTTCAAATAACGTGTTTATAGATCATTTGTATCGTATCATTTACTACATAACTTTTCACCAAATTTCACAAACACTAAGAAAGTTTGTTTTTCGATTCAAAACAAGATTTTAACGCTTTGAGGAGCTCAAATAACTTGTTTTTAGATCATTTGTATCATATATTTTACTAGGTAACTTTTCACCAAATTTCACAAACACTAAGAAAGTTTGTTTTTCGATTCAAAACAAGATTTTAGAGCTTTGAGGAGTTCAAATAACATGTTTTTAGATCATTTGTATCGTATCTTTTACTACGTAACTTTTCACCAAATTTCACAAACACTAAGAAAGTTTGTTTTTCGATTCAAAACAAGATTTTAGCGCTTTGAGGAGTTCAAATAACATGTTTTTAGATCATTTGTATCGTATCTTTTACTACATAACTTTTCACCAAATTTCACAAACACTAAGAAAGTTTGTTTTTCGATTCAAAACAAGATTTTAATGCTTTTAGTAGTTCAAATAACGTGTTTATAGATCATTTGTATCGTATCATTTACTACATAACTTTTCACCAAATTTCACAAACACTAAGAAAGTTTGTTTTTCGATTCAAAACAAGATATTAACGCTTTGAGGAGCTCAAATAACTTGTTTTTAGATCATTTGTATCATATATTTTACTACGTAACTTTTCACCAAATTTCACAAACACTAAGAAAGTTTGTTTTTCGATTCAAAACAAGATTTTAACGCTTTGAGGAGTTCAAATAACGTGTTTTTAGATCATTTGTATCGTATATTTTACTACATAACTTTTCACCAAATTTCACAAACACTAAGAAAGTTTGTTTTTCGATTCAAAACAAGATTTTAACGCTTTGAGGAGCTCAAATAACTTGTTTTTAGATCATTTGTATCGTATCTTTTACGACGTAAATTTTCACCAAATTTCACAAACACTAAGAAAGTTTGTTTTTCGATTCAAAACAAGATTTTAACGCTTTGAGGAGCTCAAATAACTTGTTTTTAGATCATTTGTAACATATCTTTTACTACGTAACTTTGCACCAAATTTCACAAACACTAAGAAAGATTGTTTTTCGATTCAAAACAAGATTTTAGCGCTTTGAGGAGTTCAAATAACATGTTTTTTGATCATTTGTATCGTATCTTTTACTACATAACTTTTCACCAAATTTCACAAACACTAAGAAAGTTTGTTTTTCGATTCAAAACAAAATTTTAACGCTTTGAGTAGTTCAAATGACGTGTTTTTAGATCATTTGTATCGTATTTTTACTACATAACTTTTCACCAAATTTTACAAACACAAAGAAAGTTTGTTTTTCGATTCAAAACAAACTTTTAACGCTTTGAGGAGTTCAAATAACGTGTTTTTAGATCATTTTTATCGTATCTTTTACTACATAACTTTTCACCAAATTTCACAAACACTAAGAAAGTTTGTTTTTCGATTCAAAACAAGATTTTAACGCTTTGAGGAGCTCAAATAACTTGTTTTTAGATCATTTGTATCATATCTTTTACTACGTAACTTTTCACCAAATTTCACAAACACTAAGAAAGATTGTTTATCGATTCAAAACAACATTTTAGCGCTTTGAGGAGTTCAAATAACTTGTTTTTTGATCATTTGTATCGTATCTTTTACTACATAACTTTTCACCAAATTTCACAAACACTAAGAAAGTTTGTTTTTCGATTCAAAACAAAATTTTAACGCTTTGAGTAGTTCAAATGACGTGTTTTTAGATTATTTGTATCGTATTTTTACTACATAACTTTTCACCAAATTTTACAAACACAAAGAAAGTTTGTTTTTCGATTCAAAACAAACTTTTAACGCTTTGAGGAGTACAAATAACGTGTTTTTAGATCATTTTTATCGTATCTTTTACTACATAACTTTTCACCAAATTTCACAAACATTAATAAAGTTTGTTTTTCGATTCAAAACAAGATTTTAACGCTTTGAGGAGTTCAAATAACGTGTTTTTACATCATTTGTATCGTATCTTTTACTACATAACTTTTCACCAAATTTCTCAAACTCTAAGAAAGTTTGTTTTTCGAATCAAAACAAGATTTTAACGCTTTGAGGAGTTCAAATAACGTGTTTTTAGATCATTTGTATCGTATCTTTTACTACATAACTTTTCACCAAATTTCACAAACACTAAGAAAGTTTGTTTTTCGATTCAAAACAAGATTTTAACGCTTTGAGGAGCTCAAATAACTTGTTTTTAGATCATTTGTATCATATATTTTACTAGGTAACTTTTCACCAAATTTCACAAACACTAAGAAAGTTTGTTTTTCGATTCAAAACAAGATTTTAGAGCTTTGAGGAGTTCAAATAACATGTTTTTAGATCATTTGTATCGTATCTTTTACTACGTAACTTTTCACCAAATTTCACAAACACTAAGAAAGTTTGTTTTTCGATTCAAAACAAGATTTTAGTGCTTTGAGGAGTTCAAATAACATGTTTTTAGATCATTTGTATCGTATCTTTTACTACATAACTTTTCACCAAATTTCACAAACACTAAGAAAGTTTGTTTTTCGATTCAAAACAAGATTTTAATGCTTTTAATAGTTCAAATAACGTGTTTATAGATCATTTGTATCGTATCATTTACTACATAACTTTTCACCAAATTTCACAAACACTAAGAAAGTTTGTTTTTCGATTCAAAACAAGATTTTAACGCTTTGAGGAGCTCAAATAACTTGTTTTTAGATCATTTGTATCATATATTTTACTAGGTAACTTTTCACCAAATTTCACAAACACTAAGAAAGTTTGTTTTTCGATTCAAAACAAGATTTTAGAGCTTTGAGGAGTTCAAATAACATGTTTTTAGATCATTTGTATCGTATCTTTTACTACGTAACTTTTCACCAAATTTCACAAACACTAAGAAAGTTTGTTTTTCGATTCAAAACAAGATTTTAGCGCTTTGAGGAGTTCAAATAACATGTTTTTAGATCATTTGTATCGTATCTTTTACTACATAACTTTTCACCAAATTTCACAAACACTAAGAAAGTTTGTTTTTCGATTCAAAACAAGATTTTAATGCTTTTAGTAGTTCAAATAACGTGTTTATAGATCATTTGTATCGTATCATTTACTACATAACTTTTCACCAAATTTCACAAACACTAAGAAAGTTTGTTTTTCGATTCAAAACATGATATTAACGCTTTGAGGAGCTCAAATAACTTGTTTTTAGATTATTTGTATCATATATTTTACTACGTAACTTTTCACCAAATTTCACAAACACTAAGAAAGTTTGTTTTTCGATTCAAAACAAGATTTTAACGCTTTGAGGAGTTCAAATAACGTGTTTTTAGATCATTTGTATCGTATCTTTTACTACATAACTTTTCACCAAATTTCACAAACACTAAGAAAGTTTGTTTTTCGATTCAAAACAAGATTTTAACGCTTTGAGGAGCTCAAATAACTTGTTTTTAGATCATTTGTATCGTATCTTTTACGACGTAAATTTTCACCAAATTTCACAAACACTAAGAAAGTTTGTTTTTCGATTCAAAACAAGATTTTAACGCTTTGAGGAGCTCAAATAACTTGTTTTTAGATCATTTGTAACATATCTTTTACTACGTAACTTTGCACCAAATTTCACAAACACTAAGAAAGATTGTTTTTCGATTCAAAACAAGATTTTAGCGCTTTGAGGAGTTCAAATAACATGTTTTTTGATCATTTGTATCGTATCTTTTACTACATAACTTTTCACCAAATTTCACAAACACTAAGAAAGTTTGTTTTTCGATTCAAAACAAAATTTTAACGCTTTGAGTAGTTCAAATGACGTGTTTTTAGATCATTTGTATCGTATTTTTACTACATAACTTTTCACCAAATTTTACAAACACAAAAAAAGTTTGTTTTTCGATTCAAAACAAACTTTTAACGCTTTGAGGAGTTCAAATAACGTGTTTTTAGATCATTTTTATCGTATCTTTTACTACATAACTTTTCACCAAATTTCACAAACACTAAGAAAGTTTGTTTTTCGATTCAAAACAAGATTTTAACGCTTTGAGGAGCTCAAATAACTTGTTTTTAGATCATTTGTATCATATCTTTTACTACGTAACTTTTCACCAAATTTCACAAACACTAAGAAAGATTGTTTTTCGATTCAAAACAACATTTTAGCGCTTTGAGGAGTTCAAATAACTTGTTTTTTGATCATTTGTATCGTATCTTTTACTACATAACTTTTCACCAAATTTCACAAACACTAAGAAAGTTTGTTTTTCGATTCAAAACAAAATTTTAACGCTTTGAGTAGTTCAAATGACGTGTTTTTAGATTATTTGTATCGTATTTTTACTAGATAACTTTTCACCAAATTTTACAAACACAAAGAAAGTTTGTTTTTCGATTCAAAACAAACTTTTAACGCTTTGAGGAGTACAAATAACGTGTTTTTAGATCATTTTTATCGTATCTTTTACTACATAACTTTTCACCAAATTTCACAAACATTAATAAAGTTTGTTTTTCGATTCAAAACAAGATTTTAACGCTTTGAGGAGTTCAAATAACGTGTTTTTAGATCATTTGTATCGTATCTTTTACTACATAACTTTTCACCAAATTTCTCAAACTCTAAGAAAGTTTGTTTTTCGAATCAAAACAAGATTTTAACGCTTTGAGGAGTTCAAATAACGTGTTTTTAGATCATTTGTATCGTATCTTTTACTACATAACTTTTCACCAAATTTCACAAACACTAAGAAAGTTTGTTTTTCGATTCAAAACAAGATTTTAACGCTTTGAGGAGCTCAAATAACTTGTTTTTAGATCATTTGTATCATATATTTTACTAGGTAACTTTTCACCAAATTTCACAAACACTAAGAAAGTTTGTTTTTCGATTCAAAACAAGATTTTAGAGCTTTGAGGAGTTCAAATAACATGTTTTTAGATCATTTGTATCGTATCTTTTACTACGTAACTTTTCACCAAATTTCACAAACACTAAGAAAGTTTGTTTTTCGATTCAAAACAAGATTTTAGCGCTTTGAGGAGTTCAAATAACATGTTTTTAGATCATTTGTATCGTATCTTTTACTACATAACTTTTCACCAAATTTCACAAACACTAAGAAAGTTTGTTTTTCGATTCAAAACAAGATTTTAATGCTTTTAATAGTTCAAATAACGTGTTTATAGATCATTTGTATCGTATCATTTACTACATAACTTTTCACCAAATTTCACAAACACTAAGAAAGTTTGTTTTTCGATTCAAAACAAGATTTTAACGCTTTGAGGAGCTCAAATAACTTGTTTTTAGATCATTTGTATCATATATTTTACTAGGTAACTTTTCACCAAATTTCACAAACACTAAGAAAGTTTGTTTTTCGATTCAAAACAAGATTTTAGAGCTTTGAGGAGTTCAAATAACATGTTTTTAGATCATTTGTATCGTATCTTTTACTACGTAACTTTTCACCAAATTTCACAAACACTAAGAAAGTTTGTTTTTCGATTCAAAACAAGATTTTAGCGCTTTGAGGAGTTCAAATAACATGTTTTTAGATCATTTGTATCGTATCTTTTACTACATAACTTTTCACCAAATTTCACAAACACTAAGAAAGTTTGTTTTTCGATTCAAAACAAGATTTTAATGCTTTTAGTAGTTCAAATAACGTGTTTATAGATCATTTGTATCGTATCATTTACTACATAACTTTTCACCAAATTTCACAAACACTAAGAAAGTTTGTTTTTCGATTCAAAACAAGATATTAACGCTTTGAGGAGCTCAAATAACTTGTTTTTAGATCATTTGTATCATATATTTTACTACGTAACTTTTCACCAAATTTCACAAACACTAAGAAAGTTTGTTTTTCGATTCAAAACAAGATTTTAACGCTTTGAGGAGTTCAAATAACGTGTTTTTAGATCATTTGTATCGTATCTTTTACTACATAACTTTTCACCAAATTTCACAAACACTAAGAAAGTTTGTTTTTCGATTCAAAACAAGATTTTAACGCTTTGAGGAGCTCAAATAACTTGTTTTTAGATCATTTGTATCGTATCTTTTACGACGTAAATTTTCACCAAATTTCACAAACACTAAGAAAGTTTGTTTTTCGATTCAAAACAAGATTTTAACGCTTTGAGGAGCTCAAATAACTTGTTTTTAGATCATTTGTAACATATCTTTTACTACGTAACTTTGCACCAAATTTCACAAACACTAAGAAAGATTGTTTTTCGATTCAAAACAAGATTTTAGCGCTTTGAGGAGTTCAAATAACATGTTTTTTGATCATTTGTATCGTATCTTTTACTACATAACTTTTCACCAAATTTCACAAACACTAAGAAAGTTTGTTTTTCGATTCAAAACAAAATTTTAACGCTTTGAGTAGTTCAAATGACGTGTTTTTAGATCATTTGTATCGTATTTTTACTACATAACTTTTCACCAAATTTTACAAACACAAAGAAAGTTTGTTTTTCGATTCAAAACAAACTTTTAACGCTTTGAGGAGTTCAAATAACGTGTTTTTAGATCATTTTTATCGTATCTTTTACTACATAACTTTTCACCAAATTTCACAAACACTAAGAAAGTTTGTTTTTCGATTCAAAACAAGATTTTAACGCTTTGAGGAGCTCAAATAACTTGTTTTTAGATCATTTGTATCATATCTTTTACTACGTAACTTTTCACCAAATTTCACAAACACTAAGAAAGATTGTTTTTCGATTCAAAACAACATTTTAGCGCTTTGAGGAGTTCAAATAACTTGTTTTTTGATCATTTGTATCGTATCTTTTACTACATAACTTTTCACCAAATTTCACAAACACTAAGAAAGTTTGTTTTTCGATTCAAAACAAAATTTTAACGCTTTGAGTAGTTCAAATGACGTGTTTTTAGATTATTTGTATCGTATTTTTACTACATAACTTTTCACCAAATTTTACAAACACAAAGAAAGTTTGTTTTTCGATTCAAAACAAACTTTTAACGCTTTGAGGAGTACAAATAACGTGTTTTTAGATCATTTTTATCGTATCTTTTACTACATAACGTTTCACCAAATTTCACAAACATTAATAAAGTTTGTTTTTCGATTCAAAACAAGATTTTAACGCTTTGAGGAGTTCAAATAACGTGTTTTTAGATCATTTGTATCGTATCTTTTACTACATAACTTTTCACCAAATTTCTCAAACTCTAAGAAAGTTTGTTTTTCGAATCAAAACAAGATTTTAACGCTTTGAGGAGTTCAAATAACGTGTTTTTAGATCATTTGTATCGTATCTTTTACTACATAACTTTTCACCAAATTTCACAAACACTAAGAAAGTTTGTTTTTCGATTCAAAACAAGATTTTAACGCTTTGAGGAGCTCAAATAACTTGTTTTTAGATCATTTGTATCATATATTTTACTAGGTAACTTTTCACCAAATTTCACAAACACTAAGAAAGTTTGTTTTTCGATTCAAAACAAGATTTTAGAGCTTTGAGGAGTTCAAATAACATGTTTTTAGATCATTTGTATCGTATCTTTTACTACGTAACTTTTCACCAAATTTCACAAACACTAAGAAAGTTTGTTTTTCGATTCAAAACAAGATTTTAGCGCTTTGAGGAGTTCAAATAACATGTTTTTAGATCATTTGTATCGTATCTTTTACTACATAACTTTTCACCAAATTTCACAAACACTAAGAAAGTTTGTTTTTCGATTCAAAACAAGATTTTAATGCTTTTAATAGTTCAAATAACGTGTTTATAGATCATTTGTATCGTATCATTTACTACATAACTTTTCACCAAATTTCACAAACACTAAGAAAGTTTGTTTTTCGATTCAAAACAAGATTTTAACGCTTTGAGGAGCTCAAATAACTTGTTTTTAGATCATTTGTATCATATATTTTACTAGGTAACTTTTCACCAAATTTCACAAACACTAAGAAAGTTTGTTTTTCGATTCAAAACAAGATTTTAGAGCTTTGAGGAGTTCAAATAACATGTTTTTAGATCATTTGTATCGTATCTTTTACTACGTAACTTTTCACCAAATTTCACAAACACTAAGAAAGTTTGTTTTTCGATTCAAAACAAGATTTTAGCGCTTTGAGGAGTTCAAATAACATGTTTTTAGATCATTTGTATCGTATCTTTTACTACATAACTTTTCACCAAATTTCACAAACACTAAGAAAGTTTGTTTTTCGATTCAAAACAAGATTTTAATGCTTTTAGTAGTTCAAATAACGTGTTTATAGATCATTTGTATCGTATCATTTACTACATAACTTTTCACCAAATTTCACAAACACTAAGAAAGTTTGTTTTTCGATTCAAAACAAGATATTAACGCTTTGAGGAGCTCAAATAACTTGTTTTTAGATCATTTGTATCATATATTTTACTACGTAACTTTTCACCAAATTTCACAAACACTAAGAAAGTTTGTTTTTCGATTCAAAACAAGATTTTAACGCTTTGAGGAGTTCAAATAACGTGTTTTTAGATCATTTGTATCGTATATTTTACTACATAACTTTTCACCAAATTTCACAAACACTAAGAAAGTTTGTTTTTCGATTCAAAACAAGATTTTAACGCTTTGAGGAGCTCAAATAACTTGTTTTTAGATCATTTGTATCGTATCTTTTACGACGTAAATTTTCACCAAATTTCACAAACACTAAGAAAGTTTGTTTTTCGATTCAAAACAAGATTTTAACGCTTTGAGGAGCTCAAATAACTTGTTTTTAGATCATTTGTAACATATCTTTTACTACGTAACTTTGCACCAAATTTCACAAACACTAAGAAAGATTGTTTTTCGATTCAAAACAAGATTTTAGCGCTTTGAGGAGTTCAAATAACATGTTTTTTGATCATTTGTATCGTATCTTTTACTACATAACTTTTCACCAAATTTCACAAACACTAAGAAAGTTTGTTTTTCGATTCAAAACAAAATTTTAACGCTTTGAGTAGTTCAAATGACGTGTTTTTAGATCATTTGTATCGTATTTTTACTACATAACTTTTCACCAAATTTTACAAACACAAAGAAAGTTTGTTTTTCGATTCAAAACAAACTTTTAACGCTTTGAGGAGTTCAAATAACGTGTTTTTAGATCATTTTTATCGTATCTTTTACTACATAACTTTTCACCAAATTTCACAAACACTAAGAAAGTTTGTTTTTCGATTCAAAACAAGATTTTAACGCTTTGAGGAGCTCAAATAACTTGTTTTTAGATCATTTGTATCATATCTTTTACTACGTAACTTTTCACCAAATTTCACAAACACTAAGAAAGATTGTTTATCGATTCAAAACAACATTTTAGCGCTTTGAGGAGTTCAAATAACTTGTTTTTTGATCATTTGTATCGTATCTTTTACTACATAACTTTTCACCAAATTTCACAAACACTAAGAAAGTTTGTTTTTCGATTCAAAACAAAATTTTAACGCTTTGAGTAGTTCAAATGACGTGTTTTTAGATTATTTGTATCGTATTTTTACTACATAACTTTTCACCAAATTTTACAAACACAAAGAAAGTTTGTTTTTCGATTCAAAACAAACTTTTAACGCTTTGAGGAGTACAAATAACGTGTTTTTAGATCATTTTTATCGTATCTTTTACTACATAACTTTTCACCAAATTTCACAAACATTAATAAAGTTTGTTTTTCGATTCAAAACAAGATTTTAACGCTTTGAGGAGTTCAAATAACGTGTTTTTAGATCATTTGTATCGTATCTTTTACTACATAACTTTTCACCAAATTTCTCAAACTCTAAGAAAGTTTGTTTTTCGAATCAAAACAAGATTTTAACGCTTTGAGGAGTTCAAATAACGTGTTTTTAGATCATTTGTATCGTATCTTTTACTACATAACTTTTCACCAAATTTCACAAACACTAAGAAAGTTTGTTTTTCGATTCAAAACAAGATTTTAACGCTTTGAGGAGCTCAAATAACTTGTTTTTAGATCATTTGTATCATATATTTTACTAGGTAACTTTTCACCAAATTTCACAAACACTAAGAAAGTTTGTTTTTCGATTCAAAACAAGATTTTAGAGCTTTGAGGAGTTCAAATAACATGTTTTTAGATCATTTGTATCGTATCTTTTACTACGTAACTTTTCACCAAATTTCACAAACACTAAGAAAGTTTGTTTTTCGATTCAAAACAAGATTTTAGCGCTTTGAGGAGTTCAAATAACATGTTTTTAGATCATTTGTATCGTATCTTTTACTACATAACTTTTCACCAAATTTCACAAACACTAAGAAAGTTTGTTTTTCGATTCAAAACAAGATTTTAATGCTTTTAATAGTTCAAATAACGTGTTTATAGATCATTTGTATCGTATCATTTACTACATAACTTTTCACCAAATTTCACAAACACTAAGAAAGTTTGTTTTTCGATTCAAAACAAGATTTTAACGCTTTGAGGAGCTCAAATAACTTGTTTTTAGATCATTTGTATCATATATTTTACTAGGTAACTTTTCACCAAATTTCACAAACACTAAGAAAGTTTGTTTTTCGATTCAAAACAAGATTTTAGAGCTTTGAGGAGTTCAAATAACATGTTTTTAGATCATTTGTATCGTATCTTTTACTACGTAACTTTTCACCAAATTTCACAAACACTAAGAAAGTTTGTTTTTCGATTCAAAACAAGATTTTAGCGCTTTGAGGAGTTCAAATAACATGTTTTTAGATCATTTGTATCGTATCTTTTACTACATAACTTTTCACCAAATTTCACAAACACTAAGAAAGTTTGTTTTTCGATTCAAAACAAGATTTTAATGCTTTTAGTAGTTCAAATAACGTGTTTATAGATCATTTGTATCGTATCATTTACTACATAACTTTTCACCAAATTTCACAAACACTAAGAAAGTTTGTTTTTCGATTCAAAACATGATATTAACGCTTTGAGGAGCTCAAATAACTTGTTTTTAGATTATTTGTATCATATATTTTACTACGTAACTTTTCACCAAATTTCACAAACACTAAGAAAGTTTGTTTTTCGATTCAAAACAAGATTTTAACGCTTTGAGGAGTTCAAATAACGTGTTTTTAGATCATTTGTATCGTATCTTTTACTACATAACTTTTCACCAAATTTCACAAACACTAAGAAAGTTTGTTTTTCGATTCAAAACAAGATTTTAACGCTTTGAGGAGCTCAAATAACTTGTTTTTAGATCATTTGTATCGTATCTTTTACGACGTAAATTTTCACCAAATTTCACAAACACTAAGAAAGTTTGTTTTTCGATTCAAAACAAGATTTTAACGCTTTGAGGAGCTCAAATAACTTGTTTTTAGATCATTTGTAACATATCTTTTACTACGTAACTTTGCACCAAATTTCACAAACACTAAGAAAGATTGTTTTTCGATTCAAAACAAGATTTTAGCGCTTTGAGGAGTTCAAATAACATGTTTTTTGATCATTTGTATCGTATCTTTTACTACATAACTTTTCACCAAATTTCACAAACACTAAGAAAGTTTGTTTTTCGATTCAAAACAAAATTTTAACGCTTTGAGTAGTTCAAATGACGTGTTTTTAGATCATTTGTATCGTATTTTTACTACATAACTTTTCACCAAATTTTACAAACACAAAAAAAGTTTGTTTTTCGATTCAAAACAAACTTTTAACGCTTTGAGGAGTTCAAATAACGTGTTTTTAGATCATTTTTATCGTATCTTTTACTACATAACTTTTCACCAAATTTCACAAACACTAAGAAAGTTTGTTTTTCGATTCAAAACAAGATTTTAACGCTTTGAGGAGCTCAAATAACTTGTTTTTAGATCATTTGTATCATATCTTTTACTACGTAACTTTTCACCAAATTTCACAAACACTAAGAAAGATTGTTTTTCGATTCAAAACAACATTTTAGCGCTTTGAGGAGTTCAAATAACTTGTTTTTTGATCATTTGTATCGTATCTTTTACTACATAACTTTTCACCAAATTTCACAAACACTAAGAAAGTTTGTTTTTCGATTCAAAACAAAATTTTAACGCTTTGAGTAGTTCAAATGACGTGTTTTTAGATTATTTGTATCGTATTTTTACTAGATAACTTTTCACCAAATTTTACAAACACAAAGAAAGTTTGTTTTTCGATTCAAAACAAACTTTTAACGCTTTGAGGAGTACAAATAACGTGTTTTTAGATCATTTTTATCGTATCTTTTACTACATAACTTTTCACCAAATTTCACAAACATTAATAAAGTTTGTTTTTCGATTCAAAACAAGATTTTAACGCTTTGAGGAGTTCAAATAACGTGTTTTTAGATCATTTGTATCGTATCTTTTACTACATAACTTTTCACCAAATTTCTCAAACTCTAAGAAAGTTTGTTTTTCGAATCAAAACAAGATTTTAACGCTTTGAGGAGTTCAAATAACGTGTTTTTAGATCATTTGTATCGTATCTTTTACTACATAACTTTTCACCAAATTTCACAAACACTAAGAAAGTTTGTTTTTCGATTCAAAACAAGATTTTAACGCTTTGAGGAGCTCAAATAACTTGTTTTTAGATCATTTGTATCATATATTTTACTAGGTAACTTTTCACCAAATTTCACAAACACTAAGAAAGTTTGTTTTTCGATTCAAAACAAGATTTTAGAGCTTTGAGGAGTTCAAATAACATGTTTTTAGATCATTTGTATCGTATCTTTTACTACGTAACTTTTCACCAAATTTCACAAACACTAAGAAAGTTTGTTTTTCGATTCAAAACAAGATTTTAGCGCTTTGAGGAGTTCAAATAACATGTTTTTAGATCATTTGTATCGTATCTTTTACTACATAACTTTTCACCAAATTTCACAAACACTAAGAAAGTTTGTTTTTCGATTCAAAACAAGATTTTAATGCTTTTAATAGTTCAAATAACGTGTTTATAGATCATTTGTATCGTATCATTTACTACATAACTTTTCACCAAATTTCACAAACACTAAGAAAGTTTGTTTTTCGATTCAAAACAAGATTTTAACGCTTTGAGGAGCTCAAATAACTTGTTTTTAGATCATTTGTATCATATATTTTACTAGGTAACTTTTCACCAAATTTCACAAACACTAAGAAAGTTTGTTTTTCGATTCAAAACAAGATTTTAGAGCTTTGAGGAGTTCAAATAACATGTTTTTAGATCATTTGTATCGTATCTTTTACTACGTAACTTTTCACCAAATTTCACAAACACTAAGAAAGTTTGTTTTTCGATTCAAAACAAGATTTTAGCGCATTGAGGAGTTCAAATAACATGTTTTTAGATCATTTGTATCGTATCTTTTACTACATAACTTTTCACCAAATTTCACAAACACTAAGAAAGTTTGTTTTTCGATTCAAAACAAGATTTTAATGCTTTTAGTAGTTCAAATAACGTGTTTATAGATCATTTGTATCGTATCATTTACTACATAACTTTTCACCAAATTTCACAAACACTAAGAAAGTTTGTTTTTCGATTCAAAACAAGATATTAACGCTTTGAGGAGCTCAAATAACTTGTTTTTAGATCATTTGTATCATATATTTTACTACGTAACTTTTCACCAAATTTCACAAACACTAAGAAAGTTTGTTTTTCGATTCAAAACAAGATTTTAACGCTTTGAGGAGTTCAAATAACGTGTTTTTAGATCATTTGTATCGTATCTTTTACTACATAACTTTTCACCAAATTTCACAAACACTAAGAAAGTTTGTTTTTCGATTCAAAACAAGATTTTAACGCTTTGAGGAGCTCAAATAACTTGTTTTTAGATCATTTGTATCGTATCTTTTACGACGTAAATTTTCACCAAATTTCACAAACACTAAGAAAGTTTGTTTTTCGATTCAAAACAAGATTTTAACGCTTTGAGGAGCTCAAATAACTTGTTTTTAGATCATTTGTAACATATCTTTTACTACGTAACTTTGCACCAAATTTCACAAACACTAAGAAAGATTGTTTTTCGATTCAAAACAAGATTTTAGCGCTTTGAGGAGTTCAAATAACATGTTTTTTGATCATTTGTATCGTATCTTTTACTACATAACTTTTCACCAAATTTCACAAACACTAAGAAAGTTTGTTTTTCGATTCAAAACAAAATTTTAACGCTTTGAGTAGTTCAAATGACGTGTTTTTAGATCATTTGTATCGTATTTTTACTACATAACTTTTCACCAAATTTTACAAACACAAAGAAAGTTTGTTTTTCGATTCAAAACAAACTTTTAACGCTTTGAGGAGTTCAAATAACGTGTTTTTAGATCATTTTTATCGTATCTTTTACTACATAGCTTTTCACCAAATTTCACAAACACTAAGAAAGTTTGTTTTTCGATTCAAAACAAGATTTTAACGCTTTGAGGAGCTCAAATAACTTGTTTTTAGATCATTTGTATCATATCTTTTACTACGTAACTTTTCACCAAATTTCACAAACACTAAGAAAGATTGTTTTTCGATTCAAAACAACATTTTAGAGCTTTGAGGAGTTCAAATAACATGTTTTTTGATCATTTGTATCGTATCTTTTACTACATAACTTTTCACCAAATTTCACAAACACTAAGAAAGTTTGTTTTTCGATTCAAAACAAGATTTTAACGCTTTGAGGAGCTCAAATAACTTGTTTTTAGATCATTTGTATCGTATCTTTTACGACGTAAATTTTCACCAAATTTCACAAACACTAAGAAAGTTTGTTTTTCAATTCAAAACAAGATTTTAACGCTTTGAGGAGCTCAAATAACTTGTTTTTAGATCATTTTTATCGTATCTTTTACTACGTAACTTGTCACCAAATTTCAGAAACACTAAGAAAGTTTGTTTTTCGATTCAAAACAAGATTTTAGCGCTTTGAGGAGTTCAAATAATATGTTTTTAGATCATTTGTATCGTATCTTTTACTACATAATTTTTCACCAAATTTCACAAACACTAAGCAAGTTTGTTTTTCGATTCAAAACAAAATTTTAACGCTTTGAGTAGTTCAAATGACGTGTTTTTAGATCATTTGTATCGTATTTTTACTACATAACTTTTCACCAAATTTTACAAACATATAGAAAGTTTGTTTTTCGATTCAAAACAAACTTTTAACGCTTTGAGGAGTTCAAATAACGTGTTTTTAGATCATTTTTATCGTATCTTTTACTACATAACTTTTCACCAAATTTCACAAACATTAATAAAGTTTGTTTTTCGATTCAAAACAAGATTTTAACGCTTTGAGGAGTTCAAATAACGTGTTTTTAGATCATTTGTATCGTATCTTTTACTACATAACTTTTCACCAAATTTCTCAAACACTAAGAAAGTTTGTTTTTCGAATCAAAACAAGATTTTAACGCTTTGAGGAGTACAAATAACGTGTTTTTAGATCATTTGTATCGTATCTTTTACTACATAACTTTTCACCAAATTTCACAACCACTAAGAAAGTTTGTTTTTCGATTCAAACCAAGATTTTAACGTTTTGATTTCTTCAAATAACGTGTTTTTAGATCATTTGTATTGTATCTTTTACTACATAACTTTTCACCAAATTTCACAAACACTAAGAAATTTTGTTTTTCGATTCAAAACAAGATTTTAATGCTTTTAGTAGTTCAAATAACGTGTTTATAGATCATTTTGTATCGTATCATTTACTACATAACTTTTCACCAAATTTCACAAACACTAAGAAAGTTTGTTTTTCGATTCAAAACAAGATTTTAACGCTTTGAGGAGCTCAAATAACTTGTTTTTAGATCATTTGTATCATATCTTTTACTACGTAACTTTTCACCAAATTTCACAAACACTAAGAAAGATTGTTTTTCGATTCAAAACAACATTTTAGCGCTTTGAGGAGTTCAAATAACATGTTTTTTGATCATTTGTATCGTATCTTTTACTACATAACTTTTCACCAAATTTCACAAACACTAAGAAAGTTTGTTTTTCGATTCAAAACAAAATTTTAACGCTTTGAGTAGTTCAAATGACGTGTTTTTAGATTATTTGTATCGTATTTTTACTACATAACTTTTCACCAAATTTTACAAACACAAAGAAAGTTTGTTTTTCGATTCAAAACAAACTTTTAACGCTTTGAGGAGTACAAATAACGTGTTTTTAGATCATTTTTATCGTATCTTTTACTACATAACTTTTCACCAAATTTCACAAACATTAATAAAGTTTGTTTTTCGATTCAAAACAAGATTTTAACGCTTTGAGGAGTTCAAATAACGTGTTTTTAGATCATTTGTATCGTATCTTTTACTACATAACTTTTCACCAAATTTCTCAAACTCTAAGAAAGTTTGTTTTTCGAATCAAAACAAGATTTTAACGCTTTGAGGAGTTCAAATAACGTGTTTTTAGATCATTTGTATCGTATCTTTTACTACATAACTTTTCACCAAATTTCACAAACACTAAGAAAGTTTGTTTTTCGATTCAAAACAAGATTTTAACGCTTTGAGGAGCTCAAATAACTTGTTTTTAGATCATTTGTATCATATATTTTACTAGGTAACTTTTCACCAAATTTAACAAACACTAAGAAAGTTTGTTTTTCGATTCAAAACAAGATTTTAGAGCTTTGAGGAGTTCAAATAACATGTTTTTAGATCATTTGTATCGTATCTTTTACTACGTAACTTTTCACCAAATTTCACAAACACTAAGAAAGTTTGTTTTTCGATTCAAAACAAGATTTTAGCGCTTTGAGGAGTTCAAATAACATGTTTTTAGATCATTTGTATCGTATCTTTTACTACATAACTTTTCACCAAATTTCACAAACACTAAGAAAGTTTGTTTTTCGATTCAAAACAAGATTTTAATGCTTTTAATAGTTCAAATAACGTGTTTATAGATCATTTGTATCGTATCATTTACTACATAACTTTTCACCAAATTTCACAAACACTAAGAAAGTTTGTTTTTCGATTCAAAACAAGATTTTAACGCTTTGAGGAGCTCAAATAACTTGTTTTTAGATCATTTGTATCATATATTTTACTAGGTAACTTTTCACCAAATTTCACAAACACTAAGAAAGTTTGTTTTTCGATTCAAAACAAGATTTTAGAGCTTTGAGGAGTTCAAATAACATGTTTTTAGATCATTTGTATCGTATCTTTTACTACGTAACTTTTCACCAAATTTCACAAACACTAAGAAAGTTTGTTTTTCGATTCAAAACAAGATTTTAGCGCTTTGAGGAGTTCAAATAACATGTTTTTAGATCATTTGTATCGTATCTTTTACTACATAACTTTTCACCAAATTTCACAAACACTAAGAAAGTTTGTTTTTCGATTCAAAACAAGATTTTAATGCTTTTAGTAGTTCAAATAACGTGTTTATAGATCATTTGTATCGTATCATTTACTACATAACTTTTCACCAAATTTCACAAACACTAAGAAAGTTTGTTTTTCGATTCAAAACAAGATATTAACGCTTTGAGGAGCTCAAATAACTTGTTTTTAGATCATTTGTATCATATATTTTACTACGTAACTTTTCACCAAATTTCACAAACACTAAGAAAGTTTGTTTTTCGATTCAAAACAAGATTTTAACGCTTTGAGGAGTTCAAATAACGTGTTTTTAGATCATTTGTATCGTATCTTTTACTACATAACTTTTCACCAAATTTCACAAACACTAAGAAAGTTTGTTTTTCGATTCAAAACAAGATTTTAACGCTTTGAGGAGCTCAAATAACTTGTTTTTAGATCATTTGTATCATATCTTTTACTACGTAACTTTTCACCAAATTTCACAAACACTAAGAAAGATTGTTTTTCGATTCAAAACAACATTTTAGCGCTTTGAGGAGTTCAAATAACATGTTTTTTGATCATTTGTATCGTATCTTTTACTACATAACTTTTCACCAAATTTCACAAACACTAAGAAAGTTTGTTTTTCGATTCAAAACAAAATTTTAACGCTTTGAGTAGTTCAAATGACGTGTTTTTAGATCATTTGTATCGTATTTTTACTACATAACTTTTCACCAAATTTTACAAACACAAAGAAAGTTTGTTTTTCGATTCAAAACAAACTTTTAACGCTTTGAGGAGTTCAAATAACGTGTTTTTAGATCATTTTTATCGTATCTTTTACTACATAACTTTTCACCAAATTTCACAAACACTAAGAAAGTTTGTTTTTCGATTCAAAACAAGATTTTAACGCTTTGAGGAGCTCAAATAACTTGTTTTTAGATCATTTGTATCATATCTTTTACTACGTAACTTTTCACCAAATTTCACAAACACTAAGAAAGATTGTTTTTCGATTCAAAACAACATTTTAGCGCTTTGAGGAGTTCAAATAACATGTTTTTTGATCATTTGTATCGTATCTTTTACTACATAACTTTTCACCAAATTTCACAAACACTAAGAAAGTTTGTTTTTCGATTCAAAACAAAATTTTAACGCTTTGAGTAGTTCAAATGACGTGTTTTTAGATTATTTGTATCGTATTTTTACTACATAACTTTTCACCAAATTTTACAAACACAAAGAAAGTTTGTTTTTCGATTCAAAACAAACTTTTAACGCTTTGAGGAGTACAAATAACGTGTTTTTAGATCATTTTTATCGTATCTTTTACTACATAACTTTTCACCAAATTTCACAAACACTAAGAAAGTTTGTTTTTCGATTCAAAACAAGATTTTAACGCTTTGAGGAGCTCAAATAACTTGTTTTTAGATCATTTGTATCGTATCTTTTACTACATAACTTTTCACCAAATTTCACAAACATTAATAAAGTTTGTTTTTCGATTCAAAACAAGATTTTAACGCTTTGAGGAGTTCAAATAACGTGTTTTTAGATCATTTGTATCGTATCTTTTACTACATAACTTTTCACCAAATTTCACAAACACTAAGAAAGTTTGTTTTTCGATTCAAAACAAGATTTTAACGCTTTGAGGAGCTCAAATAACTTGTTTTTAGATCATTTGTATCGTATCTTTTACGACGTAAATTTTCACCAAATTTCACAAACACTAAGAAAGTTTGTTTTTCAATTCAAAACAAGATTTTAACGCTTTGAGGAGCTCAAATAACTTGTTTTTAGATCATTTGTATCATATCTTTTACTACGTAACTTGTCACCAAATTTCAGAAACACTAAGAAAGTTTGTTTTTCGATTCAAAACAAGATTTTAGCGCTTTGAGGAGTTCAAATAATATGTTTTTAGATCATTTGTATCGTATCTTTTACTACATAATTTTTCACCAAATTTCACAAACACTAAGCAAGTTTGTTTTTCGATTCAAAACAAAATTTTAACGCTTTGAGTAGTTCAAATGACGTGTTTTTAGATCATTTGTATCGTATTTTTACTACATAACTTTTCACCAAATTTTACAAACATATAGAAAGTTTGTTTTTCGATTCAAAACAAACTTTTAACGCTTTGAGGAGTTCAAATAACGTGTTTTTAGATCATTTTTATCGTATCTTTTACTACATAACTTTTCACCAAATTTCACAAACATTAATAAAGTTTGTTTTTCGATTCAAAACAAGATTTTAACGCTTTGAGGAGTTCAAAAAACGTGTTTTTAGATCATTTGTATCGTATCTTTTACTACATAACTTTTCACCAAATTTCTCAAACACTAAGAAAGTTTGTTTTTCGAATCAAAACAAGATTTTAACGCTTTGAGGAGTTCAAATAACGTGTTTTTAGATCATTTGTATCGTATCTTTTACTACATAACTTTTCACCAAATTTCACAACCACTAAGAAAGTTTGTTTTTCGATTCAAACCAAGATTTTAACGTTTTGATTTCTTCAAATAACGTGTTTTTAGATCATTTGTATTGTATCTTTTACTACATAACTTTTCACCAAATTTCACAAACACTAAGAAATTTTGTTTTTCGATTCAAAACAAGATTTTAATGCTTTTAGTAGTTCAAATAACGTGTTTATAGATCATTTTGTATCGTATCATTTACTACATAACTTTTCACCAAATTTCACAAACACTAAGAAAGTTTGTTTTTCGATTCAAAACAAGATTTTAACGCTTTGAGGAGCTCAAATAACTTGTTTTTAGATCATTTGTATCATATCTTTTACTACGTAACTTTTCACCAAATTTCACAAACACTAAGAAAGATTGTTTTTCGATTCAAAACAACATTTTAGCGCTTTGAGGAGTTCAAATAACATGTTTTTTGATCATTTGTATCGTATCTTTTACTACATAACTTTTCACCAAATTTCACAAACACTAAGAAAGTTTGTTTTTCGATTCAAAACAAAATTTTAACGCTTTGAGTAGTTCAAATGACGTGTTTTTAGATTATTTGTATCGTATTTTTACTACATAACTTTTCACCAAATTTTACAAACACAAAGAAAGTTTGTTTTTCGATTCAAAACAAACTTTTAACGCTTTGAGGAGTACAAATAACGTGTTTTTAGATCATTTTTATCGTATCTTTTACTACATAACTTTTCACCAAATTTCACAAACATTAATAAAGTTTGTTTTTCGATTCAAAACAAGATTTTAACGCTTTGAGGAGTTCAAATAATGTGTTTTTAGATCATTTGTATCGTATCTTTTACTACATAACTTTTCACCAAATTTCTCAAACTCTAAGAAAGTTTGTTTTTCGAATCAAAACAAGATTTTAACGCTTTGAGGAGTTCAAATAACGTGTTTTTAGATCATTTGTATCGTATCTTTTACTACATAACTTTTCACCAAATTTCACAAACACTAAGAAAGTTTGTTTTTCGATTCAAAACAAGATTTTAACGCTTTGAGGAGCTCAAATAACTTGTTTTTAGATCATTTGTATCATATATTTTACTAGGTAACTTTTCACCAAATTTCACAAACACTAAGAAAGTTTGTTTTTCGATTCAAAACAAGATTTTAGAGCTTTGAGGAGTTCAAATAACATGTTTTTAGATCATTTGTATCGTATCTTTTACTACGTAACTTTTCACCAAATTTCACAAACACTAAGAAAGTTTGTTTTTCGATTCAAAACAAGATTTTAGCGCTTTGAGGAGTTCAAATAACATGTTTTTAGATCATTTGTATCGTATCTTTTACTACATAACTTTTCACCAAATTTCACAAACACTAAGAAAGTTTGTTTTTCGATTCAAAACAAGATTTTAATGCTTTTAATAGTTCAAATAACGTGTTTATAGATCATTTGTATCGTATCATTTACTACATAACTTTTCACCAAATTTCACAAACACTAAGAAAGTTTGTTTTTCGATTCAAAACAAGATTTTAACGCTTTGAGGAGCTCAAATAACTTGTTTTTAGATCATTTGTATCATATATTTTAGTAGGTAACTTTTCACCAAATTTCACAAACACTAAGAAAGTTTGTTTTTCGATTCAAAACAAGATTTTAGAGCTTTGAGGAGTTCAAATAACATGTTTTTAGATCATTTGTATCGTATCTTTTACTACGTAACTTTTCACCAAATTTCACAAACACTAAGAAAGTTTGTTTTTCGATTCAAAACAAGATTTTAGCGCTTTGAGGAGTTCAAATAACATGTTTTTAGATCATTTGTATCGTATCTTTTACTACATAACTTTTCACCAAATTTCACAAACACTAAGAAAGTTTGTTTTTCGATTCAAAACAAGATTTTAATGCTTTTAGTAGTTCAAATAACGTGTTTATAGATCATTTGTATCGTATCATTTACTACATAACTTTTCACCAAATTTCACAAACACTAAGAAAGTTTGTTTTTCGATTCAAAACAAGATATTAACGCTTTGAGGAGCTCAAATAACTTGTTTTTAGATCATTTGTATCATATATTTTACTACGTAACTTTTCACCAAATTTCACAAACACTAAGAAAGTTTGTTTTTCGATTCAAAACAAGATTTTAACGCTTTGAGGAGTTCAAATAACGTGTTTTTAGATCATTTGTATCGTATCTTTTACTACATAACTTTTCACCAAATTTCACAAACACTAAGAAAGTTTGTTTTTCGATTCAAAACAAGATTTTAACGCTTTGAGGAGCTCAAATAACTTGTTTTTAGATCATTTGTATCGTATCTTTTACGACGTAAATTTTCACCAAATTTCACAAACACTAAGAAAGTTTGTTTTTCGATTCAAAACAAGATTTTAACGCTTTGAGGAGCTCAAATAACTTGTTTTTAGATCATTTGTAACATATCTTTTACTACGTAACTTTGCACCAAATTTCACAAACACTAAGAAAGATTGTTTTTCGATTCAAAACAAGATTTTAGCGCTTTGAGGAGTTCAAATAACATGTTTTTTGATCATTTGTATCGTATCTTTTACTACATAACTTTTCACCAAATTTCACAAACACTAAGAAAGTTTGTTTTTCGATTCAAAACAAAATTTTAACGCTTTGAGTAGTTCAAATGACGTGTTTTTAGATCATTTGTATCGTATTTTTACTACATAACTTTTCACCAAATTTTACAAACACAAAGAAAGTTTGTTTTTCGATTCAAAACAAACTTTTAACGCTTTGAGGAGTACAAATAACGTGTTTTTAGATCATTTTTATCGTATCTTTTACTACATAACTTTTCACCAAATTTCACAAACACTAAGAAAGTTTGTTTTTCGATTCAAAACAAGATTTTAACGCTTTGAGGAGCTCAAATAACTTGTTTTTAGATCATTTGTATCGTATCTTTTACTACATAACTTTTCACCAAATTTCACAAACATTAATAAAGTTTGTTTTTCGATTCAAAACAAGATTTTAACGCTTTGAGGAGTTCAAATAACGTGTTTTTAGATCATTTGTATCGTATCTTTTACTACATAACTTTTCACCAAATTTCACAAACACTAAGAAAGTTTGTTTTTCGATTCAAAACAAGATTTTAACGCTTTGAGGAGCTCAAATAACTTGTTTTTAGATCATTTGTATCGTATCTTTTACGACGTAAATTTTCACCAAATTTCACAAACACTAAGAAAGTTTGTTTTTCAATTCAAAACAAGATTTTAACGCTTTGAGGAGCTCAAATAACTTGTTTTTAGATCATTTGTATCATATCTTTTACTACGTAACTTGTCACCAAATTTCAGAAACACTAAGAAAGTTTGTTTTTCGATTCAAAACAAGATTTTAGCGCTTTGAGGAGTTCAAATAATATGTTTTTAGATCATTTGTATCGTATCTTTTACTACATAATTTTTCACCAAATTTCACAAACACTAAGCAAGTTTGTTTTTCGATTCAAAACAAAATTTTAACGCTTTGAGTAGTTCAAATGACGTGTTTTTAGATCATTTGTATCGTATTTTTACTACATAACTTTTCACCAAATTTTACAAACATATAGAAAGTTTGTTTTTCGATTCAAAACAAACTTTTAACGCTTTGAGGAGTTCAAATAACGTGTTTTTAGATCATTTTTATCGTATCTTTTACTACATAACTTTTCACCAAATTTCACAAACATTAATAAAGTTTGTTTTTCGATTCAAAACAAGATTTTAACGCTTTGAGGAGTTCAAAAAACGTGTTTTTAGATCATTTGTATCGTATCTTTTACTACATAACTTTTCACCAAATTTCTCAAACACTAAGAAAGTTTGTTTTTCGAATCAAAACAAGATTTTAACGCTTTGAGGAGTTCAAATAACGTGTTTTTAGATCATTTGTATCGTATCTTTTACTACATAACTTTTCACCAAATTTCACAACCACTAAGAAAGTTTGTTTTTCGATTCAAACCAAGATTTTAACGTTTTGATTTCTTCAAATAACGTGTTTTTAGATCATTTGTATTGTATCTTTTACTACATAACTTTTCACCAAATTTCACAAACACTAAGAAATTTTGTTTTTCGATTCAAAACAAGATTTTAATGCTTTTAGTAGTTCAAATAACGTGTTTATAGATCATTTTGTATCGTATCATTTACTACATAACTTTTCACCAAATTTCACAAACACTAAGAAAGTTTGTTTTTCGATTCAAAACAAGATTTTAACGCTTTGAGGAGCTCAAATAACTTGTTTTTAGATCATTTGTATCATATCTTTTACTACGTAACTTTTCACCAAATTTCACAAACACTAAGAAAGATTGTTTTTCGATTCAAAACAACATTTTAGCGCTTTGAGGAGTTCAAATAACATGTTTTTTGATCATTTGTATCGTATCTTTTACTACATAACTTTTCACCAAATTTCACAAACACTAAGAAAGTTTGTTTTTCGATTCAAAACAAAATTTTAACGCTTTGAGTAGTTCAAATGACGTGTTTTTAGATTATTTGTATCGTATTTTTACTACATAACTTTTCACCAAATTTTACAAACACAAAGAAAGTTTGTTTTTCGATTCAAAACAAACTTTTAACGCTTTGAGGAGTACAAATAACGTGTTTTTAGATCATTTTTATCGTATCTTTTACTACATAACTTTTCACCAAATTTCACAAACATTAATAAAGTTTGTTTTTCGATTCAAAACAAGATTTTAACGCTTTGAGGAGTTCAAATAATGTGTTTTTAGATCATTTGTATCGTATCTTTTACTACATAACTTTTCACCAAATTTCTCAAACTCTAAGAAAGTTTGTTTTTCGAATCAAAACAAGATTTTAACGCTTTGAGGAGTTCAAATAACGTGTTTTTAGATCATTTGTATCGTATCTTTTACTACATAACTTTTCACCAAATTTCACAAACATTAATAAAGTTTGTTTTTCGATTCAAAACAAGATTTTAACGCTTTGAGGAGCTCAAATAACTTGTTTTTAGATCATTTGTATCATATCTTTTACTACGTAACTTTTCACCAAATTTCACAAACACTAAGAAAGATTGTTTTTCGATTCAAAACAACATTTTAGCGCTTTGAGGAGTTCAAATAACATGTTTTTTGATCATTTGTATCGTATCTTTTACTACATAACTTTTCACCAAATTTCACAAACACAAAGAAAGTTTGTTTTTCGATTCAAAACAAACTTTTAACGCTTTGAGGAGTACAAATAACGTGTTTTTAGATCATTTTTATCGTATCTTTTACTACATAACTTTTCACCAAATTTCACAAACACTAAGAAAGTTTGTTTTTCGATTCAAAACAAGATTTTAACGCTTTGAGGAGCTCAAATAACTTGTTTTTAGATCATTTGTATCATATCTTTTACTACGTAACTTTTCACCAAATTTCACAAACACTAAGAAAGATTGTTTTTCGATTCAAAACAACATTTTAGCGCTTTGAGGAGTTCAAATAACATGTTTTTTGATCATTTGTATCGTATCTTTTACTACATAACTTTTCACCAAATTTCACAAACACTAAGAAAGTTTGTTTTTCGATTCAAAACAAAATTTTAACGCTTTGAGTAGTTCAAATGACGTGTTTTTAGATCATTTGTATCGTATTTTTACTACATAACTTTTCACCAAATTTTACAAACACAAAGAAAGTTTGTTTTTCGATTCAAAACAAACTTTTAACGCTTTGAGGAGTACAAATAACGTGTTTTTAGATCATTTTTATCGTATCTTTTACTACATAACTTTTCACCAAATTTCACAAACACTAAGAAAGTTTGTTTTTCGATTCAAAACAAGATATTAACGCTTTGAGGAGCTCAAATAACTTGTTTTTAGATCATTTGTATCATATATTTTACTACGTAACTTTTCACCAAATTTCACAAACACTAAGAAAGTTTGTTTTTCGATTCAAAACAAGATTTTAACGCTTTGAGGAGTTCAAATAACGTGTTTTTAGATCATTTGTATCGTATCTTTTACTACATAACTTTTCACCAAATTTCACAAACACTAAGAAAGTTTGTTTTTCGATTCAAAACAAGATTTTAACGCTTTGAGGAGCTCAAATAACTTGTTTTTAGATCATTTGTATCATATCTTTTACTACGTAACTTTTCACCAAATTTCACAAACACTAAGAAAGATTGTTTTTCGATTCAAAACAACATTTTAGCGCTTTGAGGAGTTCAAATAACATGTTTTTTGATCATTTGTATCGTATCTTTTACTACATAACTTTTCACCAAATTTCACAAACACTAAGAAAGTTTGTTTTTCGATTCAAAACAAAATTTTAACGCTTTGAGTAGTTCAAATGACGTGTTTTTAGATCATTTGTATCGTATTTTTACTACATAACTTTTCACCAAATTTTACAAACACAAAGAAAGTTTGTTTTTCGATTCAAAACAAACTTTTAACGCTTTGAGGAGTACAAATAACGTGTTTTTAGATCATTTTTATCGTATCTTTTACTACATAACTTTTCACCAAATTTCACAAACACTAAGAAAGTTTGTTTTTCGATTCAAAACAAGATTTTAACGCTTTGAGGAGCTCAAATAACTTGTTTTTAGATCATTTGTATCATATCTTTTACTACGTAACTTTTCACCAAATTTCACAAACACTAAGAAAGATTGTTTTTCGATTCAAAACAACATTTTAGCGCTTTGAGGAGTTCAAATAACATGTTTTTTGATCATTTGTATCGTATCTTTTACTACATAACTTTTCACCAAATTTCACAAACACTAAGAAAGTTTGTTTTTCGATTCAAAACAAAATTTTAACGCTTTGAGTAGTTCAAATGACGTGTTTTTAGATCATTTGTATCGTATTTTTACTACATAACTTTTCACCAAATTTTACAAACACAAAGAAAGTTTGTTTTTCGATTCAAAACAAACTTTTAACGCTTTGAGGAGTACAAATAACGTGTTTTTAGATCATTTTTATCGTATCTTTTACTACATAACTTTTCACCAAATTTCACAAACACTAAGAAAGTTTGTTTTTCGATTCAAAACAAGATATTAACGCTTTGAGGAGCTCAAATAACTTGTTTTTAGATCATTTGTATCATATATTTTACTACGTAACTTTTCACCAAATTTCACAAACACTAAGAAAGTTTGTTTTTCGATTCAAAACAAGATTTTAACGCTTTGAGGAGTTCAAATAACGTGTTTTTAGATCATTTGTATCGTATCTTTTACTACATAACTTTTCACCAAATTTCACAAACACTAAGAAAGTTTGTTTTTCGATTCAAAACAAGATTTTAACGCTTTGAGGAGCTCAAATAACTTGTTTTTAGATCATTTGTATCATATCTTTTACTACGTAACTTTTCACCAAATTTCACAAACACTAAGAAAGATTGTTTTTCGATTCAAAACAACATTTTAGCGCTTTGAGGAGTTCAAATAACATGTTTTTTGATCATTTGTATCGTATCTTTTACTACATAACTTTTCACCAAATTTCACAAACACTAAGAAAGTTTGTTTTTCGATTCAAAACAAAATTTTAACGCTTTGAGTAGTTCAAATGACGTGTTTTTAGATCATTTGTATCGTATTTTTACTACATAACTTTTCACCAAATTTTACAAACACAAAGAAAGTTTGTTTTTCGATTCAAAACAAACTTTTAACGCTTTGAGGAGTTCAAATAACGTGTTTTTAGATCATTTTTATCGTATCTTTTACTACATAACTTTTCACCAAAT
This sequence comes from Luzula sylvatica, assembly GCA_946800325.1. NCBI lineage: Eukaryota > Viridiplantae > Streptophyta > Magnoliopsida > Poales > Juncaceae > Luzula > Luzula sylvatica. Next base: position 23,878,190 of record OX326956.1, read on the forward strand.
TTCACAAACACTAAGAAAGTTTGTTTTTCGATTCAAAACAAGATTTTAACGCTTTGAGGAGCTCAAATAACTTGTTTTTAGATCATTTGTATCATATCTTTTACTACGTAACTTTTCACCAAATTTCACAAACACTAAGAAAGATTGTTTTTCGATTCAAAACAACATTTTAGCGCTTTGAGGAGTTCAAATAACATGTTTTTTGATCATTTGTATCGTATCTTTTACTACATAACTTTTCACCAAATTTCACAAACACTAAGAAAGTTTGTTTTTCGATTCAAAACAAAATTTTAACGCTTTGAGTAGTTCAAATGACGTGTTTTTAGATTATTTGTATCGTATTTTTACTACATAACTTTTCACCAAATTTTACAAACACAAAGAAAGTTTGTTTTTCGATTCAAAACAAACTTTTAACGCTTTGAGGAGTACAAATAACGTGTTTTTAGATCATTTTTATCGTATCTTTTACTACATAACTTTTCACCAAATTTCACAAACACTAAGAAAGTTTGTTTTTCGATTCAAAACAAGATTTTAACGCTTTGAGGAGCTCAAATAACTTGTTTTTAGATCATTTGTATCGTATCTTTTACTACATAACTTTTCACCAAATTTCACAAACATTAATAAAGTTTGTTTTTCGATTCAAAACAAGATTTTAACGCTTTGAGGAGTTCAAATAACGTGTTTTTAGATCATTTGTATCGTATCTTTTACTACATAACTTTTCACCAAATTTCACAAACACTAAGAAAGTTTGTTTTTCGATTCAAAACAAGATTTTAACGCTTTGAGGAGCTCAAATAACTTGTTTTTAGATCATTTGTATCGTATCTTTTACGACGTAAATTTTCACCAAATTTCACAAACACTAAGAAAGTTTGTTTTTCGATTCAAAACAAGATTTTAACGCTTTGAGGAGCTCAAATAACTTGTTTTTAGATCATTTGTAACATATCTTTTACTACGTAACTTTGCACCAAATTTCACAAACACTAAGAAAGATTGTTTTTCGATTCAAAACAAGATTTTAGCGCTTTGAGGAGTTCAAATAACATGTTTTTTGATCATTTGTATCGTATCTTTTACTACATAACTTTTCACCAAATTTCACAAACACTAAGAAAGTTTGTTTTTCGATTCAAAACAAAATTTTAACGCTTTGAGTAGTTCAAATGACGTGTTTTTAGATCATTTGTATCGTATTTTTACTACATAACTTTTCACCAAATTTTACAAACACAAAGAAAGTTTGTTTTTCGATTCAAAACAAACTTTTAACGCTTTGAGGAGTTCAAATAACGTGTTTTTAGATCATTTTTATCGTATCTTTTACTACATAACTTTTCACCAAATTTCACAAACACTAAGAAAGTTTGTTTTTCGATTCAAAACAAGATTTTAACGCTTTGAGGAGCTCAAATAACTTGTTTTTAGATCATTTGTATCATATCTTTTACTACGTAACTTTTCACCAAATTTCACAAACACTAAGAAAGATTGTTTTTCGATTCAAAACAACATTTTAGCGCTTTGAGGAGTTCAAATAACATGTTTTTTGATCATTTGTATCGTATCTTTTACTACATAACTTTTCACCAAATTTCACAAACACTAAGAAAGTTTGTTTTTCGATTCAAAACAAAATTTTAACGCTTTGAGTAGTTCAAATGACGTGTTTTTAGATTATTTGTATCGTATTTTTACTACATAACTTTTCACCAAATTTTACAAACACAAAGAAAGTTTGTTTTTCGATTCAAAACAAACTTTTAACGCTTTGAGGAGTACAAATAACGTGTTTTTAGATCATTTTTATCGTATCTTTTACTACATAACTTTTCACCAAATTTCACAAACATTAATAAAGTTTGTTTTTCGATTCAAAACAAGATTTTAACGCTTTGAGGAGTTCAAATAACGTGTTTTTAGATCATTTGTATCGTATCTTTTACTACATAACTTTTCACCAAATTTCTCAAACTCTAAGAAAGTTTGTTTTTCGAATCAAAACAAGATTTTAACGCTTTGAGGAGTTCAAATAACGTGTTTTTAGATCATTTGTATCGTATCTTTTACTACATAACTTTTCACCAAATTTCACAAACACTAAGAAAGTTTGTTTTTCGATTCAAAACAAGATTTTAACGCTTTGAGGAGCTCAAATAACTTGTTTTTAGATCATTTGTATCATATATTTTACTAGGTAACTTTTCACCAAATTTCACAAACACTAAGAAAGTTTGTTTTTCGATTCAAAACAAGATTTTAGAGCTTTGAGGAGTTCAAATAACATGTTTTTAGATCATTTGTATCGTATCTTTTACTACGTAACTTTTCACCAAATTTCACAAACACTAAGAAAGTTTGTTTTTCGATTCAAAACAAGATTTTAGCGCTTTGAGGAGTTCAAATAACATGTTTTTAGATCATTTGTATCGTATCTTTTACTACATAACTTTTCACCAAATTTCACAAACACTAAGAAAGTTTGTTTTTCGATTCAAAACAAGATTTTAATGCTTTTAATAGTTCAAATAACGTGTTTATAGATCATTTGTATCGTATCATTTACTACATAACTTTTCACCAAATTTCACAAACACTAAGAAAGTTTGTTTTTCGATTCAAAACAAGATTTTAACGCTTTGAGGAGCTCAAATAACTTGTTTTTAGATCATTTGTATCATATATTTTACTAGGTAACTTTTCACCAAATTTCACAAACACTAAGAAAGTTTGTTTTTCGATTCAAAACAAGATTTTAGAGCTTTGAGGAGTTCAAATAACATGTTTTTAGATCATTTGTATCGTATCTTTTACTACGTAACTTTTCAACAAATTTCACAAACACTAAGAAAGTTTGTTTTTCGATTCAAAACAAGATTTTAGCGCTTTGAGGAGTTCAAATAACATGTTTTTAGATCATTTGTATCGTATCTTTTACTACATAACTTTTCACCAAATTTCACAAACACTAAGAAAGTTTGTTTTTCGATTCAAAACAAGATTTTAATGCTTTTAGTAGTTCAAATAACGTGTTTATAGATCATTTGTATCGTATCATTTACTACATAACTTTTCACCAAATTTCACAAACACTAAGAAAGTTTGTTTTTCGATTCAAAACAAGATATTAACGCTTTGAGGAGCTCAAATAACTTGTTTTTAGATCATTTGTATCATATATTTTACTACGTAACTTTTCACCAAATTTCACAAACACTAAGAAAGTTTGTTTTTCGATTCAAAACAAGATTTTAACGCTTTGAGGAGTTCAAATAACGTGTTTTTAGATCATTTGTATCGTATCTTTTACAACATAACTTTTCACCAAATTTCACAAACACTAAGAAAGTTTGTTTTTCGATTCAAAACAAGATTTTAACGCTTTGAGGAGCTCAAATAACTTGTTTTTAGATCATTTGTATCGTATCTTTTACGACGTAAATTTTCACCAAATTTCACAAACACTAAGAAAGTTTGTTTTTCGATTCAAAACAAGATTTTAACGCTTTGAGGAGCTCAAATAACTTGTTTTTAGATCATTTGTAACATATCTTTTACTACGTAACTTTGCACCAAATTTCACAAACACTAAGAAAGATTGTTTTTCGATTCAAAACAAGATTTTAGCGCTTTGAGGAGTTCAAATAACATGTTTTTTGATCATTTGTATCGTATCTTTTACTACATAACTTTTCACCAAATTTCACAAACACTAAGAAAGTTTGTTTTTCGATTCAAAACAAAATTTTAACGCTTTGAGTAGTTCAAATGACGTGTTTTTAGATCATTTGTATCGTATTTTTACTACATAACTTTTCACCAAATTTTACAAACACAAAGAAAGTTTGTTTTTCGATTCAAAACAAACTTTTAACGCTTTGAGGAGTTCAAATAACGTGTTTTTAGATCATTTTTATCGTATCTTTTACTACATAACTTTTCACCAAATTTCACAAACACTAAGAAAGTTTGTTTTTCGATTCAAAACAAGATTTTAACGCTTTGAGGAGCTCAAATAACTTGTTTTTAGATCATTTGTATCATATCTTTTACTACGTAACTTTTCACCAAATTTCACAAACACTAAGAAAGATTGTTTTTCGATTCAAAACAACATTTTAGCGCTTTGAGGAGTTCAAATAACATGTTTTTTGATCATTTGTATCGTATCTTTTACTACATAACTTTTCACCAAATTTCACAAACACTAAGAAAGTTTGTTTTTCGATTCAAAACAAAATTTTAACGCTTTGAGTAGTTCAAATGACGTGTTTTTAGATTATTTGTATCGTATTTTTACTACATAACTTTTCACCAAATTTTACAAACACAAAGAAAGTTTGTTTTTCGATTCAAAACAAACTTTTAACGCTTTGAGGAGTACAAATAACGTGTTTTTAGATCATTTTTATCGTATCTTTTACTACATAACTTTTCACCAAATTTCACAAACATTAATAAAGTTTGTTTTTCGATTCAAAACAAGATTTTAACGCTTTGAGGAGTTCAAATAACGTGTTTTTAGATCATTTGTATCGTATCTTTTACTACATAACTTTTCACCAAATTTCTCAAACTCTAAGAAAGTTTGTTTTTCGAATCAAAACAAGATTTTAACGCTTTGAGGAGTTCAAATAACGTGTTTTTAGATCATTTGTATCGTATCTTTTACTACATAACTTTTCACCAAATTTCACAAACACTAAGAAAGTTTGTTTTTCGATTCAAAACAAGATTTTAACGCTTTGAGGAGCTCAAATAACTTGTTTTTAGATCATTTGTATCATATATTTTACTAGGTAACTTTTCACCAAATTTCACAAACACTAAGAAAGTTTGTTTTTCGATTCAAAACAAGATTTTAGAGCTTTGAGGAGTTCAAATAACATGTTTTTAGATCATTTGTATCGTATCTTTTACTACGTAACTTTTCACCAAATTTCACAAACACTAAGAAAGTTTGTTTTTCGATTCAAAACAAGATTTTAGCGCTTTGAGGAGTTCAAATAACATGTTTTTAGATCATTTGTATCGTATCTTTTACTACATAACTTTTCACCAAATTTCACAAACACTAAGAAAGTTTGTTTTTCGATTCAAAACAAGATTTTAATGCTTTTAATAGTTCAAATAACGTGTTTATAGATCATTTGTATCGTATCATTTACTACATAACTTTTCACCAAATTTCACAAACACTAAGAAAGTTTGTTTTTCGATTCAAAACAAGATTTTAACGCTTTGAGGAGCTCAAATAACTTGTTTTTAGATCATTTGTATCATATATTTTACTAGGTAACTTTTCACCAAATTTCACAAACACTAAGAAAGTTTGTTTTTCGATTCAAAACAAGATTTTAGAGCTTTGAGGAGTTCAAATAACATGTTTTTAGATCATTTGTATCGTATCTTTTACTACGTAACTTTTCACCAAATTTCACAAACACTAAGAAAGTTTGTTTTTCGATTCAAAACAAGATTTTAGCGCTTTGAGGAGTTCAAATAACATGTTTTTAGATCATTTGTATCGTATCTTTTACTACATAACTTTTCACCAAATTTCACAAACACTAAGAAAGTTTGTTTTTCGATTCAAAACAAGATTTTAATGCTTTTAGTAGTTCAAATAACGTGTTTATAGATCATTTGTATCGTATCATTTACTACATAACTTTTCACCAAATTTCACAAACACTAAGAAAGTTTGTTTTTCGATTCAAAACAAGATATTAACGCTTTGAGGAGCTCAAATAACTTGTTTTTAGATCATTTGTATCATATATTTTACTACGTAACTTTTCACCAAATTTCACAAACACTAAGAAAGTTTGTTTTTCGATTCAAAACAAGATTTTAACGCTTTGAGGAGTTCAAATAACGTGTTTTTAGATCATTTGTATCGTATCTTTTACTACATAACTTTTCACCAAATTTCACAAACACTAAGAAAGTTTGTTTTTCGATTCAAAACAAGATTTTAACGCTTTGAGGAGCTCAAATAACTTGTTTTTAGATCATTTGTATCGTATCTTTTACGACGTAAATTTTCACCAAATTTCACAAACACTAAGAAAGTTTGTTTTTCGATTCAAAACAAGATTTTAACGCTTTGAGGAGCTCAAATAACTTGTTTTTAGATCATTTGTAACATATCTTTTACTACGTAACTTTGCACCAAATTTCACAAACACTAAGAAAGATTGTTTTTCGATTCAAAACAAGATTTTAGCGCTTTGAGGAGTTCAAATAACATGTTTTTTGATCATTTGTATCGTATCTTTTACTACATAACTTTTCACCAAATTTCACAAACACTAAGAAAGTTTGTTTTTCGATTCAAAACAAAATTTTAACGCTTTGAGTAGTTCAAATGACGTGTTTTTAGATCATTTGTATCGTATTTTTACTACATAACTTTTCACCAAATTTTACAAACACAAAGAAAGTTTGTTTTTCGATTCAAAACAAACTTTTAACGCTTTGAGGAGCTCAAATAACTTGTTTTTAGATCATTTGTATCGTATCTTTTACTACGTAACTTTTCACCAAATTTCACAAACACTAAGAAAGTTTGTTTTTCGATTCAAAACAAGATTTTAGAGCTTTGAGGAATTCAAATAACATGTTTTTAGATCATTTGTATCGTATCTTTTACTACGTAACTTTAAACCAAATTTCACAAACACTAAGAAAGTTTGTTTTTCGATTCAAAACAACATTTTAGCGCTTTGAGGAGTTCAAATAACATGTTTTTTGATCATTTGTATGGTATCTTTTACTACATAACTTTTCATCAAATTTCACAAACACTAAGAAAGTTTGTTTTTCGATTCAAAACAAGATTTTAACGCTTTGAGTAGTTCAAATTACGTGTTTTTAGATCATTTGTATTGTATCTTTTACTATATAACTTTTCACCAAATTTCACAAACACTAAGAAAAGTTTGTTTTTCTATTCAAAACAAGATTTTAACGCTTTGAGGAGCTCAAATAACTTGTTTTTAGATCATTTGTATCGTATCTTTCACTACGTAACTTTTCCCCATATTTTACAAACACTAAGAATGTTTGTTTTTCGATTCAAAACAAGATTTTAGCGCTTTGAGGAGTTCAAATAACATGTTTTTAGATCATTTGTATCGTATCTTTTACGACATAACTTTTCACCAAATTTCACAAACACTAAGAAAGTTTGTTTTTCGAATCAAAACAAGATTTTAACGCTTTGAGTAGTTCAAATAACGTGTTTTTAGATCATTTGTATCGTATCTTTTACTACATAACTTTTCACCAAATTTCACAACCACTAAGAAAGTTTATTTTTCGATTCAAAACAAGATTTTAACGCTTTGATTTCTTCAAATAACGTGTTTTTAGATCATTTGTATTGTATCTTTTACTACATAACTTTTCACCAAATTTCACAAACACTAAGAAATTTTGTTTTTCGATTCAAAACAAGATTTTAATGCTTTTAGTAGTTCAAATAACGTGTTTATAGATCATTTGTATCGTATCATTTACTACATAACTTTTCACCAAATTTCACAAACACTAAGAAAGTTTGTTTTTCGATTCAAAACAAGATTTTAACGCTTTGAGGAGCTCAAATAACTTGTTTTTAGATCATTTGTATCATATCTTTTACTACGTAACTTTTCACCAAATTTCACAAACACTAAGAAAGATTGTTTTTTGATTCAAAACAAGATTTTAGCGCTTTGAGGAGTTCAAATAACATGTTTTTAGATCATTTGTATGGTATCTTTTACTACATAACTTTTCATCAAATTTCACAAACACTAAGAAAGTTTGTTTTTCGATTCAAAACAAGATTTTAACGCTTTGAGTAGTTCAAATTACGTGTTTTTAGATCATTTGTATTGTATCTTTTACTATATAACTTTTCACCAAATTTCACAAACACTAAGAAAAGTTTGTTTTTCTATTCAAAACAAGATTTTAACGCTTTGAGGAGCTCAAATAACTTGTTTTTAGATCATTTGTATCGTATCTTTCACTACGTAACTTTTCCCCACATTTTACAAACACTAAGAAAGTTTGTTTTTCGATTCAAAACAAGATTTTAGCGCTTTGAGGAGTTCAAATAACATGTTTTTAGATCATTTGGATCGTATCTTTTACGACATAACTTTTCACCAAATTTCACAAACACTAAGAAAGTTTGTTTTTCGATTCAAAACAAGATTTTAACGCTTTGAGTAGTTCAAATAACGTGTTTTTAGATCATTTGTATCGTATCTTTTACTACATAACTTTTCACCAAATTTCACAACCACTAAGAAAGTTTGTTTTTCGATTCAAACCAAGATTTTAACGTTTTGATTTCTTCAAATAACGTGTTTTTAGATCATTTGTATTGTATCTTTTACTACATAACTTTTCACCAAATTTCACAAACACTAAGAAATTTTGTTTTTCGATTCAAAACAAGATTTTAATGCTTTTAGTAGTTCAAATAACGTGTTTATAGATCATTTTGTATCGTATCATTTACTACATAACTTTTCACCAAATTTCACAAACACTAAGAAAGTTTGTTTTTCGATTCAAAACAAGATTTTAACGCTTTGAGGAGCTCAAATAACTTGTTTTTAGATCATTTGTATCATATCTTTTACTACGTAACTTTTCACCAAATTTCACAAACACTAAGAAAGATTGTTTTTCGATTCAAAACAACATTTTAGCGCTTTGAGGAGTTCAAATAACATGTTTTTTGATCATTTGTATCGTATCTTTTACTACATAACTTTTCACCAAATTTCACAAACACTAAGAAAGTTTGTTTTTCGATTCAAAACAAAATTTTAACGCTTTGAGTAGTTCAAATGACGTGTTTTTAGATTATTTGTATCGTATTTTTACTACATAACTTTTCACCAAATTTTACAAACACAAAGAAAGTTTGTTTTTCGATTCAAAACAAACTTTTAACGCTTTGAGGAGTACAAATAACGTGTTTTTAGATCATTTTTATCGTATCTTTTACTACATAACTTTTCACCAAATTTCACAAACATTAATAAAGTTTGTTTTTCGATTCAAAACAAGATTTTAACGCTTTGAGGAGTTCAAATAACGTGTTTTTAGATCATTTGTATCGTATCTTTTACTACATAACTTTTCACCAAATTTCTCAAACTCTAAGAAAGTTTGTTTTTCGAATCAAAACAAGATTTTAACGCTTTGAGGAGTTCAAATAACGTGTTTTTAGATCATTTGTATCGTATCTTTTACTACATAACTTTTCACCAAATTTCACAAACACTAAGAAAGTTTGTTTTTCGATTCAAAACAAGATTTTAACGCTTTGAGGAGCTCAAATAACTTGTTTTTAGATCATTTGTATCATATATTTTACTAGGTAACTTTTCACCAAATTTCACAAACACTAAGAAAGTTTGTTTTTCGATTCAAAACAAGATTTTAGAGCTTTGAGGAGTTCAAATAACATGTTTTTAGATCATTTGTATCGTATCTTTTACTACGTAACTTTTCACCAAATTTCACAAACACTAAGAAAGTTTGTTTTTCGATTCAAAACAAGATTTTAGCGCTTTGAGGAGTTCAAATAACATGTTTTTAGATCATTTGTATCGTATCTTTTACTACATAACTTTTCACCAAATTTCACAAACACTAAGAAAGTTTGTTTTTCGATTCAAAACAAGATTTTAATGCTTTTAATAGTTCAAATAACGTGTTTATAGATCATTTGTATCGTATCATTTACTACATAACTTTTCACCAAATTTCACAAACACTAAGAAAGTTTGTTTTTCGATTCAAAACAAGATTTTAACGCTTTGAGGAGCTCAAATAACTTGTTTTTAGATCATTTGTATCATATATTTTACTAGGTAACTTTTCACCAAATTTCACAAACACTAAGAAAGTTTGTTTTTCGATTCAAAACAAGATTTTAGAGCTTTGAGGAGTTCAAATAACATGTTTTTAGATCATTTGTATCGTATCTTTTACTACGTAACTTTTCACCAAATTTCACAAACACTAAGAAAGTTTGTTTTTCGATTCAAAACAAGATTTTAGCGCTTTGAGGAGTTCCAATAACTTGTTTTTAGATCATTTGTATCGTATCTTTTACTACATAACTTTTCACCAAATTTCACAAACACTAAGAAAGTTTGTTTTTCGATTCAAAACAAGATTTTAATGCTTTTAGTAGTTCAAATAACGTGTTTATAGATCATTTGTATCGTATCATTTACTACATAACTTTTCACCAAATTTCACAAACACTAAGAAAGTTTGTTTTTCGATTCAAAACAAGATATTAACGCTTTGAGGAGCTCAAATAACTTGTTTTTAGATCATTTGTATCATATATTTTACTACGTAACTTTTCACCAAATTTCACAAACACTAAGAAAGTTTGTTTTTCGATTCAAAACAAGATTTTAACGCTTTGAGGAGTTCAAATAACGTGTTTTTAGATCATTTGTATCGTATCTTTTACTACATAACTTTTCACCAAATTTCACAAACACTAAGAAACTTTGTTTTTCGATTCAAAACAAGATTTTAACGCTTTGAGGAGCTCAAATAACTTGTTTTTAGATCATTTGTATCGTATCTTTTACGACGTAAATTTTCACCAAATTTCACAAACACTAAGAAAGTTTGTTTTTCGATTCAAAACAAGATTTTAACGCTTTGAGGAGCTCAAATAACTTGTTTTTAGATCATTTGTAACATATCTTTTACTACGTAACTTTGCACCAAATTTCACAAACACTAAGAAAGATTGTTTTTCGATTCAAAACAAGATTTTAGCGCTTTGAGGAGTTCAAATAACATGTTTTTTGATCATTTGTATCGTATCTTTTACTACATAACTTTTCACCAAATTTCACAAACACTAAGAAAGTTTGTTTTTCGATTCAAAACAAAATTTTAACGCTTTGAGTAGTTCAAATGACGTGTTTTTAGATCATTTGTATCGTATTTTTACTACATAACTTTTCACCAAATTTTACAAACACAAAGAAAGTTTGTTTTTCGATTCAAAACAAACTTTTAACGCTTTGAGGAGTTCAAATAACGTGTTTTTAGATCATTTTTATCGTATCTTTTACTACATAACTTTTCACCAAATTTCACAAACACTAAGAAAGATTGTTTTTCGATTCAAAACAAGATTTTAACGCTTTGAGGAGTTCAAATAACGTGTTTTTAGATCATTTGTATCGTATCTTTTACTACGTAACTTTTCACCAAATTTCTCAAACACTAAGAAAGTTTGTTTTTCGAATCAAAACAAGATTTTAACGCTTTGAGGAGTTCAAATAACGTGTTTTTAGATCATTTGTATCGTATCTTTTACTACATAACTTTTCACCAAATTTCACAAACACTAAGAAAGTTTGTTTTTCGATTCAAAACAAGATTTGAACGCTTTGAGGAGCTCAAATAACTTGTTTTTAGATCATTTGTATCGTATCTTTTACGACGTAAATTTTCACCAAATTTCACAAACACTAAGAAAGTTTGTTTGAAATTCAAAACAAGATTTTAACGCTTCGAGGAGCTCAAATAACTTGTTTTTAGATCATTTGTATCATATCTTTTACTACGTAACTTGTCACCAAATTTCAGAAACACTAAGAAAGTTTGTTTTTCGATTCAAAACAAGATTTTAGCGCTTTGAGGAGTTCAAATAATATGTTTTTAGATCATTTGTATCGTATCTTTTACTACATAATTTTTCACCAAATTTCACAAACACTAAGCAAGTTTGTTTTTCGATTCAAAACAAAATTTTAACGCTTTGAGTAGTTCAAATGACGTGTTTTTAGATCATTTGTATCGTATCTTTTACTACATAACTTTTCACCAAATTTTACAAACATATAGAAAGTTTGTTTTTCGATTCAAAACAAGCTTTTAATGCTTTGAGGAGTTCAAATAACGTGTTTTTAGATCATTTTTATCGTATCTTTTACTACATAACTTTTTACCAAATTTCACAAACACTAATAAAGTTTGTTTTTCGATTCAAAACACGATTTTAACGCTTTGAGGAGTTCAAATAACGTGTTTTTAGATCATTTGTATCGTATCTTTTACTACATAACTTTTCACCAAATTTCTCAAACACTAAGAAAGTTTGTTTTTCGAATCAAAACAAGATTTTAACGCTTTGAGGAGTTCAAATAACGTGTTTTTAGATCATTTGTATCGTATCTTTTACTACACAACTTTTCACCAAATTTCACAAACACTAAGAAAGTTTCTTTTTCGATTCAAAACAAGATTTTAACGCTTTGAGGAGCTCAAATAACTTGTTTTTAGATCATTTGTATCGTATCTTTTACTACGTAAATTTTCACCAAATTTCACAAACACTAAGAAAGTTTGTTTTTCGATTCAAAACAAGATTTTAGCGCTTTGAGGAGTTCAAATAACATGTTTTTAGATCATTTGTTTCGTATCTTTTACTACATAACTTTTCATTAAATTTCACAAACACTAAGAAAGTTTGTTTTTCGATTCAAAACAAGATTTTAACGCTTTAAGTAGTTCAAATAACGTGTTTTTAGATCATTTGTATCGTATCTTTTACTACATAACTTTTCACCAAATTTCACAAACACTAAGAAAGTTTGTTTTTCGATTCAAAACAAGATTTTAGCGCTTTGAGGAGTTCAAATAACATGTTTTTAGATCATTTGTATGGTATCTTTTACTACATAACTTTTCATCAAATTTCACAAACACTAAGAAAGTTTGTTTTTCGATTCAAAACAAGATTTTAACGCTTTGAGTAGTTCAAATTACGTGTTTTTAGATCATTTGTATTGTATCTTTTACTATATAACTTTTCACCAAATTTCACAAACACTAAGAAAAGTTTGTTTTTCTATTCAAAACAAGATTTTAACGCTTTGAGGAGCTCAAATAACTTGTTTTTAGATCATTTGTATCGTATCTTTCACTACGTAACTTTTCCCCATATTTTACAAACACTAAGAATGTTTGTTTTTCGATTCAAAACAAGATTTTAGCGCTTTGAGGAGTTCAAATAACATGTTTTTAGATCATTTGTATCGTATCTTTTACGACATAACTTTTCACCAAATTTCACAAACACTAAGAAAGTTTGTTTTTCGATTCAAAACAAGATTTTAACGCTTTGAGTAGTTCAAATAACGTGTTTTTAGATCATTTATATCGTATCATTTACTACATAACTTTTCATCAAATTTCACAACCACTAAGAAAGTTTGTTTTTCGATTCAAAACAAGATTTTAACGCTTTGATTTCTTCAAATAACGTGTTTTTGGAACATTTGTATTGTATCTTTTACTACATAACTTTTCACCAAATTTCACAAACACTAAGAAATTTTGTTTTTCGATTCAAAACAAGATTTTAATGCTTTTAGTAGTTCAAATAACGTGTTTATAGATCATTTGTATCGTATCATTTACTACATAACTTTTCACCAAATTTCACAAACACTAAGAAAGTTTGTTTTTCGATTCAAAACAAGATTTTAACGCTTTGAGGAGCTCAAATAACTTGTTTTTAGATCATTTGTATCATATATTTTACTACGTAACTTTTCAAAAAATTTCACAAACACTAAGAAAGATTGTTTTTCGATTCAAAACAAGATTTTAGCGCTTTGAGGAGTTCAAATAACATGTTTTTAGATCATTTGTATGGTATCTTTTACTACATAACTTTTTATCAAATTTCACAAACACTAAGAAAGTTTGTTTTTCGATTCAAAACAAGATTTTAACGCTTTGAGTAGTTCAAATTACGTGTTTTTAGATCATTTGTATTGTATCTTTTACTACATAACTTTTCACCAAATTTCACAAACACTAAGAAAAGTTTGTTTTTCTATTCAAAACAAGATTTTAACGCTTTGAGGAGCTCAAATAACTTGTTTTTAGATCATTTGTATCGTATCTTTCACTACGTAACTTTTCCCCACATTTTACAAACACTAAGAAAGTTTGTTTTTCGATTCAAAACAAGATTTTAGCGCTTTGAGGAGTTCAAATAACATGTTTTTAGATCATTTGGATCGTATCTTTTACGACATAACTTTTCACCAAATTTCACAAACACTAAGAAAGTTTGTTTTTCGATTCAAAACAAGATTTTAACGCTTTGAGTAGTTCAAATAACGTGTTTTTAGATCATTTGTATCGTATCTTTTACTACATAACTTTTCACCAAATTTCACAACCACTAAGAAAGTTTGTTTTTCGATTCAAACCAAGATTTTAACGCTTTGATTTCTTCAAATAACGTGTTTTTAGATCATTTGTATTGTATCTTTTACTACATAACTTTTCACCAAATTTCACAAACACTAAGAAATTTTGTTTTTCGATTCAAAACAAGATTTTAATGCTTTTAGTAGTTCAAATAACGTGTTTATAGATCATTTGTATCGTATCATTTACTACATAACTTTTCACCAAATTTCACAAACACTAAGAAAGTTTGTTTTTCGATTCAAAACAAGATTTTAACGCTTTGAGGAGCTCAAATAACTTGTTTTTAGATCATTTGTATCATATCTTTTACTACGTAACTTTTCACCAAATTTCACAAACACTAAGAAAGATTGTTTTTCGATTCAAAACAAAATTTTAGCGCTTTGAGGAGTTCAAATAACATGTTTTTTGATCATTTGTATCGTATCTTTTACTACATAACTTTTCACCAAATTTCACAAACACTAAGAAAGTTTGTTTTTCGATTCAAAACAAAATTTTAACGCTTTGAGTAGTTCAAATGACGTGTTTTTAGATCATTTGTATCGTATTTTTACTACATAACTTTTCACCAAATTTTACAAACACAAAGAAAGTTTGTTTTTCGATTCAAAACAAACTTTTAACGCTTTGAGGAGTTCAAATAACGTGTTTTTAGATCATTTTTATCGTATCTTTTACTACATAACTTTTCACCAAATTTCACAAACATTAATAAAGTTTGTTTTTCGATTCAAAACAAGATTTTAGCGCTTTGAGGAGTTCAAATAATATGTTTTTAGATCATTTGTATCGTATCTTTTACTACATAATTTTTCACCAAATTTCACAAACACTAAGCAAGTTTGTTTTTCGATTCAAAACAAAATTTTAACGCTTTGAGTAGTTCAAATGACGTGTTTTTGGATCATTTGTATCGTATCTTTTACTACATAACTTTTCACCAAATTTTACAAACATATAGAAAGTTTGTTTTTCGATTCAAAACAAGCTTTTAACGCTTTGAGAAGTTCAAATAACGTGTTTTTAGATCATTTTTATCGTATCTTTTACTACATAACTTTTTACCAAATTTCACAAACACTAATAAAGTTTGTTTTTCGATTCAAAACACAATTTTAACGCTTTGAGGAGTTCAAATAACGTGTTTTTAGATCATTTGTATCGTATCTTTTACTACATAACTTTTCACCAAATTTCTCAAACACTAAGAAAGTTTGTTTTTCGAATCAAAACAAGATTTTAACGCTTTGAGGAGTTCAAATAACGTGTTTTTAGATCATTTGTATCGTATCTTTTACTACACAACTTTTCACCAAATTTCACAAACACTAAGAAAGTTTCTTTTTCGATTCAAAACAAGATTTTAACGCTTTGAGGAGCTCAAATAACTTGTTTTTAGATCATTTGTATCGTATCTTTTACTACGTAAATTTTCACCAAATTTCACAAACACTAAGAAAGTTTGTTTTTCGATTCAAAACAAGATTTTAGCGCTTTGAGGAGTTCAAATAACATGTTTTTAGATCATTTGTTTCGTATCTTTTACTACATAACTTTTCATTAAATTTCACAAACACTAAGAAAGTTTGTTTTTCGATTCAAAACAAGATTTTAACGCTTTAAGTAGTTCAAATAACGTGTTTTTAGATCATTTGTATCGTATCTTTTACTACATAACTTTTCACCAAATTTCACAAACACTAAGAAAGTTTGTTTTTCGATTCAAAACAAGATTTTAACGCTTTGAGGAGCTCAAATAACTTGTTTTTAGATCATTTGTATCGTATCTTTTACTACGTAACTTTAAACCAAATTTCACAAACACTAAGAAAGTTTGTTTTTCGATTCAAAACAAGATTTTAGCGCTTTGAGGAGTTCAAATAACATGTTTTTAGATCATTTGTATGGTATCTTTTACTACATAACTTTTCATCAAATTTCACAAACACTAAGAAAGTTTGTTTTTCGATTCAAAACAAGATTTTAACGCTTTGAGTAGTTCAAATTACGTGTTTTTAGATCATTTGTATTGTATCTTTTACTATATAACTTTTCACCAAATTTCACAAACACTAAGAAAAGTTTGTTTTTCTATTCAAAACAAGATTTTAACGCTTTGAGGAGCTCAAATAACTTGTTTTTAGATCATTTGTATCGTATATTTCACTACGTAACTTTTCCCCATATTTTACAAACACTAAGAATGTTTGTTTTTCGATTCAAAACAAGATTTTAGCGCTTTGAGGAGTTCAAATAACATGTTTTTAGATCATTTGTATCGTATCTTTTATGACATAACTTTTCACCAAATTTCACAAACACTAAGAAAGTTTGTTTTTCGATTCAAAACAAGATTTTAACGCTTTGAGTAGTTCAAATAACGTGTTTTTAGATCATTTATATCGTATCTTTTACTACATAACTTTTCACCAAATTTCACAACCACTAAGAAAAGTTTGTTTTTCGATTTAAAACAAGATTTTAACGCTTTGATTTCTTCAAATAACGTGTTTTTAGATCATTTGTATTGTATCTTTTACTACATAACTTTTCACCAAATTTCACAAACACTAAGAAATTTTGTTTTTCGATTCAAAACAAGATTTTAATGCTTTTAGTAGTTCAAATAACGTGTTTATAGATCATTTGTATCGTATCATTTACTACATAACTTTTCACCAAATTTCACAAACACTAAGAAAATTTGTTTTTCGATTCAAAACAAGATTTTAACGCTTTGAGGAGCTCAAATAACTTGTTTTTAGATCATTTGTATCATATCTTTTACTACGTAACTTTTCACCAAATTTCACAAACACTAAGAAAGATTGTTTTTCGATTCAAAACAAGATTTTAGCGCTTTGAGGAGTTCAAATAACATGTTTTTAGATCATTTGTATGGTATCTTTTACTACATAACTTTTCATCAAATTTCACAAACACTAAGAAAGTTTGTTTTTCGATTCAAAACAAGATTTTAACGCTTTGAGTAGTTCAAATTACGTGTTTTTAGATCATTTGTATTGTATCTTTTACTATATAACTTTTCACCAAATTTCACAAACACTAAGAAAAGTTTGTTTTTCTATTCAAAACAAGATTTTAACGCTTTGAGGAGCTCAAATAACTTGTTTTTAGATCATTTGTATCGTATCTTTTACGACATAACTTTTCACCAAATTTCACAAACACTAAGAAAGTTTGTTTTTCGATTCAAAACAAGATTTTAACGCTTTGAGTAGTTCAAATAACGTGTTTTTAGATCATTTGTATCGTATCTTTTACTACATAACTTTTCACCAAATTTCACAACCACTAAGAAAGTTTGTTTTTCGATTCAAACCAAGATTTTAACGCTTTGATTTCTTCAAATAACGTGTTTTTAGATCATTTGTATTGTATCTTTTACTACATAACTTTTCACCAAATTTCACAAACACTAAGAAATTTTGTTTTTCGATTCAAAACAAGATTTTAATGCTTTTAGTAGTTCAAATAACGTGTTTATAGATCATTTGTATCGTATCATTTACTACATAACTTTTCACCAAATTTCACAAACACTAAGAAAGTTTGTTTTTCGATTCAAAACAAGATTTTAACGCTTTGAGGAGCTCAAATAACTTGTTTTTAGATCATTTGTATCATATCTTTTACTACGTAACTTTTCACCAAATTTCACAAACACTAAGAAAGATTGTTTTTCGATTCAAAACAAGATTTTAGCGCTTTGAGGAGTTCAAATAACATGTTTTTTGATCATTTGTATCGTATCTTTTACTACATAACTTTTCACCAAATTTCACAAACACTAAGAAAGTTTGTTTTTCGATTCAAAACAAAATTTTAACGCTTTGAGTAGTTCAAATGACGTGTTTTTAGATCATTTGTATCGTATTTTTACTACATAACTTTTCACCAAATTTTACAAACACTAAGAAATTTTGTTTTTCGATTCAAAACAAACTTTTAACGCTTTGAGGAGTTCAAATAACGTGTTTTTAGATCATTTTTATCGTATCTTTTACTACATAACTTTTCACCAAATTTCACAAACATTAATAAAGTTTGTTTTTCGATTCAAAACAAGATTTTAACGCTTTGAGGAGTTCAAATAACGTGTTTTTAGATCATTTGTATCGTATCTTTTACTACATAACTTTTCACCAAATTTCTCAAACACTAAGAAAGTTTGTTTTTCGAATAAAAACAAGATTTTAACGCTTTGAGGAGTTCAAATAACGTGTTTTTAGATCATTTGTATCGTATCTTTTACTGCATAACTTTTCACCAAATTTCACAAACACTAAGAAAGTTTGTTTTTCGATTCAAAACAAGATTTTAACGCTTTGAGGAGCTCAAATAACTTGTTTTTAGATCATTTGTATCGTATCTTTTACGACGTAAATTTTCACCAAATTTCACAAACACTAAGAAAGTTTGTTTTTCAATTCAAAACAAGATTTTAACGCTTTGAGGAGCTCAAATAACTTGTTTTTAGATCATTTGTATCATATCTTTTACTACGTAACTTGTCACCAAATTTCAGAAACACTAAGAAAGTTTGTTTTTCGATTCAAAACAAGATTTTAGCGCTTTGAGGAGTTCAAATAATATGTTTTTAGATCATTTGTATCGTATCTTTTACTACATAATTTTTCACCAAATTTCACAAACACTAAGCAAGTTTGTTTTTCGATTCAAAACAAAATTTTAACGCTTTGAGTAGTTCAAATGACGTGTTTTTAGATCATTTGTATCGTATCTTTTACTACATAACTTTTCACCAAATTTTACAAACATATAGAAAGTTTGTTTTTCGATTCAAAACAAGCTTTTAACGCTTTGAGGAGTTCAAATAACGTGTTTTTAGATCATTTTTATCGTATCTTTTACTACATAACTTTTTACCAAATTTCACAAACACTAATAATGTTTGTTTTTCGATTCAAAACACGATTTTAACGCTTTGAGGAGTTCAAATAACGTGTTTTTAGATCATTTGTATCGTATCTTTTACTACATAACTTTTCACCAAATTTCTCAAACACTAAGAAAGTTTGTTTTTCGAATCAAAACAAGATTTTAACGCTTTGAGGAGTTCAAATAACGTGTTTTTAGATCATTTGTATCGTATCTTTTACTACACAACTTTTCACCAAATTTCACAAACACTAAGAAAGTTTCTTTTTCGATTCAAAACAAGATTTTAACGCTTTGAGGAGCTCAAATAACTTGTTTTTAGATCATTTGTATCGTATCTTTTACTACGTAAATTTTCACCAAATTTCACAAACACTAAGAAAGTTTGTTTTTCGATTCAAAACAAGATTTTAGCGCTTTGAGGAGTTCAAATAACATGTTTTTAGATCATTTGTTTCGTATCTTTTACTACATAACTTTTCATTAAATTTCACAAACACTAAGAAAGTTTGTTTTTCGATTCAAAACAAGATTTTAACGCTTTAAGTAGTTCAAATAACGTGTTTTTAGATCATTTGTATCGTATCTTTTACTACATAACTTTTCACCAAATTTCACAAACACTAAGAAAGTTTGTTTTTCGATTCAAAACAAGATTTTAACGCTTTGAGGAGCTCAAATAACTTGTTTTTAGATCATTTGTATCGTATCTTTTACTACGTAACTTTAAACCAAATTTCACAAACACTAAGAAAGTTTGTTTTTCGATTCAAAACAAGATTTTAGCGCTTTGAGGAGTTCAAATAACATGTTTTTAGATCATTTGTATGGTATCTTTTACTACATAACTTTTCATCAAATTTCACAAACACTAAGAAAGTTTGTTTTTCGATTCAAAACAAGATTTTAACACTTTGAGTAGTTCAAATTACGTGTTTTTAGATCATTTGTATTGTATCTTTTACTATATAACTTTTCACCAAATTTCACAAACACTAAGAAAAGTTTTTTTTTCTATTCAAAACAAGATTTTAACGCTTTGAGGAGCTCAAATAACTTGTTTTTAGATCATTTGTATCGTATCTTTCACTACGTAACTTTTCCCCATATTTTACAAACACTAAGAATGTTTGTTTTTCGATTCAAAACAAGATTTTAGCGCTTTGAGGAGTTCAAATAACATGTTTTTAGATCATTTGTATCGTATCTTTTACGACATAACTTTTCACCAAATTTCACAAACACTAAGAAAGTTTGTTTTTCGATTCAAAACAAGATTTTAACGCTTTGAGTAGTTCAAATAACGTGTTTTTAGATCATTTATATCGTATCTTTTACTACATAACTTTTCATCAAATTTCACAACCACTAAGAAAGTTTGTTTTTCGATTCAAAACAAGATTTTAACGCTTTGATTTCTTCAAATAACGTGTTTTTGGATCATTTGTATTGTATCTTTTACTACATAACTTTTCACCAAATTTCACAAACACTAAGAAATTTTGTTTTTCGATTCAAAACAAGATTTTAATGCTTTTAGTAGTTCAAATAACGTGTTTATAGATCATTTGTATCGTATCATTTACTACATAACTTTTCACCAAATTTCACAAACACTAAGAAAGTTTGTTTTTCGATTCAAAACAAGATTTTAACGCTTTGAGGAGCTCAAATAACTTGTTTTTAGATCATTTGTATCATATATTTTACTACGTAACTTTTCACCAAATTTCACAAACACTAAGAAAGATTGTTTTTCGATTCAAAACAAGATTTTAGCGCTTTGAGGAGTTCAAATAACATGTTTTTAGATCATTTGTATGGTATCTTTTACTACATAACTTTTTATCAAATTTCACAAACACTAAGAAAGTTTGTTTTTCGATTCAAAACAAGATTTTAACGCTTTGAGTAGTTCAAATTACGTGTTTTTAGATCATTTCTATTGTATCTTTTACTATATAACTTTTCACCAAATTTCACAAACACTAAGAAAAGTTTGTTTTTCTATTCAAAACAAGATTTTAACGCTTTGAGGAGCTCAAATAACTTGTTTTTAGATCATTTGTATCGTATCTTTCACTACGTAACTTTTCCCCACATTTTACAAACACTAAGAAAGTTTGTTTTTCGATTCAAAACAAGATTTTAGCGCTTTGAGGAGTTCAAATAACATGTTTTTAGATCATTTGGATCGTATCTTTTACGACATAACTTTTCACCAAATTTCACAAACACTAAGAAAGTTTGTTTTTCGATTCAAAACAAGATTTTAACGCTTTGAGTAGTTCAAATAACGTGTTTTTAGATCATTTGTATCGTATCTTTTACTACATAACTTTTCACCAAATTTCACAACCACTAAGAAAGTTTGTTTTTCGATTCAAACCAAGATTTTAACGCTTTGATTTCTTCAAATAACGTGTTTTTAGATCATTTGTATTGTATCTTTTACTACATAACTTTTCACCAAATTTCACAAACACTAAGAAATTTTGTTTTTCGATTCAAAACAAGATTTTAATGCTTTTAGTAGTTCAAATAACGTGTTTATAGATCATTTGTATCGTATCATTTACTACATAACTTTTCACCAAATTTCACAAACACTAAGAAAGTTTGTTTTTCGATTCAAAACAAGATTTTAACGCTTTGAGGAGCTCAAATAACTTGTTTTTAGATCATTTGTATCATATCTTTTACTACGTAACTTTTCACCAAATTTCACAAACACTAAGAAAGATTGTTTTTCGATTCAAAACAAGATTTTAGCGCTTTGAGGAGTTCAAATAACATGTTTTTTGATCATTTGTATCGTATCTTTTACTACATAACTTTTCACCAAATTTCACAAACACTAAGAAAGTTTGTTTTTCGATTCAAAACAAAATTTTAACGCTTTGAGTAGTTCAAATGACGTGTTTTTAGATCATTTGTATCGTATTTTTACTACATAACTTTTCACCAAATTTTACAAACACAAAGAAAGTTTGTTTTTCGATTCAAAACAAACTTTTAACGCTTTGAGGAGTTCAAATAACGTGTTTTTAGATCATTTGTATCGTATCTTTTACTACATAACTTTTCACCAAATTTCACAACCACTAAGAAAGTTTGTTTTTCGATTCAAACCAAGATTTTAACGCTTTGATTTCTTCAAATAACGTGTTTTTAGATCATTTGTATTGTATCTTTTACTACATAACTTTTCACCAAATTTCACAAACACTAAGAAATTTTGTTTTTCGATTCAAAACAAGATTTTAATGCTTTTAGTAGTTCAAATAACGTGTTTATAGATCATTTGTATCGTATCATTTACTACATAACTTTTCACCAAATTTCACAAACACTAAGAAAGTTTGTTTTTCGATTCAAAACAAGATTTTAACGCTTTGAGGAGCTCAAATAACTTGTTTTTAGATCATTTGTATCATATCTTTTACTACGTAACTTTTCACCAAATTTCACAAACACTAAGAAAGATTGTTTTTCGATTCAAAACAAGATTTTAGCGCTTTGAGGAGTTCAAATAACATGTTTTTTGATCATTTGTATCGTATCTTTTACTACATAACTTTTCACCAAATTTCACAAACACTAAGAAAGTTTGTTTTTCGATTCAAAACAAAATTTTAACGCTTTGAGTAGTTCAAATGACGTGTTTTTAGATCATTTGTATCGTA
This sequence comes from Luzula sylvatica, assembly GCA_946800325.1. Classification (NCBI taxonomy): domain Eukaryota; kingdom Viridiplantae; phylum Streptophyta; class Magnoliopsida; order Poales; family Juncaceae; genus Luzula; species Luzula sylvatica. The sequence goes on from OX326956.1 coordinate 23,901,100, forward strand.
TTTTTACTACATAACTTTTCACCAAATTTTACAAACACAAAGAAAGTTTGTTTTTCGATTCAAAACAAACTTTTAACGCTTTGAGGAGTTCAAATAACGTGTTTTTAGATCATTTTTATCGTATCTTTTACTACATAACTTTTCACCAAATTTCACAAACATTAATAAAGTTTGTTTTTCGATTCAAAACAAGATTTTAACGCTTTGAGGAGTTCAAATAACGTGTTTTTAGATCATTTGTATCGTATCTTTTACTACATAACTTTTCACCAAATTTCTCAAACACTAAGAAAGTTTGTTTTTCGAATCAAAACAAGATTTTAACGCTTTGAGGAGTTCAAATAACGTGTTTTTAGATCATTTGTATCGTATCTTTTACTACATAACTTTTCACCAAATTTCACAAACACTAAGAAAGTTTGTTTTTCGATTCAAAACAAGATTTTAACGCTTTGAGGAGCTCAAATAACTTGTTTTTAGATCATTTGTATCGTATCTTTTACGACGTAAATTTTCACCAAATTTCACAAACACTAAGAAAGTTTGTTTTTCAATTCAAAACAAGATTTTAACGCTTTGAGGAGCTCAAATAACTTGTTTTTAGATCATTTGTATCATATCTTTTACTACGTAACTTGTCACCAAATTTCAGAAACACTAAGAAAGTTTGTTTTTCGATTCAAAACAAGATTTTAGCGCTTTGAGGAGTTCAAATAATATGTTTTTAGATCATTTGTATCGTATCTTTTACTACATAATTTTTCACCAAATTTCACAAACACTAAGCAAGTTTGTTTTTCGATTCAAAACAAAATTTTAACGCTTTGAGTAGTTCAAATGACGTGTTTTTAGATCATTTGTATCGTATCTTTTACTACATAACTTTTCACCAAATTTTACAAACATATAGAAAGTTTGTTTTTCGATTCAAAACAAGCTTTTAACGCTTTGAGGAGTTCAAATAACGTGTTTTTAGATCATTTTTATCGTATCTTTTACTACATAACTTTTTACCAAATTTCACAAACACTAATAATGTTTGTTTTTCGATTCAAAACACGATTTTAACGCTTTGAGGAGTTCAAATAACGTGTTTTTAGATCATTTGTATCGTATCTTTTACTACATAACTTTTCACCAAATTTCTCAAACACTAAGAAAGTTTGTTTTTCGAATCAAAACAAGATTTTAACGCTTTGAGGAGTTCAAATAACGTGTTTTTAGATCATTTGTATCGTATCTTTTACTACACAACTTTTCACCAAATTTCACAAACACTAAGAAAGTTTCTTTTTCGATTCAAAACAAGATTTTAACGCTTTGAGGAGCTCAAATAACTTGTTTTTAGATCATTTGTATCGTATCTTTTACTACGTAAATTTTCACCAAATTTCACAAACACTAAGAAAGTTTGTTTTTCGATTCAAAACAAGATTTTAGCGCTTTGAGGAGTTCAAATAACATGTTTTTAGATCATTTGTTTCGTATCTTTTACTACATAACTTTTCATTAAATTTCACAAACACTAAGAAAGTTTGTTTTTCGATTCAAAACAAGATTTTAACGCTTTAAGTAGTTCAAATAACGTGTTTTTAGATCATTTGTATCGTATCTTTTACTACATAACTTTTCACCAAATTTCACAAACACTAAGAAAGTTTGTTTTTCGATTCAAAACAAGATTTTAACGCTTTGAGGAGCTCAAATAACTTGTTTTTAGATCATTTGTATCGTATCTTTTACTACGTAACTTTAAACCAAATTTCACAAACACTAAGAAAGTTTGTTTTTCGATTCAAAACAAGATTTTAGCGCTTTGAGGAGTTCAAATAACATGTTTTTAGATCATTTGTATGGTATCTTTTACTACATAACTTTTCATCAAATTTCACAAACACTAAGAAAGTTTGTTTTTCGATTCAAAACAAGATTTTAACACTTTGAGTAGTTCAAATTACGTGTTTTTAGATCATTTGTATTGTATCTTTTACTATATAACTTTTCACCAAATTTCACAAACACTAAGAAAAGTTTGTTTTTCTATTCAAAACAAGATTTTAACGCTTTGAGGAGCTCAAATAACTTGTTTTTAGATCATTTGTATCGTATCTTTCACTACGTAACTTTTCCCCATATTTTACAAACACTAAGAATGTTTGTTTTTCGATTCAAAACAAGATTTTAGCGCTTTGAGGAGTTCAAATAACATGTTTTTAGATCATTTGTATCGTATCTTTTACGACATAACTTTTCACCAAATTTCACAAACACTAAGAAAGTTTGTTTTTCGATTCAAAACAAGATTTTAACGCTTTGAGTAGTTCAAATAACGTGTTTTTAGATCATTTATATCGTATCTTTTACTACATAACTTTTCATCAAATTTCACAACCACTAAGAAAGTTTGTTTTTCGATTCAAAACAAGATTTTAACGCTTTGATTTCTTCAAATAACGTGTTTTTGGATCATTTGTATTGTATCTTTTACTACATAACTTTTCACCAAATTTCACAAACACTAAGAAATTTTGTTTTTCGATTCAAAACAAGATTTTAATGCTTTTAGTAGTTCAAATAACGTGTTTATAGATCATTTGTATCGTATCATTTACTACATTACTTTTCACCAAATTTCACAAACACTAAGAAAGTTTGTTTTTCGATTCAAAACAAGATTTTAACGCTTTGAGGAGCTCAAATAACTTGTTTTTAGATCATTTGTATCATATATTTTACTACGTAACTTTTCACCAAATTTCACAAACACTAAGAAAGATTGTTTTTCGATTCAAAACAAGATTTTAGCGCTTTGAGGAGTTCAAATAACATGTTTTTAGATCATTTGTATGGTATCTTTTACTACATAACTTTTTATCAAATTTCACAAACACTAAGAAAGTTTGTTTTTCGATTCAAAACAAGATTTTAACGCTTTGAGTAGTTCATATTACGTGTTTTTAGATCATTTGTATTGTATCTTTTACTATATAACTTTTCACCAAATTTCACAAACACTAAGAAAAGTTTGTTTTTCTATTCAAAACAAGATTTTAACGCTTTGAGGAGCTCAAATAACTTGTTTTTAGATCATTTGTATCGTATCTTTCACTACGTAACTTTTCCCCACATTTTACAAACACTAAGAAAGTTTGTTTTTCGATTCAAAACAAGATTTTAGCGCTTTGAGGAGTTCAAATAACATGTTTTTAGATCATTTGGATCGTATCTTTTACGACATAACTTTTCACCAAATTTCACAAACACTAAGAAAGTTTGTTTTTCGATTCAAAACAAGATTTTAACGCTTTGAGTAGTTCAAATAACGTGTTTTTAGATCATTTGTATCGTATCTTTTACTACATAACTTTTCACCAAATTTCACAACCACTAAGAAAGTTTGTTTTTCGATTCAAACCAAGATTTTAACGCTTTGATTTCTTCAAATAACGTGTTTTTAGATCATTTGTATTGTATCTTTTACTACATAACTTTTCACCAAATTTCACAAACACTAAGAAATTTTGTTTTTCGATTCAAAACAAGATTTTAATGCTTTTAGTAGTTCAAATAACGTGTTTATAGATCATTTGTATCGTATCATTTACTACATAACTTTTCACCAAATTTCACAAACACTAAGAAAGTTTGTTTTTCGATTCAAAACAAGATTTTAACGCTTTGAGGAGCTCAAATAACTTGTTTTTAGATCATTTGTATCATATCTTTTACTACGTAACTTTTCACCAAATTTCACAAACACTAAGAAAGATTGTTTTTCGATTCAAAACAAGATTTTAGCGCTTTGAGGAGTTCAAATAACATGTTTTTTGATCATTTGTATCGTATCTTTTACTACATAACTTTTCACCAAATTTCACAAACACTAAGAAAGTTTGTTTTTCGATTCAAAACAAAATTTTAACGCTTTGAGTAGTTCAAATGACGTGTTTTTAGATCATTTGTATCGTATTTTTACTACATAACTTTTCACCAAATTTTACAAACACAAAGAAAGTTTGTTTTTCGATTCAAAACAAACTTTTAACGCTTTGAGGAGTTCAAATAACGTGTTTTTAGATCATTTTTATCGTATCTTTTACTACATAACTTTTCACCAAATTTCACAAACATTAATAAAGTTTGTTTTTCGATTCAAAACAAGATTTTAACGCTTTGAGGAGTTCAAATAACGTGTTTTTAGATCATTTGTATCGTATCTTTTACTACATAACTTTTCACCAAATTTCTCAAACACTAAGAAAGTTTGTTTTTCGAATCAAAACAAGATTTTAACGCTTTGAGGAGTTCAAATAACGTGTTTTTAGATCATTTGTATCGTATCTTTTACTACATAACTTTTCACCAAATTTCACAAACACTAAGAAAGTTTGTTTTTCGATTCAAAACAAGATTTTAACGCTTTGAGGAGCTCAAATAACTTGTTTTTAGATCATTTGTATCGTATCTTTTACGACGTAAATTTTCACCAAATTTCACAAACACTAAGAAAGTTTGTTTTTCAATTCAAAACAAGATTTTAACGCTTTGAGGAGCTCAAATAACTTGTTTTTAGATCATTTGTATCATATCTTTTACTACGTAACTTGTCACCAAATTTCAGAAACACTAAGAAAGTTTGTTTTTCGATTCAAAACAAGATTTTAGCGCTTTGAGGAGTTCAAATAATATGTTTTTAGATCATTTGTATCGTATCTTTTACTACATAATTTTTCACCAAATTTCACAAACACTAAGCAAGTTTGTTTTTCGATTCAAAACAAAATTTTAACGCTTTGAGTAGTTCAAATGACGTGTTTTTGGATCATTTGTATCGTATCTTTTACTACATAACTTTTCACCAAATTTTACAAACATATAGAAAGTTTGTTTTTCGATTCAAAACAAGCTTTTAACGCTTTGAGGAGTTCAAATAACGTGTTTTTAGATCATTTTTATCGTATCTTTTACTACATAACTTTTTACCAAATTTCACAAACACTAATAAAGTTTGTTTTTCGATTCAAAACACGATTTTAACGCTTTGAGGAGTTCAAATAACGTGTTTTTAGATCATTTGTATCGTATCTTTTACTACATAACTTTTCACCAAATTTCTCAAACACTAAGAAAGTTTGTTTTTCGAATCAAAACAAGATTTTAACGCTTTGAGGAGTTCAAATAACGTGTTTTTAGATCATTTGTATCGTATCTTTTACTACACAACTTTTCACCAAATTTCACAAACACTAAGAAAGTTTCTTTTTCGATTCAAAACAAGATTTTAACGCTTTGAGGAGCTCAAATAACTTGTTTTTAGATCATTTGTATCGTATCTTTTTCTACGTAAATTTTCACCAAATTTCACAAACACTAAGAAAGTTTGTTTTTCGATTCAAAACAAGATTTTAGCGCTTTGAGGAGTTCAAATAACATGTTTTTAGATCATTTGTTTCGTATCTTTTACTACATAACTTTTCATTAAATTTCACAAACACTAAGAAAGTTTGTTTTTCGATTCAAAACAAGATTTTAACGCTTTAAGTAGTTCAAATAACGTGTTTTTAGATCATTTGTATCGTATCTTTTACTACATAACTTTTCACCAAATTTCACAAACACTAAGAAAGTTTGTTTTTCGATTCAAAACAAGATTTTAACGCTTTGAGGAGCTCAAATAACTTGTTTTTAGATCATTTGTATCGTATCTTTTACTACGTAACTTTAAACCAAATTTCACAAACACTAAGAAAGTTTGTTTTTCGATTCAAAACAAGATTTTAGCGCTTTGAGGAGTTCAAATAACATGTTTTTAGATCATTTGTATGGTATCTTTTACTACATAACTTTTCATCAAATTTCACAAACACTAAGAAAGTTTGTTTTTCGATTCAAAACAAGATTTTAACGCTTTGAGTAGTTCAAATTACGTGTTTTTAGATCATTTGTATTGTATCTTTTACTATATAACTTTTCACCAAATTTCACAAACACTAAGAAAAGTTTGTTTTTCTATTCAAAACAAGATTTTAACGCTTTGAGGAGCTCAAATAACTTGTTTTTAGATCATTTGTATCGTATATTTCACTACGTAACTTTTCCCCATATTTTACAAACACTAAGAATGTTTGTTTTTCGATTCAAAACAAGATTTTAGCGCTTTGAGGAGTTCAAATAACATGTTTTTAGATCATTTGTATCGTATCTTTTATGACATAACTTTTCACCAAATTTCACAAACACTAAGAAAGTTTGTTTTTCGATTCAAAACAAGATTTTAACGCTTTGAGTAGTTCAAATAACGTGTTTTTAGATCATTTATATCGTATCTTTTACTACATAACTTTTCACCAAATTTCACAACCACTAAGAAAAGTTTGTTTTTCGATTTAAAACAAGATTTTAACGCTTTGATTTCTTCAAATAACGAGTTTTTAGATCATTTGTATTGTATCTTTTACTACATAACTTTTCACCAAATTTCACAAACACTAAGAAATTTTGTTTTTCGATTCAAAACAAGATTTTAATGCTTTTAGTAGTTCAAATAACGTGTTTATAGATCATTTGTATCGTATCATTTACTACATAACTTTTCACCAAATTTCACAAACACTAAGAAAGTTTGTTTTTCGATTCAAAACAAGATTTTAACGCTTTGAGGAGCTCAAATAACTTGTTTTTAGATCATTTGTATCATATCTTTTACTACGTAACTTTTCACCAAATTTCACAAACACTAAGAAAGATTGTTTTTCGATTCAAAACAAGATTTTAGCGCTTTGAGGAGTTCAAATAACATGTTTTTAGATCATTTGTATGGTATCTTTTACTACATAACTTTTCATCAAATTTCACAAACACTAAGAAAGTTTGTTTTTCGATTCAAAACAAGATTTTAACGCTTTGAGTAGTTCAAATTACGTGTTTTTAGATCATTTGTATTGTATCTTTTACTATATAACTTTTCACCAAATTTCACAAACACTAAGAAAAGTTTGTTTTTCTATTCAAAACAAGATTTTAACGCTTTGAGGAGCTCAAATAACTTGTTTTTAGATCATTTGTATCGTATCTTTCACTACGTAACTTTTCCCCACATTTTCCAAACACTAAGAAAGTTTGTTTTTCGATTCAAAACAAGATTTTAGCGCTTTGAGGAGTTCAAATAACATGTTTTTAGATCATTTGGATCGTATCTTTTACGACATAACTTTTCACCAAATTTCACAAACACTAAGAAAGTTTGTTTTTCGATTCAAAACAAGATTTTAACGCTTTGAGTAGTTCAAATAACGTGTTTTTAGATCATTTGTATCGTATCTTTTACTACATAACTTTTCACCAAATTTCACAACCACTAAGAAAGTTTGTTTTTCGATTCAAACCAAGATTTTAACGCTTTGATTTCTTCAAATAACGTGTTTTTAGATCATTTGTATTGTATCTTTTACTACATAACTTTTCACCAAATTTCACAAACACTAAGAAATTTTGTTTTTCGATTCAAAACAAGATTTTAATGCTTTTAGTAGTTCAAATAACGTGTTTATAGATCATTTGTATCGTATCATTTACTACATAACTTTTCACCAAATTTCACAAACACTAAGAAAGTTTGTTTTTCGATTCAAAACAAGATTTTAACGCTTTGAGGAGCTCAAATAACTTGTTTTTAGATCATTTGTATCCTATCTTTTACTACGTAACTTTTCACCAAATTTCACAAACACTAAGAAAGATTGTTTTTCGATTCAAAACAAGATTTTAGCGCTTTGAGGAGTTCAAATAACATGTTTTTTGATCATTTGTATCGTATCTTTTACTACATAACTTTTCACCAAATTTCACAAACACTAAGAAAGTTTGTTTTTCGATTCAAAACAAAATTTTAACGCTTTGAGTAGTTCAAATGACGTGTTTTTAGATCATTTGTATCGTATTTTTACTACATAACTTTTCACCAAATTTTACAAACACAAAGAAAGTTTGTTTTTCGATTCAAAACAAACTTTTAACGCTTTGAGGAGTTCAAATAACGTGTTTTTAGATCATTTTTATCGTATCTTTTACTACATAACTTTTCACCAAATTTCACAAACATTAATAAAGTTTGTTTTTCGATTCAAAACAAGATTTTAACGCTTTGAGGAGTTCAAATAACGTGTTTTTAGATCATTTGTATCGTATCTTTTACTACATAACTTTTCACCAAATTTCTCAAACACTAAGAAAGTTTGTTTTTCGAATCAAAACAAGATTTTAACGCTTTGAGGAGTTCAAATAACGTGTTTTTAGATCATTTGTATCGTATCTTTTACTACATAACTTTTCACCAAATTTCACAAACACTAAGAAAGTTTGTTTTTCGATTCAAAACAAGATTTTAACGCTTTGAGGAGCTCAAATAACTTGTTTTTAGATCATTTGTATCGTATCTTTTACGACGTAAATTTTCACCAAATTTCACAAACACTAAGAAAGTTTGTTTTTCAATTCAAAACAAGATTTTAACGCTTTGAGGAGCTCAAATAACTTGTTTTTAGATCATTTGTATCATATCTTTTACTACGTAACTTGTCACCAAATTTCAGAAACACTAAGAAAGTTTGTTTTTCGATTCAAAACAAGATTTTAGCGCTTTGAGGAGTTCAAATAATATGTTTTTAGATCATTTGTATCGTATCTTTTACTACCTAATTTTTCACCAAATTTCACAAACACTAAGCAAGTTTGTTTTTCGATTCAAAACAAAATTTTAACGCTTTGAGTAGTTCAAATGACGTGTTTTTAGATCATTTGTATCGTATCTTTTACTACATAACTTTTCACCAAATTTTACAAACATGTAGAAAGTTTGTTTTTCGATTCAAAACAAGCTTTTAACGCTTTGAGGAGTTCAAATAACGTGTTTTTAGATCATTTTTATCGTATCTTTTACTACATAACTTTTTACCAAATTTCACAAACACTAATAATGTTTGTTTTTCGATTCAAAACACGATTTTAACGCTTTGAGGAGTTCAAATAACGTGTTTTTAGATCATTTGTATCGTATCTTTTACTACATAACTTTTCACCAAATTTCTCAAACACTAAGAAAGTTTGTTTTTCGAATCAAAACAATATTTTAACGCTTTGAGGAGTTCAAATAACGTGTTTTTAGATCATTTGTATCGTATCTTTTACTACACAACTTTTCACCAAATTTCACAAACACTAAGAAAGTTTCTTTTTCGATTCAAAACAAGATTTTAACGCTTTGAGGAGCTCAAATAACTTGTTTTTAGATCATTTGTATCGTATCTTTTACTACGTAAATTTTCACCAAATTTCACAAACACTAAGAAAGTTTGTTTTTCGATTCAAAACAAGATTTTAGCGCTTTGAGGAGTTCAAATAACATGTTTTTAGATCATTTGTTTCGTATCTTTTACTACATAAATTTTCATTAAATTTCACAAACACTAAGAAAGTTTGTTTTTCGATTCAAAACAAGATTTTAACGCTTTAAGTAGTTCAAATAACGTGTTTTTAGATCATTTGTATCGTATCTTTTACTACATAACTTTTCACCAAATTTCACAAACACTAAGAAAGTTTGTTTTTCGATTCAAAACAAGATTTTAACGCTTTGAGGAGCTCAAATAACTTGTTTTTAGATCATTTGTATCGTATCTTTTACTACGTAACTTTAAACCAAATTTCACAAACACTAAGAAAGTTTGTTTTTCGATTCAAAACAAGATTTTAGCGCTTTGAGGAGTTCAAATAACATGTTTTTAGATCATTTGTATGGTATCTTTTACTACATAACTTTTCATCAAATTTCACAAACACTAAGAAAGTTTGTTTTTCGATTCAAAACAAGATTTTAACGCTTTGAGTAGTTCAAATTACGTGTTTTTAGATCATTTGTATTGTATCTTTTACTATATAACTTTTCACCAAATTTCACAAACACTAAGAAAAGTTTGTTTTTCTATTCAAAACAAGATTTTAACGCTTTGAGGAGCTCAAATAACTTGTTTTTAGATCATTTGTATCGTATCTTTCACTACGTAACTTTTCCCCATATTTTACAAACACTAAGAATGTTTGTTTTTCGATTCAAAACAAGATTTTAGCGCTTTGAGGAGTTCAAATAACATGTTTTTAGATCATTTGTATCGTATCTTTTACGACATAACTTTTCACCAAATTTCACAAACACTAAGAAAGTTTGTTTTTCGATTCAAAACAAGATTTTAACGCTTTGAGTAGTTCAAATAACGTGTTTTTAGATCATTTATATCGTATCTTTTACTACATAACTTTTCACCAAATTTCACAACCACTAAGAAAGTTTCTTTTTCGATTCAAAACAAGATTTTAACGCTTTGATTTCTTCAAATAACGTGTTTTTGGATCATTTGTATTGTATCTTTTACTACATAACTTTTCACCAAATTTCACAAACACTAAGAAATTTTGTTTTTCGATTCAAAACAAGATTTTAATGCTTTTAGTAGTTCAAATAACGTGTTTATAGATCATTTGTATCGTATCATTTACTACATAACTTTTCACCAAATTTCACAAACACTAAGAAAGTTTGTTTTTCGATTCAAAACAAGATTTTAACGCTTTGAGGAGCTCAAATAACTTGTTTTTAGATCATTTGTATCATATCTTTTACTACGTAACTTTTCACCAAATTTCACAAACACTAAGAAATTTTGTTTTTCGATTCAAAACAAGATTTTAATGCTTTTAGTAGTTCAAATAACGTGTTTATAGATCATTTGTATCGTATCATTTACTACATAACTTTTCACCAAATTTCACAAACACTAAGAAAGTTTGTTTTTCGATTCAAAACAAGATTTTAACGCTTTGAGGAGCTCAAATAACTTGTTTTTAGATCATTTGTATCATATCTTTTACTACGTAACTTTTCACCAAATTTCACAAACACTAAGAAAGATTGTTTTTCGATTCAAAACAAGATTTTAGCGCTTTGAGGAGTTCAAATAACATGTTTTTAGATCATTTGTATGGTATCTTTTACTACATAACTTTTCATCAAATTTCACAAACACTAAGAAAGTTTGTTTTTCGATTCAAAACAAGATTTTAACGCTTTGAGTAGTTCAAATTACGTGTTTTTAGATCATTTGTATTGTATCTTTTACTATATAACTTTTCACCAAATTTCACAAACACTAAGAAAAGTTTGTTTTTCTATTCAAAACAAGATTTTAACGCTTTGAGGAGCTCAAATAACTTGTTTTTAGATCATTTGTATCGTATCTTTCACTACGTAACTTTTCCCCACATTTTACAAACACTAAGAAAGTTTGTTTTTCGATTCAAAACAAGATTTTAGCGCTTTGAGGAGTTCAAATAACATGTTTTTAGATCATTTGGATCGTATCTTTTACGACATAATTTTTCACCAAATTTCACAAACACTAAGAAAGTTTGTTTTTCGATTCAAAACAAGATTTTAACGCTTTGAGTAGTTCAAATAACGTGTTTTTAGATCATTTGTATCGTATCTTTTACTACATAACTTTTCACCAAATTTCACAACCACTAAGAAAGTTTGTTTTTCGATTCAAACCAAGATTTTAACGCTTTGATTTCTTCAAATAACGTGTTTTTAGATCATTTGTATTGTATCTTTTACTACATAACTTTTCACCAAATTTCACAAACACTAAGAAATTTTGTTTTTCGATTCAAAACAAGATTTTAATGCTTTTAGTAGTTCAAATAACGTGTTTATAGATCATTTGTATCGTATCATTTACTACATAACTTTTCACCAAATTTCACAAACACTAAGAAAGTTTGTTTTTCGATTCAAAACAAGATTTTAACGCTTTGAGGAGCTCAAATAACTTGTTTTTAGATCATTTGTATCATATCTTTTACTACGTAACTTTTCACCAAATTTCACAAACACTAAGAAAGATTGTTTTTCGATTCAAAACAAGATTTTAGCGCTTTGAGGAGTTCAAATAACATGTTTTTTGATCATTTGTATCGTATCTTTTACTACATAACTTTTCACCAAATTTCACAAACACTAAGAAAGTTTGTTTTTCGATTCAAAACAAAATTTTAACGCTTTGAGTAGTTCAAATGACGTGTTTTTAGATCATTTGTATCGTATTTTTACTACATAACTTTTCACCAAATTTTACAAACACAAATAAAGTTTGTTTTTCGATTCAAAACAAACTTTTAACGCTTTGAGGAGTTCAAATAACGTGTTTTTAGATCATTTTTATCGTATCTTTTACTACATAACTTTTCACCAAATTTCACAAACATTAATAAAGTTTGTTTTTCGATTCAAAACAAGATTTTAACGCTTTGAGGAGTTCAAATAACGTGTTTTTAGATCATTTGTATCGTATCTTTTACTACATAACTTTTCACCAAATTTCTCAAACACTAAGAAAGTTTGTTTTTCGAATCAAAACAAGATTTTAACGCTTTGAGGAGTTCAAATAACGTGTTTTTAGATCATTTGTATCGTATCTTTTACTACATAACTTTTCACCAAATTTCACAAACACTAAGAAAGTTTGTTTTTCGATTCAAAACAAGATTTTAACGCTTTGAGGAGCTCAAATAACTTGTTTTTAGATCATTTGTATCGTATCTTTTACGACGTAAATTTTCACCAAATTTCACAAACACTAAGAAAGTTTGTTTTTCAATTCAAAACAAGATTTTAACGCTTTGAGGAGCTCAAATAACTTGTTTTTAGATCATTTGTATCATATCTTTTACTACGTAACTTGTCACCAAATTTCAGAAACACTAAGAAAGTTTGTTTTTCGATTCAAAACAAGATTTTAGCGCTTTGAGGAGTTCAAATAATATGTTTTTAGATCATTTGTATCGTATCTTTTACTACATAATTTTTCACCAAATTTCACAAACACTAAGCAAGTTTGTTTTTCGATTCAAAACAAAATTTTAACGCTTTGAGTAGTTCAAATGACGTGTTTTTAGATCATTTGTATCGTATCTTTTACTACATAACTTTTTACCAAATTTTACAAACATATAGAAAGTTTGTTTTTCGATTCAAAACAAGCTTTTAACGCTTTGAGGAGTTCAAATAACGTGTTTTTAGATCATTTTTATCGTATCTTTTACTACATAACTTTTTACCAAATTTCACAAACACTAATAATGTTTGTTTTTCGATTCAAAACACGATTTTAACGCTTTGAGGAGTTCAAATAACGTGTTTTTAGATCATTTGTATCGTATCTTTTACTACATAACTTTTCACCAAATTTCTCAAACACTAAGAAAGTTTGTTTTTCGAATCAAAACAAGATTTTAACGCTTTGAGGAGTTCAAATAACGTGTTTTTAGATCATTTGTATCGTATCTTTTACTACACAACTTTTCACCAAATTTCACAAACACTAAGAAAGTTTCTTTTTCGATTCAAAACAAGATTTTAACGCTTTGAGGAGCTCAAATAACTTGTTTTTAGATCATTTGTATCGTATCTTTTACTACGTAAATTTTCACCAAATTTCACAAACACTAAGAAAGTTTGTTTTTCGATTCAAAACAAGATTTTAGCGCTTTGAGGAGTTCAAATAACATGTTTTTAGATCATTTGTTTCGTATCTTTTACTACATAACTTTTCATTAAATTTCACAAACACTAAGAAAGTTTGTTTTTCGATTCAAAACAAGATTTTAACGCTTTAAGTAGTTCAAATAACGTGTTTTTAGATCATTTGTATCGTATCTTTTACTACATAACTTTTCACCAAATTTCACAAACACTAAGAAAGTTTGTTTTTCGATTCAAAACAAGATTTTAACGCTTTGAGGAGCTCAAATAACTTGTTTTTAGATCATTTGTATCGTATCTTTTACTACGTAACTTTAAACCAAATTTCACAAACACTAAGAAAGTTTGTTTTTCGATTCAAAACAAGATTTTAGCGCTTTGAGGAGTTCAAATAACATGTTTTTAGATCATTTGTATGGTATCTTTTACTACATAACTTTTCATCAAATTTCACAAACACTAAGAAAGTTTGTTTTTCGATTCAAAACAAGATTTTAACGCTTTGAGTAGTTCAAATTACGTGTTTTTAGATCATTTGTATTGTATCTTTTACTATATGACTTTTCACCAAATTTCACAAACACTAAGAAAAGTTTGTTTTTCTATTCAAAACAAGATTTTAACGCTTTGAGGAGCTCAAATAACTTGTTTTTAGATCATTTGTATCGTATCTTTCACTACGTAACTTTTCCCCACATTTTACAAACACTAAGAATGTTTGTTTTTCGATTCAAAACAAGATTTTAGCGCTTTGAGGAGTTCAAATAACATGTTTTTAGATCATTTGTATCGTATCTTTTACGACATAACTTTTCACCAAATTTCACAAACACTAAGAAAGTTTGTTTTTCGATTCAAAACAAGATTTTAACGCTTTGAGTAGTTCAAATAACGTGTTTTTAGATCATTTGTATCGTATCTTTTACTACATAACTTTTCACCATATTTCACAACCACTAAGAAAGTTTGTTTTTCGATTCAAAACAAGATTTTAACGCTTTGATTTCTTCAAATAACGTGTTTTTGGATCATTTGTATTGTATCTTTTACTACATAACTTTTCACCAAATTTCACAAACACTAAGAAATTTTGTTTTTCGATTCAAAACAAGATTTTAATGCTTTTAGTAGTACAAATAACGTGTTTATAGATCATTTGTATCGTATCATTTACTACATAACTTTTCACCAAATTTCACAAACACTAAGAAAGTTTGTTTTTCGATTCAAAACAAGATTTTAACGCTTTGAGGAGCTCAAATAACTTGTTTTTAGATCATTTGTATCATATCTTTTACTACGTAACTTTTCACCAAATTTCACAAACACTAAGAAAGGTTGTTTTTCGATTCAAAACAAGATTTTAGCGCTTTGAGGAGTTCAAATAACATGTTTTTAGATCATTTGTATGGTATCTTTTACTACATAACTTTTCATCAAATTTCACAAACACTAAGAAAGTTTGTTTTTCGATTCAAAACAAGATTTTAACGCTTTGAGTAGTTCAAATTACGTGTTTTTAGATCATTTGTATTGTATCTTTTACTATATAACTTTTCACCAAATTTCACAAACACTAAGAAAAGTTTGTTTTTCTATTCAAAACAAGATTTTAACGCTTTGAGGAGCTCAAATAACTTGTTTTTAGATCATTTGTATCGTATCTTTCACTACGTAACTTTTCCCCACATTTTACAAACACTAAGAAAGTTTGTTTTTCGATTCAAAACAAGATTTTAGCGCTTTGAGGAGTTCAAATAGCATGTTTTTAGATCATTTGGATCGTATCTTTTACGACATAACTTTTCACCAAATTTCACAAACACTAAGAAAGTTTGTTTTTCGATTCAAAACAAGATTTTAACGCTTTGAGTAGTTCAAATAACGTGTTTTTAGATCATTTGTATCGTATCTTTTACTACATAACTTTTCACCAAATTTCACAACCACTAAGAAAGTTTGTTTTTCGATTCAAACCAAGATTTTAACGCTTTGATTTCTTCAAATAACGTGTTTTTAGATCATTTGTATTGTATCTTTTACTACATAACTTTTCACCAAATTTCACAAACACTAAGAAATTTTGTTTTTCGATTCAAAACAAGATTTTAATGCTTTTAGTAGTTCAAATAACGTATTTATAGATCATTTGTATCGTATCATTTACTACATAACTTTTCACCAAATTTCACAAACACTAAGAAAGTTTGTTTTTCGATTCAAAACAAGATTTTAACGCTTTGAGGAGCTCAAATAATTTGTTTTTAGATCATTTGTATCATATCTTTTACTATGTAACTTTTCACCAAATTTCACAAACACTAAGAAAGATTGTTTTTCGATTCAAAACAAGATTTTAGCGCTTTGAGGAGTTCAAATAACATGTTTTTTGATCATTTGTATCGTATCTTTTACTACATAACTTTTCACCAAATTTCACAAACACTAAGAAAGTTTGTTTTTCGATTCAAAACAAAATTTTAACGCTTTGAGTAGTTCAAATGACGTGTTTTTAGATCATTTGTATCGTATTTTTACTACATAACTTTTCACCAAATTTTACAAACACAAAGAAAGTTTGTTTTTCGATTCAAAACAAACTTTTAACGCTTTGAGGAGTTCAAATAACGTGTTTTTAGATCATTTTTATCGTATCTTTTACTACATAACTTTTCACCAAATTTCACAAACATTAATAAAGTTTGTTTTTCGATTCAAAACAAGATTTTAACGCTTTGAGGAGTTCAAATAACGTGTTTTTAGATCATTTGTATCGTATCTTTTACTACATAACTTTTCACCAAATTTCTCAAACACTAAGAAAGTTTGTTTTTCGAATCAAAACAAGATTTTAACGCTTTGAGGAGTTCAAATAACGTGTTTTTAGATCATTTGTATCGTATCTTTTACTACATAACTTTTCACCAAATTTCACAAACACTAAGAAAGTTTGTTTTTCGATTCAAAACAAGATTTTAACGCTTTGAGGAGCTCAAATAACTTGTTTTTAGATCATTTGTATCGTATCTTTTACGACGTAAATTTTCACCAAATTTCACAAACACTAAGAAAGTTTGTTTTTCAATTCAAAACAAGATTTTAACGCTTTGAGGAGCTCAAATAACTTGTTTTTAGATCATTTGTATCATATCTTTTACTACGTAACTTGTCACCAAATTTCAGAAACACTAAGAAAGTTTGTTTTTCGATTCAAAACAAGATTTTAGCGCTTTGAGGAGTTCAAATAATATGTTTTTAGATCATTTGTATCGTATCTTTTACTACATAATTTTTCACCAAATTTCACAAACACTAAGCAAGTTTGTTTTCCGATTCAAAACAAAATTTTAACGCTTTGAGTAGTTCAAATGACGTGTTTTTAGATCATTTGTATCGTATCTTTTACTACATAACTTTTCACCAAATTTTACAAACATATAGAAAGTTTGTTTTTCGATTCAAAACAAGCTTTTAACGCTTTGAGGAGTTCAAATAACGTGTTTTTAGATCATTTTTATCGTATCTTTTACTACATAACTTTTTACCAAATTTCACAAACACTAATAATGTTTGTTTTTCGATTCAAAACACGATTTTAACGCTTTGAGGAGTTCAAATAACGTGTTTTTAGATCATTTGTATCGTATCTTTTACTACATAACTGTTCACCAAATTTCTCAAACACTAAGAAAGTTTGTTTTTCGAATCAAAACAAGATTTTAACGCTTTGAGGAGTTCAAATAACGTGTTTTTAGATCATTTGTATCGTATCTTTTACTACACAACTTTTCACCAAATTTCACAAACACTAAGAAAGTTTCTTTTTCGATTCAAAACAAGATTTTAACGCTTTGAGGAGCTCAAATAACTTGTTTTTAGATCATTTGTATCGTATCTTTTACTACGTAAATTTTCACCAAATTTCACAAACACTAAGAAAGTTTGTTTTTCGATTCAAAACAAGATTTTAGCGCTTTGAGGAGTTCAAATAACATGTTTTTAGATCATTTGTTTCGTATCTTTTACTACATAACTTTTCATCAAATTTCACAAACACTAAGAAAGTTTGTTTTTCGATTCAAAACAAGATTTTAACGCTTTAAGTAGTTCAAATAACGTGTTTTTAGATCATTTGTATCGTATCTTTTACTACATAACTTTTCACCAAATTTCACAAACACTAAGAAAGTTTGTTTTTCGATTCAAAACAAGATTTTAACGCTTTGAGGAGCTCAAATAACTTGTTTTTAGATCATTTGTATCGTATCTTTTACTACGTAACTTTAAACCAAATTTCACAAACACTAAGAAAGTTTGTTTTTCGATTCAAAACAAGATTTTAGCGCTTTGAGGAGTTCAAATAACATGTTTTTAGATCATTTGTATGGTATCTTTTACTACATAACTTTTCATCAAATTTCACAAACACTAAGAAAGTTTGTTTTTCGATTCAAAACAAGATTTTAACGCTTTGAGTAGTTCAAATTACGTGTTTTTAGATCATTTGTATTGTATCTTTTACTATATAACTTTTCACCAAATTTCACAAACACTAAGAAAAGTTTGTTTTTCTATTCAAAACAAGATTTTAACGCTTTGAGGAGCTCAAATAACTTGTTTTTAGATCATTTGTATCGTATCTTTCACTACGTAACTTTTCCCCACATTTTACAAACACTAAGAATGTTTGTTTTTCGATTCAAAACAAGATTTTAGCGCTTTGAGGAGTTCAAATAACATGTTTTTAGATCATTTGTATCGTATCTTTTACGACATAACTTTTCACCAAATTTCACAAACACAAAGAAAGTTTGTTTTTCGATTCAAAACAAGATTTTAACGCTTTGAGTAGTTCAAATAACGTGTTTTTAGATCATTTGTATCGTATCTTTTACTACATAACTTTTCACCATATTTCACAACCACTAAGAAAGTTTGTTTTTCGATTCAAAACAAGATTTTAACGCTTTGATTTCTTCAAATAACGTGTTTTTAGATCATTTGTATTGTATCTTTTACTACATAACTTTTCACCAAATTTCACAAACACTAAGAAATTTTGTTTTTCAATTCAAAACAAGATTTTAATGCTTTTAGTAGTTCAAATAACGTGTTTATAGATCATTTGTATCGTATCATTTACTACATAACTTTTCACCAAATTTCACAAACACTAAGAAAGTTTGTTTTTCGATTCAAAACAAGATTTTAACGCTTTGAGGAGCTCAAATAACTTGTTTTTAGATCATTTGTATCGTATTTTTACTACATAACTTTTCACCAAATTTCACAAACACTAAGAAAGATTGTTTTTCGATTCAAAACAAGATTTTAGCGCTTTGAGGAGTTCAAATAACATGTTTTTAGATCATTTGTATGGTATCTTTTACTACATAACTTTTCATCAAATTTCACAAACACTAAGAAAGTTTGTTTTTCGATTCAAAACAAGATTTTAACGCTTTGAGTAGTTCAAATTACGTGTTTTTAGATCATTTGTATTGTATCTTTTACTATATAACTTTTCACCAAATTTCACAAACACTAAGAAAAGTTTGTTTTTCTATTCAAAACAAGATTTTAACGCTTTGAGGAGCTCAAATAACTTGTTTTTAGATCATTTGTATCGTATCTTTCACTACGTAACTTTTCCCCACATTTTACAAACACTAAGAAAGTTTGTTTTTCGATTCAAAACAAGATTTTAGCGCTTTGAGGAGTTCAAATAGCATGTTTTTAGATCATTTGGATCGTATCTTTTACGACATAACTTTTCACCAAATTTCACAAACACTAAGAAAGTTTGTTTTTCGATTCAAAACAAGATTTTAACGCTTTGAGTAGTTCAAATAACGTGTGTTTAGATCATTTGTATCGTATCTTTTACTACATAACTTTTCACCAAATTTCACAACCACTAAGAAAGTTTGTTTTTCGATTCAAACCAAGATTTTAACGCTTTGATTTCTTCAAATTACGTGTTTTTAGATCATTTGTATTGTATCTTTTACTACATAACTTTTCACCAAATTTCACAAACACTAAGAAATTTTGTTTTTCGATTCAAAACAAGATTTTAATGCTTTTAGTAGTTCAAATAACGTGTTTATAGATCATTTGTATCGTATCATTTACTACATAACTTTTCACCAAATTTCACAAACACTAAGAAAGTTTGTTTTTCGATTCAAAACAAGATTTTAACGCTTTGAGGAGCTCAAATAACTTGTTTTTAGATCATTTGTATCATATCTTTTACTACGTAACTTTTCACCAAATTTCACAAACACTAAGAAAGATTGTTTTTCGATTCAAAACAAGATTTTAGTGCTTTGAGGAGTTCAAATAACATGTTTTTTGATCATTTGTATCGTATCTTTTACTACATAACTTTTCACCAAATTTCACAAACACTAAGAAAGTTTGTTTTTCGATTCAAAACAAAATTTTAACGCTTTGAGTAGTTCAAATGACGTGTTTTTAGATCATTTGTATCGTATTTTTACTACATAACTTTTCACCAAATTTTACAAACACAAAGAAAGTTTGTTTTTCGATTCAAAACAAACTTTTAACGCTTTGAGGAGTTCAAATAACGTGTTTTTAGATCATTTTTATCGTATCTTTTACTACATAACTTTTCACCAAATTTCACAAACATTAATAAAGTTTGTTTTTCGATTCAAAACAAGATTTTAACGCTTTGAGGAGTTCAAATAACGTGTTTTTAGATCATTTGTATCGTATCTTTTACTACATAACTTTTCACCAAATTTCTCAAACTCTAAGAAAGTTTGTTTTTCGAATCAAAACAAGATTTTAACGCTTTGAGGAGTTCAAATAACGTGTTTTTAGATCATTTGTATCGTATCTTTTACTACATAACATTTCACCAAATTTCACAAACACTAAGAAAGTTTGTTTTTCGATTCAAAACAAGATTTTAACGCTTTGAGGAGCTCAAATAACTTGTTTTTAGATCATTTGTATCGTATCTTTTACGACGTAAATTTTCACCAAATTTCACAAACACTAAGAAAGTTTGTTTTTCAATTCAAAACAAGATTTTAACGCTTTGAGGAGCTCAAATAACTTGTTTTTAGATCATTTGTATCATATCTTTTACTACGTAACTTTTCACCAAATTTCAGAAACACTAAGAAAGTTTGTTTTTCGATTCAAAACAAGATTTTAGCGCTTTGAGGAGTTCAAATAATATGTTTTTAGATCATTTGTATCGTATCTTTTACTACATAATTTTTCACCAAATTTCACAAACACTAAGCAAGTTTGTTTTTCGATTCAAAACAAAATTTTAACGCTTTGAGTAGTTCAAATGACGTGTTTTTCGATCATTTGTATCGTATCTTTTACTACATAACTTTTCACCAAATTTTACAAACATATAGAAAGTTTGTTTTTCGATTCAAAACAAGCTTTTAACGCTTTGAGGAGTTCAAATAACGTGTTTTTAGATCATTTTTATCGTATCTTTTACTACATAACTTTTTACCAAATTTCACAAACACTAATAAAGTTTGTTTTTCGATTCAAAACACGATTTTAACGCTTTGAGGAGTTCAAATAACGTGTTTTTAGATCATTTGTATCGTATCTTTTACTACATAACTTTTCACCAAATTTCTCAAACACTAAGAAAGTTTGTTTTTCGAATCAAAACAAGATTTTAACGCTTTGAGGAGTTCAAATAACGTGTTTTTAGATCATTTGTATCGTATCTTTTACTACACAACTTTTCACCAAATATCACAAACACTAAGAAATTTTGTTTTTCGATTCAAAACAAGATTTTAACGCTTTGAGGAGCTCAAATAACTTGTTTTTAGATCATTTGTATCGTATCTTTTACTACGTAAATTTTCACCAAATTTCACAAACACTAAGAAAGTTTGTTTTTCGATTCAAAACAAGATTTTAGCGCTTTGAGGAGTTCAAATAACATGTTTTTAGATCATTTGTTTCGTATCTTTTACTACATAACTTTTCATCAAATTTCACAAACACTAAGAAAGTTTGTTTTTCGATTCAAAACAAGATTTTAACGCTTTAAGTAGTTCAAATAACGTGTTTTTAGATCATTTGTATCGTATCTTTTACTACATAACTTTTCACCAAATTTCACAAACACTAAGAAAGTTTGTTTTTCGATTCAAAACAAGATTTTAACGCTTTGAGGAGCTCAAATAACTTGTTTTTAGATCATTTGTATCGTTTCTTTTACTACGTAACTTTAAACCAAATTTCACAAACACTAAGAAAGTTTGTTTTTCGATTCAAAACAAGATTTTAGCGCTTTGAGGAGTTCAAATAACATGTTTTTAGATCATTTGTATGGTATCTTTTACTACATAACTTTTCATCAAATTTCACAAACACTAAGAAAGTTTGTTTTTCGATTCAAAACAAGATTTTAACGCTTTGAGTAGTTCAAATTACGTGTTTTTAGATCATTTGTATTGTATCTTTTACTATATAACTTTTCACCAAATTTCACAAACACTAAGAAAAGTTTGTTTTTCTATTCAAAACAAGATTTTAACGCTTTGAGGAGCTCAAATAACTTGTTTTTAGATCATTTGTATCGTATCTTTCACTACGTAACTTTTCCCCACATTTTACAAACACTAAGAAAGTTTGTTTTTCGATTCAAAACAAGATTTTAGCGCTTTGAGGAGTTCAAATAACATGTTTTTAGATCATTTGTATCGTATCTTTTACGACATAACTTTTCACCAAATTTCACAAACACTAAGAAAGTTTGTTTTTCGATTCAAAACAAGATTTTAGCGCTTTGAGGAGTTCAAATAATATGTTTTTAGATCATTTGTATCGTATCTTTTACTACATAATTTTTCACCAAATTTCACAAACACTAAGCAAGTTTGTTTTTCGATTCAAAACAAAATTTTAACGCTTTGAGTAGTTCAAATGACGTGTTTTTAGATCATTTGTATCGTATCTTTTACTACATAACTTTTCACCAAATTTCACAAACACTAAGAAAGTTTGTTTTTTTATTCAAAACAAGATTTTAACGCTTTGAGGAGCTCAAATAACTTGTTTTTAGATCATTTGTATCGTATCTTTTACTACGTAAATTTTCACCAAATTTCACAAACACTAAGAAAGTTTGTTTTTCGATTCAAAACAAGATTTTAGCGCTTTGAGGATTTCAAATAACATGTTTTTAGATCATTTGTATCGTATCTTTTACTACATAACTTTTCATCAAATTTCACAAACACTAAGAAAGTTTGTTTTTCGATTCAAAACAAGATTTTAACGCTTTGAGTAGTTCAAATAACGTGTTTTTAGATCATTTGTATCGTATCTTTTACTACATAACTTTTCACCACATTTCACAAACACTAAGAAAGTTTGTTTTTCGATTCAAAACATGATTTTAACGCTTTGATTTCTTCAAATAATGTGTTTTTAGATCATTTGTATCGTATCTTTTACTACATAACTTTTCACCAAATTTCACAAACACTAAGAAAGTTTGTTTTTCGATTCAAAACAAGATTTTAACGCTTTGAGTAGTTCAAATAACGTGTTTATAGATCATTTGTATCGTATCTTTTACTACATAACTTTTCACCAAATTTCACAAACACTAAGAAAGTTTGTTTTTCGATTCAAAACAAGATTTTAACGCTTTGAGGAGCTCAAATAACTTGTTTTTAGATCATTTGTATCATATCTTTTACTACGTAACTTTTCACCAAATTTCAGAAACACTAAGAAAGTTTGTTTTTCGATTCAAAACAAGATTTTAGCGCTTTGAGGAGTTCAAATAATATGTTTTTAGATCATTTGTATCGTATCTTTTACTACATAATTTTTCACCAAATTTCACAAACACTAAGCAAGTTTGTTTTTCGATTCAAAACAAAATTTTAACGCTTTGAGTAGTTCAAATGACGTGTTTTTAGATCATTTGTATCGTATCTTTTACTACATAACTTTTCACCAAATTTTACAAACATATAGAAAGTTTGTTTTTCGATTCAAAACAAGCTTTTAACGCTTTGAGGAGTTCAAATAACGTGTTTTTAGATCATTTTTATCGTATCTTTTACTACATAACTTTTTACCAAATTTCACAAACACTAATAAAGTTTGTTTTTCGATTCAAAACACGATTTTAACGCTTTGAGGAGTTCAAATAACGTGTTTTTAGATCATTTGTATCGTATCTTTTACTACATAACTTTTCACCAAATTTCTCAAACACTAAGAAAGTTTGTTTTTCGATTCAAAACAAGATTTTAACGCTTTGAGGAGTTCAAATAACGTGTTTTTAGATCATTTGTATCATATCTTTTACTACATAACTTTTCACCAAATTTCACAAACACTAATAAAGTTTGTTTTTCGATTCAAAACAAGATTTTAACGCTTTGAGGAGCTCACATATCGTGTTTTTAGATCATTTGTATCGTATCTTTTACTACATTACTTTTCACCAAATTTCACAAACACTAAGAAAGTTTGTTTTCGATTCAAAACAAGATTTTGACGCTTTGAGTAGTTCAAATAACTTTTTTTTAGATCATTTGTATCGTATCTTTTACTACATAACTTTTCACCAAATTTCACAAACACTAAGAAAGTTTGTTTTTCGATTCAAAACAAGATTTTAACGCTTTGAGGAGTTCAAATAACGTGTTTTTAGATCATTTGTATCGTATCTTTTACTACATAACTTTTCACCAAATTTCACAAACACTAATAAAGTTTGTTTTTCGATTCAAAACAAGATTTTAACGCTTTGAGGAGCTCACATATCGTGTTTTTAGATCATTTGTATCGTATTTTTTACTACATAACTTTTCACCAAATTTCACAAACACTAAGAAAGTTTGTTTTCGATTCAAAACAAGATTTTAACGCTTTGAGTAGTTCAAATAACGTGTTTTTAGATCATTTGTATCGTATCTTTTACTACATAACTTTTCACCAAATTTCACAAACCCTAAGAAAGTTTGTATTTCGATTCAAAACAAGATTTTAACGCTTTGAGGAGCTCAAATAACTTGTTTTTAGATCATTTGTATCGTATCTTTTGCTACGTAACTTTTCACCAAATTTCACAAACACTAAGAAAGTTTGTTTTTCGATTCAAAACAAGATTTTAGCGCTTTGAGGAGTTAAAATAACATATTTTTAGATCATTTGTATCGTATATTTTACTACGTAACTTTTCATCAAATTTCACAAAAGATATTAAAGGCGCCGAATGGTTGCTCGCCCAGCGCTGTATGGTACCCCGCAAAAGATATTTTTGGAATTATGTTCAAAACTTGGTTATTTCGTGAATATTTTTTTGAAACATGGTCACTACAGTATAATTTTCAAAAAAAAATCATCTTAGAGGTCTAAGATTGAACGGTCCACACAGTTGAAATGTGTGACGAAAATAATAAGATAATAGTCGCCAATAGAATGAGTGAGAAGAGAGGTGATTGTGGAAAAAAAAATAAGCGGGGTATGAATTTGTTGTTTTATTTTTTTATTGAGGGAGTTGTATTGTACATTTTATTTCTTATGATACCCTTATTTTTAAAGATATATTGAGAAATAATTAATTAATTAGTATTTAAGGTAAAATTTTCAAATATATTTACCAATGAATGCTAGGCTAAATAGAAAACATGTATTGTTCATTAAAAAAAATATCAATAAAAAATAAATTTTATGATATGCTCTTATAAATACCTAAAATACATTTTTTTTAAGTGTATGATAAAATTCCTCAATAAATAATAAGCGCGAAAAAAAAATATTCAAAATGATGACAAAATTAGAGTGATAAAAACAGCCTTGTACCATATATCGGTACTTATGGATGAAGACCTAAAAGTGAGAATCTCCTTGGCCTTCATTCTCGCTAGCAATTTATGAGTTTTTCGTGGATAGAGTTTGTTGTTGTTTCGCTCGATCCGCTAATCGAAGGGTGTGGCGGGGATATCATTCAAAATATCTGGCGTCAGGCTAATGGATCGTACTCCTTGAACAATTTGTTGATTATTTTACACGAGTAACATTGTATATATATATTTTACAAAATGTATACAACAATTATTTTTTCTTGTAACGTGCGTTTTGGAGTGCGTTAAGCGGCCAAAACAGAAGAAAAAACAATCAACACATGTTGCTCTCATATTGATTTTGACGACGTGGAATCTTCTAATCGGTTTATTAATAAAAAAAAAAAAAAAAAATTTATGTTCAAAGTTAAGATTATCAATTAAATATTCTACAATTAACTAAATTGAGAGCAAATTTGTAAGATAACATAAAAAAAAATAAACTGTATGCCTCCAAAGCTTTGACAAAATATTTATTTATTAATAACATATATCTAATTAAATTTATTGGCATACAATAAATATTTTGAGAGACGATGGAATAAAATAGGGGTTGATCCTAAACGTTTAGGAGGCGGCAGGTATGAGGTAAGAGGTGGATGTCAAGGGGGACTCGTGCATAACCGCTGCATACCAAAACTCCATAATGAAACCTTGGTCCCGGTCCCAACTTCCAACCATTTTTTGTTGTTTTATCCTACCCACTCCGTCTTCTTCTTTTGCACAAATCCTAGTCAACCCAACAACAAATCATTCATTTTCATTTTTGTATTAATGCTGAATCAATCGAATACTCTTGGTAGGCCATCAATCTCATTACTCTCAATTATAAATCAATAATTAGTATACTTAAATTAACAAATGAGGGAATACAAGTTAGAAAAAAAATATATTAAATCGTAAATTGTAATAAAAGATAGTAAGTTTGAATATAAAATGTAGTAATATTTTACGTACAAAAAAATTCAATTTGTAAAATAATATTTTTTTTTTGTTGCATACATTGAATTATACTAGAATATTATTTGTTTTATTATTTTGTTGTTTTGGATTTAATAAAATAATCTATGAAAAAAAAAAATTAACCAAAGATATTCTGGCACCAAAAGAAATTTTGTATTTAGATTTTGAAAAAAATCAACTTTTACTCTTGAACTATTGTCAAAAAATTATTTTTTATGATCATCACTTAACAAATGGAGGAATTAATTAAATAAAATTCACAGTTTATGAAATTAACTGAGCAAAATTAAAATTTAGGAGATGTACTGAACATTTGACTGGTAAAAATGTATTTTTTTTTTCTTACATTCTTAAGTTAAATAAAGCTAAACAAAAATTAATTTCATTTTTATAGGAACTAAAATAGAGTATTTGAAAGTCAAAAAATTTCAAGAAAAGAGACCCACAAACTTCAACGGTAACAAAAGGAGGTAATGTTTTGTTAGGGCAATATGGACAATTAAAAAAGTTACTGTAGATAAATCCAACATGCAGGCCCCCTCTAGAAACAATATTTTTCATTAAAATGGAAATGAAATACATAAAATAGAACCCCATGACAGCAATTATTGTCCACGCCTCTTCACTTGTTTCCCCTTTACAGTTCAACCAAAAGCACCAAGCAAAGAATCCCAATCCTCCATGCACCCCCTTCACTACGCCCTCACCAATAGTTATCTTCCACGTAATTGACAGCATTACGTAGCTTGTTTTTACTGGATCGGTTCATGATAGACCAGTTTCAATGTTCGCTTACGACGAACACAAAACCCAGCTCAGAGAGACAAATCTCCTTTGCAGATCCATAAAAAATTCACTAATTCCTTATCCCTCCTTCCTTTCCGATGCTCTAGTCTTCTTCTTCTTCTTCTTCTTCTTCTCGTCTCCATACCTCGATTGCTAGGAGTACTAAGATAGAGGATTCAAAGATGTTGCAGAAGTTCGCTCTCTCATTCAAGACCAAAGCGGTGGAATTCTTCACGGAGGAAGAGGAGGAAGAGGACGACAATGGATCCATCAAAGACGTATATGAATTGGTGTCTTCTACCCATGACGAGGTCATTACTGATCAACTGGTTGTCGTGCTCAAACCTGATCCGAAACCGAGTTTAATTCCCACTGATAAAAACCCTAAACCTACAATTGACCCGGAGACGTTAATTTCGACTCTTTTTGCCACGATTTCTTCGTTTCAATCCGCGTATATTCATTTCCAGACTGCCCATTTGCCAATTCTTCCTAAAGATCTTAAATTGGCTGACGAGTCGGCCGTATCTCACCTTCGACGCCTTTCTGAATTGAAACAGTCCTTTCCTGACTCTAACCCTAATGGGAACTCGAATGCGAGTGCAAATCCTAATCTTGATCTCAATTCTTGCTTGCAAGCTCAGGTGCTCGAAAACCAGAAGTTATTACGCACGTTTGATTCCGTGATTAATCGTCTCCAGTCAGATATAGACAGAAAAGATTCGGAATCGGCTGAGCTGAGATCGAAACTTAACGAACTCGAATCTCTTAACGTGCGGTTATCAACCCGATTAGACCGAGCGTGTACACCCGTACCCGGTAAGGAAAGTATAGACACTTTGCTCTCGATTAGTGTATTCGATTCAGTTTTGAGGGATTCTTGTAGAATCACTCATAGATTTGCGAAATCCTTGGTGGATCTCATGAAGCAGAAAAGATGGGATTTGGGTTCGATTGCGAAATCCATATATCCTGATGTGAAGTACGCAAAACCTGGTCACTGTAAATACGCAATTCTTTCGCATGTTTGCTTAAAGATGCTAGACGGGTTCGATTCATTCGGTTTCGGTATCGGATCCGGGTCGGATTCCGAACCCGGTTTGTTTAGAAGGGATGATTCTCTCAGGCAATTCATCGAGCACTCTGCAATCGACCCGTTTGAATTGATTGTGTCCGATCCGGATTGCAAATTTGTGCAATTCTGCGAGGAAAAGTACAGTAAAGTGATCCAACAGGATACCGGGTCGGGTATATCGGACCCGTTTGGACCTTCGAGTTCGCTCTATGAACCTTTTGTGATAATGGCGAGTTCAATCTGGGCCCTTCATTTATTAGCTTGGGCTTATGATCCAGTTATTGGGATATTTCAGGTTGCGAATGGAATGGAGTTCTCCATTGTTTATATGGAAAATATTTTAGGGAAAAGAATTGTCGGTACCGTGAAACGGCCAAAGGTAGGTTTCACGGTGGTACCGGGTTTTAGGGTTGGCGGTACAGTTATTCAGTGTAGGGTTTACCTAGACTCTACTTCGTGAAGTAAGAAAATTTGAAATTTTATTTGTTATACTTGACATGTATAATGTAAATGGAGAGAATTACTGAATTAGGAGTCAAAATTGTAAAATTGAAATAACTTAAGAGTTTAAGGTTTTGTTTTTATAGAAAATTCACGAGGGCTTGTTTGTTTGAATTATATAGTATTTCTTTCTTGTATTTATGAAAAGGCTTAATTAGTGATTGTATCTTAGTAATTATATTCATACAATTTGGGTCTAATTGTAATTTGTGATATATATTTATTTCCTTGATTCTCTGCAACATAAATAAATGATTTTAAATAAAGCCAACCAACTTGATTTTTAAAATTTAGGATCAATCATTTCCTGTCAATGTCAAAACCTAAAAACTGTATAATATTAAAAACTTAGGCATTTATATTGGCATGATCATTTAAATATAAACCTACCTATTATTAGTTGGTACTGCTTGTGACCAACAAAATCAGTAGAAAGTTTTATGGATGAGATTAGTTAATTTTGGGTCCCTTGAATTGAATGTCAATGGAGGAAAGGTATCTTCTTATATCTCCATATGATTAAAGGTCCTTCATTGTTGGCATCATGCCTTCGTTGCATCTCATGGAAGATTGCATGAGTTATTTCTACATTTTTCTTTTAGTGAGCTTTACCCTTTTACTTTTTTGTTGTCAGAATAAATAATTTATTGTCACCATCCCAACAAATTTAACTTACCTAATACCTTGTGTATCTATAAAAGAGAGAGAGAGAGAGAGAGAGAGAGAATCAAACACAAAACAAAACCAGTCGGTACAAAGTCTAAATCTACAAACACAAAATACACAAAGGGTAAGTACAAACAAAATACAAACTCCGCTAGGCTCTGAAACTATTTTTTTTTGAATGAGTGGCGGGAGCGATACGCTCTCGAACCATTCGTTTTTTATATAAAGATGAAAAGAAAAGTTTATTTACAAAGAGTAACCTCCAGGGGGGTTTTGAGCTTAGCTTGCCATTTGCTAATTCTATTCCTAAATACATAAGTTAATATCGTGACTTATAGTCTTACATTAACAGTACAAACCCCATTTGTAAGTAAGATCTTGCGCTGTGGATAGGAGTAGATCATGCATCCTAGCCTTGCGTCGAAATATTCGTTGATTTCTTTCTCGCCATATAGTCCAAAGCATCGCTAACCATTGTGTATCCCATCTCCGTTTGGCGTCGGCACCACTTAAAAGTCGTCTTGTTTGAGTCCACAGGTCTACTATGGTAGTTGCCGACCGATATGCATTCGGGTTAATCATCAACCACAGGGTGGCAGAGAAGGGGCACTTGAGCAGTAGATGGATTACCGATTCGTTTGCTTGGGTGCAAAGGGGACACGTTGAGTTGTTGGGCCATCCTCTTTTTGATAGGTTGTCCGCCGTGAGTATCCGGTTGTTGATTGCGAGCCATCCAAAAATTTTAACCTTTGCCGGCGCATTTACCTTGAATAATGGGCCCGTCCATGGACATTCGATGCCCGGATGTGAGATGCGGTCATAGATGACTGCCGAGCTAAATGAGGGTCTGTTTTCGGTATTACTCGCTAGAAGAGCTTTAATTGAGTTATAGAGTGGGATTAATTTTTGCAGGTCTCGAATAAAAAAGGAGGTATGGTTTAGCACGATGTTGCTAAGGTCCCGAACGGCTTCTACATTATAGATATCTCTCATTGTGATGGACCATTGCGACTCCTTATCAAAGTCGATTTTGTAAAGCCAACGCATTGTAAGTGCTTGGTTTTGTTTGGCAATATCTATAATCCCTAATCCTCCATTTCTCTTTGGTAAACAAACCTTGTGCCAATTAACTAGGCAATGGCCACCCGATATGTTATTCTTACCCTTCCAAAAAAAAGCTCTGATGAGTTTGTTAATCTCCTCAATCACTCCCGAGGGCATGAGGAAGGATTGCATATGGTAATTGGAGAGGGACCCCAAAACCGATTTGACCAATGTCATTCTTCCACCTAGTGATAAGAGTTTATTTTGCCAATTATTTATTCTTTTGTTCATACTATCAATAATGGGGCGAAAGGTAAGTTTAGTAGGCTTTTTGTAAGATAAGGGTAGTCCTAGATATTTCAAGGGGAGGAATTTTTTTACACATTTCGTTAGGGTGGCTAGATGGTTGTGAAGCTCCTCAGGGATGGCTATCGGAGTAAAACAACTCTTATCCCAATTAATTTGTAACCCGGATAATTGAGAGAAAGTCGAGATAGTTTGCATAATCACCTTAATGTTATTCGGATGCGCTTCGACAAATAGGAGAGTGTCATCCGCGTATTGTAATGTTGTCGGCGCAAAAATAATTGGGGAGGTAAGCATCGGAGTCGTTTTAGCGATCATTACTTGTAGGCTCTGAAACTATTATCTTTGGTGTTAGCATCTAGTGTGAATATGAATTTTTAATGTCAATATATTATTTTTGATGTCAACATACCATATGATAGAACAATAACATTTTCAGTGTTGATAAATAATTTCAAAGTGAATACGAGAAAAATAAATAATAAACACTCAACATGTGCTTAGTCTTGACCCAAAAACCCATTCACTTTTACTTCTGGTATCAAGTACCTTGTGCCCTTCTACTGATCATCAAAGAAAACCAATGCTACTTAAAGGCGATCCGTTGTGCTCAAACGCGAGTCATGGATTGTTTTCCGTCAATAGTTTTGTCTCCTTCTTATTCTCTCAACCAACCCGGACCGGCCGCATCGGGATATGCAACTGCAGTAGTTCGAAGCGGATCAAACCCAACTCGGAGCACTAGGGCGATTCTATTTGAGAATGGTGATTCGACGAAAAGCCCGTCCATTAATTAATAGGACATTATCGAGCGATTAATGCATCATCCGAATTACTTTCCAGTGACCCGAAATCGACATTCTCGGCCATTCGAGCGATTAATGCATTATCCGAATTACTTGCAAGCGAGATGCTGTTTTCTTGTCAAGATACACGTGCCACATTGATGCCGCTCCCCGACTCGACCTGTTTATCTCGCTTATTCCGCCAAAATTTACTTTCTACTTGCTGATTTAGGGTTTTAGTATTGTTACAGAACCTCTTTTTCCTTGTGAGCAAAGATCTTTATTTATGTTTCATATTTTATTGCTAATTTTCATTTTTATTACTCCTCAAAAGTATTTTTCTTTTTCTTTTCATTTTCTATTGATTCAACATTTGTTGTATTCCAAAAGAACTTATTACGATAGAACTAATAATTAAAATTAAAATTTTCTAATGATCGAAATCTAAATACATCCTATAAGCATCCCTATTTTCGCAAAGTATTCGACTCGTATAACTGAAAATTCCTCTGATAAGAAGCTGCAAAAACGTTACTCGTAATGAAAGTTTTCATTGGTTATTGTAGAAAATAATGACACTGATAGATAAATATCAATTATCATAAATAAATATATAATGATCATTTGGTAAAAAAAAATTAAAATCGCTCTTAATTAAACTATATTATCTCTTGCAATAGCGTTATTCTAAAATAAAGGTAGAAACAAGCAATATCAATGCTTGACATTTTGATTTGGATTCTTTTTTTGCTTTCAAAACATTCATGTTATTCGTGCATACAAACTAAATCATCACACTGTTTTCATGATAAATTTGTAACAAATTGAGAGAACTCATAATATTCTAATGACATTATGTATATAAAATTTCAGAAACTAATATACAAATTCAATCTCTTTATCTTTGGAGACAGAAAGAAAAAAAAAAATCATCCCAGACGTACCACCAAATATGCTATTTTCAAGAACTAGTTTATGAAAAAATATATACTAAGCGAGTAAACTTAAGCAAGACTATAAAAGTGAAATATATGATAGAAGTGTTTACAAAGAGATATCAGAGGATTACTGAATAAGAATGAGAACTTTAGTCATTATATTTTATTAATGACCCAATGTAGACCATGCTGTTGGTTGAAGCCCCGAAATTTTATGAAGCCCCCAAAGAATTCTGAGCCCCGAAATTTACTGCATGGTCGCCGGATAGTACGTGTATCGCAACATTACTTGGTTCAAATCTCCCATCACTGCAAGGTACCAGAGAAAAATGACAAAAAGCATAGCCCGAGAATTGGAGATGTTATATGTTACACTTGATAATCAGGTTTTGTACCTAAGAAAAAATGGGCTGTCTCTTTTCTTTTTTTTTTGCTTAATAGGATAAATTATTACGGAGAGGCGATATGGGCTGAAATAATAAATTTCCAATATTCATAAATAAGAATTAATTTTTGCAAAACAAAACATTACTCGAAAAAAAAATTTATTACTGAAAACACTCCAAATTGTTTATGTTTGCATTTCATTATTGTTATTTTATAATATACATGTACAAAGATTGAACCCACTTATACTTCTGGAATAAGTCTATCATGTACCTTGTGCCTTTGTACTGATCCCAAAAGAAAACCAATGCTATTTAAGGCGATCCATTGTGCTCAAGCGCGAGTCATGGGTTTTTTCTGTCAACAGTTTGGTCTCCTTCTTATTCTCACCCAACCCGGGCCGACGCATCAGGATATGCAACTGCAGTAGTTCGAAGTGGATCAAATCCAAATCGGGCACTAGGGAAATTCTATTTGGGAATGGTGATTCAACGAAAGACCCGGCCATCTGTACTCGATGTTCCAGACTCGCTCGAAAGAATCTTCTTGCACCTTCCGAGCATATAGGGCTAGACTCCAACTTATGCCCTCTCACAGGCTTTCAACTATCAAAGAAAGGAAGGGCGGGCACTCCAATATCGGCCGAGATGGGGACTTTCCCAAGCCTGAGAATAATTAGCATTCGGTCCTCTCAAGCAGGATGAAAGTGTCCGATTAATTAATTGGACATTATCAATCGATTAAAGCATTATCCGAATTACTTTCCCGTGACCCGAAATCGACATTCTCAACCATTTATAAAGTCTCAAAAAAATTCAGATTTAAATGAATGCTTAGAAGATATCATATTAATAGATTCTTAATCCAACCCAAACATGAATCCGACATTTAAAAAATAAAAACCTCAATTCTTCCTCTTCATTCTTTCTCCAAACTGAAATTCTAATTCCATCCCTTTTTCACACGACGAGGCAAATAAATAACACAATGCCGGCGAGATGTTGTTTTCCTGTCACGATACACGTGCCACATTGATGCCGCTCCCCAACTCCTCGACCGGTTTATCTCGCTTATTCCGCCAAAATTTATTTTCTTCTTGCTGGTTTAGGGTTTTAGGATTGTTACAGAACCTCTTCTTCCTCGTGAGCAAAGATCTTTATTTATGTTTCACAAATTCACATTTCATTTCTAATTTTCATTTTTATTTCTCCTCAAAAATATTTTTATTTTTCTTTTCTTTTTCTATTGATTCAACATTTATTGTATTCCAAAAGAACTTATTACAATAGAACTAATAATTAAAATTAAAATTAAAATTTGCTAATGATCGAAATCTAAATACATCCTATAAGCATCCCTTTCCAAAGAATAATAACTCTTAACCGTCGCATCAATCTCGAAGCCAAACTTGCGGTAGAGAGAAACAGCGGCACTTCTACTCGGATCAACATGAAGGCTTATTCGATGAATTTTTCTTTTTTTACATTTTTCAATTGCGGCTTTCAACAATGCTTCTCCATGTCCCTGCCTTCTATACCCGTCCTTCACTGCAATACCAAAATTTTAAAAAATATTATAAATTTTAATTAAATAAAAAAAGAAAAGAAAATGGGACTAACCTGCGAGTTTGGTGATGGAAGAAGAAAGAGAAGTAATGCAAGAATACATTACGTAACCAATTATCTCATTCTCTATATTAGCATAAAGTAGACCGCTATTTTTCTTCTTGAGCTCTTCGTGAAATGATTTTGCAAGAGACTCGTGTTTGGGGAAATTCTTTTTTTCTATCCTTACTATCTCTTCGATTACTCTCTCCGACTCTTTTTTCGATGCGTCGAGCTCGATTATTGCTACCGCCATTACCAATTCACGATCATGAATGGGAAGCAATTTGTCGATTATAGATCTATTGGTTTCATCTAATCTTCTAACTGAAACATAAATGTCATCAGCAATTTAGTTATAAGATTAGTAAAGAATGGCTTCTAGAGTGATATTTATAATCTCAAGGGGTTTTAGGTTAAACCTAAACCCTCTATTGTTTGTAATTAAGACTTAATTTAATTCATGGTACCGAGTGGTACGGTAAATTGAAGCTAATTATTATTCAATTGGAGGATAATTCAATCTTCGATGACCAATCAATGATTAATTACGACTTAATTCGATCTCAAAATATTTCATTTGCTCTGTAGATACCTAATACCTAATTAAAACACGTAAATAACTAGAAAACGAAATAAACGCGCTGGCATGAGAGCGAGAGAGCGAGAGAGAGAGAGAGAGACGATACCAGTCGAGCGAGCGAGAGAGAGAGAGACAGAGAGAGCGAGCGCGCGCGAGAGAGAGAGACGATACCAGTAGACTAGAGGAGGGGGGTGTAAATTTCCTGATTTTACATGGTTGAACCAAATAAAGTGTGGCTCGGCCAGGTAATGAAAACTATATTAAATAGACATGGTTCACTGTAAATATATTAGAATCTTCCAATATTTATATCATTAATATAATGATGGTCTTCATATGCAAAGTACAGCTCATTCATTTAACGAAAACCAGGTGTAGTCAAAATAATCACCGAGCTAGGTCTCGCTCAATGCCTTTTCTCTCGAGTTGTCTCTGTGACGACGGCACGATTCGAGTCCGAGTGAGCAGACGCCATGGCGAGAGTACTGTTGAGAGAAGCGAATCACCACCGCGCCAGCCTTCTACGCGTTCTATCTTCAGCTCCAGCATCCAGCTCCGTCTTCAATCGCCATTTTCAAACAGGTTTCTCTATTTTTCATGATCAATCATCATTACTTTATTTCATTTGATATGATTTCAGTAGGATTTGCAGTAATTGAACAAATTAGAGACCTTAAACTCTGTTAATCTCGTCAATTAGGCAATGGAAACAACAACTCTGCCGAGAGCGGCGAGGAATTCGAAAGGCGATTATTCGGCAATACGAACCAAGGAGGCAACGAAGACCCGTTCTTCAGGAAATTGGATAGATTCGACAGAGCTCGTGACAGATCAAATTCACTCTTCGAGGGTTTGGGTTCCAGAGATCAGGGAAACTCCTCCTCCTCCTTCATCGACGGTTCTGGTCCAAGCTTCGATTCTTTGCAAGACGGAATGGACGACGAACTTGAAAAAGCCGCCCAGTTTTTCGAGTACACGGACGAAGTGTACGACGAGGATTACTCATTCAGACACGACGTGAATTATTTCGACGGCGCCACTTACGAACCCAAAGTAATTAATTAAATTAATTAATCATTAAATATATCCAAGAAGTATAGTTAAATAATTAATATTTCAGGATCTGGATCTTACGAAACCTGGAGTTCAACGCGACCGCCCTCGACTCACCTTCGAAACCTCCACTGCCGAGGTGTTAAAGAAAGCTGATTTCAGAGTAATATTCTCTCTCTACTCTCTCTTTCTCTCTCATGAATTACTCGAAATATTTCTAATATTTGAAATGTATAATTTGGTACAGAATGTGAGATTTCTGGCGAATTTCATCACGGAAGCGGGAATAATAATAAAGAGAAGCCATGTAAGTAATTAATTAATTAATAATTATTATTTGAATGATAATTAATTTTGTGGAAGAGTAGACGAAGATAAGTGCGAAGGCGCAGAGGAAGGTGGCGAGGGAGATAAAGACGGCACGGGCGTTCGGGCTGATGCCGTTCACGACGATGGGGACGAAGCAATTCGTGTTCGGGAGGAGCATGAAGGACGACGAGGAGGAGTTTTATGATTACGACGAACCTGATGCTGACGGTGATGGTGATGACGTTCGTGATGTCACCGAACCTATTACTCAGCCTAATGTTTGATTAGTTTGGATCGAATGAACGAAATTTTGTTTTTGTTGAGTAATAATAATATGGTATTTTGCTTTGTTTTGTTATTTTTTATTATATAGGTTTTGGTGAAATGAACCTTCATTTTAGTTTAGAATTTTCTTTTTCTATCAATATATGAATTGGGCCATTTTATCTACTGCCAATAGGCCCACAGAAGATATCAAATGCTTAGTAAGTTCTGTTTTGGGGGTAAATTTTACATTCAAATTTTACAAGTTAAGGTGGCACAGAAACCAATAGTCTAAAATGTGAACAGGCCTAAAATAAGAGGAGTTTTTTTTTTATAAAATGGAAATTGTGTTTTTCAAAATAAATGTTTCGAGTTATCTATTTAGGTTTTGAGAAAAACGTATTTCATAACTTTCCGCTTGAAAAAAATTACTACTGGTAGAGAAAATTATATAGCATCGGCCAAGATCTAATCAAGAAAGTAATAGATTAAATCTGAAAAACATTAAAATCAACAAAACATTGGATTAAATTTGAAAAATCTTTAAAAAAAATAGATCAAGCATATCTGGGGTTTGAATCTGCATTCAAAAACATTAATGCTGAAAATTGATATGAATCAAAATTGAAGTAAGCATTAAGAAACATTGGTACATTATACATCGTTGCTGGTGGAATGCACATTGTCGTTAGTGCATATCAGAAATTTGAATAATTAGGAGGCCCACAACATGGATAAAATCAACTTCTTAGAAGAATGTGTTCGATTAGAGATTATCGAATAATTGGTTTGGTATCGATAGAGTTTTGTTAGTAAGAAAGGAGCAAAGAAATATGGAGCGTGGAAAGAAAGGGGGCGAAGTGACATCAGGTTTTCGGAGCATAGAATTAGTTTTGTCGATTTTCAAATTCGTAAATAAAAAAGGAGAATGCTTAAAGATAACATTTTCGATTCCTTCAAAACTCGTTATAAAGTGAGCTGATTTTTTTTACCCCTATTATGGTTAAATATAACATTTTTCATCCATTAAATTTTTGTTCGTACCAAAATATTCTCGTATATTTTTTTATTTTGTGTTCAAACCAAAATAACAAATAAAATATATTTTACATGCAGTATAAATAAATAAGAACTAAAACATAAATATAATCATAAAACATAATAATAAAAATAATATTTTATGTAAAATAAATTTATAATTTACATACAAATAATAGAAAAAATATTTCTTTGTATATAATATCATAAAATCAAATCAAATGCATTGCGAAAAAATAATCATAAAAATATAGTTAAAATAATATCTTAAAATATTATGTTAAAAAATATCTAATCATTTCTCGACTGATAACATATACATAAATATGAAAATTAATAGATGGGGTGTATTTTAGTGGAAAACATTATTGTTGGATGGAAAAGGTAAAGCTTAACATCCAAAGGGGGGGTTAAAAAATAATTCAAGTTCAAACCACTTTATAAATCTTTTGAAGGAATTTTTTAAAATAGAGAAATTTTGATAATTTTCAGAAAAAATATGGTTTTTTGAAGAATTCCCAATAAATAAGGTAATAGGGTGAAAATGAATGCCAATAACTCATTCCAAAATAGAACTTAATAACCCTATGTTTGTAAATCAAATATATAAACCCTTCGTTGTTCAAGTTCAAGTATGATATCAGCAATTCAGTGATTTATTTCTAAAATAAACAACGGTTGAAAGGAAACCACAAAGCTGGTGATTTTTTAGGATGATTATAACTAAACACAATTAGAGTGAAGCTACACAATAACGATCTTTTCGAAATTTGGATCGTTCTTAATTTTTACAATTTTCTCGACTATATGTTCCTGAAATTTCTGGTTTTATCTGAAGGAGGGAATGAAGTATTATTTTATATTATTTGTTGCAAATATAATTTAAATCATGGATCTTATGTTAATATGTTATCTTTTTCTTTTTTGCTAACTTACAGATAATACTTTCACATTTGCTCTCGTCCGATTTTCGAGATTCTTTTTAATCATCAGTGTTAAGTAATTGTCAAATTGAACTTTCTGAAAACCTGAAAAATATTTCTCTTTATCTTTTTTACTTCAAGAAACTTGGCGAAAACGACTTAATTGAACACATAATTTGAGAAAATATGCTATCACTAGACCCATTATCTCCCTTTACTAGACAAGGGTTTAGGGTTTAACATACATAAAATCATTGAACAAAGGAGAAAATGAAAATAACAAAACAAAAAAGATAAACATAAAAACAAAACAAAAAAGAGGATCGATAGAACCCTAGCTAGAACCGTACAATTGATTAATGACTACTCTTCTAACTTAGCAAAGAAGAGATGAAACCCTAGCCAGCTAATGAAATTTGGTTATTAAACATTGGATATTATAATCATAATAGTAGCTAGAATAGAAAAATAAGACCAATCTAATACGGAGAAACTCCCATATTTGCTGCCATTGGTGCACAGAATCCCTCTTTGAGAAGACTAGTTGCATCTTCTTTTCTCCCCTGACAAAACAACAAAAAAATGGGTAATCAATCAATTAGTATTTCTTCTAAAGATTAACTAGGGCCCATAAATATATGATGTCTTTCAAAATTACAAATTTAGGAGGGGATCATATCATATAAAATATTAATATTTTATTAAATTTCTTGGGACTGTTATATATAACTATAATATTTTATTAGATTAGTCAAAACAAAATTAGCAACCATATAAGCTCTTTTTCCCTAAAAAACAGTCATGTCAAATTTTTGACAAGTCAAAACACAATTCTGTAGCCTGCCAATATAAATAAGAATTAGCTGATCATAGAGTAAGCTAATATTAGTATAGGATAATAGTTTTACATCTAAGTTAATAGGTTTTCAGCTAGGTTTTATTATTTATGAGTTTAACATTTATGAATGGCTCTATATACCTGTGTTGGAGCTGTAGTTTTCTTTAGGTTCTGATCAGGCATGAGGCCGAAATGAATATGCGGAAAGTGGGCCCACTGCATCAGAGAAGCAAAGTGATTAGATTAGAGAAACGAGGGTTGAAATGAAACCCTAGAAAGAGAGAATGTGAAACCCTAGGAGCGAGAAAGAGAGAGAAAGAGAGAGAAAGGGAAAGAGAGGACTGACATTCTTGGCAGCAGCGCTGAAAGCCTCCCTGTGTGTAATGTCGGGATTTCCAGCTTTTATCCTCTGGATTTCTTCCCTACAAATTCCATTCCATCCAAATCATAACTTAGATTCAAATTTCAAACAAAGTATAATCAAAATATATATGCAATTTGTATATATACTTCATTGATATTTTTTGTAGCTTGTATCTATATATACTTACTTGATGAATCGGTTATATGCTGATGGCACTCTTTGCCGTTTCTCTGGTGCTGAAATTACAACAAAATGGCTCAGCTTTCTTTAAAGGGAAGAGAAAGAGAGAGGGAGAGAGAGAGAAGAAGAAGAAGAAGAAGAAGAAGAAGAAGAAGAAGAAGAAGAAGAAGAAGAAGAAGAAGAACAAGAACAAGAACAAGAGAAGAGTGAAATACGTCTGACAGGTGGGGCCTGAGGAAGCTCCTCCTCTTGCATTGTTCTTTTGACTGGTCCATTGTTGAAGCTAGTGCTTATAGTGTTACTGTTACTACTGCAGCTTAGACTTGTTATGCTTGACTGTTGATCCACCATTGAACTTCCATTCTCACACGATATTTCGTCCTACAAATTAATCCAAAATAGTAATTATTATATTTTCTGATATCAAAAAACTCTTTAATAAACCAACTAACTAAGTTAAGATATAAACTCTCTGTACCGAAGAAAGAAAGAGACAAAAGGGTACATACCGAAAGACAGTGATTTGAAGGAGAAAGGAGAGAATATTGTCCAAAATGAAGCTGACTAGAAGCTGTATTAAACAGTAGAGCTCTCATATTCACCGAAAGTAAATTGGTACAATGACCACACCTCACTGTAACGGTCTGTAACAAACTCGTATACGGTACACTCACCTACAAAAATAACCCTAAATTAATTACAAGGCCCAATTTGAAGAAGAAGAAGAAAGAGCGAGAGAGAGAATTTGTAGTTACGGCGAGGACTGTATCGCATAAGTTGCAGTGGACGTAACAAAGCTGCTCGGAGGAGAGGAGGTGGTGCTCCAATGGAAAGACGGCGTTCGACATGATCGATTTGTTTTTCTTGGATTTGATTTGATTGATATACTAAGATTGATTCTTAATTTATTGTTGTTTGATTTGATAGAGAGAATAGAATATATAAGCCTAGAGAATAGAGAAACTGATTGATGGGGTGATTTGATGGCAATGGAACCTCGGATCTGTCGTTCTTTTCCTGATTTGAAATATTTGGTGGAGATTTTGAAGAAAGAGAGAGAGAGAGAGAGAGAGAGAGAGAGAGAGAATGAGGTGGGAGAGAGAAGGCATGCAAATTGGGGAAGATATAATGGAAGTAAGATGTGAGAAGTGCTTTCTTTCTCTTGCTTCTCTCTCTACCTCTGGCTTTGTGGAGAATAGACAACAACTGACACAGCAATGCCAGAGATATTATAGATTTATTGGAAGATAGTTCTTTCTTAATTATTCTTATAATAATAAGGAAAATAATATATTTTTGTTTATACCATTCTTGGCTAAGATCAAGAACAATTTATATATAGTTTATTTTAGTACTGTATATTATTATACACTTGTTTATTTAGAAAATAGTAAAATACTATTTTTGAGTAAAAATATGGCATAATGATTAAGTTTCATTATTGCGTGTTACTGTAGGTCACAATTTGACTTGATGAAACTGTTTTGATATATCCGTATGATAAAATTGATGTTTGTCACAAGATATTTCCTACTTATTGTTTGTTTAAAGATACATTATGCCAAGTGTCTATAGGAATTCAATAAAAGAAGAAGACTATTAGTAACCCAAACATTTATTTTTCAACACACCACTAACTATAATTTTTGGATCGCACTATCGCAACAGCAGATATGACTTAATTAAAAATAATTTGAAATATTTCCTAACAAATGACCGTTATACCTTATTTATGATGGTTGTTATTTATTATATTCATTTATTAATATTAGTATCTTCCATCAATCAAGCAAAAAAAAAATTCTTAATATTACGAAGAATCAAATATAAATAAGTCAAATTATTCATACTTTTATTTTCGTATTGATGTCAATGATGTTAGATCTTCGAAAAATGACTATTTAGTCCTCGAGTTTGTAAAAAGTGTCGTCATATTATTATTATTATTATTATTATTATTATTATTATTATTATTATTATTATTATTATTATTTCATGACGAGACATGCTATTTTGATATTTCTCAAATATAATATACATTTATGGAAGATGATAAACTAATTGAAAATGTAATAAATATCAAACATTACTCATAGGGCATAATGGTCATTTGTTAAAAAAAACGAATCTGCTATTTATTAAATCATGTTAGCTCTTGCAATAGCGCCACCCTATATAATATTATAAGATATACATCATATGTTAATAGTATTTTTACAAATTAAATTTTCAAAACCCGCCAAATATATTCGCTTGAATTTCTATTTATTTTGACATCCTAGATTACATTTTCTCTAATTTCAATTTGTGAAAATATTATGTAAGAGAATACAATGCAAAAGAATGCATATTACATGATTGAATTATTGTTATTATTATTTTTATTATTTTAAAACAATAGTTGTAAACATCCTATATAATAATGTTATAACTATGTTTTTGTTCAAAGAACTTTAATATTTAAATTTCAAAATAAATAAATTATAGAAATGAGAAAGAATAGTACATACTTATAGAACATAATAATTTATTTATCTTATAAAAATATATCAAGTACTATTGCTATTTTTTAAGTTATAAATTTAAAAATACCATTTGATTAGGTCAAGCCCAGCCCAATGTTTTGAAAGATCCAAAACATATTTCATAAAATTACTCTAAATTTGTTGTAATGGACTGTGATTTTTTCTATACTATGTAATTTGTTAAAATAGACCGCGAATTTACCAACCCCCTTATTTTGGACCCATCTTTATGCAATTTTCTCATGCCACCTCATCACAACTCATGCCACATCATCACAATTATTTCAACCATTAGATTATGATATGTGGCAATATATGAACCATAGATTAATTTTTTATTTTGTGTGATTATGTTTTATTTGTAGATATTTATGTGTCCCTTATTTTACACATACTTTTAAACAATTTTAGAAAGCCACGTCACCTTACAGTGATGACGTGTCAAAATATTATTTGTTAGGTTCATGTTGAACCAATTGTATTTGATTTTGAATTTTTTTCACAATATGTTACATGATCAATTGTGAATACAAATAGAATGTGAAGAGTTTAAATATCTAACATTAATAAATTAATATATAATATCATAAATACATCAAATATTGTTAGTATTTTCATAATATAATTTAAAAAAATTAAGAAATATATTCGCTTGAATTTTATCTTTATTTTGAGATCCATATTATCATATATTTAATATTTTTCTCTAACTTAAAATTATGAAAACAATTATGTAAAAAAAGATATAAAAATAAATATAATTACATTAATGACTTGTAAGCCTAATAATTATTATTTTTAAAACTAGAATTGATAAAAATTGCACATACTACTAAGTATGTTATTATCATATATTCAATACTTTTCTCTAACATAAAATTATGAAAACAATTATGTAAAAAAAAAATATAAAAAAATATATAATTACATTAATGACTTATTATTATTTTTTTTAAACATATAATTGAAAAAAATTGCACATCCTAATTATTATTATTATTTTTAAAACAATTATGTTATATTTGTATTTTTACTTAAAACAATTTCATGTTAATCTCTAAAAAAAATAATGAAATATATTTATTTACTAAACACAAATAATTTCTTTAACTTATATAATATTTTTCAATAATAAACATGAAATATAAAAATTATCAGACACAAATAATTTTTTTAAACTTTTACAATGTTATTATTCTTAATTTTAGATATGAAAATTTAGAATATCATATGGTTTTGATTTTTGTTTATGTCAACGCATGTTGTTTTATTATTTTATAGTGAAATTTATTCTTTTTTGTATATGTTGTATTAAAATACTAAATAAATATTTCGCAATGTGTCAAATTCAAAAATAATATAATAATTTTGTTATAATCAAACTTCCTTAATCAATATGATATTTATTTTTATAAAGTCTTATATTTGATCCCGAAAAATCATAACTATATATTATGTGTATGGTAAATCAAATGAAACAAAACCGCCGCGGAGCACGGGTAATCTCCTAGTCTTATGTAATTTTGTAGAACAGAATCCCGACTTGACGTCCGGGCTTCAAATTTTGTATGTATGGGCCGACCATGCATTTGATGTTAAATAATATTTAGTTGTGTTTTTGCTTTATTAAATTTTGTAAGTATTTTTGTAAGTATTTTCACTGTAAAATGTGACATTATGTATAATTTGTGAGTTCTAACAGTATGACGAGATTAATGTAATATGAAATATTTTTTGTTAAGAAAAAAGTTCATTATAAAAATACAAATTAACTTATCAATTTATGGATGGGCACGAAAAGTGATAACTACCATAGTTACTAAATTGAGTCTGAGACGACAAGTATTACCGACTCGGGCTATATAAAACATATATATTGTATTTTATGGTTATCACTTTAAAATATTATGTAATTTTGAAGTAATGTATTGTTTCAACTAAATAATACAAAATTGAAGAAAATTAAATCAACAAAACCCCTTTCTAACTATCAATTATTTCTATCAATTTGAGATTGTCATATCTCATTGAGATTTACTTTTTTATGCTATGAGTTTTCGTGAAAATTGTAAGAAAATAAGTATGTATAAATTGTCAACAGAATTATAACCTCCACATGACATATAAGCTAGCAATATCGAAATTAGATTCTGAGAAATTAGATTCATGAAGTGCAACTAATGTGCCAGAAGCACTATTATATTCTGAGAAAATTGTTCTTAATTACTTATATTCTCTTTATGAAG
This sequence comes from Luzula sylvatica, assembly GCA_946800325.1. NCBI lineage: Eukaryota > Viridiplantae > Streptophyta > Magnoliopsida > Poales > Juncaceae > Luzula > Luzula sylvatica. Next base: position 23,945,966 of record OX326956.1, read on the forward strand.
TGCAATAATATTTTTATATGATTTGATTCGTAAAGTTGCATGTTTGACTGTGTCGAATTTAAATTAAATGGTGATATGAAGATTCTCTACAAAACAACAATAACTAACAGCTAGTCTACCAGCAAAAAATCTAAAAGATTACAAAAAGAAGATCCTATACAAATTTGAAAGCGAATACATCTCATGATCTATACAGTTTACTTTTGAAGAAAATGATACTTTCTTGAAAGTCTTGAATAAGAAAGGATGTTTTGTCAAAAAAATTCAGGAGTTTGAAAATCATATAACATGGTTAATTTTAATTAATTTTTTTTTTTTAGAAAAAAAACTCAGGGCCACTCTATTTATTTATGTTTCGGTACAACACAGGAAGTTTAATTTTAGAGATAGATACTGCAGCACATGGTAACCAGATATATAGACAAGTGGTAATTAATTAAGCTATAAAGTAGTGTATTAAGTTAGGTACATGAGCAGTAGAGCTAAATTCAGCTTTTTGAAGAAAAATGAAGGCATGCATGCATGCAATACAATTTCTCTATGGTAAGTGGTAACTTGCATTTATAACAATCCAATAAGTTAAACATCTATTATACATGTTTCTACAATTGGAGACTAAGTGACAATTCCCCTAATCTTGCCTCTTCTTGGCTTGAATGATGTATTTGCGTCTTAATTTGAAAGAGATCAAAACAAAATTGAATTTATTATTATTTTAATATTTTGGTGAGGATTGACAGCATATTAGTAGCCACACAAAGCAGAGAAAGAAGCTGATGTGTCATGCATGTCTGGCATTATATAAGTAGGGTTCTGTTTATCATAGGGTGCAAGTACCCACTATCATCAGGATTGAAGGGTGCTTGTACGGGATCGGACGGTGATAACGACCCCTCCTTTCTACATGTGCTCCGAATTGAGTTTTAGAGAGAGAAACATCTAGATAGGGACTATGCATGGGCTCCCCTCACACTTTGTCCTCTTGCATTAGGGTTTAGAACTTAGGGACCCTCAATGCAGTAAAACAGAATTCCATTTTTATCAGGGTTTTTGAGTCTCATCGTAACATTGATCACTAGATCCTTTTCAAATTTTTAAATATAGATTATGTTATTATTTGAACGAATATGAATAGGATATGATTTGGTTTGAAGTGTAAACAAGAGTCAAGGAGGAGACTATGTATGCATGTTCATTTCCACCTAGTTCACATGTAGATGCTACTGCATGCAAAGGGCCAAAACTAAACCAAGCACCCGTTTTTTAGAAAAAGGAATTTATGGCAGAGAGAGAGAGAAAAAAAAGATGGAGAGGAGGAGAGAGAGAGAGAGAAATAAAAAGACGAGAGAAAAATAAAAGCTAAATACTTTTGATGATTTGACATGTCTACTCAGAAGCAGAAGGGCAGAAGCAGGTGCTGCAGGAGGCAGTGATGAATGATCCTCTTTCTCTCTCTATCCACACTCCATTCTCTCTCCATTCTTGACCTCAATGGAGATATCAGAAAAGGAAAAAGGGAAGTATGGAATAATGCAATGAACGGAGAGGATGGGAGTAAAAATTATTGACAATCTTTCTCTCTTCCCTTCGTTACCTTCGTTATCAACTTTATTTTTTGGTTATTTTTTCAGTTTTGAATGCTTTTTTATTTTAATGTGTAGAAGAAAAAAAAATGGTGGACCTTGAATTTTAGTTTAGTAGAATAAATAATTTGTCGTGACCTGACACCAATCACTTGTCCATGAGTGCCAAGCCATACATACAAGTTGCCTCCATTGGTCCACCTTGTAACATTTTCAATTTCAATTACCCAAAACTACCCATCATCATGTTCCAATAAATAATTATATATTTCAAAAAAAAAATTTGATAATAAATAGAAATTTTTTTTATATCTTTTGTTCATTAATGTAAATGAAGATCGAACTCACATAATTTTTCATAACATATATTTTTTCAGTTTTAAACTTAACCAACTATGTTACGGACTTATTGACTATATATTATAAATTTATAACAAATATTTGATTTTCTTAATTACCATAACTTATTCAAATAAGTTGACTACTAACTTTCAAATACTCCCTTTTAGTAGAATTAAATATAATAATAAAAAAAAACAATGAATATTTGGTATGGAAAATACTAACCCCATACACTATGGGGATCCAAATAAGAATCTAAATCTTTTTGGATTAATAATAAATATGTGAAAAGTTAAGGGTTTTTTGGAAAATATTGATAAAAGTAAAGCTTCCTATTTTACCCCCACTTTTTTTTTTTTGCTCCATTTACACTAAAGCCTGCAGAGTAAAGAAAATGGTGCGCCAAAACCAACCAAACAGGAAATTTAAAATCGATAGGCCTTGAACAAGAAAAAGAAGAGGGAGTTAGGTATTTTTCTAGCTTTCAGCTATACTCATTTACGATACTCATTTAATAACCTCATTTAGAGCATGTTACTGTACATAAAAAGTTGAATGATTGTTGATATGATAGCTATAACCCTCAATTAGCTACACACATCAAAAGTCAATGCTTTCTTTACCTTCAAAAAAATAAAATTGAGAAAAAAGTTAGCCCCTTACTAATATCGTTATAGGAATCAAGCCCAATAATAATGAAGGGGGCTTTTGTATTAAATTCATTATGTAGGGTTTATGACTCGGAACCTGTGTTGCACGAATACGACGGTCACCGTATCGGATATGACAATACAACAATTTAACATACGATTTAGGATACGATACATGCACGACGATGTCGATACGGGTAAATTTGGTTTTTTGAAATATCCGCGCAACATAGCTTGGAACACTATCTCGTAAAAACAAAGGCAACAAACAAACAAACCACAAATGACATGCTCACATTCTTAAGTTCATAGTGGAAATACAATCTCAAATTCAACATTACAAAATATCAAGAAAAAAAAACAAGAAATAGGAAAGAAAAGAATGCCTCCCCTTCTTCAAGTGTTTCTGCATCTCTGCGATTATTTGGGGATTTTTGTAGAGATCACGGGATATTCGCATTAGCAGAAGGAGGACAGCGGAGAGATGATCACAAGATATTCGCCCTCGACCCCCGTTGTGCGCCCCTCGCATCAATAGCATGACCATTTCAATGGACCAGACACGATGTAGAATATTTTTTCCGACTCAAGCCGAACCTTGTCCAACATGTGATGCTAAGTACCGTCTCGCTAGTTGGTTGGTCACACACTGCTGGACATTTTTGGAGTGTATGTACAGCGGCGTGACCTTCAACATATCAAAATCGATAGTTCCGGTTGTTTTTTCTATGGAGGTGAGAAGGGCCCTGACTCCGTCCCTTATGGTCTAGGCCAATCCTGCTATAGACAAAAGGAAATAACATGAATATTGACCTATCGAGTTCTGCTTCTCTTGCAAAATCAAAAGTTATTTTCCTTAATATGTTAAAATCAACATTCTCGACAGTTAATATTCCAAAACAGAGGCCGGAAGGGACCTTGGTCTTTCCAAAATTTTCACAAAATAATATCAATATAACAGTTTCCATGTTACCAACTCCAAAAAAAATTGTAATGTATATATCTAATGTTCCAGTATATATATATTTTTTAAAAGGGTTAGCAAATTGCTAAGTCTTGTGATATATTGTATAAATATATAAAGATAGAGAGGGATTACACACTTGATGGAGGTGTCTGAGGTAAAGCCCTCATTTCACCAATTATACCAGCTAAAATGTATGGCCTATCTCCTATAAACTACTGTGGCGGCCGTTCCGTTAGTGAATTTGGTCCACACCGCGTTCTCTTGCAAGACTAAGGTGGCCAGAAAGCTAGGAGATTGTTTTTTGTTATGAAATATGCGCCGATTCCGTTCTTTCGACATGTTCCAATTGGCCGCCATCCAAAGCGAGTTCCACGCACGTCTGTCTTTCTTTGGTGTCAATATGCGTTGCGACTCCCAACTGTCAAAGGGGTGATCCCCTTGTAGATAGGACCCTACAAGCCCGTTAGTTCGTCGAATTATTCTCCAACGGCTTTAGTGTAGGACCCTACAAGCCCGTTAGAGGTGATCTCTCGACTCGCCCATTCTATTGCAAGAGAGCATGTAGGGGAGTTTGGCCAACCTTTCTTTATTAAGATATTTGATGTGTTAAGTTTGTTATGAGATGCCATCCACTGAAAGAACTCACTTTCAAGGGTGCTCTGGTTCTCCAAATTTGTTTCGGCCAGCTCTGTACTTTATATCTAATGTTCCGATATATTTTATCAGTATAATAATGTAAAACTCCTCCCCACCTTTGAATTCTCAATATCAACAATTATCAATAACATTAAGTATCGAAAGCACTCCTCAAAGTACTCTTCTTTGTGTGTTTACAACTCTCTAATACTCATTTCAATTAATCCATGTAACCACAATCTTTCATTTATATATTAAATCATCTGGTTTGTACTTGCCAACCATTCAACAGAAAAAAACAAAAAAAGAGAAAAAAAAGACTTCACAAACTAAATGTACATTATCTCAAGTTCACAGTACCAATAAAATCTTAAATTCAACATTACAAAATATCAAGAAATAGGAAAGAAAAGAATGTCCATAGTTTAAACAAAGTACCAACAACATTTATTTAATATTATCTAATCTTTGCGGTAATACGCATAATCTTGTTCATCATACGCCTCCCCTTCTTCAGGTGCTTCTTCGGGTCCACGAATATTATTATGACTCGTCAGAACCATCTCATCTTCATTATTATTTTTATCATCAATATTTTTAATATTATTAGTATACTTCTGATCATAGTCATAATTATAGTTCTCGTATCCGTGACGATGATCTGGCATAATCGTATCTTGTTCATCCACTCGGTCTCTTTCACGGTCTCGGCCCCTACTATCCCTGTGCCTATCCCTATAATAATAAAATAATAATTTCAATAATTAATATTTAATTTGTGAATATAATCATAATGAAAATAAGTGCTGACCTGTCACGATCCCTAGACTCGCGACCACGATCACGATGATCCTTACTATCTCTATCACGACCCCTTTCCCTCTCCTTCTCACGATCTCTTTCTCTCTCTCCTCTCTCTCCTCTATCCCTATCACGTCCTCTTTCTCTCTCCCTATCGCGATCCTTATCCCTCGTCCTGTCTCTCTCGCGGTGGTGCTTCTCTTTATCATCTCTTTCGCGCGTCCTCTCTCTCTCATGAGACCTCTCTCTCGATTTCGCCCTATCTCTCTCTTTCTCCCTCTCCCTTTCCCTTTCCTTCTCCCTCTCTCTTTCCTTTTCTCTTTCTCTCTCCTTCTCTCGTTCGCGTGACTTCTCTCTTTCTCTCTCCTTAGGTTCCTCGGATCTCGGTCTCGACGCAGATGCCGAAGCCGGTTGCTCCCTACCAAACAAAGAAACACAAATAATTAATATCCTCACAAAATTAAATAAATAAATAAGTTTATTACTTGGGGACGACTTCTTCGACGGCCATACGACTGGACCCGAGACCGCCACCTAAGCGTCTCGGACGCCAATTCGGAACGGTTCTGCCGCGCTCCACGTCAACAAGGAGTCTCCTGTTATCTACCTTCCTCCCATCTGCTTGCTTGTACGCATCTATTAAATTTATGAAATTAATTAAAATTTATTTCTTTTAATCATAAATTAAATAAATATAGAAAATAATCAAGTAACTAAATTACTTTTCATGTCACGAGTATGAGTGTATTCGATGAAGGCGTATCCTCTAGGCTTGTTCGTTTCCTTGTCAGTAACCATACGTACCTAAAACATAACAAACAAATTTAAATTTACAAATATAATATATGCATATCGAATAGTACTCTCTCTCTCTCAACTCGAGTCTCGAGTAAGCCATAAACCCTAAACCCTTAATCTAGGAGGCACGACAGACAGGCGAGAAAAGCCTAACTAGCCGCGCTAACCTTTGAATTAAATGCGAAGAGCTGGCGAATCAAAAACTCGAACGAATTATCTCGTAGATTTGGCATGATGGCTTTGACATAAGAGAACCCAAAACCCTTACCATGGGTTTTTTTTTATTTTTATTTAAACCCCTTACCAGGGATATTATTATTAAATTAAATTATTATTTAACCCATAATGAAGATTTAACTACCTGAACTACCTGAAATTTTGTCTAACGGCTTTGCCCAAGAGTATGTCGGTGATTTTATTTTTTCATGGAAGCCCTTTTACGAGGGATATTATTATGAAATGAAATAATGATTTTACCAGTATATCTCTGATGGACGAAAATACGACCCAAAATATTTCTTTAGAAAAAGGCGATATAGTTTAAGTACCTCAACTACCTGATAGAGCAATGCCACTGAGAGGATTCATACAAATTTAAAAGAACCTTCTAGAAGGTTCCCTTCCACAAAAATAAAAAAGTTTGTTTTAAAAGATCTTATAGTTTTATATAGAAATTATATTTTTACTTTTTACTAGTAATAAAATTGTATTTATTTATTTATTAATTAAATTAGTTTGAATAAAAGGTACTACCAAGTATATAATATTACCAAAATAAGAAAAGTTCACCTTCAACGAGATAAAATCTCGTATACTTACCCTTTTAATTGGTCCGTACACTTCGAACTCCCTTTTCAGCTTATGTTCTGGTGTCTCGTAGCTCTACATGATTATTAACAAACCATATCAATAAATAATTATTAAAATAATAATTGAAGATAATGTGATAATTAAAAAAAAAATAAAAGCTTACAATTTTTGCGACAAAAAGGGTTTTGTACGGATCTCCCGTTACGTTTGGATCGTTGTTCGGGTCGTCTACACCGAAAAATAGATATGTTAGTGAATGAAGTTTTTATATATATAGTAATATTTAATTATTTATTTATATACATATAATAATATAATAAAAATAGAAATTAATGACTTACATTTCTCAAGCTCCTCTGCAGCCTTAGCTGCACCTTTTTCGAGCTTATCTTTGCGTATTCTCGCCTTCTTTTCTGCCTGCATAATACGAAATATATTTCATTTATTAAATTAGAATAATCTAATTAATACTGTATATAAATATACCTTAGTTTCTACTTTCTCTACAGGTGGCGAGTACTCAGGATCTCCTGGCTCCGCAAAATTAGATACGAAGCTTGAAATACCTGAATCGTATGATATTTCAGTAATTATATTCCTAATATCATCTTTTTTCAGAGAAAAATTAAGCTTTTGAGTGGAAAAGATAAAATTGAAGTGAAATTGTATAAATTTAAGAGGAAATTCTTCTTTTACCTGAGTAAGGAGGCAATTTCCTCTTCTCAATGGGAGGCTTGAATTCCAAAGGCGGCCTTGCTTCGAAAAGCCTCAGCAAATTCGTTGTCAAACCAGTCGGATGGCTAGCTCCGATCTACAACAACAAAAAAGCACACGAATTTACCTAATAATTAGGTACAAAATTAAACAAGATCGAACGAAAAACGCGAAATTAGGGTTTGAGGAATGCATACGAGCTTGAGCTGAAGAACGTTAGCCCGATTCTGAGCCTTGGCCCGTGCCTGCACGGCCGCCGGGTCGTTGGTGTTTCGCAACATGGCTTGGTTCAGATCCCCCATCGCTGCTGTCGGTACCGGAGAAGAACGACGAAAGGCGGCGAGAAATCGAGATTGTTGTACTAAAGCCTGATAATCAGGTTTTGTATGTAAGGAAAAATGGGCTGTCTTTTTGTGTATGGATAAATTACTATAGAAAGATGAATGGGCTGAAAAGAAAATATACCATGGGCTGAAATAATAAAATTTTGATATTATAAAAGTTTTCATTGGTTACTACGAAAAATAATAACATCAATAAATATTAATTATCATAAATAAAAGTATAACGATGATTTGGTAAAAAAGTAGAAACAAGCAATATCAATGCTTGACAGTTTGATTTATTTTTGTTTGATTTTAAAACATTCATGTTATTGGCGCATACAAACTAAATCATCATACTGTTTTCATGATAAATTTATAACAAATTTGGAAAACTCATAATATTCTAATGACATTATGCATATAAAATTTCAGAAACTAATATACAAATACAACTCATTCAATCTCTTCATCATATATATTAATTATTAAGCGAGTAAACTTAAACAAGACTATGAAAGGAAAATATAAGTGTGTTTACAACGAGATATTAGGGGCTGTTTGGCGTCAAGAGTTTTGAGCCAGAGCGGAACTAAAAATGTCTGCAAAACACAATTCTCTGTTTGGCGCAAGAAAAATAAAGGAATTATAAAACCCCGGTCTCCCAAAACTCTCCAAATTTGGCTCCACGAAAACTCAGAGCGCCAAGGTGCGGCAAAATATTTACTCTTCTTTCTTCTAATTGCTAGCGCCAAGAATAAAAGGGGTATTATAAAGCCTTGTTCATCTTTTCTCCCCTCAGGATTGGACTAGCCAGGTTCGTCTAGGGTTTCTCACTCCAACGAAACTCACGATTGCTAGGGTCTTTCTTCTCTGTTTTCACTTGATCTCTCTAAGCAGCCTCAAGGTTCTCTCTCCAAATCGAGATCGATTCGATCCATTTCTCCAATGAACTGGGTCTTCTCAGCTCTCCACGACGCCTTTCTCTTGCAGGACTGATAGCTCCTTTCTCTTGCTAAACTGAGTTCATTGATTTTAAATTTGGGGCCAATTGGTACTCCTTATAAGATTCAGTTGTCTGTTTTCTTTTTTCATTATTCATTCAATTTATTTTTGTCCTGAGTTGTGTTTTTGTTCCCCTCGACACATTAATATGGCTTCACATTATAGCAGATAAATTAAGGCATTGGTTGTGTTTGTAGTTTAAATTTGGAAATACAAAATCTGAAGAGATGGTGATGTTATCGATTTAGCACTTTGTAGTTTGTATAAAATCAAGTACTATTTGTAAATATTTTCATGTAATTAGATGCTTATTTTATTTGGTGATGTATACCTAAACAAATGCACAAACTCTGTTTTATCATGTTTATTTTATTTGACGATGTATATCTAAGATTTTTTTAATTAAACTTTATAATGGAATCAGTGATTTTGTATAGTTAGATTTTGTGGTTTTGAAATGACGTATTATAAATGATTTTATATGAATAAAATAATATAATAACAATATTTTTATATTATTATAATGATTTTATATGTATATAGTATATACTATTATTATATGTATGATATAATAATATTATTTTATAGATATGACGTATTATAAATTATATTATTATATCCGTGTAACTAATATAATATTATATATTATTATAATAATGTTATATTATATCTATTTAATTAATATTACATTATATATGTTTATAAATAATATTATTATACGAATATAATATAATATTATTATAATAATATATAATATAATATTAATTGTACTGAGATAATATTATATTATATGACTTTAATAATTCTAATATAATTATTATTAGAAAAATATATAATATAATATTGATATATGGATATAATATTTTATATCTTATATAATAATATATAATAATTACATTATAACAATAAAATTATTATATTATAATTATTATATTCATATAATATAGTATTATATCTATATAATTAATATTATATTATATATTATTATTTTAACAATAAATAATATTACATGGATAGAATAAAATATTATTGTTTTTATCAATTTTAATGAAATTTTTTCCTACATTTCAATAACAAAATTCCAAATTTTGTAAACAACCAAACAAAGAATTATATTTTCCATCATCTTATAATTCGGACATCCAAACAAACTGTAGAATTACAAATTGCAGAACTTTTTACTCCTCCACCTTATAATCCAATTCCATACTACTAATTCCGCTTGCCAAACGGCCCCTTAGAGGATTACTGAATAAGAATGAGAACTTTAATCATTATATTATATTCATGACCCAAATTATATGTGATGGTTGGTTGGAGCCCCAAAATTTTACGAAGCCCCCAAATTTTACCGGTGCATGCGAGTATGGGCCTGCACGGCTGCCGGGTAGTTCGCGTTTCGCAACATGATTTGGTTCGAATCCCCCATTGTTACTCGGTACCATAGAAAAATGACAAAAAGCATCGACCGAGAATTGTAGATGTTATATTATAGTTGATAACCAGGTTTTGCATCTAAAAAAAGACGAGCTGATATTTTTGTGTATATAACGAATTAATAAAGAAAGATGATATGGATTGAAATAATAAACTATATACGTTGAAATTTTTTAATTTAAATATTATAATAAAAGTTGATTTTCGCAAATTCAACTGGGTTAATTGAAAATTGTTCTTATAAAATATCATTACAACTAATAGTTGAAAATAAAAATAAGTTAGTGCGAGAAGTTAAAGCGGAAGTAAAAGTTTTGATGATACGGACCGTCTTTGTTTTGATTAATAGGATAAATTATTACAAAAAGACGATATGGGTTGAAATAATAAATTGATGGGCTAAAGTAATAAAATTTCAAGATTCATAAATAAAAGTTGATTTTCGCAAATTCAACTGGGTTAATTGAAAATTGTTCTTATAAAATATCATTACAACTAATAGTTGAAAATAAAAATAAGTTAGTGCGAGAAGTTAAAGCGGAAGTAAAAGTTTTGATGATACGGACCGTCTTTGTTTTGATTAATAGGATAAATTATTACAAAAAGACGATATGGGTTGAAATAATAAATTGATGGGCTAAAGTAATAAAATTTCAATATTCATAAATAAAAGTTGATTTTCGCAAATTCAACTGGGTTAATTGAAAATTGTTCTTATAAAATATCATTACAACTAATAGTTGAAATAAAAATAAGTTAGTGCGAGAAGTTAAAGCGGAAGTAAAAGTTTTGATGATACGGACCGTCTTTGTTTTGATTAATAGGATAAATTATTACAAAAAGACGATATGGGCTGAAATAATAAATTGATGGGCTAAAGTAATAAAATTTCAATATTCATAAATAAAAGTTGATTTTCGCAAATTCAACTGGGTTAATTGAAAATTGTTCTTATAAAATATCATTACAACTAATAGTTGAAATAAAAATAAGTTAGTGCGAGAAGTTAAAGCGGAAGTAAAAGTTTTGATGATACGGACCGTCTTTGTTTTGATTAATAGGATAAATTATTACAGAAAGACGATATGGGCTGAAATAATAAATTGATGGGCTAAAATAATAAAATTTCAATATTCATAAATAAAAGTTGATTTTTTTCGCAAAGCATTCGACTCGCTTAATTAAAAATTTCTTTGTTTTTCACATCATTCGCAATTTCTAATGAGCTAACAAAACGTCATTACAAGTATTAGTTAGAAGTTAAGCAAATAATTGTGGAAAGTTAAAACGTTACTATAAGTGAAAGTTCTTATTGATTGTTAATCCTAAGCAAATTGTACGTCGTTAGTAATTGTATATTATTAAGTGGACTAATATATATAAACAAAACATTTGCATGGCCAATATACTATTTTATTTTCATTATACTTTTCAAGACTAATATCCAGTTTTCAATGTTCATATATTATTTTTATAATTATTTTATTATATGCCGGATCAATATATTGTTTTCATGATCAATATACTATTTGAAGTGCCAAGTTTTATGATATTTACCATAAACCCCCTCATCCTTTGAGTACCTCTAAATCCTTTGAGTACCCCCTCATCCTTCGAAACTAATAAATAAATAATGAGATAAAATTTCGTAACAATACATTAAGATATTTTGTACTACTATTTTACGATACATTTTCTAATGTAATAATTTCATATAAACTTTAATGAAATATTAGTATTTATATTTTTTACATAACATAAAATAATACTTTATATTATTTCAAACCCGTAAAATGATAATATATTATAAGTGGTATCACAAAGCATCGTAAATATAATGTGATAAAATATTTTGTGATTTTATATTTTATTTGTTATTGATTTATTGTCTAAAATTGAACAAAGTAATTTATTAAAGAGAAAAATATTGAAGGAAACGTATTGTGGTCCAAAAATAATATGAAATGGACGAAATGTTAAAATTAAGGTCATTGGAGGTGTAAATAATATTCAATGCACATTGTACGGGCATTTTGAGAAAATCAAGAAAAGATGGGAATTTTGTTAAATAAAGAAAAAGTGTTTATTTTTCAATTTACCATTATTATATAATTGTTAGGATAATAATAGGGGGTTCTTTGGAAATCCTTTTAATGTTTTTTCTTTAAGTTAATAATTATGTTACATTTAAAGGTGACAAATCGGGTTGGTCGAGTCATAATCGGATGAGTTTTTTCATGTTCGGATCATTCTTATGTCCAAGTCTTAAATCATATCTAGGTGGAGTTGTGTTCGGGCTTTTTCAAGTTAAATTAAGTGCCCGAATCAGATTATTTGTGTTCGGATTATCTCGAATTTGAGTTTGTTATTCAGGATAGTTAATTTATTGGAGAATATTGAAGGAGAACAACTTCTAAAGGAAATTGTTAAATTGAGAGAAATAATTAGGGACATGCTTGGAGGAAAAACAATTGCGCCTTACGGTGAAATTTTGGACTCAAATGGAAAAATAAATAAATAAAAGATATTCGACTAAGAGCCGCATCCATTTATATGCTTGGAAAAAACACAACCATGAAATTATTAAATGGCTATTCTCTCAAATTCATAGTTTCTCTTTAATTAATATTTATTTTTTATTTATGAAAAATAATAACACCAACATATAAATGTAATAAATATCAATTATCATAAATAAAAAAATATAATGATCATTTGGTAAATAAAAATATTTACGCTGTAAATTACATCATGTCATCCGGTGCAATAGTGTTTATTCCAAAATAAAAGTAGAAACAAACAATATCAATGCTTGACATTTTTTTTTGCTTTCAAACATTCATGTTATTTGTGCATACAAACTAAATCATCACACTATTTTCATGATAAATTTATAACGAATTTGGAGAACTCATAATATTCTAATGACATTATGCATATAAAATTTCAGAAACTAATAAACAAATCATTCAATCTCTCATCTTTGTAGACAGAAATATAATAAATGTGTAAACTCAAACAAGACTATGAAGTGAAATGTTTCTGTCAGGATGTAAGTGTTTACAATGAGATATTAGAGGATTGCTGAATAAAAATGAAAATTTGAATCATTATATTTTACTCATGACGAGAAACGAATACAAGCCATGGTTATTTTAGGTGGTTGGTTGGAGCTCCAAAATTTTATGAAGCCCCCAAATTGTATGAATGTATAGGAACTTTGCGGGGGCATGCTGACTCATTTCATGCCTTGGCTCGGGCCTGCACGGTTACGGGGTAGTCGGTGTTTTCCAACATGGTTTGTTCAAATTTCCGTCTGTGCGCATCAACCGAGAACTGGAGATGTTATATATTACACTTGATAAAGAGGTTTTCTACATATATGACATTTTTGTGTATATGACAATTAATATAGAGAGATGATATGGACTGAAATAATAACTATGTATGCTGATTCAATTTAATATTCTATCTTGTATCTATTTTTAGGGAAATTGTCCCTCTAAGTTAGTCACGTCGCCTGCTTCCTCACAATTTTTTTTTTTTATTTTCTGTGGTTTGCTTTGTGTGCCGTTTGTGTTGCTTCTTTCTTACCCGTTCGATTGAAAGATCGGACGGTCGATAATTGAACGAACTCGGAGTAAGTAGACTAATGTTTCTTCCTGAGGCATGAATCTCATGAACCGAGTCTATACAGAAAATTTCTTCACCTCATTTCATTACCGTTCCTTCTTCTCTCTCTTTCCTCATTTTTCGACGATGCAAAGAAGGCTGCAAAAAACCTACCGGCCGACAAATCCTAGGAATTGTACAACTCGATTCCGCCGCAGCCCACTCCGTCCTCTTCTTCTCTCCCCTCTTTCTCTTTTCATTCATGCTCGCCAAAAAAAATCACGAAATCTAGAGCGATCCTCTATATTGCTTGTTATAATAAAAGTTGATTTTCACAAATTGATCTCAGTTAATTGAAAATTGTTCTTATTATCCACACCAAACTGTAACTTGTAATAATTTAATAAAATATCATTACAATTGTCGATGGACCCATATTTCAATTGGTTAAATGCGAGTCACAAAAAATCATATGTTGTGAAAAATTATTGATTCAGCATTTTCCATTTATTATAAAATATATACCATTACAAGTTTACAATGAATAGTTAAAAATTAGAATAAGTTAGTGTGGGAAATCAAAGTTTTGATGGTATGGACTAATGGGCTATGTTTTTTGCTTAATAGTATAAATTTTTTTTTTGATTGAAACCCGTAGGCTCTTTCATTAAATACCAAAGAAAAGAGTAAATTACATCAAACATAACCTCACTATCCTAAGTACTGGCTAAAACTGCTAAAAGAAATGAGAAAGAAAAAGCTTCGTGCATCTTACAACATAACCAAATATAAATAAAAAAAAAAAAGACTCAATCAAAAGAAACACTAAAGTACTCAACCAAAATGGAGATACATTTCTCCACGATTCCATCAGTCAGCCTTGGAAAAATTGTATCCTCATATTCGTTTTGCAGTAGTCTGACCATATTTGCCAGTTGATCAGCTTGTGCGTTAAGTGCTCTCGGTACCCAATGGAAGGTTGGGTCATTTAATCGTCGCTTCCAGAGAACACAGTCTCTTGCTCGTTGTGTCGCTTGCCACGTCGATGGTAAGATTGAATCCGGAGTGGTATTTTGCTGCATAATCTGAATAACCTCTTGGTTATCAGATACAAATGCACATGGCATATCTTCATACTTCTTCAGCATGAATTGGATTCCCATAGATAGAGCTTCAAATTCACCCTCTAGCGGACGATAACACTCCGTTCTTCCAACCGCTTTGACATGAATTATATGCCCGATTCGATTTTTAACTATAACCGCTAACCCGAACATGTTATGTACGTCGCCCGAGTAATCGACATAACAGGTGTATTCCGATACCAGTGGATCATGGTCTATATTAATCACCGACGGACTAGCTTGTTTACTGGCTATACATCTTTCTCTTGTATTCTTTTCGGCTTGTGTTATAATAAGAGGGAAGTATGGTTGGGTCTTATGTAATAGTATAAATTATGGGTAGTTCTATGGTAAAACCTTTTGTAAAAAAGGTAATTTATGTATTACAAAAATTAAAATGTTATTAATATTTGTTCTCTCCATTTTTTATAATCTGATTTGTCCATTTGAATGAATTTCCTAATCTTTCTCATTTAATTAATGCTAACGGAAATTTTATTTTCTCCTCTAATTAATGCTCTTGCATTTTCTTTCTCCAAATATGACATACAAATAAATTTTAAAACATTTTTTTAAAAGCAATCCGGATATTTATCCGGATGAGTCTCGGATCACCGGTCGGACCGTGGTTCAATCGGTTAAAACTGCCTATTCTTGTAAAATATTTTTGTATGTATATTTGTGAACCTATTATTATTTACATAAATAAAAAGATAAAATTCAATTCAACTAAAACCATAACAATAAATAACATCATAAATCAATTAGCATCAAATAGACGCAAATTACATACATAAAATATTGTACTAACATGATATTGTCAACAATAACTAGAATTGTTTAACAATGTATAACAACAATTTCCGCAATGACATAATGAGATAAATTACATAAAAGCGAGCCATCAATTCAAGAACCATCCACATAACATATATTTAAATACAAATTTACCAAGCAAATAACTAAATGGTTTTGTCGAGGCCTCTTAGGGACAAACTGATTCATTCACCCCGCATCTATTAAGCATTTTTATTTTTCATTGTCAGCCTCTATATTTATCTATTTATCTTTGAACAAAACATATCCACATTTTTGAAACATAATTAGACCAAACTTGTATTGTTATTGTATCAATTGTGTAGGAACAAAATTTCAGTATGGATGATGATCTGCATTTATAGCTTCGAGTTTTAGACTTTAGTCGACAAATTATGCATAAAATCTAGGAGCATTTATACATATAACCCTATTTTTAATCAAAATTTAAAAAATAATCCCTTTCTAAAAATATTCCAAAAATAACCCTCTTTTTGATAATATTCCAAAAATAACCCAAACCGAGATTTTAAATCTCGCCGGAAATTTTTTATTTTTTTAAATATGATATATTTCCCCAAATTTTACCATAATATATTTTATAAACTAATTAATACACTTAATTAAAATAATAACTAGTACATATTGGCCGTTAACTTAATACATAATTAATATTTATTCGAATTTATAAATTTGAATAAATTTTAATGAATATTTAATTATAACTTTTAATTAGTACGTTAATTAAATGTAATTGTTTTATAATGGAGCATTCGGCGGATACATTTTGGGAGTGATTTTTTTTTTAAAGTTACGGACAACTATTGAAAAAAATATATTAAAATTTATTGCATTTGAAATCGTATATTAATATTTAATAATAATAATAATAATAATAATTATTATTATTATTATTATTGTTGATGTTGTTGTTATTGTAAAAATCTTATATAATCTTAAGCATGTTATGTTTGTATTTTTTCCAAACAACTTTAATATCTATACAATAGTTTACTTACCATACGAAAGCACATGTCGAGTATTAATGTTGTTTTTAAAGTTGTTAATTCGAAAATATCATATGATGTTTAATTATGTTTCATTCTTAATAAATTATGATTTTTTTAATTACTATTAAATGTGATATTATATATAATTTTCATTTTGTTCTGGATCACTGAAAATATATTAAAATCGTATAATTAATCGTGTCCAGTTAGTACATGGGTCGTGTAGTTCATCGTTCGTATATTTGGTATTGCGTAAACTATCGTGAACAATAACGATACAATATTTGTTGTTATACATTTCCGTAAATAAATATTATATTTTAAATATTATTATATAGTACCATTAAAATATGTATTGATATTATGATTATAAATTAATGAATTATACAAATGTGATGAAATTAATTATTATGTTAAATAATGTTATTTTGAAATAATATTGTCATATTTACCATTAAAATTAATATTATGTATTAAAATGAAAAATGCTCCGAGTCGGTCTTTATCGACTTCAATGTAGTCATTCTCTTAAAAGATATACTATAAATACAAAAATGTATATCAGGCTAACAAATGTATTCGTAGATTTCAATCCTAAGTTCTACAAAGCCAGATATACTATAAACAATTAATGTTATTATCTTAAATATTTAGAAAGTATTCTTATTTTACTAATCGTAGTCTTATTTTATAAACTGAGTAATTAATGCAATTATTTCAATAACTAATTTTAAATACATCTGTGGATGATGGACGAAAATAAAAATACTTAGTGTTTTACAATGAATATATTAGAAAAATTAATATATATGAGGGTTAGTGAATTAATATATAATTATCCTATCATATTCATATTCATTTAATGTTTAATTAACATCGAGTACCTTAAAACTATTTAAAATATACGAAAGAGAAACAGGATAACAATAAATATATTTTGAGCCATATAAAATTAACATGATTATAAATTAAGCAATTAAGTCATTAATTAAATTAATATTTAGTAAATTAAGAAATGGAGGGTTCCATTTAGATACAATAGACTGATAGAAATAAACAAAGACTAAGAATGTGAACCGCTCCCACATTGATGAGACGGTGCACGGTGAACCATGTCTAATGAAGTCAAAAGCATCAGTCTTCTTCCTTCCGACAAACTCTTTCATCTTCAATCTCCATGGCTGTCCGAAAAACTTCTTCCCACCTCACCACGACTGTCCGAGAAACTCCTTCCCACCTCGCCACGACTGTCCGAAAAACTGCTTCCCACCTCAGGCTTTCAATTTCTACGGGCCGTATTGTTTCGACAGGCCGTCCGTTCCGGAATTCTTTTTAGTCCCACCTTGGTATTGCTTGAAACAAAAGAACTGTTTATATACCGCTGCGAAACTGTTGATAGCACCCGAGGGATGAGACCGGATGGTAGTCGCAGCCGATTAAGCATAAGGTATATATAACTGATTAACGTCCCACGTGGCGGGCCTTCCTTAATCGGCTATAGTCCCTCACCATTTTTTATTTTTGTCACGAATTGAATCTGAACTTCAATTTGCCCTTTTTCATTGTTCTCTTTTAATTTTCAGATGCTTCGAGAGAAGAAGAATTGCATGTATAGAAGGCGTTTGATGAAATGACGAAGTGAAATTGGGAGATGTGTGGGTGATTTTGTTTTGATCTCCTGCTTGATTGATTGAGCTTTCTTTGTGGGTGATTTAGTGTGCTTAAATTAAACTAAGGCAAAGGCATATAACGTGTTTGATGAAATGCCGAAGTGAAATTGGGACTACTTGATTGATTGAGCTGTGTGGGTGATCGATTTAGTGTGCTTAAACTGAGGAGGTATGCGGATTATTGATTGGGTAATTTTGTTTTGCTTATTTTCGTGACATTTTATTGCTTTAATTTTGTACGTAGTATTGAATTGAGAAATTTCAACTTCTCTACAAACTCTCTGACGAGGTCAATTTTCGTTTTTATTATTCTCATAAATCTGAAACTGAGAAATTATCATTGTATTTCAGATCGCATCTGAGATGTCGAGAGAGCATACAAGAAAATTAATCGAAGAAAGATCAACACTGCCTTGGAAATTCTCAAATCAATTTATAAATCCGCGTATGAATATCCTTTATCAATCTTTAATATATGTATTCATTTATTAGTGGAGTTATTATTATTATTTATTATTATTATTATTTTGCTGGCATGATCCTAGTAAATCCTCGTTCCTCCTGAAAAATTTACAGTTTGGTCCTGAAAATGCAAGGCAATACACGAAGATCCCTTTTGTGTTTTTACTTGTCCTTGTTATGACGAGGATAGTTTTTTTGACATTTCGAAAATGGTTTGCTTCGAGATCTGTGCAGAGATATTAATAAAATAGGTGGAGCAATTCATGGCTGACTTTGCATCACCCAAGAAACCGTCGATATACTCAACACCAAAATTTGGGGCTAATTATTCGCCAAGGTATTATATATTAAACATTCCAATCTTTTAATTAATATATATTTTTGAGAAATTATTATTGTTTTTGTTTTTGTTTTTGTTTTCTCAAGGCGGTTTCGTGAAGGAGTCAATGGATTTGATGATGTCATGCAATCGGCAGTTAGAAAAGCTGCACACGGGCTAAGAATATCCTAAGACGAAGCTATATATGGATATCACTAGCAAATCCGAGTCCGAACCCGAAACGGATACCAAACCCGACCCACAAGAGCAATAGGAAGAGGAGGATGTGGACAAGGAGATGAAGTTGTTCGAGGATTTGAAGAAAATAGTGGGTCATTCGATTCGAGTATACCTCCTGCTAAGAAGACGACCCAAAATTTTGTTTCTTTTTTTTTCTTTCCCATATTTTTTTGAATTAATATATAAATAGTATTATTTGGATAGTTTAGGTTAATTACATGATACCTTACAATTTCCTTGTATAAAGTAAAAAAGTGAGGAAGAAAACACAAACAGATAAAAGTAATCATGCTAAACACTCAAAATTAAAATTTTATTTTATTTTTATCTTTCTAAACAATTGCTCGTATTGCAAAACTCGAATCCAAAGGAGGTGTATTATATTATAATTATATATATAATTAAAGACTCGATGAATTAATACTATATGAAACAAAAACGAAACAAATTTTTGAAAATCAGGCTTCAATAAGGTTTCTTCGGATTATAAAGAATTGTCATAATCCACTAGAACCTTCCATCCACCGGGACACACGAATCCATCGGGCAGGTTCTCTCCACTCTTCGCAAAATTCCTCATCTAAAAACAAATCACATAAAAATCACGCAGTAAAAAAATGTTATTAACAAAATTACACAATAAAATAGATATTCAAATATTATATTCTAATACAAAAGTAAATAATTCATAGACATTAAAATATTATAATAAATAATACATAGATATTAAAATATTAATAATTGTTGAAGATGATATTTTAATATTTGTAATATCATTATATTATTTATTATAATATTTTAATATATATGTATTATTTATTATAATATTTCAATATCTATGTATTTCTTATTTGTTAATTTTTTTTATAATAGTTTAATATTTTTTTATTATTTATTAAATTATGAAAATTTATAAAATAAAATTGTGATGGTATAATGGTCATTTTTAAAAACATAACAACAAGATAATGGTTTTTTTAGGGAATATAAAAATGTTGGGGTTTTTTCTTTGAAGAAACAAAAAATATAGGGTGTTTTGACGGAATGAAAAAAAAGATAGGGAATTCTCTAAAAAAGACATGTGATTTTTCATAATTTGTAGAAAATTTATATGATTTTTGAAGAATTCTCCTGTATTACATCGGATGTCAGGATAATTGAATGTTAATTATCCTGATTAACTATTTTTGAGATATGCATTGAAGGTGTTGGTTGGGTTTGAAAATCAATGACAATCTCTCTTTAATAGAGGACTAATATGATATAATCTTCATTTTATGCACAATTTAATATGATGTTTTACTATATTTATGAGAATATAAAGAAGGAGTGATATATTGAGCCCTCATATAACACCAAAATGTAGTTTTGATGAGATGATATATTGAGCCCTCGTATAGTTAAGTGGGTTGATTAATATTATTAATTGGTTCGATTAACGATTTAGTTGATCGTTTTAATTGAATTGACACGTCAATTTATATGTACTGATATAATTTATTGACGTGCCAATTGAACGTGTCAATTAAAAATACATTAAGTCAATTAGAGGGACAAATCATTCTAACTAATTATTTTTCTTCACTTCATCAATGGACTTGAGATGAATTGAGAGGGATCAAATATATATTCTCTATTAAAAAAATGGATACGATTAAATTAGCTTTGTGAAGGGAGCTTGAGAGTCCGAGACCATCCTTTTTCATGGAATATGTCATAAAAGTTTGATCACTACTTAAATCGATCAACTTATATGTTCAATCATTTTTTTGATTGTGTATGTCAATTTGCCAAGTACGAACGGAATTAGGGAACACAATCAATTTAACTTATAATCGAAATATTGTTGTGATGTTTATGGAAAGAAAATCAATGCAACATATATATGAACCAACTAACCATTGTCTTTTTTTCATATTTTAAGATACGCACCAATACTTAGACCATTGAATTATAATGATAATATTTTTCCTTATGAATAATTTATTAATGTATATGTTATTTTATGATTATATATGACAATTTTAAAATATCACATTACATTACATCAACAACGTAGGTTGCTATAATTCGTTAGGTTCGTTAGAGCACATATATTTAATTATTTGTCATTTTCCATATTATTTCATGTAAATACAAATGGAAAACTGTACATACGATTGCTAATAAATTAATATGTAATGTTATAAAGAATGAATCATATATTAAAAGATTTTTTTAAATTTAATTTTAAATTTTCGTCAAACATGTTCAATTGAATCTTCCATTTATTTAGACATTTACATTAACATAGTTCATACATAATATTGTCTCTATTTTTTTTTTTTTGAATAGAAAGGCAAGCGCGATACGCGCTCGATCCGTTCTTCTTTAATATAATGAAGGAAAAAATAAAACATCCAATTTACAATGTGTTAGGGGCTACTTTTGCGGGGCATTTACGCACTCTATCTCTCTTCTACTTCCTCTGACTAAAAAGGCTCTATACAATAACTGAGCCCTATACATCCTTTCGAGCTCTCATATCTAGTTACACCCTACATTAATTGTGTCCTATACAGTCTACTATTCTGACTACCTTCTCTCTTCTTTCAGCATTTGCTAGCAATAGTTCATCCATTGGTGAGTGAGGTCCTCGATGCAAGTTCGTAATAGTTCGTGCATGCGCCCTTTGTGCTGAAAGATTCGATTGTTACGTTCAAGCCATATCGTCCATATCGTTGCCAACCATTTGGTGTCCCATGTCTTTGCTTCGATTCTCGTCATTTTCGTTCTGCGCGACCACCATAATTCGAGAAGTGTCGTCGCATTTGGTGTTCTTGACGGCTCAATGAGACTCCAAATATCCTTTGTGAATGAGCATTGAACAAATAGGTGTGTGACAGATTCCATCGGGCCCGCACATAAACAACATGTTAGGGTATGAGGCCATCCTCGTTTTGATAGTTTGTCCGCCGTTAATATACGTTCATTGATGGCTAACCATCCAAACACTTTTGCTTTCAATGGGGCCCTAATACTGAGAATTGTAGGGGTCCAGTAGCATAGCACTCCTGTATGTGATATTCGTTCATAGGTTAATGCCGACCTATATCTGTTTGATGCCTCATCCCTCGGGGTTATAGTGGTTATGTTAGGGAGTCCAATGCCTAGTCCTTTGAACTTCGGTAAAACTAGCTGTAGGTCTCTCACAAAATACGATGCTTTGGAAGTGTTAATGGTGGTGATGTCTTCGGCCTTTTGGATGTTATAGAGTTGTCGCATCGTTTCCGTCCATTGTGATTGGTGATTGTGTTCAAGCATGTAAAGCCATTTCATCAATAAGGCTTGGTTGTGTCTTTCGAGATCTAATACTCCCAACCCTCCATGTTTCTTGGGTAAGCAGATTATATCCCATTTAATTAGACAGTGTCCGCCCGTTATCTTGTCACTCCCCTTCCAAAAGAAAGCTCTAGTTAGTTTATTTATCTCTTCGATAACTCCTTTTGGTAAGGTCATTGCTTGCATGTGGAAGTTAGGTATCGCTCTTAGCACCGCCTTTACTAGGGTGGTTCGACCACCTAGGGTTAGGAATTTGTTCTTCCAGTTATTGATTCTGTTTTTCATTTTATCTATCATCGGTTTAAAGACTATCTTGTTTGGTTTTTTGTATGTTAGTGGGAGACCAAGATATTGCAATGGTAAGCTCTTCTTTTGGCATCTCATGAGTACGGTTAGATGGGGGTGCAACCATTCGGGGATAGAGATGGGGACATATCCACTTTTGGCCCAATTGATGTTAAGACCCGATATGTTGGAGAAGGATTGTATTGTTTTCATGATTGCTTTAATGTTGTTAGGGTGAGCTTCGATGAAAAATAAGGTGTCATCAGCGTATTGTAAAGTTGTTGGGGCAAATACTATCGGGTTTGTTAGGATGGGGTTTATTTTTTTCATCATCATTTGTAGCGCATCAACCACCACCGTGAATAGGAGAGGGGATAGGGGGTCCCCTTGTCGGAGTCCTCTCCTATGTTTGACATATGGGCCGCGTGTTCCATTCGTTGTTACCGATGAGCTCGAGGAATGTAAAATGTTCATAACCCATCGTATCCATCCTTCCGGGAAGTGTCTAGCCCTTAAGATTTTTTCCAAGAACTCCCATGATATGTTGTCAAAGGCTTTCTCAAAGTCCAGTTTGAACATCAAAGTTGGGATTTTTGATTTGTGGTAATAGTTTAGGAGCTCTCGAGAGGTTATAAAAAGCTCCGTAATGGTTCGGCCTTTGATGAAGGCGGTTTGGCATCGGTTAATTAGTAGGGGCATGTAAGGTTGCAAACGGTTAGCTAAGATTTTCGTGATTAACTTCATCGGTGTGGTTATGATGCTTAAGGGCCGGAACTCGTTAATTGTATTGGCCGTTTCTGATTTTGGGATTAAATGGATGGTGGCTTTGTTTAGTTTTGTCATATCTAGGCTCTCGGTTTGGAATCGGTTGATCATATTTATAATGTCATTTTTTAAAATAGGCCAAAACGATTGAAAAAACTCACTTGGAAATCCGTCGGGCCCACAGCATTTTCCTTTTTTTAGCGAGTGCAAGGCCTCTTTGATTTCCTCCTCCAAAAAGCATGCCTCCAGTATTAGTAAATTCGGTGATGATGCTTCGTTTTGCGACTCGTACAGTGCCGTTACATTGGCCGAGAGGAGGGAGGTGGATGGTGCTCCTAGGGTGTTCTTGAAGAATTTCGTAAAAGCATTGTTGATTTCCCAGTGATTAGTTAAATTATGTCCCTCGTGGTTAATTTTGGTGATGAGATTTTGTTGTCGTCTATTCGATGCAAAAGCATGAAAATACGCGGTGTTGTTATCTCCAAGTTTAAGCCAAGTCACGGAGCCGCGTTGTTGCCATCTCATTTCCTTTTGTGTGATCAATTCATGTAGTTTCTGTCGGATTTTGATTCTTAAATCAAACTCCATGTGGTTAAGCGGCTTGCATTCCTCTTTTTTGTCTAGCATACAAATGCTTGTTTTACATGCTTCGATTACGAAATTAGGGGTATTCGTGTGGTCTCGCGCCCAGGTGGTTAAATTCTTTTTCAGGTTGTTGAACTTGTTTATCAGCTTGTTTGAAAAATCAGTGTCGTGTGTGTTAGAATTGGTGAGTATGTCAGTACCCCAGCCTTCCGTGATTATTCTGTTGATGTCCTTATGTTTGAGCCAAAATTTCTCAAAGCGAAATTGGGTCGGCGTTGGTACCTTCGATTTTATGTTTAGTAAGAGTGGTACATGATCCGAGACCGTGTTTGGTAGGTCTTCAATGTATAGTAAATGGTTAGTCGATGCTAATCCTGGGGTAAGAAGAAAGCGGTCTAATTTTGATAGAGTCGGAATTTCCCGTTTACTCGACCATGTAAATTGCCTACCTCTCATCGGCACCTCAAAAAGTGAGTGTGTGTGGATAAAGTTGTTGAAGGCTGAAATGGAGTGTGTGGAGTGTCCATTTCCTGTGGATTCGCTTAGCGATCGTATTAAGTTAAAATCTCCCGTTATTATCGTTGGAATGGCCACTGTTAATAGGCTTGTCAGTTCCTCTAAAAAGGTTATTTTTTTCTCTTCATCTTCTGCCGGTCCATAAACGTTAATTACTCTAAATTCCTGGTCGTTTCTTCCTTTAAAAGAGCACGATAGGGTAAACACTCTCGTCTCGGTACCGGTTAATGTAAGTTTATCTGACCATGCGGTCATTGCCCCACCTTTTGTACCCATCGCGTTTAGGTATCTTGAGTTACGGAATTTGGATGTGCATACTAATCTAGTGTTAAAATTAGTTGTCGTTTGCCACTTGGTTTCTTGAAAACAAATTATATCACATCGGGCTTCTCTAACTTGGTCTTTAATTAAACGGCATTTTTCTCGTGATCCTAGTCCTCTCACGTTCCAACAAAGTATTGATAAATTTTTAAACGACATATTACAAAAATATCTATCAATGGTTATCAACGCTCCCTACTTCTACCAAAAAATTGGAGCTAATACATCTGTTATCGCTTCCTCATTGATAGTACCATCCTTCTATTTTGCAAGGTTGTTCATCACTGTCTCCGCGCCCAACAGTTCCGTGGCATCCACTTCCAGTGGTCCAAGCTTCTCTGTCAATGTTAAAATTCTGTTAGGATATTTCATTAATGGTCTTTCTTTTTTTAGTGTCTGATGGCTTGCTGTAATTGTATTCATCGTTAGGTTATCTGTTATTTTATTTTCTTCGCCAGTGTAAGAGTTAGATGTTTCAAATAGCAGTTTATTTTCAGTGATTTCTATTTCTGTGGTTATTTGTTCTGTCTCGTCATTTATGTGGCACAATCTTTTGATTTCATTACATTCCTCTATGTTTAGTTCTTTAGGATTATTCATGTCTTCTTTAAGTGCCTCGATTAGTTTGTTTTGTTTGATTATTTTTCGAATTGATTTGGATAGACCCTTTACTCTTTCTTTTTTAATGGGTTTTGTGTGGCTGGTGCCGTCTCCCGCTTTCGACGGGATTTTTACTCTGGTGGATTTCTTGTTGTTGAATATTGCATTTTTGACCGTGGTCTCTCTCAAAAAGAAAGTGCCTTTTGTTGGCAATTTAGATTTAGAAATTTTAGATGTACCTTCTAAGTCTTTGAGGAGTTGATCTTCATCCATGTCTGACAGGTCGTCGTGCTCGTCGTCCGGTATTTCATCCCTGTCTGACCCGTCCACTTGGCTTTGGGTACCTTCGGTGCCTCTTCTCGCCGCCTCGTCTTGCGTCGATTCCTTGTCCCCTTCTGTAGTCGTTGGTGCTACCTCTTCTCCGTCTATCCCGTGAAGGTTTGTGTTTGCATTCTCTTCGATCACCCCCAGAGAATTGTGTTGCATCATTTGTTTTTGGTTGTCATCTGCCTTGGTCCTGTTATTGTTTAGGGGTGCTGGCCCCTTGTTTGTTCTCAGTCCTTTGTTTAAATTCGGGCCATTATGAGACTCTATTGATATTGTATTTATTAATTGGTGCCCTGTGCCCTCCTTTATGGGCTGTGCTGGCCCATGGCGGCTCTTAGTTGGGAGTTGGTTCATTGTGCTCTTGGTGGACCGAGTCTTAGTGAGAGGGGCCGTTAAAGTGCTTACCTTCCCCATGCGCTCTTTCTCTCTATTCGATGTGTCCCCCTCTTCCTCTTCTTCTGACGCCACCATAGAAGGAAAGTCCTTCAAGGCCTTTCTGTGGCAGCTTCGTTGTTTGTATGCTCGAAATAGTTCTTCCACCGTGTGAAACAACTTTCCTGACGGCAGAGCAAGGGCTTGGTTAGTCTGACCCTCCTGTACGGCAGTCTCGGTATTCGTGCTCTCCATTTTTCCCCTTCCTCCATTGTCCCGTACTTCCGGTGGCGGTGTCGTCTGGGTTACTTTTCGCACTGGGTTTTGAGTCACTCTCTTTGCAGTCGTGGTAGTCTTCTTGTCTGTTTGTGCCTCTTGCGAGTCTGTTCTCGGTTTCTTGTGTGATCGGCTGGACCCGGTTCCTTGTTCGTTGTTGGCATCCGAGTTCATCCACTCCTTCCCCATGATTATCTTATTTAGCTGAGAATTAAAAAATTCCAGAGATGGCGTTGGGTCTGTCGGCAGTCTGTACGGTACTGGCTCATCAATGGAACTTAACGGTTTTAGTTCAACTTCTTGGCTCCCCCCCGTCGTGGCGGAGGAGACATGGTCGGGTACTAGCTGTAGATTAGGGGAGCCGATGAGGATGTCAAGGGAGTCCAGGTATGAGATATTGGTGAGTGGAGCGTGGTATAATATCTCTCCGAACGTGCTGGTCATTCTGTTTAGCTCGATTTCACAAAAGCAATGGAGCGGGAGGTTGCAAAGTCGAAGCCAAGCTTTGAATCGGTAGTTCACCGGCGATGCATCTACCGATACTTCCCAAGGGTAAATTACGTAGTTATCCTCTAGGAAGCGATTGAGTTCGGCAGTAATGAACTCAGCTCGGGGGACATTCTCAGGGAGTTTGATTATGTATCGATTATCGCTTAAGAAGGCAATTTGAAATGGGGATGTCCATTTTTTGAAGCTTAAGAGGTAGTTCCTGACCGCAGTTAACGAGTGCGCCCTTACTAGCCTTGCATCGATTATTACCGCTTGCTTCATTGTTTCATTGAACTCCTTGAGCTTCGGCGAGTTGGGGTGGAAGCATGCCACCACTTTCGGTCTTCCTTCTGGTAAGCTTTTCGGTCCAAGGATTCCTCTCGGCTTGAGTGGGTTAAAGGGTGGTGCAGGCGGCAGTTGAGTTTTGCAGTTTGATGCTACATGGCCAGTGGTGCCACAGTTTGTGCAGCGGCGCGGTCTTGTGCAGCCCACGCTTCGGTGTCCTCTCTGCAAGCAACGATAACACAGTCCTTTCCATACCTGGCTGGTGAGATCCTTCGGTAGCGGGAAGATGATCGCCGGATCCGGGCCGTCCCTGGTGATGGCGTTGCTGCTTTTGTTCATGTGACCGCTCGCTTCTATTGCCAGTGTTGTGGGTAGCAGAGGGGAGGGACACTTCGGGTTCTTCCTTGTAGCTCTTATTGGTTCTGTGGTTGGGTTCCGCTTTTCCACCCAGATGGTTCCGGTAGGGGAGGCGCCGTGTGGGTAGAACGGCTTCCATGGTACGTACGGTGCTGTCTTCTTCTCTCCATGTCATCTGGTGACTAGGTTGGATTGGGTCGCCATTGCCAGATAGGTAGGTTTTCCTTGGTTTGTGGAGCTCTTGTGTGCTTGGTTGTGTTTCGTTCTACTCGAGGGAGCTGGTTTTTTGTTTGTATTGTGTGGTGTGAATGACGTGGACCATTTGGGTACCGGGTTACGGACGGTTCGGGTCCATCCATCCAGATCCGTTATTTTGGTGTATCCCATCTGCTTTTTGAGTGAATCGCCCTTTTCACTTAGCAAATTGCCCTTTTTCGCTCTTCTATTTTCTATTCATATTAGCTTATATTAAGCAAATCTATTGTCTCTATTTTAAACTCGTTATGTATGACAATGTAATACAAAAAGTATGCCTAGTTAGATCATAAATTTTAGGGGTAATTTCAAACATGTCCCTTCAAAAGTTTAAAATATCAAATTTGTCCCTTTAAAATTGCTAATATCAAATATGTCCTTTCAAAATTAAAAAACTTACAAATTTATCCTTTCAAAATTAAAAAATATCAAATATATCCACCCAAAAGGCAAATAATATCAAAAATATCCAAATCGTTAACTTACCATCCAATTTACAATAATTTATGATTGTTAACTCTAATTAAAATACTAGATATGACGAAAATATCCTTAACCTAAATAGTATCTCTCTCTCTCTAATCTATTAACCCCAATCTGACGACTGCCCCATTCCTCTTCTCTTATGTCGCCCAAAAACATTTCATGTAAGTTTAACCAAATCGAATCCCAGCTCTTGAATAGCATCACTTCGCAACCTTTGCCATTTTTTCATTCATTAGCCGAAAAAGCACCGGTTACTTGGAAAAGAGAGCAGGAAGCAAGAGGGGGAAGGAAGGAGGGAAGTAGGGAGAAGGAAGCTTGTCAAATCTGCATGCCTTTTGTCAGCCAAATCCTTTCTCACGTCCACCCTCCTTTTCAACGACAAGGTACAAAGTTGTTACTGTGACAAAGCTTGACGCCTCTAGTTAATGCAGCGAAACTCGGCACCTTCCTTGCTGGCAAAAACTCTAAATTGCAACCTCGTACAGTACAGGGTAATAATGCCATCATACCGGTACTAGTAATTGATCAATACCGTCATATCAGTATCAGTGATTGGTACGAGTGATTGGTACGGGGCATACCGGTACTGCTATTTAATTGATACAGTGGTTAATCAAACTTGGGATTAAGTTTTAAGGGTTTATAAATTAAGTTTTTGAATTTTTAATCAAATATTTTTGTATGTTTAAGGAGTCAATTGCAAATTCTAACAGTAATTTAGGGTTTTAGGATGGAAAATAAATCTCTCTCATTTAGGGTTTTATGGTCAATTGTAATTTTTGAAATATTTTTTTTATTCTGCTGTTGTTGTCAAATAGGATGAAAAAATGAGAGATCTAGATAGAATGAAGAAATATTATAATGAAAAGGATCACCAAAATCTTCAAATTGGGAGTCTACTTGTCATGGATCGAACCATAATTTGCATTAGTTTGTTCAGGATTGGAAATATCGGATAAATTGTGATAGTTTGTTTAGGATCGAAAATATCGGATAAATTGTGATAGTTTGTTTATGATTGGAAATATCGGCGTTGTTGGAAATGAATTGGTACAAGCTTTTCTTGTACAGATGATATATTCATGATGCGTTGTAAGACAATAGATATGAATTTGTTTTGTATACATCTAATATAAAAAGTTTGATTATTACTTTGTTTAAAGTTAGTTCTCAATAACCAATAATTTTGATATATCATCATCTAAAACACAGCATAACAACAAAATCTACCCATTCACAACTCATATATCATATAGATACAATAAAAACAATCCTTACAACACAATTATAATCACTAAATAAACATAATCATGATACTATTAAACAATTTTAATCCTCAATTCAATCGACAAGAAAGAATTCCAAAGAAGAATTGCACCTCATACGTCAGCATAAGAAATCACACAATATAGTCCAAACATAATTAAAGTTCTAAATACAAAAAATATGTAACATGGTAGTTATCGGTAAACTCAAAATATATATAACATTATGATATTGGTCTAGTATTTTTTCTTCCTCGTAGTTGTACAATCCGAGACAGCATAATAATTGCAAAAACAACGGCACTATAGTCATCTTGAATGAGATTCTCCATTTAATCTACAAACATATACAAATTGAGCTAATTAGAATTTTAATGATATAATAATTCCATTAGGAAAGGTCTAAATCGAATGAAATGCAAAAACATTTTTTTTATACTGGATAGTGAGTGATATTGTTTAAAAAAAATCAGATAAACTATCTGGCTAAATCAACATAGTGTTCAATCGTGTTGAATCCTAATAGATATATCTTCGGATATTTAGTCAAGACAAATTCTAGATGCGGTAATCTTTTCATACTGATCAAATTAAACTGTTACGATTCAAGCTGTATCATCTTTTCATAGTGGTTATGTATCATTTAGTGTGATTCTCCAATTATTTGAGACTGTTCCATTAATTTTTGACAAGATTAAGTTGGTTAAGAAAGCTAATGCAGGGAACAATGAAGAAATTTGTATAATTGGTACAAGAGAAAGTTAATTTGTATGACTGAAGATACGACTATAACATGAAGAAAGCCAATTTGCATCAAAAGTTCATGCATTCAAGACAAGAATTAGACAAAACTGAAAATTGTTTTTTGTTACTATGTCCATGAAATCAATCACTCAATCATGAGAATTGATGTTACCATCCTGAATTGCTACTCTAAAAACAGAATTGATAGTATTACAATACCAATCAAACAAAAACAGAAATCTGATAATGAGTATGACCAATTTAGGTATAAACCAGCACCAAATACACAAAAAAAAGCAAATTACAAAGGTTGCAGAAATCAAACACATCCCGAAGAAAGAAACCACAAATTGGAGAGAGGATACTTACTTTAATCGAATTGAAGAGTTTTGCATGGTGACTGGTTCGGTTTGTCCAAGTTCAGAAGAGTTACGCGGCTTACGCCTCTTGTTCTCTGTGAGCTCCGCCATGGAAGAGTTTCTTTCATCAAGACAATGGAGCTCCGCCATGGTTCAATTTTGCAGGCCTATTACCATGGAAATTTTCGTGGTTCAGAAGTCGCCATGGAGGGAGAACAATGGAGCTAATAGCTTTAGACGAAGAGGGTTTAGGGTTAGTAATGATATGTTATCGGTTCAGGGGTAAAGTAGTAATTGTACCGATAATCTGTTAAATTTAACAGATTTGTTAAATTTAGACCAATTTGATATAATATGAGTTATAAAGGGTTATATTTGATATTAACAATTTTGTAAGGACAAATTTGATATTTCTTGTTTTTGGAGGGACATACAAGAAATTCCCCCTAAATTTTAATCACAACAACAACAACAATAATAATAATAATAATAATTCAATAACAATAATAATAATTATTATTATTATTATTGTAAAAATCGTATATAATCTTAAGCATGTTATGTTTGTATTTTTTCCAAACAACTTTAATATCTATAAAATAGTTTACTTACCATACGAAAGCACATGTCGAGTATTAATGTTGTTTTTATAGTTGTTAATTAGAAAATATCATATGATGTTTAATTATGTTTCATTCTTAATAAATTATGATTTTTTTAATTACTATTAAATGGGATATTATATATAATTTTCATTTTGTTTCGGATCACTGAAAGTATATTAAAATCGTATAATTAACCGTGTCCAGTTAGTACATGGGTCGTGTGGTTCATCGTTCGTATATTTGGTATTGCGTAAACTATCGTGAACAATAACGATACAATATTTGTTATTATACATTTCCGTAAAAAAATATTATATTTTAAATATTATTAGATAGTAACATTAAAATATGTATTGATATTTGATAAAAAAATAACTAGCGACATGGTAACATAGTGCAAAATAATCGCAAATTTATGATTATAAATTAATGAATTATACAAATGTGATGAAATTAATTATTATGTTAAATAATGTTATTTTGAAATTATATTGTCATATTTACCATTAAAATTAATATTCTGTATTAAAATGAAAAATGCTCAGGTCGGTCTATATCGGCTTCAATGTAGTCATTCTCGTAAAAGATATACTATAAATACAAAAATGTATATCATGCTAACAAATGTATTCGTAGATTTCAATCCTAAGTTCTACAAAGCCAGATATACTATAAATAATTAATGTTATTATCTTAAATATTTAGAAAGTATTGTCAGTTTACTAATGGTAGTCTTATTTTATAAACTGAGTAATTAATGTAATTATCTCAATAACTAATTTTAAATACATCTGTGGATGATGGACGAAAATAAAAATACTTAGTGTTTTACAATGAATATATTAGAAAAATTAATATATATGAGGGTTAGTGAATTAATATATAATTATCCTATCATATTCATATTCATTTAATGTTTAATTAACATCGAGTACCTTAAAACTATTTAAAATATACGAAAGAGAAACAGGATAACAATAAATATATTTTGAGCCATATAAAATTAACATGATTATAAATTAAGCAATTAAGTCATTAATTAAATTAATATTTAGTAAATTAAGAAATGGAGGGTTCCATTTAGATACAATAGACTGATAGAAATAAACAAAGACTAAGAATGTGAACCGCTCCCACATTGATGAGACGGTGCACGGTGAACCATGTCTAATGAAGTCAAAAGCATCAGTCTTCTTCCTTCCGACAAACTCTTTCATCTTCAATCTCCATGGCTGTCCGAAAAACTTCTTCCCACCTCACCACGACTGTCCGAGAAACTCCTTCCCACCTCGCCACGACTGTCCGAAAAACTGCTTCCCACCTCAGGCTTTCAATTTCTACGGGCCGTATTGTTTCGACAGGCCGTCCGTTCCGGAATTCTTTTTAGTCCCACCTTGGTATTGCTTGAAACAAAAGAACTGTTTATATACCGCTGCGAAACTGTTGATAGCACCCGAGGGATGAGACCGGATGGTAGTCGCAGCCGATTAAGCATAAGGTATATATAACTGATTAACGTCCCACGTGGCGGGCCTTCCTTAATCGGCTATAGTCCCTCACCATTTTTTATTTTTGTCACGAATTGAATCTGAACTTCAATTTGCCCTTTTTCATTGTTCTCTTTTAATTTTCAGATGCTTCGAGAGAAGAAGAATTGCATGTATAGAAGGCGTTTGATGAAATGACGAAGTGAAATTGGGAGATGTGTGGGTGATTTTGTTTTGATCTCCTGCTTGATTGATTGAGCTTTCTTTGTGGGTGATTTAGTGTGCTTAAATTAAACAAAGGCAAAGGCATATAACGTGTTTGATGAAATGCCGAAGTGAAATTGGGACTACTTGATTGATTGAGCTGTGTGGGTGATCGATTTAGTGTGCTTAAACTGAGGAGGAATGCGGATTATTGATTGGGTAATTTTGTTTTGCTTATTTTCGTGACATTTTAATGCTTTAATTTTGTACGTAGTATTGAATTGAGAAATTTTAACTTCTCTACAAACTCTCTGACGAGGTCAATTTTCGTTTTTATTATTCTCATAAATCTGAACCTGAGAAATTATCATTGTATTTCAGATCGCATCTGAGATGTCGAGAGAGCATACAAGAAAATTAATCGAAGAAAGATCAACACTGCCTTGGAAATTCTCAAATCAATTTATAAATCCGCGTATGAATATCCTTTATCAATCTTTAATATATGTATTCATTTATTAGTGGAGTTATTATTATTATTTATTATTATTATTATTTTGCTGGCATGATCCTAGTAAATCTCGTTCCTCCTGCTGAAAAATTTACAGTTTGGTCCTGAAAATGCAAGGCAATACGCGAAGATCCCTTTTGTGTTTTTACTTGTCCTTGTTATGACGAGGATAGTTTTTTTGACATTTCGAAAATGGTTTGCTTCGAGATCTGTGCAGAGATATTAATAAAAAAGGTGGAGCAATTCATGGCTGACTTTGCATCACCCAAGAAACCGTCGATATACTCAACACCAAAATTTGGGGCTAATTATTCGCCAAGGTATTATATATTAAACATTCCAATCTTTTAATTCATATATATTTTTGGGAAATTATTATTGTTTTTGTTTTTGTTTTCTTAAGGCGGTTTCGTGAAGGAGTCAATGGATTTGATGATGTCATGCAATCGGCAGTTAGAAAAGCTGCACACGGGCTAAGAATATCCTAAGACGAAGCTATATATGGATATCACTAGCAAATCCGAGTCCGAACCCGAAACGGATACCAAACCCGACCCACAAGAGCAATAGGAAGAGGAGGATGTGTACAAGGAGATGAAGTTGTTCGAGGATTTGAAGAAAATAGTGGGCCATTTGATTCGAGTATACCTCCTGCTAAGAAGACGACCCAATTTTTTTTTTTTTCTTTTTCTTTCCCATATTTGTTTGAATTAATATATAAATAGTATTATTTGGATAGTTTAGGTTAATTACATGATACCTTACAATTTCCTTGAATAAAGTAAAAAAATGAGGAAGAAAACACAAACAGAAAAAAGTAATCATACTAAACAGTCAAAATTAAAATTTTATTTTATTTTTATATTTCTAAACAATTGCTCGTATTGCAAAACTCGAATCCAAAGGAGGTTTATTATATTATATATATAATTAAAGACTCGATGAATTAATACTATATGAAACAAAAACGAAACAAATTTTTGAAAATCAAGCTTCAATAAGGTTTCTTCGGATTATAAAGAATTGTCATAATCCACTAGAACCTTCCATCCACCGGGACACGCGAATCCATCGGGCGGGTTCTCTCCACTCTTCGCAAAATTCCTCATCTAAAAACAAATCACATAAGAATCATGCAGTAAAAAAATGTTATTAACAAAATTACAAAATAAATAGATATTCAAATATTATATTCTAGTACAAAAGTAAATAATTCATAGACATTAAAATATTATAATAAATAATACATAGATATTAAAATATTAATTATAAAACATTAAAATATGTATTGATATTTGATAAAAAAAAAAAAAAACTAGCGACATGGTAACATAGTGCAAAATAATCGTAAATTTATATGATTATAAATAAATGGATTATTTGGTAGATCGCAAATTTATATGACTATAAATACAAAAATGTATATTAGGCTAACAAATGTATTCAGTAGATATCAATCCTAAGTAGGGGTTGGCAAATTATTTGGTTTATTTGGGAACCGAACCGAACCGGTCGAATTCGGTTAATCGGTTCGGTCTATTTGGTTCGGTTCGGTTTCAAAATTGATATCGTTCGGTTTATTCGGTTCGGTTCGGGTTTGGTATTTTCAAAACCGATTAAACCGAACCGACCGAATTAACACTATTTTTTATTTTTTTATTATGTTCATTTAAAAAAAATTCAAATTTAATACATTAAAATTTGAAATAATGATAAATATATTTTATATGATCTGTTTTTATATTTTTTTACTAAATACCACTTGAATCTTAACATTATAAAACTTCTAATTCGGTTCAACCGAATTAACCGAATAAGAAATTCGGTTTATTCGGTTCAAATTTTATTTGGTTCGGTTCGGTTCGAATCTAGTTCGGTTCGGTTTAATTCGGTTTGCTCTTATTCGGTTCGGTTCGGTTCGGTTCAACCGAATGCCCACCCCTAACTAAAACGGTGACCGACTGTACCGTACCATTTCCGTTATCTACAACATTGATTTTGACACACCATACATTTTTGTTATGGACCAAAATATCCCTTATTATTTTTTTACAAATTATTTTCATTCAATCCAAACTAATAAATAAATAATGTTTCGGGATATAATATTCATAATATGATATTAAGATGTTTTGTAGTACTATTTTACGATATATTTTCTAATGTAATAATTTTATATAAAATATTAGTTAATGGAATATATTAGTATTTGTATTTTTATATAACATAAAATATTACTTTATATTATATAAAATCCGTGAAATAATAATACATTACAAATGATATCACAAAACATCGTAAATATAATAAAGTACTATATTTTGTGATTTTACATTTTATTTGTTTATTCATTTATTATTTAAAATAAAACAAAATAATCTATGAAAAAGAAAATACTGAAGGAGTTGTATCGTGGTCCAAAAATAATATAAAATAGACGGAACGTTAAAATTAACACCATTAAAGAGGTAAACACAACAATTCAATGTATTTTGTATGAGAATTTTGAAGAAATCCATGAAAGATGAGAATTTTGATAAATATCAGAAATGTCAGGAGTTTTAGAAAATTTATCATTATAATATTATTTCATTGTCCGAATAAGTCCGAATAATAATAGGATAATTCTCCTTAAACCTCCTAATTTTTGTTTTGTTTTGAAAATTAGTAATTCTGTTACATGGTATTTGTTGACTGGGCACATGAATACAAATTATCGAAACGAGCAATACACTGCTCAGCATTTTGATTTTTCTTTCTTTTTCTTTTGAAAACATTTTCAAAACATTCATGTCATTTGTGCATACAAATTAAATCATCACATTGTTTTCGTGATAAATTTATAATAAACTAGCTTTATCCCCGCGCAATTGCGCGGGAAGTTTTTTATATAATTATTTAAATAGAATCAAAGCGCATGCGTTTGAACTAAATTAATCTAATCATGACATATTTGCAAATATCATGATGTCAATAGATGCATAAGGTTCATAAAATTAGTCTATCACGGATATTATTTTCTAATATAATTTGTATAAATATCATTTGTTCATGTGCTTCTAAAATTGATTAATATAATCAGGACATATTCGCAAATTTTAATATGTATGTAAAATAGGAAACAAAGACCAAATGTAAAAAATGACCAAAATGTGAAATAAGAAAAAATGATCAAAATGTAAAAAAAGATCGAAAAGTAAATAAAAAGGACCAAAATGTAAATAAAAAGGATCAAAATATAAATTAAAACTAAAAAGGACCAAAATGTAAATAAAATAACCAAAATGTAAATTGAAATGTAAAAAAGGACCAAAAAGTAAATAAAAAAGGACCAAAATGTTAATAAAAAGAACCAAAATGTAAATTAAAAAAAAAAAGGACCAAAATATAAATTAAAAAATGTAAAAAATGACCAAAAAGTAAATAAAAAAGACCAAAATATAAATAAAAAGGACCAAAATGTCATTTTTTAAACTAAAAAGGACCAAAATATAAATTAAAAGGACCAAAATATAAATTAAAAAATATTTTTTTTACACAAAGGTCCCTGATGATGTGGAGCTCTAGAAATGGAAGAATTCTTGTAACTTTATACATAAGATAGAAAAAAGGACCAAAATATAAATTAAAAAGACCAAAATATAAATTAAAAAATATTTTTTTTACACAAATGTCCCTGATAACGTGGAGCTCTAGAAATGCAAAAATTCTTGTAACTTTATACATAAGATAGAATTTGGAGAATTCATAATTAAAACAAATTTGTTGTCATTTTGTTTCCGAATTAATTGGCCACTACCTTTTTGGTGTTTGTTAACTCATAACTTAATAATGAAGTTCAATTAAAATAATAACATAAAATACTATGCGTAAATAAATTTTAATTATATTTGCTATTGAATAAAATAAAAATGAAAATAATAAAATGAGGGGTATTGGGTAAAAAAAATTGATTGGACAGAAAAATAGGAATTTTTTACAGTCAAACACAAATATAGTAGAAATTACAGTAATAATCATGATAGTTGTGAAATTACGAAAATAACAATTTCGATTTTTCAATATCAAGAAAAATCAATTATGACATGGCCTCGATTTTTGAAAAGTCGACTTTTGAAAAATCGAAATTATCATTTTTGTAATATTAATTTCACAACTATCATGTCTATTATTATCTATTTGTGTCTAATAGTCAAAAATTTCCTACAAAAATTAAGTTTAACCATCCATATTAGATACAAAAATCCAACTCACATTCAAGAGTTTCTTTTTAAGGAATCTAATAGTGATTTTTTTTTTATAATATCCAGAGCTTTTGAAGAACTCTCCCCGTAATATCATTAACGATATCATTTTATTATTATTAGTGTTAATATATTTTACTTTTCGTATCTTTGTATTATTTTCAAAAGAGACACGTTTTGATTTTATAAACTACAACGGAAAAACAAAAAAATTTCCTCGTTTTTATATTCTTGTTTCAATTTTGCTATTTTGACAAAAAGAAAAAAAAGAAAAACTTATTACTTATTAGTCAAAACACATTTTTTTTTCTTGAAAGAAAAATTCACATATATTAAAAAAACATTTCCTTTTTAACTTCTTTTTGGCACCTACAATATAAAATTCCATTTTTCCGACATTCTTCTCTCTCTATAGCTTTTTTCCTCGTATAAAGTTCCAATCTTTTCTTCTTTCTCTGCCCCATCCAAACCCTAGCCCACATCACCTTCACAAGCTCCTCTCCTGTTTACATCTCGTCCAAGGTAAATTCAGAGCGATTACTTTTCGTAGATAACTGTGCTGGTTTAGCTTCAAGGTTTTCAATTTTTTTTTCCTCTCGTGCAGTGACGATGGAGAACGGAAGCTCTGAATCCGGTATATCCTGTGTTCGTTGTGGAAAACCTGCTCTCCTCCAGTAATTCAATTCCCCTTTTTTTGTTAATTTTCCTTCATACTTGCATTTATTTTCTGATTTATACCAATTGCGATACTTTTTGTTTCTCAATCGAATGAAAAATCCCTTCTTTTTGTAGAAATTGATCTACCACTAACATGTTTATTCAAAAATTGACTTTTATTGTTGATTTCTAGATGTCCCAAATGTTTGGAGTTGAAACTTCCACGCGAAAATTCAGCCTTTTGGTCAGTCCCTTAATTTTTTCCCACCAATTTCTCACTAATACTTATCCATTACAATTATTCACGCAATTTTTAAATGATTATAGTTCACAAGAGTGTTTCAAGGCTTCTTGGAGTTCGCACAAATCGGTACACTCGAAACCAACTGGTACGAATGGATCGAGCATTACGTCAGAAAACCCTCAATCTGGTTGGCTATACTGTTTAAAGAAAGGCCAGAGGCGATCCCCTCAGCTCCCTTATTTCGACTGGACAGGGTATGTCTCTCTCCTCTCCAGTTCTTCCTCTCTCCAGTTTTTTTTTTATTTACTTTTTAAATGCTGATGAATTTTCAGGCCGTTAAGACCTTTTCCAATTTCGAAGACGCGTGTGGTACCAGATGGAATTGAGAAACCTGATTGGGCCTTCGATGTAGAACCCTAATTTTCCTAAATTTTATATTATTTTTTTAATAGAATTGATTTTGAATTTTAATTAATGAATATTTTTTAGGGAATTCCCAAGATCGAGCCTAACAGTGAACTTCAATCAAGTGTAGAGGTAATTTAATTAGCGTCTTTTCTCTAAATACCCTTAATTATTTTCCCTTTTTTAATAATTAAACTAAATTATAATTTTATTTTTGTAATTTGTAATAAAGATCAAGACGCCAGAACAAATCGAAAGAATGAGAGAAGTTTGTCGTGTAAGTATCTTTTATTTCACAAACCTCGAATTATATAATTAATTTATTAAATTACAAAATAATGTATAATTTTTTTTAAAATAATTAGATTGCAAGAGAGGTATTAGACGAGGCGGCTCGAGTGATTAAGCCTGGAATCACTACAGACGAAATTGATGCTGTCGTTCATGATGCAACCATTAAAGCTGGTATTAATCATAATTAGCTTTTTATGAATATTTCATGTTGTGACTATTTTATTATCATTATTAATT
Organism: Luzula sylvatica; assembly: GCA_946800325.1. NCBI lineage: Eukaryota > Viridiplantae > Streptophyta > Magnoliopsida > Poales > Juncaceae > Luzula > Luzula sylvatica. Next base: position 23,985,781 of record OX326956.1, read on the forward strand.
ACTTAATTAATTAAATTAATTTTGTTTTGTGTAGGAGGATATCCATCTCCATTGAATTACCATTTTTTCCCAAAATCATGCTGCACGTAGGTTGTTTATTTGTAATTAAATTATATTTCCTAGTTATTATTTAAATCCATATTTTTTTTGCGTTTTCAGGTCAGTAAATGAAGTTATTTGCCACGGAATCCCTGATGCTAGGTTTTTATTTTATTTTATTTCAATTGATTATTTTTTAGGAATTTTATTTATTTATTGTATTATTGTTTTACAGGAAGCTAGAGGATGGCGATATAGTAAATGTTGATGTAACAGTATACTATAAAGGCGTCCACGGTAAAAATAAATAAAATATACTCTTAATATTTATTTCGTACATTATATTTTTACTCTTAATTTTTATTTATATTAAATTTATTGATTATATAAAGGTGATTTAAATGACACATATTTTGTTGGAAATGTGGACGAAGCGTCTAAGAAACTGGTACGGTGTACCTACGAGTGCTTGGAGAAAGCTATTTCTATAGGTTCCCTTTATTATTCTTATTGTTATTATTCTCTACTTAAAAATGTATTTATTTTTTGATAACTTTAAAAAGAAAACATATATATTTTTTATATTAAAATAATTTTGTTTGAATTAAATATCAGTTAAGCCTGGAGTTAGATTCAGAGAAGTTGGTGAAGTAATTAATCGTCATGCTACCATGTCTGGCCTCTCAGTAGTAAGTTATTTATGTTTATAAATTATATAATATAACATATTAATATTTTATATTATTAAATATTAATTTACGAATTAACTCAATATATATGCTTTTTTTTGCAGGTAAAATCATATTGTGGGCATGGTATTGGGGAATTATTTCATTGTGCCCCAAATATTCCTCACTATTCAAGTAAATTATTATTATTAATATTTTACTTTTTTATTAATATGAATAAACACTTTTTTATATATTTTTTTGTGTATTATTGTTAAATGGCAGGGAATAAAGCGGTTGGAATAATGAAAGCTGGACAAACATTTACCATCGAGCCAATGATCAATACAGGTTGGTTTTGTACTTGGTTATTATTATTACTTTATTTATTAATATGAAAAATTAAATTTTGTTTATCGTCTTTTTATGATATTCTAGGAGTTTGGAAAGATAAATTGTGGCCTGATGGATGGACAGCTGTAACTGCAGATGGAAAAAGGAGCGCGCAATTCGAACACACCCTTTTGGTATAATAAAATTCTCTTGTATTTTGTAGGGATATATATGATATATTGAGATTTTCAGGGGTAAACATGATATTAAATTGTGCTGAATTTATTATTTATTATTATAGGTGACCGAAACGGGGGTTGAAGTTCTGACAGCAAGGTTGCCAACTTCACCGAATGTGTATCCTTGGTTGAGTTCGTAAAAGTCCCCCAAATTGATGAAATTTTGCATAATGGCCCCTTGTCGAAGTGGTTGCCAAGAGTGTTCTGAAATAATTATCTGAGAATTAGTTTTTATTTATTATTTTTGTTGTATTTTGCTCGATTTAGGATTGATTTTCTTGTATTGTATGACGAATTTATTATGACTGGGTCTTTTAATAAACTATTTCTGAACTTGGGATGTACTTGAAAATTCAAATTCAAATGTATAAACTATTTTCTGAACTATTTTAATTCCGAGAAGAATTTTCAATTCTTATTACCCTAAAATATATATAAATACTTTGAAAAGTCGAATTATGAATTCATCTGTCTTGAAACCCTAAAAATAGAATAATTCGCAAAAAGTGGTGAAATATAAATAAATTCCATCAATCCAACATATAAAAAATATAAATACATGCATTAATACAAGATAAATAGAATACAATATATATCAATACACAACATACAAACTTGCAGAAGATCTCAAAATTCTGCCACAATAAATACTCAAAAAGTCCAACATAAATAATTATTTTAATTTCCAGTCCGTTTTTTTTTTTTTTTTTTTTTTAATCTTTATTCACTTCAATAAATTTAACCGAAGAACTAACACCTCCAAAAAAAACTACTTTCTAGAAGCCGGAGAAACCAACCAAAGAAGAATACGAGCTATTCTCATCATTCTTCTCCTCAACCTTCCTCCCATCACCCTTTCTTCTCCTCAAACCAGATTTCACGTTACAAATGGAGGTGTCCAGTTTCAAAATCTCAAACAACTCGATCCTCTTCGCCTTCGCCATATCCAAATCTCCGTCCCAAGGAGTCTCTATCAAAACTTCAATCGCTTCGTCCTTGTTTTCGCCATAAATTACATCCCCTTTTTCCTCCAGTACGAGATACACTTTATCTGCGGTGATCTTTCTTATTTTCGGGTAATTATGTCCGAGGAAGAAAAGCAGGAATGAGAATCCCTTGGAATTGGTTTCTAGGATTTGGGAAGATATGCATTCGAGAATTGAAATTCCGGTGTTTAACTTCGCGAAATCCTTCGATGTTTTCAGTTCGATGGTAAGCGAATTTAATAGCCCTGAATAGAACTCCTCACTCTGCCCCTGCAAATTGTTAAAATAAAATAAAAATGAATAGATGAATAAATCAAATAATTGAAGAAATATAAAATAAAAAATTACCTCCATATCCAAAAAGAATCTTTTGCTGAGTAAAATGTCAATAGTCTGCAAAAAAACAATACCAATAAATAAATCAAAAATAATAATAATAAAAAAATAATTCAAGTGTTATACATACCTTGAAAGCCGGTACGATAACTCTATCACACTTTTGGTACTTGCGAAGAAGCCAAAGAAAATCAATACTCACTTTTCTCTCTCTATTTTCTCTCTCATCAGCTTTGAGATACTCTTCCAATGCACTCAACACCACTTTCTTCAAGGATTCTTGCAACCCTCCACTGGAGATCACCAGTCCAGACAGCACATACTGACTATAACAACTCACCGACAAAAGTTTTACCAATCTTGGATAGGATACCGTCGCCACCTGTAAAAAGTATTCTTTTAAGAAAATACAAGAGGGGTATTTTTGAAATTAAATAAAAAATGTTGCGCACGTTCCACTCTATATTTGGATCATTAGGCAAAATTTCCTCCAAAACCTCTCTAAAAGGGATGAACTCAACAAAAGGGTCTCTACAATACAAAATTCTCTGAAGAGTCTTCGAAGCGAATTCTCTCATTTTATCGAGTTTCTCCACAGCTTGCTTTAAGATTCCCCCCACGAGCCTACTCCCAATTTCCAAATCAAACAAATTTCTATTACAAAGTATAAACGTGATTTTTTCCAAGGCGTGCATGGAGGCCTCGCGGACCCACGACCCGATATCGCCTCGTTTATCCACCGCATAATCTTCGAGCGCTTTGAAAAACGTGTCCATCACTTTGGTTTTTATTAACGCGTAAAGAGAATCCGAATCGATTAGGGTTTTTTCGCTCGTTAACGTTTCGCAAACCGAAATTAATGCTTTGGTTGCGTTCACGCGCAATTCTACATCCGGATTGTCAGGTTTGTTCTGCACATAAAAAAAACCGGAAATCAAATTCTGGTTTTTTAATCAGGAATTGAAATGATGGATTTAAAATTTTAAAGATAGTTACCTCGCCGGTACAGGAATTGCAGAGTTTCGTGATGACGAGATTCCAAGATAGAGATAAGAAATTAAACGGTAATATTCCGAGTGTTAACGCGGCTCCTCGTCTCGTAGGGACGTTTGGGTTGTCGAGGAGTTTTATGAAATTTGAGATAATTTCTTGGGTTTGTTTGTCGTCACAAGATGATAAATATGCTGGGAAGAATTGCTTCAGTGCTTCCACTGCTGCACCCTAAAAGAACATGCAAGTTTATAACAAATTGTCAAAATATCACATATACCCCTACAAGATATATTATATATACCTGGATTTGATCAATTGGGTGCTTGATATTCTCATTAAGAGTATCTAACAAACTCTTTTGAATTTTCTCATTTAATGAAATCTTAGCAATAGAAACACATTCAACGAATCTACACACAGCAAATCGCATTATTTCGCCTCCTTTACCCCTATAAAGTTTCGCCTTTTCTATCGCCGGCACTAGACCTGCCAATTCCTTTTGCTTCTCTGCGAAATAAATTTAAATAAATAATTATCGAGCTATTTATTGAAGGGAGGGCCTAAATGCGAAATAAAAAAAAGATAGGGACCTGAAGGGAAAATAAAACCGAGGTTATGAAGAGTTAAAGTAAGTTCTGCAGCGGCTAGAATCGCACCGTGACGAGTACAAAGATCTTGCGATAAAGTTAATGGAACTATTTTATTAATTACATATTCTCCAAAATAATCTGGTTCGTATTTCGCCAGTGCCGATATCCCCTCCGCCGCCAATTCTCTCACTCCTTTTTCCTTCAAACATTTACGAAATTTTTTAATAATAAATAAATAAAATTATCAGATAATATTTAATATTTTATACCCAGTGATTTAATTTGGCGAAAAGGAGTTCGTCGACGAAAGGACGTAGATAATAATCCTTATACGCCGAAATAGAAACAGCAACTTGGAGATACGAATTACCCCGCGAAGAAAGGGCAAAATAGTCAGATAAATTCACAATCTCAATCCCATGCGGAAAATCCCCTTGTCTCCCAACATTCTCCTGAAACGCCGCCGAAGCCGCCCTTCTGCAATTCACCTATAACCAAAAAAAAAAAAAAAACAAATAAATAAAAAATAATAAAAATAAATAAATAAAAAGATTTAACCTCGCGATCGTAACAAGCGACGCGTAACAGATGGGGAGCAAGTTGAGGAAGGACGGCTTTCATGTGGTTATCAGAATAAGCTCTGCCGAAAGCCCAGCAGACGTAGGCGGCCGCGTCTCTGACGGGGGACCCGATGCTGTGCGAGCCTCGCCGAACGTCGTAATGTAATGCTTGAGTAATGACAGGGATTACTTTGGGTAAACTTTGGGGGAGTAATATTCCTCGCCTCGATAGCTCTGCTAATGCTAAACAACCCCCGTGCCACGACCCTTCCCCCTTTTAAAAAAAGATAATATATCAGATTTATCCTTTTTGAATTAAGGAGAGATAAAGAGAGAGAGAGAGAGAGACCTCGCCAGGAGAGAAGAGTTGTAGTATGGAAGAGAGGACTTCGTCAGAGAGTGAAGAGGTTAGACGAGCGGTTATTCTCCCGATACCTTTTGCTGCAGACCATCTCACAATTGTATCCTACAAATTATATAAAAATAACTTAGAAAAAAGTATATGAAGATAAGATATCATGATGGTAATAAAATGACTCGTACAGAGTCTCTGAGGCCGGTTAATAGTAAGTCGAGTATCTCCTCCACGGCCTCTGGAACATCGATGTCTTCCTCTTCTTCTTCATGTTCGTTAATGAGGTCTGATTGTTCGGTGAAATTACGAGAATGCCCTTGGTTAGGATTTCCTGAAAGATTCTCTCGCAACGAGCTACTCTTTGACTGCAAGAGGAAAGTGATATTAATCATTTGTGTATGAAATTGTTGAGAAATATATTGGTAAATAATATAAATTAAATAACCTTGTATTGCCATGAAGAGGGGCGAGGAGCCAAGCAAATTAGACCAACTCGTTGAGCCAATTTGACTAGAAGTTTCCTAAGTAACGAGCTTCGATTTGCAATTTTGGACTTCATTAGAAATGAAATATCGTTCCAAGTAGTAGGAACCACGTCAGATAAAACTCTTCTGCTCCCAATCTGGATAAATCAACGAAATTAGGGTTTAGGATTTAGGGTTTTACTACTGAGAAGATATACAATGCACCTTGAAAATAGAAGCAAGGGCTTCGATTAAACCAAGCGATCTGAATTCGTCCACAAAATTATCTTCGTTCACAGATAACAACACTTCATGTCCCCAATCCATAAAGCTGAACCAGAAACCCAAAACAAACAAATCAATTAACAATCATAATAATATAAATAGAGTTATTAATATATATAACCTTATAAATGTGTTTGACATATCAGGACGAGTCAAGAGTCTAGCGAGAAGCAAACCAGAGAATCTCCGCATCGGGCCGGCACTGGCAAGATAATCCTTTGCCATTTCCAAGATTCTCTCGACCAAAGGAATATTCTCCTTCTCCTTCTCATTCTCTTTATCCCCTCCAATGCTACTATCCACAGTGGAAATATCAAAAGGGATGAGAACAAGTACATACAGCCATAACAGCACAACACAATTCGTCTCCATTTCTCCAGTGCTTTCTTCTCGTGTAAAGCTCCCACCTTTTGCTTCGTGAGATACTCCCAAGAGAGACACTGCGAGCTCGAGATCAGAGACTTGGTGAGGGAAGAAACGGACTATGCTTTTGTAGCCACATACTGTTACTAGAGTGTAGATCATGATGCATAGAGGTTTGATTATAGCGATGAGTTGGTTTGGTTGATCGAGAAGACGAATCGAATTGGATCGAACTTGCGCCATTAATGGAGTTATTATGTATTCTAAGTAGGATTCTAGAAGCTGTCCTTCCTCTTGATACTTCCCCATCTGCAATTATAGCCATTGTTCAGCAATTGGTATTGTATTCTCCAGTACATTACAGTGGAGACACTCGATTGTAGTAAAATTACTGCATCAGAAACTGCATACGAATCTTACAATGTAGCAGATCTTTTTGACATCGGCGGATCTGGCGACGCCATTGTTGGAAACGATGTCGCCGACGATCCTCTTCACATCTTCCCATTCCTTCAGGAAGTAGCGGCGGAGCACGCTCTCCTTCGACTCCAGCTCGGGATCTACCACAGTCTCCTCCGCCATGATCGTGTTCTCCGATCCACCTTCAATTTCCATTGCCACGGTAGAGTCGACGGCGGCTTTGTAATTAAGCTTCGATTTCCATTGCCACGGTAGCGGAATCGGATTCGGGTGGAAGTCGCGCGAATGGATACCCGGAATTTCTACTTATCATTTAATATCTTATGTAACGGGTCATATATAAATATCTAATTAACCCGTTGCATTTTTGTTCATTTAATAAATAAGGTCCTCGAAGTCAGAATTTGTAGCCATGTTGGATCCGAATCCGATACCAAACGTGTCTTCCTCTCTTCATGTTGCCTTCAAAAGCTGTAGAAAACTGTATTCTTCAATAAATCCCTTCTTCTCGTATTCTTCGCAAACTTTCCCGCCTCTCTTCGATCCCGAGCATACAAGTTATATTGCCAATCCAAAGCGTAATTCATCTTTGATCTACATGATTACAGTTTTTCTTATCGTCTTTTTTGTTTAAATTATGGAATTTTGAGAATTGATTGGATCTGTTTGGCTTGTTATTCCCAAATCTCCAAATTTTCATAATTTTTCATATTTTTTGAATTTCTTGGTAGTTTTTAGCTGTTTTATTTAATAAAGTTCTTTTTTGCGTTAATTTTGCTTTCTGAATCTTTCAGTATAACAGATCGCTAGGTCAATCATGTCGTCGGTGAAGCAAAGGAAGGGTTCTTCAAGTCGTCCCTCAGGAACGGATGGTTCGGATTTCTCTTATCGGATGGTTGTTGATTCCAGTAAGTCCCTCACAAATGTCAAAAATAAAAAAAAGAAAACAAATTTGTCGAATTTGTCATGCATAAATTCAATTTATTTATGTAATTTCAGGATATCAGAAGGTTGCCAAAGGAAAGACGCGTCTTGCATATCTAATCATTGGTCAAGTAAGTTCAATCGAAACTCCTTAATTTTCGAAAACAACAATTCAAGCTCGATTCTTTTAACTTATTGAATACAGGTTTTGAGCCAAATCGCGGCTGTAGCGATTTTATTCTTATCTACCCCAAAAGGAAAAGAATTTGATAGATTTTCAGTCTTAGGAATCAGCACTGGTCTTCTCTCTGTCGTATTTGGAGAACTAGGTAATTTCATATCGAACACTTAAAATTTGGTAAATTTAATGATGATAAAATACATAATAATTATTTTTTATTACATAGGTCGAAGGAATAGTAAAATGGGTGCACTGAGACTATACACATCCATATCGACTATTTCAGTCATGTGGTCTGTTGCGCGAATTGTTAATAGTGATGTGTATCCAAAGGTATTTAATATAAAGTTTACATTTTAAGATCATTTCAGTTTGGATATTTCATTTTTTTTAATTTATATATTTTTAACAGTTGATGCAACAGAACATAGCGGGACTGACGAGTTCTGAACTCTCCGAGTCCGTGCGAGTTTTTCTAAGTAAGTTACTTAAATATCTTTTTGAATGTTCATAATAAATTAAATATAGGCCATTTAATTCTGATCGATATTATTCTGATGTAGACAAATACATATTCTAATAAGTTAAATCCAGCGAATAGTCACTTGCCTATCGCAGAATATGCATTTATAATAGTTGGATTCAATTTGGATTTTGATAAAAAATGGATTCAACTTGGAATTTCGTGCCTATGTGATCCCAATATAAATTTATTTTATGAATAATGAATTAAAAAACGTGAAGTTTGGACCAAAAAAAATAGGCTGAATAATTCAAATTTTACGAATTCAAACTAGGGAGTGTAATCTAAGGAACAAATCTTAATAAAAAAAATCAATATTCAAAATACTTCACTGGAAAAAAAAAATACATTTTTCCAACATCATTATGCTTGATTAATTTTTAAATCTGACAGTAACAATATAATTTATGCTTATATTTTTGCCGAATTTTCTTGTTTAATATTTCAAAAACATCATATAGTAAGTAGTACACAAACATTTCATATCCCGAATAACTGAATATTTTTATATTATATTACCAAAGTATAAAATATACTTTTATTTTTTATTTTCAAAGTATAAAATATACTAACTTTTTGTTCACATTTTCGTTGGGTTTCCAGGTGTGGTGTTGCAAGTATTTGTTATCGTTACGTCTCTTGGGCTCGTTCAGAATATGTCTCCTAAAAGGGACTCTTGAGAATACTCTAATTTGTATTTGCGTTCGTAAGAAATTTCTAAATGTTTATTTTCGTGCTAAACAAGGATTAATACTACTAGATTTTATGTGTGCTCTGTAATTCTATTTATTTATTTACTTTTTTGAGGCTGATTAGTTTTGTGTACTTAGAATAAACAAGTACTAATATAGAGGCCGTTTGGATGATCGTATTTGAAATTACATGGAGAAAATCGACTTGCAGGAAGTCAAGCTTGCTTTTGGAATCGCAGTTCAAGTTTGAATGTTTGGATATACAGAACTAAAAGTATTGCAAATTATAGTTTTTATGTTTGGATCGAATTTACACATATCAAAATTTTCAAATAGCCAACTAGAGTTAGCCTAGTTGGTCACACCTCTTGGCTAGGGAGCGAGAGGTGTGGGGTTCGATTCCCGACGGAGACACTAGATTATAGATTAAATGTTAAATTAGTGAATAGAGTGCGTGGCCTACGGGTTTGTAATAAAAAAAAAAAAAAAAGAGATTGTGTTTGGAAGGGGGATTTTGAGCCCTCTCCGAATTTACTCAAAAAAAAAAAAAAAATTTCAAATAAATTTCATTATTGACTTGCTTTGACATCATTTTTCAAAAAAATTATCATCTATATATTTTTCATCGTGACATTTATGACATAGTAAGAAATCATAGATATACAAGTCTAATAAATTTTTGTTAATTTTTTAGAATTTTTTTTTTCTAAAAATAATATTTATTATGAAAATACTTCTACAATATTTTTATGTGTTGTTAGATATTTACATGCTCATACCAACAAAAGCATCGAAAACTTGTCCCGGTACTCATAATGACATCAGAAACATTGTTTATTGCCTTAACGATAGCCATGATGTCTGGGTTTATGAAAAATGTTGGCCCGATTTCATTTCAGTTTTAATTTGTATTTTAAGATAAAAATTGCTCATACGTATAGACCACCTAAAATTTTAATTTTTTTCCTTGTATTTTCCATAATTCTTCGTCTGGAAAAAAAGAAAAGATATTAGGACATGTCTATTAGTATTAGATTAACTTTATTTTTTTTACTATCATTTCATTTGCACCATTAATTAACTAATAATAAGCATCCAAATAAAATTGTGTACCAATTATAACATATAAAATAGGTTACCCTAATGGTAATGTTAATAAAGGTTCACTGTAATCCCAGATAAGCTTGACTGAAAATATAAAAGACTCAAATATATATATTTTTTAATAGAATCCTAGGCGCCACGAATCGTGACCATTATAATTTTTTTTTTATTGCTGTCGTCGGACTCGAACCCACAACTTTTACAACATGGAGATGTATTGTGTTAAACACTCAATCATCTGGACTACTTGGTCATTGACAAAAAAGACTCAAATATTAACTTAAGAAATAAAATAATTTAATAATGTGTTCAATCATACGAGAAAGTATAGAGAACCAAATGTAATTGTTCTTTCTTTAAAGAGTAGATAGTTTTGAGCTCTCACATTGAGCCACCTCATCTTTGACTTTCAATCACACATATTAATATTTATATAATTTTAATATTTATTTTATGATTTGATTATATCCATTAATTTATATCATGTATCCATTAATTTATATCATGTTTTATCCATTTAAACATTTAATGATTTATTTTATGATATTTATATCATGTTCTACCTTAATTGTATTAATATTGTTATCCCTTTAAAGAGTGGATGCTATTGAGCTCTCACATTGATCCATCTCATCTTTGACTTTCTATCACACATATTAATATTTATATAATTTTCATATTTATTTTATGATTTGATTATATCCATTAATTTATATCATGTTTTACCCATGTAACCTTTTAATAATTTGTTTTATGATCTTTATATCATGTTCTACCTTAATTATATTAATATTTATATCATGTTTCATATTTATTTTTTGATTTCATATTTATTTTGTGATTAATATTTATATAATTTCCATATTTATTTTATGATTTGATTATATCCATTAATTTATATCATGTATCCATTAATTTATATCATGTTTTACCCAATTAACCATTTAATAATTTATTTTATGATCTTTATATCATGTTCTACCTTAATTATATTAATATTGTTCTCCCTTTAAAGAGTGGATGTTTTTGAGCTCTCACATTGAGCCACCTCATCTTTGACTTTCTATCACACATATTAATATTTATATAATTTCCATATTTAATTTATGATTTGATTATATCCATTAATTTATATCATGTTTTACCCATTTAACCATTTAATAATTTATTTTATGATCTTTATATCATGTTCTAGCTTAATTATGTTAATATTGTTCTCTCTTTAAGGAGTGGATGTTTTTGAACTCTCACATTGAGCCACCTCATCTTTGACTTTCTATCACACATATAATTTTCATATTTATTTTATGATTTGATTATATCCATTAATTTATATCATATATCCATTAATTTATATCATGTTTTACCCATTTAACAATTTAATAATTTATTTTATGATCTTTATATATATCATGTTCTACCTTAATTATATTAATATTTATATCATGTTTTCATATTTATTTTATGATTTCATATTTATTTTGTGATTAATATTTATATAATTTCCATATTTATTTTATGATTTGACCATATCCATTAATTTATATCATGTTTTATCCATTAATTCGATTCTTAATAAGAGAAAATTGAGAGTAGCACCCACATAATGGAAAGAACTCGATAAACAAAAGATTAATCGAAACGGCGCACAAGATGGAGTGAAAATGGAACAATTCGAAAATTGGAAGGAATTCTTTTTTTTGATCTTGCCAACTCGCACAACTCAACCTCCTGAAGATTATGACACTTTTCGTTTTGCGAAATCTCCTCTTTCCTAGATTTTTCCTCCTTTTCTCTATTCTTTTCTTAGGGTTTCATGAGTGTTAATGGATGTATGGAAGGGATCTGAATGAGGATAAGGTGGTAGGCGCCCAATTATTGCATGGGTGAGGTGGTGGCCTCCAAGTCATGCATGTGATGAGGTGGATGGGCACATTTCATATATAACCTTCTAAACTTAAATATTTACCAACCATTTAATTTACATCTTTTGGGGATTTATTTTACAAACTCTATTTTTAGTATTATAATTGATTTGATCATTTTGCAAATAAGACCCTATAATATATTTATTTAAATAAACCATAAATGTGAAATTACGGTTATACCCTTTCGAAAAATTTGACACATAAGAACTCGATTTTGATCGTTCGAAGTGTTATATATTTAATATGAGTCTTATATTCTGAAATTTTAGAAATAATAATCAACAAATATCAAAACCCTATTTTTGATATTTATTACAGGTTTTATGATATTTTTTCTGTAAACATAACAAATAACAATTAATAAGTGAATACACAATCTTTTATCTAATACAAACAATTACATTAAAAATTCACAGCGAAGCGCGGACAAATTTCCTAGTAATTTTAAAAAGAAGACACCAGCAAACAGCAAACAGCAAACGAAACAAACCTCTTGACGCATGAAACGAGACTCCTGAGAAAAAGTCCAAAAAAACATAAGGCGGCACAATACCAAGGTATTACAAAAGATCAAATATAATGACCAAGAAAACAAATAAATATAATTTATAGAATAATGATCAAATATCAACCACAAATATAAAACAAATGTTTAAATTTGTATTTGATTTATGATTCATATATACAAAATTAATATTATAAACTTAGTTATTATGATATATTTGTGAATGATATTTTTAGCCCTATCACTACTCGTAACTTATATGATCAGAAAAAATTTAGAACAAAAAAATTATATTGTACATACTTTCGTCCAAAAAAACGAGATAAAAATAGAAAGAGAAAAATTGATTTATGATTTATGATTTATGATTTATGAAGAGAAAAACAACTTTTTGATTTAGGATTTATGAAGAGAAAAAATATATAGTACATAATTATTTGTGGCCCTATCACATTTGTGGTTGGTACTTATTTTGATTTATGGTTTATGAAGAGAAAAACTACTTTTTGATTCTCGCCAAAAAAACGAGATACTGTAACCGTGCTTCTTGTAAAATTGATGGGAGATAAAAATATCGTAGTTTTTCATCTAGGATATCTCAAACTGCAGTAATTTCGTCCAAATACATTAATTCAAACACAATAAAATAATAACTTGTGATATTGAGACTTTCCAACTATCTCTTTTATCACAAACTAAACATGCCCATAATTGGCGAAGTTAAATTTATAGGTTTTATTTGAGCCCTTTGCATTAGAGATTAGAATGACATGGTGCCGACTACTGCTTAATCATGCATATACATACTTTCCAGCTCAAAATAGAAGAAAAAAATAATTAAAGCATATGGACCATTTTTGTCCATTTCCACCTAACAGAGAAAAAGAACAAGTTGATATATATAGTACATAATTTAAATTGGTAAGCATTATTAAAGTAACAACATCGTTAAAATTTATACATAAACTAAACAAAACTATTTAAGTTTACATATGTCATGGTGTAGAGTGTATGATTGAAGAAGAAAGGCCATTAACCAAACCCAAAGCATTACTAGTAAGTTGCGCGACATTCAAAACTCGAGTTCGAACTCTCATCTGAACATCTCGACCACTCGCTCTAAAACCTTCCATGCAAGTATTTTCATCAGTTAAAGCCGCGCTAACCCAAGTCTGAACACTATTAATTTGAAATCCTGTTTGCTTCCCTTTAAGATGAGACATAGTTTGCATGGATTGTTTTAACTCGTCGACTGAATCGCTTAATGTGTCCATGCAATCTTTCATTGCCTGTTTGTCGTACGGGCCCATGTTGGTTGACGTGGACATTTGAGTCATGGAAGCCGAGGCGGACTTAGCGCTGTTAAGACTGACTGATAAACCCGTGAGGGCTAATTGCATTGGACTTGTTTGGATCGTGCTTGCGTAAGTTGAGAGGGAACTGAAACATAGAGATGGGTATTTTGTGAGACTGCATGATGTTTTGATGAATTCCGTGTTTGTTTGGGTTTCGGGTAGCTTGCGCGCTTCGTGACATGCAATGGAGAGAAGAATAAGTGTTAGGGTTTGAAGACATGACATGGCCATTTGTGTGTGTGTGTGTGTTTGTTTATGTGTTTGTGTGTGTTAGAGAAGGTAGAGGGGCTCTATTTATAGGGAAACGCCTGGTGGAGGATAAGAATAGTGAGGATAAATTTGGATAGGAAATTTGGGGACTGATCAGTGGAATTGGCAGCAAGACAAGTAGTGATGTCTGTTGCGCGCGTCTTCGGCGTGGTTTTTTGATCCATATAACTTGGTAGCTTGAGAATAATCTTTCTCGCAGACTGTATAGATTGCAAGGCCGCTACCTCCCCTTGAGGGGCCGGCCCGTAGATAAACCCAGCAAGTCCGAGAGATAGGGCTCCGTCTGGGATAGAGCATCAATTTAAGATTTTGTTCGTATACCATGTTTTTAATTTTAATTACAAATATAACAAATATAACGTAACACAATTGACGAGTTCAAGATCCGGACAACTATTTTTTGATTCTTGTAATTTAAAAGATTGTCTATCGTTCATTTTTTTTTTTACTTTCAATCTTACATAATGAAATAATAATAATTATAATAAAAATATAAAAATATTTTGTTAATCTTGAAATATCAATTATTTTTGTATAAAAAAAACTAAATGTATTGCCTAATTATTACTAAATATTTTTTATTATTATTCATAACGTGTTTGATGATTTTCAAGAGAAAATTTAAAGCAATGTGATGAATGAAAAACAGTTTCGACTATATGATAATTTGATTTATTTTCAAAAATAAAAAATATTGCATTTTTTATTGATTTTTTTTTATTTATTACTATGAGGAGTAACTTTTTTAGAAATATCGACTAGGGCATCTAAAATGTCGAGGCTCTCCTGCCCCCTTGATAAAGTCATGATACCTCCAGTATTGTATGAATAGTTAGAGCTTCCATAAGGTCGAAAATGACGTAAAATATCAATGAATCCATATCTCAAATGACCGAGTCTATGACACAACAAATCATATATTATGAGTTCAATTTTTATTAACATTAAATAATAATGGATTGAGTGGTAAGCATCATTCTCCGTTCAATCAAAAAATAATTATTGACATGAACTCCTTATTTTTGAAAAAGAAAGTAAGATTGGTACAAATATTTGAAATAGAAATATTGTGTCTATTATTTTTTCTTTTTGAAGGGTGGAGCTTATTTTTTGAAGCATGGCTTGATTTTGTGTTGAGTTTTGAGCCTCTTATTTCTTAAATAGAAATATTGTGAAATATTTATATAAAAGACAATCATTACAAAGAAAATATTTTTTTTATTAAAAAGAAATAACTTAAAATTATAGATAATTGTCAGGTCCAATAAATTTATTGGCTTAATATCACCAAAACAGATTTATACCTTGGTCCTAAAATATTTATTCTTGATGATAATAATAATAAATTAATTGGACTATTTAAATAACTACTATTCCACTAATTAAGCAATGTGAGCATAATATTAGTGTCCTCTTCTCAATTTCGTTTTGAAGATATGACAACTCCTTCACTTAAATTTATGACGTTCTCGTCAGAATTAATATTTGGGCCCTGTCCATCCTATTACACATCTTTCCACGACGCCAAGTGCACATACATGTGCATTTGATCACACATAATGCTTGCATGATTTTACTATGATACAATTTATCACGGTACAATAAACATACTGATCAATATCATTCAAACAGATCAACATCTTGGTCCTAAAATATTTAAAATTGATACTAATGGCCGACTCATAAAATTATTTAAATAATTACTTTGTACTAATTTATTAAATTGAGACTAAGGATTTTTATTTCATCCCGAGATATCACAACAATAATTTTAGAAATAATTTTGATGGGTGAATTTTTTGCATCATAATTCAAACCTTATGTACTATTTAACAATTTGCTTCCCAAGCCACATAAGATCTACAAGGCTATATACCGTTATGTTGCATGGATAATGGATTTATATTCTCATTTGGTAGGATATCAACATCACCATTAATTGCAATCGGCATATATCAATAATGCACACTTAGAGCACTTGGCTTTGAGTTCCCTTTTCATGGTGCTTTGGTCCCCTAAAAAGAAGAGTAACGATACTAACCATACTTATTTCCCCGAATATCTTCCCGAATTGGTGATGTGGCACAGGTCTGCCATGTAAACAAAATTCATTGCCCCTATCTCTCTCAGATTCTAAGCACGTGACTTTTTAAAAAAAAAAAAAGAGAAGTAATTTGGGGCTCTCTCTTCACTCTCCTTGCAGTCACACTCTTTTCTTTCACGCTCGGCTAGGGTTTGCTCTCTCAACCTCCCTCACTACAAAAAGTTTGCTCGATTCTCCAACGACAATCGGAACACAACTCGAGAAAGGCCTATAGAGACCTATATTTTCTCTTTCAGTTCTATTTTCTGATTTGCTTCACTTTGCTTGGTTTGAAAAAAAACTAGAACCGTCCTTTCATCTCCTCTTTGGACTCTATAATCGCCTATTTCAAATCTCAAGAAGGTCATAACTTATATTTCTTTATTAAAAAGATATGTTTAATTTATTGATTGATTTTGGGGCTTGATGAGAACTTATTTGATGATTAAGTGTTAAATATGTCCGATTGAGATTTAATTGACACTCGTAATTTACTAATTGAGAATAATTGGGCTGATTGAGCCTCCAGTAAAACCGACCGAAGAATTCCGGGGCTGGTACACATTTGTTTTTAACTTTATTTATTTATTATGAATATTTTTGAAAAAGATCATGCATTTAAATTTTTATGTCTTTATTGTATTCATAGTAGAGCCGAATATAGAATCATGGTGATTGGAAGGACAATTCAAAAGTGAAAGAAGGGTTCTGATGCAATTAAGTTGGAAAATGGAGCTAAAAAAATTGGATTGAATTGAGGAAGAATTGCACGATAAGGAAAAAGGGGAATTGCACGTTTTCGTGATCAATATCCTTCTGTACCGGTCAATGCCGGTACCAGTATGTAGTTAATGAAATGAGAAGTGTGTAGCCATGTTGCTCGAGATGCAAGAAGAAGACCTTGTTAAGCTACCACAATAGTTTGAATTTGTGAAAATTGTATTTTGTTCATCGTGTTCATGTTTGTGTATGGTATTAGTAAGCTTATGTCATGTCATTTTATTCTTACAAGTAACTTTGTACAAAATATCAACTTGATCATTATATTTCTCATTTAATTCTTCCTTTTTTTTAAGGTGTAGGATTAACTGTTAATGACGAAAAATAACTTGGAATTGCCCTAAACACATGCATTCTTCCTTTTAATCAGACAAACACATTTCATTGATTTCGGGTTGAAACAATTTACATCCAACTCATTTCATCAGACAAACACATGCATTCTTTTCAATTGAAACATGATGTATATTTATTACAATATTTAAACTTAAAATGGTACCCACTCGCACACATAAACATTCATGGTCAAATTAAATTTCAGTCCTAAATTCCTAAACCACGCATCGATACCAAATGCTAAAAATTCCAATTCCCATTCGAGCTCCCAGGTCAACATCTAACCGTGTATGCGGTGTCAATCCATCATTTTCGAACCCTGCATTAAATGCATTACAACCTTGATTCACCCAAATTCAAATTTAAATCTATATTTATTTTGCTCTAATTAATTTATCTAACTTGATCTGCATCATTTAGAAATTCAAATAACTAAATTGAAAATAATTTTTTAGTTTTTGTAGGATTATCCCTTTTCTAAAAAACTGGACAAATTGGAGTAAAAGCCTACTGGAAAATTTTCAGGTGTTAGAAAACCTGTCAAAGAACTCTTAATTTGAAGTAACTGCCATAAATTGAAAAACACTAATTTGAAATTTCCCTAAATTGATTAGCTTAATTAACCTAATTTGGCCAAACTGGAAATGGAAAAAAGAAACACCCATTTCAATAAAAGAACACTAATTTCAGCCAATAAAATCCTAATTAATTACCACTCAAGAAAACCCTAATTAATTTCGAAAAAGATTGTACCATTTGATAAAGAAAGGTTTAGCATCTGGTGTCTTCGATTCATGGCAGAGGCTTCAAGGTTCGAGAGTTAAAGAGTTTTCAGAGTTGTTTCTTGGCTTTGGTAGTGGTTTCAAGGAGAATCTGGCGGCTTCAAGTTTTGAGAGTTAAAAAAGCATCTGGTGGCTTCGATTCATAGCGGTTTCGAGATCGCCATGTTTGACGATGGCTCCTAATCTGGTAGGAGAGGAGAGACGAGGATGAGCTCATATGAGGAGAAACTCGCTCTCTCTCTCTCTCTCTCTCTCTCTCCCTCACTCTCGTTTGTGACGTGAGTTCCTGAGTTTTATGAAGTATCTCTTTTTGAACGAAAGTGGTTTAGCTGATGTGGCACGCCAATAAGTGCCACATCAGATTCGGGAAAAATTTCGGGAATAAAAGTGTGGTTTCTATCATTACTCTAAAAAGAATAGGGTCGAGTGTTTGTAAAAATGGTACAGGATAATTTTACTGGAGTTACGCTGCCGATCTTTTAATTCTAATTTTTGTCCTAATATAAAAGTTGGTTAAGCTGTGTTACGACAATAATAACCTCAACTCAATACCAACGGTTCCAAATGTCTTGAGTTCGAGTCCCGTTGGTATTATTAATAAAAATATAAAATCAAATATATTCACGATTCGAACATGAAAATGTGCACAATGAAATATTCAAATAGAAGCATTAACATTTGATTGAAGAATGTTATGTTATATATATAAAAGTATTTTATGTTGATTATTTGTACAGACAATTCAGTTTAATAATAAGTAATATTTTTCTTCACATTTCTTGTGTTATTTTACTTGTCATTATAATACATTATTAGCACGACGTTTTTGAAATTTTAGTTAAAGATAAAATCTCCGGCATAAATTTATTTTATCCAAAATTATCATCCGAGTTTTCTAAGACGAGTTATTTTCGTGGCATACAATTTATTTTGTAACTATCATGATTTTTCGGCCCGTGGCCGAATTTTCCATACATTCTGTTACTAAACGGATTTAACGAGTGAGATTTGTTAAGAATATGTATTTTTATATCCAAAGTTATATTCTACCATTTTTAATTGGAGTTTCTTTACCAATATCATTTGTCATAAATTAATGAATTTTATGAAAATTCTTGAAGACGAGAAAAATAATAAAAATCAAAACAGTTTTTTCTGATTTTTTTTTTGTTAATTTACAGAAAAAATATGTTAATTATAATAGTAGATATTGTGTTAATTGATGAATTTGGAAAAGTCTTTATTTGGATAATTCCAGAAGAGTTGTTATTTTGACAACTCCAAAAAATCACAATTTTGATTGATTTTGAAGAGTCGTTATCTATTTTGTTCCGGAAGAGTCATTTTATTGTTCGTAATATACACATGTTGAAACTCGAGAGATTATGAACTAGTTCATTATATGAGAGAAAAACAATTATATGATTTGAATTAATTGTTTATGTTTGGCTCTCCCGGCTAAATACACAATGGAAATTACAAACAAAATCCCCGCGAGACTTGACCACGAGGTTCCGTGCAACTAAATTAAACATCAAAGAAAGATATTGTGTTTATTACCTCCGAATCACACTTGATTCGGTGAACACGAAAAATACGGCAGCTCGGGTTTGATCACGTCTAGCTCCAAAGGATGAAGCATCCACTCGTGTCCATCGTGGTCGACTTGAAAGAAAGCCACCATCTTTTATACTAGCAACGCGATGATTGACTCAAATACTTCTCTCTCTCTCTCTCTCTCTCTCTCTCTCTCTCTCTCTCTCTCTCTCTCTTTGACGGCTACAAACCCTAGCCGGGAGCACCAACTTTTGGCGACTCCCTTGTGTGTGTGTATGTGTGTTGCTAGCCAAACCCTAGCAATAAAGTGACACACCACGCAGTTATCTACCCGCACTTATCCCGCACGCTGACGTGCCTACGCTCCTGCCATCTCAGCAGATCAGATCTAATGGATGGTGAAATTAATTTAACCCGTTTACGCAGCACCCGATAGCGTGTAAAAGGAACCTAGAAAATAAGGAAAGGATTTCCAGAGAAAAAAGGAATTAATCGCTCGTGTCCTGCGCCTGAAGGTTTTCTCTCTCTTCGTTGTCGCAGCGCCTTGTAGCCGCCGCAGCCTCCGCCTTTCCATTCCATTTGTTTTGTCTACGATGTTTCCTACGAAAATATTCTGTTCACTTCACAGTCAAAAGTCAGAGGTGTGTAATACTCTGTTTTTCTTCTTTTATTTTAATCTGAAAACTGTTGGTAATACGGGATTCGAATATGGATTTCTAATAGGAATTTCTAATAAACAAAACTCTCTTATAATTCTAATAGTCTATTACAAGTCTTTCTCTCTTTTCTAATTGATATTTGATATGTGATTTCAATGTGATTAATCCCTAAACATGTAAGGCCTATTTATAGGCTCCATAAACTTGCATTACAAGGAATTAAACCTTGCCTTAAAACTTATTTCCTAAATTACTTTCCTATAATAAATCTTGCCCTATAATAATTTCCTAAATTACTTTCCTTAAAACAACTTTCCCTAACATTAATTGGGCTAATTAAACTTGATTTATTATTTCGGGCTTGGGCTTATCAACAAATTCCTCCCTTAAGCACAAGCCTCTTCATCATCCCGATCATCGTCTTCAAATTTTTTCTTTTTCTTGTACACCCGCTTGACTCCTATGGGCTTGCATCTTTTTGATAATTCGACCAAGTCCCACGTCTTGTTTTTCTCTATAGCCCCAATCTCTTCATCCATCGCGGATTTCCATTTCTTGTTTCTCACGGCTTCTTCAAAGGAAATATTCTCCGCATCTGCCAAAAGACAAACAAGATGTACCTCACTGGTTGCATCGTATAGCTCTTGTAGGCTCTGTGTGCGCGTCTGTCTCGGTTCGTCTTCTTCATCAGGTATTGCGGGGCTAGTCGGTAAAGTAGCTGCGGATTCTTCTTTCTCGGACTCGTCTGACTCGGCGTCCTCATCCTCCATCTCGCACTTCTTACTCCAGTCCCATGCGCTCTTCTCATTCACATGGACATCTCGGCTCACCACAACTTTTCTTTCAATTGGGTCGTACAACTTGTATGCCTTCGTTTTCTCGTCATATCCAATGAACACAAACTTCTTGCTTTTATCATCGAGCTTCGTCCTCCTTTGATCTGGTACATGTGCATACGCCACACTTCCGAACACCTTGAAATGCGATACCGTCGGTTTCATGCCGCTCCACGCTTCTTGAGGTGTTTTCTCGCCTAATTTCGCATGAGGACATCGATTTTGTACATACACCGCACACTGTACCGCCTCGGCCCAAAATTCTTTTGGCACTCCTTTGCTCTTCAACATCGATCGAACCATGTCGAGAATGGTCCGGTTCTTCCTCTCGGCCACACCATTTTGTTGAGGCGAGTATGGCGCAGTCAAGAATCTCTTAATCCCTTGCTCCTCACAAAAGCTCGTAAATGCGGTTGACGTGTACTCACCACCTCTATCTGACCGCAAAGCTTTGATGTATCGCCCGGTCATCTTCTCGACAAGCACCTTGAATCTCTTGAACACTTCGAATGCCTCGGATTTTTCCTTCAAAAAATAAACCCAGGTCCTCCTAGTGTAATCATCAACGAATGTAATAAAATACCTTTTCTCACTGAACGATTTCGGTGTGATCGGACCACAAATGTCGGTGTGCACCAGCTCGAGAGGGTTCCCTGCTTCATATTTTGCCTTCTTCTGAAATGGGACTCTTGCATGTTTACCGAGTACGCAACCTTCGCAAAATCTGCTCGTGTAGTCCATATCTGGCAGACCGTGCACCATGTCCTTCTTGGCCAACTCTCGCAAGCCTCCATAGTGCAAGTGTCCAAACCGCAAATGCCAGAGCCAAGCTTTGTCCTCCATATCGACTCGTAAGCACATTCTCTGCACACTTCTCAGGTTGAGCTTGAACATTCGATTCTTCGCCATCTCAACACGCGCAACCAATTGACCTCGATCGTCCTTCAGCTGCATCGTTCGATCTTTCATGAAGACCGAGTATCCTCTCTCCAATAGTTGCCCCGTGCTGATTATGTTGCTCTTCATCTCAGGCACGTAATAGACATTTTCGATATGTCCTTCTTTACCATCCTTCTGATAAAACCGAATTTTACCTTTGCCCTTCACTTGGACCTTTGACGCATCTCCAAATGACACGTGTCCATCGTCTAGCTCCTTCATCTCTACAAAAAGGTGTTTGTGACCGCACATGTGGTTGCTTGCGCCAGTGTCGAGGTACCAGATCGTATCGCTCTCCGATGTGGTGTCTTTGTGAGCCATCATGAGAACACCATCATTTGCCTCCTTCTCTACTAAGTTGGCATTTTCTTTTACCTTTTTCTCGGACCAACACTCCTTCGCGTAGTGTCCAGGCTTGCCGCAGTTGTAGCACTCGACACTTGCTCGACTCGACCAGCTTCCTCGTCCACGACCTCGTCCTCGGCCGCGCCAATTTTGCTGATTCGGTTGCTTCTTTTCTTCGGAATTATAGTTTCCGCCTCTGCCTCGACCACCAAATCGACCTCCACGGCCGCGTCCTCTTCCTCGATTGTTCTCAGCGTACATCGCCTTGTCATCATCTATGGTCGTCTTGACTTGCAGAGCTTCTTGGTGTGCCTCGTTCTCCTTCTTTTTCTTTCGCTGCTCGTGTGCCTCGAGTGAACCTGCCAATTCATCAACGGTCATTTGATCTAAATCTTTCGACTCTTCAATAGCGCACACCACGTTTTCGAACTTCTCGGTCAGAGATCGTAGAATCTTCTCAACAACTCTTGCGTCGGTTAGAGCTTCTCCGTTGCCCTTTAACTGATTCGTCACTGCTTGTACACGCGAGATGTAGTCGGATACTCCCTCTGATTCCTTCATCTTCATGGACTCCAATTCGCCTCGCAAAGTCTGAAGCCTCGCTTGCTTTACTCGGTTGGCACCCTTGAACACTCTCTCCAAAGTGTCCCATGCTTCCTTCGAAGTTTTCGCGCCGGCAATCTTCTGAAAACCCGACTCGTCTACAGCTTGGTACAACAGGTACATGGCGGTCTTGTCCTTCACTCGTTTCTCTTTCATTGTTTTTAACTGGTTTACCGTCTGCTCCGTTTCGGCAACCGGTTCCACGTAGCCAGCTTCGACTATCTCCCAAACATCTTGCGCACCGAGTAACGCCCGCATCTGGATACTCCATACTTCGTAATTCGTCTTCGTCAATCGCGGTAGCGGTATATGGCCAAAAACACTCCCAGAACTCGCCATCGCTCTGATGCCAACCGGTTCATGTTCGGCCAATCTTGTCGAAATTGCCAACACGGAAAGAAACTTTACATGGTCTAGTAAAAGACCATCCCCAACTCTATCAAAATTGGATAGAGCGTTAATCTCCCATCACTTTTTTAACCAAAATACTATTCCTCAAACTAGCGAACTTCCACAAATTACTTCGGATCATTATCCATTAAAACTTACTATATCAATTCCGAAGAGCTCTAACGCAAAAAAATACAATCTTGAAAGATTTTGGCTTAAGAACGACCAAGCTAGAGACATCTTTGCGCAAACTTGGCAAACCGGGACACAAAACACTAATCCGGCAAAGAACTTCATTATTAAGTTAACAAACACCAAAAAGGTAGTGGCCGATTGGGCAACAAATAATTTGAATAATATTGATATGAACCTTCAAAATAGTAAAGAATTTATTTCCTATCTTGATAAGATAGAAGAAACAAGATTACTATCACAAACCGAACTAAATCTTCGAATTGACCTCAAAATTTGGGCACAAGAAATGGCCATTAATTCGGAAATAAAATGGCAACAAAGAAGTTCGGAAAAATGGATAAAATTTGGCGACCGAAACAACGCCTATTTTCATGCTATGGCATCGGCGAAAAGAAATAGGAATTTCATTCCTAATATAATGCATAATGATGCTACCTATTCCGAACCACAACAAATACTAACTCTCTTTTATGATCATTTTCGTAACACAATGGGGACTAGAGCGGTTGAAACCGAGGTTGACCTTACGGTGCTCCTAGGAAATCCGATCCCAATAACAAATCTAAACGAAATCGATGTGCCATTCACGATGGACGAAATTGAAAAAACGATCCATAAAATGAAAAAAAGAAAATCATCCGGACCCGACGGGTTACCCTCCGAGTACGTCCAACAATTTTGGGACACGATAAAAAACGATTTCGTCGAGCTAATTCAACACTTTCAAGAAAACAAACTAGATCTATGGCGAATAAACCAAGCAAATATAACTTTAATCCCGAAAGTTGATGGTGCGAACAAAATTGAACAATTTAGGCCAATAAGTGTTATCAACACACCAATCAAAATAATTACCAAAATAATGGCAAATAGGCTCCAACCGTTTCTTCCCACCCTAATCAACAAACAACAAACGGCCTTTATCAAGGGACGAGCAATTACCGATGCCTTCCTAGTGGCTAGAGAGTACGTGCATTATTTCAAGAAAAACAAAATCCCCGCTATAATGCTCAAAATTGATATTAAGAAGGTTTTTGATAATGTCTCATGGAAATTCATGTTGAAACTTTTAAGAGCAAGAGACTTCCCTCCCAAATGGATCCTATGGATTCACAATTTATTCATCTCATCCTCCTCCGCAATTAAAATAAACGGAGAGATATCTCCATACTTCTTTCTCCAAAGAGGTCTAAGACAAGGTGACCCTTTATCCCCTCTACTTTTTGACATTGCGGTTGACTCGCTACAAGCCATTATGAAAAAGATTAACCCTCTTCTTGAGAGAATGAGCAACATTGATTCCCAAATTTTGCAATTCGCGGATGATACCATCTTATTTGTCGAAGCATCCCCAAACAACCTAAAAAAGATAAAACTTGGGCTCGATATTTTCTCCGAAATAACGGGTCTAAACATTAATTGGGAAAAAACGAGTTTCTCAACGCTTAATGTGCCGACTACTTTAGATCAAACAATAAGCGAAACTCTAAAATGCCATAAAAAAGATCTCCCCCTTAATTATCTAGGTCTTCCCTTGACATCATCGAAACCGAAAAAAGTAACTTTTCTCCCACTCATTAAAAGAATTCAAGACAAAGTAGCCAATTGGAAGGGAAAATTGCTATCAATGGGTGGACGCCTAACTTTGGCAAAGGCGACCCTTGCCTCAATTCCAACTTACTATATGCAAGTGCTCCAATTACCTGCATGGGTAATAAACGAAATTAATAAAATTATTAGAGCTTTCTTATGGAAAGGGGCCGAAAAATATAATCCCGGAAATTGTTTAGTTAGTTGGTCCAAGGTATGCCTACCTAAGATGAACGGAGGTTTGGGGTTACCGGACATCAAAACAAAAAATAACGCTCTACTCCTTAAGCTTTTATGGCAAATAGATAACAATAACCAAAATCTTTGGTCATCGTGTCTTAGAGACCTCTATGGTATACAACAAGCAATTCATTTGGTCGACGTTTCCGTGTCCAAAAGATCTTTTTTCCTAAACCAACTAACGCAACTTCTTCACATATACAAGGCCTCTACATTTGTGGAGGGATCAACATCTTCGGTTGAATGGAAATGGAACACGCAAAAGATTTTTACAAGCAAATCGGCTTATGCATTCCTAATCAATCCCGGCATAACAAATTCGTGGCATAAACCATTATGGAAATTAAAAATTCCCCCAAAAATACAAATATTTCTTTGGTTAGCCCTACAAGCGAAACTAAACACCTATGATATCCTATCTAAAAAGGGATGGTCGGGAAGTAATAATTGCGTGCTTTGTGATAGAAGTCTTGAAACGGCGGACCACCTATTCCTCCAATGCTCGTACACATTTGCGGTATGGGCCATAGTAGGGCGAATGATGGGAGAATCGAGCATTAGGATCCCACACTCCTCACAAATCGATTCATGGATGTTAAATAGAGCCAAATACGACGCAACAAAAAAGAAGATATGGGATAAGTTATGGGCATCCATTAATTGGAATGTTTGGAAGGCGAGGAACGAGAAAATATTTCGAAGAAAAGACGTGCTGCCCATCACCACGGCAAAGAAGGCGATCAATGAAGTAAACACGTGGAAGTGTTTAGATAGGAATACATAGATGTGATAGCCATTTAATTTTTTTCACGACGTTTTATTCTCGGATGTATATATACCTTTTTTTATTTATAAAAGCATGAATACCATTGGTATTCTTTCAAAAAAAAAAAAAAAAAATTTCTCAGTCTACATATAGTTTCAAAATTATAATCCCAAATGACAATGCTGAGAATATTTGACCCATCGTGAAAAGAAGATACAACTCGAGTAGAGACATAGTAAACGACAATGTTGAGAATATTTGGCCCAATAATGTTCCCAATAATGTTCCCATAATTTTTTTAACATCACTACTACAAAAAATGCAGTTAGGGACAAACGTGTTTAGTCCCTAAAACACGGTTTGGAGTCGCTGTAGATCTTTAGGGACTACATCTAGTCCCTAAGATTTTGTCCTAACAGCCCCGACGCAGCAAATCAGGGCGACAAAAGTTTTTTTGATTTTGGTCCTTGATAACCGCATTTCTTGCGACAAGACTAATTTCCGATTTTTTTCCTCATTTTCTTAGGTAGTCCCTGAAAATGAATTTTCTGTGACAACTGACAAGTTATTGTCGTGAAAAATATGTTTAATGTGACTAACTTCCGTCCCCAACTATGATCGTTCTATGACTAGACTTTGTCTCTGAATACTCCATTTATGTGACAAATTTTAGTATCTGAATATATACTATATTTGACTCAATTTTGTCCCTGACTATATTCTTTTCGTGACTAGTTCTTGTCTCTAAATATTTTTTTTATGTGACAAACTTTATTCTCTAAATATACTATTTATGCGAATGATATTAGTGTCTAAATATATCTTTATGGGACTAATTTTTGTCTCAAAACTAACTTTAGCCACAACATCATAATTATATTAATAAAATAAGAATAATATTTTCGCCATTTAAATAAAACAAATGTATCTCTAAAAACACTTAATCGTTTCATTGTTACAACGCTAACTCGAGTACTACAAAACAACATTCACCAAAATGTCAAAGAAACAAAAAACAAAATCTTCAACATTGCGATAGATGACATGCTTCTTTTGCTACCCTTTAATCCCAACTCATCCGCCTGCAAAATGTATTCAGAAACATGATGAATATTATAAGCAAGCAAATAGAAAAATGAGTGAATGAAAAAAATAAATAGGAATGGATTTAGGAAATTACCTCGAGCAACCACTTGAGATTCCTATAATAACAATGATCAATGGGCTCGATATAACGATAAGTAACTTACTACTCTGCCAACGAACATGAAATAAGACAAATGCTCCCAGAGAAAACTTACCAATCTGCATAAATTAGAGGGGTATTTTTGTAATTATTTAAAAAAAATAAAGGGGTATTATGAAATTTTGTATATTACATATAATAATACCTGAATGCCACGAGCTCGGTATTCTTGATGCAAATCTTTTAAATATTGAAGTGTACTCGAGTCTATATACATCATGGCTACATGAATAAAAAAAGTAAAATTACAAAAAGGTCCTTGTAATTCTGTAAAATTAAAATAACATACGTGACATTTCGATGACCACAAAGTAAATTCTCTTCACGTCCGGGCCCCTTTTTGCAGAAGAAGCACCCAATTCATATTCTCTCTACCTATATAATAAAACAATAATATTGTAAAATTTCAAATATAATCTTTAGAAAAATTAAAACGGAATTCATTAATTAATTACCTATCAATTTTGGAGACTTTCCATGTATCAAAGAAAATGGAAGAGGAGGTAGTGCATCTGTTTTTAGACAAATATTCCCTACATTTAAAGAAAATGAGCTCCCGCATTACTGGATTTTTGTAAACAAACCCCTGCATTACTGTCAATTTGAAAAGAAGTCCCGAAATAAAAAGTAAATATGTTTCAGATGTCATACCAGTAATAGTCCCTTACAAATAAAAATGGTATAATTACACATTGCCCCCTACAAATAAAAATGGTATAATTACACATTGCCCCCTACAAATTATAATATTTATTATTACCAGGAATTTCTTTTAAAGTACCTATGTGGTACCGTCGAGTTCAATTACACACACATCTGTAGGGCCCTCTTGGCCATCGACTGGTACCAAAGCCACTCTCTACCCATTCTTGTATCACGACAGTTATGTTCGGTACAACCTTCACAAAGAAATACATTAAATTTTATAAATAGAGGGATCTTTTTGCAAATTGTTGGTAGTTATAAATTGAGACAAGGAGATATAACAAACATGTACTGTCTAGCCCAAGTAGTTTCCCTTTCTCTCTTCGTTTAAAACAGACTGAATCATTACACAAACGAAATATTATTAGATATAATGATATATCGTATCGATGAATAGATTTAATATATGAAATTGAAGAATTATTTATCAGCGACCAAATTTAGTCCTAATTATTTATCATTTTATATGTCAAGTATTTTGCGACAAATTGTTTGTCACAAAATGTACTGACTTATAGACTTAATTGTGTTTTGTAACTAATTTAGTAGCAAAAAGAAACACTTTGTCCCAATTTTTTTTTTTTTTGAGACAAACATATATCAGTCGCTAATAATTGTCATACAGTGACAAAATTTACTTGGTCGCAAGGATTTTCGTAGCTAATGATACTTTTTGTAGTAGTGCATATAATTAACATATACATATATATAATTAATACATATATTATTTTCGGCCCAATAATGTTCCCATAATTTTTTTTTATACGTATATGACAAGGACAAGATATCTTGACAATTTATTATTTGTATTTTCTTTTATCATATATATGGAAAAAATATTATATATACATATCACAAATGCATGATAATATTTGGCCACATATATGCTAATTATAATTTAATTAATATATATATATATATATATATATATATATATATATATATATATATATATATATATATATCTCACATATATTAATACATTAATTAAGAGAGCCTCATATTTATTTGGCCCATGCAAATAATTATATCACATTTATTATTTTCAAGCCAATAATTTAGGCCTATACAAAGAATTTATTTTTTCTAAAATAATACATACACATATATATTATATGTATTTATTTATTTCACATTACCATATATATATATATATATATACACATATATATATTTATTTGACCGAAGAAGAAAGGCCATTAACCAGACCCAAAGCATTACTAGTAAGTTGCGCGACATTCAAAACTCGAGTTCGAACTCTCATCTGAACATCTCGACCACTCGCTCTAAAACCTTCCATGCACGTATTTTCATCAGTTAAAGCCGCGCTAACCCAAGTCTGAACACTATTAATTTGAAATCCTGTTTGCTTCCCTTTAAGATGAGACATAGTTTGCATGGATTGTTTTAACTCGTCGATCGAATCGCTTAATGTGTCCATGCAATCTTTCATTGCCTGTTTGTCGTACGGGCCCATGTTGGTTGATGTGGACATTTGAGTCATGGAAGCCGAGGCGGACTTAGCGCTGTTAAGACTGACTGATAAACCCGTGAGGGCTAATTGCATTGGACTTGTTTGGATCGTGCTTGCGTAAGTTGAGAGGGAACTGAAACATAGAGATGGGTATTTTGTGAGACTGCATGATGTTTTGATGAATTCCGTGTTTGTTTGGGTTTCCGGAAGCTTGCGCGCTTCGTGACACGTAATGGAGAGAAGAATAAGTGTTAGGGTTTGAAGACATGACATGGCCATTTGTGTGTGTGTGTGTGTGTGTTAGAGAAGGTGGAGGGGCTTTTATAGGGGAAACGTCTGGTGGGAGGATAATAATAGTGATTAGTGAGGATAAATTTGGATAGGAAAACATTGACATCAATGATCAAATAATAATGAATTGAGATAAAAAAAAAAAATCCTCCGTTGAATCAAAATAATAATTATTAACGCGAACTCCTTGTATTAAAAAAAAAGAGTAAGATTTGGTGCAAATATTTGATCATTATGATAACATTGTTCTGATAATTATTAGTTTTCTTTAAAATTCATGGTTGATCTTTGTTCAAACATAATTAATCTGATGCTTTTTCTCAAAAAAAAATTAATCAGATGCTTGAGGAAATTTGATATAGACATATTGAATCCTTACTTTAATTGGATCCATTTCTGTGAATAATAAGACGATAGATATTTTGATGCATTCTGACCCTTTTTGAATAGTGGGGCCACACAGGTCCTCTGATTGCTTCCCCATATAGAGAAACAATTGGATCAGCCTTGCCATTTAATCTGGCTTTGCTTAGATCCTCTAAAGCAGTGCTTCCTTAATTTAATATTTGGACTTAAAGAGTACTTTTTTATTTTTTGTTTTTGAAGTATAGAGTTTGTTTATTTTAACATGGGTTTTGATTTTGTGTTCGACTTACAAACCTCTAATTTTTAATATTGAAAAATTACGAAAGATTGATACGAAAGACAATCATTATTGTACAATTCAAAGAAAATAATTCTTTTTATTAAAAAAATAAAAATTTAAGAAAATATATAATTGTCACGGTCGTCAATTGACTCATAATTCAGTTGGTTGAGTGGCTCATTATCACGAAAACAGATTTATATCTTGGTCCTAAAATATTTAATCTTGACGGTAATTAATCAACGTGACTACGTGAGAATAACGTTCTATTCTCAATTTTGTTTCGGGATATGATAAACTCGTCCACTTAAATTTATGCTTCACAAACCACATAAGATCTACAACGCTATGTTTCGGAATACCGTTATGTTGCATGGGATAATTGATGGATTATATTCCCATCTGGTAGGATATCAACATCTGCCATTAATGGCACTTGGCATATATCAATAATGCACACTCACGAGCACTTGGCTTTGAGTTCCATTTTCATGGTGCTTTGGACACTTTGTTCCCCCAAAAAGATTAGGGTCCAGTGTTTGTAAAAATGATGTAGGATAATTTTATTGGAGTTATGCTGCGATCTTTTAATTATATTTTTCGTCCTAATAGGTTGTTAAGTTGTGTTACTAATTTGTAGGAAAAAAATTTGTGTAATTCATAGATATGTACTCTCATGTGCACGTCATAAATACGAAAACGACACGTGACAATTGTCTTTTTAATTTTTTACTAAATTTTGTGCATTCGGAATGCATACTGTCAGGTGTCATGTTTCTATTAGGGCATGTTTGTTTTGCAGTAACTCGGTCAGATTGTAAGTCAAACTACTGCATTAATCTATTTTTTGTTGTTTGGTTTGATATAATTTGCCAAACTACTGCAAGTCGACTTACATTGTCTCTCTCTTTTCCTGCAACTCAACCTCCCCTCAAATTTACATGAAGTGGAGATACATCACAACATAACCTCTCCTTAAATAGGGATTATATTTTCATTATGTTAATTTAAAAAATTAATCAAGCACAATAATCTGAATAAATAAATAAACACTGCCCACAATAATCTAAATAAATAAATAAGCACAAATCTAAGTCAAGAAATTATTACATTTAAATATAAGTATAAATTATATTTTCATTGTGTTAATATAAGAATATAATTAATCACCATAATCTCAAAATAACTAAAATTATTTTAAATATTGATTTATATATTATTTTAAAATATTTCTAATTATTTTGTCATTTTCTTAATATTTATAAATATGAATTATATTTTAAATATTTGCGTTTTCTAATAATTAGTAATGAACTGTAACGCTAGACTCATTACCAATTCAAAGAAACACGGAAATATTTTAAAATATAATTAATATTTGCAAAAATTATAAATATTGAGAAATATTATAAATTATTTTAAAACATTACTAGTATTTCAGAATATTAAAACATGATGTATACAAAATTAATATTTATATATTTCATTTAAATTATTGTGTTTGATTAATTTTTTAGTTATCAAATGAAAATATGATCCATACTTATACTTGAACATAATAATTTTTATGTCAAAATTATTTTCTTTGAAAAATATGATTATTCTCGATATAAAATACTTATAATTTTAATTTATTAAGATCTGATAAAAAAAATTACGATTTTTATTTTGATGTTTTTTTTGTTCAAATAATATAGATTTTAGATATACATATACATGGATGCAATATGGGTATATATATGGATGCAATATGGGTTAATATATCAAGGAAAAAACCAATTTCTACATGTCTGAGGGTCATATCTCAAATTTTCAAAATTTTTGGTCTATTGTAGTAAATCTGAAACATATTGTGTCTTCTTATAAAAATTTTCCCAAATTTATTTGCAAATTTTAGTAGATATAAATCTTGAAATTTATAATTCAATTACATCAACCCAAACATAAAAACTATAAATCCAGTAGTTTCACTTTCGTGAATCCAAACATTTAAATTTGAAGTGCATTTCTGGGAAGTCGACTTGCGGAAAGTTAATTTACTTCAGGTAATTTCTAACACGGTCATCCAAACATGCCCTTAGTGGCGATGTACATTCAAAATTCATACTCACGAAGTGCATTAGTCAATCCCTAATTTATATTTATAATGACAATAATATTTCAACTAAATAATATAATACATATGCATTAGGGAAATTATACTTGTCCCCACAAAAATGGGATAAATATTCTTGATGACATCATCGAAGGTGTGTTAATTTTTTGTTAACCGGCCCGTGCATATCATAATCTTAATTAAAATTAATTATTTGTTAATTTATATGTTTGCTAATTGATCCGTACCTATCATATTTTATTAAAATTAAATTTTCAAATAAATTAACCATTAATTCAATTAATGATGATGTCATCGAGAAAGTTTTCTCACTTTTGTGGGGCATACGATGTCCTTAATACATTATTTACTTGGGATCATATTATTGAAAATTTAATAAGATTTTCTTTTTTCACGAGGCTATATCGTCCGTATTTGATGTTTCAACATAATAGTAACTAGTTTGATCCCCGCACGTTGCTGCGGGTGTAAGTGTACTATTAATATATACTAAGTATAAATATAAATTAATTTCTTAATTAATATTGATTAATTTTTAATTATCTGTGAACTTTTTACATATCATGTTTATTAAGTGAGTTAATTAGTACCCAGAGTATTTGTTGTGGTAAAATTTGGGAAGAAATAACATATTTTATAATTAGTATAGAGAATATATGTGATAATGTGATGAAATATGAATACACCTTAATATATATATGATATGATATGATATGATTTTGAGATTTTCTGAAATACGCATAAATCTTGCTTTTACCAAAACAGATGATGTTCAGGATAATTAATTTGCCATTATATTCCTTGCTTTTATAGTATCAACGATGTTTGAGATTTTACAGGAATATGCATGTGTTTCATAAGTATATTGTATATTGTTATGCCATTAGATTCCTAATGCTATTGACTATTTATTGATATTCCATATTATTAATTCATAGATTGTATTGTCAGATTTTATAAGTTGTGCTTGTATATATGATTTTGTTATTCATGATATTTTTATTTTGGTGGACCTGTATGATATCTTCAAAAGAGGCTTTCCACCGTAATTCCCATTTCCTCGTGATGTCATTAAACATAATTAACATTCTAATTATTAATTACAATTAACGATTAATACATATTTATTATTTTTTAAATATTTATAATTAATGGTTAATGGTGGAAACTCTAATGACTTATTAATTTTTTCTATTAATTACGTATTAATCATTAATTTACTTTGCAAATTAGGGTATTAATTGGATGGGATGATGTCATCACGAAAATAGTGGGAAAATGAAAGGGCATAATAGGATTTTCCATAAACAAATGTATGTAGTTCTTTCTACCGTAAATTAACTTTTAAACTATATCCATAATATTTAATGAATCATTGTATGGTACTAATTTTTTTGTTGTTGTTGGTAAATATGATATTTTAGATTTACGAAAAGATAAATATGATATTTTGATTTTTAGAAAGGCAAATATGTTATTTTAAGTTTTAAAAAGAATAAATATGTAAACCTTCCTATAAAATACTGGAAACTCGTGTGCAACTAATACAAGTATCATACACGAAAGTAGCCTCCCTAATTACAGCCATTTAGGGCGAAATCTCCCTAAAAGTATTAAGTGCATAACAATATTTTGTTTGGTTGTCTAGTTCGGGGATATATATATATATATTTAAACTTCGTTTTTGTTTCCAATAACATTTCATCATTTCAAAAAAAAGAAAGAAACATGAATCGAAATAGAAAACACCTAGCTTTTGATATGACCATGAACAATCATGCTATTGTTATTCCGAAAAGCAGAGCTAAGAGAGTGAAATTGGTCGATTATGATGACCTTCCATATGACATCGAAGAAGGTATGGTCAGGCCTGAGAAAAGCATTGGATATTGCATTAGTCTGTTGTTTCGTAAGTATGGTTGGCGCCGCGATGTTGGTCCGCAAATCTTTTGTTAGTGTCAATTGGGGAGGAGCTGGGGCCCAAGTCTCTCCATGAAATTACATACAAATGTATATATAGAAAAATTATATATGTTATTATAATTTATAGATTAAAACTTATATTGAATTATTCGTTTTCGATGCCTTCTATCATCCCACCCCCCATTATTATTCCGTCTTGGTTCCGTTTTTGAGTGCCGTAAGCCATGTCTAAAAATTATGTATTTAAAATTCATAAAAAGCTGCAAATAATACATATAGTGCCACTTAAAGTCATAACGTATCTTAAAAGTTTATGACATCCAAATTTTTATCTTCATCCATACAGTACCGTCTAAATTCATAACATCAAATTCATAACAATGATGAGAGAATCCAACTCACAAGAATTCTCTTTGGACATGTTTGTAAATTACTAAGTAAATTACAAAAGCCCATCATCCACTTTTGAATGACAAAATTGCAACAATATATCATATAAATGGGTACCAAATTGAGATGGGAATTAGGCTTGAATTGGATTGAATCGAGACATTAAACTCAGATGAATTAGGCTTCTTCATTCGAATAGTGACATTAATAGTCTAGCACTGTAAATTATTCCAGACCTCAATAGCGTAATCTCATTGAGGCATATAAATAAACACTTACAGAGCATCCGTGCAAAGAACGAAATATTACTTCTAAAGCGAAACTATTTGAAGAGCACTCTTAATTCAGAACAAGACATGAAAGAATAAAATATTATTTCTAAGTCGAAACCAATGTTACAGATATCGCATATCGTTTACAGATCGATCAGTCACCGATAAGAGATATGATCGACATAACGGATTCATAATGGAAAATATCAGTGGTATAGCGGTTATGTACTTTTTAATATTAATATATTAAATTGATTATTATAATATTAATTTATATTAAGTTTCTTAAAATAATTTAAATTTTATATGATTAATATTCAAAAATCAACAATATAACATAAATTTCGAGTTAAAGTGTTGAACTAAAGATACATTTAAAATTATAACATAAAATTCATAAGTAATACAATAAAATAAACCACGAAATCGTATTCATTAACAATCGGTTTAGATGCTGAAGAAATGAAAAGAATTGGGTCAAAAATATTAATAAAAATATTGTTAAAATATGGGCAAGTCCAAAATATAATATATTTTAAATCCAAATCGATTCAAACCGGTCCAATATCGGCCAATATCGGCCCATATCGGTCCATGTATCGGTCGACCGATTTACTCAACCGATACGGGACATATCGTAACGGAAGGACACTGATTAGAGATATGAAACCGACATACCGGTCCATATCAGTGATATTTAGAACACTGGTCGAAACTAGTTGAAACCACATAAGAGCTAGGTTAGAAGAGCAATATGAGAGAGAGAGAGAGAGAGAGAGAGAGAGAGAGAGAGAGAGAGATGGCTCAGATCGATAGAGAGATGGTCGACGGATAGAGAGAAGAGAGAAGCGACGATGGTTCCGAGTTTCTTGAGGAGGAGAGTGAAGAGAGAAGAGAGAAGCGACGAGAGTGAAGAGAGAAGCGACGAGAATGAGAATGGAGAAGCTTCGTGTTTTGGGACGAGAGGATCTATTTTATTAAGATTTACTTCTATTTTGATTAGATCCGACGGCACATAAGATGCATGGACGAAATTTGGTCCGATGCCCATCGAACAAAATCCGCTTCCATTCGGGTGTACCAGTACAACTAACTCAAAGAAATGCTCTCCACGAAATTTGCACAAAAATAAGTAAAATCCAACACCAGACAACGCTGATAATTATCCAAAATCAAAGAAAAAGTACTTTTTATCGATTAGATGAAGTGCCTGGAGATTTCTCTCGTGTTAGTGATTAGACGAACTGGCCGAAAAGAAAGTAAGAAGAATACCAGATCTCCATCGGCCTCAGCTCCTGAATCCATCCTTCGTCAACCTCCTATATAGGAGCTGTCAAACTCTTCGCGTTCGCCTCCACTATCGGCTCTTATTTCTCTATTTTACGCCTTAGATTTTGACAGCCGAAAAATGAGGAGAGAGAGAAAGAGAGCAATTTTTTTGAATGAACGAACAAAGGTTCATTTACTTATTATCACGACTAATTTGAACTTTTCGTTCAAAATTGAACCGCACAAATTAACATTGGTGACGTGGCCTTATATTTATCTGCGAGGAGAGATTTCCATAAAATTATATATAAACATTAATGTTCTTGTCTTTTATGAAAATGGACTGTCATTCATTTCATATTGTTTGTGAACACTATAACAATATCATCATTCAATTTTTTTTTTATATGTGGTATATGCAGCAGTAAGTTAGATTTCTGATGCAAAGTTTATATAATAGAATGTGAGAAATGGTGTTGATAATCACATTTTTCTACAAAAAATTCATTTTTTTTTATTGATACCCAACAAATGTGTTTATTGAACGGCATCCTTTTGATATCAATCAATCAGGGCCGACCCAAACATTTTAAAGATCCGAAGTCATTTTTAAAATTGATCTTTTAAATTAATTATTAAGAAAGAATAACTCGACACATGTCATTGTGTGGCATACTGGTTAATGTTCTTTGTTTTATTTCTTATAGATTCAAGGTTCAAATTTCGGCGTATCATTTTTTTTTTCATATTTCCATTGTATTTTGGAACAAAAAAATCAAATTATAATTTGCAGGGATTTGAACTCATGACCTCTTACTAAATAAATAATTGTTTTACAAATAAATCACAAGACTTTTTATGACTTGTAATTTTATTTATTTTTAACTTGATACATCATCTTTTTCGAAATTTTTTGAATCTTTTAAAATTATGAATCCGAAGATCGGAACCTGACGGGCCTTACATATGGACTGTCCCTAACATCAATGAAACTTAAAGTGGACTAATGAGGTCATTGCAATTTCATTCCATGCACATCCAGCCCAGGAAGTGGGTGTTGCGATATAATTAATTTGGAAGTGGGTGTTTTGTGCACATATTTGTGAACTATTCTTTATAATGAACCATTAGGTATCACACGTGCAAACTATCTGTATGATATTTGTACAAAATCTCGTAATTTTTTTATTTGTAATCCGTCCGTAACCATACAATGTTGTATTTGTTTGAGTTGCAAAGATCACTCCGAATATGTATTTAAATGAAATCGTGAATTCGGACTATTTATTAATTTATTTTATATTCATGTTCGTATTTTGTATTTTTATTTTCGTATTAGCGGTCGTCTCCGTATTCGTGTTGCAATTTGTGTTCAAGTTCGTATTTTTTGTTCGTGATCAATAATTGTATCGTTATTTTGTATTTGTATGTACATTAGACGCTTGTATTCGGTATTCATATTTTGTAATTTTTTGGACATTTATGTTTTCTTTCAGTATTTATATATGTAACCACATTTGCATTCATACAGTGGTTGAAATCATGATTTTTTAAAATTCTAGAACAAAACACGTCTTAAAATGTTTTGAGTGCCGATCTTCTCAAACAATTCAAACGATTTTTTACTTTCAAATTTGTTTATTTTGTAATACATCATTGACAAATGAGCAAATGGAAAGAAAAACCGTTTGAATGGCTGTATTTGTGTTTGCATTTACGTATATAATTTGTTTTTGTATTTGTGATTATATTCATATCAAAAGCATGTTTTTTTTTTAACTTTTGGATGTTTTAGTTTCTTTTTCTTCCAACCATTTCTCCGATCCCGTTCCCGAACCAATAAACACAGAAAGAATAAAAAAAAAATCCAATTCAAGTACATGTAATTTCATCAAAGCATATATAGGTTGAGGTTGATCTGCACAAACAATTAATATATATTTTTGTTTTTTCAATCCAAGTACATATTAATCTCATCCATGCCTATATTGTTTGATCCATATAGTATAATTCGAATCAAGTTCATTTAATGGATGCTTAATATTAACAGAATTATGTTCGGGAAAAATTTATTCCAATCAAACAATTTCTTCAAATACATTTTTCAGAAGATGAAGATGTGATGATCACGATGATATGATGACGATTATATGATAACGATCATGTTATGATGATGATATGATGTGATGATAATGATGATGATAGTGATAATATGATGATGATGATGATAACAATGATATGATGATGAACGAAAATAACAAAAATATTAGATTAACTTGCATGTATATTTTCAATTAATTAGCCAATATGAGTAATTTAGGATATAAATGAATTTTTAATTTTAAGAAATAAAAATGACAACCCGCATGATTGGAAATTAAAGAAAAGAAGTCCATCAATAAAATTGCAGGAAAGAAAAGGACGTGTGTGCCGATTACAAGGATGTCTAATTCAGGGAGATATCACCAATTAGATATTTTACGTTGTTTTATACTTGTGTTGGCTCCTTTTTTTGTTCTCTAAGCAGCACAATTAGAAGGGCAGGATTGTTAACTTAATATTTTGTAAATAAACTTTTCCTTTTATTAATATATTAGAGTGAGGTTCCTCTCCTCCTTCAAAAAAAAAATAAAATTGCAGGAAATATCAGAATTTAACCTCGCCGACATGGCTCTTTGGAAGAAGCGCTCAAATTTGGCTGAAAATTATTTAACTAAATCCAATTAGATCACATACTCTAATTAATTATTAACCAAATATAGATTTTAATGTATACACTAACCATTGTTAAAATTGAGCTAGAACAAACTTGTCTTGTCAAGATAACCCCCTGATATTCCTACGTATATACCTTAATTAAAAATTATCGATACGTACAAATTGCACAAAAGTCACCAAGTTATTGAAAATCGCTCAAAGAAGACTCTAATTGGTGTTGTAATCCTTTCTACGTCGAACACTACACATTTGTATCGAAAAAATTAATCCAAATTTTCCATTGTAATCACGTAATCGGAACTCAAATTCCTTATTTTTTTTTTTATTAAGACAAATGAAGGGTATTAAAATATTAATAATAATATCACAATAGAAACTTCATAAAAAGGACTTAAAAAATTCGAACTCTTAATCATAAATCACACAATTCATTAAAAACGGAGAAGAATCGAGTGAAGAGAACGGAAGAATCACCTTGTCATCCGAGGAGAACAATCGAAGCGGCCCCGTCATCGACCGAGCAAGACCCCAGAATCACGCCTTTCGTCTCTTCTGTATGACAATGGACTCTTTTGTCCCGTGAGAAGAAGAATCGAGCAAAATCCCGGACAATCGCCGCGACGATCATATCCATGCATGTCCAACTTAACATTAATCTTCCG
Organism: Luzula sylvatica; assembly: GCA_946800325.1. Taxonomy (NCBI): domain Eukaryota; kingdom Viridiplantae; phylum Streptophyta; class Magnoliopsida; order Poales; family Juncaceae; genus Luzula; species Luzula sylvatica. Next base: position 24,025,707 of record OX326956.1, read on the forward strand.
CATCCCAAAATTTTGCTATTAACTGCATGGGAAGTATGCATTACACATGTTATAACTAATATGAATGTAAATTAAATAATTAAATCAATATTAATGAATCTTTAGACCTGCACAGAATGCTTTCGTGAACCATGCTTTTACTGTCACCCATGGCACCATCGATGACCCGCAACAGCCGCTATGACGTGGCTTCGCCGTAGTCCGTCGTCGGTTGCGTTTCGTCCTTATTTTGCCTCTAGTGTTTCGTTGCCGTTTTTTCTCTGCAAGATTAATATACTCATATGATCTCGAATTTATTTTAGAATTACAACATAGAAATTCATCGAACATCTTATCTGATAACTCCCCAGCTTGATGCGCACCTGATTTGACAACTTTCCAGCTGCTGGCCTCTCGAGTCGTTAATAGCGCACCGAACACCCTGCAAAATATATATAATTGGCAAGAAATAATTTCCTCAATGTTGTAGAAAAAAAATCTGAACTTATCTGATGGTTTCTAAATGCGAAGAAACGGAAAGCTCAGGAGTTACTGTTTTAACTCGTGACCTCGTATAAACCTACAGCGAGAATTGAATCTGTCAACTCGCGACCTGGTGTGAATCTGCATCGAGAATTGAATCAACGTTCCTGCAAATATTTATCCATAATTATGATATGTCGACAAAAGTAAAATTTGGAGAATTAACTAATCGAAGAAATCAATTGACCTTGAAATGTTGGTGGTAAGATGCCCAATGTGATATTCGAATTCAATTGAATAAATTTTGTACTTGAGGGTGTTTTCTGCAATTACTGTCTTTTGCGATTTGTCAGGCTGTCCAGAATATTGCCTTGTCGAGACATGACCACACGATTTGCAAAAAGTCATTCAAAACCAATAAGAAAACACAAAGAAATCAGGGCCAAAATTATACAAATAACAAAAACAAAATCCTCTCAGAAATCAGGCACCAAAAAGAAACATCACAAAATCACGCACAAAAACATATCAAAACCCAAAATCCAACCATGTCGTACCTGCAATGACATCATAAACCAATAAAAAGAAGATCAAATTCACAGTTCCAATCGAAAAAATGCTGCCACATCACCGGCAATCATTACAATGAAGGAAATACAGTTTCAGGATCAACCGTAAAAGTGTACACAAGGATAAACGAATGTAGGCGTACATTCGTGATCATATCTTTCAGTAGGAAAATCCAATTTGAATGGTTCAAATTGGGTTAGATAGATAATAAGATTATCTATAACTTTAATATAGAAATATATTTCGTATGAACGAAGTATCAGTGTCGTTTCTATGAAATACCGAAAGGATGCAACAGTATGACATACAGTTAGTAACACAGTCATAACTTTTGCATACGAACTCCAATTGGGCCAGGCCAAATTGGGTCGTGTAGATAATAAGATTATCTACAACTTTCGTGTTGGTTGATTTTCTGTCAGAGGAATTTACCAATTTCGTATGGACAGAATACTAGACAGATTCATGCAACTTTCTGTGTGAAAGAGTGTATATTGGATATACATGTCTTTTGGCCAATCCTAATCCTATGTGATATAAATAGGATGTTTCTCTCTCTCTCTCTCTCTCTCTCTCTCTCTCTCTCTCTAATCAATCCTGATGTTAATTCATTCAGAATATTCAGAATATTCCAGAAATATTGAGAGACATCTTTCTATTGAGTGAAAGGGTGTAAAGAGAGAGAACCGAGAAAAATAGTTTTTCCGGAGAAGAGAATCAATCGATCGAGCAAGTTCGCCGGTGCTTCGTCTAGGCAGTTGCACCCGCGACCGACGTCTTACGAGTCAATGTGGATACAAGTAGAGGAGCAACATCTGGGGCTCTTTCGGTTGTGATCGATTCGGAGGAACGAAATCTGTCGGAGACGGAAACGAGCAAATCGGAAATGGGACGCATGAAGACAATCGGAGGCGTGTCAAGACGGTGGGAGACGTGTGGTATGGGACGCACGGACTAGTCACCAACGTGACACCGAAGGAAGAGAAGGATTTAGGGAACCCTCGAAGTCATGGCGTGATCTTGGATTTAGGGAACCGGACCGGGCCTTCATATCCGCTGCGCGGGCCCGGAGTCGAGTGAATTCCCAACAGTGGTATCAGAGCGATCGCCATCGATTCGAGGGTCGAATCATAGTCGTATATTCGATATACGCACGGGTTATCAAAGTTTGTACCCGTTTGCATGAAAATTGGTGATTGAAAAGGAATTTCGATTAAAATCACAAGTGAATTCACTAGAGATCAGTCATAGGATGATTGAGAGTATCTAGGAATGATTGTGAAAAGAGTTTCATGATCGATCGTTTTCGAAACGATGAAAAACGGAATCAAAATCAGGACAGAATTGGCAAAAAATGCACGGTCAGTCATGACGCACCGAGCGGGTGCCACGGAATCTCGGGGGTGCGTTTGGTCAGTCATGACGCATGGATCGGTCCGTCATGACGCACCGAAGGGTGCCTTTGGTTAGTCATGACGCACAGATCTGTCAGTCACGACGCACCAAGCGAAAGCGCTTGGTCAATCATGACGCACAGTTTGGTGAGTCATGACGCTAGGGCCCCTGGAAGTTTCTGATGTTGGTCAGTCATGACGGACTGTACAAAAATCCTGTGTAAAGAGTTACATGAGGTGGTGCATCATGACGCACGAAATTGTCAGTCATGACACACTGTACAAAAATCCTGTGTAAAAAGTTACATGAGGTGGTGCATCATGACGCAACTTATGGTGCATCATGAAGCACAAGCCCCTGGTTGCCAGATTTGTTTTTTGACTACACACTTCGAAAATTCATATTCTTTGCACCAATTTATTTCATATTTATTTAATTATTATTTAGAATAATTTAGTCTCCCTAGATAGTGCATATGCATTAGAAAATCTTGTGATAATGATATAATATGATTATGTCACGAAATGAAACATGATAGACATGATCCCTCATAATATTTAAGTCGTGGAAATGCCTTCCATGTCCACATCCATCGAGATTGGTATGACATAATGCGTGGTTTCAGGCCATAGTCGGGCCCGTATTATTGTATGTATTGATGCGGGTGGTAAGCGTTAATTGGGGACTCACGTGGGTTCAGGCCATAGTCGGGCACGTGAGTAGTTCAATTGAACGATACGTTGGATATGGTTATGACTTAACCGTCCAAACTAATCCGATTAGAGTTCGGGGCATAGATAGAATGCACACACGAAATTGGGATTGTATATGATACGATCCATCACCGAAATTCTATAAAGGTTCAAGAGTCGTATATGATACGATTGGATAATATTCCTACCTAAATAAGCGAGATCCCATTTGTCGGCCATAGTCACTTATGGGAGGATTGCGAAATATGGATCTTGGGTGTTATGGACTTGGAGTCCCGTATCGGTATGAGGGTTATCGATTCGATAAAAATAACATATTCATATATTCATCATGTAAGCATATAGATTAAGTACGCACGGTTAGGAGTTTAATCTTCATCATCCATTTAGAATTATGTTTTCTAGCAACACCAAATATATCGATGAGATCGATATGATAGATGGCTTTTGGGCCGGAATTACCATGATTAACCTTGATAGTTAAAGAATAGTTCTTAGACTTAAAGGAACGTGTTGGACACGGAAATGATAGATTCAGGGCTCGAGACTTTGGCTTTAGAGAAAGCCGGGTTCGATACACTTTAAGAAGGAATGAAACAATATTACATGCCTTGTGGTGGCATGTGTAGACGCAAATTTCTCAAAATTGTTTTGAGAATTCGGGTGTATATGAAAATAAAACACAACGCTCATGAAATAGTTTCAAGAGCTAGAGCGCGTTGAATGGTTCAGTGCGGCTCAAAGATTAGGTTAATTTTGAGACGCCTTATAGGTCTTTGATTAACGCTCGTGTGTTGATGGTACGAGATTTAATCTTCGTGACAGAATATCATATGCATTCGATAGATAAGTCGATCCCGAAATTGCATGTGATGCGATGTAAATTTGAATAGGAGATGCTTGGAGTGTCCGGGGAATCCAAAGCATAGAGATGCGTGGATGTCCTTGTAATTCAAAGGCGGGATCGAAAGAAATAAATGTCTAAGGGTATTTTGGAAAAATGTTTTCCAAATAAAAAGTTCGGACAAGGAGTTGTCCAAACTAATGACTCAAAGAACGGTGAAATCCGAGGAGGATTAAACCTAGAAGTTGATTGCTTCTTTTGGCGTTGCCATCTTGGCCATATAAACGAGATACGTGTATCTAGATTCCATATGATGGATTGCTAGAATCATTCGAATTAGATTCGATTGATTAATGCGATACTTATTTATTAGGCAAGATGACAAAAGGCATCATTCTCCAAATGTTGGAGAAAGATCCAACGAATTATTGGAAATTACATAAAGATGTAAATGTTCCGATAAGTTTCGAGGCAAGAGGAGGCTATCGGTATTTTGTTACGTTTACAGACGGTTAAAGTAGATAGGATAACATCTATTTAATGCGTGCCGAAGTGGAGACTTTTGAAATGTTCGAAGAGTTTCAGAAACAAAATACAAAATCGACTGAGCAAGAAAATCAAAGCCCTTTCGATAGGATCGAGAAGGCGAGTATTTGAGCTAAACTTTTCGATAGGATCGAGAAGGCGAGTATTTGAGTTGTGAGTATTGATGATCATTTATGATTGTGGAATCGATTCACGATTACCTTTATTCGGAACATTTAGATGTGTCCGAAAAGAGGAAATGAACGTATGTTGGACGTGGTTCAATAAATGATAAGTCAAATGGATATCCCAAAAATGTTTTGGGGATGCGCCCTTGTGACAGCGGTACTAATGATTGGTTGCATATAAGATATGGACCATAAACCTTCTAATCGGTATAAAAGACGCCATATGAGATATGGATCGGAATGGTTCCGAAGTTGTCATGTGTACATATTTGAGGATGTGAGTATATTTCGAAATTGGTTTCGATAAAACTCAATCCCAAATCTGAAAATTGTTCGTTTATGATATATCCTTAAGGAAACTAAAGGGTATTAGGTCTAACGTCCCGACGAAAATGAGATTTTCGTGGCTCGAAGAGATGCCTTCTTGGAGGAGGACATGAATGCGCACAAGTTGGGAACTTGATGTCGCTTATCTCTATTAGGGCTAGTGGGAGTAGAATAAATCTCAAAAAGTTCGAGATCTGAAAATGAACATTGTACCGATGAAAGTTGACACGACTTCATCAAGAGTTGATGAATACGAGTCGAAAACACAAATGAATTTTAATAGATCAAGTAGGCTATATCATAAGCCGGTAAATACGGATTTATCATGGCTAATGATGATAGATTGAAATCATATGATGATTCGATATCCTACAAGGATGCTATGAAAAGTTGATTCCACATGACAGGGTGTCATGAAATCTGAGATTCAATCTGTGTACATTATCAAGTTTAGAACATGATTTCATTACTTTCAGGGTTAGACCCGTGAAATGTCAATGGGTTTTCAAGATGAGAACCGACACGGATAGGAATATGCATATAACAAAGCGAGGCTCGCAGCGAAGAGTTTCAAGTAATTCATAGTCGGACTATGAAGAAACGTTTTCGCATGTTGCCATGCTTTCACATTCTCAAAATTCTGCTTGTCATGATCGCACATTATGACTATGTGATGTGGCAAAATGGATGTCAAAACCGAATTTCTTGACAGAAATTTTATGAAAGGATGTGTACTTGACACAACCTTACGGTTTTGTCAATTCATAAGAATCGGGGATAGGATATGCACGCTTTAACAATCCATATGATGGATTAGAAAAAGCTTCTCGGAATTCAAATATTCGTTTTGACGAAGTTATAAACTGTTATAAAATTGTCGAAACAAATGGAAACTTTGTGTACACATGAAGGTTAGTGGGAGCCGCGTTATATTTTTTGTAACGACACACAATTTAGGCGAGACCGCTTATAAATTAAGCGTGAAGATCTATACGATAGATCTAAGAAGTTCCTCGTTCTATATTATAGCACGTATATCGACATATTGTTGAAAATGGTTTTCAACATATAACTCTTTGGCGGAGTTAAATCGAAATGTCGAATGACAAAAATTTTCTACGGCTCGATGTGAGACATCAAGTAGGGCGGAAAATAATAATATGATGCTTTACATTTGATGTGAGGATCTATTATATCTGTCATGATATGTATGTGGTTATACGTCGTACACATAGAGCGTCTAGTTCACCATCAACAAAATCCATGGGAATCACACGAGTTTGAATGTAATGCGATTACATGAGACTAACTCTTGTGAATGTATAATGGTTATACATATATATACATAATGGTTATGTATCTTTAAACCCATCGGGATTTGTATTGATAGCGGTGAATGTTATCCTTGAATACTTTGCGAAAGAATTCAGGATTTTATTTTATCTATAATGGTGTGGAGGACGTGTTGGTTATAAAGAGTTATAACAACGACAGTTTCCAAATATGGCACGTCCAAATATGTAGCACGACTTTCGGTCACAAAGTGTGTACATGATTTGCTTAAACGAAAACATGGTTATGGGGAAAGGTTCCACATGACCAATAATTAATGATTCTATTTACGGAGGCGAGTATATTGTGGTTATGAATCACAAAAGGAAGCGGTATGGATCAAGGATACCTGACCAAACTCGAGTAGTCACGAGTTATCGGATTTATGGTTGTGGATTGCGTGAGACGCAATAGTACAAGCCAAAAATGTCGAGGTCACAACCACTTCTAGCCAATACTCAGAAAATTTCATTTGATCTGTGAAATTTTGTGAAAAGATGTGATCATAGGTATATGGAAATATTCCAAACCTTACGAAGATTAACACTAGCGGCAACGTGCGGACCCGTTTACAAAACCGCTCTCTCTAGTCGCGCGTGATTGTCATGCGATGACTATGGGTATGAGATACCTAGAGGAGGAAGAAGAGAGTAGAGTGTAGTTATCTAATACGATAGTCCTCGCAGGTTGTGGGTATGGAGATACCCATAGGTAAACGTTGCATCGCCTACTTAATCCATATGAGTGCATTATAAAAAATTTTGTTTACTTAAATTTTTATGCATTCACCTTATATGAAAACAGAGTGCGGGTTGTGTAATTTGATTACATGAACCCTGATTTGAACTTGTGTGGACGTCGACATAGTTGAGGACTATGTGCAGCGAAACCGCCACACTTAAAGTTTCATTTCTAAAATCCCTAGTCATGATTCAGTTTGCTTAAGAGTGAAGCATTTACATTATCAGATAATAGACTGAACATGTACACTAGTACGTTAGCCGAGGAGATGATTATGTTTTGCTAATCATAGGACAAAGGTGTTTGTCGAATCGGGAACGTAGATATATGCTAGGTGACATATATTGGATATGACCGAAGCCGCGAGACCATGACATGGTTTAGTCATTATAGATGGACTTGCGACGAGTATGGTATTAGGTTCTTCATGTTGGTTCAAATTTCCTAGGGTCTGATTATCTCAAAATAATGTCGATCCACTAATCCATTTACGGGAGTGATATTTATAGAGATAGAAGATGTAACTCAAAAAAGAATCAAAAGAAGAATCAAGACATCGGAAGTCAAGACTATGAAGAAACGATGACACGAAAGCGCATGATCAAGATGTCGAAGAATCGCGAAGATACACATATATCAAGACATCGAAGATTCCGCAAGTTGGGATATCACACAAATCACCAAAACAATTTATAGGTATCCCTAAACTTGTTTATGAATTATTAAGCTCAAAATTAGTCAAATTAATATATTCGAAATTCATCAAAATGATGAAATAATAAATCAGGCTGATAGTAGGATGTCCGTTATAACGGAACTCATTGTCCGTTACAACGGACATGCTCGTCCTATTCAAGATTGGAAAACACAGTATAGTCCGTTACAACGAATCAACCAGTCCGTTGTAACAGACACCACTTAAGCGTTGTAACGAAATAATGTCTGTTATAACGCTAATTAAATCCAAACTTGAAGGGTGCCACAGAACTATGTCCGTTACAACGGACATATATGTCCGTTATAACGGACATTGAATTCACTTCAGTATAACACTTTCCTCTGCATGTCCGTTGTAACGGATCAACCAATCCGTTACAACGGAAAGCCTCTCAACGTTGTAACGGAGTATTCTCCGTTATAACGCAAATTAAAATCAAAACTGAAGTGAAGTCACAGTATGAGGTCCGTTGTAACGGACTTGTCAGTTCGTTGCAACGAACTTCCTAACACAGACTTTCGTTATAACGGACATGTATTCCGTTGTAACGGACTGTGTAATAATTCGAATATAACAGCCGTAACGGCTAGTTTGACTTATGGTCCGTTACAACGGACTTGCAGTCCGTTGTAACGGACTATGCAGAAAAAGCAAATTAAGGGAAGGGTCTATGTATTCTATAAATAGAACTCTTCCCTCATTCTCTCTCATGATCTCAACCAATATATTTTCCCAATAAAAAGAGAGAATCCTAGCTTTGAATCTTGAGCTTAATCATCTAAACATTCTTAGAGATTATTAAATCCAATTTCAAATCCACTACTAAACGATTCCCAACTTGCGTGACCGATCACGACTAGTTCGTTAGTAGTACAATTGTAATAGGCTAGTTACTATTTGTAAAACCCGCCATTGATCGATCATTTCGTGTAAATCGATCAAGGCAAAACCTTGTAATTGCTTGAGTTGGATATTCAATCGAAAGCCGAAAAGACGCAAGGGCATCCCGGAGACGTAGGTACTTACAATCAATCGAGTCGGTTGATTGAGCAAGTAGCCGGTGAGTTAAAGCTACAAAGCAACCACCCACCGAACTCCGTAAACAAATATCGCGTGTTATTTGTTTCGGTATTGTATTTCTTTATCTAATTTATTTACGCTTCCGCACCAACTTGTAATTGTATCCATTACCGCAAAAATTGGACCTTAGGATTACCTATTCACCCCCCTCTAGGTCTCAATTAAACAACACTTCATACTTGAGGGGACCATTGATTGTGTTTCGTGCGTAACACAATGCTTTGATATGATCTTACGCTCACTGTAACAGGGAGTTAAAACGGTCATCATTGGGTATTGTCCGAAACACGGAATTCAATGTGAGTCTCCAAGATAGGAATTGTTTATTCCGAAAGGAAGAGATATCTCTTTGGCCACTCGATGAATTGATTAACGAAAACCATGGCCATGGTCAATGATATTAACAGTTAATATCGATTGAATTTGTTAAATCAGTTCGGAAACGAGGAACAAGTATAGTTAATCAAAATATAAGGATGACTACCACCATGCCTTTTGATTAACGGATAACGCTAACAAGAGAACTAATGACCGCTATTCGAGATAGGCACAATGATCACAATCATTTTTCGTGTTAACATGGGTAGCCATGATGGAGTGACTAGATCCCGCTCATGGGCTTGTAGTGCTTTGGAAACAGCCTACTGCCATCGTTAACCGAACCTACCTGGTCACACAACGAGTCGTACTAAGTCGGGCTTGATTATAAAGTTGGCACATAAGATGTGCGTAGCTTGGTATTTGATACGCGAGCTATATTCTCTAAAATCGTGCATATTGGATATGCATGAGTACCTTTTAGGTAGATCTGAAATTGAGTGGGAGACTGAAGGAAATACAGTTTCAGGATCAACCGTAAAAGTGTACACAAGGATAAACGAATGTAGGCGTACATTCGTGGTCATATCTTTCAGTAGGAAAATCCAATTTGAATGGTTCAAATTGGGTTAGATAGATAATAAGATTATCTATAACGTTCATATAGAAATATATTTCGTATGAACGAAGTATCAGTGTCGTTTCTATGAAATACTGAAAGGATGCAACAGTATGACATACAGTTAGTAAAACAGTATGATAATAAGATTATGTACAACTGTCGTGCTGGTTGATGTTCTGTCAGAGAAATTTACCAATTTCGTATGGACAGAATACTGGACAGATTCATGCAACTTTCTGTGTGAAAGAGTGTATATTGGATATACATGTCTTTTGGCCAATCCTAATCCTATGTGATATAAATAGGATGTTTCTCTCTCTCTCTCTCTCTCTCTCTCTCTCTCTCTCTCTCTAATCAATCCAGATGTTAATTCATTCAGAATATTCAGAATATTCCAGAAATATTGAGAGACATCTTTCTATTGAGTGAAAGGGTGTAAAGAGAGAGAACCGAGAAAAACAGTTTTTCCGGAGAAGAGAATCAATCGATCGAGCAAGTTCGCCGGAGCTTTGTCTAGGCAGTTGCACCCGCGACCGACGTCTTACGAGTCAAGGTGGATACAAGTAGAGGAGCAACATCTGGGGCTCTTTCGGTTGTGATCGATTCGGAGGAACGAAATTGTCGGAGACGGAAACGAGCAAATCGGAAACGGGACGCATGAAGACAACCGGAGGCGTGTCAAGACGGTGGGAGACGTGTGGTATGGGACGCACGGGCTAGTCACCAACGTGACACCGAAGGATGAGAAGGATGCGAGCGATCAACCCGTCGTGCGTGATCAATTTCACGCTGGTAATCGTCTATCCTTCTATTGCATCGTACCCTCGAAGTTATGGCGTGATCTTGGATTTAGGGAACCGGACCGGGCCTTCATATCCGCTGCGCGGGCCCGGGGTCGAGTGAATTCCCAACATACAAAACTGCAAAACTGAATAGAAGACCAAATCAGAAGCTAACAAAAAACACGAAAAAATGAGGAACAAAAGCATACTGAAACCCCCAAAAAAGCCTCCTTAGAGTTTTCCGAGGTGACATAAAATCTCCAAATCATAAGCCAAAAAACCCCTTAAAACAAAACCAAATACCGCAAAAGCAAAACAGAGAGAGAGTATGAATTTTCACCCAATAATCGTCGGCCACGCTCTTCCTGATCAGGCGACCGACGTGTCGAGAGCGGCCAAATCGCCATGCGGCTAGTGTTTCGCAAGGGTTAGGGTTTGACAGGAAAAGAAAAATGAGTAAAAAAATGAGAAGAAAGAGAGAAAGAAGGGGTATATGGATGGCATGTATGATTTTCTGAATGGACCCACTACCTCATGGTCCATGATTTGTTTTAGTCTTAACCTGTCTCCTGGTGTACATGAACCGGCTCCAAACAAATTTGGAAGCCTTAGAACCGTCCGATTCTGATCCAACGATCCGGGTCAAAATTAGCTACGTGGCCGAGTGTGGAGCTGCGTAAATGTTTAGCATTAGATCTATTAAAAGATATGTAATGAGTATGTATATTTTTCAGTCCAAATACTTGTGCATTGATTAAAAACCGAAAATTTAAGAGAATCGAAAGGGAACAAAACTCAAATTTTATCAAGCCATTTATGACATTTAAAACCTATATTTAATGAGAAAAATATAAATATCAAAGTTAGTCTCTCATCTTTCTTTTTTATGTCATTTTTTTTTTGAACGGTCGCAATAGAGACTGTTGGTCCTTCACGCAAGGTAATTTTTTTTCTCCTCTTCATTTTTTTGCTCTTTACTTTGCCTCTAATTTGTCTTTTGCTCTTTACAATTTTTTCTTCTAAGCAAATATTTTGTTTGTTCATTCTTTAATTTATTTCTTTTGCAATGTACACAAGGTATTTGATGATATTTTCATTAGAAAAAAAAAAACTAAAAAAAACAAAAAGAGATTATTTTTTTCTTTCTCTAATACCAATTATAAAAGGTATTATATTCAATTATGTACTCACTCAGATATTTATTTTATGATCAAATAACTCATTTTATTTTATCATGTACAACAAATTGATATGACGAATGGAAAACACAAGCAAAATTCCGGGGCTCAATTGAAAAAGTGTTTATGGATAAATTAACGTACGATGAGTTGATTGAAGAATTTGTCTCGAAAAATGCAAGTAAAAATGTATTTTCTTGAATGTGTTTTTGATTGTTGTCGTTTTGTTGAGTATATTCAAAGTACTTTTTTGTGCATTTTCGATAATAGAAATGTGTTGGGTTAAGATTTTCTAATTTATTTTGTAGAAAACTCAATTTTGTGTTAAGTATTTTTGCGTATTTTTTTCTATAAATTGTTAGGGCATCATTTTATATAACATTAAGGTTCTTTGAATAGTTTGGGCCAAGGCAATGGAATTGCCGGAACCGGCCCTGCTCCGATGCGTTATAAATACTAGGAGATTACCCGCGCTTCGCGGCGGTTTTGTTTCATTTGTTTTACCATACACATAATATATAGTTATGATTTTTCGGAATCAAATATAAGACTTTATGAAAATAAATATCATATTGATTAAAGAATTTTGATGATGACAAAATTATTACATTATTTTTGAATATGGCACGTTACGAAATATTTAATTAATACTTTAGCGCAACACATACAAAAAAGAATAAATGTCGTTATCAAATAATAAAACAACATGCGTGACATAAACAAAAATCAAAATCATGTGATATTTTAAATTTTCATATAAAAAATTAAGAATAATAACATTGTAAAAATTTAAAAAAATTATTTGTGTCTGATAAATTTTATGTTTCATGTTTATTATTGTAAAATATTATATAAGTTAAAGAAATTATTTGTGTTTGGTAAATAAATATCTTTCATTATTTTTTTTAAAGATTAATATGAAACTGTTTTAAGTAAAAACATAAATATAACATAATTGTTTTAAAAATAATAATAATAATTAGGATGTGCAATTTTTTTCAATTATATTTTTAAAAATAATAATAATTTGGATTACAAATCATTAATGTAATTATATTTATTTTTATTTCTTTTTTTACATAATTGTTTTCATAATTTAAGTTAGAGAAAAATATTGAATATATGATAATAACATACTTACTAGTATGTCCAATTTTTTTCAATTATAGTTTTAAAAATAATAATAATTAGGCTTACAAGTCATTAATGTAATTATTTTTTTTTAATATTTTTTTTACATAATTGTTTTCATAATTTTAACTTAAAGAAAAATATTAAAAATATGATAATATGGATCTCAAAATAAAGATAAAATTCAAGCGAATATATTTCTTAATTTTTTCAAATTATATTATGAAAATACTAACAATATTTGATGTATGTTTTATGATATTATATATTAATTTATTAATGATAGATATTTAAACTCTTCACATTTTATTTGTATTCACAATTGATCATGTAACATATTGTGAAAAAATTCAAAATCAAATACAACTGGTCCAACATGAATGTAACAAATAATATTTCGACACGTCATCAGTGTAAGGTGATGTGGCCTTCTAAAATTGCTTAAAACTATGTGTAAAATAATAGACACATAAATATATACAAATAAAACATAATCACACCAAATCAAAGGTTAATCTATGGTTCATATGTTGACACATATCCTAATCTAATGGTTGAAATAATTGTGATGATGTGGCATGAGTTGTGATGATGTGGCATGAGGAGATTGCATAAAGATGGGTCCAAAATAAGGGGATCGGTAAATTAATGTATTAAATATAACTTAATATGTTATGTATATGACCATGTATGGGTGAGAAATGTTGGATAGTCATGAAGATGTATGAATATGAAAAGATACATATTGGTGTCTTGACATTGGAACATTCACATTGAATCAAATGATTTTATGTTCTCTATATAAGCATGTTTTATATAAATGATTTGTACACATAATTTCAGTCTAATGATAATAATTTATCTCTTCAAATTTCTTAATTGTGCTGTTTTTGTAAAACCAAAATATAATGAAACGGTATATTCGGATATTGATAAAGAATAAAATATCTTAATTTAAAATATTAATTATTAATAATACATACAGATTAATGATATATGTATATATGTATTATTTAATCTAAAAGCGTAATCTTTCTATGCGAGTTAGATTTTAATTTCTTTCAAATATTTAAAAATATGACAATATTAATGAAAATATAAAACAAGCCTGTAATAAAAAATTCGGATAATGAAACGGTATATTCGAATATTGATAAAAAATAAAATATCTTAATTTATAATATTAATTATTAATAATACATACCAACTTAATAAAAGTAAAAATATAATCGTAAAATTTAAACCATTTAACCGGATCGCGTGAGCGCTGTCCTTAGGTATTATTTCGTACGTTCGTGCAGACTGCTGGAAATGCCGCAGGATAATTCGGAAATGTCGTTCTTTATGACACGTCCATGAGAACGATAAGTGATAGTTTGTTTGAACGTCCAACTTGAAATAATATATTGTAAATATAAACTAGTATATTGAGATTGTGAAGGATTATTAAATAACAGGTAATTAATCTTACTATTGGGTATGTATGTATCTTGTCTTCTCTCTCTCTCTCTCTCTCTCTCTCTCTCTCTCTCTCTCTCTCTCTCTCTCTCTCTCTCTCTCTCTCTCTCTATATATATATATATATATATGTGTTCTCCATTTGAGTAGCTCTTGTATATATAGGCATGTACATCATATATACTTCAATAGTTATAATTTTGCACATGTTCGTGTCATCTTTTTTTTTTTTTAATTTTGATTCTATTGCAATCCAAATTATATTCATGTATGGAAGAAAATATAATTGACATCCAAACTCATCACAATATCCTTGATGAGGTGACAAAATAAATTTATTAGCATTTCTAATTGAATCAATTAAATATTAATTGACACGTTTAATTAACACATCACTAATTTATAATATGTTAATATTAATAAATGTTAATATTGACGTGTCAATTCAATTAAACGGTCAATTAAATCGTTAATTGAGTCAATCAATAATACTAATCAACCTACTTAATTCTCTTTTGTCGTCTCATCAATAATGTTATTTTTGTGTTATTATGGCTCTATATATAACCCTCCTATGAAACAATGGCTCAATTGTTAATTGTTTATAGTACAATTTACAATTGTGTTCTTTATTTTAAAAAAAATTGATATTTTTTTATGTTAATGGATGACATTTTAAATATATATTTCGGTTTTATGTGTATTATTCACGATTTTCTTTTATTTGTTTTGAAACATTAATTTTGTTTCAATTATAACATGTTATATTTTATGTATTTTATGTGGATTTCTAATGATGGACCAATTCCATGAATCCTTGTTAATTATAATCCATATATCCATGATAGACAAATTTCATAAACATTTATTAATCCTAATGTATTTATTTACCTCAATATATTTGCAAACATATTATGATTATATAATTGAGTTTAAACGTACCCGCACAAATTTTATTTAAACAAATTATCTGTGTTGCACGGATACGCAGAGACGGCGATATGGCGACACGTATCGGATACGACGATACGCCAATTTAACATATGATTTTGGATACGATACGGGTAAATTCGATTTGTTGAAGTATCCCCACAACCTAGCAAATTATACAAAAACATGTAAAATAAGGGTACGAGGTCCCGCGCAATTGTTGCGCTCTAAATATGTCTTGCGTTTTTTTTGGAATTGTACATTTACTGTTCACTCCGGTACTGTACATTTTTTTTTTTTTTTGGAATTTTATTTTATTTGACATATGTCTTGCGTTCTAAATAAAATATTTGAATTTTTCATCGTATTAATAAATATAATTGACATATGTCTTGTGTTCTAAATAAAATATTTGAATTTTTCATCGTATTAATAAAAATAATTTGTATACTATAATTTTACTGTTAACAACATACTATTCACACAAATACTTTTTGTTAGCCTGAGCTGGTATTATTATTTTTTTTGGCTTATTATAACAGTTTTGATTGGTACCAAGCTGCATTTTTTTGTGTGTTTATTATAATATTTTTGATTCGTACCAATTCTAAATATATCAAATAATACATAAAATTATTACTTTTGCTTATTATATTATTTCTTATCAAATAATATACCCCGCAGCGAAGCGCGGGATATTATCCTAGTATTATAAAATACAAAACAAATATTTTTAAGTACAAATTATTTTATGAAACTAAAATTGATAGAAACGTGAAATAGCAGTAAAAAAAAAATTAAAACATAAATCTAGGAACTTATTTATTTTATTTTTATTTACTAAAAAAATAGAAAAAAATAAAAATAAATTGTATAATAAAGAATAGTAGAAAAATATAGATTAAAACCATTTAAAAACAACAAAAATTAGTAGAAAAATATATTAGAATATTAATATAACTAGGGTTATTAAGGACCGGGTTCGGGTCGGATATATCCACGGATCGGGTATGACCTCACCCATACCCTATTCGTACCCGACCCGGGTATTATTTAATCGGGTAATACTCGACTTGCGGGTAGGCTTAATCGGATATTACCCGACCCGTCCGGGTCGGATACCCGTCGGACACGGGTATTACCCAACTCATTGACATCCCTAGCTAAAACAAATTGATAAATAAACTAGAACAAGAGATCTATAACATGGTATAATTTTCAGCATCACATAATAGTCCAGACATATTATTATGGTATAAATGCATGTAAAAGGGTGAACAAAGCATAACCGTGAGAAAATTCTGACAGTTTCACATAATAGTCAAAACATATTATAATTTTCGGCCGAATTCAAAATAGCATAACAAACTGAAATTAATTCCAAATGATATGAGGTAAATGAAGGAATTAGAGTTTACGATCAACGGAAAAATATACATATAAGAATAAATGAACGTACGCGTTCGTGGAAAGGATTAGGTGTACAATGAAATTGTACACAAGAAGCAAACATGAGATCTTCTGTTTGAACCAGTGTTTTAAATTGCGGCGATATTGCGGATATTGCGGGCTGAGATTTAGAATCGTTATATCGCAATGAAGTATTGCGAAAATTGCGGATATTGCGGCGAGATTGCAGCGAAATATCGGTAATATTGCGGTCATATCGGGTCAAATATTGCAGATAATATTCAAATCGTTGTAATTTTCTCATCCTTCCACCAAATTACATGAAATTTATATCGAAATCGCTCGTCTCAACGAGAGGAATGCAATGATGGGCTTGAATTTCTGAAATTTTGCCTTTTACCCTGAATTAAACACAAAATACACGTTAAAGTAATTTTATCGAGAATTATTTAATATAAATATTATAACATAAATTTTGTGATTATTTAATACTTAGTTTCCATGTTTTATTACCAAAATACGCTCATAACATATGCTCATAACATATATAACTTCTAAAATGTGTCATTTTCATCTATAAATGTATGAATTTATTAATTTTTATTGTATTTCGTTGATGTTTCGATTTAAAATTTGAGTTATAGCGTTTTGATATTTTTAGGATGTCGACAAAAAATTCTTCAACAAAATACAATTCCAAAGATCCCGTATAATTGCCATTTTAATAGAAATTTTATGATCAACTTTTATTTACACTGAAAAGGTTCCTGGACAATCAACTTTTTTATTCTTTTTAGAAGAAATTATGAAGAAAATTTTGCGATATTAATGGTGATAACAAAAATGGTGAAAAATATATTTAAACAAACTATTATTTTTACATAATTTAATATCGCAACGACTGTCCGCAATAAGGTCATTGCGCCCGCAAACGCAATCCGCTGCAAAAAAGACCCGACCGCAATGGACCTCAATATCGTAATTTAAAACATTGGTTTGAACACATGGTTCATCCGTTCGAACGGAATATAGTCTGAATTTGTATAACAAGATTATACACAAAATTCAGACAAGAACTCTTCCGTTCCTTGTTTTAAAACCTGGCCCGGACCGGCCGGTTCACCCGAAAAAACCGGACCCAGAACTAAAACCGGGTTGGTTCAGACAACAGACCGCAAATACACTTGAACCGGACAAATCGGGTGGAACCGACACGGTTATAACAAAAAACCGGACCGGACTAACCAACAAAAAACCGGCTTGTTTTTTTCTTTTTCAGTCTTTCCCAACCCAAAATATTTCCCAGTGATTTTATTCGAGTTACTGTTCATTTTGGTACTGTTCATCTTGGTACTGTTCATATTTCCCAACCCAAAAAACCGGACCGCAAATACTCTGTTCATATTGGTATTGTTCACCCCGGTTAGTGTTCATCGTGTTTTTTTTTTTTTTTTTTTTTAATTTTATTTTATTTGACTCATGTCTTGTGTTCTAAATAAAATATTTGAATTTTTCATCGTATTAATAAATATAATTGACATATGTCTTGTGTTCTAAATAAAATATTTGAATTCTTCATTGTATTAATAAATATAATTTGTATACTATAATTTTACTGTTAACAAAATACTATTCACACAAATAATTTTTGGTAGCCTGAGCTGGTATTATTATTTTTTTTGCTTATTATAACAGTTTTGATTGGTACCAAGTTGCGTTTTTTTGTGCTTATTATAATATTTTTGATTGGTACCAAGCTGCGTCTTTTATGATCAGACTTTTTTTTTGAAACATATGATATATTTTGAGGAGGAAAAAAATTTGCATTTATTGCATAATACTTGTGAGACTATTTAATATCAGATTTTTTTTTTAAATTAACATTTATGAAGATTACTTTTGTTTTGCACTTGTAACGTTTTAGATAAAATTATTATTTTATGATCATAACAGATTTTGAAAAATCACAGCGAAGCGCGAGAAATATTTTTATTTTCTTATCAAATAATACATCAAATAATATATCCCGCAGCGAAATAATATATCAATAATATATCAAATAATATATAAAATTATTACTTTTGTTTATTATATTATTTCTAATCAAATTATATATCCCGCAGCGAAGCGCGGGATATTTTCCTAGTATTATCAATAACCAAACCCAAATGAACTAAATATTAATTATAATCAAACCCACCAAATATACTCGATCCACTACCCATTAAACCCACTAAACATTAACCAAACCCAAATCCATTAAGTCATCCTTTCTTCTCTTCGAGTCGGATAGCAAAACTCATTTTCTCTTCAATTTTCTTCCCTCGCCACTCAACAAAACCACTCAAAAACTCGCCGCCCGCCTGCAGGAGGCTGGTGCTGCCGGTTTGTGCCTGAAGCCGGTGAACCGTCGCCACCAGGTCGAAGGTGAGGAGCCAAGGAACCTTCTCCAACTTTCTATTTTTCAATTTTGCCCTATTTCTCCTAATTACGGGTTGAGTTAGGTATTGATTTTTTCGTTTTTTTTTTCAAATTGTTTTACAAATGAATGAGTGATGTATTTATAACTTCTAAATTGTTTCAATTTCGTCTATAAAAGTATCAATTTCATAATTTTTCCTGGTATTTCATTTGGTGTTTGGGTTTCAATTTCAAATTATATTGTTTTGATATTTTTTTTGGCCCCTGCCTTTTTGCGCTAATTTGGCTCTGCCAAATTGAAATATGAAGACAATTTTTGCGCTATTTTGGCTCTGCCAAACAAGTAGGCAAATTTATTTTTTCATTTTTTTGTGATAATTAAAATTTAAAGATTCAAAGAATAATCGAAATATATAATTTAGTGATATAATTGTGAATTTATTTTTTGTGAATATATATATTAATATCGCAACGATGGTCCGCAATAAGTTCATTGCGCCGCAATTGCGTCCGCAAACGCAATCCGCTACAAAAAGTGGCCGACCGCAACGGACCGCAATATCGTAATTTAAAACAATGGAGTTGATTAAATAATATTGGAGAATTTTCAAAAAACCCCCTAACTTTTCCTGAAATTAAAAAAAAACCCTATCTTTTTCGATATTCCAAAAAACACCCCAAATCAAAGTTTCATTTTCAAAAAACCCCTATCATTTTAAAAAAATCCATTGGCATCACTAAATTCGGGTTTAGTTGATTCAAATATCTTGATCATAAGTGTTAAATGTCAAATATTTACGGCTTGATACTATAATTGTCTATATGCACTTACAAAAGGCCAAGAAAGATATTTTGCTTCAATGAAGGTACACAAAAACGAAGAGAAAATTGGATGACTCATCTTAAGCGAAAAATTCGAAATCTATAGTAGAAGAAAAAGGGCAAAAAAAATTAATCAAGACATCTGTTTCGTAAACTTGGATCTCGAGTCCATGGCTCGAGCAAGGTATAATCACCTCTATAAATAACTTAGGCATTAGAGTAGTTCGTACAACTTCGATTATCATGAATACTCGCATGCTCATTTTGTACTATTTTTGTAAACAAACTTTTTCCGAAAAACATGATTTCATATCCATACAACCTATTTTAAATAGACTATACGTTTTTGGAATTTTTGGAAACACCAATCTCCTCGAAAATCAAATTTTCAAAAGTCATAACATAAACATGTCGGTTATAACGCACCAATGTGCGTTACAACGGAAGTCTACAGCTCGAGCCAAAACCAGTTAAATCAATAGTTCCGTTACAACGTTACAACGGATCAACCAAACCGTTGTAACGGACATGTGCGTTACAACGGACTGAATTGCGTTATAACGGAGTAAGTGAATATCAGTTTTTCTGAAACCCTAGCAGATGTCCGTTATAACGGAACTTAGCTTCCGTTGTAACGGACTTCGGGAAAACTGCATAATAACCCCCTCGGCTATCTCTCTCTTTCTCAACTCTCTTCCACTTCTCTCACTCCAAAACCGAAAATCTCTTCAAAATTCCTCAAATATAAACCTCTCATCTTCTAAAACCGAAAATCCTACCTATTTAATCCCATCCTTCACTCTCTTCTCCCTCACAAATCTCTCCAAATTCGAAACCCTAACTCTTCTCTCCAACTTCCAATGGCTTCGAAGAGAACTAAGCGCCCGATGCCTACCGGTGCTCGTCGATTCGAGTTTAACAATACAGACAACCATTACCTCTACGAATCCATTACGAAAGCTCGACGGTTCCAATCCGATTTTGCAAATCGACCGGTAAGCGCATGCTTCTACATTGAGTTTCCTCCCGAGGCAATCGCGTTACGCGCGGCCGTACAACCTCGAATCACCAATTGGAATATTGGAGGATTATGTGGAATCGAATACCCGTGTTTCAAAGAAGTAGTACGCCTATTCTATGCTCACGCGACACATAATGACGACGACAAAGCCATACGGAGCTACCTCTTCGGTAAGGAAATTATTATCTCCGAAGAGAACTTGATCGAGTGGCTAAACTTGTCCACAAGTGGTGAACGCTTCTATATTAGTCGCGGTGACTCGTACCACGGACACGATTCGGAGGAACTAGAAAACATTACCACCAACGGTAACTTGTACAAGTACTCCACCAAATACGAACCGAATCTCCGCTTCACATGGCAAATCGACAACAATATCCTCGCTCCCGTCGTCAAACTCAAGACCAATCTCGACGGACGAAAAAAGATCTTGATATACAACCTTTGGTATCAAGACTCGCCCACAATCAACATCCCAAACCTCATCATTAAACACATGGAGTACGCCCAACGAGTCAACACCTCATCTCTTCCATACGGGCATCTCATCTTGTTGGCATGCATGAGGTCCGGTATCATCATACCGGAAACGGATTGGCCTCTCGGAAGAACTCCTACCGAGAACCTTGCGCATCCGGATCGACTCGAGAGTCTCGGACTCACCCGCAAGGATAGAACCGGCGGTCGCTCGGACCACTATTCTATCAATCATCGCCGAGCCGGACCTTACTCCTTTCCGGAAATCCCGACCGAGTGGGTTCAATTCGATCCATCGGCACAAGGCGCAAACAACCCTCCGGACCAACCGCGAATCGTCAAACGCCGACCGACCGGAGAACCAAGTGACGGTTCAAGCTCATCGACTCAACCGTCCTTCACTCTTGATGAGATTCGCTCACTTTTCGCGACATCTACCCTCGAGTACAAGACACACGCCGAAAGCATGCGCGATGAGATCCTCACCAACAATGCATTGACGCGCGATGCCATCCTCGCGGATAATGAACTCACTCGCAACACCATCAACGCGGCTCGCGACGAGATCATCACTGATAACCAACTCACCCGGTCTCATGCCTTTCAACTCCGCGAAGTGATGTATAGCCACATCGATCGCCGTTTTGATGCCTTGACCCGTCGTTTCAATCGATTCCACAACGATAACGATGACGACAACGACGCTTCACCCGGCGATGATTAGAGATTAGAGTGTGTCCAAATAGCTTCGTAGAGCCTAAACTACTTTTATTAAAACTATTAAGTAATATGCATGATCATGTTTATTTCTCTTTCAAAAAAATTGTACTTTGTTTTGTGTTGTATGTGTTTAAGCATCGCATATTTGGTTGTGTATGACCTTAAATTTCTAATTGATTGAAAAAGAAAAGTTGTGCTAAATCTTGTGTGTGAATGAGTATTTAATTTCATTGTTCCACTTTCACAACATGTCCAACTTCAAAAATTAAAATTACTTCAAATGTTTTCATCAAAATCATTCATACTATGCGAGTTTTTCAACTACATAAAAGTCTAAATAATTGTGTTATGCAATTAGTTAGGGGGAGCTTGTATGTAGGGGAAGCTCTCCTTCATGATTTTTCTGATTCATTCCCTTTTGATCCGTTTTTAAAAAGGGGGAGAAAAGATAATCACATTGGAAAGATACTTGATAATCAATGCATCTCTCCAAATCGACATTGTTTTGAAATGAATCAAAAGGGGGAGTTTGTTGGTTCAAATTTCCGGTTTTTTTATTATCTCAAAACAATGTCGATACTACTAACAAGAAAAATGTATAGGAGACATAGGTACAAAATGCAATAAAAAGATCAAGATAAACAAGCAAAAATCAATCAAGAATAGCAAGGATCAAGACGTCGAAGAATCGCGAAGTAGATCAAGACGTAGAAGAATCATGGAGAATCACGAAATCAAGACATCGAAGATTCCGCAAGTTGGGATATCAATCTAATCACCAAAACAAACTATAGGTATCCCTAACCTTGTTTATGAATGATTAAGCTCAAAATAAGTCAAATAAATATATTCGAAATCCATCAAAATGATGAAATAAAATGTAATGCTGACAGTAGGATGTCCGTTATAACGGAACTCATTGTCTGTTATAACGGACATACTCATCCTATTCAAGAATGACTAACACAGTATAGTCCGTTACAACGGATAAACCAATCCATTATAACGGACACCACAAAGCGTTGTAACGGATGAATGTCCGTTATAACGCTAATTAAATCCAAACTTGAAGGATGTCACAGAACTATGTCCGTTACAACGGGCATATCTGTCCGTTATAACGGACATTGAACTCACTTCAGTATAACACTTTCCTCTCCATGTCTGTTGTAACGGATTAACCAATCCGTTACAACGGAAAGCCTCAGAACGTTGTAACAGAGTATTCTCCGTTGTAACGGACATTAAAATCAATCTGAAGTGAAGTCCCAGTATGATGTCCGTTGTAACGGACCTGCCAGTTCGTTGCAACGAACTTCCTAACACAGACTTCCGTTGTAACAGACAAATGTTACGTTATAACGGACTGTGTTATAATTCGAACAAAACAGACGTAACGGCTAGTTTGACTTATGGTCCGTTACAACGGACTTCCTGTCCGTTGTAACGGACTATGCAGAAAAAGCAAATTCTGGGAAGGGTCTATGTGTTCTATAAATAGAACCCTTCCCTCATTCTCTCTCATGACCTCAACCAAGATATTTTCTCAATCAAAAGAGAGAATCCTAGCTTTAAATCTTGAACTTAATCATCTAAACATTCTTAGAAATTATTAGATCCAATTTCGAATCTACTACTAAACGATTCCCGACTTGCGTGACCGATCACGACTAGTTCGTTAGTAGTAAATTGTAAAAGACTAGTTACTAATTATAAAGCCCGCCATTGATCGATAAATTCGTGTAAATCGATCAAGGAAAATCTTGTAATTGTTTGAGTTGGGTATTTAATCGAGAGCCGAAAAGGCGCAAGGGAACCCCGGAGACGTAGGTACATGCAATCAATCGAGTCGGTCGATTGAGCAAGTAGCCGGTGAGATAAAGCTACAAAGCAACCACCTACCGAACTCCGTAAACAAATATCGCGTGTTATTTGTTTCGGTATTGTATTTCTTTCTCTAATTTATTTACGCTTCCGCACCAAATTGTAATTGTATCCATTACCGCGAAAATTGGACCTTAGGACTTCCTATTCACCCCCCTCTAGGTCTAAATTAAACAATACACAGTTGTTATGCATGAGTTAGTTAGGATAATTAAGCTATATGAGAGGATGTGTAAAATTGATTATGTAAGTTGAATCATTTTTCTAATTAATGAAATACTAAAATCTTGTCTTCTTCTTTCTTTTGTCTTCCATCAAAGCAAGTAACTAAACTCAGATTAAGTATATAGCATCAATTACTAAAACTTTATCAGTAAATAGTGGACATATCCCGTCCAATTATGACAGTGAATTAGGAGATTACCCGCACTTCGCGGCTGTTTTGTTTTATTTGTTTTATCATACACATAATATATAATTATGATTTTTCGGGATCAAATATAAGACTTTATGAAAATAAATATCATATTGATTAAGAAAGTTTGATGATGACAAAATTATTATACTATTTTTGAATATGACACATTGCGAAATATTTATTTAGTACTTTAATGCAAAAAAAAAAAAATGTCACTATAAAATAATAAAACAACATGCGTGGACATAAACAAAAACCAAAACCATATGATATTTTAAATTTTCATATCTAAAATTAAGAATAATAACATTGTAAAAGTTTAAAAAAATTATTTCTGTCTGATAAATTTTATGTATCATGTTATTATTGAAAAATATTATATAAGTTAAAGAAATTATTTGTGTTTAGTAAATAAATATCTTTCATTATTTATTTTTTTAAGATTAACATGAAACTGTTTTAAGTACAAATACAAATATAACATAATTGTTTTAAAAATAATAATAATAATTAGGATGTGCAATTTTTTTCAATTATATTTTTAAAAATAATAATAATTAGGATTACAAGTTATTAATGTAATTATATTTATTTTTATATCTTTGTTTACATAATTGATTTCATAATTTTAAGTTAGAAAAAAATATTGAATATATGATAATAACATACTTAGTAGTATGTGCAATTTTTTTCAATTATAGTTTTAAAAATAATAATAATTAGTCGTGCAAGTCATTAATGTAATTATATTTATTTTTATATCTTTTTTTACATAATTGTTTTCATAATTTTAAGTTAGAGAAAAATATTAAATATATGATAATATGGACCTCAAAATAAAGACAAAATTACAGCGAATAGATTTCTTAATTTTTTTAAAATATATTATGAAAATACTAACAATATTTGATGTATGTTTTATGATATTATATATTAGTTTATTAATTTGTTAATATTAGATATTTAAAATCTTCACATTCTATTTGTATTCACAATTGATCATGTAACATATTGTGAAAAAATTCAAAATCAAAGACAACTAGTCCAACATGAACCTAATAAATAATATTTTGACACGTCATCAATGTAAGGTGATGTGACCTTCTAAAATTGCTTAAAACTATGTGTAAAATAAGGGACACATAAATATCTACAAATAAAACATAATCATACAAAATCAAAGGTTAATATATGGTTCATATGTTGCCACATATCCTAATCTAATGGTTGAAATAATTGTGGTGATGTGGCATGAGTTGTGATGATGTGACATAAGGTGATTGCATAAAGATGAGTCCAAGATAAGGGGGTTTGTAAACTGGATTGATTGAAATAGGAAAAATATATACTTGTTCCCCAAAACTCACTCAAACACTCTTGATGCGTCAATCGAGGGTGTTTAAATGAATTGATTAGATCCATAATCAATGGTTAAATGGATTGATTCAATTAAGGGGTCCAATCAATTCATTTAGGAATCTAATCCATCCATTAAAACACCCTCGATTGACGCATCAAGGGTGTTTGAGTGAGTTTTGGGAGCCAATTATCTAACCCCATTGAAATACATGCATGTCAAATTGGATTGATATATTGAAAAAGAAAAATAGGCACGCTGGTCAAAAGAGGGAGTCGGCGATCAAGCAGGAGCAGCTCCGGTGATTTCTTGGCGATTTCTTGACGATTTCAAGGGCGAGTCGCGAGACGGCGAGAGTCGCGATTTTCACTGCCCCCTCTCTTCTCCTCGGCTCTCCTCGCCCCTCGGTCAGGGTTTGCTAGATCAGGGGCTAGATCAGGGTCTTCAGCTTCTCTCTTTCTCGATTTGCTGTTGGATTAGGGTTTGATGCTTGCTCTTCTCGATTTGCTGCTGGAATTCCTCGATTTGCTGCTGGATTGCTGCTGGAATTCCTCGATTCCTTGACTGCTGGAATTGCTGCCTACTGGAATTGCAATTTGCTGCCTACTGGAATTGCTGAGTTTTGCTGCTGGAATTGCTGCGTTTTGCTGATGGATTTCTGATTAATTAGTTCTTCAATTCGATATTATTGGAGAATGGTTTTCCTTCGAATGGAAGAGCAAGGCGAAAAGGGAGAAAAAAGGGGGAAAGCCAAATCGGTAAAGACCGGTGATGTATGGTACCTGTTAACAAGGTACCAGTCGGTACCATGCCTCACTCCACTACCCCCTTCAAGCTACCAACCTCCTCTTCCCCATAAGCCTCTTCTACTCCCCCCCCCCCCCCCCCCCCCCCCCCCCCCCCCCCCCCCCCCCAATCCCCTTTACTTCATTAACCCTAATCCTAACTATGGATAGAGGAAAAGCCATGGCAATCGGAAGAGAGAAAGAGAAGAGGTCTTATTTTGCAGACTTTATTATGAAAATTGAGGGAGGACATTGGCGATTCTTCCGCCAAGAAGATCAGCTACGAGGTGATTCTGCGATGGGTGCATGCGTAGCCAAGGTAATTGTTAAATTAAAATTTCAAGAAAATGGAATATTCATCATCAATATGCTTAGTTTGTTTTCATTTTTGGGAATTTCTTTTTCAGTTGGAGTTCGCAAATCCAAATGGTACATTTGATTCTCATTCGATTTTAACTTATGGTGATCAAAAGAAGTGTAAGTAAATTTCTTTGTATTGCCAACTAGAGTTAGCCTAGTTGGTCACACCTCTTGGCTATGGAGCGAGAGGTGTGGGGTTCGATTCCCGGCGTTGACACTGGATTATAGATTAAATGTTAAATGAGTGAATAGAGTGTGTGGCCTACGGGTTTGTAATAAAAAAATAAAAAAAAGAGATTGTGTTTGGAAGGGGGACTTTGAGCCCTCTCCGAATTTACTCAAAAAAAAAAAAAAATTTCTTTGTATTTCATCCTAAATTATGGCTCTTTTAGCATTGTATTTTTTGTTTGTTAATAATACAGAAATCCTGTGCGGGCCATGAAATTAAATTTTTTTGTTGATGCTTCCTGCACACAACTTGTGACTGGAATTCAGTTTATGTTGGTTATTCAGCGTGATCAGGTTTGAAATTTCTTTATTAATTGTCATCTCGAATTTAAATTTTGGATTGTGCTATTTGAATAAACTTCACATTATAAGCCTTTCTCATTTTCAAGGATATATGTATGATATTTTTCTTAAAATAATTCTTATCTTATATTAATTTTGGAATAA
Organism: Luzula sylvatica; assembly: GCA_946800325.1. Taxonomy (NCBI): domain Eukaryota; kingdom Viridiplantae; phylum Streptophyta; class Magnoliopsida; order Poales; family Juncaceae; genus Luzula; species Luzula sylvatica. Next base: position 24,053,371 of record OX326956.1, read on the forward strand.
ATAAAAAAATATTGGTTGAAAAGTGGTTTTTATTATTATTGTTTCTATATTTAAATTGTATTATGAAAGTGTCCACGTTAATTATTTTTTCTTATAATTTTATTGATTTCTTTTTCCTTTCAATGTCAAGTTTGTTTGAGAGAACATCTATTTTCACGTTGTTTAAATGTTTCCCTTACACTTTATATAATTCTTTAATTTTTTTCAAATTGGATTATTTATTTTCTTTTTTATTGTATATTTTAGTAATTTAATACTTATTTTGCAGTTCTCAACATTTTCGAGAAATATTTCATAAATTCATTGTTTTTTTCAAGAATTGCTAGAAGTTTTTTTTTAAGTTGTCATTTTTGGCTTCCTTATTTTTTTATATCAAAATTATTTTGTACAAAAAAAATTTAATTGTTGTTTAACTTTTCTTTTAACAGTTTTGGGACTATCTTAGGTGTTTTTATTTTTTTATTTTTCATATTTCAGAATCTTTAAGAACGTTTTGTATATTTCAACTTGACATTTTAATCTATTATGTGGTCATTTGATAAATTTTCTACTTCTACAGGGGTATTTGTGATATATTGATATTTTATGAGTTGATTAGTTTAGGCATTTTCCGTTATTTTTTGTCATGGGTTTCGATTCATCTCTTGATGAGAACGAGGTGATTAATAATTTTGTAACATTTTATCTAAATTTTTCATAGATAATAATTCTCATCGAGTATATTACGATATTATTTATTTGTTTTCGTACATTCAAACAAATCTCTCTCGAGGAACATTTAGGATCATGTAAGGGGTTAGTTTTATTAATTTTTTAAAGTATCCAATTTATTATTTAGTTTCTAATGAGGTGTTTTCTTTACATTTTTGAAGGGTTTATTCAATATTTTTCTTTCTCCGGAAATTCGACAGATTTGGAGATTTTGTTAAAAATAGAAAGACAAACAATGCTCCTCGAGGTCTTCTTTGAGTTGTACCAACTTTGTTCTTCTAACTTTATGCATTAGAATCCTCCTCGAAGGTAAATCAGTGATAAATACAAAAAATATTGAGATTTCGTTCGAGCTGTAGCAACCGAGATTACCACGAAAATGAAGACCGAAGCCAATGATGGAAATTAAAAGAAATTGAGATTGTGTTTGAGTTGTAGCAACCGAGTATTGGTTAGTACACAGATGAACAAATATTCCTAGAGTTTCGTTTCGATTTATAGGAACTTGGTCTTTGTTCTTAACAAGATAAAGAGTGCTCCTTAATCGTAAATCAATGATGAAAATAAATTTCCGATTCTAAATAATGTGTTCTTTATTTATGTGTATTGCAAATTTTGATTAAACAATACAAGTGAAACGAAAATGTATTCTTTATTTATGTGTATTCAAAATTTGATAAATCAAATACGAGTGAAATGATCAAAACATGATTTGTTGCATTTTCCTTAACAACTGATTTTTTTAAAACAACAACAGTATGATTTTTTTTGGAAAACAACACGTGAATGTTTTAATCAGATCTAATCCCACGTTTATCAATTTATTTTGGAATTATGAATGTTATAATCAATCATATCCCGAATTGGTTTTACTAATGTGCTTTTAGCATTGCTTATAAAGAAACAAGATAAAATCAATTTATTATATAGCGATAGTTGGTTATCCTATAAAAAAGATCCAAATTTTACAATTAATTACTTAATCCTGCCTATTTACACTCTTCTTCAACTCATGCAAATTATTTTTTCTTAATCTTGCCTGTATGCAATTTAGTACTTTCATAAAAAATTTCATCGGTTCTTTGAACTTGTAATGATTCATGATCTTTAAATAATATTTGGTTATGAACGTGTACAACAGTTTAGTGTTTTTTAGTTTCCAAATAAGAATATATGTGTTTGATCAGTCCTTCTACATAATTTAGATGTCTCTCTGTTATAAATTGATAACATTTGAACCAACACTCAATTTATTGGCCCATCTTGATTGAAATTTATGGTTACAGATTTAAAATTATACCATATTATTTTTCAGAAATTTCAGTTCCGGAAATTTATATCAACTGAAGGTTTCTCCAAAGTGTTATTAGTAGTAGTAAGTATGATGTTTTTTGGTTACTCTTAAATGTCCGGACCGAAGTTCACGATTGTAATTTACGTCTGTGACTATTTCATTCTTGCTTACGATGTTAATGTCTATTCTGGGGACCCCATGAATGCACGTAATAATCATAGTAAGTACGATGAATTCACTTTGTGTATATATTTTTTTACATTATTGCATCTGAATGTCAATTTGGAAAAATAGAAAGTAAAATTAAAATACCCGCAGCGTAGCGCGGGTATTATCCTAGTTAACATTATGTGGTAACTATCTTGGTTAAACCAGCAAAATGCATTACTTGGTTCATAAATTGGATATTTTTGCCTTTATAACTCGTCGCGAAAATAAAAAAATCTCTTAATACTCTAAAAATTAAATGTCACACTTTATATTAACATATTAATACGTTAATTTTATAAATCAAATTGATCACTTCATCATCAACAATAACTGCCAGTAACACGATCAATAAATACTTTTTTTTTCAAATTACAACGTCCGAATAACAGTTCAACACTTTATTGATTCAATTCATCATATGACTTTGTATATATTGTATAGCCGGTCTAATGAGACCGCCTTTTCTCTGATGTGTCTATGGTTTAGTTTCGGGCGGGATACAATGGTTATAAACGTTGCATCTTCGTCCAGTATAAGGCTGCCCGTGAGTATAAGGCGTTCCACCAGCAGGGATGTTAGGACTGTAGATAATTACTGCATATTTTATAATTTAGATTTGGATGAAATAGATTATATATAGCTCAACTTCAATACTGAACATTGATTTATTAGAAGTTTTAATTATAATTTCCGTATTTTGAAGAGAAATTAGAGAGAGAAAGAGCGAGTACCAGGTGTAGACTCGGCCAAGTTTCGAGTGGCCTCTGTAAAAGGGAGCAAGAGAGTGCCACTCAACAAAAGAAAAAGAACGCATAGCAAACGAGGCCCATTCATTGCCATTCAGAAATATTAAATTCTTCCTTCTTTTTTCGCTGCAGAGCAAGGAAGACAATGATTCTTCCAAATTCTAATGCCCGCTTATATAGAGTTGGAAGAGATAAGAGTATCTCTTTGTTGCAATCTCATGAACATCATACAAAATTTCAAAATATCAAATGTACACTGTAAATATTAGAAAATATCATAAATGCCCCTAAAAATATAGAAGTATAAAGAAAATGTTACTTATTATGTCCCCAATTTCTACATAACTTACTTGACGTGTCAGTACCAATGTTGTAAAATACGGAAAACGGTACGGAACGCCCGGGGACCGTAAAACGGGATTACCGTAAAACGGTGAAAAAACGGTAGAAAAACGGTGAAAAAACGGTCACCGAAATCGATAATAATTTAATTAAAATTTATAGATGAATCCAAAAAAATATATAACAATTTAATTTTTTAATAATAAAAAAATAACATAAACAACATCCAACATAAAACATAACATCAAAACGAATGTCTAACATAAACGTAACATCAAAACGAATGTCCAACAAAACGTAACATCAAAATATAAACTCAAATCCAAACATAAACTAAATAGTACAATTATTAACATCATTCGGGATAACCGTAAGTAAAAAAAATGATAATTTTATTGGGCTGGAAAAAAATGGGCTGAAAAACGGTAAATAATAAAAAATCCAATTTTTTTGTTGTGAAAAACGGCCGTTTTTCGAACCATAAAACGTTTTTTCCCAAAAAAAACGGTCAAACACGGTAAAAAAACGTTTGACCGTTTTTTCAAACCGTCTTTTAAAAAACGGAACGTTTTTCCACCGAAACACCGTTTTTCCACCGTTTTTCACCGTTTTTCACCGTTTTTTACAACAGTGGTCAGTACTCAGTATCATAGTTGACTAAAAATCCAGCTAACATATGAGACGCGAGTAACATTTACTTTTTTTGTTAATTAATACGTGTCAATTAACACGTTAATTAAGTATTGTTAGTTAGACGTTAATTAGATTGTTAAATAATCATGTTTATTATCACATCAATAAATTTTGGATGAATTTGAAAACAAAGAGTATAGTGCAGACCTTCATTGAGTTTCTCGGTAAGACAAAATAAAGAATATTTACTGAAATGGTACTATAAAGAATTTTAAAGGTGTCAACAATAAAACTACAATATTATATTAATAAAATATATTGAATCATTAAATATATATATTATATTGTTTGGAAAAAAAAGGTTTAGATGGGCCAAGCCTCTACAAGGAAAAAAAAAGCACCTGACATAGACTATGACCTGGTGATATGTTCTTGAATTTAGTAACCCAACACAAAACTAATATCGTACTACAATTTCATCACATTCCATGATATATTCTTGAATTTCATATAAATATTTGAGTATTCACGTCACAACCAACATAAACGGCGTGCATCTTCTCCGTCAATAAGCACGTCACAAATTTATAAAATTTATAAAAGATCATAATTTTCATAAATTAAAAAATCAGTTATTTCTAGATAAAAAGAAGTTGAATGTGTCAAAATGTAAAGATAGGTGATTTGTGGTGAAATTTGTACATGATATATTTTTGATATTTCCTCCTCCAAAAAAATCACGTTGACAGGTCAAAGAAATCAAATTTTGCAACTATCTAATTTTAATGTTCACTTATATTCAAGTTCTGTCCATTGACTGGAAGTCAACGTAGAAAAAAATGGAATTATATGTCTTCATCTTGTAGTTATCTTGGCGTAAATTGATGTGTTGATATCCTTGTGAAAGAGAACTACAAGAAAGTTCAACGCACAATTGGCATCACACAAAAAGAATATGATTTATTGGGTTTTTTAAAGGTAATTTTTATATGTATACATGTATAAATAAATAATGATAAAAAACACAACTTCAAAAGATGTTGACATAAATAATATTTTCGGATTCTCAAACTCCCGAACAAAACAAATATTGAGATGGTGAGAATTCCAATTCGAATATAATTATATTTTCCTAACCTCCATTCGGTTAATTGTGCATGGAACTAACAAACAAAGAAAACAAATATGCACATATTAGAATGCTCTTATTTTATGATAAATTCAGCTACATTATTATTATTATTATTATTATTATCATCAGTTAAATCATTGATACTAATTTTATATTACTAGTCGGTTCATGATCATAACATTTATCCCAAATCGATTAGACAAATGAGTCATCCAAGTTGAATTATTTTGAATTGATATGGACGGGTTGTACTCTAATTTTGAACTAGGTTTATTTGAATTGGGTTGATCCAAATGAGTCATCCAATTTGAACGTAAATTGTGCACAGATAATAAAACAAAATGTGTCAATGGGTCAATAATCTAGTTTGGTTGAGTGTGAAGTACAAAAAATCATATGTTCGGAGAAGTTGTGTGTTCGATCCCCATTGATATTAAAAAATTAGATATCGGTAACGAAAGCGATCGTTTGTCGAATACCATTCGGATACCATTCAAAATAAATAAATAAATAAAATGAAACATATCCATGTCACAAATTTTTCTTCCAAATTCTAATCCTCTCTTATATAGAGGGGCCGTTTGATGTAAAAGAATTTGAAAGATTTTGATGGATTCTTGCTCAATCCCAAGAATGTGAAATGAGGATAAATGTTTGAAGGACATGTGTTTCCCACGTGTGATGTTTGATGTGTAAGAATGTTAAAAATCGAAAAATAAAATTCATTGTTTGATGTGAAAGACATTTGAAAGTAGTTAGGAATGATTTTAGTTGGTGATATATTTGTTAAGTTATATATTTGTTTGAGAATCTAGTATTTTATAACTAAATATATTATTATATCATATAATTATATACATAATTAAATCTGTTATATTAATTATAAAAATTAAAACAAAAAAATTATATAACTATTACAAGAAAAAGTAATAATTATATTAGCTTAATCAATTTATCGACATCATATCAATTTATCGAACAAACAAAAAAACCAAATATTTTATTAGCTAATCAATTTGTTTAATAGTTGAATCAATTATTACTTTCATAATTCACTAGCTTCTCCCCCGCGCAATTGCGGGGGAGTTGCACGCGTGTTCTCGTGTTTCTGATTTTTTTTTTTTTATATATATTAATTTTTTATTTTCTTTTATTTTTTTTTTGTCTTTTTTAGATATGTTGATTGTGCGCATCATATCAACAAATTATAAATACATTGTACGTAACACGTAAGAATACAATACACAAAGCATAAATATTTCGCAACTAAAGAAACATTTAATATTATATAACTTTTAATAATATATAACTTTTAATAAATATTTCGCAACTAAAACAACCATCGTGTAAAATCTCGATAATAATATCGGTTACCGTGTTCATATTCGTATTCGAAATCGGATATCGACCATATATCCGATTCCCATATCCGATTTCGAATACGATTACGAACACGATAACCGATATTCGATTTCGAATACGATTACGATGGCCGATATCAGATTCCAAATACGAATACGATAACCGATATTTTAAAATACGAATACGATATCCGATATCTGATTTCGAATACGAATACGATATCCGATACAAATATAATATCAAATTTCGAATACGGACACGACTACGATAGTCGATATTCCATTTCGAATACGAATATCGATATTCCATTTCGAATACGAATACGAATAAAATTGAAAGAAATTAAAATTATAATATATGTATATAGAGATATATACATATCATCTGGACTCATGGACATTTAACAATTAAATATTGATGAACTCATGGAAACCACATGTCTAGGCAATTTGCGAGTATGTTCATAGAAGCAACACAGAATAAACACGAAGAAAACCACAAAAAATCAATAAAAAAAAATGTGAGAGATCTGCCCACGTGGCAGCTCCTGAGAAGGATAATTTCTCCTACTTTATACATAAGAAGAAATTATGCTCACATTTGCATTTTAGTACCAGTACCGGTACAAATACTTAAATTGAGTATTCAATTTTGATAATTATACACCCAACTACTAAGTTTTGTCAATTTTATTAATTCAGGGGCTCATCAGAAAATACAAACAATTAAGCTAATCAAGAAGATCATACACAAACTTTATTTGGGCAAGCAACTCTTTTGTGCTGTTGTTTTTAGTGCGAAATATGGGTTGAAGAGAAGACCCATTAAAATTTAAGAAAATACAAACTAATGTTCTTCTTTTTTTTAGTACAATTCTCAATTAATAGAGATAAATTTTACAAGTAATTTGATGATACCAAATCAGGGCAGAAAGAGAAGAACCGGGAGGAGGATACGTCGCTCAGACCAGCAAGATCGGTGACGGAATTCAGCTGACAGAAAGAGCTTGAACCATGTGTGAGAGACGAAATTCAGCTTTTAGGGCAGAGTGACGAAATTCAGCTTTCTAGCTTGAACGATGTGCGAGAGAGATGGCTTTTGGTTTCGAGATGAGCTTGGGCGAGAGAGATGAAATTCAGCGATGGAGACGAAGGTTTGGCGCAAGAGAGAGAGAGAGAGAAAGAGAGAAAGAGAGAGAGAGAGACGAGGGATTTGAGTGTTTTCCGTTGATTTTTGAGAGACACCATTTGGGAGAAAAGTATGTCTCGAGACATGCTTGTGGACATCACTTTCTAGCCAAGTCATTTAAATCAAACACACACAAAAAGCATTTACCAGGAAAATAAATATCTTTTCTTGTCTAATCCTGCAAAATCCATCAAAGTAACTCTAATCAAACAGCACCAGAGTTGGAAGAGATAAGAGTATCTTTTTGTTGCAATCTCATGAATATCATACAAAATCTCAAAATATCAAATGTACACTCTAAATATAAGAAAATATAATAAATGCCCGTAAAAGTATAAAAGTATAAAGAAAATGTTACTTATTATGTCCCCAATTTCTACGTAACTTACTTGATGTGTTAGTACTCAGTATCATAGTTAATTAAAAATACAGCTAACAAATGAGACGCCAGTAACATTTACTTTTTTGTTAATAATAGGTGTCAATTAAGACGTTAATTAAGTATTGTTAATTATACGTAAATTAGATTGTTAAGTATTCATGTTATTATCACATCAATCAATTTTGGATGAATTTGAAAACAAAGAGTATAGTGCAGACCTTGATTGAGTTTCTCGGTAAAGACCAAATAAAAATATTTATGAAATTATATTACAATTTTTCTTAAAGATGTCAAACAATAAAATTTACTATGACCTGTAGTGATATGATTTTTAATATTTAATGACAAAACGATATTATATTTATGAGTAATTCTATGGTAGGATCTTTTTTAAAAGATATTTTGAAATTTTTTAATTAATTAGATCTTCTCAATTAAATTAGTTTCGTTCGAACATTGCATTACTAATTATTTGAAGGGAAATTATACTATTCCCCCTTATTTCTCTCTCATATCTCCCATACTAATTAACGACACAATTAACAAAGTGGATTAATAATTAATTCATAATTATTAAAAATTTAATACGTAATTAAGGTCCATACCAATTAATGATTAATTCTAAATATTTAAAAATAGATAATTATGAATTAATCGTTAATTGATAGTACTAATTATTGAATTAATTAGAGTGGAGAAATTGTGGGAGAATCTCACGAGCATGATAGATGCCTTCATATTTGAATTAGGAAATTGAAAAATATCCAAAATACTCTTGTAAATTTGTATAAGAATTAAAAAAAGTCCCACCAAAAAATTACCCTACATTTAGTAACCCAATATAAAACTATTATCATATTACAATTTCATCACATTCCATGATATATTCTTGAATTTCATATAAATATTTGAGTATTCACGTCACAACCAACATAAACGGCATGCATCTTCTCAGTCAATAAGCACGTGACAAATTTATAAAATATCACAAATTTCATAAATTAAAAATTCAGTTATTTCTAGATCAAAAGAAATTGAATGTGTCAAAATGTAAAGATAGGTGGTATATGGTAAAATTTGTACATGATATATTTTTGATATTTCCTCCTCCAAAAAAATCATGTTGACGGGTAAAAAAAAAATCAAATTTTCCAACTATCTAATGTTATATTTAGTAATCCGATATAAAATAAAGATAATATTACAACTCATCACATTCCATGATATATTCTTGAATTTCATATAAATAAATATTTGAGTATTCACGTCAGAACCAACGTGAATGGTGTTCATCTTCTCCGTTAATAAGCACATGACAAATTTATAAAATATCATAATTTTCATAAATTAAAAATTCAGTTATTTCTAGATCAAAAGAAATTGATGTGTCAAAATGTAAAGAGAGGTGATATGTGGTAGAATTTGTATATGATATATTTTTGATATTTCCTCTAAAAAAATCATGTTGACAGGTCAAAAAAATGAAATTTTCCAACTATCTAATTTTAATGGTCACTTATATTCAAGTGCTGTCCATTGACTGGAAGTCAACGTACAAAAATAATGGAATTATATGTCTTCATCTCGTGAATGTGATTAGTGGAATTTTATTGTCCAGTTGTATTCAGCAACAAAACTTCACTAATTAGTTTTTTTTTTTTTTTTTTGACAATAATACTACTGACATTTGTTTATTTTTTTGAAAAAAATAAAATAGTCTCTTATGTCATATTTCTATTGTATATTATCTAATTATGACTAGTTCATACAAGTTATAAGGTATTTGTCCTAAATTAAAAAATTACTCGTAAATACCTTCAATTTTAAGCTATATGTTCTAATAATCACTTATTACAATTCCTGGATTTTAATAAAACCAGGATTTCACTTCCAGACTTTTAAATTCAGAATTGAATCCAAAGCCGGACTGTCTTTCCGAACCATTAGCCCTAGGCAGTGTTCTGGAAATCGGCCTTGGCGGTCGATTAATCACCGATTAATCGGTAGTCGAGGGTCCGCCGTCGAGATAAACCCTTGGCGTTTTGTGCTTGACGGATTTCCGCCAAGGGTCCGCCAAGACCGCCATGCCACCGCTGAGCCAAATCTAGGAAAATTCTTCGGATTGAAATTGAGCTAAAAGAAGATGTGATTTACGAGAGCTCGCATGAGAATAAAATTGATGTATTTGATCCGAATTAGTATAGATGGGACCTAAACAACGAAAATATATTTGTGAGTCGTAATTAATCCGGTCTAGTTAGAATACGCATGACCAATATTTATTTAGTCGAGCCCAACTTGATTTGGTTAATATATCATATTTTGGTTAAAAACAAGTTATAATAATATTTTTAGATGGACGGCTTGCTTTATGAATCAAAGTATTTAAACATTGATGGGCCATTTGTATGGCCAGTTTATTGAAATAATGAAATAATCACACAAACCTATCGTAATTGTTACGCAAATATTTAATTTCACAATATTAATTGTTCACGTGTGAGTCTCAAACTAAATATACATTTAAATATTTATTGTTGATTTATATGATCACGTCATTACTCGACTTGTGTTAATTTTATTCAGATTTATACAATTTTTTTTTCCGATCATGTATTATTAAAATGGTAATTTACCACGAATAAATTGGTGCAGTGAAAGACAGGTTACAAGCCCAAAGAAAATACTTTATTTTGGGTCAGATTGGAGTTGATTAAATAGTATTTGATCGAATATTGTATTTGATTTTTATTGGACCCGGCTAAATTGGATTTGGATATTATATTTTGGGTTTATATTACCGGCTCGTTATGATATTTTTGTATATTGAAGTGGTTGTGCATGCAAATTACATCTGGTCATGCAAAACATATTTTTAGTCATGCAATATGTACTTTCGCAAAATATTTGTATAAATTGAGAGAATGAGTTTGAAAATATCATATCGTAAGCTTTACTAATTTTTAATAAATAAGAAAGATAATTTAGTTACAAAAGGTATTAAATAGATGTATGGATCGCTGGTTTACAAGAGTATACGATATTGGAGGAAATTGAATTTGGTGGAATTATTAATCACAAAAAATTTCTCACATTCAAAAAACAATTGTTCAAACTCACACTCTCAAGTGTTGGGCATCCAGAAAAAAATATTCCATAATATCGGCATCGAAATCTGCGCCTGAAAGGTGCAATTTTCTTGACTTGAGGGCAATTTTATCAGAGAAAATGTGATCGACGGAGGAGTTAAGACCCAAATTTTCGACCATCATCTCTTCTAGCGATCCACAAACGAAAATTTCGTTAGGCGGATTATGGTCATCACCGGATCCATATATCACCAATCACCATTTCAAGATTGTCTGGATTATGTTTAACTGCATAATGAATCCATCTTCTAGAAGACTGAACGATTGGGTCGTCGGGAGAACATAAATAATTGAGGTTGAGCGTGTCGACATTTACTGCATCGTCACGACCAGACAAAAACGTGCCAACAAAGTTCTCATACCTGTTAAGGTCTGAGAATACTGAGGAGTCGAGATCAAGAGAGGGCACAGCAGTCCTGCGTTTATGCCATCTCTTCGAGAGTACGCACGTTTGCGCGACTTGTTTTGCCTTTAATTTTGACAATATGTTGATAAGCAAATGATCCGTGGGCAAGTCGCTTAGCCTGTCCGAATCGTCGACCCTCATTCTTTTCTGATTCGAGTTATTCTTTTCCTCTCTTTCATCATAAGAGTGTTTACTCGAATTCTTTCCACTAACCATCTTGATTTTGAGCAATGATTTGAGTATAGTAAGAAAGAGTGATCTGAGATAATAACAGTGAGAGGAAGAGAGAGAAAATTTGTGAAGTTTCGGCCTACGTTCTTTAATATAATCATCTTTTTTACGTGGCTTATATACATTTTCCATCTTTTTTACGTGGGCATGAACACTTCTAGTCCATAACAGAGAAGAGTAAATAGGGGACATATCCCGTCCCGTTATGACAGGTAATTGGATTGATTGAAATAAATGCGTGTCAAATTGGATTGGTAGTTGAGATTATTCTCCGGAAGTGGTAGATAACAATGCAAAAATAATCGACATGTTATTTTATTTTATTCTCCGGAAGTGGTAGTTGAGATTATTCTCCGGAAGACGTAGATAACAATGCAAAAATAATCGACATGTTATTTTATTTTCTACGCTAAATTCTAGAATCATAACTACGCAAATTTTGTTATAATTTAAATCATAAACGAAAGCTTATTTTACACCGTTAGTGTACAAAGTATGAGACGTCATCGAAATTGCAAATAAATTGAAAACATCCAAAATCCCATAAAGAAGTCATTACTTTCTGTATCCTTATGGCATGTATCTCAAGCTAATTGATGTTATCGTGGCAGAATAACATAATTATTATGTGGTAATTACCTTGGTTAACCCAGCAAATGCATTACTTGGTTCATAAATTGGATATTTTTGTCTTTTTGACTCGTCGCGAAAATAAAAAAAATCTCTTAATACTCTAAAAATTAAATGTCACACTTTATATTAACATATTAATACTTTAATATTATAAATCCAATTGATCACTTCATCATCAACAAGAACTGCTGGTAACACGTTCAACAAATACTTTTTTTTTTTCAAATTTCAACGTCCGAATAACAGTCAACACTTTATTGATTCAATTCATCATATGACTTTGTATATACTAGAAGAATTGTCCGCGCTCCACGACAGGTTTAATATATAAATAGTCAAATTATATATAATTGTTAGATCAATAATGATATATATTTTTTTATATAGCTAAAAAAATTAATGAACATTAGATACAATATACTGATTAGATGAAGAATGGCATTACTTTTTTTCCAAATAGATAAATAAATTATTGTGCATTAAATACACATACTCAAATAAGTGGTTGAGACACATACTTGAAAAATAAATAACAAACACAAGAACATACACATTACTTAAAAAATAAATAATAATTATAATTATAATCATTGTTAAGTGTAACATAATATCTTTAAAATAGTAACACAAAATATTATATTAAAAATTATTTTAATTATATTATTTATTGAATAAAGAAAATATAATTCTAAAATAGAAAATAAAATAAAGAGAACTATTTGGCATCCAAAATAATCATTGTTTTGTGTAATATAATATCATAAAATAAATTAATGCAATGCGAAATATATTATCAAACAAATATGAAAATAATATGCTGAAAATTATTTTAATTATATTTTTTATTGAGTAAAACAAATATAATTAAATTCTTTTCTATTATAAAAAAAGAATAGAAAAGAAAGAGAACTATTTGGTATCTAAAAGAATCATTGTGTTTGTGTAATATAATATCATGAAATAAATTAATGCATTGTGAAATATATCATCGAACAAATATGATAATAATATGTTGAAAATTATTTTAATCATATTTTTATTGAATAAAACAAATGTGTAATATAATATCATAAATTAAAGTAATGCAATGCGAAATATATCATTAAACAAATATGAAAATAATTAAATGTGTAATATGAAACTAATTAAATATGTAATATAATGAAATGTGTAATTTTTTTGTATAATTAAATGTGTAATATTTTGTGTTGAAGAATATTGAATAAAACGAGTATGAAATGAATAAAATGTGTAATCTTTTTTGTTGATGAAGAGAACTATTTGGTATCTCATCTCTTCATTATTCATAAGTGATGATGTGTTTTTTGTGGGAGCACAAAACCATTCTCCCTTTAAAGGGAAATAAATTGTATGAAAACTTCTATCATACACCCTTTTTCGAAAAAGATAATTTAGGTATTAGTAATATTTTTTATCTGTGCTGTTTTATCTCTTCATGTCATTAATTATTGACCTCTCCAATATTTCTTTTTATTCTCTCATTTTTCCCGCACCTTCTTTCCATATTTTTTTTACCCAACCTCTCTCTCTAGTTCGTAGAAGAGTTGGATTCAATCTGTATATTTTTTCTTTTAGATTTTTTGCAATACATTTGAGAAAAACTTCTGCATTTCCCTCTAATTTTTATTGAGAATAGACGACTTAACTCTAATTATTTGCCTCAACATCCAATAATACATGAATTGGATTGAACCAGTTACTGCAATGGACCGATTTCCATGCTATTCACTTGAAATAACTTTCATTTTGATTCATGTTCCTTCAATTTACATATTTTAAAGTCATTGAATTCTCTTTCATTTTGATTCATGTTCCTTCAAATTATATATTTTAAAGTCACTGAATTCTCTTTCATTTTGATTCATGTTCCTTCAATTTACTTATTTTAAAGTCATTGAATTCTCTTTCATTTTGATTCATGTTCCTTCAATTTACATATTTTAAAATGGGTTTGGGGGGGGGAGGGATGGTGGGGGTGGGTGCTAAGGAAGAGGTGGTGCATCAGTGCTCTTATTTAAAATGGTATCATGGGTACATGATATTCACAAAAAAATGTCACGTCGCAAGAACAGTAAAAATCATTAACAAGCAATGTTGTAAATGACGGGATACGGGACGGAACGGTCCGGCACCGTTTTAGTGTACTAACCGTAAAACGGTAAAAAAAACGGTAAAAAACGGTAATCCAAAAATAGTAATATTTTCATTAAAATTTGGATATAAAACAAAAAATTTATATATAAATATAATTTTTTAATAGTAAAATAAAATATGACCAAATGTCCAAAATACAAAAAATAACATAAACATCAAATAATATAAACCAAATCCAAATTTGTCAAATAACATAAACGTCAACTCCAAGTTCAAAATAACATAAACATCAATAACATAAACTAAATCAAATTTAGAGCCGAGGGGCATAATCAAATAAAAATTGAATTTAATATTAGAAGCCATCATTTGAAGAGGAGACATTACAATTTACAAGCCATAGTTTATTTACAAGCCATCAAAAATTAGAAACCAAATCGTGGCTCAGTAAAAATTGAAGTACCAAAAAAAATGAAGTAAAAATTGAAGCCATAATTGAAATTTGGAAGGCATAATGAGAACAAAGACATAATTGAATTCATAATTTGGAAGCCATAATTGAGAACTAAAAATGGAGAAACCCTAGATGTCGAGTTCAGAACCTTGATACTTGAGAAGCGAGGGAGAGAGAACAGACATGGCGAGTAGCTTGCGAGGGCGAGAAAATGGAGTTGCGAGGGAGAGAAACGAAGGAGAGAACAGACTAAAAATGGAGTCTCCAAGCCGTGCAGTTGTCCAGGGAGAGAAGAATAGGTCTTGTCGAAGGAGAGAAGAGCCATGAGGGAGAGAAGAACAAGTCTTGTACCAAAATATTTTGGGCCGGAAAAAAGGCCTGAAAAAAAATTATAATAAAAAATTAAAAGTCCAACTATTTTGTTGCAAAAAACGACCGAAAAACGTTTTGGACTGAAAAAAACGGGCAAACACGTAAAAAAAACGGTTGACCGTTTTTCTCTCCCGTCTTGCAAAAAAAGGTACGGTTTTTCACCGTAACACCTTTTTTGACCGTTTTTGACCGTAAAACGCCGTTTTTTACAACATTGTTAACAAGTTACCATCTTGTTAAATTAGATTATAATCATCAAAATCTAGATTCAGGAATAACTTCTTATCTACAATTTAATGTAAGCATGTAACTTGACAAACTTATCGAAGTCTTGTCTAATTAGCACTTTATAGTGGAATAAATGTATCAGATGTCAAAGCTAGATTGGGGAGAAATTTTTTAACTAGAATTTAATATAAAAACATAACTTTGCTAATTAGTAAAGAAAAATCAATTGAAGCAAATATCAAAATATATATAATAAATTTGACAATTAGTAATCAAACCCAATTGAAAACGAATATTATTTTTTGTATGTGCCATTTTTCATGGTAATTTGTCGCATCTCAAAATCAAGCCCATAATTCTTTGCATTAAATAAGAAATAAAATCTTTGCTAGATATAGTTTCTACTGAAAAATTTAATTCTAGTGTAAATAAAGAAGTTAGTAAATTACTGAATTTTAGCATTGAATGGCAAATATCATATACATATAGCATTTAATAACTGAATAAACATATTTAATGACAAATCTAGTATATAAATACCATCATCATCAGATACTATTGTATCATAGAGTATTGAAAAAAAAAATATAGAGACGATTAAAGAGTTTTTGTAGCAACGGAGAAGAAAATACTCGTTGGATTGTTTTTAGTGGTTGTTTTGGCAGTTGTTGTTGCACAAGTTTCATCTTTGATTGAGAAGAAATATGTTGACCAAGATTGCTTTAACGAATGTTTGAAGAGATGTGGATATAATGATCATTGTGCGGGGGTATGTCAATTGCAATGCGACCAGTTTAGGGCCATGGTTCCCAACAACTTCAATAAATAATCTAGTTTAAGCAAGAGCTTAACAACATTTTAAGAAAGAAATGGAATAAATAAATTTCTAGTTATCATATCATGTCATAAAATAAGTGTGCTGCCATTTCTTCAATCCTTTCTTGTGTGGTGATTTGAATAAAATTTGAGTATGTTGTCCTAAATTTAATGCAATTGTACGGAACTGAATTTCTTTTCTTGTTGAAGTTTTATCTTTCACATTGAAAGAATAGCCAAGAAAAGATCTCATTTCTTTTATCGATCCTCACATACGACACGTTTTATTTTATTTCAATCTAAAATGTTAAGATACAGCAACAAATCAGAGATATAGTATTTGATAAGTAGCTCACGTGATCACTTACATGACCATTCCAAAAAAAAATCATGCCAGTCAATACAGAAACATAAACAATTCGTAACGGTAAATAAAATGTGGTTGACTAAAATTGCAAAATAATTTACTGAAATTGAATTCAAAATGGCTGGATTTGACCTTTTTTCTAAGCTCGATAATATTTTGCTGAAATGATGTACATTTTGCTGAATTTTAGTTCAATTTCATTGCATTTTCACAAAATTTATTTCAATATATAGTTGTATTTTACTATTTTGTTGTTATTTAGTCAAACTTTGGCTAAATTGATACATATTTGTAACTCAGAATCAATATTGGATATATTTCTTATCATTGTCCACTGGTATACACGGCTAAGTCTTCCTTTAGGGCTCCAATTTTTTAGGTTCGGAAATTATTGGCTAAATTTTAAGGATCTAACAAATTTAGTTACCAATTTATGGTCTGGAAATGAGTCCTCCGATCCTTCAGAATTGCATAAAAAAAATAAAGAAGATAACATTTGAAATGAAACAATGAAGTAAGCAAAGAGTAGTAGATGTTAGTGTTAGAATAGAAATGAAACAATGAAGTAAGCAAAAATCATTAACAAGTTATGATCTTGTGAAATTAGACTATAATCATCAAAATCTAGATTCACGAATAACTTGTTATCTACAATTTAATGTAAGCATGTGACTTGACTAACTTATCGAAGTCTTGTCTAATTAGCATTTAATAATGGAATAAATGTATTAGATGTCAAATCGGTTGGTATTACGGGATTCAAATATAGATTTCAAATAGGAATTTTTTAATAAACAAAAATCTATCTTATAATTCTAATATGATCTTACAAGTCTGTTGGGTGTTTATACAATTCATCGGAGTAAGTATTATACAAAATTTGAACTTCACCTTGTCTGACAGTTTCTGTCTAGAGGAAGCGGAGTGAATTATGTCTTGAACTCATTTCTTTGTGATTTATTATTGGCCATACACAAGTATCTTGGATTTTTCATGAGAATTATAAGAACTTATCCATGTCCCGCACCGCGGTCATATACGAACATTCTCATATATGTGAGTTCCATCCAGGGATGTGTGTAGAGTCACATCTTGCGGCATTTTTTTTCGGGAAAAATGAAAATTAAGTGTTTTCTTCGTTTTAATCAATTTTGCCATTTTATGAAAATAATAAAAATTTATATTTTTGAAGGTGTTAAAATTCAATTTTTGCATTTTTGCGAAACGTTTGGAAAATTTAAAATTTACATATGTTAGTCTTCAATTACGAAGTTTTTTATGGAAAGTTAAAATTAAGTATTGTGCACGTTTTAGACATAAATTTTGGAATTTTTTGAAAAATATTATAATTTTGTTTTATATGAAAGTCTTAGACTTTAATTTTTGTATTTTTACAATTTTTTTGGAAAAAATAGAAATTTGCATGCGATAATCTTCAATTGCAGAGTTTTTGTTTTAGAAAAATTGACTATTTTGCTCGTTGTAGACATCAATTCATGATTTGTTGAGAAATATATTATAAATTGAGATTTTTGAAGGTGTTGTTAAACCTTACATTTGGCAATTTTCAGAAATTTTTTATAAAAACAGAAAATTTGCTTGTGTTAGTTTTCAATTACATAATTTTTTGAGGAAATTTGCTTGCATTTCTTTATTATTTTCATATAATATAAATAAATATATTCAAATAAAAATAATATAGTCGTATTTGTATTCTAGATTTTAAAAGTGGTATCATTGTATCCGTGTGCAAATGAGTTATTATAATTTGGATATTTATCTTTTAGCTCATCATAAAAATAAAATAAATCTTTTAATACTCTACAAAATAAATGTGACAATATTAACATATTAGTACGAAGCACATTGATCACTTTATTATATAACTATTAGGTGACACAATACATTAATATTTTTTTTTTTTGAAGGAGGTTTGACAATGTGTCGAGACCTCGAATATATTAGATCAAAGAAGTGAAACGAAAGAGATAATTTGGAGAGAATATATAAGACAATATTCTTATTTTTTTTTTGAAGAGAATCCTAAGCCAAGATTCGTGGCCATTATAGGTTTTTTTTTTTTATATTGATGCCGCCGGGATTCGAACCCACAACCTCTACAACATAAGGGTTTATTGTGCTGAGCACTCAACCATCTAGCCTATGGGACCATTGGCAATACATTAATATTTTACATATCCTCATTGTTAAAATAATATTTTATCACCTTAATTACTGCTTCGATTAATCATAGGGCTTTATACCTATTGCATATTTGCTTATCAGGTTCGTTGAGGTCTTCGCTCCGATGTGTACCTATGGCTTAGTTTCGGGCGGGTAACAGTTCTTTTCGTAGGTGCACGGTCGAGTGTAAGGTCCTCCACGAGTGTAAGGTCCTCCACGAGTAGCAGGCAGTCCACCAGTACCAGTATAAGGCGCTCCACGCACAGCGGTGCTTGACGGATCGTTGGTAATTGCTGCGCATTTCAAAATTTAGAATTGGATGAAGTGAGATAATATATAACTAAACTTTAATACTGAGCATTGATTAATAAGAAGTTTGATTGAATTGTAACTTCCTTAATCCTTATTATTGAAATTATAAGTATGGCTCTTACTTTTGAGCCTTCCATTCCATGTTTGAAGATAAAATTAGAGAGAGAAATGTGAGAGGGGGAGTACCAGGTGTAGACTCGGCCAAGTTTCGAGTGGCCTCTGTAAAAGGGAGCAAGAGAGTGCCACTCAACAAAAGAAAAAGAACGCATAGCAAAGGAGGCCCATTCATTGCCATTTTAGAAATATTCAATTCTTCCTTCTTTTTTCGCTGCAGAGCAAGGAAGACAATGATTCTTCCAAATTCTAATGCCCGCTTATATAGAGTTGGAAGAGATAAGAGTATCTCTTTGTTGCAATCTCATGAACATCATACAAAATCTCAAAATATCAAATGTACACTGTAAATATTAGAAAATATCATAAATGGCCCTAAAAGTATAGAAGTATAAAGAAAATGTTACTTATTATGTCCCCAATTTCTACATAACTTACTCGATGTGTCAGTGCTCAGTATCGTAGTTAATTAAAAATACAGCTAACATACGAGACGCGAGTAACATTGACTTTTTTTTGTTAATTCATACGTGTCAATTAACACGTTAATTAAGTATTGTTAATTATACGTTAATTAGATTGTTAAATATTCTTGTTATTATCACATCAATAAATTTTGGATGAATTTGAAAACAAAGAGTATATGGCAGACTTTGATTGAGTTTCTCGGTAAGACAAAATATAAAATACTACTGAAATGGTACTATAAAGAATTTTAAAGGTGTCGAACAATAAAATTGCAATATTATATTAATAAGATATATTGAATCACTAAATATATATATTATTATTTCGAAAATAAAATTTAATGGGCCAAGCCTCTACAAGGAAAAAGAAGCACCTGACTTAGACTCCACAAGGAAAAATTATATGTCATATAAATAATTTTAATCTTTTATTTATAATATATTTTATCATTGAAAACTAAAATTAAATAAAAGTATGATATAAAAAATATTCCTGCAAATATCTTGACAAATTAATATATTTATTCTATTATTTAATTTTATTGTCAAATAGTTGTTAATAAAAATAGTCATTAAATACTAATTTTTACGAAATTAGCAATGCATAAGTGAACATCAAAACTAGTATTAAAATAATATTTCCGTTAGTTCTAATTTCAACATCTAATTTTATTTCAGCAGTTTATTTTGTAATAATTATTTTTATTAACTATTAGCGAATTAGCTGATGAAATCAATAGTTGTTAATAAAAATAGTTACTAAAAATTAGCTACTGAAAGAAATAATGATAATAAAACACAACTTCTGAAGATGTGGACACAAATAATATTTTCGGAGTCTCAAACTCCCGAACAGAACAAATATTGAGCCGGTGAGAATTCGAAAATAATTATATTTTCCTAACCTCCATTCGGTTAATCGTGCATGGAACTAACAAACAAAGAAAAAAAATATGCACATATCAGAATACTCTTATTTTTAGATAAATTCTACTACATTATTTTTATTATTATTATTATTATTATTTTTTTTGTTGAGAAAAATAGAGTAGGTTCTTATGCCTTACTTCTATTATATTTCATTTATATTGATTTTTTGATAATACAAGTAAGAGGTATTTGTCCTAAAAAATTTAGAAAAAAAAAACTACTCCTAAATACCTCCTATTTGGTACTTATATTACCTAAAATACATCAATACAAACCCTGAAATCAAAAAGTCCTAGAACTTTTAATTGCTAGACAATAGAGTTCTGAAATTAAGAATCCCGTTCCTCATTTCACCCTAGGTATAAATACCTCTCTTAACAAATGAGTTGAATCATTTGAATTGATACTAGTTATGTTCATAGTATGAGTTGAATCATTGATACTAGTTATGTTCATTGTATTTATTCCAAATCGATTAGACAAATGAGTCATCCAATGAATTATTTTGAATTGATATGGACGGGATGTACTATAATTTTGAACTAGGTTTATTTGAATTGGGTTGGTTTATTTGAATTGGGTTGGCTCGAATCATCTCAGACCCAATGTAAATTGTGCACAAATAATATAATAAAATGAAACTAATCTTCGTCAGAAAATTTTCAAAATTTTTTCTCTGAACAATAGGTCATTTTCATTTATCACCTTCAGTGGATTAAAACAAACTTTGAATTGTGTTAAAAAAAATTTCGATCGAACTATCACTCTATTTTATATTTATTTTTACTAAAATTTTATTAGTATTTTTTATGTCGACTAGATGAGTTGGTCTAATCTCACTTGAAAGAAAGATAGAAGAGAGAAAATAAATAAATGAGCTGGGTCCAATATAAACGAAATTCAAATAATTTTAGCTCAATTAGACTAAATCGAGTATAAATCAATTCAAACTGATCCAAATCGAATGACTGATTTGTCCAATTAATTTGGGATCAATCCTACCGATTAGCAATGCAAAAATGAGGATTTTGAGCCGGTGTGGTGCACACTTTTCGTTTTAATAATTAAGAAACATTTATAAACGTGTATCATCATGCAATATAACGAACATGAACTGTCCGAAATATGAAAACAAACAAACATCAAAATAAACCCTACACGCATTAGCTTAATTTAAATCCTAAAGTCAAGGAAAATTCTTCGGATTGAAATTGAGCTAAAAGAAGATGTGATTTACGAGAGCTCGCATGAGAATAAAATTGATGTATTTGATCCGAATTAGTATAGATGGGACTTATACAACGAAAATATATTTATGAGTCGTAATTAATCTGGTCAAGTTAGAATACGCATGATCAATATTTATTTAGTCGAGCCCAACTTGATTTGGTTAATATATCATATTTTGGTTAAAAACAAGTTATAATAATATTTTTAGATGGACTGCTTGCTTTATGAATCAAAGTATTTAAACATTGATGGGCCATTTGTATGGCCAGTTTATTGAAATAATGATATAATCACACAAACCAATCGTAATTGTTACGTAAATATTTAATTTCACAATATTAATTATTCACGTGTGAGTCTCAAACTAAATATACATTTAAATATTTATTGTTGATTTATATGATCACGTCATTACTAGACTTGTGTTAATTTTATTCAGATTTATATAATTTTTTTTTTTGCCGATCATGTATTATTAAAATGGTAAATTACCACGAGTAAATTGGTGCAGTGAAAGGCAGGTTACAAGCCCAAAGAAAATACTTTATGTTGGGTCAGATTGGAATTGATTAAATAATATTTAATCTAATATTATATTTGATTTTTATTGGACCCGGCTAAATTGGATTTGGATATTATATTTTGGGTTTATATTACCGGCTCGTTATGATATTTTTGTATATTGAAGTGGTTGTGCATGCAAATAACATCTGGTCATGCAAAACATATTTTTAGTCATGCAATATGTACTTTTGCAAAATATTTTCGGGAAAAATTAAAATTAAATGTTTTGTTCGTTTTAATCAATTTTGGCATTTTATGAAAATAATAAAAATTTATATTTTTGAATGTGTTAAACTTCAATTTTTGCATTTTTGCGAAACGCTTGAAAAATTGAAAATTTACATGTCTTAATCTTCAATTACGAAGTTTTTTATGGAAAGTTAAAATTAAGTATTTTGCACGTTATAGACATTAATTTTAGAATTTTTTGAAAAATATTATAATTTTATTTTTTATGAAGGTCTTAGACATTAATTTTTGTATTTTTACAACTTTTTTGGAAAAAATAGAAATTTGTTTGTGATAATCTTCAACTGCGGAGTTTTTTTTAGGAAAATTGACTATTTTGCTCGTTGTAGATATCAATTTAGGATTTGTTGAGAAATATATTATAAATTGAGTTTTTTGAAGGTGTTATTAAGCCTTACATTTGTCAATTTTCAGAATTTTTTTATTTTTTGCTTGTGTTTGTTTTCAATTACATAATTTTTTGGGGAAATTTGCTTGCATTTCTTTATTATTTTCATATAATATAAATAAATATATTCAAATAAAAATAATATAGTCGTATTTGTATTCTAGATTTTAAAAGTTGTATCATTGTATCCGTGTGCAAATGACATATAAGTTATTATAATTTGGATATTTATCTTTTAGCTCATCATAAAAATAAAATAAATCTTTTAATACTCTACAAAATAAATGTGACAATATTAACATATTAGTACGTCATCATTTTTTGAAAATGGCGACGAGATTCAAAAAAAAGGGAGACACAGAGGCGATACCCTGGCGACGAGATTCAGAGCTCCAAGGCGACGCGACCACCTGGCGACGGATTCAAGGAGGAGACCCAAGGCGACGAGACGGAGCTTACCTGCCGACGACACAGCGCGACGATGGCGACAGATCTGGCGACGCCTTACGAACGCTACCTCGGGGGAGACTGCGGCCGGTACCAAATGGAGACGAAGGATGGTACCTAATGACTCGACAGCCGATAGACCCTCTCCCACAGGCCTACGAGGTCCTTTCCCTTACTCCTCTCTCCGATAGCTTCTCTTCCCCAGGTTTCTCGGTACCAGATCACACCCTACGCCCTCTCAAACTCTCGCTCAATCTCCCACAATCCACCTCCACCTCATCATTTCACCTCTCTCTCACTTCACTTCTTCCCCAATCTTTCACCCCCCTCCCCTCCCTCACTCAAGTCACAACAATGGCAGAAAAAGGAAAAAACCCTATGACCCTCTCGGTCTCTGACGAGGAAGACAACCAAGCTCGCTCATATGCGAAGGTATTGCGGGACCCAGCTCCATCCGGGTTTATGGCAGCAGCGCGTAAGATCAACAACAAACTTGCCACTGAACCTTTTGTGCAGGAAGTTTCGAGGAAACGACACTTGCCGGAGCAAGAGGACTCCCCGCTATCCTCTCCGGAACGCCTCTCGTGGCCACCGAGCGACAAACCGGAATGGCATGACCTATGCCACAAGTGCTTGGTTACGGGGCACCCAACCGAACAATGCCGTAAACCGAGAGCATGCGTAAATTGCCGACTTCCCGGTCATATCGCCAAATATTGTCCGAAACAAAAGGCGAGAAGGGCCTCCGTTTGGTCAAGGGTCCAAGAGGCGGGACAAACGTCCAAGGCATGGATACAACGCAACGCCACGGTCATTCTCGGACACGGACGCCCGAGCGAAAAAGAGAATATTCAAGACGATCGTTCCAACCCGAGCCAAATAGCGCGCAAGGACACACCCTCTGACCACGTCAACGCCAACAACGAATTGAGGACGGATAATTCCAAAGCGGGTTCGAACCGATCCACCTCCAACGAGCAAACAATCCAGAACCGGGTCCAGAACCGGGTCCAGAACCGGGTCCGCGCCCAATACCCGCCAAAATATCGACAACCGAATCCGACAAAAGAAAATTCCGCGGGGCAAATTGAGGGTCCGGTTGAACACGCCATCTCGGTTTTCTCTCGACAAACCGTCAAACAAGAAGGCGAACTTGTACGTTGGCGAAGAGGGATCATCATAGATGCCCGAATGGTCCCGAACCATAACCTCCGAAGCTTGCACGTCCTAATCCAAGAAAGTTGGAATCGCCGAGAGAAATACGAAATCTCGCATTTCACAAAGGACCGCTATATCCTAATTTTGCCGGACGGGATCAATAGAGAGGATTTTCTTGCGAAGGACCTCTTACCTCTAAGGAGAGCAAACTACGTCACCTTCCCTTGGGAACTCACGATAGGCGGTGAGCGAGCCGAATTTCCGATCCGACTGTGGGTAACCCTCCACAACCCCCCACCTCCGGCTTGGTGCGTCGAGGAGCTCAACAAACTAGCGGGCTCTTTCGGCATCTTGATCGAACATGGTCCGTTAGTTAATCTATCGACCATGGACTCCCTAGACATTCTTGTCGGAATTACGGAAAACACGACTATCCCGACAAAAATAACTTACACACATGCGGGAGTGACGTGGAACATAAAAGTGACCGAGAAAGAAAAATTACCCGAACCTCTCCTTTTTCCATATGTCCAGAACCCGGAACCACCATCACAAATTTATGAAGATATCCAAAATCGCATCCAAGCCGAAATTGAACGCGAATTAATGGAAAACGAGACTAGAGAGGCATCAAGGATGAATGCGAACATATCTATCTCGGCCCGCGATTGGTTGAGCGACGCCTCCGCCGAATCCGTGGAAAGAGCGGACACTCTCAATCTAAAGGGGAAAGTCACCATGGATAGAGAATTGTTCCACCAATTGTGGAGTCTCGCGGGCGAGGGACTAAAATTGAAGCCGCAACCACCCCCAAAAATCCATCAAGGCAAAAACAAGGGAGCCGGACCTAGCAAGAGACGCAAGGAGGAGAACCGACAAATAGTTACGCACACAAACACACAACCGACGACACCTACACTACCGGTTATTGACCCGATACCGCACCCCCTGCAGCAGCCCCAGGCACAGCCCCTAGACGAACAGCTCCTGGGCGAGCTATTCCTGACCCGGGCCCTGCCCCTACCCCTGGGCGAGCTATGCACCCGATACCGCACCCCCCGCAGCAGCCCCTGGCACCCCCTGCAGCAGGCCCTAGACGAGCAGCTCCTGGCCCAGCCCCGGGGCGAGCTATTCCTGACCCGGGCCCTGCCCCTGCCCCTGGGCGAGCTATGCACCCGATACCGCACCCCCCGCAGCAGCCCCTGGCACCCCCTGCAGCAGGCCCTAGACGAGCAGCTCCTGGCCCAGCCCCGGGGCGAGCTATTCCTGGCCCGGGCCCTACCCCTACCCCTGCCCCACCCAACCCCCATACCCCAGGCCCTGGCAGCACCCCCACGCCGCCGAATATACACCCCATATCACTCCCCCAGACCCAGCCTCTGTCCGAAAGGACCTCCAATTTCACAATCACATCGACGGGTGATGCGCAAGCCGAAATGGAGACTCAATTTCAAGCCGACAAAGTCAACCTTGCGGCAACAAACGAGGAAGGTACAAACGAATCTTTAGCTTCAATTAAAATTAAATTAAAATCAAAGAGAAAATCAAAAGACGTGTTGCTTAGTAATACACCTATTTCAACCGAGATACGAGATAGTGTAGGACCGGAAATATACCAACGAAAGGCCCGTCTTAGCGCGCGACAAATAAAACCGTCCACCAAAATTAAGGAAAACGTACTATCTTTGACCACACAATCCAAAGAAACAATACGAAAACTTTCGAAAAAAAAATGTCGAGCCAAAACACTAGTCAAAAGAATAAGAAAAGAGGAAATCTCCGAACAACCCCTAAGTACCGATTTAATAGCCAAAATACACAACTCGTTAGGCCTACACCCTCCCCAACCAACCCTCATAGAAAACGAAATAATACAACTAGAAAAAATCCAAACAAGAAATCGAGCCTCTAGCTCGCGGGTCAAACCAAAAGGAAAACTAAAAAAGAGACTTAAAAGCAAATTATCAAATTTTATGGATCTCGCTAAAATTAAACAAACCAAATTCACAAAAATAAAATTAACACATGCATCTAATTCGCCTTCATCTTTTTTAATTAAAGGAAAGCACAAAACAAGGGAATTAGTCAAGGAAAACGAGGAAGAGGAAGATGAATACTTCGAGGAAGAGGAAGGCGAATTTGAAGAGGAAGAGGAAGAGGAATACTTCGAGGAAGCCGAGGAGGAAAGTCGCATCGACCTAGAGGAGGATGAATATATTGACAAGGTCGACTACGGCGATGACGGCGATGACGGCGAAGATCCCGTTGTCTAGGGAGGCCGAGAGCTAATTATTTAGGCTTGTATCTTTATGGTTGTAATTTTGAGGACAAACAAACTTTATTATGTTTTGTACGAACATTATTATTTTATCGTGGAATGTTAGAGGCTTAGGCCTTCGCGGCAAATGTAACATCGTAAAGGACACAATTGCTAAATCTAAGGCCAATGTGATTTGCCTCCAAGAAACGAAATGGGCCACCTCAAATGATTTTCAAAACCGACGGGTCCTTCCACGTCGTTACAAAAATGCCATAACCAAGGAAGCCATCGGCTCAAGGGGGGGATTGTTGTTGGCATGGGATGATACGATCTCGCTTATCGACTCTTCCCTCTCAAACAACGGTATAACCGCCACTTTCGCCGATGGAAAAGGAAAATTCTTTTTAATATCAAACACTTATGGCCCCGCCTCGGCAAGGGGAAAGGAAGAATACATTAACGAAATAAAAAACCTTAACAATAATCCCGATTACCCGTTGATTTTAATGGGAGATTTCAACCTAATAAGGTCACGAGAGGACACCACCTCCAATACAATTAACGCTCGACTAATTCTCAAATTCGACGAAGCCATCAACGCGGCGCAACTAATTGAGATCCCTTTGATCGGGAGAAAATTCACATGGTCCAACAAAAGAGAGAATCCGACTCTTGCGCGTCTTGACCGAGCCTTCATATCCAAGCACACCTTTTTCGACAATACGGATACATCGCTCCGTGACCTCCCAATGGTAACCTCGGATCACTCCCCCATTCTTCTCACGATAAAGACAAATACACCGCGAGCTCCGAAACTCTTTCGGTTCTAGAGAGCTTGGTTGAATCTCCCCTCCACGCGTCAAATTGTGGTCGACTCTTGGCCCGATGACCACTCCGACAACGGGAATCCACTAGTCCGACTTAATCTAGGGCTCAAGACATCGCGAGGAAAATTCAAAGAATGGGCAAAACTCCATTATAAACCGAACCCTATAATGGAGGATTGCAAACTTTTAATCAAGATTCTCGACTTGGCCGAAGAATCGAGGGCACTCTCCTTGGATGAAAGACGCCTACGGATCTCGACGAAGGAGAAACTTTTTGAATTGATCAATCAAAAAGAAGTGATGTGGCAACAAAGGAGCTCATGCACATGGCTCAAATTAGGAGATGCGAACACCAAATATTTTCACGCGATTGCCTCCGCAAAAAATAAAGGAAATAAAATAACGTCCATTGTAGTCGATAATGTGGTGATCACGGATCCGGATGAAATTATAGCAAGTTTTGACGAATACTACGAAAATATTTTAGGCCGTTCGGACACCAATCCGTCGACCCCGAGTTTCTTGCCGGTAGCACAAATCGAAACCGACACCACTACGATTAACCGCACCGCCGATCTCCGGGAACTAGGCAATCCGTTCACCATAGAGGAAATTGAAACGACGATTATGGATATGAAGAAAGGGAAAGCGGTGGGAACCGAAGGTTTTCCAATAGAATTCTACCAAAAAAACTTGGATATTTTCAAACCGATCCTTCATGATCTTTTCAAGGGATTCTACGAAAATAACTTAAGACTAAACGGTCTCAACGAAGCATTCATATCGCTTATCCCGAAAAAGGAAGGGGCCACGGAGAGAAAAGACTATAGGCCAATTAGTGTAATTAACACGCTTGGAAAAATAATCTCCAAAGTGCTTGCTAACCGCCTACAACCAAAAATGGAGATGCTCATACACCGAGATCAAGCCGCGTTCATCAAAAATAGATCAATAGGCGAGGTGTTTCTATCGACGCGGGAACGTTTAAGCGCGGCACACAAAAGAAAGATACCAACTATCATGATGAAAATTGATTTCAATAAGGCTTTTGATACAATTTCGTGGACATATCTCCGAAAAGTTCTAGAAGAGAGGAATTTCCCACCGAGATGGACCCGATGGCTCCAGAGTCTATTAGGCTCGGCCTCATCGAGGATCAAGCTCAACGGGAAATTAGGAAAAAAATTCCCCCATAAAAGAGGAGTTAGGCAAGGAGACCCCCTATCCCCGATGTTATTCAATCTGGTGGCCGACTCACTTCAACTTTTCCTCCAACGCATCAACCACCTCATGCACTCCCCCGTTCGGTTCGCCCCAAGGGCATTTCAATATGCGGATGACACAATACTATTTGTAGAGGCGGACCCGACAAATCTCAAGATCCTTTCGTACGCGTTGAGCCTCTTCCAAAAAATTTCGGGGTTACACATCAATTGGGATAAATCTAAATTTGTCCCCATCGCCATCCCCGACGAGTCTCATGTCACAATGGCAAGGATTCTAAGATGCGAAAAACAAGACCTACCGCTAACATACTTAGGCATGCCCCTTAATATTAAAAAACCAAGGAAAATAGATTTCATACCGTTAATCAAAAAAATGCAAAACCGATTATCGGGATGGAAAGGAAAGTGTCTCTCACTAGGAGGCCGTCTAGTGCTTGCCAAATCGGTGCTTAATGCGGTACCTACTTATTTCATGCAATGTTTTAAATTGCCGAAATGGGTCATAAAGGAATTGAATAAGATTACAAGGAACTTTCTTTGGAGAGGAGACAAAAATTGCCTTGGAGGCCATTGCCTTGCCAAATGGTCAAAAATTTGTCTTCCGAAAGCAAATGGCGGGATCGGTCTAATAGACCTACAAACACACAACGAGGCACTCCTACTAAAATGGCTTTGGAAACTCTCCTCGAATCACGACGACATGTGGAGTGAAACCATAAGGGAAATATATGGCGTCATCGACCCATCAAATATTCCCTCCATCCCCGACACTCACTCCTCTTACTTCATCAAGGACCTCCAAAAACTAGCTTCTCATTTTCGGGTGGCCAAAACAGACGACCCACTAACCGGATCTCCGGTTTGGCTCGGAAAAGATAAATTCTCAACATCCACAACCTACCGTTTTTTCGTTAACCCGGGCATCCGTCAAAGTTGGAACGAGCAACTATGGAAAATAAAAGCACCCACAAAAGCGATTTTCTTCGCATGGCTTGCGATAAATGACAAAATACTTACCGGAGATAATCTCGCTAAAAGGAATTGGCCGAACGTGCAAAATTGCCAAAATTGCAACATGGAAAGTGAAACGGCAACTCACCTATTATTCTATTGTAGGTTCGCCAAACAAGTATGGAGCACGGTGGGACACCCGGTGCCAACCAACCTAACGCCCCCATCCTCCATACTACAGCTCTGGATATCTATGAGAGACTGCGAGACAGGAGAGGATCGAAAAATCTTCGACACGCAATTCATAGCTACCATCTGGGGGATATGGAAAGAAAGAAATGCCCGTATTTTTAGAGCAAGGCACGCCGACGCTACGACGACGGCAACAAGGATAATACAAGAAGGCAACCAATGGTCACGTTTTTGCTGAAGACGTACACAACCATTCTTATTTTTTAGGGATTAGTCCCAAATTTGTTTTTACATTATTTTATGTAAAAGCTTAACTCAATGTATTAAACTCTGCTTTAATATATTAAAAGAAGCTATAAGCTTCTTTAGTTCTCAAAAAAAAACATATTAGTACGAAGCAAATTGATCACTTTATTATATAACTATTAGGTAACACAATACATTAATATTTTACATATCCTCATTGTTCAAATAATATATTATCACCTTAATTACTGCTTCGATTAATCATAGGGCTTTATACATATTGCATATTGGCATATCAGGTTTGTTGAGGCCTTCGCTCTGATGTGTACCTATGGCTTAGTTTCGGGCGGGCCACAGTAGAAGCATGGTCGAGTGTAAGGCTGTCCACGAGGCGGTCCACGACTGGGGTAAGGCAGTCCACGCCCAGGGGTGCTTGACGGATCGTTGGTAATTGCTGCGCATTTCAAAATTTAGAATAGGATAAAGTGAGATAATATATAACTAAACTGTAATACTGAGCATTGATTAATAAGAAGTTTGATTGAATTGTAACTTCCTTAATCCTTATTATTGAAATTATAAGTTTGGCTCTTACTTTTGAGCCTTCCATTCCATGTTTGAAGATAAAATTAGAGAGAGAAATGTGAGAGGGGGAGTACCAGGTTTAGACTCGGCCAAGTTTCGAGTGGCCTCTGTAAAAGGGAGCAAGAGAGTGCCACTCAACAAAAGAAAAAGAACGCATAGCAAACGAGGCCCATTCATTGCCATTCAGAAATATTAAATTCTTCCTTCTTTTTTCGCTGCAGAGCAAGGAAGACAATGATTCTTCCAAATTATAATCCCCCCTTATATAGAGTTGGAAGAGATAAGAGTATCTCTTTGTTGCCATCTCATGAACATCATACAAAATCTCAAAATATCAAATGTACACTGTAAATATTAGAAAATATCATAAATGCCCCTAAAAGTATAGAAGTATAAAGAAAATGTTACTTATTATGTCCCCAATTTCTACATAACTTACTCGATGTGTCAGTACTCAGTATCGTAGTCAATTAAAAATACAGCTAACATACGAGACGCGAGTAACATTTACTTTTTTTGTTAATTAATACGTGTCAATTAACACGTTAATTAAGTATTGTTAATTATACGTTAATTAGATTGTTAAATATTCATGTTATTATCACATCAATAAATTTTGGATGAATTTGAAAACAAAGAGTATATTGCAGACTTTGATTGAGTTTCTCGGTAAGACCAAATAAAAAATATTTACTGAAATTATAATACAAAGAATTTTAAAAATGTCAAACAATAAAATTTACCATATTATATTAATAATTTATATTGAATCATTAAATATATATTGTTCGAAAAATAATTAGATGGGCCAAGCCTCCCGATCCCTAATTATTCATTCCTCTACAAGGATAAAGAAGCACCTGATATGATTTTTAATACTTAATGACAAAACGATATTATATTTAGTAACCCAATATAAAACTAATATCATACTATAATTTCATCACATTCCATGATATATTCTTGAATTTCATATAAATATTTGAGTATTCACGTCACAACCAACATAAACGGCGTGCATCTTCTCCGTCAATAATCACGTGACAAATTTATAAAATATCACAATTTTCATAAATTAAAAATTCTGTTATTTCTAGATCAAAAGAAATTGAATGTGTCAAAATGTAAAGATAGGTGATATGTGGTAAAGTTTGTACATGGTATATTTTTGATATTTCCTCCTCCAAAGAAATCATGTTGACAGGTAAAAAAAATTCAAATTTTTTCCAACTATCTAATTTTGATGGTCACTTATATTCAAGTGCTGTCCATTGACTGGAAATCAACGTAGAAAAATAATGGAATTATATGTCTTCATCTCGTGAATGTGATTAGTGGAATTTTATTGTCCACTTGTACTCAGCAGCAAAACTTGACCAGTTTTTTTTTTTTTGTTGACAATATTACTGCCGACGTTTGCTATAATCAGATTCAGATTGTTAATTAATCTTGTTATTATCACATCAATAAATTCTGGGTTAATTTGAAAAATAAAATGAACTATAATTTTCATAACATTCCCTGATATATTCCATTCTGGAATTTCATAAAAATATTTTGAGTATTCAAGTCAGAACCAACAGGAACGACGTGCGTCTTCTCCATCGATTAGCACATATCAAAAGCCGATGAACATATGACAAATTTATTAAAAAGAACGTAAATTTTCGTAAATAAGAAATTCAGTTCTTTCCAGATGAAATACTTTGAAATTGAAAGAGTAAAAATGTAAAGATAGCTTATATGCAATAATGTCAGACACATAGATTTCGCACCTAAATTTTATCTAGAAGTATACGTTGCAAATTACAGTGGATCTACGTCAAATTTTTAAATGGAAAGTAGAAAGTTCCAAATTTAATCGCCACATATATTTCTAGGTACAAATTTAAATAAAATTTTTAGGTATCTATCATTGTTGGATTATATGTGGTGAAATTTACATATGATATATATCTCAATATTTCCAACTGGAAAAATCACGTGGAAAAAGTCAATAAAAAAATTGGAACGGTAGAATCTTAGTATGGTTTATAATCTTAGTGTGATTTTTAGTGTTCACTTATATTCAAGTGCTATCCATTGACTAGAGGTTATGTAGAAAATAATGAAATTATGTGTCTTGATCTATAAAATATGATTAGTGGGATTTCATTGTTCACTTGTACTTCCCAATGAGTAAACATAATATAATTATCGAAACAACTCACAAAGTGGAAAGCAACATAAGTACATATTATTCATTAAACCATTAATGGAGTTACTTTAGTTGTCGATGGGTCCATAGACCAATGAATTGATGTGACATCAATAGATGAGGGACAAATGAAAATTCTTCATTTATTCTAAAAATAATTTATTACATTAGTTATCTCGGCATAAATTTTGAAGTGTTGCTATCCTTGTGGAAGAGAACTACGAGAAAGTTCAACACACAATTTGCATCACACAAAAATAGTATGATTTATTGGGTTTTTTAAAGGTAATTTTATATGTTTTTTTTTGTTGAAGAAAAATAGAGTAGGTTCTTACGCCCTAATTCTATTATATTTCATTTATATTGAATAAGTTAATACAAGATAGAGGTATTTGTCCTAAAGTTTGTAAAACACTACTCCTAAATACCCCGATTTCACACTTATATTAACTAATTACATCAATATAACTTTTTAATTTTCCAGAACTTGAATCTCCTGGATTTAGAGGAGTTTGATTCTAAGATACTTGACATTGAGATCCTTTCTTCCTTTTAACCTAGGTATAAATACCCACTCCTCCACTCAGCCGCCTACAATCTTATTTCCATTCATCCCTCTTCTTCTCCCACCGCCTAAAACATTTAATGGCGATTTCTTCTGCGAGATCCCTGCATCAATCCTTCTTTGTCTTCTAATCATGCATTTGCTAGATCTATCGCCAAGAGTTGCAACCGTTCAAGAGATCTGACAAACGTCTACAAATACCACTTAAGGTATTATTCTCCACCCTGTGACCTTCATTTTGAGTTTCCTCTTGCATCTGAGATCGATTTTCTTCACTATTTTGGGATATTCTTCTGTTTCGCCTCCTTTCATCCATCTCTCGCCGATTTGCCTCTTGCATCTGAGATCGATTTTCTTCATTGTTTTGGAATATTCTTCTGTTTCGCCTTCTTTCATCCATCTCTCGCTGATTTGCGCTTATACTGGTCACTGAACCAGTATAGCTCAATTGCTGATTTGTCTGCGTTTGCTCCAGAGTTATGTTCCTTAATCCTCCTCCATAATTACAATCATTAGTGTAGATTGGGTTCTGAACAATTTGATTTTGATTTTGATTTTGAATTTGATTTGTGTTTGAGTTTGAGTCTAAAGTATCATTCCCTACTTCTGTTGATTCTTCCTCATTAAAATCAATATTTTTAAATAAGGGTTTTTTGACTAATTCATTTATTTTGTATAAATAGATTATTTGCTCAACCAATTGATCTTCAGAGAAGATTTGATTATTAAATATTCTACGACATCTCTCAGTCCAGATTTGATAAAGAAGAATGCAGATAAGTACTTTATATTTCTTTGAATTATGTTCACTTAATATTTCTTCTAATAAATTTATTTGATTCATATTTGAATTATTACTAATCCCTGTATTTACAATGACTTTCATCCAGGTTTGTTTCACAAAGCTACCCTGGTTCGACAAATGATTCACACTCTCCTCACAATTTCTACATAGAATGCATCTGTTGACTAGAATCCAACCTTTCTTCTTTAAATTATCAGTAATAAGTATTTTATTTAGATATGTTAACCATAAAAATAATTTAATTTTTAATTCAATTTTTAAATTCCATAACTTAAAATATTCTGCTTTGATAAATACTGAAAGAAATACAGTTTCGGATCAACCGTAAAAGTGTACACAAGGATAAACGAATGTAGTCGTACATTCGTGGCCATAACTTTCAGTGGGAAAATTCAATTAGAATGGTTCAAATTGGGTTAGATAGATAATGAGATTATCTACAACCTTCATATAGAAATATATTTCATATGAACGAAGTATAAGTGTCGTTTCTGTGAAATACCGAAAGGGTGCAACAGTATGACATACAGTTAGTAAAACAGTCATAACTTTTGCATACGAACTCCAATTGGGCTGGGCCAAATTGGGTTGAGTAGATAATAAGATTATCTACAACTTTCGTGTTGGTTGATTTTCTGTCAGAGAAATTTATCAATTTCGTCTGGACAGAATACTGAACAGGTTCATACAGTTTTCTGTGTGAAAGGGTGTATATTGGATATACATGCCTTTTGGCTAATCCTTATCCTATTAGGTATAAATAGGATATTCTCTCTCATCTTCACTAAGGAATTCATAAGTAATTCAAAGCAATATTCTGCCCAAGACACAAGAAAAGAGCAAATTCAGATTTGATCTTTTGTGAGTGAAAAGGCACGAAGAGAGATTAATAGAGAATCGATCGAGATCAAGCAAGTGCACCGATACATCGTCTAGGCAGGTGTATCCGTGTCCGGCGTCTTCCGACTCAAGGTGGATACGTGTGGAGGAGCAACACTTGGGGCTCTCCGTTGTGATCGAACCGAAGGATCGAAGAACGGGAACGAACGGTGAAGGACGCACGGTGTGGGACGCGCGTAAAGTCACCAACGTGACCGGAGGAATAGGAGGCAGCGATCAACCCTTCGTGTTCCATCAATTTGGAACTGGTATGGATCTAACCTTCTATTTGCATCGTACCCTCGAAGTCGTGGCGTGATCTCGGGAATCGGGGAATCGGACCGGGCCTACATATCCGCTGCGCGGGCCCGGGGCCGGGGATATTCCCCAACAGTGGTATCAGAGCGATCGCCATCGATTCGAGGGTCGAATCATAGTCGTATATTAGATATACGCACGGGTTATCAAAGTTCGTACCCGTTTGCATGATGTTACATATTTAGAATGTCAAATTCCATTAAAATCACAAGTGAAATTCGCTAGAGATCGATCAATAGTTGATTGAGAGTATCTAGGAATAATCGTGAAAAGGTTTCATGATTGATCGTTTTGGAAACGAGCGAAAACAGCAGTTCAAAAATCGCATAGTCCGTTATAACACATATTCCGTTATAACGGACTTGGTGTCCGTTGTAACGGACCCTGTATAGGATGCGGGGGTGTGAGGAGGACCGTGAAAACTGCATATTCCGTTGTAACGGACTTGGAGTCCGTTGTAACGGACCTTGTATCTGATACGAGGTTGCGGGGATGCCTAGGGTGTCTATTGGAGTCCGTTGTAACGGACTGGGTCCGTTGTAACGGAGCTCTACACAGTTGGTCCGTTGTAACGGACTGTATGTTGCGTTGTAACGGACTGTTCTCTGGAAATTTGGACGAAAGTTTGCAGAAAATAGCGTTGTAACGGACCTAGGTTGCGTTGTAACGGACATGTTTCTGGCAAAATTTGGCCAAACTCCGAAATAAATAGCGTTGTAACGGACTGGACTTCCGTTGTAACGGAGTGCCAAGTATACTGGAGGTCCGTTGTAACGGACTATGTTGTGTTACAACGGACTGGTTTCTGGTTGCTGATTTTGTTTTCGTGATAACTTTGGCTACACAACTTGGAATTTTGAGTTCTTTATATCGATTTGATCGGCATCAATCATACTAGCATATAATTAGATAATTATTTAGAATAATTAGACTCCCAAATAAATACATATGCATTTATGAAAATCTTGTGATAGTGATATAATTGGATTATGTCACGGATTTAGAAACATGCAATGGCATGATCCCTCATAATATTTAAGTCATGGAAATGCCTTCCATATTCACAACCACTATGATCGGTACTACGTCTCACATGGGTTAAGGCCAAAGCCGACATGGGTTATTGTAGTCATCGACGGGGTGGCAAGCGTTAAATAGGGACTGATAAGGGTTAAGGCCAAAGCCGACTTATTAGTAGTTTATTTGAACGATACGATGAGTATGGTTGTGACTTAACCGTTCTAGCCAGTAAGGGTTGAGGCCAAAGCCGACTTGATTGGAAGTTCGGGGCATAGATAGGATGCACACACGGAACTGGGATTGTATTGGATACGATCCATCACCGAAATCCTATAAAGGTTCAAGAGTCGCATTGGATGTGATTGGATATAATCCTACCTAAATAGCGAGATCCCATTCGTCTGCCAAAGCAACTTGTGGGAGGATCGTAAAATATGGGTCTTGAGTGTTATGGACTTGGAGTCCCGTATCGGTATGAGGGTTATCGATTCGATAAAATAACACTATTATATAATCATCATATAAGCCCTATAAGATAAGTACGCAACGTTAGTAATCAATCTTTTATTTCATTTGTAGAATATGTCTTCTAGTAACACCAACACCATGTCGATTAGATCGACTTTAGAAAAGGATAAGCTAGTGGGTCGGAACTACTTTGACTGGCACCGAAACCTGAGAATAGTTCTCAGGCAAGAGGGCAAGAGTCACGTATTGGATACGGAACTAGTGGAACCGGGCCCCGATGCTACGGCCGAAGAAAAGGCCGCGTTTGAGAAACTTAAGAAGGACTCAAATGATGTTACGTGCCTCATGTTGGCATGTATGGACGCTAGTCTTCAAAAGCAGTTTGAGGACTCGGATGCGCACATCATAGACGTTGTGCTCAAGGAAATGTTCCAAGAGCAGGAGCGTATTGAACGGTTCAGTACGCTCAAAGAGTTGGTAAACTGCAAGATGCCTT
This sequence comes from Luzula sylvatica, assembly GCA_946800325.1. Lineage (NCBI taxonomy): Eukaryota > Viridiplantae > Streptophyta > Magnoliopsida > Poales > Juncaceae > Luzula > Luzula sylvatica. Next base: position 24,091,220 of record OX326956.1, read on the forward strand.
CGGGGTCTTCGGTTAGCTCTCACGTTTTGAAGGTGCAAGCTCTCATAGACCGTCTTGAGAAGCTAGGAGAGAAATTGTCGAAGATTATGCAACAAGATTTGATCTTGTGTGCACTTCCTCCAATGTTTTCTCCGTTCGTGACTAACTATCACATGCATTCGATAGATAAGACGATCCCTGAGCTTCACGGAATGCTTAAGAATTTTGAATCGGAGACGTTAAAGTCGTCCGTAGAGAACAGGGCAAGAGTTGCCGGAAATGTTCTCACAATTCAGAATAAGGATCGTAAGAGATCAAAGTCCAAGGGCGGTTCGGCTAAGAAACGTTCGAAGCCGAATAAAAGGGGAAAGGAGAAATCCAAGGATGAGACGTGCTTTCATTGTCACAAGGCTGGACATTGGAAGCGCGATTGCAAATCTTACCTCGAGGAGGTGAAGAAGGGCAAGGCGGTTTCAGCGACCGGCCTCTCAGGTATTAACGTTATTGAAGTTAATATTTCAACTATGACTAATTGGGTATTGGATACCGGTTGTGGGACTCATATTTGTCGAAATATGCAGGTTCTTCAAAATAGTCGAAGGTTGGAAAAGGGTGAAGTCGATCTACGCGTCGGGAATGGAGCAAGAGTTGCTGCGTTTGCCGTAGGAGTAGTTAATTTGACTTTACCTAGTGGACTTATTTTAGTACTAAATAATTGTTATTATGTACCGACATTATGTAAGAACATAATAAGTGTGTCGAAACTGGCCAATGATGGCTATGAATTCGTTATTAGGAATAATGAGTTTTCGATATGTAAGGATTCTATTATCTATGGAAATGTTCTGTTAGAAAATGATCTTTATGTGTTGGATTTCGATCACGGAAATAATAAGTCCATATATAACGTTAATGCAAAAAGGATTAAACCTAAAGTTGATAATCGGACTTTCTTTTGGCATTGTCGTCTCGGTCATGTGAATGAGAAACGCATTGCTAGACTCCATAAAGATGGAATGCTAGACTCATTTGAATTGGATTCATTTGGGAATTGTGAATCTTGTTTGCTTGGCAAGATGACTAAGGCGCCGTTCTCCAAGGTCGGAGAACGGTCCAACGATCTATTGGAACTCATACATTCCGATGTGTGTGGACCGATGAGCATCGAGGCAAGAGGAGGCTATCGATACTTTGTTACGTTTACGGACGATCATAGTAGATATGGATATATTTATTTGATGCGTACGAAAGCGGAGACCTTTGAAAAGTTCAAAGAGTTTCAAAACGAAGTTGAAAATCAGCTTGGCAAGAAAATTAAAGCCATTCGATCGGATCGAGGTGGCGAATATTTGAGCTATGAGTTTGAAGATCATCTAAAAGATTGTGGAATAGTTCCACAATGGACTCCGGCAGGAACGCCACAATGGAATGGCGTGTCCGAGAGGAGGAATCGAACCTTGTTGGACATGGTTCGATCCATGATGAGTCAAACTTCCCTTCCAAAATCGTTTTGGGGATATGCCCTAGAGACAACGGCTTACTTATTAAACCGCATACCTTCTAAATCGGTACCTAAGACACCATATGAGATATGGACCGGAAAAGTTCCGAAATTGTCTTACGTTAAGATTTGGGGATGTGAAGCTTATGTCCGCAGATTAATCGCGGATAAACTCGATCCCAAATCTGAAAAATGTTTATTTGTAGGTTATCCCAAGGAAACAAAGGGATATTATTTCTATCATCCATACGAGAACAAAGTGTTTGTTGCTCGTGGAGGTACCTTCTTAGAGGAGGAATTTATATCTAAAAGAATGGATGGATATGAAATAGATCTCGAAGAAATTCGAGAACCGCAAACAAACGTTGAACCGATGAACGTTGATCCGGTTTCCTCAAATGTTGAGGATCCGGAGTCAAGTGCACAAGGCGCAATTCGTAGATCGGGTAGGATTCGTCAAGAGCCTATACGATATGGTTTTATCGTGGCAAATGACGATGAAGTCGAATTCATAGATGATGAACCGACATCTTATCGCGAGGCTATGAAAAGCGAGGATTCCGATAAGTGGCAAACTGCCATGAAATCCGAGATTCAATCCATGTACGATAATCAAGTTTGGAACTTGATTGATCCACCTCCCGGGGTTAAACCAGTGGGATGTAAGTGGGTTTTCAAGAAGAAGACCGACATGGATGGGAATGTGAACACTTATAAAGCACGGCTTGTGGCGAAAGGTTTCAAACAAATTCATGGTGTCGACTATGAAGAAACGTTTTCACCAGTAGCTATGCTTAAATCCATACGGATCTTACTTGCTATCTCTGCGTATTATGACTACGAGATTTGGCAAATGGATGTCAAAACCGCATTCCTTAACGGGAACTTAGAAGAGGATGTGTACATGACACAGCCCGAGGGTTTTGTCGATTCGAAGAGTCCGAATAAAGTGTGCAAGTTGCAACGATCCATTTATGGATTGAAGCAAGCTTCTCGGAGTTGGAACATACGTTTCGATGAAGTTATACGAGAATATAATTTCATGAAAAACGTAGAAGAACCTTGTGTATACAAGAAGGTTAGTGGGAGCCGCGTAGTATTTCTTGTACTATATGTAGACGACATCTTGATCATAGGAAACGACATTCCGATGCTTACGGATGTTAAGAAGTATTTAAATACTCGTTTCGCTATGAAAGATTTGGGCGAGGCCGCCTATATATTAGGCGTGAGGATTTATAGAGATAGATCCAAGAAGTTACTCGGCTTGAGTCAAAGCACGTACATCGACAAAGTGTTGAAACGGTTTTCAATGCAAAATTCGAAGAAAGGACTTCTTCCAATGTCGAGTGGCATATCGTATTCTAAAGCTCATTGTCCGACATCGAGCGAAGATAAGAATGCGATGAGTATTGTTCCATACGCTTCGGCGGTTGGATCAATTATGTATGCCATGATTTGTACGCGCCCCGATGTGTCGTATGCATTGAGCGTCGTTTCGCGTTACCAATCTAATCCAGGGGATATGCATTGGATCGCGGTTAAGAACATCCTTAAGTACTTACGAAGAACTAAGGATCAATTTCTAATTTATGGTGGAAAGACATCCGGGTTGGTCATCAATGGATATACCGACGCCAGTTTCCAAACATGTGTCGATGACTTTCGATCACAAAGCGGATACGTGTTTTGTCTAAATGGTGGAGCGGTAGTTTGGAAGAGTTCCAAACAACCCACGATAGCAGACTCTACAACTGAATCGGAGTATATTGCGGCTTCCGAAGCAGCAAAGGAGGCGGTTTGGATCAAGAAATTTGTGTCGGAGCTTGGTGTAGTCCCGAGCATCTCGGAACCTGTAGTTGTGTATTGCGACAATACGGGCGCAATAGCACAATCCAAGGAACCGAGGGCACATCACCGCTCCAAGCACATACTCAGAAAATTTCACTTGATCCGTGAGATTTTGCAAAGAAAGGATGTGATCATTGAGAAGATTGATACTGACAGGAATGTTGCGGACCCGTTTACTAAGCCACTCTCGCAAGCTAAGCACGATTATCATGCGAAAGCTATAGGTTTGAGATACCTAGAGGAGGAAGAGAGTAGTTAGTTATCTAAAACGATAGTTTCGTAGGACGAGATTAGTCTAATAGATTAGTAAACGTTGTATCACCCCAAACTTATCTTATAGTAATGCAATTTCAGAATTTTAAAATTTTTCATTTTTGCATCTATCTTATATGACAATTGTGTGCTGGATTGTGTAATATGATTGTTACATGAACCTTGATTTGAACTTGTGTGGACGTCGACATGGTTGAGGACCATGTGCAGCGAAACCGTCACACTTAAAGTGTCATTTCTAAACATCCCTAGTCGCGGATCAGCTTGCTTAAGAGAGAAGCATTTCTATTATTAGATAATAGACTGAACGCGTACACTAGTACGTTTGCCGAGGAGATGATTATGTTTTGCTAATCATGGGACAAAGGAGTTTGTCGAATCGGGAACGTAGATATATGTTAGGTTACATGTATTGGATATGACCGAAGCCGCGAGACCATGACATGGTTTAGTCATTATAGATGGACTTGCGACGGATGGGGTTTTAGATTCTTCATACTTGAGGGGATCATTGATTGCGTTACGTGCGTAACACAATGCTTTGATATGATCTTACGCTCACCGTAACAGGGAGTTAAAAGGGTCATCATTGGGTATTGTCCGAAACACGGAATTCAATGTGAGTCTCCAAGATAGGAATTGTTTATTCCGAAAGGAAGAGATATCTCTTAGGCGCCGCTCGATGAGTCGATTAACGAAAACTGTGGCCACAGTCAATGATATTAATGGTTAATATCGATTGAAATTTGTTAACTCAACTCGGAATCGGGGAATAAGTATAGTTAATCAAATTATAAGGATGACTATAACCGTGCCTTTTGATTAACGGATATCGTAAACAAGAGAACTAGTAACTGCTATTCGAGATAGGCACAATGATCACAATCATTTTTCGTTTAACATGGGTAGCTATGATGGAGTGACTAGATCCCGCTCATGAGCTTGTAGGCATTGGAAACAACCTACTGCCATCGTTAAGTCGAACCTACATGGTCACACAACGAGTCGTACTAAGTCGGGCTTGATAATAAAATCGGCACATTGATGTGCATAGCTTGGTATTTGATACGCGAACTATATTCTCTAAAATCGTGCGTATTGGATATGCATGAGTACCTTTTAGGTAGATCTGAAATTGAGTGGGAGACTGAAAGAAATACAGTTTCGGATCAACCGTAAAAGTGTACACAAGGATAAACGAATGTAGTCGTACATTCGTGGCCATAACTTTCAGTGGGAAAATTCAATTAGAATGGTTCAAATTGGGTTAGATAGATAATGAGATTATCTACAACCTTCATATAGAAATATATTTCATATGAACGAAGTATAAGTGTCGTTTCTGTGAAATACCGAAAGGGTGCAACAGTATGACATACAGTTAGTAAAACAGTCATAACTTTTGCATACGAACTCCAATTGGGCTGGGCCAAATTGGGTTGAGTAGATAATAAGATTATCTACAACTTTCGTGTTGGTTGATTTTCTGTCAGAGAAATTTATCAATTTCGTCTGGACAGAATACTGAACAGGTTCATACAGTTTTCTGTGTGAAAGGGTGTATATTGGATATACATGCCTTTTGGCTAATCCTTATCCTATTAGGTATAAATAGGATATTCTCTCTCATCTTCACTAAGGAATTCATAAGTAATTCAAAGCAATATTCTGCCCAAGACACAAGAAAAGAGCAAATTCAGATTTGATCTTTTGTGAGTGAAAAGGCACGAAGAGAGATTAATAGAGAATCGATCGAGATCAAGCAAGTGCACCGATACATCGTCTAGGCAGGTGTATCCGTGTCCGGCGTCTTCCGACTCAAGGTGGATACGTGTGGAGGAGCAACACTTGGGGCTCTCCGTTGTGATCGAACCGAAGGATCGAAGAACGGGAACGAACGGTGAAGGACGCACGGTGTGGGACGCGCGTAAAGTCACCAACGTGACCGGAGGAATAGGAGGCAGCGATCAACCCTTCGTGTTCCATCAATTTGGAACTGGTATGGATCTAACCTTCTATTTGCATCGTACCCTCGAAGTCGTGGCGTGATCTCGGGAATCGGGGAATCGGGGAATCGGACCGGGCCTACATATCCGCTGCGCGGGCCCGGGGCCGGGGATATTCCCCAACAAATACACCCTTAATTAATGTTTGGTATGCATTTTGACAGGTATAAGTACCATTTTGGGACCAAATCCACTTAAAAGAATTTTTTTGAGAAGGAAAAAGATCAAGAGAATTGCAAATTTGTTCTAATTGAAGAAACTGATCTTGTGCTACTTTGGAAAGAGGTATATTTAAACCCAAGCTATTATATAGATTTGTTTCATTCATAATTTTTAGAAAATAATGAACTGTCCCATCTTTGCTTTCTGAAAAAGAGTATAATTCTGAGTATTTTTCAATTAAAGGTTTTTCACACCATCTTCCCTTCCAGAAATTTGTATTTTGACCATTTCCTATAATAATGTTTATACTGTGATTAAAAAAATCTGTATTTTTCAGAACATCATTCCAAAAATAGGAATTATTTTTATTATTTTTTGATAAATCATTATTAGTTAAAGGGTTTTGAACTAAATTAAACCAATCTAATTTATTTTCAGAGTTATAATATAACCATAACCATTTAATTAGTAAGACTTTATTAAATACTTCTATATTTATTACACCTAAGCCCCCTTTTTCTTTTGGCTGACAGACTATATTCCAATTAACCAAGTGAAACCCAGTTTTATTTGTGCCTTTCCTAAAAAATCGTTTCCTAATTTTATCAATCTCTTTAAGTGCCCATTTAGGAAACTTGAAAACATTGAAGTAATAAATAGGCATTGCTGTTAAAACTGAGTTTATAAGTATAAGTCTACCAGATTTACTGATCATACTTCCTTTCCAACCGGTTAATTTATTTAAAATTTTTTCTATTAAGATTTTATAATCATTTTTAGTTGGTTTTTTATAATGTAAAGGAAGACCTAGATAAGTAATAGGAAAATTTCCTATTTTACAGTTTAACTCCTTAGAAATATTATTCATTTTTTCATCTGAGACATTTAATCCTATTACTTCTGATTTAATAAAATTCATTGTAAGCCCAGATTCTTGACCAAATAAATTTAATATATACTTAATTCTTTTAATATTATTTATATCAGGTTTTAAGAATAGTATTGAATCATCTGCATAAAAAAGACTTGTAAATATATTTTTTAAAGGTTTAATAATATAATTACTTTCACTTAAATCTTCTAATAATTTAGATAATACATCCATAACTAATAGAAATAAATGTGTTGAAGTAGGATCACCTTGTCTAAGACCTCTTTTTAAATATATATACTTACCAGGATGTCCATTTAATATAATTCTAGTAGATCCTTGTAAAACTGAATTTTTAATCCATGAAATAAAATTGGTACCAAAACCCCTTGCTAATAAAATGTTAATAAAAAATTCCCAAGATACACTATCAAAAGCTTTATGAATATCTAGTTTTAAAATTATTAATGGAATATGTTTCCTTTTAGCTTTACATATGATTTCCCTAGCATACACATAGTTTTCTGATATATTTCTGCCTTTTAAAAATCCTAATTGGTTTTTTGAAATCATCTTATCAATGTAAAGACTTAATCTGTTAGATAAATTTTTTGAAAATATTCTCTGTATACTTGATATCAAACTTATTGGTCTAAAGTCTTTTTGTTCAATAGCATTTTCTTTTTTAGCTATTAATGTTATGTATGATGTATTAAATTTAGACAACCTTAATTTTCCATTTTCATTAAAAAGATTTAATAATTCAGTTTTAATTTTTTCCCAATATATTTTAAAGAATTCACCAGTGAATCCATAAGGACCTGGGCTTTTGTTATTTTTCCAGTTTTTAATTGAATATGATAATTCTTCCATATTAAAATGCTTTTCTAAATCTGATAAATCAAAATTTTCCTTGTTATATAATGTTTTAAGATTAATATTTCCAAATTTCTTGTCATTTATAGAATGTTTCCCCATCAAGTCTCTGTAAAAGGAAAAAAGTAGTTTTGCTTTGTTTTTATGATCTTTATATTCAATACCATTTTTATCTTTAAGAGTGGATATTATTGAGTTAGCTTTTTTAATAGAAGCATGTAAATGAAAAAATATTGTATTTGCATCACCTTGTTTAACCCAATTATACTTTGACCTTTGCCTCCAATAAATTTTTTCTAATGAAATTAGGGTTTCTAATCTTAATTTAGCTTGTAATTTAATCCATTTTTCAATCTCAGTTAATAATCTATTATCCTCTACCATTTTATAATAGCTTTACAATTTTTCATTTGTGCATGCAAATTACAATCTGGTCATGCAAAACATATTTTTAATCATGCAATATGTACTTTTGCAAAATATTTGTATAAACTGAGAGAATGAGTTTGGAAATATCATATCGTAAGATTTACTAATTTTTAATAATTAAGAAAGATAATTTAGTTACAAAAGGTATTAAATAGATGTATGGATCGCTGGTTTACAAGAGTATACGATATTGGAGGAAATTAAATTTGGTTGAATTATTAATCACAAAAATTTTCTTTCACATTTAAAAAACAATTGTTCAAACTCACACTCTCAAGTGTTGGGCATCCAGAAAAAAATATTCCATACTATCGGCATCGAAATCTGCGCCTGAAAGGGGCAATTTTCTTATCTTGAGGGCAATTGTATCAGAGAAAATGTGATCGACGGAGGAGTTAAGACCCAAATTTTCGACCATCATCTCTTCTAGCGATCCACAAACGAAAATTTCGTTAGGCGGATTATGGTCATCACCGGATCCATATATCATCATTTCAAGATTTTTTGGATTATGTTTAACTGCGTAATGAATCCATCTTCTAGAAGACTGAACGATTGGGTCGTCGGGAGAACATAAATAATTGAGGTTGAGCGTGTCGACATTTACTGCATCGTCACGACCAGAAAAAAAACGTGCTAACAAAGTTCTCAACCTGTTAAGGTCTGAGAATTCTGAGGAGTCGAGATCAGCAGAACAGTCCAGAGTTTATGCCATCTCTTCGAGAATACGCACGTTTGTGCGACTTGTTTTGCCTTTAATTTTGACAATATGTTGATAAGCGAATGATCGGGCAAGTCGCTTAGCCTGTCCGAATCGTCGACCCTCATTCTTTTCTGATTCGAGTTACTACTTTCCTCTCTTTCATCATAAGAGTGTTTACTCGAATTCTTTCCACTAACCATCTTGATTTTGAGCAATGATTTGAGTATAGTAAGAAAGAGTGATCTGAGATAATAACAGTGAGAGGAACAGAGAGAAAACGGAGATAGAAAGTTTGAGAAGTTTCGGCCTATGTTCTTTTAATATAACCATCTTTTTTACGTGGCTTATATACATTTTCCATCTTTTTTACGTGGCCATATCCCGTCCAGTTTTGACAGTGAATTGGATTGATTGAAATACATGCATGTCAAATTGGATTGACGGTGAGATTATTCTCCAGAAGTAGAAGTAGACGTAGATAACGATGCAAAAATAATCGACACGCTATTTTATTTTCTATGCTTATGTTGGAGAAGTACAGTATGGTATTGTCAAATTCTAGAATCATAACTACCCAAATTCTGTTTAATTTAAATCATAAACGAAAGCTTATTTTACACCGTTAGTGTACAAAGTATGAGACGTCATCGAAATTGCAAATAAATTGAAAACATCCAAAATCCCATAAAGAAGTAATTACTTTCTGTATCCTTATGGCATGTATCTCAAGCTAATTGATGTTATCGTGGCAGAATAACATAATTATTATGTGGTAACTACCTTGGTTAACCCAGCAAATGCATTACTTGGTTCATAAATTGGATATTTTTGTCTTTTTAACTCGTCGTGAAAATAAAAAAAATCTCTTAATACTCTAAAAATTAAGTGTCACACTTTATATTAACATATTAATACTTTAATTTTATAAATTAAATTGATCACTTCATCATCAACAACAACTGCTAGTAACACGTTCAACAAATACTTTTTTTTTTCAAATTTCAACGTCCGAATAACAGTCAACACTTTATTGATTCAATTCATCATATGACTTTGTATATATTGTATGGAAACTTCTATCATACACCTTTTTTTCGAAAAAGGTAATTTAGGTATTAGTAATATTTTATATCTGTGCTGTTTTATCTCTTCATGTCATTAATTATTGACCTCTCCAATATTTCCTTTTATTCTCTCATTTTTCCCGCACCTTCTTTCCATATTTTTTTTTACCCAACCTCTCTCTCTCTAGTTCGTAGAAGAGTTGGATTCAATCCGTATATTTGTTCTTTTAGATTTTTTGCAATACATTTGAGAAAAACTCCTGCATTTCCCTCTAATTTTATTGAGAATAGACGATTTAACTCTAATTATTTGCCTCAACATCCAATAATACATGAATTGGATTGAACCAGTTACTGCAATGGACCGATTTCCATGCTATTCACTTGAAATAACTTTCATTTTGATTCATGTTCCTTCAATTTACATATTTTAAAGTCATTGAATTCTCTTTCATTTTGATTCATGTTCCTTCAATTTACATATTTTAAAGTCATTGAATTCTCTTTCATTTTGATTCCTGTTCCTTCAATTTACATATTTTAAAGTCATTGAATTCTCTTTCATTTTGATTCATGTTCCTTCAATTTACATATTTTAAAGTCATTGAATTATCTTTCATTTTGATTCATGTTCCTTCAATTTACATATTTTAAAGTCATTGAATTCTCTTTCATTTTGATTCCTGTTCCTTCAATTTACATATTTTAAAGTCATTGAATTCTCTTTCATTTTGATTCATGTTCCTTCAAATTACATATTTTAAAGTCATTGAATTCTCTTTCATTTTGATTCAGGTTCCTTCAAATTACATATTTTAAAGTCATTGAATTCTCTTTCATTTTGATTCATGTTCCTTCAATTTACATATTTTAAAGTCATTGAATTGGAGGTGCATCAGTGCTCTTATTTAAAATGGTATCATGAGTACAGAATATTCAAAAAAATGTCACATCATAAGATCAGCAAAAATCATTAATAAGTTTCCATCTTGTGAAATTAGATTATAATCATGAAAATCTAGATTCACGAATAACTTGTTATCTACAATTTAATGTAAGCATGTGACTTGACTAACTTATCGAAGTCTTGTCTAATTAGCACTTAATAGGGGCATAAATGTATCAGATGTCAAAGCTAGATTGGGGAGAAATTTTTTAACTAGAATTTAATATAAAAACATAACTTTGCTAATTAGTAAAGAAAAATCAATTGAAGCAAATATCAAAATATATATAATAAATTTGACAATTAGTAATCAAACCCAATTGAAAACGAATATTATTTTTTGTATGTGCCATTTTTCATGGCAATTTGTCGCACATCAAAATCAAGCCCATAATTCTTTGTATTAAATAAGAAATAAAATCTTTGCTAGATATAGTTTCTACTGACAAATTTAATTCTAGCGTAAATAAAGAAGTTAGTAAATTACTGAATTTTAGCATTGAATGGCAAATATGATATACATATAGCATTTAATTACTGAATAAACATATTTAACGACAAATCTAGTATATAAATACCATCATCATCAGATACTGTTGCATCATAGTGTATTGAGAAAAATATGGAGACGACTAAACAGTTTTTGTAGCAACGGAGAAGAAAATACTCGTTGGATTGTTTTTAGTGGTTGTTTTGGCAGTTGTTGTTGCACAAGTTTCATCTTTGATTGAGAAGAAGTATATTGACCAAGATTGCTTTAACGAATGTTTGAAGAGATGTGGATATAATGATCATTGTGCGGGGGTATGTCAATTGCAATGCGACCAGTTTTGGGCCATGGTTCCCAACAACTTCAATAAATAATCTACTTTAAGCAAGAGCTTAACAACATTTTAAGAAAGAAATGGAATAAATAAATCAATAGTTATCATATCATGTCATAAAATAAAAGTGCTGCCATTTCTTCAATCCTTTGTTGTCTGGTGATTTCAATAAAATTTGAGTATGTCGTCCTAAATTTAATGTAATTCTACGCAACTGAATTTCTTTTCTTGTTGAAGTTTTATCTTGCATACATTGAAAGAATAGGAAAAAAAGGGTCTCATTTCTTTTATCGATCCTGACATACGACATGTTTTATTTTATTTCAAAACTAAAATGTTAAGATATAGTATTTTATATGTAGGTCACGTGATCACTTACATGACCATTCCAATAAAAAATCATGCCAACAGATACACAAATATAAACAATTCGTAACGGTAAATAAAATGTGGTTGACTAAAATTGCAAAATAATTTACTGAAATTGAATTCAAAATGGCTGGATTTGACCTTTTTTCTAAGCTCGATAATATTTTGCTGAAATGATGTACATTTTGCTGAATTTTAGTTCAATTTCATTGCATTTTCACAAAATTTATTTCCATATATAGTTGTATTTTGTTGTTATTTAGTCAAACTTTCGCTGAATTGATACATATTTGTAACTCATAATCAATATTGGATATATTCCTTATCATTGTCCCATGGTATACACGGCTAAGTCTTCCTTTATGGCTCCAATTTTTTAGGTTCGGAAATTATTGGCTAAATTTTAAGGATCTAACAAATTTAGTTACCAATTTTTGGTCTGGAAATGAGTTCTCCGATCCTTGAGAATTACATAAAAAAAAATAAAGAAGATAACATATGAAATGAAACAATGAAGTAAACAAAGAGTAGGAGATGTTAGTGTTAGAATTGAAATTAGATTTGTTCTTAGACGGTTGGGGTCCTTTTAATTTACATTTTGGTCCTTTTTTATTTACATTTCGGTCCTTTTTTACATTTTGATCCTTTTTTCTTATTTTACATTTTTGTCCTTTTTTACATTTGGTATTTTCTTCCTATTTTACATACATATTAAAATTTGCGAATATGTCCTGATTATATTAATCGATTTTAGAAACACCTGAACAAATGTTATTTATACAAATTATATTAGAAAATAATATCCGTGATAGACTAATTTCATGAACCTTATGCATCTATTGACATCATGATATTTGCAAATATGTCATGATTAGATTAATTTAGTTTAAACACATGCGCGTTAATTCGCACACGCGTTAATTCTATTTAAATAATTATATAAAAAATATCCCGCGCAATTGCGCGGGGATAAAGCTAGTGAAACAATGAAGTTTTGTCTTTCATCGTGAATGAAATTTCCAAAAAAATATTTCATTTTTTTTATCTATCATCACATATGACACGTTTAATTTTATTTCGAACTAAAATGTCAAGATACGCCTACAAAACAGAGATATAGTATTTGATATTGAGTTCATGTGATCGCTTACATTATCAATCCTAGAAAAAGTCATGCTTAGCAGATACACAAATATAAACAACTAGCTTTATACCCGCACTGTTGCGCGAAATTTCTTTGGTTTATGGGATTAATGTAGTTGAAGAAATTGCTTACATTATCTGTTGAAACAATGAAGACACAATTCAACTCGGATCTAAATAATTGTAAGGTATATGTTGGATGCGCGTGATATCGACGAATTATGGATACATGACACGTAACATATAAGAACACAATGCATAAAATATAAATATTTGATAACAAAACAACAGATAACATTACATAATTTTTTAATAATGTGAGAAATATAAGAATTACAACAATACCAAGTTTTAATTAGCTCGGTTATTAAAAAGTTATACAATCAAATGGGTTCAAAAGAACAAACACATATTTTAAACGTTTTTTTTGTTTGTTGGCCTCAATATATCATGATTATTTATACAAATATTTATACAAACTACTAGTATAAAGTGAGAGAATTAGTGTGAAAATATCATATTAACTGTAAGATTTATTAATTATGAATAAATAAGAAAAATCATTTACTTACAAAGATATTAAATGGATGTATGGATTGCTGGTTTAGAAGAGTATAAGATATTAGAGCAAATTTTAATTCTTTTTCTTACTAATTGGATTATTAATCACAAAAAATGATAATTCATTGGTCGTGTGCTGACATTTTCAATCTTTGTAACATGGCCACACTCATGTATTCATTGGTCGTGTTCTTACTGGTTGGATTATTAATCCAGGGATGTGTGTAGAGTCACATCTTGCGGCATTTTTTTTCGGGAAAAATGAAAATTAAGTGTTTTCTTCGTTTTAATCAATTTTGACATTTTATGAAAATAATAAAAATTTATATTTTTGAAGGTGTTAAACTTCAATTTTTGCATTTTTGCGAAACGTTTGGAAAATTGAAAATTTACATGTGTTAGTCTTCAATTACGAAGTTTTTTATGGAAAGTTAAAATTAAGTATTTTGCACGTTTTAGACATAAATTTTAAAAGTTTTTGAAAAATATTATAATTTTGTTTTATATGAAGGTCTTAGACTTTAATTTTTGTATTTTTACAATTTTTTTGGAAAAAATAAAAATTTGCATGTGATAATCTTCAATTGCCGAGTTTTTTTTTTAAGAAAATTGACTATTTTGCTCGTTGTAGACATCAATTCATGATTTGATGAGAAATATATTATAAATTGTGTTTTTTGAAGGTGTTGTTAAACCTTACATTTGGCAATTTTCAAATTTTTTTTTATAAAAATAGAAAATTTGCTTGTGTTAGTTTTCAATTACATAATTTTTTGAGGAAATTTACTTGCATTTCTTTATTATTTTCATATAATATAAATAAATATATTCAAATAAAAATAATATAGTCGTATTTGTATTCTAGATTTTAAAAGTGGTATCATTGTATCCGTGTGCAAATGACATATAAGTTATTATAATTTGGATATTTATCTTTTAGCTCATCATAAAAATAAAATAAATCTTTTAATACTCTACAAAATAAATGTGACAATATTAACATATTAGTACGAAGCACATTGATCACTTTATTATATAACTATTAGGTAACACAATACATTAATATTTTACATATCCTCATTGTTAAAATAATATTTTATCACCTTAATTACTGCTTCGATTAATCATAGGGCGTTATACCTATTGCATATTTGCATATCAGGTTTGTTGAGGCCTTCGCTCTGATGTGTACCTATGGCTTAGTTTCGGGCGGGGGGACAGTTATTTTCGTAGGTGCACCGTCGAGTGTAAGGCCGTCCACGAGTAGCAGGCCGTCCACGAGTATAAGGTGCTCCACGCACAGCGGTACTTGACGGATCGTTGGTAATTGCTGCGCATTTCAAAATTTAGAATTGGATAAAGTGAGATATTATATAACTAAACTTTAATACTGAGCATTGATTAATAAGAAGTTTGATTGAATTGTAACTTCCTTAATCCTTATTATTGAAATTATAAGTTTGGCTCTTACTTTTGAGCCTTCCATTCCATGTTTGAAGATAAAATTAGAGAGAGAAATGTGAGAGGGGGAGTACCAGGTTTAGACTCGGCCAAGTTTCGAGTGGCCTCTGTAGAAGGGAGCAAGAGAGTGCCACTCAACAAAAGAAAAAGAACGCATAGCAAAGGAGGCCCATTCATTGCCATTTTAGAAATATTAAATTCTTCCTTCTTTTTTCGCTGCAGAGCAAGGAAGACAATGATTCTTCCAAATTCAAACCCCCCCTTATATAGAGTTGGAAGAGATAAGAGTATCTCTTTGTTGCAATCTCATGAACATCATACAAAATCTCGAAATATCAAATGTACACTCTAAATATTAGAAAATATCATAAATGCCCCTAAAAGTATAAAAGTATAAAAAAAATGTTACATATTATGTCCCCAATTTCTACGTAACTTACTTGATGTGTCAGTACTCAGTATCATAGTTAATTAAAAATTCAGCTAACATATGAGACGCAAGTAACATTTACTTTTTTTGTTAATTTTTGAAAAACTAAAGAGGCGAAGCTTCTTTTAATATATTAAAGCAACGTTTAATACATTGGTGCGATTTTACATGATAAATATAAAAAAGTAGTTTAACGCAAAAGTAAATTACAATTGCCAAAGTAAGATACAAGCCGAGAAATGATGATTTCGGCCATCCTTAGACGAACGGTTCATCTCCATGCGAGCTCAGATGTCGTATTTTTTCCTTTCCCGCATTTTCCTTTCACTGCCCCCAGACTCACCCCGACTCGCCCGTCGCTGTTGCCCTCCGATCTCCGCCTGGCTGCCGCTGTCGGATCTCCGCCTCGCTGTCGCTGTCGCTGCCGGATCTCCGTTGTCGGATCTCCGCCACGCTGTCGGATCTCCGCCTTGCCCTCGCTGTCGCGGTCGCCGTCATCGTCGCCGTAGCCGTCGCCGTCGGATCTCAGTCTCGGATCTCCGTCAGGGTTTGCCTCCACCCCGAAATCGCCCCTCGCCACGAAATCGCCTCGAAATCGGCCCTTTCCAGCGTTCGTCCCTGGCTGCCGCTGTCGTCCAGTCGCCCCTGGCTGCCGCTGTTGTCCAGTCGCCCCTTTCCATGGAGTTCGTCCAGTCGCCCCTTTCCATGGACCGTCTCCAGCCATCGCCATCGCCCCTTTCCGTCGTCCTCGCCATCGACCGCCGCCGGCAGCTTTCCTTCGCGTCATTTCTTCGCGCCGTTCCTTCGCGACTCCAGGAGTTGGATGAAAAACAAGGAGCGGTGCCTGAGCTTGACTCCATTCTCTATTAGGGTTCTTATTCTCTCGTCCACCTTCTTCCTCATTGGCTCGAACAAGCTCCTCACGAACGAAAGAGAGAGAGAGAGAGGTGTTCAGCTGGCCTAGGGTTGAAGTCCGCGCGCCGTCGACAGAGAGGAGGGGGTGGAGGCGGCTAGGGTTTGCTTCCACCCCCAAAATCGCCTCTAGGGTTTCGCTCTGATTTTTGAGTGTCGTGCGTACTTGGAGAATTTGATTATCCTTTTTTTTTTTTTTGTTAATTAATACGTGTCAATTAACACGTTAATTAAGTATCGTTAATTATACGTTAATTAGATTGTTAAATATTCATGTTATTATCACATCAATAAATTTTGGATGAATTTGAAAACAAAGAGTATATGGCAGACTTTGATTGAGTTTCTCGGTAAGACAAAATAAAAAATATTACCGAATTTTAAAGGTGTCGAACAATAAAGTTACAATATTATATTAATAAGATATATTGAATCACTAAATATATATATTATTATTTGGAAAAAAAAATTTAATGGGCCAAGCCTCTACAAGGAAAAAGAAGCACCTGACTTAGACTCTGACCTGGTGATATGTTCTTGAATTTAGTAACCAAATATAAAACCAATATCATACTATAATTTCATCACATTCCATGATATATTCTTGAATTTCATATAAATATTTGAGTATTCACGTCACAACCAACATAAACGGCGTGCATCTTCTCCGTCAATAAGCACGTCACAAATTTATAAAATTTATAAAATATCATAATTTTCAGAAATTAAAAAATCAGTTATTTCTAGATAAAAAGAAGTTGAATGTGTCAAAATGTAAAGATAGGTGATTTGTGGTGAAATTTGTACATGATATATTTTTGATATTTCCTCCTCCAATAAAATCACGTTGACAGGTCAAAGAAATCAAATTTTCCAACTATCTAATTTTAATGTTCACTTATATTCAAGTTCTTATATTCAAGTTCTGTCCATGTAGAAAAAAATGGAATTATACGTCTTCGTCTTGTAGTTATCTTGGCGTAAATTGATGTGTTGATATCCTTGTGAAAGAGAACTACAAGAAAGTTCAACGCACAATTGGCATCACACAAAGAGAATATGATTTATTGGGTTTTTTAAAGGTAATTTTTATATGTATACATGTATAAATAAATAATGATAAAAAACACAACTTCTAAAGATGTTGACATAAATAATATTTTCGGATTCTCAAACTCCCGAACAAAACAAATATTGAGATGGTGAGAATTAGAATTCGAATATAATTATATTTTCCTAACCTCCATTCGGTTAATTGTGCATGGAACTAACAAACATAGAAAACAAATATGCACATGTTAGAATACTCTACATTATTATTATTATTCTAAGTATCAGTTAAATCATTGATAGTTTCATATCACTAGTCGGTTCATAATCAGAGTATTTATCCCAAATCGATTAGACAAATGAGTCATCCAATTTTAATTATTTTGAATTAATATGGACGGGATGTACTTTAATTTTGAATCTAATTTTATTTGAATTGGGTTGGCCCGAACCATCTCGAATCCAATGTAAATTGTGCACAAATAATAAAATAAAATGAAACATATCTATGTCACAATTTTTTCAATTTTTTTTTTCTCTAAACGAACTAAAACGAATTCTGAATTGTGTTAAATCTTTTTTTTAATCAAATTATCACTATTTTATATTTTTTTTTTACAAAAATCTTGTTGGTATTTTTTATGTTGACTAGATGAGTCGGTCTAATCTCACTTGAGAAGAAGATAAAAGAGAGAAATTATAAATCAAATTCAAATAAATTTAGTTCAGTTAGACTAAATCGAGTCTAAATCAATTCGATCCAAATGGAATGACTGATTTGTCCAATTAATTTGAGACAAATTCTACCGATTAGCAATATAAAATTTGGACATTTGCAGAATTATGCATGAGATGGAGGTAGACAAAGTTGGAGGAAAAAACTCAGAATGTGCCGAAGGATTTGAGTTACGCAAAAAATGAACGGTTGCGAGATAAGTGAGGATTTTGAGCCGGTGTGGTGCACACTTTTCGTTTTAATAATTAAGAAACATTTATAAACGTGTATCATCATGCAATATAACGAACATGAACTGTCCAAAATACGAAAACAAACAAACATAAAAAAAAACCCTACACGCATTTGTTGGAACATTATTCCAACATTGGACTTATATGTAAAATATTTATGTGTTGTAATATTGTAATTTATATGCTTAAAATAAAGTGGTCAATTTTAGTTAATAAATTTAAGCATTAATGAGTTAATTAGGATGTGGGCTTTTGATGTGTAGAATATTGTGGGTGGTGATTCTATTTTTTATGATGGGCTGGATTAGAAGATTCACATTAGGAGACCAAAATATATGTCTTTGTGAAAAGATGTCTTGTGGTCATATAAACAATTTGGTCACAAATACATATGATGAGATAATGTTTCATTCTTCAATCTGCCCCATTAAGATTAGAGAGAGAGATCCATTAGTGAAAATAAAAAACACTCTAAATTGGACATCATAAACTATCGGGAATCTATTTCTTG
The DNA here is from genome assembly GCA_946800325.1 of Luzula sylvatica. NCBI lineage: Eukaryota > Viridiplantae > Streptophyta > Magnoliopsida > Poales > Juncaceae > Luzula > Luzula sylvatica. The sequence goes on from OX326956.1 coordinate 24,110,111, forward strand.
CAACTAAGGCTTCATGAACGCAACAACGGTGATGACGCGACATCAATTCGGACGGATTCCATACGCTTCTGCATACGGTTAATGTACGATTTTAATTAAGATTATTCGGTTAAATTCACATAGTTATTACGGTCCGTTTGTACGGACAAATTTAATTTATTTTATTTACGGGGCGGTGCCGGATCGTTGCCGCCGCCCCAACGATGTGATTTACGAGAAGATGTGATTTACGAAGATGTGATTTACGAGAGCTCGCATGAGAATAAAATTGATGTATTTGATCCGAATTAGTATAGATGGGACCTAAACAACGAAAATATATTTATGAGTCGTAATTGATCTGGTCAAGTTAGAATACGCATGATCAATATTTATTTAGTCGAGCCCAACTTGATTTGGTTAATATATCATATTTTGGTTAAAAACAAGTTATAATAATATTTTTAGATGGACGGCTTGCTTTATGAATCAAAATATTTAAACATTAATGGGCCATTTGTATGACCAGTTTATTGAATAATGATATAATTACACAAACCAATCGTAATTATTACGTATATATTTAATTTCACAATATTAATTATTCACGGGTGAATCTCAAACTAAATATACATTCAAATATTTATTGTTGATTTATATGATCACGTCATTACTCGACTCGTGTTAATTTTATTCAGATTTATATAATTTTTTTTTTCCGATCATGTATTATTAAAATGGTAATTTACCACGAATAAATTGGTGCAGTGAAAGGCAGGTTACAAGCCCAAAAAAAATACTTTATTTTGGGTCAGGTTGGAGTTGATTAAATAATATTTGATCTAATATTATATTTGATTTTTATTTGACCCGGCTAAATTGGGTTTCGATATTATATTTTGGGTTTATATTACCGGCTCGTTATGATATTTTTGTATATTGAAGTGGTTGTGCATGCAAATAACATTTGGTCATGCGAAACATATTTTTAGTCATGCAATATGTACTTTTGCAAAATATTTTCGGGAAAAATTAAAATTAAATGTTTTGTTTGTTTTAATCAATTTTGACATTTTACGAAAATAATAAAAATTTATATTTATGAAGGTGTTAAACTTTAATTTTTGCATTTTTACGAAACGTTTGAAAAATTGAAAATTTACATGTCTTAATCTTCAATTACGAAATTTTTTATGGAAAGTTAAAATTAAGTATTTTGCACGTTATAGACATTAATTTTAGATTTTTTTGAAAAATATTATAATTTTATTTTTTATGAAGGTCTTATACATTAATTTTCGTATCTTTACAATTTTTTTGGGGAAAATAAAAATTTGCATGTGATAATCTTCAATTGCGGAGATTTTTTTAGGAAAATTGACTATTTTGTTCGTTATAGACATCACTTTAGGATTTGTTGAGAAATATATTATAAATTGAGTTTTTTTGAAGGTGTTGTTAAACCTTACAGTTGCCAATTTTCAGAATTTTTTTATAAAAATAAAAAATTTGCTTGTGTTAGTTTTCAATTACATAATTTTTTGAGAAAATTTGCTTGCATTTGTTTATTATTTTCATATAATATAAATAAATATATTCAAATAAAAATAATATAGTCGTATTTGTATTCTAGATTTTAAAAGTTGTATCATTGTATCCGTGTGCAAATGACATATAAGTTATTATCGACGTCAAGCATAACATACAACAAGGCATCGCTGGAGGCTGCAACTTGGATGGAGGCCGGACGATCACAACACCAGGACGAGCCATAGCCTCGCTCCCGGAAAGCCCCTGTCACGGATATAGGCTCCTCATCAATCTTTAAATTTTCTCTACCATAATTCTAGATTTGTCTGTATGATATTAAACCTAGGCATAAGTTTGTAATGACATTCTTTTAATATAATACTAAAAACACTGAGCTCGGCTCATCGCCGACCTCACTCAAAAATAAGAAGACATATAAGTTATTATAATTTGGATATTTATCTTTTAGCTCATCATAAAAATAAAATAAATGTTTTAATACTCTACAAAATAAATGTGACAATATTAACATATTAGTACGAAGCAAATTGATCACTTTATTATATAACTATTAGGTAACACAATACATTAATATTTTACATATCCTCATTGTTAAAATAATATTTTATCACCTTAATTACTGCTTCGATTAATCATAGGGCTTTATACCTATTGTATATTTGCTTATCAGGTTCGTTGAGGTCTTCGCTCCGATGTGTACCTATGGCTTAGTTTCGGGCGGGTAACAGTTCTTTTCGTAGGGGCACGGTCGAGTGTAAGGCTCTCCACGACTGGGGTAAGGCAGTTCACGCTCAGGGGTGCTTGACGGATCGTTGGTAATTGCTGCGCATTTCAAAATTTTGAATTGGATAAAGTGAGATAATATATAACTAAACTTTAATACTAAGCATTGATTAATAAGAAGTTTGATTGAATTGTAACTTCCTTAATCCTTATTATTGAAATTATAAGTTTGGCTCTTACTTTTGAGCCTTCCATTCCATGTTTGAAGATAAAATTAGAGAGAGAAATGTGAGAGGGGGAGTACCAGGTTTAGACTCGGCCAAGTTTCGAGTGGCCTCTGTAAAAGGGAGCAAGAGAGTGCCACTCAACAAAAGAAAAAGAACGCACAGCAAAGGAGGCCCATTCAACTCTATTATCAAAAAAAATAGAGTTGGAAGAGATAAGAGTATCTCTTTGTTGCAATCTCATGAACATCATACAAAATCTCAAAATATCAAATGTACACTGTAAATATTAGAAAATATCATAAATGTCCCTAAAAGTATAGAAGTATAAAGAAAATGTTACTTATTTATGTCCCCAATTTCTACATAACTTACTTGATGTGTCAGTATCATAGTTGACTAAAAATCCAGCTAACATTTGAGACGCGAGTAACATTTACTTTTTTTGTTAATCAATACGTGTCAATTAACACGTTAATTAAGTATTGTTAATTATACGTTAATTAGATTCTTAAATATTCAAGTTATTATCACATCAATAAATTTTGGATGAATTTGAAAACAAAGAGTATATTGCAGACTTTGATTGAGTTTCTCGGTAAGACCAAATAATAAATATTTACTGAAATTATAATACAAAGAATTTTAAAAATGTCAAACAATAAAATTTACCATATTAAATTAATAATTTATATTGAATCATTAAATATATATTGTTCGAAAAATAATTAAATGGGCCAAGCCTCCCGATCCCTAAGTATTCATTCCTCTACAAGGATAAAGAAGCACCTGATATGATTTTTAATACTTAATGACAAAACGATATTATATTTAGTAACCCAATATAAAACTAATATCATACTATAATTTCATCACATTCCATGATATATTCTTGAATTTCATATAAATATTTGAGTATTCACGTCACAACCAACATAAACGGCCTGCATCTTCTCCGTCAATAAGCACGTGACAAATTTATAAAATATCACAATTTTCATAAATTAAAAATAAAAATTCAGTTATTTCTAGATCAAAAGAAATTGAATGTGTCAAAATGTAAAGATAGGTGATATGTGGTAAAGTTTGTACATGGTATATTTTTGATATTTCCTCCTCCAAAGAAATCATGTTGACAGGTAAAAAAAATTCAAATTTTTTCCAACTATCTAATTTTGATGGTCACTTATATTCAAGTGCTGTCCATTGACTGGAAATCAACGTAGAAAAATAATGGAATTATATGTCTTCATCTCGTGAATGTGATTAGTGGAATTTTATTGTCCACTTGTACTCAGCAGCAAAACTTGACCAGTTTTTTTTTTTTGTTGTTGACAATATTACTGCCGACGTTTGCTATAATCAGATTCAGATTGTTAATTAATCTTGTTATTATCACATCAATAAATTCTGGGTTAATTTGAAAAATAAAATGAACTATAATTTTCATAACATTCCCTGATATATTCCATTCTGGAATTTCATAAAAATATTTTGAGTATTCAAGTCAGAACCAACAGGAACGACGTGCGTCTTCTCCATCGATTAGTGTTGGTGGGTATATTGGTAAGTATGAGATAATGGCACTTATAGATGGTAAGTGGATAAATCAAAGAGAATGGTAATTAGAGATGGCTACTATTCGCGTTACAATGTCGCTGTCCTTAAAAACTTATTCGTCTCCACCAATTATATTATTTGGTGTGCAACGGGTCCAACGAATAGCCTTCCAGGATACAGTAGCCTTTCTGACTGCGTTTGCACAAACGAAATCAGATCCAAACACCTACTCGAAAATATCAGGACTATCGTAACACTTGCCAAATAAATTATGCAGTAATTTATTTGAAGTGGATCTGTAAGAAAATTAACTGAGAAATATAAGACTTGTATGAGATTGTATCTCTTCTTTTCTCTCTTTCTTTCTTGAATGGTATTCTTTTTCCTCTTTCTTTCTCATAAATTTGTGGTGTCTTTTCTTTATTTTGAGTAATCAAGAAAGAAAGATAAGAGAATGAATAATTTCAATTCTCTTTCCTTTAACTCACATCCATTATTATGGAAGGGGGGAGTATATATATAGCATAGTCATGGGTGGTGCCCCACACAAAACCATGGATGGTAATCAATACCACGGATGGTGATCAATATCATGGGTACAATACCATTGTATATAAATACCATGGGTACAATACCATGGATGATGCCCATATTATATAATCATGCCATTAAGATATAATCATGTCATTAAGAGATTAAAAATATACAAGTCAAATAAATCTTGTTAATTTTCTAAAAATAAAATTTTTAAAGCAAAATTTATTTTATTAAAAATAAAATTTATTTTGAAAATCATTAACAATTAGCACATATCAAAAGCCGATGAACATATGACAAATTTATTAAAAAGAACGTAAATTTTCGTAAATAAGAAATTCAGTTCTCTCCAGATGAAATACTTTGAAATTGAATGAGTAAAAATGTAAAGATAGCTTATATGCAATAATGTCAGACACATAGATTTCGCACCTAAATTTTGTCTAGAAGTATACGTTGCAAATTACAGTGGATTCACATCAAATTTTTAAATGGAAAGTAGAAAGTTCCAAATTTAATCGTCACATATATTTCTAGGTACAAATTTAGATAAAATTTTTAGGTATCTATCATTGTTGGATTATATGTGGTGAAATTTACATATGATATATATCTCAATATTTCCATCTGGAAAAATCACGTGGAAAAAGTCAATAAAAAAATTGGAACGATAGAATCTTAGTATGGTTTATAATCTTAGTGTGATTTTTAGTGTTCACATATATTCAAGTGCTATCCATTGACTAGAGGTTATGTAGAAAATAATGAAATTATGTGTCTTGATCTATAAAATATGATTAGTGAGATTTCATTGTTCACTTGTACCTCCCAATGAGTTAACATAATATAATTATCGAAACAACTCACAAAGTGGAACGCAACATAAGTACATATTATTCATTAAACCATTAATGGAGTTACTTTAGTTGTCGATGGGTCCATAGACCAATGAATTGATGTGACATCAATAAATGAGGGACAAATGAAAATTCTTCATTTATTCTAAAAATAATTTATTACATTAGTTATCTCGGCATAAATTTTGAAGTGTTGCTATCCTTGTGGAAGAGAACTACGAGAAAGTTCAACACACAATTTGCATCACACAAAAATAGTATGATTTATTGGGTTTTTTAAAGGTAATTTTATATGTTTTTTTTTTGTTGAAGAAAAATAGAGTAGGTTCTTACGCCCTACTTCTATTATATTTCATTTATATTGAATAAGTTAATACAAGGTAGAGGTATTTGCCCTAAAGTTTGTAAAACACTACTCCTAAATACCCCTATTTCACACTTATATTAACTAATTACATCAATATAACTTTTTAATTTTCCAGAACTTGAATCTCCTGGATTTAGAGGAGTTTGATTCTAAGATACTTGACATTGAGATCCTTTCTTCCTTTTAACCTAGGTATAAATACCCACTCCTCCACTCAGCCGCCTACAATCTTATTTCCATTCATCCCTCTTCTTCTCCCACCGCCTAAAACATTTAATGGTGATTTCTTCTGCGAGATCCCTGCATCAATCCTTCTTTGTCTTCTAATCATGCATTTGCTAGATCTATCGTCAAGAGTTGCAACCGTTCAAGAGATCTGACAAACGTCTACAAATACCACTTAAGGTATTATTCTCCGCCATGTGACCTTCATTTTGAGTTTCCTCTTGCATCTGAGATCGATTTTCTTCACTATTTTGGGATATTCTTCTGTTTCGCCTCCTTTCATCCATCTCTCGCTGATTTGCCTCTTGCATCTGAGATCGATTTTCTTCATTGTTTTGGAATATTCTTCTGTTTCGCCTTCTTTCATCCATCTCTCGTTGATTTGCACTTATACTGGTCACTGAACCAGTATAGCTCAATTGCTGATTTGTCTGCGTTTGCTCCAGAGTTATGTTCCTTAATCCTCCTCCATAATTACAATCATTAGTGTAGATTGGGTTCTGAACAATTTGATTTTGATTTTGATTTTGAATTTGATTTGTGTTTGAGTTTGAGTTTGAGTCTAAAGTATCATTCCCTACTTCTGTTGATTCTTCCTCATTAAAATCAATATTTTTAAATAAGGGTTTTTTGACTAATTCATTTATTTTGTATTCATAGATTACACTACAACACATAACAACAATTGGGGCAGCCAAAGATGACCCAATAAGGGCTGAAAACCGTCCCTAAAGGATTTTGGGGCAGCCAGGCGACCCAAAAAGGACGTCCCTAAAGACTGCGTTCCTGTCTGGGGCGGGCCGACCCTATATGAGTTTTGGGGCGGGTGTTAAAGGGGCGGGCCGACCCTATATGAGTTTTGGGGCGGGTGTTAAAGGGGCGGGCCGACCCTACAAGGGTGTCAGATCTGGATGCTGTCAGTACAAATAGCAGATGCTTAAAGGGGCGGGCCGACCCTACAACTGTCATCCCTATTGGGGCGGGCCGACCCTATAGGAAGCATTAAATACAGTATTAATTATATATTAGTATTGATTATATAAATAATTATACACACATCACAAAAATCACATAAAATCACAAATTCACATAAAATAATTATACACAATATATTTTTCACAGATTCAAAAATAATACATAATTCAAAAAAAGAAATCCCACATAATATCACAAATAATACAAAATAATACAAATATTCAAATATACAATACATAATTCAAAATTAACCTCCCACATACCCCCAACAAAACAAAAACAAAAACAAAATAATAAAAATTATGAAAATACCCCTGAAACAAAACGAAAACAAAAATATGAAAATTACGAAAATGCTACCTCGTCACTCCATCTTCCTTGCTCGCCCAACCAAGGTCCTACCACAGACCTCCCACATACCACCTACAAAACAAAAACAAAATAATGAAAATTATGAAACTACCCCTGAAACAAAACGAAAACAAAAATATGAAAATTACGAAAATGCTACCTCGTCACTCCATCTTCCTTGCTCGCCCAACCAAGGTCCTACCACAGACCTCGCACATAACCCCACAGACCTCCCACATACCCCCTATAAAACAAAAACAAAAACAAAATAATGAAAATTACGAAAATAGCCCTGAAACAAAATGAAAACAAAAATATAAAAATTACGAAAATTCTACCTCGTCACTCCATCTTCCTTGCTCCCCGCAGCAAGAATCTCGATGCACACAACCTTCTCGATTCACTCCGTCATGAAGAATAAAATATGAAAATTGTTAAATAATAAATAATACGAAAAATTGTTAAAAAATAAATAATTGTTAAAAAATACTTTCCTCTCCGATACTTTATGCACAACGAAGGACTTTCTCTTCTACTCCAATGCCTTCTCGTACTCCTCGAGACTCTCCTACACAACCAAATCAAATTTCAAATTAAGTTCAGAAAAATAATTAGAAATAAATAATGAAATCACAAAGTTAATATAAAATTATCGTGTACTCCTCGAGACTCTCCTACTCCAATGCCTTCTCGTACTCCTGCGAGACCCGCCTCCAGCTCCTACGAGACCCGCCTCCAGCTCCTGCGAGACCCGCCTCCAGCTCCTGCGAGACCCTCCTACAGCTCCTGCGAGACCGGCCTCCAGCTCCTGCGAGAACAACCTCCAGCTCCTGCGAGACCCGCCTCCAACCCTCCGAGACCCATCTCCAGCCCCTTCAAGACCAACCTCCAAAAAAAACAGTAAAAAATTAATTAATTTATTAATGAGTAAATAATGAAATTAATATAAAATAAACTGCGAAACCCACCTCCAGCTCCGAGACCCGCCTCCAGCTCCTGCGAGACCGTCCTCCAGCTCCTGCGAGAACAGCCTCCAGCTCCTGCGAGACCCGCCTCCAACCCTCCGAGACCCATCTCCAGCCCCTTCAAGACCAACCTCCAAAAAAAACAGTAAAAAATTAATTAATTTATTAATGAGTAAATAATGAAATTAATATAAAATAAACTGCGAAACCCGCCTCCAGCTCCGAGACCCGCCTCCAGCTCCTGTGAGACTGTCCTCCAGCTCCTGCGAGAACAGCCTCCAGCTCCTGCGAGACCCGCCTCCAACCCTCCGAGACCTATCTCCAGCCCTGCGAGACCAGCCTTCAAAAAAACATTAAAAAATTAAAAGTAAAAAAAGAGAAATATTTAAAAACAAAATATGAAGAAAAATTAAAATTAAAACAGTAAAAAATTAAAAAACAGAAAAATTACAAAACAAAAAGAGTAAAAAAAAAAAAGAAAAAATAAGAAAAGAGTATTTGAAATATTTAACTAACACAAATAAAGAAGAGTATTTAAATAAGTCTATAAGTTACTAAAAAAATATTGAATTATACCAAAATATAGTAAAATATACTAAACATACTTAGATTATACTAAAATATTCAAGAACAAAGGAGAATTTACATATTTACCCTTCTAAAATATCATATTTATCATTTGGAAAAACTTGGAAAAGAAAAGATTATCAGAAAATTTACCAACATTGAAGCCTATGTCGCGTGTAACCACCTCTGATCGAACCCCGGCAGCGGTGAAACTGAAATTAGTAAAAATACCACATAAATACCACAAAAAATTAGTAAAAATACCACAAAATTATCAGAAAAATTATGAACTACAAAAATTAGGCAAAATATTACTGAAATTAGTAAAAATACCACATAAATTGCTTGAACGAAACCAATTCAACCAAAATTAGGAAAAATATCACTGAAAATGCTTGAACCTAGTCTTTTAATTAATTAGAGAGATCAGAAAATACCACTTAACGGAGAGAAAAGAACCGAGCTCGTACCACCGGCGGACAAGCCACCGGAAATCTAGGTCACGTCACGCGAGCGAGGTCGCGCGAGAAGCCACCAGAAAGCTAGCGAGGATCCAAAACCCTAACGGCTGCCGAAAAGAAGAGCGAGGTTGCGGCTGAAGGAAATACAGTTTCAGGATCAACCGTAAAAGTGTACACAAGGATAAACGAATGTAAGCGTACATTCGTGGTCATATCTTTCAGTAGGAAAATCCAATTTGAATGGCTCAAATTGGGTTAGATAGATAATAAGATTATCTACAACCTTCATATAGAAATATATTTCATACGAACGAAGTATCAGTGTCGTTTCTATGAAATACCGAAAGGCTGCAATAGTATGACATACAGTTAGTAAAACAGTCATAACGTTTGCATACGAACTCCAATTGGGCCAGGCCAAATTGGGTCGTGTATATAATAAGATTATCTACAACTTTCGTGTTGGGTGATTTTCTGTCAGAGAAATTTACCAATTTCGTATGGACAGAATACTGGACAGATACATGCAACTTTCTGTGTGAAAGAGTGTATATTGGATATTCATGTCTTTTGGCCAATCCTAATCCTATATGATATAAATAGGATTTTTCTCTCTCATCTGGTGTGGTTCATTCAGTTAATTAATTTAGAATATTCCAGAGAATTGTGAGACAACTTTCTAGAGAGAGAAATGGTGTAAAGAGAGAGAAACCGTGAAAAGGTGTTTTCCGGTATAGAGAATCAATCAATCGAGCAAGTTCGCCGGTGCATCGTCTAGGCAGTTGCACCCCCCGACCGACGTCTTACGAGTCAAGGTGGATACAAGTAGAGGAGCAACATCTGGGGCTCTTTCGGTTGTGATCGATTCGGAGGAACGAAATCTGCCGGAGACGGAAACGAGCGAATCGAGTAACGGGCTGTGGAAGCATGCGGGCATGGAACGCACGAAGACAACCCGAGGCGTGTCAAGACGGTGGGAGACGTGCGGTATGGGACGTACGGGCTAGTCACCAACGTGACACCGAAGGAAAAGGAGGATGCGAGCGATCAACCCGTCGTGCGTGATCAATTTCACGCTGGTAATCGTCTATCCTACTTTGCATCGTACCCTCGAAGTCATGGCGTGATCTTGAATTTAGGGAACCGGACCGGGCCTTCATATCCGCTGCGCGGGCCCGGGGATGGGTGAATTCTCAACAGTGGTATCAGAGCGATCGCCATCGATTCGAGGGTCGAATCATAGTCGTATATTAGATATACGCACGGGTTATCAAAGTTCGTACCCGTTTGCATGATGTTACATATAGAGAAAGTCAAATTCCGTTAAAATCACAAGTGGAATTCGCTAGAGATCGATCAAAAGTTGATTGAGAGTATCTAGGAATGATCGTGAAAAAGTTTAATGATTTATCGTTTCAGAAACGAGCGAAAACGGAAGAAACGGCAAAATCTGCAGAAAATTAGAATACGAAACAGTGAGTAAAACTAAGATAATTTTCAGTGGGAAACTCCAAATTGATTGGATCAAATTGGCATAGTTAGATAATGAGATTATCTATGACTTTGATACAGAAAGGTTTTTCATTTGAACGAATTATCAGTGTCGTTTTTATGGAATACTGAAAGGGTGCGACTGTTTGACATACAGAGACTAAAACGTCCGTAAATGTCGCATCGAAAATCCAATTGAGTCCAATCCAATTGGGTTAGTTAGATAATAAGATTATATAGAACTTGTGTTCACGTTAAAAGTCGGTTCGAACAACTTAATATTTTCGTTTCAACAGAATACTGAAAAGGTGTCTGTAGTTTTCTGGTTGAAAAGGTGTCTATTGGATATACTTACCTTTTCGTTTGTCCGTATTTTACTAAAACTGGTATAACTTTCAGTAGGAAACTCCGATTGGAATGGTTCAAATTGGGTTAGTTAGATAATGAGATTATCTAGAACTTGCATGTTGTAATATATTTCATTTGAGTGAAGTATCAGTGTCGTTCTAATTAAATACCGAAAGGGTGCGACAGTTTGACTTATAGTCAATAAAACTGCCGTAACTTTCGGGTCCGAACTCCAATTGGGCTGGGCCAAATTGGGTTGGAAAGATAATAAGCTTATCTACAACTTTCGTGTTAGTTGATTTTCTGTCAGAGAAAGTTACCATTTTCGTTCTGACAGATTACTGAAAGGGTGTATGCAGTTTTCTGTTTAAAAATGTGTATATGAGATATACATACCTTTAGGCCTATCTTTATCTCTAATCAATTAATTTAATCATACTAGCATATTAGATAATTAATTATTTAGAATAATTAGTCTTCCTAAATAAATCATATGCATTTTGAAAATCTTGTGATAGTGATATAATTTGATTATGTCACGAATTATTAAACATGAATGTCATGATCCCTCATAATATTTAAGTCATGGAAATGTCTTCCATATTCACAACCACTATGATCGGTACTACGTCTCACATGGGTTAAGGCCAAAGCCGACATGGGTTATTGTAGTCATCGACGGGGTGGCAAGCGTTAAATAGGGACTGATAAGGGTTAAGGCCAAAGCCGACTTATTAGTAGTTTATTTGAACGATACGTTGAGTATGGTTGTGACTTAACCGTTCAAGCCAGTAAGGGTTGAGGCCAAAGCCGACTTGATTGGAAGTTCGGGGCATAGATAGGATGCACACACGGAACTGGGATTGTATATGATACGATCCATCACCGAAATCCTATAAAGGTTCAAGAGTCGCATTGGATGCGATTGGATATAATCCTACCTAAATAGCGAGATCCCACCCGTCTGCCAAAGCAACTTGTGGGAGGATCGTGATATATGGGTCTTGGGTGTTATGGACTTGGAGTCCCGTTTCGGTATGAGGGTTATCGATTCGATAAAATAACACTATCATATAATTATCATATAAGCATATAGATTAAGTACGCACGGTTAGGAGTTAATCTTCATCATCCGTTTAGAATTATGTTTTCAAGCAAACACCAAATATATATCGATGAGATCGATATGATAGATGGCTTTTGGGTCGGAATTACCGTAATTAACCTTGATAGTCAAAGAATAGTTCTTAGACTTAAAGGAACGTGTTGGACACGGAAACGGTAGATTCGGGGCTCGAGGCTTTGGCTTTAGAGAAAGCCGGGTTCGATACACTTTAAGAAGGAATCGAACAATATTACATGCCTTGTGGTGGCATGTGTAGACGCAAATTTCTCAAAAATTGTTTTGAGAATTCGGGTGTATATGAAAATAAAACACAACGCTCATGAAATAGTTTCAAGAGCTAGAGCGCGTTGAATGGTTCAACGCAGCTCAAAGAGTAGGTTAATTTTGAGACGCCTTATGGGTCTTTGATTAACACTCGTGTGTTGTTGGTACGAGATTTGATCTTCGTGACCGAATTGAAGGAAATACAGTTACAGATCAACTAGTTGAATGTACAAATGAGTGTAGACAAACATACGTGTTCGTCGGAACGATTGGATGCATAATAAGATTATGCAAATCTGGCAGAAATTACATGGTGCGTCATGACGCACCATATTGTGCGTCATGACGCACAGTAGAGTAATTCTGAGAAAAGCCAATCTGTGAGTATACCGTCACGACGCACCAAGTTGTGCGTCATGACGGTGGTGCGTCATGACGGACGTTATCCTGCGTCATGACGGTACACTGTATAACGGCTATATCCAAGTAAATGTGACTTGTGCGTCATGACGCACCATATCGTGCGTCATGACGGACAGTGATCCGAATTCTGGATTAGCAGTTTTTGATACTCATTAATACTCATTAATTCAGAGATTGATTATATAATCTCTGTAACCTCTCTCTCTCTCTTCCCCCTTATGATGCTGCAGCCAGTAATCTAGATCTAGAGAAGAGAGAAAAACTTGTTGGACAAGTTGGAGAAAAGGGATTAAAGATTTGAGCAAGCTTGCGGGAATTTTAGGGGAATTCGCCGCAACCGAGAGATGTTAGCTCGAGGTGGATACGAGTAGAGAGATCTAAGTTAAGATCTTCGACTGTGATCAATCGAGAGCAAGGACGAGCAAGGTCGGAGACGAACCGGATAAATTCCGGTTGTATACGACAAATCGGAGCTTCGCATTAGGTGTCGAATCGCGCGGGCATGGGACGTGCGTGTCGCCGGAATCGAAGCAAGCAGCAGCTAATAGAGTCAACCCGTCTCCGTGATCAATTTCACGCGGTATGATTCTCTATGAATTAAGAGTTAATTTCATAGGTTAGATGCATTTCATGATTCGTACTTTCGAGTCGTTGACGTGGTCCTCGGGATCGGGTCGGACCGGGCCTCACAATCCGCTGCGCGGGGCTCGGTAGTGACGCCGATACCCAACAGTGGTATCAGAGCGATCGTCACGATTCGATCGTCGAATCGATTTCGAATAAGTGTTATTCGGAATTTCATGTAGAATTTTAGGACATAATCATGTAGTTGTAAAATTAGGACCATAGAAATCTTACTAGTATTTGATCATGAGATGATCAAAAGAATCTAGAAGTAATCATGAATTGTTCATGATTAATCGTTTTTGAAACGATTAAAATCTGTTAAAATTACAAAATAAAACTGAATTTCAGGTCTGGTGCGTCATGACGCACGATATGGTGCGTCATGACGCACACGGGAAATCCAAGAGTTGGATCTGAGGCGTTACTCAGTCCGTCGTGACGCACAAAAGTTGTGCGTCATGACGCACTGTGTAAATTCGTACCATCATGACGGACCATTTGGTGCGTCGTGACGGTAGAAGTCCAAAAAGTTTCTGGCAAACTGAACAAAATGGTTTTGTTCAGTGCGTCATGACGCACCCTCTGGCGTCATGACGGACCAGAACAGTCCGTCGTGACGGTATAATCAACCATCATGACGGAAGAACCTCAAAAAGTTTCTGGAAATCTGGACAAAATAGTTTTGTACAGTCCGTCATGACGCACCGTCTGGCATCATGACGGACGAACACGGTCCGTCGTGACGGTAGTAACCAACCGTCATGACGGAGGAACCTGAAATAGTTTCTGGAATAGACAACAAAATTGTTTTGTATGGTCCGTCGTGACGCACTGTCTGGCGTCATGACGGACCTGTGAAGTCCGTCGTGACGCACGTTATGTTGCGTCATGACGGAAGTCAATGGAAGTCCATTTTAGTACGGTGCGTCATGACGGACGTTATGTTGCGTCGTGACGCACAGTGTAATTTTTCTTGATTTATTTAATTGTGGTTCTAATCATTATTAATTATGTTCATTCATCATGATATACTTGCTTATTGATATAATTAGATTATATCACATAAATCCCTGCATAATACTTAAGTCATGAAATGCCTTCCATGTTCACAACCTCCGAGGTTGGTCATCACACCTTGCACGGTTTCAGGCCAAAGTCGGGCGTGCATTGTTGTATGTATCAACGTGAGAGGCAAGCGTTAATTGGGGACAAATGCGGGTTCAGGCCAAAGTCGGGCGCATTTGTAGTTCAATTGAACGATATGTGATCATGGTTGTGACTTAACCGTCCAAGCCAATCCGATTGGGGTTCGGGGCATAGTTAGGATGCACAAACGGAATTCGAATCATATATGATATGGTTCGATACCGAAATCCTATAAAAGGTCAAGAGTCGCATTGGATGCGATTGGATTTATCCTACCTAAATAGTGAGATCCCATTTGTCGGCCAAAGTCACTTGTGGGTGGATCATGAAATATGGGTCTTGAAGTGTTATTGGATTAAGAATCCCGAATCAATATTAGGGTTATTGATTTGATAAAAGTAACATATTTCATATCATATAAGCATATAGAATAAGTACGCACGGTTAGTTGTCAATGTCATAATTCATGTAGAATAATAATTTAAGCAACACCAATATCATATCGATATGATCGATATTAGAGAAAGCAAAAATTTGACAAACTTGAGAAGAAGTCAAATAATATTGTATGTCAAATGTTGACATACATAAGACACGAACCTTCAAAGGAATTTGAAGATTTATAAGAAACAACAGTCTAAGGGTGATTAAGACAAACGTTGTCTCAATCAAGGATTTGGGCAAGTTGTTGTCCCAATATCAAAAGAAAGTTTAAATCCGAGGAGGATTAATCCAAAAGTTGATAGAAATAGCTTCTTTTGACATTATCATCTTGAAAATGTGTATGAGATATACATTTCTAGAATCCATTGGATGGAATACTAGTTTTATTCGAATAAGATTCGCATGACAAGTACAAGACTTGTTAATTAATCAAGATGATAAAAGTGTCCTTCCAAAGGTTGGAAAAACGGTCAAAGACTTATCAAAAACCAAACATTTTGAATGTAGGTAAATAAGTAAGTTCGGAGGCAAGAGGAGGCTACAAATATTTCATTATATTTACCAACGATTATTGTAGATATAAAGATATCTATTTAATGCGTTTGAAACATAATTTTGAATAGTTCAAAAACGTTTCGAAATGAAATACGAAATCAACTAAGCGAGAAAATCAAAGTCTTTCAATGAGATCGAAGAGACAAGCATTTTTAAGCTATGAGTATGATAATCATCTAGAAAATTTATGAAAAGTTTCATAGTTATTTTCATTCGGAACATCAATGTAGATTAATGTGTCTGAAAGGAGAAATCAAACTTTGTTGGACATTGTTTGATAGATGATAAATCAAAATTAATTTTCCCAAATAAGATTTGGAAATTTACTCTTAAGACCAAGGTTAATCACATACATTCTAAGTCGGTACAAAAGACCCCATATATGATATGGATCGGAAATAAATTAAATTGAGGATTAACGTGGTTTCAGGCCAAAGCCGGGCACGTTAATAGTTCAATGTTAATGAAAACTTCCGATGTTATCTTTTGTAAGATTTGGAGATTTGAATTCGAAAACTGGTTTTGGATAAACTAAATCTCAAATCTTGATATGTTCATTCATTGAGTATTCTTAAAGAAATTAAAGGATACCATTTATTAAATCCCAATGAGAATTAGATTTTCATAGTTCCAAGAGATACCTTCTTAGAGGAGGACTTAATGTGCATAAGTTTGAAACTTAATGTCACTTATATCTATGAGGGCTAGTGGGAGATGAATCGATCTCGAAAGGTTCGAGACTCGAATGGAACATTGAACCGATGAATATGATTGGAATTTCATCAAAAGTTGATGAATCCAAGTCAAAATCACAAAGCGATTTTATTGATCAATTTAGACACGTCACAAATCGATAAATTGTGAATTTATCAAAGAATGTGACAAACGAATCGATCTCATACATGATGAGTCGATGGACTAAATGATGCTATAAAGGATAAAAATTTCACATGGCATAGTGCCATGGAATTCATGATTCAATCCATGCATGTCATCAAGTTTAGAACTTGGTTTAAACATTCTTTAGGGTATGACCCATAGGATGTAAGTGAGTTTTCAAAGTGAAAGCTAACGTGGATTGGAATATGTATACTTACAAAGCAAGAATATTTATGAGATTCGAAAATTCATGATATGATCATGAAGAAACAGTTTCACAAATAATCACGCTTTATTCATTAGGATTATATTTGCCATTTTACATAGTATGACTATGATTTTTGACAAATGGATGACAAGACCGTATTCCTTGATAGGAAATATTAAAGGGTGTGTATGTGACACAACCTAATGGTTTTATCGATCAAAAGAATCCAAGAAAAGTATACAAATTTCAACGATCCATATGATGGATTGAAGAATAATTCATGAAATCGGAATCTTATTCTGATAAAATTATAATTAGTTATAATATTATCAAGAACAAAAGAAAAGCTTTGTGTAGATGTGAAGGTTAGTGGGAGCCACATACATTTCTTATATTAAAATATATGAACGCTATATTATTCGTAGGAAACGATTGTCGTTTCGCTATGAAAATTCAGACGAGATAACTTATGAGATAAGCATAAAAATCTATAAGATAGATTTAAAATTCCTCAATCTGAATCGAAGTATGTACATCGACAAAACTTTGAAAATGGTTTTCAGTACATAAATCCAAGATCGGATTTCTTCCAAATGTCGAATGGCGAAGTTTTTTCTGAGGATCGATGTACGACATCGAGTTAAAGAAAAGTAGAAAATTGGATATTTTATGTTTCGACAATAGAATATTCCAAATACGCCATGATATGTACTAATCTTTAAATATTGTTCATATTAAGTGTCGTAATTATCAATCGAATCCAAAGAATATTTCGTTTCGAATACTTTATATGGTTGGATCGAACGAAAACAATTTAATATGGTTGTATAATGGTTATACTTTGCATACGCATAATAGTTATGCAACATTTAAAACCCGGATTCGTATTGAAATTAATAAACAATATCCTTTTAGAAAGGATTAATATTATATTTCTCATATAAAATGGTGAAGAACATATATCGGTGATAAAAGTTATACCGATAGCATTTCTCCAAACATGCAACACATTTACGAAATGTGTACATATTTTGCTTAAAGAAAAATGAAGTTGTATGAAAGAGTTTCACAACAACTAAAAATGAAAATTCTACGATGGAATTTGATTTCAATGCGGCTTGCGAAGCCGAAATGGAAACGTTATGGATCAAGGTGTTGATCATACTTGATATTGTCCCAAGTAATAGGATTCTTTGGTTATCTATTTCGATGGTCGAAATAGCATAAAACAAAAGAAACTAAAATAACATAACCACTCCAAACTTATATTTAAATAGGTATTGGATACCTAACAAAAATTGACACTAACAGGAACGTAGCGGAACCGTTTACAAAAACTGCTCTCTTCTTAGTTAAGCATGAATGTCATGCGAAGACTATAGGTATAGAGATACCTAGAGGAGGAATAGATTTGAGGTATAGTTATCTAATACCGATAGTCATCGCAGATTATAATCCTAGCAGAGATTATAGATGTAAACGCTGTATCAACCAATACTTACTCTATATTAGTGCATTTCAAAAATTCTAAAATTTTACTTGCATTTATACTTATATGAAAACTTGTGCGTGGTTGTGTAATTTGATTACACGAACCTTGATTTATGACTTGTGTGAGCGTCTACGTGATACGTGATCATGTTAAGTAAAACCGTCACATTTCAAAAGTCATATTTCAAAAACGTCCCTAGTCATGATTAGGATACTTATGTGATAAGTATATCGATTATAAGATAATAGACTAACATGTACACTAGCATATTAGCCGAGGTGATGATTATGTTTTGCTAATCATAGGACAAAGAGTTTGTCAAATCGGGAATATGGATATGCATTAGATTATGTATATTGTGACTTGACCAAAAGTGCGATACCATGACATGGTTTAGTCATTGTAGATGGAATCGTAACGAATGGGGTCTTAGTTCTTCACACTTGAGATGATCATGGATCATTTTTCGTGCGTAACATAATGCTTAGATATAATCTTCCACTATCTGTAACAGGATGGTCATGGGATTATGATCGGGTATTATCCGAAACACGGAATTTGATGTGAGTCATCAAGATAGAAATTGTTCCTTTCGAGAGAAAGAGATATCCCTTAGGCCTATCGATGAATTGATCAACGAAATCTCTGGCCAGAGTCAATGATATTAATTGTTAATATCGATTGTATTTGTTGATTCAATTCGGTATCGAAACAATAAGTTTAGTCAATCAAATTATAAGGATGACTATCACCATGCCTTTTGATTGACGGATATCGTGAACAAGAGAACTAAACACCACCGTTCGAGATGGGTATAAATGATCACAATCATTTTCGTTTTCAACGTGGGAAAGCTATGATGGATTTCTTCCTAGATCCCTCTCATTAGCCCGTGAGCTTAGGCATAAGTTCACTACCATTGCTTGATACGAACCTACGCGGTCACACATAGAGCTGTCTTATTTCGGGCTTAAATTTCAATCTCTAAGGTTATGTGTACATGAGATGTACACTAGTACTTTATTTAGTTGGATCTTGAACTGAGTGGGAGACTGAAGGAAATACAGTTACAGATCAACTAGTTGAATGTACAAATGAGTGTAGACAAACATACGTGTTCGTCGGAACGATTGGATGCATAATAAGATTATGCAAATCTGGCAGAAATTACATGGTGCGTCATGACGCACCATATTGTGCGTCATGACGCACAGTAGAGTAATTCTGAGAAAAGCCAATCTGTGAGTATACCGTCACGACGCACCAAGTTGTGCGTCATGACGGTGGTGCGTCATGACGGACGTTATCCTGCGTCATGACGGTACACTGTATAACGGCTATATCCAAGTAAATGTGACTTGTGCGTCATGACGCACCATATCGTGCGTCATGACGGACAGTGATCCGAATTCTGGATTAGCAGTTTTTGATACTCATTAATACTCATTAATTCAGAGATTGATTATATAATCTCTGTAACCTCTCTCTCTCTCTTCCCCCTTATGATGCTGCAGCCAGTAATCTAGATCTAGAGAAGAGAGAAAAACTTGTTGGACAAGTTGGAGAAAAGGGATTAAAGATTTGAGCAAGCTTGCGGGAATTTTAGGGGAATTCGCCGCAACCGAGAGATGTTAGCTCGAGGTGGATACGAGTAGAGAGATCTAAGTTAAGATCTTCGACTGTGATCAATCGAGAGCAAGGACGAGCAAGGTCGGAGACGAACCGGATAAATTCCGGTTGTATACGACAAATCGGAGCTTCGCATTAGGTGTCGAATCGCGCGGGCATGGGACGTGCGTGTCGCCGGAATCGAAGCAAGCAGCAGCTAATAGAGTCAACCCGTCTCCGTGATCAATTTCACGCGGTATGATTCTCTATGAATTAAGAGTTAATTTCATAGGTTAGATGCATTTCATGATTCGTACTTTCGAGTCGTTGACGTGGTCCTCGGGATCGGGTCGGACCGGGCCTCACAATCCGCTGCGCGGGGCTCGGTAGTGACGCCGATACCCAACACGAATATCATATGCATTCGATAGATAAGTCGATCCTTGAATTGCATGAGATGCGATTTAAAATTGAATTGGAGATGCTCGGAGTATCCGAGGAATCCAATGTATATAGATGCGTGGATGTCCTTGTAATTCAAAGGAGGGATCGAAAGAAATGTATGTCTAAGGGTATTTTGGGAAAATGTTTTCCAAACAGAAAGTTCGGACAAGGAGTTGTCCAAACTAATGACTCAAAGAACGGTGAAATCCGAGGAGGATTAAACCTAGAAGTTGATTGCTTCTTTTGGCGTTACCATCATGGCCATATAAACGAGATACGCGTATCTAGATTCCATATGTTGGATTACTAGAATCAATCGAATTAGATTCAATTGGTTAAACGCGATACTTATTTATTAGGCAAAGACGACAAAGTGCATCATTCTCCAAAGGTTGGAGAAAGATCCAATGAATTATTGGAAATTACATTTAAATGTAAATGTTCCGATAAGTTCGGAGGCAAGAGGAGGCTAGCAGTATTTTGTTACGTTTATGGACGGTTAAAGTAGATATGAAAATATCTATTTAATGCGTACCGAAACGGAGATTTTGAAAGGTTCATAGAGTTTCAAAACGAAATACGAAATCAACTAAGCAAGAAAATCAAAGCTTTGCGATAGGATCGAGAAGGCGAGTATTAGAGCTAAACTTTTCGATAGGATTGAAGAGGCGATATTTGAGTTATGAAAATTGATTATCATTCATGATTGTGAAATCGTTTCACAATTATTTTCATTTCGGAACATTGAGATGTGTCCGAAAAGAGGAAATGAACGCATGTTAAACATGGTTCGATAAATGATAAGTCAATAGGATCTCCCAAAAATATTTTGGGGATACGCCCTTGAGACAACGGCACTAATGAATGGTTGCATATAAGATATGGACCATAAACCTTCTAATCGGTATAAAAGGCGCCATATTAGATATGGATCGGAATGGTTCCGAAGTTGCCATTTGTACAGATTTGTGGATGTGAGTATATTTCGAAATTTGTTTCGGTTAAACTCAATCCCAAATCTGAAAATTGTTCGTTTATGACATATATTCTTAAGGAAACTAAAAGGTATTAGTTCTAACGTTCCGACGAAAATAAGATTTTCGTGGCTCGAAGAGATGCCTTCTTGGAGGAGGACTAGATGCGCACAAGTTGGGAACTTGATGTCGCTTATCTCTATGCGGGCTAGTGGGAGTAGAATAAATCTCGAAAGAGTTCGAGATGTCAAAATGAACATTGTACCGATGAATGTTGACACGACTTCATCAAGAGTTGATGAATACGAGTCGAACACACAAAGGAATTATTTGTAGATCAAGTAGGCTATATCATAAGCTGGTAAATACGGATTTACCTTGGCTAATGATGATAGATCGAAATCATATGATGATTCGATGTCCTACAGGGATGCTATGAAAGGTTGATTCCACATGACATGATGTCATTAATTCTGAGATTCGATCTGTGTAAAATTATCAAGTTTAGAACTTGATTTCATTACTTTCCGGGTTAGACCCGTGAAAAGACAATGGGTTTTCAAGAAGAGAACCGACACGGATAGGAATACGCATATATGCAAAGCGAGGCTCGTAGCGAAGAGTTTCAAGAATTTCATAGTCGGACTATGAAGAAACGTTTTCGCATGTTGCCATGCTTTCACATTCTCGAAATTTTGCTTGACATGGTTGCGTATTATGACTATGTGATATGGCAAAATGGATGTCAAAACCGAATTTCTTGACAGAAATTTTATGAAAGGATGTGTACTTGACACAACCTAACGGTTTTGTCGATTCATAAGAATCGGGGATAAGATATGAACGCTTTAACGATCCATATGATGGATTAGAGAAAGCTTCTCGGAATTGGAATATTCGTTTTGATGAAGTTATAAACTGCTATAACATTGTCGGAACGAATGGAAACTTTGTGTACACATGAAGATTAGTGGGAGCCGCGTTATATTTCTTGTAACGACACAAAATTTAGGCGAGACCGCTTATAAATTAAGCGTGAAGATCTATATGATAGATCTAAGAAGTTCCTCGTTCTATATTATAGCACGTATATCGACATATTGTTGAAAAAGGTTTTCAACATATAACTCCCTGGCGGAGTTAAATAGAGATGTCGAATGGCAGAAATTTTCTACGGCTCGATGTGAGACATCAAGCAGGGCGAAAATAAAAATATGATGCTTTACATTCGATGTGAAAATCTATTATATCTGTCATGATATATATGTGACTATATGTCGTATAGATGAAGCGTCTAATTCACCGTCAATAAAATCCAAGGAATCACACGAGTTTGAATGTAATGCGATTACATGAGACTAACTATTGTGAATGTATAATGGTTATACATATATATATATATATATATATATATATATATATATATATATATATATATATATATATATATATATATATATATATATATACATAATGGTTATGTATATTTAAATTCATCGGGATTTGTATTGATAGTGGTGAATGTTATCCTTGAATACTTTACAAAAGAATTCATGATTTTATTTTATCTATAATGGTGTGGAGGACGTGTTGGTTATAAAGAGTTATAACAACGACAGTTTCCAAAGATTTAGCACGTCCAAATATGTAGCACGACTTTCGATCACAAAGTGTGTACATGATTTTCTTAAACGAAAACATGGTTATGTGAAAAGGTTCCACATGACCAATAATGATTCTATTTACGGAGGCGAGTATATTGTGGTTATGAATCACAAAAGGAAGCGGTATGCATCAAGGATACATGACCAAACTCGAGTAGTCACGAGTTATCGGATTTATGGTTGTATATTGCGT
Source organism: Luzula sylvatica (assembly GCA_946800325.1). Classification (NCBI taxonomy): domain Eukaryota; kingdom Viridiplantae; phylum Streptophyta; class Magnoliopsida; order Poales; family Juncaceae; genus Luzula; species Luzula sylvatica. The sequence goes on from OX326956.1 coordinate 24,133,339, forward strand.
GACACGCAATAGTACAAGCCAAAAATGCCGAGGTCACAACCACTTCTAGCCAATACTCAGAAGTGTAAACATGATGTTGATCGTAGGTATTGGAAATGTTCCAAACCTGATGTTGATTAACACTAACGGCAACGTGCGGACCCATTTACAAAACCGCTCTCTAGTTGCGCGTGACTGTCATGCGATGACTATGGGTATGGAGATACCTAGAGGAGGAAGAAGAGAGTAGAGTGTAGTTATCTAATACGATAGTCCTCGCAGGTTGTGGGTATAGAGATACCCATAGGTAAACGTTGTATCACCCAAATACTTAATCCGTATGAATGCATCCCTTTTAAAATTTTTGTTTACTTAAATTTTCATGCTTTCACCTTATATGAAAACTGTGTGCGGGGTTGTGTAATATGATTACATGAACCTTGATTTGAACTTGTGTGGACGTCGACATGGTTGAGGACCATGTGCAGCGAAACCGTCACACTTAAAGTTTCATTTCTAAACATCCCTAGTCGCGGGTCAGTTTGCTTAAGAGAGAAGCATTTCTATTACAAGGGAATAGACTGAACGCGTACACTAGTACGTTAGCCGAGGAGATGATTATGTTTTGCTAATCATAGGACAAAGGTGTTTGTCGAATCGGGAACGTAGATATATGCTAGGTGACGTATATTGGATATGACCGAAGCCGCGAGACCATGACATGGTTTAGTCATTATAGATGGACTCGCGACGAGTAGGGTATTAGGTTCTTCATACTTGAGGGGACCATTGATTGCGTTACATGCGTAACACAATGCTTTGATATGATCTTACGCTCACCGTAACAGGGAGTTAAAACGGTCATCATTGGGTATTGTCCGAAACACGGAATTCAATGTGAGTCTCCAAGATAGGAATTGTTTATTCCGAAAGGAAGAGATATCTCTTTGGCCACTCGATGAATTGATTAACGAAAACTGTGGCCACAGTCAATGATATTAACGGTTAATATCGATTGAAATTTGTTAACTCAATTCGGACTCGAGGAATAAGTATAGTTAATCAAAATATAAGGATGACTATAACCATGCCTTTTGATTAACGGATATCGCTAACAAGAGATCTAATAACCGCTATTCGAGATAGGCACAATGATCACAATCATTCTTCGTGTTAACATGGGTAGCCATGATGGAGTGACTAGATCCCGCTCATGGGCTTGTAGTGCTATGGAAACAGCCTACTGCCATCGTTAACCGAACCTACATGGTCACACAACGAGTCGTACTAAGTCGGGCTTGATTATAAAATTGGCACATAAGATGTGCGTAGCTTGGTATTTGATACGCGAGCTATATTCTCTAAAATCGTGCATATTGGATATGCATGAGTACCTTTTAGGTAGATCTGAAATTGAGTGGGAGACTGAAGGAAATACAGTTTCAGGATCAACCGTAAAAGTGTACACAAGGATAAACGAATGTAAGCGTACATTCGTGGTCATATCTTTCAGTAGGAAAATCCAATTTGAATGGTTCAAATTGGGTTAGATAGATAATAAGATTATCTACAACCTTCATATAGAAATATATTTCATACGAACGAAGTATCAGTGTCGTTTCTATGAAATACCGAAAGGCTGCAATAGTATGACATACAGTTAGTAAAACAGTCATAACGTTTGCATACGAACTCCAATTGGGCCAGGCCAAATTGGGTCGTGTAGATAATAAGATTATCTACAACTTTCATGTTGGGTGATTTTCTGTCAGAGAAATTTATCAATTTCGTATGGACAGAATACTGGACAGATACATGCAACTTTCTGTGTGAAAGAGTGTATATTGGATATTCATGTCTTTTGGCCAATCCTAATCCTATATGATATAAATAGGATTTTTCTCTCTCATCTGGTGTGGTTCATTCAGTTAATTAATTTAGAATATTCCAGAGAATTGTGAGACAACTTTCTAGAGAGAGAAATGGTGTAAAGAGAGAGAAACCGTGAAAAGGTGTTTTCCGGTATAGAGAATCAATCAATCGAGCAAGTTCGCCGGTGCATCGTCTAGGCAGTTGCACCCGCGACCGACGTCTTACGAGTCAAGGTGGATACAAGTAGAGGAGCAACATCTGGGGCTCTTTCGGTTGTGATCGATTCGGAGGAACGAAATCTGCCGGAGACGGAAACGAGCGAATCGAGTAACGGGCTGTGGAAGCATGCGGGCATGGAACGCACGAAGACAACCCGAGGCGTGTCAAGACGGTGGGAGACGTGCGGTATGGGACGTACGGGCTAGTCACCAACGTGACACCGAAGGAAAAGAAGGATGCGAGCGATCAACCCGTCGTGCGTGATCAATTTCACGCTGGTAATCGTCTATCCTACTTTGCATCGTACCCTCGAAGTCATGGCGTGATCTTGAATTTAGGGAACCGGACCGGGCCTTCATATCCGCTACGCGGGCCCGGGGATGGGTGAATTCCCAACAGCGGCTGCCGAAAAGAAGAGCGAGGTTGCGGCTTCTGATGGAGGGTTTAAAGAGAGGAAAAGAAGTGGCGAAGAAGAGGAAAAGAAGAGGCGAAGCTGTTGTAAAGAGAGAGGGAAGAATGGGGCTGCCGAAAGAGAGAGGGAAGAATGGGGGAGCGTTTATAAAGAGAGAGATGGAAGAAAGAGATGAAGCGACGGCTGGCAGTGTTTGGGTCGGGCAGAGTTTGGGTCGGGCCGACCCTACTCGTTGTTGGGGCGGTAATGGTTAGGGGCGGGCAGATCCTGATCTTATTGGGGCGGGAAAATACTAGGGGCAGGCACACCCTGATGTTATAGGGGCGGGCAAGCAAGTAAGGACGGGCGGACCCTGGATGTAGGGGCGGGCCGACCCAATAAAAAGATGACCCAAAAGAGTTATTGGGGCGGTTTTATCCTATTGGGGCGGGCGGACCCAAAAATTCAAATAATCAGGGTCGGGCTGACCCTATTCTAACCGACCCAAAAGCATTATTGGGGCTGGCCGACCCAATAATGAGCAAATTTTAGGGGCGGCCCGATCCTAAAAATCAGATGTGTTGTAGTGTTATTTGCTCAACCAATTGATCTTCAGAGAGGATTTGATTATTAAATATTCTACGACGTCTCTCAGTCCTGATTTGATAAAGAAGAATGCAGATAAGTACTTTATATTTCTTTGAATTATGTTCACTTAATATTTCTTCTAATAAATTTATTTGATTCATATTTGAATTATTACTAATCCCTGTATTTACAATGACTTTCATCCAGGTTTATTTCACAAAGCTACACTGGTTCGACAAATGATTCGCACTCTCCTCACAATTTCTACATAGAATGCATCTGTTGACTAGAATCCAACCTTTCTTCTTTAAATTATCAATAGTAAGTATTTTATTTAGATATGTTAACCATAAAAATAATTTAATTTTTAATTCAATTTTTAAATTCCATAACTTAAAATATTCTGTTAAATTATCAATAGTAAGTATTTTATTTAGATATGTTAACCATAAAAATAATTTAATTTTTAAATTCCATAACTTAAAATATTCTGCTTTGATAAATACACCCTTAATTAATGTTTGGTATGCATTTTGACAGGTATAAGTACCATTTTGGGACCAAATCCACTTAAAAGAATTTTTTTGAGAAGGAAAAAGATCAAGAGAATTGCAAATTTGTTCTAATTGAAATAAACTGATCTTGTGCTACTTTGGAAAGAGGTATATTTAAACCCAAGCTATTATATAGATTTGTTTCATTCATAATTTTTAGAAAATAATGAACTGTCCCATCTTTGCTTTCTGAAAAAGAGTATACTTCTGAGTATTTTTCAATTAAAGGTTTTTCACACCATCTTCCCTTCCAGAAATTTGTATTTTGACCATTTCCTATAATAATGTTTATACTGTGATTAAAAAAATCTGTATTTTTCAGAACATCATTGCAAAAATAGGAATTATTTTTATTATTTTTTGATAAATCATTATTAGTTAAAGGGTTTTGAACTAAATTAAACCAATCTAATTTATTTTCAGAGTTATAATATAACCATAACCATTTAATTAGTAAGACTTTATTAAATACTTATATATTTATTACACCTAAGCCCCCTTTTTCTTTTGGCTGACAGACTATATTCCAATTAACCAAGTGAAACCCAGTTTTATTTGTGCCTTTCCAAAAAAATTGTTTCCTAATTTTATCAATCTCTTTAAGTGCCCATTTAGGAAACTTGAAAACATTGAAGTAATAAATAGGCATTGCTGTTAAAACTGAGTTTATAAGTATAAGTCTACCAGATTTACTGATCATACTTCCTTTCCAACCGGTTAATTTATTTAAAATTTTTTCTGTTAAGATTTTATAATCATTTTTAGTTGGTTTTTTATAATGTAAAGGAAGACCTAGATAAGTAATAGGAAAATTTCCTATTTTACAGTTTAACTCCTTAGAAATATTATTCATTTTTTCATCTGAGACATTTAATCCTATTACTTCTGATTTAATAAAATTCATTGTAAGCCCAGATTCTTGACCAAATAAATTTAATATATACTTAATTCTTTTAATATTATTTATATCAGGTTTTAAGAATAGTATTGAGCATAGAAAAGACTTGTAAATATATTTTTTAAAGGTTTAATAATATAATTACTTTCACTTAAATCTTCTAATAATTTAGATAATACATCCATAACTAATAGAAATAAATGTGTTGAAGTAGGATCACCTTGTCTAAGACCTCTTTTTAAATATATATACTTACCAGGATGTCCATTTAATATAATTCTAGTAGATCCTTGTAAAACTGAATTTTTAATCCATGAAATAAAATTGGTACCAAAACCCCTTGCTAATAAAATGTTAATCAAAAATTCCCAAGATACACTATCAAAAGCTTTATGAATATCTAGTTTTAAAATTATTAATGGAATATTTTCCCTTTTAGCTTTACATATGATTTTCCTAGCATACACATAGTTTTCTGATATATTTCTGCCTTTTAAAAATCCTAATTAGTTTTTTGAAATCATCTTATCAATGTAAAGACTTAATCTGTTAGATAAATTTTTTGAAAATATTCTCTGTATACTTGATATCAAACTTCTTGGTCTAAAGTCATTTTGTTCAATAGCATTTTCTTTTTTAGCTATTAATGTTATGTATGATGTATTAAATTTAGACAACCTATTTAGACAACCTTAAATTTCCATTTTCATTAAAAAGATTTAATAATTCAGTTTTAATTTTTTCCCAATATATTTTAAAGAATTCACCAGTGAATCCATCAGGACCTGGGCTTTTGCTATTTTTCCAGTTTTTAATTGAATCTGATAATTCTTCCATATTAAAATGCTTTTCTAAATCTGATAAATCAAAATTTTCCTTGTTATATAATGTTTTAAGATTAATATTTCCAAATTTCTTGTCATTTATAGAATGTTTCCCCATCAAGTCTCTGTAAAAGGAAAAAAGTAGTTTTGCTTGGTTTTTATGATCTTTATATTCAATACCATTTTTATCTTTAAGAGTGGATATTATTGAGTTAGCTTTTTTAATAGAAGCATGTAAATGAAAAAATCTTGTATTTGCATCACCTTGTTTAACCCAATTGTATTTTGACCTTTGTCTCCAATAAATTTTTTCTAATGAAATTAGGATTGCTAATCTTAATTTAGCTTGTAATTTAATCCATTTTTCAATCTCGGTTAATAATCTATTATCCTCTACCATTTTATAATAGCTTTACAATTTTTCATTTGTGCATGCAAATTACAATCTGGTCATGCAAAACATATTTTTAATCATGCAATATGTACTTTTGCAAAATATTTGTATAAACTGAGAGTTACAAAAGGTATTAAATAGATGTATGGATCGCTGGTTTACAAGAGTATACGATATTGGAGGAAATTAAATTTGGTTGAATTATTAATCACAAAAAAATTCTTTCACATTCAAAAAACAATTGTTCAAACTCACACTCTCAAGTGTTGGGCATCCAGAAAAAAATATTCCATACTATCGGCATCGAAATCTGCGCCTGAAAGGGGCAATTTTCTTATCTTGAGGGCAATTGTATCAGAGAAAATGTGATCGACGGAGGAGTTAACACCCAAATTTTCGACCATCATCTCTTCTAGCGATCCACAAACGAAAATTTCGTTAGGCGGATTATGGTCATCACCGGATCCATATATCATCATTTCAAGATTTTTTGGATTATGTTTGACTGCGTAATGAATCCATCTTCTAGAAGACTGAACGATTGGGTCGTCGGGAGAACATAAATAATTGAGGTTGAACGTGTCGACATTTACTGCATCGTCACGACCAGAAAAAAAACGTGCTAACAAAGTTCTCAACCTGTTAAGGTCTGAGAATTCTGAGGAGTCGAGATCAGCAGAACAGTCCAGAGTTTATGCCATCTCTTCGAGAATACGCACGTTTGCGCGACTTGTTTTGCCTTTTATTTTGACAATATGTTGATAAGCGAATGATCGGGCAAGTCGCTTAGCCTGTCCGAATCGTCGACCCTCATTCTTTTCTGATTCGAGTTACTACTTTCCTCTCTTTCATCATAAGAGTGTTTACTCGAATTCTTTCCACTAACCATCTTGATTTTGAGCAATGATTTGAGTATAGTAAGAAAGAGTGATCTGAGATAATAACAGTGAGAGGAAGAGAGAGAAAACGGAGAGAGAAAGTCTGAGAAGTTTCGGCGTATGTTCTTTAATATAACCATCTTTTTTACGTGGCTTATATACATTTTCCATCTTTTTTACGTGGCCATATCCCGTCCAGTTTTGACAGTGAATTGGATTGATTGAAATACATGCATGTCAAATTGGATTGACGGTGAGATTATTCTCCAGAAGTAGAAGTAGACGTAGATAACGATGCAAAAATAATCGACATGCTATTTTATTTTCTATGCTTATGTTGGAGGCAGTACAGTATGGTATTGTCAAATTCTAGAATCATAACTACCCAAATTCTGTTTTAATTTAAATCATAAACGAAATCTTATTTTACACCGTTAGTGTACAAAGTATGAGACGTCATCGAAATTGCAAATAAATTGAAAACATCCAAAATCCCATAAAGAAGTAATTACTTTCTGTATCCTTATGGCATGTATCTCAAGCTAACTGATGTTACCTTGGTTAACCCAGCAAATGCATTACTTGGTTCATAAATTGGATATTTTTGTCTTTTTAACTCGTCGTGAAAATAAAAAAAATCTCTTAATACTCTAAAAATTAAGTGTCACACTTTATATTAACATATTAATACTTTAATTTTATAAATTAAATTGATCACTTCATCATCAACAATAACTGCTAGTAACACGTTCAACAAATACTTTTTTTTTTCAAATTTCTTTTTTTTTGAAGGAGAAGGGCAATAGCCCTCTCTCGTTATATATATAAAAAAATAAGAAAAAGTTTTTACATTCGACCCTCTCTGGAAAGATTAAAAGGAAGAAACAAGCAAATCGAAGAAAAGAAAAAAAAAGAAAACTCTCTCGCTACTCCAGTGGGTAAATACATACAAAACTTCCCGCACCCTCTCGACTAAAAACTACTTGTTTAGCAGTGAAAATGCCATCGGGATGCTTCTGCTTTGATGAGATCGAGCAAGGCCGTTATTGACATCGCCTTGGACGTAAAAATCCGCCGATTCCGTTCTTTCCAGATATTCCATATCGTCGCCAACCACAGCGTGCTCCATCTCGTTCTCTTGTCCCTGGGTGCTATCTTCAGATTAGCCAACCAGTTGTCGAGCAGATTCTCTCTCGGGCAAGTATTAAAACCGGACAGAGGGCCCTCCAAAACTGCGATGAGTAGGGGCAGTGCAGAAATAGGTGCTGCACATCTTCTCTTGATTGAGCGCAAAGGACACACCCCTCGACATTCGGCCATCCCCTTTTCTCGAGATTATCTGCCGTCAAAATCCTGTTATTTAGTGTCAACCATGCGAAGAAACGTACCTTGAGCGGCGCCTTGCATTGCCACAGGCGTTCGTTCCATGCAGAGACCACTCCCGGGTCCCATAAGGCGCTGTAGGCAGAGGCCGTGGAGAAAAGGCCAGAGCCATTCCATCGCCACTGCTGGCTAGCATGGTGCTCGGAGGAGGGTGCAGGCCCGAGGAAGAAGGGGATTAATTTAAGAATATCTTTTAGGAAAAAAGAATAGGAGGTTTGCTGCTGATTCGCCAGGGAGCGGAGGTCAGAAAAGGGGTATATCTCCTGGATGGTGGAGGCCCATAAAGAGTCCGGGTTTATTGTCAATTTGTATATTGCCTTTAATAATAATGCACGGTTTTGTGTTTCCAAATGTCGTATGCCGAGTCCGCCATTTTTTTTAGGTAAACACACCCGTTGCCAATTCATCAAGCAATGGCCTCCCGTACAATTCTTGTCTCCTCTCCAAAGAAATTTTCGCATTATGGTTTCTAACTCTTTAATTAGCCATGCCGGTAGTTCGAAGACTTGCATATAATACGTAGGGATAGCATTAAGAACCGCTTTGACGAGAGTCAAACGTCCCCCGGTAGATAACATCTTACCCTTCCACGTAGCTAGTCGTGCTTGCATTTTATTTATGAGAGGTAAGTAATGGAGCCGCTTTGGTTTTTTGATCGAGAGAGGTAGACCGAGATATTTAATGGGGAGGCTCCTCTTGGGACAACCCAAGATATTAGCGATGGTCTCGTGGTAAGCTTCGGGTACGGAGATCGGCACGAAAGCACATTTGCTCTTGTTGATGGCAAGGCCCGTCACTTGCGAGAAGAGCTCTAACGCATGTATCACTAGCTTAAGATTTTGTGGCGTGGCCTCAACAAAAAATGATCGTGTCGTCGGCGAATTGAAGGGCCCGCGGTGCTAGTATTGCATTCGCGGATAGTAACGGGGATAGATTGCGTATGAAGACTTGGAGAACATCAACCACAAGATTAAAAAGCATCGGTGATAATGGATCACCTTGGCGAAGGCCCTTTTGGTGGAAAAAAGACGGCCCTTCCACACCATTTACCCGAATAGAGGAGCTAGAAGACTTTAGAAGATTAAAAATCCATGAAATCCAAAGATCGGAGAAACCTCTTACCCTCATTAAGTTCAGAAGGAAAGGCCAAGCCACGCTATCGAAAGCTTTCGAGAAGTCGACCTTGAGCATTACGAGAGGGATTTGCCGCTTGTGGTATACATTGAGAATTTCGCGGGTTGCAAGAAAGGTGTCGATAATGGAACGGTCCTTTATGAAGGCCGTTTGGTGTTTATGGATTAATAGTGGGAGTACCGGTTGCAATCTTGTAGCTAGGATTTTTGTAATCAATTTTACCGGCGTGTTGATGATACTTATGGGCCGGTACTCCTCAATCCGTGTGGCCCCCTCCTTCTTGGGGATTAGGGTTATTGTACCTTTGTTTATCCTCCATAGGTCAAGAGAGTTTGATTGAAATTCCGCCATCATCTTGAGTACATCGCTCTTTACAATGTGCCAATACATTTGGTAAAATTCGGATGGGGTACCATCGGGGCCACACGCTTTGCCCTTCTTAAGTGCTCGAACCGTGTTGCTAACCTCCTCTTCGTCAATTACACCATCCAATAACCCGGTGAGATCTAACCCGTTAGGGTAGAGAAAAGTGAGATCAATCGCTCCGGAGTTATCTCGCCCTTGCCGACCAAGTTGTTCCTTATAAAACTCGGTGAAAGCAAGAAGAATCTCGTTAGTGCTTGTAATAGTTTGGTCCAAGTATGTAAGGGAGGAGATATGATTTCGCATTCGCCTCGATGATGCAATAGCATGAAAATACTTAGTGTTATTATCACCCAATTTAAGCCAAGTACACGACGAACGTTGTTGCCACTTGACCTCTTTAAGTGATGAGAGGAGGTAGAGTTGCTCCCTTAACTCGATTCTAAAGAAAAACTCCACATCGGTAAGACTCCTTGATTCTTCGGCTCGATCAAGACATTGTAAAATGAACTTGGTATTTTGAATATCCGAGGAAAACTTATCAAATTTTTCATCGGCCCATATTCTTAGCGCATGGAGTGTGTTAGCAAGCTTGATAGTATAACTCTTTGCTCCACATGCACCACTATAGGAGCACACCCAACTCGCGTTGATTACATTTGTACAATCCTCAAACCTCATCCAAAACCGCTCAAAACGGGGGGTTCTCCTCGGTTTATGTTCGTCCTTAAGAAGTTGGAGTAAGATTGGGGTATGGTCCGAAGTTACCATTGGGAGATCCGAAGCTTGAAGAAACCACATCCCCTTTTCTCAGATATAAAATATTACTAATACCTAAATTACCTTTTTCGAAAAAAGGTGTATGAAAGAAGTTTCCATACAATATATACAAAGTCATATGATGAATTGAATCAATAAAGTGTTGACTGTTATTCGGACGTTGAAATTTGAAAAAAATCTATTGAAGCAAACATCAAAATATATATACTAAATTTGACAATTAGTAATCAATCCCAATTGAAAACGAATATTATTTTTTGTATGTGCCATTTTTCATGGTAATTTGTCGCACATCAAAATCAAGCCCTTAATTCTTTGTATTAAATAAGAAATAAAATCTTTGCTGGATATAGTTTCTACTGAAAAATTTAATTCTAGTGTAAATAAAGAAGTTAGTAAATTACTGAATTTTAGCATTGAATGGCAAATATCATATACATATAGCATTTAATTACTGAATAAACATATTTAACGACAAATCTAGTATATAAATACCATCATCATCAGATACTGTTGCATCATAGTGTATTGAGAAACATATAGAGACGACTAAACAGTCTTTGTAGCAATGGAGAAGAAAATACTCGTTGGATTGTTTTTAGTGGTTGTTTTGGCAGTTGTTGTTGCACAAGTTTCATCATTGATTGAGAAGAAATATGTTGACCAAGATTGCTTTAACGAATGTTTGAAGAGATGTGGATATAATGATCATTGTGCGGGGGTATGTCAATTGCAATGCGACCACTTTAGGGCCATGGTTCCCAACAACTTCAATAAATAATCTACTTTAAGCAAGAGCTTAACAACATTTTAAGAAAGAAATGGAATAAATAAATTTCTAGTTATCATATCATGTCATAAAATAAGTGTGCTGCCATTTCTTCAACCCTTTCTTGTGTGGTGATTTGAATAAAATTTGAGTATGTTGTCCTAAATTTAATGCAATTGTACGGAACTGGATTTCTTTTCTTGTTGAAGTTTTATCTTTCACATTGAAAGAATAGCAAAAAAAATGGTCTCATTTCTTTTATCGATCCTCACATACGACACATTTTATTTTATTTCAAACTAAAATGTTAAGATACAACAACAAACGAGAGATATAGTATTTAATATGTAGCTCATGTGATCATTTACATGACCATTCCAAAAAAAAAAATCAAGCCAGCAGATACACAAATATAAACAATTCGTAACCGTAAATAAAATGTGGTTGACTAAAATTGCAAGATAATTTACTGAAATTGAATTCAAATTGGCTGGATTTGACCTTTGTTCTAAGCTCGATAATATTTGAATGAATTGATGTACATTTTGCTGAATTTTAGTTCAATTTCATTGCATTTTCACAAAATTTATTTGAATATATAGTTGTATTTTGTTGTTATTTTGTCAAACTTTGGCTGAATTGATACACATTTGTAACTCACAATCAATATTGGATATATTCCTTATCATTGTCCATTTGTACACACGGCTAAGTTTTCCTTTGCGGCTAGAATTTCTTTAGGTTTGAAAATTATTGACTAAAATTTTAGGATCTAACAAATATAGTTACCAATTATATAGAGTAAAACACAAGATAAAATTAATCAAAACATTAATCAAAGAGAAAACATAAAAAAAAATCTATAACCCTTTTGAAGAAGATAAGATTATAAGGAACAGTTTAATAGTAAAACCTCAAAAACAAGGTCTTACTATAGAGGTAGAAGAGGGTCAAAAATTATATAGAGTAAATCTTTCTCAAATACCTCAAACTCTTAAAAATCTTTTTCATATAGATCCTTATTTAAATACCCAGGGACCAATTTGCATTAAACCAATAAAATCAATAAGCCATTCTCATACTTATTCTTTATAATTCTCATTCACAACTAAAGGGCTGATCATAATTACACATCCAAAAATATCACAAGCAGTGATTAAATCTGCTAGTGATGATTCAGATAAAGATAATATTGGAAATTTAAAGGGATATAACCATAATTTTACCACTTAAGGAGAGTTTATCAGTAGAGTAAGAGTCAATGTGAGGTTCCTTCTAATTTAATAGTACACTCACAATCAACACTGGTACAGATAAATAATCCTGAAATTAAACAGAAAAAAATTAATGATTATTTTCAAAAAATTAAACCAATTATTAATAATGATATAGAAAATAGTGAGGAGGTAAATACCTTAGATAAGGAGATAACAGAAATAGATATAAGAGAAGATCTTCCATTGAGTGAGTATATTGTCCAAAAAGATATACAGAGAGAAAATAAAAACATTAAAGACAATAACAATAAAATAATTAATAAAAACATTAAAACAGATGAACAAAGAAGGAGTACTAGACTCATTAATAAACAATCAGGTCATTATAATTCACCAGTTGAAAAGGCACAATTGGTCAAGTATAAAGAAATACAAAAAGAAAGGAATAAAAGACAGAAATCAAAAATTAAAAATACAGAGATTAAAACTTTAAATTTGGAAAATACACAGGAAATTAAAAACAAGGAAGATATAATTAACATACTAAATTCAACTGGTATAGAAATAAATGATACTATTCATGAGTTGGTAGGAGATCATAGTACTTAGTACTAGATCAGATTTAGGATGATAATAATTTTAAAATGAATTATAAAAAATTAAAATTTTTATCATGGAATGTTAGAGGTCTAAATTCAAATGACAAGAAAAATATGGTAAATACAAATATTAAAAGAGAAAATTTAGATATATGTTGTTTACAAGAAACTAAGATGGAATTTATTAATGATAAAACTAATATAGAATGTTGTGGCAATAAATTAAGTGAATTTAGTTTTTTAGAGTCTAAAGGTGCATCAGGAGGAATATTAATATCTTGGAATAAAAATTTATTTACATATATATCCACTATAAAATACAAATATGCATTATCAGTTCAATTAAAAACTAAATGGGATAATACTATTATGTTAATTACAGGGGTTTATGGACCTTCAAAATCAAGTGAAAAATCTGAATTTTTAAATGAGTTAACAACAATAGCAAATACTAATGTAAACCCTTGGTTAATTTTGGGAGATTTTAATTTAACATTAAATATTAATGAGAGGAGTGGTACCAGAAATAATAATATCTTTACAAATGAATTTAAAACTTTTATTAATGATATGCATTTAATAGATTTACCCCTAAAAGGTAGAAAATATACTTGGAACAATTCATACTCAAGGGCTAAATTAGACAGAATAATTATCAATAAAAAATGGTTGAATATCTACCCAAATTCACAATTAACAGCTAGAGTTAATACATGTTCAAATCATGTTCCAATACTATATGAAGCAAATACAAATTATCCAATTTTTCATGGATTTAGGTTTGAATCAAAGTGGTTAAAACTAAATGAGTTTAAAAAGGTAATTAATTCTTTTTTAACTAATAAGAAAAGTAATGCAATGGAAGAATTATATAATAATTATTATGATTTAGGAAGAGAATTAAAAAATTTAAATAAAATTATGCAAAAAAATTATAATTTACAAATGGACAATTGTAAAAAAATCATGCAATGGGCTGATATTATAGAAGATACCAGAAAGTTAACAAATATAGAACATTGGATTAGAGAACAAACTAAAATAAGATTTGAAACTTTAATTTCATTAGAAAAAATTTATTGGAAACAAAGGTCTAAATTTAACTGGGTTAAAGAGGGAGATGCAAATACTAGATTTTTTCATATTCATGCAACAATTAAAAAATCAAGGTCAATGATTCCAATTTTAAAAGATAAATATGGTAATGAATTTGTACAACATAAACAAAAGGCAGATTTATTATTTGTATTTTATAGGGATTTAATGGGTAGGAATTTTATCAATGATAAAAAACTTGGAAATATACAACTTGATAAATTATATGAAAATGAAGTTTTAGACTTATCACAGTTAGAAAATACATTTGATTTGGAAGAACTTAAAATTTCTATAAAAAGTTGGAAAAATGATAAAAGTCCAGGACCAGATGGTTTTGTTGGAGAATTTTTTCAAAATAATCTGGATATAATAAAACATGAACTATTATATATTTTTAATAATGAAGGGAAAAAGGGTTTGGATAAATTCAATTCATCATATATTTCTTTAATAGCAAAAAAAGATAATGCTATAGAACCTAAAGATTTTAGACCAATAAGTCTTACATCTAGTATTCAAAGAATTTTCTCAAAAATATTGTCTAATAGACTAAGTATTTATATCAATAAAATGATTTCTAAAAATCAAACAGGTTTTTTAAAGGGTAGAAGTATAGCTGAAAATTTTGTTTATGCTAGAGAAGTTATAAGTAAAGCTAAACTATTAAAAACTGAATTAATTATACTAAAGTTAGATATATACAAAGCATTTGATAGTGTATCATGGGACTTTCTTATAAAAATCTTAAAAGCAAGAGGTTTTGGAGTGAATTTTATAGATTGGATTAAAAATTTAGTACTTCCTGGTACAACTAGGGTAATATTAAATGGCAGTCCAGGAAAATTTATACACTTAAAAAGGGGTTTAAGGCAAGGGGATCCTATATCTACTTATTTATTCATACTAGTTATGGATGTTTTGTCAAAGTTACTTGAAAGATTAAGTGAAAAGGGTTATATTATTAAACCATTAAATAATATTTATACAAGTTTGTTTTATGCTGATGATTCTTTATTATTTTTAAAACCTAATATTACTAATATTAAAAGAATTAAATATATATTAAATTTATTTGGACAAGAATCTGGATTAACAATGAATTTTTCAAAATCAGAAGTTATAGGTTTAAACATGGAAGATGAAGAAGTAACTAATGTGGCTAAGGAGTTAAATTGTAAAGTTGGTCAATTTCCAATTAATTATTTAGGATTACCATTACATTATAAGAGACCTACTAAGGAAGAATATAAAATTTTAATAGAAAAAATAACAAATAAGTTATCAGGATGGAAAGGTAGTTTATTAAATAAAGCAGGAAGATTAGTACTTCTTAACTCCGTCTTAACAGCCATGCCCATATATTTTTTAAATGTATTCAAATTACCAAAATGGGTCATTCAAGAAATTGCTAAAATTAGAAAGAAGTTTTTATGGAAAGGAAATAATATATCTGGATACAACCTAGTAAATTGGAATATTGTATGTCAACCAAGAGAGAAAGGAGGGTTAGGAGTCATAAACCTTGAAATTTTTAATAATGTTCTTTTAACTAAGTGGTTATGGCTCTACTATAATTCAACAGATAGATTAGAGTGGTCTAAATTAATTGAAAATAACTTGATAGAAGATCATGATAATATTAATTCAAATAAAAATTCTTATTTTTGGAAAGATGTTTTAAAAAATTCAGAATTTTTTAATCACAGTTTAAGTATTATACTTGGAAATGGTAAAAATACAAATTTTTGGAAACATAAATGGAATGAAAAACCTTTGATAAATATGTTTTCAGAACTATATTCATTCACAGAAAATAAGAGTGGTACTGTTGAGTATTTTATAAAAATAATTAATGAAACAAATTTATATCAAAGTTTAGGGTTCAATGTACCTTTATCTCTAGTGGCACATGAACAGTTTGTTCAATTGGAACAAATCTGTCAGTCTCTTGATCTTAATTCAAATCAGCAAGATGTGTTTCAATGGGCTTGGAACAATAATAAGGCATTTACCTGCAAAAGTGCATATAAAATATTAATTGAAGGAGTCTATATCAAAGCACCATACTATAAATTATGGGATATAAAAATAGAATTAAAAATTAAAATTTTTATTTGGTTATTAAATTTAAATAAAATTCTTACAGTGGATAACTTGCAGAAAAGGGGGTGGTCTTTGCCTAACAGATGTGTTTTATGTAAACAATCTGAAGAAAATGTTCAACATATAATCAGTGAATGCCAATTTACAAGGGTAGTTTGGGAAAAATTAAATAGTGTGTTAGGATTGAATAATCAATTACATAATCCCCTGGAAATTTTAATAGATGAAAAAATAAAGAAAGAACATAAGATACTTATCTGTATTTTTCTTTATAATATCTGGCTTGAGAGGTGTAGAAGGACATTCACAAATCAAGCCTTCTTAGATTGGCAAGTAGTTGACCATATAATCTATCAATATAAATTAAATCAATTTGTTAATATTTCCAAATTTCATAAACATGATGTTTTAAATATTAACAATGAAATAATATCAAATGGAGAGGCATACTACACTAATGAAAATATTTATGCAGGAAATTTAGATCAGGAAAATAGACGGGAAGTGGAGCAAGGCAGAAGGATCAATGGAATCGGTACCAGTACCGGTACCAATATCGGTATCAGACAGAAGGCTATCAATGAGGAAGATCAAGGAAGCATAGAAGATAATGGAAGAAGATGGATTGGTATGGTAGTTTATACCGATACCAGGCAAAATAATAATCATGAAGTGAATCAAGGAAGATTAGAAGATGAAGGGCAAGAATGTATTGGTATGGGAGTTAATACCGGTACCAGTCAGATTAATAATGGGGAAAACCAAGGAAGAGAAGATGATCAAAGGAGAAAAGATATTGCTAATGGTTCATATACTGGTACTAGTAGTACCGGTACCAATCAAAGCACAAGAAGAAAAGAGTTTCAAAAAATAAATGATGCTAAAAATAATCAAATATCTGGTACCAGACCTCAAGCACATAATACCTTACCTACGCTAATACCAGAGACTAGCCTCAGTACTGAATCAGTCTCACATACTATCCTTAGTACTGAGGGCATCATATTCAGTACTGATGCTGATAGATCTAAAGAAGGAATGAAGAAAATCAACAAATCGAGAGACAAAAATCAAATAGAAATCAAATCAACAAGAGAAAGAGATTTTAATGAACGAGTTTGGTGGTTTAAATCAGATTTAAGTGAAGAAGAGAGATTTCGGTTTCAAAATGAAGCAGATCTAATTGAAAGAAGAGATGCAGAAAATCAACAAATAAATCAATTCGATCAAGAGCTTATTACCTTGAAAAGTGTTGTAGAGAGTTTAGAAGATCTTGTTTCCTCAGATCAACCTCCAGATCTACCTTCTAACACAACACTGTCAGAATCTCGAGATGAGGCCAGTCGGTTGGAGTCAATGGAGGATCTAGGGTTCGTATTTGAACCCGATTGAGGAAGGAGTTAAGAAAGAAGGCTTAGAGGAGTTGAAGAGAATATGAGATATGTCGATCGTAATGAATGGAGAAGATGGATCGGTTAGCGTTGAGATTGTATTGGCAGCCATTAGAAGATCTATGAGGTTGTATTGGTGGATTGACGAGGAGAAATCTTCATATCGCCATGCTTAGGTCTACGGCGGCTAAGAAGAAGATCTATGGCGGCAACGAAGAAGATAAGGGAAACAGGCGAAATAAGGGGTTTCTGGGAGCGGCAGTTTTAGACCAAGGGTTTTATACCTAGGTTAATACAATCAGGAAAGGATTTCCTGGATTCCTAAGGATCTAGTAGTCCTTAACCGGGAAAGGAAGGATGGATTTCTTTGTGAGGTTTAATTAATAGTTAGAATTAAAGGTTTAAATGAAGATATTAGGATTAGCTTTTTTAAATTTCTGCTCAAGGCAAATATCTACGAAATTGTAAATTAAACTTCATTATTAATGATATTATAAAACAATAGAAGTAGGACGCAAGAGCCTACTCTATTTTTCTCTAAAAAAAAATATAGTTACCAATTTATGGTCGGAAAATGAGTCCTCCGATCCTTGAGAGAATTACATAAAAAAATAAAGAAGATAACATTTGAAATGAAACAATGAAGTAAGCAAAGAATAGGAGATGTTAGTTTTAGAATTGAAATTAGAATTGTTCTTAGACGGTTATGGACGTAAAAGAAGTAGACAAATAGTAGGCAGGCCCGGCCCATGCGTAAAGCCCAAGAAGCATGGGCTCGGGTCCAAATTTTTAGGGGGTCCAAATTTTTAGGGAGGAAGTGGAGAGAGAATGAGGATGCGCCTTGTGGTGACTTGTGGGGTTCTTGTGGGGTTCTGGCCGGGTGAGTGAGCGGGTGTGCTCCAATGAGAGGGAATGGGAGGGAGGGGATGAGAATGGAGGGGAAGGTTAATTTTTAACTTGCTCCCAAGTATTTTTATGACGAGGGGGAAAGAGAATGGAGGAGAAATTATTTCTCCTCTATATACAAAAGAGATCAATTATTTCTCTCCTCAAATTTGGGGGATAATGGAGGGTAAAAAATATTATAACATTCTAATACCCAAAATACCCCTAATTTCATTTTATAGTTAGTAATAATTTAAAGGGTAAAATTATTATTTTTTCATGATGTTATTCTTTCCCCTCCTTTCCCCTTCATTAATTATTTTAAAACTCGGGAGCAAGAGAAAATTATTTTCTTTCCTTCTCATTCATTCCCTTCCCCTCCATTTCCTTCCCCTTCATTCCCCTCCCCTTCATAAAAAACTCGGGAGCACACCCTAATGGTTGTGACTTTTGAGAAGGGATGTAAAGTCGATGGAAAGATGTATTAGTGAATTGTTAATTGTATTAGTAGAATTGTATTAGTAGAATTAAAATTAATTTTAGTATTTCTTTCAACGTATACTTCTAGTATTTCTACTAATATGGTATTTAATAATTTTCATATTTGTTTTATAATATTCATTAAATTATTTTATAATGATATATCAAAAAAAAATTAATTCGTTAATTTATTTTATGGAAATATATCAAAAAAATTTACTTGGTATTCAACATGTATTTGTAAAGTATTTAATACTTTTCATATTTGTTTTATGATAATTATTAATTTATTTATGATAATATATCAAAAAAATTATTCTCAACCTCATTATGTTACTTGATCTCATTTTTTTATGTAACATCTTTTTTGTTAATTTGTTTCCTTCACTTGGTATATCAAAAATTTCTTTCCAACCTCATTATATTACTTCATCTCCTTTTCTTTATGTAACGTGTGTTTTTTTGTTAACTTTTTCCTTCACTTCGTATTTAACATGTAATTGTAAAGTATTTCTACCAATATGTTATTTAATAATTTCCATATTTGTTTGATGATATCACATCAAAAAAATTATTTTCAACCTAATTATATTACTTCATCTTTTTTTTTTGTGTAACATGTTTCTTTTGTTTTATTTTTATCTACGGGTATAAATGTACTAATGTTATCTACATATACAAATTAGTAAAGAAAAATCTATTGAAGCAAACATCAAAATATATATACCAAATTTGACAAATAGTAATCAAACCCAATTTAAAACGAATATTGTTTTTTGTATGTGCCAATTTTCATGGTAACTAGTGGCACATCAAAATCAAGCCCATAATTCTTTGTGTTAAATAAGAAAATTTATTAACTACAATTTAATTTAAAACATTACTTTGATAATTTGTGAAAAAAATAAATTGAAGAAAACATCAAAATATATATACTAAATTTGACAATTAGTAATCAATCTCAATTGAAAACGAATATTGTTTTTTTTATGTGCCATTTTTCCTGGTATTTTGTCGAATATCAAAATCAACCCATAATTATTTGTATTAAATAAGAAATAAAATCTTGGCTAGATATAGTTTCTACTGAAAAATTTAATTCTAGTGTAAATAAAGAAGTTAGTAAATTACTGAATTTTAGCATTGAATGGCAAATATCATATACATATAGCATTTAATTACTGAATAAACATATTTAACGACAAATCTAGTATATAAATACCATCATCATCAGATACTGTTGCATCATAGTGTATTGAGAAAAATATAGAGACGACTAAACAGTTTTTGTAGCAATGGAGAAGAAAATAGTCGTTGGATTGTTTTTAGTGGTTGTTTTGGCAGTTGTTGTTGCAGAAGTTTCATCATTGATTGAGAAGAAATATGTTGACCAAGATTGCTTTAACGAATGTTTGAAGAGATGTGGATATAATGATCATTGTGCGGGGGTATGTCAATTGCAATGCGACCACTTTAGGGCCAAGGTTCCGAACAACTTGAATAAATAATCTAGTTTAAGCAAGAGCTTAACAACATTTTAAGAAAGAAATGGAGTAAATAAATTTCTAGTTATCATATCATGTCATAAAATAAGTGTGCTGCCATTTCTTCAATCCTTTCTTGTGTGGTGATTTGAATAAAATTTGAGTATATGTTGTCCTAAATTTATGCAATTGTACGGAACTGAATTTCTTTTCTTGTGGAAGTTTTATCTTTCACATTGAAAGAATAGGCAAAAAAAAGGTCTCATTTCTTTTATCGATCCTCACATACGACATGTTTTATTTTATTTCAAACTAAAATGTTAAGATACATCAACAAAAAGAGATATAGTATTTGATATATAGCTCGTGTGATCACTATATACAAACAATATGTTTAGAACACAATTTGAGATTCGGTGTTTCAAATGGCATCGCCAACGAACAAATCCAATCTGAAGACCTTCATCTATCTGATCTATCTTCTTTAGAAGATACATGAAGGTCTTTCAATTTCTTCGGTACAAAACGAGAAACATTCCAGGCCATCATTTTAATACCAAACAAATTGGGAAATTTTTCAATTTTTTTTGAATTTATCAAGAACTCTTTAACTTTTAGATTACTCCGGAGACCTTCTAGAAATTGGATTGAATTTTTTTTTACCCTCTACTAGTGTTATTTTTAACTTTACATCCAAATTATTATTTTTTTTACCAAAATATCCACACAATTTATTTTATATTTGAATTATTCTATATGCTAATAAATAAATTTTTAAATATATTTCATAATATTTATTATGATATTTATTATACTATTTTATAATTTATTGTATGCTTTTTTATATAAAATTATTTTATGTAAAAATTAAATATAATATGAATTACTATTTATTTAATAAAATAATATTTTATATATATTATAAATACTTAAATAAATAGTGAATTGTAAAATATTATCATAAATTATTTTTAAATAATAATGTGAAATATTTTATTTATATAGGTATTTATTAATTTATATTGAATAAAGAAATTATAAAAAAAAATTAACAAGGGTATTTTTGTCAAAAATAAATAAAAATTGGAAGGAATGTTAAAAGTAATTTTCGTAAGGGTAAAGGAAAATTCAACTCAATTTCAAGGAAACTTTTGAAGTAATGAAAAAGTTAGGAGTTTTTTTGATAAATTCAAAAAAAGGGGGATTTAAATTGTGGTCGACTAAAATTGCAAAATAATTTACTGAAATTGAAATCAAAATGGCTGGTTTTGACCTTTTTTCTAAGCTCGATAATATTTTGCTGAAATGATGTACATTTTGCTGAATTTTAGTTCAATTTCATTGCATTTTCACAAAATTTATTTCAATATATAGTTGTATTTTGTTGTTATTTAGTCAAACTTTGGCTGAATTGATACATATTTGTAACTCAGAATCAATATTGGATATATTTCTTATCATTGTCCACTGGTATACACGGCTAAGTCTTCCTTTACGGCTCCAATTTTTTAGGTTCGGAAATTATTGGCTAAATTTTAAGGATCTAACAAATTTAGTTACCAATTTATGGTCTGGAAATGAGTCCTCCGATCCTTCAGAATTGCATAAAAAAAATAAAGAAGATAACATTTGAAATGAAACAATGAAGTAAGCAAAGAGTAGTAGATGTTAGTGTTAAAACAGAAATGAAACAATGAAGTAAGCAAAAATCATTAACAAGTTATGATCTTGTGAAATTAGACTATAATCATCAAAATCTAGATTCACGAATAACTTGTTATCTACAATTTAATGTAAGCATGTGACTTGACTAACTTATCGAAGTCTTGTCTAATTAGCATTTAATAATGGAATAAATGTATTAGATGTCAAATCTGTTGGTATTACGGGATTCAAATATAGATTTCAAATATGAATTTTCTAATAAACAAAAATCTATCTTATAATTCTAATATGATCTTACAAGTCTGTTGGGTGTTTATACCATTCATCGGAGTAAGTATTATACAAAATTTGAACTTCACCTTGTCTGACAGTTTCTGTCTAGAGGAAACGGAGTGAATTATGTCTTGAACTCATTTCTTTGTGATTTATTATTGACCATACACAAGTATCTTGGATTTTTCATGAGAATTATAAAAACTTACCCATGTCCCGCACCGCGGTCATATACGAACATTCTCATACATGTGAGTTCCATCCAGGGATGTGTGTAGAGTCACATCTTGCGGCATTTTTTTTCGGGAAAAATGAAAATTAAGTGTTTTCTTCGTTTTAATCAATTTTGCCATTTTATGAAAATAATAAAAATTTATATTTTTGAAGGTGTTAAAATTCAATTTTTGCATTTTTGCGAAACGTTTGGAAAATTTAAAATTTACGTATGTTAGTCTTCAATTACGAAGTTTTTTATGGAAAGTTAAAATTAAGTATTTTGCACGTTTTAGACATAAATTTTGGAATTTTTTGAAAAATATTATAATTTTGTTTTATATGAAGGTCTTAGACTTTAATTTTTGTATTTTTACAATTTTTTTTGGAAAAAATAGAAATTTGCATGCGATAATCTTCAATTGCAGAGTTTTTGTTTTAGAAAAATTGACTATTTTGCTCGTTGTAGACATCAATTCATGATTTGTTGAGAAATATATTATAAATTGAGTTTTTTGAAGGTGTTGTTAAACCTTACATTTGGCAATTTGCAGAATTTTTTTATAAAAACAGAAAATTTGCTTGTGTTAGTTTTCAATTACATAATTTTTTGAGGAAATTTGCTTGCATTTCTTTATTATTTTCATATAATATAAATAAATATATTCAAATAAAAATAATATAGTCGTATTTGTATTCTAGATTTTAAAAGTGGTATCATTGTATCCGTGTGCAAATGACAAATAAGTTATTATAATTTGGATATTTATCTCTTAGCTCATCAGAAAAATAAAATAAATCTTTTAATACTCTACAAAATAAATGTGACAATATTAACATATTAGTACGAAGCAAATTGATCACTTTATTATATAACTATTAGGTAACACAATACATTAATATTTTACATATCCTCGTTGTTAAAATAATATTTTATCACCTTAATTACTGCTTCGATTAATCATAAGGCTTTATACATATTGCATATTTGCATATCAGGTTTGTTGAGGTCTTCGCTCTGATGTGTACCTATGGCTTAGTTTCGGGCGGCTGACATTTATTATAGCTGGCACATCCACGACGGTAAGGCAGTCCACCAGTACCAGTATAGGGCGCTCCACGCCACGCACAGCGGTGCTTGACGGATCGTTGGTAATTGCTGCGCATTTCAAAATTTAGAATTGGATAAAGTGAGATAATATATAAATAAACTTTAATACTGAGCATTGATTAATAAGAAGTTTGATTGAATTGTAACTTCCTTAATCCTTATTATTTTTTTTTTTTTTTTGATCAAAATAGAGTAGGCTCTACGTCCTCCATCTATTAATTTTCATTAATTAGAAGAATTTACAGATACTATGTTGGGAATAAATCCCACTAAAGCACCTCTTTTACCTCTTAATCCTTATTATTGAAATTATAAGTTTGGCTCTTACTTTTGAGCCTTCCATTCCATGTTTGAAGATAAAATTAGAGAGAAATGTGAGAGGGGGAGTACCAGGTTTAGACTCGGCCAAGTTTCGAGTGGCCTCTGTAAAAGGGAGCAAGAGAGTGCCACTCAACAAAAGAAAAAGAACGCATAGCAAAGGAGGCCCATTCATTGCCATTTTAGAAATATTCAATTCTTCCTTCTTTTTTCGCTGCAGAGCAAGGAAGACAATGATTCTTCCAAA
This sequence comes from Luzula sylvatica, assembly GCA_946800325.1. Classification (NCBI taxonomy): domain Eukaryota; kingdom Viridiplantae; phylum Streptophyta; class Magnoliopsida; order Poales; family Juncaceae; genus Luzula; species Luzula sylvatica. The sequence goes on from OX326956.1 coordinate 24,157,449, forward strand.
TTCTAATCCCCCCTTATATAGAGTTGGAAGAGATAAGAGTATCTTTTTGTTGCAATCTCATGAATATCATACAAAATATCAAAATATCAAATGTACACTGTAAATAATAGAAAATATCATAAATACCCCTAAAAGTATAGAAGTATAAAGAAAATGTTACTTATTATGTCCCCAATTTCTACATAACTTACTTGATGTGTCAGTACTCAGTATCATAGTTAATTAAAAATACAGCTAACATATGAGACGCCAGTAACATTTACTTTTTTGTTAATTAATAGGTGTCAATTAACACGTTAATTAAGTATTGTTAATTATACGTTAATTAGATTGTTAAGCATTCATGTTATTATCGCATCAATCAATTTTGGATGAATTTGAAAACAAAGAGTATAGTGCAGACCTTGATTGAGTTTCTCGGTAAAGACCAAATAAAAATATTGTTATTATCACATCAATCATATTATGTCCCCAATTTCTACATAACTTACGTGATGTGTCAGTACTTAGTATCAGAGTTAATTAAAAATAGAGCTAACATATGAGATGCCAGTAACATTTACTTTTTTGTTAATTAATAGGTGTCAATTAACATGTTAATTAAGCATTGTTAATTATACGTTAATTATATTGTTAAGTATTCATGTTATTATCACATCAATCAATTTTGGATGAATTTGAAAACAAAGAGTATAGTGCAGACCTTGATTGAGTTTCTCGATAAAGACCAAATAAAAATATTGTTATTATCACATCAATCATATTATGTCCGCAATTTCTACATAACTTACTTGATGTGTCTGTACTCAGTATCATTGTAATTAAAAATACAGCTAACATATGAGACGCCTGTAACATTTACTTTTTTGTTAATTAATAAGTGTCAATTAACACGTTAATTAAATATTGTTAATTATACGTTAATTAGATTGTTAAGTATTCATGTTATTATCACATCAATCAATTTTGGATGAATTTGAAAACAAAGAGTATAGTGCAGACCTTGATTGAGTTTCTCGCTAATGACCAAATAAAAATATTGTTATTATCACATCAACCATATTATGTCCCCAATTTCTACATAACTTACTTGATGTGTCAGTACTCAGTATCATAGTTAATTAAAAATACAGCTAACATATTTGAAAGCAAATTTTCATGGTAACTAGTCGCACATCAAAATCAAGCCCGTAATTCTTTGTATTAAATAAGAAATAATATTTTTGCTAGATATAGTTTCTACTGACAAATTTAATTCTAGTGTAAATAAAGAAGTTAGTAAATTACTGAATTTTAGCATTGAATGGCAAATATCATATACATATAGCATTTAATTACTGAATAAACATATTTAACGACAAATCTAGTATATAAATACCATCATCATCAGATACTGTTGCATCATAGTGTATTGAGAAAAATATAGAGACGACTAAACAGTTTTTGTAGCAATGGAGAAGAAAATAGTCGTTGGATTGTTTTTAGTGGTTGTTTTGGCAGTTGTTGTTGCAGAAGTTTCATCATTGATTGAGAAGAAATATGTTGACCAAGATTGCTTTAACGAATGTTTGAAGAGATGTGGATATAATGATCATTGTGCGGGGGTATGTCAATTGCAATGCGACCACTTTAGGGCCAAGGTTCCGAACAACTTGAATAAATAATCTAGTTTAAGCAAGAGCTTAACAACATTTTAAGAAAGAAATGGAATAAATAAATTTCTAGTTATCATATCATGTAAAATAAGAGTGCTGCCATTTCTTCAATCCTTTGTTGTCTGATGATTTGAATAAAATTTGAGTATGTTGTCCTATATTTAATGAAATTGTACGGAACTGAATTTCTTTCTTGTTGAAGTTTTATCTTTCACATTGAAAGAAGGGAAATTATACCCTGCTCCCCAAACCCATCCCAACACCCACGATGGGTATGGGATTTTTTTTGGGTTGGGTTGGGTGTTAATTCTCAACTCCAATTTGTACCCCACTCTCTCTCCAAATTAATTAATGCAATTAATGCTTCGAATTAACAGTTAATTTGTGAGTCAATTAACACATCATATTAGTACCTAATAATTCATTAATTCAATTAACAGCTAATTCAAAGCATTGTTAATCGAGTGGGTAATTTTTTGGAGATGGATAGGACATCAAGGATGTGGTGATGGGTTTGGGGGGCATAGTAAATGGCCTCTTGAAAGAATACCAAAAAAAAATCTCATTTCTTTTATCGATCCTCACATACGACACATTTTATTTTATTTCAAACTAAAATGTTAAGATACAACAACAAACCAATATATAGAAGTAATATCAGTGATTAGACGCCGCCAATGACACGTGGCAGAACCCGGAGTTGCTTTTATGTTAATCCATGCGGCCTGTTAAGTTTCATCTATCATGGGGATTAACAGTGATCATTCGAGAGTAATATCAGTCGTGATGGCATCGAGGGCCCAAAAGTGAGTTTCGAAGGCCTCGTATATTTTTCCTTGAGAATATCACCATAATGAGTGGTGACTGGCAGTTGCACAATAACGTACAAAATTCAGCAAAAAAATAAAAAATTGAACACCACATATGTAGAAGTAATAGAAGCTACACATTATTGGAAAGAAAAAGTGCAGTAACAAAAACACCAATATATCATTAAATTGCAAAAAAAAAAAAAATAGCTCAAGAGTGAGAGCACCTCAAGAAAATACTCACATGTTCAATACTCACAATTTCACCATATTAACCATTTGTTGAGACAATTGAATGTAATACAAATGAGTACTCGAATATCTGCACAATTTCACCATATACAAATATGTTTAGAACACAATTTGAGATTTGGTGTTTCAAATGGTATCGCCAACGAACAAATCCAATCTGAAGACCTTCATCTATCTTATTTATCTTCTTAGAAGATACATGAAGGTCTTTCAATTTCTTCAGTACAAAACGAGAAACATTCCAGGCCATCATTTTAATACCAAACAAATTGGGAAATGTTTCAATTTTTTTTTTAATTTATCAAAAACTCTTTAACTTTTAGATTACTCCGGAGATCTTCTAGAAATTGGATTGAATTTTTTTTTACCCTCTACTAGTGTTATTTTTAACTTTATATCCAGATTATTTATTTTTTGACCAAAATATCCACACAATTTATTTTATATTTGAATTTATTCTGCTAATAAATAAATTTTTAAATATATTTCATAATATTGTATTATGATATTTATTATACTATTTTATAATTTATTATATGCTTTTTTATATAAAATTATTTTATGTACAAATTAAACATAATATGAAATACTATTTATTTAACAAAATAATATTTTATAGAGGGAGGCTAAACTACTTAATTAATTACCAACATATTGGTACTTAATGATTTTTCATCATTGTATTTGCATTGGGATTTCTATTTTTTCATGATGACCATGAAAGTTTGTGCACATCATTAAATGCACAAATCTCAATACACATCCAATGGTGAAAAAGTATTAAGTACCAAAATGTTGGTACTTAATTAAGTAGTTTAGCCTCCCTCTATAAAATATTATTTTGTTAAATACTAAAATAAATAGCGAGTTGTAAAATATTATCATAAATCATTTTTAAATAATAATGTGAAATATTTTATTTATTTATGTATTTATTAATTTATATTGAATAAAAGAATTTATAAAAGAAAATTAATAAGGATATTTTTGTCAAAAAAAATAAAAATTGGATGGAATGTTAAAAGTAATTTTTGTAAGGATAAAGAAAAATTCAGCTCAACTAGATTTATCCCCGCGCAATTGCGCGCGACAACATATCTATTTTTTTACATGTTTTTTATATAATTATTTAAATAGAATTAGAGCGTGTGCGAATTAACGCGCGTGCCTTTGAACTAAATTAATCTAATCATGACATATTTGCAAATATCATGATGTCAATAGATGCATAAGGTTCATGAAATTAGTCTATCACGGATATTATTTTCTGATATAATTTGTATAAATAGCATTTGTGCAGGTGCTTTTAAAATCAATTAATATAATCATGACATATTCACAAATATATTTGATGTCAACGGATGCATTAATAAGGGTTCATTAAAGAATCACGTGTCATATGGATACAACGGGCAAATGACAAATTTCTATGAAAACTCGAATAAATTTGAGCTTACAAAATTTCATATATACCCGTGCAAAATGAGCAAATAAAAAAAATGGAAAGCAAAAAAAGGACCAAAATGTAAAAAGAAAAAATTGGGTAAAAAGAAAAATTACAAAAAAAAAATTTGAAGTTACAAAATTGTATACATAATCCTGCGTAATGAGCAAATTAAAAATTTGGAAAAGAGAAAAAAATGATAAAAATGTAAAAAAGAAAAAAATTGGGATAAAAGCAAAAGCCACTCCCTTCCACGTGTCAGCACAAGATAGAGGGGATAGCATTATTATAGTAACTATAATTTCAAGGAAACTTTTGAAGTACTCAAAAAGTTAGGAGTTTTTGTGATAAATTCAAAAAATAGGGGGATTTACATATTTATCCTTTTTAAAACTTAAGATTACATATTTATTCTTCTTAAAATTAAAATATCATACTTATCCTCTCATAAATTTAAAATATCATATTTACCCCAATAAACATTTAAAAAACCCAAAATATCATATTTACCATACTAGAAACAAAAATATATATTTACCATTTCAATAATAAAAAATAACATATGTGCCCCTCCGAAATAAAATATCATATTCACCGTCCAATTTAAAAACACTGAATTTTGAGAACCAGGAAACCAAATCTTTAATAAATTATTATATAAATTGTTTTAAATTGTTTTGTATGTTTTAAGTTACATTGTTTTGTATGTTTTAAATTGGACGGAAATTTGATATTTTGTTTCGAAAGGTTATGCATGTTATTTTTATTATTGAGCCGATATATATGATAATTTTTATTTTTATAATGATAAATATGATATTTTGTATTTTTAGAAGGGTAAATGTATAAATGGTAAAATAGTAATTTGAAGTTTGACCGTTAATTTTTACGGAGAAATTGGACCATTTTCAATTTTTGAATAAATATGATATTTTAAATTTATGAGAGGGCAAATATGAAATTTTAACTTTAAGAAGAATAAATAAATACGTAATTTTAAGTTTTACATAGGTTAAATATGTAAATCCCTTAAAAAAAAGAGGTTTCTGAAAAATTGCCTAATATTTCTTTCTTTAATTTCAGTTCGTGAGTCATGTTGTAATTTAACTTGGGAAAACAAAAACATAATTGGGCCTTTGTATTTCAGCCCAATCACTTAAATTTCATAGAAGCTTCTGTTGTATCTTTATTTTTTCCCAAAGTTCTTTTGAGCCTGTATTGAATTCTCTAGTACACTGTACACACACTGTACAGAAGAGAAAGGGATCTGATTTGAATAATTCAATAATATGTGGATCAGACTGTAATATTCCCAATAATTAATTCATTCAGACCAAACCAGCGAAAACCCAGCGTCGCCGAGAAAGAAAATTCGCGAAAAAACAAAAATACAAAAACGTCAAAACAAATGCAAAATTGCTCAAATTCTAGCTGAAATCAGAGAAAAAATCGTCATTTTCGTCGATCAGATTTCGTGTTGCCACTGTCGATTGGTGGAGGTGTCAATTGTGTTTGTTTCGATCGATTGGATTGGATTTACAGCTAGATCTGTGGAGGAAAGTGCGGATCTGAGCCGCTGGATCGGATCCGTCGGTCGAGATGGCTCTTTCGGGCATGCGTGGGTTGTCAGTGTTCATCAGTGATATTAGGAATTGTCAGAACAAGGAGCAGGAGAGGTTGAGGGTTGATAAGGAGCTCGGTAATATTAGAACTCGCTTCAAAAATGAGAAGGTTAGTCTCTTTGATCCTTCAATTTTAGGTTTTTCTGGGAATTTATTGAGATTTTTTTGGTCAATTAGTTGAGTATTGAGTTTCGCAATCCCGATTTTGGTGTTGATTCGCCGATTTTTCTCAGTTCACTGGTATTGGTTGAGTATAAACTAGTTTGATTGAACATTTCTCTAATTCTAAAAGTATTAGAAAAGAAATTACTCCTCAATTCCTTAATTAACGGTTCATGTAAGAATTTAACGAACACCAGAGTGTAAATCGAAACGGCATTTGAAAATTTACGTTACTGATTGCACATTTTCAAAAAATCCAGACTTTTTTAGCTTTATTTCCTATTCTCAAAGGCCTGAATTTCATTCATGAAAATTAGGGAATACATATACCACTAAAATTCCAAATTTAAATTCCACATGAAATGGACGAAATTACAAACTTAGTCGAAAAAAGAAAAACTAATATGGAAATGTATTATATAAACCTTTTTTACAGGGATTATCACATTATGAGAAGAAAAAGTATGTATGGAAAATGCTTTACATCTACATGCTTGGTTACGATGTTGACTTTGGTCACACCGAGGCCGTTTCTTTAATTTCCGCTCCTAAATATCCCGAAAAACAGGTAATAATTAAATCATTAATAAATTATCTTTCTTTTTTAATAAAATAATTCTAATAATGAATGACCTAATTATACATACAGGTTGGATATATTGTAACATCGTGCTTACTAAACGAGAACCATGATTTCTTAAGGATGGTAATTAATACCGTGAGAAATGATATAATTGGGCGCAACGAGACCTTCCAATGTATGGCCCTTACTATGGTAATCCCTTCATTATATTTCCTCACATTTATTTATAATATAATAATCTAAAATAATATATTTATATAAACACACATAAATGACTTTTTTTCCTTTTTAGGTGGGAAATATTGGTGGAAAGGAATTCTCTGAATCGCTGGCCCCAGATGTGCAAAAACTCCTCGTAAGAATAATTCATTATTAATATTCTCGTTTTTATTTGAACTTTTTAATGCATTAATTTTTATTAATTAATTTATTATCTTTTTCTATGTTTCAAAGATATCAAGTAGCGCTAGACCAGTTGTAAGAAAAAAAGCTGCTCTTTGCCTCTTGCGACTTTACAGAAAGAACCCCGATGTTGTCAATATCGATGGCTGGTACATTTAACAAATGACTCTATTTAATATTAGGCAAATTTCACACTATATTTTTTGGGGGAAGGGTAAATATGATACTTTTGGTTTCTAGAAGGATAAATATGTAAATCCCCCCTAATATTTCAGAATTTTGTATCGATAACACAAAAGTAAAATTATGTGTAATCAGGTCGGACAGGATGGCGCAGCTGCTAGACGAGAGGGACATGGGGGTGTTGACAAGTGTCATGAGCCTATTCGTCTCGTTAGTTTCCAACAACGCAGAAGCATATTGGAATTGCTTGCCGAAATGCATTCGGATATTAGAAAGACTCGCAAGAAATCAAGAAGTGCCTCCAGAATACACTTACTATGGAATCCCTTCTCCTTGGCTCCAAGTCAAGACGATGAGGGCTCTTCAGTATTTCCCAACTATCGAGGACCCCAATGCAAGAAGGGCTTTGTTCGAGGTACTTTATCGTAAATTGAATATTGGGAATTAAATAAATAAATAAATTATTCTTTTTTTCGGTAGGTTTTGCAACGGATATTAATGGGCACGGACGTGGTGAAAAACGTGAATAAAAATAACGCTTCTCATGCTGTGCTCTTCGAAGCTCTCGCTTTGGTAAGTTTAATAAATTAAATAATAATAAATTTTGATAATTTAATTAATTTATATTTTTGTATAGGTTATGCATCTGGATGCGGAAAAGGAAATGATGTCGCAATGTGTTGCGTTACTTGGAAAATTCATTGCAGTTCGCGAGCCAAATATTCGTTACCTTGGCTTAGTAATTACCTTTTTTTTATTAATTTTAATTTAATTTTGGACTTTATGAATTTGATTGTTGAAATAATGTATATAATATTGCAGGAAAATATGACGAGGATGTTGTTGGTAACGGATGTACAGGATATTATTAAAAGGCATCAAGCTCAGATTATTACTTCCTTGAAAGATCCTGATATTAGGTATGATTTCATTATTTCATTATTTTATAAGTTGGAAAGTTTATAAGATTATATTATATTGAATAAAATTATTAATACTGTTGATGTTTGTTTGTGATTGCAGTATTAGGAGACGTGCTCTCGATTTATTGTATGGAATGTGTGATGTCACAAATGCCAAGGATATTGTTGAAGAATTATTACAGGTAAATATATTTATATTTATATCATGGTTCTGAAACTCGGACTCGGACTCGGACTCGGTTGGCTCCGGAGACTCGGACAAGACTCGGACGAGTCAAAAAAAAAACTCGGACAATTAGTAAAAAAATAGAAAAAAAATAAAAAAAATTATTTTAAAAATAGATAACCATTCATAAACATAATACACACAAATTCAACTAATAAAACCCAAATTTTTATACTGTAAAGTGAAGTATGTCTAGTATGGCTAGTATCTGTATGGCTGAAATAAAGTATGTACTGTAAAATCTTTATGCACTGTAAAAATGAAATTGAAGGATGGGTAAAATAAAGACAATTTTTATACAACTACAATCCATTTTAATATAACAATCTTTAAAAAAAAAAAAAAAAAAAATCACATCTCATATGCAAAATATCATTCGAATCTGGATGGTATGTATGTATATTTGTAAATTGTAAGCCTACCCTTAAAACTTTTAGTTTCTTTTATTCGATTTTCATAAATTTAGGAGTAAAATAAAGACAATTTTTATATAACTACAATTCATTTTGATATAACAATCCTAAAAAAAAAAAAAAAAATCGGATCCGAGTTATCCGGGCCATACTCGGGTCGGGTGTGGCCGAGTCCGAGTCAACTCGGCCGAGTTTTTTTTGACTCGGCCGAGTCTCAGAACCATGATTTATATTCTCTGAATATTAATCATGTCATTAATTCATTATACTAACGTATTTTTTTATTTTCTTGTAGTATCTCAATACAGCGGAGTTTGCAATGAGAGAAGAACTCTCACTTAAAGCTGCGATTCTAGCAGAGAAATTCGCTCCAGATCTTTCATGGTAATAAATAATTAACTATGAAATTCCCAAAATTAAATAAAGTAAAAAAATCATTTTAAATATTATAAATCAAAATATTAATATGCATATTTATATACAGGTACGTTGATGTTATTCTTCAGTTGATAGATAAAGCAGGAGATTTTGTCAGTGACGATATTTGGTACCGTGTGGTTCAGTTTGTTACCAATAATGATGATTTACAGGTACATTATAATTATTTATCACATATTTATTTTTATTTCCTTAATTTAACTTTTAATTAATATTTTAATTTTAATATTCTTTTAACAGCCATATGCAGCAGCAAAAGCAAGAGAATATCTGGACAAACCGGCCCTTCACGAAACTATGGTCAAGGTACTCTTAATAATTTCTCTAGTATTATATTCCTTTAATTATTCTAAATAATAATTTAATAATAAATTATATGATGATAATAATAATGCAGGTTAGTGCATATTTGATTGGAGAATATGGCCACCTTTTGGCTCATAGACCAGGCTGTACACCAAAGGAGTTATTTCTTCTTCTCAATGATAAACTTCCTACTGTATCGTAAGTTTTATTTCTCAATTATTTTGTCAAAACATTAAAGTTAATTGACATATTTATTTAATGTGTTTATTTCAGGACGAACACAATTGCGATTCTTCTTTCGAGTTATGCAAAGATATTGATGCACACTCAGCCTCCAGATCCTGAATTGCAAGGCCAAATCTGGCTTATTTTCAGAAAGTAAGTGATTATTATTAATATTATTATGTCTTACATATATTTATTTTTTCTGTATACTCAGAAAGAAAAATGAATTTGATATCCATTTGCAGATATGAGAGCTATATTGATGTGGAAATTCAGCAAAGAGCAGTTGAATATTTTGAGCTAAGTAAAAAGGGCCCAGCTTTAGCCGATATTTTGGCCGAAATGCCCAAATTCCCTGAACGGCAGGTAAATAATAAATTCCCATTTTCAAATTAATGTATGAAAAATAAATAAATCGAGTTAAATTTTCAATTCTAACTTATTTACGTATATCTACAGTCTGCATTGCTGAAAAAAGCCGAAGATGCTGAGGTGGACACGGCAGAACAGAGCGCAATAAAACTCAGGAGCCAACAACAAACTTCCAACGCCTTAGTCGTGTCTTCGGATCCTCGACCTGTTAACGGATCTGCACCCGTTACCGGTCCTCAACTCAGCCTTGTTAGAATGCCCAGTGGTCCCGCCCAAAACTTGGTTTCTTTTCTCACTCTTTCCTTTTTTCTTTTCTTCATCTAATTTATAAAAAGAATATATTCGGTTAATTGATTAGAAAGAATTACACCTTCAACCCTACAAAACTTGAGAAATATTATAAATATCACCTCCTATAAATTGACAGTTTTTTTTGGGCAATGTGTAGGAGGAAAGTAGCCCGAGGGATCTGGAAATACCTCCAGAAAACGGTGCTGTAACCGAACCCATACCTGAACCAGCACCCGTTGAAGCTGAACCCGTACCCGTCGAACCCATACCCGTCAATCCCGAACCAACACCCGTACCCGTTAAGGCTGAACCGGCCGCCCCACCTGCACCGCCTCCCTCAGCAGCAGATCTACTAGTGGATCTATTGGGCCCTCTCATGATCGAGGGCCCACCAGCTCCTGCGGCTCAGCCAGCTTATAATCCGGCTCCTCCTCAGCCGGCTCCGGTTGTACATGAGCAACAAGGGATGGAACTGGGTCAAGAACTGGCTGGTGCGTTGGCTATTACTACTCTCGAGGATCAATCCAGCTCGGTTCAGGTATGTATATACTATATATATCATTTAATTATTTTTCAATGTAATATTTACTTGGTATTTTATATTTTATGTTTTGATTATGCAGCCTGTTGTGAACATATTAGAGAAGTTCCAACTGTTGTGCTTCAAAGATAGCGGAGTCTTGTACGAGGATCCATACATTCAGGTTTTTAAAATTCCCAATTTTAAAAACATTATATTTTATTAACTTCTGAAAAAATATATATATAAATATTGTGTTTTTATTTGAATAGATTGGAGTGAAGGCAGACTGGAGAGCACAGATTGGTCGCATTGTACTTTTCATGGGGAATAAAAACACGGCTCCTCTTTTGTCTGTGAATGCTCTTATTTTGCCTCCTGCTCATTTAAAAATGGAATTTTCGGCCGTTCCTGATACCATCCCTCCTAGAGCTCAGGTCAGTTTAAAAAAAACTCAAAATATCATATATACCCCCTCCAAACTGTGAAATATTATTATTACCCCTCCAACTGTCCTCTTGTGGGGGTACATGTGAAACTATGTCTCTATTTATAATGACATGATAATGTTTATATGACAATTATATGTTGTGAATAACAGGTGCAATGTCCACTTGAGATTACAAACCTTAAAGCAAGCAGAGACTTACCAGTCCTCGATTTCTCATATAAGTTCGGAACCGCAATGGTACATCTATTTTATTTTATTTTACATACGAATATAATATTTTTTTATTACTTCTAATATTAGAAGAATAATTAATGTATTTTTAATTTGGGTAAAAACAAGGTCAATGCAAAGCTGAGACTGCCAGCTGTCCTGAACAAATTCTTGCAACCAATCGCTCTCACACCCGAAGAGTTCTTCCCTCAATGGAAAGCTATTGCTGCCCCTCCTTTAAAGCTTCAAGAAGTGGTATAATAATTTATTTATTTCACTTCAAATTTTAATTAATGTTAATTTATTTTATTATTTTTTAACTTACGGTGTGAATTGAACAGGTTCGAGGCGTGAAACCAATGGCCCTTCCTGAAATGGCTAATTTATTTTTGAGTCTCCACATGGCTGTTACTCCTGGACTCGTACATTTCTCCAACATTAAATATATAAATTTTTCCTGTTTGAAATTTTGAATTTTAAATTATATATTCTTGTGTATTAGGATACGAATCCAAACAACTTGGTTGCTTGCACTACGTTCTATTCAGAAAGCACTCGCGCAATGCTTGGCCTGGTAAATAAACAAAATAGTATATTCTTAATTTTATTTGATAATAAATTTTTTTTATAATAAAGTGCTAATAGAAGTTTGTATTAATGAAAATTATATAGGTTAGAGTTGAAACAGATCCTTCAGACAGAACACAGCTCAGGATGACCGTTGCCTCTGGAGATCCTCTCTTAACCTTCGAGTAAGTCTTTTATATATTTTTCTTAAAAGGGTCGGGTTTAATAGAATCTCGATCCATACCGCTAAGATCTGCTTTTATGTTAATCAGATTGAAGGAGTTCATCAAAGAGAATTTAATAAGCATTCCAATGGCAATGGGTGTATCTTCCTCTCCAGTTTCACCTCAAGTGGGGGCCCCTCCAGTTCAGCCTCAGTCTCCGCCTGCTCCAGCTTCGTATAACGATCCAGGCGCCGCACTTGCTGGCCTTCTATGATTGGTTTTCTCCAGTGATCTCTCCAGTTATTTCTCCAGTTCATTAAGGGGGGCTGGTGGAGTGAAGAATGGTTATTTTTTTTGTAATGGCCCTTTATAGTTTCTCTAATTGAATGTCTTTTCTTTTACTTTATTTGAGGGAAGTTTTTTTAATTTTTTTTGGGACTTTTGTTTCGAAGTCCCTTGTAATAGCGGTATTTGTCTGTCTGTGTGTAAGCTTGATTTTTCTTTCTCTTTGTTTTTACTATAAAATCTGTTTTCCTTTGTGGGGTTAAGTCGAGAGTAGCGAATAATTTTAGCTCGTGTGATTATTATTATTTTGTGTTTTAGTCATTGCAAAAATCCGTTGTAAAAGCTTTTATTTCTTGATATTGACCCATTTATTTGTAGTATCAAAGTCCTAGCGAGAATATTATTTTGCAACATTAATTTTCTAGTGTGTGGCATTTAAGTATTTGGTCTTAATTATAAGTGGCATGAATATGTTTTCTTACCCATAATATTGACCAGTCGACTTTATATAAATCAATATATTGTTCACATTTAACCGGGCTCGTGCAAAAAAATACGAATAAGCATAATAAAAGTACTAAAATAATATGAAGAATAATAATAGGTTTGTCGTTGAGGACAGTGGGGGGGATAAGATCATAAGAAGATGTTAAAAGCCGTTGGATGAAGATCTGACGGTTGAGAAAAGGACAAAGAGAACAGACAAGACGAAAGGACTGGGATATGGGAACCTAATAAAAGACAGAGGCGTGGGTGGGTGTGAGTGAGTCTCGCCACCGTTTCTCACGTTTACTTCATTCAAGAATGAGTAGTGAGGACTCTGACAGAGGGTACAGTGTTTGTTATTTGTTATTTGTTGGTGTTGTTGATAAAAAAAAATGTTGGAGCTATCCCAAATTCTCTTTTAAAAATCTCGATGACGTGAATAAAATTTAACATCTTAAAAATTAACGTTTTAATTTATTAAATTATAAATTAATATAGTTAAACAATAAATTATAATGTCAAATCATAAATTATGATATATAATTAAAATTTTAAAAAAAATTATCATGTTATCAAGAAATGTGGAGGAGAAATCTAGGAGGTATACATCACTCCTCAATATAAAAATACATCACGTGATAAGATAACTTATGAGCCGTGTGAGCAGGCGGCTTGGCTTGGTTTTTGTTGAGCCGGGTCAGTTGGCTTGGCTCGGAATCTTCTGTGTTATGCTTTTCTGGGATATTTTATGAGATTTATTTTGTATTAGTTGTCACTTTAGTGAAGGACGGATTCAAGAGAGAGTATTAATTAGTTTAATTATTAGATTAGATTCGGAGAATCACAAATTAATAAAATTACCTAAGGGTCTGAAATTTATATAAAAAGTAAGAATGGGTTAACAAGAGAACTATATTAAAAATATTATTTTCTTATTTGAACAGGTCATTAATTTTGCACCATATTGTTTTTTACTTGAATGTCAATTGAACAAAAAATGTATATAAAAGCCACAATTTTATTTATTTATTATTTTATCTGTTGTTTTTATATTTCATAAATATTGAATAATATGAGATTTATTCTTACAATTAAATTTTTGAATATGGTAAAAGTCAAGTTCTTTCAAAAAGAATAACAAATATGAATTACAAATTACAATTTTTGTCGTAACGGTGGATAATTATTGCAAAGATAGTGAAGATGAAGGTGCAATAACTAGTACTGAATCGGAATTTTAAGGGGAAAATGATGAAATTAGGGTTGTCAACGAACGTACATGTTTTTTCGAGTATTACTCGTTATCCGTAAAAAAAATGCATGATTTGGTAAAATATTGGAAATTTCAAGATGGTTAAACTTTGAAATTTTTTAAAAATTAAAAAATGGGTTCGGGTACGGGATCCCGTGGGTAAATTGATACAAATTAAGTGAAATGATATTTTTAAATTAAAGTACCAAATGGATACTACTCGACTCGAATCCCGTACCCCGACTCAAACCCAATGTGGATATTTATTTTTCGGGTTTTGCTCGTCTCGTTTGAGTCGGGTATCCGCGAGTATGAGTTTACCCGCCTCGTTAACAACTCTAATGAAATCAATTTGTGACTCAAAAAAGATGGAGAAGATTAATCTGAATCCTCCGAGTTGAAACTTCACATGAAAAAAATACCAAATAATAATCGATGATGAACACCAATTGTCCCATGGTCTAGTAGTAAAGTGTTTGGATCAAGATATCAAAGACCAAGGGTTCAATCCCCATTGATATCACAAATAAATAAAAAAATAAAACCAATAATATATTAATGTTTCATGAATTAGATTTCACTTCAAAAAAAAAAAAAATCGATGATGAACGGATGATCCTCGAAAGCATAATATGTTAATGATATTTAAACAAGAGGAAAAGTCTTGTATTATAGTTATACATGCATAAAGTTATAAACACAACTTTCTATAATATATTTGAAAATTAATGCCATTGTTATTGCATAAAATTAGGAACACAAATTCTACAATATATTTAGAAAATTAATGGCACAAGGTGTATTATTATTATTTGTATGATGGATTAATTTTTTTTCTTAATTATTTGTCCTATTTATATATTTCAGTATATAGGACAAAAAACATTCATAGAATCGATATAACTTTTTTTTCCTTGTCGAGAGCTCCATAATATTGTGCACGAATCTTTACATATAATCCATGATAATATTTGAACATACAACATCTCGTTAGAGAGACAATTATTCTTCTAATAAGTTACATGATTTTATATGATATTTAGTTGTTTTGTTGTAAATATATTTATTTTTAATCATGTAAAATCATGTGTTTAAAAAACAAATGTTATGATTGACGATTAGCGGGAGAAGAGGTCAGGTCTTCACTCATCCTCGCTCTTGGATCCGCCTATGCATATTATATACAACTATTGATAGAATTCTCACATTTATTTTTCCGAGATTTTATTTAGGAGCATTTATGCATGTAACTCTGTGTACAAATAAAATTTGAAAAATAATCCGGTTTCGAAAGATATTCCAAAACTAATCCAAACCCGATTTTAAAATCCCGGTAACATCTGATTTTAAAAACCCGATTGATTAGTTAAACTAAAATACGATTAAGACTGTACTTGAAAAAATAATTGAAAAACTGACCGGATTTATAAAATCCGGTATTGAATTCAATTGAAAAACTGACCGAATTTATAAAACCCGGTATTGAATTCAATTCATATAAAACATTTGTCCCCAAATTCTACCCATATATTTTTTATATTTTAGTTAATACATAAAATTAACATAATAATTAACACATGTCATATAATTAACAATTAAT
Organism: Luzula sylvatica; assembly: GCA_946800325.1. Taxonomy (NCBI): domain Eukaryota; kingdom Viridiplantae; phylum Streptophyta; class Magnoliopsida; order Poales; family Juncaceae; genus Luzula; species Luzula sylvatica. Next base: position 24,173,290 of record OX326956.1, read on the forward strand.
TTAATACATAATTAAATTTGGTTTGAATTCATAAATTAAAATAAACATTAATTAATTATCAATGATTATTTTTTAATTATTATGTTAATTAAGTGTGTTAATTCGAATATAGAGAATTCGGCGGAAAAAACTTGGGGAATAGTAAATTTCTTTTTTTTAATAACATGAACTGAACAAATAAAGTGAAAATTTTACTTTTCCTCAAGTTTTCCCCGCCGAATTCTCTATATTGGTATTAACACAATTAATTAACATAATAATTAAAAAATATATCATTAATTATTAATTAATATTGATTTAAATTTAAAAATTCAAATGAATGTTAATTATATATAATTAATTGTTAATTATATAAAATGTATTAATTATTATGTCAATTAAATATGTTGATTAGAATATAAAAATTATAGGAGTAAAATTCGGGAACAAATACTTTTTTTTCCAGTTCAATTGTTCACCACCGGGTTTATAAACCCGGTCCTTTTTTTAATTATATCACAACAGACTTGATCAAAGTTTAACTTAACTAATCAATCGGGGTTTTCAAATTAGATGCTACCGGAATTTTAAAATCCGATTTGGATTAGTTTTGAAATATTTTTCGAAAACGAATTATTTTTCGAATTTTATTTTCATACATGATTACATGCAGAAATGCTCTTTTTAATTATTTATTAACGGAAAAAGTTAACGTGATATTCAATTCAATAATTAACTGACCCGTGAAAGATGAATATTATTTAAGGAAAAAAGAATTATATCGTATAAATACTTAGTTTAGTACTTAATAGTTAATAACTTAATACTATTAACTTGTTAGCAGCACTCAATATAAATATAAGAGTTATTATTTTGTTTTGACAATTGACTTCATTTCTAGCTTGACTTGCACAATGCAAATATAAAAAGTAAGCGTGTCATTAAAAAAATTACAAGATGAAAATCTTCCCAGTCATGGCAAATAAAATAGTTAATTTCCACCGGCTCGGCTTAAATACAGCTTAATTAAGACGCTTTAATGATAAGACTAGTTTATTTTACCGTGAAAAGTAGTTGGAACAGGATAACTACTTACATAAAGGTCATATCATACTCCCGGTCCACATAAACCATATCAACCTTACTTTCCGTACCTCCTCTGAAAACTGCCCACGTCGTGCACCGGATACATCCAGTATTTCTACCCCTCGGGGCCTCACGGTGAAGAGGTGGATTTCTGTGTATAAATAAACCACCCCACCCTCCTCATTTTAGTTGTTAATTTCTTTATTGACACGCGGCGTAAAGGAGATTTTCAGACGAGAAGTTTTCGGATCTGCGAAGGATTTTTTTGGCTTTATCTTCAGATTTTTAATCAATTCAAGTAAGTTTTTGCTTTTAATTTTTTAAAAAATTTCAGTGCGATTCACACAATTTGGTTTATTTATGTGTGAATTTGGATTTGGAAAGGGTTAATTGTTTGATTTTTTAGGGTTTTGCGTTTTTTTAAGGTTTTGAAAGGGGATAACTGTTAAATCCTGGAGTTCTTGTTGATTTTGTTTAGTTTTGACATCGATCTGGTATTTTTTGTGATTTTGAATCAGTTTTTGCTGTTGATCGCTTATCGTTTTTTAAAAAATTCAAAACTGTTTTTGGTAGATTTTTTGTTTGTAAATTTGTGAATTAGTATTGTTTATACTTTATTAGGATAAATAAATCTTTCGTAAGAAAGACAAAAATAGTTAAATAAAGCAAACGTTGTATCATCTTTTTTGGCTGGGGTTCTCGTGGTGTAGCGATCTGTGTAGCAATTAGCTAATCTGTGGGTCCTACATGCAAAACCCTAGCCATTTTGGCGTCCACAGTGATATACTGCACGAATCTCTACACAGATTACTCTATATGAAACCCAGCCTCATAGATCCATTGCTCAAAGCTCCAATTTAGTCGTCAATGCTCCTGATCTTTGTTCCCCATTGCTAATTATTCGTTAAACCTCTTCAAAATCAGCGTTCTTCTTGATTTCTTGTGTATTAATGCAATTAAGCAAGCCTTAAACCCCAATCACTATCACTAGAAACAATTCAGCTGTTAAAAAACCAACAATCTGATTGTAAAGAAAGCTGGGTTTCTTTGGAATTGCAGAAAGAACATGGAGCTCTTCGGCAAGCCTGTGATTGTATCTGAACAAAACCATGCAATTTTCCTCTCCAGCATTCTCAACCCTGAAGGACCCGTCTCAGCTCACAAGTGCGACTTTCGATGCAAGAACGAGCACATTTTCGGCAACATGTACCGCTGCAGGGTCACTAACCAGACTCACATTTGCGACAAGAATTGCGACCAGAGGATTCTCTATGACAACCACAGTTCTCTCTGTAGGGTTAGTGGACAGGTGTTCCCTCTCTCTCCTCTCGAGGCTCAGGCCGTGAGAGGTGTCAGGAGGAAGCTCGATGGGTCGAGCGGGTCCGACGGGTCGAGCGGGTTTGATGGGGGTTGTGGGTTCAACAAGCGTAGAAGGGGGAATAGGGCTCAGTCTCCATTTGAGAGGTCTTACACTGTGGTTTCGCCTATTTCGAGCCAAGTTGGAGACGGAATGGATATGAGCTGAAGCGTGTTGCTCTTCTAGTCGCGTATTGAGTCTTGACTACCGCCAAATCGTACTAGTACTGTTTTTTTTTCTTTCTTTTTTTCTATCTTGATATGAACTATGTGTCGATCTCTCTTTTGACTATGGATGGCCGATATAAACTGTTATGGCCTTGTGATGTGATGAGTAAACGTGGGTTTTATAAACGCGGAATGTAGTAGCAGTTATTTTCGAAATTCTATGTTCTAATTATGCAGCGTTTCTCTGATCTCTCTAATTTTACTTCGTTTTTTCAATTTTTTTTAATATTTTTTATAAGGTTCGGTTTATATTGGTGCTAATGCATGCTGTTTATTGGCATATCTTATTTATTTTATTTATTTAATTTCCTTAATTGTTAGCAATAAATTTATGTAATGTAACTGTACTGGGTTGGACAAAGACTCATTTATATTTGAGAGGGGCTTTTTTGTAATATAAAATTTGAATTGACAGGTTCGTCGATCGGGTAAAAAATTAGTATTGTTATTTAATATTTTAAACCAATTTCGAGTTATTACTGACTGAATTTTTTTTCTTCTTTTTTACCCTTGATTTGGGTTTGTTTTGCAGGATCTTGCAGATAAATTACTATTATTTATTTATTTATTATTTTCTTTGAAATTTTCCTGGTTAATTTGATTGAAAATAAACTAATTCGTTAAAATTCTTTTTTCAGATCAATTGAGACACTCGAATATTGTCAATGGAAAGACTGGATCTCATCTCGATGTGGTGATTCGCAATTTACCAACTGATAAATAAGGTTCGTATATTATTTTTTATAATATTATAGACAAAATCTTCTCTTAATTTTGTCTTGTTAAATTTCTCTAAATGTTATTATCAGCTTAATTCGAACAAATTGCGCGGACTCATCCTTCATTGTTGTTGAACAATTGAAATTAAGTCGAAGCAGCTACAAAATAAGAATTTTTTTATCAGAAGCTTTTCTTCCTGGATATTGTTAATAGGATATTTTTTGTCATTTTTTTTTTCTTTAATTCAAATGGTGATCGAATTGCGTACATTTCAAAATTAATTTATACATCCATATAATGTGTATATTTACTGCTCATTATTCTACTATTTACAAATTGTAATTCATGATAATTATGTAAAGTAATTTGAGAAATTGAATGGTTAATTTTTGGTTCCTTATAAAGGTATATAATATTGATTTGTAGTATATATACACCTCTTATTTCTTTATATATTTACAAAAAATACCAAATTACCCTTAATCAATTACTTCTTATTAATGTGTATATAAGTGAGAAATGCGGGTAGTTTAGGTAATTTGTGAAAATTTAGAGATTAATTATTTTGATGATATTGTCATATTTTGTTGGAGCATCCTTAGTATTCAAATTTCAAAGAGATCCGTGACATTTGTGGTCCTGTAGCAATAGTTGTACAAATAACACCGTATTCTTTGAATAACATTGTAAAAGTTACAAAAATAATAAATTATACAAGACATGAAAAATATATATACAACTATGAGAATGACATATGTTAATGAAATTTTTTATTTTAAGGCATGTTTCTCAATGAGAGATATATATTCTAATATTGTGTAATATTGCCATATTATTTTCTGCCCTTGTCTATACATGGTGTAGGCTTGTCAGAGGTGGCAAGATCCGGTGGACTTAGTCCCACAGAGACCACCATTGGGGGCGTCGTGACAGATTGTTCTCTATAATAATTTCGAAGGTACTCGTTATATAGATTAAATATTTAAATAATAACCTATCAAGATGAATTTGATTCAAAAACAAGTGGTAATTCCTAGTTATACATAAAGCCTTTAAACGATGATCCTTTCGAACCGAGCAAAAAATATACTTCGGTTTTTACGAAGCCGTTTCTAACATCTTCTTCATTTTGCATTGATCTCCTCCAATTTCTTATCATCAAGCATTTAACGAAAAATAAATTAAAAACATTATAAAAGTTGTAAATTGATACTATATTATTTTGTCAATCATTCACAAATATAAAGAAAACAATGACCTATCGGCCCTGTCAAGCATGACTTGAAAGAGGGGCAGATTATTTCATAACTATATTAATTGTAGAGGTGGCAAATCGGGTGGGTCGGGTAATAATCGGGTGGGTATTTTCGGGTTCGGGTCATTTTTATGTTCGGGTTATTTTCGGGTGAAGTTAAGTCGGATCGGGTCGGGTTGTGTTCGGGTTTTATTTTTGCCGGGTTCTTTTCGGGTTAAATTGTGTGTTCGGGTCAGATTCTTCGGGTTCGGGTTATGTCGGGTTTGAATTAATACAGTTGCGGACAAAAATAATAACTAAATTTTCAAATTATACGATTTGATTCAACTAGTAAATTCGGGTTATATTCGGGTCTCGGGTTACTCGGTTTCGGATCGGGTCGAGTTCGGGTAACATATAAAACATCTACTTTCGGGTTCGGGTTATTTAGTCCCGGGTCGGTCCGAGTCGGGTTGTTTGATTTTCGTAAATTTTGTCTAGTCGGGTCGGGTCGGGCTTCAGGTTACTCGGGTCGGTTTTTCGGGTTCGGGTCAACTTTGCCGGCTCTAATTAATTGTACTTATCATGCCCAATTCATGTACCAACTGTCAATTAAATACTCAAAGCATGACTTAAAATCGTGGCAAGTTATTTCACAACTCAATTAAATATTGACCCTATAAATTAAAATGTAAGGCCCATAAATATACCATTTTCAATAATATTGAAAACAAACGGGGGTTATATATTTAGCCCACCAAACTCAAAACAACACTTTTGATGAGGGAGCAAAAGAGGAATAAACAAATTGATTAGTATTATTAATTGACTTAACTAATAATTTAATTGATTGTTTAATTAAATTGAAACATCAATAAACATGTAATAATATTAATTTCTAAAACATCAATAACTTAATCATAAAAACAATATATATATTTAATTTAATCTAACTTGATTAATGATCCATGTAAATGTTAATATTTTTATGGAAGTAAATGTATAATTTCTAAATTTCATAATAAACTATGTATTTTTTTTTAACTTTTTATTACTCTATGACAAAATCAATTTATCAAAAACAAAACAAAAAAACTGACAACCATATATAATCATATGTTAACTATTGTTAGGACTCATGCTGCAGAAATAATCCATTCAACATGTGACATCATATAACTAGTTTAAGGTTGTGTACATTTATAAAATATGAATTATTTGCGATGTCAACAAAATTAAAAACAAACAAAGACAAACAAATGCTGCCTTTCAAAAAAGAGATCTTAGACAAATGTTTCTCGTGCCAATTTTTTTTTTTTTTAAGAAAATAATAAGGCGAGGGAGACTGTCTTTTCTCACGCTAGCAATATGTTCTAGTCCACTATTACGCTCGAATTTGACATGATTCTACTCAATTCTTGCGGAGCCGCATTCAAATTCCAATTCCAATACGTACTTCATTTTGTATTGATATCCCCCAATTTCTCATCATCAAGCCTTTAATGGAAAAAGAAAAATAATAAAAATTGTAAATTAGTACGATACTATTTTCTTTTGTCAAATCATTCACTATATAAAAGAGAACTGTCATACTTTCTCAGACGAGACATCATGTGCGACTCATGCGCCAACTATCAATTAAATGCTTAAAGCATGACTTCAAACATTGGCAAATTATTCCATAACTTAATTAAACATCGACCCTCTAAAATTAAAATGCAAGGCCCACATAAATATTTACCATTTTCAATAATATCGAAAACAATAAAGAAATGCAGCACAATCTCGGCTGACACCTCGGCCCAGAGCCAGGCCGGCACCGCTAGCTAGCCGGCTAATTCCCCGGGCCGCCCTCTCCGCCGTCGTTTCTCCTCCAGTACAATCTCGTCTCCTCTCTCTTTGTTTTACTTTCAATGCAATGCAGTGTTCACAATTTCCTCAGAATTCTTTTGTTATTCGTGATTTCGCCACAGTCGAGGAAACTGGAGAGCAGGAAGTATTCTCTATTACAATCCATACAGGAGACACAGCGAGGGCTCGTCACGACTGCCCATCAGCGTTCATCCATTGAAGAAGCTTTTGTACGGTTGCAAATTGATAATTTTTGGTTCTTTGGTACAGATTGTTGTGTGAAATGAAAATCACTTGTATTTTTTTGTTCTTCCTTGATTACAGGTGCTTGAATATGTTCGATTTTGCTCGAGTGATTTCATAAAATTTTACATATTTAGAAGGGTAAATTGGTAAATAGTAAATACCTCCTATATAATTTTTTTTTTTGAAAAATTATTGGAGAAGGCTTTAAATCCTCCATCCAATATATATATATATATATATATATATTACTTCATCTCTAAATGGAATATTTTTTACAAATACATCCTCATTCTTTTTAATATCTACTTCTATTTTTCCATGCCTACATAGAAATTAGAAACTACATACAAACTATAACCGAAAAAGAGCAAAAATAAAAAATGAAAAATTGGACCCACTTGCATTATTCCCCTTACTGAGGCCCATCTTGCTCCTCTTTCTAGGTTTCTTAACTCTCACCGCCTCTTTACCAATCTCTCTTCTTTTTGTGTTTTTATCTGCACTTTCCTCTCTCTTATTCATTATTCTCACCTCCTCCTTACCATTCTTCGGCCTGCAGCCTGCTGTTCCTCTTTTCTGTCTCTTTCCTTACAAAAACTCTGATTTCTCTTCTCTTTCGTTGGGATTTTTCTTAGCTCCATTGAAAACACTCCATTCTCTTAGTGTTTCTTCAACAAGAGGCTCTCCTTCCGTTTTCTCAGATGAAAAAGCTCGTCTACACCTCTCTCTCCACATTGCATGCAAAAAAATTGCGAAAATACTTCTCTGAGTTTTACATATATTGGTCTCAAGCAAGTTTTTGAACCATTCTTCTATCGGTTTGAACAGATCTTGCGTTAGATCCAGAGAATGAAGAACTAAGCACCAATGTTTCTTCACAAACTCACAAGAGCTAGTTAAATGCTCGACCGACTCTTCTTTTTTGCAGCAAAGAAAACACCGATTCGTTAAAGGTACTCCTCTTTTTTTCAAATTATCGATCGTTAATATGCTATTTTGCTTTACTAACCAGATCCATATCTGAATCCTAGGTGGAATCTCAAGCGACCAAACGTTAAAGAGATTACTTCGAATGAAAACTCCTAGAGAAAGTAATTTATAGGCACTTTTAACGGTGAAAATTCTCGTCTCTCCCCAGTTCCATCTAATCTCATCATCCCTGTCCTCCAGTCCTTCTCTCTTCAAATCAGCGAGTATGTTTTTCATTAATATCATTTCACTCTCTGCTTTATCAGATTTGTTCTGTTGAAACCAGTCTTCAATTTTTTCGCAGTCTCTAAATTCACTAACCGATCCGTTTTTTCTTATTGCATGTGAGTATAAAGAGGAGAATCTCTGGGAAATTCTTCCTTCTCCCCAATCACTATGCCAGAAGTTTGCTCTATCTCCAGTACCTAGCTCGAAAGTCGAATTAGCATAGAAGAATTCTAAGTGAGACTTCACTTCTCTCCAGAAGTATGAATCTTCTTTCCTTCTCTTCATAAATTCACCAATATTAACATTATTTATCAAATTTTTCCACCCCAATTCTTCTTTCTTTTCATAAAACTTCCACAACCATTTAATTTGCATTGCTTGATTGAAAGCTTCTAAGTTTAAAACTCCCATCCCTCCTCCTATTTTTGGTCTGCAAACTTTATTCCAAGATACCAAAGGATATCCAGTGTCTTTATTTCCCTTCCACAAAAAATCCCTCCTCAATTTATCTATTTCTCTAATCGCCCATTTTGGGAAGGAAAATACAGTGAAGTAATACATTGGCATGGCTGAAATTACAGAATTTATAAGCACTACTCTTCCTGCTATGGAAAGAAGTGATCCTCTCCAACCCTTTAATTTTTTTCTTATCTTTTCTATTAATTCCAAATAAATTTCTCTTTGTGGTTTTTTATAATGCAGGGGATAACCCAAATATCTAAATGGTAACATGGCTTCAGAGCAACCTAATTCCCTTTCAATCTTCTCTGTTTCTGCCTCATTTGCCGATACGAGGGTAAATTCTGATTTCTCAAAATTAATTTTTAATCCCGATTGTTCACCAAACTTATTTAGTAAGTATTTAAGCCTCCTTACTTGCAATAGATTTGGTTTTATAATGTATAGGCTATCGTCAGCATAAAAAAGGCTCATTTGTATATCTCTTAATGGTCGATCAATGAACTTCTCGGCAACCATTTTCTCTAGAACTCTGCCCATTGTATCCATTATTAAGATAAAAAGATGGGGGGACAAAGGATCCCCCTGTCTCACGCCCCTGGTTAGGTGTATGGATTTCCCCGGTACCCCATTAATTAGGATTTTTGCCGAGCCCCTCAACACATTCTCACTGATCCACTTAATCCATATAGGATCAAACCCTCTTGCCATCATCACTTCTCTCATAAAGTCCCACGAAACCGTATCGAAAGCTTTTTGGATATCGGCCTTGAATAACAAAGTTGGTTTTTTATCATAATGGGCTTTATGCATTGTCTCCCTCGCGTATACGTAGCAGTCTGAAATCTCTCTGGACTTGATAAAACCTAATTGGTTTGGTAGGATCATACCATTGATCACACTCTTGAGTCTATTAGATAGTGTTTTGGATAGAATTTTTTGGAGGCTCGAGATTAGGCTAATAGGACGGAAGTCTTTTGGTAAAGTTGCACCTTCTTTTTTTGGGATAAGCGTTATGAAAGATTGCGAAAAACCCCCTATCCCCTCCCCTTTCTCAAGTGCAGTGATAATGCAATAATGCACTTCTTCTCTCAATTCTCTCCAAAACATTTTAAAGAATTCTCCATTAAAACCGTCGGGACCCGGCGATTTATTATTTTTCCATCTTCTAATGACTTCATCAATTTCCTCAATTGATACTGGAATTGCTAATTGAGATAGATCCGAGTCGGCTCGAAAAATCGAAGATAGCTCAATCATGTTGGAACTTTGAGTCTGGGTTGGTTTTTTTCCAATAATGTCCCTGAAAAAACTAAAAAACACATTAGCTTTTTGCTTATGTGAAGTTACCTGAAGATTTGTCTCCGGGTCCAACACTGAAGGAATAAGCAATTTCGCCTTCTTAGATGTAGCATAACTCTGAAAGAAACGGGTGTTGCAATCTCCTTCTCTTGCCCACTTCACCTTCGCCCGTTGTCTCCAGTACTCTTCATTTCTTAATGTAAGTTCTTCAAATCTTCTTTTTGCCAACTCCTTAATCCACATCTCCATTTTCTCTAGTTCTCTAATCTCACTCTTATGATCCACCCATTTTATAATTTCTTTACAATTTTTTCTGAATTTTTTAGAATTAATTCTTCTGTTTTTTGCCCACCTTTGCAGCTTTGTCCCTAAGCATAAGAGTTTTTTCTCCAATTGATACATGCTAGAGGCTCGCTTCTCAGATAAATGGTTCATGATTAGAGCTCTAGCTTCTTCATTTGATAGCCAAGCATTCTCGAATCGAAAGTTTTGATGAATAGGAAAGTTGGTTGTTGATTGGAGAAGAATCGGAACATGATCTGAACAGGTGTTGATCAGAGCTTGTTGAACTGAGTTTGGAAATTTGGCCTGCCATTCTGCATTGTATAGAAATCTATCGAGCCTTGCTTTTGACTTGGAGTTACTCCAAGTAAATTGCATCCCTTTAAGAGGAAGATTGATGAGCTTACAATCATTGATGAAATTATTGAAGCTTTTGCAATCCTCCAAGGATCTTATCACATCTCCTGTTCTTTCTCGTATCGAGGTAACATACCTCCTATATAATAAATCTGGATTTCTCAGGTTGGGCAGATATTTCAGAAGTTCGAATGCAAGGATCAAACAAATAGAGGAATTGTACGCAGTGTAGTTCGATGGAGTATTTCGAACCTATTCGAGGTAATATATTATTACAGCTTGGGATGGATTAATAATATTATAAACAAAAAAAATTGAATTGATTAAATTTGGGAAATTTGATTTCATTTAGCTTAACATTTGAGGTTTTAGTAATATGTGTATAGGAGCAATTTGGGAAATTTTCTGTTTTATCAAAACGTAATATATTTCTTCAGTTTGAAGAGGTATTTTGATTTTGATTTTAATTTAATCCTACTTTCTCTAGTTAATGTGAATTAATGTAATTAATAAATTTAATTTAACAGGTTGCATTACAAAATATAAAAATAAGCGAACAATTACAAGCATTAATAGCTCCGGCTTTGCTTCCTCGCACATTTTTAAGCAATTATTCATTTTTTGTTAGTTTCTAATCCGATGAATTAATCAGCGTTACTAATATACAAACAAAATTTAATTGTAGATATTGCAATTTCTTAAAACATTCAGGGCTCAAGTGCCAGTCAATAATGGTTTGAATAGATACGATTTGTTACGTGTTTATATCTAAATTTGGATCTTATTGAAAAAATGTTAAATAAATTTTAAAAGGCTGGAATAAAAATGAATTGCCTGGAGGGTTGTATTATCTTTCATATTTATTTTTTGATAATAAATGAAAAATGGTATATTTATTTTTTTGATAATAAATGGAAATTGGTCATATGTCCTCCATCAATTATTTTTTGTGTCTCACACTCAACCAACTGAATTATGGATCATATTGACATTATCTTTCATATTTAGATCGCGACATGGTTTTGGACCGTGCAGTCGGAGGCCGTGGAGTTTTTATTTTCACAGGACACAATATCTAGATAAAAATAGAAACATAAATACTTGTATGTACTCTTGATTAATAAAATCGGTCAAGTATATGATATGATAAGGTATTTTCTTTTCTAACATATTATTTCTCTTATTTCCTCCTTGCTATTCAAGATGTCACGTCAGTAAATCTACAAATCCATTCGCTTATTCATTATTTCTCTAAGAAAGGAAAAGTTCAAATTTCACAGAAATTTATGTTGCTATTTGTCTCGGATAAATTACTGCTTGGTTCGATTTGCTCGAATATTTTTAGGGTTTCGGATTTTTTGAAAATGGTCCATCATGTGTCAAGATATACTGGAAATTTATCATGTTAGTCTAGTCCTCATTTCAATATGAAACATCAAATTTGTTTAGTTCATTGTTCTGTCAATGCCATTGACATATGCAGATTAGATTTATTTTTATTTTTTTAAGTGAAATCAAACCCATGAAACATGAGTATTATTGATTTTATTTTTTTTATTTGTAATACCAATGAAGTTTGAATCCTTGATTTTTGGTATTTTGTGCTAACAGTTTATCATTACATCAAAAAATCATTGGTGAGATTAGATTCTTTTAGAATGAGTATATTTGACACGTTGAAGTGTTTTGAGGATCAATTTGACCCAATTAAGCGACGTAACCGAGAGTGGCATAACTAAATAAATAAATTAGGACTGTATGAATGATATTAATAGAACTATTTGGTTGAGTCTACGAATAATTTGGATTTAGAATCGAAGAAAGATTTGTGTAATGAAGTCTAGAGTTTATAAAGATATAATCAAAGAACTAAATAATTCATGTCGTGACATATTTCCATTATGATAAAGTTATTATTTTCAAACATTTATAACCAGGTTATTTTGGTATCAGACATTTATTTGGATTCTCTTAAACCATTGTTTGGGCCAATTTTTTTTAACTAAAGCTTTACATAAGCTTAATAAACTCTTAAAAAAGAAAGTAAATAAATAAAGTAACTTATCATTTGCAATAACCGAATATTAATATTACAGATGCATATTAACACACAAATTCTCAGTTACATTAAAAACAAAAATGATACAGTCCCATAATTAATCCACCGAAACAACACCGATTATGTTATTATGGAAATAAAAACATGTGGGGTCCATTTTATATTTACCTAAAAAGTCAATTCGGTATCATTTCGGTGAATTATATATGTGATTGTAGCATTTTTGCATTAAAAAATCCAATAAAAAGAAATTAACATACTGGTTAGTTAGCACAAAAAAGACACAAACCACGTTGTAACATTCTCAATAGGGAATCAAACCACGCTGAAAGTGTGGTTTGAGGAAGTAAATATGAGCACTTGTATATATCACATAAACCTTCTTCAATCGTCATCCAATTTCGATCGCCAAGTTGACAACGTATCGATATTCTATTTATCAGTATTTGTGATAGACAAATAGCCCGAAATAATCACAGAATCATTGAGAACGACGATGATTTTCGACACTTTCTTTATGTTGCATTGATCTCCTCCAATTTCTTATCATCAAACATTTAATGAAAAATAAACAAAACATAATAGAAATTGTAAATTAATGCTATATCATTTTTGTGTCAATCATTCACAATATAAAGAAAGAGCAATAAACTATCATACTTTCTCAGCCGATTCAGCATGTCCAATTCATGCACCAACTATCAATCAAATGCTCAAAGCATGACTTAAAATAGTGGCAAATTATTCCATAATTCAAATGAAAAATAAACAAAACATAATAGACGTGTCTCTCATGCCATAAGAAAAGGTCGGCTCTTGCCTATGTTTCCGTAGTGTGAAAAGATTTTTTTTTTTAAGAAAATAATAAGGCGAGGGAGACTGTCTCACGCTAGCAATCTGTTCTACTCAAATATTGCGCTTCAATTTGACATGATTCTACTCAATTCTTGCGGAGCCGCATGCAAATTCCGATACTTACTTCATTTCGTATTGATATCCTCCAATTTCTCATCATCAAACCTTTAATGGAAAAAGAAAAATAATAAAAATTGTAAATTAGTACGATACTATTTTCTTTTGTCAAATCATTCACTATATAAAAGAGAACTGTCATACTTTCTCAGACGAGACATCATGTGCAATTCATGCACCAACTATCAATTAAATGCTTAAAGCATGACTTCAAACATTGGCAAATTATTCCATAACTTAATTAAACATCGGCCCTCTAAAATTAAAATGCAAGGCCCATATAAATATTTACCATTTTCAATAATATCGAAAACAATAAAGAAATGCAGTACAATCTCGGCTGACACCTCGGCCCAGAGCCAGGCCGGCACCGCTAGCTAGCCGGCTAATTCCCCGGGCCGCCCTCTCCGCCGTCGTTTCTCCTCCAGTACAATCTCGTCTCCTCTCTCTTTGTTTTACTTTCAATGCAATGCAGTGTTCACAATTTCCTCAGAATTCTTTTGTTATTCGTGATTTCGCCACAGTCGAAGGAACTGGAGAGCAGGAAGTATTCTCTATTACAATCCATACAGGAGACACAGCGAGGGCTCGTCACGACTGCCCATCAGCGTTCATCCATTGAAGAAGCTCTTGTACGGTTGCAAATTGATAATTTTTGGTTCTTTGGTACAGATTGTTGTGTGAAATGAAAATCACTTGTATTTTTTTGTTCTTCCTTGATTACAGGTGCTTGAATTTGTTCGATTTTGCTCGAGTGATTTCATAAAATTTTACATATTTAGATGGGTAAATTGGTAAATAGTAAATACCTCCTATATAATAAATTAAATCTGGATTTCTCAGGTTGGACAGATATTTCAGAAGTTTGAATGCAAGGATCAAACAAATAGAGGAATTGTACGCAGTGTAGTATATTTAGGGGTGTAAACGGTTCGGATCCGGTTCGGATAGTGGTCATACCAGATCCGGATCCGTATTTTTTTTCGGATACGAATACGGATACGGATATTCCCGGATCCGGATACGGTTCGGATATTAAACGGATACGGATTCGGTTCGGATATCTCGGATACGGATACGAATCTGGATATTATTCGGATAGTTCATACGGATATTTTATATGTAACATAACTATCTGTTTAACTTGGGGAGGAGGTAAAATGTTTTGGGATTTGAAAAAGTATACATGAAAAATTCATTTTCTTTTAGCGTGAACTTGGTTTATCAATTATAAGTCATGCAAACATAAACTTATATTAGGTCCATAAGACCATAGTTATTTAAAATTATAATAAATTTTCAAAAAGCGGATATCCATTTTTATACTGTTATTCGGATCCGGGTAATATCCGGATCCGATCCATATTATCAAAACCGAATTCGGATCCGAAAAACAGATTCGGGTCGGATCCGGATCCGTTCGGATCCGGATAATTTTATTCGGATCCAGATATTTAGGCGGATTCAGTTCGGGTCGGTTCGGATAATATCCGAACCGTTTACACCCCTAAATATATTACATCTTGGGATTGCTCGATGGAGTATTTCGAACCTATTCGAGGTAATATATTACATCTTGGGATTGATTAATAATATTAAAAACAAAAAAAATTGAATTGATTAAATTTGGAAAATTTGATTTCATTTAGCTTAACATTTGAGGTTTTAGTAATATGTGTATAGGAGCAAGATGGGGCGACTTTATTGGTCTATGCGAAATTTTCTGTTTTATCGAAACGTAATATATTTCTTCAGTTTGAAGAGGTATTTTGATTTTGATTTTAATTTAGTCCTGTTTTCTCTAGTTAATGTGAATTAATGTAATTAATAAATTTAATAAATTTGTTTAGTTCACTGATCTGTCAATGCCATTGACATATGGAGATTAGATTTTTTTATTTTTTTTTAAGTGAAATCAAACCCATGAAATATGAATATTATTGATTTTATTTTTTTTATTTATGATACCAATGAAATTTAAATCCTTGGTTTTTGATATCTTGTGCTAAGAGTTTACCATTACACCCAAAAAACCATTGGTGAGATTAGATTCTTTTAGAACGAGTATATTTGACACGTTGAAGTGTTTGAGGATCAATTTGACCCAATTAAGCGACGTAACCGAGAGTGGCATAACTAAATAAATAAATTAGGACTGTATGAATGATATTAATAGAACTATTTGGTTGAGTCTACGAATAATTTGGATTTAGAATCGAAGAAAGATTTGTGTAATGAAGTCTAGAGTTTATAAAGATATAATCAAAGAACTAAATAATTCATGTCGTGACATATTTCCATTATGATAAAGTTATTATTTTCAAACATTTATAACCAGGTTATTTTGGTATCAGACATTTATTTGGATTCTCTTAAACCATTGTTTGGGCCAATTTTTTTTATAACTAAAGCTTAACATAAGCTTATAAACTCTTAAAGAAAGTAAATAAATAAAGTAACTTATCATTTGCAATAACCGAATATTAATATTACAGATGCATATTAACTCAAAAATACTCAGTTACTTTAAAAAATCCAATAAAAAGAAATTAACATACTGGTTAGTTAGCACAAAAAAGACACAAACCAAGTTCAAACATTCTCAATAGGGCAAGAGAGCTACTCGACCGTCGGTTATTCCACAAATCAAACCACGCCGAAAGTGTGATTTGAGGAAGTAAATATGAGCACTTCTATATCACATAAATCTTCTTCAATCTTCATCCAATTTCGATCACCAAGTTGACAACGTATCGATATTCTATTTATCAATATTTGTGATAGACAAATAGCTCGAAATAATCACAGAATCATTGAGAACGACGATGATTTTCGACACTTTCTTTATGTTGCATTGATCTCCTCCAATTTCTTATCATCAAACATTTAATGAAAAATAAACAAAACATAATAGAAATTGTAAATTAATGCTATATCATTTTTGTGTCAATCATTCACAATATAAAGAAAGAGCGGTAAACTATCATACTTTCTCATACGATTCAGCATGCCCAATTCATGTACCAACTATCAATCAAATGCTCAAAGCATGACTTAAAATAGTGGCAAATTATTCCATAATTCAAATAAGAAAAAATATACTATTTCTCCCCAATTTCCCTCTCACTTTCGTGATAGAGTAAGCATGACATCACTAATATCATGTTATTGATTCATGTACTCATTTTGCATTTTTTTTGCACCAAATTAACTAAACTTTCAATTTATACCTCAATAAAATACAATTAACAGTCCAATAAATTAACTTTAATTAAACTAACTGACAGTCTAATGAATTAACTTTCAACTAAAATAGTCAATTTAACTTAAAAATTAATAGGAAAATTTTTTTGGAGTTGAATAAGAACACCCAATATAAGGCCCTCTAAAACTACAATCTAAGGCCCATATAAATAAATATATACCATTTTCATCAAATTCGAAAACAATAAAGAAGATAATTAAAAAATGAGCCTCGCATTTTCTGCGGTGCACGCACCACTCCCTCGACCCACAGGCAGGCCGGCACCGCTGGCTAGCCGGCTACTTCCCCGGGCCGCCCTCTCCGCCGTCGTTTCCCCTCCAGTACAACCACCTCTGCTCTCTATTTCTGTTACTCTCAATTTAGCGTTGTAATTTTCTCACAATTCTTTCGTGACTTCGTCACAGCCGAAGGAACTGGAGGGCAGGAAGTATTCTCTGTTGCAATCCATACAGGAGACACAACGAGGGCTAGTCACCACTGCCCATCAGCGCTCAGCCATTGAAGAAGCTCTTGTACGGATTCAAATACTCAAATTTTGCTCTTTCGTGGAGATTGGTTTGTGAAAATATCTTCTTCTTGGTTACAGGTGCTTGTGGAGGAGTACGGAGCTGGTTCGTCGGTGGATTTGGATAAGTTGGATGGCACGTGGCGGTTGAACTACACTTCTGCTAGTGACGTTTTAGCTCTGTTCGAAGCCGCCGAAAGGCTTCCGTTTCTTCAGGTCAACTAAATTATCTGTATTCGTCGTTTTATTGCGAACAATTTCACTGAATTTTTATTACTGTTTTTCGAAAGCATACATGCTTCTCAAGATTCTTCATAGATAAATCTGGATTTCTCAGGTTGGGCAGATATTTCAGAAGTTTGAATGCAAGGATCGAACAAATGGAGGAATTGTACGCAATGTAGTTCGATGGAGTATTTCAAACCTATTTGAGGTAATATATTACATCTTTTGATTGATTAATTTAAAGAATAAATATTGTGGGATTGATTAAATTTGGGAAATTTATTTCATTTAGCTTAGCATTTGAGGTTTTAGTAATATATGTATAGGAGCAAGATGGGGCAACATTATTGGTGTCTGCGAAATTTATTTCATTTAGCTTAGCATTTGAGGTTTTAGTAATATATGTATAGGAGCAAGATGGGGCAACATTATTGGTGTCTGCGAAATTTTCTGTTTTATCAAAACGGAATATCTTCCTTCAGTTTGAAGAGGTATTTTCTTTTAAATTTTAAATTTAATTTAGTCTTATTTTCTCTGTTTATGTGAATTAATGTAATTAGTAAATTTAATTTAAAAGGTGGCATTGCAAAATATAAAAATAAGCGAACAATTACAAGCATTAATAGCTCCGGCTTTGCTTCCTCGCACATTCTTAAGCTTACAGGTATACTGTATAAAATTATAAATGTTTAATTAGTTTATAATCCTATGAATTAATCAGCGTTACTAATATACAAAATTTCGTAATTGTAGATATTGCAATTTATTAGAACATTCAAGGCTCAAGTGCCGGTCAATAATGGTTCGAATAGGTACGATTTGTTTACATCTTTATATCTAAATTTGGATCTTACTGAAAAAATGTTAAATAAATTCTAAAAGTCTGGAATTAAAATGAATTGCAGAGGATCTCCTGGAGGTTTGTATTATCTTTCATATTTGGATCGCGACATGCTTTTGGGGCGTGCGGTTGGAGGCGGTGGAGTTTTTATATTCACAAGGGCACAACCTCTCGATTAAAAAAAATAAAAAACAAATACTTGTATTTAGTCTTGTTTGCTCTTTATTAATTAAAATGGTCATGTATATGATATGTTATTGTTCTTTTTCTTCTTCATGTATATGATATGTTATTGTTCTTTTTCTTCTTCATGAAAATTTGGATATTATTAAGATTTGGCCTTTTGGGGTTTTGGAAAGGGTTTTGTGAAATATGGATTTTGTCAAAGAGCCATATTTTCTCGGATTATATACTTTCAAACATGTTATTTATCCCTTTCAAAGAGTAGTTTTATCCAAAACAAATAAGAAAGAAGGAAAGCTACTTGTAAAATGATTTTGTAAAACAACAATTCATAAATCTTCTGACATGTTATTTAATTGGATAATAAATATTCGCGTCTCACATAATTTTGTAA
This sequence comes from Luzula sylvatica, assembly GCA_946800325.1. Lineage (NCBI taxonomy): Eukaryota > Viridiplantae > Streptophyta > Magnoliopsida > Poales > Juncaceae > Luzula > Luzula sylvatica. The sequence goes on from OX326956.1 coordinate 24,192,031, forward strand.
TATAAAATTTGAATTGACAGGTTCGCCGATCCGGTAAAAAGTTAGTATTGTTATTTAATTTTATCTAACCAATTTCGAGTTATTTACTAGCTGAATTTTCTTCTTTTCGCCCTTGATTTCAGTTTATTTTGCAGGATCATGCAGATAATCCTTACTTGTTTATATTATTTTCTTGAAATTTTACTGGTTAATTTGATTATAATCAAACTAATTTAATTAAATTATTTTCTTTTTTGAGAGTGATTGCAGTACTCAAATATTGTCAAAGGGAAGATTGGATCTCATTCTCGATGTGGTGATTCACAATTTGCAAAGCGAAAAAATAAGTTTGTATATTATTTTGCATAACGTGATTCAAATGGATCTCATAAGTTATAACTTCTCTAAATGTTTTAATAAAGTATTATTTGATTATGTAAAATTTTTTTATCAGCTTAATTTGAACAAATTGCGCGGACTCATACTTCATTGTTGATAAACAATTGAAATAAAGTCAAAGCATCTATGAAATAGGAATTTCTTTATCAGAAGTTTTGTCATAGGATTTTTTTTTTATCAATTTTGTTTTCTTTAATTCAAATGCTGATCGAATTGCATACATTTCGAAATTCATTTATACATCCATATAATGTGTATATTTACATGCTCATTGTTCTACTATCACAAATTGTAATTAATGATAATCATGTATAGATTAGACAATCAAACTTGTAATTTAAGATATTGAATGTTTAATTTTTGGTTCCTTCAATATATTTATGATCCTATAAAAAGATAGGAATGTTGATTTGTATTTTGTAGTATATACACTTCTAGTTCTTAATAGACTTCACAAAAATCCAAAATTAGCCTTAATCATTTACTTTTTATTAATGAATACATAAGTGAGAAATGTGAGCGGTTTAGGTAATTTTGTGAAAATTTAGAGAATAATTTTTTTGATGATATTGTCATTATTTGGTAGGAGCATTCATGATATTCAAAGTTCTAAGAGATGTGTGACATTTGTGGTCCTGTAGCAATAGTTTTATAATTGTAATTGAACTTGAAATATTGATAATATATAAAATACTAAACTATGATTGAAGTTAAAAGAAAAAGTATATGATATTGTAGTTTTTTTTTATCTCTCGTTTCTTTTTATATGTTTTATGAAATTTGCAAATATTACATTTATTAAGTGAGAAATAAGAGTAGCATTTGTTCAAAAAAATAAAAAATAAATTGTTGATATTTTCATATCTTTAGGAGTATTTATGATACCAATACCAAAGGACATCTGCAGCATTTTGAGGTTTCGTAGCAATAGTTTTAAATTATAGTTGAAATATTAATAATATACAAAAAATTAAATCAGGATTATTGTTACAGAAATATTTATGTGGCATTATATATGTTTCTTTTTAATATCTAACTAATTTTTAATTTCATATAATACATAATTGATATAAATAATATGTATTTATTGGACCGAATACTCATCTCTACCGTATTCTTCTAATAACATTGTAAAAATAAGAAAAATAATATACTTATACATAATTTTACATATATATGACATGTTAATGGCAATTTTGGTTTCAATGCATGCTTCTCAATTATCAATGAGATTTTTGCATTTCTCTCTACACAATCGAAAGAAATGCATATATAAACAAATTATCATATAATCATTTCAACCATACTAAAACATATTCCAATATCGTGTATCATTATCATATTGTTTTTGCCCTTGTCATATATATTGTGTGTAGGATTGTCGAAGGAGACAAGATCGTTGTGTGTAGGCTTGTCGGAGGAGGCAAGATCTCGTGGATGTAGTCCCCGCAGAGACCATCGCAGGAGACGTCGTGACAGACTGTTCTCTAAATTAATTTAGAAAGTAACTCGTTATATTGATCAAATTTTAAAATAATTTATCAAGAAGAATTTGATTATAAAAAACATCGCCAGTAATATTTATTTACACATAGAACTTTTTTAGTGAATATATTTTAGAATCGAGCAAAAAAATATAGCTAATGATAAATGCACTAAGAGATTTCTTTCTTTTTAAGAAATATATTTCGCTTCTTTTCTGTAGCCTTACAAAAATTTATATATCTTCGTTCAAGATCTTTTTTCTGTTCCTATGTCCAGGGCCGGTCTCGTAATTTCGGAGGCCTTAAACGATAATTATTAGGAGTCATTCAAATTTAAAATATCACCCCAAATACAATGAGAAAAAAACCATATATAAAATTTTCGTTTTAAAATTATAAATAAATTCTACCATATATTTGTATTCAATTTTGTATGAACAATTTCAAAAAGTCGTTGGACAACGATGATAGAATTCATGTCTAGATGAATTTAACTTAAACTATTCGGTTATTACACACAATGTTTTTATGTATTCATATTTTTTATTTAACAATTTAACAAATAAATATTAATTTACAACTTAATCGCAAAGACAATTATATATTAAGTCTTTTTATAAAATATTAAGTCTTTTTATTCCGTAGCGTGAAAAGAAAGAATTTTTTTTTTGATAAAATAATAAGATGAGGGAGACTGACTTTTCTCAGTCTAGTTCTATGTTCTGGCCAAATGATAGGATAAAAATTGACATGATTCTACCCAGTTCTTACGGAGCCGTTTTCAAGTTCCAACACTTACTTCATTTTGTATTGATATCCTCCAATTTCTCATCATCAAGCCTTTAATGAAAAAAAAGAACATAATTAAAACTGTAAATTAGTACGATACTATTTTTTTGTCAATCGTTCACAATATAAAAGAGAACTATCATACTTTCTTAGACGAGTCGTCATGCGCAATTCATGCATCAACTATCAATTCATGTCCAATTCATGCACAAATTATCCAACACTTACGGGCCCGTCGAATATAAACGATTTTGAAGGATTTTGAAGAATTTTTGGATTATTCTAAGAAAGTGAATTGAAAGTAGGAATTTGAAGGATATTTGTCTCTCACGTGTGTTGTTTGATGTCCTACAACACCAAATATTAGAAAGTAATATTTATTGTTTGATGTGTAGGAAAATTGAAAAGTAGTGAGAATGAATTTTGTTGATTTATGTATATATTGATGAGTAATGATACAGACCACATCTTTTTTCCACGAATTGATCACGAATTGCCACGTGGCAGCCAGCTATTGGCTGCAGCTTTCCACCACTTTAGCTGGAGTCAATAGCTGGCTGCCACGTGGCAATTCGTGGTCAATTCTTTGGAAAAAGGTGTGGTCTGTATCATTTCTGATATATTGATTGAAAAATTAATTTTAAATTAATAATTAATTGATTTTTTTGAAATATTAATTAATTATATACGAGTAAAATTGATATTATATATATTATTTATATTATATTACATTTATTATATCATATTATATATTTTTTAATATGTTATTAATATTACATTTATTCCTTTTAAATTTTATGTTATTTAGTAATATTATATATCATATATTACATTGTTTCTTATATTAATATTATACGTTACATTATATTAATTATATATATTATATTATAATTAATAGTATATATTTATTAATACATACTTATTTATTGAATTTAATTACTTATTATGGTCATATAGTAATATATATTAGTATGTAATATAATATTAAACATCAGCATATCTAATAAAATATATATATATTGTATATATAATTAATTGGAATGAAAAAACTAATTTCATATAATAAATTAGAATGCAAATTATTATATATTAAATATCATGTGCATATTTATTTGTATTGGTTAAATGCATGTTAATGTAATAAATACATTAGAATTAATATACAAAATATGAGAGAAAAACGAAAAGCAAAATGATGAATGTATTTTCGAGCAAAATAGCGTGCAAGCTGCCATGCCTTGCAAATTGTGCGGACTCATACTTCATTTTTAAAAAACAATTGAAATAAAAGGCGAAGCAGCTAAGAAATAGGAATTTCTTTATCAGAAATTTTGCTTCTAAGATAATTTTTCATAAGATTTTTTATCAATTTTTTTTTTTTTTTTTAAATTCCAATGGTGATCGAAATTCATTTATACATCCATGTAATGTGTATATTTATTATTTACATGCTCATTATTCTACTATTTACAAATTGTAATTAATGATCATTTGTATAGATTCTACTATTTACAATCAAACTTGTAATTTAAGAAATTGAATGCTTAATGTTTGGTTCCTTTAATATATGTATGATCCTATAAAAAAGATATAAAGATATGATATAATGATTTGTAGTATATGTACCTCTTAGTTCTATATATACTTTACAAAAATCCCAAATTACCCTTAATCATTTACCTTTTTAAAATGTATATATCAGTGAGAAATGCGAGTAGTTGAGGTAATTTTGTGAAATTTAGAGAATAGTTTTTTTGATGATATTATCATATTTTGTAGGAGCATTCATGATATTCAAATTTCAAAAAGATGCGTCTAATTTGCCAACAATAGTTCTATAATTGTAGTTGAAATAATAATAATATATAAAATATTCAACTATCATTAAAGTTAAAAGAACAAAATCTATGATATTGTGGTTTTTTTGTTATCTCTCATTTCTTATGTTGCGCGAATACTTCAAAAATCAAATCGTATCGTATCGGATGTTGTATCGAATATCAATACTCGTCGGATACTCGTCGGATACTCCACGTGGCGTATCCGAATATTTTATTTTAAAATAATAACGGATACTTCTCGGATACTTTCAGATACTTGTCGGATACTTCTAATATATACAAAAATGTACTTGAAAAATAAAAATAAAAATTTGAAATCGAAATAAATAAATAATACATATAAATAAATAACTAAATAAAATAAACATTTACTTAATAAGAAGTTATTTTTGTTAAAATAAACTTTTAGGATATTTTATGTCAAATATATACTATATAAAATATAAAATATATAAATTATAATTAATAGAATAATATTATATTATATATAATTGTCGTATATCGTATCTTGTGTATTTTTGAAGACTGCCGTATCGCTGTATCCGTATCGTGTCGAATACGATACTCGTATCCGTACGACATAGCTCATTTCTTTATATGCTTTACGAAAATTGCATATATTCCCTTTATTAACTAGGAAATAGAGTAGCATTTATTAAAAAAATAGAATAAAATAGTTTATATTGTCATATCTTTAGGAGTATTTATGATACAAATACCAAATAACATTTGCGACATTTCGAGGTTTCGTAGCATTTATATGGCATTATATTTTTTTTAATATTTAACTAATTTGTAATTTCATATGATGCATAATTGATATAAATAATATGTACTTATTGAACCGATTGCACGCATCTCTAGCGTATTCTTCTAATAATATTGTAAAAATAAGAAAATATATATGACATGTTAATGGCAATTTTGATTTCAATGCACATTTCTCAATTAACAATGAGATTTTTGCATTGCCCTCTACACAATCGAAAAATTATGCATATATAAACAAATTATCATATAATCATTTAAATCATATTAAAATATTTTAATATTATGTATCGTCATTTCATTGTTTGTGCCCTTGTCATATACGTTGTGTGTAGGCTCGTCTATGGAGGCCAAAGACGCCGTGACAGATTATTCTCTAAATTAATTTAGAAAGTAACTCGCTATATTGATCAAATTTTAAATAATTTAGAAAGTAACTCGTTATATTGATCAAATTTTAAATTAATTCAGAAAGTAACTCGTTATATTGATCAAATTTTTAAATTAATTCAGAAAGTAACTCGTTGTTATATTGATCAAATTTTAAAATAATTTAAAAAGTAACTTGTTATATTGATCAAATTTTAAAACAATTTAGGAAGTAACTCGTTATATTGATTAAATTTTAAATTAATTTAGAAAGTAACTCGTTATATTGATCAAATTTTAAAATAATTTATCAGGAAGAATTTGATTCTAAAACTATGCCGGTAATATTATTTCCACATAAATCTCTTTCAATGAATATCGTTTAGAATCGAGTAAAAAATATAGCTAATGATATATGCACTAAGAGATTTTTTTGAAAAAATATCTTTCCCTTTTTTCTCTAGCCTTGTGGAAATTCATATATCATTGTTCAATATTTTTTTCTGCTCTTATGTTCAGGGCCGGTCTTGTAATTTCGGAGGCCTTATACGATAATTATTATGAGGCTTTCATATCTAAAATATCGTCACAAATTCAATATATATATATATATATATATATATATATATATATATATATATATATATATATATATATATATATATATATATATATATATAAAAAGTTTTCAATTTAAAATTATAAATAAATTATACCATATATTTGTATTCATTTTAGTATGAACAATTTCAAGAAATCATTAGACAGTGATGTTAGAATTCATGGCTAGATGAACTTAACTTAAATTATTCGGTTATTAGACATGGTGTTTTTATATATTCAATTTTTTATATAACATTTTAACAAATAAATATTAATTTACAACTTAATTACAAAGAAAATATATATTTAATTAATAATCTAACTTGAGTAATGATTCATGTATATTTTAATATGTTTATGAAAGTAAATATATAATTATAAATTTCATAATAAACTATGTATTTTTTTGAACTTTTTATTACTATATGACAAGATCAATTTATCAAAACAAAAAAATTGACAACCATATATAAAATCATATGTTACTATTGTTAAGACTCATGCAGCAGAAATAATTCATTCAACATGTGACATCATATAACTAGTTTAGATTTTTGTACATTTATAAAATTTGAATTGACAGGTACGTCGATCCGGTAAAAAGTTAGTATTGTTATTTAATTTTATCGAACCAATTTCGAGTTATTTACTGGCTGAATTTTCTTCCTTTTGCCCTTGATTTGGGTTTATTTTGCAGGATCATGCAGATAATCCTTGCTTGTTTATATTAGAAAGTAACTCGTTATATTGATCAAATTTTAAAATAATTTATCAAGAAGAATTTAATTCTGAAACGTCGCCGGTAATATTTATTTACACATAAATCCCTTTTAAAATATTTTTTAGAATCGAGCAAAAAATATAGCTAATGATAAATGCACTAAGAGATTTTTTTGAAGAACCGTCTTTCCGTTCTTTTCTCTAGCCTTATAGCCTTATGGAAATTCATATATCTTCGTTCCAGATCTTTTTTCTGCTCCCATGTTCAGGGCCAGTCTCATGATTTATGAGGTTTTAGACGATAATTATTAGGAGGCTTTCAAATTTAAAATATCGTCCCAAATTCAATGAAATATATATATATATATATATATATATATATATATATATATATATATATAATTTCTATTCAAAATTATAAATAAATTCTACCATATATTTGTATTCAGTTTTTGTATGAACAATTTCAAGAAGTCATTGGACAGTGATGATGTAATTTATGCCTAGATGAACTTAACTTAAACTATTCGGTTATCAGATTTGGTGTTTTTATGTATTCATATTTTTTATATAACAATTTAATCAACAAATATTAATTTACAACTTAATCACAAAGACAAATATATGTTTAATAATAATCTAACTTGATTAACGATTCATGTAAACGTTAATATTACTTGAAAGTAAATGTATAATTTATAAATTTCATATTCATGTGAATGTTAATACTTTTATGAAAATAAATGTACTACTAATTTATAAATTTCATGATAAACTATGTATTTTTAGAACTTTTTATTACTCTATGACAACATCAATTTATCAAATAATAATAATAATAATTTGATAACTATATATAATCATATGTTAACTATTGTTAAGAACGTGATGCATAAATAATTATTTCAACATAACATGTAACATTGTATGAGTAGTTTAGAATTTTGTACATGTATAAAATATGAATTAGTTGTGACATCCAAAAAACTGAGAACAAACAAAAACAAACATATGCGGCCCTTAAAAAAAAAAGATCTTAAAAACATATGTTTCTCACGCCATAAGAAAATGCGGGTTCTGCCTATGTTTCCCGTAGTGTGAAAGGAAACAAGAAAATTTGATAAAATAATAGGCGAGGGAGACTTTCTTTTCTCAGGCCAGTTGTAGGTTCTGATGGAACAGTATATTGAAGATTGACATGATTTTACCCACTTCTTCTCTTCCAAGTTCCAACACTTGCTTCATTTTTTGTTGATATCCTCCAATTTCTCATCATCAAGCCTTTAATGAAAAAATTATTATTATTATTATTATAATAATAAAAACTGTAAATTAGTATAATACTATTTTTTGTCAATCATTCACAATATAAAAGAGAACTATCATACTTTCTCAGACGAATCATCATGCCCAATTCATGCTTAAAGCATGACTACAAAAATGGCAAATTATTCCATAACTCAATTAAACATGGGCCCTCTAAAATTAAGATGCAAGGCCCATATAAATATTTACCATTTTTCAATAATATCGAAAACAATAAAGAAGATAATTAAAGAAATTGTTTTTTTTTTTTTTTTTTTTTTTTTGCAAAAAGGCCCTTAGGCAGATAATTAAAGAAATGAGCCTCTCCTTTTCTACGGTGCACGCACCAACACCTCGGCCCAGAGCCAGGCCGGCACCGCTAGCTAGCCGGCTAATTCCCCGGGCCGCCCTCTCCGCCGTCGTTTCTCCTCCAGTACAATCTCGTCTCCTCTCTCTTTGTTTTACTTTCATTGCAATGCAGTGTTCGCATTTTCCTCAGAATTCTTTTGTTCTTCGTGATTTCGCCACAGTCGAAGGAACTGGAGGGCAGGAAGTATTCTCTATTACAATCCATACAGGAGACACAGCGAGGGCTCGTCACGACTGCCCATCAGCGTTCAGCCATTGAAGAAGCTCTTGTACGGTTGCAAATTGATAATTTTTGGTTCTTTGGTACAGAATCCAGATTGGTGTGTGGAATGAAAATTAGTTGTATTTTTTTTTGTTCTTCTTTGGTTACAGGTGCTTGTGGAGGAGTACGGAGCTGGTTCGTCGGTGGATTTGGATAAGTTGGATGGTACGTGGCGGTTGAACTACACTTCTGCAAGTGATGTTTTGGCTCTATTCCAAGCTGCCGCGCGCAAGGCTTCCATTTCTCCAGGTTAGTTAATTTGCTATATTTGTCGATTTCGCTCTAGTGAAATGATCAAATTTTAGATATCTAGAAGGGTAAATTGGTAAATAGTAAATACTAAATACCTCTTATATAATAAATCTGGATTTCTCAGGTTGGGCAGATATTTCAGAAGTTTGAATGCAAGGATCGAATGAATGGAGGAATTGTACACAATGTAGTTCGATGGAGTATTTCGAACCTCTTCGAGGTAATATATTATATCTTGGGATTGATTAATTAGAAGAAAAAATTGGGAAATTTATTTCATTTAGCTTAAAATTTGAGGTTTTAGTAATTTGTGTATAGGAGCAAGATGGGTTGACATTATTGGTCTCTGTGAAATTTTCTGTTTTATCAAAACGGAATATCTTTCTTCAGTTTGAAGAGGTATTTTCTTTAACTTCAATTTAGTATTACTTTCTCTAGTTAATATGAATTAATGTAATTAGTAAGTTGAATTTAATAGGTGGCATTGCAAAATATAAAAATAAGCGAACAATTGCAAGGATTAATAGCTCCTCCATTGCTTCCTCGCACATTCTTAAGCTTTTAGGTATACTGTATAAAATTATAAATGTTTAATTAGTTTATAATCCTATGAATTAATCAGCGTTGCTAATATACAAAATTTCGTAATTGTAGATATTGCAATTTCTTAGAACATTCAAGGCTCAAGTGCCAGTCAATAATGGTTCGAATAGGTACGATTTGATTACATCTTTATATCTAAATTTGGATCTTACCGAAAAAATGTTTAATAAATTTTAAAAGTCTGGAATTAAAATGAATTGCAGAGGATCTCCTGGAGGTCTATATTATCTTTCATATTTGGATCGCGACATGTTTTTGGGCCGTGCCGTTGGAGGCGGTGGAGTTTTTATATTCACAAGAGCACAACCTCTCGATTAAAAAAAAGAAAGAAACACAAATACTTGTATTTAGTCTTATAACATACAATTATAATCAATTTTGAATTTCAATTAAATTAGAAAATCCTTCGAGTTGAATTTGAAACTGGATCTAATGAGAACAAATAAAAGATACACATGAGAGTGACTTAAATAAATTAATTAAGACTATGCAAACATAATTATTTGGTTGAATGTACTAATATTTCACAGAACGAAAGAAATGTTTGGGTAATGTAATCTAGGGTTTATAATTATATAATCAAACAAATAATTCATCTTGTGACATAATTCTATTATAATCAAATTATCATTTTCAAACATTTAATTAACGATGACCAGTTAAAGTTTGGCATCGGTACATTTTTGCTAAATAGTTATTTGGTTTTCTTATATAATTGTTTCAACCAAAAAAACTGACAAGTACTTATCACAAGTCTACTCATAGGAAAAAAACATACTTCTATATTTATTATAAGACATTGTAAAAGAAAGCGATAAATATCATATCATCTTTTTTCATACGTCTAGAAACCTTCCTCAATCATGGCGAAATTTTGCATTGATCTCCTCCAATTTCTTATCATCCAGAATTGAGTGAAAAAAAGAAAGAAAAAAAAACATAAACCGATACTGTATATATTTTTTGTCAATCATTCACAAATCACAATATAAAGAAAGCAATAAATTATCTTACTTTTTCAGACGACTCATCACGCCCAATGCATTCACCAACTATAAATGATGTTATAAGCATGATTTTGACTTGAATTATCAATTATCCGCAAATTATTCCGTAACTCAAATAAACTTTGGCCCTCTAAAATTAAAATGTAAGGCCATAAATATACCATTTTCAACGGTATTGAAAACCATAATGAATGCAGGGATTGGACAAATTCGAGGAAAAAAATTGGGATTGATTAAATTTGGGAAAATTTATTTCATTTAGCTTAACATTTGAGGTTGTAGTAATTTGTGTATAGGAGCAAGATGGGGGTGACACTGTTGGTCTCTGCGAAATTATCTGTTTATCGAAACGTAATATCTTTCTACAGTTCGAAGAGGTATTTTCTTTCTTTTTAATTCTAATTTTAGTTTAGTCCTACTTTCTCTAGTTAATGTGAAATAATGTAATTACTAATTTTAAATTAACAGGTGGTATTGCCAAAAAAATAAAAAAAAGTGAACAATTACAAGCATTAATAGCTCCTGCTTTGCTTGCTCGCACATTCTCGAGCTTGCAGGTATACTGTATAAAATTAATTTTTTAATTAGTTTTTAATCCTATGAATTAATCAGCATTACTAATATACAAAATGTTGTAATTATAGATATTGCAATTTCTCAGAATATTCAGGGCTCAAATGCCAGTCAATGGCCCAAATAGTTTTGTGTCTAAATTTGGTTTTGATTGAAAAATATAAAATGTGAAAAGGTCGAAACTAAAACTATTTTGCAAAGGATGCGGTGGAGTTTATATTTTCACAAGACCTCAACCTCTTGATGAAAAAAAATGAAACATAAATACTTGTATTTAATCTTGTTTGCTCTTTATTTATTAATTATAATGGTCTTGTATGGTTTTGTTATTATTTTTGTGGGATTATATGGGCCCATTAATTAAGATTTGACCTTTGGGGTCTTTGAAAGGATTTTGCATAATATGGTTTTTGTCAAAGAGCCATATTTTCTCCTTGGATTATATACTTTCTACGTGTTATTTGTCCCTTTCCAAGAGTAGTTTTATCCAAAACAAACAAGAAAGAAGGAAAGCTACTTGTAAAAAAAGATTTTGTGAAACAAGAAAGGAGATTGATAATGCACTCTATATTTATAGCATTCCTAACCGTTTATTTTAGTTACGAAGCTCTAAGTGGCAAAAAATACATGCTTGAAAAAAAGACATAAACAGACAATTAGATGAACGGTTATTTTTTCGGGCAACGTCCAATACAACTTCCTTCTTCATATCTAAGTAGTTGTTTCATAATTTTAATTTTCATATATGCATTTCTAATTCATATTTGTAACTTGTACAACTTTCGTCTTCAGATCTAAGTAGTTGTTTTTATACCTTTAAACTTCATATGTGTACCTTTATAATTCATATTTATAACTTTTGATACAATGCAAAATATACAAATAACAACAAAATTGTATCCGTAATATAAAAAAAAACTATAAATATATAGGTAGTTGTTTCTATACATTTCACCTTCAAATATATATATTTTTACAATGAAAAAAATGTAAATAACAACATATATTTCCATAGTATAGAAAAAGTACAAATAATACTAAAAGTATAAATAACGACATATGTTTAATCCGCAGTGTAGTTATAAAATATAAATAAATTTTTTTAATCCCTAATATAGAAAAAAAGTATAAACAATAATACAAAAATATAAATAAACAACGGATCTTTAATTCGTAAATAAAAAAATGTATAGTAAAAAAAATATGAATAACAACATATGTTAATCCCGGGTATAGAAAAAGTATAAATCATAGTAAAAAATATATAATGAAACATATAAATAATAGTAAAAAAATATAGTAAAAATGTATAAATAACAACAGATTTTGGATCTACAGTATAGAAAAAAAAATCTATAAAATAATACAAAAATAAATAAATAATACTACGATATAAATAATAACGTATATTGTATTTATAGTGTAGACAAAAATACAAAATAATATAAAAATTGTATAAGAGAGGACGGTCATTTGGAGCGTATTTCAGTGAAATACAAAATTATATCTCAACAACAAACTCATAAACCTTCATATCTATACACACTCTGATACTCATATACACTTGCATATACTTCCTAACTTTCTTGCTGTATTTATGACATTTTCAACTATTTGTACAGTGTTTATTTATCTAATATTAAACGATACATCTTCTTGTCATGACAAAAGTCACAAAATGAATTCTTAGTCAAGGTGTCACATTAATTTCCCCATTTTTCCTTGCTATAAGTGAGGCCTTGATGTTTCATCTTTTATTCACTTTAATTTTCTTGAGAAATGAAAATTCCAAATATGATAGATATGTTTCTTTTTGTCGTTATCTCGGATGAATTACTGCTTGGTTTGATTTACTCTATTATAAGGATTTGAATTTGAATTTTTTTGAAAATGGTTAATCATGTATAAAGATATACAGGCAATTTGTGATGCTAGTCTGGTCCATAATTTCAACCCGAAACATCAATTTTTTAGTCCAGTGTTCTATCAATATCATATAACAGTTTAGATTCTTCTAGGATGAGTACATTCGACGTTGAAGTGCTCAAGGATCAATTTGATTCAATTAAGCAACATAGCATCACACTTGACAGTGACATACTTCGCATCTAATTTATCCAATCCAACTATTTTTGGCTAAGCTGATTGGTAAATAGGAGGCCTATGAGTGTATTTTTAAAAAAACAGTTATATACTTCAAATTAAATGATATATAATCTTTGTAATAAAACAAGTATTTATATAAACGATTCAAGAAAAAACATATATATAAACTACTAGGAGAAACAATTATTGCAGTTTCAGAAAGGCATATACATTTATGATTTATGCGAAAAGACTCGTACATAGATCGAAAGAATATACACGAGTACGAAAAGAATATATAAAAAAGTATATGTATACAAATTATCAATACAAAAAAGGAGTATACTGGACCATATATATATATATATATATCAAATTAAATACAGAAAATAGATATAGATGCAAAAAATAGTAATAGGTATAAAAAACATAGAAAATGATACATCGTGATCTGTGTACACTCAGTACATCCAATAGTTCACAAAGTTGATGAACAATTTAATTTTACGAACATAACCGGATCCGGTATATTTAACCGATTGATTCGGTAGATCGAACCAATCCGAGCTGGTCACTGAGCACGTTAATTTGGAGCTGATGCACTCTTGCCATCACGACAGCTTCGGCCTCCAATTCCCCCATCTCAAAGCACAATCGCTCCTCCGCCTCCTCGATCGCACGAAGCCTCGAGCACGTATCCTCGAGCTCCATTTTTAACGCTTCCTCTCGAGTTCTTCGTTCTTTCTTCTCAGCTCTTCCGTCTCTGCACTCTCCATTATTATGGGTGTGAGTGTGAATTCAAGTAGGAAATAAATACACCACACATGCTTGCTTGCTGGATTTTATAAAGAAAGATGAGAGAAACTTGTGCTGATGTCAGATATGCACTACTGAAGTTTCAAGGGTAGGATTGTCATTTTACAATGCATGCTCAGAAAATTGGATTATGTATTCATTGATGGTGATTAGTGACCAGATTATGTCTTTCATTACTAATTATCAACCATCATCGCAAATCTAGCCCGAACCCGAAAAAAACGTCCGACTCATCCGCAATCCGATAAATCTAAAAAAAAATCGTACGACCAAACTCGTCCGATCCGAACCCGAGAAATCTGATTCGGAATTGACCCGGTGTTACATATCATTCCGATCTAACTCGATCCGAATCCGAATTGTCCGAAATCCGATAAACCTAAGACTAATAAGTCCGATTCAAATCAATTCAAATTCCAATATTATCATTTCTATATAACTTTGATATTTCAAAATTAATAAAATATTTATGATTAATAATTTCTTTCACCGGTAAAACTTGTAAACATAATAAGCATATGAATTTTCAATAACAAATTAACATTTCAATATTTCAAATATCAAAATTAATAAAATATTCATTACTAATTGTCTTTTTCCAACAAGCAGTTTCATAAAAATAATAATCATTTATAACCAATTACAAAATATTTAATTTGGAACAATTAATTAGTGGATGAATATAACATCAAAACAAACATAGATATAGTAGCAAGATTGAGAAATAGTAAACGTATAAAACAATACAGAAATATTTTTTTATAGAAACTTCCACATTATGAAAATAAAATGGCCAATTCCCATACAACATAAATTAGTAGTATTATATTTTGCATATAGACAATTATTTTGAATTCTTGACAATTATTTTATGAAAGTTTTCATAGTAATATATTAGATATCGCCAAGAAATTTTGCCAGCAATATATTTTTTTTTTATATTTTTTCTCAACGAGTAACTTATTTAGATATGTAAATGAACCACAAAATATAATATTTTCCAAGGGTAGGATTGTAATTTTTCAATGCATGCTTAGAAAATTGGATGACGTATTTATTGATGGTGATTAGTGACCTGATTTGGTCTTCCATCAGTAATTATCAACCTCACTTAAAATAAAGCAAAAATTGGATTATTAATGGGCCTTAAACTACAAAATATCCCAAAAGCCAACAAAAAAGAAGGGCCCAAATTACAGAGAAATTGGTGTCCAAAATCTACTTTTAGGGTTTCTCTCTATAAATTTTGAGCCTCTCATTCCGTCTTCACTCCAGGCGGCTTCCTCGTTCTCCCATCGGCAAATTTTTGCTTTTGGTTTTAATGGGTTTTCATGAATTTTGGAAAGGAAGTATATCTCTTGTTTTGTGTTAATATTGTCTTCTAATTTGATTTTTATTGTTTGATTTGAGAAAACGAGCGATTATTCAGGCAACCCCTTTGTCGATTTCAATGATATTGGAGGTGTTATATTGTTCGGATAATAACTCTTTTGATCTTCAGATTGGCTGAAAGGAAAGTTCGCAAGAACTTTTCTTTTTGATGCCTGTCTAGTAGTCACTAGTACATTATTATCAATTCCTAAAATTTTGTTTTATAAAAATCTGTTTTGTGCATTCAACCCAAATTTCACTCTTTCAAACATTAGTAGTTTTATATAATTATAACCCTAACCCCGAAATCTACTTAATCCTACGTGGCCATAAAGAATTAGGAAGAAAAGCCATCGAGAAAAATACATAAAATGCTACAATAATATTACTAAAAAAGCAACAAAAAAAAAGAAAAAAAAATCAGAACCCTTCCCGCATATCTATCACTCTCAGCAGTCCAATAAGTATTGACGGCAACGAGAATCTTCTCGGGATTGAACGGACCAGACTCGTGATCCATGATCTGGCTCTTCCATCTCATCCCACTCGTTAACGCTTGAACTTTAGTTAACACGTCTGAGTGTCCCTAATTATCACACTTCCTTCAGGCCTCAATCCTATCCATCTCCAGCAGAATATATGTAATATCGCACCTGAAAAGTATTTAAAATCAACATCAACCCTGCAAATTATTCAAATAATTACTTAAAATAAACTAACACAAATACATTACCTGTCTTGGACTCTTGATAAATGCTAAAGACATTATCAGCGTGAATCAAGTCACAAGTCCTCGGGTAAGTCGAGAACGCCTCGCACCAATCCTGATACGTGAATCAAGTCATATGATAATAACAGTACAAGTCTTTCAATTTTCTCAAACATCACAAAACTAATTTTTCCTAAATAATACATGTTCATTAATTATTTTCATCGCATAGATTGTATGGCTTAATTTATAGATACCAATCCACACAAAATTTATGAATGTACTACCAATCCACACAAAATTTATGAATGTACTACCAATCCACACAAAATTTATGAATGTACTACCAATCTATCATTTATCTCACGCCTCTATTATAGTGATTCCATGATTTCCATCTTCTTGTTGTGAGTATTTAGATCAATTAAGCCTACGATCGTTAAATACGATACGATTGAATTAGTATGAATCTCGTTGCACTTCAGTGTAAAAAAATGTAAACATGCACCGAAATGTAAGTAAAAAAGGATCAAAATGTAAATTAAAACAAAAAATGACCAAAATATAAAAAATGACCAAAATGTAAAATAAGAAAAACGATCAAAATATAAAAAATGACCGAAATATAATATAAAAATGACCAAAATATAAAATAAAAAAGTATCGAAATGTAAAAAAGGACCAAAATATAAATAAAAAGGACCAAAATGTAAATTTTAAAACTAAAAATGACCAAAATCTAAATTAAAAAAAAAAATTACGCAAAGGCCCTTGATGACGTGGAGGCCTAGAATTGCAAGAAATTTCTTAACTTTATACATAAGATAAAACAAAAAATGACCAAAATATAAAAAATGACCAAAATGTAAAATAAGAAAAAGTATCAAAATGTAAAAAAGGTCCGAAATATAATAAAAAAGGACCAAAATTTAATAAAAAGGACCAAAATATAAAATAAAAAAAGGATCGAAATGTAAAAAAGGACCGTAATGTAATTTAAAAATGACCAAAATATAAATTTTAAAACTAAAAAGGACCAAAATCTAAATAAAAAGGACCAAAACATAAATTCAAAAAATATTTTTTTACACAAAAGCCCTTGATGACGTGTAGGCCTAGAATTGCAAGAAATTTCTTCACTTTATACATAAGATATAATTACACAAAAGCTCTTGATGACGTGAAGGCCTAGAATTGCAAGAAATTTCTTAACTTTATATATAAGATATAATAGACACCTAGAAAAATAATTCAAAAAGAATCAAATAACACGACATATTTATATTTTTTTAGCTTAAAGTCTGTTTGTGTATGTATCATACGATTGCATATCACGACATAACCATACTCTCTAGGGTCCTACATGATATTTTCAATTTTTTTGCATTTAGAAATAAGAGTAGGATTAGTAGTGTTTAGTTTGCAATTTGTTTTCATTGTATATTGCATGATTTTGTGATATTCATAAACTGTGTACTAAATAATGACATAATGTATTATGTATTCTTTTTACATTTTCATTTTTCAGACACTTAATAATTATTTATATTGATATCTTTTTTATAAGTTTAAACATATAACTAAAATATTTTGTTAAATATACATCTCAAGAAGAATGGAATCACTCTTTCATAAATTATCAGTTTTCATGTACGTACATAAATAATTATTTATACTAATATCATTTTTTTATAAATTTAAACAAATTACTAAAATATTTTGTTAAATATACATAGCAAGAAGAATGAAACTACTCTTTCATAAATTTATATACCTCAATAAGAATGAAATATAGACATCTAAAATGATTCAAAAACAATCAAATGACATGACATATTTATATATCTTTTTAGCTTAAAGTATGCTGGGCGTATTTACCATACTATTGCATATCAAGACATAATTTTGTTGTATAGGGTCTTAAATGATATTTTCAATTTTCAATTTTCAATTTGTTGTGAGTATTTATCTAAATTACAAATTAATAAATTATTATAGCTTAGTCTAGTCCATATCTTAGCAAAATACTAAAGTTACCACTTTTCCTGTCTCCTGGTTGAGCCACGTCACCAGGGCCTCTTTGTAAATTTTTTTTTTTAATTTACATCTTGATCCTCTTTTATTTACATGTCGGTCCTTTTTCACATTTTTTAATTTACGTTATAGTCCTTTTTATTTATATTTTGGTCCTTTTTAGTCTTTTGGTCTTCTTAAAAAAATACATTTTGGTCCTTTTTTATTCACATTTTGGTCTTTTTTTTCCAAATTTTGGTCCTTCAAGTTTAAAAAATTACATTTTGGTACAGGGGCCTCTTTGTAAAAAATTTAATTTATATTTTGGTCATTTTTATATTTACTATTTTACCCTTCAATTCATGACGTCCATGTTTTTCTGTTCATTTACAAATTTGCACTTGAAATTTATTTTTTCATATATGTAATGTTTTCTTATTTTTTTATTTTTATTCTGAATGGGTAGCATGTTTATTAATGATGGATTCCACAACTTGATGTCTATTATTTGACTACAAATTTGTGTATAGAAAATATTATGAGGCTTTGTATTAATATACTGCAAATATTTGGCCACTACCTTAACTGTTCCTATTTAATCCTCCAAACATCATCAAAAGAAAATCGATCACAAAACACAAAAAAAATATGACGATGCCGTCAACTAAATCGAACCCGCGCAATAGCGCGGGAGTAGAGCTAGTATACACAACATTTGCAACAAATAAACATATATACTCTCATTTCATCTACTGGGCCGCTGGGTCGATTGGGCTGTGGGAAAGAATCATGAATACACTTGTCATTGTTTAATTGATCTGCAAAGAAAAGATTTTAAAAATAAATTGTTGGTGGGCGGAATCGAACTCATTTGGGTCTGACTGGAAGCAGATGCTTTCACCAACTGCGCCACAAATATTATTTGATGGTATATCGTTTTACAAAACCTTGTACGTGAAGTCCACGTGTCAAAATCTGGTAAAAACTCTATATTTTTAATTACTATAGTATAATTAGATTGTGCGATATGACTTTGATATTATATATTTATGGTATACATCAAATATTATAAATATTAACATATCGTTTATCCATATACAGAAAAAATATAAATAACAAGTATTCATATATCTTAAATTCATAATATAGAAAAAATATAAATAATAGTAGAAAGATATAAATAACAACGAATTTTTTCCATAGTATGAAAAAAGTATAAATAATAGTAAAATAAAGAATAAATAATAATAATATTAATATTAATAACAACATATATACAATTCACAAGGTGTAGTAAAAACTAAAAAAGTATAAATAACAACAGACATTTTATTTCAAGGGTAGAAAAAGATATAAAAATAGTAAATAATATATATAAATAATAACAAATTTTTGATCCATAATATAAGAAAATAAATATAATAAAAAGGTATAAATAACAATAGATATTTAATCCATAATATATAAAAAAGGGCAGTGATGCACTTCCCCCAACTCTCCCCCACACCTCTTGATGTGTCATCGTAACGCTTAACACCACTATGATTTAACATCTGAATTATGATTTAACACCTTAATTTATAGTTTAACATCATAATGAAGATGTTAAACTACAAATTAAAGTGCTAAATCATAATTAAGGTGTTAAATTTGAAGGTGTTAAGCCTTATGCCAACACATCAAGAGGTGTGGGGGAGGGTAAGTGGGGAGGTCCAACTTTTTCCTATAAAAAAAATATAAATAACAACAAATATTTTATTTTTTCTATAGTACAAAAATTATAAAAAATATAAAAAAATGTATGAGAAAGAGATCGGACAGTGAGCAGTGGATAGAGTTGGCGTGGGATGAGAAAGGACCGGACAGTGGACCGTCGCTCAAATAACCGGGCATAGAGCAATTCCGAAGTGCATCCGGAGTGAATTTCTCCACAATGCAAAACCATTCCTCGATATAAAAATAGTACTTCAAAATATAACCTCATTATGCATATCTAGTTTATATTTAACAATCACTGCTAGATATTCTCAAAATACTTTGCAATACACTGTCAATTTAATTGTTTGAATATATATAATCCATATATAAAAAGTAAGAAAGTTAATTAGTGACGATAATAGTCATATAAATAATAGAAATCAAAACATTCCCTCTCAAGCCGGGCAGCCTATTAGTGTTAATTTTGAAGTTCGGACTTCGGATCCGAATCCATGATACAAAAATACATAATATAACTTATTAAATTTGGGGTCCATTATAAAAAATTGGAATCCATTTTAACGAAATATATAGTACAAATTTAGGATCCATTATAAAAAAAAAATGAGATTTGCTTACGATTCAGTGTCGGGTTTTTAAAATCTTTGGACCGGCCTGCTCTCACCTTCGGGTCTTTTAAATTCTTGGCCGGCCTTGCTTTCATCTTTGGATCTTAATTTATTCAGTTATTCCGCATATATTGCCATATTGGTCAGATATGCCTTCCAGAAATATTATTTGAAATTTCGTAAATTTTTGGTGCCAATTACAAGACTTAATTCACAACTACAAAAAACAAAAACTATATTGAGAACAAATAACAATATTCAATACTCTTAAACAGAGAACCATATTAAGCATATCAAGTGCTCAAATAAATTGTCATCAATCCAACAACAAAAAACCCGACCTTCAAACTAAAAGTAATCAAGTAGTTAACTAGAATCGACTAAAACCCCCTAAACTAATTGTATACTTCAGGAGGTCTACGCTTGCAATATTTTTGCACGGTAATCGAAGCGCAACAGCAGAACAGAGCGAAGAACCAAACTGACAAGAAGATCGTTAGAACCGAACGCATAAAATGAATGTCACCTTGACTCAGAGATGCCGATGACGATTCGTCAGTGATATTGGACGTGTTTGTCATGGTCTCGTTTAGTACTCGTGATGCCATCAATTGTTATAGTCTTCAGAGAGAGAGAGAGAGAGAGAGAGAGAGAGAAAGCATGGAAGGGAGGAGAGAGAGAGAGAGAGAGAGAGAGAGAGAGAGAGAGAGAGAGAGAGAGAGAGAGAGAGAGACTTAATGGGCAGTTAATAACTAACTTAATCGGTGGTGGTTATATGTGTAACTGTCAAAAGTAGTTGTTTCAGTTTTACAAATTAAACCCCTTGAATACCTTTTCATAACCTTTCAAATATCATGATTACCATTTATCCCTATAAATTTTTTAAAATATCACATATATCCTATTACATATTTTAATGACCATCGACGTTTTTCTCGTTAGGAATACGTCAATTAACTAATATTTAATATTATTTTTCAATAATACTCAATAACTTTTTCTCTAAATAATATTTGAAATCATAAAAAATCAAATAGTGTCAATTATATCTCATAATTTCTTTCAAAAAATCATTGTGAAATTAATACTATTCTCAAAATTTCAAGTAACTAATATTGATATAAGAATAAAATGAAAAATATTTTGAACGACAATATTTACTAATTATTAACTAAAAGTTTAATTTAGAGGTATCCATGATATTTGAGGCTTTTATAAAGATCTTTACGAAATTTCACGTTTTTAAGGGGGTATATCGTATACATCATATGTTTTGCGGGGTACACACGAAATTCTGCCTATTCTTTTTATGCAAATTTCACTGTAAATTAATTTCATGATCATCTTATTTACTTCCCCTTAATCAGTATAAAATTAAGCACATAATTAGCACGAAAATGAAAATCTGAAATGGTATGATCCAAACAAGTATCAAGCTGTTAAAATCAAAGTATTTAATGGAAGTTTTATTTCAAACTATTAAAGATTTAAATGTCTGGTGGTTGTATTTGACGGGGGTTATATTATACATGATATATTGTCAAACAAAATGGGACATGCATAAAACAAAACAAGAAAAAGGTTCATGTTGGGGTGTAAATGGTTTGGATAGTGGTCATATCTGTATTCATATTTTTCCGAATATGAATATTTGAATATTGAATAATTCGGATCCGGATACAATTTGAATATTAAATGGATATAAATTCTATTGTCGGATAAGAATATGAATATGAATTTTTATCGGATAATTGAAGTGGATATTTGATATGTAAAATAACTATTACTTTTATTTTCGCATTAAAAAAAAATTAAATTAATATTTAAATAATACTCATAAAGTATATCATAATTTTTCGAAAGTCTTGTTTTAGAACAGAAACAATACAAGAAACTTGAAAGAAAAAAAAAGAGTGAATGTCTTGAGAAGAAGAAACTAATTTAGATATTTGAAAATGTCTTGAAAATATAGTTCATGTATTTTTTTTTTTAAATGATTTTTTCTTTATGAATTATGAGTTATATGAATATGAATTTTTGTTAAGTTTATAAAATCATAACTATTCAAATGTAAATTAATTAGAAAAAATGTCTTGTTTTTTATTATTATGAGGATCATGATAGTATCCGGATTCGGATCAGGATCTGGATCCGACTGGATCATTATAATTTTACGGTTAAGTTTAATGGAGAAATTGGAATGGTTTTTAATTTTTGGGCAAATATGATATTTTAGATTTACGAAAGAATAAATACGATATTTTAATTTAAAGAAGACTAAATATATAATTTTAAATTTTACAAAGATAAATATGTAATTTCCCAGGTTTTTATTCCACGCTCCCTCGTTCAAAACTCATTGGATTTGGGGGCACTAATTCTCAATCATGTCTGTTTCACACACCAATATAACTGCAAATGTGCATATCTCTTATCATATTTCATATGCGGTGAGGTTAATATACATGTTCAACTATGATGCACAAACAAAAACACTCAGATAGTCCAATATAACTGCAAAACAACAGTTGTGCATACCTCTTATCATATTTCATATGCGGTGAGGTTAATATACATGTTCAACTATGATGCACAAACAAAAACACTCAGATAGTCCAATAGACTTCTCACATGGACAAAATAAGACATGCAGGTAGAAGTTTTCTAGAAAGGCAAAATACTCACATCGACTCTGCTCTGATTCCGAAGAAGTCTTCTAGAAAGACGAATTTTCTTGTTCGCTTACTTCGTAATGTCCTTTGGACGAGACATCTTCCAAATTGTTACCTAACATTAAAAAACATCTTGGAGATTGTAACCTCAAGGTCTCCATATTCCAGCCAATGTTGCAAATGACGGGAAACGGTACGGTACGGTCGGTCACCGTTTTAATGTTTTACTGTAAAACGGTAAAAAAAGGGTTAAAAAACGGTTACTTAAATCGGCAATATTTTATAGCAATTATAATAAAAATTTAAAAATAAAACAAACAAAAATATTATAATTCAATTTTTATAATTCAACTTAAATATACACGAAAGTTCAAAATAAAAAAAACATACGAAATATTAATAAAACATATCGAATAAATGTCCATCGACCTAAACATATCAGAATAAATATTCTTGGCTATCTAATTAGACAAAAAGATCAACTAATTAGATACGTCAATCGGAATTAGACACAAAATAATTGACCATGATAAGCTGTTTCAGAGTTAACACCTTGTTCATGTACGAATTAGACACAAAATATCACTAATTACAACTATTATTTGAAAGAGAGCATTTGACCTCTCTCCAAATTTACTACGAAACACCTACGGGTTTGTAATGCCAAAAAAAAAATATATATATATATATATATATATATATATATATTAAAAAAAAAAATTATGAAAAAAACGGTTAAAAAAAACGTTTTTTGAAAAAAAAAAACGGTTGACCGTTTTTTTAAATTTTCTTGTAAAAAACAGTACGGTTTGGCACCGTTTTACCGTTTTACACCGTTTTTTGCAACACTGATTCCAGCCATGATCGATTGTGGCCACTTTCTCGTGTTAAGACGTCTTATACTTTCAACTCCCTATTTCTTATCAGTCCAAATCGCGTCTTCCTAAACGACCGAATAATATGGGCAATACGCTTTGTCGTATGCAAACCCACTTCCCGCGATCTCTTAAACAAGTATCTCTTCACAATAACATATATAAAAAATAATTGTTTATAATTTGCATTAATGTGAAAATAGTAGTTTGAATAATTTAACATCTCGCGCAACACACAAGGATATTATATAATATTATTTATGCATGAATAATATTTTGCATAATTTTTTTAGTAGAATATATATTTTTAATAATAATTTATACTTTATAGATCGACATGGCATAGACGGACAAAATGACAACAATTTACTTTTTGAAAAAGAATAACAAACGGCCATATGCTGTGCTAGGTGATTTTTGACGGATCGGCGTGCGTTAGTCGATCTAAACAAAAAAATAGAAAAGGAACATGAAGAGTCTAATTTAATATGATTCATTATAATACAAAGATTTGCTCAATCTCGTGATTATTGAGAGAATAACAATGTTTTACTTTTTTGTATTGATTTTATGATCACGATGCATGTTGAGTATGGTATTAATCGTACTACAATGTTCGACAAAACCTCTCCCTCCCCTCTAGTCCCTACAAAAATCCGCCTCTAATCACATTATTCAACAATTAAAATCAAAATGATGGCATGTCTTACTGTGTGTGTGTGAATGTTTAGAGATAAATGCAAATAAAGTGTGAATAAATTAGATTACAAATGAGCCTTTAAACAACAAAATAGCCCAAGAGCCCAACAAAGTGAAGGGCCTTAATTACATAGAAAACTCTGAATTTTTTCTATTTCCAGGTTTCTCTCTGTAAATCTCCTGGCTCTCATCGTCGGCAGCTTATTCATTCTCCTTCTCTGATCGCCGTAAAGGAAGTCTTTATCCGGCGACAAATTTGTGTTCTTGATTTTAAATGGGTTCCTTTTATGAATGGTGAAAGAAAGTATTTCTCTCGAATTCTCTTGTTTTGGGTTATTTTGTCTTCTGATTTGATGTTTTTTGACTGAGAAAACGAGCGATTATTCAGGCAACCCCTTTGTCGATTTCGATGACATTGGAGGTGTTATATTGTTCGGAGAATAACTCTTTTGATCTTCAGATTGGCTGAAAGGAAAGTTCGCAAGAACTTTTCTTTTTGATGCCTGTCTAGTAGTCACTAGTACATTATTTTGAATTCATCAAATTTTGTTTTATAAAAATCAGTTTTGTGAATTTAATCCAAATCCTAATATATATTATCAAAATTTGAATTCTTGTGTTTCGGTCTTTTTAATATCAATGTAAATGATAAACAGAAAACTTGGTTTGCATCTCACCTCTCAGATTAGAAAACTCAATTTTCGGTTCTACACAAAATTATGAATCCAGTTGACTTGTTGCATAAAATTCAATTGACAAATCTCAGTTTATATAAAATCCCATATCTGGGTTTCTGGTTGTAAGGATTTCAATTAATAATCACTTGTAAAAATAGTATTTGGAAATAAATAGATGGCAAAATATCCAAATTGATATGTTTTGCAGATAAATGCTGAAGACTTCAATTTCTGTTGCAACAGATCATGGGAACAAACTTAATTCGAAGAGCTAAATTCAGTTTTGAGTTTGGTTTGAAAAATTATCGAATATGTTAGGTTAGCAGTCCTGATCGGATTTGGTCTGTTATAGTTTGGACATTTCAATTTGTTATTAGTTGGAAATTTTATAAAATTCCAAAATGGAGTCATTTCAGCTCTATTCCATCAACAAATTCAGAATCCTTAAAAGCGATGCGGATAATCAATTAAATATAAGTCATAAGAATGTTAATAATGTAAAATTCAAACATAATCATACAAAGAACGAAAACATAAATCCAACATTGTTCTAATCATAACTAACAAACACTTTTTATGGGAGATGCGAATAATATGTTTGATTTTTTTTTTTTTTTTGAATAGTTTGGCAAAGCCAAACCTAGGTTTTGTATTAAATATAATTGGTAGTTACATATAGGTGTTTTCCGAACTTGCTCCAAGTCGTGGCCTCCTCAATGGCTCTAGCCGCCATGTGTTCCGTTTTTTATTTATTTGAAAGATTTTTCGGTTTCTTTCTTTCCAAATTTCTCACATTACGGCCAAGCACAATATCTTCCAAGCTTTTCTTTGGTCAGGTTGTTTGTTTGTTAGATGTATCTGCCATGCTTCTTTGATCGTACTCTGACCTTGGAAGCAAACGATCCCTTGTTTCTTGGTGACTTGGGCAAAGAACGCATGCTGGGGTGTTCGGCCATCTCTTGCTTATCGATATGTTTGCCTTGTTTATGCGATTAGATTATGGAATACCAACCAGAGAAAAACCCTAACTTATAGTGGCGCTCGCGTGTTCCATACTTGCCTTTGCCGGTGCACCTTGACCCCATTCCATACAATAATCTCATATAATTTGTCCATAGGTTGTCCGATTCATTATCTAATTGTGTGCATCGTTTATCGTTTGTAGGCTAATGAGGCCTAAGCCCCCATTTTCTTTAGGCAAGCAAACCGATTTCCAATTTATCAAATTTTTGTCCGGTTTGTAATGTTCTTGGCCACTCCAAAGAAAGAACTTCATTAAGCGTTCTATTTGGTTACTGAGGAATAAGATTTGAGAAAGAATTTCTTCCGTGATGGTATTCGTAACATTTTTAGATAAAAAAATGAGTCTTTCTATCAAAAGGAAGTCATCAATAGAAATCCAAGTGTGTTCTTCTCCGGCTCTACGATATTGATCCATTTTGGTAGCTTTGCAACTTGCATAAGGTATATTGGTACGGCGTTTAGCATTGCTTTTACTAATGTTAACCGGCTTTCTAATGAAAGTAGTCTACCTTTCCACCTTTCCATGAGGTGTCTAGGTAGTTTATCGGGAACTCTTTCTTAGGGCATCTCAAAATGTTACCTATTGTATCGTGTAGTCGGTCGGGTATACAAATTGTGGTAAATGAGCTCTTTTGGCAGTTTATTTCCAACCCCGTTATTTGTGTGATGATCTCAAGTGCGTATGAAACTGTTATTTGTGTGAATAATATGTTTGATTTAATGGATATATTTTAATCGAACTTTTGAACAAACTTGAATGAACATATCAAATTTCAAATTTGGTTAGTATCAAATATGATTGATTTTGGTTGATGGGAATTTGAACAGTCCTAGAATAAACTATTAACAAATGATCTCTCGTCGAACTTAAAACAATTGATACTTCTTTTATTAAATAAATAATCATCCAACTTTTTGAGTTGCTTTTTTGAACTTCCTTTTTTTTTAATGAGAAATTGAGCGATTATTCGTTTAGATTTTTTAAACTTTCAAATATATAATTGATGATTGTTTGTAAATTTCAAAATTATATTAGCAACCATTGTGATGGACAGTCATTTGTGAGTTTTTATCTCAAATATTTTCATACAATTGGATGTAAATCGCATAATGCAATATGGTACTGAATGAGAATCCATAACGATATTTCAATGGATTTCGAGAAAATCACCCTTTATTTTCATTTGTGTTTCGGGACGAGATTCATGTTTGAATTTTCATGGAACTGAACTGAACATATTCGATAACAAACCACCTGAACTCGAACTGGATTGTGTTCGTTCGGGTCCATTCGAGTGTTCGGTTAATCCAACAACCCATATAATCCATGATCCGTTAATGCGTATCTGACAATCTTATCCCAACACGTATTCTTGTTGAAATTTGAAATTTTGTAAGTTTTTTAATTAATATCAAACGAACATAATTGTTTGATTTAATAACGAATCAAACACGAACAGGAGAAAAAAGTTCGAAACCGAGTAACGAATCGAACCGAACTCGAACATGGGTTGATTCGTTCCGCTTTTGTTTGTTAACAACTCTATAATACAGAGAGTAAACCTCGAGATTAAAATTCAGCGACTCGATCACAAGATTCAGATGCATATCCAAAATACACAAAAAGGTTCGATGGGTGGAATAACAACGCTGATTTTTTTTGCATTACTTAATCTAATGCCTCTTTGGTAATTATTTTAAAAGACGCTACAAATTGAAATCTTCCTTGTACAAACCATATTCTCAGTTTATACAAGAGACAAATAATAATTTCCCCAAACTAACCTTTCAAATGGCAAGCATGGTACGTATATCACTCGGAGAGTGCTTAACCAAAGACCTCGGTTCCACATACCCGTTCTTCGCATCCACGACCGCATCGAAAATCACTTCGTAAACCTCGCTCAAACTCCTCGCCACGCCGCACGAAGCCTCCGATCTCAATTTCGGCACTTGCAACTGCTCGAACTCCGGCAAGGAGCCTTTGTCCCCCGTCACGAACCCATAGAACGATCTCAGACTCTCTGACAAGGCAACCGGAGCCATTTCGGTTGTAGCGGATAGTGGTTGGGAACTGGACCCGTCCAGTTGGTCGTTTACGAGAACGAGTTTGTTGGTGAGGTTGCATTTTTGGAGGATTTGTTCGGATTCTTTCTCTACGAGTTCGTTTATGTGGGTTTGGATCATCGATTCGAGATTTGACACGTAGTCCGAGGCTGCTGGGTGGGTGGTGAGCGGTTCTTTCATTGCTGATAAGCAATTTATCAGATATATTTTCGATGGCGTCTCCGCGCTCTACATAACGAAAAAGATTAATATGATGGATTTGAATTTAATAAATAATTTTTTGATAATGAACCTGAGATGTAAAAGACAAGTTTTTGGCAAGAATTGCGTCCACAGAGGATAAAGAATCTCGAGTGCTCGAACCGAATTCAGAACTTGCTCTCCTCCTCGGAAGTGATCCTTTCGATTTATGTTTCTCTGCAGCTTTCTCACACATCTAAGGATATAAAGAGATAATAATTTAGGGACTTCCTTGCAAATTTGGCATAATAGCAGGGGCATTTTTGCAAACCTGGACGATGGGGTCGAGGAGAGAGGATATGACAGGGAGGAAAGAAGGCTTGGGTGCAGAAGGAGGAAGCATTATCGAATTGTAGGTTTGAATCAATTCCACCACGAGGGAAATCCCTTCACGGACAGCTGGCGGCGGCGCCAGGTCAGCAGGGACGAGCGGAGGGTATCTTTGTAATTTCTCCCCTTTGCTTTTTACTATGTCGAAGAACGTGGTCTGTGCCGCTTCATTTAACGCTCCTATTGTTTTGCATAACGCCGTATCCTTCCCCAACAACTCTGATATCTAACAAACCAAAATATCAAAATTTAAATATAGATAATTCAGGGGCTTCTTTGCAAATAACTACTCACTGTGAAGTTGTAGAACTCGAGAGTGTTGCTGAGCTTGTAGGAGACGATAAGATTAGGCTGAGACTGCAAGACTTGGTCCACGCGAACCTTGAAAGGCCTACACGCGCCTTCAAATATTCGATCCAAAACAAAAGTCACTTCTAACTGAGTATTGCTATTTAGAGAGCGATTTTCCTTATTTCCAGATAAACGTCTTTCTGCGGGCCCCGAATCCGCCATCGAGTCCGGATCTAGTAATGTCAATATCAGCTCTCTTTCTGACGCCAACGCCTGAATCATTATATAAACCCTTATTAATAATAAATATTAATATTAATGTAATATATGGATGAACCTGATGGAGCCAACCAAGCATATCGCCCACATAGCGTAACGGGTCGTGAGCATGGACTTCAATGGGTCGAGGTAAACCTCCTGGCCCGCCTCGAGTTAAAGCGGTTATGAATCGTCTGAACAATGCGTTGTGTCTCATGTTCGCAACCTGTAGTATCGGGTTGAAAATTTTAGGAGGGGTAAATTTGATATTTTGAGTTTTTGTATGAAGTATGAACATACCTCTTCAGCACAGTATTTGAAGAGAACGGGTCGTTCTCTTAAAGAACGCACGGCCTTTTTGAGAATTTCGCTCACTTCAGGATTGTCAGTGTCACCGAGTTTTTTGCATTCAGCTTGAACCCATCTGAAATATTTATAGATTATTTAATATTTTATATAAAGTATTTAGTATGTTATAAATAAATGGGACCTGCACAATCGTTCATAAGCTCCTTCTTGGTACACGGACATCAAGTCCATGAGTTCCAAACCGGCCCTCTATTGAAAATAATTAGAGAAGAAGATTATGAGGAAATTATTCATTTATTTATTTAAACCGTTAAACGAACAAATTGGGAAATTCGAATAAGTACTTGATGATGAGTGCGTAAGAGTATCTTGCAATTAGCATGGATTTCTTGAACATGTGCAAGTGCCTTGAAGAAACTCTCATTCAGCTCCTCCTCCCTTAATGCATTTATCTAGAAAAATATTTACGAAATAGCATTTTGTTATAAATATACTGGATCTGAAATGAGAAGAACTAAAGTAATTGAGAAAGTTTATTAAATTTGAGTACCTCTTCATTTGAGAGTTGGTAGTCTCGAAGGAAACATGAAACAATATCTTGTCTTTGAGTAATTATTTCGAGTTCTTGCTGTAGCCTCTCTGTTGTACTGATTATATCTCCTGTATTTGAACCGCAACTGCTCAGTGCTTTGTCAATCCTGTAATCAATTACTAGATCAACGCCTCTTATTTTGTCGATTTAGAATGAAAAGAGAAAATTCATCTCGAGTATAGAAGAGGAGAAGGGAATTGTAAACTTACTGATCACAGCATTGGGTGAGTGAATTAACCTCCTGCTCGACTCTGTCCAGTGCCTACAACAATCAATACAATTTCAGTTCTGCCAGTAGAAAATTGTGATGCCCAACAGAATAACAACTAGATAGATGATACGGAATTCGTACGAGCTGAGCAGGAAGGGAGGCGTTGAGAAAATGATGATTAATAGCAAGACCACGTTGTTCGATGGAAGACTTGAGATTTCTGCGAGCCTGAGGAGTGTTATCGGCGTAGAAAGTGGAGAGCGCGGCGAGAGAAGCCAACACGTCGGGATTGTCTGTAGTGCGAGTTTCTAGAACCTTCTTCAGCTTCCTCGCCACTCCCGGCGCCAGCGTGTTTGCCATCGCCATTGCTTTGATCGAATTCGCGCTCGTTCTGATGGATCTGATCTTGATACTGATCTAGATCTGATGATTTCTGAGGGAGGACGACTGGAGAAGACGAGAGTGCGCGCGACGAAGAAGAGAGAATTTATTATCTGGACCTGGTTCACCATGAAATTTTAATCCGGGAGTTCTAATCGGGAAATTACACAAAACTCAGTAATTGAGAATTCGGATTTCAACTGAACAGAATAATAAAATTCCAGATTATAGGAATAAAGGAATAATAAATTGCCGGAATACAGAATAAAGGAAAGGCAAAATAACGGAATATAACGGGGTCCGTTGTTTCTCGGTATTCCGTCTAGGGATGTCAACGGGGCGGGTCGGGTTCGGATAAGCCTCCTCCATACCCGAACCCGAATTTTCGGATATTACCCGAACCCAAAATACCCGCGGATAAAAAATCATATCCGAACCCGAACCCGCGGGTAACGGGTATACCCGAACCCGAACCCGTTACCCGAAAATAATCAATACAAAATAAAAAAAATTATAAATTATTATACAAATACGTAAAATCACCAATAATTTTGTATACATAAAATAAACAACTTGTACAAAATACATTATAAATACAAATATTACAAATAATTAATTCATAAAACACCACAAATTTTCATATCATTGAGTATTTTCGGATATTTCTCGGATATTTTTCGGATATTTCTCGAATATTTTCGGGTTCGGGTTCGGGTTCGGGTATACCCGCGGGTAAAATTTTACCCCCGTACCCGAACCCGAACCCGGAGCGGGTATTTTTTTCGGGTAATACCCCGACCCGCGGGTATTTTTTCGGGTATTACCCGCCCCGTTCGGGTCGGGTACCCGCGGGTTCGGGTTTTACCCGACTCATTGACATCCCTAATCCCGTCCAGTTTACCGTTACTTCTTTTTCCGGTATTCCCTCTGGTTTACCTTTATTTCGTTTTTCGGTATTACGTTAGGTTTTTCGTTACTTTCCGATTTCCCGGATTCCGGTATCACGTTAAGTTTTTCATTTTTCGGCCCACAGGGGGGGTTTAATTGCTCAACCTTGAGCCTGTTTTGGCCTGGTTGGCAACTTGGTTTAAAGGGGCTCCTCTTTTGTTTCTTTATTCACCTCATTAAGCCCCAATAATAAACTTATTTCCTTTATTTTTTGGGCCGGAATTTCTGTTGGATCGGAGGCTTCTAGCTCCAAAGCTTATGTAGTCTAGAACATTTGTTTTGTCATTAATGGTTTGCTTGGTTTAAAAGAGAGTAAAGGGATTTTTTAAGGGGGCATTGGTTCAGTACCAACAAAGAATTTTGTTTTTCTTTTTAACTCTAGAGGCATGGTTTCTATTTTTTCTTACATACTGAATGAAGTTGTGTGCAATTTTGGTGCTTGTTATTTCTTTTGGCTTAAGAGACTGATTTGCGTATTTCGTAATCCAACACATCAAAACATGCCCAACAATATAACAACACAAGATGAGTACTATGAAAGAAAAAACGACAACAATACCATGAAAGAAAAACATGCTAAATTTTTTTTGTCAAAAAAATAATCCATTATGTCCGCGCAATTGACATATAAGGACAAAAAAGATAATATATATAATTCATCTTAATAATATACAAAACACGATTGTATAGTTTAGAGCATTTTAATGTCTTCAAAATATAAAATAACACACTTATCATTTCTCGGATACAAATTGGTAATCTATTTCTGAAAAAATGTTATGTATGTTCAAATGAAATGTAAATTATAAAAATATTACCGAAAAATGCGGCTTAGAAATAACTATTTTCAATCTTGTAGAGTTCAATTTCCTTTTTATATTTTTCCCACACAAGTTGTTATGATAATTACAAATATCATGTATAATACAAGGATAATTTCTGAGTTTTTTTAAAGTTCCAATTAAAGTCTAATAAATCTTATATTTTATTTTATTTTTCTCTCCACGAAACACACCGAAATTGAATTCTAAAAGCCACAAAATAGTTAGTTTTTTCTTTCTTAAAAAACCATAATTTGGAGGTTATCACATTCAAAATATTTAATTCATATTTTCTCTACAAAAATTCTAATTGAAATGTTATTACAAAGAAAAACACACTAACAGCATTAATCAATCTAACACAATGGACCGATCAAAATGCAACATTCTGAGGATAACATTTCTGTACTCGACCCATGTTCTTAGCTAACCAAAACAGACAACCAGAAGTAATCAACAAAGTGAATCAAAACACTTTAAATCCTTTAATAACCGAATTAAATCATAATAATTGTACCTGAAAGAAAATAAAAGAAATTACATCATACAAGTCACACGTGTGTACAGCCAACTTAGATCAGATACCTTGCAAGGAAAGGAACATGGATTTTGGAATTCCAGTGAATAAACGGTGCCGTAAAGTAGAAGTCCACCCATTTTTTTACACTAATCTTGACTAAAGCTGCCGCCCACTGCCCCACACCCCCCATCGTCAAGCACCACGATCCAACTTCCCCGTGCATCTTCTTCTCACGCAGCACTAAACCAAACCCATTACACGGATTATTGAATTGAGTGGGCACGGAGAAGTGGGCATTGAAAGGTACAAAAGATTCTGCAACACTGCCAACTTTCCAGACCGGCATCGATCGATCAAAGAAAACTTTATTCTTTTATGCTTTACATCGCATGCTCGCTCATCCTCCTTCCTCCTCAACCCCAATCATATAAGAAGTTAGCGTTCAATTCTTTCATTTAGTAGATCTCAATCTCTTCTTCTTCATCCTGATTTCTCATACCCGATTCCTCTCAAGGTGACTATTTCTATTCGATTTGTTCTTGGTGTTGAAAAATTGGGGAAAAATAGGGATATTTTGATCTGCTTAGGAGTAATTTTTTGTTAATTTCGCACCAGTAAGTAATGATTAGATCACTTGTATTGGTCATGATATTGTTTGTGTTCTAATATTTCATTGATAGCAGGTTAATTAACAACAGTACGAAATGTCTGACGGTGAGGATATTCAGCCTCTTGTCTGCGACAATGGAACCGGTATGGTGAAGGTAAATTTTGCATCTTCTTCTATTATAATTCCTTTTTTTTGTTTGCACTTAATTTTCGAAATAAAATTTGTTTAAATCTCATAGGCTGGTTTTGCCGGAGACGATGCGCCTCGAGCTGTTTTCCCAAGCATAGTGGGCCGGCCACGTCACACCGGAGTTATGGTAGGGATGGGCCAGAAAGACGCATACGTAGGCGACGAAGCCCAATCGAAGAGGGGTATTTTAACCCTAAAATACCCTATCGAGCACGGAATCGTGAGCAATTGGGACGACATGGAGAAGATCTGGCATCACACATTCTACAACGAATTGCGCGTGGCGCCCGAAGAACACCCCGTTCTTCTCACCGAGGCTCCTCTGAATCCCAAAGCGAATAGAGAAAAGATGACTCAAATCATGTTCGAGTCCTTCAACGTCCCCGCCATGTACGTCGCCATCCAAGCCGTTCTGTCCTTGTATGCTAGCGGCCGTACTACCGGTATCGTGATGGACTCCGGAGACGGGGTGAGCCACACGGTACCGATCTACGAAGGGTACGCACTTCCCCATGCAATTCTCCGTCTCGATCTCGCGGGCCGCGACCTCACCGACGCGTTAATGAAGATCTTAACCGAGCGAGGTTACTCTCTCACAACAACCGCAGAGCGGGAAATCGTGAGAGACATCAAAGAGAAGCTCGCGTACGTGTCGCTCGACTACGAGCAAGAGCTCGAAACTTCGAAGAACAGTTCCGAAGTCGAAAAGACCTACGAGCTACCCGACGGGCAGATTATAACGATAGGAGCGGAGCGGTTCAGATGTCCCGAGGTTCTCTTCCAGCCGTCTTTGGTCGGGATGGAGTCTCCGGGGATTCACGAGACGACTTACAACTCGATCATGAAATGTGACGTGGATATCAGGAAGGATTTGTACGGGAATATTGTTCTGAGCGGTGGGTCCACCATGTTTCCAGGCATAGCGGATAGGATGAGCAAGGAGATCACTGCTCTCGCGCCTTCTAGCATGAAGATTAAGGTCGTCGCGCCTCCCGAGAGGAAGTATAGTGTTTGGATCGGCGGGTCCATTCTCGCTTCTCTCAGCACTTTCCAACAGGTATGTTGTTGAATTAAAATGAATGCGTATTTTTGTTTTGTTAATTTTTTATGAATTTTTTTTGGGGTTGTAGATGTGGATATCGAGGGCGGAGTATGACGAGTCGGGCCCGGCTATTGTTCACAGGAAGTGCTTCTAGACGATATGTATTTAATTAAATTGTACTTTATTGCGTGTAATGGGTGTTTGGAATTTTGTATTGCGTGTAGTTTGATTTGTTGAGAATTCGAATTGGGTCGTTTTGGAGAGTAATTATAAGTTTGTAATAATAGGTATTTGTTGAAATTGTTTGCGGTTCGATTGTATGCATTTAGAATATTGTATTGTATGGTTTTAATTATACTTTCTCTCTTCTCTCCTATCTGTGAACTTTTATCTAGTAGTTGGTTTTAATTTTCTGATAAAATATTAAAGAACCATCTATTTTTGCCTATTGTTCTACATATTCTTTTTTGGACAAGTATATATTTTGGGAATTGGGCATATATACTAGATTAAGATGCTTCTCTTCGAAAAAATTTAAATTAAGTAATGTTGATATAGAAGTAATCAGATGGATGTTGACATATAACAGCTTGATACTTGATAGGATCATACCATTTTCAGATTTTCATTTTCACGTTAATTATATGCTTAATTTTATACTGATTATGTGGGCGTAAATAAGAATATCATAGAATTAATTTACAGTGAAATTTGCGTAAATAGAGTGAGATAATCATGGAATTAGCCGAACGAGGGCTTCATTTTAAACTGCAGTGAAATTTGCAGTGGAATTCATTTTTCAGAAAATATATTCTCATGGAGATGAATTATATTTTCGACAAATGAGATAATCATCACCGTAATTTGTAAAATATTGGGGTTTAATTTGTAAAATTGAAACAACTACTTTGACAGTTATACTGATACACATATAACCACCACCATTAAGTTAGTTATTAACTGCCCATTAAGTCTCTCTCTCTCTCCCCCCTCCATATTTTTTTCTTTTTTTCAAAACTCTCTCTTTCTCTCTCTGAAGAATACAACAATTAATGGCGTCACGAGTACTGAACGAGACCATGACGAACACGTCCAATATCACTGACGTATCGACATCGCCGTCTCTGAGTAAAGGTGACATTCATTTTATACGTTCGGTTCTGACGATCTTCTTGTCAGTTTGGTTCTTCGCTCTGTTCTGCTGCTGCGCTTCGATTACTGTGCAAAGATATTGCAAGCGTAGACCTCCTGAAGTATATAATTAGTTTAGGAGGTTTTACTCGATTCTAGTTAATTACTTTTAGTTTGAAGGTTTGGGTTTTTTTGTTGTTGGATTGATGACAATTTCTTTGAGGACTTGATATGGCTTAATATGGTTCTCTGTTTAAGAGTATTGTTATTTGTTATCTCAATATAATTTTTGTTTTCTGTAGTTGTGAATTAAGTTTTGTAATTGGCACCAAAAATTTACGAAATTTCAAATAATATTTCTTGAAGGCATATCTGACCTATATATGCAGAATAACTGAATAAACTAAGAAAACTCTTGAAATGTGGGATTATAGGTATAAGAGAGCTAAGTGGCTTATTGGCGCACTAAAATTGATTTAGTAAACTAGGAACTTGAGAGCACGGTCGGCCCAAAGATTTAAAAAATCCGAAACCAAATCCTAAACAATTCTCAATTTTTTTATAATGGACTATAAATTTGTATATTCAACTATGTAATTTGTTAAAATGCATTTCAATTTTTTTATAATGGACATCAAATTTTATAAGTAATAGTATATATTTTTATTGTGGATTCAGATCCGAAATCCGGACTTCAAAATTAACACTAATGGATCGACCCTGTTTTGAGTTCTATCATTTATATGACTATTATCATCATTAATGAACTTTCTTGCTTTTATACGTGGATTATATATATTCAAATAATTAAATTGACAATGACAGCGTCTTGCAAAATAGTTTTGAGACAATCTAGAGTGATTGTTAAATATAAACTAGAAACTAGATATGCATAATGTGGTTATATTTTGAAATAACATTTTTATAACGTGGAATGGTTTGTCGTTAAATATAAACCATATATTTTTTATTATTAATTTTTTTTTTCTATACTTGAGATTAAATGTTTGTTGTTATTTATATTTTTTTAGTTTTTACTACATCCTGTGAATTGTATATATGTTGTTATTAATATTTTTATTATTATTTATACCTTTATTTTATTTTTTATATACAATGGACTCAAGACATGTTATTTATACCTTTTTACGATATCTTTTTTCTTTTCTTTTCTATATTATGGATTAAAGATTTATTGTTATTTATATATTTTTTTACTATTATTTATATTTTTTTTCTAAATTTGGAATTAAAGATTGTTGTTACTCTTGTTAGTTATACATTTTTCTATACTGTGAATTAATGATTTGTTGTTATTTATATTTTTACTATTATTTATTGGATTAAAGATCTGTTGTTATTTATATTTTTATTATTTTTTATATTTTTTCCATATTATGGAAAATATTTGTTGTTATTTATATCTTTCTACTATTATTTATACTTTTGTAAATTACGAATTTAAGATATATAAATACTTGTTATTTATATTTTTTCTGTACTATGGTAAACAATATGTTAATATTTATAATTTTTGATCGTATACCATAAATATATAATATCAAAGTGATATCGCACAATCTAATAAATGATCATAAATAATCTCTTTACAAACCATGCAAATGAAATAAAGCTATTAGTTGTCACATATATTAATTGCAAAATATCACCATAACATGTATATATGAATATTCATACAATAATATTAT
This sequence comes from Luzula sylvatica, assembly GCA_946800325.1. Taxonomy (NCBI): domain Eukaryota; kingdom Viridiplantae; phylum Streptophyta; class Magnoliopsida; order Poales; family Juncaceae; genus Luzula; species Luzula sylvatica. Next base: position 24,230,270 of record OX326956.1, read on the forward strand.
TCGGAAAAAAAAAAATCATAATTTTTTTACACTGAAGTGCATGGAGATTCATACTAATTCAATCGTATCGTATTTAACGATCGTAGGCTTAATTGATCTAAATACTCACAAGAAGAAGATGAAATCTCTAGAATCTAGAGGCGTGAGATAAATGATAGATTGGTAGTACATTCATAAATTTTGTGTGAATTGGTATCTATAAATTAAGCCATACACATCTATGCGATGAAAATAATGAACATGTATTATTTAGCAAAATTTAGTTATGGGATGCTGGAGAAAATTGAAAGGCTTATAGTGTTATTATCATATTATTTCACAAATTACTATTTAAATTTTTTTAATAGTTTGTTTTTGAGAAATATTTTTATTTGACCTCGCATTTGTCCACATCTATAAATTTAGTAATTTGTGAGATAAATGATAGATTGGTAGTACATTCATAAATTTTGTGTGGATTGGTATCTATAAATTAAGCCATACACATCTATGCAATGAAAATAATGAACATGTATTATTTAGCAAAATTTAGTTATGGGATGTTGGAGAAAATTGAAAGGCTTATACTGTTATTATCATATTATTTCACAAATTACTATTTAAATTTTTTTAATAGTTTGTTTTTGAGAAATATTTTTATTTGACCTCGCATTTGTCCACAATATTAATTTTTAACTCCTCAACTATTATATCAACTCGTGTCTTTTCATTCATTTAATTATTTATGTACAGTACATGTTAACTTTCACATTTAATCAATGACATTGACATACCAATATTTTAATTTTTACTACATAAACAATGTCGTGATTTAAGATGTAATAAATATCAAAAATAGGATTTTGACATTTGTCTAATTCTTTGCAAAACTATTTAGTGTCGAAAACTTATTATTCGATATTCAATTATGTATACTTTAAACTTGAAATAATTTTGAAGATTATGTATTTGCACAAGTATCAATATATTTTATGCCCTGTAGAGGGTTTGTTTTATAATATAATTTATAAGTTTGTTAATTAAAATATTTCGAGGGATATAATCGCAAAAATACAGATTCTTATTGGATCATCCATTTCGAGTAGGGATGTCAATGGGCCGGATAGAAACCCGAACCCGCGGGTACCCGACCCGAACGGGGCGGGTAATACCCGAAAAAAATACCAGCTCCGGGTTCGGGTTCGGGGGAAATTTTTTATCCGCGGGTATACCCGTTACCCGAACCCGAACCCGAACCCGAAAAATACCCGAAAATATCCCATGATAAGAAAATTTTGGATGTTTTATGGATTAATTATTTGTAATATTTGGATTTTTGATGTATTTGTACAAGTTGTTTGTTTTATGTATTTAAAATTATTGATAATTTTACGTATTTATATAATAATTTTTAATTTTTTTATTTTTTTAGATTTTTTATTAATAATTTTCGGATAACGGGTTCGGGTATGAATTTTTACCCGCGGGTATTTTGGGTTCGGGTTCGGGTAATACCCGAAATTTCGGGTTCGGGTATGAGAAAGACTTATCCGAACCCTACCCGTCCCGTTGACATCCCTAATTTGGAGGGATATAAGCGGCCAACATTTAGGATATAAGCATAGTTTCCTCTCTCTCTCCCTCTCTCTCTCTCTGCGTAACCCATTACCCATTTCCCTTTTACAAACCGTGATACAAATGAAGAGAAGAAAAAAATAAATAAAATAGTTTAGTTGAGATTGATTAAAGCATGAAAGCAATATAGGAGGTTTAATAGAGCACTTGAATAGAAAGTGAGCAAGCGAGTCATTTCATTCGAGTTTCGAGTTTTCGTTCTTTATCGATCGATATTGGTTTTTGATTTCGGAGCTAGGTTTTCGATTCCGTCTTGACGTCGATCGAGTTCGATCAATCTGTGAGTGTTATTCTCACTTTTCACTGTTATTTATACATATTTTGGTTAATTTGATTAAAAAAGATTTTGTTCCAAAAAGCGTGTTTAATTACGAAAACTTATATTATTTAGTTTATGATATCGTTATATATTTGGAACTGATTTTGAATAACAGGCACGAGGATTCATGATTTTAAATGAGTTGCGAAATTATGATTTTGAATTTGGAGATTCATTCAAATATAGAAAGTATATTTCGAATTTGTTTTCAAAAATGATTTGCGTTAAAAAGCGTTTTTGTTTTAATAAAGATACTTAGTAAATAATATGGTTATAATACTAAATATGTAGAATTTTATTTGGATAAAACGTAAGCCGGACTTACGATTTTAGTGAGGGTCTCCAGAGGCTCTCTATATGTATGATTTGAATTAGTCTAAAACGTAAACTGGGACTTGCGATTTTAGAAAGGGTCTCTGGGAGACTCTATTGAGGGAAAGCCGTAGCTAACTTGATGTAGTGCAAAGTCCCGACCCATGAGGGGTCTGGCTGTGGCGCATGGATATCCAGTCGTCGGGTGAATGTGTTCCCCTTTTGTTTTGTTCCAGCCCGTGTGTGATTCGCTATCAACTCGGGTTGACACTTCAGTGGAGAGTTATTAGCGCCATCACCCCGGTATATATTTCGGTATGATTATGATTATGTATGAAAGTAAGTGATTTTGATTTCGAAAACCGGGGCAAGTATTTTGAGATATATTTGGAAACTTATGATTTGAAGATATACGAGATTATTTTATGAACTTATTTGAAAAGTACTTATTTTAGTTATGAGTATTTTTAACAAGGTTTCACTCACTTAGTCACTTCCTAATCATTTCTATTTACATATTTAAAGTATAGATGAAACATACATGTCATCGGGAGTTAAGGGTACCTCGAGAGTGAGAACGCCAACGATATTGAGTTTCGTATTAATATTTTTATGCTTCCGCAATAGTTTTGTATTATTAATTTAATTCCGTAATGTATGTATATGTATGTGTTGTTATTTTTGAATCAGTTTAGTATCTTGTTTTGTGATGTTTTCATATGAGAACCTGTGATATACGAGTTGTATACTGGCGGGTTGCCGCACCCTTTTTTTTTTGGTTTGGGTGTGACATAAGAGATAGATGAAAATGCAGTTATTAAAAGATGAATATTATAATTTTTGTGGGATAAATTGAGCTTAACTTTTTGAGGGATTATTAGTACTTTGGAGCTGGAGATGTATAACATTTTGAGAATGATGAGAAGATTAGATTATTTAATGTTGTTTTTATTAAATATTTGAACCAATGATTTGGTTATTTAAGAGAAAATTGTAATATTTTTGGACAAGTTATTCTGGAAATTATTTTCTGAATATTTTAGATTATCTGAAATCGTTAACAAGCTAGTTAACAAACTAGTATTTGTATTAGTCAATATGTCAGTTCATGATCATAAGATCATATATTAAATTTTCTTTAGATTTCCTAATATTATTTGTTAATTAATTTGTTCCAACAAGTCATATATTGAAAATTCAGTAAATATGTTATGTCATAAACTGTCACGTTACAATTTAACAGTCATGTTATCAGTTAATGATGTAAAAACTCAATTGAATTAAATTAAAAAAGATAAGAAAATTGATTGATTAAATTAGAAAGTTAAAATACTTGATTGATCTAATTAAAATATTAGAGAATTAATAGAATTTTTAATGAAAGATAAGGAACCAAAATTAAATATTTTTTTTCTAAAAAAATATCAACATTTTTTTTATTGAAAAATTGATTTTTTGAATCATTATCATACATGTTATCATGTCAGTCATACACATTTATTTATTTATTTGTTATTAGTTGTTTTTTATTGATAAAAGAACCCACCGAATTTTTAATTTTAATGTATATTTAATTATTTATATTTATTATTATATAATTGACTGGTCGAGTGCTCAAACGATGCATGCTAGAGTTGATCTTGCAAAACAACGACATTATGAAACTATTTTTTCACTGATTATTGAATTCCAAATAATTTAATTTATGTATTTGCGAGAAAATAAAAAAATATTAAAATGGGCCGTATTTCTTTTGGCCTATTAATCCCAGCCCATCTACTTCATATTCTAGAGAAAAAATAAAATGCTTGCAAATACACTGAAATAAAATAAAATATATCTATCTCAAATAATTGTTGATATATTTAAATTACCCATTTTAAAAAATATCAACAGAATTTCAAAAACTATAATAAAATGAGGTTAGGTAGCTCTAAGCTGAGTGAGCCGTTAACTCGAAAGCAAGCATTCACATACATTACTTTATGTAACGGGTCATTATATAAATATACAAGACTCACTACACAGAATACACAAAAAAGAGATTCAGATAAAGTCTCCTTAAATTACTCCATTTACTTATTTAAATGATCCGAAACTAGCAAAAAAAGCAAAAGTCAATAAATTATAATTCATCTCCCATCTCGGAGAAACAGAAACTCAAGTAAGATAGCAACGACAAAGGTCAGTACTATCCAAGCTTTTCTTTAGTTTAATTTTCAAAGTAAGAAGACCATGTGTTTGTGAGAGACGACAAAGGTCACTCGGCTTTTACCACCATTGCCACCATTGGGTGCTCTTTTTCTCGCCATTAATTTATTCTCTGTCGGCCTTGAGGGACCCCCATTTTCGGTGCTTTTTTACCCTTTCATTTTTACTTTGTTTCTGTACCTTTCATTAATGGCGGACATGGGTCGTTCTTGATTGGATTTATGAGACTTGTTGTTCTGTCTGATCTGATCTGATCTTGCTCGTTCTTGTTCTTGGTACTTCGTTTTTTGTTGGTTTTTGAATTTTGGTTTCTTTAGAGGTAATTTTCTTTGATTTCTTGTTAAAGAGTGCAAAGCTCTGTTCTTGCGTTCTTGGTTTAAAAGTTCATTCCTCAATTGATCGTAAATTTCAGATCTCTTACCAATCTTGTTTTTCATTTTCTTGAAACTCACAGTAACGCTCTTTCTTGTTCGTCTTATTCTCAAATTCAGGTGGACATAAAATGGGGCAAGATTCGCCCAAAGCACACCAACAGGGGGACAAAAATTATCGCTTATCATACGTCCTAATCGTCTCAGGGCTCTGTTTGATCTTCTTCGCTCTCGGAGCCTTTCAAAACACCGGCTCTTCCATACCCGACTCGACAACCCAAAGGATCTCCCAAACTGATTGCGAATCTCAACCCGGAAACTCCAAACCCGTTAAGGCAACAATCCCTTCCTTCTCCTCCGAAACCACGAGCCTCGATTTCGAGTCCCACCACCAGCTAATCCTAAATGAAACTGGAGCCTCCATTGGCGAGTTCCCAGCTTGTGCTCTGAACTTCAGCGAGTACACTCCATGCCAAGACCGTACCAGAGGGCGCCATTTCCCGAGAGACATGCTTGCGTACCGCGAGAGGCATTGTCCCGGTAAAGACGAGCTCGTTAAATGCTTAATACCAGCTCCTCCAAAGTACAAAACCCCATTTAAGTGGCCTCAGTGCAGAGACTACGCTTGGTACCATAATATTCCTCACAAGGAGCTGAGTATCGAGAAAGCGGTACAGAACTGGATTCAGGTTGAAGGAGATAGGTTTAGGTTTCCAGGTGGCGGGACTATGTTTCCTAGAGGAGCTGATGCTTATATCGACGATATGAATAAACTCATTCCCTTGACTGATGGGAGTATTAGAACCGCTGTTGATACTGGTTGCGGTGTAAGTTTTCTAATTCAGCCCTTTTTTTCTTTTCTTTTTAAATTAGCCCTTAAATATTTATTGGAATATTTATTATAGGTTGCTAGTTGGGGGGCATATTTGTTAAAGAGGAATGTGGTAACGATGTCATTTGCCCCGAGAGACACGCATGAAGCTCAAGTTCAATTCGCTTTGGAGAGAGGCGTACCGGCCATGATCGGTATAATGGCTACTCAAAGGTTGCCTTATCCAGCTCGGGCTTTTGATTTGGCTCATTGCTCTAGGTGCCTTATCCCTTGGTTCAAATTCGGTACGTATCATAATGCCCCATTGTGACGTTGTATTAGATTATGTTTGATTAATTATGACTCACCAATGAAATTGTGACAGATGGCATGTACTTAATAGAAGTGGATAGGATTCTAAGGCCGGGAGGGTATTGGGTTTTATCGGGTCCTCCGATCCATTGGAAGAAATACTATGAGGGTTGGGAAAGGACCAAAGCTGACTTGAAGGAAGAACAGGACAGTATTGAGGACGTGGCGAAGAAACTTTGTTGGAAAAAGGTGATTGAGCAAGGGGATTTGGCGGTTTGGCAGAAGCCCATCAATCATGTCGAGTGCGTCGAGAGTAAAAAGGTGACTAAGACGCCTCATATATGCAAGGGCGATAATGCTGATTTGGCTTGGTACGTATTGTTGTAAATTTACAAGCACTTTTTATGACCTATTTTGGGGTTTAAAGAGTAACATAGATTGAATTTCCTTGACAGGTATACTAAAATGGAAACATGCATAACTCCATTACCAGAAGTAACCGAAGAAGATGAAGTTGCGGGAGGTGAGCTATCCAAATGGCCGGAACGAGCCTTTGCAGTCCCCCCTAGAATTTCACGCGGTACAATCCCCGGAATCGACGCCGAAAAATTCAAGGAGGACAACAAGATGTGGAATGAGCGAATCACCCATTACAAGAAGATGATCCCCCCTCTCCCTCAAGGGCGGTATCGTAACGTCATGGACATGAACGCCAACTTGGGTGGACTTTCGGCAGCCATGAATAAGTTCCCTGTGTGGGTCATGAATGTGGTCCCGTCCCATTCGGATAAGGATACTTTGGGGGTTATTTATGAACGAGGATTCATCGGCACGTATCAGGATTGGTGCGAGGCGTTCTCGACTTACCCGAGGACTTATGACTTGATTCACGCTGATAATGTCTTTAGCATTTATCAAGACAGGTAATGTCTTTGTGTTAGTTTATTTTAGGTAATTATTTGAATAATTTGCGGGGTTGATGTTGATTTTAAATACTTTTCAGGTGCGATATTACATATATTCTGCTGGAGATGGATAGGATTCTGAGGCCTGAAGGAAGTGTGATAATTAGGGACACTACGGACGTGTTAACTAAAGTTCAAGCGTTAACGAGTGGGATGAGATGGAAAAGCCAGATCATGGATCACGAGTCCGGCCCGTTCAATCCTGAGAAGATTCTCGTTGCCGTCAAGACTTATTGGACTGCTGAGAACGAGCAATGATAGATATGCGGGGAGGGTTCTGATTTTTTTCTTTTTCTTTTTTAGTAATATTATTATAGCATTTTATGTATCTTTCTTCGATCGTTTTTCTTTCTAATTCTTTATGGCCACGTAGGATTAAGTAGAATTCAGGGTTAGGGTTATAATTATATAAAACCACTAATGTTTGAATGAGTGAATTTTGGATGATATTTTGCTAGTTTTTACTGAGAGAATAAATTCCACTATGCTGTATTGTTGTAGTCTTTTAATTAATCTAGAGAAGACCCACTTATATGACCATGTAAAGAATTGGCAAAAGTACTCTCATGAAGTAATTAAAATAATAAAATGCAATCAATTAGAAAAGAAACTCACTAATTCGGTCGGTTCGGTTTAATCGATTTTAAAAATACCAAAACCGAACCGAACCGAATAAACCGAATAATATCAATTTTTGAACCGAACCGAACCGAATGAATCGAAAAACCAAACCGATTAAACCGAATTCGACCGGTTCGGTTCGGTTCCCAAATAAATCAAACTATTTGCCCACCCCCAAACCATAAGCCCATTTTAAATTTTAGTTCCTTGCAATCTATTATATCATGGAGGTCATTTACAGTGGTCTCCACTTTTTTTTTCAAGGCCCCACATTTCCCCAAAGCTATCATCTTCAGATTAACATAATTAATTAATACATTAATTAACCCAAAACACATGTTAATTATGTGTCATATGTAAGGGTGTCAATGAGGCGGATATTGTCCGAACCGACCCGAACCGTATGCAAAGAAATATCTGGATCCGAAAAATATCCAGATCCGAATGAAATCATATCCGGAACCGTATCCGTTTTTACGAATATGTACCCGGATCTATGAGCTATTTTTTTGTTGTATTCGGATATAGATCCGAATACTATCCGGATCCAAATAAAATTTATAAACGAATATCCGTTTTGTTGAAATCATGATCAAAATCATATTATTAACTAATAGATAATAACTATATTTTAATTCATAATAATATTTAATAATTAATAATCATTGAAATTACAAAATAATCAAGACTTGAATTTTAAAAAATCATTATATTATTATATCATAGTATCGGTTGTTATATCCGAGAATATTTTGGCGAAATTTTCTAAATCATTTTCCTGTCATGTGATATTTTGACGTAGCTCAACAATAATTCCAGAGCTTCCAGACTCGTGAGAAATAAAAAATTTGGATTATTTGTCCTTTTTATAATTAATATTTTTGTGTATTGTGTTTCCTATATGTATCCTTCTTTTCGTAAAAACTTTTCTTCTCGTCAAAATGAATTGAATTTAAGGAAATTTAATTATAACATATCAATGTCTCACATCAAAATGAATTGAATTTAAGGAAATTTAATTATAACATATCAATATCTTACATCAAAATGAATTGAATTTAAGGAAATTTAATTATAACATATCAATGTCTCACATCAAAATGAATTGAATTTGAGGAAATTTAATTATAACATATCAATATCTCACATATTAATTGTTTGGTCAAAATGTACAACGGTTTTATCAAAAGAAAGACCAACGAGGGGAGAAACCTTGACCATAATTAAATGTTTTCAGCCAATGACACTGCCAATTCTGTGTCCAAATCTCAGCCGTACACTTGTCAGGAGATCAATCAAACGGTAAAAAAGAAGTCTCAGTCCCCTCTTGAGCCTATAAATGAGGAGTCATATCAGTTCGTTTCATTCAAGCTTCAAACTTGAGAGTGATTTTGGTAATATTATTTTCTAATTTCATTCATCTATTTGTTATTTTCAATTTATTTGCCTTATTTCCTAATACTTATACTCTGTCATTCTCGCAAACAATCTTCTCGATCGAATAGTTTTCCCTTTCAATTTTGTGCATAAATATTTACAAGACATTTTTCTCTATACAAGTTTTACAGTACCGCAAAACTTGTTTACGATCGAATATTTGTTCACCGTATACTCGATTTAACACGTATTAACTTTCTGTGTCGCTGATTAAACTTTTCTAAATGTCGATCAGGTACAGAACAAGAAACAAAGAAAACTTTCGAATGACCAATGAAGGGTGTGCGTCGGAGGAAGACGAACCAGACGACTCATCAACAATTTATGCATGATATTTCTTCCTAAAGTTTATTCTTTCGAATCCACGATTTCCTTAGCAACGGGAAGTCTTGATTAGAATGACGGGGGTAGAAATATAATGCATGTGCTCTGGTAGCACAAAACTGTGTGCCCACTCGGCGGCACAGCCCGTTTGGTACCGTAAAGAATCCGAAATTAGTATGAAGTCGTTTGTAGTTTTTTTTTTTTTAATCTTTTGCCTGAAAATAAAGGGAAAAATTCAAGAGTTTTACTTTGGTTGTAGTTTGTTATTTTTAATGAAATTTTCCCAAAAAAAAATTGCATCCTATTCATTACATGCCAATATATTGTGTTACACATTTAATTTTATTAAAATGAAATTCTTTACACATTTAATGACAATATTCTTAAACAGATACTACTCAAAACCTGACATGATTAATAGTATAACCTGGATACCAAATAAACCAAAAAGGATGAGTGGAATAATGTACTCTGTAAAGACATATAATTTCATTCTCAAGTAAATATGTTTATAAATATATTTTATAAATAGAGTGGGCTCTAGCGTAAGCGTCCCACTTCCATTACATATATTAATAATAATGTTTACAGCCTCTAATAACGGTATTAAAACCTTGACAAAGACTTAATACACTATTTTCGGACAAGATAAAAGCATCCATCAGAAACTGAGAAAACAAATCTTAGACTTGATAGCCGGAGACTTAATTGGAATTCCAAGATTTAAAAAATTGGTAAGCCTTTAAAACGAACAAAGTCAAAAATTGAAGTCTAACATCTTTCAAAATATTAATTATTATTATTATTATTTTTAGTATTACTATTGTTATTATTAGTTTTAACATTATTATGATAATAATAATAATAATAATAATAATAATAATAATCACGCTATAGCATCGCTATGGTCGCTATATTTGAACGCTTCATGTTATAAGACATTTTTTTTGTTAGCTCATATATTTTCTGATTATTTATTTAAAACTTTTAAATTTACCCTTTATTTGCAAGCAAACTGAAATTATTTCTACAAACTTTATTCTAATTTCGGATTTTTTGGTACCACACAGATCTGCGCCCCCAAGTGGGCGCACAGTATTGTGCTAGAAAAGAGCACATGCATAATATTTCTCCCAAGAGTAATTTCTAATCAAGATTTCATGTTGGTAGCATTGAAATTTTTGATATTTTGGAAATCTTGGAATTGAAATCTAAGAGTAATTTATGCATTCAACTGTCATGCATAAATTGTTCATGAGTCATCCGGTTCGTCTTCCTCCGATGCACATCCTTCATTGGTCATCATCAATTTCGTTTTTGTTTTTTTTGTACAAACCTGGTCATCATTTCATGGCATCCGCTTCATAACTATGTTTTTTCCTTAATTGCGCGAGAGTCTTCGAGTCTGTCATGATTTACTTTTTCCTAATATGTAATTGGATTCTGCGTTTTTTTATCTGATTCTTCACACATCTGTGTTTTTAATATATTTTTAACCCCTTAACATAATTGGATATTGTAAAAGAAAACCCTATATTTTTGTACACTCCAAAAAAATCATCTACAAAACTTTAATTGCCAAACAGCTCCCTGTGGATGATATTAAATTTTTTTACCAAAATACCCTTTTTATTTTCATATGTAATAATTAAAAAATGTTATTTTTATTCATTTTAAGAAAATTCATAAACATTTCTAAACATGTGATTTCAAAAAAATAAAATTATTACATGTTGTGTTTATATAATTTTAATATATCATTTATTATTTAGGAAAAACAAACATCATAAAATAATAAAATAAACAATAATAAATAAACACCTTGAAAATATATTGAGAAAAATTTATGTTTAAACATCTAGTTTTTTATTTTCATTCTCCTTTTTTTATGTATTTATTTAATAGTTTCATGGTATTTTATTTTTCAAATATTTGCAAGGTGTTATTTTAATATTGTTGTTTATTTTATTTTTATTTTTTGATAGTTTTTAAGGAAAAAAATATAAAAGTCAAATATACATAATGTGAAAGATTAAAATTATATAAATATAACATGCAATAATTTTTTTTTTAAATATTATATGCTACAAAATTTAAGGATTTTTATAACATTAATAAAAATAACAATTTATTTAATTACTATATATGTAAATTCAGGGGCTTTTTTACAATATCCAAAAAAGTTTGTGATTTTTTAAAATTTATATTTAGTTGAAACAAAAAATATGAATGAGTTTAGTCCACAATAGACCAAGGTTCACGTAACTTTTACATTATTTAGTTTAGGTAGAACAATTTCAAACGAAGAACCAACTAATTTTGACATTTTAATCAAGAGCAAATGCTCTGTATTAACATGATGATTGTCATTCTATGAAAGCAAGGTTTCTTTGGAATTATATATAACTTATAATAAGTAAATATGAAGATTTCAACGAAACAAATAGATTTTGTAAGTAAACAAGTCTCGTATAAAAACGTGTTAAATCGGGTAGACGTGTTTAGGAAAAAATATCCGAATGTGAACAAGTTTTGCGATAGAGTAAAACTCGGAAGTTCCTTTATTTATTGTATTTGTCGATAATATGGAAAAAAAAAAAAAAAAGTGTGTTGCAAATATGTATGCACAAAACTTGAAAAGAGCCAAACATTCGACCGAGAATATTGTTTGCGCGAATGGTGAAGTATAAGCACTAGCCAACAAGACAAATAAATCTAGAAAAACAAATAGATGTATGAAATAGAAATATTATCAAAATCACTCACAAATCTGAAAGTTGAAATAAAATGCACCATTTATAGGCTTGGGAGGGGGAGATTTTTTTACCGTTCGTTTAATCTGTTGACACGTGTACGGCTTATAATTTGACAGAGAATTGACAGTGTGTTATTGGCTAATTTTGAAAACCGTGAAGCATGAATGGAACTTATGCTAATTTAGCTATTTTGTTTTTGGCCGTTGGATTAGGTGGAGAACACATGTACGTGGACCGTTATGAATTGCATACTTTATAATTTGAGTGCTTTAATTATGGTGAAGGATTTGTTCTCACTGGTCCTTCTCTTTGATAAAATTATTGTATCTTTTGACTGAAAATTAATATGAACAATTTAATACGTGAGCAATGTTACTGTGTTATAATTAATTTTCGTTAAATTCAATTAATGCAAAGAATTTCTATCCGAATAAGAATACATGCATGAAACATATTACACAAAAAATGATTATAAAAAGTACTAGTAATCTAAATTTTCATTTTTCCTAAGTCTATAAGATCCGTAAAAGAACTACATCAAAAGACTAATGACCAAAAGAATCCTCATGAGAATTTGAATTCTTCTATTTCTTTTTCAAAAAAATGTTGGATTTTTTATTAATTAATACATTAATTCATGATTCGACATCTTAATTTTTAAGGTGTTAAATTATATTCACGTCATAAATTATTCATATTTATTGTGTCATACACGGAATACCAAATGTAACCCTAATTCAAAAATGAATGTGCCATAAAATAATTAATTATATATTAAACGTTAATTGACAATAATCCATGTTTATTATTATATAGAGGATGTTTTGCCGTAATTTTCTAAATCATTGATTTGATATTTTGATGTAGAGCTCAACAATAATTTCAGAGCTCATGAAAAATAAAAAAATTGGATTACTTTTTATAATCATTTTTTATTATTATGTTTCCTCCTTTTTATAATCTTCTTTCTTTTATTATGTTTCCTCTTTTTTATAATCTTATTTTTCAGTCGATATCAAAACTATTCAATGTCGAAATCAAAACCGTACATGTGTTCTCCGTCTATCCAACGGTCAAAAAACATAACAACGAGACATTTCAAAATAAGCCAATGACCCGCTGCCAATTATGTGTTAAAATATAAGCCGTACACGTGTCTGCACACTAATCGAACGGTTAGAAGGAAGTCTTAATCGTCCGTCGAGTCTATAAATTGGAAGGCATACCAGTGTATTTCATTTCAAGTTTCAAATTCGTGAGTGATTCTGGTAATGTAGTTTTCTTATTTCATTCATCTATTTATTTGCCTTATTTGGTAACAATTTACGCATGATATCTCTTCCTAATTTTTTTTCTTCAATTTCGTGTCCAATATTTCCTAAATAGCAAAAACTTCAACTTTTCAAACAGGAAGTCTTGATTAGAAATGAAGCAAATTGGCTCTGGTAGAAATATAATACATGTGCTCTTTTGGAGCTCAAAGCCGTGTCGGATTTGGCGGTTGCAGTGCAACCATTCGGTGGTACAGACTCGTATGGTATCGTTGGAATCCGAGAGTATTACCAAGTAAGACGAAATCATTTGAGTTTGTAGTTTTTTTTACTTCCGCTAGCAAATAAATGGAAAATTCGAGAGTTTTAATTTTGTTATAGTTTGTTTCTTTTAATTGAAAATTTTCATTCAGTGTGTAATCAATTTAATTTAAAAAAATTTAGATGTGCAACACAATATATTGGCATGTAATAAATAGCTTGCATTATTTTGGAAAATTTTCATTAAAAAGAACAAATTACAACCAAATTAAAGCTCTGGCATTTTCCCTATATTTGCAGGTGAAAATAAACAAAATACAAACTGAAATCATTTGTTTTGATTTAATAGTACTTTCGGATATTTTTGGTACCACACAGATCTGTCATCTGTGCCACCAAGTGGATACACAGTTTTGTGCTACCAAAGAGTACATGCATAATATTTCTATCGAGTAATTTATAATCAAAACTACATATTGGTGGCATTGGAATTTTTGATGTTTAGAAAATCTTGGATTCGGAATCGAAGAAAAAACTTTTGGTAGAAATATCAAGCATAAATTGTTGACAAGTCATCTGATTCGTCATCCTCCGAAACACACCCTTCACGGATATGGCTTAGATTTTTGACAGTGAATTGAGTGTGTCGTTTAGTGGCTGTTTTTGACAGAATTTTTTTGGAAGAGGGAGGGATCAAAATGAAAGACTGATTTCGAAATTAACACCACGATTTTTTTGGAGGAAGAACAACCATTAAATATATGCATTGCTCGACGAAAATTTTGAGGAGGAGGGGCGACCGCCCCCTGGCTCCTACAAAGATTCGTCCTGGTGTCGTCGGAGGGGAGCGACCACTTCCGTGACCTCTAATAACATCCGCCCCATATTGTCATTGGCAAAATTTGGAAGTCTTAAAAGGATGATTGGAAGTTACGTAGTCCACTTGTTATGTTTTTTACGTTGAATTAGATGGAGACCACGTGTATGGGTACGATTTGGACACTGTATAATTTGAGTTCTTTTAATTATGGCAAAGGATTTGTCCTGATTGGTTCTTCTCTTGACAAACCATTGTGAACTGAGCAATTAATATGTGAGAAATATCGCTAAGTTATAAATTTATAATTCATTTTCCTTAAATTCAATCCATGTTGATAAGGTTACGTTGTATGTATCCTGCTTCTTGCAAAAATGTTTCTTCTTCGTCAACATGAATATAATTTTAGGAAATTCAGAATTCGTTGATTGCTCTCAAATTATACAATGTACAATGAATAATAACATATCAATATTTCTCACATATTAATTGTTCAGTCAAAAGGTACATTGTTTTATCAAGAGAAAGAACCAACGAGTGGCAAAACCTTGACTAGAATTAAAGCACTCAAATTATACAATGTACATCATTACCGTATACGTGTCCTCCAAATAATCCAACGGTCAAAAACATAACGGCTAGTAACAAAAGTTTCAATCACCATTGAGGGTTTTCAAAATTAAAATTTACCAATGATATACTATCAAGTTTGTGTCAAAATCAAAACCGTACACTTAACAGCACACCAATCCAACGGTAGAAAGGAAGTTTCAAAACCCTAAACCCCCTTTAGCCTATAAAAAGGGAGTGCGGTTTCTCTGTGGCCGCACAGTGGCAGCCACTTGTGAAACCGCCGACGTGGCTTCGTTTTATTGGTCAAAACAATGAATTTTACACATAAACCCCTAATTTATATAAATTAACTGTCTAGGGGATTCCGAAAAAGTAGGGATTTATATGAAAAATATATTGTTTTGACCAATGAAACGAAGCCACGTTGGCGGTTTCACAAGTGGCTGCCACTGTGCGGCCACAGAGAAACCGCACTCATAAAAAGGGAGGGTATATGAGTGCATTTCATTTGAGACTTCAAATTTGTGAGTGGTTTTGGTAATATTATTTTCTCTTTTCATTCATCTTTTTTGTATTTTGCCTTATTTGGTATTCCTTATACTTCTTCACACTCGCAATTCGCAATACTGTTCTCGCCGAAGAAATTTCCGAGTTTATAGTGCCGCAAAATTTGTTCACGAACGAACATTTGTTTACTAAAAAATTCACATATAATTCTTAACTCTATCTCTCTGATTAAATTTGTAAATTTTGATTAGGTTCAGTATAGGAAGAAAAGGGAGGTTGAAGATGGCCAACGAAGGGTGTTCAACGGAGGAAGACGAACTGGACGAACCGTCAACAATTTATGGATGATATTTCTTCCTAAAAGTTTTCTTCGATTTCGAATTCAAGATTTTCTGAACATCGAAAACTTTGATTTTGGTGCCAATAGGAAGTATCGATAAGAATCGAAGCAAATCGACTCTGGTAGAAACATGATTCATGTGCTCTTCTGTAGCACAAAATTGTGTGTCCATTTAGTGGTACACAGACCAGTATGGTACCGAAAAAATCCAATAGTAGTATGAAGTGAGAAGAAATAATTTGAGTTTGTCATATGTGTTTACTTTCACCTGCGAATAAAGGGAAAATTCAAGAACTTAAATTTGGTTGTAGTTTTTTTTAAATGAAATTTTCTCCAAAAAAAAAAACAGTTTATCTTTAATGTGAAGCAGAGCATATTCTGATACATATTCAAATTTCTGTATATGCAATAATAAGCATTTAATGACAATATTCTTAAACATATGGACTATTTAAAACTCAATTTATATAATTAATGTATTCAGTAAAAACCAGTGTTGTAAAAAACCGTGGAAAAAGGTGAAAACGATGAAAAAAGGTATTTCGGTGGAAAAACATTTTTTTTTACAAGACGGTTTGAAAAAACGGTCAAACGTTTTTTTAACGTGTTTGACTAAAAAACGTTTTTCGATACGAAAAACGACCATTTTTCAAACAAACCCAATAAAACAATAAATGCATTAATGATGTGCGAAACAATGAATATTTAATTCCCTCTCATCCCATATAGGATGATTCAAACAAAAAAAATTAGTGATTCGCTACCGCACTTAATGACATGCCAACACATGAAATATCTAGGAGGATTGTAAGGGGGATGAGTATCATCACTCTAAAATAAATAATTAATTATCTATCATATGTTAAGTGACAATAATCCGTGTTTATAATTATATAGAGGATGTTTTGTCCAAATTTTCTAAATCATTGATATAATATTTTGATGTAGCTCAACAATAATTTCACAGATACTAGACTGATAAAAAAATGAATTACTTTTTATAATCTTTTTTTTTGTATTATGTTTGCTCTTTTTTATAATCTTCTTTTTCAGTCAAAACTAACGGTTTTAGCGAAAAAAAATAATCAATGGGAGCAAAACCTGAACAATAATTGAATCATCCAAATGTCGAAATCAAAACCGTACATGTGTTCTCCGTCTAATCCAATGGTCAAAAAACATAACAGCGAGACTTGCATAACTTTCAATCATCCTCAAAGAATTTCAAAATAAGCCAATGACACGCTGCCAATTATGTGTTCAAATATAAGCCGTACACGTGTCGGCACACTAATCAAACGGTTAGAAGGAAGTCTTAATCTTTCGTCGAGCCTATAAATTTGAAGGCGTACCAGTGGATTTCATTTCAAGCTTCGAATTCGTGAGCGATTCTGGTAATGTAGTTTTCTTATTTCATTCATCTAATTATTTGCCTTATTTGATAACAATTTACGCATCATATTTCTCTCTAAAAAAAAATTCTACAATTTCGAATCGAAAATTTCCTAAATATCAAAAACTTCTCTAACAGGAAGTCTTTATTAGAAATGAAGCAAATTGGCTCTGGTATAAATGCAACTTCGAACTCGTAGGGTATCGTTTGAATCGAAGAGTAGTATCAAGTAAGGCGAAATAAATTGATTTCGTAGTTTGTTTACTTTCACAAACAAATAAATGGAAATTTCAATAGCTTTAATTTTGTTATAGTTTGTTCCTTTCAATTGAAATTTTTTCAAAAAAAAAATGTTGCTTATCTGTTGCAAGAAATAAGAAAATTGCATTACTAAAATTACTCGTAAATTTGAAGATTGAAATGAAATACACTGATACGACTCCTCGTTTATAGCCTCAATGGGGAACTTCTATTTACCGTTTGTTTAATCTACTGACACGTGTACGGTTTAGATTTTGACGGAGAATCGGCAGTGTGTCATTGGCTAATTTCGAAAGCCCTCAAGGTTGATTGGAAGTTATGTTAGTCTAGCTGTTATGTTTTTGACCATTGGATTAGGTGAAGAACACGTGTACGGTTATGATTTGGACATTTTATAATTTAAGTGCTTTAATTATGATCAAGGATTTGTAATTAAAGCATTCAAATAATACAATGTCTAAATCATAACAGTAAACATGTCCTCCGATTAATCCAACGGTCAAAAAACATAACGTCTAGACTAACAAAAGTTCCAATCACCGTTGAGGATTTTCAAAATTAACCAATGATAGACTGTCAAGTTTGTGTCAAAATCTGAACCGTACACTTATCGACAAATTAATCGAACGGTAGAAACGAAGTTTCAATCCCCCCTTAAGCCTATAAAAGAGGAGATATATCAGTGCATTTTGTTTCATTTTAAACTTCAAATTTGTGAGTGGTTTTGGTAATATTATTTTCTCTTTTCATTCGTATTATTTCTAGAGTTATTTTGAAGAAATTAATAAACATATAGTAATGAAATTATTTAATGAGTACATATTAAGTACGTAATATAATTATAAAGAGGTATTTTTGACAATTTAGTTAAAATACGACCGTTGTACGACTTGTACCCTTTCTGTATATGCATAATAAACATTTGATGACAATATTCTTGAACAGATACACAATTTATAACTCGATTTATATAATAAATGTACTCGGTAAAGACATAATCTCATCCTTCTAAATGCAAATATTTTTAATTTTTTATTAAACATTTAGTGACAATATTCTTAAACAAATACACAATTTAAAACTCAATTTATATAATAAATGTATTTATAATCTCATCCTTCTAAAGTCAACTTTTTTAATAATATTAGTATTTTATATAAATTTGCAAAGTTAATTATCAAGAAATATACAAACTAATAGATTAATAAGAATTTGGATCTTTTCCTATTTGTTCTCAGCCCATTGAGGCCTATTAGGCTATAACAAAACCCATCATAAGCCCATTTTTTTTTTTATTTACTTGCAAGAAATAACATTTGAGAAAAAATCATTTAGGTTAACATCAATCAATCTATTAAATCATTTTCCCATGATGTGATATTGTTTTGTAGCTCTACAATAATTTCATCCAGTAGAAAAATATCTTCTACAAAAAATTATAGAAACACAATTGTAGTTCACTTGCACCTACAATTAATAAGAATAATTTTGTAGAAATTCTAAATCCACATAACAATGAAATTAAATTAGAAAATTTATATTTTGCCCCAAAATTACTCCATAACTTACAAGAACAATAATTGGAATATACAAGAATAATTAATAAACACAGCGAAAAATCTTGACAAGAATTCGAAGAAGAAGGGAAGAGGGAGAAAGAAAGCGAAGTAAATCGACTCACGTAAATTGAACAAGTTATTTAAATCCAATTATTTCATGTTGTGTATCCTTTCGAAATATTAGCAAATATGATATTAGCAATAGCATTTCCTTTTAATTTTTATTTTATTTTTTTATAAATGATTAAAGATTTCACAGGAGGAATATGACTTTTTATTATTTAAAACGAATATTTCAAGGGTTTTTAGTATATACCAGAATAAATTCTTTTCTTGTAAAACATGTAGAAGGCATATTGTTTCCACCTTCCACATCAAAGAATTTTCAAGTAATTTATTCAAAAAAGAAATCTCAAGTAATTATTAGCCTCCAAATTTGATTTAAAAAAATAAAAAGATGAAGAAATACTTGGGACACGTATGATGTTGTCTGCCAACAATAAAATTTAGGGAAATTTTCAAAAAACCCCTTATATTTTTTGAAACTCCAAAAAACCTCCTCTACCAAATTTTTATTTTCAAATAATCCCCTATAGAGTTAAAACTAATCATGGATGGTGTTAAAAAAATTTAATGATCAAAATACCCTTATTTTTACATATGTAGTAATTAAAAAAATATTTTTGGTATTTTTTATTAAGTTTAAAAAAGTCCTAAATTTTTTTTAGCTTATAATAATTTAGAAAAAATAATTACCAAATGTTATTTATATAATTTTAATATTTCATACATTATATATGTTTGACCTTTATATTTTTTTTCCTGAAAAACAAACATAAAATAGTAATAAGATGAACAAAAATATTAAAAGAACACCTTGCAAATATTTAAAAATTAAAATATTATAAAACTATTAAAAAATACATAAAATAGGAACGGAAATAAAATAAACTAGATGTTTAAAAAATATTTTTCTATCAATATATTTTCAAGGACTGTTTATTTTATTATTATCTGATGTTAGTGTTTCATGAATAATAAAAGAAATATTAAAATTATACAAACACAAAATTTAATAATTTTATTTTTGTGAAATCATTACGTGTTAAAAAATATTTATGAATTTTCTTAAAACTAATAAAATTAATGATTTTTTTTAATTACTACATATGAAAATAGAAGGGTATTTTGGTCAATTTTTTTTAACACCATCCATGGTTAGTTTTAGCCGCAATTTGGGGGGGGGGGGGGGGGGGGGTATTTGAAAATAAAAGTTTGGTAGAGGGGTTTTTATGGAGTTTCCAAAAAGATAGGGGGTTTATTAGAATATCCAAAAAAGATAGGAGTTTTTTTGAAAATTTCCCTAAAATTTAATATATAAAAAAAACCCGTTTTAAGGAAATAATTTTTCATATGTACTATTTGTCGTATTATTTATCTCTAAAGGCTAAAGTTATCAAGTTAAGAAAACAATTATATTATTTTGTTGAAATATCTTGACAAAAGTTATTCCTTAATTATGTGATGGTGGTCTACTTTCTTTTTGTTTCATATTTTATCTAAAGAACAAAAAGTGAGCCATGCACACATATTTCAATTTTATTAAGAAAAAAATAATTTCTAGAAATATTTACAATTCTAATATTTTTAATTTTCGGTTTCTCAAATACCTTATATATTTTTTTAAATTAGTGTAAATGATATATGTGTTATTAAAACTTTCGAATTCCGAGAATACAAACAAATACAACCATAATTTATTGGTATTATTAAATAAAAGTCAAATTCAATGGATAAATTCATGGAAATAAAACTATATTTCCTTTAATTGTTTTAGTAAAACACAATTCAATGAATTCATTTATTAATTTAATTAATAAAAGAAATCTTCCTGCACAGAAACACTGGATTCTATTTAATAATATATTAATATATATTCTGTACCAATTTCAAACTATATCTGAAGATTTATTTTCCATTTTCATTGAAATAGTTACATCTTTTTAAGGTGATTGACCTTGACAAGTTATCCTCCTTGATTTAAATAATGCTTAACCCTAAAGAAATATATTTTCCAATCAACAATTAACAGCAAATAAATATTCTATTATTTCAAAAAAAAATAGTACATTAAAAAAGCATTGCTCTTCATGTACAAACCAATAAAACTGAAAACAATCCTAATGAATTTCTCACTGAAATCCCCTAATACATAACCATTCAATCTAAAAATTTCTCCCTAATTTTTTTTCTTTTTTTTCTTTTTTTTGAAAAAAATTTCTCCTTAAAATTTACAATTCAATTTTTCGTCATCATCAATATTTCATCAATAAACATGAAAAAAAAACACAATCCATCAAGCTCGAAAGCACCCAACAAAGTGAGGAACATGAAGATGAAGATGAGGTCCTCCATGGTGATGATGCTGCCTCTGGCTCTGCCCTTCGCGATCGATAACCCCTTCGACTTGTTTGAAGTAATCGACGTGGCACGGGATAACGATCGGACCCGTATGCTTGAATCCGAATTCCTTCTCAGCCTCCTCCAACATGGCCACGAACAGAGGATGCTTGAAGTGTTCCACCGGCACGACGAACTTCTCTCTTTCCTCCCCTTCCAACCCCACCCGAACCGCCACGAACCCTTTCGGCGGCATCGAACGGTGCTTAAAGCTCCACAAATGCAACGAATGGTTTTGATGGTGTTGCGATTCTTCTTTCATTTAGAAAATTACCGAAAAGAAACTTCTTTACAAAACAAAATTCAAAAAAAGTGATTGAGAGAGAGAGAGAGAGAGAGAGAGAGAGAGAGAGAGAGAGAGAGAAAATAAAGAAGACGGTGTGGGTTAGAGAGAGAAAGGCCAAGGATCAGAGCTGGAAATGGTGAGGCGAAAAAGGGAGAGAGATAATTCACAGAGAGAAACAGGCACGTTGTACATTCTCCTTAGCAGACTTTTTCTTTAATCTTTCGGAAGAAGATTAGAAGAAGATGGAACAAAGGGTTTGTGAAAGAGAGTTGAACGGGTTTATATACCATCACTTACCGGATTTAGGATTATCAGGTTCTATATCCGTTTACCCGACTCCATTATTTCGAAGCGTAACAGCTCGGCATTAATTTATTAAATCAGTTTTCTTTCAAGATAAGTAAACCTTCCAACCCACGTATAATTCTACAAATATTTACATAAGAACGATGTGTCGACATTCAAATGGCTGGAGTTTACGTAAAAGTACGTAGGTCTCTGAAGTCGGAAGGAAATAGGAGGAATAATCTCAAGTATACCGACGGTGACTGCACCGCATTAACTTCTTAGTTTTATATGGCCCATAAGTCAGGAAGACTGGTGTAGTCACCGACCGGTGTAGGTACATACGATCTTTCGCGTGTATTCTCCGCCACGTTCGGAGATAACGTCTTTACTCACGCTTACGAGCGCAAGTAGTACACGTGGCTAATATCCGAGCGTCTATTCTACACGTATGCTATTACGTAACTAATTTTGGTGCGAAAAGTATTAACTAATGACCTATATTAGTTACGTCATCAAAGGCGGTCCTTCTATCGGTGACATCGGTCACAAAAAAGTTTCTTACGTCATCTAGAATTTTTGCGTATATGCCCTTGTATGTTATAAATTTTGGTTATATGTATTTATGTGGGGAATTCTTCGAAACCCTCTTAACTTTTTTGAAACTTATGAAAATTTTCTATTTTTTTTCTATTTCCTAAAAAATTCTATATATTTTTTACTTCTTCTAAAAATATCCTAACATTTTTAGATTTTATGTTATACATTTTTGTTATGATTTTGAAACGATCATATACATGTACCTCTTTCCATAATTTTATTTGATAAATATCCATAATATAACAAATAATAAATAGATATAAAATATAAAAAATAAATAATACATAGATATTAAAATATTATTATAAATGATACATAGATATTAAAATATTGTTATAAATAATACATAGGTATTAAAATATTAATAATTATTGAAAATGGTTTTAATATCAATATATTATTTATTATATTATTTTAATATCTTGTATTATTTATTTTTTTAACATTTTTATATTATTTTAATATATATTTATTATTTATTAAATTATAGAGATTTATAAAATAAAATTATTTGGGTATACTAGTCATTTTTAAAAAATAACAAAAAGATAAGTGTTTTTTGAGAGAATCTAAAATTATTAGGGCGTTTTTGAAAGAAATAAAAAATATAGAGAGTTTTTTAGGAATTTAAAAAAATAGGGGGGTTTTTATAATTTGCAAAAAAAATTAGAGGATTTTTCAAAAATTCCCCTATTTATTTTGGTTATGATATTGGAGGATATATATGATATTTAGTAAGTTTAGTCGGTGCAAGAAATGCAAGTTTGTTCGAGGAGCATAAAGAAATGCATCGACGCGTTGCCAGAAATACAAATTTGTTGATGGCACAATGGGCACATGATATAATATAAGAAGCTGCCATCAAGCTCATATTATTAACAGAACAAATCCATTGAGAAATTGCGTGGAATCGGTCCGGTACACGGTACCAATCAGAACACGCCAGGTCGTTGCGTGGCGTGTTTCGATTGGATGAGTTTGTGGAGAACATTTTCCATGTGGATATGTATGCCATTTGTTTGTGACCTTCACTAGGTGAGGACTGTGGATTTGTGTTTATATTTGACTAAGTAATTAGTTGTGCTAGTGGATTTGTTTCGTTGAGAATTTCTCCTTGCTTTTAGGAGAAGAAAATGTTTAATTTGAATTTAATTTAATTTAATTTAACGTGGACCAATTGATGTGTTGTTTAATGAGAATCCGTTGGATGGAAGTCAAGGAAATTGGGAGAGTAATTTCATGGATGCGTGATATTTGCAAGAGCCAACATTACTTAACAAAAATAAATTAAAAAAATAATTATTTTGTCCTCATTTATAATGATTACGCAATAGAATCTTTTACACACATAACGTGATCTCTTCAATTGTAAACAATCATAATATGTAAAATTAACTTACACAATTTTGTATTGATTCAATATATATATATAATATATATATATTTTTTGAATGGTATCCGACAAGCGATCGCTTTCGTTACTGATACCTAATTTTTTGATGCCAATGGGATTCGAACCCACAACCTCTCACAATATATGATTTTTTGTGCTTCACACTCGACCAACTAGGCTATGGACCCATTGGCATTGATTATATATATTATAAATAATAATTTTCCAAATTTTAAATTGGATATTTTTGACTAGTATTTTTTTTCAAATACGAAGATCGAATACAACTTTTTTCAATTTTGAAGATTGAAAAGTATATTTTGTTTTATTATGTGATAATATTCATCGAGAGAGCATATACGAGTAACTTTATTTATTTTATGTTTCCGTATTTATTAGATTTTATTTTTTTACATTAGGAATGATAATATATATTATTTACATATAAAACAATAAAATAACAATCATCATAACTGAGAGTACAATAATTATTAGTTTGATTTTTTTTTCTAAATTGTTTTTTGTTAAGTCGTGTTAGCTCTTGCAATAACGTCATCCTAATTTATTTAATTTATTTTGGACGTGATAATTGGTTTATTTAAATTTTTAGATGGGTTGGTTTATTAATGACTTCTAAGATTATTTTTTTATACATATAATTAATGTCTGTCCACTAAAGAGCATATATATATATATATATAAGAAATATTTTTTTGTGTTAAATATAAACTGTAATGTATGCAATAATATGTCAAATATGTTTATGTACAAATTAAGAATTTGTCTAAAAAGAAACTTCTTGCTGAGAGGTTAATCTATGAAATTGAGGTAACTTTAGTCCATCATTTGACCTTGAATAACTTAAAGCCACATCTTTTCGTTTGATCAATCAAATTTGAAATTTTAGAAGAAATTTGCTAAAAGACTTTGACAATATCAACTAAATAGATATTTTAATAACAAATCAACGTGAAGAAATTTCTACAAGGTCAAGTATTATATAAAATGATAGTTTAAACCATTTCACATTGACCGTGTATTATTAGGCAGATCATTACAAAGATAGGTAGGTTAACAATTGTTTAGAGAACAAATGTAAAAAGAACCCAAAATTGGAAGAAAAAAAGGCAATTTAATATTTCTTTTTAGTTTTATTCGACAAATAGAAATTTAGCTTGGACGGCGTTCATTGATTATAATTTACCAAGAGACCAAGCTGAAAAAGAAAAGAATAAATATTGGTAATTTATCAGGAAACAATTCAATATTTTAAATAATAAATAATGGTAATTTATCACAAAACAATTCAATATTTTAAATAAACACGTAATTACTTACGATTTTTTCATTTATTAAAACTTAATAAATCCTATGGTTATAGTTTTTGGTGATTCTATGGCTGGATTTTTTTCCAATTCTTATAAAAATTTAAATAGATATTGTGATATTTAGCAATCATCTATTTTAAAATTTTAATTAATAATTAATGCAATATTCGAATATGGAACTAATTTCATCGATAAAATGAGCGAACATCTAACTAATTACAAAATAATAAATATCAAAATATTTTTTTTCAAAAAGTCCCATCATAACAAATTTAGGGAATTTTTTCAAAAAAACCCTATGTTTTCTGAATATTCTCAAAATCCCCTTTACTTCTAAATTCCTTATATAACCCCCTTAGAAAGTATGTGAATTATTTTTGACCTCCCTGTGGTTAAACTTAACTATTTCATCCACCTTATAATTTCTTTAACCAGAATACCCTCATTATATTTTCTCTTTTCTTTTATTCCACTGAAAATAATAAAAAATGAAAAAATAATATTTTCAACGTGATATTTTTTTACCTAGAGCGGAAGGGTGACAGATATCACTTCGAATGCATGCATTGTTTTTGCACTCCAAAATGTATTGGAGGTTATTCGAAGGCCAATTCATTGGAGTGCAAAAATATTTCTCTAAATTTTTATTAATCATGAATTAATGATTAATTTATCTTGTTAATTAGGCTATTAATTGGAAATTGTGACATCATCACGATTTTGTGAGAAAATTGGAGGAATATTAAAGTTTTCAAATTTATAATACGGATATTTCGCTCAATTGTGTCAGGAGCACTCTTCGCTCTCTAAAAAACACAAGGTTGCATCATTTTCATTTTTCCTATTTTTGAGTATATAAAAATGATCAATCTTTAATTTCATGTTGATAATTAATAATATGTTATTTTCAGTACAATAAATATTTGTTTGTTTATATTTTATAATTATCAATATAATTTTCTGTGCGTTCCACGCCCAAAATGACTCGTGAGGAGCTCTTAACCAGACATTCAACCCTTTTATCTTTTCAGTTCTTTTCTAAAAAAATTGTTGCGATTTTTCTTCCTTTCAGTTCATTTATTTTGCTTTTTCAGTTTTTTTTTTTTAAATTGATGCGATTTTTTGTGCTTTTAATTTATTCTTTTGCTTATTTGTCAAATCAAAAATCTTTAACAGAAGCATAATTACATGAAAATATCATATAAATTTCTGCATTGTCCAAAAAAGAAATTATTTCTGTCCTCGTATAAAAATATATGTAATTTAAAATTATAAATATTTTGATGGATTTAAACAATTTAAAAATATAAAATCACAAAATAAAAATATTGATTATATCATTATATTTTGATGGATTAAAACAATTAAAATGTAATTTCACTCTATTCTATTTGTCAAACAAGGAATTATATAAGAAGGAATTATATAAGAGTGAAAAATATAATAAAATTCCAATCCACGTGGCCAAACACAACGGAGTTCTTTGTTTTTTCAAATTATACAGAAGAGGAAAACGGAGATATTAATTGAACCCATGAGGACGTAATTATATTCTTCAGCATACCATTTTCAATTCCAATATACAAATTTCAATAGTCGTGTAAATACTTATACATCTTGAATTTCATCTAATAACTACTATATTTTGAAGTACATCTAAATTTTATTTGCAACAATGAAAGAAAGAAATGTTTTTCACGGTTTCAAAATCCTAATTTATTTGCTATACAGAAAGAAAAGAAAAAATTTATCGTTAAAAGTTTAAAACACGATACCAATCGATCCAAAAGTTACTCAATTTATCATCTCGATATCACGAATGAAAAGCCAATGTTAGCAATTAATTACCAATCACAACAAACACTAAATAACAAGTATTTCTAAAAACTAATTCCTAAATATAATATTCCCCCCCTTTAATTAACGTGCATTTCTACAAAATAAACCAACAAAAAAGAATAAAAACTAAAAGAAAAGACACGAGGGGGGGAGAGAGAGATATGCTTCTTTTGAATATGACGAATGAAAAAGAAACAAAAAAAGGAAACAATGGGTAGAAATAGTATTTATTTAGGGGTTGCGTCTTGCAGCATTGCCACGCATGGTAACCCCGTGTAAAAACTTGGTGTAACCTAAGAAACTCAACTTCCCATCCGACGGCCTTATCCACTCCTTTATTATCGAATACGCTGCCGCAGACAAATTCATTTCCTACAAAACACAACCAATCATCACAACATAATATTCACAACACAAAATATCGTAATTGATAATACTTGTGCGAGTTCTTCGATTTGAATGACGCAATTGCCCTCGATTTCGAAAAACTCAAATGCGGTGGTGGCAATCTGCTCCCAGTCTTGCAAGGCTTCGAGCTGGTACGGCGTTATCGTCGCCGCGCAGAACTCCTCGAAATCCATTCTCCTGTACGATAACGGCTCCAGCTGCAATTTTTAATTATTAGCATTATTTTCAATAAAAATAAAAAATATTATATGGAAAAAGATAGATAATGTACCGCATTTAATATTTCGTATACTCTGGACTCTTTCATAGCTTCGGTTGTATTTCTCAAAAGCGCCTGAAATGATAATATTTCACCAAAAATAATTTAATTAATAAATAGAAAACAAAAATTGAAATTAAGATAAAAATTACGGCTCTAAAATTATCAAGAGATATGCGCCCATCATTATTAGGTTGCAGCAAATTATATTGCAATCTTATGAACATCAACTCGTTCTCCGTTATTGCTTTCGATAACGCCTAAACAAAATACAATATATTAATTCAGTTCACAGAATAATAAAATAAATAAATAAAAATAAAAACCTTCAAAGCGGCTCGTTTGAAAGGAGTGGCGCGTAAATATTGTTTGACCAATTTATAAACCAACATATCCAACGGCACTTCCCTTCTCGAATCTCTCAACCACGGATGCGCTACACGAACCAATCAAACCTCAAATAATTGCACGGAATTACAATTCTAGAAAAAAAAACAGAGAAACATACTGAGAGCCTGAGCGGCGGTCATGCGTTTCCTATAATCCTTATTAAGCAATCTCCTAACGAAATCCTTCGCTTCGGACGAGATGTTCGGCCAAGGGGCGTCATCGTAATTTGGATCGGCTCGAAGAACGGAACGGAATATTCCAGACTCGGTGCGGGCCCAGAAAGGACGGGACCCGCAGAGGAGTATGTAGGTTATGACACCTATGCTCCACATGTCCGCCTCTGTGCTGTACGATCTGTGGAGAACTTCTGGTGCCACGTAGTACGCGCTCCCTACTATATCATTCAACCTCTCCTCTAATAAAAAAAAAGTGATGCAATTAATAATAATTAATGTGTATTATTGGTATTTTAAAATTATTATTATCATTAATATGTAGGTGATATATAATGTTTGGACCATGGTTGGTTGGGGTTAATTAATTATAAGTACGGATATAACAATAATTAAGAAAATAATTAATATTAAATTGGATGACAAGCTAACTTGTGAATCATGCAACTGAAACTAATTGACTGGAGAACATTAAAAAAAGAGCGATGTTTACTTATACTGGGTCAATACCTAATTAATGTTCGATTGAATTCAAGTATGAACTATTGCATTGATTAAGTCTTTGCTAATACAACCAACTAATTTAAATTAATTAATTTGTTAGTTACCTGGTCTAATAAAGTCTGAGAGGCCGAAATCAATTATTTTCATCGCCGAATTTTCCTCGCGCGTACTGAACAAGAAATTCTGGTCCAACAATCACACAAAATATTTCAGAATAATACAAAAAAATATTAATAATGCAGGAAAATTTGGGCGAAATTTAATTTATAATGAGAAATGGAGATTTTGCAGAAAGGACCTCGGGTTTTAGATCGCGATGAACAACACCTTGAAGATGGCAAAATGAAACGACGTTCAAGATTTGAACAACTATTGACTTTGCATCTTCCTCGTTGTATCTTCCCCCTCTTAATTTAGAAAAGAAATTAAATGATTTTATAACGTTGTTTGAAATTGAAATTGAAATTGTTTGTACCTTGATAAAATTCTATCGAGCAATTCCCCTCCTTCGCACAACCTGATAAGAAAATCAAAATTAAAGAAAAATAATCAGCATGATTACACAAAATAAAGAAATATATTTAGCAAGAAGATAAATTTAAAAGAAATTTTGAAAATTGAACATACTCCATGATAATGTAGACATTCAATGTATCCTCACAAGCATCATAAAAATTGACCATGTTATTATTATGGCCTGATAAAGCTTTTAATATCTTCACTTCTCTTCTCACATCTTCAATTGATATTGGTGTTGTCATCTATTACGAATTAAAGAAACATAAACAATAAATCATGAGATATAATAAGCTAATTTCGCTTGTAATTTTATCAATTAAATGGATTTTTGCTCAATTAAAACTCGATTATTAGTAATAAGTAGAAGTGAGATGGAGATAGTAGGATCTTGTTCTGCAAATAATTGTATAATAGATCTAGATAAGTGTATTTGGGGCGAAAATGAAATTCAAATTGTGTTAATTTTATCCGAATTTGGAGTTGAATCCAATTTATTGATTATTCACTGAAATTTAACTTAATGTTTTAGTTTAAGTTCTTTTGCAAATCAAAAGAGGAAATTCACCAAAAAGAAATTCAAGAAAACGACAGAACACAAAATTCCAAAAAGAGGGAACAAAATTTCCAGAAACAAACAAGCACAAATTTCAAATTTTAAAGCAAAGAAAAAAACGAAAACGAGAAACCAGGTACTGAATTTGCGGACCTTTGCCTTGGCGATGATCTTGACGGCGACGAGCTGGCCTTTGATCGCGCCTTTCTTAGCCCGGGCGATGTACGTATGGCCAAAATGCCCTTTCCCTACCTCCTTCCCGAGCTCATACTTTGCCGAGAAATTTTTCCCAAACCCGAAGCTCTTATCCAGTCCATCCGATCCCTCAACATCCTCTCTCACTTCCTCACTAACAGTATCAGGACCCGCATTGCTAACCGGTTGCGTCTGTCGTTTCGCTAACGAAGCTTTAATATGCTTCGCCGGTGACGGAGGAGGAAAAGGACGCCGAAAGAAGCGGCGTGGAGTGGAAGTACGAGCAGGAGAAGGAGCAACGCCAGGAGGAAGTGGACTTAACCAAGGACTGGAACCATCAGCTCCTCCACCAGGCACAGAAGAAGAAGAAGTTCTCGGCGTAGGAGGTTTGGATCGGGGACGCGGAGACGGAGCGCGTTGCCGATGAGGAGATGGATGATGATGAGATACCGCAGCAGCGGAACCGCCTGTGACACCTCCGGCTCCTGTGGCGGTGGGGGGAGAGGAGGAAGGATCGGCGTCGGAGACGGAGATGTTCTTGGCGTAGCACACACCCATGAGGATGAGGGTCAGCAATGGAGAAGAGAGGAGAAAATCTACAGGGCGAAGAATTTATACAGTCCGAGACTCCGATGAGAGAGAACAGATGTATTATATACTTCGTATAGCTTACAAGTGGGGTCTTAGTATACGTAGGTACTCTATGTCAGTGAGACGGTGTTTGGAAGAATGATACACCGAGTGTATTTGGTGAGAAGATATATCTAATATGAACGGTACAGTACTGAATCTATATATTTTTAGTTGGATTATATTTGGCGGAATTTGCAAAAGACCCCTAATTTTTCTGAACATTTAGAAAAATCTCCTTAACATTTAGGATATTAAAAATCAATCTTCTATTTCCATTTAAAAAAAATATCTTAAATAAACATTTGCTGATGTTAAAAAAACGTTATATACATACAATTTTTAACATATACAACCTTTTTTGAAAACGTTATATACGTATAGTTTTAATATTTCATTTATTCTATATATTTTCATGAAAATCTAATATCGAATAATAAAAAAATAATAACAACGTAAAAATATTATACACCTTGAAAATATTTTAACAAAGTACTATTTTAATCAAGTACATAAGTTAGATTGTAGTTTTAGTGTTCATTCATCATTAATAATACATTATCTTGTCAAGATATTTTAATGTGTATGATTTTTTTTATTGTTAATGTTTGTTATGTCAAGATATTTAAAAACTTGCTACAAAAATATTTTTTTGCTTCAAATTTTCAAGATGCATAACTTTTTTATATCGTTGTTTATGTTTTAATTATTAGAAGTTATTTTTCATGAAAAAATATAAAATATGTAAAATATTCAAACTAAAAGATATCTATGAAGTTTTTTAAAATTAATAAAGATATCAAAAAGAGTTTAGTAAACTCAAATACTGATATAGAATCACATTTCGGTTCATAATATTTTAATACTATCAAGTGTTAACTTTAATCACTATAGGATTTTTTTATTAAATAAATTTTGTTTATTTTTGTTTAATATTCAAAAAGTTAGTGATTTTTAAAAATTTCAAGGAAAGTTAGGGTTCTTTTAGGAATTTCTTTTTATTTATAGAGATAGTGGTCCTTGGAAATGTTATGTAAATGGTCCATAGAATTTATTATTTTTTAAAAAGAAGATCAATATAATATTTTTAGGTGTTTAGATTGATGATTAAAGAGTATTAAGTAGAGGATTGGCTAAATTGATGAAAAAGATAACAAGAACATGGGGAGGAGTTATGGACCATTCAATTTTGAGTGGTTAAGTAATTTTTCATAACTAATTTACCAACATTTTTATTGTGGTTCTCTACATGTTATTATTTTGCAAGTTATTTTAAATAATTTCATTAAATCATAGCATCATAATATTTTTTTATTTCACGCCGTCCAATTAAAATATGATAATTATTACTCGATTCATCAAAAGATAAAATATAATACAAATAGAGATTAACTAAAACATCACTATTCTCTATATAATCATATAATTCAAATAATCTCAATGTTACAATAAATCTTATTAAATTAGTTTCTTTATAAAAAAAAATTTATTTTTTTCTTGGACGAAAATTGATGTTGTTTAGTATATATTGGTGTATCTCGTACCAAAACACACACAATTAAATTCATTTTAATATTTTCTTTGTTTTGACCTCCATATTAATGGTTCTAACATACACTTTTCTCTAACTATAATTTTTAAGAAGAATTTATTATGTAACAAAGACAATGCAAAACAATTTAATTACATACATGTACAAAATTGATTTTTAATATTATCAATACATATTATTATTATTAAACATTTTTTAGTATTTCCTTAATAAATATAATATCATGTATAATTTTAATTGTGTTTTGTACTAAATGAAAATTTATTAGCAACATATATTCAAAGATATTGAGATGTCGTGAGGTCACAATATTTAATATTTACGATGCATATATAAGTGACGAGATTCAAATACTTTTGTTTGATATTGCACAAGTTACTCGAAAAATTATTTTATGATGCCATTAATATATGTATTATTATATTGTAAAAAAATGAAGAGTCATTTGATATAATATTTAGAAATCATATTTAAGTTTATATAAGTTATGAAAAACTAAAATAAATAAATTGTGATATTTTTTACTTTGAGATTATATTATTACGACCATCAAAAATAAAAAACACGTCTTATTCAAATAAAAATATTCGACATTGATCAATTTGATATTAATGAAAGTAATGTAGTCAGTGGGATTTGAGTTGGTTCAGTATTTAATACTTGATTAAGAAGGTTTAATCACAAGGAGTATTTATGCGAATTACTAGATAATAATTTGTTTTAGATATAATTAAGATACCATATAAATAAAAAGTGATTCTCAGTTTATTGTGAGGTTATTAAATAAGAAATCGGATAGGGACTTTTTCTATATTTTATATAAAAGCCAATGAGATTGATTGACCAAATTAATAATTGTTATATGTTGCATGTTGGGGATCGTAGTCTATTTGTTTATAGATTAACAATTAATTAATTATTTTCCAAGAAATGTGATAATTTAATAATTAAGCCCAATTTGTAATCATATCAAACATATCTAATACTTAATTGCAGACAACGAACTCATGAAAACCAATTAAAGAAATCCATTACATTATACATGAGAAAATTGTGTGCACGTTATCAATAAGAGAACGACACGTGACGTGCATATGAATTGCACATCTATAAAACTCATTAGTAGGGAGGCTAAATTATTTAATTAAGTATCAAAGTTTTGATACTTAATATTTTTTCACCATTGGATTTGCATTGAGTTTGTGTTTTTTTTATGATAATCATAAATTTTTGTGCACATCATTAAATGCATGCACAAATTCCAATACAAATTCAATAATGAAAAAACATTATATATCAAATCTTTGATACTTAATTAAGTAGTTTAGTCTCCCCTGTATATATATAATTAAAAATTACCAACATATTTACTTAATAGGGTACTTGAATAATTAATTTTGATATAATTATACACGGACCATTATATTTTGATGGCAGCAAAAGTGTAGGGGGACCGGTATAACATTACCATGCAAAAAAGCTGGTTTTCATGAATGCATGTCGATGTGAATATAAACCATACACTTACTTATTAATAATTATTATTAGATATGTTTGGTTCACTACTTATCCTCATTCGGTCATTCTCCCCCTTGATCAGTTATTTAAATTAGTTTTTCATTTATTCTTGCAACGTGTATTTATTTGCATGGTACAATTTTAATTACCAAAAAAAAAATCATGGAAATAGCATAAGTTAAGCATGAACTACTAGTCTACTACTAATAATGTTATGTTCAAATTTCAATTCTTGTACTATATGTTAATTATTTATTTTGTACCTTGTTATTATTATTATTGGTGACCTAATTCCCTGTTGCACTTTTCTCTGTCACCCATACGTGTTCATAAATTCATATGTGTATATGACAAAATTGGAAAACAATTTATTGGTCTTTAGAAAGTTTGGGCCTTGGTGTAATTAGATATGAATTGGTGTAATTAGATATGAATTGGTGTTGTGGACTATTGGTTTGGTTTCCATAGCCCATTATTATTTCCATTTTCATTACAATTTGGGTTTTATTTTGTGTCTTATTATTATTATTATTATTATTATTATTATTAATAATAATAATAATAATAATAATAAATTAATAACTTATATTTAGTTAAGTGAAACGTTAATTTGTATATTTATGAAAGGATGTGTATATTTATGTGAAAGGACATATCATCAATTGGAATGTTGTGTTGTGTGGTTAATTTACACACACTCTTATTTTGGATCCAATTTTATGTAATTTTCTTGTGTCAAATCATTACTTTCTTTTTAACCATTAGATTATGATAAGTGGCAAAATGTAGACCATTGATTAATCATTGATTCTTTATAAATAATTTTTTTGTAGTCATTTAAATGTTTATTTTTTTACATTATGTTTTAAGAATTTTTAGAAAGACACATCATCATATATAAATGATGCGGACTATTATTATTAGTTAGATTTATGTTGGATTGAGTTTATTTAATTGTTTATTATTTCACATAAAATTACATGATCAAATGTGAATACAATGAAAGATGACAAATTTATATATGAGATACTAATAACTTAATATATAATATTATAAACATACAACTTATAGTAGTATTATTTTTAAAAATTCAATTTTAAAAATTCATCAAATATATTTGTTTTAATTTTCTCTTTATTTTGACATCCATATTAACATAGCTCGTACATACTATTTTTCCATAATTTTAATTTGTAAACATATTAAGTAAAAAATACAATTCAAAAAGTGCATTTTTACAAAATAATTTCCACTCTCTTAAATAATTTCCATTTTTGTTCTTCACAAGATGAAGGTAATAAATTAGGGTTTGATATTTAATATATAACAAGTACGAGTTTGGCCTCTGGTTAACTTAGCATTGTTCTTGCCGATCTTGCCTAATGAACTATTGGCTGTTCTTGCTGATCTTGCCTAATTTCAACATAGATTATCTTCTTTTCTCATTTTCTTTCACTTGAGCATTGTTCTTGCTAATCTTGCCTAATTTCAGCATATATTATCTTCTTTTCTCATTTTCTTTTCACTTGAGCATTGTTCTTGCTTTCTTTTTTGACAACAGTATATAATGTTGAGCATCTAATAATACTATTTGCTAACTTATTGAATATTTTATATCAAGATTAATATAATCTTGAGCATTGTTCTTGAGAGTCGACTTAAATAATCAATTTCACCATGTTTCCAATTAGCAGATTTCGCGGTGGTTTCGCAAGAAACTTTCTTGCCTCGCCTGCCTCGCCGGAGGCTTCCCGCTTGAGCAGGAGACTGTTCAATCGAACAACTTTACTGCTGTTTCGCGTGTTCCAGAGCCAGAGAGTGATGCACCCATTCCTGAGTTCGTGTTCCTCATCGAGGGACTCGATCCTGATGTCTTCGAGAGGCTTCAATAGGCGGCACTTTATTCTGAGGAGGTGGAGGAGACACGTGGCAGGCCTGACGAGGTGGAGGAAGCAAGTTCGGTGTCTGGCAATATTGGCTCGTCAACACATGGCAGGCCTGACGAGGGGGAGGAAGCAAGTTCGGTGTCTTGC
Source organism: Luzula sylvatica (assembly GCA_946800325.1). Classification (NCBI taxonomy): domain Eukaryota; kingdom Viridiplantae; phylum Streptophyta; class Magnoliopsida; order Poales; family Juncaceae; genus Luzula; species Luzula sylvatica. The sequence continues at coordinate 24,266,230 of OX326956.1, forward strand.
CATATTGGCTCGTCTACCCGTGGAAGGCCTGATGAGGTGGAGGAAGCTTGTTCGGTCACTGGCGAAATTGGCTCGTCTACACGTGGCAGGCCTGATGAGGTGGAGGACGCAAGTTCAGTGTCTGGCCATATTGGCTCGTCTACCCGTGGAAGGCCTGATGAGGTGGAGGAAGCTTGTTCGGTCACTGGCGAAATTGGCTCGTCTACACGTGGCAGGCCTGATGAGGTGGAGGACGCAAGTTCAGTGTCTGGCCATATTGGCTCGTCTACCCGTGGAAGGCCTGATGAGGTGGAGGAAGCTTGTTCGGTCACTGGCGAAATTGGCTCGTCTACACGTGGCAGGCCTGATGAGGTGGAGGAAGCAAGTTCGGTGTCTGGCCATATTGGCTCGTCTACCCGTGGAAGGCCTGATGAGGTGGAGGAAGCTTGTTCGGTCACTGGCGAAATTGGCTCGTCTACACGTGGCAGGCCTGATGAGGTGGAGGAAGCAAGTTCGGTGTCTGGCCATATTGGCTCGTCTACCCGTGGAAGGCCTGATGAGGTGGAGGAAGTTTGTTCGCTCTCTGGCGATATTGGCTCGTCTACACGTGGCAGGCCTGACGAGGTGGAGGAAGCAAGTTCGGTGTGTGGCCATATTGGCTCGTCTAGTGTTGAACTTGTGGTTACTTTGGATTCAGACATTAGTAGTGAGGAGAACGAGATTATGATCGAGGGAGTCGACCCAGCAATACTGAGCAGGGCACTCGGGAGGAGATTGCCGACGATTATCGAGGAGGACAAGGAGGAGATGTTGATGGCCATGGAGGAGGGCACTGTCACCACTCGAGTCACACTTGGCGAGTTGCTCAAGATTGCTCAAGTTTAGGGCATTTGAGGACTTTTATGTAGGTATATAGCATTATATTATAATGACTGTTCATGTAATTTTGCATGTTTAATAGTTTGTCTTGTATGTGTGCATGTTTATGCATCTCCGGTTGTTTTATATGTATATATGAATGTTTAATTAAGTTTAGTTTTTATTTTTACTGTACGTAATTTAGCTTTACTTTATAATTGATTACAAGTTTTAGTTATCATGTTTTTGAGTAATGTTATTATGTCAAAATTTGTTTAATATAGGTATATAATATTATCTGTATAAAGTTTCAGTTTCACAACTTTGAATAGTATTTAAAAAAAACCTGGAAAATGAACTTTGAATAGTATTTAATTTAAGGAAGTTGTTAATACACACAGGAATATGAACAAAATTAATAGACCATTCATGTATTTTAGACCATTCATGGAAGTCTAATTATAGACATAGGAATATGAACAAAATTAATAGATAAGCAAAAGAAAAAGAAAAAGAAAAAAAAAAGGAAAGAGAAGGAGGAGGAACATATTAATGCTATTTCTTTCTCTGAGCTCCAAAGTCCAAATGTTACCAAATTATAATTTGTGTTTCATATTAAAGGAGATCATTTGGTTAAAATGAACGATCCGAGTACATTAAATGAATCACAACATAATTACATCCCACATTATTCACAATTCTGGGCACACTTAAAATGAATGAAAAATGAGGATATACGTGCTAAGTAAACTAAGTAAAACTAATTTCAATAAATTTAAACTTTGTTTGGTAAAAAAATAATATACACATTAGTTTAGCCAGCTTTTGATAATTAATTGAATCAACTTTTTAGTCATTGTAGTTTTTTTTAAATGAACTTTCTTATTTTTATGATTTTGATTTTCTTTAATTTTTCATTCATTTTTCCGATGACTTGATTTATCGAACACATTAGTTTTTTTTACAGGGTATCTAAAAAGGTCGGATTCTAAGGGCTGGTCCGAAGTTTTCGAGGACCCGAGACCAAATTTGAAAAAGAAACTTCTATTTATTGTAAAATATGAGCATATGACAAGTTCTTAGGAAAATTGTAATTATGACTTGTATTTGTTTTTTATTATGAGAAAATATACTTGCCCCATCAGACTCATCCCAACATCCTTGATGAGTGGACAAAAAATGGTTAGATGGATTGATTAGCCTCTCTAATTGACTCAACTAACTATTAATTGGTACGTTTAATTGACACGTAAATAATTTATAATATGTTAATATTAGTACATGTTAATTGACGAGTCAATTTAATTAAACGGTCAATTAAGTCGTTAATTCAATCAATTAATAATACTAATCAACCTACTTATCACTCTCTTTCCACCGCATCAAGGTTGTTTTTTTGAGTTTGTGGGACTGAATATATAACCCCTTTTATTATCTACCTAAATAATTCTTGTAAGTTTTAAACATAACATCCATAAAATCAGAAAAAGAAGAAAATAGAAAGTTTATTTTTCAAAATAACTTATGCCCAATTATTTGACACCATAGAAGAAAAAGGTTGCAAGTCTTTGAAACTATTATTATCTTTCATGAAGTATGAAACTTCACAATATCGTAAAACAAATTTAAGAACAAGAACAAACATTTGAAAAGAAAAAAAATACAATTGGTAGAAACACAATTTAGAACTATTTTTAGTAAGAGTTAATGTTTCAGGAGAAGTCATGGCATCATGCTCGATCACGTATTACCAGACCCGAGATATAAACATATATATTTTTAAAATATTCAAATTACTTTATTCCAAATAATATATTTTAATTGAATAACTATAATAGCTAAAATTTAGTTACTTATCAAATTCAATTCAATTCAATTTTTTATTTTATTAATATATACTTTTCATTTCTTAATAATTCATGTTATGGTATGAAATTCGAATTCAGTTATAAGCATTAATTTTTATAAGGTATAAAATGATGGCCCTTTTGTTATAGACTAATTGTGAATATTTTTGTAGTATATTAGATTTTTATTTTTGTTTCAACGATTATAAATAAATAATAACACAAAATACCACAAATTTCATTTCACAAAAAATTTCACCTAACGTTTATTGTATTTTGTTTGTTCTCCTTCTCCACTCTTCTTCTCCGAACTCATCATCATCATACTCTTATTTTTCATTGTTGTAAAAAAAATCTTATTTTATAAGCCTAAGATCGACCTTGCAGATTTCAAAACACGTTGATATATATGAATGCAATACGAGAACACAACAATTCTCAGAATCTCACAATAACTTGAGACGTGGCCTCCCGAAAAGATGGGATTCTTATGCACGTTTTATATAGGATATAGGATATAGGATATAGGATTACAACTTGCATATTTGTTTCTTTGGGCTTTTTCAGCATTAAAGAGTTGGGCCTTTTATATTTCTTCTAAGTAATCTCAGTTGTAGGTTAAACAATTTAGAAACAAAATAGCTAGCTCCTTTGTTTACGCCTATTTGCTAAAAGGGAATTGCGATTCGCGGCTTCACGAGAGAGGAAGAGAGAGAGAGAGAGAGAGAGAGAGAGAGATGGAAGCGGAATTGGGGTGTAGTTCAAGAGCTATCGATTCATCAAACGTCGGCTTTCAGGTAATTACTATTTCAATTACTCTATTTCCTTGATTAGGGTTATAATCAGGATTATATTTTTCTTTCTTCCTGACATGGAATTGTTGATTTGTTTCAGTTGCTGAAGAAGTGCGGCTGGACGGAAGGCACTGGACTTGGTGCGGCCGAGCAGGTCTGGCCCTTAAATCTATAATTTCAAATTTGTTTCCTTATTCTGTAAATTAATTCTGGTTTAACCCCAAATATGGACGAGGAAGTTAACAATTTTTTTGTGCGTGAATTTTGACTTAATTTCCTTCTATCTTTTTTACAGGGAAGGCTTGAACCAGTTGAAACTCGTGTGAAGAACAATAAGCGAGGAATAGGATCCCAGCAAGAGAAGAAAAGGCCCCAAATTCAAAAGGATAATAATTCTAAGGTTTGTCAATTTGAGAAATTCCTGCATTATCATATCATTATTTTTTAAGTATTGTTAATTCTTGTTATTGTTGCTCTCATCTTCAGGTTTTAGGGTCTTTATTTATGCATAATGGCTGTATTGTATTCTGTTTTGCAGGAAGAAAAGAAATCTGAACCGAAGAAGAAAGCAAAGGCATCGAAAAGACTAAGAAAAATGCAAGAGGAAGAGAGAAGATTAAAGGAGACCGAATTCGAACGAGCTTTCTTCAGGGATTTCTGGCCAGACAATGTTTGAAATTTTAAATTGAAAATCGGGTACTCTAGATTCAGATTCAATTGGTAGTCTCAACTGGTAGATATGTATATCTTTCGAGATTTTTTTATTTTTTTCTACATAATTAACAAAAATAACATTAATATGATCTAATTTGCAAATATAAATTTGTAGCCAAATCATGTGGCGCTAAAAGTTAAATATCGAAATTTGTAATTAAGTTGTTTCAAATAATATGATATAATTAGCAAATATAGAAGTTACGGGGTTTTGTATGCCTGTTTTGAAGCTTGAGCCCATAACCCTGAAGGCATTTTAATAATAACGCGATAACACGAGTCAAAATACACGGATTTGGTCTGTCAGACACTTATTTTTTAATTAAAGGAAATATATAGTAGTTATTAGAAATAAATAAATTTTCTATGCACATGGTTTGTACCATGTATCTGGTTGTATGATGTGCCAAGAAACATGCTGCGTTAAATGGAGATTTCTCTATCAACGACTTGTCAAAATTTTTGCGAATATCTTCCTTGCGTGATGTGGAACTCACGTCCATATTACAATTGACCGTATCCCTGATTTTGCTTTTTAGACGCCTGAACGAACTCGGTGAAGGTGAGGTAAGTCCAATGAGAATCTTCCAAGTTGGTTGAGGCTTGCCTCGAGATTTGCGGAAGTGGTGATTTGGCGGAGGTAGTCGAGAACGAGTAGATCGAGTAGATCGAGTGTTACAATTGTGCGGGACTTCATACTCTTTTTTACATATTTTTGTATAATTGGTTTAAATAGAATTTGTGCGGGTACGTTTAAACTCAATTATATAATCATGATATGTTTGCAAATATATTAATGTCTATAAATACATTGTAATTGATAAAAATGCATGAAATTGTCTATCATGGATATATGCATTATAATTAATAAAGGGTCCATGAAATTGGTCCATAATTCACACAAAATAAATAAAATATAACATGTTATAATTCAAACAAAATTAAAGTTTCAAAACAAATAAAAGAAAACCGTGAATAATACATCCAAAACCGAAGTATATATTTAAAATATCATCCATTAACATAAAAAATAAAAAATATCAATGTTTTTTTAAAAAAGAACACAATTGTAAATTATACCATAAGTAATTAACAATTGAGTCATAGTTTCATGCGGGGATTATATATGGAGCCTCAATAAAACGAAAATAACATCCTTGATGAGCCATAGTTTCATGTTTTTTTAATGTGTTTTTTAGATTGTTTGGATCAAATCTTTTATTACGTAACTATTCACCAAATTGTACAAACACTAAGAAAATTTATTTTTCTATTCATAACAATCTTTTTACGCATTGAGGAGTTCAAATAACGAGATTTTAGATCATTTTGTATCGTATCTTTTATTTGATAACTTTTCACCAAATTTTACAAACACTAAGAAAATTTGTTTTTCGATTCATAGCAATCTTTGTACCGTTTGAGGAGTTCAAATAACGTGTTTTTATATCATTTGTATTGTATCTTTTACTACATAACTTTTCGCCAAATTTTACAAATACTAAGATAGTTTGTTTTTCGATTCATAACAATCTTTTAACGCTCTTAGGAGTCCAAATAACGTGTTTTTGAGATGGTTTGGATCGAATCTTTTAGTACGTAACTTTTCACCAAATTGTACAAACACCAAGAGAGTTCTATTTTCGATTCATAGCAATCTTTTTCTGCTTTGAGAAGTTCAATTAACGTGTTTCTAGATCATTTGTATCGTACCTTTTACTGCATTACTTTTCACCAAATTTTACAAACACTAAGAAAATTTGTTTTTCGATTAATAACATTCTTTTAATGCTCTCACGAGTCCAAATAACATGTTTTTGAGATGGTTTGGATCGAATCTTATATTACGTAAATTTTGACCAAATTGTACAAACACTAAGAAAGTTTGTTTTTTGATTCATAGGAATCTTTTTACGTTTTGAGGAGTCCAAATAACGTGTTTTTTAGATTGTTTGGAGCGAATCTTTTATGATGCAACCTTACCAAATTGTACAAACACTAAGAAATTTATTTTTCCATTCATAACAATCTTTTTACGCATTGAGGAGTTCAAATAATGAGTTTTTAGATCATTTGTATCTTATATTTTATTTAATAATTTTTCACCAAATTTTACAAACACTAAAAAAGTTTGTTTTTCGATTCATAGCAATCTTTTTACCGTTTCAGTAGTTCAACTAACGTGTTTTTAGATCATTTGCATCATATCTTTTACTACATAATTTTTCACCAAATTTTACAAATACTAAGAAAGTTTGTTTTTCGATCCATAACAATCTTTTTACCGTTTGAGGAGTCCAAATAACGTGTTTTTGAGATGGTTTGAATCGAATTTTTTACTACGTAGCCTTTCACCAAATTGTACAAACATTAAGAAAGTTTTCTTTTCGATTCATAGCAATCTTTTTACGATTTGGGCATGTTTGTTTTGAGGGATTTTATTATACAGTGTATTTAAGATTACCTGGATATAGTTATACATGGATTTGATTATTCATGAATGTTGTTTGATGTGATGAACTAGGAAATCATGGATATGAAAATCTGTTGTTTGACTTGTATTCGTGGAATTGTGAATTTAGTTATGTTAGTGATAGTTATTTGGCTCAATATTTCATCATTATTAATTGATTATAATATAATAACATATCCAATATTCCATTCTTAACAATATATATAATAATTAAAAATGTTTGAAAAAAATACTTAACTAAATCATAGTATATACTATTAGAAATGCTTACCTAAATGTTGTCCACACAAAAAAATACCAATTTGAGAACAGATTAAGAAAAACTTAACTAAACATAAGAGTCCAAACAAATAATCATTGCACAACTATTACAAAACTCACAATTTTCTTAATATGAAATAAGCAAAATGTTTTAATAAAAATTACAAGTACGAGTTAATGAGTTCCACGATTTTCCCACATTTGTCTCATTATGTCGTCTCTTATTGCGACCCATTCTCGACTTTCATTACGACGCTCTCTAGTAGTTGTTGCCCCCCGATATTGAACTTCTTCATTTCGTTGAAGCATAATTTCGTCCTCATCTGGACTTCATTCTAATTTGAGTTCAAGATAGCATACAGTAGTATAAAGTACAAATTTTACAGAGAAATGACTTTCAAAAGGGGACTCAAAATAATTTTGTAAGAGCAAAAGAGACCCTAAAGATAATTTGAGTTTAAAGATAAGTATACAGTAGTTCAAGGACTTCATTCTAATTTGACTTCATTCTAATTTGAGTTTAAAGATAATTTTGCAATGGAAAGAAATCTGCAAAAGAGACCCTAAAGAATTATAAATTTTATGGTCGTGACTCAAAATAATTGCAAGAGTGAGCAAGCAATTAACAAATCAATAGTGGATTGACCATCAATACCCATGAAATTTTTGTCTTTATCTCAAGAAAGTTCCCAATTTTTTTTTTTAGGATAGTTTCGTAAGAGCCTCAAATGAACAAATAGCATACCTGAATAAGAAGATAAGTGAGAAAAGTGAAAATTCTGACGAGAAGAGAGTGACTTTTCAAGAAGAAAGGCTAGGGTTAAGCATCAAAGAGATCAAAGAGGATGAAATAAAAATGGAGGAGATAAACAAGTGGGTAATGAATAATATATTTCACGCCCAAATCCAAATACACGGATGAGAGAGGTCTGGTGGATTTTGGAATACAGATTTTTGAGGGGGAGTACAAAATACAGGGATTTGGAACATAAAATGCAATACATCATGAAATCAAACAAGGGATTTTGGTCAAAATACATGATACTTGAGTACAATACATCAAAATCCCTCAAAACAAACATGCCCTTTGAGGAGTTCTATTAACGTGTTTTTAGATCATTTGTATCGTATCTTTTACTACATTAATTTTCACCAAATTTTACAAACACTAAAAAAGTTTGTTTTTCGATTCATAACATTCTTTTAACGCTCTCAGGAGTCCAAATAACGTGTTTTGAGATGGTTTTGATCGAATCTTTTACTACTTAAATTTTCACCAAATTTTACAAACACTACGAAAGTTTTCTTTTCGATTCATAGTAATCTTTTTACGGTTTGAGGAGTTCAAATGACTAGCGGATTGAGTGAGATGAGGATATGAAAGGTGTACCGGCGGATACGTTCATAGACAATTTGACTGATGTGGCGGTTCCTTTAGCCGATTTGGCGGTTCTGGCGCTGGGCTGATGTTTTGAAACGCATGATTGAAGTTGACATGGACTCGAATTCGATTGATACTGTTTTGTACAGATTGTATCTTCTTTTAGAGGTGAAGTAGAGACTCTTTTACTCTTTTTAAATTTTAGATTGTTTTTCTTTGAAAAGAAAAGAAAAATTATGCTAAATTATGAATGATTAAAATCAATTGAGAAAGCAGAAATGAAATGTTTATTAATCAAAGCTGAGAAGTTCTTTTGCTACAAAGAATAAAAGAAGCAATCATGGTAATAAGAATTACCTCTAGACTAGAAAATAGAAATCGAATCAAAATTTTGAAAAGCTAATTAAACTCTCTAGAAAGAACCGAAAAGAAATACTCTAAAGTCTAAACATTCTTTTTTTTTTTGAGAAAAAAGTCTAAACATTCTTAAATTCATTGGATCTAAAAGCATGTGGTGGTGTTCCTCTTAATAACCCCCCACAATTTGCGAACCTGGCGGAACCTTGTAAAAACTCGAGGAAGTTCCTCTGTGGATTCCCTCAATTTTGCAATAATGGCGCTGATGGCTCTAGTTGCAGAATTCTTGTTGGCCATGAGAGTATCGGCCACGTCAGCAATGGTGATTCGTCGGCCCCTCCGAATCATCTCTTCGACTTGGCCAAATATTTGGTGCTCGTCGATCCTTAAATAATAGCTAGCGAGCGCTCTAAATCCCTTGAAAATCGAAATCACATGTTGTGGGTCGGACCTCCCGTATCCTGGAATTTAGATATAATTATTAATTATTATTTTATTTTATTTTTTATTAAGTAAGATAAGATTCAAGAAGCAAGCATAAATTAGAATTTATAAATTGATATTATTAAATGATTGAAAAATACCTAGGATGGAGCATCTGCTCAATTCGGTCTCCTGCAGCCTCGACTCGCCTGAGATAAGGGCGGAGGACTCTAACTCAATCGATCCTTGGCACACGAATTTCGAGGCGGTCTCAAGCGTTGGATGGTCTGGTCCAGTAGAGTGTGGCTCCGTCGAAGGAATCGGCAATGGTCTGACCTGGTGCAAGCTGGAATGAGAAGTCATTGTTTCTGGTTGCAGAGGAGAAGATGTGGTTGCGAGTGGAGTTCTCACAGGTGGGAAGCGACTCCAGATAAGCAATGCAGTGGAAGTAGAGAGGATTCTCGCGCCGCGAATCCTCATTGTATTTCAGAATGGTGAAGGATTGGAAGACCTGCACCCTCATGGTGAATGTGGTCCAGCATTTGGCGAAGAGGTGGCATAGGGATTCGTGCGCGAGAATGATTCTGACGAGGACGAGGATTAAGAGAAAGTCTGGAAGGAGAGAGCTGGCAAGGTTGAAAAGAGGGATCACAACTCACAAGGCTTTTCATCATCAGAGACATGGGAGCTAACAACAAGAAGAATCAAGTAATTTGTGAGTGAAAATACAAGGATGTGGAGGGGTTTAAATAGTGTGTTGAAATTTGCTCAAATTAGCATTCAGGGGCAAAATAGTATTTTCTCCAATCTTAACGGCCTTTGTTTCCCTCTCTCCTTTTATCTAGTAGTCTATAATTAATTAAAGATCTAATAATTAATTATCTCTAACCGTGTATCCATGATTCTAGCCAACAACACATTCACTTGTGGATTTATTTCACAGTGCATGCAAAAACATACATTGTATTCCAAGTTTTTCTTTTCATTCATTTCTACCAACAATTATGCATTATGTGCCAGGTGTAAAATTGATATTCTAGAATTTACTAATCACTTTCTCTAAAATTAAATTACTATCTTAAGCATTCAATGCTTTCGATTCTAGAAGGCATAACCATCTCATCTCAAACAACACAAGTAGTTCATGATCTCCGATTCTCCTTTATACATCGAAATGACTTAGTTAGATTATCATTGTTATTTATACATCCAAATGATCTCCTTTAATATGAAACACAAATTATAATTTGGTAACATTTGGAGCTCAGAGAAAGAAATAGCATTAATATGTTCCTCCTCCTTCTCTTTCCTTTTTTTGTTTGTTTTTCTTTTGCTTATCTATTAATTTTGTTCATATTCCTATGTCTATAATTAGACTTCCATGAATGGTCTATTAATTTTGTTCATATTCCTAAGTATATTAACAACTTCCTTAAATTAAGTACTATTCAAAGTTCTTTTTCCAAGTTTTTTTTTAAATACTATTCGAAGTTGTGAAACTGAAACTTTTATACAGATAATATTATATACCTATATTAAACAAATTTTGACATAATAACATTACTCAAAAACATGATAACTAAAATTTGTAATCAATTATAAAGTAAAGCTAAATTACGTACAGTAAAAAAAAACTAAACTTAATTAAACATGCATGTATACATATAAAACAACCTGAGATGCATAAACATGCACACATATAAGACAAACTTAATTAAACATGCAAAATTACATAAACAGTAATTATAATATAATGCTATATACCTACATAAAAGTCCTCAAATGCCCTAATCTTGAGCAATCTTGAGCAACTCGCCAAGTGTGACTCGAGTGGTGACAGTGCCCTCCTCCATGGCCCTCAACATCTCCTCCTCGTCCTCCTCGATAATCGTCGGCAATCTCCTCCCGAGTGCCCTGCTCAGTATCGCTGGGTCGACTCCCTCGATCATAATCTCGTCCTCCTCACTACTCAAGTCTGAATCCAAAGTAACCGCAAGTTCAACACTAGACGAGCCAATATGGCCAGACACCGAACTGGCTCCCTCCACCTCGTCAGGTCTGCCACGTGTAGACAAGCCAATATGGCTAGAGACCGAACTGGCTTCCTCCACCTCGTCAGGCATGCCACATGTAGACGAGCCAATATGGTCATACACCGAACTTGCTTCCTCCATCTCATCAGGCCTGCCATGTGTAGACGAGCCAATATGGCCAGACACCGAACTTGCTTCCTCCACCTCGTCAGGCCTGCCACGCGTCTCCTCCACCTCCTCAGAATAAAGTGCCTCCTCTTGAAGCCTCTTGAAGACGTCAGGATCGAGTCCCTCAATGAGGAACATGAAGTCAGGAATGGGTGCATCATCCTCTGGCTCTGGAACACGCGAAACAGCAGTAGAGTCGTTTGATTGCCTCCGGTGAGGCACGAGAGGCAAGAAAGTTTCTTGCGAAACCACCGTGAAATCTGTTAACGAGAGACATAGTGAAATTGATTATTTAAGTCGACTCTCAAGAACAATGCTCAAGATTATCTTGATATAAAATATTCAATCAGTTAACAAATAGTATTATTAGATACACTAGACTGAAGTATATAATGTTCTCAAGAAAGTAAGCAAGAACAATGCTCAAGTGAAAAGAAAATGAGAAAAGAAGATAATCTATATTGAAATTAGGCAAGATCAGCAACAACAGCAAATTTTTCATTAGGCTAGATCAGCAAGAACAATGCTAAGTTAATCAGAGTATAAATCACACATAGCCTAGTTCATTAGGCAAGATCAGGCAAGAAACACATTTATATAAACTCTTACTTGTAAGAATTAAGATATTAAATTACATAACAAACCCTAATTACCTTCATCTTGTGAAGAAGACAGACGCCAAACTAAACACGAAGAGTTGAAGTTAATTAAGACTTGAGAGAGGAGAAATTAAACTGTAAGAGTAAGAGAGCAGTAAAAGAATAAGTGACTAAAAATGACAGACCAGCTTTATATTTATAGCCAAATTTTAATTTCTGGTTAACCAATTTTACCGCCAAAATGATGATTAAACTCTTTGAGAGTTGATAAAAATAATGTATTTCAAATTCTAATTTTTGGTTGATAAAGATCATGTATTTCAAATTTTCAAAAAGCAATAATTCAGAATTATTTTTAACAGAAATAAATTAAATTTTAGTTGGTATTATCAGTTATAATTTGCCATCCTTGTATGGATTTTAATCTTTGGAAAAAATCACTAAGTTTCTTGATCTTGACTGAACCAATTACAAATATACATTGACATTTTCCCTTTTTCTCGTTTCCTATTCATCATGAATTCAGTTAAGCAATTAAACTGTATCACTAGGCAAATAAACTATTATTATTTTTCATAGAACAACAAATTGTATAAAAGAACAAATAAACTTGATACGAATATTGCATCGATAAAAAATAAACCCAAATCTTATCTTTCTCATACATCTTTGAACGATTATTTTGTGTCACGTCATCCCAAACATTTAAACCGTTAGATTATAATATATGACTAAATTTAAGCATATATTGACCACACAACATAACATTTCACTTAATTATATATCATTTCACACATATCATTTCATAAATATACAAAATAACAGTTCCCTTAATTAAATCTGAGTTTTGTGCTGATAATACTATATTAGTAATAATAATAATTTCTTCACTTTCTATATTGTATATATTAAAAAATGCATAAAATAATTTAAAATGGAAACGTAACATAAATGTAATAGAGGATTATATTTGTAATTAAGTGAGGTTAGGTGAATGGATAAGGTAAATTAGGTAGGGTAATTATGAGTCTCTTATTATAAATAGAGACCCACATCATTGTAATTAAATCATCAAAAACTTAATACAATCTTTATTCTATTTAGATAATTGTTTCTCTCTCGTTTATAATCATCTCTCTCTCTCTCTCTCTCTCTCTCTCTCTCTCTCTCTCTCTCTCTCTCTCTCTAATATGGTATCAGAGCTCCATGGTCAACTACTCAACCACGAACAGCATCTAATCGAACAATCAACAATGGAGTCGCGCAACTCCTCTATCTCACTCATGGCGACGACACAGAAAGAAGAAAGGGGAAAGAGATTGTGCCGTCCGCTCTCTCTCTCTCTCTCTCTCTCTCTCTCTCTCTCTCTCTCTCTCTCTCCAGTGCTGCAGGTATAAGCTCCTCTCCATTTGGACTTGATGAGCTTTTGCAAGCATTGGGCCAGCTTTCTCAACCCAAGCCAAAAACGAATCAAATAGCCCAAGATGTTTTATTCTCTGCCGGGCCAGGGTCTGTTCAAGATAATATGAGCTCTACATCTTCACAAGATAATTTGTACAAGCCTATTTGTGAAGCCTTTGCAGCCTGATTGTTCAAAAATAATAATAAAGGTGGCAAAAATAAAAATTACAAAAACAATCGAGGCGACAAGACGAATCCGAGTAATGCAAAGACAAGCCAATTTTGTGGGAAACCGAATCACGAGGCGAATGAATGTTACAAGCTACAAAAGCTACTCAAAGGAGCGCAAGCCAATCTTGTCGAGAATTCCTCTCCACCGTCATCGGATGGTTGGTACCTCGACTCGGGAGCCTCGAACCATCTTACCTCGAATCTCAACTCACTTTCTTCGTACATGCCGTACTTAGGTAAAGATCGAATTTGCGTAGGTAATGGTCAACGTCTTGAAATAAAACACATTGGTCACACGTTTCTTCCATCTCAAAATACTAAACTCAAATTGTCCAATGTTTTGCATGTCCCTCAAATAACAAAAAAATTGATTAGTATCTCTCAATTCTCAAAAGATAATAATATTCTTCTTGAGTTTAATCCCATTTGTTCCCTTGTTAAGGACCGCCACACCAATGAGGTCCTTCTTCGAGCTTTTCTTCATGATGGACTTTATCGAGTTGGACCCCCTCCTTCTTCTTCTTCACTATCGACTCTTGTGGGTGAACGAGTGTCCGCAGCACTTTGGCATCAACGTTTGTGTCATGTCAACTTTGATCTTGTTAAGAACTTAGTTCAAAATAATAAGTTGAGTTGTAATTCAAAGAAATTAAACTTTTGTAGTGCTTGTAAAATGGAGAAATATTGTAGACTACCTTTCTCTTTGAGTCCAAGTCGTTCTTCCAAATCACTCGAGTTAATTCATTATAATGTATGGGGTCCAACTCAAGTTGTGTCAAATTCGGGTTCCAAATACTTTGTCCATTTTACTGATGATTTTTCCAGGTATACGTGGATTTACTTCATCCAAACCAAGGACCAAGTGGCCAACGTGTTCTCAATTTTCAAGCGACAAGTTGAGAATCAACTCTCAACCTCAATCAAGACTCTGGTGGGGAATATCCCCGGCCCCGGGCCCGCGCAGCGGATATGTAGGCCCGGTCCGGTTCCCCGATTCCCGAGATCACGCCACGACTTCGAGGGTACGATGCAAATAGAAGGTTAGATCTTTACCGGTGCAAAATTGATTGCACACGAAGGGTTGATCGCTGCCTTCTTTCTCCTGTCACGTTGGTGACAATACGCGCGTCCCACACCACGCGTCTTTCACCGCTCGTTGACTTCGCCGATTCGCTTGATTTCGTCTCCGACTCAATCTACTCGTCCGAATCGATCACAATCGTGAGAGCCTCAGTTGTTGCTCCTCTACGTGTATCCACCTTGAATCGCAAGACGTCGGTCACGGATGCACCTGCCTAGACGATGCACCGGTGAACTTGCTTAATCGAATTGATTCTCTAAACCGTAAAACACCTTTTCACGGTTTCTCTCTTTTACACCTTTTCACTCTCTAGAAATTTGTCTCACAATTTTCTGGATAATTCTGAATGAATTGCTTTGGTTAAGATGAGAGAGAAAATCCTATTTATATACAATAGGATCAGGATTAGCCAAAAGACATGTATATCCAATATACACCCTCTCACACAGAAAACTGCATGAACCTGGTCAGTATTCTGTCCAGACGAAATTGATAAATTTCTCTGACAGAAAATCAACCAACACGAAAGTTGTAGATAATATCATTATCTACTCGACCCAATTTGGCCCAGCCCAATTGGAGTTCGTATGCAAAAGTTATGACTGTTTTACTAACTATATGTCATACTGTTGCACCCTTTCGGTATTTCACAGAAACGACACTTATACTTCGTTCATATGAAATATATTTCTACATGAAGGTTATAGATAATCTAATTATCTATCTTACCCAATTTGAACCATTCAAATCGGATTTTCCTACTGAAAGATATGGCTACGAATGTACGACTACATTCGTTTATCCTTGTGTACACTTTTACGGTTGATCCTGAAACTGTATTTCCTTCAGACTCTCCAAACTGATGGAGGCTCCGAGTACACTCCTCTACACCGCCTATTTCCCGAGATCACTTTTCAAAACTCATGCCCGCACACTCCACAACAGAATGGCCTGTTGTTTAATTTAGACCTAGAGGGGGGGTGAATAGGAAGTCCTAAGGTCCAACTTTCGCGGTAATGGAATACAATTACAATTTGATGCGGAAGCGTAAATAAATTATAGGAAGAATACAATACCAAAACAAGTAACACAAGATATTTGTTTACGGAGTTCGGTAGGTGGTTGCTTTGTAGCTTTAACTCACCGGCTACTTGCTCAATCGACCGACTTGATTGATTGCAAGTACCTACGTCTCCGGGGTTGTCTTGCGCATTTTCGGCTTTCGATTGAATACCCAAATCAAGCAATTACAAGGTTTGCCTAGATCGATTTACACGCTTCTATCGATCTATGGCGGGCTTTACAATCTTTGCACTAGCCTATTACAATTGTCTAATACGAACTAAACGTGATCGGTCACGCGAGTTGGGAATCGTTTAGTAGAGGGAAATGAAATAGATCAATGATCAATGGTTTTTGTCTAGAGAATTTAGAGCTCAAGATCTAGGCTTAGTTTTCTCTCTTTTAATGGAGTTGTGATTTTGGCAAGAATGGTTGGAGAGAGAAGAGATGAGTGAGTTCTATTTATATCACTCATAGAAACCACTCATCATGTGTAAAAATTACATAATTCGTTCGAACACACATGACAGCGTGGTCGAACGAACTGCAATTTGAACTAGCCGTTTTTATGAATTATTCACAAACACGATGGGTTCGTTCGAACTGACTGAGAAGTTCGTTCGAACGAACATGTAATTTGAGATGAGATTCAAGGTTCGTTCTATGACTTTTGTGGTGTGTTCGGAACGAACCATGACAGTAGGTTCGAATGAACCATTTTGTTCGTTCGAACGAACTTGAGTGCGTTCGAACGTTGAGATGGTTCGTTCGACTAAGGATGGTGAGGTTCGTTCGAACTTATAAATGTTCGTTCGAACGAACTATTGTTTGGGTTTATTTTTCTTCCATCACCAGAATTAGGTTCGTTCGAACATACTATGAATGTTCGTTCGACCAAAGGGTTCGTTCGAACGCATGGTGTAGTTCGTTCGAACGAACCATATTCTGGCTTGATGATTCACCATTTTCCATTTCATCATGTTTTGAATATTTCTTTTGATCTTGATAAATTCAAAGATAAGTCTAGGGATACCTATGGTTATTTTGATGATTGTGATATCCCAACTTGCGGAATCTTCGATGTCTTGATGTATTCACTTGATCATGCGTTTTCGTGCCATCGTTTCTTCACCGTCTTGACTTCCGACGTCTTGATTCTTCTTTTGATCCTTTTGTGGGTTACGTCTTCTATCTCTATAAATGCCACTCCCGCAAATAGATTAGTGGTATCGACATTATTTTGAGATAATCAAACCCTAGGAAATTTGAACCAACATGGCCTAGCCGAACAAAAACATCGCCATATTGTCGAACCTTCTCTCTCGACAATGGCACAAGCTTCCATCCCATCACTATGTTGGGACGACATATTTTACAGTGTTGTCTATCTCATAAATCGAGTACCAAACAAGAATTCCAAGATCTCTCCGTATCAAATTCTTTTTAATAAAGAACCCGATTACACCAATCTTCGAGTTCTTGAATGCTTGTGTTTCCCGTACACACGGCCTTACAACACGCATAAACTTGAGGTTCGTTCTATTCCATGTGTTTTTCTTGGTTACACTCCAAATCACAAGGGGTATAAATTCCTTCATATACTAACTAACAAGATTTATACGAGTCGCCATGTGTTGTTTCACGAAACTCATTTTCCATTTGAGTTCTCTTTAACCAAGACAACCGAGCATTCAACCGAGCATTCCTCTTCGATCATTACAACCGAACTTCAAGTTATTCAAGAACCGGTGCCTTCACAAGAACCCATTACAACCGAAACCTCTTCAAGCACTAATCCACCTCACAATGAGGTACATCCTTCTCTACATCCAATGACTACTCGAACAAGAGATAATACGCGTCGACCACGTGTGTTTCCCGATCACAAGGTCTACACATCCACTAAGCATCCGGTTTCCAAAACTCTTTGCTCAAGTGAACGTGAACCAACGTGCTTTTCTCAAGCACAAAAAGATTCAAAATGGCGGGTTACTATGCAAGAAGAAATAAATGCTCTTCTTCAAAATAATACGTGGTCTCTTGTTCCGTCCTCGAAAAAACAAAATGTGGTAGGGTGCAAGTGGGTGTTTAAAATCAAACGTAATGCCGATGGATCTATACAACGCTACAAAGCTCGACTTGTAGCAAAGGGGTATCATCAAGAAGAGGGGATTGACTACACCGAAACATTTAGTCCCGTAGTTAAACCCACTACAATACGAGCTATCCTCTCTATTGCCCTCTCAAAAGGATGGTCCATTCGACAACTTGACGTGAACGATGCATTTTTAAACGGGGATCTTGAAGAAACCGTTCGTATGCAACAACCTTCCGGGTTTGTAGATCTATCTAATCCCGATCATGTGTGTCTCCTTTCTAAAGCTCTTTATGGCTTGAAGCAAGCACCCTGTGCATGGTTCACTACACTTCGACGAACACTTCTCTCTCTCTCTCTCTCTCTCTCTCTCTCTCTCTCGGTTTTGAAGGATCCAAAACGGATACATCTCTTTTCATTCGTTATTCTGACAAAGAAATAATCTTGATTCTTGTTTATGTTGATGATATTCTCATTACAGGAAATCAACGAAGTGTTGTCGAAAAGATTATCCAAGATCTTCATCAAGAATTCTCTCTTAAAAATCTTGGTCCCCTTGGCTACTTCCTTGGAATCGAGGCGAAATCTGTCAAAGATGGCATGCATCGTTCGCAATCGCAATACATTCTTGGTCTTCTTGAAAGATCAAGAATGCAAGAAGATAAGTCTTGCTCGTCTCCCATTATAGCCGGTGAGCAACTCTCTAAACATAAAGGTGAGCCAATGGGTGATCCGAGTCTATATCGAAGCATCGTTGGGGCTCTCCAATACGCGACTATCACTCGACCCGAAATTTTCTTTGCGGTCAATAAGGTTTCGCAATTCATGCATGCTCCAAATGGATAATAATAATATGACAACATATAATATAATAATATACAAATGGATAATGTATACAATGATCATATTTACATACAATATGCTCATATTATAATATGTAATACGGTATCAATAATGATATCACTATATACTTTATCTTTGGTTAATACATCTTTAATAACACCAATATATTATTTTGGTGTCATTATATTTTTTTTCTAGGGAAATTTTTTCCTATATCCCTACTAAGCTAATAAATTACATATTTATCCTTCTTGAATTGTTAATATAATATTTCTCCCTGCTAAACACAATTAGCATCGAATTTATCCTTACTAAACTTACATAATATCAAATTTATCCTTAATGTTAACTTAACATTAAATTTAACAGAACTTTAAATTTTAAGAACTAATTAAATAATGAGATTTAAATTTTATTGACCAAAATACCTCTCTAATAAACATATTCCAAACTCACATATACTGAACACTACCCAAAACCCCATAAAATAAAAACACCCCGACTAAACCAGTTAGCTATTAACCCCTAAACCTACAAAATCTCTGGCAAAGGGCGATTGGATTTTCTCTAGTGAAGCCTGATTCGGATCTGTCTTGAACTGCACTCGTTTGTCCCTTACTCGAACTCGATCTCTCCTTTATGCGAGGTTCCATTGTTTATATCTGTCTGTTGCAATTTTGAGCAATTTTAATTAATTTATTTACAATTTTGACCTATTTTAATTAATTTATTGTGGTGTTCTGGGAGAGATGAAGGCTACTATATGCATTTGTTGCAATGCTTAAATGTTACATCATTGTATATATTATATAAGCTAATTTGATGGTCACAAAGTACCGGCTGAACTGCGGATCTAATCTGTATTGTTGCTATAATTCCTTATAAGATGTGATATAACATTTTATTTGTATATAAATGCTTACTAAGAGGTTCTATTGTTAATTTGATTGAAGAAAATGAACAATGGGCAAGAATGAAATGGGCGAACCACAGAGATTCTATTGTTATTTTTTTATTTATCTCCTTGATTCTTGAATATTTGCGTTCATGTAGAGATGAAATTGTACTAAATGGATCTGCAATGCAGTTTGTTAAGTTTTGTGATGTAATTTGAGATGATATAGTTGTGAATTTGTGAAGTTTTTCATGTTAGTTTTTCAAAACATTAACACTCAATCTTGTACCAGTTAAACATATGTTCCACACACCAACAATATTTTTTCTTCTGCCAATTAAACGTGTATTCTTCAAACCAATATATACATGTTCTTAATTCCTACGAGTCAATTTGTACCAATTCATGTATTTCTTGTACCAGTTCATACATACAACTCATATATCTTTACACACAAATTCATACATACATATATACCAATCCATACAATCATACATTGCTCCAAACCCCTCAATACAAGTCAGGCTTTTCGATGAGTAACAACATAGGGAATTGAAGAGGCGTCAAAGGAACAAAGAAGAACAACAAAATGGTAGAGCATGATCTCTCCTTATTAAGCTTCCCTTCTCTCTCTTTCTTCATTTCATCCATCACACCCCTCTTCTCGACTCTTGCTATTGTTCTCAAAATTCTTGGAACATCGCTCTTCGTCATTCTTCTTCTCCGCCGGATTGGATCAAGAATGGATAAAGCGAGAATCTAAATTGCAAGAAATATACAAAATAATGCGCTGTAAATATAAGCCTCATTTTTAAACTAAACACGAAGAACCAACAATAATACAAGCCTCAGTTGCCCTAATTTCAGCCCTTACTATTCCAATTTTATAATTCAGCCTCAATTATCGTAATTTAAGTATAATTGAGAGAAAAATAACTGTAATTACCCTAATTACCCAAATTCGAGTTCTGAAATAGGCAATTTAATTGAACTTGATGGTTATACAAGGTTCAAACCAGATGGTTTGTAAAAGTTCACAAAATGTGATCTCAAAACAATCAAACAATGAATTGATACAAAGAACATAAAATATTCAGACACAAAGAGAAAAAAAATTACCGAGGATGTGCAGTAAATATAAGCTTCATTTTAAAAGTAACCATGGATGGAAGAGCATTATATTGGACAACCGATCTTGACAGCTAAAGACGATATCTCCATGGCCGCCCCTTGCCAATGTCGAGAGGAAGGGAGATTGAGAGGGGGAGCTCGAACGGGGGGATAGATTTGAGAGAGACGAGGGCTTATCTTTGGAAGGGTATAATAGTAAAATGTATCTTTTCCTGTTAAGTTTAACAAAGAAAATTTATTTGTACTAATTTGATAGTTGAAATGTTTAGGAAGGATAAATATGATATAGTTAGTTTAAGAAAGATAAATTCGTAATTTACTTGTTTAGTAGGGACATACCAGATATTCTCCCTTTTTCTATTATACATCATTAACTATATCAATATACTAGTATACTATTTTCGCTATTAATATATCATTTTCAACATAACTATACTAATTTTATGGTTAATACTTCATTAATGACAACAATATACTATTCTTATTTCATTATATTTAGTAGTGTTTGCACTGTTATACATTATTTTTAATAATGCTAACATATATTACTAACCAGTGGTAAGTCAATTTATTATTTTGTATCGTCGACATACTATTTGTACTTCTCGTAGATATTGTGTATCATCGTATTTTGTATATTTTCAACATTCCTATGCTAATTTTAGGATAAATACATGATACCAATATATAGTTTATGAGCCCTTGTACTATTTTTAGTGTTATACATCATCCTATAGTACTAAGGTTAAACATTATACCGTGCGATTCATTCTTTTACAATCCTTCGATCAGAGTAAAAAACACGCCTCAATAAACCTAGCGAGCGTCGTTTTTTTCTCATTCGAACAAATTCAAACAAAGAAGAACGTGCTCACGAAAACCCTAAACGGATTTTGGCGATTTTGGGTGCGCCTGCTCACTCGCCAACAAGCCCTAAACGGACGGCGACGAGCCTCTTGGCTCCCGTTCTTCCGGTGAGTTTCAAGTCTGTAAATGTGTTTTGCAATTTCAAAGATTTTGTTCTTTATATTTGGTCCAGTTTCGCTCATGGTTTTAGGGTTTTCCGTGCCTGTGATTTTTAATGTCTTTTCGATGTTTTTAGGTCTAGGGTTTTCCTAAGAACAATTCTTTGCTTTCGAATTTGTTATTGTTTGGTCTTGCGTGTGATTTCATCTTTGCAGTTATGATTTGGTATATTGATGGTATTAATTTCTGATATTCTGCCAGCTTGGTGCTTTTTCGCTTTACAATCGTGATTAAACCAATTTGTCGTTATTTCTGCTGTCAAAACAGTTGGTTTAAATCCACAGTTCGTTTAATTGGCAATTGATTGGACATAAAAATGGGGTCAATTTGTTTAATTAGAGTCAATTTTATTGAATTGTTTTGCTAATTAGAGTCGATTTTGTTGGGAATTATCCCGACCCCGGGCCAGCGCAGCGGATATGAATGCCCGGTCCGGTTCCCATAATCCAAGATCACGCTTCGATATCGAGTGTATGATGCAAAGTAGGATAGACGATTACCAGCGTGAAATTGATCACGCACGACGGGTTGATCGCTCTCATCCTTCTCTTCTTTCGGTGTCACGTTGGTGACTAGCCCGTACGTCCCATACCGCACGTCTCCCACCGTTTCGACACGCCTCGGGTTGTCTTCGTGCGTTCCATGCCCGCATGCTTCCACAGCCCGTTACTCGATTACTTCTCCGGGTTGATCACAACGAAGAGCCACAGATGTCGCTCCTCTACCCGTATCCACCGTGAGTCGTAGCACCTCGGTCGCGGATGCATCTGCCTAGACGATGCACCGGCGAACTTGCGTGATTGCGTTTCGATTCTCTAGACGGAGAAAACTCTTTTCTCCTCTTTTCTCTTTCTCTCTCAATCTCTTCGCACTCTTTCATCAAGTGATTAGAGTCTCTTAATTTTGGATTAATTCTGGATTAACTCCATGAATTTCCTGGTTGAACTTTTCTGGTTCTTCAACTTGTTCAACTTCGACTTATGAGAGAGAGAGAAACATCCTATATATATTCCATAGGATAAGGATGGGCCAAAAGGTATGTATATCTTTTATACACCTTTTCAAACAGAAAACTGCATACACCCTTTCCGTAATC
Source organism: Luzula sylvatica (assembly GCA_946800325.1). Lineage (NCBI taxonomy): Eukaryota > Viridiplantae > Streptophyta > Magnoliopsida > Poales > Juncaceae > Luzula > Luzula sylvatica. Next base: position 24,288,978 of record OX326956.1, read on the forward strand.
TGTCAGAACGAAAATCGTAAATTCCTCTGACAGAAAATCAACTAACACGAAAGTTGTATATAATCTTATTATCTTTCCAACCCAATATGTCCCATCCCAATTGGAGTTCGGACCCAAAAGTTACGGCCGTTTTACTGACTGTATATCAAACGGTCGCACCCTTTCGGTATTCCATTAGAACGACACTGATACTGCGCTCAAATGAAATATATTACAACATGAAAGTTGTAGATAATCTCATTATCTAACTAACCCAATTTTAACCATTCAAATCGGAGTTTCCTACTGAAAGTTATACCAGTATTACTAATCTGTTTCGTATGCCCACGAACGCGTACGTTCGTTTGTCCTACGTACCATTTTAGCGATGATCCAAAACTGTATTTCCTTCAGTCTCCCACTCAGTTTCAGATCTATCTAAAAGGTACTCATGTATATCACATATACACTGTATTAGAGAATCCAGCCCGCGTATCATATACGCTAAAGCCATGCACATCTCATGTGCAAAAACTGGCAATCAAGCCCGACATAGTACGACTCGTTGTGTGACCGTGTAGGTTCGTTTAACGATGGCAGTAGGCCGGTTCCATGGCACTACAAGCCCATGAGCGGGATCTAGTCACTCCATCATGGCTACCCATGTTAAAACGAAAAATGATTGTGATCATTGTGCCTATCTCGAATAGCGGTTATTAGTTCTCTTGTTAGCGATATCCGTTAATCAAAAGGCATGGTGGTAGTCATCATTATGTCTTGATTAACTATACTTATTTCTCGATTCCGAATTGAGTTAACAAATTACAATCGATATTAACTTTTAATATCATTGACTCTGACCAGAGATTTCGTTAATCAATTCATCGAGCGGCCTAAGAGATATCTCTTCCTTTCGGAATAAACAATTCCTATCTTGGAGACTCACATTGAATTCCGTGTTTCGGACAATACCCAATGATGACCGTTTTGACCCCCTGTTACGGTAGGCGTAAGGTCATATCAAAGCATTGTGTTACGCACGTAACGCAATCAATGGTCCCCTCAAGTTTGAAGAACCTAAAATCCCATCCGTCGCAAGTCCATCTATAATAACTAAACCATGTCATGGTCTCGCGGTTTGGTCATATCCAATACATGTAACCTAACATATATCTACGTTCCCGATTCGACAAGCACCTTGTCCCATGATTAGCAAAACATAATCATCTCCTCGGCAAACGTACTAGTGTACACGTCCAGTCTATTATCTGATAATAGAAATGCTTCTCTCTTAAGCAAACTGATCCGTGACTAGGGATGTTTAGAAATGACACTTTAGGTGTGACGGTTTTGCTGCACATAATCATCAATTATGCCGGCGTCCACACAAGCTCAAATCAGGGTTCATGTAACAATCATATTACACAACCCGCACACAGTTTTCATATAAGGTGAATGCATATTAATTTAAGTAAACAAAAATTTTAAAAGGGATGCATTCATATGGACTAAGTATTTGGGTGATACAACGTTTACCTATGGGTATCTCCATACCCATAACCTGCGAGGACTATCGTATTAGATAACTACACTCTACTCTCTTCTTCCTCCTCTAGGTATCTCCATACCCATAGTTATCGCATGTCAGTCACGCGCGACTAGAGAGAGCGGTTTTGTAAACGGGTCCGCACGTTCCCGCTAGTGTTAATCATCATCAGGATTGGAACATTTCCAATACCTACGATCACATCTTTTCACAAAATTTCATGGATCAAATGAAATTTTCTGAGTATTTGCTAGAAGTGGTTGTGACCTCGGAATTTTTGACTTGTACTATTGCGTTTCACGCCATAAACAACCATAAATCCGATAACTCGTGACTACTAGAGTTTGGTCATGTATCCTTGATCCATCCCACTTCCTTTTGCGATTAATAACCACAATATACTCGCCTCCGTAAATAGAATCATAAACTATTGGTCTTGTGGAACCTTTCCACATAACCGTGTTTTCATTTAAGCAAAACATGTACACACATTGTAATCGAAAGTCGTGCTACATATATGGACGTGCTTAATCTTTGGAAACTGTTGTTGTTATAACTCTTTATAACCAACACGTCCTCCACACCATTATAGATATAATAAAATCCTGAATTCTTTCGCAAAGTATTCAAGGATAAACTTCACCGCTATCAATACAAATCTCAATGGGTTTAAATATACATAACCATTATGTATATATTTGTATAACCATTATACATTCACAAGAGTTAGTCTCATGTAATCGAATTACATTCAAACTCATGTGATTCCCATGAATTTTGTTGACGGTGAACTAGACGCTTTATTTGTATGACAGATAGCCACATACATATCATGACATATATAATAGATCCTAACATCAAATGTAAGGCATCATATTATTACTATTCGCGCTGCTTGATGTCTCACATCGAGCCGTTGAAAATTTCTGCCATTCGACATTTCGATTTAACTCCTACAAGGAGTTTACATGTTGAAAACCATTTTCAACAATATGTCGATATATGTGCTATAACATAGAACGAGGAACTTCTTAGATCTATCATATAGATCTTCACGCTTAATTCATAAGCGGTCTCGTCTAAATTCTTTGTCGTTACAAGAAATATAACACAGCTCCCACTAACCTTCATGTGTACACAAAGTTTCTATTCGTTTCGACAATTTTATAACAGTTTATAACTTCGTCAAAACGAATATTTCAATTCCGAGAAGATTTCTCTAATCCATCATATGGATCGTTAAAGCGTGCATATCTTATCCCCGATTCTTATGAATCGACAAAACCGTAAGGTTGTGTCAAGTACACATCCTTTCATAAAATTTCTGTCAAGAAATTCGGTTTCTTAAACTTATAAAACATATTTTTTCAATAATAAACATGAAAGATAAAATTTTACCTGACACAAACAACTTTTTGAATTTTTAAAATGTTATTATTCTTATTTTTAGATATTTAGTTATGTAAAGTTTAAAATATGTCCACGCGGTTATTTCATTATCTTATAGTAGCATTTATCTTTTTTGTATGTCGTATTAGAGTATTGAATAAATGTTTCGCATTGTGTGAGATTAAAAAATAATATAATAATTTTGTTATCATCGAACTTTTTAATCAATATTATTTTTATTTTCACTAAGTGTTATGTTTGTTTTCAAAAAATGACAATTATATATTATGTGTATGATAAAATAAATAAAACAATTTCGTCGCGAAACGCGAGTAGTCTTCTAGTATATTCTAATTTGAGGGATGTGTTATTGTAGAGTACAATGTTCTTCAAGATGCCAATCTTTCCAAATTCAAGTCTCCCGTGCAAAGTTCTCAAGTATGTTAAATGAATCTCGTCATTTTTATAATATTTTCTTTTAAATATTTGTTTATGGCTTATCATTTTACTGAAGCACTTTATAGACCTGGTCATGCATAAGTGTATTTATTCTAATTGTTATAGTTTATTGCGTGTAATGGGTGTTTGGATTTCACGCAAAATACTTATTTTCTTTGAAATTCAGTATTTGGATTTCACGCAAAATACTTATTTTCTTTGAAATTCAGTATTTGGATTTCACGCAAAATGTCAGTATTAAGGACTTATTTGAAATTCAGTATTTGAAACAGCCTTCTTAATATTATATCTTTATTTTATATATTAGTTAATAAAACAATAAAATGAAAATATTTTATAGCATGTTTGATGAAAATAAAATTTCCATCCAAATTCCAAATTTCTGTTTTTCAAGGATTTTTTTTTTCTTTAATAAATTTAGTGGCAAAAGTCTTCTATAACTATAATAAAGTATATAATTAGGATATTTCTGTAAGATGCAATGTTAATTTGATTTAATGTATATAATTAAAAGATAATATAAGATAATTATTAATTATATTGTCTATAATTAAAAGATAATATAACTATAAAGTATATAATTTTTTTTTAATGAATATAATTATGTTATTTGAAACATGATCATTTCTCTTTTGAATAAAGAGAAATGATCAAGGAAAATAGGACTTGACTTGGTCGAATTCAACTTAAATCCCACCCGAATCATAGATTTCTCATATGAAGTATCACAATTAAGATCGCTAAGTTACAACAAATTTTCAAACATGACTTGCTGTCATAAAAAACAGTAAACCAAATTATAATAAAATAGGGGAGTTCTATCATACACCCCGTGTGTTTTTCATAGTCTAAGAGAGAACAAACATATCTTTATCTGATGATAACAAAGTTTTAGCCTTAGGTTTACCAACAATTCTTTCCAGCTGTAAAAGTACACAAAAAAAAATACATAAATGTTATACTCAAATCGAGAGAAAAATATGGAATCCAAAGATTAGGCATAAATGATCAAAGATTTAGGTATGGAATCCACCTTAAGTACATCAAATTGAGAGAAAAGTATGCGGCAAGTATTGCTTCTTGATCCATCAAGCATATTAATTATCTGAACAATAGCAACCAATTAATATTTAATAATATAAACGGGGCTCAAAAAAGGGAAAAAATCATAAATTGATTCGTTTAATGAAAGCATTAATGAAGCTCGAAGAAGGGGAAAAAAATCATAAATTAATTGGATCAAGAGGTTCAGATTTACGGGACATCTTTCGCTTCTTTCTCGCTGCAAATTAGTAATGAAAAAAACAGTGAAAACCCAATAGGGACGTCTATCACGGGATTCATTACGATCAATACCTGTCTTGCATGGAATCATGGATCTGGAGGGAAAGCTTCGAGGAGAAAAACGAGGTGTGGGCCTGTGACGGCTGAGAACGGTGAGAAATGGGAGAGAGGCGATGGGAAAGAGAGAGAAGAGGGATCATGTTCAGACAAGGCAAAACGGGCAAGACCTAATTCATGGCCTTCTATAATTAACTTAGTCGCCATAATTGTGCCCCTTCTTTTGAAATTTGAAACTGAAAACAAATGTTTGAATGATTAAATTTGTAATTAACCCAAAATCTCATTTTTGTGTGTTAAAGTCTCGTTTTGGTTACCCCTAAACCTTAACCCAAAAATTATGGTCAGTCTTGTTTGTGTCTTACCCTAAACTTTTTATCCTTTTCATTAAAAATAATATTATAGAAAATGTTATAAATAAAAGGTAAAACATCAGAAAATATTATAGGGAGTATTTGAAAATAAAAGCTTAGTAGAAAGGTGGAATTTCTAGAAAGATAAGAATTTTTTTTAGAATATCCAAAAAAATAGGGGTTTTTCTTAAAATTTCCCAAAAAAAAATAAGGGTTTTTCTTTGCAATACATCATTTGAAAAAGGAGCATGAAGATTCACACCCTGTTAACTTCATATCAATCAATTCTTCTAAATGGCACCATAACTATCTTTTGGCGGCCGCCGGTAAATGGCACCAAACCTACGTTTTGGCACCAAAAGTATCCTTTGGAAGCTGTAGATTAATCGGCACCAAAAGTATCTTTTGGCAACTGTTGCATTAATCGGCACCAAAAGAATCCTTTGGCAGCAGTAAGGTTAATCGGACCAAACGTATCCTTTGGCAGCGGTAAGCGTAATCGGCACCAAAAGTATCCTTTGGCAGCGGTAATCTTAATCGGCACCAAAAGTATCTTTTGGCAGCTGTTAGCATAATCGGCACCAAAAGTATCCTTTGGCAGCTGTTGCATTAATCGGCACCAAAAGTATCCATTGGCAGCAGTAAGCTAATCGGAACCAAAAGTATCTTTTGGCAGCAGTAAGCTTAATCGACACCAAAAGTATCCTTTGGCAGCAGTTGCATTAATCGGCACCAAAAGTATTCTTTGGCAGCGGTAATCTTAATCGGCACCAAAAGTATCTTTTGGCAGCTGTTAGCATAATCGGCACCAAACGTATCCTTTGGCAGCAGTTGCATTAATCGACACCAAAAGTATCCTTTGGCAGCAGTAAGCTTAATCGGTACCAAAAATATCGTTTGGCAGCATTTCCCTTAATCGGCACCAAAAGTATTCTTTGGCAGCGGTAATCTTAATCGGCACCAAAAGTATCTTTTGGCAGCTGTTAGCATAATCGGCACCAAACGTATCCTTTGGCAGCAGTTGCATTAATAGACACCAAAAGTATCCTTTGGCAGCAGTAAGCTTAATCGGTACCAAAAATATCGTTTGGCAGCATTTCCCTTAATCGGCACCAAAAATATTCTTTGGCAGCGGTAATCTTAATCGGCACCAAACGTATCTTTTGGCAGCAGTTAGCATAATAGGCACCAAACGTATCCTTTGGCAGCCGTTGCATTAATCGACACCAAAAGTATCCTTTGGCAGCGGTAAGCTTAATCGGTACCAAAAGTATCCTTTGGCAGCGGTAAGCTTAATCGGCACCAAACGTATCCTTTGGCAGCCGTTTCATTAATCGACACCAAAAGTATCCTTTGGCAGCGGTAAGCTTAATCGGTACCAAAAATATCTTTTAGCAGCATTTCCCTTAATCGGCACCAATAATTTTCTTTGGCAGCGGTAATCTTAATCGGTACCAAAAGTATCTTTTGGCAACTGTTAGCATAATCGGCACCAAAAATATCTTTTGGCAGCCGTTCCCTTAATCGGCACCAAAAGTATCCTTTCGCAGCGGTAAGCTTAATCGGCACCAAAAGTATCCTTTGGCAGCAGTTGCATTAATCGACACCAAAAGTATCCTTTGGCAGCGGTTGCATTAATCGGCACCAAACGTATCCTTTGGCAGCAGTTGCATTAATCGACACCAAAAATATCTTTTGGCAGCCGTTCCCTTAATCGGCACCAAAAATATCTTTTGGCAGCATTTCCCTTAATCGGCACCAAAAATATTCTTTGGCAGCGGTAATCTTACTCGGTACCAAAAGTATCTTTTGGCAGCTGTTAGCATAATCGGCACCAAAAATATCTTTTGGCAGCCGTTCCCTTAATCGGCACCAAAAGTATCCTTTGGCAGCGGTAAGCTTAATCGGCACCAAAAGTATCCTTTGGCAGCAGTTGCATTAATCGACACCAAAAGTATCCTTTGGCAGCGGTTGGATTAATCGGCACCAAACGTATCCTTTGGCAGCAGTTGCATTAATCGACACCAAAAATATCTTTTGGCAGCCGTTCCCTTAATCGGCACCAAAAATATCTTTTGGCAGCATTTCCCTTAATCGGCACCAGAAATATCTTTTAGCAGCTGTTATCTTAATCGGCACCAAAAGTATCTTTTGGCAGCTGTTACCTTAATCGGCACCAAAAGTACCTTTTGGCAGCTGTTAGCTTAATCGGCACCAAAAGTATATTTGCACTCATGTGCCAATAACATATATTTGCACTCAATCGGAAATTCTGAGTAGAATTTCTTTTATAAAAACTCAAATACAATTTAAGCAAATAATATTTCAATTTTAACCCATTCTCTCTTATATAGCTCTTTCCCTCTTGTAATAGATAAGTGAATGTTCTGCTTACGAAAATAATATTTTATCCATATAAGCAAATAATATATGTTTCTCCCAGTTCAATCATATTTCAATTTTAGAAAGATATATTCAATTTAACCCATTCTCATATATAAATTCTAAACTGGTATCAATGCTGACCTGGTAAGAGGGAAAGAGCTCTTGAAGCATTCCTTCTCTCTCCTCGAGAAATTCTTCTGGAGAGAGAATGCCAGTGAGTCCAGATTCCTCGACGAAAATTCGGCAGATTCAATTGCCTTTTTGCCCATCATTTTAGCTTTTAGTGACCAATCAAATTTCTTTCCGTACAGCTCCAGTATCTTCTCCTGTACCAGTGTGTAGAACCCCTCCGTATCTGCATTTTTCAATGTACAAATCAGCATCAAACGAATGAGCTTGGTTTCCGTATTGAAGAAGATGAGCTTATAATTTGTACAAATCCTATCAATAACCAAATTATTTAATTATGCAAGGGATTTGCGAATATTAACAAAATTTTCAGAGAGGGCGATTGAGACAGAGAGATAGAGAGAGAGCATACCAAGAAGAAAGCCGTCCATGTCGAAGATAACATGCGTGATGGTGCGAAATGAGCGGCGGGTCGGAGTCGCCATTGTTGCTATTTCGAGATCTCACGAGGAAGTTGCTCCCTCTCCGATGGGAATTTATTCGACTCTATTTTGACAGCCATTTGCGTCGGTGGCTATTAGCAAAAATGTCCCTAACAATCATGAAATTATGGAACAATCCCTCAATTTGAAAGGCTGAAAATAGGCCTGTTTACATCAAATTAGACAAAAAGAATGCTTAACAAAGTAAGCCCAATAGGCAATACCTACTACGGTCCATCTATTTAGAATTCCAAATTTCTGTTTGATGAAAATAAAATTTCCCTCAAAATTTCAAATTTCTGTTTTTTCAAGGATTTTTTTTTTCTTTAATAAATTTAGTGGCAAAAAAGTCTTCTACAACTATAATAAAGTATATAATTATGATATTTCTGCAATGTTCATTTATGATTATTTACATGAGCTCGTATATTATTGGTTATCTTGGTGTTTCGTGTTTCATCCAGATTCGACGAGAATAATTCTTTCTACCGCATGAATCGAACTCTTCATTTCTTATTGTAATGAGTGCTTGTTTACATGAAAATAATATCCGTTACATAAAGGCTACACAAAATATATCAAAATCAACAATCCCATGAAACAAAGAAAAAGGGATGTTCTAGCTTGATTTTTTTTTTTTTTTTGAATGATCAAAATAGAGGGCGTGCTAGGGCTAACACTACGTTGGTCTATAGGCGGCTATAAACATTATGTGGTCGCGCAAATTTCTTAGAGATTTGTGGCTAGTGAAAAGGAAAGGTAATGTTTTTGTTTACTTTGTTTTGATAATTATTTAACATTATGTTTGCGGCTTATCTATGATTAAATATTCACAAAAAAATATTATTGTTTTCTTTTCTAATTACGAGGTCATTCTTGAAACTTTTGCAAAAGATTTTTTTTTCATATTAGTATTTTAATATAAATTTAGGAATTAAGATTTTTCATATTAGTATTGTGTTTTGTTATGTTATATGGTTTACTTAATTAAGATTTATTTCCTAATTGTGATTTGTATGTTTGTTAAACAAAATTCGATGATTTAATTACAAACATAATTTTTATTGCATATATTTTAGTTAACATTTGAACATATATCGTCATAGTATTTACTCGGCAAAATATCCTGGCTAACCTGTCCAAAATGTCCAACTTAGTCAAGTTGGGTTTCGAAATTTTTATAAATATCATGGGTTCGAATGAGTTGGAAAAATTAACTCGTTCTAGTTGGATTGGGTTGTAGTTTCGATAAAAACCCGTCCAACCAGGTCTACGTCCACCCGTACCCCGCCGGTTGATTCCTCTTGGAATCATATCATATTAAATCCCCCTACGATAATTCATGGGAGGTCATTCAGACTTGAGCGAGTCAATTGTTGGGCCATACACATTGGTCAATCGAAATGAAAACTCGTTGCTAAGCGAGAAGGATGTTGAGAAGGAGTATTTGTCCTATCATATTATTTACTAGTGTGAAATCATCGGACCATGCGGACATGAGACCACTTATGTCCCTTCGAATCCTTTAAAACATTTTTTTTTATTTTCGGATGACACACTTTTCATATCAAAATAATTGGATTTTCCCATTTCAATTCTTGAATACAAACTAAATTAGAGTTTGTTACTCTTACAACGTTTTTTATCACATTATATTTTGTCCGAATGACCTAGGCCTCGAACATTACAACACAACGACAAAATAAAATTGAAACTTAACATAATAAAAGATTAATTTCAAGAAAGAAGCTATTCGAGCTCTAATATGTCCATGACGGCTTTCGTCCGAAAATGTCGTTCGCATCTCTATAATCCATTTTTTGCACAAGAACATTTTCCTCGAAAGAAATCCAATCCGGGTTAATATCTGAAACAAATCCCCATACATTAGTGTTGTTTACTATTAATTCTTCATTTGAGTTTGTCAATAAACCATTTGAACTGCCCACGGGCTATGAAGTCTAAAAAAAATAAAAATTAAATAAATAAACCATTTGAACCTATTTACGTAATTGAATGAATATATTCTTTATGCCCAACGGGCTCTGACAATGTTCTTGAAGAAATTTCTTGACCCATGAAAGAATATTTAGGGATAAGAAGTGGTGATATAGAGGGCCCTGATAATTGCCAATTGTTTGTTATTAAACTATTGTGGCCTTTGATGGTTCTAATTCTAGGAGGTTTAGAATATGTGAGGATGGGCCTTTTTGGCCTCTTATTTATAACACTTATGTTAATTTGCATCTATTTTTTTTTTATAATAACGGAGAAGGCTCATATGTCATTCATTCATTGATGTCAATAGAGATCGAACTCACAATCTCTCACGACATATGATTTTTTTGTCACACACTCAACCAACTAGGATATGGACTAATTGGCTTAATTTGCATCTATGTTCAACAATAAAGTCTAGAAGGGTAGCATGACCATTTTTTATCTCACATGTTCTTCGTATATAACCTTGTTCATTTACATCTAATACATATTATTTAACATCATTCATAATTTACATGATTTACATAATACACCACGTGCTAACTTGACTTATAGTTCAAGATTCATAGAATATAATCCTTTGCCATATAAGTCTAATAGGTAAAGTAGTGCACACTTTTTTTTGAATCCTCCTCATGAAAAATAAAGTCTGTCGTCCAAGTAAAAAGCAAAATACAGGGCCCCGATGGAGACCGTACCGGGAGAATAATGTCAGCAATTCAAGTTAGCATGTGGTACATTATGTGAATTCTTTACGTTTGCCTGATTTATTATTTTTGAAAGGTAAATTGTTTGAATGTTAATTTGGTAATTAAAAAAATATAACACTTGGAATTTAATAGTTTAAAGAATAGTGTATACAAAAGGTATAATGGTCATTAACAAAAAAATAATACCTCAAAGTTAACATATAATGGACAAACTTAACGATAGGGGATTAAATTAAAAGAAAAGTTTGAGATAAGTTTTTTTTTTGGAGTTTTCAAAAAGTTGGTTTTTTTTTTTAAATATCAAGAAAAGATAGGAGTTTTTTTTTTTTTTAATTTCCCATAAAATAAAAACACTACCACGGTGCCAGTATATCAATGAAAAGTGAAAACACTACTACGTGGTTAGTATATGAATGAATTCATTAAACTTTATTACATACTATTAATATTAAATATTAAATATGATATATAATATATAATACCTATATATATTTTTAAAAGACCTGTGTTTTTTTTTGTCATTCATTACCTGCTGCCTGGCTGAAATGACTGAGTCGGACCTGGATACATATTTCTAAAAAAGGGAAAATGAAAGTTTCAAAGATCAACATCATCAATTGTAAAATAACATCTTCTATGCAAAAAAAAATAAAAAAAATAAAAAAATAAAGTAGAAAAATCTTCTAAGAGAAGATTTGAGGAGAACAATTACTCCAATCCAAATCCATTCACATTAAACAATCCCTCTCAACAATTAATCTCTCTTTTATATCCCAAGTCTTTAACCAATATTTTGTCAAACATATTTTCTCTCTCTAATCAGGCCGTATTAAGTGAGATAGTCAAGCTTAATCAAAAGGCACGTGGTCTATACAATCTCATACTCTCAATAAGTGTCTAGCGAGTCACAACTTAATATAACGATGAAGATGACTCACCACACAGATGACACTATTTAAAAAACAACTGAAGATCCCTGACACATCATTGCAACTGGACCACTCAATCACTATCTGGCGTCAACAGCAGTATCAATTTTTGTATACACCCGGTCCACCATGTCAGTATGTGAACTGATCACACTGATAAATGGACCCACAATCATTAGGTTAAATTCCACTCAGGGATAACATTCATTTAATTGAGTAGTTAAAAGTAAATTTATGTCTTGTCCTTGTCTTCAATTTGTTGATGAATTGTCCTGTCAATAAAATCTCTGCCAATCTTCCGTAAATAAATATCCAATAATCACTATTAATTAACTGATTTATTATTAATTTATAATTATGGTCTAAAAAGTATAAAATGGAGATCTCCGTTTGGAAGAAACCGGAGAGGAGACGATACTGAGAGCACGCTCAATATCACATCAGCTTCTCTCATAGTCTCTTAACTTCGTGGACCAGGTTCATAATTTCCACATCAAGAGGTATTTATTTAATATTATGGTGTACGTGAACCGGGATTAGATAAATGTTCGTACTTGTTTTTTCCCCACGGGTCCCGGTAAAGATGAAGAAAAGTATGGAAACACCCACGTAGTTAAAAAATAGCAAAGAAAGGCAAAAAACCAATCAAGCCCCTGAAAATTAAATAATTACAAAGACTAGTTAGGCAAAAGAAGGAAGAACAAACCAAGACGAAAGCCAAGCTTGTTTATCTATCCATCCATCAGGGTTTGTTTTTTCACCAAACCCTAGATCCATCTGCACTTTCCATAAATGGATGCTCCGATCGAGCCTCCTGCTCATCCGCCTCCGCCAGCGGCGGCGGCGGCATCGGTGTCCATGGATGATTCTCAATTTCTAGGATCGATTATGGATCAACAGGGAGCTCAAGTGGTTGCCACGTCAGCTGTTGCTGGTGCGTCCACTGAAGGAGTGGCTGTAGTGAAGAGGAAGAGAGGGAGGCCGCCGAAGAACGGAGGGGTGCCGAAGAGTGCTGCAGCTCCGGCTAAGGCTAGAGGTGAGGCTAGCGTGGCGAAGAAGAGGAAGAGAGTGGAGGAGGAAGATGAAGTGGTTTGCTTTATCTGCTTTGACGGGGGTAATTTGGTCGTTTGTGATAAGAGGTTAGGTTACTTGATCTTCGTACACTTGCTTTTTCATTGGAAAAAATTCCTAGTATTTGCCTTTTCCACTCTCTCCAAATTTTGAGATGACACTTACATCAGAGAGAAAGATTTTCGCTTTGCTTGTGCTTAATTTTGAACTTGCTTAATGCTAAGTGAACCGAAGATTTAACTCTAGGGTTTGTATTTTGAATGATGATAAAATCTTATTCATTTCTCTCTTCTGATTCCATTACTATCTGAGATAATGGGATTGATTTCACTTCTTTTCGCTTGAATTTTCCTCCTTAATTTTGTCATAAATGTAGATAATTAACTTGATTTTTTTCTTATTATTTGCTCATTCGTGATGCAGGGGTTGTCCAAAAGTGTACCACCCATCTTGTATTCATCGCGACGAATCATTTTTCAAGACCAGAGGCAAATGGAACTGCGGTAACTATTTTTCTCTCTCATCGTTTCTTTTTATCCATTTCAGCTCAATTCCGTTACAATTCTGCATGATATTTTCTTTGCATTAATTGAAGTATTTCACACGTCCAGATTAAACTGCATTCCATACTTGACTCAAGAATAAAACGTTCGATCCGCATTCAAGGGCATTTTAGGGAAATTCACTATAATACGTTTTTTTTTGTGGTAAATTAGGGTGGCATATATGTAGCATGTGTCAGAAGAATTCGCAATTCATGTGCTATACCTGTTCATACTCTTCATGTAAAGGCTGTCTCAAAGCCGCAAAGTTTTTTCGCGTAAGAGGAAACAGAGGCTTTTGCGACACTTGCTACGGCACAATTATCCTCATCGAAGACGAACACAATGTAAGGGTACAAACGTCATTTCCATATATTTTGAGGGGTCCATATGAACGTTTGTACTTTTTTTATTTGTGCAGGTTAAAGTAGATTTCGACGACAAAAATAGTTGGGAGTATCTATTCAAGCTATATTGGGTGGAATTAAAAGAAAATGTAAACTTAACAATTGAAGAGCTCAAAACCTCGAAAGACAAGTGGGACCCACTTGCGGTCTCGACTTCCAAATCTGAATTCTCTGACGATTCGTACGATTTAAACAGCGAAATGGACGCTAGCTCAGATGGGTCCTCGGCAGGCCAGCGCAAAAAAGGAAGGAAAAAGAAGGGGAGAAAAAATTCCAGAAATACTTTGAATTTGAGCTCTAGTTCGAATCGAGTGTCTAAATCGGCACAAAAGGTTAATAAAAAGGAACAAACAGAGATTAAGGTAGTTCCCTTGCCAGATGGCGCAATCTGGGCCACTCCTGATTTGCTCGAATTCGTGGGGTTTATGAAAGATGGAAATAAGTGTTATATATCTCAATTCGATGTTCAAGCTCTCGTGCTCGAATATATTAAAAAGAATAATTTGCGGGACCCACGTAAAAAGAGTCAAATTATTTGTGATTCGAGACTCTTGAAATTATTTGGGAAACCTCGAGTTGGCCATTTCGAAATGCTCTCTCTTATCGATACCCACTTTCTCATTAAAGACGATAAAAATAATAACGAAAATAATAATAATAATAATAATAATAATAATAATAATAATATTAATGAAGAGAAGAATGTGGTTGCGCCCAATTTAGGCCAGGTGGAAAATGAGGAAATTTCGCCGAAAAAGAAGAGGAGAAGAAGAGGACAAAAAGGAGTTATCGAAAAGGAATTAAATGCTACTAACAATGGAAATAATAATAATAATAATAATAATAATAATAATAATAATGAAGGAGATTATGCAGCGATTGATATGCACAATTTAGGGTTAATTTATTTAAAGAGAGGATTTGCTGAAGAATTAGTCGAAGAATCTGACAAGTTCAAAGAGAAGATTTTAGGTGCTTTTGTCAGGATTAGAATTCCTGGCGTTGGACAGAAAAAAGATATGTACCGTCTCGTTAAAGTCGTTGGTAAAGTTTAAACTTTGAATATTTCGTATATACCCTTTGAAAAGATTAAAATATCGGATTCGCCCATTTGTTTTGTTTTGTTTAGGGACGAGCAAAGCTGCGGAGAAGTATAAAGTTGGGAAGAAAATGACTGAGATTATGCTCGAGATTTTGAATTTGGATAAAAAGGAGACTATTACTGTTGACGCCATGTCTAATCAAGATTTCTCTGAGGTTTGTTTGTATTTTAATAATATAATATTTATTTATTTTTGTTTTGTATAAATAGTGGTTTAATTAATTGTGATTTTTTGATAGGAAGAGTGCAAGAGATTGAGACAGAGCATTAATTGCGGGCTCATAACGCCACTTAAAGTGGTAAGTTAAATAATTTGTCTAATTATTAGATTTCTATATTTTTATGTTTAAAATGATTTTGATATTATTTTTCAGGGAGATGTACAAGAGAAAGCTCGAAGCCTCCTATCTTTGAGAATCAATGATGTAATTAAATTTCTTATATGCGTGTATGAGTTTATGTTATTGATTTAAAATTTATTTTATTTTGTTAATTTTAGGTTTTGGAGAATGAGAAACAAAAGCTGAGTCATCTTCGTGACCGTGCCAGTGAAACTGGCCGAAGAAAAGAATATCCTTTTATCATTTTTTTAATTTTAATTCTTTAATTATTATTACAAATAATTTGGTAAGTACCAAACAAAATTTCCTTAACTGAAATAAACGCTGAGAGAATGTGTAGAAAAACTACAAATACTAAACACTCCTGAAGAGAGAGAGAGAAGACTGAACGAACTTCCACTCGTACACATCGACCCACAAATGAATCCGGGTTTTCAATCTCCCGAAGATCCAATTAAGGACAAATCCATACCCGGTAAGAAACCTCTCATTCTCACCCCTATAAACAAATCTCCAGAATTTAATCCCCCCTCAAATTTTAATGCAGATAAATCGAGAACTAAAAACCCTCCAAAGGCGTCCACATCAGCTCCTCCTCCTCCTAGAAGGAAAGCAAGAGAACCGAAGAATTCGATCCAAAACCAATCCAGCGTCGGTACCAGTTCCTCGAAACCGGTACCGCAATTCGGAATACCACCCGAAACCGCCGCTTCGGCAGAGCAAATCGGGGGAGAGAAAGTGTGGCATTATCGAGACCCAACGGGGAATATTCAAGGCCCGTTTTCAATTGCCCAATTAGCGAAATGGTCCACTTATTTCCCTAGGGATCTTAAGGTTTGGTTAATGATTGAGAACGAAGATAGTTCCTTGCCTTTAACTGATATTCTTCCTAGAAATCTCAAAGTTTCTTCTTCCGAAAATACCCCTGGTGAATATATCAAGCAAAATACTACTTCATCTATGGTCGTACCTGATTCTGGTAAAGCGGTACAAGCGAGTAGTCATGTTAATAATAATAATACTAATAATAATAGTAATAGTAATAATTTGAATAGTATAAAAGAATATGGGAGTATATGGAGTCCGACCAAATCTAATTTGGTGGGTACGAGTTCAAGCCAACAATCTAATAAGCAAAATAATAATTCTAAAGAGAGTAAAGAGAAACAAGAGACTCAACCTGTGAATGTACCAAACAATACCGTACCGGTTTTATCTCACGATTTGAACAAGCATAGCATACCATCTCCTAGCCCTCCGTTAGATCCCGAGTTAAAGACCGGTACCAATACCGGTACCGGTACGACGACCACACCGATGTCACCACCTCCACCTGTGCATCCTCCTCGACCAGCTCCTCAATCTTCAGAAACCCTAAAACCAATGGAAATAAAACCTGAAGAAAAAGAAACCCTAAATCCTGTTACTATTACTACAAACATCGCTGTCGGTACCGACTTACAAGAAATCAACAACAATAGTACCGGTGCAGAAAAGGACAAAAACCCTGAGCCTACACCACAGACCTCTGACAGTCTCGTCAGAGACCCAGATTCGGCCCCAGTAGAGACCCCTGAAGAATCATGGCCCGAAGTGCAAGTACACGAGAGTACAGGTGTCGAGCACTGGGTACCCAACCCTACGTCCACTTCTTTAGACACCGGTACGTCCTACCCGTCAGACTGTCTCTCTCCTGCTGATATCCTCCTTTCTCTCTCTCGAGTCGCGGACGAAGATTTAGAAGACGGCGACTTTCTTGCGCGAATGGAGGCTTTGAAGAAGAAATCGAGATTGAGCGATCGAGGCGGGGACAGCGACAAGTTTGATCTAGAGAGAGAAAGTGGATCGGGTTTAGGGGATAATGATAAATTAGCGGATAATGATAAATCTGGTCTTGTGGACCCGCTTGGTGCTGATTGGTCTCTTCCTTCTCCTACCCCACTTGGCTCTAAATCTTCTTCATTGGGTCTCGATACTGTTTCCACCTCAGGTACATTATTTTAAAATTTATTTATTTACTTATTTTCTTGCTAATTTTTGTCCTTTTTTAGGGCATGTGGCAGAATCGTTATTTATATCACAAAGAGGGGTACAATCGAACCAGGACCAACCGATACTTGCCAGAACTACATATATGGATCTAAACACGAGCTTACAAGGAAGTATCGGCACTACTGACACGTGGACGAATCACTTGGCTCCTGAAAATACAGGTGTCACTTGGAGCAATACGAGTGACATGAGCATGACGTCAGCGAATACAGGTCTGACTTGGATGAATCCGAATAGTAGTGAGGGCAGAGCGCACCAAGCGAATACGGGGGTGACTTGGAGCACTCTTTCGGGATCAGTTTCGCCAGCTCCGCATAAGCCCAAACCGTTCAATAGCTGGGTCGAGACTATGCAGGCAAACACTTCCAATGTGGGTTGGGCTAGTGTGCAACCGAACTCGAACTCGAGTCCGTTCCGAACCGCTTGGGCTCAACCGGGTATGAACCAGAACCTGAATCCAAACCCGAACCCTAATTTGACGACCGAGCAGAGAAAGGAAATGGTTACGGATGGAAATGCGAATGCGAGTTGGGGGACCACGCTTGCGTTGGGGAATAATAATTCGAACAACACGCAATGGGATGCGAGTGGTGGCATGGATTGGGCCAGCCAATGGAATCGCGCCAGCTGGCAAGGGAACGGGAACGGGGCTCAGGCAACGAGGACTCAGTTGATCGCGCCTCCGCCTAATAATAATGCTAACAGGGTTCAACAACAAGGGTACCAGAAGGTAATTTGCAAGTTTTATGAAAATGGGTATTGTAAAAAGGGGGCCAGTTGTACTTACTTGCACCCGTAGGGGTACAAGTGAAATTTACGACAAGCTTCGTCGTAGGTGGATTATTAATTTTTGGCAACTTTGGGGGCGATGAAAACCCGTCCATTTTGAACTTTGTTTTTTTGTTTTTTGGTTTTTTGTATAGAATGGTTAAATATTATTATAGCCGGTGTGACTAACATCTAGGCTTGGGGATGCGATTCGAAGTTTGTGTAGGGTGTTAAATGCTTAATCTTCTTATTATTATTGTCTAGTAATTAGTTAGTTTTAATGCGATGCAATTTTTTTTGTTTCTCTTTTCTTGAGGAAGAATTTCATGTTTACCCCATTGAAATCTCATAATGTTGCAGTACAAGTTACAACTCTCTAAAAATAAGAAATATCATTAATGATACTACAGAATGTGAAACAAGATTTTTTTGGGAATTCAAGGGGTAAAAAATTACTTGGACGAGATCATCTGTGGGTGACTGAGCGCCTCGAGATCCGTTTTCGACGGCAAGACCAAGCTCGGATCCTCATGAGTGACAATCTGGGTGCCAATTTGGGTTTATAGAACACCATCTCTTCGAAGATGTTGGTGAGATTCAATTGTGGAGGTCGAACTATCCTTGCGAGAAGGGACGGAGATGTAAAGGGAAAAATTGTGTGACGCGTGAACTTCGTGAAGGCGAAAGAAACGCACAAGAAAATGCCGAGTTGTTTAGTTAATACCTTGAATCAAGATGGTGACGAAAACGTGAATAAGGTTGCGCCATTTAACCTTCCGTCTTTCTTTCCTAACTCAATGTCCTTCGACATTCCTTCGTTTTGATTATGTTAGTCATCATTTGGCACTAATATATATGCTTATAAGTATATATTGAATTAATGTAGAGGGTCTGAGAATATATAATATATATTTAAAAATTTAGAAATCTTCTCCGTGACTTCGGTTACGAAATCATTATTATCCATGTTTAAATCAAATCCAAATATTTGCACCCGCTAACAAGCACAAAACATGCATTTCATGCACTCTCATGTCATGCTCAAATTGTTGGTTGTACATGTAAATGTTATGAACAAAATAACTAGTGTGTGACTCGTGGAATGTGTTATTGATGAAAGATTTTGAAACTACTATATATATATTTGAACAAAAATAACTTAAGAGTTCATATTATTATTCGTATTGCATTTTCATGAATGCATTTCTTTCTTCCGTATTTTAATTTAGCATTCCTAATAAGATATTGGATGAAATTAAATGGACTTGATGATCATGCTGGCCCAAATTAACGCCCCTAAAAGAAAAATAGTAGCCCCAGTATGATCCTTTGTTCAGAGAGGCAAGTCAGAAAACCATAATCCAGGTAAATTAGCTTTTTGAAACACTTTCACTTCAATTAATGTTTTTTGTAGTTAATTCCGAAATAATCAATGTGGTATTTATTAATTTTGTTTTAATTAATGCAGATTATGCTAGCAAAAATAGCATGTTTGTCAAATGGTTCGGTAATTTATGGTAATTAAATAATGAACAAAAGGGATTGAAAGTCGAAACTGTCATACTATGCGCGGTCAAGGATTGTGATTCCTTTGAGACGACTTTTTCAACTCATTTCAATAGAAGTGCCATCTATTATAAAAGGAAATTTAATTTGTGTAAAGAGTTTCTTATTCGTGTTGATTAATATCATTATATAAAATATTTAAATACTAAATATTAACATTGAATTGTTAATCTAGTTAAGATTATTGAGCAAATATTTAAGCTATTTATATAATGATTATTTTTGGATTCGTACAAGAGTCCTCTTTATATTATTTATAAAAAGTTATAATTTTGATTTTATTTATTATTTTTGCTTAAGTTTTTTTCAACATTTTAATAATTACAAAATTTCATTTAAACCGCGCAACAAATATCCAAATTCATGCTCATCTTAAGCAAAACCAAGAAACCTGTCAAGTACTTTTGTACTTTGATCCATAGTTATTAAAATCGTGATTCAACTCGTAAAATCGCACAAGTCTATGATTTTAAAATGAGAAAATGATTTAAGTCCAATTCAGAATTGTAATTCCATAGAATCGCGGTAGAATCATAAGTTGCAAATTTGATTTATTGCAACTATTTCTTTTTACATCAAAGCGGAACGAGAGCCCCTTTCGTACTTCCTTTAAAGTTCACAAAATATTTACACATTTTTTTTATTTACTTAACGAATTTAAACAAATATAAATTAGAAAAATTATAGTGTCCCATTTAATATTCGTTCACCATATCGATTTTTTAATAATAAAAAATAAATGCATTAAATATTAAATTATATTACACAGTAAATTATAATAGTTGATAAATCTTATTACTTACGTGGTAACCACATTGGTTAGGTGGTACCACATTATTAGAAAATAATTTGATTTTTTTATTATATATCATCTTATACATGACAAGTCATATTTATTTGAACACTTTTTAAATTAATTTATCTGCAATTTTTTTTTGTAAAAACAACGTATTTTCCTTTGTATTTTGCAGACTTTTACGAAATTATTATTTTATTTTCATTGTAATTTTTTTCTCTAATTTATGATGTCATGTTTATTTGTAATTTTTTTTAGAACTCTAATTTATGATTCTCTTAGATTTATTTGATCTTAAAAATACTTTATTATCTTTTATCAAGAATTATTGTATCTTTGCATTATTAATTGATTACCATTTTTTCCTTATTTTATATTTTGTAAAGTAAAAATAAATAAATTGATAAATATATTCAAAATCTAATTTATGAGAGTTCTATAACGTATGTTAAATGATGTAGGTGTGAAACGGTGAAAACGAGTCATATGTATTCGTTTAACAGATGATAAACGGTAGATTAGTTCAATCCAATAACTTATTTTCAAGTTCAATTTAATTAATATAATTCGTAAAGTTCAATTTAATTAATTATGGATGATGGTAAACTAATTCATCAGAAATATTAAATACATATATTATGTGTGAAACGGTAAACATTTTTATTTCCTTTCATTTGTATTATATGACAAAAATATTAATTTTCACCATAGTTTACCACTAGTATTTACTATTGAGGAATGTCAATGAGACGGGTAAAATCAGAATCAGCGGGTATCCGACCCGAACGGGACGGGTAATATCCGAAAAAAATACCCGCTCTGAGTTCGGGTCGGGTACGGGGGTAAATTTGTACCTGCGGACTTGTTACCTGAAAAATACCCGACCCGAACATGTACTCATATCCGAAAATATCCGATAATTTAAACATTTTAGATATTTTATGAGTTAATTATTTGTGATATTCGAATTTTTTATGTATTCGAACATGTTGTTTGTTTTATGTATTTAAAATTGTGGGTGATTTTATATATTTGTAAAATAAGTTTTCAGAATTTTTTTTAGATTTTTTTGTTGGTGATATTTTCGGATTTTAATATATTTGTTTTAGTATTTTCGGATAAAAGGTAATACCCGCGGGTATTTTTAGTTCGAGTACGGGTAATACACGAAAATTCACACACACACACACACACACTAATATATGTGTGTGTGTGTGTGTGGGGGGGGGGGGGGGGGGGGGGGGAATCTTATCCGGACCTGTCCTGCTCCGTTGACATCTTTATCGGTATTTAATACATATGCCAACACATCAACTATTCGAGTGAGTTTTAAGAAGATGTATATCACCGCTTTATAAATTAATAGTAAAAATGTGACAAAATGGTAAATATACCTATATGGTCCCATAAATAATTACAAATATAATATAAATATTTAACTGTATGTTTAATTTAAAATAAATGATATATGCATAATTAATTTATGTGATTATATTGCAAAGGTTCGGGGTTTGAATCGTTTGATCCTACCCTTGACATCTAATAGAGACCGTTGTTTACCGTGCCTCATATTTCATCTCACAAGCCTTTCCTTTCTCATACGAAATTAGGGTCTTCTCTCTGGCCGTTGAGTCCAACCGATCGCGAGTCTCAAACTTTTACTTTTCTCATTCGAATTACGGTTCTGGCCGTGAAATCCCCTACCCTTTTTTTTTCTCGCCATCGACTCCCTCTGCAACGAAACTTTACTTGACAGTGATCGAAGCTGAAGAAGTCTTCGTTTCGGTTTGGAATGTTCATTTTTCTGTTTTGACAGATAAAGATGTTATTTATCAAATATAAAATGAGTTCTTGATTGATTCATTGCTTGAGAATTAGATTTTTTCAAAGAAGAAAAAAAAGTTGACGAATCGGGAATCAATTTCATAGTTGGAGGAGAGAGGCGAGTAGAAGGAGGAGAGGGGCAGTGATGCACTGGAGCGGACACTGGAGCGGACAGAGAGACGATGATGTGGTTTAAATTTCTTCCGCCAAGTTCTTCTTCTACAGTATTTTCACTTCTCGGAGTTATGAGGGGATGTTGACTTACACGAAAAAAAAAACAATGAAGTATGAGTTGCAATAGTTTGATAAAATACATCAAATCAAACAATAAAAAATAAAAAATGATCTAATGCAGTAACTATACTTACTAACCGTTATAGTTACTACAAAACAAACAGCCCCCGAGTCAATCTTGGACGGCTCACCTCATTTGATAGGGTTCACGGACTTATAAGTTATACTAGGAGAATACTCGCGCTACGCGGCGAGCATGTAAATTATGTTTTTCATTGTAATACAATTATATATTTGTATAATAATATTAATACTATCATCTTAAATAAAGTTATTTGAATTCATTTATCTATGATTATTCATATATTTTACAATTATTTTATATTATGACAGCAAACAATTTTTTTTTAATCAAATAATAATACTTATATTAGTGTCGTTATATAATAATATATAAGAATAATATATAATACAATTTTACGAAAATCGTAACAACAAATATTATATCATTATTCACAATATTTCATACAATATCAAATATTAAATAATGAATCATACAACATATGTAGTAACACATTACTAATTATATAGTAGTAATAATTTTTATTGATTCAAAATGCAATGAAAAATATAAAATAATATAAAAACTTAATAGTGGAAGTTATTTAATAAATAATATCAAAATTTAATTTATAATAAACATAAATACAAATTATTTTATATCATATGATTTCTTTTTATTTTACATTTTGTAAAACAACAATACAATTTGATATGTGTTTATAAGTTTAAAAAATTATTTAGATGGATAAACTTTTTTTTAATTCTATTATTTTTTGAAAAAGTTTTGTTTGCTTAAAAACACAAATATAATCTACTTAGTATTATATGAGATTATTATTGTTATATTTTTTTAAGAAATAAATAATAATACCTAAATTTTTTATTATGCAAATAAAATTCTTAAAAATATATTTTGTAAATATGTGTATTTTTGCATTGTATTTTCTTACATAATATCCTTACAAATTTAAATTATGAAAATGAACTATGCTAATATGGATGTCAAAATAAAGAGAAAAATAAAATGAATGCATTTGATGGGTTTATAAAATTAAATTTCCAAAATAATACTAATATATGTTGTATTTTTTATAATATTACATATTAAATTATTAGTATTTCATATATAAACTTTTCATATTCCATTGCATTCACATTTGATCATGTAATCTTATGTGAAATGTTAAACAATTGATTAGACTTGGTCTAATATATTTCTAACCAATAATAATAAGCCACATCATTAATGTAGGATGATGTGGCTTTCTAAGAATGCTTAAAACATGGTGTAAAATAATAACACATAAATGACTACACAAAATATGATCTTCAAAAAATCTAACAAAAAATTAGTGATTGAGATTAAACCACATCACTACATCTAATGGTTCAAATTAATATTTAAAAATAATAATACAAAATTTATGTCTTAAATGATTAAATATAATATTAATGCATATGATGAAGCCACATCACACAATCTAATTGTTAATAATCAAGATAAGAATGATGATGTGGCTTCATGAGGAGGCTCAAAGATAAGTGCAAAATAAGGGGGTGGGTAAATGCTCGTTTTTTCCGTTAAACTGGCTACTAATCTGGCCCAAATTTCATGCACTCTCGCTCAAACTGTTGGTTGTACATGTAAATGTTGTGAACAAAATAACTAGTGTGTGACTTGTAGAATGTGTTATTGATGAAAGATTTTGAAACTAACATATATATTGCACAAAAATTACTCACAGTTCATATTGTTATTCGTATTCTATTTTGAACAGGAATGTATTGTTTTCATCAGTATTTTAATTTTGCATTCCTACTAAAATATTGGATGAAATTAAATGGACTTCAGGATCATGCTGGCCCAAATTAACCCCTCTCAAGCGAAAACAGCCACGGCGAGCTAAATGATCCTTTGTTCACAGAGGCAATTCAGAAAACCATAATCCAGGTAAACTAGCTTTCTGAGACATTTTCACTTTAATTAATGTTTTTTTTATAGTTAATTCCAAAATAATCAATGCGGTATTTATTAATTTTGTTTTAATTAATGCAGATTATGGTAACAAAAAGAGCACGCCTATGCTTTTTCAACATTTTAATAATTGCAAATTTTAATTTAAACCGTGCAAGAAATATCCAAATTCATGCTCATTTTAAGTGAGACCAAGAAAGAAGCCCGTCAAGTACTTTTGTACTTTGATCCATAGTTGTTAAAATCACAATTCTACTCATAAAAACGCATGAATTTAAGATTTTAAAATGGGAAAATGATTCAAGTCGAATCCATAATCACAACTCAATAAAATCGTGGTAGAATCGCAAGTTAACTCATAAAATCGTGTAGGTTGCAAATTTAAGTTATTGTAATTTTTTTTTATATTGCTCATATTTTTACATCAAAGCAGAATGAGAGTCCCTCTAGGCTCTAGTACTTTCTTTAAAGTTGAATGAAGTACACAAAATATTTACACGTGTTTCTTTTGTTTATTTAACGATTTTAAACAAATATAAGTTGGAAAAAATATACTCGGCCCATTGAATATTCCTTCAACTTATCTATGGGTTGGTAGTAAATAATAAATGTATTAAATATTAAGTTATATATATATATTACATAGTAAATTATAAAAGAGGAAAATTCTATAGGACATCATTTTAATATCATTTTAATATATAGCTCACCTCATTTGATTGGGTTGATGGACTATATGATCGTTGTTTTCGTTAAACTGGCTACGAATCTGCAGTTATTCGTATCAATTGACGCTAATTTCTCTTTCAAAACATGTTCTTATTTAAATTTCAGATTTTAAAAATCGTACTCTGAAAAATAATTTGCAATTCGCCTCTGCATTTCGGGAAGTTCGTTCTTTTCCCTATTTTCTCGAAGATCTTAATTTTCATAAACAATTGGGCTAATTTGCAAAAAATCAAAAGAACTAAGGGGCAATTTCATGTATATCCCTCCAAAAAATTAAAATATCAAATTTGTCCCTACAAAAATGTGAATATCATATTTATCCTTTTAAAACTAAAGACTTATCAAATTTATCCTTTCAAACTAATTTTCTTTTCAAATATATCCAATCTGTTAACTCTCCACCAACTTTCTGTTAAAATGATCACGTTTGAACTTCTAATGCTGGTTAACTCATTAAATATAAAAAATAATTAACCAAAATAACCTTTGAACTCTTCTTTCTCTTCGTTCTTTGCATCTCTCTCCCTCTCTCTCTCTCTCACACACGCACACCACACATTCTTTCTTGCACATTATCATGTATTGACCGTGTGAAATTGGAGTTCACTGTATTATACTATCAATCTATTCTAAATCATTGGTTCCAAATTTTATATAATGTTTCAGAAAGCATATAACTTCAAATCTTAAAGATTAAAAAAAAAAACTGAGTACAATTTAACATATCAAAAAAAGAAAAAAATGGAAAACATATAATTCATTTAACATATGAGAAATAAAACAAAAAATCACAAACTAATAAAAACCACTCGATTTTGAATTGGTTCAAGAACACTTGCGATGCATTTTACCAAGTAAAGACCAACTGTGGTTTCCAGACTACATCGACTGTTAAGGTTCCGAGTAGATTGAGAGTTTGGCGACTTCTGTCTGCTTCGGCATTTTATCGAATAGTTAGTATTCACTTTAGTCTTTACATCTCGTTCTTCGACCATTGAGTGCGCCCCTGCATTGAACAAAACTCAAATGAGCCTAAATTGGTTGTATGACGAAACTGACTCTAATTCAACCACAATTAATCCTAGTTCATAAGAATTTATCCCTAATTGCGCTTAGCCCATACACAATTAACCACAAAAAAGTATGGTCTCCTCAATTGATACATATTTCAATGACTACGGTACCAATTTTTGTCATTCTGGTACCTATTTCGTTACTGATTTTTGTCGCTCGGGTAATGTTTTCGTAACTGATTTTGGTACCGAATATTTATTCACTTTGGTACTATCGGTACCAGTTTCGGTACCAATTTTTGTCACATAGTTACCAATTTCAATACCAGTTTCGGTACCCAACGAGTCTCTCGCACATCGATACCCAATTCAGAATAGTACTAAAGTCTTGCAAGTTTGAACTGCATGTTATGGAAAGCAAATCAGTTAGAAAAAAGCCTAGTATAATCAGGCATTTAGTTAATTTTGTAATTTAGTGCCAATAAAGCTTAAGTAAACTTTTGCACTAATTAACTTTTACATATGCTACCTGATCTGGCATAATAAACACGTAATTAACCATAATACAATCATAGGTAACCTTATTTCACTTTAATTAGTCACCGAATAACTGTAATTAATCTATTTGACCTTAATATAGACTCAATTAACCCTAAATAAGCAGAGTGTACTCGTAATTGATCTTTACTTATCTCCAATTGACCACAAAATCAAGAAATCCGAACGTAAAACAAAAAACATACCTTGGACTGGAGAATAATTGGAGCACTAGTACATCACGATGAAACCGCGTCTAACCTCTTTATACTCACCGAACGGCTTACTTCTACTCAAAACGTTCATCTCTGGCACATCGTGAGGTGGTACACCAGACCAACGTCTAAACACATTGTGTAATCATCCTGAAGAAGCGTCTTAGGAAGAAGAAGAGGCGTCGAAGATTCTGAAGTTTTCTGGCTGTAGAGGAAGCTCAATGGAGCCTTCAAGAAGAAGAACGAGAAGAAGGAAGAAGCACTCGAGTTGGATTGTGAAAATGAGTTAATTGGTTCGAATATATTTCAGGGTTAAAAAAGTCATTTCACAAAGTTTAACTATTCTGTTAATTTTGTATCAATTTGAAATGAATAAAGGTTTAGAGGGACAAATATGATATAAGAAAATTTAGAGGGACAAATATGATATTTATAATTTTTGAAGGGATATACCTGAAATTATCCCAAGAACTAAAAGGTGTTAACAATGGCGGTGTCAACACTGAACCCGACTCAGCGATACGCCGCCGGAGCCTTGCTAGCTCTGGCGCTGCGCCAAGCTCAGATCCACCAGACTCGACCGCTCGGTTCCGAGGTGGCGGAGCCTGATTCGCCAGCTCAACACGAACGATCTAGCAGCGCCAGTTCCTGCAGCGCTGAAGACGATGTCGGCGATCAGTCGCATCTCTGGACGCACGAATCTCAAGGCCTCCTTCGCCCTGTTTTCAGGTGAATTTTCGTTAATTTGGTTTTCGTGTTTATTGAACTGATTTTATTCGATTTTTGGACCAAAGTTTTCTAGAAATCGATGAGAAGGCATGGTCGGGATTAGAGGAGACCGCAGCGGCTTCTGAAGCGAAGCATCATATAGGAGCCGTGAGTTTTCATATATTTGCTCGATTTATTGAATTAATACGCATAATCTATTTTTGTCTTGTTCTATCTCAAGTATTTGAGAATAATATTCGAAGACGAAGAATCAGAAAACTCGTCAGAACTAGCCGATCAAGAGCTGGCCCTCTTAAAAGCTGTGGACGCAATGGTAATGACCTTGGAAGAAAACCAAAGCGAATCTTCAGATCTGAAGAACACGGATCTCGAGACAGATGATTCTCCTACGAAATACCAACGGAAGATCTCGTTATTGTACGAGCTTCTCTCTGCTTGCGTGTCCGACTCGCCAGCTCAGAAAGATAAGAAATTAAATCGGTTCAGAAAGGGATACGATGCTAGACACCGCGCGAGTCTTAGATTACTGTCCACCTGGCTCAACGTCAAGTTTATCAAAATGGTTTGCCTTTTAAACTCATAATTCTTAATTTATTTATTTTTTTGTAAAATTAGGGTTTTTTTGCGCTTGTGTAGGAAGCGATAGAAATAATAGTGGCTTGCTCGGCAATGGCTGCGGCCAAAGAGGAAGAGAAAGCACAACAAGACGAATCTCCCAAGAGCAATTGGGAGAAATGGAAACGAGGTGGAATCATCGGCGCGGCGGCTTTGACCGGAGGCACCTTACTAGCCATCACCGGCGGTACGCATTTTTCTTTTTAGGGGGGTTATTTGCAATTTAAACATAACACAGGGGGTTTTATGCAAATTTCCTTTTAGGGCTGGCTGCGCCGGCAATAGCAGCAGGATTTGGTGCGTTGGCCCCGACGCTTGGTACGCTCGTACCGGTGATCGGTGCGAGTGGATTTGCTGCGATGGCCACTGCAGCTGGATCTGTGGCCGGTTCCGTGGCCGTCGCCGCTTCATTTGGAGGTAATTTTACCTATATACCCTTTAAAAAACTCGTATTCTCAAATTTATCCTCGATGGAGTGAAAAATATGAAATTCGATTTGTAGCTGCTGGAGCTGGGCTTTCGGGAAGTAAAATGGCTCGGAGAATTGGTAGTATTAAAGAATTCGAGTTTAAACCGATTGGCGAGAATCATAATCAGGGTGTGAGTTTTCCTTAAAAAACAATTTTTTATTTTCGATATTTTTTGTTTATTAATATATTTATTTATTTATGTACAGAGATTGGCAGTGGGTATATTCATAGCGGGATTTGTGTTTGAGGAGGAAGATTTCATGAGGCCTTGGGAAGAATGGAAAGATAATTTGGAGAGGTTCCTCTTAATTCTTGAAATTATTTTAATCCAATTTTGTATATTTCATTTAGATATATTTATATTTTATAGTTAAAATAATAGGTATGCGCTTCAATGGGAATCTAAAAACCTAATCGCAATCAGCACGGCCATACAGGACTGGATCACATCAAGTAATCTCAGTTATTTTCGAGTCATTTGATTAATTATATAAGTTAATAAATATATTTAAAAATAAAAAATGAAAATGGTAACAGCGTTGACAAAGGAGCTAATGAAGAGAGGAGCGATGATGACGGTTTTGAGTTCTCTTGTGACGGCTTTCGCGTGGCCAGCTGTGTTGCTTTCTGCTACTGATTTCATTGATAGTAAATGGTCCATTGCCATTGATAGGTAAACAAACCCCTTTTTTATTTATTTATTTATTAATTAAATTGTATTATTTATAATGTTTTTTTTTAATTATTGTTTTTAAAGGTCGGATAAAGCAGGAAAGCTCCTTGCTGAAGTTTTGCTCAAGGGTTTGCAGGGAAACAGGTTTGTATTTTATTTTTTATATATTTTTCATTTATTATATACTATATATAAATATATAAATATATATGTTTCTTTTAATAGGCCAGTGACTCTGGTTGGGTTTTCGCTTGGAGCGCGAGTCATATTCAAGTGTCTCCAAGAGTTAGCCGAGTCTGGAAATAACGGTATATTAATAAATTATATTCATTATTGTTGTCGATGAGCATTAAATTATTTTGACCCGTTTGTAGAGGGTTTGGTCGAGAGAGTAGTACTGCTCGGTGCTCCCGTTTCGGTTAGAGGCGAGAAATGGGACGCTGCCAGAAAGGTACTTTAATAAAACAAAAAAATAATTAATAAATAATAAAAACTCATTTCATAGGATTAAATTATTTTTGTTTAGATGGTGTCTGGAAGGTTTATTAATGCCTACTCGGGTAAAGATTGGATACTTGGCGTCACATTTCGTGCAAGGTAATATTTTTAGGCAGAATTTCATGTGTACCCCTGCAAAGCATCATAATTTCATGTATACCCCTCAAAACCGTGAAATTTCATAAATACCCCTAGAAAACACTTCAAATATCACGGATACCCCTAAATCAAACTTTTATTTAATAATTTGTTAATTTTTCGTTCAAAATATTTTTCGTTTTACCTTTATATAAAATATAATAATTACTTAAAATTTTGAGAATAGTATTGATTTCAACAATGATTTTTGGAAAGAAATTATGAGATAGAATTGACAATATTTGATTTTTTATGGTTTTAAATATTATTTTCGAGGAAAAATTATTCATTATCATAGAAAAATAATTTTAAAAATTAGGTAATTGACATATTACCGACGGGAAATACGTTGATGGTTTTTAAATGATATAATAGGGGTATATGTGATATTTTAAGAATTTTATAGGGGTAATAATGTATTTCAAGGATTTTGAAGGTGTAACCATGATATTTTGAGACGTTTGCAGGGGTATTCGTGAAATTTCAGATTATTGAGGGGTATATGTGAAATTTTGATGTTTTCCAGGGGTGCACTTGAAATTGTGCCTATTTTTTATTCAAAAAATTATTTTCATTCCTTTTAAACTCATGATGTTTTTTTTTTTTTTCTGATTAACACTTGTGCCTTGCAGTCTTCTCACCCAAGGTTTAGCTGGCATACAAGCAGTGGATATTCCTGGAATTGAAAATGTAACTTTTTGTCTCATTTCCAAACCCGAAATTTATACATTTGATTTAATATTTGTATTTGAACAGGTTGACGTGACGGATCTAATCGAGGGTCATTCGTCTTATTTGACAAATGCACGAGAAATTCTGGAGAGGCTTGAGATTGAAACGTATTATCCTGTTTTCACCAAGCCTAATAGTATTGTTTTAACTGATTCTCAGTAAATAGAACCTCTTTCTTTCTATATATTGCGTATTTGTACAGAAGTTTGTGGAGGGTTCTTTTGTTAATGTTAAAAGCATGGAAGATTATTTTATTTTATTTTATTTTTGGTTGTATGTTTTTTAATGCATGTTTCTTATTTTTTTTTTTTTTTTTGTATATAGATGGATTAAAGAAGATTTGGAATTATTATTATTATTATAACAAATAAATAGGTATTTAATCAGTAGTTAATAAGTCTGGGTGGTGTAGTTGGTTATCACGCTAGTCTCACACACTAGAGGTCCCCGGTTCGAACCCGGGCTCAGACATATTGAAATCTTTTTGTCAAAATTTATTGGTAGTTAGAAACAGTTCATAACATCCGGATATATAACTAATTATCAGGGCAATAAATTCAGACAAGTATTGTATAATAAAATTTGTTTACAATAAGTATAATAAGTGTAATGATATAGCATTTTTTATGAGCCCATACAATATATTTTAGATTTTTAGATTATGTATAATTCTAAAGGAATTGTGCCTTTCCTTGGCGGCCACGTCATCAAATAGATCTCAGCCGTTGGATCAATTTTAATGATGATCGGACGGATGTACGTGGACCGATATATACTATTATGATACATTTTACACATCAATATTTGCTTTTTCTTTAAATAATATTTTTTTTTGTTTTTGAAGGCGTTAAACTTCACTTTTTAAATTTCTCGAATTTTGACAAAAAATTGAAATTTGCATGTGTTAGTATTCAATTATAGAGTTTTTGAGAAAACAAATGAAAATGGAGTATTTTCTCGTTTTAGACATTTGCAACATTTTCAAAATAAAATATTTTTTTTAAGTTGTTAAGCCTTCATTTTTTACATTTTAGAGAATTTTCTTTTGGAAAAAATAGAAATTTTCATGTTAGTTTTCAGTTACGGAGTGTTTTCGAAAAACATGAAAATTGATTATTTTGCTCTTATTAAACATCAATTGTTGCATTTTTTCAAAAATACTATAACTTTATATTTTTGAAGGTGTTATAATTCACTTTTTACATTTTTCGAAATTTATGAAAAAATAAAAATTACATGATTGTGCGTGTGTGCGCATAATTTAAATCCAAATTCGAACACAAAAGAAACAATTGTTTATTGTATAATTAAACCCACATATCACATCTTGCTTTCGATTCATGAAGTATTTATTTATTTTGTTTTGTTTTAATTCAACGATTTCACATAAAATTTGGATTATTCGAATTTAATTGTGTATTTGTTTATAAAAATGCGAGAAAAATAATTTTATGTTATAATTATATAGTATGGTATAATTTTCGTAATATCATTTGAATTTGAAATTTTTTTTTTTGCTTATTATATTTCGAAAATTTCGTCTTAAAATTTGTCTAAAACTATCTAAAACGTAAGATCGGTCATGTTAATCATACATCATTAACCATTGATAAGTAGATAATTTTAACAATTATAGAATCTATCTTCCACATGATTGTGGTTGGTGAGGACAAAGACAAGATATTTCGTTCGATTGATTTCTCACCTCGATAGCAACAAGGACGGAACCAGGGGGGGCAGGCAGGGGCTGGAGCCCCCCCATGAAATGGAAAAATGCAAGAATATCCCTAAAACTATGCATATTTTTATAATAGACCTATAAAATTGTATTACATTACTTGGTTCTGGCCCCCCTATCATTCCGTTTCAGTTCCGTCTATGGATTGCATGATAACAAACATTCAAGATTAAGACGCCCAAATCTCTCAAAGCCCTATTTTCATTGTAGATCACAAACATGACCTTTTTTTCCTTCTCGTTCTTTTGTTTTTGTAGATAGGCACGTATGAACTTTACAGGTTTAGTTATTCTATAAATAAATAGTTCACATTTAGTGCTCAATTTTTTTTTGGTGGCATTATTGTAAAGAGCTAACGTGATTAAATTGAGAGCGATTTCAATTTTGTTTTATCAAATGACCGTTATATCCATGTTAACGATGAATTGATGATTGATATTTCTTACATGTATCTATTAGTTTATCACTTTAATACTGTATTTGATTTCCTAGTTTTTAGGCAGTTTGTTTATTTAGTTCATATGATCAAAGATTAAGGTATTTAGGATTAGTTTTTTATATTTAGGACAAATACCTTATATTGTATGAACTATTTGCCATATATATAAATATAATAGAAGTAGGACACAAGAGTCTACTCTATTTTTCTCAAAAAAAAAGAAAATGTTTATCACTTTGCATAAATCATGCAAATAAATCTTTCATATATAAAAAAAAAAATTTATTCTTAATTTTTTTCATTATAAAAAAAAATTAAATCGTAACATGTCATATATATTTAAATATGAAAATTAATATATATTTGTTAGATTTGGTTGTTTCATAATATTAGGACAAATATTTTTGCATTATTCATGAAAAATATAAATAATATTATATAAGTATAATAAATATAAATCACCATAAATAGAGGATATAGTGATCATTTGATTAAAAAAAATTGAGATCGCCCTCAATTTAATCATGTTAGCTCTTCCAATAGCGTCATCCTTTTTTTCCCTACGTCCATTTTCAGCTCTTCAATTATTGCACTAAAAATTCATATGTTAAGTGTTCACATCAATGTTACTTATGGCGCATGTAAACCGTGATTTGTCAACTATTCTTTACCGCAAAAAGACATAGCAAATGGCATGCAAACCGTAATATGTTGTGGGAAATTCATGAAATTTACCTAGGGGTATCCGTGATATTTTAGATTTTGCAGGGGTATTCGTGATATTTTTGGGATTTTGCGAGTGTGTACACCTAAAAGGCCAAAAGCTATTTAAATATGAGTAGTGACTAACGCCTCGAAAGTTCTCTTCCAAAATGATGACTGCCCATTTGCGTCATAATGATGTTAAGGATATCTTTATCTACTAGCTAATCAATTCCTTTACTTTTCTTCTCTATATTGAGTTTCGTTTTCATCTTTTTAACTAACTAGGAAAATAGCCCGCGCTTCGCTGCGGGATATATTATTTGATAAGAAATAATATAATAAGCAAAAGTAATAATTTTATATATTATTTGATATATTATTTCGCTGCGAAATATATTATTTGATAAGAAAATAGAAATATTTCTCGCGCTTCACTGGGATTTTTCAAAATTTGTTATGATTATAAAATAATAATTTTATCTAAAACGTTATAAGTGCAAAACAAAAGTAATCTTCATAAATGTTAATTTAAAAAAAAAAATCTGATATTAAATAGTCTCACAAGTATTATGCAATAAATACAAACTTTTTTCCTCCTCAAAACATATCATATGTTCCAAAAGAAAAATTCAAATATTTTATTTAGAATACAAGGCATACGTAAAAAAAAAAAAAAAAAAAAAAAAAAAAAAAAAAAAACAGTAAAATATGAACAGTACATAATTAAACAGTAACGTGAACAGTACCGATTGTGAACAGTACCGGTTGTAAACAGTAAATGACAGTGAACAGTACCCGGCAGTGAACAGTAACAGGCAGTGAACAGTACTGGTGACGTGGCCTCACCATATTCTTAGTATCCAACTTTTAAT
Organism: Luzula sylvatica; assembly: GCA_946800325.1. Lineage (NCBI taxonomy): Eukaryota > Viridiplantae > Streptophyta > Magnoliopsida > Poales > Juncaceae > Luzula > Luzula sylvatica. The sequence continues at coordinate 24,323,525 of OX326956.1, forward strand.
GGGAGAGGGAGATTTATGATTTATGATGGGTCGAGTGCTGTAAACTGTAAAGAGCAACAATCGTTCAAAATAAATGGATACGAACCCCTCGAAAATTGAGCTGACATGAAATTATTTTAAAAATATCACTAGATTCTACTTGGTATCCATTGTCAAAAGAAGATGATAACTGTTGAATATTTTGGATTAGGATTGAATTAAGTACGAATCTTTGATTAGTCGAAACAGACAATACATTTGATACAAATGTGTCCAAAACTTTGGAGTACTTCTTTTGACTTGAGGTAGATTCTTGGGACAATATTTTCAAACGCACTTACAAAGTTACTAGTCTAAATCACAGTCAAAGATCAAGAAAAAAAAAACTAATCATTGTTGAAGAAAATATATCTTATATCATAAATTAATCAGTTGTGTTAAATATTTTGTGAGATTAAGGACTTGATGAACTATAAAGATTTTTCATATATGTTCAATTCAATAGCAAGTGCTCCAAACACCGAGTAGTTTATGATTTCCACTACTTCCTTTAGCATTCTACGAAATTTATTTGAAAACCAACTAAAAACAAATCCAACAAATCATCAAATAGGTTTTGCACAATATATATTATCTTCGTTTAAAAAAACACAGAAAGTAACAAACTCACTCTACACCAACCACAAACCATTAACTAGCCAAATCATTCAACATTTGACCAAGTTTCATAATGAATGAGTTTATTGTAGTTCTTCACAATTTGTACTCGAGTCTTGGAGTGGGCACGGCCGAAAGCCTCGTCGCTCTCGGCGCGGTCAGCCCGAAAACATCACTCATGTCGAGCTCGCTCGGTTTCATCCCATCAGGCAAATTCCACTCAAAACAATGCACTAGTTGTGCGACCGCTAGGTCGAGTGCGTACAACCCTAACTGCATTCCAGGACAAGAACGTCTGCCAGACCCAAATGGCAAGAACTCGAAATAGTTCCCCTTAAAATCCATGCCGACACTCTCGTCTTGAAATCTCGAGGGGCGAAATGTGTCCGCATCTTTCCAGGCTGATTTGTCACGACCAATGGCAAACACGTTAATCATGACACGTGACCGTTTCGGAATCGAGTAGCCTGCGACCGTGCAGTCCTCAGATGTCTCGTGTAGGAGAAGAGGGATTGGTGGGTGCAAACGGAGGGTTTCTTTTATGACGCATTTGAGGAATGGAAGTTTTTCGAGATCGGTTTCATGTACCTGTTATATTCCCAAATGTTATATGAAATTATCCGTGTAAATCAATTGAACTAAGTAGTACCTTTCGATCAAGACCGATAGTGGTAGCAAGTTCGGCTTGTAGTTTCCGCATGTCGTCAGGGCTTTTCATTAGCTCGGACATGGCCCACTCTATCGCGGAGGCTACTGTCTCCGTGCCACCGAACATCACATCCTTTGTACGAATACGTTTGAATTAGTGTTTGATTTTACCAAATTAATCATGACTTTATAAATAATGTATAATAATGAATTATGAAAAAAAGATCTTTGAGCCTATTACATTTTGCTAAAAAAACAAACATGTGCTTATATATGTGAAATGAAGAAATATTGCAACATGAATAAAGTTAGTATCTTTTTCTTTTCTTGTTCTATATAACTCGTGTATTTTGACCCGTTGTTTCATTGTTTGGCTTAGTGTATTTTCACCTTTCTGATATCTTCACCAACTCTTCGCTCAAAAGAAAAAGAAGTAGGCCAGATTTACAATCATGATAGGCCCATTTTTTTTTGAAGGAAAATTTTATTTTGCCCCAACTCCTCTCTCTCTCATCTTCTATACATATTTCGAAAAGAAATAGTGAAAATAATTAGCAACCCAACTAATACATAAAAATAAATTAATTACTAATTTTAACGTACCAATAAAAATACATAATAATATTATTAATTCATTTTTACTTATAAATTTGACGTTAGTTTGGTGCTAATTGAATTACTGATTAATTATTAATCATGAACATGAAAAATAAAGTGCGTGCATTGTTGTTCCGTGAAGCTAAATATATTTTGGGGCTTTTTTTGGTGGAAACTTAGTGCATGCATATCATATTAGACACTTATATTTCTAAGTTGATAATTTGAAAAATTGTTATTTCACACGTACCATGATTATGGCTTTAATATTATCTCTGGTGAATTTGAGTGTGTTCAAATCATCACCATCTCCTCCCTTCTTTTCACCCTTCGACTCGTCGAGAAACGCCAGCATGTCATCTACCATGTCAGCATCGAGGTCATCGACTCCTTTAGGGTTCTTCATATGTTCATCTATGATCTTATCTATGAACCGATCAAGAGAACCTCGTGCCGATCTCATCCGTTTATTCAGCCCTTGAAGATCCATCCAACTCAACCAAGGGATGAAATCTCCGATATTAAATGCGCCAAATAACTTTGAGAACTCTTGTAAGATTGATATGAACTCGTCTTGATTTTCATTTCCTTGCGTGCCAAAAGCCGCTCTGAAGATTATGTTCTTTGTCAAATCAAATATTAGCTCGCCGAGATTTACAGCCGTTCCAGAGCTGTTGTTAACGGAACGAATCGTCGTGTCCACCTACAAAAATGATGATAACTTTACTTACATATATCTAATAAGGGCTTTTATAATATACTATTTTCCTTATGATACATTTTTTTTGCAAGGATATTTTGAATAATTATTAATTAATGAGTATTTAAGATAAAGTTTCAGATGTATTTATCAATTAATATTTGGATAAATAGGAAATTTTTGTTATTCATTTAAAAAAAGATATCTTTAAAAGGTAAATTTTACGATACATCTTTATAATAATAGAATTAATTGTTAAACTATTAAAAATATTATTTTAATAAGGCTCCCCTAATAATAATCTAGTTGGTTGATCTTTAATGAGTATATTGAGTACCTCGTCACGAACCGATGCCCAAGATTCTGCACGCTTACGGCTAAAGAGCTTCATGACACAAAGCTTCCGCATTTGGCGCCAAAAGGGGCCATAATGAGCGAATGCCATGTCAGCACGGTTGTACGTTAAGTACGAAATAGTTATCGTGGCAGGTCGATTTGAGAAAACATTATCCTGAACCTATTAACAGAAAGAAAAAAATCAAGTCCTATAATAACCACACCACATCACATTATTCTCATATCGAAATTCAATAGATTAGTACCTGCAAAACCTGACGAGCAATCTCGGGAGTGGAGACGGCGAAGGTATGGAGAAAGCCGAGACGTAGATGGACGAGGCCTCCGTAACGCTCTGCAAGCGCAGCAAGGCCGCGATGCGTCAACTCTCCCATCATTAGCATATTGCCGATAATAGGCAGTTTTGGCGGGCCCGGCGGAAACGGAGCCTTTCGCTTTGTCCATCTTATTTTCGAAAAGATGAGGATGGGGATGCATAGGATTAAAAAGAGTAATATTGGGTCTTGAAAACACTCCATGTTTTTATTTTTTAGTACTATAGGTTTTTTATTGTTTTTGGGAAGAAATTTTTGTTGGTGAGAACGGTTGATTAGAGGAGATTTTTGTTGGATGGGCTTTGATGATCTTTCTTAGGAGTGAGAAGAAGGGTATTGTATTTATAGCTTCCTTTTGGTGTGTGTGGAAGAAGCCATCAAGTGTTAACATTTGAAGCAAAAATGGCTTTCGATTAGTATGGTTAACTATCTCAATTATTATAATTAAAATGGATATCTCCAGTAACAATTCAAATTAACTGTCATGTTAATCATTATCAGGTTAACTATCTGAAAACTTGTTAGCTTGGGCACCAAGCCCGGTCCATATGTAAGGTCTATGAAGTCCGGATTTCGGATCCAAAATTTTAAGAAGTCTAAAATTTTCGAAAAATATAATTTATTCCGTTAAAAATAAGTATAATTATAATAAAATTACTACATATATCATAAAAAGTCTCTTAGATAATTGGTAGATATGATTATTTATTTAATGAGAGGTCAAAAGTTCGAATCTCTACAAACAATAATTTTTTTTTTTTACTAAAATACAAGAAAACTATGAAAAAAAATTGATCTGACGAGATTTGAATCTTGGATCTATATCAAAAAAATCTAAAACGTTAACCAAAAAATCACACAACCACATGTAAAATCTTAATTTTCTTTAATAATTAATTTAAGTGGTGTTTTTAAAATTTAGTTTCAGACTCTTAATATGCTTGGGTGATTTTAGACTCGGATATTATATTAAAAAAAATTGACTACGAAACCAAAATTCCATAACTTTTAGACAGCAAAAAAAGTGTACAGGCCAATAGTTTACATCTCCATATGGCCCCTCATTTTGTCATCCATAATGAAAAAACTCCAGCACTTTTATTATTTTATTTATTATTTTTAGTAATGCGAGGCTGAATAATTTATTATCCCATTACAATTGTGATTGATTACAAATGTATGACGAACAAAATCAGACTCCAGAATTTATTAAAATTCTCAGAACTATTAGATAAATTTGTGCAACAAATTCAGACTCAAGCATTTATTAAAAATTCTCAGAACTTAATAATTTGCACCTTTCTTCTTGCTTAATTACTTAAATAACTTGTAATATATATGATATTCTGCTCTATAAATAAAGATTTGAAAAAAATTACATTTTTGTCTCATAAACTTGTCCAAAATGTTCGACTTATCCTCCATACTAAAATTTGCACCATTTTACTTCCTGAACTTTTAAAATTTGTGCAACTTACTCCTTCCATCAGTTAAGTGTCATGTCATCGTTAAATAATGAGGAGTTAAAATTGTCATGCCACAATACAAATAATATAAAAAATGTAATGTCATCTTACCACATCACTATTAACTGATGATATGACACTTAACTGATGGAAGGGATAAGTTGCAAAAATGGTACAGATTTTAGTAGGGGGGTAAGATGAACATTTTGGACAAGTTTAGTTGGCAAAAATGTAATTTTTTTTTCTAAAAATTTCGTAAAATATACAAAGAAATAACATCAATAGTTATGAAAAATTTCTCCCCATTCATCTCTCTATTTTATAAATCATAATTTCTCACTATTTCACACGATTGTTCTATTTGTACCCATTTCATGATTTCATTTTCATTCCTGTCTCTCGCCCTCGATGTGCAAAAACAAAGCAAAAGTTTGGACCAAACACTCACTGAGATATAAATGATCCAACAAGCCGAAAAAAGGATGACGCTATTTCAAAAGCTAACATTTCTAAATTGAAAGCGATTTCAAAAAAAAATTAATCAAATAATCATTATAACCTTATTTATGGTGATTGATATTTATTGTACTTATATACTATTATTTATATCTCCCATAAATAATGTAAAAATATTTTTCCTAATATTATAAAAAAAAACAAATCTAACGAATATAATTAATTTTCATATTTAAATATATATGACATGTTACAGTTTAATTGTTTTCTTATGATCAAAAAAATTTAAGAACAAAAATATTTTTTATATATGAAAGTTTTTATTTGCATGATTTATGGAAAGTAATAAACTAATAGATAAATGTAAGAAATATTAATCATCAATTCATCATTAACAGGGGTATAACGGTCATTTGATAAAACAAAATTGAAATCGCTCTCAATTTAGTCATGCTGAATCTTGCAATAGCGTCATCCCCAAAAAATCATACAAAATTAGAAAAAATAAATGCAAAAGACATAAAATCAGAAATACTGTTGACAATGATTAAATGAGAGATCCTCTCCACCCTTTAAACACTCATATACCACTAATTACTATTTAATGGATAAAGATAATAACTTTTGCTTGCATCCTATGGTCGTTTGCATGACGCATGAAATTATCAAGTAAAATAGCTGAACTAAAAATCTAATTATTGCCATTTGGAAGTGAAATTAATTCTCTCCAAATATCACCAATGCCCATCCAAAATGTGAAATATATTATAATCCATCAATTTCAATGGCTTTCATCACCTACTTTTTTTGGTAAAACATCTGAACTAACATTCTTTCTTAGTAATTTTTGCATGATCAAATAATAATGAAGCAGACGTTTCGAGCAAGTTTTCGAAGCAAAGTAAAGAAAAGGATGCTTAAGCATGAAATTCCACATCACCAACTTATAAGAGTGATAAATTGGTAGTATTTCCTTATCACGAATAACTAGATTGATAACCTCACAGTAAAAAAATTCTTAATTCATATTAATTAACTAATAATTATGTCTATTATATATAAGATTACTTATGTCTACTTTGTTAATTACATTGTTTATTAAATGTGTTCATTATATAATTTGTATTTCATGATATTTCATGATATGTTAAAATTTCGCAAAAGTACCCACGAAATTGTGCGTCTCGTTTAACAAGGCAAAACCATTTTTTATCAAAGTGAAGAGAAATACAAAATAGTTCTAAATCCCCCCTCTTCTCGGTCCTTTTCTAGCCCCGCCATTAAAACTATTGAAATTATTATTACTATTGCCCCACGGTTTCTTATAACTTTTTCTTCGATCCCCCGCAAATTCCTTTCTAAATTCGCCTTCCTTTTTAAACTTCCCGAAACTCGGGGTCGCTTTCGACTGAAACTCGCTCGGCGGTTTTCTGAACGGTTTTTTTATCGGCTTTGTATTTAATGCTCTTTGCTTCGCCTCTTCTTCTTTCTTCATCTTCGTGGGACTCGGCCTGTAGAGGATTATCACTCGACCTATTTTGCTTACCGCCACCGAACCCGTCGATTCCTCGAGTTGTTTTATTATTTTCAACATGTCTTCCGAACAATTCGCAAGTACCTTCAACTGCAGATATACGTTAAATATTAAATTTGCAAAGAAACCCTTGCATTGTGACCAAATTGCAAAAAGAGACTAACTTTGAGGAGTTCGTTGGCTTCGAGGGTTTGGATGAAGGAGGTGGCGAGAGCAGCCGTAATGCCGAATTTGCCGATTTGTTGGTACTTGAGCTTCTTGCCGAGAGAGTGAGCATGAGCTGCTAAATCTCTCTTCTCCTTCGACGTTAATACTGGTACTGCATATCTCCTTATTCTCACCTTCTCCTTCTCCTTCTCCTTCTCCTTCTCTCCCTCTTGCTCCGTCCCTTCCTCCGTTGCTTCTGTCACTTCATCTGAGATTACGGATTCGGGTTCGGATTCGGTTTCGGGTTCGGGCAAGGGGGTGGTGGGTTCGGTGATTAGTGGTTCTACTTCCGGTTCAACATCGAGAAGATTGGCGAAGAGTGAGGCGGATGTAGAAGGGGAGGTACAGGAGGAACGGATTGAGATGAGGCGGAGAAGTGGAGGTGCTGGATGAAGAGAGACGGAGCGGCATGAGAGAGCGATGGAGCGGCAGAGAGGGAGGCGGGGGAAGAGAGTGTTGGTCAAGGAGGCTAAGGCCATGACGACGCCGCGATGGTGTTCGACGAAATGCTTCTCGGAGATGGAGAGTGTGCTATATGGATAAGACGTTGATACTTGATAGTAGGATTTTTTGTTGTTGTTTTGGGCCTATCGTTTTGGGGAGTATTGGGCTACATGACTTAATGTTGCAAATAAAACTTGCTTAGTTTTAACATGATACTAATTTACAATTTATTTTATTTATTGGAATTATATTTTGAATTTATTGTCAAGATACTGTAAAAATTATGAAATATATATACATATGAGATCATTAGATTTTATGTATATGAGGTGTTTATTGCACGGTCTTAATTTTGTTTTTTTTCTATACTTTATAAATGAAGAAAGAAATTGATTTATTAAGAGATTAGTATTGTGACTCTCTAATTTGTCTTGTAATGCACTTCTTCAAAGTAGATAACAATTGAAATAATAATTTGTTTCGATTTATTTTCCGTTTTGGTGTCGATGAACGATGGAGACGTGCACAACACAGATTTTGATGTTTCGCACGTAACATAATCCCCGAACCCAAAATAACCCTGCGTGGCATTGCATATCGCGCAAAACAAAAATTTGAAGTTTCCCATTACCGCAAGATTATGCGGTTTTACCATTATTGCAAAATATGTTCGATCATTTTTTAATTCTAAAATTTGATGTATTTCCAATACCGTAGAATTTTGCGAGTTTGCTATACACATTTCTTCTAATTGAAGGTGCTTTCGTGTTTGTCAAAAATTACCAACAAGTTATTTTTTTTTTTTTGAGAAAAATTACCAACAAGTTATGATAACATTAAAGCAAATATTACAAAAGAAAAAATTGTGCATCACATGAATATGCACTCAGGGCCGATCCGGATACGGCGTTTTCGAAGGTCTTTGCCAATATATGTCTCGAACGACGATAAAAATTTGCAAAGAAATCCCTACAAAATTGTAAATAGTCATATATATAATTTAGCCATAATTAAAAAACCAACATGCAACAATTCATCTCTAATACTATTTGAATATCATCATTGGGACACTACGAAAATAATTCCAAGAAATTTGAGTTGATTGAAATAATCTGAAAATAATTTGGTATGGTCTGAGGATTTTTGATATTTTCTTAACAAATAGCAGGTTCCTCAACAATTCATATCTAATACTATTTGATACCAGAAAATTCATCTCTACAGGCCGAGTCCCAAAATTCTTCACAAAATTTGTTCAATTTGATACCAGAAATCTTAAACCCGATCTGTTGAGACAAATGGCCCAAAAGAATCCATCTCCAAATAAAAAATCAAATAATAACTCAAAAACCAATATCAATCTTAAACAAGGACAAATATAAGATTCATGTATAAGCACAATTCATTAATGTGAATTTTGATTTTATACATGTCTTTTTACAAAATATTTACTCCTTTGTAAAATTAAAATAACCAAACATATACAAAAAAAATTATTAATTCAACATTTAAATCATTTAAACATATATTCATAACAATATATTTCATTATTTATTTTATTGTATTATTTTGCTGTTAAAATTAGTTTACGTATGACAAAATCACAAGTATTACATGCTATATATTCATTCCGAACTGGAGCAAGTAAGCCGCAAATACACTTAAATTTGTATTCAAATATAAATTCAATAAATTGTCAAATTATCAAACACACATAAAATTTAAATCACATATAAATTTAATAAACTCTCAAATTATCATTAAACTGTAAATACATATAAATTTCAATTCAAATATAAATTTAATAAGCTCTCAAATTATCATTAAACTCCCAATACACAAAAATGCATATTTCTCACACTTTGAATTTAAGTCAAACAGAAATTCACCGCAAATATTCGAAATAATATGCAATCGTCTCTCTGAAATGTTGTTCGTTGAAGTCATCCCTTTGAATTTCGTTTGATTATCACGTTTGACTTCGCAAATGACAAAAAAAAAATTAATCTAAATTTTTTTAATGATGGCAAAAAAAAAAAATTGAATATCAACATGAAATTATTCACTTACAGTTACAGGATTATTATAATCAGTGTTTGTGCCGTCCAGGCCCTAGAGAGATGACGCTTCGAATGATAATTTCAAGCGGGCCCTTGCTCATAGATATTTCCTATTAAACAAAATAATATAAAAAAAATAACAATTGAGAGGGATACATACAAAATATGTTGAGGTTATATTAAGTTAGCATTATTTATAAATAAATCATAATATACATAACTTAATACAAAATTCAATCATAATATTTGACCTTCGAGCACCAAGCTCACCGAAGAGATTTCAAACCTCGTGTTATATAGTTCACGAACTTATCAATTTACTCCAAAATCTCAATAATTAATTTGCTTTCGACTCCACTCATTGATCGAAAAATACAAAGTTTATTCAAATAAGTTCACCTTAAAGCATCTTAAATAGCTAAGATCACAATTTTATAATAAAATCATTTTAAGAAATTATTTTAGTACGAGTGTCGTGTGGTATCCGTATTTATGATATCAAATGCAAATAAGCATGATCTGCATAATAACAACAAAATAGTATAATATTACAAACAAACATAATATAGTATGTGTTAAGTAACGGGATATATTTAAGCGAATATATAAACTCGAAAAAGAACAGCCAAAACAAAATCATCACAAAAGAATTTAAAGAATAATAAACATTTTAGAAATAAAAGTATTTGAAATAATTAAAAATTTGTTTCTAGAAGATGTGAGCGATTTTACTAGCAAGAACACGCTCTCTTTTTTCGATATAATCTAAAGGAAACCATCCCGCTTTTCCTCTGCACTCCCCTTCTGCCCATCCATTGTTCGATAACTTTTTCAAAAAAAATTAAAATTAAAAAAAATTAAATATTTTCAAATTATAACTTCTTAATAAAAAAAATTAAAATTACCTTGCGAACGACCAAAAAGTCTCCAATGGATAAATCAAGCTCCACTTCGCTCTCTGCTTGATATGATCCTATAGCCTGCAATTCATCAAAAAAATATTTTAAAAAATTACATAATTTTGTTGGCTATGATTGATAGGAGGGTAATTTGGTAATTTCACGAACCTCGGCTAGGAAATATTCCATGATTTTAATTGCAGGGTTCGTATATACACCATTATTCTCTTCATACGAAGGCGGAGCCGGATTGAAATCCTCTATTCTCTGACGCTCCGATACAATCTAACAAATAAATTAAATAAAATTAACATAAAAATCGACAAATAAAATTTAAAAAAAAAACAAACCTCAGCTTCGAGTTGTTCTAGAATTTGCAGCACATTCTTATGATAACTCCTCTCGCATTCAACCTTTCAAAATCAATTAATTATGCCCGATTGCAAATTTGTAGAATGTAAAATAATAACAGGGAATAAAATAAATACATACAACAGAGATGAGTTTTTCGAAAGTGTTTCTTTGTTGATCGGCTTCGACAGAAGCCATTGCAGAAACGGCTTCTTTGCCCAATTGATTCATGTTTAATTTCAATTCCTGCAATTTATTCTCTGCAATTTCCAATTTCGAATATATATCTCCGTTTCCTGGAGATTCTCTCGCTCTCATTTGCCTCTTCACTACCTCCACTGCCTAAATCATTATAATTTTAATTTCCACAAACACCCCTTTATTATGCCAAAATTACAAAAAAGCCCCTGCATTACCTGAGCTTCGGCTTCTTGTCTGTGACGATCGTATCGTTGTGCGAGGTGTCTCGCGTCCTCTAGAGGAGCGCCCATTACCATGGCTCTCAGGGTTTCTGCCACCTGTCATAACACAATTGATTAAGATCCTAACCATTCCTGAGATAAATGGAGATCTCCAGTCTAACCTGCCCAAGGGAGTTTAGCATGTTGACTCGTTCCTTCTCCATTTGAGACCGAGCTTTTGAGAAAGACATTGCAGCTTTTGATAGCGTGTTTCCAGTTGTGCAAGTATTTTCGGCTCCATATTTCTTACTATCGTCAGATAATTTATTTCCTAAATTCAAGATTGTTATTAAATAAGTTCTTTGAGAATTTTTTTTTTTTGAAAGTTAAATTACCTGTTTCGACTAGTTTGTATCCTGTGACGATGTAGCCTTCGACGCCACGGACTAAGTCTCTTTGAAAATGCTGAGAATCAAACAAATTAGAACAAAAGAACAGAAAAATAAGAGTGAGAAAATAAGTACTTTGGCAATGCGAGTAGATGTGAATAATTTTTCTAATCTTTCATGCAAGTGTGTTTCTGCTTCGTCTGTAAATGCATTGTCAGAGCCTCCATATCCACCAAAATTTCTCAGAACATTCTGTAAATTTTGCAGTAAAATTAAATTAATATCACATTTCACAATTGAATCCAATTTGTGATTCTATCACTGAATCCTTCCTGAAATTAAGATCGGTATTGAATATCAAACCAGTATGAGAAATTCATGAAACTTAACGTATACAGATCCAACTAAAACAACAAGATTCACAGAAATTACCTAATTACACAAAGTTAGATCCGAAAAAAGAAAAACTAATACAAAAAACAGATGATCGTGAGATCAAACGCACCTGTTGTTGTCGAGCGACTTGTTCTCTGAGCTTAGAAGCTTGTCTCCTCAGCGCATCCATCGACGATGAAGCTTCAGATCCAGAAACCTTACTATACAAGCGAGATCTGATCTTTTCTTCACTCGATTCTCCGCTCTACAATTCTGCTCGTCGAAATTCCCCTGAGAAACGAATTGATCAAAGGATTGGAAAATACTAAATACTTGTATTTAGATTTCAAATAATTATGATTTATTATGAGTGGGTAATGATAACATTAATGACATGTACGGATTGATCTTTGGAAGAGAACTGGTCGAGCACTCAGTTCATTTTAAAATGGGAAATGCTATATTGTCCCAATATTTCCCCAAAACATCTTCTAATTAACATTTAACACGAGTAATTAATATGTGAATTACGGTATGATATATAATTAATTAACATGTAGCTCACTGTTAATATACGTGGAGTAATTAACAGAATTTATGGGGTACTACCAATGTTGCATGTACCCGTTAAAAACATAAAATGACTTGCTGTTAATGCAGGTGATGGTCTCCTGTCATGGTCCAAATGGTCTCCTGTCATGGTGATGGTCGCCTAGCCTAGCCCTCGCCTAGCCCTCGCGTGTCCTAGCGCTCGCAGTCGCCTAGCCTAGCCCTCGCAGTCGCAGTCGCCAGAGCACGGAGCACGGACGACGTAGCTTTTCTTCAATCTGCCCTCGCGTGCAGGAACTCACGTGCAGGAAGGTAAGTAGCGGATCCGGATTTTAAGCGGGTCCGGTGCAAATAAGATTTAACGGGTCGGATTCGTAATAAGTATAATTGATTTATAGGTAAAAAAGAGAGGCCTATGGGAAAGGGTGGCCTGTGACCTGGGCCAGCTGGGCCTAACCCCAGGGCCGGGCCTGCGTTAATGTGATATAACGGTAATATACAGTCATTAAGGTCATACACTCAATAATAATTTATCATATATAATATTATTTTTTTTGGAATTATTATAACTATTTTTTCAAATTCAAAAATAAAATAAACATAAATATCATAAGAGTAATGTTGGAGTTGTTGAATTTGCAAAACTAGTTCTTGTGTCAACTGATTTGGCAAAATAAAACTGTTTCACCATCTTGCTTGGCGAAAAAAAAATTATGCATATTCGACGTGGTCCCGAGGAGATTTCGTTATGCACTCGCACGACAGAAATAAATGAAAATATATTTTATTTTATTATATTATATTATATTATATCATTAATTCAAAAAATCTAAATCTTTGGTATTTAAATAATTTGGATATCCCCAATATAACTTTGGTTCAGTATATTACAAGTACATAAGAATCAATAAGATCTTTGAGGAGAAAAAACGGTCAAATAACGTTTGATCATTTTTTTCAAAACCATGATCCAAAAGCGTAATGTTAACTCATTGTTAATAGTTTTTTGACCGTATGATTTATATTATTTTGAAATTATGAAACTTCTACGTGTATTGCGTTAATTTTGAAACTTTAAACTAGTTTTGATATTATATTATAACAAATCATATATTATATATCCAATGAAAAGGGGTACATCCCCGCCTCCGATTTACGGAATAAGTAAAATAACATTAAAAAAAATATATTATATATCCAATGTTTTAACTAGCGGGGCGGTATAGTGGCTTGTATCGGCGCTACATCGTGTTATAGCAAATGTTTGGAAATAATGTATGCTTCGCTTCATATTTTAATTGTATAGCGTATTGTTCCGCTACAACGCTATAGCACAATACTATATCGTGAAGTGCACATATTTATATATATAACGATTATAGCAGGGTATTATATTTTATTATAACCCGGTAATTCATCTCACCAAAAATAAAACAAAATCCTAATATTTTGGATCTTGACATTTTCTTTCACTACAATTGGCATTTCAATTGCCATCAATAAATTTACCCACTTTCTTATTTGGCCCCAACTTCATACAATTTCGGATTACCTTGTGTCAAATCATTACATTTATTTTAATCTAATAATATGTGGCAAAATTTAGACTACTGATTAATCATTAATTTTCTATGGTCATAATTTATGTGTGGCCATTATTTTAAAACATGTTTTAAGAATTCCTAAAAAGTCACATCATCCTACATTATTGACGTCGATTATTATTGGCTAGCGTCACGTTAGATTAATATTATTCAATTGTTTATCATTTCATGTAAGGTTGCATGATCAAATGTGAATGCAAAGGAAGATGATAAGTTTATATATGAAATACTAATACATTACTATATAATATTATAAATCATACAACATATATTAAGTTTTTTAGAACTTTAATTTAGAAAACCATCAAATATTTTCGTTTCGATTTTCTCCCTATTTTAACATTCATATTAGCATAGCTTCTACATGTCATTTTCGTTATTTGAATTTCTAAAGATATTACGTAAGAAAATACAATGCAAAAATACGTATTTACATAATAGAATTTTAAGTATTATTATTTATTTTTAATAAAGTATTGCTATAATAATCTCTTATAATACTAAGTAGATTATATTTGTGTTTTTGATCAAACAACTTAGAATTTTTAAAGAACTAATAAAAATTAAAAAAAAAATAGTTTATCTATCTAAATAACTTCTTTTTTTTTTTTTGAGGGAGGAGCAAGTTGAACTTGCTGCTCGAATAATTTCATTAAACATAAATGTTTACATAAGAGGGTATGAAAAAAAAACTTAATTCCTAATTAGGATTAGCTAATTATAATTAAGTCACCGTCCATCAACGGAGTACACAAAGCCGTAGAAAGTAAAGAGGAGGAGTCCATCAAGAAAAGAAGAGCCTTCATCGCCATGTCTTCGTGTTGAGACGAAGAAAACCGAATCGAGGAGGCAGGAGTCCGGCTTGCGAAGAGAAAGAAAAACCTGGCATGAAGATCGATCACCACCTGTGGTCGCTGTCACAAGAGAGCACGATAGGAAGAGTAGGCATTGAGGAGAGCCTTGATTCGCCCGTCGTCACCAGCGTTTGAAAAATTCAATCGAGGAGGAGAAGAGAGAAGCCGCTGTCTCTGGCATTTGGAAATTCTCATCGAGACAAAGAAGAGAGAAGTTGCCTTCACCAACGTTTCGAAAACCAGTCGATGCAAAGAAGAGAGAAACCGCTGTCACCAATCGAGGCAGAGAAGAGAGAAGCCGCCGTCACCAATCGAGGCAGAGAAGAGAAAAAGACCTTGACGGATCTCAACAGAGTCCTCAACTTTCTGCGGCATAAGGGATCTGAACCGAGTCAGATCTGTAACGAGTCAGATCTGTAACGGGTCGGAAGAGGAGAGAGAAGGTATGCCGGTGACCACTAGGATCTGGCGCCTTTACGGCTGAAGGTGGCTTTGATTGTAGGGAGGTGGGGCGGGGTTGGTTTCGGTTGAAGGGAGGAGGGGCAGAGGTGGAGGTCACAGAAGTAAGGAAGTAAGGAGGTGAAAGAGAAGGGTGAAGGCAGGGGTGGAGGTGCCTAAGGAGATGAACGAAAAGGGTGAAGGCATGCTGGAGACCGCCTCCACCCCAGATTCAATTTTCTCTTTTGTTTTCGCTCTTTTAGGGTTTTCTTTGGAACGCTTGTGGAGAAATATATGATGATCTAAATAACTTCTTAAACTTATATTTTTTTTTTGTTATTTAGTTCGTTTTACCTTATTTTATGATGGGTATATTTGCGACTCTGGGCTATTTTCCCATGATGTGTTACTACATATGCCGTATGATTTCACAATGTTTATATTTGATATTGTATAAAATATTGTGAACGACAATGATATAATATTTGTTGTCATTTGTTTTCATAAAATTATGTTATACCTCATATATTATTATACAATGAAATTAATATAAGTATTATTATTTGATAACAAAAAAAATATTATCATAATGTAAAATAATTATAAAAGATATACATAATTATAGATAAGTGGGTTCGAATAATCTTATTTTGAGATAATATTATCAATATTACCATACAAATGTATAATTTGTATTACAATGAAAAACACAATTAACACACTCGCCGCATAACACGAGTATTCTCCTAGCATACATAATATGTATGAGTCGGTGTTGTATATATTTATTTCAGTTGACGAAACACACATTACATTAGGACCGGAATGTCTAAATATAGCAAACGTACGTTAGCTTTGCAATGCACAAACCGAATTTTCACCATTCACAACAATCCCTCTAGTTTCCCCGAATCGACATATTTCTTTGGCGTTCTGATTTGTTTCTCTTTCTTTGCGTTAAACTTTTTCGATCTGTAGATTCCTCGAATCAAAATGAATCTAGAAGCGGCATTGGTGGAAAATGATACTCCACAACTAAAAAAATATAAATCTAGCACTGCTGAGTTCTTCATTAACACACACATATACGTGTTTATTCTCCAACCTGTTATAAAAGCATACCAGAGTCGACCATCGGCACCGCGGATGATTTGGGAGGGCCTCCCTTGGATTATTCTGGCCATTTTCTGCAAAAAGTTATCTCGAATTTCTGCGGACAAGGGAAAAATCGATTTGGTTACGTTATATAATGAATGCAAAATCAGTTTGTTTGCATTCTTTTGCTATACGGGAATGTTGGTATTCGCCATCATTGGTGTTGCAATTGCGTACGATCCAATAAAAGCAGTAAGGAAGTGCTTTTATATTATTTGTGCGATTATTTATATGTGGTGCGTAAAAGAGCTCTATCATGAAAAAGAAGTTGAGAGGAGGAAGAGACTAACAATACTATTCTCTATCATTACGGCAACCATTTGGTTTTACATTGTGTTTGATTTTGCTTATGAAATTTCAAAAAAATTCTTCGTTTCTGCAGTCGTCTCGACGCCAATTTTTGTAGCTTTATGGATTTACGCATACTATCACCAAGATCACCCTTTCGGGGTCGAACGCATGAGGATCTAAAAATCGAGATTATTAGTTTCTCGCTTGATATATGTATCGGGGGCTTGCCCAAAGCCTATTGGGCATCGAGGTTTTAAATCATATGATGGTTTCCGAACATTCAGTCAGTCTGTCCTCCGTTGATAAGATTTTGAGATTTATTTTATTTTTTAAAGTTAAATTTACCGGTTTCGAATATTTCGGTAATTATGATTTATTTTGTGTGTGTAACGATAACAATAATGACATGTACGGATTGATCGTCAGAACTGGTTCAGCACTTGGTAGTTAGTTCGTTTTAAATGCGAAAAATTATAATGTCCCGAATTTCACCAAAACATCCTGTAATCAATATGTTAATTACGCATATGGCTCATATTTAATAAATTAATTAATACATTCTGTGGTACAATATTTTCAAATTTTGCCATGTAATTTTGAAATCTTCCGCTAATTTTGATACTGTACAATATTTTCGAATTATATACTATACAAATCATATATATTTTCGAATTCTATATACTTTTCTGGATGAAGTTCACATAAATAGTTTTTAATTTGAATGTCCATTTGCTAAATTACTGTCATTACACAATTAACACGAGAAATTATACTCTGCCACCAGATTGCAACAAAAAACCACTAATTCTTAATTAACCCATTTAATTAACATCCTAATTAACAAGAAATATTGAATTAATAATTTTTAAATATTAATTATCATTTGTTAATCCGGATAGATGTTAATTAACACGTCAATCAATCCACATGTGTTAATCCATAAGTTAACTAACTGGATTAATTAAGAATTAGTGGTTTTTTGTTGCAATCTAGTGGCACCATGTATGCCCTCTTAACACAATCAGCGTTTACAAACAAGGTTTGATTTGAAGGAGCAAATTGTTCCCTCGAATATATATATAAATCATTCGCACTATTTTCCATATAATCGTCATCATACAAACTATCGAGAACAATATCTACACATTTTTCTTCAAAATAATAAAATAAAATCGAGGCTAAATGACATCAAATAGCTTTGATAAATTGCCGAAAGATAGAAAAGAACACATGGAAGATAGAAGGACCGGTAAATAAAATATGCCTTCTTCTCAACTGTCAAAGAATCACAAAATAATTAATTAATTAATTAATCAACCAATATAAAATATTACATTAAAAAAATCTCACCTCCATTTCTAGGTAAAAGTAATAATCCTGTCAGAGATCTTAGTTCTGCAAATAGGGCACTCAGAGCAAGCGAGAGAACAAGGTTTACACACTACACCAAAATATATGATTAAATTAATTATCTATCTATATATAATTTTATAATTACCAAGTTAACAAACTTACAGCAAAAATGTCTACACGGAAGCAAAACCGCAGCAGTGGGTGATTCGAAGCACACTTTACACACATGCGAATTCAAATCCTTCTCTCCTTGCAAATCCCCGTCTTTCTCTTTCATCTCTTGAATCCTCGCCTTCAAATTTCCCCCCAAAAAAAAACATATTTTCAAATTCGCACAAAAATAAAAAAAATATCAAATTTACCCTTTTAATTATTTACCTTGAGACGAACAAGCATGGGTTCGAACTCGCCATCATTCTTCTCCCCGCAATCTTCCTTGCCGCATCTCTCCTTAACCAAATCACCATTTCCAACATTTTCTTTCTCACTCTTCAAATCCTCTCTCTCTCCTCTCCCCTCACTTCCATTGCTCGATCTCTCATCCTGGCCGTTAATCTCCCCCAAAGCACCCCTTTTCAACCGCGCGACCAAAACCCACATGCCAGCAAGGTCATTCTCCAAAGTCATCTCTCTCTTCTTCATCTCCTCGATTTTTCGTTTATACTCCTCTTCTCTCTCCTCATACTCTCTCACTTTCCTCCCGTCGAAATCTAGGGTTTCGGCAGAGAAGTCTCGGCTCGAAGGGCGGCTTCTTTGAAGGGCTTTTAAGTCTTTTGAGAGTTTCGAGTTTTGGAAGGATAGTTTCGTAATTTCTTCGGCGAGGTTTTTGAGTTCTATTGCTGCTGACGAGGCGAGTTCTTTCGCGTAGGCGGACTCGTCAGAGAGTTTTTGGTTTTGGGAAATTAATTCTTTGTAATCTTCGGTTATTTGGAGGATTTCGTATCTTAGCTTCTCGTTTTCACTCTCCTGTTTATTTATATAGAAATTATTATATTTTTTAGAAAAATTAATAAAATATTAAAATATGTGATTTATTTACCTGAGTGTGGAGTTTTGATTTTAGATATTCTATTTGTTCGGAGACGGAAATTTGAGAGGATTTTTCGGTGTTGAGTTGGGAAGATAATTGTTGTTCGAGGAGAAGGACTCGTTCGTGGAGTTCGGTGTTTTCTGTGCACTGGAGAAAAAGAAAAAGAATTTAAAATTTTGAATTAGAGATTGAAATCTAAAAGGATTTGAATTTGAATTCATTTTTTTGAAAAAGAAAGGAGACCTTTTGTTGTAATTGTTCTTGAAGGATTCGATTATCAGCGGTTTTTAACTGCAGAACATTTAAAAATAAATATATATTTAACTTATTATAAATAATCAAAGAAATATAAATTCGTAGATATTATTTATAGCATTAAAAAAGTCACCTCGAGTTCAAATGCCTTCTCGCTGCACTGACTTGTTAATCTTGATATTGTCTGAAAATAATAAATATACCAATAACTAAGTTAAAATTATAAAAAAATATATATTATATTATATAATATATTTATATATATTTTATATATTATGAAGACCTGTTGCATATCAAGAAGAGAAGTACAGGAAAGTAAAGCCTCGCCAGTCTCGGTAATTTTCTGCTCCAACACACGCATTTGCCTTCTCTTCTCCTGAATTTCTCTCTCCAAATTTTGAATCTATCCACACAAATCATCACAATCGTCAATAAAAATCAAGAGAGAGAGAGGTAGAGAGAGAAACAAAAAAATTACTTGGGGTTTTGTTCCATCAGGATCTTCGATAGATTGTTCGACGAGTTTCTTGATATTACTGATACAAAACGCAATTTCGCCAGCTAGCATCTTGATTTGCTCCACAAGTAACTCCAATTCATCCGTCACTGTAACTCCGCCCTAAAATCAAAATTACAAATCAACCCGAATTCAAATAATTCAAAAAAATTAATAATAAATACCTGATCTGTAGAGGAAATGTTAATAATATCAGAATTATCCTCGTTTGATTTGCTCGGATTGGTCGGATCAGATAAGCCCGAAGATAAAGTATCCTTCTCATTCTCAATCAATGGCGAATCCGAATTATCCTTAAATATATCCAATTTCTAAAACAAAAGAACACCCAAATTCACAAATTAAAACAAAATTATAGAATTAATAAATTGGGATAATAATTAAGAAACGTACATCTTCTTCGCCAATAGATTCGGGTTTGTTGTGATGAATGGGGAGATTTGGAGCGGCGGTTTTAGTGGAGACGAGTATCAATTTTGTCAAGCGTTGAATTCTACTCATCAATGCTGCTTTTGCATCCTCTTCTTCTTCTAATCTCGATTGCATCTTCACTTGCCCCTCCTCCAACTATAATAAAATCATAATTAAATAAATATATATTTTTTTAATGATTTTATAATGAAGAGAGAGAGAGAGAGAGAGAGAGAGAGAGAGAGAGAGATAATACTTGTAGGCGTAAACTCAAGATTTCTTCATTGCTAACGCCACCAGAAAGCACGCCACGTTTGAACTGGTCCAGTTCTTCTTTCAAACTGGAGATCTCCCTTTGATACTTCTTAATCAGAGATTTCTCGTCAATAATTCTGTTACGAGACGCGAAAATCTCGACTCGTTTCGCCCTGCTGGCGAATTTGAGCGTGTTGTGTGTCTCCTCTGTGTTACTCGATGCTGGCGTGATCGTGCAAATAAGCTACGAAAATTACTCAAATTTATCATAAATGCCCCCCAAAAATAAATAAAATATATGATTCCAATAATAAGTTTAGAGATATACTGAGACATGGCCATGGCCGCTCAATGAGGATTGGAGGAGACGAGTTAGTTTCGAATCTCTGTATGGTATATGTGTCGCTTTTCCTTCGCTGAGTTTCCCAATTACCTTTTTAAATATAAATAATTAAATATTGCATTAATAAATTAGAAATATAAATTTTAAATTTTTTAAAATGTGTCGAAATTACTGTGCCGAGAGTTAAAAGACTCTTGTTAATGTATGAGCCTTCTTTTCTCCTTACACCAGTTGTTTCGGTTTTGGAACTCTCTGAGCCAGCTAGATCGATTAAATTCTACAAAAAGACCCAAAATTAGTTTAATATAATATATTTTATATTATATAATAATATTTGAGTTAATTGATAATGAACTTACGAGTTGAGAATACATGACCCCATCATATTCGTCGCCCCGTTCACTACTCTCGATCATCTTCAAAAATTCAAAAATCAATAAATTTCATTTCAAAAAGAACATAAAAATAAGCAATATTTATGAAATTACCAAAGTGAAGATTGTGTGGCTTCGACTACTAAACAAATTGAAGTTATTTGAACCAACATGTCTGTGCTCTGTTCACACAACAACAAAAATTAAAAGTGGATAATTTGAATATCTAAATTTGTAGGGTCTTATGTGAAAATTGACAGTACCTTCACCAGCAGCGATGAAAGAGAGTGCGTGACCAGGAGACAATACAACCTCTTCTTTTATTCCTTCCACATAAGTTCCCTAAATAAAATATATTGAGGGGTATAAACGATAATTATCATAATTCTTATATTTCGAAATATTGTACCTGATGATCTTCTCTAACTCTCAAGTTCTGTCCAGTTGGATCTAGCAGATCATTAATCACCTAAAAAAAATTAAATAAAATGTTAAGTAAATATATTAATATATGATTATATTATATGAAATTATTATGGTAGTAAAAATACTAACCTCGTTGTATATTTCAAGATATGAAACACGAAGTAAAAATTCTCTTCCAGGTGTCTGAAATATATGAAAAAAAAGAATAATTTAAAAAAATGGATCGAAAAAGAAGTGGAAAATAAAAATATTTAATGAATTTCATACATCTTGAATTATACTGAAAACATCTTTTATAGCCAATGGAATAATTCCAGGACAGTTTTGATCTCCCTTCAAAAATAAGCATACCAAAAAATTAGTAAAAAGAGAAAAAAATCAAAAAAAGGACAAAAAAATTATGCAAACTTACATGCATTGTGTGGGTCTTTCCACTACTAGTGACACCATAGGCAAATACAGTCCCTTCATTTGAAATAATTGCATAATGTAAATATTAGTAATAATGTGTATATATAAAAAATAAAAAAATTGTAATTGAGTACCGTTAACGCCCTCCATTGCAGCTTTAACAACAGGACGAGACGCGACATCATAAACGGCCTGAGTATTTGTAGCAGGCCCAAATACTCTATCTGAAAAAGTAAATTTTCAATGAATTTAGTATTTTAAGGTGATTTTCAATGAATTTGAACTGAAATTGAATCCACATTGTATCTTAATTAAGCAAATTGAAGCAGTTCACTTACCATAACCATAAGCTGTAGCTGGACTATACTCACTGCGAACCAGCTTTTCGCCATCAGCATACCATGCAATCTCATCTCCTCTTTGCATCTCTCTCTCACTACACGAAAACAAGATTTTTTTTTTCAAAATTTCAAAAACCTTATCAGATCCATAAATCAAATCGAAGCTTCAGATCCACACTCAAGTCAAGTCAACCAGATTACAAAAAATAATTCAATTCTCACTTACCTCAAAGGTCTAAACCTGATTGTGACCGAAATACTGTCACCAGATCTAGAAGTATCCTCGACAACAAGCTCATCAGCAGACGGGAACGGCACCGGAGCCAGTACCGGAGGAGGAACAGGACCTCGCATAGACTGCGACCGGTTCGGCGTGACCGATCTGTGACCGAATCCGCTTCCATTACTCGATCCATAGAAATGTGAAGAAACGGACGAAGGAGAAGATTTAGGAATTATTCTCCCGTTGTAGAAAGAAGAACCAGACGAAGACGAAGAAGAATACGAAGATGGCGACGGCGGCTTCCTAGAGCTGTAAGGCGAGCTGCTCCGTCCCCGCGACGAAGTGGTGTGGTTATACATTGTGTTGAACAACTGGAGACAGATAAGCTGTTTGTTGAAATGCTAGTGAGAACTAGAAGAAGAAGAGGTGGTGAGTGAGGTCAGAGATCACATGGCATGTAGTGAAAAAGGGAAGAGAGAGAAAGAGGGAGAGAGAGAAGATTGCTGGGTTTTAAAGGAAGGGGGAAATGGCTTGTAAGAGAAGAGAGGAGAGGAGGAGAAGAAGAGGGAAATCGGTCGGTGAGGGAGATCGGAGAGTGAGAGATTTTAATGGTGGACCTGTTCCATTGATGATTCAAATTTGGATTTGCTGGGTCTTTTTGCTAATTAGCCCATGAGTTTTTGGTATTTTTTAAAATGGACCGTGAAGAAAATTAAGAGAATCTCAATAAAGTCATCTTTGTGGATCTGCTAATTTTTATTTGATAATATTATAAACATCAGTGCACTTATTTATTTAAAAATAAATTGATTTTTTCTATATGAGTTAATTTTATTTGTGTACGTGTATAACATGACATGACATGTATACGTGTGTTTATATGCATGTACTTAGTATTTCATATCATGA
The DNA here is from genome assembly GCA_946800325.1 of Luzula sylvatica. NCBI lineage: Eukaryota > Viridiplantae > Streptophyta > Magnoliopsida > Poales > Juncaceae > Luzula > Luzula sylvatica. Next base: position 24,347,098 of record OX326956.1, read on the forward strand.
CATACTGAGACAGAATCAGAACAAATTGTTAGGAGGACAAGGTCAAATAATTCAATACAAATTTACATATATATTATATAAAATATACATAGTATATATTATAGTACATACGTTTTAAAATTTCTTGGGGAGATCGGGACCCTCGTTTGTCTCCCCCCCCCTCCTCTTTAGTTTCATCATTGATGATACACGCATACACGTTGTATATAAGTGCATGTTGATGGTGTATGTGATATAAATATCATTTTAATGTTGCTAATAACAATGATATTTAGAATCTAAGTAAATAAATCGTATTCATCCTTCTATCTTCTCATTTTTTCTTAAATGTTTCAATTTTTTCACTAGTTTTGGTATTTTCATAACATATATAATATTTTAATAAACAATATTTACTACGCGTACAAAAAGTGCATCGAATTAATATATCATTTCTAATTAATTAACATCGACTATGTGTTTTGGGTGCATGCATGATATTTTTATTTTTTGTTAAAACGGTTCAGTAAAAAAAAAATTAGTAAAAATGAATAATTTTAATAATATTTAGTAACAATATATATAGTAAAAAATCACTTAAAACATTCAATTTTTGGTATATAAGAACCTTTGGAGGGGGCAAACTACAAAATATCCAACAAGAGGGCCAGTTTCCTAAATTCAAATTTATACGGTGCAGGCCTACGGGCAATGTAATCAAAAAAATATATATACGGTGCAAGCATTAAATGGTGAAACGATATACGGACGAGTCCATTTCTCGAACCACGGTGCTGCCGTGGCAACATTTGGGTCCCCCCAGCCGAAGGAGCGTATTTGAAGTTTAAACTCACCACTGCACTGCTGTGGGATAAAAAGCAAAGTTTAAAAGGCGGGAATAACTGCGCTAACTATTTTATACACTTCAGATTCCCCGCATCCAAACATCCATAACTTTATATGTAGCGGGTTATTATGTTACTTAATTCGACTCGTTACGTGAGAGCGCCGGGTGAATCGGACGGGAGAAGGGAACAAGAAAGGGCAAGGAGTGGTGAAAGCGGAGTTTAAACTACTCACCGCATCCGAGGAATTTGGACTATTAAATTATTGTGGGCCCACTTTGTCAGCGGCACATTAGCAAGAGATTCTATTTGTAAGAAAAAATGTGTAGGTTTGATTTTTTGTTGCAACTACATATTTGTCTGAAATAGTTAAATATTTTTGAATTTAATTATAATTATTTATAGATATTTGTATTGAATAATTTCTTGCTTTATGTAGTAAGAATAACATAGGATTCTGTTAACTGTCAATAAGCCACCTAACTTGGCTTCAGTGTCAGATATGGAATGCCCAGCATATTGTCTTCGTTCTAAATTTATATACGCATTTATTTATTTTACACGTTAATAAATTATAAATTGTACATTAGTATTTAATATTTTTTATGTGATGTCCATTCCATAATGAACGGCACAGACAGTGGTAATTTCTAGAAGAATCACTGGATTTTTAAAAATCTTGTTCTTATTCTTATTCCCACCTCTCCAGTGTTTTCTGTCCCCTCCATTTTAATCAAACAGGAGATCGTCAGTGCAATTCTTGGCTGATTGAGATGTTTGTTGTATTTCTCCATCAATTATTGAATGAGAGAGGAGAAAAATGATTACGAGAGGGAGAGCAGTGAGGTTAACGTGTTGTTTCTGATCCTATGTGCACATTTCTGTGTAATATATCATGTTTTGTGGAATTAAATTTTAATTTTAATTTTAATACTTGTTACAAGTATAATTGGGTAAAATAGTTGCTCAAATACTTATTTCATTATATTTCAGTGATATTCGATAAATAGAATATTGAAATAGTGAGATAAAATATTGTATTTAAATGGAAAGTCGAAAGAATGGTGAATTTTTGGGTTAATTTCACTCTAATCATCGTACGAAATAAAGTTTTTTTCGTAATTATACCCTTCGTACACTTAATTCATTCATGTTAACGGAGTACACAAAATAACTTAACTTCGCTGCATTTATACATTACATTATACTCCATCTTTGACAACCGAGGCGAGATGTTTCGTTCGGTCGGTTTAAGCAAAAGTTAATTCAATTTTTTTTTAAGTTCGTAACCGAATTAGAATTAGATCAAAATGGACTAAATGGAATCTTGAACTAATTTGAAAACGAACCGAATAAATCGAATTCAGTTGAAGACAACAAGAAATTTTTTAATTTAAAAAACAAACATCACTAATGAGATTCAATTTTTATTAAGGAAACACAATTACTCAAATAAAATACCATTTAAGTGAAATAAAATATTGTATTTAAATTAAAACAAGGGAAAAAATGGTGATTTTGTTGGGTTAATTTCACTCTAATCATCATACGAAATAAAGTTTTTCATAAAGATAATCTTCCTACACTAATTTATTCAGATACAAATTGAACTAAATAGAATTTTGGAATGAATAAATCGAATTCAATTGAAGACAACAGGAAATTTTTAATTTTAAAATCAAAACATCACTACTGAGATTAAAAATTTATTAACAAAAATAACTACTCAAATAAAACACAATGAAATTATTTATAAGACAACTATTTAAAATTTAGAAGGTTCAAAGTTAACGTAATGAATTTTTTTAAAAATAATGCATTATTTGACTGATTTAATCTAATCGTTTTTTCAAAACAAAAATCGAGCGGGGCCGGATAAATTAAAATATACAAGGTTTGAACCCACCCAAATGAAATCAACCGAAAAAAAATCAATTTAAATAAAAGTGAATTCGACCGATTCAATCCAGTTCCTTAACAAAAATAATTATTCGAACATTCATAATTGATGAATGAAGATAATGTGTACTCGTGCACATAATTAGACATGTGCATCCACTACGAGAATATGTTTAGATTAACATAGGACAAAAATCAAGTCTCTAGTTTGATGAAATATCCACGAAAACATCAAACGTAGACTAGTTACCCAGAAATCCTAGAGTCTCTTTATCGATAATTTTCAAGTTAAAACACTCGCCTAATTTCATCTTTCAAATCATATGAACCATTAGTTTTCAATACTTTCTAACTCAACTCAAGATCGATTCGGTTTGTCCCAACGCAAAACCCGACCAGTACTCAATCTCTTCATGTGGGGCGGTACCCTAAGTAAACCAACGATACACCATATGCGCGTGACCCATAATTATATGTTCATGGTTCTATACTTCTATTTAATTCGAATAAGTTGTCACACGCACAACGAGCAAAGAACAAATATGTAATAAATGTCTTCTTCTCTTCCGAGCTAAAATGACGATGCAAATGAGAAAACGAAACGAAAAAAAGGCATGTGTGTGGATTGTGATAGAAGCTCACCATTGTGTGGCAAAAAAAATAAAAGCCACAAATGTAAAATAAACTGCCGCACGATCTGTTTCTTGATAATAATAAAAAAAATAGTCGTTCGATAAAAAATGAACGAACCATGATTTAAATAGCCTACGCGGCTTCTTGAAGGAAATTTTTTTGCATGCGTGACTCGACACGGGAACAAATTGATCGTCATTATTATACACATTAATAGATTGTGACGTTGTTTTTATGTTTTAGTTTTGTGGCAATTAATTATAATCATACAAATTTAAGTTATTCGATGAAAGACAATTATATGGCTGGCACACCATACTTGTGACATTTCACATCATTCATGTTTGCATTAGCATTAGCAACATACTTGTGATTGAGGGGTTCATTTCACACTATTCATGTATCGTGTATGCATAAATTCGATGTATAAATTAACATTTAGCAAAATTAAAATTTAACTAGTAAATATTGATCTCACGAATAAACACATGTAAAGTAAACAAAATGAAATCGTTTATTTTACAATCAGACTCATCTTATAATCTAATTTTATTTAAACTTTATCATTCCCTTTTATGGAATGAAAAAGAAATTACGTCTAGCCCACAAATTAAAACAATCAATTTTATTTGGATATTGGGGACAACCATTTTTTGTAGACAAATGCCTCAGAATCGGAGATTCAGCTTATAACGTCTTTCATTTGTCGACTATATGCAATCAAGCAAAGAATATTCGATGATTAGACCGAACATATGCCATGCAATGCGCAATTACGACTGCGAATGTTGCACTTGCACGGCTCATATGTGACTGTGAGCGGTTTTAGAGGATGGGCACTAAGCGCTGTAAATAATAATAACGTCATTTTAGAGGATGGACACTAAGACAATATTATCCGTTGTTATATTGATTTTGTCTAATTTGTTCATATAACAATATGTGAAATAATATCATGTTTGAAAGTTACTCATTTACTTTTCAGCCTAAAAGTAATAAATTTATTTAAATCCTTAATTTACAGTCAAGTTATTTATGATTTAAATTCGTAAACGTTATTTATAATAATAATAATGAGATAAAACATCACAATTTCACAAAGTTTGTGCCAAACTCCATGGATAAGTGAGTTTCGGATAAATTTAATACAAAATAACATTTACAGTCAAGTTATTTATGATTTAAATTCGTAAACGTTATTTATAATAATAATAATAATAATAATAATAATAATAATAATAATAATAATAATAATAATAATAATAATGATGAGATAAAACATCACAATTTCACAAAGTTTGTGCCAAACTCCATGGATAAGTGAGTTTCGGATAAATTTAATAGAAAATAACATTTTAGATGAATAAATTTGTTTTAACATTTGATGAACAAATTTAATATCTGGATAATGCTAGGGGTGTAAACTGGGCGGATATTGTCAGCCCCGACCTTAATTATATTTAGAAAATATTTGTATTTGAAAAAAAATATTCGTATTCAAAGAAGAATATTCGTATCCCGATAAATATCGGATATGAATATTATTTTTCCAAATATAAATGCGATAAATATTTGGTCACTAGACATATATAAATTAAAAATTATCAAAAGAGCTATCGTAGTTTTAAAATTGATAAAATAACACTCTCGACCTTTCAAAGGTCGACCTTACAAAGGTCGAGACAAAATTTTGATTCATTTTTTCTTTGATACAGTATTCCATATTGCATCCTTATTTTATCACCAAGATATATATATTGTTTAAGAAAAATAAATACTACAATAAATATTTTATTTAAATCTTAATCATATAAAATTATATCTTTTTTTGAAAAATGCGTGCCTATTAAAAATGTTCCATATTTATAAAATAATATATCTAAAAATATTTTAGAGTATAAGTATGACTCTTACAAAATATGTTTCATTATCAAATCTTACAAAAATCAATTTTTTTTTAAATGCGTGCCTACTTAATTATGCTTCGTATTTTAAAAACGATATATCTGAAGTAATTTTTTCGTAAATAAAAGTCATATTTTCGAAATAAATATTACATTGAAGAAGAAATAAATCATATTTATTATATTTTAAAACATAAGTAAAATATTTAAAACATGATTAATATTATTTACAAATTTTCTAAAAATAACAAAAAATATTAATATCTGACAATATTAAAACATGATGCATAATTTTTTAGTAGGCACACGATTTTTGTGAAAATAAATATGATTTTCTAAAATTTATTGATGAAACGTATTTTCTAAAATTCTCACTAATAATTTAAAATATGTTTAGATACATCATTGCATAAATATGAAACATTTTTTAACAGACATACATTTTTTTAAGAAAAATAATAATTTTTAAGATTTAATATTTAAATATAATATTTATTTTTGTTAAACAATATATATCTTGGTGGCATATAAGGGTGCAACATGGAATAATGTATCAAAGAAGAGAATCAAATTTTTCTCTCCACCTTTGAAAAGTCGAGAGTGTTATTTTACCAGTTTTAAAACCATGATGGCTTTTTTGGTAATTTTCGATTTGTATTTGTCTAGAGACCAAAATTTCGCTAACAATTTTATTCGCGGATATGAATATGTATGGATACGAGTAATATCCGTATTTGAATACATATATATCAGATACATACGTAAATATCATATTGATTTATTGGCATATTGGAATATTATATTATTAATATATGAGTATGAGTTGTTATGTTTTGTTGTGTTATATATTTTTGTTTTCTATTATTATCATCGTTACCAATGATATTTAACTATCTTAAAAAAAAAATACTTACAATATCTATTGATTGACATAATAATATTTTGTTTATATATTAATAATATTTATAACTTTATATAATAATTTTTTTTTTTTTGCATTTAACAATTATTTAACAAATAATATAATTAATGTATAATAGTTTTTTGGGTATTCGGAAATTAATTTGTATTTGTATTTGTATTTGATAATATCTAAATCACATTCGTATAATATCCGAATGAAATCCGTATTCGAGTCCGAGAACAAATACAATATAACTATTATTCATCGTATCCGTTCCACTTACATCCTAACGACTAATAAGTAATAAGCTATATTGCGCTGATATTTCAGAAACCCGTCGGTATCCAAATCGTCGTATTCATATCGTATTTTAATTTTTTTACAGAAATGTCGTGTCCTCGTATTCGAGTAACATAACTAAAGAACCATATTCGAACATGAAAAATAGCACATATGAGATGAAAGATAAAAGGAGCAACAACACGTGATAGTCCAATAAAGATATAAAAAGTTCCATTGTTGTGGTGTTTCGTGTTTGCATTAGCCTCATAGCCTGTCCATATCCTCATGGGAGAAGAAGCATGTCCTCCTAACTCCTAATTCCTAATGCCAACGTGCTTTGTGGCCCCTTCCTTGACCAATACTTAAACTTCTAATTCTAATGATTTATTAGTTAGTAAAAAGAAATAACAATGTTGGTTAGTAAAATTTGCTTCGTTATTGGAAAGAGAATATTGTTTTGTCATTTCATTACACGTTGCTGAAACTACACATTTTCTTTGTTTATTGAGAGTTGGTAGAATAGAATCAACCTTCAACCATCATTTGTTTTGTAGTGTATGCCTGTATTTATTATTTTATAGCTAATTATGTCATGGGAAATTCTACCTTGCCCCCAGCTTTCAACACAACATCCTCAATTTCCTAGTTAACCCACTTAATTAACATCTCAATTAACAATAAACATTGAATTAATAATTTTTAAATATTAATTATCATTTGTTAATCCAGATAGATGTTAATTATCACGTTAAGTGGGTTAAATTAATTTACATGTGTTAATTCATAAGTTAATTAAGTGGGTTAATTAGATAATTGAGGATGTTGTGTTGAAATCTGGTGGCACAGTATATGCCCTCTTATGTCATACTCCCTAATTTCTCCATCACATCCTCTATATCACCAATTAACTATTAATTAATGATTAATTAATAATGATTAGTAACAAAAGGACATTCGATTAATAGTTAATTGATATTAATTAAGAATTGTTAATATATATGTATTTTAATTATATATTAATTAACTATTAATGGAGTGTCACTTGGTTAATTACCATGCTAATTAATCATTAATTAGGAATATAGAGAATGTTGTGGGAAAATTGGGGGATACAGTATATGGCCTCTTATTTTATTTACTGCTTGTTAAGGTTCTAGGTGAAAGATGAAGCCAATCATATTTATTCTCTTTGCCGACTCAAAATACACAAATTATTTTGAATTATTTTGTTATATTACTCTTTCACAATAAATTCGAAAATCAAACTTTTGTAATTTTAATGAACATCATTAATTGCAAAATATATTTTTGTTAAATGGTATTTTTATTTTTTGAAAATTCAATTTGGTCGGGAAACTCAAATAATATGATTTTAGAATTATCAGAAACATTATTAAAAATAGAACAAGTACAAATCTGTAACCGTTTGGCAGTAGGATTATTAAATCAGATTATTCAAGGCCTTGTCAGATATATAAATTTCTCTCAAAAAAATTTCATTTGAGAATGAAATGATAAGTCTCTCTGGGTTCATATTATTAAATGGACTATGGACTCCCGGAATGAATGTACCAATTAGAAATTTAGAACCATGATATATATTAATTTTAGTATGGCCTTATTTGAAAGCCCAATATATTTCACAAATTTTGAATCAGGCATGTCATAATTATGCTACTTTAATACAAGATTATATAGAACCTTACATATTTATATGTGACCATAGCTTTAACTATTATTTTCATGCGCTCTCAGTGGCGGATCTTGACACAAGATTCATTGGGGGGGGGGGGGGCAAAATGAAAAAATGGTTCTGAAATTACACTGTGCGATTTTTTTAGAGGGGGCAAACAGTAAATTTTACGCTGTTATACTGATAAAATACACCGAATCACTAGATATATACATTGCTCGGCGAAAATCTTGGGGGGGCGACCGCCCCCCGCGGCCCTCACTAAGATCCGTCCCTGTGCGCTCTGTTGAGGGGTTTTCAAATTTATTATTAATCAAGCATGATTATTAAAATATTTTGTAGCTTGTTTTTCAAATTTCCAGTTGTTCTTCAATAAATAAATAAGAGGTGAAAAAAATAACATTTAAAAGTTATGCTCAAAGTATAAGCACTAAAAATGTACAAAAAATATAAGTACTTTTTCAATGATCTTATATCGAAGTATACAAAAATTCAAAACAACTACAAAATTTATGGATATGATTTAGTTATGTTAGGTGATTCGATGGATAGATAATTTGTAGTGATTCTAAAATTAAAAGAAAATAAATTCGTCCATCAATATCAACAATCGAAAGGGAGGAGAAAACTACTTTGTGCGATATATCATGTTTCGTGGCGTTGAGTTTTAATATTTGTGTACAAGTATACTCGGATAAAATGCTTGCTAAAATATTTATTTTATTTTTGTGATGTTTCATAAATGAAATATTGTCTTTAAATGGAAAGTAAAAAAAGAAAGAACGAATTTTGTGGATAGATTTCACTCTAATCGTTACTTGATTTTTTTTTTTTTTTTATAAATGTATCCTTCCTACGCTAATTCGTTTTATTCGTGAACCGAATAAAAAGATATAATTCCATGATATTTCGCCATTACATTATAATTCATCTTTGTCAAGGGAGGCGGGGTGTTTCGTTAGGTCGGTTTAAGCTGAAGAGTTAATTTTTTTTTTTAATCGAACCAGAATAATATCAAGCTAAACTATATAGAATTTTGAAATTATTTGAAAACGGACCGAATAAATCGAATTCAACTGAAGACAACAAGGAATTATAATTTTAAAATAAAAAGATCACTAATGAGATTCAAATTTTATTTAAAAAAACAATTACTCAAATAAAATATTGATTAAATTATTTATAAAATAACTATTTAAAATTTAAAAGGTTTAAAGTTAACATATTGAAAAAGTTGAAAATAATGCATAATTCGACCGATTTAATTTAACCGTTTTTCAAAAACAAAAAAAATTCGAACGGGGCCGAATAAATTAAAATATACAAGGTTTGAACCAACCCAAATGAAATAAATCGAAATAATCAACTTAAATAAAATGAATTCGATCGATTCAATCCGACTCCTTAACAAAGATAAGTATTCGAACATTCATAATTTAGTGAAGATAATGTGTGATGGTGCACATAACTAGACCCATTTTTCAGTGAGAGAGTTTGTTTAGATTAACATAGAAGAACAACTTCTCCAAATCAAGTCTCTAATTACGAACATGGTTTAAATAGCCTGCTTGATTACGTGGTTTTCTAAAGAAAAAAACACCTACATTGTTTAACGTTGGAACAAATTGGCCAGCTTGATTATATATATTAATAGATTGTGATGTTTTTTTTTTGTTGTACTAGGAGAGGGGTACCCATGTTTCACTTCGGAAACATAAAATAGAAAATTTATAATGCGAAATTATTTTTTTCTTTTTATAATTTGTATTTTAGGAAATTAAAAAATATATATTATTTTTTATTTTTATGGAATTATGAAATGGTCATGTCATGTTTTTTAAATTTATAGGAGAGACATTTATCTTGATAATTGTGACTTGTGAGATTACGAAAAAAAATGGTTCACATTTTTGTTCGAAGTTTTATAATGATATACATGATTTATTATACTATACATGTGCTACTATTATTCTCTGGATATTTCTTTGGAATAAAAGGGAGGGAGGAGAGCACTTCTCCACCTTTTTTGATACAACGTATATATTTGATGAATTGAGATTATTATTATTATTATTATTATTCAATTTACTCAAAAATATTTGCACTATACTTTCAAGAATGAGAATAATTTTTTTTTTATAGAGATAAATTTTTAATTGCCGTGTAAATATATTAAAATAAAAATATTATTTAACTTTTTTTTACAACGAAATAGAAATATATCTTTTTATTTCATTTACCCTTTCGTGGAAGCATAAACACATTGTACAATTAATTTATTTATATATTAAAATAAGTATTATTATGAATTTCTTAGATTTTAATATTATATTAAAATATACTATGAATTTATTTATATATGAAAATAAGTATTAATATGAATTTATTTAGATATTATTAGTACATTCATTTTATTTGTCCATTATTGTGTCTTGTTACACGATGGTCTACAAAAAATATGCAACACTAAATCTTGTTCATTATTGTAACTCGCTACACGATTGACCACAAACATGATAGAACATAAAATCCAAAAAAACACGTCACGTTGTTTTTCATTTGACATTATTGTGATTCATTATACGATTGGCTATAGAAGCTATACAATACTAAATATTTCTCATTATTATCACTCATTAAACAATTGGCTACAAATATAATGAAATATGAAATCAGAAAAGGAAGACTTGTCCCATCTTGTTCAATTGGAATTTCTTAGATTGTAATATTATATTAAATTAAAATATTAAAATATATTATGAATTTATTTATATATTTAAATAAGTATTAATATGATTTTTTTTTTTTTGAAAAAGGATAATCTCTCGATTTGTCCTTGTCAATATTAATATGAATTTATTTAGATATATTTTGTACATTCATTTTATTTATTGAGCTTTTCTTCCATACACCAAAACTTTCTCAACCATTTATATTGTTTAATCCAACGGTATGTGTAAATCTTATTAACCGGCTAATTCTAATCAGCAGGTCAAATATTCTAATCAGCAGGTTAAAGAAAATTAGTGCAGGGGCACAACTGTAATTTAACAAGACCAAGTTGGACCCTTCCTCTTCTCTCTTATTCATACGCAGGAACAGATTAATGAGAATATAGAGATTAAGCATGACTCATTTTATGTAAACTTAGATGCAACAATATAAATACACAAGATAAGCTATTTAAGATTTTATTAAAAACTAGGAGATTATCCGCGATTCGCGACGGTTTTGTTTTATTTGTTTTGTCATACACATAATATATAGTTATAATTTTTCGGGATCAAATTTAAGATTTTATGAAAATAAATATCATATTGATTAAGAAAGTTTGATGATAATAAAATTATTATACTATTTTTTAATATGAAACATTGCGAAATATGTATTTAGTACTTTAATGCAACATATACAAAAATAATAAATTTCACTACAAAATATTAAGACAACATGCGTGGACATAAACAAAAATCAGAACCATATGATATTTTAAATTTTCATATCTAAAATTAAGAATAATACCAAAAATAATAAAAGTTTAAAAAAATTATTTCTGTCTGATAAATTTTATGTTTCATTTATGTTATTGAAAAATATTATATAAGTTAAAAAAATTATTTGTGTTTAGTAAATAAATATCTTTCATTAATTTTTTTTAAAGATTAACATGAAACTATTTGAAGTACAAATACAAATATAACATAATTATTTTTAAAAAAATAATAATAATTAGGATGTGCAATTTTTTCAATTATATTTTTAAAAATAATAATAATTAGGATTACAAATCATTAATGTAATTATATTTATTTTTATATATTTTTTTACATAATTGATTTCATAATTTTAAGTTAGAGAAAAATATTGAATATATGATAATAACATACTTAGTAGTATGTGCAATTTTTTTTCAATTATAGTTTTGAAAATAATAATAATTAGTCTTACAAGTCCTTAATGTAATTATATTTATTTTTATATCTTTTTTTACATAATTGTTTTCATAATTTTAAGTTAGAGAAAAATATTAAATATATGATAATATGGATCTCAAAATAAAGTTAAAATTACAGCGAATATATTTCTTAATTTTTTTTAATTATATTATGAAAATACTAACTATATATATTTGATGTATGTTTTATGATATTGTATATTAATTTATCAATTTATTAATGTTAGATATTTAAACTCTTCACATTTTATTTGTATTCATAATTGATCATGTAACATAATGTGAAAAAAAATTCAAAATCAAATACAACTGTTCCAATATTAACCTAACAAATAATATTTGGACACGTCATCAGGGATTTATATAAAAATATATTTCATGATATGATTTAATATTTGAATTGAGACATATATTATATACATTTATAAATTAATTTTGTAAATAATATTAGTTACAATATAATATTAGTTTCAATATCCAAATCGATTATATACGGATACATCTGGATTCGTATTTATACCCGAAAAATTATATGACACAAATAATATATTATTTTATCTTCAATAAACCTATCAGTTTTAATATTTTGTTTTTAGTACTATAAACAAATAATATGTTGGTATCACAAATAATGTCTGTTGGGAATTCACCCGACCCCGGGCCCGCGCATCGGATATGAAGGCCCGGTCCGGTTCCCTAAATCCAAGATCACGCCATGACTTCGAGGGTACGATGCAAAGTAGGATAGACGATTACCAACGTGAAATTGATCACGCACGATGGGTTGATCGCTCGCACCCTTCTTTCCTTCGGTGTCACGTTGGTGACTAGCCCGTACGTCCCATACCGCACGTCTCCAACCGTCTTGACACGCCTCGGGTTGTCTTCGTGCGTTCCATGCCCGCATGCTTCCACAGCCCATTACTCGATTCGCTCGTTTCCGTCTCCGACAGATTTCGTTCCTCCGAATCGATCACAACCGAAAGAGCCCCAGATGTTGCTCCTCTACTTGTATCCACCTTGACTCGTAAGACGTCGGTCGCGGGTGCAACTGCCTAGACGATGCACCGGCGAACTTGCTCGATTGATTGATTCTCTATACCGGAAAACATCTTTTCACGGTTTCTCTCTCTTTACACCCTTTCTCTCTCTAGAAAGTTGTCTCACAATTCTCTGGAATATCCTGAATTAATTAACTGAATGAACCACACCCGATGAGAGAGAAAAATCCTATTTATATCATATAGGATTAGGATTGGCCAAAAGACATGTATATCCAATATACACTCTTTCACACAGAAAGTTGCATGTATCTGTCCAGTATTCTGTCCATACGAAATTGGTAAATTTCTCTGTCAGAAAATCAGCCAACACGAAAGTTGTTGATAATCTTATTATCTACTCGACCCAATTTGGCCTGGCCCAATTGGAGTTCGTATGCAAAAGTTATGACTGTTTTACTAACTGTATGTCATACTGTTGCAGCCTTTCGGTATTTCATAGAAACGACACTGATACTTCGTTCATATGAAATATATTTCTATATGAAGGTTGTAGATAATCTTATTATCTATCTAACCCAATTTTAACCATTCAAATTGGATTTTCCTACTGAAAGATATGACCACGAATGTACGCTTACATTCGTTTATCCTTGTGTACACTTTTACGGTTGATCCTGAAACTGTATTTCCTTCAATGTCAACAAACTATTTTAAGTGTAATATGTTGTTTTTGTGTCAATATATTATTTTGATTGTCAATAAATCATTGTATACATGTATTGTCAGAAAATATTGTACACCCTCATATATCATTTTAGCGTTAATATTGTTGTATTATTTTTGTACTAATATATTGTTTCTAGTGTCAATATATCATTTCAAACATTAACATACAACTTTCAAGGTGAATCATTATTTATAGTATAATATAAGTATACTGTATTTGAGTGTCAACATATCATTATTATTGATAATTTGTGTTACTTGTTAAGTCAATATACTATTTTTTATGTTTATATACTGTTTTTATTGTTAATAAATATTTTTAATAACAATATACTATTTTGATTTTTAATATATTATTTTTTCAATCATATTATACTATTTTCAACAGTAATGTATTATTTTTATTATTATCAATAATATACTATTTTCAATTTGATTGTACAATCTTTTTCAATGCTCGTGAAAATGAACTTGTACCATCTCGTTACGTACTTAATGCATCATGGTTTATGCCATGCAATGATATACACTCTACGATGACCTATTCAATGCTCCGCTTATTAACTTATCGTTCCCGAGATAAAAAGTTAAAACTTTGCTAAACTTTTTACTTTATTAACCAACTGGTTGTATTACTTGTATTTGATTATTCCATAAATACCCTTGTATGAATGTACGACTAGGATTAAATCTACTAAAAAATAAAGTACAAATTGTGGTGTATTGAAGAAAAACTCTTATTTATTTATTATTATGTCTCGTTACACGATTGACTACAATAATTATTCAATACTAAATCTTGTCCGATATTATAACTCATAACGAATTGATTACAAAAATAACAAAACAGTCCCCATCGATGCATCGTGTTCATTCCACACTATTCATGTTTACATAAACTCACAACATATTCGTGATGTGATTGAGCGGTTCATTTCACACCGTTCATGTTTGCATAAACTTGAAAAATAAACTAACATGCAACAAAAGTATGTTCGAATAGTAAATAATATTTTCATGAACAAAAGCACGTAAAGTAAACAAATTTAAATCTTTTGTCCGACATTCTAACTCTTCTTATAATCTAAGTTTATAAAACCTTTTCTTTTCCTTATATGGAAGGAAAATACAAGAAAAGAATATATTTTATGTTTAACCCACGAATTATGAACTATCAATTTATGAGATATTGGAGACGACCAACTTTCTTATTTTCTTATGTCCAAAATTAGAAATTGAAAGTGGATGGAAGGATGAAAAATAAGAATGTCGTATCCGACAAAATGAAAATGTTTCTTATCGTTAACACTAGAAATATGAAAAATGACCCATGAGATGATAAACCTAGTCCATAATCCACAAATGAAAATGTTTCTTATTATTAGAAACATTGTTAAATTCAGAACAAATACAAATTTGTAACCGTTTGGTAGTGGGATTATTAAATTCAGATCAGTACTCAAGGTCTCGAGAGATATATAAATTTCTAATGAAAAGGCTTTTTTGTTCATAATGTTAATAACATAGACTCACTAAATGAATGTACCAATTTTGTTATTTGAGAGTCCAATATATTTCACAAATTTTGAACCAAGCATGCCATTTTTTACACAAAAGAATAATAAAAAATATACTACTTGCAACAAAATATATATAGTTTGCATATATAGCAAAAAAAAAAAAAAAACTTTATTGCAAAGCTTTATCAATATCCAACAGAGCCAATTAAGCAAATAACACTTCATATCTCTTATTCATAACATTAATATTCAATACTACAAGTCTATTAACTAGCAAATAAATATATGAGTTTCAAGTTCTTAAACCGTTTCATACAAAGCAAAACGTTATTTTACGCATAAATCACAATAAAATAAAAATTCAAAACAATATAACATAAAAAAGGGATACAATACACATACAAGGGCAATAATAAGTTACCTTATATATGTTTCAAGTATGATTGGAAATATCAAATGTATTGCTAATCAAGCATGATTTACAATATATCAAATATAATTATAAATATCAAGTATAATTTATTATGCTATTTTAATACGAGATTATTTAGAAACTTAAATGCTAATACTTGACCATCGTTTTAACTACTATTTTTATGCGATGTGATGCGGGTTTTTCATATTTATTGTTAATCAAACATGATTATTACAATATTTTGTAGTTTGCTTTTCAAATTTCGCGTTGTTCTTCAATAAAAATAAGAGGTGAAACATCTCACCTGAGATACCTCAAAAAAATATGCAAAAAATAACATTTGAAAATTATGATAAAAATAAGTACTAAAAAGTATAAAAAGTGTAAGTATTTTTTCAAGTATAAAAAACCAAAACAATTAAAAAAAATGTAAGGATATGATTTAATTATGTTACACGATTCATGAATGAGATAAATTGAACGAAAATACCAAGAAAGTCAAAACAAGTACAAAATGTAAGTATATGATTTAGTTAATATTATATGATTGAATGGATGAGATAAGAACATGACATCTTCACGGAGCATATAGTGATTCTAAAATTAAAAGAACATAAATCCATCCATCAATATAAATTATCGAAAGGGAGGAGAAAAATAAATACGAGTCTACGAGAGAGGGACTAGTAGGAGTGGGCAAATGATTTGGTTTATTTGGGAACCGAATCGAACCGGTTGAATTCGATTTAATCGGTTCGGTTTTTCGGTTTATTTGGTTCGGTTCGGTTCAAAAATTGATATTTTCGGTTTATTCGGTTCGGTTCGATTTTTGTATTTTCAAAACCGATTAAATCGAACCGACCGAATTAATATTATTTTTCACTTTTTCTATTATGTTCATTTAAAAAAATTAAAATTCAATATTGTAAAATTAGAAATAACGTAAGTATATTTTATATGATTTGGTTTTATATATATATTTTTGCTAAATAACATTTGCATTTTAACATTATAAAACTTCTAATTCGGTCCAACCGAATAAATCGAATAAGAAATTCGGTTTATTCGGTTCGGTTTTAAATTGGTTCAAATTTTATTCGGTCCGGTTCGGTTCGGTTCGGTTTGAATCTAGTCCGGTTCGGTTTAATTCGATTTGCCCTTATTCGGTTCGGTTCAACTGAATGCCCACCTCTGGGAACTAGTGAGGTTAACATATTGTTTCTGATCCAATGTATACTTATTTTGTGCAATACATCATGTTTCGTGACATTATATTTTAATATTTATTTACGAGTATACATGGATAAAATGTTTGCTCAATTTTTATTTTTTATTTTTTTATTTCAATGATGCTTCAGAAATAAAATATTATATTTAAATGGAAAGTAAAAAAGAAACGACAAACTTTCTCGGTGAATCATGATTAAATCCAAAATTTTCATATGCCTGACTTTAAATGGTAACATCCTGACATGTTACAGATTTAATACTAAGGGATGGAGGGCGAGCAATTTTAGGTTGGTATGTTATATAAAAAAAACTTGTAACGTGCAAAACACATATTTGTACAATATGTTTATGCAAGATACATCTGGAGAATTATATGATCGTATCCACGACACGATGACTCCAAATCAAAACAAATCCATACTACAATTTTGATAAACAACAAGAGTAAATTCAACAAGACTCAAAAGAGAGAGAGTGTGACTGTGTGAGACATTATTCTCTTTTGAGGAAAAACAAAAATATAAGATACGCTATTTTGAGAAAAAACAATAACACCATCACATATTGCAGCAAAGTCCGTACAATTGACGTTGATTATGTCAAGACATTGTTAGCACAATAAGATAATTATAATTGTAATATATTTTTATTTAGAAAACGTAGTGAAATGTAATATGAAATTTAAAAAAACATAAGATATCGTTAATGACAAACGATAAATTATTGGGTGCCATTAAAAAAAAAGAATCAAATGAATTTCACTATAATCATTACATGAAATAAAATATCTTTAACTACGCTCATACATCCGTGTTCACGGAATAGAATGAAATAATTCCATGATATTTCTTGCTTACATTATACTCTATCTTAGCCAAATGGGACGGGTGTTTTGTCGAGATGGTGTAAGCGGAAAATTTTAATCTGACTAGAATAAAATGAAATGAAACTAAATAGTATTTGGACTGATTTTAAAACCGACTGGATAAAACCGAATTACTCCCATAAAATAATATTGGGAACTTTTTCATAAATCCCCCAACTTTTCTGAATATTATCAAATCACCTCAATTTTAAGATTCCTTCTAAAAAATATAAAGCATTTGAATTATTTTTTACCATGTTATGGAGTTAAAACTTAATTATTCCATCATCCAAAGTATACAAATTTTGGACCAAAATATCCCACGATCTATATATATTTTTACTTTTTTATTCAACTGCAACCAATAAACAAAAGAAAAAACAATTATTAGTTTGATAATGTTTTGTAATATTATGTTACGGTACACAATTTTATTTTATGATATTATTATAAAACATATATATCATATTTTCTATAAATAACAATTTTGTTTTACATAAAATATTATTTTTGTTCAATTATTATTTATCTATATTTTATGTAAAATATTACTTTTATTTATTTATTACTTACGCAAAATGTTACTTTTGTAAATATTTAAGGTTTAGGGTTGAATATTGTTTTCATACTTGTTTTGAGTATGAAAATAGTATTTTACATGAAATACTGATAAATAATAATAAAAAACATTTTCTGAGTATGAAAAATGATTGTCTCCAATATCCCATAAAATTGATAGTTCGTAATTTATGGTTTAAACATAAAATCTATTCTTTTGTTGTAATATGAGTTAGATTGTCAAACAAAAGATTTCAGTTTGTTTACTTTACTTTTGTTCGCGAAAATATTATTTACTATTCGAACTTATTTTGTTGCATGTTAGATTATTTATTGAGTTTATGCAAACATGAATGGTGTGAATGAACATCACAAGTATGCTGCGAGTTTATTATACAAACATGAATGGTGTGAAATTAACTGCTCAATCACATTAGAGTATGTTATGAGTTTATGCAGACCTCAATGGGGGGTGAAATGAACCACTCAATTCACAATCGCTAATTCGCCCATCCACCCAGTGCACAACCCCCCCCCCCCCCCCCCCCCCCCCCCCCCCCCCCCGCCCCCGCGCCGCGCGCGCGAGGGCCGGGCCTCCTTCTTGGGCCCGGCCCCCTTTTTGGGCCAGACCCCCACCCCCCTTTTTGGGCCAGACCCCCACCCCCCGAGGGCCCGCCCCCCTTTTTGGGCCAGACCCCCCCCCCCCCGAGGGCCCGGCCCCCTTTTTGGGCCGGACCCCCCCCCCCCCCGAGGGCCCGGCCCCCTTTTTGGGCCGGACCCCCGGACCCCCCCGAGGGCCCGGCCCCCTTTTTGGGCCGGACCCCCCACCCCCCCGAGGGCCCGGCCCCCTTTTTGGGCCGGACCCCCCCCCCAGGGCCCGGCCCCCTTTTTGGGCCGGACCCCCCCAACCCCCCCCAGGGCCCGGCCCCCCCCCCCAGGGCCCGGCCCCCTTTTTGGGCCGGACCCCCTTTTTGGGCCGGACCCCCCCCCCCCCCCCCACACCCCAGGGCCCGGCCCCCTTTTTGGGCCGGACCCCCCCCCCCCCCCCCCGAGGGCCCGGCCCCCTTTTTGGGCCGGACCCTCCCCCCCCCCAGGGCCCGGGCCCCAATTTGGGCCCCCCCGGAGGGCCCGGCCCTCTTTTTGGGCCGGACCCCCCCCCTCCCATCCGAGGGCCCGACCCCCTTTTTGGGCCGGACCCCTCCCCCCCGAGGGCCCGCCTCCTTTTCGGGCCGGACCCCCCCTCCGAGGGCCCGACCCCCTTTTCGGGCCGGACCCCCCTCCAAGGGCCTAACCCCCTTTTGGGCCGGACCCCCTCCCTGCACACACACACACACACACACACACACACACACACACACACACACACACACACAGAGATTACATGTTACACATTCACACTTCACATACATTTTCATTATAAACAAGCAATTGGTAAATATCCATCTCTGAGTGCTCCTCTCGTCCATATGTGCTGACAAATATTTGATGATTGAGGGCTCTGATTCCTTGCCATATTCTCTGATGACACCTAATAAATAAAAGGAATAAGAAAAATTAGCACATCTAGAGAATTTAATCAAACTTGCTAAGTGTATAAACTACTTATACACATATCTGGTGTAAACATAGAAATATATAGAAATACTTGATCCATTATATTCAGAGAATTCAATCAAGCTTCCTAAACTTGCAAGTTTTACAAAAACTGCAAGTTATATCCCAAAAAAAAAATGTAAAAAGTGTTGATCGAATATATTCAGAAATGTTGTTTTTTATGGGCCTTAGGAATGAACAAGAGTAAGTATAACACAGAATGAAGGTTTTGAAAAAAAAAATATTCAGAAATGCAAGGTTTTGAACAAGAGTAAGTATAACACAGAAAGGTTTTGTAAAAACAATGCAGGTTTGGAATTTTCTTAATTGTTTAAAAAAAAAGAATAGAAAAAAATGCACAAACACACATGATAAAAAGCATTTAGTTACAACAGAGTGCAAGTTCGGAATTTTCTTCATCGTTTCAAAAAAAGAAAAGAAAAGAACGCACAAGCATAAAAAAACGCAACAATGGAATGTAGGTTGGGAATTTGTTTCATACAGAGATAAAAAAAAAAAAAGACACAAGCAGAACACGAGAGAACACCAAGGATGAGAAATTACGGAGAGGGAACTTACGGAGAGAGAAATTACAGAGGTAAACTCCCTTGCTTCATCGTTTCTGGTCAGCTCATCATTGAATCCATCGAGGGATAACTCCATTATCGAACCCCAATGAGAAGAAATTACAGAGGGATAACTCCATTGCTTTTATTACGGAGAGGAAGAAGTTTCTTTCATTAGATCTCTCTCGCTCACTCTTGATTGAATCCATCTCGTTCTTGTTAAGGCTCTCTCTCTCTCTCTCTCTCTCGCTCTCTCTCGCTCGCTCGCTCGCTCTTGATTGAATCCATCTCGTTCTTGTTAAGGCTCTCTCTCTCTCTCTCTCTCTCTCTCTCTCGCGCGCTCGTTCTTGTCAAGACTCTCTCTCTCTCTCTCTCTCTCTCTCTCTCTCTCTCTCTCTCTCTCTCTCTCTCTCTCTCTCTCTAAATTAGATCTGAAAAATGGAATTGGCGAGAGAGAATGAAAGGGGTTGCTTATATAAAGAGGAGCGGATATATCGTACTCATGCGTCTAACGGTCGGGAAGGTCGAGAATATTCGGATCCAGCTGTACCGATCCCAACGTTCGAATTCCGAAATCTGGATTTGACCGTTGCAGAACATTCGGATCTCGCATCACCACTACCAATAGCAAATTAGCAATACAATTCGTTATAAAAGGGTCCAATAGCAAATTAGCAAATTAGCAATACAATTCGTTATAAAAGGGTCCAATAGCAAATTAGCAAATTAGCAAATTAGCAATACAATTCTGTCTCGCATCACCACTACCAATAGCAAATTAGCAGAACAATTTGCTCATGAGGTCTCTCTATGCAATTAATGATCAGAGAATTCAAAATTTCCATTACATTAACACAATTTTGCTCAAAAGGTCGATCGAATGCTTAATTTTCGCATGATTCAGGTACAATCATATGGTTTCCTGAAGCGCATTTCAATCTGGTCTTAGTTCACAGGTATACTTTTTCAATTCGTTAACACAATTTTGCCTTTATTATATAGAAATAAATATTAGTAAGTTTATCTGTCACGAGATCGAGCTTCACGATTCTTTCTGATTTCTTGATGAATAGAAGGGGATATATATATTTTTTGCAATTTAGGCATAACATAGGGTTGTTTTTGCAAATTTACCATAACTAAATTGTGTAATATTACTGTTGAAATGACATTATTCGAGGAATTGGTACTCACTCTCCAACACATCAAAAGGGCTCGTTCATGTATTTTGCAAATTTACCATAACTTAATCCTTATTATTGTATTCATTTTTATATTGATTATATTATTATTTTATAAAATTTGTTAAATAAACAGGTACCGAAAGTAACTGATTTGGGGCTGAAACCGAGAAAAACCAAAAAGATTGCCGTGATTGGAGGAGGCTTTTCAGTAAGCTCCAAAAAATAAATAATGGGGCATTTTTCAAATTATATTTATTTTAATATTATTTTTTGAAGATTTGGTGATGTGGCTTCGACATATTTGCAAATGCATTTAAAGGACGGACTTTTGACTCCCCTTCAACGGAATTATTGTTCAGAATGTCCGTTAAGGTATTGTTTTTACATTTTTTTTTATTTTACCAAATTAATTAAAATTTAATTATGGACTTGTATGCAAAAGTAATGGTCAAAGGATATTATATATTCGAAAAAGCTAGCAAGCCCAGACCAGATCCAACAATTCAATCAAGTATTGAAGAATCTGGAAAAGGTTCTCTTGGACTTCAATCTGGAAAGGTTCTCTTGTAATTTTTTGCTTAAATAACCCTAAATTTTGTGCTATTTGTTTATATGTCTTGTTAAATACTGAAATTTCAAAAACGTACCGGCCTTCCCACGCAAATGCAATCTTTGATTTCAAATACAGTATTTGAGCCATAAATGTACCAGCGTACCAGTCAATACTATCTTGATATCATCATCATAAACACATAATTAAATTAATTAATTCATTCATCTATTTAATTAGGGGGGATGGAGATCATCGGCGAGAGAAACAATCGGTGGAGTCGCTGCTGGAGCCGTTGCAAAGAAAATCCTCAAACATCACGGCACTAAGGTGAGGGGCCTTTTTGCAATTTTGAGATAATACAGGGGCCTTTATGTAAATTTGCTGAAAAAATAATTTTACCAGCTATTGGATTATGTGTTGCAAGTGCATAAGGTGGTCATGCCTGGAGGGACTGTAGATCACGACGCTCTTGCTATGCACCAGGTTTATTTTAATATTATTATTAATTTTATTATTATATAATATAATTCGTGTTTATAGGGAGGAATCAAATGGAAAGATAATTAATATGCGAATTGCTTTTAAAGTTCAAACCTACTGCAACTATTATTGTATTTATTTATAAGTATAAATTTAATTTCTTAATTTTTCTACTTTTTGTTATAATTTAATTACAAAAGAGGATTAATTAATTAATTATTAATGCAGAAAAAGAAGGAACACACTGTAACAAGAGAGAAGGAAGAAACTGATCTTATTGCAAGGGGTCGTCGCGATCATCGTGTTGTTCCTCGAGGTATAAAACAAATTAATTTTTGTAAAAAGACCCTGGATTATTAATAATTTGCAAAAAAGCCCTTGAAATAGTATAATTGTATTTATTTTGTACCGGTACCCGATGGTGGCGTTGGCACTGGCGAATCGATTAATGGCGCGAAAAGGACAAAATGGTCTTCTTCCATTTTCGTCTAATTTTCTAGAGCCTCTTCCAATTGTTAATCATGTTTAAGGCGTGAATCAATCGACCATTTATTTTTGCCTTCTTTTATGTAATTTATGTTTTTTTTTTTAATATTTTATCTCGAGACTTGTTTTGATATTCATACTAATATTTGTGATTGTTTCAGCACAAAAAAACACAATATTAGATTTTGAGCCTGTATCATTTATGCTTGTGCATTTCTTTTCTTTTAACAATGAAGCAGATTCCAAACCTACATTCTTTTAACTATATGATATTTTTTTTCAAAATCTTCGTTCTATTTTATACTTGCTCATGTTCATTCCTAAGGCCCATGAAAAACTTATATTTGATTAATGATAAATTTGAAAAATTAGTAGCACATTGATCGCACAAAAATAATATTTAAAACGATGGTCACAAATAAGCATTTATATATGATATTTCTGATCATATTTGATATATTGTAATAATCCTTGATTGACAATATATTTCATATTTCCAATCATATTTGATATATATATAAGGTAAGTTATTATTGCCGTATTTCGTCCCTTATTTGTGTTCTATTGTTCTGGATTATGTTGTTATGAAATTTTGTCCGTTTTGTTTTGTTCAAAACGGGTTTAAGAACATTAAACTCATATATTTGCTACTTAATAGACTTGTAAAGAATGACGTGAAATATATTGGGCTTTCAAATAAGGCCCCACAATAATCAATATATTATGGTTCGAAATTTCTAATTGGTACATTCATTTAACGAGTCCATTTGTTAATATGAATCCACAAGACAAGAACAGAGAGCCTGGTCATTTCATTCTTGAAATTCTTTTGAGAAAAAATTATATATCTGACAAGATTTAGTAATTGTTTCTGTTTTAAAATTATATTATTTGAGTTTCCCAACCAAATTAAATTTTCAAAAAAACAAAAATACCATTTAACAAAATAATTACAAAACGTTGGTTTTTTGGATTTAACCAAGTTCTAACAAAATAATTCACAATTATTTGTGTATTTTAAATCGGTAAAGAGAACGTGATTTATCTTCGGAATTTTTTTCAAAGTAACCAAGTTGGAAAACTTTATACCCGAAATAACCAAGTTTTGAACATAATTTCCAAAATATCTTTTGCGAGGTTCCATACCTCGCCAGGCGAGCTATCATTCAGCGCCTTTTTTTACGGGAGTAATTAAGGTGGGTAAACAAAGGCGATGAACCAAACATCGTCAGGCGATGAACCAAACATCGCCTTTTGTTCAAATCTGTCAACTTCAAGAGAAACAATTCATCCCCTCCAAAATACACCTGCCGAATTCTCTATTATTTGAATTATTATATTTAATTAATGTGATAATTAAAAAATATAATTAAATATTCATTAAAATTTATTCAAATTTAAAAATTCGAACGAATATTAATTATGTATTAAGTTAGCAGCTAATATGTAATGGTTACTATTTTAATTAAATATACTAATTAGAACATATAAATATTATGATAAAATGTGGATAATTTCGGTTCGTATATTTAATTAAAATGATAAGCAGTACATGTTAGATGTTAACTTAATACGTAATTAATAATGGTTCGAATTCATAAATTGGAATAAATTTTACTGAATATTTAATTATATTTTTTAATTAGCACGTAAATTAAATGTAATTGTTCGTAATAGAGGATTCGGCAGGTACAATTTGGGTGCAATAAAAAAAAAAATCTTTTTTCAAACGTGTCAGTACTAACTTTTAAAAAAAAAATCACTCTCCCCAGAATATACCTGCCTGCCGAATCCTCCATTACAAACAATTACATTTAATTTACGTGCTAATTAAAAGATATAATTAAATATTCAGTAAAATTTATTCCAATTTATGAATTCGAAGAATTATTAATTTTGTATTAAGTTAACAGCCAACATGTACTAGTTATTATTTTAATTAAATATACTAATTAAAACATATAAATATTATGATAAAATGTGGATAATTTCGGTTCGTATATTTAATTAAAATGATAAGCAGTACATGTTAGCTGTTAACTTAATACGTAATTAATAATTGTTCAAATTCGTAAATTTTAATAAATTTTACTGAATATTTAAATATATATCTTAATTATCAATATAATTGAACGTAATAACTAAATAATGGATAATTCGGCGGGAACATTTTGGAGTAGAATAAATTTTTTATATATTTTTTTCAAACCATGTCACGTGTCATATAAAAAAAACAAAAAATTTATTGTACTCCAAAATGTACCCGCCGAATTATCTATTATATAGTTATTACGTTCAATTATGTTGATAATTAAAATATATAATTAAATATTCAGTAAAATTTATTCAAATTTACGAATTCGAACCATTATTAATTACGTATTAAGTTAATAGCTAACATGTACCGCTTATCATTTTAATTAAATATACGAACCGAAATTATCCACATTTTATCATAATATTTATATGTTCTAATTAGTATATTTAATTAAAATAGTAACCATTACATATTAGCCGCTAAATTAATACATAATTAATATTCGTTCGAATTCTTAAATTTGAATAAATTTTAATGAATATTTAATTATATTTTTTAATTATCACATTAATTAAATATAATAATTCAAATAATAGAGAATTCGGCAGGTGCATTTTGGAGGGGATTAATTGTTTTTCTTGGATTTGAAAAAAAGGCGATGTTTGGTTCATCGCCTGGCGAGGTATGGAACCTCGCAAAAAAAGGCGCTGAATGATAGCTTGCCTGGCGAGGTATGGAACCTCGCAAAAGACATTTTGGGAATTATGTTCAAAATTTGGTTATTTCGGATATTAAGTTTGATAACTTGGTTAGTTTGAGAAAATTTCCTTTATTTTCTTCATCCAGAACCTTAACATTAACAAGCAGTGAAATAAAATAATATACTACAAAAACAAATGATGATTTAAGGGTGATCCTACAAACTCTCAATAAACCAAGAAAATGTGTAGTTACAGCAACGTGACACAAATAAATGAAAACAATATTTTTTTCCAATAACAAATAATTTTTTTCACTAACTAATAAATTCTACAAATAAATAAATTATTAGGTATTAGTCAAGGAAGGGCCACAAAGTTCGTTGGCATGAGGATTCGCCGATTCGGATTAGGAAACATGAAATACCACAACAATCAAACCGTGTATTTTATCGTTGATATGGAAGATATTTGGCACTATCATTCATCTCATGTGACATTTTTCATCTTTTTACTATAGAAAATCAAATCAAACACTCATTTATTTTGTCCGATAAAATATCTTTAATTTTCGTCCTTCGATCCACTTTCAATTTCTAATTTTGGACATAAGAAAATAAGAAAAATGATTGTCTCCAATATCCCATAAAATTGATAGTTCATAATTTGTGGTTTGAACATAAAATCTATTCTTTTGTTGTATTTCCATTCCATACAAGGAAAAGAAAAAGTTACATGAAATCAAATTACAAGATGAGTTAGAATGTCAAACAAAATATCTTGGTTTGTTTACTTTACGTGCGTTTATTATTGTATTTCGAACTTAATTTTGTTGTATGTTAGTTTATTTATCGAGTTTATGCAAACATGAATGGCGTGAAATTAACTGCTCAATCACATCATGAGTATGTTGCGAGTTTATATAGATATGAATAGTATGAAATTAACCACCCAAGTCTAATTAATCATTACAAAACTAAAATATAAAAACATATACAATAAAAATAATGTCGTAATTTATTAATACGTATAATCTTGTTGATCAACCTTTTCCAACATTAAACCATGCATGATTTTTTTTTTTCCAAAAAACCTCGAAGGCTATTTATATCATGTTCCTTCATTTTTTTTTATCAAAAAATAGCTCCTTCTTGATGAAGCAATATATTGTCCGGCTATTTATTTTATGGAAACGAATTCATTTTATTTTAAGTTGATTTTTGCAGTTTAAGTCATTTGGGTCAATTCAAATATTGTATATTTCAATTTATTCCGCTTTGTTCACTTTTTGTTTTGAATAATCGATTAAATTAAATCGACCGAATGATGTATTATATATAGTCAACTTTTTCATTACGTTAACTTTAAACTTTTTAAATTTTAAATATTTGTCTTGTAATAATATAATCGGTATTTTAATTGAGTAATGATTTTTTCATAAAATGTGAATCTCATTAATGATGTTTTGATTTTAAATTAAGGGAGATGATATTTTGAAAGCAATTTTTAAGCGTTGAGCAAAGAGAGGGAATAAAAACCAATAAAAACCAATTTACTCTGGTCACTGGTCAGTATTAAGAAGAAAATATTTGCGACCTTGCTTAATTATCAATTGTCGCTGTTAAGTGTCAAAGTATATCAACATATATTTTATATAATCTCAAAATACATAAAGGTAGACCGTAGGACATGTCAAGATGAGTAGCCATGGATTGAGTAGGAAATTCGGGATTTCATGAAAAACAAAAAGAGGTGTTCGGACATGTCTTTCTACACCAACAAAAACCAAGGAAGTTGTGCCAAAAAAGACCAATATGACACATTCTGCCAAGTTTTGAAAAAAGTGGTCCGATTTGATTTTTTAAGTAGGAAAGGCAGGAAAGTGAGATGGGTCCCACTGAGATGCATTGTATTTGGTATTTTTAAAAATTGATGTGTTGTTTTAAATGAACACAGGGGACAAACACATATACATAAGAACATCAAAATTTCATTAAGTGTGATAATTTAATTTAATAAAATTGTAGAAATAAGAAATTTTTAGTTTACAAATTTATTTATTCATGAATTAAAAACATTACATGAAAAATAAATAATAATAACTTAAATTGAAAATGCAACTTGAAAGCGATACAACAAAAACAACAACAACAAAAAAAAATTCATTGTTGGTTAATTATATATCTACTGACGTAGTCTTCCCACATTTTCATAGCAATTTCATCTCGTTTTTTAATACCTGCTAGTCGTTGATTATTTAGTGATTCGATATTCACTTACAGTGGAACCGCTATGTTGAAATTTTTCTTGGACTGTGCGATTGCTGGCATTTTTAGCAATTGTATAAAAAAACATTGCTACTTGTTCATCCACTTTTATCTCATCACCATTTTTCAGAACTTATCTATTTTTTAATATTTGAACCAAAGCTTGAAAAACATGAGATTCCATACGAAATTCGCGTTTCGAACGACATTCATGGCCTTCTAGTACTTCTTTAACCCACATTTCACCTCGCAAGATGGATGCATGGCATGGAATCTTTTGTGACGATGACGATATATGGTAGTTGATGATTGTATGCCATTATTAGATCTAGCATTTCTTCTTCTTTTTTATTTTTTCGACGAACAAAATGATCCATTGTTGTAGATATGAATATAAAGAGCTATGTATTGAACTTTGATGAATGTAGTTGTGTTTCAAAAATGATAGAGACACCGCTTCATTATATAATGGTTGTGTTAAAAAAATATGCTCTAAAGATTCTCTAATAATAATTTGTCATTATTAAAAAAAATATTCTTCACTAATATTCTCTAATGATTATATTCCATTATTCTCTATAATATTCTATAGTGATTATATGATTAAAAAATAAAAGTGATAGTTACATAATTACATAAGAAATAACATAACTTAGAATATTTTATTCATTTGCTATATCTAATCCTATGATTTTCATCACACACCTTTTAAACATCCTACACTCAATAGTTTTTGCATATTCCTGCTATCATAGTTTCCTGATATTCATATATTGGTTTCCTGCAACTACTAGTTTCCTGCAGTTATACAAAACTGACCTAGCAAACACGTCCTAGGAGTTAGGACCAACTTCTTGTCTGTAGCATGAGGATTCGGACAGGCTAATGCAAACATGAAATACCATAACCATCAAACTGTGTATTTTATTGTTGATGTGGAACATATTTGACACTATCATTCATCTCATGTGACATTTTTCATCTTTTTACTATCGACAATCAAAAACTCATTTATTTTGTCGGATAAAATATCTTTAATTGTCGTTCTTACATCCACTCAATTTCTAATTTTGGACATAAGAAAATAAGAAAAATGATTGTCTCCAATATCCCATAAAATTGATAGTTCATAATTTGTGGTTTAAACACAAAATATGTTGTTTTGTTGTATTTCCATTCCATACAAGGAAAAGAATTTTTTTCATGAAATTAGATTATAAGATGAGTTAGAATGTCAAACAAAATATCTTGGCTTGTTTACTTTACGTGCGTTTATTATTGTATGCTATTCGAACTTAATTTTGTTGTATGTTAGTTTATTTATCGAGTTTATGCAAACATGAATGGCGTGAAATTAACTGCTCAATCACATCATGAGTACGTTGCGAGTTTATATAGATATGAATAGTATGAAATTAACCACCCAAGTCTAATTAATCATTACAAAACTAAAATATAAAAAACATATATAATAAAAATAACGTCGTAATTTATTAATACGTATAATCTTGTTGATCAACCTTTTCCAACATTAAACCATGCATGGTTTCTTTTTTCCAAAAAACCTCAAGGCTATTTTATCATGTTCGTTCATTTTTTTTTATCAAAAAATAGCTCCTTCTTGATCAAACAATAGACTGTCGGCTATTTATTTTATGGAAACGAATTGAATCGGTCGAATTCATTTTATTTTAAGTTGATTTTTGCAGTTTAAGTCATTTGGGTCAATTCAAATATTGTATATTTCAATTTATTCCGCTTTGTTCACTTTTTGTTTTGAATAATCGATTAAATTAAATCGACCGAATGATGTATTATTATATATAGTCAACTTTGTCATTACGCTAACTTTAAACTTTTTAAATTTTAAATATTTGTCTTGTAATAATATAATCGGTATTTTAATTGAGTAATTATTTTTTCATAAAATGTGAATCTCATTAATGATGTTTTGATTTTAAATTAAGGGAGATGATATTTTTTTTTTTTTTTTTTTTGAAAAACTAAAGAGGCGAAGCCTCTTTTAATATATTAAAGTAAGGTTTAATACATTGGTGCGATTTTACATGAGAAATGTAAAAAAGTAGTTTCGCAAAAATAAATTATAATTGCAAAAGTAAGATACATGCCGAGAGATGATGCTTTCGGCCATCCTTAGACGAACGCAACCTCCCTCTGCCCTTGGTTTGCCACGCGAGCTCGGATTGTCATCGAAGCTGTCACCGTCGCTGTCGCGGCCCGTCGCTCTCGGACTCGCCCCCAGACTCGCCCCAGACTCGGCCGTCGCTCTCGGCCTCGCCCCAGACTCGGCACCAGCCTCGTGATTTTTCGATTTCCCTTTTTCCCTTCCCGCTTTTTCCTTTCGAGTTTTTGCTCTTCGAGGAGCTCCAAAACCGCCACCAGACTCCTGCCAGTTCCTGCGAGTTCCTTTCCAGTTTCGCCTTGGTTGCCAGTTCCTGCGAGCTTTTTCTTCCCTGCCAGCCACTGCCTCCGTCGCGCCGTTCGCCTCTTCTCCTAATCCAAATAATTGCTCGACAAAAGAAAGCCCAAATAGAAAAGCGGTACCAGCTCCTCGACTCGTAGTCATTGGTCCCGAGACTTGAACTTTTGCTTGGACTTGTCGAAATGTAGGCAATTTGTTTTTGAATGCAGGATGACCCGTTATCTAGATGAATTTTCTTTTTTCTCTCGTGAAGGCCCCACGGAACGAGAACCATAGCTGGTGCGGTACAAATTGCGCCGTATAATTTATTTTCTTGTGCTTGTTTTGTCGTTATGTTTTGAAGTGTTTTGCAATCTCGTAAATGTATCGATCCTGGCATCCCTCCTGGTAGAGCAATAAGATCGAACACTTTATCTGCACATTTCGTGATGCAAGAATCGGCGACGAATTTCGTACCAGTTGAACCGACCACCTCCAGTTCAGGCATAACTGATGCAATTGTGACGTCAGCGCCTGCTCGCCGGAGAACATCGACTAGAATCACCGCCTCCATCAGCAGCTCGGTTTCCGTCGCCGCTCGCCTCAGCAGCTCGGCAGCTAGGGTTTCCAGTCGTCGCCTTCGCCGTCGCCTCAGCAGTCGCACCGTACGCCTCAGCAGCTCGCCAGCTAGGGTTTCCGTCGCCGCTGGCCGTCGTCTCAGCAGCTCGCTCGCGTCGTTTTCCTCCGTCGCCGCGGTCGTTTTCCTCCGTCGTTTTCCTCCAGCTAGGGTTTCCGTCGCCGCGGTCCAGAAGCTCTCGGATCTCCGTTCGCCTCGCAAAGCTGGGTCGAAGAAGAAGGCTTGAGAGAGGAGGGGGTGGAGGCGGCGGCTAGGGTTTGCCTCCACCCCAGAATCGCCAAGAGTTTCGCCTGTTTTCTTTTTCTCTTCGGCCCCGAGAGAAAAATGAATGAGCTAGAGAATGTTGGGGAGATGATATTTTGAAAGCAATTTTTAAGCGTTGAGCAAAGAGAGGGAATAAAAACCAATAAAGACCAATTTTCTCTGGTCAGTAGTATTAAGAAGAAAATATTTGCGACCTTGCTTAATTATCAATTGTCACTGTTAATTGTCAAAGTATATCAACATTTATTTTATATAATCTCAAAATACATAAAGGTATGACATGTCAAGATGACAGTATAATATCGTAATTATCATAAATGTTACACTAATATAGTTAAATAAAAAAAATACATCTATAAAGTTAAAACTTACATATTGAGATTAATCTCAAAGTACATAAATGCATCACAACTTTTACAACACAGAAAGAATAAAAAATAAAAGAAATTTTGCCACTTAATAGACTTGTAATGTTTACTGTATGAATGAGAGATTTGGAGTGTTATTTGCTCAATTGTTTCTGTTGAATATTGATAAAACTTTTGTAATTAAGAATTTTTTTGCTGTGCAAAATTGCAAACTATATATATTTTGGGGGGGATTTCATGTATGTCCATCCAAAAGCAGAAAATGTCATATTTATCTCTTTAAAACAACAAATATCAAATTTATCCTTTCAAAATATATTATAATTACTATCAAAATTACTCAACAGTTAATTGCACTGTTTAAATAAACAGAAAAAATAGAAAATTACCTTTCTACCCTGGCTATATTCTCTTCTTCAGCTCACATCGCCATCATTCATATTTCTTATTTTATTTTTCTTTTCTTAGTTCGAAGTTTCGAACACTGGATGGTTTTCCTTTTTTGTCTCGGAATTTTGTTACCAGTGGCAGAAAACAGGACAATCTAGTTGAATGATGTTATTGGATGTGTTAAATTAGGTCTGAATTATATCTCAATCCACAAATATTGTCCTCAATTCAAGACAAAATTTGCCTTTACCTTTCATATGTGTAACAGCACTTGTATGCACAACCCAAATTTTACAAAATTGGATCCTAGTTTATAATTTCTGACTTGTTTGTAATATGGTTTGACGTGAAGAGCTTCAAGAATCTCTTTGCATATAAAGCTCATCAATTTGGATAAAAGTTCAATCGAGTACCAAAGAGTAAATTGGCTCTAGTTGGTCATTGTCCTTCTCATTCTTGGCATGTGTACTGAAGCAATATGTTTGTTAATTTAATTGGGGTCTAAAAGTTTAAACTACGATTAATTTGGCAAATATAACGGTAAATTACTGACAGGGGTACATATGAAATTTAATAAATTTCAGATGGATTATTTTGATATGATTTGAATATTGGAAGGGTAAATTTGATATTTACAAAATTAGAGAGACATATTTGATATTTTGTGTTTTTGGAAGGACGCACATGAAATTCTCCCTTTATTTTGTTGCAAGTAGCTCATTTTTAATTTTTGTTTTGCATTTGGTCACTAATTTGGTCCAACACCACAATTACTCCGCGAGTTGCGATGTTCCTTTGGCGTGCTTCTCAAAATGCTCTACCTACTAATGCCAATCTCCACCGTCGGATCACAACCTTCAATCCCCTTTGTCCGCGTTGTGAAACCGCCCATGAGGACACTCTTCACATGACTTTCTTATGCCTGCACTCGAAGGTAATTTGGTTCATATCATCGCTTGGCATCCGCATTGATACCTTAAACGGAGATATTGGGGAGATCTTCTACAATCTCGGTATAGCCCTAAACCCCAAGCAATTTGGTTATTTCTCCAATCTTTTATGGGCAATTTGGAAGTGTAGATGTGAAAGAATTTTCAAAAACTTACACCATAGTCCAATGCGGGTGATTCAAATCGCGAATGTCATCGCCAAAGCCAACGACCCTCTCGGCCAACCCCATGAACACGTCTTGCATACCCCTAGCTCACGTAACGATACCATTTGTTTTTTCAACGGCTCTTGGTCAACCGATGGTGCGGGAATAGATTTTATTATTTTACACAATGGGGTGACGACATATTTTGAGGGGTCGGCCATTACCGCTAGCTCCCCACTCCGTGCAGAAATTCTTGCATGTCTTGCGACATTAAGGAAGCTTCGTAACATGAATATACTCGTGTGTGATATTTTCTCGGATAACTTGCCACTTGTTCAAGCTATGCATAATTGTAATATGGCCATTGAGTGGAAAGCCTACTACCAAGTTCAAGAATGCCGAGTGTTGGCCGATGAGAATGATGGGTGGAAGTTTCTTCATGTGACGCGGGAGGAAAATACACGAGCGGGTGCTCTTGCGAGAAGGGCACGAGTGGAGCAACGGTTTTTCTTTGGGCATGAAGATCCGGGTTTAGGACTCTTATAGGTTTTTAGTTAAAACCGCTAATTTCTTTGGCATGTTTAATTATGCAAATGTATATTTTGTCATGTGTCATGTATATAGTCTACGGACTTTTTTGCAAAAAAAAAAAAAAAAAAAAAAAAAAATTGTTTTGCATAAAAAATGACATGCTTCGTTCAGGTCCTTAAATTACCAATAATAATGGGTCAAAATATGTGAAATATATGGGGCCTTAAATTTTGAAAAATATGAACCCACAAGAACAGAGAGGACCTGGCAATTTGAGAAAGATTCATATATGTGGCA
Source organism: Luzula sylvatica (assembly GCA_946800325.1). Classification (NCBI taxonomy): domain Eukaryota; kingdom Viridiplantae; phylum Streptophyta; class Magnoliopsida; order Poales; family Juncaceae; genus Luzula; species Luzula sylvatica. The sequence goes on from OX326956.1 coordinate 24,381,380, forward strand.
AGGCCTTGAATAATCTGAATATAATAATCCTACTGCCAAACGGTTACAATTTTTTACTTGTTCCGAATTTAATAATATTTCTGATAATTTCAAAATCATATTATTCGAGTTTCCCAACCAAGTTGAATTTTGAAAAACTAAAAATACCATTTAACAAAAATATATTTTGGAATTAATGGTGTTGGTCAATATTACAAAAGATTGATTTTTGTTTTGTTTTGTTTGTGAAACTAGTTATATAACAAAATAACTCAAAATTATTTGTGTATTTTGAGTCGGCAAAGAGAATAAATATGCTTTGGCTTCATCTTTCACCTAGAACCTTAACAAGCAGTAAATATAATAATAAATACAGGCATATACTAAAAAAAATGATGGTTGAAGGCTTGATCCTACCAACCATCAATAAACTAAGAAAATATGTAGTTTCAGCAACATTTAATTAAATTGGACATAAAATAAATGACGAAAATAATATTATTTTTTTCCAATAACAAATAACAACGCAATTTTTTACTGACCAACATTTTTTTACTAATTAATAAAGTCTAGAAATAACTAAATAAATATTAGAAATCTATGTATTTACATCCTTGTATCGTCCGTCTCATGTGCCATTTTTCATCTTTTTAGTATCGACTCGATGGGATGCAAATGGAGCATGGTAACCATATTGTATTTGTTTTATTTTTTAGTATCGACTCGGATGTTATACGAATACGATCCAGATATTATCCAATATTATTATGTCAATCATTAGATTCGTAAAAAATTAAGAAGAATGGTTGTCTCCAATATTCTATAAAATTGATAGTTCATAATTTGTGGGTTAAAACATATTTTTTTTCTTTTTATATTTCCATTCCATACAAGGAAAAGAATTTTTTTTTTATAAAATTAGATTATTGGACGAGTTAGAATGTCAAAACTAAAGATTTCAATTTGTTTACGTTCTTTTGTTCATAATAATATTGTTTACTATTCGAACTTAATTTCGTTCTATGTTAGTTATTTAAGCAGACATGAATGGTGTGAAATAAACCACCCAATCACAAGTATAGTGTGTCAAACAAGTTTGACGTTGGATGAATAACTCAAATATTTAGGTCTAATTAATCATCACAAAACTAAAACATAAAAACATATTATGTTGTACATATTAAAACTATTCAAATGAACAAGAGAGTTACAAATGTCTTTTTTATTTCATGTTTCATCATTTTTTAAATCAATCAGGAAACGAGTCACAATTATGTCAAATGAAAAAAGAACGTTTGTTTTTTGGATTTTACATTCTATCATTTTTGTAGTCTATTTTTTGGTAGTCAATCGCATAACGAGACACAATAATAAACAAATAAAATGAATGTATTAAGAATATGTAAATAAATTTAGTTATTTAAATATATGAAAAATTCATAGTAAATTTTAATATAATTCTAAAATCTAAGAAATTCCAAATTACCAATTGGGTGACGAATGTCCTTTTTCTGATTTCAAGTGTCTTCGTTTTTATAGTCAATCGTGTGACGAGTGACAATAATGAGCAACAATTGGGTTTGCATAATTTTTATAGCCAATCATATAACGAATGACAATAATATGAAATGAAAAATAGCTGTCTTTTTTGGATTTTATGTTCTATCATTATTGTGGCCAATCGTATAACGAATTACAACAAAGGGCAATATTTAGTGTTGTAAATTTTTCGTAATCAATCTTGTAACGAATCACAATAATAAACAAATAAAATAAATGTATTAAGAATATCTAAATAAATTCTTATTAATATTTATTTTAATAAATAAATAAATTCATAGTCTATTTTAATATAGTTTTGAATTCTATGAAATTCACAACAATACGTATTTTTGATTTATAAATAAATTCATAATTTAATGGATAAGTAATGTTAGAAAGGTGTTTATGCTCCTATAAGAAAAAATAAAATAAAAACACATATTTCTGTTTCGTTGTAAAAAAATATTATTTTTTATTTTAAAATATTTGCTCGGCAATTAAAATTTTAGCTTTAATGAAATAAATATTTTTTGGATTGTATCACGCACATTTGGTACGTGGTAACGTGGAGGGGGTGGGACACTTGTGGGTTACTTCCGTTTGAGTCCAAACCAAACCATGGGCGTGGCCACGTGGGTGTGGTAAAGGTTTGATTAACTCGACCATGGTTTAGGGCCAGCTAACTGGTCAACATAGTAACGATTTTCAGACTAGACAAATAAAAAAAAGATGAAGTAAACAATTATTTATACATGAAAAAATCAAGACCTTCTTTAATAATATATATTTTGTTTACAATGAAATATATTGTGTTACTGTGGTTTTTTTTCGTTTGTGACAAAAATAGAGTGAAAAGTTCAAAAGAAAATAAATTATGTAACAAATAAGACACTTTTGCTAAATTATCTTTTATCTTTGTTGTATTCTCGAAAATAGACAAAAAAATATTCTCATTTTTTATAGGCAATTTTTACTGTTTAGACCAAATAAGTTTCGTATTACCAAAAATAGACCAACTAGTTTCAAAATTTGGGAAATAACACTCTCGACCTTTGAAAAGTCGAGAGATTGCTAAACTGCTCGACTTTTCAAAAGTCGAGCGTTTTTATTCCTTAATCACCTAATCAGCACCTAATCAGCAGGATTAACCCAAACTGCTCGACCTGGTCGAGCACTTTGTGTGTCTAAGATATTAAAAAAAAAATTTATTCTACTCCAAAATGTACCCGCCGAATTATCCATTATTTAGTTATTACGTTCAATTATGTTGATAATTAAGAAATATAATTAAATATTCAGTAAAATTTATTCAAATTTATGAATTCGAACAATTATTAATTACGTATTAAGTTAACAACTAACATATATTGGTTATTATTTTAATTAAATATACTAATTTAGAACATAGATCATGTTATGATAAAATTTGGTATTTGTTTCCGAATTTTACCATAACATTATCTATGTTCTAAATTAGTATATTTAATTAAAATAATAATCAATATATGTTAGTTGTTAACTTAATACGTAATTAATAATTGTTCGAATTCATAAATTTGAATAAATTTTACTGAATATTTAATTATATTTATTAATTATCAACATAATTGAACGTAATAACTAAATAATGGATAATTCGGCGGGTGCACTTTGGAGGGGTTTAATTTTTTTATATATTTTTTCAACAGTGCCACGTGTGTGTCAGATATTAAAAATAAAAAAATTAATTTCCTCCAAAATGTACCCGCCGAATTATCCATTATTTAGTTATTACGTTCAATTATGTTGATAATTAAGAAATATAATTAAATATTCTGTAAAATTTATTCAAATTTAAGTATTCGAATCATTATTAAATATGTATTAAGTTAACAAGCAACATGTACTAGTTATTATTTTTATTAAATATACCAATTTAGAACATAAATAATGTTATGGTAAAATTCGGAAACAAATACCAAATTTTATCATAACATGATCTATGTTCTAAATTAGTATATTTAATTAAAATAATAACCAATATATGTTAGTTGTTAACTTAATACGTAATTAATAATTGTTCGAATTCATAAATTTGAATAAATTTTACTGAATATTTAATTATATTTCTTAATTATCAACATAATTGAACGTAATAACTAAATAATGGATAATTCGGCGGGTACACTTTGGAGGGGTTTAAATTTTTTTTTTTCATATCTGACACACACTGTTGAAAAAATATATAAAAAAATTAAACCCCTCCAAAGTGTACCCGCCGAATTATCCATTATTTAGTTATTACGTTCAATTATGTTGATAATTAAGAAATATAATTAAATATTCAGTAAAATTTATTCAAATTTATGAATTCGAACAATTATTAATTACGTATTAAGTTAACAACTAACATATATTGGTTATTATTTTAATTAAATATACTAATTTAGAACATAGATAATGTTATGGTAAAATTCGGAAACAAATACCAAATTTTATCATAACACGATCTATGTTCTAAATTAGTATATTTAATTAAAATAATAACCAATATATGTTAGTTGTTAACTTAATACGTAATTAATAATTGTTCGAATTCATAAATTTGAATAAATTTTACTGAATATTTAATTATATTTCTTAATTATCAACATAATTGAACGTTATAACTAAATAATGGATAATTCGGCGGGTACATTTTGGATAATTTTTTTTTTAATAGCTTAGACACACAAAGTGCTCGACCTTTCAAAGGTCGAGCAGTTTGGGTTAATCTGGTTAGGTGCTGATTATGTGATTAAGGAATAAAAGCGCTCGACTTTTGAAAAGTCGAGCAGTTTAGCAATCTCTCGACTTTTCAAAGGTCGAGAGTGTTATTTCCCAAATTTTGAAACTAATTGGTCTATTTTTGGTAATACGAAACTTATTTGGTCTAGACAGTAAAATTTGCCTTTTTTATATTGGAGCGTTGTGAAACACATGGAAAGAAAGGAATAATGTCATACTTTAATTCTTTGTGTTGCCTCTTCCTTCGAAAATTCTCTCCTTATTATATATATATTTTTAATCTATTTTTTCCTGATTTAAGTTTAGAGAGAATACAATACAATTTCATATTTTAATTTAGTTATACGTATCCGATACGATACGGTAATTTTCAAAAAATCTCGAATACGGATACAACTATATAATTATTATTTTAATATATTTATATTATATACAATTAATAAATAAATAATAAATTAATATTATTTTTAAATTAATTATCATGACAATAAATAAAATCAACTAATATAAGTATCATAAAAGTATCATAAACTTATTCTAGAATTATCATATAACTAATCCTGAAGTATTTTAGAAAATATCATATATAATTTATTTAAAAATATTATGGACCAAAATATATAATTGGCAGAAGTATCATGAATGAAGTATCTTAGCCATATCATGTCGTATTCCCGACGTATCCAAAAAAATATATTAAAATAATCGAATACGCCACGTAGCTTATCTGATACGTATCTGACCCGTATCGTATCGTGTCTGTATATGTATCGGATACCCATATCCTCATGATACTTCTGCATGTTTGAAGTACCTGCGTAACATTAACATAGGTGAAAACACATGAATGTTGCGGTGAACAATACTTATTTCTAAATTTTGGATACCAAAATTTAATTTTAACCATTTATATATAATTTATTATCATTGAAAAATGTAGCAAAATTTAATTTCACAAAAATAAATATAAATCATTTTGTCATAATATCTAAAAAATAACGGCAAAACAAATTCGTACATGATTCATCATATGAAAATTTTGAAGTTCAAATTTTTTAAATGAGATTTAGTTTAAATTATATATACATATTTAGGATAAATTTCTATTACTTTTTAGTTTTCCTCATAAAAATTAAAAAATATCGAAAATAACAGTTCTTATAATATGTTATCGATTTTATTAGCTACAAACACCCGCAGTAAACAAAATTTGTTCAATAATAGATCAAAATTGTAAATACAATTGACGATATCTCAGCGATGTATTTTTCAGAAAAAGACGTTGTTAGTCGTGTTGACAATGCAATGATATTGGTCATTAAGTCTCTTTTTATATATCGTTAATATTTTTTACATAATTAAAAAAATCAACGAATCTCATTATTGCATTGGATTTTTTTAAGGGGCAATTTCAGGTATGTCTTTTAAAAAATTTAAAATATCAAATTTGTCCCTCAAAAATTATTTATATCAAATTTGTCGCTTAAAAATTCAAAAACTAGCAAATTTATCCTTTCAAAATTAAAAATTATCAAATATGTCCATCTAAAAATGACATAATATAAAATATGTCCAAACCGTTAACTTACCATCCATTTCTTCATAATTTGTAATTATTAGCTCCAATTAAATCACAAAGTATTAATTTATTTGACTAAAATATCCTTTGTAATCTAAACATCAATTCCAATCCATTAGCACCAATCTTTAGCGTGTTTTCATTCATTAGTGAAAAAATAAAGAGAGCATGAAGCAAGAGGGAGAAGAGAAGAAACAGAGAGAAGCTCGCCAAATCCCCAAATTCTCGATGCATGTTTATTAGTTCATTTCTCAAATGTCTCTGTTTCAATATTATAACCTCAAGAAAGCACACACAAAATTGGACTGAATATTGGAAGGCCTTTTTTTTGGAAGAAATTGATTTGGTCAAGATTTTAATAACAAAGAAACATAATCAAAATAACCAAATAGAACTGCTTCCACATTAAATTGGACTGGATATTGCAAGGCCTTGTATCAAAATATGCCTAGAAAGTTGAAAATACGATTTAAATTTGGGAGCAAGCTTTGATTGTTTTTATTGGAATGAACTGCTTCCACATTATACTGAAGAATTGCACATTTATCAGCTAAAAGTAATTCACATAGGGATAAATTTGATATTTGCAATTTTAAAGGGACATATTTGATATTTCGAGTTTTTACGGGGAGATACCAGAAATTCCATTTGTCCTTCCTTCTTTTGTCTTTTCAAGAAATTCACTCAAAGTCTAATATCAATTTGAATACTTTTATTCTTTGGAGCTGTAATGGATTTTTTTAATTTAGTTTAAATTTACCTCTAGACATTGGTTAGAAATACAATAGGTATAAATCGTATATACATATATAATAAAAAATAAACATATACAATATGGTATAAATCGTATATACATATATTCTTTTGAGCTTTATTTTTGTTCCGTTTAAATTTACCTCTAGTTCGAACATTGGTCAAAAATACAATATGGTATAAATCGTAGACACTGCGTAATAAAAAAATAAATATATACATAATTAGACAAATAATTATTTTACTTTTGCTAATTTCACATGATTTAATTTCCGGATATTTTGATAAATCATAAATATATTTTCTGAAATGCTAAGTTCAATTCATGTTCCAAATTTCAAATTGGAAACATGTGTATATATAATTCATATATAACCCAATATAATTTATCACAATATATATTTTTAGCACAAATCGAAACTGGAAATTAAACTCGAGATACAGGGGAAACTTGTCGTGTACCATAAATAGTCATGCTCACATATGACTATCAAAACAAGTCTCAAGATAAAATATTAAAATAAACATAAATTACAAAAAAGAATGCAAAAATAAGATGTTCGATTAATTCACGCCTAAAACATGATTAACAATTGGAAGAGGCCCTTGAAAATTAGACGAAAATGGAAGAAGCCTATTTTGTCCTTTTCGCGCCATTAATTGATTTGCCAATGCCAACGCCACCATCGGGTATCGGTACAAAATAAATACAATTATACTATTTCAAGGGCTTTTTTGCAAATTATCAATAATCCAGGGTCTTTTTACAAAAATTAATTTGTTTTATACCTCGAGGAACAACACGATGATCGCGACGACCCCTTGCAATAAGATCAGTTTCTTCCTTCTCTCTTGTTAAAGTGTGTTTCTTCTTTTTCTGCATTAATAATTAATTAATTAATCCTCTTTTGTAATTAAATTATAACAAAAAGTAGAAAAATTAAGAAATTAAATTTATACTTATAAATAAATACAATAATAGTTGCAGTGGGTTTTAACTTTGAAAGCAATTCGCATGTTAATTATCTTTCCATTTGATATTCCTCCCTATTAACACGAATTATATTATATAATAATAATAATAAAATAATAATATTAAAATGAACCTGGTGTATAGGAAGAGCGTCATGATCTACAGTCCCTCGAGGCATGACCACCTTATGCAGTTGCAACACATAAGCCAACAGCTGGTAAAATTATTTTTTCAGCAAATTTACCAAAAGGCCCCTGTATTATCTCAAAATTGCAAAAAGGCTCCTCACCTTAGTGCCGTGATGTTTGAGGATTTTCTTTGCAACGGCTCCAGCAGCGACTCCACCAATTGTTTCTCTCGCCGATGATATCCTCCCCCCTAATCAAATAGATTAATGAATTAATTAAATTAATTTTGTGTTTATTATGATGATATCAATATAGTATTGACTGGTACGCTGGTACCTGTACGGCTCGAATACCGTATTTGAAATCAAAGATTGCGTTTGCGTGGGAAGGCCGGTACGTTTTTGAAATTTCAGTATTTAACAAGACATATAAACAAATAGCACAAAATTTAGGGTTATTTAAGCAAAAATTTAGTCCAAGAGAACCTTTCCAGATTGAAGTCCATGAGAACCTTTTCGAGATTCTTCGATACTTGGTTGAATTGTTGGATCTGGTTTTGGCTTGCTAGCTTTTTCGAATATATAATATCCTTTACCGTTACTTTTTGCATACAAGTCCATAATTAAATTTTAATTAATTTGGTAAAAACAAAAAAAATGTAAAAACAATACCTTAACGGACATTCTGGACAATAATTCCGTTGAAGGGGAGTCAAAAGTCCGTCCTTTAAACGCATTTGCAAATATGTCGAAGCCACATCACCAAATCAGTTACTTCCAGTACCTGTTTATTCAACAAATTTTATAAAATAATAATATAATCAATATAAAAATGAATACAATAATAAGGATTAAGTTATGGTAAATTTGCAAAATACATGAACGAGCCCTTTTGATGTGTTGGAGAGTGAGTACCAATTCCTCGAATAATGTCATTTTAACAGTAATATTACACAATTTAGTTATGGTAAATTTGCAAAAATAACCCTATGTTATGCCTAAATTGCAAAAAATATATATATCCCCTTCTATTCATCAAGAAATCAGAAAGAATCGTGAAGCTCGATCTCGTGACAGATAAACTTACTAATATTTAGTTATATATAATAAAGGCAAAATTGTGTTAACGAATTGAAAAAGTATACCTGTGAACTAAGACCAGATTGAAATGCGCTTCATGAGACCATATGATTGTACCTGAATCATGCGAAAATTAAGCATTCGATCGACCTTTTGAGCAAAATTGTGTTAATGTAATGGAAATTTTGAATTCTCTGATCATTAATTGCATAGAGAGACCTCATGAGCAAATTGTTCTGCTAATTTGCTATTGGTAGTGGTGAACTGGTGATGCGAGACAGAATTGTATTGCTAATTTGCTAATTTGCTATTGGACCCTTTTATAACGAATTGTATTGCTAATTTGCTATTGGTAGTTTGATGCGAGATCCGAATGTTCTGCAACGGTCAAATCCAGATTTCGGAATTCGAACGTTGGGATCGGTACAGCTGGATCCGAATATTCTCGACCTTCCCGACCGTTAGACGCATGAGTACGATATATCCGCTCCTCTTTATATAAGCAACCCCTTTCATTCTCTCTCGCCAATTCCATTTTTCAGATCTAATTGAGAGAGAGAGAGAGAGAGAGAGAGAGAGAGAGAGAGAGAGAGAGAGAGAGAGTCTTGACAAGAACGAGATGGATTCAATCAAGAGCGAGAGAGATCTAATGAAAGAAACTTCTTCCTCTCCGTAATAAAAGCAATGGAGTTATCCCTCTGTAATTTCTTCTCATTGGGGTTCGATAATGGAGTTATCCCTCGATGGATTCAATGATGATGACGAGCTGACCAGAGACGATGAAGCAATGGAGTTATACCTCTGTAATTTCTCTCTCCGTAAGTTCCCTCTCCGTAATTTCTCATCCTTGGTGTTCTCTCGTGTTCTGCTTGTGTCTTTTTTTTTTTAAAACAATGAAACTTCCATTGTTGCTTTTATGCTCGTGCATTCTTTTCTTTTTTGGAACGATGAAGAAAATTCCAAACTTGCACACTGTTGTAACTAAATGCTTTTTTATCATTTGTGTTTCTGCATTTTTTCTATTCTTTTTGAAACAATTAAGAAAATTCCAAATCTGCATTTTTTTAACTATATAATTGTTTTTTTCAAAACCTTCATTCTGTGTTATACTCACTCTTGTTCATTCCTAAGGCCCATAAAAAACAAAACTACAACATTTCTGAATATATTCGATCAACACTTGTTACATTTTTTTTTTTTGGGATATAACTTGCAGTTTTTGTAAAACTTGCAAGTTTAGGAAGCTTGATTGAATTCTCTGAATATGTTGGATCAAGTACTTCTATATATTTGTATCTTTACACCAGATATGTGTATAAGTAGTTAATGCACTTAGCAAGTTTGATTAAATTCTCTAGATGTGCTAATTTTTCTTATTCCTTTTATTGATTGGGTGTTATCAGAGAATATGGCAAGGAATCAGAGCCCTCAATCATCAAATATTTGTCAGCACATACGGACGAGAGCAGCACTCAGAGATGGATATTTACCAATTGCTTGTTTATGATGAAAATGTGTGTGAACTGTGAATGTGTAACATGTAATCTCTGTGTGTGAACTGTGAATGTGTAACATGTATTGTGTGTGTGTGTGTGTGTGTGTGTGTGTAGGGGGTTCCGGCCCGAAAGTGGGCCGGGCCCGAAAGTGGGGTCCGGCCCAAAAGGGGTTGAGCCCTCGAAGGGGGGTCCGGCCCGAAAAGGGGTCGGGCCTTCGGAGGGGGGTCCGGCCCGAAAAGGGGGCCGGGCCATGGGGTGGGGGGGGGGGTCCGGCCCAGAAAGGGGGTCGGGCCCTCGGAGGGAGGGAGGTCCGGCCCAGAAAGGGGGCCGGGCTCTCGGAGGAAGGGGGTCTGGCCCGAAAAGGGGCCCGGCCCGCCCCCCGTGGAGGGGGGGGGTGGGGTTCCGGCCCAAAAAGGGGACCGGACCCTGGGGGGGGGGGGGGGGGGGGGGGGGGGGGGGGGTCCGGCCCAAAAAGGGGGCCGGACCCTTGGGTGGGTGGGTGGGGGGGGGGGGGGGGGGGGGGTTCCGGCCCAAAAAGGGGGCCGGACCCTTTGGTGGGTGGGGGGGGGGGGGGTCCGGCCCGAAAAGGGGCCCGGAACCCTCGGGGGGTCGGGGGGGGAGGTCCGGCCCAAAAATGAGGCCGGGCCCTCGGGGGGGGGGGGTCCGTCCCAAAAAGGGGGGCCGGGCCCTCGGGGAGGGGGGGAGGGTCCGGCCCAAAAAGGAGGGCCCTCGCATGGGTGGGAGGGGGGGGGGGGGGGGGGGGGGGGGGGGGGGGGGGGGGGGTGTGTGTTCCAGCCCAAAAAGGGGGCCTGTCCCTCGGAGGGGTCTTATTTTTTTATGTCCAAAATTAGAAATTAAGAGGGGATGGAATGATGAAAATTAAAAAAATGAAAGAGTTTTTTTTATCATCGATACTAGAAAGATGAAAAATGACAAATGCGATGAAAGTGACAAGTTAGTCCACATCCCCAATAAAAAAAAAGGGAAATTCTATTTTGCCACCAGATTTCAACACAACATCCTCAATTTCCTAATTAACCCACTTAATGAACATTCCAATTAACAAAAAATATTGAATTAATAATTTTTAAATATTAATTATCATTTGTTAATCCAGATATATGTTCATTATCACGTTAAGTGGGTTAAATTAATTTACATGTGTTAATTCATAAGTTAATTAAGTGGGTTAATGAGAGAATTGAGGATGTTGTGTTGAAATTTGGTGGCACAGTATATGCCGTCGTAAAAAAATGCAAACGTGTATATGGTCATAATGTTTCATGATTACATTAGCTGTCCGAATGCTCATGATAAAAAAAATTGATTTATTTATTTTTTTCAAGATTTTATTAGTTAGTAAAAAAAATGTTGGTCAGTAAAAATTAAATTGCTTTGTTATTGGAACAAGAATAGTTTTTGTCATTTATTTTATTTTGTGTCCAATTTAATTACATATTGCTGAAACTACACATTTTATTTAGTTTATTGATGGTTGGTAGGATCAACCTTCGACTATCATTTTTTTTGTAGTATATGTTTGTATTATTATTTGAAGTCATACATGGTGCCCGTGAGTTTTCCCCATCATCTTCTATATCACCGGTTAAGACTTAATTAACATGATAATTAACAAAAATATATTAATTTGACAGTTAACTGATATATAATTAATGTACGTATGAATTAACAATTATTAATCAATATCAATAACAAAGTGTATTTTTGTTAATTATCATGTAAATTAATTAGCCGTATTGTTTTATTTATGCTTGTTGAGGTTCTTGGTGAAGGCGAAGACGAAGACGAGCATTTTTTTTTTGCCGGCTTAAAATACACAAATAATTGTAAATTATTTTGTTGGGACATGGTTAAATTTAAAAAAAAAATCAATCTTTTCTAATTTTATGTTTCAATTTACACCATTTATTGCAAAATACAATTTTGTTAAATGACAAAAATAATTTTTTTAAAATGTTTTGGGTTGGAACCCAATTTTGAAATTATCAGAAACATTATTGAATTCAGAACAAGTACAAATTTGTAAGTTACCGTTGGGCTGTAGGATTATTAAATTCAGATTATTCAAGGACTTGTCAGATATATAAATTTCTTTTATATGGAATTTTCTTTTGAGAATGAGTTCATTTGATCATGGATCCATTTATTCCTTTCCAATTAATTACTAGTTCTTGTGAGTTCATATTAATAAATGTGGATTTAACTTTACTAAGTTTTTATTTGAAGGCCCAATATATTTCACAAATTTTGACCCATTAAAATTTGGGAACTTAAGGGCCAGAAATTAATGAAGCCATTTTGAACACATAAAAGCAAAAATAATATGTTTTTGCCTTATTGCATTTGCATAGCAATAAAAATTTTCTTTATTACAAAGCTTTATCAAATATCCAACCAGAGCCAATTAGCAAATAACACTTCATATCTCTCACGGTATCGCTCTTCAAATATATAAGTTCCAAGTTCTTGAACCCGTTTCGAACAAAGCAAAACGGACATTATTTCACACACAAATCACAACATAAATCGAAAACAATATAATTTAAATAAGGATACAAGTAAGCATTTAACGACGGTTGAAGCTCCGAGCGTGCCGAGGAGTCTCGCCGTTATCGTCCCTCAATTTGACAACGGTGTATACAGCAGCTCCGACCAGAGCTCCACATGTCGGTGCGACCAGATATATCCATATCTGCCTGTAATTACCTGTCGCCACCGCAGGACCCAATGTACGAACAGGATTCATCGATCCTCCCGTTGTCGGCCTGTATAGTTTAAAACAAAAAAAGTTTGTTATTATTGTACTAATTATCCCATCTTACAATAGATATAATTTTGAAGAAAAATTTAACTCGTCAAGTTTACTAACCCAGCCACGAGGATGTTAAGCATCACGGTTGCTCCTACGGCTATTCCTGCCAACTCGCCCACCTAATCGTAAAATTGGCAGAGTAAATTTAAATTTTTTAAAAATATTGTTTGTAAAAGTTGATACATACGGCTTTAGTATCGGTAGCGACTGCAGTGACGACAAACAACAAGTTGAATGTAATAATGAACTCGGTAAAGAACGCCTGTGTGGTGGAGACGGACGGCACGGTGACTCCGCCAGATAGAAACGGATGAAAAACACCCTTGAGAGCAAACGATGCACATATGGAGGCGGAAACTTGCGCGATGATATACATCGGAACGTGGGCCCACGGAAAGTGACGCAAGGCGGCAAAGGCCAATGTGAGAGAAGGGTTCAAGTGGGCCCCGGAGATATGGCCGGTCGAGAGAATGACGATCATCACCGCCAAGCCTGCACAAGCTGCGTTGCCGATTAGGGTTTCGGCTCCGTCGTACTTCTGATTCACGATCGGTGCGGCCGTTGCGAAGAAGATCAGGATGAACGTCCCGACAAATTCAGCGCCGAGCTAGAATCGAGTAAATTGGAGATTATTAGGGTAAGATTTTGCTGTTGTTTCATAGTTCATTAACATACAATAATTATAATATAAGTTGGTGCTTAAGGAATCTAAAGTGCATCATTTTGAAATTGACCTGTGATCCATTCTATCAAAAAGCAAAAAGTACTTTCCTTTTCACTATATCAGAAGACTTGATACGAGCCACAGATGTACAAATCATGAACTCAGACATTTGATAGTGATTATTTGTCAACCCTTGTTTTGTTTGATGTGGTACTAATCGAAGCTTTTTTTCGTAAAGTTTCAAAGGTTCGAGTCATTTTTCCATCACATCGTCTATTATGGTTCTTTAGTTTGCTAAATAGCTATAGTAGTAATCACTAATCATGCTACCAGATGGGGACATTTCCTTTGCACCCTTAATAAAAAGAAAGGACCCCCTCTCTCCCCCCTAATTTAACAAACAGTACCCTTATTATTATTATTATTATAAAGTGGATTTATCTCATTGAGGTTAGAACTTAACTAACAAAGATATGGTCGATACTTTGTTTTTAGGAGGAATTTCATATTTACCCTACACGAGCCCCAAATTTCATGTGATCTTGCAAAATGTGAAATATTATGAATACCCTTACAAAACATAGAGATCATCACAATCCCCCTTTCTAATTTTCAAATAAACATCTAAGTTATTATTTTTTCTCATTTATATATAAATGAGGGATACACATGGTAGTTATATATTTCATTGGAGTATTTGTGATAGGTAATAGGAGCATTTCTGCTTCTGACCTATGTGGAAAAAAATTCAAAAAATAATCACATTTTCAAAAATATTTCAAAACTAAATCATAACTGAATTTTAAATGTTACCCCCAACCCTTTCATGTACTGGCTAACATATTTAATTAATATGATAATTAATCTATGCTATGTAATTATTTATTAATTAAAATCTAGCTAAAATTAATATATAAGTTAACAGTTATTTAAATTAATAAATTTGAGTTAATGTTAATTGTTTTTTAATCATGCATTTTATTGTTATCATATTAGTTAAGTTTGTTAATTAGAACACATAAATTAAGGGGGTCAAATTTTGGAGATAAATAAACTTACTCTTAATCATTGCACGTGTATTGTGCAGAAGCTTTAGGAGTGAAAAAGGTGCTCTTTTATTTTGCCCCAAAATTTCTCCACAACTTTTTATATTTTATTTAACACACATAATTAACATGATAATTAAAAAAAACACATAATTATCAAATAATTAATGTTAATTAGAACTTATGAATTCAAATAAATTTTATTAAGACTGATTGTTAATTATAATATTTGTATTTGTTATCATTTAATTGAATATGTCAACCAAAACACGAAAAACGCAAGGGTAACAACCAATTAATATAAATTATTTATTAATTAAAATATAATTAAAATTAATTCTAATTTATAGATTGGGATTAATATAAATAAATTTTTAGTTTTGTATGTTTATTTATAAACTAATTAAGTGCGTTAATTATAATGTAGGGAATTTCGTGGTAAAATCTTGGTGCATATTAAAATTTCCCTTATTAATTGGGCCCTGTGCATCAGTATCACGAAATAAAGTACAATTTTACTTGACCCCAACATTTCATCCCAACATTGTCTTTTGACACACATAATTAACATGACAATTCTTCAAAAATATATAATTAAAAATTATTTTATATTAATTCAAATTTATTTTAGTTAGATTTTAATTAATAAATAATTACATTACGTAGGTTAATTATCATATTAATTAAATATGTTAGCTAGTACATGAAAGAGTTGTTGGTAAAATTTGGAGTCATTTATTTATTTAAGGATTGAAATTTTTCAATCCTTAAATCCGACGGTACCGGGATTTTTAAAATCCGATGATACCGGAATTTAAAAATCAGTTATGGATTAGTTTTGAAATATTTTTGAAAATCGGATTATTTTTTGAATTTTTTTCCTATACAGGGTTACATGCAGAAATGCTCCTAAAATATAGGGGTTTGACATAATGTCTTACAATGTTTTAAATATTCTTGATGTGTCAATCGAGATGTTTGAAAAAATTAATTAAACATATTAATTGAATCAATTAATTTAACCATTAAACGTATTAATTGTATCAATGATATTTAAGGGAGAGTGGAGTACCATATCAAATCCTTTTGTGATATTGTTCACTTTTTATGGCTATAGATGATTTTTTTTTTTTTTTTTTTTGCAAGAACACACATGATATTACCATTTTCTAATAACCCCCAATGATATTTTCCTATACATTTTCACAATATGATAGTTGTTTGCGGAAACTTTTTCAAGTATTAATGGTGAAATTTAATAATCTTTCACAAAATATACCAAAAAACAAATGCAGAGATAAGTTTATAGGGACATGCTTATACATAAAAGTTTTCAATTCATAAAAACAAATCAATCGTTTCCCACTTGATAGTCTAGATTCAAATCAAGACAAAAGTCTCAAATTATGATAATATTAATTAATCCCATCCTCTCTCTATTATGTTAAATTTTCTTCAGGACATTATTTTTTATCTGTATTATATATAGAGGACAAATAAGAGAATATTTGACAAGAGAACAACCAACTTTTTGCTGCTCTATTTCATTATAGTCATTATTTGTACTAGCAAAAGTAGGTTACCAATTACGCATCTGATTGCGAGCATAGCATGCATGTGGTTGTTGTTCTTTTATAAAAAATTTAGAAAAAAAAATCATAATTATCCTGTGGAAAATAAAAAATATCATATTTACCTTAATAAAATTAGGTAAATTCTTGAAAAGTCCCTACTTTTCTGAAAGTTATCAAAAACCCCCCTTACTTTTAAGATTCCTAAAAACTTCCTTTATGGGGTTAAGTTTAAAATTTTCCATCTAACAATAATCATATGGACTAAAATACCCCTCATTTAATATTATTCATATTTATTTTAATCAGTTAAAAAGTAATTAAAATATTTTCATAAAAATATTTTATGATATTATTTAAACTATATTTTATGATTATTTTGCGCAATACATTGATTTATTTTATCATATCATATGCATAATTTTTTTATGTAAATTATAAATTTATTTTACAAATTTATTATTATTATTATTGATGATTGTATTTATATTGTTATTCTTATTTATTTATATTATTAAATGGAAAATATATTTTTTATTATTTTGGTTTGAACAAAAAATAAAAGAAATTGTGTGAGAGTATTTTGTTAAAAACACGTTTTATTGGATGCAAAAAAGTTATATTTAACCCATAATGAGGGTTTTTTTTTTTTGATAATTTTCAAAAAAATTTCTCAAAAATTTCCCATAAAACTAATACAATGTGAATTTCATTCAAAAAACAGTCATACTTAAAAAATGTTGTGGTCCAAAATATAACAACGAATTAATTACTAGATGGCAAATAGAAATGCGTACCTTACAACCTTCAAAACAAACATAAGCAAAGAGAAAAAAAAATCCGCCGAAATTAATATAAAAAATATTTTTGTAAAAAAGTCAAGAATATGCACCTTGCATATTTGACAAAACCCCAAGTGGTAATTAAGTATGGCCTATGGGCCCATTAATTAATAAGTGTATGTGATATCACTTATTTTGGAGCTACAAGAATTTAATACCCAATAATTAGAAAATAGTTAAAATAATAATAATTTTATAGGAACTTTCAAATTGTTGACTCAAGGGAAGTGAATGATAGTTTTGTACCAACTCTCAATGGATGGGCCCTAATTAGATCTCTTTTTAACTTAACAAGAACAAATTGTCGTTTTCACCATGGTGATGCTACTTTTACAAATTCAATACAACCACACTTTTTATAAATTAAAATAAAATAAGGGTTATTTAAAAAGTTGTCAAATTAGTTTAGTGCATTTGACAACAAATTGACAATAATCATTCTTATTCAATAATAAAGATTAAAAAAAATCAAGGAAAAAAAGACGAACCTTTCGAGTGAGAGAGACATCGGGCAATTTAGGCATCTCCGCGCAGCATTGCGGCGATCCCCACGACTCGAAAGGCATGCACTTGTTGTTGCTCCTCGGCATCGATTTCCTATCGTAGGACAACGAGTCTACATGTTCTGCATTGAATAACGGTCCACCTGGCGTACCGGGAGTCGCCGGAGTCGATCCATTTGGCGTAGCATTCTCCATTGATCAAACTTATCGAAGAGAATGACAAATTCTTTTTTTTTTATGTTTTTTTGCTTTTTTTGGGGGGTTTCTTTAGGGTGGTTCGGAATGGATAGATGAACGAACTATTACATGATTTTTGGGTTTCTAATAATGTATTTTTTTTTTTTTTTGGTTTTTTAGTAGAGGATGAATGGAATCAAGGGACTAAAGTTACATATTGTGAAGGCTTTTATAAATGTGTTTTTAACGAATAGTAATTTGGAGGAAATCCAGCCTAATTACAAGAACTGAAGATGGTATTTGTATGAATATTTTTTTTGGATTTTGAGATTTTTTTTTTTTTTGGGTTTTTCGGATTGAGATTCGAAATGAAGGATGGAAGAAAGATTACATGCTTGGAAAGTTTTTATGAAGTTTTGTTTAAGGAAGATGAGTGGAGAGAGAATCCAGCCTCGACAAAACTAAAACCTCAAAAGATCAGTGAACTCTAAGCTCATTAATGGAGATGTGAACACTTGGAAATCAATGAATGTGAGAATTAGAAATGGACATGAGAGAGAGAGAGAGAGAGAGAGAGGTGCAAGAAGAAGAGAGAAGAGGAGTGTATATTTATTGGGGAGTGAAAAAGGTCAATGGCTTCTCGTCATAACAGCTACTCGGTACCAATACCAATGTTATCTTTTACTAACCCTCTCAATAATTCTCATTATACTAATGCATGAAATGTATGAAAGTACTAAAATACCCTTGCAATGTATATTTTTAAGTGAATTATTTATGAAATGTATATGTATGGAATCTTCTGTGCATGTGGATTTATGTGAAGGTTCAGAGCACATTTAGATCTTTCCAAAGCAGAATGATTTGATTGGCATTGCTTGTTATAGGGGCAAATTCGTACGAGAAAAAATGATTAATCTTGTTAATTTATATGATTACATATCTTAGATGGTTACTTAACTAGTAAAGCATTAGTTATGACAGTGTAATGACGAGAGTGATTAATAAAATTTCTTCATAAGCTTCCAAAATAAATTTATTTTGAATCATATTGATAATTAATATTTAATTGTTAATCACTTCAATTAAATAAAGTCCAAACAACTAGCTAAAAAATTAAGCAAAATAATATCTACTTAATTTTCTAAACGCAGCACAGTGCAACATTTCACTTGATAATATACAAAAAAAATTGGCTTATCGGCACATACAGAGACACTTTTAGCAACTAGTAGTATTAAATGTAGAAAAATGTCAATAATTCATGGAATAATTAATTAATATACTATCTATAAGTTATACAAGATAAATAAATTTAAGTAACATGATGGCATTTGTCATGAGTTGTTACGTTCAGTCAACGCCTACACTTTCACATGGAATCATGAAAAATGAAATGAAATTGAATTTTTAAATTTATTCGAAATATAATTTGAATTTGAAGTCTTTGACGGTGCACAAAATATTAGTTTTTTTTTACATATTTTAAGGAATTCGGATTAAATGAGAGACATTTTGAATAATCAATCTTTTCTATCTTATTCATGATATGCAATATATTAACTAAATTAAGGATGCTCGTCTAAGTTTCTCGGACTAAAACACTTGTATATTATTGAGAAATTATAATTGGAATTCGAGTACATTCTGATGTTTTAACTGTATATTACATTTTATATGATATATGATTAGACTAATTAACCTAGTTAATGTCAGGCCCGCATGTTCAACAAGTCCGGATTTCGAATCCAAAATTTTAAAGCAAATTTACATATTCATTCTTTTTTTAATTTAAAATTACATGTTTATTCTTCTTAAAATTAAAATATCATATTTACCTTTTCATAACTCTAAAATATCATATTTATCCAAAAATTAAAACATCCATTTTTTAAAATCTTAAATTAAAATAACGTATGCACTCTTTTGGATTTTTAGAAGGGTAAAATAGTAATTTTAATTTTGGACCGTTAATTTTAACAGAGAAATTTGATGGTTTTTAATTTTTTAATATATATGATATGTTATATTTATGAAAGGGTAAATATGATATGTTAACTTTACGAAGGCTAAATGTGTAATTTTAAGTTTTAAAAAGGTAAATATGTAAATCCTCTCAATTTCAAAAACAATGATTTATCCAGCTAAAAATAATTATAATTGAAATACAACTATTAAACATCATAAAAGATCTTATGATTCATTGGTAGAATAATTCTTTTTTTTTTCCTGAAAGGTCGTGGGTTCAAAACTCTACAAGATATAATTTTATAATTTTTCTCCAAAATACAACAAAAATATAACAAAAAATTAGTCTAAATGAGATTAAAATTTTGGGTTTATTGAAAAAAATCTAGAGTCTCAACCATAAGACACACTTATATGTTATCGTTGTTTGAATAAATTATTTGAATACATGGTTCACTTTTAAAATAAACCTCGGCCACGTGAAAGTTTGGGATCGGACCTGATTAACATAAACACGATACGTGATTATATCATGCCGTAAATTTGTTACTATTTACAAGTACTGTGTGGGCACGGATTTGATCCTTAACTTGTGTTACCAAGTTAATTTTCGAATCATTTGATTTACTCGGAATCAGCATATTTGGTACACGTTTCTGTTAATGGCTTCTTGTTCATTCATTCAGCCTTTTAACCTGTGTCTAATTTATGAGCTTAAGTTAATCTCGAATCTAATGACTTGGTTTGTGGTCTCTACAGTCATATTACCTTTTTTTATTCTCACGTTTAGTTAACAATCAAGTTATATAACAATCAAGTTATAGCTCAAATCTTTATGTGGCCATCAATTTGTAGTTGTTTGGAGTGGCCGATTTGATAATTATATTAATACATTTATGTGGCCATCAAAATAATAATCTAATTAAATTGTCTTTAATTATATATATTAATACATTTAAACAAAAAAAGCATATACTATATAGTTCTACATTTTTATTTTAACATTTTCTGTGATATTATAGTCTGTGTTGCACATATTTGATGATACGGCGACACGACGACACATATCGGATATGACGATACGATATTTTAACATATAATTTATGATACGATTCCGATAAATTACATTACACTAACATTTGTCTATTACAATAAGTTGTTGAGCTTAGTGTCAACGATAGCATAGTCTAATTGGTTGATTGCGAGACACAAAAAATCGTA
Organism: Luzula sylvatica; assembly: GCA_946800325.1. Lineage (NCBI taxonomy): Eukaryota > Viridiplantae > Streptophyta > Magnoliopsida > Poales > Juncaceae > Luzula > Luzula sylvatica. The sequence continues at coordinate 24,402,500 of OX326956.1, forward strand.
TGTTGTGAGAGACTGTGAGTTCAAATCTGGTTGACATCAATGAATAAATGACATATGAGACTTTTTCATTTATTATAATTTTTTTTTGTTGAGCTTAGTCATCAAAATAATATTTAGTCATCGAGTTCATCTATTTTTTTTTCTTTTTGGAATTATACGATGGATCATTTTCTAAAAAATGTTTTGAATTTTTATAATTATTTTTTTATTTTATTAATGAAATTTGTTTGACCTACCATATAATCAAATTATTTTCTAAAACAATAATTTCAAAAATATTCAAATAGACCTACATATAATCAAATTCTTTTATATAATTTTGGAATTTCTGTGAATGAAAAACATTTTGTTAATTTCACCTCCTCCCCCTCCCAAAAAATGTAATTGTTATTTATATGGCTTCTTCGTTGTATAGGTAAGAAATTGAAATTATTCACTGTGTAATTTTCATAATGACATCTTTGTAAAAAAAAATCATAAGTTCAGTTCAATGAATTATTGCATGCTACAAATACATCAAATCAACATCAAGTCATCTTGTCATTAGGACGGTGTACAATATTTAGAAATTTGATTGCACGTAATTTGTAAATTTGTCAAAGAATCAATTCGAGAAAATCAGGCATAAAAAGCCAATTGACAAACTTATCTACATTATGCCGGATAAATTCGTTTGCAACTATTACTCTATCACAAATTGTTTGGCAATTTGAATTATTAGAATGGAGCCGGATTACAAGACGAGAGAAGTAAATTATGGAATTAATTAACTTTGTGTTTGTTTGGATGTTTGAATATAAATGCTACAAAGTATAATTTTTTTGTTTGATTGTTTGTAAAATTATGGATTATTATAATTATAATTTTAAATATGAGTAGTTATAAATATAGTTGAATAATTATTTCATTGACTTCGTAATTAAATTAACTAATAAAATTTACGCAACACAATTTTAAACATAACTAATATAACAATGTTCGCACAAGAAAATACAACGTCTAAAATAAACCCAATCTCACAATTTACCCTCCAAAATATGTATCATTACCCAAAATAAATACTACCACTGAAATGTATATTAATACGAAAATATATAACCCACAAAAATAGTATACCATCATAAACTTGTTAACCTCATGAAAAATTACTACCTCCATCTCCTCCAGCTCCATCATAAAGTAAAAATTGATCAATCATTTTTATCATTGGATCTCATAGACCAAAAAATGGAGGGTCGAGTTATGAGTTTGTTGTTCTTAAGGTTAAATTTGTTTTCATCAATTTGTAAAAAAAAAATCTAAAAATTATGTTTCATGATATCTCGAATTGTAATTAACTATGTCCTGCACACGACGAAACTTAATGTCCTAACGACCGGTCGTAAGAAAGACCATGTATTTTTTTTGTATAAATGTATGCATCCATTTCAATAATGGATTTTATTGTTTGTGGAAGAGAGAAAATAGTTTCTTGTTGGTTTTTTATGATACTTCCTTTGGTTTTTTTTTTACGATAAATTGGTTTTTTTATGATACTTGAACTCCCAAACAAGGTCCTATTTTGTTTAGTTTTTGATCAAATAAAATATTGATTGTATCTAATGAAAAGTTGTATTTTTTTGATGAAATTTTACAATTCATGGCTTATTGAAAAATTGCATCCATATATACATTTTTTATACCATATATCTCACTCGTGACAAAAAGTGTGATGGGTATTACATTTGACAAAATAATGATTTGTTCAAAAAATACCTTGTCAAGGGGTCCAAATGGAACGTACAAAATGGGACCTTCATGTCAGTAACATAGTAATGAAATGATTTCATGATCAAATAAGTGTTTGTAGTTTAATTGTAAAAAAATAAGCTCTGTATAGTTTTTTTTGTTGTTGAGCTTAAGCCCTGTATAGTTACTGAAATTATTTTCAAAATATTATGTATGTTTATGAAAAATTATACTTGTCCTCTATAATGTTCCCTCAATGTATTGATGTGTTGGTAATATATAATAAATGCATTAAATTTTAAATTAGGTGGCAAACTGTATTTATTATGTAGTACACCACATCAATTAGGTAGTAAACCAAATTATTAACAAATAATTTGTTTTATTTAATATTTTTATTATATTTAATTTAACACGTGATAAGTTATATTTATTTGAACAAATTTTTATTATTTTATTTTCAATATTTAAAAAAAAAATCATTTTTATGTTCTAATTTTGCGAAATTATTATTTTCATTTTCATTATTATATTTTTGTTTACTCGTTTACGATAGTTTTATTCATGTGTATCCGTTTAACATATGTTAAAGGGTATATTAATTTAGTCCAATAATTTCTTTTCCAAATTTATAGATTTAAATTTCATTAATTATATATGGTGGTAAACAAGTTGTTAAAAATATTAAATAAATAATGATGTGTAAAATGGTGAATTTTTTTTTCTTTCTTTTCTTATATAGATGAAAAAAATTAAATAGTCATGGTTTGTCACCATAATTAATACAAACGCCAACACATCAATAAATCTAGGAAATTTTAAGGGGGACGTGCATCATCATTCAATATGTTTATTATAATGTTGTTGTATTCTGGTCCTTCAACCCGTTGGAAATCCTTCACTGCATTTTATTTTTCCTTCAACAAAATTATCACATAAAATTAGTCACAAAATAAACTTTAGACATGTGATCAATTAGTAAGTATATATAATATAGTGCCCTTCCCCCTTTAGTTAAGTGCCCTAAAATGATATAGCAACATCATGGTGGCTACTTCTCGATGCATGGCATGAATTATAAAGTACCCTTTTCTAAATGGCATACCTTGTTCTTTTGCCAAGGAAAATAATTGAGTGAGATCCCTATCGTACTGATATCATTAGACAAAGTGATATCTTCACAATAGACTGACTACACTTTAATATAAAAATCTCATGGAGTTTTTATATTATTTTATCAATTTTGTATGTTTCTTAGATGTGCAATATATATATATATATATATATATATATATATATATATATATATATATATGTCATCAATAAAGCACGACAAGTAACGTATTATACATTAATGGATGTGCACTGTATATGAATTTCATATGCACATCACGTGTCGCTCTTATATTGATTACGTGCATTCATAAAATTTATATGATTTTTTCTAATTACATTTATTTTAGCCGAATCATTCGAGTAAATGATTTCCCATATAGTCACATGGTTATTATTCAAACCTAAGTAGATCTCCATGGTTCATGGCCGACCGATACATATGTATAATCATTAGATTAAGGTTAAACTAGTTTAAAAAAATCATTATATTAGTGTTAAAATAAACAAAAGCAGCATTCTATAAGCACATGCATGGCATCATTTGGATGGAAAAAAATCGACTTGCTATAATTATTTACTTGCACTAATTTTGAGAGAGAGAGAGAGAGATTCTCAAGTTCCAGTGGGTATCCTAGCTAGTTGACTTGGCCATTTTGGTAAGAGGTCATATACTGTACCCCATCATTTCCCCATAACATTTTTTATATATCTAATTAATGGTTAATTATTGGATTAATTAATAAAATAACACTTCATTAACATTTAATTAGTATATAATTAAAATACATATACTTTAATAATTCTTAATTAATATCAATTAACTGTTAATCGAATGTACTTTTGTTAATGATCATACTAATTAATTATCAATTAATGATTAATTAGTAATATAGTGGTGGGAAAATGAAGAGGTACCGTATAATTATCCTTTTGGTAACGACGGACAGATAAGAGATGCATAACAGAGGAGCTCTTGCTGCTCTTCATTATTTGGTCAAATTGCACATGTACCCTTTCTTTATATTGATACTATAAACAGCCGTAAAGACTTATTTTCATACATGCAAGATGTACGGTGCGCGAATATTTCAAAAATCAAGCTATATCGTTTCCGATACTCCTCGAATATGTACCGATATCTTATGCGAAGTATCCGAATATTAAATTTCAAAATAATAACACATATTTCTCGGATAATTCGGAATACTTGTCGGATACTTCTAACGGATAAAAATATATTTGGAAAATAAAATTTTGAAATCGAAATAAATAAGTAATACATATAAGTAAATAACTAAATAAAATGAACATTTACTTAATAAAAAAGTTATTTATGTAAATACAAACTTTTAATATATTTTATGCCAAAATAATAATAGAGAAATAGTTTTAAAAATTATTACAAATTACAATTACAATTACATAAATGTACATGATAATTTGAGAATTTGAAAGAGGTACACCATAACAAAAGAAATGCGCCTCTATAGTATAGATGATATAATGTAGATGGGCAGCAATATAGACCATCAAATATGTTGGACCTTTTGTGAGACAAAGAGATCCATATGCTTTCCCTAGGTCAACTTTCCCATTTCATTTATTTTCTCCTTTCTGGCCCTAGGCCCTAACCATAACCACACAATCAATTACAAATAATAGGGTTTTGATTTGATGTATTCTAGTAGATATAACATTATGTATCTTGTATTTTTGGAATTGTAATATTATGTCAGTTGTTTCATTTTAATATATTTTAAAATTATGGATGGCAATTTTTTTTTTTTTAAATAATGAAACAATTTAAGGAGAGAGAAAGAGAGGAAAAATTGTTGTATTTTGTAATACAAGTTCTTTGAGAGAACCATACTCTATGTGGATTTTTTGTATTAGAGTTTTCAAGAAGAACTCTTGTGATTAGGGGTGTTCATTCGGTCGGTTCGGTTCAAACCAAACCGAATAAGACCAAACCAATTTAAACCGAACCGAACTAAGTTTAAACCGAACCGAACCGTTTTAAGTTTTGAACCGATTAAGAACCGAACCGAATAAACCGAATTCTTATTCGGTTTATTCGGTTGAACCGAATAAACCGAATTCTTATTCGGTTTATTCGGTTGAACCGAATAAGAAACATTACAACTTTAAAATAAAAATAAATTTATCGAAAAAATATATTTTATTTATCAAAAAAAATAAATACATATTATAAAATAAAATAATATTATTTTTATAAAAAATTTATATTATTTTTGTATATTTTAACATTATTATATTAAAAATTATGAAAAATGAGATGTTATTCGGTCGGTTCGGTTTAACCGGTTTTCATCACATCAAAACCGAACCGAACCGAATAAACCGAACAATACTATTTTTTGAACCGAACCGAACCAAATAAACCAAAAAACCGAACCGATTAAACCGAATTCGACCGGTTCGGTTCGGTGTCCGAATAAACCAAACCGTTTGAACACCCCTACTTGTGATCGAACTGGTAAAAGTTTTTGCGAGTTTTTTTATGTATAACAGTGTCGTATGTATCGTTATTTTGTACAAAAAAATGAATAATTTACTAACGTAATATAAAATAATCATGAAATTTATGCATGACTATGTTCAAATTTATAAAAATACGAAGAGCCTATATTGTGAGATAAATTTCTTTTGAAATAATATTATATTTAGTCTTATTACTATCACTTAACTCAAAAATTGAGAAAAATGAGTTGGCCATGCACGACCCCCCATTTTCATAAATTCGGCATGGTTATCTTATAATTCTTATTTTGAGAATTGCGAAAACAATTAAATTGTATAATATACAAATTTGTGGCTTAATGCCATCAAATTAATTAGCATTTTTTATGATAATATCTTAATTTTATTACAAAAATAATCATTATACTAGAAAATAATTATGTCGAATAAATATTTTGTTTTAAAAATACAAATATTATTGTGCATTTTTATTCGAAATATTAAAATTAATAATGGATTTTATTAAAATATTCATATTCAAACAAACACTCATAATAAATTAGTATTTTTATGTTAATATCTTAATTTTATTACAAAAATAATCATTATACAAGCAAATAATTATATCAAATAAAATATTTTGTTTTAAAAATACAAATGTTATTGTGCATTTTTATTCGAAATATTAAAATTAATAATGGATTTTATTAAAATATTCATATTCAAACAAACACTCCCAATAAATTAGTATTTTATGTTAATATCTTAATTTTATTACAAAAATAATCATTATACAAGCAAATAATTATATCAAATAAAATATTTTGTTTTAAAAATACAAATGTTATTGTGCATTTTTATTCGAAATATTAAAATTAATAATGGATTTTATTAAAATATTCATATTCAAACAAACACTCCCAATAAATTAGTATTTGTTTATGATAATATCTTAATTTTATTACAAAAATAATCATTATACTAGAAAATAATTATGTCAAATAAATATTTTGTTTTAAAAATACAAATATTATTGTGCATTTTTATTCGAAATATTAAAATTAATAATGGATTTTATTAAAATATTCATATTCAAACAAACACTCCCAATAAATTAGTATTTTTATGTTAATATCTTAATTTTATTACAAAAATAATCATTATACAAGCAAATAATTATATCAAATAAAATATTTTGTTTTAAAAATACAAATGTTATTGTGCATTTTTATTCGAAATATTAAAATTAATAATGGATTTTATTAAAATATTCATATTCAAACAAACACTCCCAATAAATTAGTATTTTTATGTTAATATCTTAATTTTGTTACAAAAATAATCATTATACAAGCAAATAATTATATCAAATAAAATATTTTGTTTTAAAAATACAAATGTTATTATGCATTTTTATTCGAAATATTAAAATTAATAATGGATTTTATTAAAATATTCATATTCAAACAAACACTCCCAATAAATTAGTATTTTTATTTTAATATCTTAATTTTATTACAAAAATAATCATTATACTAGCAAATAATTATATCAAATAAAATATTTTGTTTTAAAAATACAAATGTTATTGTGCATTTTTATTCGAAATATTAAAATTAATAATGGATTTTATTAAAATATTCATATTCAAACAAACACTCCCAATAAATTAGTATTTTTATGTTAATATCTTAATTTTATTACAAAAATAATCATTATACAAGCAAATAATTATATCAAATAAAATATTTTGTTTTAAAAATACAAATGTTATTATTGTGCATTTTTATTCGAAATATTAAATTAATAATGGATTTTACTAAAATATTTATATTCAAACAAACACTCCCAATTAATTAGTATTTTTTATGGTAATATCTTTATTTTATTACAAAAATAATCATTAGTTATACTACTAAATATTATATCAAATAAAATATTTTGTTTCAAATCTACAAATGTTATTGTGCATTATTATTCGAAATATTAAAATTAATATTGAATTTTGTTAAAATATTTATATTCAAACAAACACTTCCAATTAATTAGTACTTTTTATGATAATATCTTTATTTTATTACAAAAATAATCATTATACTAGCAAATAATTATATCAAATAAAATATTTTGTTTTAAAACTACAAATGTTATTGTGTATTATTATTCGAAATATTAAAATTAATAATGAATATTATTAAAATATTTATATTCAAATAAATACTTTATGCATGACAAACTTATTCCTTGACAACATGCATTTCTTGTGAAAATCAAAAATAACATCTGTTTGGTAACATGCTTTTGTGATGAAAATACTATATAAGATATTCAAAACAAATTCATTAATTTCACAAAATATACAATTTTACATATGAATACATTTAAATCTAACTCAATCTTTTTCTTAAAATAATTACTTGTAAGATATAGGAGTAAACTAAGAGGATAATGGAGAAGAGCGGAGGAGACAGAGAGAAACGACCCATACATTATAGCACATGTATTCCGGAAATTTCTTCTGGGACCTCATTTTTGCAAAAAAATACTTTGTTGGCCGAAACGAAGATATTTTTTTTGGATTGAGTTGATTATGACTGATCTTGAAAACCAATGACTTGGGACTTAATCAACCAAGAAGGCAAGAACTATTAGCTAAAATAACTATTTAACGAATCGAAATCAAATATTGGCTAAAGTAACTACTGACATATATTAAGAAAAATAACACATTATAAGTTAATTAATTAAAATAGTAATAACTAATAAAAAAAATTATGATTAAAAATATATAAATTGATTATAAGGAATTGACTAATGCACTCAATGAGTGGCTTCTTTCATATTCACGTCATCAATAAAACACGACACATGACAGTTTTTTTTTTTTGCGATTTTGATCGATTTTGTACAATTTTGACCACATTTGTGCAATACAAACGCACCCCGCAAAAAAATATAAATTGTTATAAAAAAAAAATCCGGTCCACCGCTTTACCTTCAAATGTGTATCATGCATACAAAAAGGTATATCATACATATACTAGATTATAACATGTATTTGTATTTAAAATAAATATATCATACATATAAAATGCATATGATACATCTACAAAAATATAACAAACAAAGATATATCATAAATGTAAAAAAGACATAACATGTATTGAATTTTAAGAAAATATAACATACATGTGGAAGACATAAGATATAAGGGTATAACACATATATATCATACATTTAAATAAGACATACCACTTAAAAAAAATATCATACATTTGAATAAGATATAAAGCATGGATGAGAGACAACGTGCGTTTTGGAGTACGCTAGAGTAAACAAAATTCAGTCCAAATTGGAAAGAAAAAATTAACTTTCCACGTGTCGATTTCATATTGATGACATACACATGGGAGTGAACGCCCATAGAATGTTAATCTTTTTCCTTATTATAAATATATTAATGCTCGTGTTTATTAATGTATATAGTAACTTATAAAAATATATCTTCTTTTGTGTTATAATTATATGATTTTAATATTTTAATATATTAGCCATGTTATATAATTTCGAGTAACATTTTGAAATAATAATTTATATTTCTTATTTTGAAACAATTATTTTCCATATCGAAAACAATATTTGTAATCATTGCAACTTGGAAATAATATAGTGACTCTCCCATCATAAAAAAAACATGACTAAACTTGACATCTCGAAGCTGTATAAAAGAGGTGAATAAATTAGACCCTCGCAAATTTTATATTGAAACTTCCGATTTCAATAAGAATAAATTTCAAAATTTATGTGCATCAATAAACTAAATTGCAACTTCAGGTGCACAAATACTCATAATTAAATGTGCGAAAATAAATGTACAAGAAAAATAAACGTATGAAAATAAATGTACGGAAAATAAAATTAAATGTACTTGCAACTTCTGGTGCATAATTTAAACTCGCAACTTCTGATGCGTTAACGAACATGGAACTTCTGGTTGCATATCAATAATTAAGTAAATAATATGGTACATGAATATACAACTTTTGGTGTATAATTTATTTTGGATTCATACAACTTCTGGTTGCATTCCAACCAAAAAGAAAAAATCTTCAAATTTACAGAATCAAAATAATAAACATCACATGAAAACATAAGTTGGGCAATACGTATAAAGAAGTCTTTCCACAAATTATATAATAAAACGAAACAAAGTCATGAACTATTAAATTGAACAGAGCCTAATATGGTTCACTAAATTAAAGACATGAAGGCATGAATTTCCTATTGGACAATACATAATTTGGACTATCAAATTTGGATGAAATAAAGGCATGAAGTACCTAGGCAGGGGCGGATCTGGGGGGGGGGGGGGGGGGGGGGGGGGGGGGGGGTGAGCGGGAGGCCCGCCCCCCTCCATAAAATTGTAAACGAAAATATTAGTTAGGAAGAAGGTGATTTCGTTCGTTTCAAAAGTAATAATTATAATAAATTTGTTTGTATTTCACAAAGACTAGAGTAGTGTAGTGGTAAAACATGTGTTTAGGAATTGTGAGGTTGTGAGTTCGAATCCCTCAAGGTACATATTTTGAATTTTTTTCTAATCCGGCCCCACCTATAAAATTCGGCCCTCCCTGTATTTCAATCCTGGATCCTCCCCTGTACCTAGGTATATATTTAACAGGGAATACATAATCTAGGGAATACATAATCAGGGACTATTCTATTTTTTTCGAATAACATAAGTTTTTGGACCTTATTAACATTGAGAAAGATTTAACATCGAGAATAATATGTATAGAGACAATATCAAAATATCATTAGAAAAAGAATTTTGTTTACCTTCGATTAAAATTTAGAGGGCGTCGTGTTTCAACTGGAATTTCGAGAGCTTTGCGTAGTTGAAAGATCTCAGTCGGTTTAGAGTCTCGTGCCGATAACGTGTTATAAAATGAAGAACAAAAGAGAGAATTTGGGGAGACAATATTCTTATTGAATGAGTTGAGGGAATACAATAGCCACTACATCCTTTATATAGTAGAGGGTGAGTGCAGTCCAAGAAACTTCTTGCCACATAAAACGTTGCAATACAAGGAAATAATACAATATAAAATATACTAAATATCCTATAATTAATGTCTCCATCTTCACAAGATTTGTTGCTTGACATCCATATATTATATTATAACAAGAAAAACATTATTGAATACTTCTAATAAAAAAACAAAATTGTTTAAATTGCGTGCATGAAAAATTATCTTTTTGCCATATGATTATTGCAACAGATATAAAATGTTGTATTTTAATGGTATACTTTATATTTGAAAAATCAATATAACATGGTTCATGAATATTACTTACAAATTGTTGTCAAATGACTACACAAATAAATGCATACGCTATATAATCTTCAAAAATTCAATCACACAATTAAATGATGACATCAAACCACAATCACATTATCTAATAATTAAAAATACAATACACAAATGGTTAGAAAAATTATCAATATAAAATCAATGAGATTTGGATGAATATTAGGATCTGTTTACAAAATATTGTATTTTTTGTTTCAAACAAATGATCATTCTAATATAATCTGAAGGGGCCCACATGTCAGTGAAATCCATTTATTTTCTTCGCAAACCCAAATTCATTGACAAACTCTCCTTAATTCAACTTGACGCGTCCGCAAGCAGTGGCGGATCTTGCCACATGAATGGTGGGTAATAATGTTGGGGTGTCTATCGTGAAAATTTTCAATTTTTTTTTAAAAGACGATAGTACATAAATTTTCAATTTTATCATAATAAATATATATATATATATATAAAGGATGGCTAAGATACTCAATTAAGTATCATGAGTTTGACACTTAGACCTTTTAACCATTATATTTGATTTGAAATTTGTATTTTTTAATGCTATATATACTCATCATTAATTATTGTCATATCAGTTTATGCAAAAGCTTGTACAAGCAAGCTTGATTTTTTGCTTGTAGGTTATTTACCGTTGGATCTTTTCAAGATCTGTGAGGATCTAATTTATCAAACACCTCCGTTTTCTTTCTTATTTCTCCGTTAAACAAACTTTTCTCATGCCTCTTACTTCTCCACTCGTTCTCTCTCTACGCTTCTTGTTTCCTCCTCTTATATCACCATGGATCTGGGTCGCTGTTATTCGCTCTGGCGAAGCTTGCCGGTCGCACTTTCTCTTTATCTGGTGGAGTTTTTACTATCTCTCTGGTTGACGAGGGAGAAGCCAAGATGGGGCAGCGGCGGGAGATGAAGAAGGCAAGACGGAGCACTGGACACTGGTGGTTGAAAAGGTAATATGTACCTGTTCACTTTTGAGTTTTGTATTTCAGAATTCGGTCAGATTTGGTAGTAATCTTGATTTTTGCTTCTCAATTTACGATTTTACTGATCTAAGCATGGTGGGAAGAAGGACCTCTCTCAAGTGTTCTCATAGAGTCTGATAGTTTAAAGTTAATTGAAAAAAATGTGTGCGGCTAAAATTAGGATTTGGGGTTGAGTATGAATGCAATTGTGGTTAAGATTAGGGTGAAATGCGAAAGGGTTTAGTATGAATCGAATTGTGTTTAGTGTTAGGGTTAAATAAGAATTGGGTGAATGATCGATTCATGAGGTAATTATTTTCGAACTGAAGGGGATTTGTTGATTCTACGAACTTCAGTGCCAAATGAAGCTGCAGTAAGTTTCAATAAGTAGGGTGTATGAGTGTCTAATTAGGTTAATTACTATATTGCAGTAGGGCTGGCAAAAAAAGCTCGGCTCGAACGTTCGTTCGCGTTCGGCTCGAAGATTGTTCGAAAATAGCTCGTTCGAAATTTGGCTCGAAAAATTCGAGCCGAGCCGAGCTGGCTCGAACCAGACTCGAGCCGAGCTCGAGTCGAGTGATGTTCGGCTCGCGAGCAACTCGAGCTCGAACACCGTATATAATACCTATTCGCGTCGCCGCTCTCTCTCGCGCGCGCTACTCTCAGACGCGTAACCTAACCCTAATCCTCTCTCGCCTCTCGCTCCTCTCTCGCCTCTCAGATCTCTCTCGCTCGCCTCTCAGATCTCTCTCGCTCCTCTCGCCTCTCAGATCTCTCTCGCATCTCAACGCCTCTCTCGCCTCTCGACGCCTAAGTCTCGCTACGAGTACTCGCTACGATTCTCGCTACGATTCTCGCCGATTCTCGCCGATTCTCCTCTCGCCGATTCTCCTCTCGCCTGAGTCTGACTCGCTACGAGTCTCGTCGCGCCTGAGTCGCTACGAGCTGGCTCGAGTGTTTTCGAGCTGGCTCCAGTTTTTTCCGAGCCGAGCTCGAGCTGGACTTCCTTCGAGTCGAGCCGAGCTGGCTCGAACCAGACTCGAGCCGGGCTCGAGCTGGGCTGTGTTCGGCTCGGCTCGGTAAATTGCCACCCCTATATTGCAGTCTAATTATGCATATTAATTATTTTAACATTTTCTTATGGTATGTTAGGTGGGCATATATTAGAAGGATCTTTCATGATATGAGAAGAAAGAACTCAACTGGTTACGTTATGCTAGAGCGCAAAAAGTGTCGATTTTATAGAGAAATTGGCTTATTGGTGATCAAGTCTAAATGGAGGCTAATTGGTGATTATTGATGATTGTGACGTCGTCAAGATTTTGGCACGTACTAGTGTGGTTCAGTTCAAAATTTACTTCTCATGAAATTTATAAATTGAGAAATGATTCATTATTTCATTCATATCAATTTAGTAAACTTGTATTGAATTTTGATGAAATTTATAAATTTACTCTGATACAAAGACAAACAAACGAGCACATTTACTTTCAGTTTGAATATTCATTCATTCACATTCCTCATTCAATCGTTTTCATTTCAATAATAATACAAGCTCGAACACATCTTCTGTGCCAATATAATCACATTTAAATGCGAACACGTCTTCAGTGCCAATACAATCACATTTAAATGCATATCACATTCAAAACATATTCATACTCGATAGTCGATCCTAATCATGATCCTAAAAACATTTATTCAACTCAAAATTTCAATCCCAATCCTAAAACTAAACCCTAAATACATAAGTAATGATATTTAAATTTTTCGACATCATCTTTGGGCCAAGGTTTGCAGCCCTCCTTTCATCTACTCCAATTAGTCTTATTTAAAGCTAATAAGCAATAATTATCATCAACTAGCCACAATATTAGATCATCGACCACAAATTCTTGTATTCTTGCAATTAGATCATCGACAACATGCAATTCTAGTGTAAATCAAAAGTAGCATGTGTTTTGGATGATAATAATAATTACATATAAGCTTTGAACACATATTCATTTTAACCTGTGCGTACATTTGATACTAACTCAAAAAAAAAAAAAAAAAATTGCGATATAAACATTCATTAAGATATCGGAGTAAATTAAAAGAAAAAAGCCGAAGAAAGGGCCATGAAGCTCGGATATTAAACATAATCGTGAACCCGTGGCAATGAAATTATTATTATCGTGTGAGCATCTATAACAAAATATTCTGATAACTTGATCTCGGTTTTTTTTTCCATATATTTGATAAAAATCGTTCTGAATACCCAACAATTTGATCGAAAGGAAATCGCGTGAGACTAATTTAGTGATTATAGCATTGCAATACTTTGTTAAAGAAGTGTTGCTAGTCCTTCTTTATCTAACAATCAACCAATATTATAAACACAAATAATAAAAATATTACATTTTTAATTATCATATGCAGAATGAACACTTTATCTTTCAATAGATTTAATTCTAGACATATCACACGGTATTGACACGTGTCCTTTGGTTTTTTTTTTTTTTCAATTTTATTCTATCCCAACCCAAATTATACCCATGTATAGAAAAAAAAATATAATTGATTCCCAAACTCATCACAATATCCTTGATGAGGTGACAAAATAAATTAATTAACATTTATAATTGACTCAATTAGATGTTAATTGACACGTTTAATTAATACATCAATAATTTATAATATGTTAATATTAGTAAATGTTAATTGACGTGCCAATCCAATTAAACGGTCAATTAAATCTTTAATCAAGTCAATCAATAATACTAATCAACCTACTTAATTCTCTCTTGCCACATCATCAGGATTTTTTATGTTCATGGATGATTGTGTTTGAAACTTTAATTTTGTTTGAATTATAACATGTTATAGTTTATTTATTTCGTGTGAATTTATAATTATGAACCAATTTGATGGAGCCTTATTAATTATAATGCACATATCAGATAAATTTCATGAACTTTTATTAATTATAATGCATTTATTGATATCAATATATTTGCAAACATATTAGTAAATGTTAATATTAGTAAATGTTAATTGACGTGCCAATCCAATTAAACGGTCAATTAAATCTTTAATCAAGTCAATCAATAATACTAATCAACCTACTTAATCCTCTCTTGCCACATCATCAGGATTTTTTATGTTCATGGATGATTGTGTTTGAAACTTTAATTTTGTTTGAATTATAACATGTTATAGTTTATTTATTTCGTGTGAATTTATAATTATGAACCAATTTGATGGAGCCTTATTAATTATAATGTACATATCAGATAAATTTCATGAACTTTTATTAATTATAATGCATTTATTGATATCAATATATTTGCAAACATATCATGATTATATAATTAAGTTTAAACGTTTCCGCGCAAATTCTATTTAAACAAATTACACAAAAATATGTAAAAAAAGATATGAAGTCCCGCGCAATTGTTGCGCGAGCTATTGCTAGTAATACCTAAGAGAAAGCATGGCTTCATGAGAGTAAAAGATTGTTTTCTATGAAAAAATCCAACGAGATAAAAAGTGAAACACGTGGAAACATAAAAATGAGACCCAATCTTCAGCATTATATCTACTAGGAAAACATCCCGCGCTTCGCTGTGGGATTTTTCAACAATATTTAATATAAATTAATACACAATTAGTTATTCTCTGTGGATTTTTTTATGTAATTATTTAATATGAACTAATACATGATTAATTATTCGTATGGAATATGAATTAATAGCTTATTAGTAGTTGTAATTCACAATTCACAATTCCTTCATTCCTTGCACGGGACTTAAAATGTAATAATAAATCATTAGTAATATTAGATAATTCTGTTTTTCGTTCCCCAAATTAATGTAACTCATTGGTAGTAACAAATCAACATTCAAATTCAAATGTAAAGTTAGTTTTGTTTATGAATTATATTATGAGTTCATGAAAAGATCTAATCATAATATGTGGTATATTTGGCAGAAGTGATAATTAGTATTGTACGTATATATTTCTTTCTTGTGTGTTTCTTTTTTTTGGATAACCAAAATAATATCATATGGTAATTTATAATATTTGACTTGACTAAACTTTGGTAAACGGATCGAGCTGACAAAAATAAAAGAACACAAGTACGTCAACGAATAAAGCACCTAGGGGTGGGCATTCGGTTGAACCGAACCGAACCGAACCGAATAAGAGCAAACCGAATTAAACCGAACCGGACTAGATTCAAACCGAACCGAACCGAATAAAATTTGAACCGATTTAAAACCGAACCGAATAAACCGAATTTCTTATTCGGTTTATTCGGTTGAACCGAATTAGATGTTATATAATGTTAAATTTCAAGTGATATTTAGTAAAAATAATATAAAAACAAATCATATAAAATATATTTATCGTTATTTTTATTTTTACAGTATTAATTTTTTTTTTTTTAATAAACATAATAAAAAAAGTAAAAAATAGTGTTAATCGGTTATGGAAATACCAAAACCGAACCGAACCGAATAAACCGAATGATATCAATTTTTGAACCGAACCGAACCAAATAAACCGAAAAACCGAACCGAATAAACCGAATTTGATCGGTTCGGTTCGGTTCCCAATTAAACCAAACCATTTGCCCACCCCTAAAAGCACCCACAATTTATTTAAGGGAAATATGTAATAACTCTATACTATGAAATTAATTTGGGTCAAGCACATACATGCAAAGATACCAATACCACATTAAATATTGAATGCATGTTTCCTGAGATATTAGAAAAAAGAATCAAATCAAATTATAAAAAAGAAGTAACAACTAAAGTACACTTAAATTAGTCGATGCAGATGAAAATGTTGGATCTAAGTCGGAAAGGTTGGATATTGTAAAAATTAAAGTACATTCACAAAGTTGCATGTTTTTAAGTTGATAATGTCGGAACTAAATGGATTTATAAATATTCATCAAAGCCATCAATTTAATATAAGGAATTTATAAGAAAGAAAATCTTCTTTACTCATCTTGCTTTCTAATTTCAGTGTTAAAAATAAATATTAGGCTATATGTGACTGTCAAACGGAAAAAATTGTTAAAAGGAAAAGAATTAGAAGAAATACTTTAATTCTCTTGGTTCTTCCGAATAAGTATTTTCTCCAGAAAGTAGTACCCAAAAAAAGGTGGAGTTAATTTCGGTTTTAAGTCCAATAAGTCTTTTCATGGTACAACAGAATAAAAAGAGGGGAGAATGATATTTACCAATAACGATAAAAATATGTGGAGTTAATTTCGACTTGTTAATTAGGATAATATTTACCAGTACCGAAAATGTGTAAAATCGAAAGCAAAAATACCAGGATCGAAATAAAAAACAAAAGGCCAAACGAAGTGGTTTGATTTCGATTGGTGGCACCTGTCGAATAATATCCCCATCTTACCCCACAAAATTTTTTCCTTTTCTTCCTGCTTGTTTATAACAATTTACTACCATAGTTTCGCTCGTAATGTTTGCGTGATTTTGCCAACCAAATTGTCATGGCAATCACTCTATTGCTTGAACTCATTGCACAATTTGAATTTGCGAACTATTTGCATGAATGATATATATAATATATTATTTTTCTCAAATCTTAAAGAGAAAAAAATAACAAATACAAAAACACATTACAAAATTGTTCTCTCTCTCTTACTTCTGTGGTGGTGGTTTACCTTTATTATGTAGGTAAATGGCAACCGCAACAAGCCTGAAACAACGGAAAAAAAGCATCGCATCATTTTGTTGCTCCAAATTAATTAAATTATAAATCTCGAATTAAATATAAATGTTACTTACAGGGTCGCAATAACAAAAAAGGGAGTCAAAGTATACTCGAACATATACATCGAAAAAATAACTATGAACATATACATAGCCTTCAATAAATTCATCGCCTAAAAAAAAAACCTTTATTAAGACAAGGATAATTATGTAATTTTACCTTAACGATGTTGTCACTGTATTTTTTTTTTTTTTTTTTTTTTTTTTTGCAAAAAAGCCCTTAGACAGTTGTCACTGTACTTTAACACTGCAGATACTGCTAATGCACTATATTATTATATTAAAAAAAATTTGGGAAATTTTCATGTAACTCCCAAACTTTTGTAGAATTTACAAAAAACCCCCTAACTTTTGAGAAACTCCAAAAAATCCCCTACATACAAGATTTTCCTTTACAATTACCCCCTTATAAGGATATTTCATGGTATTACAATTTTTTTGGACCAAAATACCCCTTTATTTTCATATTTAAATTTAATAAACATATTTTTGTATTATTTTATTAATTTATTAATTTAAAATTAGCATAAATATTTCTTAACACATACTAATTTAAAAACTATATGTCATATGCATAATTTAAAAACTATTTTTGTATTATTTTATTAATGTATTATTTATTATGTATTTTATCAAAGAAAACTAAAATTAAATTAAAAGAACCTATAAAATATATTCCTGAAAATATCTTGACAAATTAATATTTTTCTAATATTTAGTTTGAATGTTCAATAGTTGTTAATAAAAATATTTACAAAATAATATTTCGTACCAAATTAGCAATGCATTAGTGAACATTAAAACTAGCATTAAAATAATATTGCCATTAGTTCTAATTTCAACAGCTAATTTTATTTAAATAGTTAGTTTTGTAGTAATTATTTTTATTAACAACTATTAACAAATTAGCTGATGAAATCACTAGTTGTTAATAAAAATAGTTAGTAAAAAATTAGCTTCTGAAATAATAATAGTTACAACAAAACAAACTGCTGAAATAAAAATATATGTTGAAACTAAAATTAGAGACAATATTATTTTAATCCTAGTTTTAATTTTCATTCAATCATTGTCAGTTTGGCAAGAAAAACTATTCCGTAACTATTTTTATTAATAAATATTTAACTAAAAAACTTAATACTAGACTAATATTGATTTGTCAAAATATTTTCAGGAATATTTTTTAGATCATAATTTTATTTAATTTTAGTTTTTTATGATAATATATATAATAAATAAAAGATTAAAATTATGTATATGACATATAATTTTTTTATATTAGTATGTGTTAAAAAATATTTATAGTGACTTTAAATTAATAAATTAATACAAAAATACAAAAATATGTTTATTAAATTTAAAGATTAAAAAATAGAGGAGTATTTTGGTCCAAAAAAATTGTAATACCATGAAATATCCCTATGGGGAGTAATTGAAAAGAAAATCTTGTATGTAGGAGCTTTTTTTGAAGTTTTTCAAAAGTTAGGATTGTTTTGCAATTCAAGAAAAGTTAGGGGGTTATTTAAAAATTTCCCATTTTTTTTTTAAGAAAAAATTCTCCTGTATCCAGTATCCGTACTAAATTCATAAATTATATATTTATCCCTCTTAAGTGGTCAATATCATATTTATCCTTACTAAACACAACTAATATCAAATTTGCCATAACTCAACCATTTTATCGAATTTAACACATAATTAGTGTAAATGACTAATTTAGCCCTCAAATTCACTCTTCCTGTATCCAATAATCAAGCCCTAAACCCGATAACATCTAACTCCATTAAACCTTCTTCTCTTCTCTATCGTCCTTTCTTCGTACGAGCACTGAACTCACTCTGACGATGGACCGAGATGACGGAGGCGCTATGGTTCGGGATGCATGCGACTGGGGCTAAGTGTGTATCGGAAGAGATCCTGACTAACGTGGTTGTTTTAGCCGATTACTCGCTTTGTGTATGAAGGAAGCGCTAGTAATCACCTTACTATCACTGTTAACGTGAGTTTTTCAGATTTTTTTCTTTGAATTTTTCGTTATTTGGATTGGATTTACTTCATATCCGCTGCTTATTCAGTACGGAGTGGAATTTCATTCTTTATTTTGTTGTGATCTGAGTTTTTTTTTCATTAATTAGCAGATGTCTACTGGAAAAAGGAACGGGTACCGCAGCTAAGGAGATCTCGATGGGAATAGTGAGGTCAATTTTGACTGATTACCTGTGTAAATCTCGACTGGAAAATCCAGGTCAATTTTGATTGATTACCTGTGTAAATCTCGACAGGAAAATCCAGGTCAATTTTGATTGATTACCTGTGTAAATCTCGACTGGAAAATCCAGGTCAATTTTGATTGATTACCTGTGTAAATCTCGACTGGAAAATCCAGGTCAATTTTGATTAATTACCATAGCAAATCTGGACTGGAAAATCGATATCGCAGCTAAGGAGTGCGATTCTGTTGCTCGCAAAGTGGAAATTGAGATCAATTTTGATTAATTACCATAGCAAATCTCGACTGGAAAATCGATATCGCAGTTAAGGAGTGTGATTCTATTGCTCGCAAAGTGGAAATTGAGATCAATTTTGTTTTTTTATACAAAAGTGTATATTATTATTATAATTGTTTACCGACGTTAATTCTAAAATTTGAATTTGACATGATAGGGTGTAGAGTGGGAACTGCGAAAACTAGAAAGTGCGATGGAGGCGATTCATCACAATTTGTTGTCTCGAAGCTAGGTATATTACATTAATAATATAATTTAAATTTTATTCATTTTTTTGTATTTTTTGTATTTTTTAAAATCAATTGAATAATTCCTATTTGTTCTCTAAATGTGTTAGATCTGAGACGGGAAAGGCTTATGCCGAGCTCTGGCCAAGAGCAGAACGCAAACCCACATCAGGCTCGTCGATGTGAAGTATTGTGAACCAGACTTGTCGATTGGAAAATGGCTACTTGCAAAATGATTTGTATCTGTTGTTTGATTTGAGTGTATTTTTAGGTTTGTAATTTTGTTCTCAATTTTGTGTTTCACGTTATATCATTACTTACAAATATATTGTATCAACAGGTGTCACAATTATATCATTCACAATATAATGTGTGTTTCAAATTTTGTATCACACTATACCAATACTATAATGTTAACTTATTACCATACCAATATCATGTAAATTATGAGAATCTCAAATGAAAAAACAAATTAAATACCCACCCGCAACAAAGTCGTGGGTATTGTTATAGTATTGTACAATTACATTACATTTCTCAATCAATCTTTACAC
Source organism: Luzula sylvatica (assembly GCA_946800325.1). Classification (NCBI taxonomy): domain Eukaryota; kingdom Viridiplantae; phylum Streptophyta; class Magnoliopsida; order Poales; family Juncaceae; genus Luzula; species Luzula sylvatica. The sequence continues at coordinate 24,423,248 of OX326956.1, forward strand.
TTCCTACTACATCTCAACAAAGAAAACTAGGAAAAAAATGACATCATAAAAATATAATATTTTCCAATATCAACACTATTGTGAGCACTCGGTTCAAGCTGCTTTGTTTTATTTACTTTGCTTACTGCCTCCAAGAACAAATAGGACTGCAATTACAAACTTAACGATTAAATAATGTGTAATAGTTGAACAATTGTCAATTAGGGATTAATTGGAGCATATTTAGTCCGTCTCTCTCTATCCACTTTACTTCCAACAACTCACTCCATATCTAGGCCCACTGATTGCATTTCGTGATTACCGCAATTAACTGAATAATAAAGATTTGGAAGTAGTAATTGTTAATATTTGATTTGATATGTCGCACATCTTTAATGGAAGCGGGTCTGGTCCGGTGGGCATTGGACCATATCACGACCATGCAACATATGAACCGTCCGATCTCATCAAATTGATTGTGATGAGATCTCATTTAACCTCTCCGTTTCCTTTTTGTTAGTACAAAAATAGAAAGAAGATCTTCTCTTCTCTTCTCTTCTCTCGTGGGAGTAAATAGAAAATTTTTTTTTGTTCCAAATACACAAATCAAGGAAGAAAAGCATGCATGACATGGAGATGTTGAGATGGAGATACTACTTTGCACCTCTCCTGGTCTCTCTCTCTCTCTCTCTCTCTCTCTCTCTCTCTCTCTCTCTCTCTCTCTCTCTCTCTCTCTCTCTCTCGCTCGCTCGCTCCACCCTCCTCTTTGTTATTGGTTTCGAGAGCTCATGCTCTTGCCTTTCTTTCTCCTCAATTTTCAGAGTCATAATTGTTTTCGTCGGCGACGATGTTGAGAAATGGCATTGTCTTAGACTTTTTTGTTTTGTTTTTTTTCATTTGTAGAACAATGCGAAATTAATGTGGTGAATCCAAATAACACATCTGAGTTCGAAAAACACATCTGAAATTAATGCGAAATTAATGGATTTAGCACAGACGCGGCTTGCGATTTTTATAACAATTACGCGTTTACTATTGGATTTAGCATTTGAAAAAATTCCATCCGGCGAAATAAAAAAAAAAAGACGTTATTACTATGCGGGGATTTAAAACAATTACGCATTTCATATTGTGAACTTCTCAATGGCTAGATCTTCATTAGGATAATTTGATCGATTCTATTAAAAAAAAAAAAAAAGAAAGATTGTGCTTCCTATTTGATTTGCTTGTGAGGATTGATTTGGATAGATGTTGTTATAGTTCATTGTTAGTATGATTTATTTTTTAGTAATACACTATTTTGTCTATTTTATAGTTTGTGAGATTTGATTTGGATAGATGTTATACTTTATTGTTGGTATGTTTTATTTTTTTATATAATATTGATTAACTAGTATATATCCACGAGCGATCCATATCTTAAGAAATTATGCCGTAGTTTGAATGCACACATTTTTTATTTTGCTGAAATTGATTACCCTCAAATCATTGGTTACACAAAAAAAAAATTGAATAAGAAATTGGTTACAAAATGATTACATTACTAACAAAATGATTGAAAGAGAAATTGATTACATAAGTTAAGCAATACTCGAGAGTATACACAACTCTCAAAAAAAAAAAAAATTGTTCTTAAAAACAAAAAGAAACACACTGTGTTGGTAGAAATATTATTGACTTAGCCAACGACGAAAATTGAAAAAAGAAGAGAAAAAGGAGCGCGATTAATTGACAACATCAAGAATGAGCTTCCTCGACTTCAAAGGAGACCACCATTTCATCCTTCTGTAGCAACCGCCTGGAGAAGAGCTAAAGATGGTACAAATATCCACTTGAATCCCATATGAAAACAAAACAAAAACAAATATCCACAAATTATTAACAAGTAAATTCAATTCTAGCTTAAAATATAACATAAATGAAAAAAAAAAAAAAAATATTTACTAGTTTTCTCCCTTCCGTTTCACCACGACAAGCAGCTCACATCTTTGCCCATCTGCCAATTAAAAAATAAAATTCATTTTGTAAAGACACACCAAAGATAAGGGGTAGTTTGGTAATTTTCTTGTCTAGTAAATTCATTTTGTAAACACACCAAAGATAAGGGGTAGTTTGGCACTTTTCCCTTCTTCGTAAATTAATTTAGGGTTTACCTGAGCTTCAGTGGCAGGAGTACCGTCTTCATATTCAACAACCCCGTCTTTCTTCTGTGTTTCCTCCGCCTATTTCATTTCAAATTTACATAAAACAAACATCAGTAAAAATCCAATACAAAAATATCTCTCTCTCTCTCGACTGTTTATATCCATCTTCAACTTTGGCAGCAACATTTTGTGTGTTATAATCGATCCGATAAATTATGGTTCTATGACTATAAACAACAATATAAACTCACCAACTTACTTTTAGTTTTTCAAAAAATCAGAAACGGAATCCTGGATTTGAGTTTTGAATTTGAGAAAACAAATCTGATCTATAACAAGGATTGAAAGATCCTTCATTATCTGAGCATTCTCGCCCACTTATTCCAACACTTAATTAAGTGTTGTAAAATGAAATTCATAGCAAATTGAATCATATCAATTTTATAATGATTAATCGCTAAATCAATTGAAGAATTAAAAAGCAATAAATTGAAGTTGTTAATTATTTGAATAATTAATAATTCAATTTTGGCTGATTTAAGCCTTAGAGAAAATTGAGCGATTTAAGTATCAAGAAGAAGAAGTATCTCAGATTTGACTGAATAAACCTGGGATTGGAGGGATCTTCAGTGCTGAGGGGAGTATGAGGCTGATTCGGATGCAGAAGAGACGTATTGGACATCTCCACTGACGAACCTGGCCCACCATTAGCATAAGACGAAGAGATGGTCAGAACCCTAACGCTCTTTACGGATCCAAGCGATTCAGTTGCGGATCCAAGTACGAATCAACCTGTATTGACCATTAGAGTGTTGTGAAAGAGGATCAGGGTTCAGCTGGATTTCAAGCGGCAAGAATAATGGCGAAAACGAAGGTTTTCTCCGTGACTACTATACGAGAGAGTGAGAGGGAAAGAGACCATTTCTATTATTTACTTTCTGTTTTCGTACTAACTGCAAAGAAACGGAGAGGTTAAGTGAGATCTCGTCACAATCGCTTTTGATGAGATCGGACGGTTCACATGTTGCATATCGTGATATGATCCAATGCCCACCGGACCAGACCTGCTCCCATCTTTAATTGCTACGAGGCAAAGAACCTCTCTGAGGATTTTGATGTTAACACAACCAAAATAATTGCCCCTAATTAATCCAATTACACCAATACATTCTCAATTAATCGTAATTCATAATAACAAATCATTATCCACTGATAACTAACCATATTTCAGAAATATGCGACCATGTTATCCCTAGCTAATCCAATTGACCTCTATACATTCACAAATAACCCTAATTTTGGACCTATTCACCTTAATCGTTAATCCACAACTAATTAACAACAAATATATCATAATCAATCAAATTCAAAAGAAAAACAATTGACCTTAATCCATTTTTCATGAAATCGACGTGATTGAGCTTCATCCATCTTGGGCATCCCTTCGACTGCTTGCGACATCAGTAGAGACTGTCAGAGAGGATTACTTGCGACATCTTGAAGCCCTTCGCGAGAGAACAATCTCTAAGCCCTATGCCAGAGCACTCTTGAAGCCCTACGCTAATCGCCAGAAAACTTTTGAAGCCCTTCGCCACTACAAAGAACTCGTCCGTCGCCAGAACACTCCTCTGCCATAACAAACAGTCGCCTATTCCTTCGCTAGAACACTCCTTCGCTAGAGAAATCGTCCTTCGCCAGGGAATGAGAATGAGAAGACAATCTGGCAAGAAAGAACGAGAAAGAAGTAGAGGTGGGCCGGGCTACAAGTTTGGGTTGTAGCTCGCGCTCGACTCGATAATAGTTCGATAATAACTCGCTTGATATTAACTCGAAATTAAACGAGCCGAGCCGAGCTAGCTCGAACGCTTATTGAGCCGAACTTGAGCCAGACTTAGCTCGCTCGTATTAAGTTCGAAAAGAATTTGAGCTCGATTTAAAAAATTAAATACGTTTATCATAATTAATTCATATTATATATATTATTATAATTAGAAAATTTTATAAAAAAAAAACTTTATCTCCTTAATAATTCCAAATCAGGTTACAACTTATGTCCTAAAAAAAAATTAACTAAGAAAAACAAATTAATAATTCCAAGTCCAAATCCTATTTTTTTTGTGTTTGTGTTGTATGTTTGATTTATTATTGTTATGTTTTAAGATATTTTTGTATTTAAAATATTTTTTGTTTATTCGCAATTGTTACAATTTTTTGAATTAAAATTCAAGTTGTTTTTTTAATTGAGCTACTGTTGAGCCGAGCCGAGCTAGCTCGAATTAGAACGAGTCGAGTTTGAGCTTGATTTTTTAGCTCGAACCATAATTCTAAACGGGCCGAGCCAGCTCGAGTAAATTCCGAGCCGAGCTTGAGCTTGGCACAACTCGCTCGAGCTCGGCTCGTTTGCAGCCAAAGAAGAGGTTTATAGAGAAAGAGGCTGCGGGTTAATGGAATTGCGGGTCTGTTAATGGGTTTGTCATGTTAATGGATTTTGTGTAAGGGCATTTTGGTCAATACATTTTGAATTTGCATGTTAACTAATTTAGTTTAATGATATTTTAAAGATATGGATACATTTGATATTATGTAGATTTTGGTAGGATAAATTTGATACTAATTATACTCAGTAGGGATAAATATGATATTATCAACTTAACTGGGATAAATATGTAATAAATTAGTTTAGTAGGGATATAGCTAAAATTCCCCCTTTTTTTTTATAAGACGTACCTTAATGCATGGTTGATAATGATAACTAGAGCTGGCAAAATCTGACCCGACCCGAAAAAATGACCCAACCCGAACCCGACCCGACCCGAAAATGTTGACAAGTCAACGACCCGAACCCGAATGACCCGAACCCGAAAGTGACCCGAAACCGAATGACCCGAAATCCGAACGACCCAAAACCCGAACTAATCCGAACCCGAATGACCTGAAAATTAAAATATTATTCTTAAAATCAATATAATATCGCTAAAATATCTGGGAATCAATAAAATAAATCTGGAATTAGCCCCGAAAACTAAATTTTTGGAAAATCGAATGATTCGAAATCAAATTTTGCGAAATCCGAATTACCCGAAAATCAAAATATCCAAGACCCGAATGACCCGAAAACCGAAACGATCCGGAACCGAATGACCCGAAAACCGAAACGACCCGAACCCGAATGATCCGAAAACAGAAACGACCCGAAACCAAAACGATCCGAAACCCGAATGACCCGTGACCCGAACGACCCGCAAACCGAAACGATCCGAACCCGATCCGACCCGCCCGATTGCCACCTCTAATCATAACAAAAACCACCTTTGAATATTCATGAAAGAAACCTCTGCATTGAAATATTGATAACTCATTTAATAAAAGAGATTTTTTTTATTTTTTTAGTTAAATATATAAATTCAATTTTTCGAAATATAATGTATTTTCCTAATGATCTAGTGTTATATTTTAAAAAAAGTCACTATACATCTAAATTGAAAATTTAAATTTGAAATTTGTACCATAAAATTTCTAGAAGAATTTGCCTCGGAAACCACATAGAATCTTCAAAAAATCAATTTGAGAAATTCAATAATTTATGCTTTTCAAATTAAAGGAAGAGGAAATAAATTTTGTAATAATAAAACAATAAAAGTAAATGAAATAACAATAACATATTATTCAATATTTTATTAAAAAATCATTGTGCTAGCAAATAATTATATCAATAAAATACTTGTTTACAAAATATAAACGTTATTATGCATTTTTATTCAAAATAATTGTAATTAATATTGGATTTTATTAAAATATTTATATTCAAACAAACACGTTTCGCATGACAAACATATTACTCGACAACATGTATTTCTTGTGTAAACAAAAGTAACATGCGTCTTGGATGAAAATAATTATATAAAGCTTTCGACACAAATTCATTAATTTAACAAAAATGCGCAATTCAACATATATGTACACTTTAACACCAACTTAATTTTTTTCACAAAATAAAAATTTAGTAAGATATCTGAGTAAATTAAAAAAAACAAGCGATAAATGTTCAAGGGGCTAAACATTTAGACTACATGTAATCAATTTATTTAACACGGAGTCCTCCAAAACTATTTGCTTAGTAAGAATTTATCCCAACATATAATTGTACGAGTATTTCTACACAGCATGCTCGCGCAACACGCTCTCAAATGATCATATGTTGGATATTATATGCAATATATAAAATTAGTTTAACTTAATTCAATCCACATACTACACTTTATCATCCTGCTGTCAATCATATTACGAAAACATATTGTGTATAATTACTCATAATTGTACTCATACATATCATTCTTATATTCTCTATTGATTTTTTTGGATTGTATTTGAAAAATAAATATTCAACAAAATTGAATACTCATATTTGAAATCTGTACCGTACAATTTGTGGTATGATTTTATCTCGGAATTTCCCCTCTCATTAAAGAGACAATACTAGCGCTCATGTGAAGCCACGTCGTCGTTACTGTTCACCCGGTACTGTTCATCCGGATTACTGTTCATCGTGGTTTTTTTTTCCCTTTTTTTATATGGAATTTTATTTTATTTGACATATGTCTTGTGTTCTAAATAAAATATTTCAATTTTTCATCGTATTAATAAATATAATTTGTATACTATAATTTTACTGTTAATAAAATACTATTCACACGAATACTTTTTGTTAGCCTGAGCTGGTATTATTTTTTTTTTGTGCTTATTATAACAGTTTTGATTGGTACCAAGCTGCGTTTTTTTGTGCTTATTATAATATTTTTGATTAGTACCAAGCTGCGTCTTTTATGTTTTTTTGTTTGTCTTTTTCAGAATTTTATTTTATTTGACATGTTTTATATTCTAAATAAAACATTTGAATTTTTCTTTTGGAACATATGATATGTTTTGAGGAGGAAAAAAGTTTACATTTATTGCATAATACTTCTGAGACTATTTAATATCAGGTTTTTTTTTTAAATTAACATTTATGAAGATTACTTTTGTTTTGCACTTGTAACGTTTTAGATAAAATTATTATTTTATGATCATAAAAGATTTTGAAAAATCGCAGCGAAGCGCGAGAAATATTTCCATTTTCTTATCAAATAATATATTCCGCAGCGAAATAATATATCAAATAATATATAAAATTATTACTTTTGCTTATTATATTATTTCTTATCAAATAATATATCGCGCAGTGAAGCGCGGGCTATTTTCCTAGTCTATAAAGAAGTCGATGAGACTGATATACTAATTTATACACTTCAAATTAAACGTAGATAAAAAAAATATTTACCGTGTACGTAATACTAAAACAAAGATAAATATATGAATGAAAAATTAATCAATAGCCCAACACATTAAAGTAACATCAAATTTAACAAAATGAAATATTCAAGTATTCCGCCTCATCAAAGCCCACTTAAATCTAAATACTTATTTCAAAAAATCTAAATATCTAAATAGAATTTCAATCGTATAGATACGATTTAATCATTTGAGAAGATTGTCGAATAAATTTCATGAATTTTTTTTTTTATCATACTCTTCGTAATACTTAAAAAAATTTGAAATTCTATTTTTTTGCATTGGATTTATTTTAAATTATATAGATAGGCTTATGATGAACTTTTACTAGGTTTCGAGTTTTTCTTTATTGAAATCAAAAAAATTGTTGAAAAAGACGGTTGTGAAAATATGTTATTATTTTTGTTAGATAGAAAAATAAAAATTATACAAAATTTATTCTAAATCATTTCTAGATGATATAAATCATATTTATACGGTTGAAATTTGATTTTGATATTTAGATTTAACAAAATTTTTGTTGTTGCCCGCGTTGGTCATACAAAAGTGTTGGTCATTTATCCTATCTCTATATATACAATGAACTAATAGATTAAACAGTGAGGAAAAGTAATTAACTCAAAAAATTGTTATCGACACAATCAAGATCACTCAAGGTTCTATAATGTAGTTTGGAGATAGTTAAGTGTAGATTTAACTATATTTTACTCGTTAATCGACCGACTCGAATACCCACATTTTCGGAAGTACCTTACTGCCAATTTGCATCATTTGGACAGCCGTATTCATGTTCCCGAATGAATCGATTACAATGTTGCCGATATTTGATTTACACATTCTATCAACAATGATAGTTTCCCTCATAGATTTTTCTAAAATGATTTTGTAGGAGATGAGAAGACATTATATATTCCGAAACTAACAATATTTTTATTAAATCATTGTTATAAAAATAGTACTCAGAATAAAATGAATTATTCACATTGGTGGTGTTCGGTGCATGCGGAATAGGGAGGAATAGGAGAATAGAGTGGATTAAATGCTCTGTTCTCGCCGAACAGATGTTTCAAAACAAGGAATATCTCGGAATAAAATAGCAGATTAGAGGATTTGAACTATTCCATCTGAAACATGGAATAGTTCTATTCCGTGGCATAGACATAAATTTAGGACAAAAATACCCACAAGATATTCCATTTAATACTTACGTGGCAAATAAAGAAAAGAAACATTTTCATCTCTCTCTTCCCCTCTCTCCTGTGCCATGAATCAAGAAAAAAAACCGCTGCCTCTGAGACATTTTTTCCACAGTTCTCCGGTGATCCTCTTGCTAAAATTTTCATCCAAAATCTTTACACGAATAGTCTGTTTTTTCTCTCTCGAAAGAGATCACTTTCTCCGTGCTTCTAATGCTATCAGATGAGGCAACAGTGTTAAATATCAATAATGAAAGATTAATAAAATATTAAAGAAGATAAATTGAAGAGAGAAAGAGAGATTGAAAACAAGATAAAATGGATTGATTAAATAATTCTTCCTTAAATTACATTGAGTGATTACATCTCTATTTATACTAGTTTAAACTCTAATCTAAATCACACACATAAACTAACTTAATCAATCCTAACCATCCATTCTAAACCCACTAACAACACTAATAACACTAACTAATTTTAGTTAATCATCTCCATTGCATTATCAATGGACACCTCCATTTATATTCTCTAACAGCCCCCCTCAAGCGCAACCGTCGATTCGGTGACGGTAAGCTTGGCATGAAGATAGCGGAAACGTTTTGTAGATAAAAAAAAAAAAAAAGGAAGAAAATATTTGCACCGGTTCGGTACCGGTTCGTCAGATTTCTCATCGGGTCAGTTTTGGTTGAAAGAAAAGATTTGGTGCGGTACCGATTTCAGTACATGTGCAGGTCTTTGTAGAGGAATGAGAAGAAAATTAGAAACGTCATGAGACAGGAGATTGAGATAGTTTTTGTGACGAACTAATGATTTTGGAAAAATTAGGGGTATGTATGTAATGTGGACATTTTAACGGGTTAGTGGATCTGATTGAAATATTAAGAGTTTCAAAAAAGTTCGTGAAGAAAAGATGAAGATGATGAGTAATGGAATTAAGATGAGAAGATAGTTTAGAGAAAAGAATTTTTTACCGAGTTTTACTTGAGATTCTGGATAGATGGTACCATATTAGGAGAAGATTGGTCCAATAGAGAAGAAAGAGTACCGGTATTGAATCACAAGAAGATGGCTACAGGTATGGTACTGTAGCAGAAGAGAAACTGGAGCGGTCCAGTACCGGTACCAAAGTCGAAATTTTGTACCGGCGAAGATTTCGTTGGAGGAGGTTTCGGTACTGCTATCGGAGATCGAGACGGCGAATTCGTACCATTACCGGGTTTTGGCTGACCCAGTTTTTGCTCCCACCAAAACGTATACATGTGTAGGATTTCGAGGCTTCGTTGGTACCGTAAGAAGTGCCCGAAGAGATAAGAGTTGCCGATAAGGTACCAGTTTTGGTACCGTTTTGTGCTGAACTTAAAACTGGTTTTGTACCGATTTGGACAACGTAGGGTTACTGCACTGTGTACAAGAGAGAGATGACTGGATGGCGATTCATGGCGTGAAGAGAAAAATAGAGAGGGGAAGGGAAAGAGGAGGTTAGATCTGGATGGTGGGGATTTTTTTTCTTTTTCTTTGTCTTTTTATTTTGCGATATTGGATTAACAAGGGAGACTTTTCAGAGAAGAAGAAGAGTGAAACTTTTTTTTTTTTTTTTTAGCTACTTGGGCAGTTTTGCATAATCTAAAGTAGAAGAGAGAATGAGAGAGAGTAGTTAATTAAGGAGGCTTAGCTTGAATATACTTATCTAGTAGAGATTAATGAAAGAAGAGGATTCTTTGATAGAATTTAGGCAGTTTTGCCTTAAAAAAAAAAAAAATCGAATTTAGAGAATAAGTTTTGAAATTAAAAGAAAAGAGATTTAGGATCTAATTAAGCGTTTGCTTATTATGGCTCATGATACCATGTTAAATATCAATAATGAAAGATTAATAAAATATTAAAGAAGATAAATTGAAGAGAGAAAGAGAGATTGAAGACAAGATAAAATGGATTGATTAAATAATTCTTCCTTAAATTACATTGAGTGATTACATCTCTATTTATACTAGTTTAAACTCTAATCTAAATCACACACATAAACTAACTTAATCAATCCTAACCATCCATTCTAAACCCACTAACAACACTAATAACCAGTGTTTTAAAAACCGGACCGGACCGGCCGGTCCAACCAAAAAAACCGGACCCGGACCGAAAAACGGTTTGGTTTGACAATTGGACCGTATATGCAATTAAACCAGACAAAACCATTTGAACCGGACGGTTTTTACGTAAAACCGGATCGAACCGGATAAGATAAACCGGCCGGTTTCTTCATTTTGTTTTCTCCCAGAATTGAGTTCCTTCTTGCTCTCTCTCTCTCTCTCTCTCTCTCTCTCTCGTTTATGTCATTTTCGATTTTTCATTTCGTTCGTCTCTCCAGGAATCATCAGTTCTCCCCCTCTCCAGATCCCAATCGTCTGCAAATCTGGGCGATTCTTTATTTCTTTATTTTCATCTTGTCTTTTGATGTAGAAATCCTTGTTCATTTGTAGCAGGTTAGTGTTGTTTTGTAGAAAACGATTTTAGTTGTTCTGCTATGGATTTTGCTTCGAAATTCGAATTGATTAGTACTGTTTTGCAACGTATCTAGTATCGATTTCGGCTAAAACGATTATTGTTCTTAGATTTTTGGGGAAAGGGTGCGTACATAAATATAGTAATTTAGGAGGTTATTCATGTAAAATATGCATATTTGAAATCCAATTATTTGAATTTGGTTTGTCCATTGATTGATTTTCAAGGATTGATATTCAAGTGAAGTTCGACCAATTACTGTTTGAACTTGTTTTGAATTAGGTTTCAGATATGTAATTTGTGTTTTTCAAATTCAAATTTTGATTGGATGTATGTAATAATCTGTGATTGAATATTAATTTTATTTATCAGACAAGGGCATGGATTGAGAAAGCACCGAGATAATACTAATCTTCATTTTCGAAGGTCAGCGACAAGTAACCAAGTTCTTTTCTATTTCGCTCCTTGTTAGTATCAATATTTGTTTATTAGTCCGTATTGTAAATGATAAGGGTATAAACTAGTCAAAATAAACCTTTGTTTAATTCGAAAATTCTGAATAAGATCTCTTATCTAATAAAGGTATTGTTATTTTTAAATGTGTGTTAATTTCTGGATATAATCATAATGCACGTGACTCAGATTCTGAAGATGATAAGGAAACGAAAAAATGACCAATTTCATTTTAACATGAAAGAGTGGATGCCCCAATTTCATTCTGATCCAAGAGAGTTCGCACGATTGAAGTTCTATTTTCAGATTTTTATTTGCAATCATAATTTTTTTTTTCTGAAAGTACTCGGTAAAGTTTATTTTATTATAGTTTTTCCTTTCAGTTTTGTATTTATATTTGGGAATATTTTTTTGATGCATTCAAATTGTTGAATTTGTATTTATATCAAAAAGTATTTTGGCTATCTATACATATGTATACTATATACATCATGATGACAAGGCAGAGGTGATCAGGTCCATTTGCGCCGTGAAACTGGTGCAGCACCAAAAAATATTATGGTTGATTCGTATATTGTTTTAATTAAGTTAAATAAATTGTATAGTTATATGTTTGGTATTTATATGTTAATTCGATATTAAACATTGTATTTTCTTATGCTTGAATAATTGAATCGAAACATCAAAATTTTTTGTGACAGATATTAGATGTGATAATTTACTTATACTTTCAAACCCGCGATTGAACCGGTTGACCCACCGGTTCGACCAGTGAACCGGTGACCCGAGACTTTGCCGGGTCGATGTCCGGTCCGGTTTTAAAAACATTGCTAATAACACTAACTAATTTTAGTTAATCATCTCCATTGCATTATCAATGGACACCTCCATTTATATTCTCTAACAAACAGTCGTGAATGCATGATAGATAATTTCGACAAAGAAGGCAAGATTTACCTCTTCAAATCTTACCATTTATGTTCTTTATTTATTTAAAGATTCAAGTTTTATAGTTTATATTTATGCCATATGTTATTTCGAATTGATGTTTTGAGTTGAATACAAAAAAAAAACAAATTCAATTGCAGTTTTGAATTCCCACGAATTGAAGCCCAAACTAACTCTGGTAATGTGGAGAAGCAAAAAATAACTTTGCTAATGAAGTGAGAACCTTGATTTGGATTGTGCTTTATTCATAGTTTGAATTGCTCAATGTTTGATTATTTGGAATAATAGAGGAGGAACTAAAGGCAACCATTAGAGAAAGCACTTAGTTGAATTTATTCACAAATAACTGTTGGTGTTGTAGAAGTTGGAGGTATAAGAACATGTTAGGGTGTTATTTGCATAATTACCTCGGAACTGGAGATGTCCAACGAGGTGCCGATTGGGTTAATTGGAGTTTTAGGGCTAATTGGGACTTGTGATTAATTTAACTGGTAGTCTGGTACCTCATTGTCAACTGATACCATATCGTCAACTGGTACCGTATGTGATAACGAGGTTCCTTCAGAGCTTTAATAGGTTTTTCTAATTCATCCGAAGTTGAAATCAATATCGAACTGGCGAAAATAGTACTGAAATTGATAGTGAAAATTGGTACCGAAATTGGTAGCGATTCGGTGCCGAAACTGCTATGAAAGTCGTGTCGAAACTGATTTCATCGGTACCGAATTTGTGTTGGATTAATTATAATAACTGAGGTTTACCATTGTATTTGGATTAATTGTAATAATTGCGATTTTTTATTATTGTATTCGAGTTAATTGTAATGAACTGGTACATAATTTATGTTACATTTATCAATTAATTATGTTAATTGTGATAATTAATCAAATGCAAAAGTAAGGGTATTTTGGTCATTGTTACTATTTGTAGTATTTTAATCTACTTTCTTATTCTCTCTTTTTTGCCGAACGGAGATGGAATAAAATGGTTTAGTAGATTATTTTCTATTCCGCTAATCCTCTATTCCACACCTTGCCGAACAGATTAATAATTCATTTGCAAGAAAATATTGTAAATCAAGTCATTAATTATTCTAAACTTGATTTACTCAAAACACTACTACTTACAACCACTATGAACCCAAAGTGTATAAATTTTTTAATAATTCTCAACAAAATAACATGAATGTTTTATTAAAAAAAGATTCCAGCATAAAAGATTTATTGGAAAAAAAATTACACGAAATCTTCTATTGTAAAAAAAATTCAAGAATAAAAAATTTATGGGAAAAAGATAGCTTGAAAAATTTTGTTGTAAAAAAAAATTAGAGCATGAAAAATAGTAATATAAATAAAATAGTCTATACAAAAATACTTTAGGCATCAAATTAATAAAATCAAAGATAAATATAAGTAACAAAATTAGAAGTATACATATCTTGTTATGAACTTATGAGCGGGATGTTCGGAAGAAATTCATGTTTTGTGTTCTCTCAAGATTATTTTGACGAATAAAATGATGAAAAAATGAGTTTTTTTATAAAAAAAAAATTGCTCTATTGATTTTTGGCGGGGAAAAACAAAATTTATTCTATTTTCATGAAAAATTAAGAAAAACCATCCAGTAATCATATTCCTATCAAATATTTCCTAAAAAACCGAATATTATCTTACTTAATTATATATTATGAAATCAATACAAAATAAATATCAATGTATACTAATTTCAAATTTCAAAACACCAACCAGACATCTTCTGTAGTAAAAGATACGATACAAATGATCTAAAAATATGTTATTTGGACTTTTCAAAGCAGAAAAAGATTGCTATGAATCGAAAAGAAAACTTTATTTGTGTTTGTATTTTAGAGAATATTATTTTTTTTAATAGCATTTATTTTTAGAGAATAAATTTTTTAATACAACTAGTTTTTGGAAAATATTATTTTTGCATTACCATTAATTTTTAGAGAATATTATTTTTCTAATACAACTAATTTTTAAAGAATATTATTTCTTAACAAAACTAAATTCTAGAGAACATTATTTTTTCCGATACAAATACGAATACGAATAAGGTATCTGGTATTCGATATCCGATTTCGAGTACGAATACATATCCGATATGAATACGGATACAAATACGTTATCCGATATCTATAATTTCGGATACAAATACGATATCCGATATCCGATTATCGATATCTGATTTAAGATACGAATACTACAATATCCAATATCTGAGACGAATGCAAATATGAATACGGTATACAATATTTGATATCCGATTTCGAACACGAATACGGTATTCGATACGAATACGGATACGAATACAGTATCCTATATCAATTTCCGATTCAGGATACGAATACGGTATTCGATATGCGATATCTGATTTCGAATACAAATACGAATACGGAATAATTAAAATTAATTAATAAAATCAATTAGTTAAATTAAATAAATAAACTCATTACATAAATTAATTTAGTAATTCATTAAATAATGTAAATAAAAAATTATGCATGAAAGAACTAGTCTCTTCAAATAATAAATTAATTTAGTAATTCATTAAATTAATTATAGGTGGTCACTTGTCTCTTCAAAATAATGCATTAATTAATTTATTTAATATTAACAATCCATAAAACTTTATAACTGTTGTCTCCCTCAGAAAAATCCAGTCGGAGGTAAGATTTGAAACCCAAGCTTTAATACTTGATTTCCTTGGTTTTTTATAGGGGTGTACGTAGACCGGGTTGGGCGGGTTCTTATCGAAACTATAACCCAACCCACGTATAACGGGTTTCCATTTTTCCAACCCAACCCAACCCATGATACATATAAAAATTTCGAAACCCAACATAACCGGGTTGGGCGGGTTGGGCGGGTTAGCCGGGTTTTTTTTTGCCGAGTATCTACTATAGAGATATGTATTCAATTATTCATATGTTTCAAAAAAAAAAAAATTCAATAAGAACTATATTTTTTATTAAATCATCACAATTATTTTAACAAACACATGAATCACAATTGAAAAATAAATCTTAATTAATTAAACCATACAATATAACAAACACCCAATTCGATGTTATCACTTGGACTTGAATCATATAATGTAACATTAATTAAGTAAACTGGAATTCTTAAATTTGTAGTAAACTATGAATATTAAAAAGAAATTATTGCAAAATAAATCTCCACATTCCTCTCGTGTGAAAGATCTCGGTTGTCCCGTGAAGAAATCGTCACATTCTTTTCTGTTTTATGTCCCATGAAGAAGTTTTTATGTTGTTGGTTTGTTTATTGCGATTTCATTTGCTTCCAACGTGATAGAAATAAAATAAAAGGTTTCGTCATGTTATTGACTATTGAGTTCTGTTATGGATTTGTGGCTAGTAATTCCGTGGACTTGTGCTTGTGTTTTAAGTGGATTATTAATTGAAGTGAAGAGAAACTAAGTCGAATTTATGTTAAAACAAATGTAGAGGATAAATGTGATAATTAATTTTTAAGTTATTAAAAATATGAATAAGTTATTAAAAATATGAATAAGTTTTTTCTAATTAATGAAAATTTAATAGTCTATGGGTCGGGTTGGGTTAATCCGGATTTTAAATTTCAAATCCGTAACCCGACCCGCAAAAAACGGGTCGGTCCGGGTCGGTCCGGATCCCGACTCAACAATTTCGAAACCCGCAAAAACGGGTCGGTCCGGGTTGGGTTGGACGGGTTGGAAAATTTTGTGTACACCCCTAGTTTTTTATGTTTTGAAACCCAAAACTTCAAATCCTACAAGTCATCCGAACTAGGGGTGTCAATGGGCGGATATTGCCCGAACCGACCCGAATCGTATCCTAATAAATATCCGAATCCGAAAAAAAATATCCGGATCCGGATGGAACCGTATCCGTTTTTACGGGTATGGATCCGAATCTAAGAGCTAATTTTTTGATGGATCCGGATACTATCCGGATCCGAATAAAATTTTTAAACGGGTAACCAAGAAATCATGATCAAAATCTTAATAATACCTAATAGACAATAATTATATTTTAATTCATAATAATACTTAATAATCAATAATCACTATATATATAATTTGTTTTAATATTACAAAATAATCAAGACTTGAATTCTAAAAATAATATTATATTATTATATCATAGTATCCGTTTTAATATACGAATATGATCCGTATTCGTATCCGTATCCGACAATATCCGAACCGTATCCGTATCCATTTAATATCCGAACCGTATCCGGATCCGGATCCATATCCCAAAAAAATATGGATATATATAAAATATATAAATAGTCCAGGACATTACCATAATATCAAATTTAATAAACGTGTATTCAGACTAGTAAAAACCCCACTTAAATAAACCAGCCCATCCAAATCATTATTACTATTACGGTGTACCTCCACCAGGTCTATACAAATTATTCTCCAGTCAATTTCGGTCGGCCAGTTGATATATATATTTAATTCTCTATCCAGAAAAATTAATTATTGGGAAATTTTCAAAAAAAACCCCTATGTTTTTGGATATTCAAAAAAACCCCCTATCTTTTTGGAAACTCCAAAAAATCCCCTCTACCAAACTTTTATTTTCATATACCCTCTATGGAGTTAAAATTAACTATGGATGGTGTTAAATATGTTTTTATGACCAAAATACCCTTCTTTTTACATATTTACTAATTAAAATAATGTTTTTGTTATTTGTATTAATTTTTGTAAAGTCCTAATTTTTTTTAGCTTATAATAATTTTTAAAAAATAATTATCATATGTTATATTTATATAATTTTAATATTTCATACATTATATATATTTGACTTTCATATTTTTTTACTGAAAAAATAACATAAAATAATAATAAGATGAACAATAATATTAAAATAACACCTTGCAAATATTTAAAAATTAAAATATCATGGATTTATTAAAAACATATATAAAAGAAGAACGAAAATAAAAATAAAATAGATGTTTAAAGAAATATTTTTCTATCAATATATTTTCAAGGTGTTTATTTTATTATTATCTGATGTTAGTTTTTCATGAATAATAAATGAAATATTAAAATTATACAAACACAACATTTAATAATTTTATTTTTGTGAAATCATTATATGTTAAAAATTATTTATGAATTTTCTTAAAACTAATAAAATTAATGAAAAAATAACAAAAATATACATATGAAAATAGAAGGGTATTTTGGTCAAAAAAAAAATTAACACCATCCATGATTAGATTTAACCCCTATAGGGGATATTTGAAAATAAAATTTTGGTAGAGGAGGTTTTTTGGTGTTTTCAAAGAGGTAGGGGTTTTTTAGAATATCCAAAAAAGATAAGGGGTTTTTTGAAAATTTCCCTTAATTTATTTAATTTCCATAGAGCCCACATGTCTTTGTAAACTTTTTAATTTTCTTCCCGGACCCGAAATCTCTTACAAACTTTAGTTAATTCGAGATTTACGCGTCCGTCAAGAGTCACGCTTTTCTCGTGGCAGTATGTTTTTGACCGAACAGAATTTCCTAGAACCCTCCTGTATTTACGCTTCGTTCTATCTAAATTACACGTGTCTCGTCCTGAGGTGATAGTTTGTATGTTTGCTGTTCGTATCCATAGTATTGATGAGTAGTTTATTTATTCAACGGCTCGTATGAAAGATTCGCTGAACAATTATTGAGAAAAATATTAAGGAGAAAATTTGGAAAATATCAGCGCGCCTGGAATTTGGATTATTGACTGCTATTAAGTGATTTTTTTGTGGATTTTGAGCTTGTTTTGTGAAGTTTGATTTTGCTGAAGGCGATTCCGAGTTTGAACTGTAAGTTTTTATTTATTTTTTTGATGTATTTTTGGTAGATTTAGTGGAATTTGTTGAGGTTATGCTTGGAGTTTGTATGGATCTGAATCCTGAGTATTTGTGAATTTTTGGAATGATTTGTGTTTGCCTTTGATAAGGAAGTGTGTTTCAAGCAATATTTTCATGTGTTTTAAGGCAAAGAAAGACCAGATTGAACTTGTTCACTTACCAAATGTCTAATTATCTTGTAGTATCCTCTATGTTGGGTGAAAACTCGCATAGTAGTTGTAGCAGATCTATGTTTGGTTTGGTTTGTGGTTATTTGAGTGTAATTAGGTTCGAATTGTAGATCTAGTTTGAAAATTTACCCTAAATGTTATTTCCATTCAATCCAAAGATCTTTTGGATTTGTAGTTCGTCCAAAAGTTATCTTATGTTGTTTCATATTCTCACAAATCAAATATTTACAGATCCCCTGTCCTGTGCTATTTTGAAATTACAGATGATGTATGTTATATTAAGGTTAGGTTTTAACAGCTGTCATATACACAGGGTGATGTAGTTTTTCAAAATTCGTGTTCGTACATACAGGGTTTTTTTTCAATTTTTGATGAACAAATCATCATTTTGGTACCATTTATTTAAACATTATGATTAGCCACATCCTTTTCTTTTCATTCCATTTACAGATAAAAAATGAGTCGACCACAAGAATCGCAACGTACCAGCCATTCCTTTTTCGGAAACCCATTCCGTACCATTCGCCATAAAAGAACCTCGCACCTCTCCCCCAAACTTCTCCCCTACCAATCCTCCTTCGAGCAAACCCTAACCCTTATTCTCCAAAAACTCAAACCTAAGGAGAATTCCGAAATCCTAACCCTAGCATGGATGAAGCAAGCGATAGACGGCTTATCCGAAGCCCATACCGGCATCACAACCCTAATTGGAGATCTCCAGTTCCCCGTCTCGGACTGGGAAGAGAAATGGATGGACACTTATCTAGACAGTAGCGTGAAACTACTCGATATTTGCCTCGCGTTGAATTCTGAGCTGGCACGTCTCGACCAAGGTCAACTCTTGCTACAATACTCTCTTCATGTGTTGGATTCCTCCGAGAAGGATGCTGCCAGATCAGCTGAGAAGCTTAAGCGGGTTAACGGGTCGTTAAAAGAATGGGTTGGGAAATTAGGGTTTCGCAGCGAGAAACTTGTAGGGTGTATTAACATATTAAATACACTTTCTAGAAGCCTCGTTATTGGTAAAGTGAGAGACTCTGCGAAAGGGAGAATTCTTTTGCGGGCTTTGAGCGGAGTCAAAGCGATAACGATATTAATCGGATCTGCTTTGATATCCGTGCTGTTGAACAGTACGAGTCCTCTGGTTGAAATTAGGGTTTCGGAGGATTTTGCGTGGTGTGGGGCCTTTAACGAGTTGAAGAGCGTGATTTACGATGAAATTAGGGTCAGGGTTTTGGAAGGGAGAGTGAGTTGTGTTAAGGAGGTGCGAGAGGTAGAGAGTTGTGCTAAAAAGTTGAGCGAGGAGTGTGTTGAAATGGAGAGGAATGGAGAGGAGGATGAAATGGAGAAGGTGAGTGAACTGGAGGAGCGTGTTACGGAATTAAAAAAGAGTGCGGAAAGATTTCGGGTCGGGTTGGCTTTGTTGTCTAAGCGGGTCGAGGAATTTTTTCAGATCGTGTTGACGGGTCGCGATGCTCTGCTTTGTAATCTCAGGGTTTGCGATGGTGAAACCAAGTTGTGATATTGCACTGCTCGTCTCCAGTCTGTTAGAACGGAGGTATTGAACAGGAGAGGAGCTGTGATGTATGTGTTGTGGTATTGTGTAGTGTATTATTTAACCTGGTGTTTTATTTTGGGTAATGTTAATGTAACAAAACTTATATATATAAAATATTTTATATTAGGAGTGAAAAATATCATTCTTCTAAGCATAATAACAAGTATAAATCGATAATGGGTGTGTTTTCAGGTAATTAGATTGATTGGATAAGATCATTAAGGCCCGGTTCGCTACTGCAGTTTTGTAGTCTAGGAAGTGAAATTTTCAAGATATTCTCGGAATTGAAACTTGGTAGTGTTCTCTCCATCATAGGAAGTACAGTTTTATATTTCAAAACTCTTCAAACTTGAAACCCACATGGTGTATATACTGTATTTTGAAAACTTGTGTAAAAGTGGATTTTTAGAAACTCTCTCTCTCTCTCTTTCTCTCGCTTTCTTTGTTGTGAACTACCCCACCTCTCTCACTCCTTCCCGCCAATCTGAAGAACAAGGATAGATGAAGAAATCAGCTCAATCCGACGAGGTAATCGGCAACCCTAGCCACGTTGTAGCTTCAAGAAAGAGAAAAGGTGTGATTTCCCTCTTTTACCTTCTCATTTTTCTCTATTTTACTTCTTTTATTTCTTGCTTTACTGGTGTATTGTCTTTTTGACAAATTTTAGAAAGGGTTTCTTGCAAAAAAAATTTTGAATGGAACTCGACAGGTTTCTTGCAAATTATACTCGAAATTAACTTTTTTCAAGTTTAATATCAGTTTCAAGTTTAATATCAGCTTCAAATTGGGTGTTTTTGTGAATTTCAGTTAGTTCTTCAAATTTTCAACTTCAATTTGGGTTGTTTTAAGATCTCCTGTCGATATTTATGCAATACTGTTCAATTCAAAAGCACATCAGTAATTCAAAAATGGACAAAAGTGTCAATTTGTACAATACTGTCTTAAGATTTTCTCAATTTATGCATAAATTCAAAAGCAATTTGTGCAATACTGTCTTTCGGAATGTTTTTTCTCAATAACTTCAATTTGCCATTTTCTTGCTTTAGTGATGTGCTTTATTCAAATTATAAAAAATTTGTGCAATACTGTAATGTCCTCACTGTAATGTCTTTACTAATGTCATTACTGTAATTTCAACTTATAAAAAATTTCAACTTATAAAAAATTACTGGTTTGGCTTTACTGTAATGTCTTTACTGATGTGTTTTACTTCAATTCTTTACTTAATTAATCTGCAGAAAAAGATAGAGATGTCGTACGAGCCGAATGGACCGAAGTGCAAAGGGCATACTTGGTGTCGTTGTTAGTTCAATATGGAGCAAAAGAGTATCGGACTGATAACGGGTGGAACCCTAGAGCTTGAAGTAATTATGTCGTGTTATTTTTGGTGTTATAACAAACATATGTTATGTTTATGTTTATTTTGGTATGAAAAATATGTTTATTATTGAAGTTATGTTATGTTATGTTTGTTATAACAAGTATGTTGGATGAGTTTTGTGAAATTATTTTAATATATATTAACATGTTTCTTGGATATAACAAGTATCGGTTTATGTTTTAATTAAATATGAATCAAAATTCTAATTAAGTTGTATTCAATATCATATTGATATTTTTGATAGTTTTCTGAATTTTCATCAAACACTTTTTTCCTTGCAATTCCATATAGTTTTTATAGTTTCAGGTACAACTAGTTTCCTGATAAATAATTACTAACATCCTGCAACTACAAATTTCCTGCTGCTACACAAAATTAACCTAGCAAACACGCCCTAAGTGTGTTTATGTTTTAACTAATATCTCAAATAGTGCTGGTTTGTGCTTGTTAAGATTAAAATATTTTTTTGTGTCTCAGTTTGCATTATTTAGGGTCACTCGTGTAATTTACATTTAACATTTGAAATCAAAATTTACCACTTACTTTTCAAAAGCGAGTGTGTTAATTTTATAATTTATTTAGCAAAGTGTTTGCAATTGTTGCTTTGCATTTGTCCACGACCACGAGTAACACGGGACAACATACACAAGAAATAAATAATAATGAAATTTCTCGTTTATCGAAGTTATTGGGGACCGAAACCTAAATTATTTATCCATTTAATTCTAAGAATTTCGTACTTTTGAAATTTGAAAACCTTGATTCGAAGTAAATTATCCAAACGCGTCAGTCGTCACTGATGACATAACTATTTTGATACCATTATATATTAGAATAATCAACCATTTCAAAAATAAAAACCATCCATTTTAAAAAAAAAAAAAAAAAAAAAAAAAAAAAAACAACTAAATGGAGAAGGCTCGGTGGTCCTCCATCCATTGGTGCCAATGGGACTCGAACCCACAACCTCTCACTATCTTTTTGCTCACTATCTTTTTGCTTATTATAAAAAAAAACCATCCATTTTACTCACTATCTTTTTGCTTATTATAAAATGAAAGTATCAAATTGAGAACCACAAAAAAAATGGAATCAACATGGCTTCTTCCAATCCTTCTCTTCCTCATCTCTCTTTTTTTCCTCCTAAAAAGGAGAAACCGGCTCCCTCCGGGGCCACTATCGGTGCCGATTATCGGTAATCTATTATGGTTTCGCCACTCTATATCAAATATCGAACCGCTTCTTCGCGATCTTCACGAGAAATACGGTCCGATAATCACTCTCCGAATCGGGTCTCGGGTTTTGATCTTCGTTTCGGATAGGCGTCTCGCTCACACCGCTTTGATCACGCACGGTGCGGTCTTCGCGAGCCGGCCCGAACAACCGGAATTTCGTCAAATCCTCACTGCTAATTCTTGTAACATCTCAGGGTCTACGTACGGACCGCTTTGGCGTTCGTTGAGACGGAATCTTGCCGGCGAAGCCCTTCATCCTTCTCGAGTTAAATCTTTTTCTCCTGCCCGTAAATGGGTTCGTAGCGTACTTGTCGAAAAATTGAAAAATAGTGAAGGGAATTCAATAATAGAGAGTTTACAATTTGGGATGTTCTGCTTGCTCGTGTACATGTGTTTCGGAGAGAGGCTCGACGAAAATAACGTGAGGGCGATCGAAAAGGCAATGCGAGATATTTTGTTGTACGGAAACAAATTAAATGTTTTTAATTTCATGCCTTTTATTACTAAATTTTTGTATGGAGAGCGGTGGAATACGGTCATGAAAATGGGTAAAAAACGGAAGGAAATTTGCATGCCGTTACTAGAAGCTCGAAAGGAGCTGAAATCAAAGAAGGATGGAAAAGAATTAGAAAATAATAAAAATGAAGAAAATGTTTTGACACATTGTTATGTCGATACGCTACTCGACATAAAACTTCCCGAAGAAGGGAGATCTTTATCGAATGAAGAATTGGTCGTTCTTTGCTCGGAGTTTCTAAACGCGGGTACGGATACAACTTCGACTGCTCTCCAATGGATCATGGCTGAGTTGACGAAAAATCCGAGCGTGCAACTAAAACTTTGGGAGGAGATAAAACAAGTGTTGGCGGCGAATAATAATTGTGACGAGGTGAAAGAGGATTTTTTGGAAAAAATGCCTTATTTAAAAGCCGTTGTATTGGAGGGTTTACGCAGGCATCCACCAGGACATTTCGTGCTTCCCCATGCCGTGACGGAAGAGATTTCCATTAACGGTTATTTAATACCCAAAAATGCATCCGTGAACTTTTTGGTGGCCGAAATGGGGATGGATGAGGAAGTGTGGGACAATCCGAACGAGTTCAAGCCTGAGAGGTTTATGAAAAACGGGGAAGGTGAAGGGGTGGATATCACAGGGACGAAAGAGATAAAAATGATGCCGTTTGGGGTTGGAAGAAGGATTTGTGCCGGTTTGGGACTCGCAATGTTGCATTTGGAGTATTTTGTTGCCAATTTGGTGATGGAGTTCGAGTGGAAAGAAATTGAGGGGGAGGAGGTCGATTTGGCTGAGAAAAACGAGTTTACTGTCGTTATGAAGAATCCTTTAAAGGCTCGACTTGTTCCGAGACAAAATTTGTGTAATATAGTATCTAAGTAAGAAGTTCTTGTAAATTTTATTATTGCCACAAAACTTATTTTAATCTCAAATAGGCACAAGATTGTTATATTTTGAAGTTTTCATGTTGTACCGATGGTTATTGGTTAGTTACCAAAATAATGTAAAATGGAGAGTATATTTTGATAGTTGGATTAAGCTCCGAATATATTTCAATATTAAGTCTTTTACAGCTTTTAGTTAAATTCTAAAATCTTGTAAAATCTTGTATTATTGATGCAAGTTGAATAAAATTTGATCAATTACTTTGTGATTTTGGACCAATATATTATATACACTGGCCAAGTTGAGAGAAAGTAACGTTTCAATGATTTTTGTAGAGAAGTGTGTTTTAAGCAACAACAAAAAATCCAGATTAAACTTATTATCTTACCAAAATTAAATGTCTACTTGGCTAGTAGTGGCATCTTTTTGTTTGATGGAAACTTGGCTAGTAGTTTTTTTCGTTCAAATGGATTTTTGTTTACTTAAGATGAACTCGTGCGATAATGGTTCTTTTTTCTTTTAAAATTATTCATTAATCCACATAATACTAAAAACAAAATAAAAAATGGATTAGTTAATAGCATCCAACTGTGATGATCTTGTCCCTAAGGTACACTTTTGCGAACCGAACTTCATTGATGTTATGTTGTTCATTGTCTCGTCCCGAGCAAACGGCATCGTTAACTCTCACCTCGATGAACATAATTCTCCACCCTAAAAATTAAGTAAGAGAAAAAAATTCAAAATAATAATAATAATAATAATTTTGGATGCTAATCACTATTTTGTAATAATATATATCATCACAGTTGGTAAAGTAATGGTGTGAGGTTTAGAGGTTTAATGTGAAGATGATACCTCAACAACTACAAACATAATTTTGTCACTAATTTTCTTCAAAAAAGAACATAGTTTTGTCACTATTATAATTATAATATAATACATCAAATGTGGGCTCACCTATCTTACCTTGATTTTTACCTAAAAAAAATACAAAGCCCGGTCTAAAAGCCCGGCCCAGTTGATATAATCTAACATACATGGATCAAACATGCTTTAATTCAAAAATAAAGAATGTAAAGAATTTAAATATAAAAAATTAGGAAATACTATATTTGACTTGTGAATTATTAAGTTACTGAAGAAGATGATAATAAAATAATAAAAAGATATATACGAAAGGACTAGTTTAAAATTGCGCATTGTCATTGCAAGATTAACAGAGTCTCTATTTACAGAGAAAATACTAATGCTGTATTTGAATTTCTCTCTCAAATAAATCATCCCAATTTATTTTCCACATGTACAAGTACAAACCCACTTCGAATTGAAAATCTCACGGTCTAAACTAGAGATCAATAGAATTATGTGGCATCTTGATAATATTATAAAGTAGTTGAAAATAACGTTTAAAATAATTGATACGATATGATATATATGTTGAAAAATGAACGAAGTAAATAAGAAAAAAAAAATTGATAGTTATTTTGAAAATACAACTTATTATGATGTTAAACAAAATCATGTCATAATAAATACGAAATGTCCTATTTTTGTGAAACATAAGTCCCAACCAATGATTGCATTAGATCAAGATATTATTCATCACTACACATGGAGACATAAACTTACTTTAAGTTCCAAAATCTCTGGTCATTGCGAATGCAAGTCGAATAATTCGACTAATTACTTTCTGATTTTGGTTTTCCACTGCTGAATTATCATTAGAGATTTCAAATTTCCAATTTCTAATTTCTAATTACAATAATTTTTGAAATAAATTAGAATAAATGAGAGCATTTTTTTTCTCTATTGGTTGGTGGCAATTTTGTCAACTGTCGTGGTCTCATAATATCATGAGAAAAGTCTGATATTGGTTCCTGAAAAATACCAAAATGTTCAATTTGCCCCCTGACATTTTTTTTGAGTCAATTTGCCCCCAAATATTTCAATTTTGTTCATTGTGCCCCCCAAATTTTTTAATTTCGTTCAATGTGTCCCTTCCGTCTATTTTTATCATCAAATGGCTGTTAATGATGTTATTTTATTCATTTTTTCAAACCCGACCCGCTTATTCTAACCCGACCCATACCACATTTCAAACCGATCCACTAAAGAGGAAATAATTGATTTTCCTTCTTCTCTTTGCCAGAGACTAATTCCCTCTCCTCTCGCCCAACAAAGAACAATAAAGAAAGGTTGTACAAGAAATTGTCGCCACTGTCTCTCTCTCTCGCGCCGGAAACCTGTCTCGCCGGAAAAGAAAGTGTCGCCACTCTCTCTCTCTCTCTCTCGCCGTTCTCTCTCTCGCCACTCTCCTCTCTCATCCCTCTCTAGAGAGTTCACTACGAAAACCCTAGAAAATGGCGGATTCAAATTGTGGCCCTTCTTCTACACCGGGTTAGTTCAATTAATTAAATCATCTAAGAAATTGATTGAATTGATTAATTTTGGTGTTAATTTGATGAATTTTTCTCTAAATGTTTTGTAAGAATTGATTTAATTGGTTAATTTTTTTGTAGATTGGACCATTATTCAAATTGAACCATGTTTGGCTCATGAACGCAACGATTTTGTTCCTTTGGATTTAACTACCGTAGAAAATGATGATGAAAATGAAAGCGATTTTTCTTTTTCGAGTGGAAACGAGAGTAGCGATAATGAAGAATTTTTGTTACCGCTCGAAACCGATCCCAATGTTGTACACGAATTCGAACTTGGGATGCGTTTTCCATGTGTTTCGGATTTGCGCGCGGCCATTCGGAATTATGCCGTAGAGAACGTGAAAGAAATTAAATTCGTAAAGAACGAGAAAAACAAGGTGAGAGCTCAATGTAAATTTCCCAATTGTCCTTGGGTGGTTTACGGTTCGCTCGTACCCAAAACCAACGAATTTGTCGTGAGAACATTTAATCCCGAACACTCGTGCGCGCCTAATTTCAAGTGCTCAATGGTAACTTCAACATTTCTTGCTCAAAAGTACGAAGAACGAATCCGAGTTGGAAATCAAGAAATATGCAAACGATAATTCGGCGAGACATGAGAGTGAATGTAACGGTAAGTCAATGTCGTAGGACTAAATTGATAGTCATGAAAAACTAAAATGGCACTGAGCGATCAAGTAATAACGTGTTCTTCATGTGGTCAACAAGGGCACAATAAAAAAACTTGCTCGAAGGTATATTAAATGTTTTAGAATATATGTATAAAAAATGCGTATAAATTGTGTTCGTATTTTTTGTAGGCGTCCAACACCTCGACAAGTGCTTCCGGACAATCGTCAAGCCAAACGCCGCAATCATCTTATTGGAAAGCGTGAAACGAATTTATTTATGGTTTGATGTATCGAATTTATTTATGTTTTGTTATATCGAATTTATTTATGTTTTGTTGTATCGAATTTGAATGTTTTGAGACCAATTAAATTAAGTTTGAATTTGAATGAGTAAGAAAAAAAATTGCCCCTCTCGAAATTGCCCCTGTCATTTGTCAATAAGAAAAAAAAATTTGAATGAGTCAGAAAAAAAATTGCCCTTGTCATTAAGCCCCTCTCAAATTACCCCTGTCAAATTGCCTTTCTCAAATGAGACCAAATTGAGGCCAAAAATGAGACCAATTAAAATGAGACCAATTAAAATACAAATATTAATCAAAATACATTAATCCATACATTAATCAAAATAGTAATTCATACATTAATTCATACATTAATCCAAATATTAATTCATACATCAAAATAAACGATACATTAATCCATACATCAATATTAACATAAATATTACTCCAAAAATTACCCTATTATTGTTGTTATTTTTCACGACGGCTTCTTTCTCGACGGATTTTTCCTCGACGTCTTCTTTCCTCGACGCCCAATTGTCGCTATTCGAGTACCTCATCCAAGCATCCTGGCTTATTTCCTCGACGAATATTTTTTGAATGTCGAGCGCGAATATCCACAAACTCGATAGTTGCATGATGCCCAATTGTCGTAAATACCGGGCCTTTTGCCCACAAAAACGACGTAGAAATATTATTTTGCCATAATATAAAATCTGAAAAAATAATTAAAATATTACAAATTAATAAACCCTAAATTGAAATAAATAAATCCTAAATTGGCCTAATTGGATTAAATAAACCCTAAATTGGCACTAAATTGAAATAAATAAACCCTACATTGGCTTAATTGGATCAAATATACCCTAAATCGACACTAAATTGAAATAAGTAAACCCTAAATATACCCTAAAATTTACTAAATTGAAAAAGCAGAAATTCTGGACAAAAATTACGGAGAGAGAGAGAGTGGAACAAATTTACGGAGAGAGAGAGAGAGCAGAAATTCTGGATCAAATATATCCTACAATTCACACAATTTACGGAGAGATCTGACCTAGATATCTGACGAGAGAGAGTGGAACAAATTTAAGAACGACGAGAGAGAGAGAGTGGACTTACTGACCTAGAGAGTGGCCGAGAGAGATCACCGAGAGAGTGAGATCATCGAGAGAGAGAGAGAGATCGCCGAGAGCTTCTTTTTTTTTTTTTTTTCTTCACGACCTGGAGAGAGATTGGAGAGATGGAGAGAGTAAATTGAGAGAGAGGGGTTTTAAACGTGGGCCGGGTTTAAATAAACGGGTCGGGTTAGAATAAGCGGGTCGGGTTTGAAAAAAATGAATAAAATAACATCATTGACAGCCATTTGACGGTAAAAATAGACGGAAGGGGCACATTGAACGAAATTAACAAATTTGGAAGGCACAATGAACAAAATTGAAATATTGGGGGGCAAATTGACCCAAAAAAAATATCAGGGAACAAATTGAACATTTTGATATTTTTCAAGGACCAATATCAGACTTCTCTCTAATATCATTAATACGTAGTCATAGCAGGGCTAAATCATGTCACATGTTCACATGCTTCCCATGTATTTCATCATCGCCATTTATCATTTATGTATATTAATTATATCGGTAATTTTTAAATAGTTTAGAAGAGAGGGGTCGAGATATAGATGATACATAAGGCGCCAAAAGTTGGAATATTTGATGATAAGATTCAAGTTTTGGTACTGTACAAAGAGGTATGGGCTGAGTAGTCAACCTGACATTGTCAATTGATATTGATATTGCCATTCAGGATTGGATTTGAGCCATCATATGAATCGTATCATATCATACGATGAGGGTATTGAGATTCTAATAGGAAACCGGTACCGGTACGGGAAGGTATGATCAGTGATCTGTATGGAGTAAGTAGAACGGGTACGAGACTGTGTTGACTGTGTCATGTATTCAGTACTCAGAAATACAAAAAAAAAAAAAGAGTAACTAGTCTTATATACATGTATATACATGAATACGTGAAATATATGTATATGTTATTCATGTGTTTGATGATTCACGTGAGTTGTTTGATTTGTTTTATTTCGAAATCATGTATATCAAATTTCTTATTTGATTTTTTGATGCAGAATCCAAAATTTTAATATTTTAATATTTAATTTATGTTATATAATATTAGATTATTTTATATTAATTTATATTATATTATATTATATTATATTTCTTTATATTTCTTTATATTGTATTATATTATATTATTTGATAATATATTATATTATATTATATGATATGATATGATATTTATATGATATTATAGTATATATTATACAATATAATATAATATTATAATATTTTATACTATATTGCTTTATATTATATTATATTACATTATATTATATTATTTTATATTACACTATATTATACTATATTATATAATATTGTTTTATATTATATTATATTATATTGGTTTATATTATATTACACTACATTATTTAATATTATAATGTTTTATATTATAATTTATTTTATATATTGTTTTAAATTTTATTATATTACATTATATGATAGTATATAATATAATATTATTATTGTATACTATAGTATATTATAAATATAATATAATTTGAAGAAATAACATTATAATGAAATACATGGATAGTTATATTTAGAGATATTTCGGGTCGGGTCATTTCGGGTTCGGGTCGTTTCGGGTTGCGGGTCATTTCGGGTTTGGGTCGTTTCGAGTTGCGGGTCATTTCGGGTCATCGGGTTGTTCGGGTTCCGGGTCGTTTCGGTTTTCAGGTCATTCGGGTTCGAGTCGTTTCGGTTTTCGGGTTATTCGGTTTCGGGTCGTTTCGGTTTTAGGGTCATTCGGGTTCGGGTCGTTTCAGTTTTCGGATCATTCGGGTCTTGACTATTTTGATTTTCGGATAATTCAGATTTCACAAAATTTGATTTTAAATCATTCGATTTTCCAAAAATTTAGTTTTCGGATAATTTCTGATTTATTTTATTGATTCCGAGATATTTTAACAATATTATATTGATTTTACCAATAATATTTTTATTTTCAGGTCATTCGTGTCGTGAATTTCGAGTCATTCGGGTCATGAGTTTCGGGTTCGTTCGGGTTTCGCGTCGTTCGGTTTCAGGTCGATTTCGGGTTCGGGTCATTCGGTTTCGGGTCGATTTCGTGTTCGGGTCGTTGACTTTTCAATATTTTCGTGTCGGGTCGGGTTCGTGTTCGGGCGGGTCGGATCGGGTCATTTTTTTGGGTCGGGTCAGATTTTGCCAGCTCTAGCTATATTCATGTATTTGAAATACCAATTTTTTTTGTGTATAACAATATCCACCTTCTAATCCAATTTCACAAAAATACACCAAATCAAACAATGAAATTGTATTTGAAATCATGAATATCCAAATATAATCCACCCTAATCCACCAAATCAAACATGTCCTAGGTTATTAACTCATGGCTTGTTTGGGATAAGAATTGTCATTTTGAAATTATTGCAAAAGTAAATTATTAGTTTGTTGGAGGTATAATAATGGAAATATTTTAATTCCGGGTTTTCTATTAACGTTTGGTTCTTCAAATTTGTGGAGTGTCAAAATGAAGAAAAAGAACAATTATGTTTTAATTATTAAATCGTTATCATCAATATAATAATATGAATGATTACTATACATAATAAGTATATAATGTATATATAGTTAATATAATATAATATTTATTACTATAAAGAATATTATTACACGAATATAATATTATTTTGTAATAATATAACACTACATTTAATATTATTACAATACAATTATTATAATAATTTATTAAATGGATATTTTATATTACTATACTTATTGTAATAATAATAAATAATAATAATATTACAATTATTATTACAATTATTACAATTATTATTATTTATTATAATAATTATATCCATATAAAATTAATATAATATTAGGGGAGTTCTATCAATAATCTCTTTTGCTTATGATACACCCATTTTCAAAGTTATTTTGGGTAATTATTAATTAATAAGTATTTAAAGTAATTTTTCAAGTGTATTTATCAATAAATGAAATTCTAAGTAGGAAATTTGAATTATTCATGAAAGGAAAAATATCTATAATTTTTTTTTTTATGATACACACTTCTAAATACCCAAAATACCCTTTTGAAAGGGTGTGTGATAGAACTCTCCATATTATATATATGATCGTAATAATATATAAAATATACATTACATTATATCTTGATATTTTTAACAATGTTAATTAAATATTATTTTTACCTTTTCAGAATTTTTTTTCTCTTCGACCTTATAATTTCATTCCACTCTACTAATTCCATTTGCCAAACGTAAGAGCATTATTGTGAAAATTATGGGTCATTAAACTCATTATTTGTGTGCGTTCCTCCATGATGAATTAGGTTATAGTTGGCGTAAAACTCATCATAATTCATTGCTTTGAGGCATAATTGAACATGGGTTAACTCATTGCTTTGAAGTTTATGGCATATATTTATGTACATTTGGTTTGTAGTATTATATTATGACTTGAATGAACAAAAACTATACTAATAAATTAGTAATCGTAAGTAGTAATTAACATCTAATATATTGTCAAGATCAATAAGATCATTTGTGAGACAAGTTAGATTAAGAGCACATTTTATGTGATCATGATACTTACATTTCAACTTATATTCCTTTCTATTGGAATTCACACGTTTCTCAACTCTTATTACTTTTTAGTTTTTACATACTTTTTCCTTGCCACGATATATATTTTAGGTGAAATACATATATATATATATATATATATATATATATATATCAGTGTTTTAAATTGCGGCGATATTGCGGCGCAATTGCGAAAATTGCGGTCTGCATTTTAGAATCGCAACATCGCAGTCATATATTGTGCAATATTGCGTTTTTGAAAAATTGCGGCGATATTGCGGCCAAATATCGGTAAAATTGCGGTATTGCGGCTAATAATTGCGGCCATATATTAAAATTATTGTAACTCTCTTATTCTTCCATCAAATGACATGAATTTTATATCGAAATCGTTCGTCTCGACGAGAGAAACACAATCATGGGTTTGGATTTGTCAAATTTTGTCTTCTACCCTGAATTAAAAACAAAACACACGTTAAAGTACTTTCATCGAGAATTATTTAATATAAAAATTATAACATGATTTTGTGATTATTTATTACATAGTTTTCATGTTTTATTATCAAAATATTTGATAAAAATATGCTCATAACTTGTATAACTTCTAAAATCTGTCATTTTCATCTATAAATGTATGAATTTCATAATTTTCATTGTATTTTATTTGATGTTTCGATTTAAAATTTGAGTCATATTGTTTTGATATGTTTAGGATGTCGACGAAAAATTATTAACAAAATCAAAATCCAAAGTCCCGTATAATTGCCATATTAATGAAAATTTTATGATCAAATTTTTTTGTACACTGAAAATGCCCCTGGACAATCAACATTTTTATTCATTTTTGAAGAAAATTATAAAGAAAATTTTACGATATTAATGGTGACCTTTTTGTAATTACCAAAATATTTCGATAAAATTACCAAAATATACTATTCAAATAAGCAGAATATATCAAAGAATTCAACGTGTTTATACAGCCAGATGAGTTCAAATTAATATACACTAATATAAAAGCGGAGGGGCCGTTTTATAATTTTTTTAAAAAGCAAAGGGACCTTTTTGTAACTTTGCTACAAGATAAAAAAAACAGTCATGACTCTCTCTCTCCATTGATGAACCATGCGACCCACTCCCCTTCTCTCTCCCCATCTCCATTTGTCTTCCCACGCGATGGCAGCCATGGCGCTTTCGCTGTCTGAAGCTAAGCTAGTTGATTTTTCTGTTTGAAGTTAAGCTAAGAAGCGGCTCCTCCTCCCGGCGAACCTTCTCCTCCAGCCAGCCCTAATCCGCGCACAAAGCCTCCACGCGATGAGTATCTTCTATTCTCTCGAGCGACGATTGGGGTTTGCGTTTGCTCCACTGCCACTGGCGACGCGGCGACTCGGTTTTCTCTCCTCTGGCGACCCGGTGACCTGACTGGGACAGGCGACGGCGACGGGATTTCTCTTTTGTTCTCTCTTCGGTTTGCTCGAGTGGTTTTTGACGAGATTTTCGGATTATTATTTTCTCTTCACGTTTCTTCACTGGTTTTGGGATTTCAAGCATCTAAACGTCTTCGGTTTGCTATTTTGTATATACTGTCAATTTCTGGTAGTTCGTCAATTTCTGGTTCTGACGACGATGAATTGGCCGCAACATAATTTCTTTCAAACTCGAACAAGGACGATTTGCAATCTCGCCTCGTTAATTTATCAGAAGAAAAAGACAAATATCTTGAACTAATTGAGCTGGTAAATTTTCACATATATATTTTTTAAATCACCTTGAATATTTACTGTTTGTGATTTTTTTTATTTATTTATAGATAAGAGTTGTTCTGAAAGGGAGATTGGTAGCCGCAG
Organism: Luzula sylvatica; assembly: GCA_946800325.1. NCBI lineage: Eukaryota > Viridiplantae > Streptophyta > Magnoliopsida > Poales > Juncaceae > Luzula > Luzula sylvatica. The sequence continues at coordinate 24,457,317 of OX326956.1, forward strand.
AAGAGGAAATATTGAGGGCAGAAAAGGACAAAATTGAAAAAGAAAATTCGGCTCGAGAAGAATTAAAAGAACAAGAGAATTTAATGAATATAATCGTTGAAGAGCCTAAGAATTTAAAATTAGAAGCTAAGCAAAACTCCAAGGTAATTTTAATATATTTATCATATTATATGAAAGTGATATTTATTTATGATTTTTGTAATTTATTTGCAGTTAAGGGAATTCTTAGTGGATCGAGGACGAATGGTTGATTCATTACAGTATGTTTTTTTTTTTCTTTTTCAATTTCACCCCTAATATTTAGTTAATTTATCGACTAATATATTTTTTTATACAAGGGGGAAATATCTGTGATTTGCGAGGATATAACCAAAACTTAAAGAAATAGTAGATGGAAATCTTCCAATGAGTAAATCTATTCTCTCTACAATGTCGAGTCTCTCTTCGTCTAGTATCTCTCTACAGAAGAGCACTGCATCCTCGAACTCGTCGGAGAGAGAAACTGGAGCTACCCAAATAGTCAATAAAAGTTCTTCTGAGAAAAATTTGGAATTGGAGAAAGAGAGTGAAGTTAAGAGTGAAGTTACAAATGGAGTGGAAAAGGTGAATTTGAGCGGGTCGTCTGATGGCTGGGAATTGTTTGAAGACGAGGAGGTCGAGTTATGAAAGGTTTTCGTGGTTTTTTGTCATATATACCCTTATGTTTTGTAGTATTTTAAAAAATATACTTATGTAACAAGTTTTATTGTTTGGTTCCGCGTGGATTTTGCGAGAATGGTTTTTTTGGTTGAGATTGAGTGTATGTTAGTTATATGATGTTATTGAAGTTCGATTAGACAATTATTCTGTTATGTTATTTTGTTTGTGTAAATATGTATTTACTATTTTGCGAAATAATTGCTTATATAATTTCTAGGGCTTAATTCTTAGGGTGGCTTTTTTGTGTGTGTGTGTTAATTTTTATTGTATTTTGTACTCAAGTCATGACTTATTTGACTGGAGATGTCCTGTAGTTGTATTGGAGATGTTTTTTTTGAAAGCTTTGTGAAAAATTGAATCCCCATGAAATTTCATTTTTGTTCCTTTATTTTTTTTTTATAAATATCTGATTAGATATTATAGTATGATTCAACAAATATATTCTTCAAAATCTTCCACTACTTCAAAAAAAGGAAATTTAAAATTTAAATAATGACCAAGAACAAGTTTTTTTTTTTTCCTTTAAAACTTAAAATTTCATTTTTGTTAATTTCGATCGTATATTATGTTAATTTAATCATATATTTTGTTAAATTTAATCATATATTCTGTTCAATTTTATCATATATTCTGTGAAATTTAATCATATATTTTGCTAAATTCAATCATATATTTTGGTGAATTATATGAAATTAATGATCGTATTCATCGGATAATTAACTATATTTTAGTAAATTCAATCGTATATTCTGTTAAATTTAATCGTATATTTTTCTAAATTCAATAATATATTTTGCTGAATATGTGAAATTAATGATCATGTTCATCAGATAATTAACTATATTTTGCTAAATTCAATCGTATATTTTGCTAAATTTAATCATATATTCTGCTAATTTAATCATATATTCTGTTAAATTTAATCATATATTCTGATAAATTTAATTATATATTTCGTTAAATTTAATCGTATATTCTGTTAAATTTAATCATATATTATGTTAAATTTAATCGTATATTCTGGTAAATTTAATTATATATTCTGTTAAATTAATCATATATTATGATAAATTTTATCATATATTATATTAAATTTAATCATATATTATGTTAAATTTAATCGTATATTTTTGCTAAATTCAATAATATATTTTGCTGAATTATATTAAATTAATGATCATGTTCATCAGATAATTAACTATATTTTGCTAAATTCAATCGTATATTTTTCTAAATTTAATCATATATTCTGTTAAATTTAATCATATATTCTGATAAATTTAATTATATATTCCGTTAAATTTAATCATATATTATGTTAAATTTAATCATATATTATGTTAAATTTAATCGTATATTTTGCTAAATTCAATAATATATTTTGCTGAATTATACGAAACTAATGATCGTATTCATCGAATAATTAACTATATTTTGCTAAATTCAATCGTATATTTTGGTAAATTTAATCATATATTATGCTAAATCTAATCATATATTCTGATAAATTTAGTCATATATTTCGTTAAATTTAATCATATATTCTGTTAAATTTAATCATATATTATGTTAAATTTAATCGTATATTCTGGTAAATTTAATCATATATTCTGACAAGTTAAATTTGTAAAATACCATCTTAACAGAATCAAAATAGTATTGGTAATAGATTCATTCACCATCTCAATTTCAATTTTCTTCTTCTCAAAACATTAGTCAAAGCCCAACTTATTATTCACACATTAACCCGCTAACATTAACCTACTAAGAAAGTAATTTTGCATATTAACCCCTCTATTTTTAAATTAAATTCCAAAATTGATTTCAAATCAAACAAACTTTTGAATTTATTAAACAAAACAAGTTTTTCAAAGTCCAATTAAGAACTCTTACACATATAAACAAACTAAATAATCTCAAAAACTCTCGAGGTCCTCTAATGGCTCCTTTAACTAAGTTTCAAACGCCTCGACCAACAAACCTCACGCACCAATAGTCATCGACGTAAACCCCGATCTAATCGCTAGTACTCCCATCCAGCTTGCCGCGCTCATGCTTCTCCAAACTCCAGGCACTTCGAAAGGTCATGTGCATAATAACATGAATGATGCAGCCACCATTAACTAAAATTATAATCAAAATATTATTAAATTATATTTTTATCATCATTCCGTCCCCGTCCTCCTCAGGATCCACCACTTCTCCGCCGTCAGGACACAACGATCCTGCCTCCTCTATCGCTTCGGCAGAATATCTATTTTTATCATCATTCCGTACCGTTCCCTCCTCCATCCGTACCCCTTCCTTTTTTAGTACAGCTCCTTCTGCCTCGACCCGTTGCAGATGTTTTCTAAACATAGACGCATGGATTTCTCTCAATCGCGCCTTGGATTTATAGATGCAGAGGCGTTTTAAAACGGCTTCCCAATACTCGACCACCTTGGCAGTGCCCGACAGCATCTGAGACTCGATTTGGGTCTGCATATCAACGAGCTCTTCGGAACTCTTTCCTTCTAGAAACTTCTTCACGTCAGATTCTATGCTCGAATGCAAACCTCTTTCTTGTGCGAAAATCCCAGCAGGAGGTTCTTCGCCACAGACTCGAGCTCGGTCTGACACCTCTCTTTTTCGTGCTTCGAGTAATTCCCAGTCACATATCGCTATCAATGCCTCCCAGTCACATATCGCTATCAAGGAGTGGATTAGCCTCGGCTTCTAGAATATTCGCCTCGTCTAGATCTGACGCTTTCAAATGGACGCCTCCACTTGGTTACTTCTTCTCCCATCGATCGGCGGAGAAAAAAAGTCATCGTAACCCAATCGCAATCGCAGTCGCAGATCGCCGAAGAGAGGAGGAGACGGCGCCTCCTTTATTGCGAGGGTCCTCCTTTGTCGTCAGTCGCGAGATAAGAGGACAAGATCTGGGAGTCCTTTTGCCATGGTCGCGATGGAGGTAAGACTTGCTCTCCCTGGAGAGAGACAGCTTTGCTCTTGTACTTGTATTATTTGATTATGGTCCCTCCGCCTTTACATTTTTTACATTATTTATAAAATAGTCCCTCCGTCTGTACTTGTATTATTTTTTAGATCCTTGGATTCGTTTTGTGGATTCTTTTTGTGGATTCTATTTAGCATATATATATATATATATATATATATATATATATATAATTTAAAAGTCATCATGTTATATTGTAATTATGACACCTGTTTGAGAATACATGGCCAAAATAATCATGAAAAGCATGAGAGGCTTAACAAACAAGTCATAAATTCCTCAACACTCAAATCAAAATTTAGATATATCTTATTTAGAAATAAATTAAAAAAATGGTGCAACAACCTCATGTATAGAATTATTCAATCTTTCACACCATTGCATTACCATTTATAAATTTAGTGTGAGTCAATTTACAAATTAGTCCTTTCTCAAATATTACAAATGGGCCGTCGCAGAAGAGCATTACCGACGGTTTTATTAGCGACGGGCCGTCGGTGATGTTCAAATTTTTCCGTCGGCCCGTCGCTAAACTTCAAAACCATCGCTAATAGTCTGCGACGGCCCGTCGGTGATGCTAGGCCCGTCGCTAATAACCTTCCCACGACCCGTCGGTGAAAGAATCCCCGTCGCTAATACATTTTCAAAAAAACCGCCAAATTTTTAAAACTTCTCCGACGGCCCGTCGCTAATAGAGCCGTCGCTAATACGTTTCCGACGGCCCGTCAGTGATGTTGTATACACCTTCTCATATACCCCGTGAAAGAAAATATGGCTTAAGAATTAACTTGGAAGAATTTATATAAATAGGCAAATATGCAATCAGAATTGGGCCAGTTCATAATCTGGGCCCGCTCAGAATTTAGGGTTTTAATCTAATTTCTAATAATTAGATTTTAATATGAATTTTGGGCTTATTCTGATTTTATTTAGTTTTGGGCTTTAATTCTGAAATTAGGGTTTCTTAACCTAATTTCGGATTTAACCTGAAATTGCCTATATATATTCAGAATTTCATTTTTCTCTCTCTTCTCTCTCTAATTTTCTGACCTAATTCGGCTGCCGAATTTTCTCTCTTTCGCACAAAATAAAGATTGAGATCTGGAGAGTTTTGAGTAGAGTTTCTGAGCAAGTTCTTGAGAGAAATAATCGTGACATCGACTGGAACGGTGTTGGCGGTTCCGATCAGACGAAATCGAGGTGGACACGAGTAGAGGGAGTGCAATAGCAATCCTTGGAGAAGGTTCACGAGATCTGGACAAGAAGGCATCACGTACTAACTTGTACGAGGTAAAATTCTGATTACTCTTCCTTTTTCGGTGTTTTTCGAGTGTGATCCAGGGTAGAATTAGGTTACGCATGCGTGAATAATTCCGCTGCATACTCTAATAATCGTATGCATAATCCTCAGCTTTTCGCATTTCGCATTTCCACATGTCAGACATGCAAAGGACCATTCCCCAGCTTTTCGGCATGCTCAGAACATTCGAAAGCGACCAGAAACCGCGGTACATGAAGTCTAGGACTTCAGAGGTATTGGTGGTTCAAGGGAAGAGTCCAAACAATGGGAACAAGAACAAGAAGAGGAAGGCACAGGACAACAAGGTTGCGCCTAAGCCCGTGAGCAAGAAAGCCAAGGATGACAAGAAGTGTTTCCACTGTCTCAAAAAGGGGCATTGGAAGCGTGATTGCGAGATCTTCCTGAGGGAGAGCAAGCAAAAGATCGCTTTCTCGGACACACCGGTATCAGGTATTTCCGTTATCGATTCTTATTTCTTTACTTTATCATCATGGGTGTTGGACACTGGATGTGGGACTCATATTTGTAATAATATACAGGGCCTAAGAAGTAGAAGATCGTTGATTCGTGGCGAAGTTGATTTACGCGTCGGGAATGGAGCTCGAGTAGCAGCATTAGCCGAAGGGACGTATAATTTAACTTTGCCAAATGGACTTATTTTAGTTTTGGATAATTGTTGTTATGTACCTACTTTGAGTAGGAGTATTATTTCTGTTTCGAGACTTATTGCGGATGGATATGAATTAGTTATTGGTACTAATGATTGTTTTATTCGCAAGAATGACATTTTCTTTAGTAATGTTCTAGTTGAAAATGGTTTATATGTCTTGGATTTAGAAAATAACAACAATAATCAGTCCATTTATAACATAAATACCACTCAAACTAATAAAATATACTCATGGCATTGTCGTCTCGGACACATAAACGAGAAACGCATTGCTAGACTCCAAAAGGATGGAGTGCTAGATTCTTTTGATTTAAAGTCAATAGAAAATTACGAATCTTGTTTGATGGGTAAGATGACAAAGACACCTTTTTCCAAGTCACATAAAATGTGCTCTTAATCTAACTTGTCTCACAAATGATCTTGACAATATATTAGATGTTAATTACTACTTACTATTACTAATTTATTAGTATAGGTTTTGTTCATTCAAGTCATAATATAATACTACAAAACAAATGTACATAAATGCCATAAACTTCAAAGCAATGAGTTAACCCACGTTCAATTATGCCTCACAATTATTTATAAATGTACTTATGAATTATGATGTGTTTTACGCCACCTATAACCTAATTAATCATGGAGGAACGCACACAAATAATGAGTTTAATGACCCATAATTTTGACAATAATGCTCTTACGTTTGGCAAACGGAATTAGTAGAGTGGAATGAAATTATAAGGTCGAAGAGAAAAAAATTCTGAAATTAGTAATTTTACGGTTTGTTTGAATGTCTAAATTATTTGAATTTATTTTATTGAAAATGTAAAAATAATATTTAATTAAAATTGTTAAAAATATCAACATATAAAATATCCATTTAAGTATAGTCATAATTATTACAATAAGTATAGTCATATAAAATATCCATTTAATACATTATTATAATAATTGTATTATAATAATATCATAATAATTATATTAATATAATACATTATTATAATAATATTAAATGTAGTGTTATATTATTATAAAATAATATTATATTCGTGTAATAATATTCTTTATAGTAATAAATATAATATTATATTAATTATATATACATTATATACTTATTATGTATAATAATCATTCATATTATTATATTAATGATAACGATTTAATAATTAAAACAGAATTGTTCTTTTTCTTCATTTTGACACTCCTCAAATTTGAGGAACCAAACGTTAATAGAAAACCCGGAATTAAAAGATTTCCATTATTATACCTCTAACAAACAAATAATTTACTTTTGCAATAATTTCAAAATGACAATTCTAACCCCAAACAAGCCATGAGTTAATAACCTAGGACATGTTTGATTTTGTTGATTAGGGTGGATTTTATTTGGATATTCATGATTTCAAATACAATCCATTGTTTGATTTGGTGTATTTTGGTGAAATTATGGATTAGAAGGTGAATATTGTTATACAAAAAAAAAATTGGTATTTCAAATACATGAATATAGCTATCCATGTATTTCATTATAATATTATTTCTTTAAATTATATTCATGAATAATAATTATATTATATTTATATTATATTATAGTATACAATAATAATATTATATTATATACTATCATATAATGTAATATAATAAAATTTAAAACAATATATAAAATAGTATAAAATAATATAAAACAATGTAATATAATATAATATAATATAGTATAAAATAAAATAATTTAAAAAATATAATATAATATAAAACATTATAATATAATATAATGTAGTGTAGTGTAATATAATATAATATAATATAAAATAATATAATATAATGTAATATAATATAAAGCAATATAGTATAAAATATTATAATATTACATTATATTATATTATATTGTATAATATATAATATAATACAATATAATATAAATATAATATAATATAATATAATATAATATAATATAATGAGGATGGTTAAGATACTCAATTAAGTATTATGAGTTTGATACTTATGATTTTTTTACCATTATATTTGTTTTGAGATTTGTGTTTTTTATTGTTATATATACTCATCATTAAATATTGCCATATCTGTTTATGCTAATTATTAAATACACAAATCTCAAAGCAAATCTAATGGTCAAAAAATCGTAAGTACAAAATTCATGATACTTAATTAAGTATCTTATTCATACTCTAATATAATATAATATAATATAAAATAATCTAATATTATATAACAGAAATTAAATATTAAAATATTAAAATCTTGAATTCTGCATCAAAAAATCAAATATGAAATTTGATATATATAATTTCAAAATACAATAAATCCAACAACTCACGTGAATCATCAGACACGTGAATAACATGTACATATATTTCACTTCACGTATCCGTATATATAAGACTAGGTACTTTTTTTTTTTTTTTTTTTTGAGTACTGAATACATGACAGAGTCAACACAGTCTCGTCGTACCCGTTCTACTTCTCCGTACAGATCAATGATCATACCTTCCCGTACCGGTACCGGTTTCCTATAGAATCTCAATACCCTCATCGTATGATATGGTACGATTCATATGATGGCTCAAATCCAATCCTGAATGGCAATATCAATATCAATTGACAATGTCAGGTTGACTACTCAGCCCATACCTCTTTGTACAGTACCAAAACTTGAATTTTATCATCAAATATTCCAACTTTTGGCGCCTTATGTATCATCTATATCTCGACCCCTCTCTTCTAAACCATTTAAAAATTACCGATATAATTAATATACATAAATGATAAATGGCGATGATGAAATACATGGGAAGCATGTGAACATGTGACTACGTATTAATGATATTAGAGAGAAGTCTGATATTGATTCTTGAAAAATATCAAAATGTTCAATTTGCTCCCTGACATTTTTTTTTTGGGTCAATTTGCCCCCCAATATTTCAATTTTGTTCATTGTGCCTTCCAAATTTGTTAATTTCGTTCAATGTGCCCTTCCGTCTATTTTTACCGTCAAATGACTGTCAATGATGTTATTTTATTCATTTTTTTCAAACCCGACCCGCTTATTCTAACCCGACCCGTTTATTTAAACCCGGCCCACGTTTAAAACCCCTCTCTCTCAATTTACTCTCTCCATCTCTCCGATCTCTCTCCAGGTCGTGAAGAAAAAAAAAAAAAAAGAAGCTCTCGGCGATCTCTCTCTCTCTCGATGATCTCACTCTCTCGGTGATCTCTCTCGGCCACTCTCTAGGTCAGTAAGTCCACTCTCTCTCTCTCGTCGTTCTTAAATTTGTTCCACTCTCTCTCGTCAGATATCTAGGTCAGATCTCTCCGTAAATTACGTGAATTGTAGGATATATTTGATCCAGAATTTCTGCTCTCTCTCTCTCTCCGTAAATTTGTTCCACTCTCTCTCTCTCCGTAATTTTTGTGACATGAATTACCATCTCTCGCCTTATATGTCATCTATATCTCAACCCATCTCTTCTAAACCATTTAAAAAATTATCCATATAATTAATATACATAAATGATAAATGGCAATGATGAAATACATGGGAAGCATGTGAACATGTGACATGATTTAGCCCTACTACGACTACGTATTAATGATATTATGAGACCACGAGAGTTGACAAAATTGCCATAAACCAATAGAGAAAAAAATGCTCTCATTTATTCTAATTTATTTCAAAAATTATTGTAATTAGAAATTAGAAATTAAAAATTAGAAATCTCTAATGGTAATTCAGCAGTGGAAAACCAAAATCATAAAGTAATTAATCGAATTATTCGACTTGCATTCGCAATGACCAGAGATTTTGGAACTTAAACTAAGTTTATGTCTCCATGTGTAGTGATGAATAATATCTTGATCTAATGCAATCATTGGTTGGGACTTATGTTTCACAAAAATGGGACATATCAATTATCGTAATACAACATTACTTTTTTCTAATAGAGACTCTGTTAATCATGCAATGATAATGGGCAATTTTAAACTAGTTTTTTGTGTGTGCAGGACGAATCTTAATAGGAGCCGGAAAGAATCATGGTTCTCCAAATTTTTTTTGAAAAACAATGTATTCACATAATAATTAAGTATATTTTTTTATTATTATTATATAATGACTTTATTGTAAGAGTTAACATTGTTAAATTTAGAACGATTTTAATTTTTTTTTTATCAAATGACCACTATACTTATATTTATGATGATTGATATTTATTAAATTTATATAATATTATTTATATTTTTCATGCATAATACAAAAATATTTGTTCTAATATTATGAAAAAATTAAATATAACAAATATATATTAATTTTCATATTTAAATATATATGACATAATACAATTTAATTGTTTTTTTATGATGAAAAAAATTAAGAATAAAAATATTTTTTTTACATGAAAGATTTTATTTGCATAATTTATCCAAAGTGATAAAATAATAGTTAAATGTAAGAAATATCAATCACCAGTCCACGTTGGCTCTTGTAATAACGTCACCTTTATTATTATATTATAAATTTTTGTACTTGGCTCTCCCAACAAAAATTATAGTCCTATTTAGGAAGTTCACCCATTCCTTAAATACTAAATTATTTAAAAAATGGATTAAGTTAGGGGGAAATTTGTTTTAATTGAAGCCTGTTTGATCCATCGGTGTTAGATTATATAAACTGGGCTGGGCTTTTAGACCAGGTTTGTATTTTTAACAAGTTTAATCTGGTTTTTTGTTGTTGTTTGAATTCAGGGGAAGTAATGCTTGAAAATCACTACCCTGCCAAAACCATATAATGTTCAACTTGCATAAGCAATATAATATTTTGGAATAAAACTAAAATTTTTAAAAATCATAATTTGGGCAATGATATATTCAGATCTTAACCAAACTATGAAAATATACTCTCCATTTTACATTATTTTTATGTTATAACTAACCATCACTACATGAAAACTTCAAAATATAACAATCCAGTGCCCATTTGAGATCAAAATAGAAATGTGGCAATAATAATATTTACTAGAATTACTTAGATACTATAATACTAGACAAGCAAATTTTGTCTCGGAACAAGTCGAGCCTTTAAAGGATTCTTCATAACGACCGTAAACTCGTTTTTCTCAGCAAAATCGACCTCCTCCCCCTCAATTTCTTTCCACTCGAACTCCATCACCAAATTGGCAACGAAATACTCCAAATGCAACATTGCGAGTCCCAAACCGGCACAAATCCTTCTTCCAACCCCAAACGGCATCATTTTTATCTCTTTCGTCCCTGTGATATCCACCCCTTCGCCTTCCCCGTTTTTCATAAACCTCTCAGGCTTGAACTCGTTCGGATTCTCCCACACTTCCTCATTCATCCCCATTTCGGCCACCAAAAAGTTCACCGATGCATTTTTGGGTATTAAATAACCGTTAATGGAAATCTCTTCCGTCACGGCATGGGGAAGCACGAAATGTGCTGGTGGATGCCTGCGTAAACCCTCCAATACAACGGCTTTTAAATAAGGCATTTTGTCCAAAAATTCCTCTTTCACCTCGTCACAATTATTATTCGTCGCCAACACTTGTTTTATCTCCTCCCAAAGTTTTAGTTGCACGCTCGGATTTTTCGTCAACTCGGCCATGATCCATTGAAGAGCCGTCGAAGTTGTATCAGTACCCGCATTTAGAAACTCCGAGCAAAGCCCGGCCATTTCTTCATTCGATAAAGATTTCTCTTTTTCGGGAAGTTTTATATCGAGTAGCGTATCTACGTAACAATGCGTCAAAACATTTTTTTCATTTTCTAATTCTTTTCCTTCCTTCTTTGCCTTCAGCTCCTTTCGAGCTTCTAATAATGGCAAGCAAATTTCCTTTCGCTTGTTACCCATTTTCATGACCGTATTCCACCGCTCTCGATACAAAAATTTAGTAATAAAAGGCATGAAATTAAAAACATTTAATTTGTTTCCGTACAACAACATATCTCGCATTGCCTTTTCGATCGCCTTCACTTTATTTTCGTCGAGCCTCTCTCCGAAACACATGTACACGAGCAAGCAGAACATCCCAAATTGTAAACTCTCTACTATTGAATTCCCTTCACTATTTTTCAATTTTTCGACAAGTACGCTACGAACCCATTTACGGGCAGGAGAAAAAGACTTAACTCGAGAAGGATGAAGAGCTTCGCCGGCAAGATTCCGTCTCAACGAACGCCAAAGCGGTCCGTACATAGACCCCGTGATGTTACGAGAATTAGCGGCGATGATTTGAAGAAATGCCGGTTGTTCGGGCCGGCTCGCGAAGACCGCACCGTGCGTGATCAAAGCGGTGTGAGCGAGACGCCTATCCGAAACGAAGATCAAAACCCGAGACCCGATTCGGAGAGTGATTATCGGACCGTATTTCTCGTGAAGATCGCGAAGAAGCGGTTCGATATTTGATATAGAGTGGCGAAACCATAATAGATTTCCGATAATCGGCACCGATAGTGGGCCCGGAGGGAGCTGGTTTCTCCTTTTTAGGAGGAAGAAAAGAGAGACGAGGAAGAGAAGGATTGGAAGAAGCCATGTTGATTCCATTTTTTTTGTGGTTCTAAATTTGATACTTTAATTTTACGATAAAGGAAAAAGATAGTGAGTGAAATGGATGGTTTTTATTTTTGAAATGGTTGATTATTCTAATATATAATGGTATCAAAATAGTTATGTCATCAGTGACGACTGACGCGTTTGGATAATTTACGTCGAATTAAAGGTTTTCAAATTTCAAAAGTACGAAATTCTTAGAATTAAATGGATAAATAAGCAGTGATGTACATCCCCAAACCTACACTTGGAGCCTTGATGCCATGGATAAGAATTAACACCTTAAGAATTAACACACAAAAACATGATTTAACACCTTATTTGGGTGTTCAATCATAAAATAAGATACTAAAAACGTAAATTAAGATTTTAATCATGTATTTGTATGTTAATTCTTGAGGTGTTAATCGTTATTCACGTCATCAAGGCTTGGGGGGGAGGGGAGTAGGGGATGTACAACATTTTCCTAAATAATTTAGGTTTCGGTACCCAATAACTTCGATAAACGAGAAATTTCATTATTGTTTTTTTCTTGTGTATGTTCACCCGTGTCAAATTTTCAAGGAGAATTCTTACTCGTGGTCGTGGACAAATGCAAAGCAACAACTGCAAAAACTTATGCAAAATAAATTATAAAATTCACACGTGCTTTTGAAAAGTAAGTTGTAAAATTTTGATTTTTTTTTATACTATTCCTAGGGAGGTCAACGGTGTGGATATTGCCCGAACCGACCCGAACCGTATCCGAAGAAATATTCGGATTCGAAAAAAATATCCGGATCCGAGTGAATCCGGATATGGATCTTGTGGCTAATTTTAGGATCCGGAACCGAATTCGATATTAGGTTTTGGTGCGGGGACCGAATCCGTGTTCCGGATCCGGGTATTTTTAGATCCGGATACTCGTCTCATCCTTGGATTTCTCCTTTCCCCTTTTATTCGGCTTCGAACGTTTCTTAGCCGAACCGTCCTTGGACTTTGATCTCTTACGATCCTTATTCTGAATTGTGAGAACATTTTCGGCAACTCTTGCCCTGTTCTCTCCGGACGACTTTAACGTCTCCGATTCAAAATTCTTGAGCATTCCGTGAAGCTCAGGGATCGTCTTATCCATCGAATGCATGTGATAGTTAGTCACGAATGGAGAAAACATTGGAGGAATTGCACACAAGATAAAATCTTGTTGCATAATCTTCGACAATTTCTCTCCTAGCTTCTCAAGACGGTCTATTAGAGCTTGCACCTTCAAAACGTGAGAGCTAACCGAAGACCCCGAAGGCATCTTGCAGTTTACCAACTCTTTGAGCGTACTGAACCGTTCAATACGCTCCTGCTCTTGGAACATTTCCTTGAGCACAACGTCTATGATGTGCGCATCCGAGTCCTCAAACTGCTTTTGAAGACTAGCGTCCATACATGCCAACATGAGGCACGTAACATCATTTGAGTCCTTCTTAAGTTTCTCAAACGCGGTCTTTTCTTCGGCCGTAGCATCGGGGCCCGGTTCCACTAGTTCCGTATCCAATACGTGACTCTTGCCCTCTTGCCTGAGAACTATTCTCAGGTTTCGGTGCCAGTCAAAGTAGTTCCGACCCACTAGCTTATCATTTTCTAACGTCGATCTAATCGACATGGTGTTGGTGTTACTAGAAGACATGATCTACAAATGAAGTGAAAAATTGATTACTAACGTTGCGTACTTATCTTATAGGGCTTATATGATGATTATATGATAATGTTATTTTATCGAATCGATAACCCTCATACCGATACGGGACTCCAAGTCCATAACACTTAAGACCCATATTTTACGATCCTCCCACAAGTTGCTTTGGCAGACGAATGAGATCTCGCTATTTAGGTAGGATTATATCCAATCACATCCAATGCGACTCTTGAAGCTTCATAGGATTTCGGTGATGGATCGTATCCAATACAATCTCAGTTCCGTGTGTGCATCCTATCTATGCCCCGAACTTCCAATCAAGTCGGCTTTGGCCTCAACCCTTACTGGCTAGAACGGTTAAGTCATAACCGTACTCATCGTATCGTTCAAATAAACTACTAATAAGTCGGCTTTGGCCTTAACCCTTATCAGTCCCTATTTAACGCTTGCCACCCCGTCGATGACTACAATAACCCATGTCGGCTTTGGCCTTAACCCATGTGAGACGTAGTACCGATCATAGTGGTTGTGAATATGAAAGGCATTTTCATGACTTAAATATTATGAGGGATCATGCCATTGCACGTTTCTAAATCCGTGACATAATCCAATTATATCACTATCACAAGATTTTCATAAATGCATATGTATTTATTTGGGAGTCTAATTATTCTAAATAATTATCTAATTATATGCTAGTATGAGTGATGCCGATCAAATCGATATAAAGAACTCAAAATTCCAAGTTGTGTAGCCTAAGTTATCACGAAAACAAAATCAGCAACCAGAAACCAGTCCGTTGTAACGCAACATAGTCCGTTACAACGGACCTCCAGTATACTTGGTACTCCGTTCATAATAGGCAAATATGCAATCAGAATTGGGTCAGTTCATAATCTGGGCCCGCTCAGAATTTAGGGTTTTAATCTAATTTCTAATAATTAGATTTTAATCTGAATTTTGGGCTTATTCTGATTTTATTTAGTTTTGGGATTTAATTCTGAAATTAGGGTTTCTTAACCTAATTTCGGATTTAACCTGAAATTGCCTATATATATATTCAGAATTTCATTTTTCTCTCTCTTCTCTCTCTAATTTTCTGACATAATTCGGCTGCCGAATTTTCTCTCTTTCACACAAAATAAAGATTGAGATCTGGAGAGTTTTGAGTAGAGTTTCTGAGCAAGTTCTTGAGAGAAATAATCGTGACATCGACTGGAACGGTGTTGGCGGTTCCGATCAGACGAAATTGAGGTGGACACGAGTAGAGGGAGTGCAAGAGCAATCCTTGGAGAAGGTTCACGAGATCTGGACAAGAAGGCATCACGTACTAACTTGTACGAGGTAAAATTCTGATTACTCTTCCTTTTTCGGTGTTTTTCGAGTGTGATCCAGGGTAGAATTAGGTTACGTATGCGTGAATAATTCCGCTGAATACTCTAATAATCGTATGCGTAATCCTACACCCCGCTGGTCTCCTTCTCTCTCTCTTAACCCTAAACCTAAATTCGCCTCTTCTCCTCTTCGCCTCTGACGCCTCTCTTCCCCTCTTCAAAGCCCCTCTTCCCCTCTTCCCCTCTTCGCTCTGACGCCCCTCTTCGCCTCCGACGCCCCTCTACTCCTCTTCACAGCCCCTCTTCCCCTCTTCGCTTCGACGCCCCTCTTCGCCTCCGACACCCATCTTCCCCTCTTCGCTCCGACGCCCCTCTTCGCCTCTGACGCCCCTCTTCTCCTCTTCTCCACAGCCTCCCTGTAAGTTCATTTCTGTTTGTTAACTTAGTATAATTTTAGTTTAATTAGGGTTTAATTAGGGTATAATTTAGTGTTTAATTTAGGGTATAATTAGGGTATAATTGAGGGTATAATTTAGGGTTTAATTAGGGTATAATTTAGTTCATTTCTGTTTGTTAATTTCTGAAATTATTAGTATATTAATATTATTATATTTTTCTATTATGTTTAATTTTTTTATTTTCAGAAAATAATATTTTTAATTAATACGTAATTTTATTGTGTTATTTTGCAACTTGTTTTGATGACGTCCAATAACAGGGGAAATCGGAGGCACGTACCAGTAGCAGGGGTTCGAGATGCGGTGCCGATGCGGTGAGGGTTCGAGACGCGGTGATGATGAACCCTAAACATCGTGATATGCATTTGTCATTAAAATATTTCAAACTTGACTAAACCAAGTTTTGTTTATTGAATTCGAAATCTTTTTTTTTTTGGTACAGGGCTCGGCACTTGGTGTTGGGCGCGGATGAGACGTTATGCGTGCTAAGGTCAGTTAAATCTTGAAATTTTTTGTATTTTCCAGATTTAAACCAATAAATATAATATAATTTTATATTAACTTTGTGATTTCATTATTTATTAGTAATTATTTTCTGAACTTAATTTGAAATTTGATTGGTTTTATTTCGTATTATTTATTATTTAACAATTTTCATATTTTATTCTACATGACGGAGTGAATCGAGAAGGAAGATGGAGTGACGAGGTAGCGGTGAGCAAGGAAGATGTGTGCATCGAGATTCTCGTAATTTGAAATTATTTAACAATTATGGAGGAAGATGTGTGCATCGAGATTCTCATAATTTTATTCTACAATTTTCATATTTTCATAATTTGAAATTTGAACTTTGTGAATTCACACCAGAAGGATGTGTGCATCGAGATTCTCGTTGCGGTGAGCAAGGAAGATGGAGTGACGAGGTAGCATTTTCGTAATTTTCATATTTGTATTGTTTGTATTATTTGTATTATGTATTGTTTATTTGAATATTTGTATTATTTTGTATTATTTGTGATATTATGTGGGGGTTCTGTTTTTGAATTTTGTGATATTTGTTATATTATTTGTATTATTTGTGTTATTTTTGAATTTGTGATATATATATATATATATATATATATATATATATATATATATATATATATATATTATTTTTGAATTTGAAATATGTGTATGTGTGTGTGTGTATATAATAAATAATAATATAGGTAATTAAGTAATATGTTTTACATTAATAGTATATTATAATAATAATATATATAACAAATAATAAACATATATAATAGTAATATGAATAAATAATTAAATATTAATTTTAATATTAATTAAATATAATATTGATTAATTAAATATAATAATTAATTAATTAAATATAGTATCTGCTACGGGCCGTCGCTGAAACCAGTATGAGCGACGGGCCATCGCTGAAAGTGATTAGGGACGGGCCGTCGGTAAAGCTATCTGCTACGGGCCATCGCTGAAAAGAAATCGTCGCTGAAACCAGTATTAGCGACGGGTCGTCGTTGAAAGTGACATCAGCGACGCATCTTTCAGCGATGGTTATTTAGCGACGGCGGGCCGTCGGTAACACCTTTAGCGACGATTTTTGGGTCTTTTATCGACGGTTTTTACCGTCGCTGATATCCTAAAATGTTGTAGTGTTATTCAGTTCGGTTCGAACAGATGAACACTCATATTTACAATTGTCCTGATTTTTTTCTAAATTAATTCTGTGAAAAATATGATTTTTATTTACAAAATAAAATATTTTTAAATATATTATTTTATAAAATATGATACATTTTTTAATACACATATATTTCTTAAATAAATATCACTTTATAAAATTTAACAATGAAATATAATATTCATTTTTCTGTAATCAATATAAATTTCGGATACAAATAATGAATGATGTGACATGGAATAGTTAGGGGTGTAAATGGTTCGGATCCGGTTCGAATAGTGGTCATACCAGATCCAGATCCATTTTTTTTTTCGGATACGGATCCGGATACGGAATTACCCGGATCCGGATACGGTTCGGATATTGTCGGATACGGATACGATTCTCTTTCGGATATTAAATCGGATACTATGTTATCATAACATAACTTACTTTTTAGCTATAAATATATATAATTTGTGACATAAACGATAAATATGATTATATTTAAACGTAATTTTACGATTATGAATTTAAATCACTCACAAATCATTAATTTGTATATGATTTTTCAACTAATATCAAATATAATATATAAAAATAATATATAATATGCGTATCCGGATTCAGTTCCGGATACTCGAATCTAGTTTCGAGTATCCGGATCTAAAAATACCCGGATCCGGAACACGGATTCGGTCCCCGCACCAAAACCTAATATCGAATTCGGTTCCGGATCCTAAAATTAGCCACAAGATCCATATCCGGATTCACTCGGATCCGGATATTTTTTTCGAATCCGAATATTTCTTCGGATACGGTTCGGGTCGGTTCGGGCAATATCCACACCGTTGACCTCCCTAGGAATAGTATAAAAAAAAATCAAAATTTTACAACTTACTTTTCAAAAGCACGTGTGAATTTTATAATTTATTTTGCATAAGTTTTTGCAGTTGTTGCTTTGCATTTGTCCACGACCACGAGTAAGAATTCTCCTTGAAAATTTGACACGGGTGAACATACACAAGAAAAAAACAATAATGAAATTTCTCGTTTATCGAAGTTATTGGGTACCGAAACCTAAATTATTTAGGAAAATGTTGTACATCCCCTACTCCCCTCCCCCCCAAGCCTTGATGACGTGAATAACGATTAACACCTCAAGAATTAACATACAAATACATGATTAAAATCTTAATTTACGTTTTTAGTATCTTATTTTATGATTGAACACCCAAATAAGGTGTTAAATCATATTTTTGTGTGTTAATTCTTAAGGTGTTAATTCTTATCCATGGCATCAAGGCTCCAAGTGTAGGTTTGGGGATGTACATCACTGCTTATTTATCCATTTAATTCTAAGAATTTCGTACTTTTGAAATTTGAAAACCTTTAATTCGACGTAAATTATCCAAACGCGTCAGTCGTCACTGATGACATAACTATTTTGATACCATTATATATTAGAATAATCAACCATTTCAAAAATAAAAACCATCCATTTCACTCACTATCTTTTTCCTTTATCGTAAAATTAAAGTATCAAATTTAGAACCACAAAAAAAATGGAATCAACATGGCTTCTTCCAATCCTTCTCTTCCTCATCTCTCTTTTCTTCCTCCTAAAAAGGAGAAACCAGCTCCCTCCGGGCCCACTATCGGTGCCGATTATCGGAAATCTATTATGGTTTCGCCACTCTATATCAAATATCGAACCGCTTCTTCGCGATCTTCACGAGAAATACGGTCCGATAATCACTCTCCGAATCGGGTCTCGGGTTTTGATCTTCGTTTCGGATAGGCGTCTCGCTCACACCGCTTTGATCACGCACGGTGCGGTCTTCGCGAGCCGGCCCGAACAACCGGCATTTCTTCAAATCATCGCCGCTAATTCTCGTAACATCACGGGGTCTATGTACGGACCGCTTTGGCGTTCGTTGAGACGGAATCTTGCCGGCGAAGCTCTTCATCCTTCTCGAGTTAAGTCTTTTTCTCCTGCCCGTAAATGGGTTCGTAGCGTACTTGTCGAAAAATTGAAAAATAGTGAAGGGAATTCAATAGTAGAGAGTTTACAATTTGGGATGTTCTGCTTGCTCGTGTACATGTGTTTCGGAGAGAGGCTCGACGAAAATAAAGTGAAGGCGATCGAAAAGGCAATGCGAGATATGTTGTTGTACGGAAACAAATTAAATGTTTTTAATTTCATGCCTTTTATTACTAAATTTTTGTATCGAGAGCGGTGGAATACGGTCATGAAAATGGGTAACAAGCGAAAGGAAATTTGCTTGCCATTATTAGAAGCTCGAAAGGAGCTGAAGGCAAAGAAGGAAGGAAAAGAATTAGAAAATGAAAAAAATGTTTTGACGCATTGTTACGTAGATACGCTACTCGATATAAAACTTCCCGAAAAAGAGAAATCTTTATCGAATGAAGAAATGGCCGGGCTTTGCTCGGAGTTTCTAAATGCGGGTACTGATACAACTTCGACGGCTCTTCAATGGATCATGGCCGAGTTGACGAAAAATCCGAGCGTGCAACTAAAACTTTGGGAGGAGATAAAACAAGTGTTGGCGACGAATAATAATTGTGACGAGGTGAAAGAGGAATTTTTGGACAAAATGCCTTATTTAAAAGCCGTTGTATTGGAGGGTTTACGCAGGCATCCACCAGCACATTTCGTGCTTCCCCATGCCGTGACGGAAGAGATTTCCATTAACGGTTATTTAATACCCAAAAATGCATCGGTGAACTTTTTGGTGGCCGAAATGGGGATGAATGAGGAAGTGTGGGAGAATCCGAACGAGTTCAAGCCTGAGAGGTTTATGAAAAACGGGGAAGGCGAAGGGGTGGATATCACAGGGACGAAAGAGATAAAAATGATGCCGTTTGGGGTTGGAAGAAGGATTTGTGCCGGTTTGGGACTCGCAATGTTGCATTTGGAGTATTTCGTTGCCAATTTGGTGATGGAGTTCGAGTGGAAAGAAATTGAGGGGGAGGAGGTCGATTTTGCTGAGAAAAACGAGTTTACGGTCGTTATGAAGAATCCTTTAAAGGCTCGACTTGTTCCGAGACAAAATTTGCTTGTCTAGTATTATAGTATCTAAGTAATTCTAGTAAATATTATTATTGCCACATTTCTATTTTGATCTCAAATGGGCACTGGATTGTTATATTTTGAAGTTTTCATGTAGTGATGGTTAGTTATAACATAAAAATAATGTAAAATGGAGAGTATATTTTCATAGTTTGGTTAAGATCTGAATATATCATTGCCCAAATTATGATTTTTAAAAATTTTAGTTTTATTCCAAAATATTATATTGCTTATGCAAGTTGAACATTATATGGTTTTGGCAGGGTAGTGATTTTCAAGCATTACTTCCCCTGAATTCAAACAACAACAAAAAACCAGATTAAACTTGTTAAAAATACAAACCTGGTCTAAAAGCCCAGCCCAGTTTATATAATCTAACACCGATGGATCAAACAGGCTTCAATTAAAACAAATTTCCCCCTAACTTAATCCATTTTTTAAATAATTTAGTATTTAAGGAATGGGTGAACTTCCTAAATAGGACTATAATTTTTGTTGGGAGAGCCAAGTACAAAAATTTATAATATAATAATAAAGGTGACGTTATTACAAGAGCCAACGTGGACTGGTGATTGATATTTCTTACATTTAACTATTATTTTATCACTTTGGATAAATTATGCAAATAAAATCTTTCATGTAAAAAAAATATTTTTATTCTTAATTTTTTTCATCATAAAAAAACAATTAAATTGTATTATGTCATATATATTTAAATATGAAAATTAATATATATTTGTTATATTTAATTTTTTCATAATATTAGAACAAATATTTTTGTATTATGCATGAAAAATATAAATAATATTATATAAATTTAATAAATATCAATCATCATAAATATAAGTATAGTGGTCATTTGATAAAAAAAAAATTAAAATCGTTCTAAATTTAACAATGTTAACTCTTACAATAAAGTCATTATATAATAATAATAAAAAAATATACTTAATTATTATGTGAATACATTGTTTTTCAAAAAAAATTTGGAGAACCATGATTCTTTCCGGCTCCTATTAAGATTCGTCCTGCACACACAAAAAACTAGTTTAAAATTGCCCATTATCATTGCAAGATTAACAGAGTCTCTATTAGAAAAAAGTAATGTTGTATTACGATAATTGATATGTCCCATTTTTGTGAAACATAAGTCCCAACCAATGATTGCATTAGATCAAGATATTATTCATCACTACACATGGAGACATAAACTTAGTTTAAGTTCCAAAATCTCTGGTCATTGCGAATGCAAGTCGAATAATTCGATTAATTACTTTATGATTTTGGTTTTCCACTGCTGAATTACCATTAGAGATTTCTAATTTCTAATTTCTAATTTCTAATTACAATAATTTTTGAAATAAATTAGAATAAATGAGAGCATTTTTTTCTCTATTGGTTTATGGCAATTTTGTCAACTCTCGTGGTCTCATAATATCATTAATACGTAGTCGTAGTAGGGCTAAATCATGTCACATGTTCACATGCTTCCCATGTATTTCATCATTGCCATTTATCATTTATGTATATTAATTATATGGATAATTTTTTAAATGGTTTAGAAGAGATGGGTTGAGATATAGATGATATATAAGGCGCCAAAAGTTGGAATATTTGATGATAAGATTCAAGTTTTGGTACTGTACAAAGAGGTATGGGCTGAGTAGTCAACCTGACATTGTCATATTGATATTGATATTGCCATTCAGGATTGGATTTGGGCCATCATATGAATCGTACCATATCATACGATGAGGGTATTGAGATTCTATAGGAAACCGGTACCGGTACGGGAAGGTATGATCATTGATCTGTACGGAGAAGTAGAACGGGTACGACGAGACTGTGTTGACTCTGTCATGTATTCAGTACTCAGAAGTCAGAAATACAAAAAAAAAAAAAAAATAAAATAAATACCTAGTCTTATATATACGGATACGTGAAGTGAAATATATGTACATGTTATTCGTGTGTTTGATGATTCACGTGAGTTGTTTGATTTATTGTATTTTGAAATTATATATATCAAATTTCATATTTGATTTTTTGATGCAGAATTCAAGATTTTAATATTTTAATATTTAATTTCTGTTATATAATATTAGATTATTTTATATTATATTATATTATATTAGAGTATGAATAAGATACTTAATTAAGTATCATGAATTTTGTACTTACGATTTTTTGACCATTAGATTTGCTTTGAGATTTGTGCATTTAAATATTAGCATAAACAGATATGACAATATTTAATGATGAGTATATATAACAATAAAAAACACAAATCTCAAAACAAATATAATGGTAAAAAAATCCTAAGTATCAAACTCATAATACTTAATTGAGTATCTTAACCATCCTCATTATATTATATTTATATTATATTGTATTATATTATATAATATACAATATAATATAATATAATGTAATATTATAATATTTTATACTATATTGCTTTATATTATATTACATTATATTATATTATTTTATATTATTTTATATTATATTATATTATATTACACTACACTACATTATATTATATTATAATGTTTTATATTATATTATATTTTTTAAATTATTTTATTTTATACTATATTATATTATATTATATTACATTGTTTTATATTATTTTATACTATTTTATATATTGTTTTAAATTTTATTATATTACATTATATGATAGTATATAATATAATATTATTATTGTATACTATAATATAATATAAATATAATATAATTATTATTCATGAATATAATTTGAAGAAATAATATTATAATGAAATACATGGATAGCTATATTCATGTATTTGAAATACCAATTTTTTTTTTTTATAACAATATCCACCTTCTAATCCATAATTTCACCAAAATACACCAAATCAAACAATGGATTGTATTTGAAATCATGAATATCCAAATAAAATCCACCCTAATCAACAAAATCAAACATGTCCTAGGTTATTAACTCATGGCTTGTTTGGGGTTAGAATTGTCATTTTGAAATTATTGCAAAAGTAAATTATTTGTTTGTTAGAGGTATAATAATGGAAATCTTTTAATTCCGGATTTTCTATTAACGTTTGGTTCCTCAAATTTGAGGAGTGTCAAAATGAAGAAAAAGAACAATTCTGTTTTAATTATTAAATCGTTATCATTAATATAATAATATGAATGATTATTATACATAATAAGTATATAATGTATATATAATTAATATAATATTATATTTATTACTATAAAGAATATTATTACACGAATATAATATTATTTTATAATAATATAACACTATATTTAATATTATTATAATAATGTATTATATTAATATAATTATTATGATATTATTATAATACAATTATTATAATAATGTATTAAATGGATATTTTATATGACTATACTTATTGTAATAATTATGACTATACTTAAATGGATATTTTATATGTTGATATTTTTAACAATTTTAATTAAATATTATTTTTACATTTTCAATAAAATAAATTCAACTAATTTAGACATTCAAACAAACCGTAAAATTACTAATTTCAGAATTTTTTTCTCTTCGACCTTATAATTTCATTCCACTCTACTAATTCCGTTTGCCAAACGTAAGAGCATTATTGTCAAAATTATGGGTCATTAAACTCATTATTTGTGTGCGTTCCTCCATGATTAATTAGGTTATAGGTGGCGTAAAACACATCATAATTCATAAGTACATTTACAAATAATTGTGAGGCATAATTGAACGTGGGTTAACTCATTGCTTTGAAGTTTATGGCATTTATGTACATTTGTTTTGTAGTATTATATTATGACTTGATTGAACAAAAACTATACTAATAAATTAGTAATCGTAAGTAGTAATTAACATCTAATATATTGTCAAGATCATTTGTGAGACAAGTTAGATTAAGAGCACATTTTATGTGATCATGATACTTACATTTCAACTTATATTCCTTTCTATTGGAATTCACATGTTTCTCAACTCTTATTACTTTTTAGTTTTTACGTACTTTTTCCTTGCCACGATACATATTTTAGGTGAAATACATATATTATACCATTTCTTTATGGTAATATATATGATTTAAAAGCCATCATGTTATATTATTATTATGACACCTGTTTGAGAATACATGGTCAAAATAATCATGAAAAGCATGAGAGGCTTAACAAACAAGTCATAAATTCCTCAACACTCAAATCAAAATTTAGATATTTCTTATTTAGAAATATGGGTAGTTTTTGCTATACCCCATATTTCACCAAAGTAGTATGTCAGCAGGGCGGATTGGGTACGAATAAATCTTTTTTCATATCCGAACCGAACCAAAACTATCCGCGAATTAAAAATCATATCCGGATCCGTGGATAAATTTGTACACTGGAATATTATCCTTTATCCGAAAATCATCAACAAAAAATCTAAAGAAAAATCTAACCAATTATTTTAAATACCTAAAACAAACAACATACTCAAATACATTAAAAATCTAAATACTACTAAAAGTTAATTCATAAAACATTCAAAATGTTCAATTATTGAATATTTTCGGATATTTTCAGGTTCGAGTTCGGGTTCGGATATTTTTTGGATAACGGATAATATCCGTGAGTAAAAATTTACACCCGCTAACCCGAAACGGGAGCGTTTTTTCTGGCTATTATCCGTCTCGTTCGGGTCTGATACTTGTTGGTTCGGATTTTACCCGACGATTGACATCCTACACCAAAGCATCCTCTATATCCCATTTAACATGAATAATTAATACATTTATTAGCATATAACACATAATTAATTAACTAACATATAAAATCATTAATATGTATTAATTAATATAATATATATGTTAATTAATCATGTATCAATGTTAATTGATATGCTAATAATTATATTAATTAGTATATAGAGAATATTGTGATAAAATAAGGGTACATGATAAATGACCTCATTCCAAATAGCCTTCCCTATATATGTACAATACAAGATATCATTCTCAAACATTTTCCTATATATGTAGTATTCATATATGTTGAGCTGTCAAAACATATCATAAATTAATTTCATGAGTATCCCTAAACAGTAAAATATCACAAATACCCTGCAAAAATGAAAAATATCATATCTACATAAAGCATAAAAAAAATAATATCATATGTTAAGTAGTTGTAGTTGTGATTTTTTGAAATTTTACTTGGCCACTTGTACTAATTAACATATACCACAGGGTACATGATTGAAATTTGCATGACATGCTCTCCACAAAGACCACACTAATGACTAGAAAATGACCTACCAATGTCAAGAAATGGTATATTCTATTTAAAAAACCTAACATGTCATTATACGAAAGGGATATTGGGGCTTAAAGAAGCTTGTGCGTGCAATCACGACCGAGACATACCAACTATTTCTTACATTCATTAATAATAATAATAATAATAATAATAATAATAATAATAATAATAATAATAATAATAATAATAATAATAATAATACTACACATTGAGTACATAGTATAAACAATAATTTATATAGAAAGATAAAAAAATATAATTATTCTGTTTGCCCATGGTGCATAATATTTTGCAGAAAATAAATAAATCCATGCATGGGATTTTTTAATGCATTAAGATATATATTTATTGAATCACAATCCCTGGATTTTTTTATATAATTAGATTATTTTTCAACATAGTATTTTGTGTTATTATTATGAGGATATTTCATGATATATTTCTTAATGCATTTATTCATTTTATGATATTATATTACACAAAAAATCGATTCTTTTGTATGTATAAAATAATTTTATTTTACATATTTTAATTCTTATTATTGTGTTTTAGTATTTATATATTTTGTTTATTTATTTACATTAAGTGTAAGATATGATTTTTTTAATTTGGTATTATTTGGTTTTAGACAAAAATTAAAGAAAATGTATAAATGTATTTTAGTAAAAAAATTAAGTTTAATTTTAACTTCACAGGAGGCAAAGAAAATTTGAACTTATTTTTTAGGTCATTTTTATGAAACCTAAAGAGTGAGCGAGTTCTGATAATTTTAAAAAAAATTAGGGAGATTTTGGAAGATTTTCTATTTAGTTTAATTACTAACTTTATATTGCATTAGGCATTAACTTTTGTCAAATTTTGTAGTTAGCATGTCTCCTTCTCTGAAACCATAAACTAATTTCTCAACTTAATAAATTACCCAAAAAAATCAAATTAAAGAAAATGACCAATATAAACATATCATATCAACATTTACATAAACTAAATTTCTTCTCTTTTTTTTTTGTTGGTAAAACAAAGCAATCATTGCTCAATAGTCAAACAAACCAACAACACAAATTTACATCACTACAATCAAATCAAAATCTCTCCCTAATTATAAAAAAAAAAAGGTTCAAATTCACTTTTTAATTTTTTTTCCCCTCCACTTAATCAATTACACGTCACACTAAAAAAAGAGAAAAATCTATAAACTCTTCTTGCCATCCGATTTCAATCCAACGGCCGAGATTGATCCATGCATCTTCTCTTCCAAAACTCTCACCACTTCCGCCATTGATGGCCTCATTGCAGCATTCTCACCGATACACAAAGCTGCTACATTTGCCAAAGCAATGGCTTCTTCTTTATCATATCCTAACCCTAGTTTCTCGTCTACCAACCCATCAATCTCTCTTGTCAAATCCTTCAATCTTGGCCGAAGAACCGCCGTTAAAAGTTCTTCTTTTTCCGAACAAAATGCTTCTTTTCCAGTTATCATTTCAAAGATCAAAACTCCAAAGCTATACACGTCGTTCTTCTTGGTCACCATACCTGATCTGATATAATGCGGATCTATGTAACCGGGCGAACCCATCATTTGATTGGCTCCGCGAGGTCGAATCGTGGCCGAAAACCCCATTTTGGAGGACCCGAAATCACATAATTTAGCGTCCATTTTCGAGTCGAGTAGAATGTTCGAAGCTTTGATATCTCCGTGAATTATTTGCAAGTCGAGCTTTTCGTGGAGGTGTTCAAGTGCTCTAGCAATCTGGAGAGATATAGAGACTCTGTTTATCCATGGCAGAACCGAACAACCTTTGCTGTGGAGCTTGTCGTGTAGGTTCCCATTGGGGGCGAATTCTAACAGTAGAACTCCTTCCTCTGTTTTTACCAAAAATCAAAGCAATTGAAATTAGCTCAGAAATTCAACGAAGAGAAAGAAAGAACAAACTAAAATTTGAAATTCAAAGAAACCCACCTCTCTCTTCGCAAAACCCGATCAGTCTAACAATATGAGGATGCTGAATCTTACGCAAAACATCCAACTCCTGCTTGAAAACTCGATTTAACCTCTCACTACCTCGATGCAGCTTCACGGCAGCCAAGTCTGATCCAGACCCAGAACAACCCTTTACCCGTGCGAGATACACCGTGCTGAACCCACCTTCGCCTACCACGGCCGAAGAGAAGCCACTCGTCAGTGACTCGATTTCTCTCCACTGAAACTCACGTACCGAACCGAGTTCCGCATCGGCTTTGTCGTAGTACTCCAGTACCGGTTCGTCGGAGACGCGAGCGTTCAATGCACCCAAGTCCAGCTCGTCGGAGGTTAATGCGGTACCGCAACAGAAGGTTCGGTACCGGTCGAACATGGTGCTGTACCGGTGAAAGGGTTTGTGATCACAAAGTGTTCGTTGAAATGTTTGGAAGGATAATGGCAGAGAGAGAATAGGTAAGGAGGTATTTATATTTGGAAAAATAAGACAGAGAGTTATTATCCTTACATCATAAGTAAATCAATAAATTATAAAATATTTACTTATAAAAATAAAAAATAATTTTTAATATGTGAATGGATATCTCCAGTTATATCCAATGGAGAGGAAATGAAGAGTTGGTTTTGAGCCAATTAAGTAATTATTTATTTATTATTGATTTTCGAAAAAGTGGTCAAATTAAAATGTATATATTAAATGCATGAAATTAATTTTTTTCATGAATTTTTGCAGAGAAATTACTATTAATTTTTGCCACGTACCATCGAGAATCGGTTCAATGCATTTGGAGGCGAGTTGACCTTGGTTATGGAGAAAATTTTAAATTTTACAAACATAATTTGTACATGTTTATTCTCTTAATCAAATTTTAAATTACGTTTTAAAAAAAGTTAATCTCGAAATTCTCTCAGTGCATTGAGATTCGCGTAAGCATGAACTTGTACAGTGATGAGTTCAGTTCAGAAGGCTAATTGTCTAAATGCTCTGTTTCTATGAAATTTTCGAATTTGGGTTTAAAAAATTGCAAATTGGAATATCTTTTGAATTAATTTATGGCCATTAAGCCATTGATGATGTCACAGAGATACCTCTTTAGAATTAGAAATTGAAGATCACATGTGTTGATATACTATGAATTATTAATGAGAATATATTATATAGTTTGATCTTTCAGAGTTTTTTTTAATGGTGGTTTGAATTTGCTTACATACAGTCAATAACATTATACAATAACATGTGTTGATATTAATGGTGATTAAAAGTGTTCGACATTCGAAAAGTCGACACATTTTGAAGTCGAGAGTGTTATTTTCTTAATTTTCAAATTTTATCGGCTATTTGGGTTAATTACAAATTTTTGCTATCTAGAAACAAAAAAATTCCAAAATACAATGTACAATACAATACGAGAGAAAGTCTGTCATTTTAGAAAATAAGAAATATCACGTATGCCCCTAGAAAATTCTTAAAATATCATAGATGCAAGCCGGTAAACATGTGTACTTTGGAAATAAAAGAATTGTTAAAATATAAAGTGTATCCTTATAAAATGAGAAATCTCATAGATCCCCAACATTGAAAATATCACATTTATTCCTAAAGAAAAAAAAAATCATTTGTATTTCTCTTTTTCTTCTGTTGATTGAAAAAGTGTTCTCATATTTTATTTCAAAATAATATTATATACATCTCCGATATTTTCGGATACTTGTTGGATACTTATAACGCATTAATAATTGTAATTGAAAATTAAAAATATAAAATTTTAAATCGAAATAAATAAATAACTAAATATAATAAAATTTACTTAATATGAAATTATTTATGTAATATATAAAAAACAAAAAAATATTAAATATATAAATTATAATTAATAAAATAATAGATGTATGGTATACTATATTTTTTTTGAAAATTGTCGTAATTTTCACTATTTATTAGTTGCCGCTTAACGCCGACCATTAATTTATATTTTTGCATTTCTCCATAATAATTTGACATGTGTTTGTTATATTATTTCATTATACGTTATATACTTTTAAAATTCTTTTTTTCATTATACATATTTCAATGACAATGTATATTATTATCTATATAATTTTTTTCATATAAGATATATTTTATATCTATGACATATTTTTAAATTCATGGATGAATATCATGCCTCTGTACAAAAATAAACGACATTAATAACCCCGAACTTTTATTTTTTTATAAGACATTTAACATTCATATGCACACACATCATCGACTTGGAGTTGTCAACTGGACGGGAGGGGAAGGGTACGGATAAGTCTTTTCCTTATCCTATATAAATTTCCAAGCATTATCTATATCCGTATCCAAATATTCACGAGAAATACATATATTGATAAATTACTAAAAAACAAGTATAAATTGATATTTTTTAATTTTGATAAAACGGATAAAGGTAACGGGTATACTGCGGAACGGATACCACTATCCCCGCACCTGAAACCGGTGCTGGTAAAAAGTTTCGGGTATTACTTAAGCCACGAGTTTTTTTCAGGTACAACCCGCCCCTTCGGATCAGGTACCTGCGGGACGATTTTTATCCGCACGGTTAACATTCCTAATCATCATATATTCCAATCATACAATTGGGTGAGGTGCCTTAATTTCACCCATTAATTGTGTATTTAATGTTTTATATTTTTTTTGTAATCAATCATAATTTGTCCATGTTTATTCTCCAAATCAAATTTTAAATTGTCTTAGAAATAAATAAATAAAATTATGTTTAAGAAAATGTTAATCTAGAAGTTCTCGGATATATGCATCGAGATTCGTGCAAGCAAGAATTTGCACAGTGATGATTCAAGAGTGGAGAAGGCTCATTTGTCTTTAAAGAAAAAATATACTTGGGCCTTCAAACTCATCCCAACGTCATTGATGAGTTGGCAAAAATGATTTAAATGAATTGATTAATATTATTAATTGACCTAAATAATTATTAATTAACATGTTTGATGGATATATTAATAATTTTCATATGTTAATATTAATACATGTTAATTGATGTGTCAATTTAACTAACCGATTAATTCAATCGCACATTGAATCAAATAATGGTATTAATCAACCTACTAAACTCGTTGTTCCACCTCATCAAGGATGATGGAGTGAGTTTTAAGGGCTGAATATAACCCTTGTCTAAATGCTCTGCTCTGTGGAAATGAAATTTTAAAATTTGGTTTTAAAATATTGCAAATTGGAATATCTTCTGAATTTATTTATGGGCATTAAGCCATTCATGACGTCACTTTGATACCTCCTTAGAATTAGAAATTAAATATCACATACATGTGTTGATCTACAATGAATTATCAATGAGAATATATTATATAGTTTGATCTTTCAGAGTTTCTTTAATGGTCGTTTGAATTTGTTTACAGTCAATATCATTATACAATTAGGAAAGTCTGCCATTTTAGAAAATGAGAAATATCATGTATACCCCTAGAAAGTTCTTAAAATATCATGAATACCTTGCAAAAACAGGGCAAACACGTGTATCTTGGAAATTCTTAAATATCAAGTAAATCCCTACAAAATGAGAAATATCATAGATACCCAACAAAATATAAAAATATCACATATGTTGGTAAAGAAAAAAAGTATATAAAATCGTTCGTATTTCTCTTTCTATATAATTGCTTAAAAAGTGTTCCCAAGCTATCTTTGCTTTTTTTTTTTATGAAAAAGTTGCTTAAAAGTGTTCCCAAGCTATCTTAGCTTTTTTTTATGAAATATATATATATATATATATATATATATATATATATATATATATATATATATATATATATATATATAATTTTCACTGTTTACTAATTGTAGCTTAAAAATAGATCATTAATCTTATTTATTTTTTTCATTTCTCAATTATAATTTTATGTGTTTATTTTATTGTTTCATATGTACATTATGTTTTTTTTAATAAATTTTAGTTTCATTATACTTGTTTGAACGGAAGGGCGGTAAATACTTACAATCACTTCGTTTGGAACGAAGCTTTGACCGTTAAATTCCATTCGGAACGGAACCACTATGATTTGCACATAACATAATCATTTCAATACTTTTAAAATTGAGCTTAATAAACTAAATTGAGTATATGATAACCTATGTTTAGCTTTTAATGTATTTTACGATTATCTAACTCGTGAAATTCTTCAAAATCTTGATCCAAGACTTCGTGTTCCAATTTTCATGATTCTTCCGATTTTTCACGTTTCATTCTTCGTGATTCTTCACGTCATTTCTCGCTCTTGAGGATACCTGACTTGTCTTGTTGTGTTGGTATTGTTCATTTTTTGTCTCCTTAATGTTATAATATGTTATAATACATATTTCTCTCCAATCTCCATTGTCCAAACAAGAGTGCAGGATTCCATTCCGTCAAATACGTGCAACTCCATTCC
The DNA here is from genome assembly GCA_946800325.1 of Luzula sylvatica. NCBI lineage: Eukaryota > Viridiplantae > Streptophyta > Magnoliopsida > Poales > Juncaceae > Luzula > Luzula sylvatica. The sequence continues at coordinate 24,489,513 of OX326956.1, forward strand.
GTCTAGTACGTGCAGACTGGAGGACGAACATCGTCATTCATTTTTATAATATTCTAATTCATGCAGTTAAAATCTGACGCTTCGTATATGATAGACGAGTGACGATACTCACCCCCCTTACAATCCACATAGATAATTGATGTGTTGACATGTACAATAATTATAGTGGTGAGCCATGTATATATTTGTTTGAAGCATCCTATATAAGATGAGAGAATTAAATATCAATTGTTTCACACATCATTAATGTATTTAATGATTTTATTGTCTTTGATTATCACCATCCTTTTGTAATTAAATTCAAATTTTTTAATATGGAAAATAAGTTATTGAGTTGAACTAATTGATCATTTACCAACTGATTAACGAATGCATATGATGCGTTTGAAACATAATTAATAAATCTAAATTTATAAATTTAGAAAAAATAAACATTGGGCAAAATTAATTCACCGTCTAACATGTATTAAACAGATACACATAACTCATTTTCACTGTTTAACAAGTGTTAGACGGATACACGGACTCATTTTCACTGTTCCACACTCAAATTAGGGTTTGTCGAAAATTTTACAAAATAAAATTCTCATAAAAATTAACAAAAATATAAAAATTAAAATTAAAATAATAATTTTACAAAATCTACAAAATACAAATAAAAATACTTTGTTTTTAAAAAAGATTGAAGATAAATAATTTAATATTTGTTCAACAAATACGAGTCATCATGTGTATCAAATATAATAAAAAATTAAATAAACCAAATAATTTTTTATAATTTGGTTTAGCACCTAATAAATATTGTTTATTACCTAATTAATATGATTTTTAATTTATAATGATTTACTATTTACTAGAATTTAACATTTTATGCATTTATTATTCGTTGCCAACATATTAATAGATTGAGGGAATATTAAATGGAACAAGTATAATTTTTCATGATACAATAAGAATTATAGGAAGTTCCATTTTTTTTTTTTGTCATCTCGTATACACAATTCAATCGTTATCATTTAGAAATACATCATCTCAATTGAAGTTATTAATGGTCACCAATGTTTTAAATTGCGATATTGCGGTTCATTGCGGTCGGGTCTTTTTTGCAGCGGATTGCGTTTGCGGGCGCAATTGCGGCGCAATGAACTTATTGTGGACAGTCGTTGCGATATTAAATTATGTAAAAATAATAGTTTGTTTAAATATATTTTGCACAATATTTTTTATCACCATTAATATCGTAAAATATCCTTTATAATTTTCTTCTAAAAAGAATAAAAAAGTTGATTATCCAGGAACCTTTTCAGTGTAAATAAAAGATGATCATAAAATTTCCATTAAAATGGCAATTATACGGGATCTTTGGAATTGTATTTTGTTGAAGAATTTTTTGTCGACATACTAAAAATATCAATACACTATAACTCAAATTTTAAATCGAAACATCAATGAAATACAATGAAAATTACTAAATTCATACATTTATAGATGAAAATGACACATTTTAGAAGTTATATATGTTATGAACATATTTTATCAAATATTTTGATAATAAAACATGGAAACTAAGTATTAAATAATCACAAAATTTATGTTATAATATTTATATTAAATAATTCTCGATAAAATTATTTTAACGTGTGTTTTGTGTTTAATTCAGGGTAAAAGAAAAAATTTCAGAAATTCAAGCCCATCACTGCATTCCTCTCGTCGAGACGAGCGATTTCGATATAAATTTCATGTAATTTGGTGGAAGGATGAGAAAATTACAACGATTTGAATATTATCCGCAATATTTGACCCGATATGGCCGCAATATTACCGATATTTCGCCGCAATCTCGCCGCAATATCCGCAATTTCTCAAAAAATGATATTTTCGCAATACTTCATTGCGATATAGCGATTCTAAATCTCATCCCGCAATATCGTCGCAATATCACCGCAATTTAAAACACTGATGGTCACACATGCTCTTTGTTTTCAAATAATAAACAAGCACTAGGAGAATACTCGCGCTACGCGACGAACATGTAAATTATATTTTTCATTGCAATACAAATTACACATTTGTATGATAATATTAATAATACCATCTTAATATAAACTTATTTGAATTCATTTATCTAGGATTATTATGTTGGGTACCGACGTCGCTACCGAACGCCGCACAACGGATTGAGAGGCCCGGTCCGCCCCGATCCCCAAGACCACAACGTCGACCCGAAAGTACAAAATTCTAACATGCAACTACGAATATAACAATTATATACATATGAATCATAACGCGTGAAATTGATCACATAAACGGGTTGATTCTCGCGTAGTTGCTGCTTGCTTTGCTCCGATTCCGGTAACACGTGCGTCATACGCCCGCACGATTCGACACCATCTTCGAAACGCCGATTTGTCGTATACAACCGGATTATTTCTGGTTTGTGTCTGACCTAGCTCTCGATCGATCACCATAAAAGATTTCAGTTGAAACCTCTCTCTTCGTATCCAGCTCGAGCCTCGTCTTTCGGTTGCACACGAACTCCCCTAAAATGCGTCGCAGACTTGCTTAAAATCTTAATCTCCAATGGAGCTTCTTTCTCTCTTTTACTTGTCCAACAAGTTCAGATGTGGAATAATAATTCTGATAGCTTAGAGAAGAAGAGAGGATTTGATATATTATATAAAATCCCACCATTAATATCATGATTAATGAGTATCAAATAAAACTGCCAACTCAGAATTCGTACTACAGTTCGTTATTACGCACCATAGTCCGTCACGATGGACTTATCACATTTACTGAGATAGCTGTTACTACTTAGCTCCGTCATGACGGACCAACTTGTCCGTCGTGACGCAGCTCCGTCATGGCGGACAACCAGTCCGTCACGACGTTATACTCACAAATTTTGATGCACATAAATTACACTACGGTCTGTAATGACGGACCAATCAGTTCGTCACGACGGACTATGTATTCTGTCAATTATGCATCCAATCGTTTCGGCGAACGCGTACGTTAATCTATACTCATGTGTACAATCTACTAGTTGATCTGTAACTGTATTTCCTTCAATTCATATGTTTTACAATTATTTTACATTAATATGATAAGAAAAAATCTCATTTTTTTAATCAAATAATAATACTTATATTAGTGTCATTATATAATAATATATAGGAATAAGATATAATACAATTTTAGAAAAAAACATAACAACAAATATTATATCATTGTTCACAATTTTCATACAATATCAAATATTAAAATAATGAGTCATACAACATATGTAGTAACACATTATTAGTTATATAGTAGTAAGAATATTTATTGATTCAAAATGCAATGAAAAATAAAAAATAATATAAAACTTAATAGTGGAAGTAATTTAATAAATAATATCAAAATTTAATTTATAATAAACATAAATATAAATTATTTTATATCATATGATTTTTTTATTTTACATTGTGTAATATAACAATACAATTTGGTAGGTGTTTATAAGTTTAAGAAGTTATTTAGATGGATAAACTATTTTTTAATTGTATTATTTTTTGAAAAAGTTTTGTTTGCTTAAAAACACAAATATAATCTAATTAGTATTATATGAGATTCTTTTTGTCATAACTTTTAAAAAAAAAGATAATAGTACTTAAAAATTTTACTATGCAAATAAAATTATTAAAAATCTATTATGTAAATATGTATTTTTTGCATAGTATTTTCTTACATAATATCTTTATAAATTTGTAATTGTGAAAAACGGTATGTACGAACTATGCTAATATGGATGTCAAAATAAAGAGAAAATTAAAATGAATATATTTGATGGGTTTATAAAATTAAATCTCTAAAATAATACTAATATATGTTGTATGTTTTATAATATTACATATTAAATTGTTAGTATTTTATATATAAATTTTTTATATTTCATTGCATTTAAATTTGATCATGTAATCTTATGTGAAATATTAAAACAATTGATTAGACTTGGTATAATTTGATTATAACCAATAATAACATGGCACATCCTTAATGTAGGATAATGTGACTTTCTTAGAATGCTTAAAACATTGTCTAAAATAATGACATATAAATAACAATACAAAATATTATCTTCAAAAAATCTAACAAAAAATTAATGATTTGGATTAAATCACATCACTGCATTTAATGGTTCAAATTAATATTAAAAAATAGTCTTGCAAAATGCATGTCTTAAATTATCAATATTAATGCATATGATGAAGACACATCACACAATCTAAAGGTTGTTATGAAATAATATTTTGTTAGTGTTTTATCACAATAATCTTGTCGGATTATAAAGCAAATAATATATTTTTGTAAATTAATATATGAATTAGCAATCTTCAATATGATAATATAATATAAATAACATTTAGAATATATAAGTTTATTGATGATTTAATATTATTTTAAGGTTCATAAACTTCATAAATTATGATCATACCCAGTATAGTTCACCAAAATGATGGGTGGCGTACTTTTGTTTTCGGATGATACTATTGTTGCGATCATAACATAAAAATATGAACAAATTATGGCGTGCATTAGTCCAGATGATGTCAAACTCTTTACTCTCTGGCGGCTGTGAAGAAGGAAAAAGAAGAAGAAGCAAAACCCTAGATGGGGGGGGGGGGGGGGGGGGGGGGAGCTCTAGATGGCGAAGACGCCCCGCCCAGGTTATTTCTCTTTCATGTCTTCTTCTCCCCCACGTCTCATTTTCGTGGTGGTCGGACTTTATGGTCGCCGGAGCTTATGGTGGTGGTCGAAAAAACCACTTTTTTTTTTCATAGAGCTCGGTTTTTAGGTATGGATTTTGGTTATCGATTTTTTCTATCTTCTTCCTCATATCCTCTCTTCTTTTCTTCTAATTCTTGTCTTCCATCTCCACATCTCTTCTTGACATTGCTCCTCTTTCTTTCCTATCCTTCAATGTCCTATTCTTCCTCTTTTCTCTTTTATGTTAGTTTTTGTCTATTTTATCCCAAATAGTTCTAGGAAAATTATTCGCAATTTTTAAGAAAGTTGTTATACTCTTTGGTGTCTCTAAGAAATCGAGGATTCAAGGATTATTTCTAATGCCAAATTAAAATGGAGCAAATTGTGAAGATAGTTTATTTTGGAAAAATTTTAGCTTATGTAATGGAATTCATATTTGTAATTGAGATTTTGTATCTCTATCTTATGTAATTTCTTTCGATTTGAATTAATGAAAATACCTACGGGTTTGAAATCAAAAAAAAAAAAAAAAAAATTTAGACTCGTGATTGAAAAAAATAAAAAAAAGAACATTGTCGATGATATTTCAAAAGCATTGAACTAAGGGGCCGTTTGGTTCGTGTTTTGGAGAATACATTGACATAAAGTATGTCAAGAAATCTCATGCCAAGACATATCATTCCATGTCATATTATAATATCTCGTTTGGTTTGTACAATTATTTATTCAATGACGTATTCTAAAAATGTAAAAATGAGTTTATTTATAGAAACATTGAGCTATTTATTTTTGAAAATTAAAATAAAATGTATTTCCTGTTCATGGGAATGGAGAAAAATCACCAATTTGGTGGTAATCCTATTCCCATCAACTATTCCCTAGAAAATGAAGCATGTCATTACTTTATTATCGAGCGTGTAAATCAAACATGAGAATGAAATCCATAAAAAAATATTCCAAGGTATTCCAGATCCAAAGCTCCAACCAAACACTCCCTAAATAGCAGTGTTATATCGTGTTGTATTAAGTGTTGTGGCAAATTTGGGGGACCCTACGTAACTAGAGGAAATAGTATGGAAGGGCAGAATGAGTATGTAACTAGAGTGAGAAAGGATATATTCCAAATCAATCGAGTAAGTAATTTATAATCTGATCAATTTTAGTTTCTAAGCAATGAAATAGGGGAACAGCACCTTTTTCCTTAAAAAAAATGTGGGGAATTAATTAGAGACTAAAATGCTATATAGCTGCAATTTTAAGCAATTTTATCACGGGGAGCAATTTTAGTCAATTATATAGCCGGTAAAATACTACTATCTATAAATAAAAGAACCTCGTATAATAACAGTTTAGGGCAAAAGATATAATATTGTATTTTAGAGAAAACGGTCATTCATGGTTGTTCGTTGTCTATTGTCAGGAGAAATAAATTCCGAATAAATTCCGGAATTGTTTACTGTCCGATTGTCCTGTCCTATCATCATTTATAGTATTTTCATATTATTTTATCTATTTTTTTATACTATAGATCATAGATCCGGTTGTTATTTATAACTTTTACTAAACTTTTTTTATTTCCATTTTTTTTACTATTATTTATATTTTTTTTATACATGAAATTAAAGATCTGTTGTTATTTCTATGTTTTGTTATTAATTAAACTTTATTCTATACCATGAAAAAAAATTATGGTTATTTATATTTTTTTATTGTAAAAATGTATATATATGAAAGTGAAATGTATAGAAACGTACAACTATCTAAATATTTATATATATTTCTATATTATGGATAAACTTTGTTATTATTTATACATTTGTCATTGTAAAAAAATAAAAATACGAATTAGAAAGATATAAATGTGAAGTTTAAATATATAAAAATTACTACTTAAATTTGAAGACGAAAGGTATATTGGAAGCTGTCCGAATATTAGACGTTGCTAGAAAAAACGATCGTTTGTCTAATTTTCTTACCGTGCCTTTTTTAAGCAAGCACTTTTCCACGCGACAGTATGTGGTTAAAAGGGGCGGGTTGGGAGTGTAAAAAGGATGGACTGCATTAGAAAATCCTCAAACAAAAAAAATGCTATATGACGATAATTTTATCATGCCTCTCATAGTACCGTAGTAATCGTCTATAACCGCTAAATACTACTATCTATAAAGAAACCCTAGTATAATATTAATATAAGACTAAAATGCTACATCGCTACAATTTTATCATGGGTAGAATTTTTGCCCGTCATAATCGTGTACTAATCGTCTATAACTGCTAAATGCTACTCTTTATAAAAGACGCTATTATAATATCAATATAAGACTAAAATGTTATATCGCGTGTGGGTTTTTTGTCCGTCATAGTCGCGTAATATTCGTCTATTTCCGCTAAATGGTAGTCTCTACATAAGACAATTGTTCAATTACATTTGTATTGAATTTCTTATACTTTAATATCAATATCACAGTTAGGCATTCGTTGTATGCCATAGTGCGGTACATAATACATTCGAGAATAATTCGAATCAAATATTCATAAAGTCGGTCAAATAAAACGGAGTACACTACTACTTGGTCAATTTGCCTATTCAACTATAGTTATGTTATTTAACATACTGCAAATATAATAACTCAGTATATAAACATATATGAATATAAACTTTTTTATTCAAATATAATCATATTATTGAGCAATGTTTATTTTAGTTCAAAATCATAAATGATAAATTATTATTGATAATTTTAGTTGTCTTAATCCTTATTAGCAATTTAAGTTTTTATTATTTAGTTAAAAAATATATGTATTTTTTTGGAAAAATTTAAAAACGTATTATACGGTAGTACATGTATCATGCATGTTTTTTAAAAAATTATAAAATGAGCAAATTATTAATTAGGTTGAGTACGGGACATCGATACGTATATTATTCGTAAAAGGCCATATACAGTACCCCCCTCATTTCCCCCAACACCCTCTATGTCCCTAATTAATGGTTAATTATTGGAGTAATTAACAAAAACACATTTCGTTAACAGTTAATTAATATATAATTAAAATACATATACATTAAGTGTTCTTAATTAATATCAATTAACTATTAATCATATGTACTTTTGTTAATGACCATGTTAATTAGTCATCAATTAATGGTTAATTGGTGATATAGAGGATGTGATGGGGGAAATGAGGGGGTATGGTATAATTATCCTATTCGTAATGCATAATTGTTAGTGAAACATTGTTCGCGAACTGAACAACTATGATCAATATAAGACTAACTCATCTAGAAAATATTTGTACTCGTGTATTATCCTATTTACTAAATGGAAAATTAGTGCATAGTTAGTCATTCGTGATACATCAATAATAAGGTACGTAATACGTTCGTGTACAATTTGAATCGATCGTTTTTCAAGTCGCTCAATATTTGGTCAAATAAATCGCAATACACTAATAATTTGCCAGTCCGGCATTATTTCAATTCAAAATCATAAATTTATAGATTATTATTGATATTTTGTTGTCTTAATCATTATTCGAAATCTAAGTTATATGAAAAAGATTAACCTACTTAATTAAGTATAAGAAATTTGGTACTTAATGTTTTTTCATCATTAGTTTTACATTGAGATTTGTGCATTTAATGATGTGCACAAATTTTCATGATCATCATGAGAAAACACAAATCTTAATGCAAATCCAATGATAAAAACATAAAGTACCGAATTTCTTGTATTTAATTAAGTAGGTTAGTTTCAATGTGTGAAAAAAAATATGAAAAAAAACCATATTATACGTGTCTTTTTACACAATTATAAAATACGTGAATTATTGATCAGGTTGAGTACAGGAACGTCAATACATATATTACTCATAATACATAATTGTTCGTAAATTATACGCGTAATATTCGTGAACCCAACAAATATGGCTTAGTGTGATGTATTTTTATTTTCATTCTATGAACCTATGATCACGAAGTTGTAACTTGACAAGTAAAAGATCAATAATTTTTATTTTAATAAATGTAATATTTTGATATTTTATAAAGTGATATTTTGATTCTATGACCCTAATGAGCATATGCTATTTCACATTTTGGAATGTATAAAGTTATATTTTGATGTTTTATTAGGGTACACGTGAAATTCAATTATTTTCTTGTTTTTGTGGTTTAAAATGATATTCAAACGTGGGGAAACGTGATGAAAAAGAAGCAACAAATTCTTCTTTTTGAGTTTGAAACATATATACGAAGAAAGAGGAATATTTAATGACAAACGTGTCCGCAAAAAAGGCGGTCAATTTTTGCACACAAAGAGAGAGAATTACAAGTCCAAAATTATGTTCATTAATTGAAGAAAAAAGAAAATGATTGCTTGGAAGGATATAAGTCTCATTCCTAAGTTCAAATCAGACATTAATACAATATACAATATACAATATACAATATCATATTCAAATTTGTCATGAAATATCAAACTCATGGGCCATATTACAAGTGTAGGGTCTCTCTTAGAATGTGACATGTTAACTTATGATCTCTGATATAACTTTACATGCCTAGTCTAGTCTTCCAAAGCTAATATTCCATTTTACTCGCCCTATTAAATCATGTACTATTCAAACCTGCCAAAATTTTGAAATTCAATTATGATTAGGTTTCAAATTTTAATCATACTGATAACCAAAAAAGATAACAAGATGTATATTATACCTTGTTATTGCTTTGTGTAGACATGAAAATGGAAAAATGGAACTTAGAAGCTACTTGGAGGAAAGCTTTGAATGCAAATAATTTTGGTTCTTAACTACTAAGTTAAGTTAAATAAGCTTGCTTAACTCTTGATTCTCTAAAAACTAAGTTGTGTTTGAATAACAAAAAAGACTGAGAAAAAAACAAGAAAATCATAGCAAACAAAATTGTGCTCCCATGGGTCCATACATGGATGCAGAATTTAGTCTCAATCCTTCATAAATCCTGATTGAGCGTATGATTGATATCAATATCAATTAAATCCTCATGAATATCTAATCTAATCATGTATGCAATTTTGTAATTATTGGGCCGTGCAAGAGTAGCTGAGGGGGTACTCTCTCTCTCTATATATGCACTGTACTCAGCTATGCATGGTATTGATAATTGATAATTGATTTATTGGTGTCGGTGTAGTAGTACATTCTTGACACTTGTCTTCATGGTCAAGGTAATGGCTCCACCAAGTTCGTAATTATGAGTCTTGCAAACTCTTCATTGTTGAATTCGAATCATGGTTAAGTAGTAAGTAATGTATTAAGATTTGAAGTTTTAACAGCTAAGCTAAATCTGAGATCTGAGATCCAGAAGACTGTAACAGTGTTCTGTGTACGAGTATCATTGACTTTTATGTCTGTTTCTGTACCGAACGGCAGGAAATTGGTACACATCATTCAGGTACAATACAATCATTGTGCACTCATTACCGTTTAATGAGTTTTCCCCACTAATAATACTACAAATTTCATATTATCTCGGGAGTCACTATACTGTTGGTGTACAGGATTGGTTCTGTGTTTTCATGAATGTGCATTTGGTATGTTTATTACGTGTAGTTTTTTTTATCGATAACGTGTATATTAAAGTGCGCAAGATTTTTTTTTTTTGAAGACTTAGGGATTTTTAAAATAATATTATTTGGCAAGAGAAAAATTAATTAACCTCGTGTTGAAAATAATTATGGGCGAATTAAGATGATCAAAAGAAAGTTAATTTAATATATGTACTCTATATGGACGAATTATTTTCTCTTCTTTTTTTCTATTTCTTCCTTTCCATTCGTTTTTTTTTCCTTGTTCCATTATTCTCGTGTCTTTCATTTTTTTTTCATACAAAAGTAATCGTCAGTATAATTGGTTGTGTTGTATTGTTTCAACTTGGTTAGTCGATGGATAAGCATTAAAAAAGAATCATGCAACATAATAATAACTTACAAGTAGAAAATTGTAAAAGTACATAAATGCAACTGCAAGAGGTCTTGGTGAAATTGAGGAAACAAAAACAAATCACGAGGCCATCAATTTTTAGAGGCCTTCCACGTCTGGCCAAAGACCAAGACAGGCCATTTTAGTGTCACAATTTTAAGGTAAACTAGGGATCATCTGGCTCCGTTTCGATCGTACAATTAATTTTAAACTAAAATTATTTATATTGAATTTGATAATTATATATTTTGTAAACTAAATAATGATAACAAATTAGACCTTAGATTTTTTTTAGGAATATACATTACATTTCGAGAGTTAGTGTGGCATATATAAAATTGATTGTAACGGAAAAAAATTTAAATTAAAGAAGAAATTATTTTGATTAATAAGATTGTGTAAAAATCTAGTTTGATATTTTGTACTGTTTAATTATAATTTTGACTCTTTAAAGTTTTATTTATTTTCTTCGACAATAAAAAAAATTATTTTTCATGGCATAACTGAATTTTAGTAATAAGATTGGGAAAAAATATATAGCTCGATATTTTTTAGGGTTTAATTATTATTTTGACTCTTTTAGTTTCTATTAATTTTCTTGGACAATAATTTTTTTTTTCAAATTATATCTAAAATGATATTAATTAAAAAGATTGTGAAAAAAATATAATTCTATATGTTTAGGGTTTGAATATAATTTTGATTCTTTTAGTGTCTATTTATTTCCTTGGGACAGTAAAAACTTATTTCTCAAATTATAGATAAAAATATTTTGATTAAATTGATATATTGTTAAAAATATAAATTGATTTTTTATGTATTTAATTATAATTTTGACTATTTTAGTTTCTATTTATTTTCATGGGCAATACAAAAATACTTTTCAAATTATAACACAAATAATTTTGATTAATAAGATTTTTGAAAAAAATATATATTGTGTGTATGTTGGAGTCATCAATCAATAATTTTTTTATTAAATATATAGTATTGATTAAAATGTGTATTTGTTGAAGTCCTCAATCATTTCCTATTTTAAAGCACCTTAAACATTCAAAAATAAAATCATGTTGTGCATGGTTTACGAACCGGGTCTACAACACAGTGAGCATGAGCTCCTACCATCTGCACTATCCATGTTATATGTAACTGCTATATTTGTGCCTTTTGTATGTGAACGACACGTGTTAAAATTTGGCGAGCTTCATTAAACTTTAAAGAGAATCAATAACTAGAAATTTCTCTTGCTCCGCTTCGACATGGTATATATATGATTTGGATATTGCTCTAAGAATAATTTATTCTTATAAATTAAACTCACCTTATCTTATATAAAAAAAAATTGTAGACATAGTCATATGATTATTTTTTGGAAAAATCGCATCGGAAATTGTGTTTTATACGTATTTGATATATTTCTAATGGTGTAGGCATTCATTGTTTGGTAATTGTTGTGATCCTTTTACATATAGTAAGAAACATATCAAAATATTAGATCTACATATTAAAATTATAATAACCTAAGATAAATTAACTAATATTTTATTGGTGCATTTTTCAAACTATCCAAGTTTATTCACAAAATAACCATTTTTTTTAGTTAATTTCGAAAATAGCCAAGTGCGAGATCTCGTATCCCGTCACTTTCAGAACTAAAAGGATCACAAACCCCGTCAGATCGTTAATGTTGTTAAACAAATCAAATGTTAAGAGTAAATGGAGAAGGCTCGGTTGTCCTCCATCCATTGTTGCAAATGAGACTCGAATCCACAACCTCTCACAACATATGATTTTTTATGTCTCATATTCTACCACTGGACCACGAGCCCATTGGCAACAAATCAAATGTTAATTAAAGGTTGATGAAGCTAAAGAATAAAAAATAGGGGAGAGAGAAGCGGGTTCTCGAATCCCGTCAGACGGATCTGTGATATTGTTTGTGATATTGTTTCCTGACAAGTGAAGCGACGTTGGTTCTGGAAAAGCAAAAATTCGACGAGATCTCAAATCCCGCCCCGGATCTTGCTCTTTCTCCCGTTGCTTCCTTTCCTTTCTCCTCTCTCTCTCCTGCAATTTCCTCTACTCTTTCTCTTTCTTTTTCTTTCTTTTCTCGTGTATGTTTTGTTTGAATAAAAAATAACTCATGTATGTATGTCTAGACAAAAACAATATGATCCGGGTAAATTAGATAAATTAGTGTGCCTGAACTAAATGATGAAACGAAGACGAAATTTCATAGCAAACAAATTTGTGCTCCATTGGGTCCATTCGTATTGGTTCATAATTTAGTCTCAATCCTTTATAAATCCTGATTAATTGTATGATTGATATCAATTAAATCTTTGCGAATATCCAATCATATATAATTTGTAATTATAGATCCGTGCATTGTAGCTGATTTTGTGTGGGGGTACTCTCTCTCGCAGTGCACTGAACTCAGCTAGATATGGTATTTGCCATTTGGTATGGTCAAAAGTAATGGCTCCACCTAGTTATTCATAATTTAGTCTTGCAAACTCTTCATTGTTGAATTCAAATCATGGTTTCTAGTAATTCATTTGTGTTAATATCTATAATAAAAACATTGTTTGTGTTCAACTCTAGTAATGTATTAAGATTTGAAGTTTTAACTTTTAACAGCTAATCTGAGATCTGAGATCTAGAAGACTGTAACATATGTTCCACAAATTCCATTTCCATATCATCTCTAAACTAATTCACTTGTTTTTTCATTTATTTTCCATACAAAAAAGCGATTAGTATAATTAGCTGTGTTATATTGCATTGTTTCACCCTAGTTAATTTTTACAATCATCATTAGAAAATAGTAAACATACAAAAGTGCAAGAACAGTCTTTTTTTTTTTATTCTTTCTACCCAAAATTCTGTTTGTTTTAATTCTCCAACCTTAACGAAAACAAGGACACAAACATAAATCGTGAGGCCCTCAATTTTATGGGGCCTTAATCAAATTGAACACTGAAAACATGTCAAGCCACGGTATTCCCTGAGCAATTGTTATGTCTTTTCAATTGTTTCCCTGAGCAATTGAAAATGCTAAAATTAATGTGATAATTTAGAAACAATATTGTAATATATAAGAAATAAGAACTAAAAATATAATAGTACCAAATTAACTTGCTTGTTTTTTTGTATTTCTTAATAAAAATTACATATATATAATAAATTGTGAATATAAGAATAACAGATAAATTTAAAGTAAAATTATATATTTTGTACGGACAATATAATTTTCAGAATACAAAACATGAAATATAAAAGTCAGAGGATTTTTTTAATACTTATAAAAGTTAGGAGTTTCTATGAAAAATCTTTGTATAACGAATGATTATTATTTGCCGAAAAAAACATTCTTAATTCTCCTAACCCTAGCCGCCTCAAATGTTAATTTAGTTCCTTTTTTGCAATGTTTTAATCTGTATTTTTACTTTTTTTTATATATAGTTTTTGCAATGTTTAAATTTATTTTTTTATTGTTTTGGATTTCATTTTTTTTATAGTAATTTTGTTTATTGTTCTTATGTTATGTGATGTTATTTTAGTTTGAACAATTTTTTTTTTGTTAGTATATTTTAACGTTTTTTATATGTTTAGGTATGGCTAAAAAAATTTGTGAGTAATCCGACAATCCACGGGTACTAAACGGGATGAGTAAAATTACCCGTTTAGTTGACGATTCTAATACGGATAATACTCGGTTAAGATTGCTAAGGATACAAGTGAGCCTATATCCAATCCGAATCCGACCCATTGACATCTCTACTTCAAAGGAATATTGTATAAATAATAAATTATTTTGCAAGAAACAAAATAATATTTTAAGAACAAAGGAAAGAATAAAGTGTCTTGAAATAATATGCTAATAACAAATAATATAATAATATGAAATAATGTAATATAATGTAAAAACCATGTCATCATTTGTTTAGAGTTTGAATTATTTTATTATATTATTTCAATTAAACAAAATGAAGTAGAGAAAATATATACAAATTTCATTTTGTTGAAACTAAATATCATATTAATTTTACTTTATGTTGTTGGTTAATTCTAACCTAGAGGGAGTTGAATAGGTATTCCTAGTGTACAATTTTCGCACTACGTTATACCAATTCTAGATGCGGAAGTAAATTAAAATAGAGAAGAGAGTACCGAACAATTGAACACACAATATTTGTTACGAAGTTCGGTATGTGGTTGCTATGTAGCTTTAACTCACCTTTTACTTGCGTAATCGACCGATTCGATTAGTTGCACGTACCTATGTCTCCGGAAATGCCTTGTGCCTTTTGAGCTTTCAATTGAATTCCAACTCACTCGTACAAGGTATTGCCTAGATCGATTTACACGTTTT
The DNA here is from genome assembly GCA_946800325.1 of Luzula sylvatica. Lineage (NCBI taxonomy): Eukaryota > Viridiplantae > Streptophyta > Magnoliopsida > Poales > Juncaceae > Luzula > Luzula sylvatica. The sequence continues at coordinate 24,504,598 of OX326956.1, forward strand.
CTATCGATCTATGGCGAGTTTTACAATCGTAGTATTAGCCTATTACAAGTTTCTAAAACGAACTACAACGTGATCGGTCACGTGAGTTGGGAATCGTTTAGAATAGATGATTCGAAGATAGATCTTGGATCTAGAAGGTTTACTCAAACTATCAAGGGATTTGGGAACCAAGGCTAGAAGTTTTTCTCTCTTTTGGATGTTGAATTAATTTGTGTAAAAAGCTAGAGAGAGAAAGCTATGAGGGGTTCTATTTATATTATCAATAGAACACCCTCAGTTTGAGCACAAATTGCATAGTTCGTTCGAACTGACAATTAGGTGTGTTCGAACGAACTGCAAGTTTGAACTAGCCGTTTCAAATGATTCCTTCATATACATGATGGTTCGTTCGAACTGACAAAGAGGTTCGTTCGAACGAACATGGTTTATTTGCTAGGTTGGTTCAAACGAATTATTAGTGAGTTCGAACGAACCAAACTTTCTTTAAGGTTCGTTCTATAAATTTAGAACGAACTAAGATAGTTCGTTCGAACGTACTAAGTGTCCGTTCGAACTAACTATTAAGATGTGTTTATTTCTCACATTGTCAGTAGGGAGTTCGTTCGAACGTTATGAATTATAAGTGAGAACGAATGTGTTCGTTCGAACGGACAGTTTGGTTAGTTCGAACGAACCCCATACTGTTGTGATGGTTAATCATATTCCATTTTCATCATGTTATGAGTATCTTTTGACCTTGATAATTGTGAGATGTACTAGGGTTTACCTAAGGTTTATTTGTGGTGATCCCAACTCACGGAAGGTTTCGACATCTTGATTCTTGAATTGTTTCTTCGCCTTCCTTTTCATCTCTCTGTCTTGGACGATTCTTCACTTGTGTTTCTCTTGATCTTCATTGATCGTTGTACCTGTGTTGTCCTATACGTTTTTTTTGACGTAGACGTTAGTATTGACAGTGTTTTGAAATAATCAAATCATAGGATATTTGGATCAACATATGTAACATCTACATAATATATATGAGATAATGTTGTAGGTATGCAAATATGATGATAGTAAATTATATTACTATGCATAAAACAGAATAATATTTTAAGAATAAAGGAAATAATATTATGCTTAAAATAATATAATAAAAATGAGCAAAATATCATATTTTTTGTTTGTTTACATTATTATGGATTAATTTAATTTAACAAAATAAGGTATGAAAAACCAAACATTGTGAATTTCGTTACAAGAAATATTTTGAAATCTCATACTAGCGTGACCCCTTGAGAAAGAGAAAAGAAAAGAAAAGAAAAATATATTTTTATACAAACAATACTATTTTCAGAATACAGAACGTGAATTAGAAAAGTTAGAGGATTCTTAATATAATTTATAGAAGTTAGGAGTTTCTAATATAAATTTTGCTTATAACGAATGAGTGTTGTTTGTGTATTTTCTTGGCCTGAGAATTCCCCCCGTTCGACTAATGTGTCTGAGAAGTTGGAACATTCTAATCATAGTTATAACACAGAATAATGATAATTTTACTAAAATGTGTTTCTAGAAATATATTGAATTTTTTTTTTTATAAACATAAAACGTTTATTTTTTAAGATTCAACTATATATTTAATGTACATGTATATTTAATATATAATTATTTTTTGTATATTTCAAGGTCAATTGGACTTTGCTCGTTTTTGTGATCGCGTAGATTCATTTAAAACTAGCAATAAATTAGACAATTCATTGAACATGATTGGTTCCTTGACGAACGTTATGATTAACTATATTTAATTAATATAATTGTGATCATATAACCTAATTCAAATAATAATAAGTAACTAATTCGTTTATTTTACGATATCTAGTTGATCAAAAACATGATAATAGTCAACTTTTATATATCAACTTACGTTCTTCTTGATATCGAATTAGATTAAGCTATACAATTACATCTCATCGAGTATGTGCACACAGTCATTTTAATCATAATCTATGTTGCACGGATACGGATACGGGTATCGTATCCGATACGATACGGATACGACGATACGGCAATTTTCAAAAAGTCACGGATACGGATACGGATACGGCTATATAATTATTATTTTTAATTTATTTATATTGTATATAATAAATAAATAAATAAATAATATTTTGAATTTAAAAATCATGACAATAAATAAAATCAACATAAAAATACAAGTATCATAAAAGTATTCTAAATTTATTCTAAATGTATCCTAGAATTAATTTAGAAGTATCCTAGAAATATCCTATAAGTATCATGTATAATTTATTTAAAAATATTATGGGCCAAAATATATAATGGGCCGAAGTATCCTAAATGGAATATTTCAGCCGTATCTTGAACGTATTCCAGCTGTATCCTGCCGTATCCGAAAAAATAAATATTAAAATAATCGAATACGCCACGTGACGTATCCGATACATATCCGAGCCGTATCGTACCCGTATCTGTATCGGATACCCGTATCTTCAGGATACTTCTGCGTTTTTGAAGTATTCGCGTAACATAGATCATAATTGATCGAGGACCTGAGAAATTTTTTTTTTTAATTGAAAAGAATATATCTCATCTCGATTAGACATATCTTCAAGTATACTTCAAATAATATTTAATGATCACATATTATTCTAACATTTTACAAATAGTAAGAAACCTATCAAAATATTACGATTTACATATTAAAATTACAAAAATTTAGATCACAGATATAATATTTTATTGGTACATTTTCCAAACTATCCAAATTTATTCACAAAATAACCAATTTTTTAGTTAACTCTGAAAATATCCAAGTGCGAGATCTTAGATCTTGCCTTTTCCAAACTAACGTGATCACAAATCCCGTCTTAATGTTGTTAAACGATTCAATTGTTAATTAAAAATTGATAAAACCAGCGAATAAAAAATAGGGGAGGTTTTACCACGTTCCTAGAGAGAGGAACGCAAGGACGGACGCACTTGCGAAAAAGGCACGATTGGAACAACGGCATTCAGGCCCGACCCTGGGCTATAGGCCAGCAGGCCTACGCCTAAAGCCCCCCAAAATAAAAAGGCCCCAATTTTTTTTCCCTATGTATAGATATGCATAATAATTATAACAAGCTCAATAAAACAAAGCCCAAACTCAATCTTTCTCTAACAAACTTGATCGATTTTTCTCAATTAGACACACAACTTCCATCGCAATTGAAAAAAAATATATCGTTTTATATATCAAGCCCCGGTCTTATAATTAGCCTAAGGCCCCCGAAAACATAGGACCGGGCCTGACGGCATTTTCACGGACATGACAATCCAAGATAAAGGCTTGTTTTTTATTTTTAGATTTAGTTTAACCCGCTAGTTTTTAGACATGTTTCATTATACATATGTAATTTCAACGTCATGTGTTTTTTATATAGCTTATGGGCATTAATGCAAAAAACAAAAAAAAATAAAAAATAAAAAACAAAATAAATAGGGGAGGTAGAAGGCGGGTTCTAAAATCCCGTCAGACGGGTCAGTGATATTGTTTCCTGACAAGTGAAGCGACGTTGGTTCTGGAAAAGCAAAAATTCGACGGGATCTCAAATCCCGCACCGGATCTTGCTCTTTCTCCCGTTGCTTCTTTTCCTTACATCTCTCTCTCTCTCTCTCTGATCTTTCTCGATCTCTCCTGTCATGTCCTCTATTTTTCTCCTTTTTTTCTTTCTGGTGTATGTTGTGTGAATAAAAATTAATGTATGTCTAGATAAAACAATATGCTGTGAGCAAAATAATAAAAATGTAACTAAACAATGAAACGAAGACGAAATTTTATAGCAAACAAATTTGTGCTTCATTGGGCCATGCATATTGGTACATAATTTAGTCTCAATCCTTTATAAATCGATTGATTGCATGATTGATATCAATTAAATCATTGCGAATATCTAATCGTCTATAATTTGTAATTGTTGATCCGTGCATTATAGCTGATTTTGTGTGGGGTACTAAGCTAGATATTGTAATTTAGAAATAATATTTCAAGATATAAGAAATAAGAATTAAAAATATCACATTACCAAATTAACTTACACGCTTTTTGTATTTCTTAATAAAAATAATATAAAAAAAATGATATTTTTTTAATAAGTCATGAATATAAGAATAAAAGATGAATCTAATGTAAAATTATATACTTTTATACAGACAATATAATTTTACAATATACAACGTAAATTAGAAAAGTCAGAGGATTCTTTATATAATTTATAGAAAGTTAGGAGTTTCTAATATAAATTTTGCTTATAACGAATGATTGTTGTTTGTGTATTTTCTTATCAGATATCGATATGTATACAATACTCGTATGATTCTGTATCAGATATTGGTTCCGTACGAAAATCGTCGCATACGTGTCAAATATTACATTTGACTATTTAGATATTTTACTTCAAAATAATAACAAATATTTTTCTGATAATTATCGAATACTTCTAACATAACAATAAATATATTTGAAAAACCAAATATGAAATTTGAAATCGAAAAATCAGTAATAAATATAAATAAATAATCAAATATAATAAATATTTCATTTATAGCACGTTATTTCAAAATTTACTCTAAACCAACTCTGTCCAATCCATATACCGCGTCTATAAATTTAGTTGTTTCGGTTTGGTGGTCGTTACGTGTATTTGAATCAATGGATATTGATGCAAAAAGATTGTTTCTAGTCAATCCACCCCGGATCTTTTTCTTTTAATATAAGAGTAGATAATATATAATTGGATCCATAGTTGAACTATTTTGGTATTTTTATCCAAAATGTTATATTGGGGAGATTATTTTATTTTGCAATTACAATTATGGTTTCTCCCAATATCTAATATTACTATAAACCATGTTTAAAATAAAAATCTCGAGCATTTAGATGTATAAAATGTTTCGGTGGATCTATTTATAAACAATGATCATTCAAAAATTATTTTATTATTTATTATAACGTACTTGTGGAATCATCATGTCACACAAACGATGCGTTCGGCTCATTATAATTGTGTGACAGAATAAAACCTGTTAAACAAACATGCAAAATCCCATCATAACAGGTGATAATTAAAATATATTATATCACTAATTAAAATTAATTAACATGATAATTAATAAAAATATATTTAATTAACAATTAATTGATATTGATTAAAAATTATTAATTCATACTTACTTTAAATATATTATTTAACTGTTAATGAACTATATTTTTGTTAATTATGTGTTAATCGATAATACAGAGGATAGTGAGGAAATTCAAAAGCATCCTTTACCGAGTCTTTTTTGAGATTTGTGGATCCGTACCGGATGAACCACATAATTAGCCCAAATGACACTTGCGGTTCAATAAATCTATTGTAGGCCTTGTAGGCCTTATAATCCCTAGGTTTTAATGGTTGAAGCGTTTGGTTTTGCATACAGGTCATATATGGTGTCCCTCAAATTTTCCCCATCATGCTCTATAATATCAATTAATCCTTAATAAAATATTTTTTATTAATTATCATGTTAATTAATTGTTATTGATGATATAGAAGATGTTGGGGAGAGATTTTGAGGGGCATGATATAATTATCCTTTTGCATATTTGATACTACTTACTTCACTTGTCCAATTAACTTTTGATGTAGAATGAATATCACTGCCATATTTTCTCATAATTTGTGATAACAAATTAATACCTCTAGAGCAACTCCAGCGACAACTACCCTCAGAACTGGCAAGTGCGTCAACACCCATCCCAGACAGCCATTATGAGTCTCCCTTCAAATCTAGAAGATTCGTTGCGCACAACGATTGGACTTACCCCAAACAGCGATCTTGGGTCTCGTGTGGCTAATATATGAAAAAGAAAATGAAATATAACTTTAATGAAAATGACACTATAATAACAAGTGCGTCAAGATCGACCTCAAACAGCGATTTTGAGTCTCTCTTCGAATTTAGATGATTCCTTGCGCACAACGGTTGAATCTATCCCAAATAACGATCTTGGACCTCCGACTAGTTAATACATGAAAAAGAGAAAAGAAATATAACCCTAACGAAAATGACAATATAATATTTAAATAGATTTATTTTTATTATATATATCATTATATTATTTATATAAATTTTCATCGAGGATTTTGTAGTATTCTAATTACAAGATTTTGAGTTAAGATATGGATACGTAGTAGGTTTTACCAGTGTTTTAAATTGTGGCGATATTGCGGATATTGCGGACTGAGATTTAGAATCGCTATATCGCAATGAAGTATTGCGAAAATATCGTTTTTTGAGAAATTGCGGATATTGCGGCGAAATATCGGTAATATTGCGGCCACAGCGGGTCAAATATTGCGGATAATATTCAAATCATTGTAATTTTCTCATCCTTCCACCAAATTACATGAAGTTTATATCGAAATCGCTCGTCTTAACGAGAGAAATGCAATGATGGGTTTGAATTTATGAAATTTTTGTCTTTTACCCTGAATTAAATACAAAATACACGTTAAAGTAAATTTATCGAGAATTATTTAATATAAATATTATAACATAAATTTTGTGATTATTAAATACTTAGTTTTCATGTTTTATTATCAAAATATTTGATAAAATATGCTCATAACATATATAACTTCTAAAATGTGTAATTTTCATCTATAAATGTATGAATTTAGTAATTTTCATTGTATTTCATTGATGTTTCGATTTAAAATTTGAGTTATAGTGTTTTGATATTGTTAGGATGTCGACAAAAAATTCTTCAACAAAATACAATTCCAAAGATCCCGTATAATTGCCATTTTAATGAAAATTTTATAATCAACTTTTATTTATACTGAAAAGGTTTCTGGACAATCAACTTTTTTATTTTTTTTAGAAGAAAATTATGAAGAAATTTTACGATTTTAATGGTGATAAAAAATATTGTGAAAAATATATTTAAACAAACTATTATTTTTACATAATTTAATATCGCAACCACTGTCCGCAATAAGGTCATTGCGCCGCAATTGCGTCCGCAAACGCAATCCGCTGCAAAAAAAATCCGACCGCAATGGACCGTAATATCGCAATTTAAAACATTGGGTTTTACCTATAGAAAGCATGATTTTGTTTTTTCAGTTTTCTTCCCTAATTGAGTATTTTCGTACTTATTCCTATATTTGTGTTTATTTGTTTTCGGCCAGGTCAAGTCATTATCGAATTTTTCATTAGAGAGTCGTGCATTTCCATCCAGGTTCTTTTGCTATTTTATCATTTAACGTTTGATCTATCTTTAACTATTGTTAAGAATATAGCACGGTCAGTCGGTCACGTTTTCGATTTGAGGCGTGGCACACTCTTCATTTTATATATATGTTTGTTTTTATTTTCAATGTTATAATGGTGTCTAGTTTATGTTATTATTTATGATATTTTGCTTATATACGTTTTCTCGAATTATTATTAAATTTATTTTAATTTTTTGTATGTCATGTCTCATGTGTTTAGTTTTCATTTTAATACATGTCATATGTATTTATTAATTTTGGTTAGAAAAAAAAAACCGGAGACTTGTATTTATTAAGTTTATTGAGCATGTGTATATTATATACAAGGCCTAAATTAACGTATTGGGGCTTCCTCTACTTGCAAATAATTTTGTGTTCATGAGCCGGTACAAATTTAAAAGGATTTATCTCCTTTTAAAAGGAGAATGGTTTTATGCTCTCACAAAGAAACATATCATCACTTATGAATAGTGAAAGATGAAATGACAAATAGTTCTCTTGATCAACAAAAAATATTACAATTTATTATTTTCATATTTTTTTATCTCCCTTTAAAAGGAGAATGATTTTATGCTCTCACAAAGAAACACATCATCACTTATGAATAGTGAAAGATGAAATGACAAATAGTTCTCTTGATCAACAAAAAATATTACAATTTATTATTTTCATATTTATTCAATATTCTCCAATAAGAAACATTACACATTTAATTACAAATTTAATTATATTACACATTTAATTATTTTCATATTACACATTTTATTATTTTCATACTTGTTTTATTCAATAAAAAAATATAATTAAAATATTTTTAAACATATTATTCTCATATTTGTTTGATGATATATTTCACAATGCATTAATTTATTTCATGATATTATATTACACTAACACAATGATTATTTTAGATACCAAATAGTTCTCTTCCTTTCTTTTCCTTTTTAGAATTATATTTGTTTTATTCAATAAAAAATATAATTAAAATAATTTTCAATATAATATGTTTGTGTTACTATTTTAAAGATATTATATTATAATTATATTTATTATTTATTTTTAAGTATGTGTATGTTCTTGTGTTTGTTATTTATTTTTCAAGTATGTGTCTCAACCACTCATTTGAATATGTGTATTTAATGCACAGTAATTTATTTATCTATTTGGGAAAAAAATAATACTATTCTTGATCTAATAATTATATTATATCTAATGTTCATTAATTTGTTTAAACTCGCCGCGGAGCGCGGACAATTTTTCTAGTAAGAATAAAAATAAGAATTAGAACTCCAAACGGCTCTAACCCCTCATTCAATAAGCATAGTTCAGATCACATTCAATGTCTCCGTTTGAAAAGAGAATAAGATAGGTATAAATTATTTGAGGAATAATGAGTTATTTCTGTTTATCACTAAATTTTGGAATGGTGTTTGGTAAGATTGTGTCGATAAATTTTGGAATAGTATTGATATCAAAATATAATATTTCGTATTGACCAAAATACCCTTTTTCTTATAAATTTCTAATTAATAAGTTAAATATATATATATATTATAATATTATTAGGTTATCTTATATTATATTATATTATATTGTATAATATTATATAATATTAAATTATATAAAATTATGATTGTATTATATTATAATGTATTATACTATATTATAATATATTACATTACATTATAATATAAATATGTTATATTGTATTATATTATTTTATAATATAATGTTTTATTTTATATTTTAATGTATTATATTATATTATAATGTATTGTATTATTTTATATTATTTTATATTATATTATATTATAATATAATGTATTATATTGTTTTATAGTACATTATATTATATTGTATTATGTTATATTACACTAGATTATAATATAATGTATTAAATTATGTTATATTAAAATATAATGTATTATCTTATCTTATATTATCTTATATTATATTATATTATGCATCATATTATATTATATTATATTATATTATATTATATTATAATATCATTATCTTATATTATATTATATTATATTATATTATATTACATTATATAATATCATATAATATTAAATTATATTAAGTTAAATTAAATTAAATTATATTATATTATATTATATTTAATTATATTATAACAATTTATATGCTTGACAAATGGGAGTATTTTAGTAAAATTTGAGAGATATAACAATATATATGCTTGACAAGTGGTGATAAACTAATCTTTTTTTTTTATTTCTCTTAGGGGGCGTTTGGTTGGAGCTTTACAATCAGAATGCCTTGGCATACTCAATCATGGATTCCATTCCCATGTTTGGTTTGCGCGCTCGGTAATAAAGTAATGGCATACTCCATTCCCTAAGGCATAATTGATGGGAATAGGATTACCACCAAAATTGGTAGCTTTTCTCTATTCCCATGAGGAGGGAATACATTTTAATTTAATTTCCAAAAATAAATTGTTCAAGGTTTCTATAAATAAACTCATTTTTATATTTTTTTATTATGCCATGGAATAAATAAGTGTAACAACCAAACAAGGTATTATAGTATGCCATGGAATGATATGCCTTGGCATGAGATTCCTTGGCATACTTCATGCCAAGGCATTCTCCAAAGCACGAACCAAACGGCCCCTTAGTCTTGTGCATCTAAGTCCTCCTCCATCTTGATCTTGATCCAAACACCACCAATAGGCATAAGCATGAAGCGTCTATTCTCCACTCTCGCTTCCAAATCAAACCATCTAAGATCGGATAACCCTTTAGCCCGTTTAGCTCGTTCAATCGGAGGTTGCAGAAATCTCTGCGACGGATCAGGCGGCAGAGAGGAGCTCAACTATGACGTGGTCGTCGTCGGAGCAGGTCCGGCTGGATTATCCGCCGCGATCCGATTGAAGCAGATTTGTCAGGAGAACAACTCCGATTTATCTGTTTGTGTTCTCGAGAAGGGTTCCGAAGTTGGTAATTGCATTATTATGCTAATTTTCTATCAATTGTAGATTCTTTAATCATGATTTTTATGCTTTTTTGGCCCTGATAGGTGCTCATGTATTATCTGGAAATGTATTCGAACCTTGCGCATTGAATGAATTGCTCCCTAATTGGAAACAAGATGGGGTACAGTTATACTAATTGTTGAATAATTTCGCTCAAAATTAATTTTGTTTAATTTCTATCGGTATACAGGCTCCGATTAGCGTACCAGTATCTTCAGACAAATTCTATTTTCTTACTAAAAATAAATCATTTTCCCTCCCTTCTCCATTCAATAACGAAGGAAATTATGTTATAAGGTAATTAAATTGTTTTACATTATTCTAAATTTCACTTCAATATACCGTTTTCTTCTCTAAATAATTACATTTGTTTTTTGTAGTTTGAGTCAACTAGTTAGATGGATGGCAACAAAAGCCGAAGAATTAGGAGTTGAAATATATCCTGGTTTTGCCGCCAGCGAGGTAAATATTAAATAAATAAATTCAAAATATATTTAAAATAATTAATTATATTAATTTTTTAACAGATTTTATATGACGAAAATCAAAATGTAACTGGTGTGGCCACTAGTGATATGGGAGTATCTAAAGACGGTTCCAAGAAAGACACATTTCAACGAGGAGTCGAATTAAAAGGCAATTTAATTTAATTACTTTTTATCAATTAATTAATTAATAAAAAATGAATAATTCAATAATTGCAGGAAAAATAACTCTCCTTGCCGAGGGATGCAGAGGCTCCTTATCTGAGGTATCTTTAATTAATTATTTTATACGAAAATATATATTAATATATTTTATTTTATTTTATGAAGAAAGTTATTGAGAAATTCAAACTTAGGGAAAAAGGACAAGGGCAACATCAGACATACGCACTCGGAATTAAAGAAGTAATTAAATTAATTAATTAATTAAGTATCAATTTTTGAAATTCATTAAATTAATTAATATTTAGGTTTGGGAAATTGAGGAAAAAAAGCACGAACTCGGTTCAGTGGTCCACACAATTGGATTTCCTTTGGATTATAATACTTATGGTGGATCCTTTTTATACCACATGGATAATAATCAAGTACAATTTATTGTTTAATTATCTATTAATTTAATATTATTATTGAATTTTCATATTATTAAAAAATGGTAAAAAAAGTTTAGGTATCAATTGGATTGGTTGTTGCCTTGAATTATCGCAACCCATACCTGAGCCCTTACGATGAATTTCAGGTTTAATAAATAATTAATTAATTATCTCATATTTAATAATTTTATCATAAAATTTACATGATATTTTCAGAAATTAAAACACCATCCATCAATTAAGAAATTATTAGAGGGTGGAAATGTAATTCAATACGGTGCACGAACTTTAAACGAGGGAGGTTTTCAGGTAAATTAATTATTTAATATATTTACATTTATACCCCTCAATAAAAAATCTTTGTTTTTTGCAGTCGATACCCAATCCTGTATTTCCAGGTGGCGCAATTATAGGCTGTTCAGCAGGATTTTTAAACGTCCCAAAAATTAAAGGCACTCATACCGCCATGAAATCAGGTAATTAATTATTACTTACTTAATTAATATTATAAGACTATAATTTTATTATTATTATTATTATTATTATTATTATTATTATTATTATTTTGGATTATTGTAGGAATGATTGCGGGAGAAGCCGTGTACGAAGTTTTAAACGAAGGGGCAAAAATGGAATTATATTACGAAAATATTAAAAAGTCTTGGATTTGGGACGAACTATATAAAGTTCGAAATTATCGCCCTGTTAGTAATAATAATTCTCTAATTTAATTGTTATTTAATCTATGGATAGCGATTTTAATATTTTATAGGGTTATTTATGTAAAATATTTCGTTTCAGGCTTTTGAGCATGGACTTCTCCCTGGTTTAGCCGTCTCGGGATTAGAACAGTAATATTAAAAAAACAATTACATTATTTCTTTTGATTATTTTTTATAATAAAATTATTCTATGTACATTTAGTTATATTTTCAAAGGGAGATTACCTCTGACATTAAAGCATGGAAAACCTGATCACGAAGCTACAAATGCAAGTTTATTTCAATTAATTTAAAAATAATAATAAAATAATAAATTAATATTTTATTTTACTTTTATAAAGATCGCGAGTATGCATAGTGAAATAGAGTATCCAAAACCAGATGGAAAAATATCCTTCGATGTACCCACTTCATTATACAGGTACATTTTAATTTTTATTATTTCATTTCCTATTATATAATTCACACAAGCTAATATACTGTTTATTTATATAATTAGGAGCAATACGAATCACGATCATGATCAACCAGCTCATTTAAGATTAAGAGACCCTAATTTACCCCAAAATATTAATCTTAAATTATTCGCTGGTCCCGAAACTCGCTATTGTCCAGCTCGTGTATATGAGTAAGTTAATAATATCGGAAGGGTAAATTTGATAATTTTGAGTTTTAATATGCGGTATGTAATTTTTGCGAAGGTATGTCACGGATGAGGAAAATAAGGAAAAGCTACAAATAAATGCACAAAATTGTCTTCATTGCAAGGTATAAATATTATATTTTTCGGAGATATATAATTTATTATGATACATTATTTTGTTTGTTAAAAAAAAAATAGGCGTGTGATATAAAAGATCCGAAACAGAATATTGAGTGGACTGTACCAGAAGGCGGTGGTGGGCCCGGTTATTCTGTTATGTAAATATAGTGATTAAGAATAAATAAAAATTGTGAATTATGAGTTTTAAAATACTTTATATATCTTGTCAATAAGAATATTTTACAGTTCATTTGGGCCGTAGGATTAAGGAGGAATGTCGTGTTGGTACTTGGTACCTGCAAAACATGAAAAATATCAAATAAATTAAAATGTTACTGCTTTTATAATAAATTTATTTATGTACGTCTATTTATTATGTATTATAAGTATACTTCTTATAATGAGCTGTAAAATATTCTACAGCCCTAATGATCAAGGAGTAAGTTTTGGAAGCTATCATATTAACGCTGCCATAAGTTACTTTTGGTGGCTAAGAAATTAACCGCTGCCAAAAATTAGTTTTGGTGGATATTAAATTATCCGCTGCAAAAAGTAAGTTTTGGTGTGTAAGAAATTAACCGCTGCCAAAACATAGTTTTGGTAGCTTCCAAATTATCCGCTGCCATAAGTATGTTTTGGTGGCTTCCAAATTATCCGCTGCCATAAGATAGTTTTGGTGGCTATCATATTAACGCTGCCATAAGATAGTTTTAGTGGCTATCATATTAACGCTGCCAAAAGTTAGTTTTGGTGGGTACTAAAGATCAGCTGCCAAAAGTTAGTTTTTGTGGCTATTAAATTATCCTCTGCCATAAGATAGTTTTGGTTGCTATTATATTAACGCTGCCATAAGTTAGTTTGGTGGCTATTAAATTATCCGCTGCCATAAGATAGTTTTGGTGGCTATTATATTAACGCTGCCCCAAGTTTGTTTCGACGGCTATAGATTTATCCGCTGCCATAAGTTTGTTTTGGTGGCTAATAAATTAATCGCTGCCAAAAGTTAGTTTTGGTCGTAATGAAATTATCCGCTGCCATAATTTAGTTTTGGTGGCTATTATAGTAACGTTGCCATTAGTTAGTTTTGCTGGCTACTAAATTATCCGCGGCCTTAATTTAGATTTGGTGGCTATTAAATTATCCGCTTCCAAAAGGTAGTTTTGGTGACTAAGAAATTAATCGCTTCCAAAAGGTAGTTTTGGTGACTAAGAAATTAATCGCTGCCAAAATTTAGTTTTGGGGGCTATTATATTAACCGCTGCCATAAGTTAGTTTTGGTGGCCATTAATTATCCGCTGCCAATAGTTATTTTTGGTGGCTATTAAGTTATCCGCTGACAAAAAGTAGTATTGGTGGTTTTTATTTTAACGCTTCCAAAAGTTAGTTTCGGTGGCTATTAAATTATCCGCTGCCATAAGTTACTTTTGGTGGCTATTAAATTGTCCGCTGCCGAAAGTTAGTTTTGGTGGCAATAAAATTATCCGTTTCCAAATCTTATTTTTGGTGACAATGAAATTAATCGCTGCCATAAGTTAGTATTGGTGGCTATTAAATTATCCGCTGCCATAACATAGTTTTGGTGGCTATTATATTAACGCTGCCAAAAGTTAGTTTTGGTAGCTATTATATTAACCGCTGCCAAAAGTTAGTTTTGGTGGCTATTAAGTTATCCGCTGACAAAAAGTAGTATTGGTGGCTTTTATTTTAACGCTTCCAAAAGTTAGTTTTGGTTGCTACTAAATTATCCGCTGCAATAAGTTACTTTTGGTGGCTATTAAATTATCGGCTTCCTAAATTTAGTTTTGGTGACGAAGAAATTAATCGCTGCCATAAGGTAGTTTTGGTGGCTATTAATTATCCGCTGCCAATAGTTAGTTTTGGTGGTTATTAAGTTATCCGCTGACAAAAAGAAGTTTTGGTGGCTTTTATTTCAAAGTTTCCAAAATTTAGTTTCGGTGGCTATTATATTGTCCGCTGCCATTAGTTAGTTTTGGTGGCTATTTAATTGTCCGATGCCGAAAGTTAGTTTTGGTGGCTATTAAATTATCCGCTTCCAAAAGTTAGTTTTGGTAGGTAAGAAATTAATCGCTGCTCAAAGTTAGTTTTCGTGGCTATGAAATTGTCCGCTGCCATAAGGTAATTTTGGTGGCTATTATGGTAACGCTGCCATAAGTTAGTTTTGGTGGCTAATAAATTATCCGCTGCCATAAGTTAGTTTTGGTGGCAATTAAATTATCCGTTTCCGAAAGTTATTTTTGGTGACAATGAAATTAATCGCTGCCATAAGTTAGTTTTGGTAGCTATTAACTTATCTGCTGCCATAACTTAGTTTTGGTGGCTATTATTAACGCTGCCAAAAGTTAGTTTTGGTGGCTATTATATTAACCACTGACATAAGTTAGTTTTGGTGGCTATTAATTATCCGCTGCCAAAAGTTAGTTTTGGTGGCTATTAAGTTATCCGCTGACAAAAAGTAGTATTGGTGGCTTTTATTTTAACGCTTCCAAAAGTTAGTTTTGGTGGCTACTAAATTATTCGCTGCCATTATTTTGTCTTGGTGGCTATTAAATTATCCGCTGCCGAAAGTTAGTTTTGGTGGCTATTAAATTATCCGCTGCCATAAGGTAGTTTTGGTGGCTATTATATTAACGCTGCCATAAAGAAATGTTCAGTACTTGAACTGAAATTGAGTAGGGTACAGGTGTCAATTTCTCAGCTAGCTCATTAAACTTTAAATATACTAGCTTTATTCCCGCGCAATTGAATTGCGCGGGCCAAAATCGAAAAAGGAGAAAAAAATAGGGTAAAAAGGGAAATTACCAAAAAAACAACACAGAGAATACACAGTCAAAACCACAGGAATCTCAAAAAAAAATTGTATAGTCCTGCTGACGTGGCAGCTTGTGGAAGAAGGAATTTTACTAAGTTTATATATAAGATAGAACTAGCTTTATTCCCGCGCAATTGCGCGGGCCAAAATCGAAAAAGAAGGAAAACAACACAGAAAATACACGGCCAAAGCAACGAAAAATCTCAAATTTTTTTTGTGAAGCATCGCTGACGTGGCAGCCTGTGAGAAGGGAAATTTTACCAACTTTATACATTAGATAGAATTGATTGATTGATTGATAATTTGAAGTTAGTTTCACATTTATATACAATAATCTTCCAAGGCAAAAGCAATCGTCCCCAGGTTCTTTGGCAGAGTATACAAGGACTGAAGAGTCTAGTCCAGTATCAACTGGAGAGCATCCTTTCAAAATCTCCAACGACATGTCATCACTAAACTGCTATAAATAGAAATCGTTTTCAAAAGATGGGGTACTTTTAAGTTTTACCATCCCCCGTATCCTGTCTCTCTTCCGACTCGCGAGTCTTCGTCCATTCTCTCTTGAATCAAAATCCCACGTAAATCTCAAGATAAATCCCCATTAAATCCCAATTTCCACCAATCTAACTATTTTTTCTATGAATAGCTGGGTGGAAGGAGTCGTTGCCGTGATCATCGTCGGGGGGGCCAATGAAGGGGTGTTTAATTTCACGATTTCGTGACTTTCTTCTACTTTTTCTTCAGATCTGAGTCTGATTTGTGTAGAGTTTTGATGTTTTTTAGTTGATTTTGAGTTGTTTTGGTTCAATTTTGGTGTCTCGGAGATGAAATTTTTGCCTTTTTCATGAGGGGGGTTCCAACAGCGTTGTTTCCTCTGGCTGGGCAACCAATGGTGAATCACCCAGTTTCTGAATGCAAGAATGTGAGTAAGATTGATTCGAATCGATCAAATGCAGTTTCTTTTTCTCGTATTTTTGTTCAATATTTCAATCTGGTTTATCGAAATAGATGAATTTGAATACTTACTCTCATAAATTCAATTGAAATTTGTAGATCCCCAATTTAATACAAATATTTTCTCATTGGATTTTACGAAGAAAGAGATTTTGCAGACTATGTCTCGTCCGTCTCAGACGAGCTTGGAATCCCTGTTAGGTGCCATTTTCTACCCTTTTGATTATTTTTCTTACCAACTAAACAAATAAATATTGTGTTCTTTTTTAATGATATTTTTTTATTTTTTATTATTTAGATATTTGAAGGAGGATAAAGCCGATAAACCACTCGGCTCAGCTGGAGGCCTTTATAGGATTAAAGATCAGATTATTCAAGACAACCCGTTTCGTCTTCATTCTTTCAATAATCCAAATTATATGTTTATTTTGTTAAATCTTAACTTGCAAAATATTATTAATTAATTAATTAATTAATATGTATGTTGTTTCATTTTTTTAGTGGCATATCGTAGTGCTGAATTGCGATGTATGTTGTAGCTTTCCCCTCGCCAGTATGC
Source organism: Luzula sylvatica (assembly GCA_946800325.1). Classification (NCBI taxonomy): domain Eukaryota; kingdom Viridiplantae; phylum Streptophyta; class Magnoliopsida; order Poales; family Juncaceae; genus Luzula; species Luzula sylvatica. The sequence goes on from OX326956.1 coordinate 24,521,809, forward strand.
TTGGTACGTCTCAATCTTAATTATATGTATTTAATTATTAAATATATGAAATGATTTATTTAGCTATAATAAAAGGTTCTTGAATACAGAGGACCACAAAATATTTCATCGTATGGGCACCATGCTCGTAACTAAGGTCTGTTTTTTTTTTTTTAATTCTACTAATATTCGTCGACAAAAATATTATATAATTTAATTATTTGATTTCGTGTTATAATAGGTTTCGGTTGAGTCGGCAAGTAAATATGGCCAATTAGTTATGGATCCCGAAACAAATGAAATTTTACGCTACTTAGAAAAACCCAAAACTCTTGTATGTATTTTGTAAATTTTGAAATGAATTTTGGAGTGATTTTAATTTTTAATATTTTAATGCAGGTAAATAATCTGATAAACTGCGGAGTTTACATATTTACCCCAAAAATTTTCAGAGCTATAGAGGATGTTCTTCAGCAACGAGGTGTCGAGGTATTAATTAATAACAATAATACGAGAATTTTTAACTTTACCTTATGATTGGATTTTAATTTATTTCAGGTCATTTCTGGCTGACGCCAAGCTCTACGAGGTATTAATTATAATTATAATTATTATTAACTCGAACGAAAACTTTGATAATTTCAAATTTGGACAGACCTCCTACAGATTTCGCGAGGCTCGATGAAGACATATTATCCCCACTAGCTGGAAAAAAGCAACTTTATGCTTACAAAAACTTGGATTTTTGGAACTTTTGGGAGCAAATTAAAACTCCAGGGTTCGTCCCTTCTCTAAAACCAAATATATCAAATATACCCTTGCTGAAATCATTGAAAATTTCAGGATGGCATTGAAATGCTCTGGGCTGTACCTGTTACGGTACGGAGAAGAGTCTCCTGATTTATTAGCTTCGGGAGCCGGCGGTACCGCAATTGGGACTATTACCGGCGATGTGTATATTCATCCTTCTGCGCAATTCACCCTTCTCCAAAGGTTTGATTTTTTTTTATTTTCTTGTAGGGGCATATATGATATTAAATTTATCATTTTTGTGTTTTATTTTTTTGATAGATTGGACCGAATGTTTCGATTTCGGCTAATGCTCGGATCGGAGCGGGAGTTAGATAGAAATGTGCAAGAAACGTATTTTTTTAAATTCGGAAGAAAATAATAAAAAGGGATTTTTTTTATTTGTTTTTTATACAGTTTGTATTTATAGTATGGAATATTACACTTCATTTTTTACTTTGTTTGCCTGTATGAATTTATTTATTTTTCATTTATGATTATGTTTTTTGGTCTATTGTTTAGGGGACTTTCAAGTTTAGAGAATTGATAATAAATAAACTATCAGTAATTACTATAGATTTAAGAGAGGCTAATTTTTTATACGAATAATATTAATAATATTAAGAAGTCCATAATTGCTCTAATAATTAAAATTAAAAATATTATATTTTCATACGAGAACAGGTGATGCATGTACATGTTGTTTCGTCATATGGTCTGGCGAAAAAATATTTTTTTTATTTTTTGCCAACTCGGTTGGAGAAACAATTTTTTTAATGTTTCTCGAAACAAATTTAATTTAATTATTTTTTCTTTTCAGGTTTATTATTGGGGCTAAAATTATGATTGTATTTATGATTTAAGATTTAATGTTTACTGGTTTGTTTGCCTGAATTAAATGTTTTTTAATAATCAAAGATTCAAAATGTGGGTATGTATGTAATGTGTATTATAAACAAAACAAAACGATGGTAACTGGTAAGTGTTATTTTGCAACTCTAATTTATTCCTATCTATCCTTTATCCGTTCACTAAATAATAATAATAACAATAATAATAATAATTTATTCGTACCAATACTGTTGGTGATCCAACAGTATTGACTACGGTCCACACAAATCCAAATCTTCGTATTCTCAATATCTTATATCTCCAACCAAACCTTTTACTGTGTAGCGAGTCAACATATAATCCTATATATAACTTGCTACACCAAATTACACTAAGATAATTTTACAGTAAAATTAACATTCTTAACCGCGTTCCATAATGATCTCAATTTTATTAAACAATTGCCCACAGTGAACCAGCAAATACGTAAAAGAAAACTCAGGATTCGTAATACGTGTCCCCGTTTCATTTGTTTGGTCTACGGTAAACCAAAACCACAATTAGTTATAATCGGTCGGTGCTTAATAGATTTTGTTTTATTAATTAATCTATATTTAGAAAATCTCTGCAATAAAGAATATTAACTGTCTTTTGGCCTTTAAAAGCTTTGTTCTTTCACTCACTCTTCACATCTTTGCCCTCTTTCTTTCTCTCTCTCTCAGATCCAGCAACAATGACGAGATCCGCTCGTTCTGCCATCGCGCCAGAGCCCGAACAGCCATTACTGAAGGTTTTCATTGGTTACGACCCCAAGGAGCACGTTGCGTACGAAGTGTGCCGCCATTCCTTGTTGAAACGTTCCTCGATTCCGATTGAAATCCACCCGATCCGTCAATCGGAACTCCGATCTAAGAAGTTGTATTGGCGGGAGCGTGCTCGGAATGAATCGACGGAGTTTTCGTTTACTCGATTTTTAACTCCGTATCTTGCTGATTTCACTGGATGGGCATTGTTCGTGGACTGCGACTTCCTCTACCTTTCTGATGTCAATGATTTGGTGTCTTTAACTGATCCTAAGTATGCTGTGATGTGTGTGAAGCACGATTATACTCCGAAAGAGACGACGAAAATGGACGGAGCTGTTCAGGAGTTGTATCCGAGGAAGAATTGGTCGAGTATGGTGCTTTACAATTGCGCACATCCCAAGAATCGAATCCTCACGCCTGAGACGGTTAGCACTCAAACTGGTGCATTTTTGCATCGATTTACTTGGCTGGAGGATGATGAAATCGGGGAGGTACCTTTCGTTTGGAATTTCTTGGTTGGGCATAATGTGTATGATTCGAAGGACGAAACGACGAAGCCTTGTGCGATTCATTACACGTTGGGCGGTCCGTGGTTCGAAAAGTACAAAGATTGCGAATTTGCTGATCTTTGGTTGAAGGAATTGGAGGAGTTTGAGAAGGACAAGATGGAAGGTGAAGAAGCAAAGGTGGACAATTTGGTTTGCGCGAAAGGTGTGTGATATAATTAAGATTTTCATTGGTTAATTATTAGATATGTTTAGTTCATTGATTTTCTATTTGTTTCATTGAATTTGTTGGTTATGAATAGTTTCTGATATAATTAAGATTTGTAGTATATTAATCTGATATGTTTTGTTAATTTCCCTTTTGAGTTTATATTGCTGCAAATGCGATGGAATAAATAGATCGTTTACTTGATATTGATAGAAATTGTTATGAAAGACAAAAATATCTCCATTGAGTTAACATTACTTGAACCATGTTTTCAATATTAAGCATCACTTGTTAACCTGATAATGTCTATATAGATGTTTAACTTTAATCAAGAAGACAATCATGTATTTTAACCAAATTGAAAAGATATATAAACAAAAAGATGTGCAATAGAATCCCTATATGAATTAAAACTAGGGAATTTTACGAAAAAACCCTTAACTTTTTTATTATTCTAAAAAAAACTCACATCTTTTTGGAAACTCCGAAAAAAACCCTCTACCAATTTTTTATTTCCCAATGCCTCCCTATAGAGATTAAAGGATGATGTTAATTTATTTTTTATCAAAATACTCTTCAATTTTCATATGTAGTAACTATAAAAATGTATTTTGGTCAAATTATATAAATTTAGAATTAATTCTAAAAAAATTTAAGATTTTCTTAAAATTAATAAAAAACAATATTTTTTAACTATTACATATGTAAATAGAAAGATATTTTGGTAAAAAAAATTTCACATCGTCCATGGTTAGTTTTAACCCATATATGTGAGGTATTTGGTAGAGGGTTTTTGGAGTTTCTAAAAAAATATAGGGAGATTTTTAGAATATCCAAAAAGTTAGGTTTTTTTTTGTAAATTGTCCTTAAAACTAACTATGGATGACATTAAATATTTTTTGCACCAACATATCCAACATATCCTTCTGTTTCATATATAATAATTTACGTAAAAAAATATGGTATGTCAAAAAATTCCATAAATATTTTCAACATATAATAATTATTACAAAATAATAATAATATTATATAATTTAAAATTTCATCATTATATATTCATGAAAAACTAACTTCAAATATTAAAAAAGTATCTTGAAAATATATTGGTATCTTTATTATAACAGCTAGTTTTTTTTTTCATTCTCTTTTAATGTATATTCTTTTCTTCTATTTTAGATACCAACTAAGATGATAATTATTAATTAATTTATCATTAGTTATTATGTTAAATGTATATTATATATTATTAAAAATTAGTTATTAAAAATATATTTTTTGTCAATGTATTTCGAAGGTGTTTTTTAATATTGTTGTTTGTTTTATTATTATTTGATGGTAGTTTTTCGTGAAAATATATATAATAAATGAAATATTAAAGTTTTATAAATATAACACATAAATATTTTTTCAATTATTATATGTTAAAAATATTTATGGAAATTTTCAAACTAATAATTAAACATTTTTTAATTATTAAATATGAAAATAGAAGAGTATTTTGGTCCGAAAAATATTTAACACCGTCATTAATTAGTTTTAACCTTCATAAGGAAGGGAATATTTGAAAACAAAATTTTGTTTTAAGGGGATTTTTTCGAGTATCCAAAAGATGAGGGTGTTTTCTAAAATATCGAAAAAAATTAGGGTTTTTTTTAATAGTTCTCCTATTTTTAATGGCTATTATACCTTTTTCGATTATTAATATATCTCTATTAATTTTTCAATACCATGTCTCTTACTTAAATAATACATACATCTTTTAAAAACGCTACACACAACACTGTAAAAAACTAAAACTAAAACTAAAATAGCTCAATATGTTGAACATGCATTTTCTTATATGATCTTATCTTCAAACATTAGTGGGAAATTACAATAAACTGAAATTATATTGAAATTAATTCAAAATAAAGGAGAAAACTCATGCTGGATTACATATAAAAGTTGACGTCTCAAAATGAGATAGCCATATTTATAGATAAGGAAATATCAACTCTTTCGAAAAAAATAAGAAAAAAATAATATGTGAAAATGCTAATTTAAAACGGCGGACTATAATAACAAGATTGGTCGAAAAATTATGTAAAATATAATAATATGTTAATTGGATTTCACGTGTAAAATATAATAATACGTGAATTAGATTTCACTTTCTAATGTTTTTTTACCTACCCGTACATGCATAATTCTAATATAATAAAAATTATCGGAAAATATTACATGTAAAAGAAGTCAAATAGTTATAGTACATAGACAAAACAAAAATAAATTTATTATAAAATGGTTGAAATTTTTTCATGTCTTAATTTATTTGATATTTTTCGTGTTTTACAAGTACCAACACAACATTCCTCCTAATTCCTACATCCTAATGTACTAAAAAAATATTTATATTGACAAGATATTTACATAACAGAATAACCGGCCCGCCAAACAATCAAGATAACGTATCAGAATTAAATTATACACATAAGAGATCATATACTATCTCTTTCCAACTCATGATATTTATTTTTGATGTTGTCACATGATATTATTATGTTCATGATTAATGATTAATTAGTAACTTAATTATCTTCACTAACTCTTGTCGAATCCATTTCCCCTTCCTCTCATAAGAAAAATCTAGGCGGCGGCTTGGAAAAGCCCTCCGATCTAGGGGAGTTCAGTCCCTTGTGCCGGCGGCACTCTTCCAGGATCTTCTCATTTTTCTTGTTCTCATCGCTTGTGCTTTCATTTTGTCCCGTTTGTTTCCTCTCTCTTGAAAAGGTGTTATCGCTAAAATATCGTGAATTGCCGTTCTCTTTCGAGAAGCCAAGTAAATTCATTTGTCAGACAATAATTGATAAAATAAATCACAAAGTTAATAATTGGCAAAATAAACTACTTTCATGAGGAGGCCGCTCTACCCTCATCAAATCGGTTGTCACGGCTGGCCTAACGGGTAGGCAAATGGGACCCGGGTCTAGGGTCCAATATTTTGAGGGGTCCATATTTTTATAGTAGTATGTACTATGTAAATGTATATATATACACAATAATACTAAAATAGGTAATTATTGGACAAAATAACTTAATATAAACCCAAATCCGGGATCATACACGGACCAGCAACCCATTATGATCCAACCCAAACCCAATAACATAAATATCCAAGTAAGCATTCTCTCTCTTCGTTCTATTTCTCAAAACATAAAAAAAGAAAAAAAGGAAAGAGGCGATTTGTCTCTCTCCGCCTGAAACTTGCGGCCTCGCCCGATTGACGGCTGGAGCCCTCCGTCGAAATTGAACCAACCGGCAGCCGCAGCCCAGGCCCAGTCGTCGTGCCTCCAGCAGTCCATCTCCTCCTGAGTCAGGTCTCGTACGGTACGTAATCGTAACCCTAGAACTTCTAAATCTGTTTTTTGAGGAATTAAAGATTTTTGTTACTTGTTGACTGATAAATTGGTCCAGATTTGTTGATTGTGCATTGTTCAATTTTTTCAGTATAAATTTATTGATTTGTTCATTGTTCACTGATAAATTGGTCCCGATTTTTTTATAAATTGGTCCAGATTTTTTTTGAGTATAAATTTGTTGATTGTTGATTGTTTATAAATTGGTCCAGATTTTTTTCATTGTTTCATTGATTGTTAATTACTTAATTATAAACTGTCAATTACTTAATTATAACCTCTATCGATTTTTGTTATAAACTGTCAATTACTTAATTATTCAATTACTGAATTTTTTGTATTTATCTTATTTAGGAATTAGATGGCTCCATCCGGTTATCAAAAACGAAAAAAAAACAAAGATTGGAGACATTGATCAATTCTCAAAGGGGAGCGATTAACAATTTTTTTGCGACAACCTCGGTTGAAGATAACTTGGAGAATGAAATTGACGCATGAATTGAAGACGAAGAATTGAGAGTGGAGGAGGAAATAGAAGAGAAAGACGAAGAATTGATCGAAAACGAGGATGGTGAAGGAAATTTTGAAATGATAATTATGGGGCCCGTTTTCAATAAGGGTCTCGGGTCTTCAAAAACTCGGGACCGGCCCTGTCGGTTGTTGGGAAATTCCGAATTTTTACATACAAACATTTATTTTACCAAAAAAAAAAATCCAAGAGATTTAACAAAATTACAAGAGCTTATTTTTTGAAAGGTAAGAGCACCGTCTCCCGGCATTGCCTTTGTCAATAGAAATCGAATTTGTTGGCCTAAAATATGGAGGGGAGTGGGGCTCATAGACAATAAACAAAATCAATCCTTGGCTATACGATGGTCGCACAAGCTTGATATCGATAGAGAATTTCCATGGACATTAACAATGAGAAAACTTTTTGGCATCGAGAGTACCGGACATCTTAGCTAATATCCCATCATCAACCCTGACCTCTTATTTTATAAAGGATTTACAAAACCTTATTCGACTTTACAACTCTCTAACGGGAGGTGCTCCAATGAGACCTCTCGGTCTCTTGGACATCGAAGAACCGTCCGTCCCAGTACTCCTCGGCCTTAGCATGCGCGCGATTCTCTCACCTGGGAGTTGAGTGATGATGGACTAACAACATTTCAAAAGTAAGACACCAATTAAAATAAAATTATTTGGATGGCTCGCATTGGCACTTCGGACAATTGATCAAACGAGATTGGTCCAACAACCCGGTTTGCATCATGTGCTCTCCCAATCACACGAAAGGGGCCTCCATCTTCGGTATCGTTGCCCATTCACGACGAGACTTTGCTTAATGATCAATCCGAAAATGTGTACATCAGCCACCTCACTGGACGAAATGTGGCTGTCAACAAGCGAAAGGTTGAGTGGGTTGGAGGCGACGAAGTGGGATACGGTTACCACATGACTAGCAATGGTCTGGACGATCCGGAGGGAACGTAATCAAGGATTTTTTTAATCACAAAGCAAATAATACAAGCGCTACTTATCACGATAATAGTTATACCTTCCAATTGACCCATTTTCTTATTTTGGATTCAAATTTGTGCATTTTCATTATGTCACGTTATTACATTCATTTTAATCATTGGATTATGATACGTGACAAAATTTAGATCATTAATTTATCATTGATTTTTTATAATCATACTTCTTTGTAACCAATTAAGTGTACATTATTTAATAGTATGTTTTAAGCATCAAAACAAAATCATCTTACATTAATTAGGACATAGACTAAGATTATTCTATTGTTTATCATTTCCAATAAAATTACGCGATCAAATATAAATATAATGGAATATGAAAATTTTATATATAAAATACTGATAAGTTAATATGAAATATTATAAAACATACAACATACATTAATATTGTTTTTAGAAATTTAATTTTAAAAATTCATCAAATATATTTATTTTAATTTTTCTCATTATTTTGATATCCATATGAACATAATTCATACATACCGTTTTTCGTAATTTGAATTTGTAACAATATTATGTAAGAAAAATTCAATGCAAAAATTACATATTTACATAATATATAATTTAATCACATCATTACATTTATATCAACCGCTAAATTATGATATACGGCAAAATTTAGACTATTAATTTATCTTAATTTTTTATAATCATATATTTTTTGTAAGCATTTAAATATTTATTATTTTACATCATGTATTATCATTTTAGAAGTTCATATCATCATACATTATTAACATGAATATTTTTCCCTATTGTTCTCACGAGTAACGTACCTTCGCACAAATTACACAATGTTTATTAAAATTAAAAAATATCAAATTTACCCTTCCAATATTATTAACTTACTCATATACATGAGTATTTATTCAGTTCTCCTCTCAATTCTCATTTCTCACACAAATAACGAGAAAGCAAATGGTTGTTGGGTCATTCACATCGAGCTGGTCTTATTTGATAAACAAATCATGCTTCTTATAAGTCATATCCTTTCCATTTGAAGTATAAAAACAAACAAACGAAATTACGTAAGAAAATCAGTGGAATGAAGACGAAGCTCTTTTAAATTATCATGCGAAATCTCGAAAATATGACATTTGCTCGGGCATCGGTGGAAATCAATCGAAAGAAGAACGAGAAAACAAGGTTACACAAAGATTTAGTTATCTTTGTTAGTTACCGTCAAGAATTTGGTTTCTTTAACTGATCGTAAATATGTTTTGATGTGTGCGAAGCACGATTATCCTCCGAAAGACGGAGCCGTTACACTAAATTGAAAACTTCAATTTTTTTAAACATCGTATTTAATATCTGCTCAAAACAATTGTAATACTTAAAAAATAATATTACTTAAATCATGTTTCATTTAAATATTTCTAATACCATAATAATACGATAATAATAAGAAAAAAATGAAATTAGGACAATAATATTCTTTTTAAAAATGATGATTCAAGACATGACGTGTCAAGTTTTGATATATAGAGTTTTATTATAAACATTGATCAAAAGAACGTACTAATTGCCTAATTGGCTCTATGGTCAATACTTATGTATCTCGACTTGAATTATTTTTCGGGATGATAAATATAATGTTTTAAAATACTGATTTAATATATTGCAAAAAAATTAACCTACTAAATAAGTATAACTGAAATATTTACATATTGAGATGTTTCCAATATTCCAAAAAGTATTGACACATTCAAAGGTATTTTTATTTTTAATCTGCAAACTTTTTTTTAAAAAAAAATTATCAATATTTTTATTACATACATATATTTATGCAATCTTCTCATCACATCATCACAATCATTTCAATAATTAGATATATGGTAAAATATGATTCATGGATTAGCTATTGATTTTTTATAATTATGTTTTCTTTACATACATTAATGTGTTCATTATTTTACACATAATCTTGAATAATTTTAGAAGGTCAAATCATATTACATTGATGATGCATCAAAAATATTATTCGTTTGGTTCAAGTTAGACCGGCTCTATTTTAATTTTGAATAATTTTACATGATGTTACATGATTAAAAGTGAAGAGTTATAACACTAATCAATCAATATATAATATCATAAAATAATAAAATATACATCAAACATCAAATATTATTAGTATTAGTATTTTTTTTAAATATAATTTTAAAAAATTATGAATTATACTTGAAATTTATCTGTATTCACTTGAACTAAAATAAATTAACGGAAGTATGCACTTATAAAAGTATATATATATATATATATATATAAATGTTCTTTTGATAATAAATTGAGAAAACTCATATTTCTTCCACCGATTGATACCAAAAGGATTGAACTCATAATCTCATGTAACATATGATTTTTGTATTTCATATTCAACCAATTAGACTATGGACTCATTGACAATATGATATAAAACTGATTTGACATAAGTTCTTCAATAACAAAGTGAATATTTTAAGGGAAATTTTTAAATAACTTTTCTTGAATTTGTAAAAAAATCCTCACTTTTGAGATACTCAAAAAACCTCGTCTAAACAAGTTTCAGTTTCAATTACCCCCCTATATATAGGGGTATTTCTTGATGTTATAAAAAAAAATTTGGACCAAAATATCCCTCAATTTTTCATATTTAAATTTATTAAACATTTTTGTATTATTTTATTATTTAAAATATTCATAAATATTTTTTAACATATACTAATTTTAAAAAACTATATCTCATATATATAATTTTAATATTTTATTTATTATATATTTTGTTATACAAAACTAGTATTAAATAAAAGAAATAATCAACGATATAAAAAGTATTTATGAATATATCTTGACAAAACAATATTATTTTAGCATTTAGTTTTAGTTCTCTCAATAGTTATTAATAATAAATACTTAAATAGCAACTAAAAAATTAGCTCTAAATTAAAAGTAGCGACAATATTATTTTGATGTTAGTTTTGATGTTCATTCATTCATTGTTCAAGGGCCCTGTGTGAAACAACAACAACCTAATTTGGGTTTAACAGTACATGCCAGTAATTGGATTTAACAATCAATTGTTATTAGACTCATGTGTTTTATCATTGGTTGCTAGCGTTGCTGATAATAATAGGATTTAACAGTAAATGCCAGTAAAATTCAGCGACAAAATTAATAACATTTAGTCGTAACCAAATACCAGTGAATTTCAATATCATTTATCCTGTTCAAGGGCCCTGTGTGAAACAACAACAACCTAATTTGGGTTTAACAGTACATGCAAGTAATTGGATTTAACAATCAATTGTTATTAGACTCATGTGTTTTATCATTGGTTGCTAGCGTTGCTGATAATAATAGGATTTAACAGTAAATGCCAGTAAAATTCAGCGACAAATTTAATAACATTTTGTCGTAACCAAATACCAGTGAATTTCAATATCATTTATCCTGTTCAAGGGACCTGTGCGAAACAACAACAACCTAAATTGGGTTTAACAGTACATGCCAGTAATTGGATTTAACAATCAATTGGATTTAACAAACTAAATTGGATTTAAAAAACAACAGAACAAGTTTGATTTAACAGTTCTTCGAAAACTAAATTGGAGTTAACAGTACATGCCTGAATCGTCGTTTATTTCTATCTGCTTCTTTACGAAATCCGGTATGTTACGGTGACACCTCATGTAACGAACAGCATCAGGACGTAAATCATGGTTATGGTCCAGTTCGACATGAGAGATGGTCCACAACCCATTCAACATTTAGTCCTTAACAATGATTTTGGCAGGACAGCAGGTACCTTGGTAGCTATTCCTCCTTTTCCGGTATCCGTCGAACTTGGAACGTGGGAGGGGTTTCCTCTCCTTGTTGCAAGAAAATGTTGAATCAGATGGTTGGCCGTAAAAATTGTGCTTGGAACGCTTGATTATGCCGAAACCTTTAATGCAGGAGTACTTCAAATAGAACTGATATGCATCTTCGCGTGAATTGAATCGCATTCCAACGCTAGGGTCTGTTAAAGGGTTATCTTGGGTAGTAAAATCGTGGGGAACAAAATCGTGGTGATCGGTGCATAAAGGGGAGTACTCGTCTGGTTCAGTACAAACTTCCTCCATGGTTGAAAAGTGGAGGGGGAGAGTGATGGCAAGCGAGAAATGGAAAGCGAGAGAAGTTTTGTATCGAGAGAGATAAACTGGAGGGAAAAGTAAAATGATGAAGAAGGTACTGTTTTTCGAAAAAAAGTTACGTGCGTTGTACGCAACTTGACAGGAGCAGTTGAAAGCAGGAAAAGGTACGCCGTCCGTAAGGTTGAACATGGATGTGAGTTCTGTACAGATGGACGTAAACCGCTGGAATGGTGCTCTTGGTTTACCACCTGTTCGATGGTTTAACACGTCTCGCCAGCGCATCAACAAGGTCAGGGGAGGATGGGGGGCATACAACATTTTCCTTCTTTATATATATAAATCAATGTGGGATCCCCATGTCATTAAGCTGTGGGGAAGACTGGAAGAGAGGAGATTGGTCACATGACTTTACTCTATTTTCATCTATAAATTATGACATTATATTTTTCAAATAGTTTCAAGAAGTTCTTATTTTTTTCTTTAGTTTAGTTCATGTTTTAAGTTTCGTAATTTACAATTATCATGTGATAATGGCCCGTAGTTGTAGTTTAAATATTCTAGTATTTTGCAACTATATAAATAAAACAAGTAGTGTTTTGTTACGACAAGATAATAAATATGAATTAAGAGATTCTTAGTTTCTTTAGTGGTTGTATGAAGTTTTCTTTCCAGTATTCTTATTGTTTCGATGAAGTGATACGAGTATAATAAATAAAGGAAAGTTTTCAAAAACACCCCTAACTTTTTCTGAAATAAAAAAACCCTATCTTTTTCCAAAAAAAATCCCCAAATCAAAGGGTTTAAGTTAAGATTTGATGGTGTTAAAATATTTTTGGACAAAAATGTCCCTTTCTGTTTCATCTTTAATTGTACTAAAGTATTTTTTAGTTCATATTTAATCTTCAAAAATATTGTTAAATTATACTAATTAAAAAAAAAGACTATGTTATTTATAAAATTGTATTATTTTATTTTAATGAAAAACTAACATTAAACAATAAAAAATAATAGTGGTATCTTATGCATTTTGAAATTTTTTTGCTGAATTTTTTTATTTTCGTCAAGTATACAATATAAGTATATTGATAGTTTTAATTTTCTTTGATCGTTACTAATAGTATATTTATATCACTATATGTTATGTGTATAATTTTTTTTTAACATTCATTACTTATTTATATTTCTATCTAGATATTTTCATGCTTGCAAAAATAGTATTTTCTAGATAAACTAACATCAAACAATATAGCTCCCCTGGATATATTTTCAAGATTAATCTTGAAGCAAATTTATTGGCTAAAATGTCAAGAGTACAATAATACCTCATATAATCACTTGAGTATTTTAGCTTATCTCTTGTTTTTAATTTAATGTTGATTTTTTCATGAAAAAAATATTAAAATTATAGAAATATATCAATAATATATTTTAATTTTTTTAATTAGTATATGTTAGAAATATTTATATTTATAGAATTTATGTAAAATATGAAATAATCTTTTTTTAATTATTATATTTTAAAAAAATATTCATGAAGATTTTTAAAATTAAAACAAAAATATATAGAAATGGATACTTTTGTCCAATTTTTTTTTTAACACCATCAAATGTTAACTTTAACCCCAATAGGGAGTTTTTTGAAAATGAAACTAATTTTTTTGGAATATCCAAAAAGATAAGGGGTTTTTTTTAATTTCAGAAAAAGTTAGGGGGGTTTTCGAAAATTTCCCTTAAAGAAACAAATATATTTTATTTAACACATAAATATATTTAAGTAAATACGTAATAAATGAGTAAATAAATTTTATTTTAAAGAATTAATTTAGATTCACATACATTTTCACTTTATTTGATTAATTTGCTATGAACTGCCAAGTGTCAACTCATCAATTTTCTTATCTAATTCTTAATTAAACCGTAGTGAGTTTGGGCGGTAATGTCACGATAACAGTATTTACTTCTCATCTCACACCAATGGTGATAAAGCAAGAGGTAGTTGGGTCATTCACATTTGGCTGGTACTGTTTGGTACACGAAACCATGCTTCTTATATTTTTTCATTTGAAGAGAAAATCAATTGAGTGAAGCTTTTTAAAATTATCATGCGAAATCTTAAAAATACGACATTTGCTCGGACATTGGTGGAAATCAATCGAATGAAGTATGAGAAAATCAGTATACGTTGGGTGATCTTTGGTTCGAAAACTACAATGTAGTTTGTGAAGGAAGCCTTCTACCATGTTCATGTATTTTCTCGCATAAATCGTGATGGGGTCATGTCGATACGAGAGTTAATTGAGAGCGTTTGTCTAATTTCAAAAATCACCTATCATTAATTTTTACAAAAAGTCTACACTTACAGAAATTATTTACATAATTGATACCGAAATGTACTTTTGTATGTATTTGAGTGAATAGATTGAGTGGGACCCACATAAAATATTACCATATTTTACCATTCGGTGTTAATTCGGTGAAATATTTATGTAGATGTAGAATTTCCCTTAATTTTTAATGTTAATTCGACTATTTTAATTGAAAGCTAATTCATTACACAGTCAATTAGTGCATTTCATTGAGGTATTAATTGGAAGGTTAGTTAATTTGGTGCTAAAAAAATGCAAAATTGATCCATGAATTAATAACATGATATTGATGATGTATTGCTTATCCATCACGCAAGTGAGCGGAAAATAGGGGGCATAGTATAATTTTCCTATGTGAATTGGGATATGCATAGTAGATGCGTTTAGTTCATTAATTGTGTATGTTTTTCGTTGAATCTATTGATTATGGATTATTTCATCGTGCCGGAACCCAAACAATAACATTTTCGTTGGTCACGACCCCAAGGATTGTGTACGTAGTTTTCCATCATTCGTTGATGAATCATTATTCCGTTCTGCTTGAAGTCCAAATATTTCAATCGCACCTCAAATACATGTATATTATATATATTTAGATCTATAATATAACTTTTAAATATATTAATATAAGTTTTTAAATGCGATACGTGTAATAAATTCTTACACGTATGATATATCTTTTTAGATATATCATAGATCCATATATCTTTTTATATGAGAAAAGTTTGGTAATTTTCTTTTATTATATTTACATTTTTTGTCTGACAATTTATATTTTTTAGGTCGGTATGTAATAGACCGTAAAAATGACAAAAACAAATATTGTTTGAAAATAAAAAAATATCTTGTGAATTACCGATTACACTGATAAAACGATGACAAAAATAAATTATCTTATTGTAATAATAAAATTATATACGGTACTTCTTTTGTAAATATAATGAAGTTAACTAGTGTTAATTTGAACCATTTTTGTATTATAAATTTGTAATACATAGAAAAAGACTGATAGTATGGTTGTGTGACATAGTGTTAATTTATAACACCCGCTTTACGCTATACGATAATATTATTTTTTGTAATTTAAAAAATAACAATAGCACTCGATATATGTTTGTAAATTTAATAATTTAATTCTGTATTGATATGGATGTTTTTTGCCATTTTTATTAATATTTGGAAATTACAATTATAAAGTTGTTTGAACAATAACATATATAACCTACTTAGTATTGTATAAAATCACAAGAATCACAATTTTAAATAATAATAATAATAATAATAGTTAAATTTAATTATGTAAATATGCATTTTTGCATATGTGTGTTTCTATGTTATTTAAACTTTAATAGTATATAATATATCATAAATGTACGACTTTAGTGCTAATATAGTTGTAACTTGATCGAAAACATCAAGATCAATATATTTTAATTTTAATAAATAAAATTACATATTGTACTTTTTTTTTACTAAAATCTAATAAATTTAATGTTTTTTGGTTATAATTTGAACCATATTTTGCATTATAGTACATACAAAAATTATGCACGTATGTGGTATGCTATGAAAATGTAGCAACACCATGGTTGTAAAAATCGGTCTAGGCGACAGCCTAGGCGCTAGGCGATGTCCAAACACCCAGGTCTGCCCGATTAGTTTTTGTCGAGACTGAATTCCGCCTAAACCCGCCTAAATACCGAATAATTCCGTCTAGGCCCAGCCCAATTAAATTTATGTTTTTTTTCACTTCTATTTTTTTAGGCCTACAACCCACTTTTTTTTAATGTTTAGTTTCTTTTTCTTTGTGCATTTTTTTAGGCCCACGACCTGTTGGTTCAAATTTTTTAGGGTTTGATTGTCTCAAAATAATGTCGATGCTACTAATTAATTTGCGTAAGTGACAATTATAGAGATAAAAGACAAAACCCGCAAAAGGATCAAAAGATGAAACAAGACGCACAAGGAATATCAAAGACGATAAAGAATCAAGACATCGAAGATCAAGTTGAAGATTCCGCAAGTTGGGAAATCATACAAATCACCGAACCAACTTATAGGTATCCCTAAACTTGTTTATGAAATTATTAAGCTCAAAATTAGTCAAAGAAATATATTCGAAATCCATCAAAATGATGAAATAACAAATAAGGCTGACAGAAATATGTCCGTTATAACGGACCATCAAGGTCCGTTGTAACGGACCTTCTCGTCCTCTTCAAGAATGGAAAACAAAGTATAGTCTGTTACAACGGATTCACCAGTCCGTTGTAACGGACACCCACCAAGCGTTGTAACGTAAGTATCACCGTTACAATACAACGTTAATTAATGCCAGCTTGAAGAAAAGTCACGGATATATATATGTCCGTTGTAACGGACATTGAACTCACTTCAGTATACCAAATATTACTCCATGTCCGTTGTAACGGAATAATCAATCCGTTGTAACGGACAAACATCAACCGTTGTAACGGAGTTGTCTTCGTTATAACGGATATATATAGAACAAACCTGAAGTGAGATCACAGTTGAGCGTCCGTTGTAACGGACTGTGTAGTTCGTTACAACGAACTCTTAATTCATGAACTCCATTATAACGGACTTTATTTCCGTTGTAACGGACTATGAAAAATACGAATATATTAGATGTAACGGCTAATTTGACTTATGGTCCGTTGTAACGGACTGTGCAGAAAAAACAAGTTGAGGAAAGAGTTTATGTGTTCTATAAATAGAATCCTTCCCTCATTCTCTCACTTGACCTCAACCATTATATTTTCCAATCAAAAGAGAGAATTCTAGGTTTACACCTTGAACCATTATATTATTTATACTTGTTCCAAGCAATGATTAAGTTTCTGTAGGCCCAGCAAATATATTTATATATATTGGACTTGGACCTTTACGATACCTTTATATATAGTAGGTTACATAGAGTAATTATACATATCATTCTCTCGTCGTATGATTGGCAATATAATGTTGATCATACGTTAGATAGTGTGTATATATCATATAATTAATTATCATATAATTAGTTTAGATTATTTCGCTCCAAATCCTACATCCTCATAATCCTGCTGTCAATTCTGCATCGAGGGTAGGTTTATTCAGGTTACAAATATAAATTCCAATTTTTTTTTAGGAAAAAACTCCAAAATACTCATGGACCGTTATTATATTGGACTTAATATCTTTAAATTGGATTTTATATTCATCTCAAAAACAAAATTTCAAAGAACCCAAATATGATGGGCTTTAATCTTTATATTCTATTGAAGAATTTATATTCTATTGAAGAAGAAGAAAAGGTGCAAGTATATAAAATTAGACAAGACTAGTTCACAACAAAAATATGATAATTATACCATACTTCCTCATTTTCCCATCACATCCTCTATATCATCAATTAACCATTAATTGATAATTAATTAACATAGTCATTAACAAAAATACATTATATTAACATTTAATTGATATTAATTAAGAATCATTAATGCATATGTATTTTAATTATAAATTAATTAACTGTTAATAGAGTGTCATTTTGTTAATTATTATAATAATTAATCATTAATTAGGGATATAGAAAGTGTTATGAGGAACTAGAAGGGTACACTATATGGCTCTCATAAAAATATTAGGTTCTCACACAAATAGTGCTTGTCATGTCTTTTTCATTTCAAGACAAGATTAAACATTATTCATAGGCGAGAAAATCGTCCATTAATACACAAATCTTACCAAAAATAATACATAAATTATGATACAAAATCATATGTTATTTGCTTAGACATTGGTGGAAATCAAATCAATGAAGTTTTTATTGTTTATGTACAAAAATTATATTACAAAATTGTAACTTATGATCGTCCATCCAAAGAAGGGGGCGCTAGTCTCTTACCACGATGAGTGAATGTGTGGTAACTCTTACTTTAGTTTTTGCAAACAGTAAGGATGATTAGTTTCGTTTTCTACGATGAAGGCCAAAACACGAGTTGATATATATATATATATATATATATATATATATATATATATATGGTAGAACCTTTTGTTCAATTCTTATACAAATTAACAATGATATTTTGGATATTTTTTAATATTCTAATTTAAATAATAATTAATGCAATACTCGAATAGGAAACTAATTTGATTGAGAATCACTCATATTTTTAATGAAAAATATATTGAGTATAAGTTTGATATATATATATATATATATATATTCCAGAAAGGGGCGCTCTTGTCTCTTACCAAGAATAAATTGAGTATAAGTTTTGAGTTTTGGTACGATTGTATTTGTAGTTGCATTAGTTAAATGTTGAGTTTTGCATAACTTATACTCCTAAAAACTGATATATATATATATATATATATATATAGAGAGAAAAGCTAACGTACTCAATTAAGTAAATTACTCTTCCTACTTAAAGGGTCTTAACCGTTGGATTAACCTTGAATACACGATCTGATAAAAATTATGATAGACGGAATGGATGGGATATTAGGCGTTATCTATTGCCATTTCCTCATATCTTTTCTTTCCAAAACAAATTTCTTTCTCCACCCCTTCTTTCTTTCTAAAATATTTTTTCCACCTCTACTATTTTTTATGGCTAGGGCTCGCCTGAGGTTTGGATTGCTCGATGTTGCTGGTTCAGATCGACGCTGCCCCTCTCTTTGGATGGAATGATCGACGCCGCCCTTCCACTACTGTGGCGTACTAAATTTTCAGATTGCCGCAAGAGAACGACGCCTCAACTTTCTTTGGACGAAGAGATCCACGCCACCCCTCTACTGTTGCGTCGTGATTTTTGAAGAGATCGATCATCCTCTCTGGCAAAGCTGCAAGAAATCGAAGTCCGAACTCTCTGTTGTCACCCAATTTTCATCGAAAAGATCATGCTTTTTCTTACTTCATGCTTTTTCTCAAAATAATGATTCATATAATTTTTTCTTGGTTCGATTATGAAGTTAATGGAGATTTATCTTTCCTGTTTGATTATATTGTGATTTATGGTTGTATTTTCGATTTGTATTAAATAAAATTTAATTATTTGCTTCTCAAACTGATTTTTGGTGAATATCATTTCATTTCAGAGCATGACTAAAAGGAGATTATTTAATTGAATTCAGGCAAGGATAATCAAGAAAGAGAAGGAGAAGTTCGATGTTGTGTTCCGGGGTTTTTAGTGAATTTGATTACAGGGATCATCCATTAGATTTTGGGGAATATCATTTTATGCTCTTGACATTCAGGTCGATCTCATCGTGTTGTCGATCTTGTTGTTCTCAATTTATTTTCTTCATGGCAGAATTCAGGTCGATCTCATTGTTGAACTTGCTGATATTGCAGACAGAATTGTAAAAATATAACTCTGTTATAAGACAAATGTTTATACATGATTACGGGTATAATGGGATTGTAATTATGCAAATTTTGCAAGTATCAAATTTGGATGAATTGATAAATGTTTATTTATGAAATTTTGTAAGTATGAAGTTTTTTAATCCCGTTTCGTGCTAGTTTTGAATGATAGAGAGACACCATGCAATACAATTCTTTAAAGGCTGGCTCATCCCGGTACCGGTATCGTTACTCCCAAATTTTATGTAATTAGATTATTATTACAAAACATTCAAGACACTACTTTAGGAGTATATAATATCGATGAGCAATTAATTTGTTGTGTATCCCTGATGAACATATCAGATTCACCCCTGGATTTTTATTTTCTTTGCAATTTAGTTGACATTTTTAGGCACAATCTCTCGAAATGCATCTTCAACATTAAAAATCAGCTATAACCTCCAAATAGGAAATTTTTTGTAACTCAAAGTAGAATAAAATTACACCTCAAGTATAATTATTTAGAACCATAACATTCAACAATCTCAAACATAAAACAAACATTCTAATTTCAATTCAGTCCAATATAACTCTAAAATTACATAAAATAATAAAATAGGATTGAAATGAATATTGGGGAAAAAAATTGTGAAAATTTTGTACCACAAAAGACTTATTAGGGTTGACATTAGAATTAACTGATGCGTCAAAAGTCGAGGCCATTTTTCCGTCCTATAAAGTCATTATTTATCAAATAAGAACATAATTAGAGTATAAAAAATTATTTGCAAAACTAATATGACGATATGGTAAGAAACTATCAATTTACATTCTTACAAGGCGCTAAAGTGCAAAATTAAATTGAGAATTGATACAAATTATGAACATCTTGAGCGTTTGTTCAGTTGATAGTATGTATTATAAGAGTTAAAGTGTGATAAAACAAGTTCTATCCTTCTAAACTTCAAAATTTGTACAATTATCCTATCAAAACTCAAAATTGTCTATTTAACAAGATGTTGTAGAACGGATTGTTTCAATTATGATTCAAGAATTTTTTTAAACCAGTATTTAGTTCAAATTTCATTCAAGATGAAGTTATGTTACCTCACAAGAATTCGAATGAGCCGGGAAGAGGTTGACCCAATTGAATACTAAACATGAACAATTCGAAATCCTGCCATGGTAGGAGCAAATCAATTGAATACTAAAATGGATGAGAGGTTGCTTGGAAGTATTTTTCTGGAACGAACAGATCTGTACCATAGGAAAGGTGGAAAGGTGGGGCCATCAATAGCCATCGGAAATGATAAAATCTTGGACGACCCTTTTGCGGCAGGAGCAATTTATTGGAGAAGCGTCCATCCTTCCATCCAAAGGGAGGGGCAGCGTCGATCTGTTAATCGAATCTCTTGATCTCAATCAGAAACATCGAGCAATCCAAACCTCAGGCGAGCGCTAGCCATGAAAAATAGTAGAGGTGGAAAAAATATTTTAGAAAGAAAGAAGGGGTGGAGAAAGAAATTTGTTTTGGAAAGAAAAGATATGAGGAAATGGCAATAGATAACGCCTAATATCCCATCCATTCCGTCTATCATGATTTTTATCAGATCGTGTATTCAAGGTTAATCCAACGGTTAAGACCCTTTAAGTAGGAAGAATAATTTACTTAATTGAGTACGTTAGCTTTTCTCTCTCTCTCTCTCTATATATATATATATATATATATATATATATATATATATATGTTTTTGCGTTAGTGAAATTTAAGCGGTAGTTAGGTGTGTTAGGGTGTTACTAGGATGTATCCCGCACGTTGTTGCGCGTACAAAATTGTAGAATTTTTTTAATTAATATATGTTAATGATTGTTTAAATAAAATTATGAAAATTAGTATTGTGATATCATTTAAAATAGTGTTTGAAAAATTGGACCGCCGAGATTCTTTTTATGAACCATTCAGTTAAAATAAAATTGGACAATCGAGATTCTTCTTCATCTGCCATTACATATTGTAACGCACCATCCAGTTAAAAAAATTTCTTTGCGAGAAATTTACATATTTCTCTTTCTAAAAGGGCAAATACAAGTATTTACCCCTTTCAAAAATGAAATTATTGTTTTTTCAAGAAAATCTAAAATTTTAGTCTTTTGAACATACAAAATATATACAATTTTAACTTGCTGTTAAATAATGGATGAATCACGGTGGAAGATCTTGACAGTAATATTTGAACGGGTTAGACTACCGAAACATTTTTTGTTGGGGGAGCAAAAATATAAAAATTTACATTATAATAATGATAAAATATACTTAACTATTACATAAATACACTATTTTTGAAACTATTGAGAGGGTCCTGACTCTATCCGGTCTCTAAGAT
Organism: Luzula sylvatica; assembly: GCA_946800325.1. Lineage (NCBI taxonomy): Eukaryota > Viridiplantae > Streptophyta > Magnoliopsida > Poales > Juncaceae > Luzula > Luzula sylvatica. The sequence continues at coordinate 24,544,076 of OX326956.1, forward strand.
CCGTCCCCGACGACTCATGTTTTGGATAAAATACTATCTTTTATATATTTCAGAGGATAGATTTGATATATTTATCTTTCAAATGAAAAGTACGATATTTACGATTTTTAGAATGATAAATATGCAAGTATTTTCCTTTTCTTGGTTACTCGTTTGAAATATAAGGCTCTTGGGAACCTTATGTGTTGAACTAATTGTAAAGACATCAAATTCATATGGTCGAACAATGTTGAACAGAAGCAAAATAGAAAGGGATATTTTTTTAAAGAAATTCCTATAAACATGGAAATTTTGAAAAAAAGATAAAATTTATCATCAAAATATAACTACTACAAACAAATGAAAATTTATTATCATCATACGGGAGATATCCAGTTTAGTTCTACTGGTGAGAATCATCTACTAAAGCAACCGTCGTCAAATTCTCGGCCTAAGTTATTATCGTACAATAATGGGCTGAGTTATTTTCTGTCAAACAAATTGGCTTTTGAAGAAGAAAAGGAGCAACAAACTTATTGGGCTATATATTCTATTCAAGAAAAAAAAGAGCAAATATTTAAATATTATAAATTTAGACTTGACCAGTAGTTCACAATAAAAATATTTGGTTTCACACAAATAGTGCCTCTCATATCTTTTTTTATTTCATAACAGGAACACACATTATTTATTGATGAGAAAATCATCTTATACGAGCAGTCAAATCTTATCAAAATAAATTTTAAATTAGGATACAAAATCAAATGCTAGTTTCTCGGACATCGGTGGAAATCAATGCAATGAAGTTCTTTTTGTTTATATGCAGAAATTTTCTTACAAAATTAGAACTTATTACCGTCCATCGAAAGAAAGGAGCGCTCCCATCTCTTACTCTGATAAGTGATTAAAGAAGGTTTAAACTACGAACTCGTTATCCTAGTTTCTGCAAATAGTCAAGACATTGACTAGTTTCTGCAAACGACACAAGATGTTTTCTACAATAACGACTAAAACATTGATAGGTTTATATTTTTTCTTTAATAAAATAAGGATTAAATTATAATTATAAATATAAATTTGAATTTTTGTATGATTGTATTAGTTAGATATCGAGTCTTATATAACTTAGATTTTGTACGATTGAAATTATATAAAAAACCCAAATATATTGTCATTTATTTTGTGAAAAAACCCAAATATATATTGGGCTTTATATTCTATCAAAGAAGAAAAAAGAAAAAAGTGCAAGTATTTATCTAGAATTATGATGGAAGGCCTAACCCAATAGATATATGAAGTGAAACAAATTTTTTGAAAAATATGGATACCGTTTGAAGGACTCTGTATGTATTTATGAATTTATTGGATTGCATAAATATTAAATAGTTCGTTATTTTGAAGGGAAAACTCCCTCCAAAATTCAAGTTGCCATTGTTTAACTATTCCCAAGTCAAATACAACTTCGAGCTTATCTGTACTGTAATATATCATTTTGTAATTATAATATACTGTAAAAGTCAATTAAATGGTTATTTATTTATATATCTTTACGGCAAAAATAATCAAGTTTGCCAGCGAATTAATATTTTTTTATTTAGGTAACAACATGCACAGAAAAAACATATTAATATGGAAGGGAAGAACCTTTATGTAAATGGGGAGGCAATTACAAAATAAGTCAATCGAAATGACAGGCTAGAGAAATGTCTTAATAATTAACATCAATGAGTCATGTACCATGAACAAGAACTAAATTATGTGGTTTTTAGGTAACATTTACTAATGATATATTTCTTTCAGATTACAATAATGTTATCTATAATATTTTGCATTTCACATACAATGTTTTTTTATTACACGTTTAATGCATTTTTATAATAAATATGTTGAGAGGATTGTTATTGCACTCTGAACCGTTCAGTTTAACCACAGAGCGTCATGTGGCAAATTGCATGTTTCAGAAAAGGCACAAACAAAAAATTAGACGACTGCCCATTTTGTTCGGACAGCGCATAATACAATTGCGGACAACGCATAAGACAATTGCACTCTGGAATTGTTTGTATATCTTTTAACTTCATATTTATACCATTCAACTTCATATTTATATATATTTACAATACAAAATGTATAAATAAGAGCACAATTTTATCTATAGTATAGAAACATTTATAAATATTTGGGTAATTATTTTTATACATTTCACATTCATATTTATACATTTTGCAATAAAAAAAATAACATTATACATATTTTTAATTCATATTTATACATTTCACATTCATATCTATAGTATAGAAAAATAACAACATATTTTTAATTCATAACACAAAAGATATAAATACAACATATTTTTAATTCATAATATAAAAATAGATATAGCAAAAAAATATAAATAACAACATATCTTTAATTCCAAACATACAAAAAATATAAATAATAGTAAAAAAATATAAAAAAATATATTAAAAAAATATAAACAACAACAAATATTTAATCCATGATATAAAAAAAGATAAAAAAAATAAAAAAATGTATAAATAATAATAAAACGATATAAATAATAACATATTTTTTATCCACATAGTATAGTACAAAACATAAAACAATATTAAAAAGGTATAAGAAGGAATAAGACGCATGGAGCTAGAAGGCACCGAACAACCGGAAATTGAGCAACTATGAAAGACATCCGGAATGTAATTTTTCGGTCATGAACATTCGTTTTGAACGGAATGCAAAAACATTTCTCATATATATATATATATATATATATATATATATATATATATATATATATATATATATATGAGGATGGCTAAGATACTCAATTAAGTATCATGAGTTTGGTACTTAGGATTTTTTAACCATTAGATTTGGTTTGAGATTTGTGTTTTTTAATGCTATATATACTCATCATTAATTATTGTCATATCAGTTTATGCTAATCATTAAATGTACAAATCTCAAAACAAATATAATGGTTAAAAAATCTTAAGTATCAAACTCATGATACTTAATTAAGTATCTTAGCCATCCTCTATATATATATATATATATATATATATATATATATATATATATATAATCGACGTAGTTGACATCAATTATCATGTAGGGTAATTAACAACCGTCGATTTAAATTATTTGAACAATAAAGTATTGTCGAGACATTATTTTTTCAGATGAGCATGAGTAGTGTGCAAGTATTTTATTGTCCAATAGTTCCCCACATAAAACTACAAATTTCATATATAGCCATCTAAAGTTTGAAATATCATGAATACCCCGCACAAAATATAATAAATATCACCAATACCCTTCTCGTCAATTTCCTTAAAAGAAAAATCTAAACTACCTCTCTTTCACACAATACATATATGTGATATTTTCAGAATTTGCAGAGGTACACATGAAATTGGTACTATCTTTTATGTGTATAATCCTATAATTCTAAAAATGGATAAGAATGTATCTGAATAAAATATATATAAGCCACCCTGATAAGTGTTAATCCTTAATATATTATTGGAAAGAGATAGTTACATGAATGATGAAATCATCATTCATGAAAATGACATACTCATTTTTAAATTCTCCTTTAAAATTAATTTCATTATCTAAAACCTCCAACTTTATATATTTTAATACTCCAAATTAAGACTTGGTTGGATTAATCGTCATCACAGTAAGAAAATAAAAAAAAGGCCTACTTTCACATCAATGCAATATTCCATTTAAGATGGCAAAATAGTTCCAAAATCATCCTGGTTTTGGTAAAAAAATGATGGTGCAATTTGTTGATAAGCATGGATGAGTTTTTTTTTATTATATCACAATCACATGGAAAATGAACAGCACAATTGTGAGTTTATGATAATGACCTCCATATCAAATCTTTACAAATCTCCTTCACTCTTGATTTTTTTTATAAAAAAATGAAGAAGTTCGAAGAGTCATGTCAAATCAATCTCTCAAAAACCTACACGTGTATAATGCAGAAGCTCTGATCTAAAAGGTAGCATCTTTATAGTTTAATTAATTAATTTAATCACCTACATAATTATAAAATTGAAGGCACTAATTATGGTTGTCTCCCTAAAAGGCATTAATTGAACTTCTTTCAAATAATACTTGACATTAAGTTTGATTTAACAGCAATGTAGACTTTTATTAACACCTCTTAATCATGGCACAGAATAACTAATTTGATTTTTTACTTATAATGGATGACATGTGAAGTGTCCCATAAAAACTGTGCATGAAAAAGAAAGATTTCTTCCACCGAAATGAAAGCAACATTGGAATGATAACACTGTATAGCATTCAAACTTGAAAATTATTGAACCCATCAAATTCAGGTTTGAAATTTGCTAGAGTTATATTCGAATTCGATATTTGATTCCAAAATAAAACAAAGAGGGTAAATGAAGTGAAAAGAAAAGAGAGGAATGATGAATAAAAAGTTGGTTGTTAAGAGGGTCCATGGAATTTTAATTTTTTGGAGACCATGTGAAGATAACATGGGACACACCATACACCAAATATACCCTCACTAATTCTTAATGTTCCTAAGTAAAATCATGTTTATCACATTTAATTTACTTTGGCAATAATAATTTATTTGTTTATTAATTGGATGTTCTTGTTGAAACATTTATTTGGTTTTCTATTTAAAACTCAAGAAGAAGGAAAGAGGAAATAAATCTTTCTTTTTAGTTAAAAGCATTTGTTCTATATTGGCAATGGAGAAATAATGGTGGTAGGCTTGGTTTAAAAGAAATTAACGAATTCTCCAAATTTAACAAGTCTGGCTGGCTTCACAATTATTGTTCAAAAAACTGAATTTTGAATTAATGCACAAATTGTATGATCCTTCAAGTTATCAAAACTATTAGGGGTGAAAATGAATAATTGAGTTATGGATAAAAAAAAAAAAGAAATAATGAAACCATGTGCTGTAAGCCATGTATAAAACTAACTATACACCCACATTTGTAAAATCTAGGAAGAATCTTAAATGTAACCTTGATATCAAGCAAACTATTCACCTTTAATTAAACACTAAGCAAATGCAATTTATTTTTGTAATTGATTATTTACTAAGTATGGTATCTTTTAATTTGCTGGTGTAATTTAAAAAAAAATGGATGAAATTGTATACATATGTCTTGAATATATTACAAAAGTAGGCTCAGAGATTTCTCATCTATTTTCTATTCATTGTTTGCTTGTGTTGTTAGAACTTGTGACTCTTGTAAAGAACAAGGTGCCTTGAAATTATTAATATGAATAATTATGCTAAGAACTTCATTAATATAATTAATTTCAAATCTTTAATATTTATTTATCTTTGGATAATACTAAGTCATTTAAACTTTTATATTATGATAAATGAGAAAATTTAAATAATTGATTTAACCATTGATTTTTATGTATTTGATTTTTTTAGATATTTATATGTAATATTTTACACTAAACTTCGAGTATTTTTATAAACTAACATCATCTAATTTTTCAACACTTTTATTTTGAATCAAACTTTGTGTAAATTGCTTGTGCCACATCATCATTCATTTCAACATTCAACATTAGATCATCACATGTGACAAAATTTAAACCATTGATTAATCATTGATTTTATATAATCATACTTTCTTCGTAACTATTTATGGGTCCATTTTTTACAACATGTTTTAGCCATTTTTAAGAAATCACATCATCATACTTTAATGTCGTACGTGGACTATTATTATTAGCTTATGTTCACGTTAGATTAAATCTATTTTATTATTTATCATTTTAAATAAAATTACCTGATCAAATATGAATACAATGAGAGATATTTTTAGAATTTTAATTTTAAAATGTTTTAATATGAAATAGTAATAAATTAAAAATAAAAAAGTTTTAATTTTTAGATTACGTGAAATTTTTTTGTATGAAATACTAATAAATTAATATATAATATTATAAAAACAAACTTATATTCTCCCAAGAGTTACTTAATTATAATATTGTATTGTATTAGATTATATTATATGATGTTATATGATATGAACATTAGATTAATTGTATATTGTTAGATTACATGGGAAATAAAATACAAGATATGAAATATCAACATTTTAGATAAATGACAAAATACATCAATAATGGGTATAAACACTTAGAAATTAAACAAAGAATTTTGAATTTATCCAAATAAATCTCCACCAAAATACTGAAATCAGACCTGCCAATAATTAAAATAGTTATAGAAATATAACGGATGAAATATTTTCTATTTTATATACTATTGTCACTGTCATAATGAACAGGATTTCATTTATTACAATTACAATACAATATAATTAATTAATTAAACACTCTCCAAATGACACACTTTACATGTGTTATTGTAATTTATTATTATTATATTATTATAGGGACAAGGTAAAGTCCTTATAAAGAAGTGTTACCAAAAACAAAATTACAAATCCTACGTAATCAAAATAATTGACAATAACTGATCCAAATAACAAAACAAAATAAAATAATAATCAGTAAATTTGTCTGATTCAACCAGCACATGAATTGTTTGCACGTAGCAACTTGGGAATTAAGTTAGGTCGAAATTAATTGGATGCCTAATTAACCAGATATTACACATCATGAAATAGTTAATTGATTAATTCTAGATCTTGCAGAACCTTATCGAACCACTTAATCGGTGGGCTACTATTTCTAATTACTCTTAATTAATTGCTACATACAATTATTTATTTACTGCATAAAAATTATAATTATCTATTGTGGCCTGTGGGCGAGACAAAAAAAGTTATTAATTAGTTTGTCGTTATCAGGCTAACCAATCGGTCATTAACTCAAACTCATTAATTAATTAAGCTTCATCACTATCCTTAATCCATTCTAAACCATCACATCAAAAAATTTCTCTCCAGTTTATATTATAAACGGAGACGACTCATTCGTACCGGCGTGGGTTAAACGTAATGTCCTGTGACGAAGGGTAATACGGACGGGCTAACACGTGTACCGAACTGGAGAGCATGCAACGCAAAACCTCCATTTAAATATTGTAAAAACGGACGACTCCAGTTTTATTAACTGGAGATGGCAGGATACAGTTAAATAATCTCGTGAAGTGTGCAAAGTTCCCGCACATGCTGCCGGCTTCTTTCTTACATTTTGTCTCTTTCTTTCTTTCTTTTTAACCTTTTTCCCCCTTTGTAAAAATACCAATTTTACCCCTCTTAATACACGAATCGCTACACAATCATCTACACTGATTTACAATTTTTACTGCTACAGAAGATCACAGAAGCGACATGGTACTGTACCTGCTCTAGATCCAATGCAGTTAATATTCCATCTTGGATCCATCTTTTCTTACAATTATTATATTTTATACAAAAATATAATATTATTAATTAGATGAAATGAATAAAAAAAAAGTGGATGTACACTATAAAGTTCATTAATTAAACATCACTTACAACATGTAACATAATAATTACGGAAATAAAATTTTAAGAGTAAAAAAAAAAATATTACAAAGAAAAAGGAAAATTTCCCGGACAAAGAAACTTCACATTGGGTCTCTATAGAGAGAGAGAGAAAGAAAAGACTTACAAATATTTTGTACGTAGACGTATATATATACACGTATACGTACAGAAAGAAAAGCAAAGTATAAAAAAGATATACACTTAACTTATTATAACATATATAGCTGCTCTCCAATATTCACATTTCACCCTCTCCATTGTTTCTCTCTTTCTCCTCTCTCTCTGGAGATTTTTTTACGAAGCACCATGAACGAGCTTATTAACACCTCATCACTCACTCGTGTCCGCCCGTTAAAGGGCCCCCCTTATTCCCACGACAAATCAATTAATAACTTGAAACTTTTCACTTAACACTTTCTACCCGCTTCGAAGAAAAATAAAAAATAAAATAAAAAACAAAAAGGGCGGTGATAACAACAAATGTGGACAAAGAACACGGACGAGAAGAAAGGGACGAAAATGGAGTTTTCGGTATGTCGAGATCTAGATACATTATGGTACACTAAAGAAGTAGAGAGAGAAAGAGAGAGAGAGAGAGACCAGAATCGTACTACTATTGAACCATGGCCAAGAAGGAATTTCCACCTGGCGTGGTACCGGGTGCGGTACTGGTAGGTTGGTTAGTACCGCCCGTACCGCTAACATTCACGTTGGGTCTCTGAAACTGAATTTTGTATTGATTCGATCTGTCACCACCATTGCCGTCTTCATCATCTTCGTCTTCATCGTCGTCGAACTCGTCATCGTCTTCCATGCTATCATCGTCTCCTTCGTCGAATTTATCGTAATTATTGCTCTCATGGTGTTGTCTCCTCTCCATTAAATCGTTCATGATATCTTCTGGCTTTAATTGCAAAATAATATAATTTAAGGGGAATTGCATGGATGGCCAGTACTCTGAAATTCTGAAATATGATTACACGTACCTTTTTCAATCCCATTGTTCCTGCTGATTCACCGTATAACTGGACGCCTCCAGTAGGGCCTCCGTTACTGGTGGGAATCTGGACACCTCCAGTACGAACTCCGTTACCACCTTCCGTACCTGTACCTGTACCAGTACCGTTTCGTTTGGTAGAAGCATTATTACCACTATCATTTCCGCCATTTCCAATCTTGTTATGACTTTCTACAGCTGGTGGTTGTTGAGAGATCGGCTGTGGCGGTCCTTGCGGTGTCGTCGGTGCGGTGACCACTGCCGAATCTTGCGAATTATGGTAGGTACTCGCGTCGAACGAACCGGCACTGGTACCGCCTGTACCGGTACCGGTACCGGAACTGTACTTGTTTCTGTAAAGGGCATCCAATTGGTGGAAGTAAGGGCAAGTCTTCGAATCCTCAGGCCGTTTCTTGTTACTCTCCTTCACCTTCTTGAAATACTTGTTTATATTCTCCCATTTTTCCTTGCACCTTTTGGAGCTTCGATTATACCCAAGTCTACGCATGCCATTAGAGATCTCCTCCCAAAGAGGACCTTTGGGACCAGCTTCTTGGTACCGTGAATCCATGTCGCTTCGTATTTTTATAAGTGCATGGACTTCCGTTTTGGGCCATCTCGATGACGTGGATGAGGATCCGGGCTCGAATCCGCCGTCTCGAGAGTGTTCATGTCCGGTTAGGACGATCTCCGTCGAAGTTGGGCGAACGACAATGTCGGTGCATTGTTGGTGTTGCTGATGTGGCGGTTGTTGTTGTTGAGGTGGTGGTTGTTGCTGAGTTGGCGGTGGCTGAGGTGGTGGTTGCTGAGGTTGCGGCGTTTTAGAAGATGGTTGAGAATGAGAACGTTGAGGTGGAGGATGAGGATGAGGATGAGATGGCGGAGGAGTGGTCGTAACAGGATGATGATGCTGCGGTTGCGGTTGTGGTTGTGACGGTGGTGGTGGCGGGGGTATAACGGTAATTACCGGAGCTGGTATGGTCGGCAAGGGAATATTCTGACCTGTCATCTTCTGAATGAAGGAAATCACTGCAGCATCTCTAGAGGCAGCCATGGAACGTTCTTGTGCGAGAATTTCCTGTTCTCTACTCAGCCTCGCCATTTCTTGTCTCCTCCAAGCTTCTTCACGAATCATCCTGTCTTGTTCTCTCTTCTCGATCGTTTCTAGAAACTTCTGCTGCATGGCTTCTTGTCTCTCCATTACTTGCTTCATTATTCCTTCAAAAAACTGCATGATTTTCTTACTGCTCCCTCCTCCACCGCCTCCGGATCTAGATCGCCTTTTTCTCTTTCCTTGCTCCTGAGATCCACCTATCTCTTCCGTATCCTCGTCGTCAGATTCATCTGACTCTGACGACTCAGTGTTGGACGAAAAGCTAATTCCAGCAGGAGTAGAGAATCCCGATATTCCATGGTGAGGAACAGCACCTTGTAGAACAGGTTGCTGGCTTGCTTCCAATGGATTCGAAACAGGAGTAACTCGATGAGCTGAAGAACCGGCCATGGTGACAGAAAACCCAATCGTCGCCGGAGAAGAAGAGACGGCAGCGAATTGAACCGGTTGTACCTGTGTCGGTACCGGCGGTAATCCGAGAATAGGTACGCTCGACTGACTCGGAGTCGTCGGAGAAGGAGAAGCCGAATGAAGCGCCTCCAATTGCGAGAAGAATCTATACGTCTTGCCGTCAGGCCGGCCGGTACGGTTCTCCTTGGTACGCTTGTAGTACTTATGCACGTTCTCGAATTTCTCTTTGCATTTCTTGGCGCTTCTTCTATATCCCAACTCAGCCAATTTCCTTCAAAAACACCATTAAAATTTGAGAGATATATACAGGCAAAAAGCCAAGAAAAGAAAGTGCTTGAAAACTACCAGTGATTAAACTAGTAGTAAATTAAAGAAAGAAAAAGAAAAAGAAAAGGATAAAATGAGAGGGTTATGATTGCATACATATCCCCATAATAGACAGCATCTACATGACTGACCTACTTTTATTCCCGTTATTATTATTCAGCCCATAACAAAAAATAAATTATATTTTTCATCCCCTCCAAAAATATTCAAAATAAAATAGAACAAAAATAATTTTTTTATTTAGAGAAAAATTGAGATAAGATAGAGAATTGTGCATTGGGATTGATGCAACGGATTTCATAGATAAATGCGCTATCATGACGTCATAATTATGTGATTTTTTTAAAATTAAATGAAAAGATGCTTCTCTCTCATCTCTTTTCGTCTATCCCAAAACAAACGATGATTGATGAAAGCAAAGCAGATTAGCAGCAGCACTGCAGTGGGCTCCGTGGCGTACGAATTCACCAGGAGAAAGCCAGCCACCAGTTCTGCTGAGATCGTGCTGAGAAAATCACCATAAAAATCCAAAACGAACAATGCTCGAATGATTCCGCATTAACAGCCGGAATTCGATGAGGAATTATGATGCAAGCATGGTACATTCTTCGATTTTGCTAACCTGGAAACTTCTTCCCACAGAGGACCTTTCAAGGTCGCATCTCTGAAAGTCGCGTCCATCTCTGAGCGGATCTTGAGGAGAGCCAGTGTCTCTTGCCGTGGCCAGCGGTTTCCCGACGTGCCACCACGGTCTGTTTCGTCTCCGCCTAGATCGTCGGGGAAATTCAAATTCCCACTGCTTCCGCCTGGTAGAAGCTCCTCGAAAGTCGGTTGAGTAGGAGGAGGTCGGGAATTGATCGGCGAAGCTGCTTCGATGTGTAATTGCATTGGTCTGGACGGTGCAGACGAAGAAGACGTGAATGGTGGCATGTCCGGCGGCGGAACGCCGTACTGTGGGCCGCCTTGCGGCGGCGGTTGCTGCATGGATCTGAATTCAGGTAATTCTTCGTAGATAGTTCCTTTCTTGGTCGTTGGTTTAGTGTAGGAACTAGGAAGTACAGTGTCCCTCGTCCTTCTCTCAGTCTCTCCTGACTGAGTGAGAGGGAGAGGGAAAGGGAAATTGGGATGGGTTTGTTAGCTAAGAGGAAAATCAGTAGATGAAGAAGGTGAAAAAGATGGGCATGGGAGAGAGAGAGAGAGAAAGAGAGGTGTGTGTACAACTGGAAAGAGGAAAAAAAAGAGAGACAAGGGCATGGAGAGTTACAAGGGCTGGCAAAATACCTAAAAAAATCGAGATACCATTATTATTATTGCCTCACTAAATAATTGAGCTTTGTTGCCCCCAGAGAGAGAGAGAGAAGAATATAACAGCTGGGAGAGAGAGAAGAGAGAGAGACATGGAGGTGGGGGTGAACAAGCAAAATTGTGAATTTTCAGATTTAGAATTCCAGAGGGAGAGAGAGAGTAGAGAGATGATGAGAGAGAAGAGAAATGAAAAAACAAAGAAGATGCTGTGTTGTCAAGGGTGGGCTAACTCTAACTCTTACCCTTTTCTATCTCTCTCTCTACTAATAGTTAAAATACCAGAGGCCAAAAATGAAGGACAGGCGGTGTGTGTGACCTTTCGCCGTGTGTTACAGTGACAAACCCTCTTTCCTTATCTTTCTACCCCTCACTGAGATAAACTAAAGATAAAATAAAACTTTCTTCTGTAATTGTACAGTGCAACAAGAAACCTCTCCGGATCCGGATCCGGATCCGAAAAAATGAAACCCGTATCAAATGGACGGCCAAGGTAGATCTACTCTCTAATTCTACTTACTAACTCATCCTTATTATTCAATTTAATTAATTCAAAGTAATTGGGTGGGTATTGGGGCCATCACGATGGGCCCAGTGGAGAATAATTAACAAATATATACATGTATATAAATTAATTAACCATTAACAAACCGTATAAGTAGAGGTAAGGTGAAATGGAGGGGAAGGGGAGAGGAGACAAGTGCACACTAGAACAGCTGTAAGGTAGGGCCAAATGGAGAGGGAAAGAGGTGCGGAACGTGCCGGGCGATTATCGCGGACCCCCACGCCAACACCTTCCTTCCCTTCCCTTCCCCTTACTCTCGATCTTCTACTCCGCTTTACCCTCCCCTCCCTCCATTTACTCCCGTAAACGGGTACAGAAGATCTGGAGGATAATGCAACGCCCATCTAATCTAATCTCTAAAATTAATCCCCACACCGTGACATGTTAGCCCTCCCTTTCCAGGTAATAAATGGCAATCCTCATTATTATCCCCCTCTCTTAGTTACTTAATACTGTTGTAATTTTGATGTTGTCGAGGGGTATTTGTGAAAATAAGGGGAATCTGTATTGCAGGTGGCACACGATCCCACCTGCGTTCGATCCCGTAATTTTAATTTCCCGAGATAATTAATGATTGATCAGGCATTTTTGAACTTAACAAAATACTTAATTTATTTTTAACAAAATATCTATTACTATTAAATAATGAATAAAGTATGTATACAGTTGCGCAACAAAGTTTTTTTTGTTATCCTAAGTATTTTATATATATAGAAAATAATAATAGTCAATAAATTAGCTAGTTATATTTTCTAATTTTTCTACAGGGTTTATTTCACTTTTATTAATCACGCATGTCTAGTGACAAAACTTTTGACCTGTCAATTTGTATTTTTGCATTGATAAAAAGGTCAAACAATATATCTGAAATAAATAATAAATAAATTCTTACACAATATTTTTTTTTACAATTTTACATTAATAATCTGAAAGAAAATACACAGCTGTACATAAAAAGCTGTACAAACAATTTTCTACAGAGATCGTGGAAAGGGAAATGAATGGTATATTTTTTCAACTCTAAATAAATTTATCAATTGGGAGAATTATACCGTTATGATTGATACGTATTTACAATAAATTCTCGTGTATATTATATTTATACACGAGATATTGTACATTCAGATAAACTTTTGACCTGTCAATTAATCTGTTTGTTTGCTTTCAAAAAAAAGTATGGGCATTGATTTATTACAGTGGGCTCCCTGACCCAAATAGTTTATTATGGCCCATTCAGATATTTATTCGAAAAAAATGATTTTTTTGAGAAATTAACATTGGATAAAATTTATATTTATATATAAGATTTTATTAATTTTGACATTATATTTATGATGGTTAGTCAGTTATATAGACGATGAAAACTAGTATACACCAACAATAGTAAATAAATTGATGGTAACATTTTAGCCATTAGTAACAATCCTCATTAATTAATAAATTAACTTGATAAAATGATAAAACATCATTTTCATGAAAACCCAATAAAAGAATATAGACAATGAAAGTCGCCAATATTCTCGAGAAATATTCTCTCTAAAATCAAGTCATATAATTAATTGCACAAGTTAAAAGTTATCTTATTTAGAAAATTTACCTTTGTGTTAATTAAATGATGATATTTTTCCAAAATGATCCCCTCAACAGGTAGGTTAAATATTACAATGGTCCTTTTTAAATAATTGTTGTAATTGTGACCTTTTGGGCCCATAAAGATTGGATCCAACCCGATAACCCTAAAAATAAAATAACAAATAATCACTGTATCAGTGATTCAGTATTAAATTTTAATACATGGAGAAATAATGTTTTTTTTTTATTAACTAGCAATAGCCCGTGCAATAATTATGCGGAACTTCATATTTTTTTTTTATATATTTTTGCATAATTTGTTTAAATAAATTTTGCGCGAGTATGTTTAAACTCAATTATATAATCATGATACGTTTGTAAATATATTGATGTCAATAAATATATTATAATTAATAAATATTCATGAAATTTGTCTATTATTAATATATACACATTACAATTAATAAGGATCATTGAATTGGTCCATCATTATAAATTCACACCAAATAAATAAAATATAACATGGTATAATTCAAACAAAATTAAAGTTTCAAAACAAAAATACAAGAAAATCGTGAATAATACACATAAAATCAGGGACATATGTACGCTTGATGAAATAAATGGAGAGGTCGCCGAAGGTCTGGCGACAAGGCTCTGTTGAGGCATTACCGGGGACGTATGTACGCGTGAGACGAGTCAGCTGCCGAGCACATTAAAGATGATTAATTCTCACGAAGTCAAGATTTAGTTTGTACATAAAAATCAATTTAGAATATTCCACAAAAAATACATTATCGGTCCGAACAGATGCACACATCCGTTCGGACGGATAGTGCAAAACGCCCAATAATTCTATAAAGTGAGAATTGATTTAGAATACGAAACTAGGATTTAAAAAAAAAAAGTTAGATTGTTTGGCTGCTCACCTAAGTCTATGAAAGGAGCCCCCTCTTCCCATTCGGCTGCTGCACCACATGCAATATTTTTGACAACCATATCCTTAGCCTTAATTAGCCTTAATCAAGAACAATTTCGAGATCGTGTGGGTGACTTGAAATTTTTCGTTATATCATTTAGTTATTTGTTGCAAAAGCCTACAAACTTGTATATCTTTTCATTTGGAATAGTGAAAAGTTAGTTGAAGGTGTAGCGACAAGGCTATGTAAAGCATTTTCAGAGACGTATGTACGTGGGAGGCGAATCAATTATCGAACACGTAGAAGTGATTAAATCTCACGAAATCATCCATCGAACTTCGTAAACATATATGATGTTAATATTTTATTTATATCTTTTTGTTTATTGTTTAAATCTTTGTTAATTAGCACCGCAATATTATTCAAAGTGACCAGATTTAAAAGTGATTTACAATGCATATCGTTATATTAGTTTTTTTTGCATTTTAAGTCTATTAATCTCCTCTAGTATTAATGACGGCCCGTCGATGTCTATATTTTGCTGCGGTTATGTACCAGCGACGGCCAAATAATTATTATTCAATATTTTTTTCACCAATTTTTTTGAAAAATATAAAATATGAAATATTAAAAACATAAAATATACAAGAAGTAATATAATAAAAACAGATTTTATCATAACAACCACAAATACATCAACATCCGAGTACGACATAAACATATGAATACGACCCGCAAATTTGAAAATCCAATTCGCAAATATAATTAACAAATAATACAATTCCAAATACACAACTCCTTACTTATAGTCTTATAGATACATAATTAACAAATTCTCGCTCCATTTTGCAAAACTTCACGACCTAAAGAAAAGAACCAACACAAGAGAGATGTGATCATTAGTAAGGGGCCATAAATAATATTGTTTATTTTTACCTACAACCCGTTACTGATAAGTATATTGACGACAAACGGTCCCAAACTCAACTCCGCATGTACGGATCTAATCTAGTTTAGTGAGATACTTAAGCAAAAGAGAAATTTGATGTAGAGAAAAGAAATAAAAGAGGAGAATAACAAGAGAGAAGAAGAAATTTATATTTGTTTTCTAATTGATGAAAGGAGATGGATGACATGTCTCTTTTTATACAAAATACTTGATTCTTGATTTACTAAAGAAAAATAAGTAAACTTTAGAAAACATAAACACATGAATGCACTTAGGGACTCTCAAAAAACACTTAGATATAACAACATAATTAAATAGAATAATTAATTAAGATGCATGAGACACTTTTTTTTTCTTTTACATTCTTATTCATAAACCTTTTTATTCTTGAACCTGACTCGAGTCCGAGTCAGAGTCCGAGTCTGATTTTCGTCACATATTCGGTCGCCTATATATGAATTTGTTATAGTAAACTAAGCCACATGTCAAAAATGAAAAGAAGGGGCTTATTTTTTCTCGGGCCCAAACTTTAGAAGAAAAATCCATCATAAAAATGTGTGTTAAAATATTTTTTCGGGTTAACAAAAAAATTTAACCGTTTTCTAAAACTATTTTATAGAAAAATAGAGTGTCAAGCAATTGTTTTCTGTTTAACACCTCTTTAACATCGTTTTTTATAACACATATTACTACTAGTACATAATTTAACCGAACCATTCTCCCCCATCTTGACATTATTTGTTTTTTTATTATGATTATGATTATTTTGTATTTTTTATATTTTCTAAATTTTTCGAGGATAAAACTGATATTCTGGATTTTTGAAAGCATAAATATGATACATGATGTTTTGAGAAGCGTAAAGATGTAAACCCACATTTTATTTTTATTATACTTTCTATTTTTTTCAATCATAAAAATGATATTTTAGATTTTTGGAAGGATAAATATGGTATTTTTATTTTTCGAACGATAAATATGGTACTTTTGTTTTTGAGGAGGGTAAATATATAAATCCTCCATTTTAATTTTTATTATCTATTACTATTATAATAATAATAATAATAATAATAATAATTATTATTATTATTACATATATGTTAGTTACTTATCGACGTCATTTGAATAAAGTGATGACATGAAGGATTGCCCTACTTATAAACGAATCCTCGTCTATCTCCCTCTCTTTGATTATCTGTTGAAGTAATTTATGTGTTTCCGGAGGGTTTATGTGAATGTCAAATTGCTAAATTATTTAGGATTATTTGCAAAACGCAATAATTGCGTTGACTTGTTATGATTTATTTTTATCTAAGTCGAATAATGTTGCGTGACACCTTGTTTAATGAGCTCAAAAAACAAATGTTTTAATGAGAATTAATGATAATTATAACACTTGCTTATTCGATAAAGCAAAAACAATGTAAAACTTGAACATGACAAAAATATATCAAATGATTATTACAATTATACGATATTTATATCGCTCTATTAAGTGCATAATAATGATACAAGTTCATTCCGTAATGATACAAATCGACAAGAAATTTTTCGTGCATGTCATGTTAGTTTATTATAAGCGAATACTTTCAAGAGGAGAGATAAACTGTCCTTACAAATTCCGTATCACGCCTCACATCACTATGTTCATTCTAATTTATGCAACTTTATGCATATCCAACATTATTATTTATATATTTAATGTATTTGTCTTTCTAATACATATTTTTAAATATCATCATACATATTAGTAGTTTATTTGTTATTTTTTTATCAATATAAATTTTAGATAATTCATTATATTTTTAATTTATCATCAAAAAAATTCTGAATGTTGTTGTATCGTTATCATGGACGACATTGATATTTTCTTTTACAAATTTACAAGCCATGATGACCTATAAAACTTATTTTCATGTCAGCATCTGATATATGAGTTGTACTGTACTGGTGCTTTCAATCATTGTTCGTTGATGATCCTTCGTAATTGTATTTGTGACCACAATGAGCTTGTTTGATTCGAGGGATTTGGATGGAGATGTATTTAACAATACCGGATAAGTTCAAATTTTATTATTTGATTTCATGGTGTATTGTATATTTCAAATTTCTTATCCATATATTTTGTCATCCATTTCAAATTTTGATATTTCATTCCTTGTATTTTCTTATCCATGTATTCTAATAGTGTATAATATAATTGAATTGCCGTATCATACAAAATATATTCTTATACAATACAATACAATATAATATAATATAATACAATATAATATAATATAAAATAATCTAATCTAATATAAAATAAAATAAAATAATCTAATATAAAATAATCTAATATAAAATAATCTAATATAAAATAAAATAAAAATATAATATAAAACAATATAATACAATATATTATAATATAGTATATTATAAAGTAATATAATATGTTATGAAACACATAACATAATATAATAGAATACAATAGAATATCATTTAATATAATATAAAACAATGTAATTAATTTAATATAATAAAATATACTATAAATCAATATAATATTATATAACACAGTATAATGTATTATAATATAATATAATATAATATATATAAAACAATATAATATAATATAATATAATACAAAACAATGTAATAAAATATAGTATAAGATGATATAATATAAAATAATATAAAACAAAATAATATAATATAATATAATAAATATAGAACAATATAATATAAAATAAAATAGTGTAATATAATATAATATAATATAATATAAAAAAATATAATATAATATAATATAATATAATAAATAATAAGATAATATAAATAATATGAAACAATATATTATATAATATACTTTAATATAATATAATAAGAAATAATATTATATAATTAATATAATATAGAAAGATAAGATAAGATAAGATAAGATATAATTTAATATAATATAATACAATGTAATTTAATATAATATAATAAAAAAATATTAAAATATTGAAATCATCGAATCAAACAACACATGGATTAATATACATGTTTTCAAAATACATCAAATCAAACAACACACATGAATTATCTTTTTTTTTGAAGAGAGTACCAAAACGGTTCTCTGTCATGGATTAAATATATAAAAAAGTTATTTACATTTTTATCTTATTTTTGGTGAGTTTGAATCTATCCTATTCTTGGGATCCGCCTGTTACAGGCTCTCCAAGCGAGTAGCTCTTCTATCACCTTTGTGGCCGTTGTGGTCGGAGGTTGTGATTTTTGTCTAAAGATTCGCGTATTCCGTTCTTTGCACACTTGCCATGAGACCGAGGCCCAGATTTCGTCCCAATTTCGCCTATTTTCCTACCATGTCATCTCAATTGTCGGTTTTTGGTGAAAAGTGGTGTCGTTGTTGTTTTGCGTTAGTACCAATTGCCATACCGTTTGTGAACACACATGAATTATCAAATACATGAATAGTGATATACATGTATTTGACCTATCCATGTATATCAAAATCCCCCAAATCAAACGTGCCCAATATTTATCCTCTAGTTAATCCGTGTATATTAAGTATGTTGGGAATTCGCCCGACCCCGGGCCCGCGCAGCGAATATGAAGGCCCGGTCCGGTTCCCTAAATCCAAGATCACGCCATGACTTCGAGGGTACGATGCAAAGTAGGATAGACGATTACCAGCGTGAAATTGATCACGCACGACGGGTTGATCGCTCGCATCCTTCTCTTCCTTCGGTGTTACGTTGGTTTGAACCATTCAAATTGGAGTTTCCTACTGAAAGATATGACCACGAATGTACGCTTACATTCGTTTATCCTTGTGTACACTTTTACGGTTGAACCTGAAACTGTATTTCCTTCAAAGTATATATACCTAGTTCATCTGGGACATGCTAATGTTAAATCATCCAATCAATCAAAGCACCGTTAACTGTGATATATTATATTAATAATTTCAGAGTAATTCTACACATGCTCTCACAATATGATTGGTAACAGGATGATGAAATATAAGGTGTGTATTGAATTAAACTAGGAGATTACCCGCGCTTCGCGGCGGTTTTGTTTCATTTGTTGTACCATACACATAATATATAGTTATGATTTTTTTGGATCAAATATAAGACTTTATGAAAATAAATATTATATTGATTAAGGAAGTTTGGTGCAAAATTATTATATTATTTTTGAATATGACACATTGCGAAATGTTTATTTAATACTTTAATGCAACACATACAAAAAAGAATAAATGTCACTATAAAATAATAAAACAACATGCGTGACATAAACAAAAATCAAAATCATATGATATTTTAATTTTTCATATCAAAAATTAAGAATAATAACATTGTAAAAGTTTAAAAAAATTATTTGTGTCTGATAAATTTTATGTTTCATGTTTATTATTGAAAAATATTATATAAGTTAAATGAATTATTTGTGTTTAGTAAATAAATATCTTTCATTATTTTTTTTTAAAGATTAATATGAAACTGTTTAAGTAAAAATACAAATATAACATAGTTGTTTTAAAAATAATAATAATAATTAGGATGTGCAATTTTTTTCAATTATATTTAAAAAAAAAATAATAATTAGGATTACAAATCATTAATGTAATTATACTTATTTTTATATCTTTTTTTACATAATTATTTTCATAATTTTAAGTTAGAGAAAAATATTGAATATATGATAATAACACACTTAATAGTATGTGCAATTTTTTTTCAATTATAGTTTTAAAAATAATAATAATTAGGCTTACAAGTCATTAATGTAATTAAATTTATTTTTATATATTGTTTTACATAATTGTTTTCATAATTTTAAGTTAGAGAAAAATATTAAAAATATGATAATATGGCTCTATAAATAAAGATAAAATTCAAGCGAATATATTTCTTAATTTTTTAAAATTATATTATGAAAATACTAACAATATTTGATGTATGTTTTATGATATTATATATTAATTTATTAATGTTAGATATTTAAACTCTTCACATTCTATTTGTATTCACAATTGATCATGTAACATATTGTGAAAAAAATTCAAAATCAAATTCAACCGGTCCAACATGAACCTAACAAATAATATTTTGACACGTCATCAGTGTAAGGTGATGTGGTCTTCTAAAATTGCTTAAAACTATGTGTAAAATAAGGGACACATAAATACCTACAAATAAAACATAATCACACAAAATCAAAGGTTAATCTATGGTTCATATGTTGCCACATATCCTAATCTAATGGTTGAAATAATTGTGATGATATGGCATGAGTTGTGATGATGTGGCATGAGGATATTGCATAAAGATGAGTCCAACATAAAGAGGTTGGTAAATTAATCTAATTTTATAATATGAATATAATATCCAACGTAGAATATAGATTTTGTTGCGCGAACATGTTGCGATAACATATTGATATAATTACTCATTATTTGAGACCAACAATAATGGGAACGAAGCATGAAGACTATCAGTCTATCACTCTTATCAGTGTCACCGTCAAATTATTTGATATCACATCCAACAATGACAATTGACAACCATAATAGTAGTAGCAGTGGCGAGTAAGTTATCCAATTTCTCATCTTTTATTCAATTTTATATCATCCTCCTGTTATCACAATTATTTCAATTTTTATATTATGATTTAATTACATTATTTATTAATTTTTTTTTTATAAATTATAAATATCCGTTTGTATTATTTTACAATATATTTTAAGTATTCTTATAAAATCACGTCATCTTATTATATTAATAACGTTGATTGTTATCTTTCTCTAAGTTTATGCACTTATACCAAATTTATTATATTATTTATTATTTCACATTTAGACACGTGATCAAATGAAAATATATTAACTTGATTTTTCCTTTTTATTTGACATCCATATTAACATAGTACGAACATAATATTTTTTTCTAATTTAAATTTATAAAAATATTATGTAAAAAATAACATGTAATATAAACTAAAGTTTTCTCTAATTTAAAACTGTAATTTTAATAATCCTCTGTAATACGAAGAATGTTATATTTGTATTTTGGTTAAAACAACTTTAATGTTAAAATTTTCAAAAATGAACAAAACCAAAAAAAGAATAGTTTAACTATCAAAACATAAATACGTTCTTATACTTATAAATTATTGAACTCTATTGCTATTTTTAAGGTTGTAATTTTAAAATTATCATATGATGTTAAATAACTTTTACTTATGTTTTAGAGTAATTAAATTTTGATATTCTTTAATTTGTTATACAAGTGTTATATTATTATTATTGTCATTGTCTCTTTTATCAATACAAAAATACCAGCAATATTTAATTAATAGTGTGCAGTACGTCATTTCATATATCATATGATTTATTATTTCTAAGTTTAATATTGCATAAAATATTGTGAACACCAATAATATAATATTTATTATAATATACCTCGGATATTATTATTATATAGTGACATTAACATATGCATTACTAATTGATTAGAAGAATTAGTCATTTTGTTACTACAACATTTGTTACTACATCGTAAAATAATCGTACAATATATTATACATAAATAAGTCGTAATAATATAAATATATTAATATAGTATAGCGATATTAATATAATATGAAATAATTTTATTTTGAGATAATATTATCCCCATCATCACAAAAATCAATATTTCGTTCTAAAATGAAAAATATAATTATCATACTCGTCACGTAACGCGAACGTTATCCTAGTTAACAATAATATGGAGTTGGTAATTAATTCTTTTTACGCATATATATATATATATATATATATATATATATATATATATATATATATATATATATATATATATATATATATATGATTAATGATAAATATTGGTGGATTGTAATCCTAAAAATAATATGGATCGATCAAGCTCGGATTTATCAACTCGCTTATTTTGGACATATCTTTATACAATTTTCTCATGGCACATCATCACAATTATTTCAACCATTAGATTATGATATGTGGCAACATATGAACCATGGATTTACCTTTGATTTTTTGTGATTATGTTTTATTTGTAGACATTTATGTCTCCCTTATTTTACACATAATTTTAAGCAATTTTTGAAGGCCAAATCACCTTACAATGATGATGTGTCAAAATATTATTCGTTAGGTTCATGCTGAACCAATTGTATTTAATTTTGAATGTTTGCACAATATATTACATGATCAATTGTGAATATAAATAGAATGTGAAGAGTTTAAATATTTAACATTAATAAATTAATATATAATATCATTGAATGTACATCAAATATTGTTAGTATTTTTCATAATATAATTTTAAAAAATTAAGAAATATATTCACTTGAATTTTATCTTTATTTTGAGTTCCATATTATCATATTTTCAATATTTTTCTCTAACTTAAAATTATGAAAACAATTATGTAAATATTTTTTTTAAATTAAGTATAATTGCATTAATGACTTGTAAGCTTAATAATTATTATTTTCAAAACTATAATTGAAAAAAATTTCTCATACTACTAAGTATGTTATATTTGTATATTTACTTAAAACAATTCCATGTCAATCTTTAAAAAATAAAATAAAAATGAAAAATATTTATTTACTAAACACAAATAATTTCTTTAACTTCTATAATATTTTTCAATAATAAACATGAAACATAAAATTTATCAGAAACAAATTTTTTTTTGAACTTTTAAAATGTTAGTTTCTTATTTTTAGATATGAAAATTTAAAATATCATATGATTTTGCTTTTTATTTATGTCTACGCAAGTTATTTTATTATTGTATAGTAATTTTTTTTTTTGTGTGTGTTGCATTAAAATACAAAATAAATATTTCGCATTCTGTCGGATTGAAAAATAGTATAATAATTTTGTCATCATCAAACTTGCTTAATTAATATAATTTTTATTTTCATAAAGTCTTGTGTTTGATTTCGAAAAATCGTAATTATATATTATATGTATATATTATGTGTATGACAAAACAAATAAAATAAAACCGTCGCGAAACGCGGGTAATCTCCTAGTTGTGTATAATAATTCGGCTATTAATCTAAAATATATGGATTCATGAAGTCATGAAATCATAGCTTTGCATATAATTGGTGCCCCAAAACATGATCAATTGGTTAAATTATTAGGTTTCAAATCAAAAATCTATATTATTTATTGTTTAATCTTGTGGTACACGTAAACTAGTTCCCAGCCTGAAAGCATGTCAAAGTTTAATTGCATGATTATTGTATGATACAAAACTAACCTAACCTAAATATCTCACTGACATTGACATTAAGTCTTCATTTTTGCCTTTTATATTCTATAATTCTTTGCTTTAATCTACCATTATTAAGTCATCTAAAATCAAAATCACCATCTTATTAATTTATATTTATCTTAATTAGACATATTCCAATTCCAATTTCTATTCTAATTTCGATTCTGATTTCTTTTTGTTTGCATTAATTCCTTAAAATCATCAACAAGAATATTTGCATGACTGTCTCAGAGTCCAGCTCCCAATGGGTCTTTTCCTCTCCATTACAAAAAATCAATGGAGACCACCAATTCTGGAATAACATAACAATTAATTATTAATTATCAGGATTACATCACACACAAACATAAATAATTAACACTTCAAATTCGATTGTGGTCCAAAAATCCCCCCTTTTCAACGCACTAAATCTCACTTCCCACTCCTTTTCTCTAAGCCCAAAAAATCTTACTTTATATTAAAGCCTACACAATTTTAAATCCACAAGCCCATTATAATATTATTTTTATATTTCTCACTATTTTAATTTCTAACAAAGAGCCCTCAAAAAAACTATTATCATAGTTCATAGTATTTTCCTCAAACAAATTAACATAACAAATATACCTTAATCATATTCAAAAGATTATATTCCTATATTCCTCTGTAACACACAGAGAAAAAAAAGAAACGAACGCACGAGAAAAAACAAACATAACGAAAAATTAAGTGCGTCCATCTCTTTCGTAAAAATTCCCCAACATTTCCAATTTTTACCCCCTCCGATGTCCCTCGCACTCACCGGCGGCCATTCCTTACCCCATGTCTTCTTCTCCGGCCAAAATTCCTCCTCCTTCTCTCCTACCCACTACCGCTTCTGCCACTGCCGCTTCTCTCCTGCACCCTCGCCGGAGGTCTCTTGTTTCGGCGTTCGCCTCTTCTGCTTCTCTTCTTGTTTGCTCCTTTGTTTGGCTGTCTCTTATTCTATCGTCTTCTTCTCCTTTTCATTCTCCTCCTTCGGGGAAGCATCATCAATTGTCGGTATCTTCTCGGCTCCATTTGCCTTCCATTTCTCCCCCGTCACCTTCTCCTCTAGAGGTTAACCATCTCGTCTTTGGTATTGCCGGTTCTGCCCATCTCTGGCCCCGCCGAAGAGAATTTGTCCGTCTTTGGTGGCGCCCCTCTTCCATGCGCGGCCACGTCTGGCTGGATTCAGAAGTGTCCCAATCTCCCTCTTCCGACCCTAATTCCCTTCCTCCGATTCGAGTCTCAGAAGATATCTCGAGATTTCGTTACACAAACCCAACAGGCCACCCTTCTGGCCTCCGAATCGCTCGAATTGCTGCCGAGACATTCAGACTCGGGCATGCCAACGCAAGATGGTTTATTCTTGTAGACGATGACACCATTGTCAACGTCGATAACTTGGTAAAGGTCTTGGCCAAATACGATTGGACAGAAATGGTTTACATAGGTGGACCGTCAGAGAGCCATTCGGCAAACACTTATTTTAGTCACAGCATGGCTTTTGGCGGTGGCGGAATCGCAATTAGTTACCCACTTGCAAGGGCAATCGAGGGATTTCAAGACGAGTGTATCGAGCGATACCCCAAGTTATACGGTAGTGACGATAGATTACATGCTTGCATTACTGAATTGGGCGTGCCTTTAACTCGAGAATATGGCTTTCATCAGGTTCGTACTCAATTCACTTTTTCTTCGCGGCATTCCATCAAACAGATGTAGGGCGGTTTGATTCTAATAAAAAATATATATATTGTCTCATATTTTGTTTAGTGGGACATAAGAGGGAATGCACACGGTTTATTAGCAGCGCACCCAATCGCACCGTTCATCTCGATCCACCACGTGGAGGTGGTGGACCCGGTCTATCCAGGACGAACCGCGCTAGAAAGCCTCACCCTCTTCGCGAAAGCCATGAAAGCCGATTCGATGAGTTTCTTACAACGGTCCATTTGCTACGACACGGTCCACAAACTCACTTTCTCAGTCTCTTTGGGCTACGTGGTCCAAGTCTACCCAAATATAGTCCTGCCAAGAGATCTAGAACGTTCTGAGACGACTTACATTGCATGGAACAAACTCGGACACAGAAGCGAGTTCGACTTTGACACGAGAGACGGGTCCGGTTCGGTTTGTAAAAAACCGGTTCGGTTTTTCTTGAAGGATGTTTGGAGAGACGGGAACTCGACGGAATGGGCTTATGTGAGAGAAAATGTACGAGATTTTAAAAGGAAAGTGTTTTGTTTCCCTAGATCGCCTCCCTTGTTGGAAGTGTTTGAGATTCGGGTTTTGTCAGACCCGTTAAGAGAAAATTGGCATCTGGTTCGATTCTCAATCCTTTCCTTCACAAATAAAAATATATATTATTTTTGTGTATATTAATTTTCTTATTATTTTTGAAATAGGTGCCGAGAAGGTTGTGTAGTGAGGTGAAGGGGGTAATTGACGGGACGCTAACGATATTCGTTAGGCAATGCGAATTAGAAAACTTTGGATCCGCAGCGGATTCGTTGTGACGCGTAACATGAGTTTAATTTAGAGTGTATACTTTTGGAATTGAAACATGAGAGCTTGTAAGATTATATGTAGTTAGCAAGAGGAATTTTTATTTCATGTTGGAGAAAGCCGGCTTTTTTTTCGGTTCAGCCCCTGTATTCGTGTTCCTTTACCATTTTAGTAGTTTCGATGCTGCTGTTCATGTTTTTTTGGAATTTTGTTTGCTCTTTTAATATTCCCAGTTTATTTGAAATGATACAAGGTATATCTGCAACATAAATTTATCGCTATAAAGATAATAAATTGAGGGAATTATTGATATTTTGAGTATTGAGGGAATAAATAAAATAGGTGGATTTGATGGCAATTTTTAAAATTGAGGACTTAATTTAGAAGATAAATCTGGTGCCTGTGAATAGAATTCTCAATTTCTCTATCGCGGGCGATGAAAAACTGACACAACTCGACTAAATCTCTCTTTCGAAAGGACCCATTTATACTTTGATTTTATTACAATTTAGTTCTAATGTACTAAAAGAGAAAATTGATATTGAGAATATATTTTTCTTTAGGCCGATTTTCATATGTACCCTTACAAAACCCCATAATTTCACGTATACCACTGCAAAACGTGAAATATCATGAATACCCCCCTACAAAACTACTAAAATTTCATGGATGCTCTTTTTATTAGATTTCGGTTAGCTATTCGTTAAGATTATCGCTAATTTTTGTTTTTCCGGTTTTACTCCCTATGTAAATATGAAATAATATTTATGTTGGAAAAATCGAAAAAACAGCAAGATTACTTATTTTTTACGCTGTCCTAAAAAAACTCAGAAATTGAGGACTAACACATGCAAATTTATATTTTTTTTCAATAATTTTCCAAAAAATGCAAATCAATTATCAAAATTTTCAAAAAAAAAATCCAAGATTCAAATGTAGAACGAGTAAAATACTTAATTTTCATGTTTTCCTAAATTTTTTTCCAAAATTGAAGACAAACACATGCGAATTCTATTTATTTCAATTTTTTTTGTAAAAATGCAAAATGTGAAGTCTAACAACTTCAAAAATATCAATTATCATATTTTTCAAAACAATCCAACGATATCTGTTTAAAATAAGAAAAATACTTAATTCTCATTTTTTTCTAAAAAAAGTCCAAAATTGAAGACTAACACATGCAAATTTGAACTTTTTTCGAAATATTTGAAAAAAATACAAAAAGTGAAGTCTAACACCTTCAAAAAAATCAGTTATCATATTTTTCTAATAAATGCAAAAATATATGTCTAAAACTAACAAAATACTTAATTTTTATGTTTTCCTTAAAAAAAAACTCCCAAATGTAAGACTAACACATGCGGATTTCTTATTTTTTTCAATTTTTTTTTGTTGTTGCAAAAAGTGAAGTCTAACACCTTCAAAAATATCAATTATTGTATTTTTTAATAAATTTCCAAGATTTTTGTTCGGAACAAGAAAATTACTTAATTGTTTCGTTGTCCTAAAAATACTCAGAAATTGAAGACCAACACATGCAAATTTATATTTTTTCAATAATTTTCCAAAAATGTAAAAAGTGATGTCTAACACCTTTAAAAATATCAATAATCTAAATTTTCAAAAAAATTCCAAGATTTATAAAATACTTAATTTTCATGTTTTCCTAAAAAAAATTCCAAAATTGAAGACTAACACATGCGAATTCTATTTTTTTTGTAAAAAATAAAAAAGTGAAGTCTAACACCTTCAAAAATATCAATTATCATATTTTCAAAACAATCCCAATATTTCTGTCTAGAATGAGAAAAATACTTAATTTTAATTTTTTTTCTAAAAAAATTTCAAAATTGAAGAGTAACACATGCGAATTTCTACTTTTTTCGAAATATTTGAAAAAAATACAAAAAGTGAAGTGTAACACCTTAAAAAAAAATCAATTATCATATTTTTCAGTTAAATGCCAAAATATATGTCTAAAACTAACAAAATACTTAATTTTCATTTTTTCCTTAAAAAACTCCAAAATGGAAGACTAACTAACACATGCAGATTTCTTATTTTTTTTTCAGTTTTTTTATGCAAAAAGTGAAGTCTAACACCTTCAAAAATATCAATTATCATCTTTTTTAAAAAATTCCCAAGATTTTTGTTTAGAACGAGAAAATTACTTAATTTTTACTTTGTCCTAAAAAACCTCAGAAATTTTTGAAAAAATTGAAATTTGTGTGTCTTCAATTTTGGAGTATTTTGCATACGATATGAAAATTGAGTATTTTGCTTGTTTTACACTTCAATTTTAACATTTTTGAAAAAAATATCGTAATTGAATTTTTTGAAGGTGTTTGACTTCTATTTTTTCATTTTTATGAAATTTTTGAAAAAATTGAAATTTGTGTTTGTTAGTCTTTAATTACCTAGTATTTCGAGTACGTTGAGTATTTTGCTTGTGTTACACTTCAATTTTAACATTTTTTAAAAGAATATCTTATTTGAATTTTTTGAAGGTTTCAAACTTCAGTTTTTGCATTTTTAAGAAATTTTTGAAAAAATTGAAATTTGTGTGTGTTAGTCTTCAATTACGGAGTATTTTGGGTATGGCATGAAAATTGAGTATTTTTCTTGTGTTATACTTCAATTTTAACTTTTTTTTAAAAATATCTTAATTGAATTTTTTGAAGGTGGACTTCAGTTTTAGCATTTTTAAGACATTTTTGAACAAATTGAAATTTGTGTGTGTTAGTCTTCAATTACGGAGTATTTTGTGTACGACATTTAAATTGAGTATTTGTCTTCTGTTACAATTTAATTTTATCATTTTTTAAAAAAATATCATCATTGAATTTTTTGAAGGTGTTAGACTTATGTGTGTGCATTTTTAAGAAATTTTTGAAAAAATTCAAATATGTGTGTGTTAGTCTTCGATTACGGAGTATTTTTAGTTCGACATGAAAATTGAGTATTTTGCTTGTGTTATATTTCAATTTTAACATTTTTTTAAAATATTTTAATTGAATTTTTTTGAAGGAGTTAGACTTCTGTTTTTGCATTTTTAAGAAATTTTTTGAAAAAAATGAAATTTGTGTGTGCTAGTCTTCAATTACGGAGAAATATGAGTACGGAATAAAAATTTAGTATTTTGCTTGTGTTACACTTAAATTTGAATATATTTTTAAAAATATCTTATTTGAATTTTTTGAAGGTGTTAGACTTCAGTTTTTGCATTTTTAAGAAAGTTTTGAAAAAAAATGATATTTGTGTGTGTTAGTCTTCAATTACAGAGTAATTTGAGTACAACATGAAAATTGAGTATTTTGTTTGTGTTACACTTCAATTTTAACATTTAAAAAAAATATCTTAATTCAATTTTTTGAAGGTGTCAGACTTCAGTTTCTACATTTTTAAGACACTTTTGAAAAACTTAAAATTTGAGTGTGTTAATCTTCAAAGACGGAGTATTTTGAGTACGACAACAAAATTGAGTATTTTGCTTGCGTTATACTTCAGTTTTAACATTTTAAAAAAAAAAGATCTTCATTGAATTTCTTAAGGATGTTAGACTTCAGTTTTTGCATTTTTTAAATTTTTTTGAAAAAATTGAAATTTGTGTGTGTTAGTGTTCAATTACGGAGTATATGAGTACGTAATAAAAATTGAGTATTTTGGTTGGATTACACTTAAATTTTAATATGTTTTTAAACAATATCTTCATTCAATTTTTTTGAATGTGTTAGACTTCAATTTTAGCATTTTTAAGGCATTTTTGAAAAAAATTCAAATTTGTGTGTGTTAGTCCTCAATTATGGAGTATTTTGAGTACGACATGAAAATTGAGTATTTTGCTTGTGTTACACTTCAATTTTAACATTTGCTTAAAAAATATCTTAATTGAATTTTTTGAAGGTGTTAGAGTTCAGTTTGTGCATTTTTAAGAAAGTTTTGAAAAAAATTGAAATTTCTGTGTGTTAGTCTACAATTACAGAGTATTTTTGAGTACGGCATGAAATTTGAATATTTGGCTTGTGTTACATTTCAATTTTAACATTTTTGGAAAAAAATATCATAATTGCATTTTGTTGAAGGTGTTAGACTTCTGTTTTTGAATTTTTATAAAATTGTTGAAAAAATTGAAATTTGTGTGTGTTAGTCTTCAATTACGGAGTAGTTTGAGTACGACATGAAAATTGAGTATTTTGCTTGTGTTATACTTAAATTCTAACAATTATTTAAAAAATATCTTAATTGAATTTTTTGAAGGTGTTAGACATCAATTTTTGCATTTTTAAGATATTTTTGAAAAAATTGAAATTTGTGTGTGTTAGTGTTCAATTATATAGTATTTTGAGTATGACATGAAAATTTAGTATTTTGATTGTGTTACATTTCAATTTAAACATTTTTTAAAAAATATTTAAATTGAATTTTTTGAAGGTTCTAGAATTCAGTTTTTGCATTTTCAAGAAAGTTTTGAAAAAATTGAAATTTGTGTGTGTTAGTCTTCAATTACGGAGTATTTTGAGTACGACATGAAAATTGAGTATTTTGCTTGTGTTACACTTCAATTTTGACATTGTTTTTAAAAATAACTTAATTGAATTTTTCGAAGGTGTTAGACTTCTGTTTTTTGCATTTTTAAGAAATTTTGGAAAAAATGAAATTTGTGTGTGTTAGTCTTTAATTACGGATTATTTTGAGTACGAAATGAAAAATGAGTATTTTGCATGTGTTATACATAAATTTTAACATTTTAAAAAAAAATATCTCAATAGAATTTTTTGAAGGAGTTAGACTGCAGTTTTTTCAAGTTTTGAAAAAAATTAGAATTTGTGTGTTTTAGTCTTCAATTACAGAGCATTTTGGGTACGACATGAAAATTGAGTATGTCGCTTGTGTTACACTTCAATTTTAACATTTTTTTAAAAAATATCAAAATTGAATTTTTTGAAGGTGTTAGACTTCTCTTTTTACATTTTTATGAAAGTTTCCTAAAAAGTTGAAATTTATGTGTGTTAAGTCTTCAATTACGGAGTATTTTCAGTACGAAATGAAAATTGAATATTTTGTTTGTGTTACACTTCAATTTTAACATTTTTTTTAAAAATATCATAATTGAATTTTTTGAAGGTGTTAGACTCGAATTTTTGTATTTTTTAAGAAAGTTTTGAAAAATATGAAATGTGTGTGTGTTAGCCTTCAATTACGGATTATTTTGAGCACGACATGAAAATTGAGTATTTTGCTTGTGTTGAACAACAATTTTAACATTTAAAAAAAAAAATATCACAACTGAATTTTTTGAAGGAGTTAGACTTCTCTTTTTGCATTTTTAAGAAATTTTTGAAAAAATTGAAATGTGTGTGTGTTAGTCTTCAATTACGGACTATTTTAAGTATGACATGAAAATTGAGTATTTTGATTGTGTTACACTTCAATTCTAACATTTTTGGAAAAAATATCATAATTGAATTTTTTGAAGGTGTTAGACTTCTGTTTTTGCATTTTTAAGAAATTTTTGAAAAAAATTGAAATTTGTGTATGTTTGTCTTCGATTACGGAGTATTTTGAGGACGACATGAAAATACAGTATTTTTCTTGTATTATACTTCAATTTTGATATTTTATTTTAAAATATCTTAATTCAATTTTTTGAACTTGTTAGACTTCAGTTTTTGTCAATTTAAATAAATTTTGGAAAAAAATGAAATTTGTGTGGGTTAGTTAGCCTTCAATTACGGATTATTTTGAATACGACATGAAAATTGAGTATTTTGCATGTGTTACACTTAAATGTTAAAATTTTTAAATAAAATATCTTAATTGTATTTTTTGAAGGTGTTAGACTGCAGTTTTATGATTTTTAAGATAGTTTTGAAAAAATTGAAATTTGTGTGCGTTAGTCTTCAATTACGGAGTATTTTGAGTACGATGAAAATTCAGTATTTTGCTTGTGTTAGACTTAAATTTTAACATTTTTGTAAAATATATCATAATTGAACTTTTGAAGGTGTTAGACTTTTGCTTTTGCGTTTTTATGAAATTTTTGAAAAAATTGAAATTTGTGTGTGTTAGTCTTCAATTACAGAGTATTTTTAGTACGACATGAAAATTGAGTATTTTGCTTATGTTACACTTAAATTATAACAATTTTAAAATTTTTTTTAATTGAATTTTTTCAAGGTGTTAGACTTTAATTTTTGCATTTATAAGATATTTTTAAAAAAATTGAAGTTTGTGTGTGTTAGTCTTCAATTATGGAGCATTTTGAGTATGACATGAAAATTCAGTATTTTGCTTGTGTTACACTTCAATTTTAACATTTGTTTAAAACATTTCTTAATTGAATTTTTTGAAGGTGTCAGACTTCTGTTTTTGCATTTTTAAGAAAGTTTTGAAAAAATTGAAATTTGTGTGTGTTAGTCATCAATTACGGAGTATTTTGAGTACTGCATGAAAATTGAATATTTGGTTTGCGTTACACTTCAGTTTTAACATTTTTGTATAAAATTTCATAATTGAATTGTTTGAAGGAGTTAGACTTCTGTTTTAGCATTTTTCATGAAATTTTGGAAAAAGTTGAAATTTGTGTGTGTTAGTCATCAATTACGGAGTAGTTTGAGTATGGCATGGAAATTGAGTATTTTTCTTGTGTTACACTTAAATATTAACAATTTTTAAAAAATATCTTTATTGAATTTTTTGAAGGTGGTTAGACTTCAATTTTTGCATTTTTAAGATATTTTTGAAAAAAATGAAATTTTTGTGTGTTAGTGTTCAATTATGGAGTATTTTGAGAACGACTTGAAAATTGAATATTTTGATTGTGTTACACTCGAATTTTAACATTTTTAAAAAATAGCTAAATTGAATTTTTTGAAGGTGTTAGACTTCAATTTTTGCATTTTTAACAAAGTTTTGAAAAGATTAAAATTTGTGTGTGTTAGCCATCAATTACGGAGTATTTTGAGTACGACATGAGAATTGAGTATTTTCCTTGTGTTACACTTCAATTTTAAGTTTTTTTGAAAAAGTATCATAACTGAATTTTTGGAAGGTGTTAGACTTCTTCTTTTGTAATTTTAACAATTTTTGAAAAAATTGAAATTTGTATGTGTTAGTCTTCAATTACGGACTATTTTTAGTACGACATGAAAATTGAATATTTTATTTCTGTTACAATTAAATTTTAACATTTAAAAAAAATATATCTTAATTGAATTTTTTGAAGGTGTTAGACATCCGTTTTGGCATTTTTAAGAAGGGTTTGAAAAAATTAAAATTTGCGTGTGTTAGTCTTCAATTACGGAGTATTTTGAGTACGACATGAAAATTGAGTATTTTGCTGGTTATATTTCATTTTTAACATTCTTTTTGAAATTATCTTATTTGAATTTTTTGAAGGTGTTAGACTTATGTTTTTTGCATTTTTATGAGAGTTTTGAAAAAATTGAAATTTGTGTTTGTTAGTCTTCAATTACGGAATAATGTGAGTATGGCATAAAAATTGAGTATTTTGCTTGTGTTACACTTCAATTTTTAAAACATATCTTAATTCATTTTTTTGAAGGTGTTAGACCTCAGTTTTTACATTTTAAAGAAATTTTTGAAAAAAAATGAAATTTGTGTGTGTTAGTCTTCAATTACGGAGTATTTTGAGTACGACATGAAAATTAAATATTTTGCTTGGTTTACACTAAAATTTTATAAATTTTTAAAAAATATCTTAATAGAATCTTTTGATGGTGTTAGCCTTGAATTTTTGCAGTTTTAAGAAATTTTTGAAAAAAATGATATTTGTGTGTGTTAGTCTTCAATTATGGACTATTTTGAGTACGACATGAAAATTGAATATTTTTCTTGTGTTACACTTCCATTTAAACATTTAAAAAAAAAAATCTTAATTGAATTTTTTAGAGGTGTTAGACTTCAGTTTTTGCATTTTAAAGAAATTTTTGAAAAATTTGAAATTTGTGTCCGTTAGTCTTTAATTACGGAATATTTTGAGTACCACATGAAAATTGAGTATTTTTCTCGTGTTACACTTCAATTTTAACATTTTTGTAAAAAATGTCATAATTGAATTTTTAAATGTGTTAGACTTCAATTTTAGCATTTTCAAGAAATTTTTGAAAAATTCGAAATTTGTGTGTGTTAGTCTTCAATTAGGGAGTATTTTGAGGACGACATGAAAATTGAGTATTTTACTTGTGTTATACTTCAATTTTAACCTTTTATTTTAAAATATCTTAATTGAATTTTTTGAAGGTGTTAGACTTTAGTTTTTGTTATTTTTAAGAAATTTTGGGAAAAATTGAAATTTGTGTGTGATAGTTAGTCTTCAATTACGGATTATTTTGAGTACGACATGAAAATTGAGTATTTTGCATGTGTTACACTTAAATGTTAACATTTTTAAAAAAAAAATATCTTAATTGAATTTTTTGATGGCGTTAGACTGTAGTTTTTTCATTTATAAGAAAGCTTTGAAAAAATTGAAATTTGTGTGCGTTAATCTTCAATTACGGAGTATTTTGAGTACGATGAAAATTCAGTATTTTGCTTGTGTTAGACTTAAATTTTAACATTTTTGTAAAAAATATCATAATTGAACTTTTGAAGGTGTTAGACTTTTGTTTTTGCATTTATATGAAATTTTTTAAAAAATTGAAATTTGTGTGTGTTAGTCTTCAATTACGGAGTATTTTTAGTACGACATGAAAATTGAGTATTTTGCTTGTGTTACACTTACATTTTTTTAATTTTTTTTTAATTAAATTTTTTTGTAAGTGTTAGACTTTAATTTTTGCATTTATAAGATATTTTTTAAAAAATTGA
Source organism: Luzula sylvatica (assembly GCA_946800325.1). Classification (NCBI taxonomy): domain Eukaryota; kingdom Viridiplantae; phylum Streptophyta; class Magnoliopsida; order Poales; family Juncaceae; genus Luzula; species Luzula sylvatica. Next base: position 24,579,372 of record OX326956.1, read on the forward strand.
AATTTGTGTGTGTTATCTTCAATTATGGAGCATTTTGAGTACCACCTGAAAATTCAGTATTTTGCTTGTGTTACACTTCAATTTTATCATTTGTTTAAAAAATTTCAAAATTGAATTTTTTGAAGGTGTTAGACTTCAGTTTTTGCATTTTTAAGAAAGTTTTGAAAAAATTGAAATTTGTGTGTGTTTGTCTTCAATTACAGAGTATTTTGAGTACGGTAAGAAAATTGAATATTTGGTTTGTGTTACACTTCAATTTTAACATTTGTTAAAAAAATTCATAATTGAATTTTTTGAAGGAGTTAGACTTCTGTTTTAGCATTTTTCATGAAATTTTGGAAAAAATTGAAATTTGTGGGTGTTAGTCATCAATTACGGAGTAGTTTGAGTAAGGCATGGAAATTGAGTATTTTTCTTGTGTTACCCTTAAATTTTAACAATTTTTAAAAAATATCTTTATTTAATTTTTTGAAGGTGTTAGACTTCAATTTTTGCATTTTAAAGATATTTTTGAATAAAATGATATTTGTGCGTGTTAGTGTTCAATTATGGAGTATTTTGAGTACGACTTGAAAATAGAATATTTTGTTTGTGTTACAGTTAAATTTTAACATTTTTTCAAGGTGTCGGACTTCTGTTTTTGCATTTTTAACAAGGTTTTGAAAAGATTAAAATTTGTGTGTGTTATTCATCAATTACGGAGTATTTTGAGAACGACATGAGAATTGAGTATTTCCTTGTGTTACACTTCAATTTTAAGTTTTTTTGAAAAAGGATCATAACTGAATTTACTGAAGGTGTTAGATTTCTTCTTTTGCAATTTTAAGATGTTTTGAAAAAATTGAAATTTGTATGTGTTAGTCTTCAATTACGGACTATTTTTAGTACGACATGAAAATTGAATATTTTGTTTGTGTTACACTTAAATTTTAACATTTAAAAAAAATATCTTAATTGAATTTTTTGAAGGTGTTAGACATCAGTTTTGGCATTTTTAAGAAGGGTTTGAAAAAATTAAAATTTGCGTGTGTTGGTCTTCCATTACGGATTATTTTGAGTAAGACATGAAAATTGATTATTTTGCTTGTGTTATATTTCATTTTAAAAATTATTTTTGAAATTATCTTATTTAAATTTTTTGAAGGTGTTAGACTTATGTTTTCTTGCATTTTTACGAAAGTTTTGAAAAAATTGAAATTTGTTTGTGTTAGTCTTCAATTACGGAATAATCTGAGTACGGCATAAAAATTGAGTATTTTGCTTGTGTTGCACTTCAATTTTAACATATTTTTAAAACATATCTTAATTCAATTTTTTGTAGGTGTTAGACCTCAGTTTTTATATTTTAAATTTTTTTTTTTGTAAAAATTGAAATTTGTGTGTGTTAGTCTTCAATTACAGAGTATTTTGAGTACGACATGAAAATTAAATATTTTGCTTGTTTTACACTAATATTTTAGCAATTTTTAAAAAATATCTTAATTGAATCTTTTAATGGTGTTAGCCCTGAATTTTTGCAGTTTTAAGAAATGTTTGAAAAAAATGATATTTGTGTGTGTAAGTCTTCAATTATGGACTATTTGGAGTACGACATGAAAATTGAGTATTTTGTTTGTGTTACACTTCTATTTAAACATTTAAAAAAAGTATCTTAATTGAATTGTTTAACGGTGTTAGACTTCAGTTTTTGCATTGTAAAGAAAGTTTTGAAATATTGTAAATTTGTGTGTGTTAGTCTTCAATTACGGAATATTTTGAGTACCACATGAAAATTGAGTATTTTGCTTGTGTTACACTTCAATTTTAACATTTTTGTAAAAAATGTCAGAATTGAATTTTTGAAGGTGTTAGACTTCAGTTTTAGCATTTTCAAGAATTTTTTGAAAAATTTGAAATTTGTTTGTGTTAATCTTCAATTACGGAGTATTTTCAGGACGACATGAAAATTGAGTATTTGACTTGTGTTATACTTCAATTTTTACCTTTTATTTTAAAATATCTTAATTGAATTTTTTGAAGGTGGACTTCAGTTTTTGTCATTTTTAAGAAATTTTGGGAAAAATTGAAATTTGTGTGTGTTAGTTAGTCTTCAATTACGGATTATTTTGAGTACGACATGAAAATTGAGTATTTTGCATGTGTTACACTTAAATGTTAAACATTTTTTAAAAAAAAATATCTTAATTGAATTTTTTGAAGGTGTTAGACTATAGTTTTTTCATTTATAAGAATGCTTTGAAAAAATTGAAATTTGTGTGCGGTAGTCTTCAATTACGGAGTATTTTGAGTATGATGAAAATTCAGTATTTTTCTTGTGTTAGACCTAAATTTTAACATTTTTGTAAAAAATATCATAATTGAACTTTTGAAGGTGTTAGACTTTTGTTTTCGCATTTTTATGAAAGTTTTTAAAAAATTGAAATTTGTGTGCGTTAGTCTTCAATTACGGAGTAATTTTAGTACGACATGCAAATTGAGTATTTTGCTTGTGTTACACTTAAATTCTAACAATTTTTAATTTTTTTTTAATTGAATTTTTGAAGGTGTTAGACTTCTGTTTTTGCATTTTTATGAAATTTTTCAAAAAATTAAAATCTGTGTGTGTTAGTCTTCAATTACGGAGTATTTTGAGTACGACATGAAAATTGAGTATTTTGCTTGTGTTACACTTAAATTAAATTTTTTTTTTTAAAATATCTTAATTGAATTTTTTGAAGGTGTCAGACTGCAGTTTTCTCATTTTTAAGAAAGTTTTGAAAAAATTGAAATTTATGTGTGTTAGTCTTCAATTACGGAGTATTTTTTCTACGACATGAAAATTGAGTATTTTGCTTGTGTTACACTTCAATTTAAACATTTTAATACAAAATATCTTAATTGAATATTTTGAAGGTGTTGGACTTCGGTTTTTGCATTTTTAGGAAAGTTTTGAATTTTTTTTTAATTTGTGTGTGTTAGTCTTCAATTTCGTAGTATTTTGAGTACGACATTAAAATTTAGTATTTTGAAGGTGTTAGACTTATGTTTTTGCATTTTTACTAAATTTTTGACAAACTTGAAATATGTGTGTGTTAGTATTTAATTACAGAGTAATTTGAGTACGGCACAAAAATAGAGTATTTTGCTTGTGTTACAGTTCAATTTTAACATATTTTTAAAAAATATCTTAATTCAATTTATGGATGGTGTTAGACTTCGGTTTTTGCATTTTTGCATTTTTTGTGAAAAAATTGAAATTTGTGTGTCTTACTCTTCAATTACAGAGTATTTTGAGTACCACATGAAAATTGAGTATCTTGCTTGTGTTACATTTAAATTTTAACAATTTTAACAAAATGTCTTAATTTAATATTTTGAAGGTGTTAGACTTAAAATTTTCAATTTTTAAGAAATTTTTAAAAAACATGAAATTTGTATTTGTTAGTCTTCAATTACGGAGTATTTTGAGTACGACATGAAAATTGACTATTTTGCTTGTGTTAGACTTAAATTCTACCAATTTTTAAAAAATATTTTAATTGAATTTTGGAAGGTGTTAGACTTCAATTTTTGCATTTTTAAGATATTTTTTAAAAAATTGAAATTTGTGTTTGTTAGTCTTGAATTATGGTGTATTTTGAGTACGGCATGAAAATTGAGTATTTTGCTTGTGTTACACTTCAATTTTAACATATGCTTACAAAATATCTTAATTGAATTTTTTGAAGGTGTTAGACTTCAGTTTTTGCATTTTTAAGAAAGTTTTGAAAAAATTGAAATTTTTGTGTGTTAGTCGTCAACTACGGAGTATTTTGAGTATTGCACGAAAATTGAATATTTGGCGTGTGTTACACTTAAATTTTAACATTTTTGTAAAAAATATCATCATTGAATTTTTTGAAGATGTTAGACTTCTGTTTTTGCATTTTTATGAAATTTTGTAAAAAATTGAAATTTGTGTGTGTTAGTCTTCAATTACGGAGTATTTTGAGTACGACATGAAAATTGAGTATTTTGCTTGTGCTACACTTAAATTTTAACATTTTTGTAAAAAAGATCATTATTGAATATTTGAAGGTGTTAGACTTCCGTTTTTGCATTTTTATGAAATTTTCGAAAAAATTAAAATTTGTGTGTGTTAGTATTCAATTACGGAGTATATTTAGTACAACATGAAAATTGAGTATTTTGCTTGTGTTACACTTAAATTCTTACAATTTTTAAAAAAATATATTAATTTAATTTTGGAAGGTGCTAGACTTTATTTTTTTTTTGCATTTTTAAGATATTTTTGAAAAGATTGAAATTTGTGAGTGTTAGTCTTCAATTATGGTGTATTTTGAGTACGGCATGAAAATTGAGTATTTTGCTTGTGTTACACTTCAATTTTAATATTTTCTTACAAAATATCTTAATTGAATTTTTTGAAGTTGTTAGACTTCAGTTTTCGCATTTTTAAAAAAGATTTGAAAAAATTGAAATTTTTGTGTATTAGTCTTCAACTACGGAGTATTTTGAGTACTGCATGAAAATTGAATATTTGGCTTGTGTTTAGGGATGTCAATGGTGTGGATATTGCCCGAACCGACCCGAACCGTATCCGAAGAGATATCCGGATTCGAAAAAAATATCCGGATCCGAGTGGATCCGGATATGGCTCTGGTTGCTAATTTTAGGATCCGGAACCGGATTCGATATTCGGTTTTGGTGCGGGGACCGGATCCGTGTTCCGGATTCGGGTATTTTTTGGATCCGGATACTCGGAACCAGATTCGAGTATCCGGAACTGGATCCGGATACGCATATTATATATTATTTTTATGTATTATATTTGATATTAGTTGAAAAATCATATACAAATTAATGATTTGTGAGTGATTTAAACTCACAATCGTAAAATTACGTTTAAATATAATCATATTTATCGTTAATGCCACAAATTATATATATTTATAGCTAAAAAGTAAGTTATGTTATGATAACATAGTATCCGCTTTAATATCCGAAAGAGAACCGTATCCGTATCCGTATCCGACAATATCCGAACCGTATCCTTATCCGTTTATTATCCGAACCGTATCCGGATCCGGGTAATTCCGTATCCGGATCCGTATCCGAAAAAAAATATGGATATGGATATGGTATGACCACTATCCGAACCGGATCCGAACCGTTGACACCCCTACTTGTGTTTCACTACAATTTTAACATTTAAAAAAAAAATATCATCATTGAATTTTTTGAAGGTGTTAGACTTCTCTTTTTGCATTTTTATGAAATTTTTGAAAAAATTGAAATTTGTGTGTGTTAGTCTTCAATTACGGAGTATTTTGAGTACGACAAGAAAATTGAATATTTGTCAAGTGTTACACTTCAATTTTAACATTTTTGTAAAGAATATCATAATTGAATTTTTGAAGGTGTTAGACTTCTGTTTTTTGCATTTTTATGAAATTTTTAAAAAAATTGAAATCTGTGTGTGTTAGTCTTCAATTACGGAGTATTTTGAGTACGACATCAAAATTGAGTATTTTGCTTGTGTTACACTTCAATTTTAACACTTGTTTAAAAAATATATTAATTTAATATTTTGAAGGTGTTAGACTTCTGTTTTTGCATTTTTAAGAAAGTTTTGAAAATATTGAGGTTTGTGTGTGTTAGTCTTCAATTACGGAGTATTTCGAGTATGGCATGAAAATTGAATATTTGGCTTGTGTTACACTTCAATTTTATCATTTTTGCAAAAAATATCATGATTTAATTTTTGAAGGTATTCTGATTTTGCATTTTAATGAAATTTTTGAAAAAATTGAAATCTGTGTGTGTTAGTCTTCAATTGCGGAGTATTTTCAGTACGACATGAAAATTGAGTATTTTGCTTGTGTTACACTTAAATTTTAACATTTTTGTAAAAGAGATCATTATTGAATAGTTGAAGGTGTTAGACTTCCATTTTTGCATTTTTACGAAATTTTTGAAAAAACAGAAATTTGTGTGTGTTAGTGTTCAATTACGGAGTATCTTTAGTACAACATGAAAATTGAGTATTTTGCTTGTGTTACACTTAAATTCTAACAATTTTTAAAAAAACATTTTAATTGAATTTTGGAAGGTGTTAGACTTCAATTTTTTGCATTTTTAAGATATTTTTGAAAAAATTGAAATTTTTGTGTGTTAGTCTTTAATTATGGTGTATTTTGAGTACGGAATGAAAATTGAGTATTTTGCTTGTGTTACACTTCAATTTTAACATTTTCTTACAAAATATCTTAATTGAATTTTTTGAAGGTATTAGACTTCAGTTTTTGCATTTTTATAAAAGTTTTGAAAAAAATGAAATTTTTGTGTGTTAGTCTTCAACTAAGGAGTATTTTGAGTATTGCATGAAAATTGAATATTTGGCTTGTGTTACACTTCAATTTTAACACTTGTTTAAAAAATATATTAATTTCATATTTTGAAGGTGTTAGACTTCAGTTTTTGCATTTTTAAGAAAGTTTGGAAAAAATTTAGGTTTGTGTGTGTTAGTCTTTAATTACGGAGTATTTTGAGTACGGCATGAAAATTGAATATTTGGCTTGTGTGACACTTCAATTTTAACATTTTTGTAAAAAATATCATAATTGAATTTTTTGAAGGTGTTAGACTTCTGTTTTTGCATTTTAATGAAAGTTTTGAAAAAATTGAAATATGTGTGTTAGTCTTCAATTACGGAGTAGTTTGAGTACAACATGAAAATTGAGTATTTTGCTTGTAGTACACTTAAATTTTAACAATTTTTCAACAAATATATTAATAGAATTTTTTGAAGGTGTCAGACTTTAGTTTTTTCATTTTTAAGAAAGTTTGGAAAAAATTGAAATTTGTGTGTGTTAGTCTTCAAATACAGAGTATTTTGAGTACGGCATAAAAATTGAGTATGTTTCTTGTGTAACACTTATATTTTAACATTTTTGTAAAAAATATCATAATTGAATATTTGAAGGTGTTACACTTCCGTTTTTGCTTTTTTAAGAAATGTTTTGAAAAAATTGAAATTGTGTGTGTTAGTCTTCAATTACGGAGTATTTTTAGTACGACATGAAAATTGAGTATTTTGCTTGTGTTACACTTATATTCTAACTATTTAAAAAAAATATTTTAATAGAATTTTTTGAAGGTGTTAGACTTCAATTTTATGAATTTTTAAGATAATTTTGAAAAAACTAAAATTTGTGTGTGTTAGTCTTCAATTATGGTGTATTTCGAGTACGACATGAAAATTGAGTATTTTGCTTTTGTTACACTTCAATTTTATCACTTGTTTAAAAAATATTTTAATTGAATTTTTTGAAGGTGTTAGACTTCAATTTTATGCATTTTTAAGATAATTTTGAAAAAACTGACATTTGTGTGTGTTAGTCTTCAATTACGGAGTATTTTGAGTACGACATGAAAATTGAGTATCTTGCTTGTGTTATACTTAAATTTTAACAATTTTAAAAAAATATCTTAATTTAATATTTTGAAGGTGTAAGACTTAAATTTTTCCATTATTAGGAAATTTTTGAAAAACATGAAATTTGTAATTGTTTGTCTTCAATTACGGAGTATTTTGAGTACGACATGAAAATTGACTATTTTTCTTGTGTTAGACTTAAATTCTACCAATTTATTAAAAAATATTTTAATTGAATTTTGGAAGGTGTTAGATTTCAATTTTTGCATTTTTAAGATATTTTTGAAAAAATTGAAATTTGTGTTTGTTAGTCTTCAATTATGGTGTATTTTGAGTACGGCATGAAAATTGAGTATTTTGCTTGCGTTACACTTCAATTTTCACATTTGCTTACAAAATATCTTAATTGAATTTTTTGAAGGTGTCAGACTTCAGTTTTTGCATTTTTAAGAAAGTTTTGAAAAAATTGAAATTTTTGTGTGTTAGTCCTCAACTACGGAGTATTTTGAGTATTGCATGAAAATTGAATTTTTGCATTTTAGACTTAAATTTGGCCTGTGTTACACTTCAATTTTAACATTTTTGTAAAAAATATCATCATTGAATTTTTTGAAGATGTTAGACTTCAATTTTTGCATTTTTATGAAATTTTTGAAAAAATTGAAATATGTGTGTGTTAGTTAGTCTTCAATTACGGATTATTTTGAGTACCACATGAAAATTGAGTATTTTGCATGTGTTACATTTAAATATTGACATTATTTTAAAAAATATCTTGATTGAATTTTTAGAAGGTGTTAGACTGCAGTTTTTCCATTTTTGAGAAAGTTTTAAACAAATTGAAATTTTTGTGTGTTAGTCTTCAACTATGGATTATTTTGAGTATGACATGAAAATTGAGTATTTTGCATGTGTTACACTTAAATTTTAACATTTTTGTAAAAAACTTCATTATTCAATTTTTGAAGGTGTTAGACTTCTGTTTTTGCATTTTTATGAAATTTTTGAAAAAATTGAAATTTGTGTGTGTTAGTCTTCAATTACGGAGTATTTTTAGTACGACATGAAAATTGAGTATTTTTCTTGTGTTTCACTTAAATTTTGACCATTTTTAAAAAAAATATTTAAATTGAATTTTTTGAAGGTGTTAGACTTTAATTTCTGCATTTTTAAGATATTTTTGAAAAAATTGAAATTTTTGTTTGGTAGTCTTCAGTTATGGAGTATTTTGAGTACGACATGAAAATTGAGTATTTTGCTTGTGTTACACTTCAAATTTAACATATGCTCAAAAAATATCTTAATTGAATTTTTTGAAAGTGTTAGACCTCAGTTTTTGCATTTTTAAGAGAGTATTGAAAAAATTGAAATTTTTGTGTGTTAGTCTTCAAGTACGGAGTATTTTTAGTACGGCATGAAAATTGAATATTTGGCTTGTGTTACACATCAAGTTTAATATTTTTTGTAAAAATACCATAATTGAATTTTTTGAAGGTGTTAGACTTCTGTTTTTGCATTTTTATGAAAGTTTTAAAAAAATTGAAATTTGTGTGAGTTAGTCTTCAATTATGGAGTAGTTTGAGTGCGACTTGGAAATAGAGTATTTTGCTTGTGTTACACTTAAATTTTAAGAATTTTTAAAAAAATATTTTAATTGAATTTTTTGAAGGTGTTAGACTACGATTTTGCAATTTTAAAATATTTTTGGAAAAAATGAAATTTTTGTGTGTTGGTGCTCAATTATGGAGTATTTTGAGTAGGACATTAAAATTGAGTATTTTGATTGTGTTACACTTCAATTTTAGCCTTTTTTAAAAAGTATCTACATTGAATTTTTTGAAGGTGTTAGACTTCTGTTTTTGCATTTTTAAGAATGTTTTGAAAAAATTGAAATTTGTGTGTGTTAGTCTTCAATTACGGAGTATTTTGAGTACGACATGAGAATTGAATATTTTGTTTGTGTTACACTTCAATATTAACAATTTTTAAAAAAATATCTTAATTTAATGTTTTTCAAGGTGTTAGCCTTCAATTTTTGCATTTTTAAGAAATTTTTGAATAAATGAAATTTGTATGTGTTAGTCTTCAATTATGGAGTATTTTGAGTATGACATGAAAATTGAGTATTTTGCTTGTGTTACACTTCAATTTTAGCATTTTTGTAAAAAGTGTTATAATTGAATTCTAGAAGGTGGATTTCAGTTTTAGCATTTTAAAGAAATTTTTGAAAAATTTCAAATTTGTGTGTGTTAGTCTTCACTAACGGAGTATTTTGAGGACGACATGAAATTTGAGTATTTTGCTTGTGTTGTACTTCAATTTTAACCTTTTATTTTAACACATCTTAATTGAATTTTTTGAAGGTGTTAGACTTCAGTTTTTGTCATTTTTATGAAATTTTGGAAAAAATTGAAATTTGTGTGTTAGTTTGTCTTCAATTACTGATTATTTTGAGTACGACATGAAAATTGAGTATTTTGCTTGTGTTACACACCAATTTTAATATTTTTGTAAAAAAACATCATAATTGAATTTTTGAAGGTGTTAGACTTCTGTTTTTGCATTTTTATGAAAATTTTGAAAAAATTGAAATTTGTGTGTGTTAGTCTTCAATTACGGAGTATTTTTGGTACGACGTCAAAATTGAGTACTTTGCTTGTGTTACACTTAAATTTTAACAATTTTGAAAATAATATTTTAATTGCATTTTTTTGAAGGTGTTAGACTTTAATTTTTGCATTTTTAAGATATTTTTGAAAAAATTGAAATTTGTGTGTGTTAGTCTTCAATTATGGAGTATTTTGAGTACGGCATGATTATTGAGTATTTTTCTTGTGCTACACTTCAATTTTAACATTTGCTTAAAAATATCTTCATTGAATTTTTTTAAGGTGTTAGACTTCAGTTTTTGCATTTTTATGAAAGTTTTGAAAAAAATTAAATTTCCGTGTGTCAGTCTTCAATTACGGAGTATTTTGAGTACGACATGAAAATTGAGTATTTTGCTTGTGTTACACTTCAATTTTAACATTTTATTAAAAATATCATAATTGAATTTTTTTTTAAGGTGTTAGACTTCAGTTTTAGCATTTTAAAGAAATTTTTGAAAAAATTAAAATTTGTGTGTGCTAGTCTTTAATTACGGAGTATTTTGAGTACCACATGAAAATTGAGTATTTTGCTTGTGTTAACACTTAAATTTTAACAATTTTTTAAAAAATATCTAAATTGAATTTTTTGCATTTTAAAGAAATTTTTGAAAAAATGAAATTTGTGCGTGTTAGTTTCATTTATGGAGTATTTTGAGTACGAAATGAAAATTGAGTATTTGTGTTGTGTTACACTTCAATTTAAACATTTAAAAAAAAAATCCTAATTGTAATTTTTAAAGGTGTTAGACTTCAGTTTTTTCATTTTAATGAAATTTTTCAAAAATTTGAAATTGGTGTGTGTTAGTCATCAATTACAGATTATTTTGAGTACAGCACGAAAATTTAGTATTTTGCTTGTGTTACACTTAAATTTTAACAATTTTTAAAAAAAATATCTTAATTGCATTTTTTGAAGGTGTTAGACTGCAATTTTTTCTTTTTCAAGAAAGTTTTGAGGAAATTTAAATTTTTGTGTGTTAGTCTTCAATTACGGAGTATTTTGCTTGTGTTACTCTTAAATTTTAACATTTTTGGAAAAAATATCATAATTGAATTTTTGAAGGTGTTAGACTTCTGTTTTTGCATTTTTATGAAAGTTTTGGAAAAATTTAAATTTGTGTCTAGTCTTCAATTACAGACTATCTTTAGTACGACGTGAAAATTGAGTACTTTGCTTCTGTTACACTTAAATTTTAACAATTTTCTAAAAAATATTTTAATTGCATTTTTTGAAGGTGTCAGACTTTTTGTTTGCATTTTTAAGATATTTTTGAAATAATTGAAATTTGTGTGTGTTAGTCTACAATTACGGAGTATTTTGATTACGGCATGAAAATTGAGTATTTTTCTTGTGTTACACTTCAATTTTAACATTTGCATAAAAAATATCTTAATTGAATTTTTTGAAGGTGTTAGACTTCAGTTTTTGCATTTATAAGAAAGTTTTGAAAAAAAATGAAATTTTTGTGTGTTAGTCTTCAACTACGGAGTATTTTGAGTACGGAATGAAAAATGAATATTTGGCTTCAGTTACACTTCAATTTTAACATTTTTGTAAAAAATATCATAATGGAATTTTTTGAAGGCGTGACTTATGTTTTTGCATTTTTATGAAATTTTTGAAAAAATTGAATTTTCTGTGTGTTAGTCTTCAATTACGGAGTAGTTTGAGTACTACACGGAAATTGAGTATTTTGCTTGTGTTACACTTACATTTTAATAATTTTTTAAAAAAATATCTTAATTGAATTTTTTGAAGGTGTTAGACTTCAGTTTTTGAATTTTTAAGAAAGTTTTGAAAAAATGAAATTTTTGTGTGTTAGTTTTCAAGTACGGAGTATTTTGAGTACGGCATGAAAAATGAATATTTGTCTTGTGCTACACTTCAATTTTAAATTTTTTGTAAAAAATATCATAATTGAATTTTTCGAAGGTGTGACTTCTGTTTTTGCATTTTTATGATATTTTTGAAAAAATTGAAATTTGCGTGTGTTAGGCTTGAATTACGGAGTAGTTTGAGTACGACACGGAAATTGAGTATTTTGCTTGTGTTACACTTAAATTTTAACAATTTTTAAAAAAATATATTAATTGAATTTTTTAAAGGTGTTAGACTTCAATTTTGCATTTTTAAGATATTTTTGGTAAAAATGAAATTTGTGTGTGTTAGTGTTCAACTATGGAGTATTTTGAATACGACATGTAAATTGAGTATTTTGATTGTGTTACACTTCAATTTTTACATTTTTTAAAAAGTATCTAAATTGAATTTTTTAATGGTGTTAGACTTCAGTTTTTGCATTTTTAAGAAAGTTTTGAAAAAATTGAAATTTGTGTGTGTTTGTCTTCAATTATGGAGTATTTTGAGTACGGCGTGAAAATTGAGTATTTTGCTTGTGTTACACTTAAATTTTAACATTTTTATAAAAAATATCTTAACTGGATTTTTGAAGGTGTTAGACTCCTGTTTTTGCATTTTAAAAATATTTTTGAAAAAATTGAAATTTGTGTGTGTTAGTCTTCAATTATGGAGTATTTTGAGTACGGCATGAAAATTGAATATTTTGCTTGTGTTACACTTAAATTTTAACATTTTTGTAAAAAACATCATAATTGAATTTTTGAAGGTGTTAGACTTCTGTTTTTGCATTTTATGGAAATTTTTGAAAAAATTGAAATTTGTGTGTGTTAGTCTTCAATTACGGAGTATTTTGAGTACGACATGAGAATTGAGTATTTTCCTTGTGTTACACTTCAACTTTAACATTTTTTGGAAAAATATCATAACTGAATTTTTAGAAGGTGTTAGACTTTAATTTTTGCATTTTTAAGATATTTTTGAAAAAATTGAAATTTGTGTGTGTTAGTCTTCAATTATGGTGTATTATGTGTACGGCATGAAAATTGAGTATTTTGCTTGTGTTACACTTAAATTTTAACATTTTTGTACAAAACATCATAATTGAATTTTTGAAGGTGTTAGACTTTTGTTTTTGCATTTTAATGAATTTTTTGAAAAAATTGAAATTTGTGTGTGTTTGTCTTCAATTACGGGGTATTTTGAGTACGGCATGAAAATTGAGTATTTTGCTTATATTACACTTAAATTTTAACAATTTTAAAAAAAATATCTTAATTGAATTTTTGAGTACGGCATGAAAATTGAGTATTTTGCTTTTTTAAATGAAAATTGAGTATTTTTGAGTACGGCATGAAAAAAAATATCTTAAATGAAAATTGAGTATTTTGCTTTTTTAAGAAATTTTTGAAAAAATACAATTTGTGTGTGTTTGTCTTCAATTATGGAGTATTTTGAGTACGGCATGAAAATTGAGTATTTTGCTTGTGTTACACTTAAATTTTAACATTTTTGTAAAAAACATCATAATTGAATTTTTGAACGTGTTAGACTTCTGTTTTTGCATTTTAATGAAATTTTTGAAAAAATTGAAATTTGTGTGTGTTAGTCTTCAATTACGGAGTATTTTGAGTACGACATGAGAATTGAGTATTTTCCTTGTGTTACACTTCAACTTTAACATTTTTTGGTAAAATATCATAACTGAATTTTTGGAAGGTGTTAGACTTTAATTTTTGCATTTTTAAGATATTTTTGAAAAAATTGAAATTTGTGTGTGTTAGTCTTCAATTATGGTGTATTATGTGTACGGCATGAAAATTGAGTATTTTGCTTGTGTTGCACTTAAATTTTAACATTTTTGTAAAAAACATCATAATTGAATTTTTGAAGGTGTTAGACTTCTGGTTTTGCATTTTAATGAATTTTTTCAAAAAAATTGAAAATTGTTTGTGTTTGTCTTCCATTACGGAGTATTTTGAGTACGGCATGAGAATTGAGTATTTTCCTTGTGTTACATTTCAACTTTAACATTTTTTGGAAAAATATCATAACTGAATTTTTGGAAGGTGTGAGACTTTAATTTTTGGATTTTAAAGATATTTTTGAAAAAATTGAAATTTGTGTGTGTTAGTCTTCAATTATGGAGTATTTTGAGTATGGAACGAAAATTGAGTATTTTTCTGGTGTTACACTTCAATTTTAACATTTTCTTAAAAAATACCTTAATTGAATTTTTTGAAGGTTAGACTTCAGTTTTTGCATTTTTATGAAATTTTTGTGTGTTAGTCTTCAACTACGAAGTATTTTTTAGTACGGCATGAAAAATGAATATTTGGCTTGTGTTACACTTTAATTTTATCATTTTTGTAAAAAATATCAAAATTGAATTTTTTGAAGGTGTGACATATGTTTTTGCATTTTTATAAAATTTTTGAAAAAATTGAAATTTGTGTGTGTTAGTCTTCAATTATGGATTACTTTGAGTACGACATGGAAATTGAGTATTTTGCTTGTGTTACACTTAAATTTTAACAATTTAAAAAAAAATATCTTACTTGAATTTTTTTAATGTGTTAGACTTCAATTTTGCATTTTTAAGACATTTTTGGAAAAAATGAAATTTGTGTGTGTTAGTGTTCAATTATGGAGTATTTTGAGTACGACATGAATATTGAGTATTTTGATTGTGTTACGCTTAAATTTTAACATTTTTGTAAAAAACATCATAATTGAATTTTTTAAGGTGTTAGAGTTATGTTTTTTGCATTTTAATGAAATTTTTGAAAAAATTCAACTTTGTGTGTGTTAGTCTTCAATTACGGAGTATTTTGAGTACGACATGAGAATTGAGTATTTTCCTTGTGTTACACTTCAACTTTAACATTTTTTGGAAAAATATCATAACTGAATTTTGGGAAGGTGTTAGACATTAATTTTTGCATTTTTATGATATTTTTGAAAAAATTGAAATTAGTGTGTGTTAGTCTTCAATTAGGGAGTATTTCGAGTACGGCATGAAAATTGAGTATTTCGCTTGTGTTACACTTCAATTTTAACATTTTTGTGAAAAACATCATAATTGAATTTTTGAAGGTGTTAGACTTCTGTTTTTGTATTTAAATGAAATTTTTGAAAAAAATTGAAATTTGTGTGTATTAGTCTTTAATTACAGAGTATTTTGAGTACGACATGAGAATTGAGTATTTTCCTTGTGTTACACTTCGACTTTAACATTTTTTGGAAAAATATCATAACTGAATTATTGGAAGGTGTTAGACTTTAATTTTTGCATTTTTTAGATATTTTTGAAAAAATTGAAATTTTTGTGTGTTAGTCTTCAATTATGGTGTATTTTGAGTACGGCATGAAAATTGAGTATTTTGCTTGTGTTACACTTAAATTTTAACATATTTGTAAAAAACATAATAATTGAATTTTTGAAGGTATTAGACTTCTGTTTTTGCATTTTAATGAAATTTTTGAAAAAATTGAAATTTGTGTGTGTTAATCTTGAATTAAGGAGTATTTTGAGTACGACATGAAAATTGAGTATTTTGCTTATATTACACTTAAATTTTAACAATTTAAAAAAAATATCTTAATTGAATTTTTTGAAGGTGTTATCCTTCATTTTTTGCATTTTTAAGAAATTTTTGAAAAAATGAAATTTGTGTGTGTTTGTCTTCAATTATGGAGTATTTTGAGTACAGCATGAAAATTGAGTATTTTGCTTGTGTTACACTTAAATTTTAACATTTTTGTAAAAAACATCATAATTGAATTTTTGAACGTGTTAGACTTCTGTTTTTGCGTTTTAATGAAATTTATGAAAAAATTGAAATTTGTGTGTGTTAGTCTTCAATTACGGAATATTTTGAGTGCGACATGAGAATTGAGTATTTTCCTTGTGTTACACTTCAACTTTAACATTTTTGGGAAAAATATCATAACTGAATTTTTGGAAGGTGTTAGACTTTAATTTTTGCATTTTTTAGATATTTTTGAAAAAATTGAAATTTTTGTGTGTTAGTTTTCAATTATGGTGTATTATGTGTACGGCATGAAAATTGAGTATTTTGCTTGTGTTACAGTTAAATTTTAACATTTTTGTGAAAAACATCATAATTGAATTTTTGAAGGTGTGAGACTTCTGTTTTTGGATTTTAATGAATTTTTTGAAAAAATATAAATTTGTGTGTGTTTGTCTTCAATTACGGAGTATTTTGAGTACGGCATGAGAATTGAGTATTTTCCTCGTGTTACACTTCAACTTTTACATTTTTTGGAAAAATATCATAACTGAATTTTTGGAAGGTGTGAGACTTTAATTTTTGCATTTTAAAGATATTTTTGAAAAAATTGAAATTTGTGTGTGTTCGTCTTCAATTATGGAGTATTTTGAGTACGGCATGAAAATTGAGTATTTTTCTGGTGTTACACTTCAGTTTTAACATTTTCTAAAAAAATATCTCAATTGAATTTTTTGAAGGTGTTAGACTTCAGTTTTTGCATTTTTATGAAAGTTTTGAAAAAAATGAAATTTTTGTGTGTTAGTCTTCAACTACGAAATATTTTTTAGTACGGCAAGAAAAATGAATATTTGGCTTGTGTTACACTTCAATTTTAACATTTTTGTAAAAAATATCAAAATTGAATTTTTTGAAGGTGTCACATATGTTTTTGCATTTTTATGAAATTTTTGAAAAAATTGAAATTTGTGTGTGTTAGTCTTCAATTATGGATTACTTTGAGTACGACACGGAAATTGAGTATTTTGCTTGTGTTACACTTAAATTTTAACAATTTTAAAAAATATATCTTAATTGAATTTTTTTGATGTGTTAGACTTCAATTTGCATTTTTAAGACATTTTTGGAAAAAATGAAATTTGTGTGTGTTAGGTTCAATTATGGAGTATTTTGAGTACGACATGTATATTGAGTATTTTAATTGTGTTACGCTTAAATTTTAACATTTTTGTAAAAAACATCATAATTGAATTTTTGAAGGTGTTAGAGTTATGTTTTTTGCATTTTAATGAAATTTTTGAAAAAATTGAACTTTGTGTGTGTTTGTCTTCAATTACGGAGTATTTTGAGTACGACATGAGAATTGAGTATTTTCCTTGTGTTATACTTCAACTTTAACATTTTTTGGAAAAATATCATAACTGAATTTTGGGAAGGTGTTAGACATTAATTTTTGCATTTTTATGATATTTTTGAAAATATTGAAATTAGTGTGTGTTAGTCTTCAATTAGGGAGTATTTCGAGTACGGCATGAAAATTGAGTATTTTGCTTGTGTTACACTTAAATTTTAACATTTTTGTGAAAAACATCATAATTGAATTTTTGAAGGTGTTAGACTTCTGTTTTTGTATTTAAATGAAATTTTTGAAAAAAATTGAAATTTGTGTGTGTTAGTCTTCAATTACAGAGTATTTTGAGTACGACATGAGAATTGAGTATTTTCCTTGTGTTACACTTCAACTTTAACATTTTTTGGAAAAATATCATAACTGAATTATTGCAAGGTGTTAGACTCTAATTTTTGAATTTTTAAGATATTTTGAAAAAATTGAAATTTGTGGGTGTTAGTCTTCAATTATGGAGTATTTTGAGTACGGCATGAAAATTGAGTATTTTGCTTGTGTTACACTTAAATTTTAACATATTTGTAAAAAACATCATAATTGAATTTTTGAAGGTATTAGACTTCTGTTTTTGCATTTTAATGAAATTTTTGAAAAAATTAAAATTTGTGTGTGTTAATCTTGAATTACGGAGTATTTTGAGTACGACATGAAAATTGAGTATTTTGCTTATATTACACTTAAATTCTGACAATTTAAAAAAAAAATATCTTAATTGAATTTTTTGAAGGTGTTATCCTATAATTGTTGCATTTTTAAGAAATTTTTGAAAAAGTGAAATTTGTGTGTGTTTGTCTTCAATTATGGAGTATTTTGAGTACAACATGAAAATTGAGTATTTTGCTTGTGTTACACTTAAATTTTAACATTTTTGTAAAAAACATCGTAATTGAATTTTTGAACGTGCTGGACTTTTGTTTTTGCATTTTAATGAAATTTTTGAAAAAATTGAAATTTGTGTGTGTTAATCTTGAATTACGGAGTATTTTGAGTACGACATGAAAATTGAGTATGTTGCTTATATTACACTTAAATTTTAACAATTTAAAAAAAAATATCTTAATTGAATTTTTTGAAGTTGTTATCGTTCCATTTTTCCATTATTAAGAATTTTTTGAAAAAATGAAATTTGTGTGTGTTAGTCTTCAATTATGGAGTATTTTGAGTACAGCATGAAAATTGAGTATTTTGCTTGTGTTACACTTAAATTTCAACATTTTTGTAAAAAACATCATAATTGAATTTTTGAACGTGTTAGACTTTTGTTTTTGCATTTTAGTGAAATTTTTGAAAAAATTGAAATTTATGTGTGTTAGTCTTAAATTACGAAGTATTTTGAGCACGACATGATAATTGAGTATTTTCCTTGTGTTACACTTCAACTTTAACATTTTTTGGAAAAATCTCATAACTGAATTTTGGGAAGGTGTTAGACATTAATTTTTGCATTTTTATGATATTTTTGACAAAATTGAAATTAGTGTGTGTTAGTCTTCAATTAGGGAGTATTTCGAGTACGGCATGAAAATTGAGTATTTTGCTTGTGTTACACTTAAATTTTAACATTTTTGTGAAAAACATCATAATTGAATTTTTGAAGGTGTTAGACTTCTGTTTTTGTATTTAAATGAAATTTTTGAAAAAATTGAAATTTGTGTGTGTTAGTCTTCAATTACGGAATATTTTGAGTACGACATGAGAATTGAGTATTTTCCTTGTGTTACACTTCAACTTTAAAATTTTTTGGAAAAATATCATAACTGAATTATTGGAAGGTGTTAGACTTTAATTTTTGCATTTTTAAGATATTTTGAAAAAATTGAAATTTGTGGGTGTTAGTCTTCAATTATGGAGTATTTTGAGTACGGCATGAAAATTGAGTATTTTGCTTGTGTTACACTTAAATTTTAACATATTTGTAAAAAACATCATAATTGAATTTTTGAAGGTGTTAGACTTCTGTTTTCGCATTTGAATGAAATTTTTGAAAAAATTAAAATTTGTGTGTGTTAATCTTGAATTACGGAGTATTTTGAGTACGCCATTAAAATTGAGTACTTTGCTTATATTACACTAAAATTCTGACAATTTTAAAAAAAAAATCTTAATTGAATTTTTTGAAGGTGTTATCCTATAATTTTTGCATTTTTAAGAAATTTTTGAAAAAATGAAATTTGTTTGTGTTTGTCTTCAATTATGGAGTATTTTGAGTACAGCATGAAAATTGAGTATTTTGCTTGTGTTACACTTAAATTTTAACATTTTTGTAAAAAACATCATAATTGAATTTTTGAACGTGTTGGACTTCTGTTTTTGCATTTTAATGATATTTTTGAAAAAATTGAAATTTGTGTGTGTTAGTCTTCAATTACGAAGTATTTTGAGTACGACATGAGAATTGAGTATTTTCCTTGTGTTACACTTCAACTTTAACATTTTTTGGAAAAATATCATAACTGAATTTTTGGAAGGTGTTAGACTTTAATTTTTACATTTTTAAGATATTTTGAAAAAATTGAAATTTGTGGTTGTTAGTCTTCAATTATGGAGTATTTTGAGTACGGCATGAAAATTGAGAATTTTGCTTGTGTTACACTTAAATTTTAACATTTTTGTAAAACACATCATAATTGAATTTTTGAATGTGTAAGACTTTTGTTTTTGCATTTTAATGAAATTTTTGAAAAAATTAAAATTTGTGTGTTTTAGTCTTCAATTATGGAGTATTTTGAGTACGACATGAAAATTGAGTATTTTGCTTATATTACACTTAAATTATAACAATTTTAAAAAATATATCTTAATTGAATTTTTTGAAGGTGTTATCCTTCAATTTTTGCATTTTTATGAAATTTTTGAAAAAAGGAAATTTGTGTGTGTCAGTCTTCAATTATGGAGTACTTTGAGTACAACTTCAAAATTGAGTATTTTGTTTGTGTTACACTTAAATTTTATCATTTTCGTAAAAAACATCATAATTTAATTTTTGAAGGTGTTAGACTTCTGTTTTTGCATTTTACTGAAATTTTTGAAAAAATTGAAATTTGTGTGTGTTAGTCTTCAATTACGGAGTATTTTGAGTACGACATGAGAATTGAGTATTTTCCTTGTGTTACACTTCAACTTTAACATTTTTTGGAAAAATATCATAACTGAATTTTGGGAAGGTGTCAGACCTTAATTTTTGCATTTTTAAGATATTTATGAAAAAATTGAAATTTGTGTGTGTTAGTCTTCAATTATGGTGTATTTTGAGTATGGCATGAAAATTGAGTATTTTGCTTGTGTTACACTTAAATTTTAACATTTTTGTAAAAAACATCATGATTGAATTTTTCAAGGTGTTAGACTTCTGTTTTTGCATTTTAATGAATTTTCTGAAAAAATTGAAATTTGTGTGTGTTTGTCTTAAATTACGGAGTATTTTGAGTACGACATGATAATTGAGTATTTTCCTTGTGTTACACTTCAACTTTAAAAAAATTTGGAAAAATATCATAACTGAATTTTTGGAAGGTGTTGACTTTAATTTTTGCATTTTTAAGATATTTTTGAAAAAATTGAAATTTGTGTTTGTTAGTCTTCATTTATGGAGTATTTTGAGTACGGCATGAAAATTGAGTATTTTGCTTGTGTTACACTTAAATTTTACCATTTTTGTAAAAAACATCATAATTGAATTTTTGAAGGTGTTAGACTTCTGTTTTTGCATTTTGATGAAATTTTTGAAAAAATTGAAATTTGTGTGTGCTAGTCTTCAATTACGGAGTATTTTGAGTACGACATGAGAATTGAGTATTTTCCTTGTGTTACAGTTCAACTTTAACATTTTTTGGAAAATATCATAACTGAATTATTGGAAGGTGTTAGACTTTAATTTTTACATTTTTAAGATATTTTGAAAAAATTGAAATTTGTGGTTGTTAGTCTTCAATTATGGAGTATTTTGAGTACGGCATGAAAATTGAGAATTTTGCTTGTGTTACACTTAAATTTTAACATTTTTGTAAAACACATCATAATTGAATTTTTGAATGTGTAAGACTTTTGTTTTTGCATTTTAATGAAATTTTTGAGAAAATTAAAATTTGTGTGTTTTAGTCTTCAATTATGGAGTATTTTGAGTACGACATGAAAATTGAGTATTTTTCTTATATTACACTTAAATTATAACAATTTTAAATAATATATCTTAATTGAATTTTTTGAAGGTGTTATCCTTCAATTTTTGCATTTTTATGAAATTTTTGAAAAAAGGAAATTTGTGTGTGTCAGTCTTCAATTATGGAGTATTTTGAGTACAACTTCAAAATTGAGTATTTTGTTTGTGTTACACTTAAATTTTATCATTTTCGTAAAAAACATCATAATTGAATTTTTGAAGGTGTTAGACTTCTGTTTTTGCATTTTACTGAAATTTTTGAAAAAATTGAAATTTGTGTGTGTTAGTCTTCAATTACGGAGTATTTTGAGTACGGCATGAGAATTGAGTATTTTCCTTGTGTTACACTTCAACTTTAACATTTTTTGGAAAAATATCATAACTGAATTTTGGGAAGGTGTCAGACCTTAATTTTTGCATTTATAAGATATTTTTGAAAAAGTTGAAATTTCTGTGTGTTAGTCTTCAATTATGGTGTATTTTGAGTACGGCCTGAAAATTGAGTATTTTGCTTGTGTTACGCTTAAATTTTAACATTTTTGTAAAAAACATCATAATTGAATTTTTGAATGTGTTAGACTTCTGTTTTTGCATTTTAATGAAATTTTTGAAAAAATTGAAATTTGTGTGTGTTAGTCTTTAATTACGGAGTATTATGAGTACGACATGAGAATTGAGTATTTTCCTTGTGTTACACTTCAACTTTAAAAAATTTTGGAAAAATATCATAACTGAATTTTTGGAAGGTGTTGACTTTAATTTTTGCATTTTTAAGATATTTTTGAAAAAATTGAAATTTGTGTTTGTTAGTCTTCATTTATGGAGTATTTTGAGTACGGCATGAAAATTGAGTATTTTGCTTGTGTTACACTTAAATTTTAACATTTTTGTAAAAAAACATCATAATTGAATTTTTGAAGGTGTTAGACTTCTGTTTTTGCATTTTGATGAAATTTTTGAAAAAATCGAAATTTGTGTTTGTTAGTCTTCAATTACGGAGTATTTTGAGTACGACATGAGAATTGAGTATTTTCCTTGTGTTACAGTTCAACTTTAACATTTTTTGGAAAATATCATAACTGAATTATTGGAAGGTGTTAGACTTTAATTTTTTCATTTTTAAGATATTTTTGAAAAAATTCAAATTTGTGTGTGTTAGTCTTCAATTATGGAGTATTTTGAGTACGGCATGAAAATTGAGTATTTTTCTTGTGTTACACTTTAATTTTTACATATTTGTAAAAAACATCCTAATTGAATTTTTGAAGGTGTTAGACTTTTGTTTTTGCATTTTAATGAAATTTTTGAAAAAATTAAAATTTGTGTGTGTTAATCTTGAATTACGGAGTATTTTGAGTACGACATGAAAATTGAGTATTTTGCTTATATTACACTTAAATTTTACCAATTTAAAAGAAGGTGTTATCGTTCCATTTTTGCATTTTTAAGAAATTTTTGAAAAAATGAAATTTGTGTGTGTTATTCTTCAATTATGGAGTATTTTGAGTACATCATGAAAATTGAGTATTTTGCTTGTGTTACACTTAAATTTCAACATTTTTGTAAAAAACATCATAATTGAATTTTGGAACGTGTTAGACTTCTGTTTTTGGATTTTAATGAAATTTTTGAAAAAATTGAAATTTGTGTGTGTTAGTCTTCAATTACGGAGTATTTTGAGTACGACATGAGAATTGAGTATTTTCCTTGTCTTACACTTCAACTTTGACATTTTTAGGAAAAATATCATAACTGAATTTTTGGAAGGTGTTAGACTTTAATTTTTGCATTTTTAAGATATTTTGAAAAAATTGAAATTTGTGTGTGTTAGTCTTCAATTATGGATTATTTTGAGTACGGCATGAAAATTGAGAATTTGTCTTGTGTTACACTTAAATTTTAACATTTTTGTAAAAAACATCATAATTGAATTTTTGAATGTGTAAGACTTTTGTTTTTGCATTTAAATGAAATTTTTGAAAAAATTAAAATTTGTGTGTTTTAGTCTTCAATTATGGAGTATTTTGAGTACGACATGAAAATTGACTATTTTGCTTATATTACACTTAAATTATAACAATTTTAAAAAATATATATTAATTGAATTTTTTGAAGGTGTTATCCTTATCCTTCAATTTTTGCATTTTTATGAAATTTTTGAAAAAATAAAATTTGTGTGTGTTAGTCTTCAATTATGGAGTATTTTGAGTACGACTTGAAAATTGAGTATTTTGCTTGTGTTACACTTAAATTTTAACATTTTCGTAAAAAACATCATAATTGAATTTTTAAGGTGTTAGACTTCTGTTTTTGCATTTTAATGAAATTTTTAAAAAAATTGAAATTTGTGTGTGTTAGTCTTCAATTACGGAGTATTTTGAGTACGACATGAGAATTGAGTATTTTCCTTGTCTTACACTTCAACTTTAACATTTTTTGGAAAAATATCATAACTGAATTTTGGGAAGGTGTCAGACCTTAATTTTTGCATTTTTAAGATATTTTTGAAAAAATTGAAATTTGTGTGTGTTAGTCTTCAATTATGGAGTATTTTGAGTACGGCCTGAAAATTGAGTATTTTGCTTGTGTTACGCTTAAATTTTAACATTTTTGTAAAAAACATCATAATTGAATTTTTGAAGGTGTTAGACTTCTGTTTTTGCATTTTAATGAAATTTTTGAAAAAATTGAAATTTGTGTGTGTTAGTCTTCAATTACGGAGTATTTTGAGTACGACATGAGAATTGAGTATTTTCCTTGTGTTACACTTCAACTTTAACATTTTTTGGATAAGTATCATAACTGAATTTTTGGAAGGTGTTAGACTTTAATTTTTGCATTTTGAAGATATTTTAAAAAAAAATGAAATTTGTGTGTGTTAGTCTTCAATTATGGAGTATTTTGAGTACGGCATGAAAATTGAGTATTTTTCTTGTGTTACACTTCAATTTTAACATTTTCTTAAAAAATATCTTAATTGAATTTTTTGAAGGTGTTTAGACTTCAGTTTTTGCATTTTTATGAAAGTTCTGAAAAAAAATGAAATTTTTGTGTGTTAGTCTTCAACTACGGAGTATTTTGAGTACGGCATGAAAAATGAATATTTGGCTTGTTTTACACTTCAATTATAAACTTTTTGTAAAAAATATCATAATTGAATTTTTTGAAGGTGTGACATATGTTTTCGCATTTTTAAGAAATTTTTGAAAAAATTGAAATTTGTGTTCTTCAATTACAGAGTACTTTGAGTACGAAACGGAAATTGAGTATTTTGCTTGTGCTACACTTAAATTTTAACAATTTTTAAAAAAATATCTTAATTGAATTTTTTGAGGTTGTTAGACTTCAATTTTGCATTTTTAAGATAATTTTGGAAAAATTGAAATTTGTGTGTGTTAGTGTTCAATTATGGAGTATTTTGAGTACGACATGAAAATTGAGTATTTTGATTGTGTTACACTTCAATTTTAAACTTTTCTAAAATGTATATAAATTGCATTTTTTTAAAGGTGTTAGACTTCAGTTTTTGCATTTTTAAGAAAGTTTTGAAAAAATTGAAATTTGTGTGTGTTTGTCTTCAATTACGGAGTATTTTGAGTACGACATGCGAATTGAGTATTTTCCTTGTGTTACACTTCAATTTTATCATTTTTTGGAAAAATATCATAACTGAATTTTTGGAATGTGTTAGACTTCTTTTGCAATTTTAAGAATTTTTGAAAAAATTGAAATTTGTATGTGTTAGTCTTCAATTACGGAGTATTTTCAGTACGACAAGAAAATTGAATATTTTGTTTGTGTTACACTTCAATTTTAACATTTTAAAAAAATATATCATGATTGAATTTTTTGACGGTGTTAGACATCAGTTTCGGCATTTTTAAGATGGATTTGAAAAAATTTAAATTTGAGTGTGTTAGTCTTCAATTATGGAGTATTTTGAGTACGACATGAAAATTGAGTATTTTTCTTGTGTTATATTTCATTTTTAACATTCTTTTTAAAAATATCTTAATTGAATTTTTTGAAGGTGTTAGAATTATGTTTTTGCATTTCTATGAAATTTTTGAAAAAATTGAAATTTGTGTGTGTTAGTCTTCAATTACGGAGTAATATGAGTTCGGCATAAAAATTGAGTTTTTTGCTTGTTTTACACTTCAATTTTAACATATTTTTATAAAATATCGTAATTCCATTTTTTGAAGGTGTTAGATTTCAATGTTTGCATTGTAAAGAAATTTTTGAAAAATTGAAATTTGTGTGTGTTAGTATTCAATTACGGAGTATTTTGAGTACGACATGAAAATTGAGTATTTTGCTTATATTACACTTAAATTTTCACAATTTAAAAAAAAATATCTTAATTGAATTTTTTGAAGGTGTTATCCTTCAATTTTTGCATTTTTAAGAAATTTTTGAAAAAATGAAATTTGTGTGTGTTAGTCTTCAATTATGGAGTATTTTGAGTAAGACATGAAAATTGAGTATTTTGCTTGTGTTACACTTAAATTTTAACATTTTTGTTAAAAACATCATAATTGAATTTTTGAAGGTGTTAGACTTCTGTTTTTGCATTTTAATGAAATTTTTGAAAAAATTGAAATTTGTCTGTGTTAGTCTTCAATTACGGAGTATTTTGAGTACGACATGAGAATTGAGTATTTTCCTTGTGCTACACTTCAACTTTAACATTTTTTGGAAAAATATCATAACTGAATTTTTGGAAGGTGTTAGACTTTAATTTTTGCATTTTTAAGATATTTTGAAAAAATTGAAATTTGTGTTTGTTAGTCTTTATTTATGGAGTATTTTGAGTACGGCATGAAAATTGAGTATTTTGCTTGTGTTACACTTAAATTTTAACATTTTCGTAAAAAACATCATAATTGAATTTTTGAAGGTGTTAGACTTCTATTTTTGCATTTTAATGAAGTTTTTGAAAAAATTGAAATTTCTATGTGTTAGTCTTCAATTACGGAGTATTTTGAGTACGACATGAGAATTGAGTATTTTCCTTGTGTTACGCTTCAACTTTAACATTTTTTGGAAAAATATCATAACTGAATTTTGGGAAGGAGTCAGTCCTTAATGTTTGCATTTTTAAGATATTTTTGAAAAAATTGAAATTTGTGTGTGTTAGTCTTCAATTATGGAGTACTTTGAGTACGGCACGAAAAGTGAGTATTTTTCTTGTGTTACACATCAATTTTAAAATTTTCTTAAAAAATATCTTAATTAAAGTTTTTTAAGGTATTAGACTTCAATTTTGCATTGTTAAGATATTTTTGGAAAAAATGAAATTTGTGTGTGTTAGTGTTCAATTATGGAGTATTTTGAGTACGACATGAAAATTGAGTATTTTGATTGTGTAACACTTCAATTTTAACATTTTTTAAAAAGTATCAAAATTGAATTTTTTGAAGGTGTTAGACTTCAGTTTTTGCATTTATAAGAAATTTTTAAAAAATTGAAATTTGTGTGTTAGTCTTCAATTACGGAGTATTTTGAGTACGACTTGAAAATTGAGTATTTTGCTTGTGTTACACTTAAATTTTTACAATTTTTTAAAAAAAATGTCTTAATTGAATTTTTTGAAGGTGTTAGACTGCGGATTTTTTGAAAAATATCTTAATTGAATTTTTTGAAGGTGTTAGACTTCAATTTACTCTTTTCATTGCTTACTTTTCATTGTCTCCTTTCATTTTATCAATTTGTAGTGTTAACAATTAGCATAGCTAATGATACAATTTTATACAATTAATTAAATAACAACACTGATATACAAAAACAATTATGCACACATTTTATTCATAAAAGACTCAATACACATTTCGATTACCCAAAAACAAGTATCGAGCACACAAAAGACATCATCTTTGCCATGTTTCTTGTGACTCAAGCAGTACCAGTGCCAATCCAGGCACTTCTTGTTTCTTCTGTGCCCTTCCCGTACAAGCCCCAGTAGCAATTAGCATGTAATGGTATTGACATGCTGTCCAATTGTATTTTATTGACAGGTTAATTTTTGTGCTATCCCCTCATACCACTCGATCTGGAATCAGGAAGCTTGGGTCTGATAACCCATAATTGATTGAAATAATTCACTAGCCTGAAAAAATATAATATGACAATGAATAAAGGATATACGACTCTGAGCAAGACATCCCTTTTGCACGATTTGACCGTGTCAATAAACCCGGCGATGAGATAACATATTTAGATAATCATCGTAACATGAAGTCGATCAAGATGGAAAATAATAAAGTCAAAATCAATGCCCAAAACCAGAACACATATACATGAAGTTACAACAAGTATATTTGTATCTTCTCTACATCCCACTTGAGAAAACAGATTCAGATAATTAAGCTCAACTAGTGGAATTGGGATACCTTTGTCGTTGGAGAGGTTTGATTCATCGCAACAAGAAAGAGAATCGATTACACTGCGCGAGAGAGAGAGTGTAAATCGCACTAGAAAGAATTGTTGATCGCACCTAGAGATGAAGAGTTATCGCAAGATAGAGGAAGCCCATTTCACGACTAGAGAGAGAGAGAGGCTATCATCGCACGTGAGTTATGATGGAGGCTCCATTGCAGCATTGCAGGAGAGAGAAGGTAAACGGAGAAACTGAGACTTAACGAATCTGTTAGAATTAATTAATTACACATATCACGATGCTCATCAAAGGGTTAAAAAAATATGAGCACCAACCCTTTCGATGCTTTTAGAAGTATCATAGCCTATATATATATATATATATATATATATATATATATATATAAATGCTAACAAGATTACAAAAAAGAATCATAAAATGAATTCTAAGACCAAAATATACTATTGAAATTGACAAAATATATTCTTGTATTTATCAAAATACACTATTAAAAATGTGTTTTATTCTCAGTTTTATTCTCAGTATATACTAGCAAAATATATATACATGTTTGCTAAGGATAATCCAAAAAAAGAATCCACGCAGATAAAATATACTAATGATATTAGGAAAATATACTGTTTAAATAAACAAAATATACTATTGAATCCAACATGTTAATATGACTAAAATTAAGAATAAAATAATATATTTTAAACAGTACATTTTGGTAATTTCAATAGTATATTTTGAACCTTGGATTCGGTTTTTGGATTATTTTGTGGATTATTTTTAGCACACAGATATATATATATATATATATATATATATATATATATATATATATATATATATATGCTCATTCTTCAACCGGCACGCGGTTAGAGATCACCCGGATCGCTATATATATATATATATATATATATATATATATATATATATATATATATAGCGATCCGGGTGATCTCTAACCGCGTGCCGGTTGAAGAATGAGCATATATATATATATATATATATATATATGGGGAATTCTTCAAAAAACCCCTAACTTTTTGAGAAATTATGGAAAACCCCCTATCTTTTTAGATTCCCTAAAAAAATTCCTATATTTGTGGTTTCCTCCAAAAACCCCCCAACATTTTTAGATTCCTCCAGAAAACCCCTACCTTTTTGTTATGATTTTGAAGATTATCATTATACCCTTTCCCATAATTTTATTTTATCAATGTCCATAATTTAATAAATAATAAATATATATTAAAATACAAAAAATAAATAATAAATAGATATTAAAATATTATAATAAATAATAAATAGATATTAAATATTATTATAAATAATACATAGATATTAAAATATTATAATAAATAATACATAGACATTAAAATACTAATAATTGTTGAAAATCACATTTTAATATCAATATATTATTTATTATAATATTTTAATATCTATGTATTGTTTATTATAATATTTTAATATTATTTATTTTGTAACATTTTTTTATAATAGTTTAATATCTATTTATTATTTATTAAATTATAGAGATTTATAAAATAAAATTATGGGGGTATAATGGTCATTTTTAAAAACATAACAAAAGGATAGGGGTTTTTTTAGGAAATCTAAAAAAATTATGGGGTTTTTGAAAGAAACAAAAAATATAAGGTGTTTTTGAGAGAATCTAAAAAAGATATGGAGTTTTCTAAAAACACAAGGGAGTTTTTCAAAATTTGTATAAAAGTTAGGGGGGTTTTGATGAATTCCTTATATATATATATGATACGTAGAAATGATACATAGAAATGATACATGAATATCTCTTATATTATTGTTGCAGTAAATTATTTAATTTTTTCTTCAAAAATATACAATGGCTATCTCAACGGCTGAATTTATTTATTTTTTAGGGTGTAGGGTTGAAGATTGAATATGAACATTTTATTTTTTGAATTAGATTGAATATCAACATTAATTGAACATAAAAATGATTTCGTCAAGGATTGATTGATCTGAATCCATGTTAATAAAAACCCAATAATCGATCGATCATCGATGAGCAAAATCTTGTAACAAAGAAAAAATCTACATCAGAAAATAATGTTGCCAATATTTTTTATACGACTTGAAGAACTTCGCCAAGGACAAGAGCCCACTGTGTCCAGTGTGTTCCACCCTGCATGCGTCAAAAAAATAATTACACTATTGGTCGTAACATTTAAATTGTAAACTAAATATTTATACCTGACAAAAGACCGCATATGGGTCTCTCAACGGACCATCACACGACAGCTCACTCGTGCTCCCGTCTACAAACGTCCCATCCGCAAATATAACCTTACACAATTCATAAAAAACTTAACCAATCAATGACAGGGGTATCCATGATATTTTCTACATTTGCGTCAACTATACCTCAGAAGCATAACCAGGGGTAGAACCAGCAGTGGGCTTAACAAACGAGCCAATCACGCTACTCCTCTGCACCGCTTGACAAAACTTGATCAACTTCTCTCTACTCCCAAGTCGCACCGCCTGAACAATATCATGACGATCCTCGCCTATACATGGTTGAACCGAATATCCTCTGGCATACATTACTTGTGCAACAAGCAACCCACCTTTAACCGCTTCGCCAACCATTTGTGGACCAAGAACCAACCCTTGAAAAAAACCACGCATCACATGACCAGGAATCGGTCCACAATCGACTCCTAAACCCGGCGCGGCCAATCTAGCCGCCGAAGCCTCCACCAATTCTTTCTTCCCCGCTACGTAACCGCCACATGGCGCGATCGTGCCGCCTGGATTTTTGATCAAACTCCCCGCTATTAAATCTGCTCCTACCATTGGAGGTTCAGCCGTCTCAACGAATTCTCCGTAACAATTGTCGACCATTACGAAGCAATTTTCATTTTGGGCTTTGATGAGAGTTATTGCTTTTTGGATGTGAGATATGGATAAGCTTTTACGCCATGTGTATCCACATGATCTTTGGATAAACACGCATTTTGTTTTGGGTTTGATGGAAGTTGCTATCACGTCAAAATTAAGCCCACCATCTACATCGAGCTAAAAAATATTGTGTTTCAGGGTTTAGGGTTTAGGGGGTTGGTGGAGGGATTTACTTACTGGGACTTCACGATATGATATGCCAAAATCTTTGAGAGAGCCGATGTTAGAAGAGCCTCTTATCCCAATTACTTCTTCTAATGTGTCATAAGGTGGTCCAGCAATTGCTAACAACTATTAACATAAATAAATTTCTTATATTGGATAATTCAAATAATCAAAGAAATCAAATCAAATAAAATGCTGACCTCGTCGCCAGGCCTTAGAAGGGCGAATAAAGCACACGTGATGGCATGAGTACCTGAAAAGAACTGTGTGCGTATATAACGATATAATCGTCAAGAAAATACGTAGCGATATATAATTATGATAATTATGAGATGGAAATGAAATGAAATGCACCTGTGAGCGAACAATTGCCGACTCAGCGCCGAAAATTTGAGCAAAAACGGAATCTAGGGCTTCGCGGCCGCCACCATCGTCGTGACCGTACCCTGTGGATCCACCAAAGTGCTGATCGACACAAACATTATTCACAATATCTAATTTTACATGCTCAGAAAATCTTCATGTTAATATTGGGTAAATAATTCGTACATGAGAAGCAATTCTGGCATTCTTGAAGGCAGTAAGTACTCTTGCCGAGTTAATGGCAACTCTGGTATCCACTTTTCTGTACTCTCCATTATACAACGATTCCAATGCTCTCTCTACCTGAACTAATACCAATTACCCACAATCTCAATTCACAAATCATGCCAACAAAACGAAAAGATAAGAAAACGAAGCTGCAAGAAGAGAAGGTAGTGCAAAGGTGACCTCTGGGTGAAAAGTATGATTATGGGCATGATAATCAGAAGAAGTATAAGAGCAAGAGAAGCGATTTATCCGCCGTCCTCGCACTGGCACCGGTACCGGCAATGGCGATAGTGCCAATGGCGCCATTACAGTCGAAGAAACCAGTTTGGATAACTCGGAAGGTTGGAGCAATAAGCGGCCTTCTATAGCCCAATTCATCCTAATATTTGGGCCGGGTAGTAAGAAGTATGTACCCGATCCATTACCGAGAGTTTATCCACTGACTAACGAAAGGAAGGGAGAAGAGAGAGGCTTTATCTTCATTATGGCTTTGCGGTCATCGCCGGGAGCGGCCATCACCGGAAACCCGCCACGTCAATTCCACCACCACAACTCTCCACCGGTTAGCCCACAAAAGGTGCCTCTTGTGCGAGCTTCACTTCGCCTTGGCCCACTCTTTTGGCCATGGGAAAAGGTAACTTTTTCTTTACATCATACAAGTTCTCAAATTTCATAACTACATTCATATCATGAAATTCTGGTAATGCTAGGTTAAAATTGGATCGGTTAATGTGTCGCCAATGGGATTCGGTACGTGGGCGTGGGGAAACCAGGTACTATGGGGGTACCAAGAGAGCATGAATACCGTTCTTCAGGATGCATTTGGTCTGGCGTTACGAAACGGGATTAACCTTTTCGATACAGCCGATTCGTATGGTACTGGTAAATTGAACGGCCAGAGCGAAAGACTACTTGGAAAATTCATCACTGAATTTCAAGGTTATTTAATGAACTAATATACTTTCGCATTTTTGTTTATTGATGGATTTTGTTTATAATTATGATAGGATCGAATAATGTGAAAGAAAATGTTGTTATTGCGACGAAATTTGCGGCATATCCTTGGCGTTTGACACCTGGCCAATTTGTCGGTGCATGCGAGTAACCCCTCTATTTATTTACTTAATGTACATAATATTATGCTACGCTAGGTATATTTTCCATTAATTTTATGGCTGAATTTATTTATTTTTGGTGGGTAATTTTAAGATCTTCATTGGAGAGGTTGCAAGTTGAGAAAATAGGTATAGGACAATTACATTGGTCAACTGCGAATTATGCACCGATTCAAGAACGAGCTTTATGGGACGGTTTAGTTGCCATGTACGACAAGGTCCGTTCTCCAAAAAAAAATTCTAAATCAAATTATCAATTATAATAAGTAAAGGTTGCAAAATTTGTTACTAATAAATTTAATAGAAATTGTAGGGTCTTGTTCGCGCAGTTGGTGTAAGTAATTACGGTCCCAAACAATTAATCAAAATACACAATTACTTGAAGGCTCGGGGCGTTCCTCTAAGTTCAGCTCAGGTATATAATTAATTAATTATGACACTGAAAGTTTTTTTTTTTTGAATAGTGACTGAAAGTTTTAATTATATTATTTTAATAATTTCATCTTTTTTGGTAGGTTCAATTTTCTTTATTGAGTATGGGTAGTGAACAAATGGAATTAATAGAAGTGTGTGATGCATTGGGCATAAAAGTAATTGCATATAGTCCACTTGGATTAGGAATGCTAACTGGAAAATATAACGCCTCTAATTTCCCTCGTGGTCCGCGGTATTAAACAATTTTAATTTAAAAAATGAGATTATTAACTTCCCAAAAATTAAATAATTTATTTTTGGTTTAACAGGTCACTTTTATTTCGCCAAATTCTACCTGGTTTAACACCTTTGCTTAGTTCGTTGCAACGCATTGCGCAAACAAGGGGCAAAACCATGTCTCAAGTAAAAAAAATAAAACTAAAAAATATTATGAGATATCAAGTTATTATCTTTCGCTAATAAGTTCATAATAGGTTGCTATAAATTGGTGTATATGCAAAGGAACGGTTCCAATTCCTGGTATTAAGACGGTGAAGCAAGTAGAAGAGAACTTGGGTTCGCTTGGTTGGAAACTTAGCTCGGATGAGATATTCGAGCTCGAATCCACGGCTCAGGCTTCGCCGAAGAAAATGATCCAAAACATTTTTCAAACAGCATAGAGTTTGATAACTTTATTTTAGGTAACAAACTTAGCTGTGATGCGACTAAATTATAAAAAAGATGGAGAGTGTATTTCGCGACACGAATGGAGTGTTATAAATACAGATATTTTAAGACCAAATATATAATTTTATATTAATACCAATTACATAATTTTAAGCTACTACACATATTTGAAGTTGTCATACACACCCAAATATTTCAAACCGAACATTACATACAACCACCATAAATTCAGCATGTAATAACCAAACGACGAGATTTAATCATGAAAATTCATTAAACCATCCTAGAAGAAAGATTAAAAGCCTTCGCCAACAACGGACCTTGCAGGCTTATCCATAAGAGCCAAGGCTCGTTCGAGCTGGGCCAATCTTTGTTCGAGGGTCCCGCTATATCCAACCGACATTCTAATGAGTCCGGCAGAAATTCCGACCTTCTCTCTGTCATCGGCCGAAATCTCGCTACTCGTACTACTTCCCGAACACGACATTAGGGTTTCATAGTAGCCCAAACTGACAGCCATGAGTCCGAACTGAGTTACATTCTGCAGATGCTGCATGAGTCTGTTGGCACGCTCTTCGGTTCCCATGTCGAGACAAAGCATTCCTCCGAACCCGTAACCAGGGTTGGCGATTGATGAGAGGAGTTCGTGGTGAGGATGATTCTTTAGCCCTAATAACATATCATTACAGTATTAGTATAATATTTTTGTTATATTGATCGATATTAAGTACTTACCTGGATAGATGACTTTGAGGCCTAATTGGTGCATACGAGTAGCGTAAGCCATGGCACGAGCAGAATGTTCCTTCATACGGATTGAAAGATGAGGAAGACGCTCGGAGATCTCGAAGGCGATTTTTGCATTCATGGTGGGACCGAGTAGCATTAAAGCGCCGTTGGTGAGATCCATCATCGAGTTTACTAGACTCGCCGGTCCGCATATCGCTCCTGCGTAAATAAGAGAGTAATTATTGCGAGATTTACATGACTATAAAGGAAAATAGCCATTAATAATGACCTAACTAATGGATCATAAATACACAATAGATTCCTCTGGATCTAAACCTGTGATTCCCCTTGAATGGCTAAGCAAACCCCACGAATATTTCTTATTAGACAATAATCAGACATGCCATGGAACCCCAAACATGAGTTAAAGGGTCACATAGAAACAGAAAGAGGGTCAGTACACTTCACATGGATGGTTGTCACGGGACATTTGGATCTATCTCACCCTTTAATTTTGTTGGGTCACTTGAAAGTTGAACCGTCAATTTTAGTACACGTGTTAACTATATCCTACCCATGCTTTTAACCTGCCACATATGGCAGGGTCCTCTCTTCAATGAAAAATGTACAGTATCAAGCTAACATGTGGAGCCTAGTTACGAATTAAGATAACTTAAACTATAGTTGTTTGATCTCTCATCATTTGTATGAGAATCTATAGGATCTATATATGGATAGGAAAAATAATTCATGTTTGATATCTTATCACCCGTATAAGAATGTAGGGGAATTTTGATAACAAGTACATAATTCTATCAAATTCATTATTTTATATATATATATATATATATATATATATATCTCGTTTCTGTTATATACTATTTTTTCTGCACAAAACTATCCTAATAAGGTGAACCGTGATTAACCAAGTTGACCATAATATTACCAATATATTAACAAAGTTACTAATTGGTGGTTAAAGAAACAAATTAGAACTTACCCGCAATGATGTCGGCGCCTCCATTAATGAACTTGGTGACGCTGTGAACCACCACGTCAGCCCCGAGTCTAGCCGGAGAGACGACCATGGGAGTGAAAGTGTTATCCACGACAAGCTTGACACCCTTCTCTCTTGCCACGGCTGCTAAAGCCGGAATATTAGCCACGGCTAGAGTAGGATTCGCCATCGTTTCCACGTACAACACCTTCGTCTCGCCGGTAATGATGGCGGATCGCACTTCTTCGATGTTATCAATGTTCACGAACGTCGTTCTGATCCCACACGCGCGCACGAGGAACCTGAGGAAAATAAGAATATGTGTTTAGAATAGAAAATCAGGAAATATTTTGTTCTTTTCAAATAGAATTATGGAAAGAATTGTACTTGGACAAAAGGGCATGGGTGCCGCCATAAAGGCACTGAGACGCGACGACGTGGCCTCCGGCTTCGACAAGTTGAAAGAAAACGGCAGAAATGGCGGACATACCGGAGGCGGTACAATACGCAGCCTCGGTGCCCTCCATAGCCGCCATCTGTCTTCCCAAATTTAGAACCGTAGGGTTAAAATGCCTGCTGTAAATGAAGTAATCCCTCTCCGGCCCCAATTCGCCGGCGAAAAGGCGCCTCATGGTATCGGCCTCCATCACGGTGAAAGTCGCAGACGCTTCGATCGACATGTTGACTCCACCGTGCTCGCCAAACTCATGGCGAGCGCTCGCCAGAGCGGCAGCAGGGTCGTCTTCCCTGAGACGCTTCGAAAGGGATAGAGACGAAAAGGTCTTCTCGTTGATCTCTTCTTCGCATTTCTTGATGTTGGACATGGAGGACAAGGGGTTGGCTTGGATGAACTCCGCCATTGTTGGAAAGATTAATTAGGAAAGATTGGTTTCGTAGATTAATTGTTGGATTGCGGTTAAGCGGTGCGAAATGATGGGGTGCCTTCGCGCGTTTTTTATAGGAGATGTTTAACCCTTTTTGCCTCTTCGTCTCTATTGCTTCCCAAATGGAGATTTCCAGTTAATACTATATTGTGTCCTTTGGACTTCCAAGGGAAAATATATGGAGATGTCCAGTTTTCTGAAATGGAGGGAATACAAAAATTAAGGGATTAAGTTTAACCAAAAATGGTAAGTTCATTTGAAACGGAAGTGGTGCATTGAATATGAGGTTAAATGAACAGGGACTCTTTTGTGGGCAAAGGGAAGGGATTGAGATAAAGAGAGATTAATATTTTCCTTTGGTTTATCTTGGACTAAGCCAATAAGAGTATGTCATGTAACGTATGGTTACATGTTTTGTTATTTTGTTTGGTTCATCGTTTGGACATGATATATTGGTTAAAGTTCAAAACTTGAAATTCGTTTAACCAGTTTAATTAACCAATTTAGGCAGTGAAAATATGTAATGCATGTTACTTTTGTATGGTTTCTTATGCAGTGAATACAAGTCAACGTATGGAGGAGGGGGATGAGAATAGAAATTCGGGAGAAGAGGAGTGAATAGATGGTGATAAAAGGCAAGAGGTTTTGAAGTAGAAGAACGAAGAAAGAAGAGTAAAGAGAAAGGGGCTGGATAAAGAAGAGTGGTAATAAAATATTTGTGGTAAGAGAAAAGAAATTGAAGAACGGTGTACAAAAGAGAGAGGGATCTGATTTCCTGAATTCTAAAAGCAGGAATTAGGTTTCGAAGAAATATCAAGCTCTCTGTTTTTCAGGACTTGGATATAACTAGAAGTAAAGAAGAAGAGAATAGGTAAATTTAGGAAAAGCTTTTTGTGGGATTCTCTCTGATGGTGGTATTTAAATGAGGGAAATGCAATCTATCTCAAATTCTGAAGCTTTAGTTTTCTTTTTTCAGCTCTATTTTATGTATTTTTATAAGTATTTAATTTGGTCTTGTAATCTTTTTTTTCTTTTCTTTGTTTTTGGTTTAAGGGGGTTTTTAACACTCTTTTAGAGACCGTAAAACTTTTTAATTAATTAAGTAATAGAAGTGGGACATTTGAGCCCACTCTATTTTGATAAAAAAAAAAGTTTCGTACGGTTTGAAAGCTATGTTTCAATGAATATGCACTGATTTGCTTTTTCAAAGTGATGCTTGTATTTCCAAAATTAGGAATAAATCTTTAGATGCCAGGCACAAAAAAAGAATCTATTATGTTTTTTGAAAAAAGAAGAAGAAGGAATATATCATATGTATATTATTGACCAGCTTCTTGAACCAGTGAGATAATGTGTGCTTCGTATATAATATAACTCATATTTTAAAAGAAAATACGATTATGATAATGATTTTGTTGGAATTTATGTCATTGCCACTCTTAAGCTTGAAAATTGTGTTTTTTTTAATGATAAAATAAATGAGAACTATATTTCTTTAAACTTTTCCTGTAAAGTGTTCTCAAGAAAACCAATAAAAAAAAACTCTCGAGTTAATTTGCATGTGTTGATTTTATTTTCATATGAAAAAAGTATGCTCCTCGTATTGTCTACTTTTTATTAATTAACAAGTTTCATATCAAAAAGTATGCTCCTCATTTTATTTTCATATGAAAAAAATATTCAAAAATAAGTACCATTCTGAAAGTATCATGAAATTATCTTGCCATATCTTGAAATATATAAGATGCATCCTTAAAAATTAAGTAAAATTAAGCAGATATTCTATGTGACGTATCCGATAAATATATGCTCCGCATTGCAACTATATCCGGATCATTTGTATCTTTCAGAATTCTTCCATTTCTTTAAGATGTATCGGCGTGTATAAGATTGGCTTGAATGATCCGGCATAAACATACTAAGAGAGCCATCAAATCAAATAACCATATGAAAAAGTTTATTTTTGGTTTTTTACTTTTCGTCAAAATTTCAATCAAGTTTGTAATAGTTTAATTTGATCAATCAAATCTCTTATTTTTTAATTTGGTTAATTAAGTTCCTTAATTTTTTAATTTGGTTCAGTTGAATTCTTTCGTCCATTAACTGATGATTGGACCGATTAAGTTGTGAC
Source organism: Luzula sylvatica (assembly GCA_946800325.1). Lineage (NCBI taxonomy): Eukaryota > Viridiplantae > Streptophyta > Magnoliopsida > Poales > Juncaceae > Luzula > Luzula sylvatica. The sequence continues at coordinate 24,617,664 of OX326956.1, forward strand.
ATGACAATTTCTGACGTGACATATTTGCCGAGATAACAAAATATGACATGTAATATTTGATAACTTGACAACATAAATTATTTTATTTATGAATATATTGTTTATTATGAATCTACTTATTGAGGTATTGAAATAGATTTATTAAATCATGTATTTTCTTCAATGAATTAAATGCGGCGCAGAAGCGCAAATAACGAAAATATATCTAAAACATAATCTCGTAATTTATTATATAACAACGTCATATTGCCTCATATCGCACCTTAAATTTTTTTTTTTTAAAAAAAATAATTTGTCGAGTCACGTCATCATATATGATGTCATGATTGTCACGTCACAACTTAACATTCCATTCCTCAGTTAATTGATGAAAAAAACCATTTAAAACAAATTAAAAAATAAAGAAAATTGATTGACCAAATTCAAAAGTAAATGACTTGATTGACCAAATTAGAACATTAATAATTTGATTGAACTTTTGATGAAAGGTAAATGACAAAAAAATAGATGGAGCCATATACTATGCCCCTAGATTCCACCACCAGAACGTCCATATTCTTATTAATACACTTAATAAATATTACATAATTAACAATTAATGAATATATGATTAACATTCACCTGAATTAATAATTATTAAGGGTGACGCTATTGCAAGAGCCAACATGGTTAAATTGAGAACGATTTCAATTTTATTTTATCAAATGACCGTTATACCCCTGTTAATGATGAATTGATGCTTGGTATTTCTTATATTTATCTATTAATTTTATCACTTTTCATAAATCATACAAATAAAATCTTTCATATATAAAAAAAAAATTATTCTTAATTTTTTTCATCATAAAAAATCAATTAAATTGTAACATGTCATATATATTTAAATATGAAAATTAATATATATTGGCTAGATTTGGTTTTTTCATAATATTAGAAAAAATATTTTTGCATTATTCATGAAAGATATAAATAATAATATATAAGTATAATAAACATCAATCGCCACAAATAGGGATATAGTGTTTATTTGATTAAAAATATTGAAATCGTTCTCAATTTAGTAATGTTAGCTCTTGCAATAGCGTCACTCATTATTAAATGATAATTATTAGTTAAGTGTATTAATTAAGATAGAGGATGTGATGGTGAAATATAGGGGCAAAGTAAAATTTTCCTAGAAAAAATAATAAATAATAGTGTTTGTTCATCTCCAGCCATCACTGGATAGAACTATAGGCGAGTCAGCAAGCCAAGCCCATTCCTTTATCTCTGGAGACTAATGACCAGATCATTATCATGTTATGGTCCCCATGGAAATTTCTAGTAATCCAAATAGAATCCAGTTAATTACCAAAATTATTAACTTTTCTCAATATAATCATGTATATTTTTTTAAATATCCTGAAAAGCTTAATTATTGAATAACTCAGTTAATATAATTTTATCAGTTAAATTATTTTCCAACTATCTAGTTATATATGGTCCTAGTAGTCGTAAACTCAGTTAATATGATCTGATCTTTATCAGAACTCTTAATTTGGCTGTGTGTCTGTAGATTATAATCCAAAACAAGCTAATCTTTATCCACGTTTAGATTGTTGGAAGAAAAGTAAAGTAGAGAGAGAGAGAGAGAGAGAGAGAGAGAGAGAGAGAGAGAGAGAGAGAGAGAGAGTTTATCCTCTAACTTTTGGTTTATATTATTTAGGTTCCGAAATGTAGACCAGAGTCCACAATGAATCTGAATTATGTTTGATTCGTCATTGATGACAAACTGCCTCAGCCAGATTCCCTTGATCACTACCCTACTCATAAAGGTAAGAAATGGATTTGGGCCATCTGGCCTATGCATTTCATCACAGTTCGTACAGCATTGCAATGGGTTCCACTTTTAAATAGAGCCATTTATCATGCCCCCACATTTCATCACATCATCCTCTATATCAATTGTATTAATTAACACGTGTAAATTAACATGATTGATTAACATGTAAAGCATAATTAACATGATTGATTAACATGATTGATTAACATGTCAAGCATAATTTACATATAAATTGTATTAATTAACACGTGTTATATGTTAATAATGGGAACAAAAAGTACATGACGGCCCTTGTTAATTACCATGTTAATAAAATGTGTTAATTATCAAAGCTGAAAATACTACATGTATGATTTTTCTTATAAAAGATAACAGGGGTAAGAAAATACTAATCATGCATGCATTTACAAAACATAGAAATATGAAATATGATACATCTGTTGAACATTTTAATTCAGTTTCCTTAATAAAAAATGAATTCAGTATCCGATATATTTCAATCTAAAAAAACATAATATGGAAAAGATCAACAATAAAGGAAAGAATATACAAAGATCTATCTATATGGGATCATCATTAGCAAGTAGAAACCCATAGTACTAATTTACTCGTTATTTATTACCGAAACAACCTAGTATGAAATACACAAGTTTCGTTGAAATTGAGAACTAATATGAAGAACGCACCAAGAAAACTATTATATATGGAAAATTATGGTACGTCTCCTATTGGCTATTTCATCCAACTTTTCGTGTCATTATCAATTAAAATTGAGTAAAAAATATCCCCAATTTAAGCCCTAACTTTCCTCCAATTAATTTTGTATCCAAAATTTGATAATTTTAATTGAAATTTAATTCGTTAAATCATTGATTCGTTTAATTAGAAAGTAATTTATCAACCCCCTTATTTTTTACCCTTCTTTATGCAATCTCTTCATGCCACCTCATCACAACTCATGCCACATCATCACAATTATTTCAACCATTAGATTATGATATGTGGCAACATATGAACCATAGATTAACCTCAACATATGAACCATAGATTAACCTTTGATTTTTTGTGATTATGTTTTATTTGTAGATATTTATGTGTCCCTTATTTTACACATAGTTTTAATCAATTTTAGAAGGCACGTCACCTTACACTGATGACGTGCCAAAATATTATTTGTTAGGTTCATGTTGGACAAGTTGTATTTGATTTTGAATTTTTTCACAATATGTTACATGATCAATTGTGAATACAAATAGAATGTGAAGAGTTTAAATATCTAACATTAATAAATTAATATATAATATCATAAAACATACATCAAATATTGTTAGTATTTTCATAATGTAATTTAAAAAAATTAAGAAATATATTGGTTTGAATTTTATCTTTATTTTGAGATCCATATTATCATATATTTAATATTTTCTCTAACTTAAAATTATGAAAACAATTATGCAAAAAAAAAGATATAAAAATAAATATAATTACATTAATGACTTGTAAGCCTAATCATTATTATTTTTAAAACTATAATTGAAAACAATTACACATACTACTATGTTATTATCATATATTCAATATTTTTCTCTAACTTAAAATTATGAAAATAATTATGTAAAAAAGATATAAAAATAAATACAATTACATTAATGACTTGTAATCTTAATTATTATTATTTTTAAAAATATAATTGAAAAAAAATTGCACATCCTAATTACTATTATTATTTTTAAAACAATTATGTTATATTTGTATTTTTACTTAAAACAGTTTCATGTTAATCTTTAAAAAAAATAATGAAAGATATTTATTTACTAAACACAAATAATTTATTTAACTTATATAATATTTTTCAATAATAAACATGAAACATAAAAATTATCAGACACAAATAAATTTTTTTAACTTTTACAATGTTATTATTCTTAATTTTATATATGAAAATTTAAAATATCATGTGGTTTTGATTTTTGTTTATGTCCACACATTTTGTTTTATTATTTTATAGTGACATTTATTATTTTTTGTATGTGTTGTATTAAAGTAATAAAGAAAAATATTTTGCAAAGTGTCATATTAAAAAATATTATAATAATTTTGTTTTCATCAAACTTCCTTAATCAATATGATATTTATTTTCATAGAATCTTATATTTGCTCCTGAAAAATCATAACTATATATTATGTATATGGTAAAACAAATGAAACAAAATCGTCGCGAAACGCGGATAATCTCCTAGTTAATTAAAATAAAAAAAAGTTTTGGATGCAAATTGAAAATTCATTGCACCCAAAATAGTTTCGTGATGTGGAACATACTAGAATTCCTCATTATTTATTTATCATTGGATTTACAACTAAAATCTGGAAAAGAAAAAAAAACTTTCAAAATTACCAAATATTTATCCCCGATCCTTAATTCCTCCTCAAGTTGTCTAAAACTGTTCTTCTTTCATTCATTATTAACCAATGTTTCCCTGGACGAAGGTCCGGAATTAGCGGTACACACCACTGCCTCGACATCATAACCAAAAAAGTTATACAACATTCCAACACAACAACAAAAATCCCTAATAACAAAACCACAACAAAATACAAAACCAAAAAAAAATCCGTATATTATTCCAACACCCTACAAAAACCCTCTCTCCCTCATCACTCACTTCTTAACCTCCTCATACTCCGCCTCAGCCGCCGGTTCCGCGCCACCTTGCGCACCACCACTCTGATCTCCACCGCCACCGCCACTACCGCTCTTACTAATATACTCACCAATCTTACTAACCGCCTTGTTCGCCTTCTCAATCTTCTCCTTGATCTCCTCAACGCTCTCCCCTTCCATAGCCTTTCTCAGCTCCGCAACTGCCTCCTCGATCTCCTTCACAATCTCCTCCGTCACCTTCTCCTTGTACTCGCCCAAGCTCTTCTCGACGCTGTACACTGTCGTGTCCGCCGAGTTCCTCAGGTCGATCAAGGTCTTCCTCTCCTGATCCTTCTGCGCGTGTAGCTCCGCCTCCTTCACCATCTTGTTGATCTCGTCTTCAGATAATCCTCCTGACGATCTGATAGTGATTTGTTGCTCTTTCGCCGTCGCTTTGTCCTTTGCGGACACGGTGACAATGCCGTTCGCGTCAATGTCGAACGTCACTTCGATTTGCGGCATCCCGCGAGGAGCCGGTGGGATTCCGACCAAGTCGAATTCGCCCAGGAGTTTGTTGTCCGACGCCATTTCTCGCTCTCCTTGCAACACTTTGATTCCCACTTGCGTCTGGTTATCCGCCGCCGTCGAAAACACCTGCGAAAATAGGAAAAAGGGTAAATATGATATTTTTAGGTTTTAATTTTGAAGGGGTAAATATTATATTACTTGGCTTTTCTTGGTGGGGATGGTGGTGTTGCGATTGATGAGGCGAGTGAAAATGCCGCCGAGAGTTTCGATACCGAGAGACAAAGGAGTGATGTCGAGTAACAAGAGCTCTTTCACGTCTCCTCGCAAAATACCGCCTTGTAACGCCGCACCCATCGCGACGGCCTCGTCAGGATTGACTCCCTTGCTCGGAGTCTTACCGAAGATTTCCGAGACCACTTCCTGTACTTTCGGGACCCGCGTCATTCCTCCCACCAATAAAACTTCATCCACCTCCTTCGTGGAAATACCTATCAATCATAAAAACCCAACATGTTAATTAAAACCCTAAACCCTAATACATTGTAGAATGATTTAACATACCGGCGTCTTTCAAGCAATTCTTGCAAGGGTTGCGAGTGCGTTCGATGAGTTGGTTGACCAAAGACTCGAACTTTGACCGAGTCAAAGTGATGTTCAAATGTTTGGCCCCCGAGGCGTCCGCGGTAATGAACGGGAGATTGATTTCGGTTTGGGAAGTCGAAGATAATTCGATTTTGGCCTTCTCTGCGGCTTCGCGTAGCCTTTGGAGAGCGAGACGGTCTTTCGAGAGATCGATAGCATCCGTTCTTTTGAATTCGGAGACTAAGAATTCTAATAACGTGTTGTCGAAATCCTCTCCGCCCAAAAACGTGTCTCCGTTCGTAGCTTTCACCTCGAAAACTCCATTGGAGATCTCCAGTATCGAGACGTCGAAAGTACCGCCGCCCAAATCGAAAACAGCAATCAAACCCTCTTTATTATTCATCCCGTAACTCAACGCCGCGGCGGTGGGTTCGTTGATGATTCTCAAAACCTCCATACCCGCAATCCTTCCTGCATCCTTGGTGGCTTGTCTCTGCGCGTCGTTAAAGTATGCCGGTACGGTAATGACCGCCTTGGTAACTCCTCGTCCCAAGTAGGCCTCTGCGGTCTCTTTCATCTTGGTCAACACGAACGCACCGATTTGAGACGGTGAGTAGGTTTGACCGTTGACTTCGACCCATGCGTCGCCGTTGGGAGCCTTGACGATTTTGTAGGGGACCATTTTCATTTCTTTCTGGGTTTGTGGGTCCTCGAAACGGCAACCTATTAAGCGCTTCGTGCCGAAAACCGTGTTGGTCGGGTTCGTCACGGCTTGGCGCTTCGCTGGCGTGCCTACGAGGAGTTCGCCTTTTTGGGAGAAGGCGACTACTGAAGGAGTCGTTCGGGATCCTTCTGAGTTTTCAATTACTTTGGGGTTCTATTTGTAAAAAAAGAGAGAAATGTTAGGAGATTCATAATTTATGATATATAATAGAAATTTATTTGGAGATGGGAGTGACTGACCTTGCCCTCCATTACGGCTACACAGGAGTTTGTTGTACCGAGATCGATTCCAATGACATCGTTTCCGGCAGATTTTGTGCTGTGAATGTGCGAATATGATAATTAGATTTAATTAATTGCAATTAATTATGAGAATATGTATGAAATGGAAGAGTGAATGAATGAATTACCTAAATGGCCTGGCAAAGCCAGCTAATCTGGAACCGAGATTGGAAGAGGACCACGATGATTTAAGATTTCCAGTCAACTGCACGAAATTTCCAGTCGAAACAGATAAATCAAACAAAATCACAGAACATCGAGTGAGAAAAAAATAAAAGCAACAAAGAAGAAAGTACCGATCCGAGTTGAGAAGTAAGTTCCCGCCGCCGAACAGCTCTCATGACAAGAGAAGACGCCATGGATTCGCTCTTTCCGAAGAAGAAAACGAGCAAGGGTTTTGGTACCTGGAGCTAGTACAGTGTGTGAGTTCTAGGGTTTTGGAGAAACTTCTTTCTCTGACCTCTCTCTCAAGACAGAGAGCACTGTGATATATGCGGCTTGGCTTGCGTTGTGCGAGTCTATCACGACTTGGTTCCAGCCGGCCTTTTTAGCTAGCCGCTGAGGAATTCTGTCGAACCATCTAGACACGAGTCGATTAAGCCAATCCGCCGAATGGGCTGAATTGGGCGAACCAGCATAATGGGCCGAATGTGTTTATATATATATATATATATATATATATATATATATATATATATACATACTGGCTAAGAATAATTCAAAAAAAAAAATCACGCGTGTAAAATATATTGATGAAACTAACAAAATATACTATTCAATTAGCAAAATATACTGATGAATCCAATATTTTGACATAGTTAAAATTGAGAATAAAATAATAAATTTTCAATAGTATATTTTGATAAATACAAAAATATATTTTGCTAATTTAAATAGTATTTTTGGATTTTTGGATTTTTTTTTAATTTTTTTTATGGATTCTTGTTAACATATATATATATATATATATATATATATATATATATATAGAGGCCGGTTACGTTGAGGTCTTATTTCGAGTCCTTATTTTGAGTCTCAATCTTGATCGTAGATTAAGATTTGATCAGTGGTTGATATTAATTCAGAATCTAGCTGCTTATTATTTGTTTGCCCGAGATTTGAACTTCTGACCGTATTAATTGACTTGCCAAATATTAAATTTTTGTTTATTGTTTTTTGGAAAATGTTGGACATCCCCTACTACTCTCCCCCACGAGTCTTGATGACGTGGATATGGGTTAACATCTTAAGAATTAACAGACAAATACATGATTTAACATCTTAATTTGCGATTTTATTATCTTATTTTATGATTGAACACCAAAATAAGACGTTAAATCATGTATTTGTGTGTTAATTCTTAAGGTGTTAACCCATATCCACGTCATCAAGGCTCATGGTGTGGGTTTGGGGGGATATATCATCTTAGTTTTGTATGTCATCATGCATTTCCTTTCTTGCACGCCCCTCCAAGGACAAGAATTTTCATGTATTTTGTTTTGCACACTAAGTACTCACTGATTGTTCACTTTAGCCTCATATTGATCCAATTTTAAACAATTAAATTAACCCTTAATTAAGAGAGTTGTTTCATCCTTAACTTCATCCCAATCCATACTTGATTTATCCCAATCATATTGTTACCATTTGTACCAGTTTATGCAGAAATGATACAGACCACACCTTTTTCCCAAGAATTGACCACGAATTGCCACGTGGCAGCCAGCTATTGGCTGCAGCTAAAGTGGTGGAAAGCTGCAGCCAATAGCTGGCTGCCACGTGGCAATTCGTGGTCAATTCGTGGGAAAAAGGTATGGTCTGTATCATTACTCAGTTTACGTGGGTACCAGATGTACCCGTGCACCAGTTGATAAGACTTGAGAATAGACTATAAATTTGAATCTTCACTTGCAATTTAACTCAACAGGACAAGCACAATATCAAAAGCATATCTATCATAATCCCAACAAACAACTGTGAGCTGTGGATTCATATAGCCCTCAATTCAATTAAATTCTTTGCAACGATTTTGCAAAGCTCTCCCATCAAATCATATTTTTTTTTTTGAGAAAAATAGAGTAGGCTCTTTCGTCCTACTTCTATTGAATTTTATTAATAATATCATAGTTCTTACAAATTTAGGCCTAATCACCATATAAACAATTACATTTGAACTATATATTACTAATAATCAAACTCTAATATAAATAGAGCTACCCTAATTGGTAATCCAGTATTTAAAAACCTGGATCTTAATTCTCTATTTATAAAATCCCGGAAACCTATTCCTTTTGTTTTATATATAAAGCACTCTTCCCGTCTTCTCTCTCCTTTAGCCGCCTTTTCTTCCCTCCTTTAGCCGCCTCGCTTCCTCTTTCATTTACCTCCATCGTCAAAACCCTAACTCCTTCCCCTTCAGATCTGATACGAAACCTAACTCCTCCATCTCTCTTAACTCCTTGCATGCATTTATCTCCTCGGTATCTCGTTGTTGGACCACTGGAGATGTTGGATCTGTAGAACTTTCCTCAGTTTGGCTTGTAGGAGGTTGACCTGGGTGCAGTGTGGAGATTGAAGAGATTTGAATGGCTCGGTACTGTTGTATTTGCTCGATTTGGTTTGGAGAGGCTATTTCGCTGATTACTGGAGTTTCAATCAAAAGATTCTGGATAGAGTTTAAGATAAGTATTTCTTTTTCCTTCTCTATCTCATCCTTTTGTTTTACCAAAACTCGTTCTTCTTCTGATAACTCTGAATCAAACCACCAGATTCCATTATTCGGTTCTGAGATAGAATTTAGGTCAAAACCTGGTATAGGTTCATGTATTGTTGCATTGGACTCTGCATCTGGTAGATTTGCATGTTGATCCATTAAGATTTCTGCTTGCATTACTCCTGCCATTCCTGATTCCAGTTCTGATAATGAATCTGCATTATTAACATTTAAATTAGTGTAGCTATCATCATCATAATCAATTTCACTACTCATATTTGAATCTGAACTGTAATTTTCATGGTTAACATAAGTTTGAAAATCATTATATATGTATGAATTATAGTTATTATTTATAATTAATTTATTTATATTGTATTCATATATTATATAGTCTATTACTTGCCAGTCAGTGAATTTTTTATTACTAAAAGTTCTTCTGCATCTTTCAAGCCATACATGGTATATTATTAAGCATATTAGTGCTTTATAATCATTTGTTTCACTTTTACTTAGTAATAATTTTATTGGATCAATATTATTTGAATTTCTAATTCCCAATAATCCATGAGTTTTTAATTTTATATTTTTAATATAATCACAATCAGATATTAAGTGTATTATATTTTCCTCCTCTTTTTGACATAAAACACATCTGTTTACTATATTCCAACCTCTTTTTTTTAAATTATCAATTGTTAAAACTTTATTTAAAATTATTAGCCAAATAAATAGTTTAATTTTTAATTTTATTTTTAATTTCCATATTTTATGATAATTAGCTTTAATAAATACACCATTTGCTAATATTTTGTATGTACTTTTACAGGTGTATAATTGACTATTACTCCAAGATCACTTAAGAACATCTTTTTGAGAAGAATTAATGTCAAGTGTATTGCAAAGCTGTTCCAATTGAACAAACTGATTGAAAGCTATATTTGAAAGAGGTATGTTTATTCCTAAACTACTATATAGATTTTGATCATTCATGATTTTTAAGAAATATTTCAAGGTTCCAATTTTATTTTCTGAGAAGGAATAAAGTTCAGAATGATAATTGAAGCTTCTTTCTCAGGCAAAAATAGATCAGATTACTGACATCGCGAAAGAAAGTAGATAGGAGACTGGTGCGTCACAAACAAGCTAATTTGGCGGCCACATGATGGATCGATGAGGGAGAGAACGAGTCTCATGTGAGAGAGGAATTTAATTAACGGAGAGGAGATAGCTTGGTTAGTCATGAGGTCCGCCAGGGGCAAGGGCAGTGGTAATTTATTAAATGAGCAACATTTCTTTTTGGGAAATATCTCAGCTCCTCATCGTAATATGATTAACGGTCAAGATTCGCACTTAAAATAAGAACTCAACGGAACCGGCTTTTTATATATATATATGGATGCTAAGGATAATTCAAAAAAAAAATCCAAAAAAAAATCCACACCAAAATATATGGATGAAATTAGCAAAATTGAAAATACCATATTTACTTTTCCAAAATATATTTCATTTTACAGAAAAAACTCATATGGATATACAAACAACACAGAGCACTAACAAACATATAATTTAATAAAAACATATACGTTGACTCCATAAAACATTATCAAATAATCTCAAATTGATACGAAAACAGTTTGAAATTTCCAAATCCATCTATGCTCACTTAGCTTCAATCTCAACACTTTTTCCCTCCTCCGGCTCCTCATCGCCGAAAGCTGCAAATGGATAAGTCTTGCCGACACCAACGATGGACTTGAAATAGATCTTCTCTCCTTCTTCGACAGTCATCTCGACAATCGGCACCCACACCATCATCTGCTTGCTCTTAACGCCGGTCATCTTCTTCATCTTACCATCCTCCACATAACCCGTCACTTCGGCATCGTATTTAACCTTTGTATTTGCCCTCTTGAAAAAATGTCCGTACGGTTCTTTCTGCTTCATCCACACATACCCCGTTTCTCTCACGATACCACACTCTTCAAGATTTTTCAAGGGCATGACACCATCGGGAAATCCCAAGGAGCGGAGGAGCTCCTTTGAGTGGTTCTGGCATTCTTCGGCGCCATAAACCATCTCGGCGCCAGCACGGATGTCCTTTTCGGCTGTTTCGACTGTGAGGGAACCCATGTGTGATAATTTGAATTGGAACTCGAAAGTTAGAATTTGAATTAGAATTGATTATTGGAATTTCGAAGCGAGTTGTGAATGAGAAGAGAAAAAGGAGGGGGGAGTACTTGTAGAGGATGAAGTCTATATTTTGTTGGAAGTTGAACTAGCTCACCAATATAATTTATTTAGATTTTAGAATTGATTTATGTGGTGCATTCATATTCTATGATTCCTACGTATTGTTAGTGAGGTATGTTGCGCGGATACTCCAAAAATCAAGTTGTATCGTATCGGATATCGTATTGGATACTGATACTCGTCGGATACGTATCGGATATTCCACGTGACGTATCCGAATATTTATTTCGAAATAATAACGGATACTTTCCGGATACTTTCGGATACTTGTCGGATATTTCCAACGTATAAATAAATGTACTTAAAAGATAAAAATAAAAAATTGAGATCGAAATATATGAGTAATCATATACGTAAATAACTAAATATAATAATCGTTTACTTAATATGAAGTTATTTTTGTAAAAACAAACATTTAATATATTTTATGTCAAATATATAATATATAAAAATATTAAATATATAAATTATAATTATTAAAATAATAAAAATTGTATATAATACACGTATCGTATCCTATGTTTTTTTTTTAAATGCCGTATCGCCGTATCTGTATTGTGTCGGATACGATATATGTATCTGTATCCGTTCATTAATGTAGTCCTTGATGGAGTTCACCTATACATTAATTAAGCGTCCTATTTTAGTTAGGTTAGGTGCGTAATTAGTACAGAGGATTGACCCGTAACGACATGTCAATATCTATGATAATTGAGAAATAAAATAGCATAATAATTTATGTTACTAATTATTCAAAAAAAAAGACTAATTATAAATTACGTAGGATATACATCATAAAAGCAGGATATGCTATCAACGTGAATATCATTTACTTGAGTATTTAAGTTTTTACGTAAGTTGTCCTATTAATTTTAGGGGGAATTGCTATGGTATCCTTCTTTAATATTTAAATAACGTATTAATTATCCTTATAAAACTAATAATAACATATTTATCCTTCGTAAACTTAACTTGTACCAAATATACCCATATTTAACGTCTTCTGTTTAATTCAAACAAAACAACAAAATAAATTTCCAATTTTACCCCTCACTTCTCATAGTCTCTCTCTCTCTCTCTCCTCTCTCTCTCTCTCTCCGAGTTCTTTAGGTCTTGGTCTTTTTCCTTCTCCCACAATCACTCTCCCTCTCAAGATAGATTTTAAGTCCAAAATCTGGGGAGCACATCTCACCCCCTCTCTCTCTCTCTCTCTCTCTCTCTCTCTCTCTCTCATCATTTGATTTTGAATTTCACTCTCTTAAACTTTCATTCGGTGAAACCTTCAACTTGTTCGTTATTGTGAATCTCTTCTATTTTCTTTTTTCTCCTCAGACGACTCCTTCAACTCGTTCATTTTCTTCAAAAGAGAAATTCTTACTATCAGAGAAAACTCCTAAATCCTCCGTAATTTAATGAGCATAAATCTCTACAATAAAACCCGTAACTAATTAATGGAGAAACCTCTTTTTCACTTTTTAGTTTTTTTTTTCCTAAAAGAAAAACACCCTTCGAGCTTCATGCTCTGTTGGGCTTTGATCAATTTCATATTAGACCCCAAGAAAGCTCTTCAATGGAGGCAAATGATCTCGCGTATGACCATTTAGCGAACAATAAGTATTGGTGCGAACTCGTAAAACGGATTTACCATCCAATTCAGTACCATAGTATTCAAATCTAAAGTCTTGACAAATTTCGAATATTTGAGATTGAGAACAAAATGCTCTGTTTATGTATGGCCGTTCAAAAAAAATTTGCTCTTATTTCTCTTAAGAAAAGGCTTAGTTGGCCATGTCTTTGAGGTTATGGAAGGAGGCAGGCCCGGTCCTGAGTTTTCGGAGGCCCGTGACATGATATTACGATAATTCGAAATTACGAAATAATATCATTAAAAAATATATTTTTTTAATATAAAATAAAATACATAATAACAAAGTGAGTTCAAAAAAATTACAAAACACATAACTAACGTGTTCATTTAAATATCACTCTTCTCGCATTTTTGGAGGCAAATATTTAGAGAGAGAGAGAGAGAGAGAGAGAGAGAGAGAGAAGGAAGGGCAATGAATTTACAACTTACAAGATTGGTCAATTCCTCATCAATACAAGCCGCATCACAAACACCCTCTGACGGTTCGTCAACCCTCATCACCGAAACTTTCTCTTCACCTATCCAAATAAATCAAATTAAATCAAAAAAATGAAAAGAAATTAAAAATAATCAACCTGGAAGCTGAATGGAAGCTTTTTTGGAGCCTTCGATCTTATCATTCAGTGAAGTTCCAGCCTTCATTTTCGTGTAATCAATATCTGAAATAAATAAAATTGTACGAGAATATAAAATATGAAATAAATATAAAGCATATAGATAAATAAGAAAGAATAATTACCATCAAATTCAAGTCCCACGACTTGTAGCAAGAAAACAGCGTGAGTACGGTCAAAAGGGTTTGGCATTAGAACCCCGTTTAACTGAAATTGAAATGATATTACATTTGTTATAATTTTATTTTATTTTTATTTATTTTCTTATAATGGAGATATTAACGAAAATTGAGAATATATTTTCTGTACCTTTGAAGAGGAAGAAGATGCAAATCCAAGTAAAATGGATACTGCCCCACAACTTCAGCTAATGAACTTGGTTTAATCTGATTTTCAAAAAGTAAACAAATATATTTCAAAAATTTACAAGAATCACTTGCAAAATTGTTCAGAGTGAAGTCTTATACAAAGAAAAATTAGTAAAATTAACGATTTGAATAAATCATACGGCCATACCTCAGCAGAATCATCAAGACGCTGATTGCGCAGATATTTACTAGAAGAACCTTCTAGATACACAACAGAACCACTGACCTCAGCCTGAATACATAAATTAAACCAACAAATTCATCAAAATTGCAAAGATCTGGAAACTAATGCATCATTCCACTAGTTCAAGAAACTAATACATCACATAAATTGTATTGACGAAAAAAAAGTGACGAAGAGACCTAGAGGAGCTGAAGCGTGTGAACTCGAAGAGGGGAGTAGTCTCCTGGGCTCCTGTCATGGTGGCCTCGCGTCACGTGCGTGCAGGTTTCCGATCTCAGTCGCGTCGCAGACTCGCAGGTCGCTTCAGTCGTAGAGTAATGGATCCGGTCGCTTCAGCACGGAACTAGGGTTTCGTTTGCCTTCTAGGGGCGTGCAGGATTGAGGTAAGTAATGGATCCGGATCCTTGTACAAACGGGTCTGGTGCAAATAAAACCTAACGGGTCGGATTAGTAATAGGTATAATTGATTTATATGTAAAAAAAGGAGGTCTATGGGAAATGGAGGCATGTGACCCGGGCCAACTGGGCCAAAGCCCAGGGCCGGGCATGGAAGGAGGAGTACACACTCATTTGGGTGTAAAGGTTTAAATGAAATTGGTTATGGACAAAGAGTTATACTTATTAAAAACAAAAAAGTATGCATGCGCTTGCTACAGTGGGGGGAAGGTATGTGAGGGTAAATTTGTCTTTTCATGTTATTTTTTTGTTAAAGATAACGGGAGATGTTAGTTTAGGATAAATTTGATATAAGTTGAGTTTGGAGGGATAAATTTGATATTTGTAATTTATAAGGGATAAATTTGTTATTTTGAGGTTTAGGAGGGATATTAAAAAAATACCCCTTAATTTTATAATACAAAATATTTTTTTACCGAATTAACTTCAAAATGGTCTTCAAAATGTCTTTCAATACATTTTGGAGTGCGAAAACAATACATGCATTAAGAGTGCTATCCGTTTCCCTTCAATCATTTTTTATTTGGAGTGTGTTAAGCCGGCGTGCTTTAGCAAATCCCTTTATAATAATATAAGTTAGGAGAATACTCACGCTACGCGGCAAACATGTAAATTGTGTTTTTCATTGTAATACAAATTACATATTTGTATGATAATATTAATAATATCATCTTAAAATAAAATTATTTAAATTCATTTATCTATGATTATTCATATGTTTTATAATTATTTTACATTATGATAACAAAAAATCTCATTTTTTTAATCAAATAGTAATACTTATATTAGTGTCATTATATAATATAATACAATTTTACGAGAAAACAAAACAACAAATATTATATCATTGTTCACAATATTTCATACCATATCAAATATAAAAATAATAAATCATACAATATATGCAGTAACACATTATTAATTATATGGTTGTTATAATTTTTATTGATTGAAAATGCAATGGAAAATATAAAGTAATATAAAACTTAATAGTGGAAGTAATTTAATAAATAATATCAAAATTTAATTTATAATAAACATAAACATAAATACAAATTATTTTATGTCATACGATTTTTTTAATTTATATATTTTAATACATCAATACTATCTGATAGGTTTTTATAAATTTAAGAAGTTATTTAGATGGATAAACTATTTTTTAATTCTATTATTTTTTGAAAAAAATAACATTAAATTTGTTTCCTTGAATATACAAATATAATATACTTAATATTATATGAGATTCTTATAGCTGTAATTTTAAAATAAATAAACAATAATACTGAAAATAAATAAGCAATATATATATATGAGGAAGGCTAACCTACTTAATTAAGTATCAAGGATTTGATACTTAATGTTTTTTAACCATTGGATTTACATTGAGATTTGTGTTTTTTCATGATGATCATGAAATTTTGTGCACATCATGAAATGCACAAATCTCAATGCAAATCAAATGGTTAAAAAGCATTAAATACCAAATTCTTGGTACTTAATTAAGTAGGTTTGCCTCCCTATATATATATATATATATATATATATATATATGGTATATGTGTTGGGTATCGGCGTCACTACCGAGCCTCGCGCAGCAGATTGTGAGGTCCGGTCCGACCCGATCCCGAGGACCACGTCGACGACTCGATCGTACAAATCTTAAACTATGTACAACTACCTATGAATATAACTCTTATATACATAGAAACATACCGCGTGAAATTGATCACGGAGACGGGTTGTTCACTTAGTTGCTGCTAGCTTGCTTGCTTCGACTCCGGCGACACGCACGTCCCACGCCCGCGCAATTCGACACTTTGCTCGAAGTTCATTTTGTCATATACAACCGGAATTTCTCCGGTTTGTCTCCGACCTTGCTCGACCTTACTCTTGATTGATCACTCCAGAGAATCTCAGTTGAG
This sequence comes from Luzula sylvatica, assembly GCA_946800325.1. NCBI lineage: Eukaryota > Viridiplantae > Streptophyta > Magnoliopsida > Poales > Juncaceae > Luzula > Luzula sylvatica. The sequence goes on from OX326956.1 coordinate 24,634,403, forward strand.
ATTTCTCTACTCGTATCCACCGCGAGCTTCGTCTCTCGGTTACGCGTGATTCTCCTAAAATCACCGTAAACTTGCTCAATTTTCAATCTCTCTAATGGAGTATCTTCTCGACTTGTCTCACAAGTTTTTCTCTCTTTCAGATCTAGAATGACTAGCAGAGAAGAAGAGGAGACAGCCATGATCTTATAATCAAGGCTGAATTAATAGGGCATTAATGAGTATCAAAATTGCTAATCCAGAATTTGGATCACAGTGCGTCATGACGCACGATATGGTGCGTCATGACACACGTGTCACGAGTATTAGATCTAGCCGTTACAATTGTGCTCCGTCATGACGGACAGGACCGTGCGTCATGACGGATAGGACCAGATAGTGCGTCATGACGGACTATGTAATTTCTGTCCGATTTGCATAATTTTATTATGCATCTAATCGTTCCGACGAATGCGTATGTTCATCTACCCTCATGTGTATAATCTACTAGTTGATCTGTAACTGTATTTCCTTCAATATGATCAATGGTCAATGTTCTTGTATGGCCAATACGGCCACGACGATATTTTCATAAAATTTAAATCAAAATAAAATTTCAACCGTATAAATATGGTATATATATCATTTAGATATAATGTAGAATAAGTTTTGTATAATTTTTATTTTTCTATATAACAAAATCGATAACATATTTTTACAATTGTCCATTTCGGTAAATTTTTAGATTTTCATGAAGGAAAACTCGAAACCTAGTAAAATTCATCCTAAGCCTATCTATGTAATTTAAATTAAATTCAAACCAAAAGAAAATCGAATTTCAAAATTTATTTAATGATAAATCATGTTGTAAATATTTTCGACCGTTAATTTTTTTAGGAAAAATCTTAAACATAGACAAAAAAATGTTTCATACTTACTAACACTCTCGACTTTTGAATAATCGAGAGTTTGTATAAATGTCCATATTTGAAAAGTCACCGTTTTTATTTTTATTAAACACCCATCTACTATTTAATTACTGTTAACTGTCCGACTTTTAAAATGAGATAATATTTTTCGATTGTCAAAACATGCTGGCTCTAGTCAATTAAACACTATTATCTAATATTCTTTAAAGTCTTTAATTTAATAAATTAATATAAATTTGTATATCATATGAGTAAGATATAAATTATATAAAAAAGAGAAAAAAATGAACAAGGTACATATAGAAGTGATAATGGAACGGGTCGAGCCGATTTCGGACCAGATAATTTCGAGTTCGAGTCATTTGGATTGTCGGGTTGTCGGCCGGCCGCAGATCGTTCGGTTATGGGTTGTTTTCGAATTTCGGATGGTTCGGTTTCGGTTCGGTTTCGTTTCCGTGCCGTTCGGTTCCGGATCGTTTCGATTTTCGGGACGCTCAATTCTGAGTCATTTCGAATTTTGGATCGTTTAGTTACGGTTCGATTTTCGGTTTGGGTCAGTCGATTTCAGTTTGGTTTCAGCGATTATATGATTATAAGTTTATACTATCAGAGATGTTATAGCAATAATATATAATATTTTTAATTTGAGTAATATATTATTCTGGTTATATGGATTTCTGAAAATTGCATTTTCGGGTTATTCGGCTTTCATGTCTGTTTGTTCTCAGAATAGTTTGGTTTCAGAAACTCGAAATCAAACCGAAACCGAAAACCCCAAATTCGAAATCAACCGGAACTGAACGACTCGAAATTGAAATGGGATCGAAACCGAATGACCCGAACGCGAAATAAATCGGAACCGAACATCCCGAATAAACCGCAAACCGAAATGATCTGAACCCGAAACCATTCGTCCCGATCCCGTCCCGGCCTGCCCGATTGCCACCTGTACACATCACTCTTTCATTTTTTTTCTCTTTTTATATAACTTATACTTTACTAATATACATACTAATTTATACTTGACTAATAATAATTTAGTCAATTATTTTTATATAATTTATACTTTACTTATATTATACGTACTAATTTATACTTGACTAATAATAATTTAGTCAATTAATATTATAAATAATAGATTTGGCTATAGTCATGTATATTTAAATAGTATAGGATTAAAATTAGACATGTATAAAGAATAGAATAGAATTGGCAATAGTCATGTATATATAAATAATTAAATAGTATAGGTTTAAAATAGGTTTAAAATTAGGCTATCGGCTCATTAAAAGGTAATTAATAAATTGAATAATGTTCAAGAAAAATTAAAATGACTGTTTTGTGGAACAATACTACCTCTCGAGGGTGTTAGTTTAGTAATTTAGTAACTTAGTTGTCTATGTTGATAAATTCATAACTTAATTTGTCTACGTTCAGAAAACTCATATTTTTTTAATTATTATTGATGAGTATGATAAAATTTTTTATATATCATGAAAATGAATCTACAATTTTTCGAATTATTTGTCCATGTTAGACGAGAGTGGTCAATTCATGGTATCAATTACTGGTACGGTTTGTATTGTCACTGTTTATATCACGTTACCCCTTTAATGTAGGACATATAGTTGTGGATTATCATCTTGTATGGAATTTTTTTTCGAAAAATAGGATAAAAATAATCCAATTTTTCGAAATATTCCAAATTTAATCCAAACAAATCCGATTTTAAAAACCTGATATCAATTGATTTTTAAGACCAGTTAGTTCAATTAAGTTAATTAATTTATTTAACTGTTAATCACGAGAGCACAAAAATTAAGAAGAACCACCGGGTTTTATCTAATGAATTCAAATTGAGTTGGCTGATAAAGGGTCACAAATTGTACCACAACATCTCTATGTACTAATTAACATATTAATTAACATGATAATTAATGCAGGTCATATAATTAATAATTAATATTATACAATGAATATTCATTTGAATTACTAAATTTAATTTAATATTAATTAATTGTTAATTTGAATATTTTTTAATGATCATGATAATTAAGTGTGTTAATTAAAAATATAGGGTGTGATCGGAAAATGTATGGGCCGTGGCCCGTGGGTCTGCATTGACAGAAGTGAGAATTTTATTTTACCCAAGAATTCCCCATCTCACTCTCTATGTTTTAACTGGTTGATTTAATTATGATTTAATTAACATGATCATTTAAAATAAGGAATTTTTCAAAAAACCCCTAACTTTTTTGGAATTCCTCAAAACCTCCCTAACCTTATGATTATTTGAAAAATCTCCTATAAATTAAATTTAAGGGGAGTTCTTCAAAAAAAACCCTAACTTTTTTCCAAATTATGAAAAATCCCTTCTCTTTTTAAGAAACCCCTATCTTTTTTAGATTCTCTCAAAAACCTCATATATTTTTTGTTTCTTCCAAAAACCCCTAACATTTTTAGATTCCCTAAAAAACTCTAATTTTTTGTTATGTATTTAAAAATGACCATTATACCCTCATAATTTTATTTTATAAATCTCTATAATTTAATAAATAATAAATGGATTTTAAACTATTATAAAAAAATAAAAAATGTTAAAAAATAAATTATACATATACATTAAAATATTATAATAAATAATACATAAATATTGAAATTTTATGATAAATAATATATTATATTAAAATATCATTTTCAACAATTATTAATTTTTTAATATCTATGTATTATTTATTATTTATTATAATATTTTAATATCTATGTATTATTTATTTTACGAAGTAGGACATGTGTGTTGGTGGTGTAGTTAGTTAATCGGGGGGGGGGGGGGGGGGGGGGGGGGGGGGGGGGGGGGGGGGGGGGGGATTTTGGTTCGTAGACTCTTTGAGTTTGCATTTAACTAAAATAGATCTACTAGTTTGGAAATTAAATTAAATGACACTAGACTTTTGAAAAGTTGAGTTTGTCAAATTTTATTATTGCCGACATTTCATCCAATATTGCACCCTTATATATATCCAACATTTATATCATTAAAAGAATCACAATAAATACTATATTTTATTATTAAATCTTAGATAATCATATTTTATTTAAAATAAATGTGTTCCTATTAAAAGTATTCACAAATTAGATATGTCTTAATTTTTCTCAAATATAATAATTATTATTAAATCTTAGATAATCATATTTTACATGTTTTAAAATATTTTAAAATATTTCTTAATTTTTCTCAAATATAATTATTATTTTAAAATAATTTATAGTATTTTTATCATTTTTTAAAATATTTGTAGAAAACAAATGAGTGCCTATTACAAATATGTGTAGAAAGCCACAAATGGTTTAAACTATAATTTATGTCTGCACATATTTCAAAAATGATAAAATATTATAATTTATTTTAAAATAATAATTAAGTTTTAGAAAATTTGAGAAATATTGTAAAAAAAAATATATTTATAAAAAATGTAATATGATTTTTCAAATTAACACAATGAGAATATAATCTTATATTCAAATGTAATAATTTCTTGTATTAAATATTTTTGAATATATGATTTTTATTTTCGAAATAAAATACTATTAGATTTATCTTTTTATAAAATATGAATATTGTTAATAAGCACACATTTATTATTAGAGTAAATAGATTATCTAAGATTAAATAATGAACTATAATATTTATTTAAAGTTTTTGAATAATATAAATGTTAGATATATATAGGCGTACAATATGAAATGAAATATGTGGAAAAATAAAATTTGATAAAATGTCAACTATTCAAAAGTCGAGAATGTCAATTTCTTTGTATTTTCAAACTAACAGGTCTATTTTGATAAATTTCACATTCAATGAGTTTCCAAACCAAACTTTCCCTAATCAAGGTGTGGTAGTGGGTTACACAATACCCATGCCATGAGGAAGCGCATGTGTGTTGATGATGTTGAAAATATGATATTATGGCCGGTTCACAATTAAATGGATGGATTGATTGTTGATTATATTTATTCTTTGTTTTGTGGTAGAAGCTATGTCATGCGGATACTCGCGTATATTTCAAAAATGCAGAAATATTTTAAGGATATACGTACGGGTGCGATATGGTTCGGATATGTATCGGATTCGGATACGTCACGTGACGCATCTATATTTTAATAATTATTTTTTCGATAAGTCGGAGAGTTTAAATAGAATGTGAAGAGTTTAAATATCTAACATTAATAAATTAATATATAATATCATAAATACATTAAATATGTTTAGTATTTTCATAATATAATTTAAAAAAAATTAAGAAATATATTTGCTTGAATTTTATCTTTATTTTGAGATCCATATTATCATATATTTAATATTTTTCTCTAACTTAAAATTATGAAAACAATTATGTAAAAAATGATATAAAAATAAATATAATTACATTAATGACTTGTAAGCCTAATAATTATTATTTTTAAAACTAGAATTGATAAAAATTACACATACTACTAATTGGATGCCTCGAGTACACCAAGATTACTTGATAATTAAAAGTACATGATAATTACGAAAGGAACTATGGATTGAAGCTAGCCAGTAGGACAGTGTGTGAGAGCCTGGTTAGTTGGTCGGATACGGAAGCATGGGGTTCCTGGTTAAGTGTCGGATTATGAATTGATAGTTATCGTATTAGGAAAAGTAAAACGTTTAGATATGTACATATCCAAGGAAAATTGGTTGATGGTTTGTTTGAAAGAAATAATGTGGTAGACTAAATTGTTTTTGTTTGTACGTAAACGAATGTCAGTTATTATTTATGTTTGTTAGTATAATATTATATATTTGATTAAAATTTTAGTTAATAAGTGTATTAATTATTTAACATATTTAGGAATATGTGAATAAGAATTGTATAAATCATGATATGTGATTATGATATGTGATTATGATAGTAAAACTGTAAAATGAACGTAATACGATTCTAAATATTTCTGGTCATATATATGATGTATATAAAGATATACATGTCTAAGATAATATAATATATATGTATACCAGTGTATTCACATATAAGATGATTAAGTTTTACTGATTATGAACATGAAGATGTCAAATATGAAATATATATATATATATATGTATTTGAGACTACATATTGGACTAACCAACTTATGAGAATATACATGGTTATTGTCGTTTTATATATTCTCATAACAAATAAAGTTTTAATTCTTGGATCTGAAGTTACTATTGGATTCCTTATATATGAATTGTGATACTTATATATATTTCGTCATTATCTTTAACCGGATAATCATAAAATTATTATTGGGTATTACATGAAGCATGATGAAGGATATGAATAACAAAAATGGAAATAGTTTCTTTCATGATTGAAAGAGATATCTCTCAGGCCCTCCTGATGAATTGAAGGAAATGCGTAGTCACACCCAATATGATTAACATGTGTTGTTAATCCAAATTGAATATTCAATCTGATTCTTGATTAGGAAAGAGTTAAGTTGATTTAGAAAGGATGAGAATTATCATGCCTTTGATCAACAGATATCGTATGAACAAAAGAACTAGTAATTTGTCAATTTGATAAATAAGTTATGATCACGAATCATTTATTTAATTTGAGTAGTCATAATGCCTTGTTAGAGGCAAATTATGATTTATATATTTAAATAGAGATTTAAATATGTTTTCAACATTAAATAAACCTATATGGTCACACACAAAGACAAGTTTGGACTGGACATAGAAAATCGGATCAAGATGAAGATGTGTAAATATATGCTACATCCATGTATGGATGCATGAGATTAATAATCAGAATTAATTCATTTAGGAAAATGAAAGATTTAGAGAACCAAGGGGTTTCCACTTGATTACAAATACCCATTAATCTCTTTATAAAACAATGGGCTTTTCGGTTTTCGATTCTCTATATTTAGAATATAAAAAAAAAAAGCGAAACCCTAGCCGTAACATAATTTCTTGAGAAAAAAGAGAGAGGTGGCAGCCGATTTTCCGAAGGGAGATGGAGAATTCGACTCTCATCAAAGGTCTCCACGCCAGTCCAAACGAGTCGCATGTGGATACCGATAGAGGATGGTGTCGGTTCGAGCATCGCCAACGTGATCTCTGCCAATACTCTTCAACCAGATTTGAACGAAATTTGAGGTATAACATGTTAGGATTTCGAGCAACCATATTGTACAACGGAATTTACCCGAAATCCTAATCCGCAGATTTGTGTATTACTAATCAGATATGAAGGAAGAGTTTCAAGATGATGTTTTGTCACGATCTTGCTGACCTGGGCCGAACTTCGTTGGAAATTTCTTCGTTATGTGCCAGAGGCAAAGATGATATTTTGTGTTTGGCATTACGATTTTGACGGCCTTGCAAATGGACTGACATTGGTTGGTGATACCTAGCAGGCGCAATCCTCCCACTGCCTCTCGCCATGTTGTCAGGACCCATACATAAGTGTTAATTATTTCGTCGGACAGTAGAGCGCAACCTAGAAGGATGCTCTGACCATGACGATTTATTCCGACAAAGGGTGTTAAAGAGCATACTATACCTGCGACAGTTGTGATAGTGGTTAGTTATAATATAGTGATGAATTAATTGTAAATTGAGGAAGGATGCATTACTTATTGGTTAGATATGTAGTATCGAAACCAATTACATGTCCGAAATAGCGATACGTTGCTCTAGCCCTTGCGTGGACCCACAAGACGGCAGAATTCGTCCATCGTCTGTGAATTCGTAACGGTAAAAGTAATTGGGTGACTCGACTTGACGCTTTAGGAAATGTGTCATGAGGGTGATTGCGTCTTCGTTGACCAGATGAAGAGATATATTTTCTGGACTGTTGTAGCAGTCCCTCTGGGAAATTTAACACTACTTTGGCAGAGTAACGATGAAAGATTTTGTGGGGAAAGGGAAGCACATCCCATGTGTCCGTGTACGTGCAATCATATATTGAGGCAATTGACAGCATGTGAAGGGCGAGTGGTGGGAGGGGTGCTCGGGGGTCCAGCGAATTAACAATGAGGATTGACCTCAGCATGAGGTCATCGAGGGTAAATTTGTGAAACATAGTGTACATGTATAATTTTTCAAGCCTAAATCAAAAAATCCCATCCCAATCGAATCCTGACGTCATGTTGATGACATGGCGGATATTATTCCGAGAAAAATGTTGGACATATTCTCACCTCTCTTAACAGTTTTGATGACGTGACTAAAAATTAACACCTTAAAAAATAACACCTTAATTAATGAATTCAAATTTTAATTGGATGTTCAATTATACACTAAGATAATCAAATCATAAATTAAAATGTTAAATTATATATTTATGTGTTAATTTATAATGTGTTAAGTCAATGGAGGAGAATACTAGTGGAATTACATCACTACTCTTATTCCTATCCATGGGGACACTATATCAAATCTCTTTAATAAATACTTTAACCAAATTTGTTAGAGAACAAAATTATTTAACTTAATTGCGGGTCGAGAAATTTAAATTATAAAAAAAATATTTAACTTAATTGTGTCTCGAGAAATCTAAATTAAATCTTGTATATTTTATCATGTAGACATTGAACAAAAAAGATGAAACGTACAATTGTAATTATAAGACTTGGATTTAAAAAATTAAAAGGACATCATTCTCTGAGATTGTTTAAAAGCTCTTGTAAAATAGTAATATTTCCAAATCAATCTTTTGCTTATTTAGCTTCTATTTCAACACTTTTTTTCTCCTCATTTTCGCCGAAAGCCATAAACGGAAAAGTCTTGCCGATACCAACAATAGATTTGAAATAGATCTTCTCTCCTTGTTCGATACTCATCTCGACAATCGGCACCCACATCATCATCTGCTTGCTCTTAACACCGGTCATCTTCTTCATCTTACCGTCCTCCACATAAGCCGTCACTTCGGTATCGTATCTAGTTTTTGAATTTGTCCCTTTGAAGAAATGCTCGTACGGTACTTTCTGCTTCATCCATACATACCCCGTTTCTCTGACGAGACCGCACTCTTCGAGGTTTTTCAAGGGCATGACGCCATTGGGAAACCCCAAGGCATCGAGGAGCTCCATTGAGTGTTTGTAGCATTCTTCAGCGCCGTAGACTATCTCGGCGCCAGCACGGACGTCCTTTTCGACTGCGAGAGAACCCATGTATAATGATTTGAATTTTGATTCGAAATTTGAATTTGAATTGATTATTAAGAATGAAGAGAGTTGTGATTGAGAAGAGAAAAAGGAAGGAGAGTACATATATGAGGATAGAGTGTATGTTTGGTTGGAAGTTGAACTAACTAGCCAGTGTAGAGTAGCTCACCAACATAATTATTGAGGTTAATATTAATAATTAATAATCAGAATCAGAACTGATTTTGAATTGATGTGGTGAATTATTATTCTACGATTGCTAGTTATTGTTAGTGAGATATACAATCAAAATCGAGTTTAGACCTTCATGCAATTAAGTTAACCCATATATTAATTAAACGTCCTAGTTTAGTAAGGTTAGGGCGTAATTAGCATAGACCCACAACGATATGTCAACATCCATAAAGGGAAAAGATCACACTTCACGTTACAAACTATCCATGTCATAAATAATAAATACTAAAAATAATTTGTTAGAGAACAAAATTATATGATTTGGGCGTCAAAAAAAAAAAATTAATTAATTTTTTATACTATACAATGAACTAAATATAGTAACAATTTTTTTTATCGAAGATACAATACCGCAATTTATTAATAGCAGCGATGTAATTTCGCTATAAAGCACAAAAACGAAAATTAATTTTAAATCGCGCCCAAAACATTATGGATGGTTATATCGTAACTTAAAACATTGATTTCTTTATCATGTCGACATTCCACAAGAATTGAAGCTTACAATTTTAATTATAAGCCAGCTTTGGTTTTTTTTTTAAAATGACATGATTCAAGAAGATTGTTTAAAAACTCTTGTATAATAATAATAATAATAATAATAATAATAGTTAAAATATGAATTTCAAAAAGATCACATATAATTATTGACGGGATCAAATCATATCACAATATCTAACATTTAAAAAAAATGAGATTTAACATATTGTTCACAAAAATGTAAATATTAGAAGATCAAAAACAAAAATAGAGAGATGAAAACACAAATAAAATATAATAAAATTCAAAAACATAATGAGATCGCTTTATGTAAAAAGTTTGGAGATTGATAAAGAATAAGAGTTCGAATAAATTATTATAGAAAGAAGCATTCAATATTAATCCTACTAATACAATTTACAAACGCTTATTTGTTTTCTTAGTGTGCCACGTCATCTTTTTACAAAAAAAATTTCGCATATACAGATGATACTTATCGGCGCTATGCGCTGTGAGAGTCCAATAGATCCGAGTGACAAGCCAACAAAACTCAGCATAAAGCACTGAGAACGCCGCATATCTAATGGAGAAGTTTCAGAACATAGAATCATAGAATGATGTGATAATTTATTGTTTCTCACGATAATTTTTTTAATCTAAAATTTGAGTATTTCTTGATTCATTTGTTTTCTTTTCTCTTTATGTTCTTCTACTTTCTTTAACAAATTGTTGTTGTTAATTTTACAAATTGGTTAGTTTTTTCTTTTTAGGAATTATGCTTTAGGGAGGGAGACACCACATGCAAGAAATACACATGTACGCATGATATATCATCCTCTATTTTATACTGCTTTTCGATGATTTTGCCAAAACAAATTCCACAGAGAACTTCATATAGAAACAAAGACAGAAGAATAATTTTATTTAATTAGTGCCGTCGCATGATTTTTTTTCTCAGATTTGGCTTGCTCGGGTGATTGGTTTATTCTCTATTTAGTAAAATTGTTGCCTGATTTTCTGCATTTTATTTTATTTGTATTTTTTTCGAAGAAAATTAATTGTTTGTTTTGTAATTAGGGCTACAAATTATGGATCTCATTGATTGATTTTTTGGTTCATTGTATAGCAGTTGGGAAGAGCAATGTGAGGGTTTCAACCATAGTTTTGAAAGTTGGAATCGGAATCGGAGTCGTCCGATGTGAAGGAAATACAGTTTTTGATCAACAATAAAAGAATATGTACAAGGACACACGAACGTACGCGTTCGAGAAGACGGATGAAAGCACAATGAGATTGTACAGAATTGAGTTTTTATACACAGTCCGTCCGTCATGACGGACCTAGTGTACGTAGTCTGTGGACTTAGCCAATTCTACATTCACACAGTGGTCCGTCATGACGCAAATTTAAGTGAGAGATAAACTTAAATGAAGAGGGGGAGGAGAAAGAAGATTTTATTAAGAAAAAATAGATTAAGTGAGAGATATAACGTATTGCATATATTATCTTTATATTTTAAGTGAGAGATAAACTTAAAACGTAAATTTATATTAATACTGATCTCAAATGAAGCGAAAATTCAAACGGAATTATATGCAAATAGGAAAAAATAGAAAATAAACAAGTTTTATTAAGAAGAGGGGGAGGAGAAAGCAAATAGGAAAAAATAGAAAATAAACAAGTTTTATCAAGAAGAGGGGGAGGAGAGAGAAGATTTTTTTTTTTCTAATATATAAAAATATATATCTTTAGAACATTGTTTAATAAATATTACAATTACAATAATAATTGTTAGAGAATAATATTGTTTGACTTATGTGTGTGTAAAGAAATATAGATTAATGAATGTTTGTTTCGTACTTTGGAGAATGTATTGTATGTCAAGAAGTATTATGGCAAAACATATCATGCCACAATATAAGTTATTATCGTGTTTGATTGGATTTAAAGAATATTTGACCTATTAATTTTTGTAATTTCAAAGCTTCAACCAAACGCTCCTTAAATCTTTTATGTTCTTTATCACGTAGAAATTGCATAAAATACGAAACATACAATTTTAATTATAAGACTTGGATTAAAAGAAAATTAAAGGACGCGATTCTGGAGATTGTTTATTTCCAAATCAATCTTTTGCTCATTTAGCTTCTATTTCAACACTTTTTTTCTCCTCATTTTCGCCGAAAGCCGTAAACGGAAAAGTCTTGCCGATACCAACAATAGATTTGAAATAGATCTTCTCTCCTTGTTCGATACTCATCTCGACAATCGGCACCCACATCATCATCTGCTTGCTCTTTACACCGGTCATCTTCTTCATCTTACCGTCCTCCACATAAGCCGTCACTTCGGTATCATATCTAGTTTTTGAATTTGTCCCTTTGAAGAAGTGCTCGTACGGTACTTTCTGTTTCATCCATACATACCCCGTTTCTCTGACGAGACCGCACTCTTCGAGGTTTTTCAAGGGCATGACGCCATTGGGAAACCCCAATGCATCGAGGAGCTCCATTGAGTGTTTGTAGCATTCTTCAGCGCCGTAGACTATTTCGGCGCCATCACGGATGTCCTTTTCGACTGTGAGAGAACCCATGTATAATGATTTCAATTTTGATTCGAAATTTGAATTTGAATTGATTATTAAGAATGAAGAGAGTTGTGAATGAGAAGAGAAAAAGAAAGGTGAGTACATATAGAGGATAGAGTGTATGTTTGGCTGGAAGTTGAACTAACCAACCAGTGTAGAGTAGCTCACCAACATAATTATTGAGGTTAATATTAATAATTAATAATCAGAATCAGAACTGATTTTGAATTGATGTGGTGAATTATTATTCTACGATTGCTAGGTATTGTTAGTGAGATATACAATCAAAATCAAGTTTAGACCTTCATGCAATTAAGTTAACCCATATATTAATTAAACGTCCTAGTTTAGTAAGGTTAGGGCGTAATTAGCATAGACCCACAACGATATGTCAACATCCATAAAGGGAAAAGATCATACTTCACGTTACAAACTATCCATGTGAGAAATAATAAATACTAAAAAGAATTTGTTAGAGAACAAAATTATATGATTTGGGCGTCAAAAAAAAAAATTAATTACATTTTTTATACTATACAATGAACTAAATATAGTAACAATTTTTTTTATCAAACACTACAACACATTTGTTGATTAGGGACGGACCGTCCCAAATTTGCTGCTGAACAGGGACGGGCCGTCGCAAAATGCGTCCCAAATTTGGTACAGCCCGTACCAAAACTCAAATACCGTCCCAAAAATTTAGTACGGGCCGTCCCTAAATCCTGTCACCGTCCCAAATAATTAGGGACTGCCCGTCCCAAAATAAAAACCGTCCCAAAAATTTATTAATTACTCTTTCCCGCGTACGCAATTTCGAATCCCCGGTTTGAATTTGAAAAATCCGTCGGTGCTGGGTTAAGGCCGTCGGTAATGCGTTTTGCGTCGGCCCGTCGGTGTTAATAAAACCCGTCGGTGTTGGTTTAAAGCCGTCGGTAATGATTTTTGCGTCGGCCCATCGGTGTTAACCCGTCGGTGTTAGTTTAATGCCGTCGGTAATTAGTGTTGGTTAATTCTAACCTAGAGGGGGGTGAATAGGTATTCCTAATCTACTATTTTCGATTAAGGTGTACCAATTCTCAATTTTTGCGGAAGCTTAAAATGATAGAATTAATATAATGCAAATACCGAAAAGATGAACACACGATATTTGTTACGGAGTTCGGTAGGTGGTTGCTTTGTAGTTTTAACTCACCCGTTACTTGCTTAATCGACCGATTCGATTAGTGGCAAGTACCTACGTCTCCGGGAAGGCCTTGTGCCGTTTCGGCGTTCGATTGAATTCCAACTCACTCGTACAAGGTTTTGCCTAGATCGATTTACACGTTTTATATCGATCTATGGCGGGCTTTACAATTCAAGAATTAGCCTATTACACGTATCTAATACGAACTACAACGTGATCGGTCACGTGAGTTGGGAATCGTATAGAAGAGTAGAGTCGAAGATAGATCTTGGATCTAGAAGGTTGAATCACACTATCAAGAGATTAGGGAAATCACGGCTTGTAATCTTTCTCTCTTTTAGATGTAGAATGAGTTTTTGTGAAAGGGTTGGAGAGAGAAAGATATGAGTGATTCTATTTATATGACTCATAGAACCCACTCAAACTGTGTAAAAATTACATAGTTCGTTCGAACTAACTGTTATGTTCGTTCGAACTAACTGCAATTTGAACTAGCCGTTTCAAATGAAATATTCATAAACACGATGAGTTCGTTCGAACGTACCCATAGGTTCGTTCGAACGGACATGGATTAGGTCACAGTTCGTTCTATGAATCTTGGAACGAACCATGAAGGTTCGTTCGAACGAACAAATAAGTTCGTTCGAACTAATATTAATTGTGTCTAGTTTTGGTATTTTTCATACAACACCAGATCTCGGTTCGTTCGAACTAACTTGATTGTTCGTTCGAACTGACTTGAAATGATTTAGAGTTCGTTCTATGAGTTGAACGAACCATGAATGTTCGTTCGAACGAATGTATTTGTTCGTTCGAACGAATATTAATTGTGTCTAGTGTTGTCTATTTCCTCACAATACCAGGTCTTGGTTCGTTCGAACTGATAATGTTCATTAGTTCGAACCGATAGTTCGTTCGAACGCACTGTGTTGTTAGTTCGAACGAACCATAATTTGGTATTGTGATTTTCCAATTTTCATTTCATCGTGTTTCGAATTTATCTTTTGACCTTGATAAATATGAGAATTTCTTTGGTTTTCTTTGGAATACCTAGGGTTTATTTTAATGATCCCAACTCACGGAAAGCTTCGACGTCTTGAATTCTTCAATGTCTTGACACCTTTCCTTTGACGAGCGATCTTCGTCTTGATTTCTTCAATCATCTCTTTTGATCATCCTTAGTCCGTTGTACCTACTTCTCCTACGAGTTGGTCTTAACTGAAACCGTTAGTATTGACAGTGTTTTGATATAATCAAACCTTAGGATATTTGGATCAACAATTAGTTTTGCGTCGGCCCGTCGGTGTTAATAACCGTCGGTATTATCCAATTACCACTGCCCGTCGGTAATAACGTGGCGTATATCCCAATAACCCTGCCTCTATTTAACCTTTCGACTTCTCTCTCTCCCTCCCTCGTCTTGCCTCCCTCTCTCTCTCTCCCTCTCTAGTCTTGCCTCCCTCTCTCTCTCTCCCTCTCTCGTTCTGCCGTGGAGGATTTCAGCAGTCGAGCTTGGCCGTTTTGGAGCTTGGATCTGGGCCGTGATCGATTTCAGGGGGTGGCCGCGAAGGAACTCAAGGGTGGCCGTGGAGTTAGGAGTTGAAGCCCGAGCTTGGAGTTTGAATCTGGGCCGGGAAGAAAAGGTATAAACTTTCATTTCAATTTTTCTTTACATTTTTTTTGGTGTTCTGTTATGTGTAGGATTTTTGCATTAATTATGAAATAAGTATTTAATATGTTGTAAGTACGTTTTATTAAAATGTGTTTTCACCTTTTCAAAACCATTTTAAATTGTTCTAAGTACGTTTTCTTGATTTCTGCCGTGGATCTCGGAGTGGAGCTTCTGTTCGGCCTCTTTTCTTGGTGCTTGGATCTCGGAGTGGAGCTTGGCCGAGAAAACACTCCTTAATTAGGTATACGATTTCATCTCTTTGTTTACGTTTTTTTAGTTAGAATATGAGTATTTTGTTCCTTGTTTTCTTAGTATTTTGAGTATTTTTAAGATGGCCAGATCCAATAAAATAGGTTTCTTAATTGTTCTTGTGTTTTGTTGGTTTTACACTCAATTTTTTAAACTTTTTTTATAGTCTGTTTTGTGTATTTATTTTACTTTAAATGTTCTTTGATTTTTTTACACGTTTTATATTTGTTTTTTTTTCTTTTCTTTTCTGATTATTGCTTTTTGACTTGTGTTTTGATTTTTTAAACATTTATTAAACCGGTTCATTGATTTTTACTTATTTTAATATTTTTATTGAGACCTGTTTTTATATTTCAAGCCTTATTTTTTAATCTATTTTGCTAATTTATATATAAATAATTTAGGCCTTGTTTTTGTAAATTGTTTTTTTCTAATTAAAATTCTGTTTTGTGTATTCTATTTTTTAATTAAAATTCTTTCAATTTCAATTCTGTTTGTTTCAAAATTATATTTTTGGATGTTTTTACTTTTATTATTTCATTCTCTTTTTTTTTAAATGCTGTTTTTTAAAATTCTGTTTTGGCTAGTTTTTTTTTATTTTTTTTTGTTTTTATTTGGTTTTATTTAAATTCTTGTCTCATTATTTAATATAAAATGTGTGTATTTAGATTATCTTTTTGGTGAGAAGAAACAAGATTTCGAGGAAGGTCAAGTGGTGTTCGAAATCGTTCAATTTTTCATCTGCGAATAAAGTCAGTATTTCATATTTTGTGCTATACGTATTGCGAGATTAGGATTAAAGTTTATGATTTCTGATAAATTGGACAACAATAAATTGGACAGCAACAATATTCTGTGTTAATTATAATTAAGTATTAACTTGAAATTAATTTCATTCACATCTAATTATTCAGGACACGGGATTGTCGCAACCGTCAGGAGCGGTGAGTGATTTCCTGCGGAACATTGGAGCCGATGATCTAAATATCGATTAGGGTGGGTTTTTTATTTGTGTGTATTGTAGACTATGTTATGTTTTATTTGTGTGTGTTTGTTTGTGTATGCTCTTATATTTGATTTGTGATGTTTTATGTATTTCTTATTAGTACTTAATATTTTTATTTTGATTATTTCATATTAATTAAATTAATATGTTAATTAATAAGTAATATATTATTATGTAATTATATATATTATTAATTAATTATATATATAATTATTTAATAATTAGCAATATTAATAAATATAATAATAAATACAAAATACATATATATTAATAAATAATAATAATAATAATAATAATAATAATAAATAATAAATAATAATATATTTTTTATTGAGACCGGCCGTCCCAAAACTCTGGCCGTCCCAACAAGCTATTGGGACGGGCCGTCCCAAAACAGCTGTCATAGTACTTTCCTGCACATTGTCACATCATGCTCCCTTATTGGGACGGTCCGTCCCAAAAAAACCGTCCCAACAAGCTTATTGGGACGGCCCGTCCAAGTTACGTACGCCCTTTGTTGGTACGGGTGGTTTGGGACGGCCAACTGTACCAAATAGCTTATTTGGACGGTTTGGCACCTTATTGGGACGGTTTTGTCCCGTACCAAATCAGCAGATATGTTGTAGTGAAAGATACAATACCGCAATTTATTAATAGCAGCGATGTAATTTCGCTATAAAGCACAAAAACAAAAATTAATTTTAAATCGCACCCAAAACATTATGGATGGTTATATCGCAACTTAAAACATTGAATTTTTCACTCGTAGGCTCGTAGATAGGAAGTATTTTAGCAAGAATGTAGTGACTTGTAGTTGGAGTGATGATTTTAACAAATATGATGAAAAGAATAGTTTTGAGACACATAAAATGAAAAAATCACATTACTCATAATCATCAAACATAAATACACCATTTGGTTTTCAACTAATTAACTCATGACATGAACTACAACATAACATAAATTCATAATACTCATACGACTACATATCATGCACACACAACCACACATGGTACTACATGCTAAACAAAGTTTAAATTTAGAAAATATGATTTAATAATCTAGGGAAATAGTTAGAGCCGGAGGGATAGGTTTTAAAGAGCCGGGCCGTCCGGATTATACTCGGAAGGGTCATCGGTGCCGAGATTCCACGGTTGATCCGGATGAAAAGATGGTGGTGCGTCCGGAGGAGGGTTCCACGGTCCGAAACGAGAGTCTAGGTGAGCATAAAGATCGTTGAAGAGTTTGGTGGAGTGTGCTCTAGTCCGTTCATGTTCCTCAACTACTTGGTTGCGGACCCACACGCTTTGCTCGTGAAACCGTGTTTGCATGACTTCCATCATCCCACGCATCTCATCCATGTTGAAACCCGTAGCGGGTGGAGGTTCGGTGGTGGGATTAGAGGTTCCCGCACCGGTTGTCGCTCTTGTTTTTCGTTTACGCGGGGGAACCGGTGCATCATCGGGAGGTTGTGTCCACTCGGTAGGATTATTAGGAAATTTGTAGCGATCGGAAGGTTCGTCCAACACCCAATTTTCTATGAGGGTAGGGTTTCTTCCACCTTGTGTTTGAGAGTAATCCAATTGACCGATTTTCTTGTCGGAGTATCCAATTCGAGTTAGGTGTTCGGGAGATCCTAGGTTTGTGGGCTCGGTGCGTCCGAGGTCCCATTGGTCGGTTGGAATTTCGATGTCCAATTGGTCGCATGCTAAGGCGATGATGCTTCCATATGGAAGAGAGGAAACCTTGAGACGCATGATCGATTCCATGTGTTTGAGGATGAGAATCGGAATGTTGATGCGATCTTCACTCGCATACCATAGTCGGTAGAGTAGGGTTATGTTTCGTTTGTCGAAATTTGCTTTAAGTTTAGAGACGGGAGTTAAAATATTATTACCAAGTTGCCACACGAAACGAAGAGGTGCCGAGAGTTGAGTGGCCGAAGAAACGAGATTGTCGTTGGTAACCAACTTCTCAATTTGGCTATAGGCGGTGTCGTGAACTTGATCGGCACGACTAATATAGGTATGTTCCCCGTCGTTCACTAACCCGAGCCATTGACAAAGCGATTC
This sequence comes from Luzula sylvatica, assembly GCA_946800325.1. Lineage (NCBI taxonomy): Eukaryota > Viridiplantae > Streptophyta > Magnoliopsida > Poales > Juncaceae > Luzula > Luzula sylvatica. Next base: position 24,652,984 of record OX326956.1, read on the forward strand.
CACGTTGATGGTGAGGGATTGTCCGAAAAGGTAACTCTTGATTTCGTTGTCGTCGTAGTTGAAAACGGCATTCGCATAGAACAATTTCGTGACTACCTCATACGAAGTGCGATTGAGGGAGCACAACCCCGTAATTTGCCACCTATCTTCGATGGGATCAACAATATTGGATAGGATGGGAATATTTGAGGGAAGTTGATAGTAATACCCGATACTCACCGATTTCTTCGAGTATTTTTCGCGATAACTAACTCCGGCAGCTGCATCTCTGAACAAGTAGGTGTTGCCGGTGTCGTTGAAGTCAAACCGAGGGGCTGGTCCTCTTGCAGGTTTGGAAGCAACCTTCTTTCCCCTGCGGCTTGCCATTTGTGCAAAAATGGAGTGAATAGAGTGGGATTTTCGGATTTTCGGATGGAGAGAGAGATATTGTGAACAAGATGAAGGAGTTAGTTGATTTTGAGGGTTTTAAATAGAGAGGGGTTGAACTCAAACTGCTCTAATGGAGTAGTGGAAGGGATAAGGTCGGTTTTGAGGAGTGAGAAGTGGAAGAGGTGGAAGTTAATGCGACGGTTTCAAGGTTATATTGGTTTTCCCGAGAGGTTCGTTCGAACGAATATGTATGGTTCGTTCGAACGAATGGGTTAAAATTCAGTTTTCAGTATAGTTGGTTCGAACGAAGGTGGGTGGTGAGTTCGAACGAATGGGTTACTAGCCGTTACGCATGATGTTCGTTCGAACGAAGTTATCAGTTCGTTCGAACGAAGTTATCAGTTCGTTCGAACTGATATGGAGCGTTCGGCCATACTGAGAGGTGATTTCTTAGGTTTTGGCTTATATAATGGTTCGTTCGAACGAACATTAGGTGCGTTCGAACGAACCGAATTCTGGTGATTTTGCTTAATTTTGAAAATATAAAATACAAAGATAGTTTTTATGACATGCATGTATAAGTATGTGTAGTAATGCACCAAAAATTAGGTTTATGACAACAAACACAATAATTTTGGATAGGTTATGACTTGCTAAAATTTTTGACACTCGACACTCCCATGATAGTAAATGACAAAATTTAACTTTTGAGATAGAGCATACCTAGTTTCAACCTTAAGACGGAGAATTGAGCGAAAGGTAGGGGTTTTGTGAATATGTCGGCGATTTGATCGAGTGTATCCACCTTTTCGAGTTTCACGTCCTCTTTTTCCACGTGATCTCGGATGAAGTGATGGCGGATGTCTATACGTTTTGTTCTCGAGTGGTGGACGGGATTTTTCGAGATGCATATTGCGCTATTGTTGTCGCACAATATGGGAATTTTTCGAAAATGTAACCCGTAGTCGCCGAGGGTTTGGTTTAGCCATAGTAGTTGGGCACAACAACTTCCCGCCGCGACATATTCGGCCTCGGCTGTTGATAAGGCAACGGAATGTTGCTTTCGGCTTGACCACGAGACGAGTGACCCGCCGATGAATTGGCAAGTTCCACTCGTACTTTTGCGGTCAACCCGAGATCCAGCAAAATCCGCATCCGTATACCCTATCAAGGAGAGATTACCATTATGGCCATACCAAATCCCTAAGTCGATTGTTCCCTTGAGGTACCTGAATATGCGTTTTACCGCGGTGTAGTGAGATACCTTAGGATTTGCTTGGAACCGGGCACATAGACATACGGCGAACATTATGTCGGGTCGACTTGCCGTGAGGTAGAGTAAGCTCCCGATCATTCCTCGATATTCCGTTATGTCGAACGCCTCACCGTCCTCATCCGCATCCAATTTTGACTCCTTGGCCATGGGCGTGTCGCTCGTCTTCGTTTGGTCTAGCTCGAATCTCTTGAGAAGTTCGCGAGTATATTTATATTGATTTACGAAGATTCCCTCGGATGATTGTTTGACTTGAAGTCCGAGAAAGAAAGTGAGTTCACCCATCATGCTCATGGCGAATTCACTGTGCATGAGAATAGAGAAATCTTCGGCAAGTGCCGGGTCACTAGATCCAAAAATAATATCATCTACATAGATTTGAATAAGCAAAATGGAATCTCCCTTTTTACGTGTGAAGAGGGTGGTGTCGGTCTTGCCCCGCTCGAATCCATTGGAAAGGAGGAATGTAGATAGGCGTCCGTACCACGCTCGAGGAGCTTGCTTTAACCCGTATAGAGCTTTTGAGAGTTTGCACACGTGATTTGGGTATTTCGGATCTTTGAACCCCGGGGGTTGTTCGACGTACACTTCTTCCTCGATTTCTCCGTTTAGAAATGCACTCTTCACGTCCATTTGGTAAAAGAAGTCGAATGGATTCCAACCGGGCTACGGGGGCGAAAGTTTCTTCAAAGTCAATGCCCACTTGTTGTTTAAACCCTTGAGCTACAAGTCTCGCTTTGTTTCGCACCACGTTTCCGTGCTCGTCTAACTTGTTTCGATAAATCCACCGAGTGCCGATGATGGATCTTGTCGTGGGCCGTGGTACCTGTTGGTTAATTCTAACCTAGAGGGGGGTGAATAGGTAACCTAGTGGGTAATTTTCGACTAGGTATACAAATTCTAAATGCGGAAGTTAATTAATGAAATTTGAATAGAGTAGAAAATACCGAACACTTGAACACACGATGTTTATTACGGAGTTCGGTAGGTGGTTGCTATGTAGCTTTAACTCACCCTTTACTTGCTTAATCGACCGATTCGATTAGTGGCAAGTACCTACGTCTCCGGGAATGCCTTGTGCCTTTTTGGCGTTCGATTGAATTCCAACTCACTCGATTACAAGGTTTTTGCCTAGATCGATTTACACGTGTTCTATCGATCTATAGCGGGCTTTACACTTTTTGTACTAGCCTATTACAATTTCTAAATATGAACTAAAACATGATCGGTCACGCAAGTTGGGAATCGTATTTGAATAAGTAAGAAAGAAGGATTAATCTCTAAGATTGTTTTAGAAGATTAAGAGCTCAAGGGCTTGCAATGTTTCTCTCTTTTAAATGTATAATTTGGATAAATGAAGTGATGAGAGAGAATGAGGGAAGGGTTCTATTTATAGAACACATAGATCCTTCCCAAACTTGCATTTTCTGCATAGTCCGTTATAACGGACTGTAAGTCAAAACTAGCCGTTACGGCTGTTATATTCGAATTGTTAAACATTCCGTTACAACGGAATACATGTCCGTTATAACGGAAGTCTGTGTTATGAAGTCCGTTATAACTAACTTACATGTCCGTTATAACGGACTTGCTCCTGTGACATCCTTCAAATTTGAAATTAATTAGCGTTGTAACGGAAGTTGTTCCGTTACAACGCTTTGATGGTGTCCGTTATAACGGATTGGTTAATCCGTTGTAACGGACTATATGGTGATTTCCAATCTTGAATAGACGAGTATGTCCGTTATAACGGACACTGAGTTCCGTTGTAACGGACATGCTGCTTTCAGCCTTTTATTTTACTTTCATCAATTTGATGGATTTCGAATATAATCGTTTGACTTTATTTTGAGCTTAATCAACATAAACAAGTTTAGGGATACCTATAATGTATTTTGGTGATTAGATTGATATCCCAACTTGCGGAATCTTCGATGTCTTGATTCCGGAATCTTCTACGTCTTGGTCTTCTTCGCAATTCTTCGACGTCTTGATCTTTTGCTATTCTTGATTGATTTTTACTTGTTTGTCTCGATCTTCTTGTTGATTTTCTGTACCTATATATCCTATAATGTTCTCGATAGATTTTGTTAGTATTATCGACATTGTTTTGACATAATCAAACATTAGGAAATTTGAACCAACAAACTCCCCCTTTTGATTCATTTCAAAACAATGTCGATTTGGAGAGATACATCGTTTATCGGTATCTTTCCACTACGATTATCCTTTTCTCCCCCTTTTTGAATATGGATCAAAAGGGAGCGAACATGGAAAAATCATGAAGGAAAGCTCCCCCTACATACAAGCTCCCCCTAAACAAGTGCATATCGCACGTGTATAGGCTTTGATGTAGGTGATTACTTCACAAGTTATGAGTGATTTTGATGAAAGAAATATAGCATATATATATATATATATTTTTTTTTTTTTTTTTTTTTTTTTTTGATAAGTGTAATATACGAGTTTTAGGGATAATGTTGAATACATTAATAAGCAAATTTCGTTCAATTCAACAAACATTCGTACATCATTCAAATAAACATGCGATGCATACAATTACTTCGAAACGAAAGCAAAATACAAGTTGAAAACATAGACATGATATGCAAATAGCTATCTAAATTTTAAAATTGGTTTTAGGCTCTAATGAGCTATTTAGACACACTCTCCTCTCTAATCGTCTCCGGATGAGTTATCGTTTTCATCATCGTTATCGTTGTTGAATTGGTTGAGACGACGGGTTATGGCATCTAGACGACGATCAATGTAGCTATAGGTCTCTTCGCGGAGGTTGTATGCATGAGATCGGGTGAGTTGGTTGTCGATGATAACCTCGTCACGGACCGTGTTTACGGTGTTGCGAGTGAGTTGGTTGTCGGTGAGTATCGCATCGCGGGCCGCGGTTACGGTGTCGCGGGTGAGTAGGTTTTCCGTGATTATGGTTTCGCGAGTTAATGCATTGTCGGCTAAGATTTGATCGCGCGTACTTTCGGCGCGTAGATTAGATGCCTCGAAAAGAGAACGAATCTCGTCAAGAGTGAAAGATGGTTGTGTTCCCGAGCCGGAACTTTCACCCGGTTCTCCGAGGGATTGGCGTTTCCTTGGTCGTGATTGGTCCGATGGGTTATTCGTGTCTTGGGCCGGTGGATCGAATCGAACCCACTCGGCGGGGATTTCCGGAAAGAAGTAAGGCCCGGCTCGTCTCCTATTGACGATGTAATGGTCCAACCGATCGCCGGACATTGGACTCTTTCGAGTGAGTCCAAGACTCTCAAGTCGGTCCGGATGCGCGAGGTTTTCGGTGGGAGTGACTCCTAGTGGCCATTCCGAGTCGGGTATGGTGATGCCCAATTTCACGCACGCCAATGAAATGATGTGGCCATATGGGAGAGAAGAGGTGTTTACTCGTGTGGCGTACTCCATGTGTCGAATTATGAGGTTTGGGACATGGATGGTGGGCGAATCTTGATACCAAAGGTTGTATATCAAGACCTTGTTTTGTCCGTCGAGATTTGTTTTGAGTTTGATGACGGGAGCGAGGATGTTGTTTCCGATTTGCCATGTGAATCGGAGATTCGGTTCATATTTGGTGGAGTACTCGTACTCGTGGTCGTTCGTAGTGATCTTTTCGAGTTCGTCCGAGTCGTTCCCGTGGTACGAGTCACCGCGACTACTGTAGAACCTTTCACCTACATCGGACAAACCCAACCATTGACGCAAATTTTCTTCGGAAATGACAATTTCCTTACCAAAGAGGTAACTCCGTATGAGTTTATTATCGTCGTCATGAGTCGCATGCGCGTAAAATAGACGAACTACTTCTTTGTAGTACGGGTATTGAAGGTCACACAATCCTTGAAAACTCCAATTTGTAATTCGAGGTTGCACGGTATTGCGTAGCGAAATGGCTTCGGCCGGGAAGTCAACGTAAAAGCACGCGCCTACCGCGCGATTGGCGAAGTCGCTTTGATATCTCCGAGCTTTAGTGATCGATTCATATAGATAGTGATTCTCCGTGTTGTGAAACTCGAACCGACGGGCACCGGTGGGCATCGGACGCTTGCTTCTACTCTTTGATGCCATTGAATGTTGAAGAGATTAGTGCGGTTTTGAGGTGTTGAGAGATTTGGAGAGGATTTATATAGTTTGGATTTTCGGTTTTTAGAAGAGGAGAGGTTTAGATTTGAGGAATTTGAAGAGATTTTCGGTTTTGGAGAGGATTTTCGGAGGTTTTGGGATGAATAGGTGGTTTTTCGAGATGGAGAGAAGTGAAGGGAGTGGAGAGAGAAAACCAGATGAGGGGTTTATTATGCAGTTTTCCCGAACTCCGTTACAACGGAAGTTGAGTTCCGTTACAACGGACTTTTGCTAGGGTTTCAGAAAATGGTATTTTCCATAGTCCGTTATAACGCTGTATAGTCCGTTATAACGGAATTCTGATTTGGGCGTAATTTGACTGATACTGCAGAGGTGCGTTATAACGTGAGTAGTCCGTTATAACGCACATTTCCGTTATAACGCTTTGGTTAGTTCGTTATAACGGAAGTAGGTGGTTGAAGAGGTTTCCTGAGCTGAGGTAGTCCGTTGTAATGCAGAGACTTCCGTTATAACGGAGTGTGTACGTCCGTTATAACGGATTGGTTGATTCGTTATGACGGAACTCTTCGTTTTGCAGGTTTTGGCTCTTTCTCAGGAGTTCCGTTGTAACGCACATTGGTGCGTTGTAACGGACATGTTACTGTGATGAGTTTTTGACAATTTGATTTTCGAGGAGAGTGGTGTTTCCAAAAATTCCAAAACTTATATTCTAGTTAGAATAGGTTTTAGTTATGTGACATTAGGTGTTTTCGAAAAGTTTTGTTTAATGAATTTGTACAAAATGTGTATGCGAGTATTCTAGAGATTTTCTAATGTTCCAAAATTTGTACAAAAGTTTTGTTAAATTTCAAAAATTCCAAAACTTATATTCTAATGTTCGATCAATTTTACACGAGGATTGATCGAACTTCACACAATACCCGGCATCACACAATTGGCTTATGCTAATCAGGTTATGTTTTAATCCTACAACTAGGTACACATTTTCTAAGGTCCAATTGGTGGTTCCTATAGAGCCGATACCGACAATTTTACCTTTTTGGTTTCCTCCGAAGGTAACGTCTCCTCCTTTGAAAGGTTTGAGAGATTTGAACATTTCTCAGTTCCAAGTCATGTGTCTAGAACATCCACTGTCTAGACACCATTTCGATGACTTATTTGAGGAACTTAGGCACATCTAAAAGAAATTCATATTAGTACAATATTCATAACACAAATTAATCTAATATGAATTCTTATCCTAATACTCCCCCTCAATATTTGGCTTATGGTAGTAGGATGAGGGAGTACTGAGTCACACATGACTTACTTCCTTGATGGTCCAACACCCTTTGAGGTGGAGGGACCTATGTTGTGTCTATCTTTACGCATCCACATGACATGAGAGTTATTTTTAGGATTGCGAAGATTGCAACTAGTGGAGATGTGCCCTAATTTACAACAATAATTGCAAAATGCAATTGTAGGTTTGTTTAGAATCTCGGAACTCTTGACGAAATGACTCGAGAGTTGGTTTGGGTAGTTGTTCTTTTGAATTTTCGGTTTGGTCGAATTTTCACAATAGTTTCTCGTTGAAAAATGTTTTTGTGTGTTAGTGAAATGTTTGGGAGCCCTTGTTTGATACAAAGCGTCGGTGTTTTGCTTCACCTCATAGAAATACCCATTTGGTCCCCGTTTGAACAAGCAATCGGTTCGTCCCAAATTGGTACGTCTATACGATGAAGTTTGTGTAAAATGATTATTCCTATTATTAACCCTAACATTTTTAGGTTTTTCCATTTTATCACTTTTACCCTGATTATAGTCACGGTACATGAAAGCATTTCCGTGACTATTAATTCGATTGTTATCCCATTTTGATTTTTGATCTTTGGATTTGGAAGGACCGGATTTGTGACCGATATCCTTCTTGAACCCTAGACCCGATTTGTCATTAGGTTTTTGTCCTTTTAATGACCCTTTTAAAACGTCATCCAACGAAGGAGAGCTAGATGCTTTGTTTGCACAAGCTTTCTTCAAGGATGTATTTTCAACTTTTAAGTTTTGAAGTTCAACTTTTAGATGTGAAATCTCGCCTTTTAGGGTTTGACATTCACATTTTGAAAAACATTTAAATTCGTTAAGTTGTGATTTATAAGACTCAATGGATAATTCTAGAGATGCTACCTTAGCCTCGAGAGCCGCTATTGTGCTCTCGACCTTACCCTCACTTTGATGAGGAAAATCAACGTCTCTTAAAATTGCGTCGAGAGATTCAAGTTCTAAGTCCGAATTTAGTTTAGATAAGGAACATGCATTTGAGGTTTGCTTACTAACTTTAATTTCGGGTGTGAGATATACCTCATGACCTAGGTCATGTGTTGAGCTTGACGTAGAAGAGGGTGAATGAACACTTGGAGAGTGAGGCGTGAGAGGTTCCGGTATTGACACTCTTTGGAGAAGCATGGCTTGAATAGCTTTCTCCACTACATCGTCCACCGAATGAGTGATTGTCGCCATAAGTGCCAAGTTCGCGGTTTCTCGATCCGAGGTGCACTCCGACTCGGAGGAGGTACTTGAGGCATCTGACTCTCCCTATCTTCCTACATGAGCTTTGTAAGCCTTTTTATTTTTGAAATCTTTACCTTTATCCTTGTGTCGTTCTTCTCGACCTTTGTCGTCGTGTCGTCTTTCGCGTCGAGGTTCACGTCTTTCCCGATCTTTTCGCTCGTCATCCTTTTTGTTCCACGGAGCATGTTCGGGATGAAGAGTCCAACATGTCTCGATTGTGTGACCCTTCTTGTTGCACTTAAAGCAATAAGGCTTCAAGTTTTGTCGCTTGCGGTTGTCGTTGAACCGTCTTTCATGAGTCCTAAAATCCCTAAATTTTCTTACCAAAAGAGATATTTCACTCTCATCGTCGCTAGCATCCACGGCGGGTAGAGCAATGACTTTGGGGCGGGATGTTGAGACATTTTCTTGATTGAGTTGCTTGAGCCGTGCTTCGAAGTTTCGGAAGTAACTTACCGAATCTTCGGGCGACATGTCTTGTGTAGCCATCATTGTTTCCAATGCCACCCTTAGGGTTTCCCAACTCGTTGGCATTGCTCGAATCAATTTACCTACAACTCGAGAGTTTGTTAGGGGCTCTCCAAGAGCGGTGAATCCGTTTTTGATATGATTCATACGAGTATACATATCATCTACGGATTCACCTTCGATCATCCGGAAACTATCAAATTGTTGCTCGAGTCCCATTAGATTGGTTCTCTTCATTTGATCGTTTCCTTCAAAACGATTTAGGAGAGCGCGCCACATTTTAAAAGATGTGTCACATCCGTCTACTTGGACCGAAAGTGATCCTACCATGTTAGTAAGAATTAGATTTTGGGCATAAATATCCGAGGTTTCGTTTGACGAAGACTCGGATGTTAATACTTCCTTATTGCTAGGATCGGTAATTGTTACGATTGTGAAACCAATTTCAACAACCGATCTTAGCCCTTGGATGGTGAATACGTTAAGCATGCACCTTTTCCAAATGTTCCAATTCTTACCATCTAGTTTGTCTGGATAGGTAATATGCATCTTGGGAATGATAGAGTTGGCCATGGTCGTATACAAGTCGTCAATTACTCAAAGAGACAGTTAGTATTTTGCTCTGATACCAATTGTTGGTTAATTCTAACCTAGAGGGGGTGAATAGGTATTCCTAATCTACTATTTTCGATTAAGGTGTACCAATTCTCAATTTTTGCGGAAGCTTAAAATGATAGAATTAATATATTGCAAATACCGAAAAGATGAACACACGATATTTGTTACGGAGTTCGGTAGGTGGTTGCTTTGTAGCTTTAACTCACCCGTTACTTGCTTAATCGACCGATTCGATTAGTGGCAAGTACCTACGTCTCCGGGAAGGCCTTGTGCCGTTTCGGCGTTCGATTGAATTCCAACTCACTCGTACAAGGTTTTGCCTAGATCGATTTACACGTTTTATATCGATCTATGGCGGGCTTTACAATTCAAGAATTAGCCTATTACACGTATCTAATACGAACTACAACGTGATCGGTCACGTGAGTTGGGAATCGTATAGAAGAGTAGAGTCGAAGATAGATCTTGGATCTAGAAGGTTGAATCACACTATCAAGAGATTAGGGAAATCACGGCTTGTAATCTTTCTCTCTTTTAGATGTAGAATGAGTTTTTGTGAAAGGGTTGGAGAGAGAAAGATATGAGTGATTCTATTTATATGACTCATAGAACCCACTCAAACTGTGTAAAAATTACATAGTTCGTTCGAACTAACTGTTATGTTCGTTCGAACTAACTGCAATTTGAACTAGCCGTTTCAAATGAAATATTCATAAACACGATGAGTTCGTTCGAACGTACCCATAGGTTCGTTCGAACGGACATGGATTAGGTCACAGTTCGTTCTATGAATCTTGGAACGAACCATGAAGGTTCGTTCGAACGAACAAATAAGTTCGTTCGAACTAATATTAATTGTGTCTAGTTTTGGTATTTTTCATACAACACCAGATCTCGGTTCGTTCGAACTAACTTGATTGTTCGTTCGAACTAACTTGATTGTTCGTTCGAACTGACTTGAAATGATTTAGAGTTCGTTCTATGAGTTGAACGAACCATGAATGTTCGTTCGAACGAATGTATTTGTTCGTTCGAACGAATATTAATTGTGTCTAGTGTTATCTATTTCCTCACAATACCAGGTCTTGGTTCGTTCGAACTGATAATGTTCATTAGTTCGAACCGATAGTTCGTTCGAACGCACTGTGTTGTTAGTTCGAACGAACCATAATTTGGTATTGTGATTTTCCAATTTTCATTTCATCGTGTTTCGAATTTATCTTTTGACCTTGATAAATATGAGAATTTCTTTGGTTTTCTTTGGAATACCTAGGGTTTATTTTAATGATCCCAACTCACGGAAAGCTTCGACGTCTTGAATTCTTCAATGTCTTGACACCTTTCCTTTGACGAGCGATCTTCGTCTTGATTTCTTCAATCATCTCTTTTGATCATCCATAGTCCGTTGTACCTACTTCTCCTACGAGTTGGTCTTAACTGAAACCGTTAGTATTGACAGTGTTTTGATATAATCAAACCTTAGGATATTTGGATCAACAATTAGTTTTGCGTCGGCCCGTCAGTGTTAATAACCGTCGGTATTATCCAATTACCACTGCCCGTCGGTAATAACGTGGCGTATATCCCAATAACCCTGCCTCTATTTAACCTTTCGACTTCTCTCTCTCCCTCCCTCGTCTTGCCTCCCTCTCTCTCTCTCCCTCTCTAGTCTTGCCTCCCTCTCTCTCTCTCCCTCTCTCGTTCTGCCGTGGAGGATTTCAGCAGTCGAGCTTGGCCGTTTTGGAGCTTGGATCTGGGCCGTGATCGATTTCAGGGGGTGGCCGCGAAGGAACTCAAGGGTGGCCGTGGAGTTAGGAGTTGAAGCCCGAGCTTGGAGTTTGAATCTGGGCCGGGAAGAAAAGGTATAAACTTTCATTTCAATTTTTCTTTACATTTTTTTGGTGTTCTGTTATGTGTAGGATTTTTGCATTAATTATGAAATAAGTATTTAATATGTTGTAAGTACGTTTTATTAAAATGTGTTTTCACCTTTTCAAAACCATTTTAAATTGTTCTAAGTACGTTTTCTTGATTTCTGCCGTGGATCTCGGAGTGGAGCTTCTGTTCGGCCTCTTTTCTTGGTGCTTGGATCTCGGAGTGGAGCTTGGCCGAGAAAACACTCCCTAATTAGGTATACGATTTCATCTCTTTGTTTACGTTTTTTTAGTTAGAATATGAGTATTTTGTTCCTTGTTTTCTTAGTATTTTGAGTATTTTTAAGATGGCCAGATCCAATAAAATCGGTTTCTTAATTGTTCTTGTGTTTTGTTGGTTTTACACTCAATTTTTTATACTTTTTTTATAGTCTGTTTTGTGTATTTATTTTACTTTAAATGTTCTTTGATTTTTTTACACGTTTTTTATTTGTTTTTTTTTTCTTTTCTGATTATTGCTTTTTGACTTGTGTTTTGATTTTTTAAACATTTATTAAACCGGTTCATTGATTTTTACTTATTTTAATATTTTTATTGAGACCTGTTTTTATATTTCAAGCCTTATTTTTTAATCTATTTTGCTAATTTATATATAAATAATTTAGGTCTTGTTTTTGTAAATTGTTTTTTTCTAATTAAAATTCTGTTTTGTGTATTCTATTTTTTAATTAAAATTCTTTCAATTTCAATTCTGTTTTTTTCAAAATTATATTTTTGGATGTTTTTACTTTTATTATTTCATTCTCTTTTTTTTTAAATGCTGTTTTTTAAAATTCTGTTTTGGCTAGTTTTTTTTTATTTTTTTTGTTTTTTTTTGGTTTTATTTAAATTCTTATCTCATTATTTAATATAAAATGTGTGTATTTAGATTATCTTTTTGGTGAGAAGAAACAAGATTTCGAGGAAGGTCAAGTGGTGTTCGAAATCGTTCAATTTTCATCTGCGAATAAAGTCAGTATTTCATATTTTGTGCTATACGTATTGCGAGATTAGGATTAAAGTTTATGATTTCTGATAAATTGGACAGCAACAATATTCTGTGTTAATTATAATTAAGTATTAACTTGAAATTAATTTCATTCACATCTAATTATTCAGGACACGGGATTGTCACAACCGTCAGGAGCGGTGAGTGATTTCCTGCGGAACATTGGAGCCGATGATCTAAATATCGATTAGGGTGGGTTTTTTTATTTGTGTGTATTGTAGACTATGTTATGTTTTATTTGTGTGTGTTTGTTTGTGTATGCTCTTATATTTGATTTGTGATGTTTTATGTATTTCTTATTAGTACTTAATATTTTTATTTTGATTATTTCATATTAATTAAATTAATATGTTAATTAATAAGTAATATATTATTATGTAATTATATATATTATTAATTAATTATATATATAATTATTTAATAATTAGCAATATTAATAAATATAATAATAAATACAAAATACATATATATATTAATAAATAATAATAATAATAATAATAATAATAAATAATAATATATTTTTTATTGAGACCGGCCGTCCCAAAACTCTGGCCGTCCCAACAAGCTATTGGGACGGGCCATCCCAAAACAGCTGTCATAGTACTTTCCTGCACATTGTCACATCATGCTCCCTTATTGGGACGGCCCGTCCCAAAAAAACCGTCCCAACAAGCTTATTGGGACGGCCCGTCCAAGTTACGTACGCCCTTTGTTGGTACGGGTAGAGGTGGCAATCGGGCGGGTCGGGTCGGGTTCGGGTCGGGTCATTTCGGGTTCGGGTCGTTTCGGTTTGCGGGTCATTCGGGTCATCGGGTCATTCGGGTCGCGGGTCGTTCGGGTTTCGGGTCGTTCGGGTTCGGGTCGTTTCGGGTTTCGGGTCGTTCGGATCCGGGTCGTTTCGGTTTTCGGGTCGTTCGGGTTCGGGTCGTTTCGGTTTTCGGGTCGTTCGGATCCGGGTCGTTTCGGTTTTCGGGTCGTTCGGGTTCGGGTCGTTTCGATTTTCGGGTCATTCGGGTTCGGGTCGTTTCGGGTTTCGGGTCGTTTCGGGTTTCGGGTCGTTTCGGTTTTCGGGTCGTTCGGTTCCGGGTCGTTTCGGTTTTCGGGTCGTTTCGGTTTCGGGTCATTCGATTCCTGATCGTTTCGATTTTCGGGTCGTTCGGTTCCGAATCGTTCTGATTTTCGGGTCATTGGTTATAAATAATATTTTAATTAATATTATAAAATGTTGTATTATTTGTTCTAAATAATATTATAAAATTTTAAAACATAAATTTATTTATTTGATGAAATAATTTGATTATTTCCACAAATATAATTATGACCATAATTAAATTATGAGACGATTTTATTCTAAAAAGAATAAAATATTTTAATTAATTACATCGGTTTGTGTATGTATATATGAATTAATAATTTACCTATAATTAATTTCATTTACCTCCCACAATTAAAACCTAAATCCACTATCTCATTCTAAAAATATCATTCTATTATAATATTTAACATTAATTCAATAAAAAAATTGACAATAAAATATAAAAATAATTATTGCTATATTTTGAGTAATTAACGTATAATTATTTCAAGTCAATGTGATTGTTGAATAACAGTAGGTAAGTGTTCATGTGATCAAAATATTATTAAATGAATGAAATGTGATTGTTAAATAATAATAGGCAATTGTTTTATGTGCATGTCATAAATGAGTGAAATGTTATTATTATATCAATTATAAATTAGTGAAATGTGATTATTATTATTATTTGGAACATTTTTATTTGGAACATTTTTATTTCCCTCTCTTCTCATCAATTATAAATAATAACTAGTGGGGTCCTCGCTTCGCTTCGGAAAAATATTGTTAAGTTTATTATACATATATATATATATATATTATTTAGAAATGCTTATTCTTTTAATTTTAGAGATATATTTATGTTTAATTTTTGATATTTGTAACATTAAAAACATATAAATGATACTTTTCGATATTGTCGAACATGCATGAAATTTGAAGTTGGGTGCAAGATATAATTGCATCTTCATAGTAAATTTCTATTTGTGTGTGCTTAAATTTGCAATTATTCCAAATATTGAACATATCAAATTTAATCAAGTTTTAGAACAAAATCACAACAATTATCCATAAATTAGTTAACATTAATGTAATAATTATGTATAAAAATTATGGATTGAATATAAAAAAAAAAATCTTCTAATTAATACTATAAATATACTGAATTTAAAAGTATGTTTTTTCGAAAAAAAAAATCATGTAATTCTTTTTCAAAATTAATTTGGAAAATAATAGACGATTTTGTAAAGAAATCTATGAAATTGTAATTAACATCTCATAAAAATATCTTTGTTTTTTTGAAGTATATTTTCAAATTCCTTTATTTATTTTAGAGAAATTACTTAAATATTTTGTTGTAATAATTTTCAAATTAAATTATGTTAATAAATTGTTTCTGAAAAGTTCAGAAATATAATAATTAGGTACAATAATATTAATTATACATGACATGTACCAAATTATCTTCTTTTTATGAAATGGAAATGATTAAAAAATCCATTATTTATTCTAGAAAAATTACTTCAATATTTTGTTATAATAATTTTGAAAATAAATTATGCTAATATTTTCAAAATAAAAATTAATAATTTTAAAAATAAATTGTTTAATATTTAAAACAAATTGCAAATTTTAATTATGTTAATAAATTGTTTCTGAAAAATTCAGAAATATAATAATTAGGTACAATAATATTAATAATACATGACATATTCCAAATTATCTTCCTTTTATCAAATGGAAATGATTAAAAAATCCATTATTTGTTCTAGAAAAATTACTTCAATATTTTGTTATAATAATTTTGAAAATAAATTATGTTAATATTTTCAAAATAAAAATTAATAATTTAAAAAATAAATTGTGTTAATATTTAAAACAAATAGTAAATTTTTTTTTCTGAAAAAATTATAATAATTATGTACAATAATAACACATGACAAATATGAAATTTTCTTTTTTTTTTCAAAAGGAAATGATAAAAAAATATATATATAATAAATTGTGTTATTATTTTGAAAATAAAAATTAATAATTTTCAAAATAAAAATTAATAATTTTCAAAATAAATTGTGTTAATATTTACAAAAAATTGTAATTTTTTTCTAATAGATTCAGAAATATAATAATTATGTACAATAATAACACATGACAAAACCAAATTATATATATTTTTTTCTATTTTGTTATAATAATTTTGAAAATAAATTATGTTAATATTTTCAAAATAAAAATTAATAATTTAAAAATAAACTGTGTTAATATTTAAAACAAATAGTAAAAAAAAATTTCTGAAAAAATTATAATAATTATGTACAATAATAAGTAATAACACATGACAAATACGAAATTTTCTTTTTTTTTTCAAAAGGAAATGATAAAAAAATATATATATAATAAATTGTGTTATTATTTTGAAAATAAAAATTAATAATTTTCAAAATAAATTGTGTTAATATTTACAAAAAATTGTAATTTTTTACTAATAGATTCAGAAATATAATAATTATGTACAATAATAACACATGACAAAAATCAAATTATATATTTTTTTTCAAATGAAAATGATAAAAAAAAAATTGAAAAAAATTTGATATAGCCGAGTTTCGAACTCAGGCACTCCACCACGAATGGGAACAATCCAAACCAATTGGACTAAACATTGTAAGTATTTTATGTTGATTTCAACGATATATATACTCAACATGAGATGATAAAAATGATAAATTATGAAATGAGCTCCAAGCGAGGTTCGAACTCTGGTCATCTAGTTTGCAGTCAATTGTTCATACCACCCGGGCAAAGTTGCTCATGTGTATAATTGCTCAATTGATTCTATATATACTATATTCTCGCCGGTTTAAAATAAAAATTTGTGCTATAAGCGAGGCTCGAACCCGGGTCGGTAGCACCAAGAGCAGATGCTCTTACCATGTGAGATATAAATCTTTTGTGTTTATTCTTATACTTTTAGCTTTTTGTATATGATGGACACGTGCCAACATTAGGCTCAACTCATTAAACTTTAATATATAGTATTAATAGGCAATTGTTTTTTTTGGCGGCAGACCAAAATTTGGAACATTTTTATTTCCCTCTCTTCTCATCTCTTTACCCTTTTTCAGTCCCCTCTCTCTCTCTCTCTCTCTCTCTCAATTTCTAAATTTTGTGAAAATTGGGATTTACATGGAATCTAAATTTTGTAAGTTATATGGTACTTTTTTATTATTATAATATTTTTGGAGAAATATATTTATAATAATAATTTATGATAATTATAATAATAATATTTATGGAATCTAAATTTTTACATGTATATGAGGGCTATATACATAAAATTTATGATAATAGTAATAATATCAAATGTACTTTTTTATTATTATAATATTTTTGGAGAAATATATTATGGTAAAATTTGGAGAAATATATCATATTTAAAATTAAAAATTCCAATATTTGGAGAAATATATCATGAGCCTTCACGGGAGATGGATAGCATGGACATCATCAAATATCTCATTATTACTTACTTTTGCCCATCATTTTCTTTAAATGGATGGCAAATAGCAAGGGCAAACCTAGTAATTACTATTAAAATAGAGGGCAAATAAATACAACATTCAAATGAACAAAATAGTGAAATAATTGGTGCAACCCATATCATGTCATAAATTTTTGAACATAATAATTATGACTAAATATTAAGTATTGTATTAATAATATATGTAAATATTAAGTACTATATTATTAATAATATATCAATACTATTTAACATAATAATTATAAATATATTATGTCGTATCTATACAATGAAAATAAAAAAAATATTATAATAATAAAAAAGTACATTTGATAATTATAAATATATTATGTCGTATCCAATTAATTTTTGCTCAAATTTCTAAAAATATGAAAAATTAATTTAGGATATTAAAAAAAAAAGAAATAACTAGTAATGATATTTAAAAGTTACAATAGAAAAAGGTGTTCAAGATTACCAATTGAATTAGGAATAGATCCAATGAAATAATTACTCAATAAATTCCCTCAGTAATAAAATAAATGGAAACAAATAATTAAAAGTTCACAAGAAATATAAATGATGTAAATTATTTATTTATGTTTTTTACAGTTTATGGAGGTTGATAATGTGAACTAATTCAAAAAAGATTTTTTTCTTTAAATTCATTTGATGATAAATATCTGCATATTACATATTATATTAATCTCATCATCTTGTTAAAACTTAGTTATATATAATCATAAATATATTTATGATAAATAATAACTCATTGTATTATAATATATGAGGGCTATATTTGTGAAAATTGGGATTTACATGTATTATAATTTTTGAACATATTAAAATTAAAATATTATAAAGTAATATATGTATCATAAAAAATAAATAATAATTCTAAAGTTGTTTCCCTCCAAAATATCTTGTTGCTTTGCCCTCTTTTTATTTTTCATTTTAATAATTAAACTTTACCTTTCTTTCCAACCCAGAGTAAGAAAGAGAAACTATTTCTTTGTCCTGAGCGTGACTGACTTCTGTGGACTAAGGAGAAGGGAGAAAAAAACCCTAACGGAGAGTGACTACCTTCTGAGGACTGAGGCGAAGGGGAGAACACGAGAACCACCCAAAACAATCTCACCGTTTCTTCAATTTAGGTAATTTCCTGTAGAATGACACTATCTCTTTTAATTAAGATTGTATTTCCTGTAGAATGAAACGAGGGTTTAGTGATTGAGGGTTTCGTGATTGTATTTCCATGCTCGACTAATACTACAATAGTTATAATGCTAAACGGTTCACCCAAATCTGACACGTGGCCCACGTTCTCTTCCTCCATCTATTCATTTATACTTTCACGCTCATGCTCTCCTCACCCTACGATATCATCATTTTCAGCCATTGGATGATTTTCACTACGCAAGATATACTACTCTCTTGCCGTCTCTCTCTTCATTTCCGCAAGGATGATACAGACCACACATTTTTCCCACGAATTGACCACACACTGCCACGTGGCAGCCAGCTATTGGCTGCAGCTAAAGTGGTGGAAAGCTGCAGCCAATAGCTGGCTGCCACGTGGCAATTCGTGGGAAAAAGGTGTGGTCTGTATCATTACTCTTTCCGCAAGCCAAGAAAGCAAACGAGCCAAGCCCTCGCGGCGGCAATCACGACCTAGAAGCAGCGAGGAGAGCAAGATAGAAGTCGCGCAAGGATATTGGGTTAAAAGAATAGGTCGCCGTCTCTCTTCTCATTCCCGTTCGTCACGCTCGAAGCTGCGGGTGACGCTGCTGGCGACGAAGCTGGACACGCATACCTCGATGGTGCTGGCGACGATGGTGGCGGCGGTGTTGGCGACGCAGCTGGTCATGCGACGCTGATGTTTTAGTTCAAAAAGAAGAGCTTAACCAGGTACTCAAATTTGTGTTACGGTTTGCCGACTCTTTGGGAGCCTCTGCCTTTCATCGCTGTTGTTGGTGGCCAGGTTCTTCTTTGTTTTTTAATTATTGTTAATTGATGTCATTACATTGACGAAATTGGTAGATTTGTTTTTGTTGGATAACAGAGGAAATCATTAGTGTTTCAGAGCATCGTGGGGACAGATTTCAGAGCATTCGTTCAGTGTACATGAAGTTAAAAATATGCTCTTTGTATTGCGAAATTGGGGCACATTATGTAAAATACCAATTACCAATTACCAATTACCCTATTACCCTATCTTTGAATCTTTAAATAAATAAATAGATATAAATCAAAACATTGGGCCTTTAATTCGTGCTTCCACGTCGATGGTTTCTTCATCGTTGGATTTGTTTGAGCCGTTCGATCAAAAAAAAAAATATATATACAGCCCCCTTCTTCATTCCCGCTCAACCTCAGAGAAAGAAAGAGAAGGAGCCGCCAAACCCACAGAAGAAAAGAAACCCTAGATCACGAGATCACGCAAAGACGACGCCAAAGAGAGAAACCACGCCTCTCAGTCCAGTCGACGAAAAAACCACGCAAAGACGACCTGAAAATCCTTGCATCGTGATGTTTTTGCAAGTTTAGGCACGATCCTTGCAATTTAGGCATGATCCTTCCAGAGATAGAAAGCGAGAAGACGAGAAGACGGAGAGAGCGAGACTAGATCTGGGTCGTTCCATAAAGAAAAGGCGATAGAAAACGAGATCTAGATCTATGTTGTAGCAACCTGCTGCCATGCATGTTCGTTTTATAACTTTTTATGTAATTGTTCATATTCATGTGTTGATTTAGCTTGCAATTGAAAGAAATCTATTTCGTGTTTGGTTTTCCAAAGACAAATTTCTGAGTAATTTTGCATTTTTGGTCCATTTATGATCATTGAGGAGAGATCTCCTTATAATTCGGTACAGTAATTGAACCAACACATCTCTAATTCTAATAAGTCGAAAAATTTGGACTTCATTGTTTTCTCAATTTGTTTTTATTTCTTGAATAACTTATTTGCTTTTTCTAATCTATCATTTGTTATTTGTTTCGTAATTGAAGTTCGCTCGAGGACCCGATTAGGCTTAATTGCGAATCAAGCGATGCCATATTGATTAATGCATGCTTGGTGAAGGTATAAATTGTTACATCTCTCATCATTGAATTATCGATTTATTTTAATGAATTATTAAAATGGAGAAAGTGGGTATGAATTATATTGTCTGTTTTAGGTTTTTTTTGTGATAAATTTCAGAAATTTGGTTTTTGTTAAGTTGTACTATTATTTGTGTTTTTTTATTAATTTGAATAATTTAAATATTTTCTTTCAAATTTCAGATCTATTAAAATATTGATAATTTGTAAAAGAGACCTTCCATCATTTGTGCTCTCACATTATTAAAAAGATCCTTGCATCATGACTGTATCGGGATTAATTTTCGCTGAATTACAGTTTCTAATTAATGGCATTAATTTTGTAACTTTTTTGGATATGGACAGATAGAACTGGTGAGAGTGAAGGCACAGAGACGTTGGCGAGAGAAGAAGCTCGATTAGGCAGCGGCCCTGTCGGCAGAAAAATGCAACGAAAACCGAGCTTGGCTCGCATCGATCATGGAGGAGTAATTGGAGAATCTAAAATCGCTCAGATTCTACATGTGCGGTACAAGTGATGGGAAGTAACGTGAGTTCCTCTTTATTATCTTCAATTTGTTATGATATTTCTGAATTGCAAAAGTAATTGGGGATTTTTTTTATATGTAGCATGTTGGAGTGGACAATACATTTAGACGAAAATTCAACACAGAAGAGATCTTCGAACGAGAGCTCGCACACGTGAACAAGTGCCAAAAAGTACTTCAAATAATAATTAAATTAAATTATCTAAATTTCCATTGAATTAACATAACTTTTTTAATCAAATAGGAGAATTATGCAAAGCATAACTCGAAAGGTTAGTTAATTATCATCTTTTTTGGTCAATTTCGTTGAACTATTCATAATATTCATGTTTATTATATTTTGAATTTTAAAGAACCGTCGGTACAAAGAAAAACCTCTGAAGCATAGCGATACTAAAGTCGATCTCAAATCTCGAAATATATTGTACCTGGAAAATCATTGGCTTTGACGATATTGACGTTAGCTTTAATAAATTCCCCTATTTTCTCAGGTCTGTGCAAATATTTGATTTATTTTTATATTTAATTATTTAATCTATTAGTTCTTTTTGTTCCATTGGTATAGTGAAAATGCGAAAAGCATGCTCATGTCATGCGCATATATACACATGGAAATAAAGGAGGTTGTGCAATACATGGCTGACATCGTTTGCGTAAATCTGCGAATTGTATTATCCAGACCCGTGGATATGTTTCTAAATATTTCTTTTTTCCATTAAAAATTTATATGTAATTATTTAATCTATGAGTTCTTTTTTTGTATTGGTACAGTGAAAATACGAAAAGCATGCTGATGTCATGCGCATATATACACTTGGAAAAAAATATCTTATGAAATACATCTCTGGCATCGTCTGCATAAATATTCGAATCGTATTATCCGGGCCCACAGGTATGTTTTTAAATATTTTTTTTATTATAATTTTGTAACTATTTTAATTTGATTTTTTGTTAAGGTATATGGATCCTGAAATGGATGGAAGAATTCTACTCAGGAAAGTTATTTTTACGTTTCATTCAGATTTATAGAGGAGGTACATTTAATAATAAAATATATTTTTATTGTTTTTTATTTTTTAAGTCTCCTTTCTCTCTAAATAATATATTTTTGTTTGGTTTTTAGTGCATAGTGGAACAGTGAAAACGAAGAAGTGAGTCCAAGTAAATCAGTTAACTAATCTTATTTTTTATATTTAAAATTATTAATTATTATATTTAATTTGTACTTTCATTAATCTTAATTTATCAACGTTATTATTTTTAATTATTTAGATATGGCTTGGATGTTATAAGTAATTGGCTAACTATATATGCTTGACTGATATTTTATACATACTTGGTTTGGAAAAAAACAAATTATTATCTATTTGTACATTTCTTTGTTGGAGAAACCATATAAGCTTGCATTAAAAAAAAATAATATCAAAAACACAGTTTGCTATGTTCCGTTTAATTGGTGAACATGGTTGGAAAAAAAATCAAAAATAAATATCGTCCATCTTTTGATTATTCAAGAAAACTAATATATCATGATTCATGGGTAACATATAATACCTCTTTCGATTATATAAAAAAGAAACAATATGTCATGACTCGTGAGCCTTTTCATTGTACAACATTAACTTTGCATTGTACAACATAAGACTGATTATATATTTAATCAATATGAGAAATTAGTACGAACGACGAAGCAAAATACCAAGCGACAATAGAAGTACGAAAACGAGCAAATAACTTCCACAACAACAAAAAATGATAAAAATAAAAAATAAGAAAAAAATACAGACCCGCGCAATTGCGCGGGTAAAACGCTAGTTGATTGTATTTCCAAGCCAAAATTAAGATATTATAAAAAATAAATATATGTACCAGTCAGAAACTATTTTTTTTTATAACTAACATATTGTTATATTGTTGTATGTTATTATAGGTTTGAGAAAATCTAATTAAACAATGGACACCAACGATATTACAGAATTAACCGTTAAATCGAAAAAAACGAGATCTAAAGCTTGGACCGGTTTCTCCGTAATTGAGGTCGAAGGAGAAAAAAAGAAAGCAAAATGCATGTATTGTGGGAAGCTTTATGTTGCGGAAGGCAGAACCGGAACCTCCAATTTGCTTCGTCATATTAATAGTTGTAAAGATCGCCCGGACGATATCGAAGAGAGCCAAACTAAGGGTAGTAGTAAAATCGATCAAGGTATTTTCCGTGAGAAGATGTCCGGGGCGATCTTTCGCCATGCTTACCCGTTTTCAATGGTCGAGCATGGAGGTTTTCGTGATATAATTTCTTACACGAGTAATGATTTTATTCAACCCGTATGTAGAAATACAATCAAGTCGGCTTGTTACAAATTACATAGGAAATTAAAAGAGAAGCTTAAAAATTCTTTTGATACACTTCCGGGACGAATTTGCTTAACAAGTGACATGTGGACATCATGTACCACCGATGGTTATCTTTGCATTACGGCTCATTATGTCGATAATGATTGGGTTTTGCGTAGTAGAATCTTGAATTTTCGTAATGTTCCACCACCACATAATGCGAATGTGTTGTTTAGAACTACTCATGGTTTATTAAAGGAGTGGGGCATTGATAAAAAGATTTTTAGCTTAACATTGGATAATGCTAGTACCATGGATTGTATGCAAAATTTGTTCCGCGATCAACTTTGCACCGAGAATTTGTTGTTGTGCGATGGGGAGTTTTTTCATATTAGGTGTTGCGCGCATATCTTGAATTTAATTGTTCATGAGGGGATTGCTTTTATAAATGAATCTCTTCGCAAGATAAGAGAGAATGTGAAGTACGTTAAGGGTTCCGAGACTAGAAAAAATAAATTTAATGAATGTGTGAAACAATGTGGCGTGGATAGCTCAAAAGGATTGTGGCTCGATGTAGCCACTAGGTGGAATTCTACATTCCTAATGATTGATAGGGCCTTATTGTATAAGAACGTTTTTGCAAATTTACATAGGAATGATAGAAATTATGAACACCATCTCTCCAATGAGGAGTGGTCAAGAATTGGGAAAATTCATAATATTCTAGAACCATTTTATGAAATTACAAATCTATTTTCCGGTACGGAATATCCAACGTCTAATTTGTATTTTATAAATGTTTGGAAAATTCAATTACGGTTGTTAAAATTGCTCGAAAGTCCCGATGAGGATTTGAAAAAAATGGCCGAAGGAATGAAAAGAAAATTTGATAAATATTGGAATGATTATAGTCCGATTCTTTCACTCGGTATAATATTCGATCCACGTTACAAATTGGAATTCGTGGAGTATTCTTATGGAAGATTAGGTGATAATATCAAGTGGATGGATATCAAAACTCTTTTATATAATTTATTCAAGGAGTACGATAAAGGTGCTTCTTCTTCGTATCAATTTGTGGGTGATAATAATAATTTTCGATCTAATCCTCGACGACTTGATGATGATATTAGTGTAAGTTTACAATTATTATTATTATAATAATAATATCAAATGTACTTTTTTATTATTATAATAATTATGTCGATAATAATAATATCAAATGTACTTTTTTATTATTATAATATTTTTGGAGAAATATATTATGGTAAAATTTGGAGAAATATATCATATTTAAAATTAAAAATTCCAATATTTGGAGAAATATATCATGAGCCTTCACGGGAGATGGATAGCATGGACATCATCAAATCTCTCATTATTACTTACTTTTGCCCATCATTTTCTTTAAATGGATGGCAAATAGCAAGGGCAAACCTAGTAATTACTATTAAAATAGAGGGCAAATAAATACAACATTCAAATGAACAAAATAGTGAAATAATTGGTGCAACCCATATCATGTCATAAATTTTTGAACACAATAATTATGACTAAATATTAAGTACTGTATTAATAATATATGCGCAAGACAAAAAAAAAAATAAGATACACATGATATATTATTTTATTTAATATTAATTATTACAAGAAAATCATATAAAAAAAAAATTTCATGCAGACCATTTGATATGTATCTCGGGTTTCAAGTCATTTCAGTTTCGGGTCATTCGGGTTCGGTTCGATTTCGGTTTCGGGTCATTCGGGTTTCGGGTCATTCGGGTTCGGTTCCATTTCGGGTTCGGGTCATTCGGGTTTCGGGTCGTTCGGGTTTCGGGTCATTCGGGTTCGGGTCGATTTCGGATTCGGGTCATTCGGTTTCGGGTCAATTTCGGGTTCGGGTCATTCGGGTTCGGGTTGATTTCGGGTTCGGGTCATTCGGTTTCGGTTTCGGGTTAGGGTTCGGGTCGTTGACTTGTCAACATTTTCGGGTCGGGTCGGGTTCGGGTTCGGGCGGGTCGGGTCATTTTTTCGGGTCAGGTCAGATTTTGCCAGCTCTAGGTACGGGTGGTTTGGGACGGCCAACTGTACCAAATAGCTTATTTGGACGGTTTGGCACCTTATTGGGACGGTTTTGCCCCGTACCAAATCAGCAGATATGTTGTAGTGAAAGATACAATACCGCAATTTATTAATAGCAGCGATGTAATTTCGCTATAAAGCACAAAAACAAAAATTAATTTTAAATCGCACCCAAAACATTATGGATGGTTATATCGCAACTTAAAACATTGATTTCTTTATCATGTCGACATTCCACGAGAATTGAAGCTTACAATTTTAATTATAAGACAGCTTTGATTTTTTTTAAAAATGACATGATTCAAGAAGATTGTTTAAAAACTCTTGTTTAATAATAATAATAGTTAAAATATGAATTTCAAAAAGATCACATATAATTATTGACGGGATCAAATCATATCACAATATCTAACATTTAAAAAAATGAGATTTAACATATTGTTCACGAAAATGTAAATATTAGAAGGTCAAAAACAAAAATAGAGAGATGAAAACACAAATAAAATATAATATAATTCGAAAACATAATGAGATCGCTTTTTGTAAAAAGTTTGGAGATTGATAAAAAAAGAAGAGTTCGAATAAATTATTATAGTAAGAAGCATTCAATATTAATCCTACTAATACAATTTACAAACACTTATTTGTTTTCTTAGTGTGCCACGTCATCTTTTTACAATTTTTTTTCACATATACGGATGATACTTATAGGCGCTATGCGCTGTGAGAGTCCAATAGATCCGAGCGACAAGCTGATAAGAGAAAATTAAAGCACCTTTTTGTTATCTAATTTGAGGATTTTAGCCCATTTGAATCACAACTTTATATATAGAATTGTTCATATTTGAGTTAACAAGAATATTTCTTCACTAAGTGTGTTTTATTGCTAATTACAGGTTTTTAAGGGAAAATTCTTGCAAATCCGAGAGTGTAGTTGCCTTCGTCTTCTCGCGCCGATAAAATTGATATATAATACCGACCATTTCGGTACACGTATGAAGGAGAAGGCAAATAATCATCAACATAAGAGATTGCACCAAACTCTACTCGAAAACTACTCACGCATTTGCCATACTACAACCTCCAACTACCCTCAATCCTCTCACCCATCTCTTGGCCAATGAAAAAACCCCAAGGACACTATAAATAAGACCCCAAAGCCCACGGACAGAAGATCTTCTTATTCTTCTCTTCCCCTCGCTTCTCTCAACTCTCGGCTCAAGCACTTCCAAGAACCGTCAAGAACTTCAAGAACCGTTCAAGATCCTACTCGATTGCTCGGGTGATTGGACTCCTAGAATCGGGGCTCGCTCCTTCTAGAGTGGACATACCATTAAAGAGGGGTTGAAGGAGTTTACTCACCAATTCGACCGTGACTCGGACATTCTTCATTTCGGCGAATCAACCTTTCTTCGAGACAACATCATGACTCGGGGTTTTCTCCCTTCGAGAACCGTGGAGTTGTGTTGTGCCGTGACTCGGTGGTTTCCCCTTTCGGTGACTTGGTGATTGTGTTGTGCCATGACTCGGAACTTCTTCTTTTGGTGACCCTTCATCAAGTTGTGACCGTGACTCGGGGTCTCTCTCCTTTTGGTGACCAACGAAGCGAGTTTTGCCGTGACACGGAGATCTCCTCTTTCGGTGGAAGTTCGAGCGATAGCACTAGAGGACCCGAGGAGGCTCTTCTTGACGCGTTGAAGCTCTTCTTGACTCGATCTAGGCGTATTCTTTTTTATCTTTAATTTCTTGTATGTTGGATGATAGTTTAATGTTGTGTTAAAAACCGTGTTGAATCTAGTTTCTTGTTTTAATCTTGTTTCTTGCATTCGATCTTTTGCTCTCTTGTATAATATTGTTGCTCTCTTTTTACTTCCATTTTAGTCCTTAATTAAGATATTAAATATTCTCTGATCAAGTCTCAATTCAAAACCCCAAAGAAATAAACAAGAAACAAAACAGAAGATAGTCCGTTACAACGGAAGTTCACCATCCGTTACAACGGAAGTTCACCATCCGTTGCAACGGACCAGTCGTTAGTCCTTCACTTTTCAGTCCGTTATAACTCCGTTGTGACGCAACTTGCTCCGTTGTAACGGACTAGTGTGGATTCCTTCAGTCTAAACACCTAACACACTGTCCGTTTTAACGCAAACTTGTTCCGTTGTAACGGATTCACCAATCTGCCGTGACGGACCAGCAGCTCCGTTGTAACGGACCCCCTACTTCCGTCACAACGGACATTGCCTCCGTCACAACGGATAGTGTTCAGAATTCAGTGCTAAAATCAACTCATAGTCCGTTGTAACGGACTCTAGTCCGTCATAACGGACACTCCTCTGGAATTATTTCTGTCTATTTCTCGCTCGTTTTGATTCATTCTTCGACGCATATACTCCTCGTGGAACGAACTCTCATATTTCTACTATACACATTTATTTCCCTATTTGTTGATTGAATCGAGTTTTCACAAACAACGATATCACAAATTAAAAGTGATCGAAAACCCGTTCATCACAAGACAACAAAACTCAACATAAAGCACTGAGAACGCCACATATTTAACGGAGAAGTTTCAGAACATAGTATCATGTGATAATTTATTGTTTCTCACGATAATTTTTTTTAATCTAATTTTGAGTATTTCTTGATTCATTTGTTTTCTTCTCTCTTTATGTTCTTTTACTTTCTTTAACAAATTGTTGTTGTTAATTTTACAAATTGGTTTGTTTTTTCTTTTTAGGAATTATGCTTTAGGGACGAAGACACCTGATGCAAGAAATCCACGTGTACACATGCTATATCATCCTCCATTTTATACTGATTTTCGATGATTTTGCCAAAAAAAAATCCACAGAGAATTTCATATAGAAACAAAGACAGAAGAATAATTTTATTTAATTATTGCCGTCGCATGATTTTTTTCTCAGATTTGGCTTGCTCAGGTGATTGGTTTATTCTCTATTTAGGTCCTGTTTGATATGATTTTAAAGGATTTTGCAAGAAAAGGGATAACTTTCCAATAAACCTAGTAAATCTTGTGTTTGATGTGAGAGATAAAGTAAGAATCCCAAATCTCGTATGCATGTCTTTCATCCATATTTTCTTGCATTTGGTGTCTCTCAAAAAAATTGGGAAAACACAATCTCTCAATGTTTTCCAAGATTAAATATAACATTAATTTAAACCTAATCTATTTTTTATTTTAATATAAATAATGAATATTATCATGTACATATAATATTAATTAATTAATTACACTTATAAATCAGTGCATATTATATATAATTAATATTATCATATATGTAATATTAATTACGTACATAAATTATATTATATGTATAATATTAATATAATACAATATTATATAATATTATTCTATATTATTATATCATATTATATCATATCATATCATATCATAATATATTATATTATAGTATAGTATTATGTTATATAATATTATATGATATTGTATTATATTATTTTATATTGTATTATTTTATATTATATTATATTGTGAATTATACTGTATAATATTATATTATATTATATTGTAATATGTTATTTTATATTATATTATATAATAGTGTATTGTAATATATTACATTATATTATTTTATTTTATTTTAGATTATATATATATATATATATATCAATGTTTTAAATAGCGTGTAGCGGCACGCAGCGTTTTTGACGTTTAATTTAGCGGTTAGCGTTAGCGGGCGATATAGCGCCGCTTCACCATCACAGCGGAGTTTGATCAAAATTATTATTTTTATAATACTACAATATGCATATAAATATAATTTAGCGGCACAATATTATAAATAAAATTATATCGAATGCTTATTTATATCAACCTCACAAACTAACATAAATTGAAAATTTATTTCTACGAAATTATTATTATTATTCTATTACTGTAATTATAATAATGCTAATAATAGTTGTTATTGATCTTATTCTTCCTATAATAATAATAATAATAATAATAATAATAATAATAATAATAATAATAATAATAATAATAATAACAATAATAAAATAATAATAAAAATAATAATAAAAAAAATAATAATAATAATAATAATAATAATAATAATTATTATTATTGTTATTATTATTATTTAATAACAATAATTCTTATTGTATAATAATAATATTAATTATTATTATTATTATTATTATTATTATTATTATTATTATTTAATACCAATAATAATAATAATAATTTATTATTATTACTATTATTTAATAACAATTATTATTATTGTGTAATGATAATAATGATTATTATTATTGTTATTATTATTTATAAATAATAATAATTATTATTATAATAATAATAATAATAATAATAATAATAATAATAATAATAATAATAATAATAATAATAATAATAATAATAATTATTATTATTTTTAGTATTACTATTGGTATTATTAGTTTTAACATTATTATGATAATAATAATAATAATAATAATAATAATTATTATTATTATTATAATAATTATAATAATAACCACGCTATAGCACCGCTAGGCCGCTATATTTGAGCGCTTCATGTTATGGCAGTCCGCTATAGCGTTGCAGCGGCATAAAACACTACAGAGCTAAATTCCGAAGCGATGTAACATTTATCTCCTATAATCCTCTATAGAGTCGCTGAAACGCCGCTATTTAAAACACTGTATATATATATAGAGTCGCTGAAGCGCCGCTATTTAAAACACTGTATATATATATATATATATATATATATATATATATATATATATATATATATATATATATACTCTATATGCAGTGCAACTAAAATACTTGTTTGTACAAGTAAATTGAGCATTCTACTTGTAACTTATCTATCGTTGGATTTGTCTCTGACATTAGTGCCGATATAATGATAACGGCAAGTGACTTGAACGATAAACACCGCTCATCCTTCCGTCTCCTTCCATTATCTTCCTCTCTTGTCTAAGACTCAAACGAGCAGATAAATCTCTCATCCCTCTCTCTCACGAAGCAGGTGGAAGATAGCTCTCTCTCCTCTTCCTCTAACAAAGCAGAAGAGATATTCTCCGCTCTCCTATCTAATCCGATTGCGCCCCTCTCCCTTTCAAAACAGATCGAGTGGTATCTATTGCTCGTCTCTCATCCCCTTCTAGTCGCCACCCATAGTTTGTTCTATTGGCCCCTCTTAGTTCGTGGATGGATCAAAATACCTACGCTACAAGTTTTCCAATCATATCCAGGTTTGTTTTATTTCTGCATAGTTCAATATTTTTCTAGTTCATTTTTCAGCTTTCTTCCAAATAACACGAATCCAGTTCATTTCAATTGAATTGATTCGAGATTTGTAATTTTAATTTCAGTTTTTGTCTAGGGCATCCAGTCATAGTTTCTTTCCATTTCAATTTCTGTTTTCACACGAATTAGGTCTTAATTGAGGTCAATTTTGATGGATTTGGGTCTGAATTCGGTTTAGTTTGTGTTTAATTAGGCTGTATTGATGATTACATGCCTCTAATTTTGTCTTCTGTATATATTCAAGAGAAAGAACGATGGGTACAATTGTTCGAACACTCAATATAGGGTTATTAAGGTATTTTATACTTTAATTAACCCTAAATAGTGGCTGTAATATTTCGATTAATGAAATATATCAAATAGAAGGGGGACTTCTCGAGCTCTCTCTATTTTTCCTCAAAAAATAATATTAAGTTGAATGTGTATAGATATGTGTATCAGTACATAATATGTATTGAAATTGAAAAAAAATGGATGTGTGTTAGTGTATAATGCGTAATTAGTGACAAGATTCAGGAAATTTTGGCCAAAAATATGGCAAACTCATGTTACAATTTAAGCAATAGAATGGCAAAAAAGTTACTGCATATATCCGATAATAATATGGTACTGTTACTCATAAAATACAAAAAACCCTCAAAATTCAACAACAAAAATAATAACAATAAACAAGAATATAGTTCCATCAAGATTCAAATTCCATTTTACTAAACCATTTCAAAATAAAAATCACATTATTCCTAAACTATAATAACGACCATATTCCAATCAACAATCCAAACTTAATACAATATTATATTATATTTTCAGAAACAACCCTATTGTTTAAAAACAACCCAAAACACTAACCCCAATCGTAACCTTAATCAAATATCACATCTTCGGTACCAGTGCACTAAAGCTCCCTCATAGGTATCCTCCCTTTCCTTCCTTCCAAATTCAGTATTTTAAGAGTCTTGGCTCGAGAAACCAAGACATCGTTTCGGCAAATTAATTAGCATTTGCATATATGTCCTCCATTTTCAGATTCGTTGTATTTTTTCAAGCTTTGAAATGGAGGATTATAATCCTTATTTGCATGTTTGATCCTCATTGCAATTGCAAGCCTTGGACTTGAGTTTCTTAATCCCTTGCATAAAACAAAGAAACCAATGAATGATTTTGGTTTTATTTTTATTTTTATTTTTACACATAAGCCCTCCAAAGCTTGAAAAATACCAGCCAACATATGTGTGAAAGTAGAATTCCCAGACCTATTGTTACGAGTTTAGAACCCCAATTAAGGCTCGACAAGCTCCATTCCCCACAGATCATGTGTCTTGCCGCTGAAATCTCAATCGAAGCAGTATTGGTACCAATAAATTCCGCAGAATTATTGGTCAGAGTACAAAGCTGGTGAAATGCAGAAAATTGAATCAGAAATTAAAGATTTGAATGGAATCAGAAATTAGGGCTTTCAAAATAGCGAAAACCTGGCCAGAGTGTTCATAACTAGAATGCTATCATCTCCTCCGAATTGTTCCTCTGAATCTTCTCTTTCCTTTTCATGTGAAATCAGAAACAAAGACTTCAAAACACTATTTAAATTCATTTCCAAGAATTATACTAAATTGAATTTTCGACAATACAAATTCATATTCATATTATCTATTAAGCCATAAGAATAATGAAAATTAATATAAAGTAAAATTAAACTCTAAATAGCCCTGAAATTAGTCAACCGAGCGACAGGGCTGCGAGAGAGAAGAGATCCATCGAATCCTTTTAACCGTCGCAAAAGTAGACAAAACAAAAATAGAAATACAGAGAGAGAGAGATTAGGTTTCCCTTCGGTTGAACTACAGATAGAGAGAAGATCAGTAGACCGAAGAGAGAGAGAGAGAGAGAGAGAGAGAGAGAGACAAGAGACAGCAAGGGACGCTCTATTTGGACGCTAGCCCTAAATTCTGACGGAGCAAGATGCTTTTGACGGAACTAACTGAGCGTGTTTTATCAAATCATTTCACAAATCTTGATGCGGATCTGAGGGTGTAAAATTCACAAGTAGAAATCTCTATTTACTTGTACAAGCATTTTAGTTGCACTCTCTCATATATATACTTGCTAATTTTCTTTTATCCCAAACAATAAATTTTACTTTCCATCACTAAACATTTTAACATATCAAACAACACATACAAGAAACATATATCCTTCAAATATTAACCCTCATTTCACTTTCTCGGCATAATGCAAGAATCCTTCAAAATCCTCCAAATTCATTTTAGTATAATTGTTGCCTGATTTTGTGCATTTTATTTTATTTGTATTTTTATCGAAGAAAATTCATTGTTTGTTTTGTAATTAGGCCTACAAATTATGGATCTCCTTGATTGATTTTTTGGTTGATTGTAGAGCAGTTGGGAAGAGCAATGTGAGGGTTTCAACCATAGTTTTGAAAGTCAGAATCGGAGTCGGAGTCGTTCTATGTGAAGAAAATACAGTTTTGGATCAACGGTAAAAAAATACGTACAAGGACACACGAACATACGCGTTCGAGAATACGGATGAAAGCACAACGAGATTGTGCAGAATTGAGCTTTTATACACAATCCGTCATGACGGACCATATGGTGCATCATGACGGATCTAGTGTACGTGGTCTGTCGGCCTAGCCAATTCTGCATTCACACAGTGGTCCGTCATGACGCAAATTTAAGTAAGAGATAAACTTAAATGAAGAGGGTGAGGAGAAAGAAGATTTTTTTAAGAAAAAAAAAATTAAGTGAGCGATATAACATATTGCATATATTTATATTATCTTTATATTTTAAGTGGGAGATTAACTTAAAACGTAAATTTATATTAATACTGATCTCAAATGAAGCGAAAATTCAAACGAAATTATATGCAAATAGGAAAAAATAGAAAATAAAAAAGTTTTATTAAGAAAAGGGGGAGGAGAAAGAAGATTTTTTTTTTCTAATATATAAAAATATATATCTTTAGAACATTGTTTAATAAATATTACAATTACAATAATAATTGTTAGAGAATAATATTGTTTGACTTATGTGTGTAAAGAAATATATATTAAGGGATGTTTGTTTCGTACTTTGATGAATATATTGTATGTCAAGAAGTATTATGGCAAAACATAAGCATAAGTTATTATCGTGTTTGGTTGGATTTAAAGAATATTTGTCCTATTAATTTTTATAATTTCAAAGCTTCAACCAAACGCTCCTTAAATCTTTTATATTCTTTATCACGTAGAAATTGCATAAAATATGAAACATACAATTTTAATTATAAGACTTGGATTAAAAGAAAATTAAAGGGCGTGATTCTGGAGATTGTTTATTTCCAAATCAATCTTTTGCTCATTTAGCTTCTATTTCAACACTTTTTTTGTCCTCATTTTCGCCGAAAGCCGTAAACGGAAAAGTCTTGCCGATACCAACAATAGATTTGAAATAGATCTTCTCTCCTTCTTCGATACTCATCTCGACAATCGGCACCCACATCATCATCTGCTTGCTCTTAACCCCGGTCATCTTCTTCATCTTACCGTCCTCCACATAAGCCGTCACTTCGGTATCGTATCTAGTTTTTGAATTTGTCCCTTTGAAGAAATGCTCGTACGGTACTTTCTGCTTCATCCATACATACCCCGTTTCTCTGACGAGACCGCACTCTTCGAGGTTTTTCAAGGGCATGACGCCATTGGGAAACCCCAAGGCATCGAGGAGCTCCATTGAGTGTTTGTAGCATTCTTCAGCGCCGTAGACTATCTCGGCGCCAGCACGGATGTCCTTTTCGACTGTGAGAGAACCCATGTATAATGATTTGAATTTTGATTGGAAATTTGAATTTGAATTGATTATTAAGAATGAAGAGAGTTGTGAATGAGGAGAAAAAGGAAGGGGAGTACATATAGAGGATAGAGTGTATGTTTGGTTGGAAGTTGAACTAACCAACCAGTGTAGAGTAGCTCGCCAACATAATTATTGAGGTTAATATTAATAATTAATAATCAGAATCAGAACTGATTTTGAATTGATGTGGTGAATTATTATTCTACGATTGCTAGGTATTGTTAGTGAGAGATACAATCAAAATCAAGTTTAGGCCAGCTTCATGCAATTAAGTTAACCCATATATTAATTAAACGTCCTAGTTTAGTAAGGTTAGGGCGTAATTAGCATAGACCCACAACGATATGTCAACATCCCTAAAGGGAAAAGATCATACTTCACGTAACAAACTATCCATGTGAGAAATAATAAATACTAAAAAGAATTTGTTACAGAACAAAATTATATGATTTGGGCGTCAAAAAAAAAAAAAAAATTAATTAAATTTTTTATACTGCAATGAAATAAATATAGTAGCATTTTTTTTTTATCGAAGATACAATACCGCAATTTATTAATAGCAGCGATGTAATTTCGCTATAAAGCACAAAAACGAAAATTAATTTTAAATCGCGCCCAAAACATTATGGATGGTTATATCGCAACTTAAAACATTGATTTCTTTATCATGTCGACATTCCACGAGAATTGAAGCTTACAATTTTAATTATAAGACAGCTTTGATTTTTTTTTAAAATGACATGATTCAAGAAGATTGTTTAAAAACTCTTGTATAATAATAGTTAAAATATGAATTTAAAAAAGATCACATATAATTATTGACGGGATCAAATCATATCACAATATCTAACATTTAAAAAATGAGATTTAACATATTGTTCACAAAATGTAAATATTAGAAGATCAAAAACAAAAATAGAGAGATGAAAACACAAATAAAATTAATAATTAATAATATTAATAATTAATAATATGTATAAAGTTAAAAAAATTCAAGCTCTAACAAAATGCCACGTCATCAGACATTTTTGAACCGTTGGATGAACTTTAATTAAGATTGAACAGTTATGAATTAAATAGACTCGGCTTATGTGTTCCAATGGACTCGGCTTATGTGTTCCAATGTATGCTAACAACTCATGGATCTTACCCCTCTTCTTTTTCTTTCTCATTTGTGCGAGGTAGGGAAAAAAAAAGCGACGAAACCCTAGCGAAAGAGAGAAAAATGGCTACGGAATCCTAGGGAAAATTTGGTGAAACGTGGGAGAAGCTCTGGCGTGGATGCATGACACGCTTGCAACGACGGCGGATGAAGTCCATCGCCATGGCTGGTTCTTTGCGACGCGGTGGTTAACTCTGTTGCTTCTCGAACCCTAAGGCGTTTTTCCACCTGAATCTAGAGTAAAGGTTCTTCTATTTTATACCTTATGCTTCTGGATTTCTCGGTTGATTTGCTTCTTTTTTGTTAATTTTCAAGATTGGACGAAAACAGTGGTTGCACGACAACTGTTCGACGAAATGCTTCTTGAGGAGAACATGGTTTTTTCAACTGAAGTTCTCTGCTAGGCACAACTATTTGAAGAGTGGCTGTCATTCTACGCGGATTTTTAAGATTGGACGAAAATAGTGGTTGCACGACAACTGTTCGACAAAATGCTTCTTGAGGAGAACGTGTTTTTTTCGACAGAAGTTCTCTTCCAGACACAACTATTCGAAGAGTAGTTTTCATTCTACGTGGTTTTTCTCAGGGGTATAATTCATCTAAATATTTAGAAACAATATATATATATATATATATATATATATATATATATATATATACGATGAGATTTGGTACTTAAACGAATAATTGATTAATATTTTTTATTAGGGAATTAAGGCCTGATTGAATATCAACGATATAGGAAAAAGATTCAAACTTTATCGCCAGATTGCTGTCCAGTAGCGATGCCAAAGTCGATTCCGACCCAATGCCATCAGATGAGAAGGAGAAGAAAAAGGTGCCGCGAAAGCTTCTCACTTGGAATGTCAACATCTTGCTTCTCAAGCTGAAGTCCAATTTGTCTAATTTCTCTCAATTTCTTCATGAAGTCGACCCTGATATCATTTGCATACATGATGCAGGTCCCTTTTCACCACTCTCATTTTTTGTGTGCATATGCTGCGATAATAGCTGGAATTGTTTTGTTTGGCTTTGTCTTCTGCATATATCTCCTTCTAGCAATTCAAATGTGTTAATTAGTAAACCAAGTGAGCCATGCTAGGGTTGAGGATTTATGATCTTGCATATGATGCAGTATTAAACATAAAAGTATTAATTAAATATTCAAATTAATATTCACAGGAAGTGCGAACTGCAGCTGGTTTCAATTGCGTGCCGAAAAACCCTTGCGAAATAAAAGATGATACAAATGACAAACAAGTAATAATTATTCAGATAAAGTTTGCTCTTTTCTTTGAATTATAAAAAATAATTTAATTATATAAAGGTAAACTGTTGAAGCAGATAGTAATGCACGTTTTAAAAATGAGCCATTGAATAAATATGAAGTATGGTGGTCTTTTGCCGAGACTAAGTATTCCGGTACAGCCATGCTTATCAAGAAAGACATTGAGCGGAAGAAAATCTCTTTCAACTTTGACAGAATCGGTATTTCATTTCCTGAATTTCAATTTCCGGTTAGTTTCTGTTACGTGCCGATTAATTTCAGAATTTTGTATATGTTTTAGGGTTTAAGAACTTGGAGAATGCGTTCAAATACCGATTCTGTTGAGAGAGGGAACACTTTGCTGCGATGTTTGTGTCTGGAGTGAGACGGTGTTGAATCGTATTTTGCTATGTTGTGTTTGTATAGTCATGGTTCATTTATGGTGCTACGAGTTTCTGAGAAATCCTATGGGTCTGTGGAGATGTGATCTCTGCAAGGAGAGAGATGTCTCGCTCAGTGAGAATGAGTTTCTTCTGAATTCGCTACAAAATTTCATGAATCCCTAGCGAAGGTATATTCTATTTAATGCTCGAATTCGCTCAATTGAAATTCCAGTTCTTGACCATTTCGAATTCTTTTCGCTAATGAATTCATGTTCTGGAGAAATGGGGATTTAGGGTCGTGCAGCGAGGTTCGGTGTCTCCTAGGTCAGAAGATAAGAGACTCTCACGGTATGTTCCGATTAGGACAATCGAAGGCAGGCCCCACCCACGTACGGGTAATTTCATTTCTTCCGAGTTTAGTTATCAATTTTTATCTGAAATTTATAGTTCAAAATTATTTTATTCTTCTGAATGTATGACTTATTTACTATATGATATTTTTTTTTATCATAAATTTCAGATTTTGGAATTCATTAATAATTTTCTTGATTCGGGGCCTCCTACATCAGAAGACAAGAGACCCTCACATTGTGTTTTGATTCGAGCAAACAAAGACAAACCTCGCCCACCTACGGGTAATTGTATTTCTTTCGAGTATAGTTATAATTTTCAATCTGCAATTTATGGTTCAAAATCGTTTTTTCTTCTAAATTTATGATTTATTTACTATATGTTGTTTTTAATCTTAAATTTCAAATTTTAGAGTTCATTTATAATTTTCTTCTCGAATTGATGCATGGCGCTATTGTTTAAAACAAATGTCGAGGCTTGCTTATCATTTTGTTCTGAAATTCTCGAATGTGGTGTGGTAATATTTTGTTTTTGTGTTTTAAATACTTTATTCAATATGCATGCATATCATCATATCATATCATCATCATCGTCATCATCATCGACATGCGCATCATTATCATCGTCGTCGTCGTCATCATCATCATCATCATCATCATCATCATCATCATCATCATCACGTGCATCATCATTATCACCATAATCATGTGCATCAATCCACAATAAGGTCTCTTGATCTTTTTTAAATTGCTAAAGAGCCTCAAGCCATAATCATCATCATCATCATCATCACGTGCATCATCATTATCACGATAATCATGTGCATCAATCCACAATAAGGTCTCTTTGATCTTTTTTAAATTGCTAAAGAGCCTCAAGCCATAATCATCATCATCATCATCATCATCACGTGCATCATCATTATCACTATAATCATGTGCATCAATCCACAATAAGGTCTCTTTGATCTTTTTTAAATTGCTAAAGAGCCTCAAGCCATAATCATCATCATCATCATCATCACGTGCATCATCATTATCACCATAATCATGTGCATCAATCCACAATAAGG
This sequence comes from Luzula sylvatica, assembly GCA_946800325.1. Lineage (NCBI taxonomy): Eukaryota > Viridiplantae > Streptophyta > Magnoliopsida > Poales > Juncaceae > Luzula > Luzula sylvatica. The sequence continues at coordinate 24,691,319 of OX326956.1, forward strand.
TCTCTTTGATCTTTTTTAAATTGCTAAAGAGCCTCAAGCCAAATGTTCTACTTTACATAGCTCGAAAAACCATGGTTGTTTTGATCTCAATGCGTTTAGATTCATACATCGAACTATGAGCAGATAACTTATCATGATTTATTTTGAATTGATAGTGTGTTCTATGTTTAATAATATTTGAAATACGTCACATTTGTGCTCTTTCAAACATTCGTGATAGGTACGAAACGCATGAACTATCACATTATCTGTATTTAACATGTCTTTGGATTTAATGTGATTATGATGATAACTTCGCAATTTGAATGTGATTATGACACTCACGTGTACAACATATGATGATAAGTTTCCAAGATGATAACTTCGCAACCATGTATATAGAATATAAACAAGTTCAGAAAATATGGTATGAAAGAACTTATTTTGACATTTGTGCTCTTTGATAAGATAGTTCGAACAATAACGCTAATCTTAAATTTTTTTTTTATGGTACTTTGTTTTGAACTACAAATATGTCACATTCCCGCTCTTTGCATTTGGTCTATTTGCCGTTGAATGAACTTTGAAAAATGGAATGAAAAAGAAACAAGGAAAAAGTGAAACGGAAAGAAACAAGGCTGGAAAAAAAATAACATATAACAACAAAAATAAAACACTAAAAAATAAGAAGTAAATTTGCATAGATGATAAGTTTGCAACCCTGTAAATAATAAAAATACGTTGAGAAAATATGATATGAAAGAACTTATTTTCACAGTTGTGCTCTTTGATAAAATAGTTCGACCAAAAACGCTACTTTAAAAAAAAAAATCTCTGGTACTTTGTTTTGAACAACAAATACGTCTTATTCGTGTTCTCTGCTTTTGGTCTCTTTGCCCTTGAATGAACTTCGAACAATGAAACAAAAACGAAACAAGGGAGAAATGAAACGAAAAAGAAACAATGATGCAAAAAATAACGTATTAACAACACCAAAAATAATACATGAAAAAATAAGACGTAAATTGTTTTCTTTAACGAAAAAGAAACAATGAGGCAACTTTGTAGGTTTAACATATTTTTTTCCTGCTTTTGTGTTTTGCAATTTAAATACTACCTTGAATTAATGGAGCAAACCGTGTTCCATAAAGACAATACAAAACTATTCAAAATTCGTTGCCTTTGATTCTGATATATTAATTGATTCTTCAGTTTAAACATTGAACACTAAACAAAATGAAAAAAATACTCAATTATTTATTGATTCTTTGGTTTAAACATCGAACATTAAACAAGATGCAAACTAGAGGTGGCAAATCCGGCCCGAACCAGAAAAAATTGTCCGACTCGTCCGAGGTCCGACTCGCCCGTGACCCGAAAAATTTAGAAAATTCAAACGACCGAACCCGTCCGACCCGGACCCGAGGAATCTGACCCAAAATTGACCCGGCGTGACATATTATAATTATTATTCCGACCCAACTCGACCCGAATCCGAGTTGTCCGAAACTCGATAAACCCGATTATGACAAGTCCGAACACAAATAGTCCGAACCCAAATTGACCCGGTGTTATCATTTTTTTTAATTCAATCTATTAACTAATCTTTGTAATACTATCTTTATTACATTTTTCGAGAGTGAGATGACACCGGTGCTTTCAAATAAAAAACAGAAACCTGGATTTGGATAATAGTTTAATTTTATGTTCAATATTTTGACAAAATTGATTTATAGAATTGATGAGTGCGAATATGATAGGGTTTTACGCACTCATCTGGACTTAAAACGTTTTAGAAATTGTACTAAATAAACTCTTAAACGTTAAAATACTAACAAAACCACGAGAATTGCTCGTTGGCATCTTGTTTGAGTATATTTGCAGATTTAGGTACAATACAGGATAAAAAAGGCCTCTAGAAGTGAAGAAATGCAGGTATCGAGGGGCTCGGCACCGTTCCAAGCTTTCACAGTGCAAAACAAGCCAAAATCGCAATTATTGTTGGAAGATCAAAAAATGGAAAGAAGCTGCAGAATCTCAGAATTTGGCATGTAATAAAATGGCCATATCTTTTGATTGGTAACTCCAAATTTGGTGATTCAAGTTGCCATAACTTCAGGAAGGAATCCTCTAAAAGATTGCATAATTCACACCTCATATTTCGTGGCCCAGACCCTGATATGGGCCCATTTTCGAGAGCCATGTATGCTGTGACCTAACCCTAGCCGTCGACTATAAAAGGCTACCGCTGCCTTTGCTAGGGTTACCTTTTCATCTTCTATTTTCATCCTTTCACCAGCCACCATCCACCTTTCATCCTCCTCTTTCTCCACTCGCCTCATACACCTTTTCGCAGCCGTCAACCATCGAAGAAGATCACGTCGTTTAGGAGCCGGAGTTTACGAAGAAGAAGACGTTCGTCAACAAATCGGTTTACTCTTTCTCGTGTTTAGTTTTATGATGTATTTGATATTTAGATTTGTTTTGTTGTCGAACATGAGTAGCTAAATATTTATCTAGGGTTTAGGGTTCATTAGTACTTGCGATGTTTTGGTAGTATTATATGCTTTGTTTCTTTCAGATTTGATTTGTGTTTTGTGCCTTGATATTACTCGTCTTAATTAACCGTTTGTATGCGTTTAGGCCAGCCTAAGTGACATAGTTTAGGACATCCTTGACTAAGTAGCGAGAGTGGACGTTTAGGATTGTTTAAGCCATCAAATAAACCAGTCAAACCAAGTAGTTAAGATCGTTTTAGGTTAACCTTGCGAAGCGAGAGCGGAGTGAGAAACTAGATTGTAAATGCACAAACTTGGACCGTTGTATTCTAAGAACATTGGTACACGTCACCCACGGGATTATAGGATTATCATAGAGCGTAACGGGTCTTTCTTAGGCATAGTCAGCGAGAGCAAGAGTGTTTAGGTTGGATACGTCTAGTCGCGAGCGAGAGCCGGTCTAGGAAGAATAGGATAACACCTCCACCAAAGTCAGACTTCGAGAGAGCGTTTAGCAACCTTTAGAACACACCAAATCATCCAAGTAGAACCCGAACACCCTAGAGTCCTCTCCTATACTAAAAAACCCTTTCTTTTTCGTTAAAATCTGTCCCGAATCAACCAACAAACCTCAGTTTTAGATCGAGTCGAATTGTGAATCAGAAGTCGCCCCTAGTACTCAACCCTCTATGTGGATCGACCCCTAACGTACTCAACGAATACCATGCGCTTGTGGTCCAATTAGAGTCATTTAGGGTTTTAAATGTTGAAAAGCCCTGCTTAAACGTAAATACGCAACAAGAACATTAAAAAAAATCCGACACAACCCGAATTTGACTAACCCGAATTCCGAAAGAATCCGAATCCGGAACAAACCGCGTCTGCGAATCACCCCGAACTTGAAAACCCGGCCCGACTATAATTTTCAACTCGAAATTGATCCGACCAAATATGACCCGATCCGAACCCAGTTTGATCCGAATTGACTTAACCTGGTGAGATCCGAATCCAAAAATTAGCCCGAAACCTGTTGGGTTCAACCCGGAACCGCCCAAACCGCTGGTTTGCCACCTCTAATCCAAACGCATTTAATTCTGGCAGCATGTCATTAGGATATTTTTTTTATATCTAAATGGGTTGTAATATTTAATACATGCTTTGTCCGATACTATTCTATGGTCTCTTTGTAGTTCATTGAAATTTGAAAATTTTAAGAAGAACAAAAAGAGTCAAGACGCAAAAAAAAAATGCTTCAATACACGAAAAAAGAACATACAAGAACCAACAAAAAGCTGCAAAAACAAATGCACTGTTTTCTTTCATGCCATAAGACAATCACATAACTTTGTGTTGAACATAAGTTATTTCCTGTGTTTTTATGTGGTCACTTAATGATCAAACTTCCAAGACGAACACTTTGATTAAAAAAAATTCAACAATCATTCGAATTAAAGAAATCATATGCGTTTATTAGTGAGAAATCGAAGAAACTCACGTGAAGTTTGTGAAACATAGTCAAAATTTACTTTAAAGACGTGTTAATCAATTGGTTCCAATGTGCCCAAAATATGAAAGTCGTAAACCTAAACGCTAAAGCTCAAATGTGAAATCCCAAACAATAGAGCATCATCCTCCACCTCATCCTCATCGTCATCATCGTCGTCATCGTCGTCGTCGTCGTCCTCCTCCTCCTCCTCCTCCTCCTCATCATCATCAGGTTCACGTAACTGAGGAAACCGTATGAATTGATTTTGCCGATGATGTTTAAAAAATAGACAAATTTTACAACAAAAACTGTTTGAATTCTTCAAGAAATTCGGCTCTTGAACAATTCAACCGGTGCTTGCTGTAAAATTTATAAATATCATGGTTTACTGACGCAAACATATCATACTTGCAGATTTTATGCTCTAATTAAAGGGCTCATTTTTTAGACGTATTTGATTGCGTAATTTTTTAATAATTGAATTAATTGTAACTTCGTGTTGTTGTAATTCTTATATTTATTCTATTATTAAAGTTATGTAATGTTATCTTTTTTTTGTGAAATATTCATATTTTGTGTATTATATTCTTACATGTTACGTACAATGTATCCATTATTCGTTGACATCATACGCGCGTCCAACATACATTGTATATTTATTTACATTTGAGAAACTATACTCAACTGCAACACTAAAAAAAAAATGAAACACCGGAGAAAAAAGATAAAGAAAAAAAATTAATATATCAGAAAAAATATAATTAGTTATAAACTCGAAAATACCCGCGCAATTGCGCCGGGGAAAAAGCTAGTATAATATAATTCAAAAACATAATGAGATCGCTTTATGTAAAAAATTTGGAGATTGATAAAAAATAAGAGTTCGAATAAATTATTATAGAAAAAAGCATTCAATATTAATCCTACTAATACAATTTACAAACACTTATTTGTTTTCTTTGTGTGCCACGTCATCTTTTTACAATTTTTTTTTCCACATATATGGATGATGCTTATCGGCGCTATGCGCTGTGAGAGTCCAATAGATCCGAGCGACAAGCTGATAAGAGAAAATTAAAGAACCTTTTTGGTATCTAATTTGGGGATTTTAGCCCTTTTGAATCACAACTTTATATATAGAATTGTACATATTTGAGTTAACAAGAATATTTCTTCACTAAGTGTGTTTATTGCTAATTACAATTTTTTAAGGGAAAATTCTTGCAAATCCGAGAGTGTATTTGCCTTCGTCTCCTCGCGCCGATAAAATTGATATATTATACTGACCATTTCGGTATACGTATGAAGGAGAAGACAAATAATCATCAACATAAGAGATTGCACCAAACTCTACTCGAAAACCACTCACACATTTGCCATACTACAGCCCCCACCTACCACACCTACTACCCCCAACTACCCTCAATCCTCTCACCCATCTCATGGCCAATTGGAAAGTCCCAAGAACACTATAAATAAGACCCCAAATCTCGCAGGCAGAAGATCTTCTTCTTCTTCTTCTCTTCCCCTCGCTTCTCTCAACTCTCGGCTCAAGCACTTCCAAGAACCATCAAGAACTTCAAGAACCGTTCAAGATCCTACTCGATTGCTCGGGTGATTGGACTCCTAGAATCGGGGCTCGCTCCTTCTAGAGTGGACACACCATTAAAGAGGGGTTGAAGGAGTTTACTCACCAATTTGACCGTGACTCGGACATCCTTTCTTTCTTCGAGACAACACCGTGACTCGGGGTTTTCTCCCTTCGGGAACCGTGGAGTTGTGTTGTGCCGTGACTCGGTGGTTTTCCCTTTCGGTGACTTGGTGATTGTGTTGTGCCATGACTCGGAGCTTCTCATGTTGGTGACCCTTCATCAAGTTGTGATCGTGACTCGGGGTCTCTCTCCTTTCGGTGACCAACGAAGCAAGTTTTGCCGTGACACGGAGATCTCCCCTTTCGGTGGAAGTTCGAGCGATAGCACTAGAGGACTCGAGGAGGCTCTTCTTGATGCGTTGAAGCTCTTCTTGACTCGGTCTAGGTGTATTCTTTTCTATCTTGAATTTCTTGTATGTTGGATGATAGTTTAAGGTTGTGTTAAAAACTGTGTTGAATCTAGTTTCTTGCTTTAATCTTGTTTCTTGCATTCGATCTTTTGCTCTCTTGTGTGATATTGTTGCTTTCTTTTTACTTGCATTTTAGTCCTTAATTAAGATATTAAATATTCTCTGATCAAGTCTCAATTCAAAACCCCAAAGAAATAAACAAGAAACAAAACATAAGATAGTCCGTTACAACGGAAGTTCACCATCCGTTGCAACGGACCAGTCGTTAGTCCTTCACTTTTCGGTCCGTTTTAACTCCGTTGTGACACAACTTGCTCCGTTGTAACAGACTAGTGTGGATTCCTTCAGTCTGAACACCTAACACACTGTCCGTTTTAATGAAAACTTGTTCCGTTGTAACAGATTCACCAATCCGTCGTGACGGACCAGCAACTCCGTTGTAACGGATCCCCTACTTCCGTTGCAACGGCCTCCGTCACAACGGACTATGTCCATAATTCAGTGCTAAAATCAACTCATGGTCCGTCATAACGGACACTCCTCTGGAATTATTTCTGCCTATTTCTCGCTCGTTTTGATTCATTCTTCGACGCATATACTCCTCGTGGAACGAACTCTCATATTTCTACTATACACATTTATTTCCCTACTTGTTGGTTGAATCGAGTTTTCACAAACAACAATATCACAAATTAAAAGTGATCGAAAACCCGTTCATCACAAGCCAACAAAACTCAACATAAAGCACTGAGAACACCACATATCTAATGGAGAAGTTTCAGAACATAGTATCATATGATAATTTATTGTTTCTCACGATAATTCTTTTTTAATCTAAAATTTGAGTATTTCTTGATTCATTTGTTTTCTTCTCTCTTTATGTTCTTCTACTTTCTTTAACAAATTGTTGTTGTTAATTTTACAAATTGGTTTGTTTTTTCTTTTTAGGAATTATGCTTCAGGGAGGGAGACACCTGATGCAAGAAATCCATGTGTACGCATGCTATATCATCCTCTATTTTATACTACTTTTCGATGATTTTGCCAAAAAAAATCCACAGAGAATTTCATATAGAAACAAAGACAGAAGAATAATTTTATTTAATTAGTGCCGTCGCATGATTTTTTTCTCAGATTTGGCTTGCTCAGGTGATTGGTTTATTCTCTATTTAGGGCCTCTTTGATCTGATTTTAAAGGATTTTGCAAGAAAAGGGATAACTTTCCAAGAAACCTAGTAAATCTTGTGTTTGACGTAAGAGATAAAACAAGAATCCCAAATATCGTATGCATGTTTTTCATCCATATTTTCTTGCATTTGGTGTCTCTCAAAAAAATTGGGAAAACACAATCTCTCAATGTTTTCCAAGATTAAATATAACATTAATTTAAACCTAATCTCTTTTTTATTTTAATATAAATAATGAATATTATCATGTACATATAATATTAATTAATTAATTACTTATAAATCAGTGCATATTATATATAATTAATATTATCATATATGTAATATTAATTACGTACATAAATTATATTATATGTATAATATTAATATAATAAAATATTATATTATATTATTCTATATTATTCTATATTATTATATCATATCATATCATATTATGATATATTATATTATAGTATAGTATTATGTTATATAATATTATTATATATTATTATATTATATTATATTATATGATATTGTATTATATTATTTTATATGATATGATATGATATGATATGATATTATATTATATTGTATTATATTGTATTATTTTATATTATATTATATTGTGTATTATACTGTATAATATAATATAATTATTATATTATGTTATATTATATTATATTATATTATACTATATTATATTATATTATATTGTAATATGTTATTTTATATTGTATTATATAATAGTGTATTGTAATATATTACATTACATTACATTATTTTATTATATATATATATATATATATATATATATATATATATATATATATATATATATATATATATATATATATATATATATATATATATACTTGTTAATTTTCTTTTGTCCCAAACAATAAATTTTACTTTCCATCACTAAACATTCTAACACATGAAACAACACATAATAGAAACATATATCCTTCAAATATTAACCCTCATTTCACTTTCTCGGCATAATGCAAGAATCCTTCAAAATCTTCCAAAATCATTTGCATCAAACAGCCCCTTAGTAAAATTGTTGCCTGATTTTGTGCATTTTATTTTATTTGTATTTTTATCGAAGAAAATTCATTGTTTGTTTTGTAATTAAGGCTACAAATTATGGATCTCCTTGATTGCTTTTTTGGTTGATTGTAGAGCAGTTGGGAAGAGCAATGTGAGGGTTTCAACCATAGTTTTGAAAGTCGGAATCGTCCGATGTGAAGAAACTACAGTTTTGGATCAACGGTAAAAAAGTACGTACAAAAACAAACGAACGTACGCGTTTGAGAAGACGGATGAAAGCACAACGAGATTGTGCAGAATTGAGCTTTTATACACAATCCGTCATGACGGACCATATGGTGCGTCATGACGGATCTAGTGTACGTAGTCTGTGGACTTAGCCAATTCTACATTCACACATTGGTCCGTCGTGACGCAAATTTAAGTAAGAGATAAACTTAAATGAAGAGGGTGAGGAGAAAGAAGATTTTATTAAGAAAAAATAAATTAAGTGAGAGCTATAACATATTGCATATATTATCTTTATATTTTAAGTGGGAGATTAACTTAAAACGGAAATTTATATTAATACTGATCTCAAATGAAGCGAAAATTCAAACCGAATTATATGCAAATAGGAAAAAATAGAAAATAAACAAGTTTTATTAAGAAGAGGGGGAGGAGAAAGAAGATTTTTTTTTTTTCTAATATATAAAAATATATATCTTTAGAACATTGTTTAATAAATATTACAATTACGATAATAATTGTTAGAGAATAATATTGTTTGACTTATGTGTGTAAAGAAATATAGATTAAGGGCTGTTTGTTTCGAACTTTGGTGAATATATTGTATGTCAAGAAGTATTATGGCAAAACATAAGCAGAAGTTATTATCGTGTTTGGTTGGATTTAAAGAATACTAGCATTGTGCCCGCGCGTTTGCGCGGGCTAGTTTCTTGTTCTTTTTTGTATGTAGGATTTTGGTTGTGTTGGCATTTTATTTATTTGATAATCTGCATTTTTGCACGTATGTTGCGGTAAGGATCTAGTAATTGCACGGATTCGGAAAATTGAGGAATTTACATGCCAATTTTTTATTAAAAAAAAAAAATCAAGGAATACCCTCCTCTTTTTTAACCTTACTCAGTTTTTCGAGATATTAATTTTAGATGTGTTTCTTAATAACCGTGACCCATCTTGCTCGAATAAAACACATCCTAATAAAAAAGCATGAATTAAAAATAATATACCAAATTGGTAAAAAAAAATAATAAATATCATAGGAGTGCATTGAAGGAGCATTTATCTGAAAAAAGGTGCGGCTATGGCCTTCTTTTTCTTTGGATCAGTGAGCATTTAGTTGTGGGAGGAAAATTCAATGAAATATTTACATAATAGTCCTTGTATTTATAGAAATTATTATATGACATTATAATTTTGTTCTCCTTCATATGATCATGATGATGAGATAAATTACCAGCTAGTGAAACTCCTATTTTCTTTTAACTGTGAAGGTCAGTACAATTTGACCCAAATTAAATAATTTAGTGACACCGATTATTATGATTTAGTTTTAATTTAGCTAGGATGATTTAATTTAGGATGATATTTATACAATTAGTAATATATGCTCGATTTACAATTAGTAATATATCATCAATTTGATTTGCATGGTGACCCAAATCATCCACGATTTTGCTTGGACCTGACACGCAAAAAACTGCAAGGACTAAAGAAAACCATGCTATAATCACCAATAATGTGGAATTTATGTTGAACATTTCATTAGGCGTAATTATCAAAGTAGGACATACGAAAGCGTAAAACAGCCTTTATATTACAAAAGTAAGATTAGTCTAACTTGCTATTAGCGGACCGAACACACCAGTTTAACATAATTTTACATAACCAAAATTAGTTTGTTTTCTTCATCAAAATAGAGCATAACAAAGAGCAAACAGTTATTATATTACAAACAAAATTGTCACTCTTCTACTTTGCTCTTGATCTTACTTCTTTTCAAGCTTCGTTTTCGTCAGTCCTGTAAACGATGACGTTTCATTAGGCAGGAAATTTTTTCATTCGCAATTTATATTTATGCTTACCTGACGAGGACCTTCCTTGCAGTTTGTTTTTTTTGCAGGAGGATCTTTTGTCGTGGTTGTTGTATTGATCATTTTGTCTTTACCGTGCAAACTGTTTTTGCAAGAGCAAGAGTATATGTGTTTTCATAATTTTTTGTATTCTAAAAATTAGTAAATTTGGATTGCTAATATACCTTTCGATTGTTCTTTTTGAGGCAGCATTTTTTGCAGGCGTTTTGCTTGCTGGGGAGGTATTTGTGTTTGATATTTTTCTTGTTAGTTGCGCGGTAGTTGGCGGGACAGAAGAGGTATTTCCTGTATGAATTTCTGGTTGCTTTTCTTCGCGTTCCTTTCTTTCATTCAGGCCAGTTACTTGTGTAACGGTATACACCGGGCGGGGGCTTGATCCAGTAATTAGGGAGTATTTGACAGCAAAGGAGTATTCTTGGCCTGCTAGTTTTCTGATACGCGAGGGAAGTTTTCCTTCTTTAATGGGGTCGTGCTCGCCTTGCAAAGCGTGTGCCGAGCATCCAATAATTTTTTGGGCTTCTTCTCCTATGAGCACAAAGCGAATCTCGTCCACATTGTTATCGGTCACAAATACAATTATTTTGTACCTGCATTCAGTGAGTAAGATAAAATTATTTTCAGTTATATTGCATGTGTTATTATTTGTCGTTAGTTTGTGGTAATGATATCTTGTACCATGGGATGATTTTTTTGGCGTGGCCTTGACATTTTTCACAGTGAAAGTCCTCGATCTCCTTGACTTTATTGTGGTGGTCATTACATGCAGGGTAGTACCAGCCTGCTGGAATGTCAATGGATTTGATTTTGGCGATACAGGCGAACTCAGTGTTTTGCATCTGAAAAATTGAATTTGTGTTTTTTGTATTAAATTATTTTCTTCTTCTATTATGTTGTTTCATTCATATAGTTGAAATAGCATTACCTTCTTTTCTTTGTAATAATCAGCGAGGTCTTTAACAGTCGCAGAAGGAGGAAGAGGCTCTTTTTTTGGGATCATTAGTCTTGTTGAGCTTTCGTTTGTTATTGTTGATGCATCATACCTGAAAAAGAAATAGAATGAGTTATTTTGTTACTTTTTTTTGGTGTTTTTTACTGTGGCTTTGGGGTTGAGTTTTTTGTACCTTTTTATAATGTTGAAGTAGTTGGGAATCGATTCGTCTATTAGGATACGCGTGCCTGAATAGGTGCTCAAGTAATGTCCTGTCATTGGCAAAAGAAAGGAAGAATGTGTATTAATTGGTCTTCTGCGAGGCTAATTTTAGTTCAAATTTGTCTAGTATTTTTGTACGTATGTAATGCTTGATTTGAACCGAGCTGAATGCAATGAGAACTGGTTTGGTCTTGGACCTCTCTATCATCGTTTCCGCATTTATGTATTCGATGTGTTTGCCCCAGATCGCGACTCTCATTGGATTCCCGCTGAAATGTGCATTAATTAGTTTTGTTGTGGTTGTATATTGCTATATATTTATTTTACCTTTCGTCGACAATTAGCATGTCGCGGACAGTTCCAGTGCTATTTTGTGTGACGACTTCTCGAGGCGTGTACATGCGCGACACTTTTCCAATCACATCTGCAAAGAGTAATAATATAATTTTGTTAAACTGTAATTTGTTCTTTCTTTTTTGGGACACTTTTCCTAATATACTGATTTTTAAATAAATACAATCCAAAAAAAAAAAAAAAAAAAAAATCCAAAAAGCTGTACAATTATAAGAAATATTAATAAATGCTGATTTTCTTAAAACAACAATTGAATTGCTGAAATTTTACAAAGGAACTCTAAAAAGACTAATATGCTAATTTTTGGAAAAAAACCAATGAGTACTGAGATTTTATAAAATATACCCTCTAGTATCTAAAAATAAGAAAAGATCGAAATAGTTCTACAATTATAAAAAAATTACCCTAACATGCTGAAATTAAAATAAGAAAACCCCAAAATACTGAAAGTTCGAGAAAAAACTTTTGCATTCGTTAGTTTTAACCAAAATTGGAGGTGCAAATAAGACCCCATATCCTGAATTTATCAAAAAAAGTTCCAACCGAAGCTGGAAATATCCGAAAATAACCCTGCAATTAGTTGAATTTTTTTTTTTAAAAAAAAAACAATTATATAATTACTGAAAAATGCTGAAATTTTCAACAAATAACTGAAAATATTAAAATTTGCAATTGAACCCACAACTATTTTTTTGAAACTTGTAGAAAATGCATTTTTTTTAAAATTAGCAAAAACCAAATCTATATTACTGAAATAGTAAAAAAAAATCAAATAAATGCTGAAATTATCAAAGTAAAACCCCAATAATGCTGACATTTACAGAGAAGAACCAGTATGCCCCAATTTAGAAACAAAAAACTTCAGAGAAGATAAAATTAGTTGAAATCCAAAAAAAACTTGGATTTTTTCGAAATAAACCATTCAATTAATTGAAATTCGAATAAAAAAATCCAAATAATTGTATAATTAAATAAAATACTAAAATAATGCAGGATTTTTTGAGAAATTAATTAATTAGGTGAAATTTATAATTAAAAGTACACATAATTTTGAAAACAAAATCCAAATTGCTGATATTTACCAAACAAAACAACTCTGAATTGATGAAATTTAAGTGAAAAAATTGCTCAACTTATCGAATGAATACCAAATAGTGATGAAATTGACATTAAAGACCCCAAGATGTTTACGGTTTACATAAAAAACTCTAAATATGCAGGAATTCCCTAGAAAAAAATAAAATCAATGCTATATGAAAATAATATAAAAAAATGATGAAATTCATTAAAAAAACAAAACACAACAACAAAATACAGAAATGATTAAATACTAAATATAAATAATCAAATAAAATAATACACATCAAATCAAAAAGGTTACCATTTCAAATTGCATATCGGTTCTGTTCAAAGTATGCATCATGCCCCTCGTATTACTTGCAATTTGCATTTCAGGCCCTTGCGAAGATAAATTATCCAATTCATTATTATCATCATGGAAATAATCACCATTATGATCAGTCCCCCAAAACCCCAGCTACTATCGCATCATCGTGTCATTCTGTCACGAATTCAATATTTCAAAATGAACAGATTTATATTAATTGTTTATTATTACGAACAAATTCACAACAAAAAATTAAAATATGAAATCAATACCTCTTTCTGATCAGATTGATTGAAATTATGAACCTCTCTATTAAAATCTACTTGAAGTCGCCTCGCCAATATTTCGTCAGATTCAACCTCGTTAATTTTTGCATTATCACCCTCTAATTTTTTTTTGTAGAATATCTAGTCCGAATTCAACCTTTTCATTTCCTTTACTTGAACAATTCATGTTGCTTTGGACTACAAATTCGTATTCAAAGCTATACAGCTTAGCAACCAATTATTATTCTTTAAATCCTTCCAAGTATATTGATGAAACATTTGTATGAGAAGAAAAAGAAGAAGATGGAAAATAGAAGGAGACAAACGGAGAACAAACAGAACAGCAGAAGAGAAAAGTAATAGCCTCAGAAATTGATAGATTCGAATTTTGTTCCCTATGAAATTGTTTCATACAAAAATATTCACTAACTAATTGTACAGTGTGAATATGCCGTTTTGAGCTTGCGATGACTTTTCTTCTTCATGGGCTATGGAAAACAGCAAAGAGAAAAAAACATAAAAGAAGAGGAAACAGTGTGAAGACTGTGTGAAAACAGTAAAAAACAAATAATAAGCAAACATTTGAAAATGCAAAACAATGGGCCTTCTATATATCCATGAATGTTTTTTTTACTTTTTTACCGTTTGATTTTTTCTATCACTGAGCAAACTGAACCATTTGATCATACGTAAAAAAAAATTTCAAGCCAGCGCCCAGCCACTTATCTCCTCATTTCAAACACCAAACCCTAGACGGCTTCATCTCTCTCGCGAGAATAAAAGGAAAAAAACCTAGATTGATTTCTGGTTTCATCAATATATATCAGTGGGAAAACAATATAGAGAAGAAAAAGGTGAGAAGCAGGTTAAAAAGCTAGATTAGGCAACACATGGTAAACATAAAAACTGAAATCATAAAAAGAATTGAAATCATTAAAAAATGACGAACAAAGATGAAATCACGCAAAACAAAAAGAAAATAGAGAAACAGATTTTAATCTTTAAATTGAATAGATATAATACAAAACAATGAGCCGATTTATCCTTCAATCATCAGACATATATAATGCAAATCGTCAGTTCGTTCGAGAGACAGACACACAAACAGTAAAAGGCACTCTGAACCAATAATCGAACAACCATTTGTATGATGGAAGTCGAAAGGGCATAATGGAGCTATGAGAATCGAAACTTGATATAACCCCATTGAGATGCACAACTGTTTTTTCGTACAACAGATTTTCCAACAATACAAATTAAATATAACCCCATTGAGAGCCGTGGCAACCGAAATTGGGCACAAAACGCAAACTTGCACAAAACAGCAAGTAACAATCGCACTTACAACCCCATTAAGAGTAAAACTTGCCCAAAAGAGCAAGTAATAATCACATATACAACATAGAGCATAGTGTCAGGCTGAGCCAGAACAATGAAATCAACATAGAGCATAGCATCCACATGAATAGAGATATATAAATGAGCCATGGCAGAAATCATAATTGCAACAAAATAAAATCGTTCAAAAGAACTCACTTTGTAAGAATCAGGCAGAGAAGGCGCTGAAAGAACGTGAATTGAGATGAAGAAATCAACACCACACCACCACCACCAATCCTTAAATAAGAGCACAACCAAGATTACGCATGCAAAAGATGAACCAACAGCACAGATTAGCGAGAGAAAGCAACATAAACAGGAGCCGACAGCGCCACATCCAGTCGCCAGAGATATGATGGCATCATCTCCTCTGCATCTAGGGTTTTTTTTCTTTTTTTCTCGCGAGAGAGATGAAGCCGTCTACGGTTCGAAGTTTGAAACGAAGGGAGAAGTGGCCGTCTAGGGTTTTAAGGTTTGAAATGAGAATGGAAGTGGCTGCGAGCTCCCTTTTAAGGTTTGAAATGAGAAGGGAAGTGGCTGCGAGCTGCCTTGTGTGAATTCTCGGATGAAGCCGTCTAGGGTTTGAGGTTTGAAATGAGGAGAAAAGTGGCCGTCTAGGGTTTTGAGGAAAGAAATGGCGAGGAGCTGCCTTATGCGAAAGGATATATATCTACCTATAATCGAACGGCTCTGTTTACTCAGTAAAAAAGAACATCGGACGGTAAAAAAATAAAAAACGTGGAAGGTTAAAAAAAAGGCCCAATGGTTTGCATTATATCTATTTAAGGATTTGACCTATTAATTTTTATAATTTCAAAGCTTCAACCAAACGTTTCTTAAATTTTTTATATTCTTTGTCACGTAGAAATTGCATAAAATATGAAACATACAATTTTAATTAAAGACTTGGATTAAAAGAAAATTAAAGGACGCGATTCTGGAGATTGTTTATTTCCAAATCAATGTTTTGCTCATTTAGCTTCTATTTCAACACTTTTTTTCTCCTCATTTTCGCCGAAAGCCGCAAACGGAAAAGTCTTGCCGATACCAACAATAGATTTGAAATAGATCTTCTCTCCTTCTTCGATACTCATCTCGACAATCGGCACCTACATCATCATCTGCTTGCTCTTAACACCGGTCGTCTTCTTCATCTTACCGTCCTCCACATAAGCCGTCACTTCGGTATCGTATCTAGTTATTGAATTTGTCCCTTTGAAGAAATGCTCGTACGGTACTTTCTGCTTCATCCATACATACCCCGTTTCTCTGACGAGACCGCACTCTTCGAGGTTTTTCAAGGGCATGACGCCATTGGGAAACCCCAAGGTATCGAGGAGCTCCATTGAGTGTTTGTAGCATTCTTCAGCGCTGTAGACTATCTCGGCCACAGCACGGATGTACTTTTCCACTGTGAGAGTACCCATGTATGATTCTTTGAATTTGGATTTAAAAGTTAGATTTGAAGCGAGTTGTGAATGAGAAAAGAAAAACGAAGGGGGTTCTTAGAGAGGATGGAGTATATGTTTGGTTGGAAGTTGAACTAACAGGCAGTTTAGGGTAGCTCACCTATGTAATTTATTAAGATCGTAGAAATGGTTTTGAATTGATGTGGTGACTTAATATTCTACGATTGCTATGTATTGTCGTTGAGATATACAATTAAAATCAAGTTTAGCCTTAGGCCATCATGCAATTAAGTTCACCCATATATTAATTAAGCGTCCTATTTTAGTTAGGTTAGGGCGTAATTAGGATATACCCACAACGATATGTCAATATCCATGATAAGGGAAAATAACATATACTTTATGTTATAAATTATCCATGTGAGAATTAATAAATACTAAAAAAAATTGTTAGAGAGCAAAATTATATGATTTGTGCGTCAAAAAAAATTTAAATTAATTGTTTTATATTCTGTACAATGAATTAAATACAGTAACGAAAAATTTAATTGAAGATACAATACCGCAATTTATTAATAGCAGCGCTATAAAGCACAAAAACAAAAATTACTATTAAATCGCACCCAAAACGTTATGGATGACTCTATCGCAACTTAAAACATTGATTTCTTTATCATGTCGACATTCCACAAGAATTGAAGCTTACAATTTTAATTATATAACAACTTTTTAAAATGACACGATTCAAGAAGATTTTTTAAAAACTCTTGTAAAATAATAATAATAATAATAATAATAATAATAATAATAATAATAGTTAAAGTATGAATTTCAAAAAAATCACATATAATCAATTTGACGGGATCAAATCATATCACAGAATCTAACATTTTAAAAATGTGATTAGCATATTGTTCACAAAAATATAAATATTAGAAGATCAAAAACATAAATAGAGAGATGAAAACACAAATAAAATATAATATAATTCAAAAACATAATGAGATCACTTTATGTAAAAAGTTTGGAGATTGATAAAAATAAGAGTTCGAGTAAATTATTATAAAAAGAAGCATTGAATATTAGGATTATTTCGAGACTTATTTCTCTCTATCTCTCTCATAAATCGGTCACATAGTCGATTTTGGGTGGAGACTGCCTCTACCCTATCCCATATTAGGAATAATTATCTCAATATTTTTAATGGTGCCCGTGAACGATTTAAATCTGTTTATATTCAAATTTATTTTTAAAAAAACTTTTTAATGTAAGAATACATGTAAATTGTACATGCATATACAAAAAAAATAAAATAATATTATTATCTCCGCAAGCGAAGCGCTGGTATTTTCTTAGAAAATAGCATACTTTATGTTACAAATAATCCATGTGAGAATTTATAAATACTAAAAAGAATTTGTTAGAGAACAAAATTATATGATTTGTGCGTCAAAAAAATTAAATTAAATTTTTTCTACTGTACAATGAATTAAACATAGTAACGAAAAATGTAATCTAAGATACAATACCGCAATTTTTTCTACTTAAAACAAGAATTTTCCTATGGCTAGCGATCTTGGGGAGAATAAACACCGCGGAACTCTTAAGCCGCAAAGGTTGGCCGCACACACCAACGTATACCTTATGCGGAAGAGACCAAGAAACGAAGGAACACCTCCTCCTTAACTGCTCATATACGTCGGCAACTTGGAGACTCGCGGAGATAGCACTCAACTTACGTCAAAGACGCGAGGGAGGAGCATCGCTTACGGAGGCTTGGCACAACTTCGCCACTACAACCTCTAAGGAGGAATCCGCTAGGCTAGACTCCATTTGGCTCGCGGTAACGTGGTCCATATGGAAAGAGCGCAACGCATGATTATTTCGCTCGGTATCCAAACCCCCATCATACATTGCGCGGAAAGCGATAGACCAAGCAACACAATGGACAAGAATAGGACGTTAATGGAATTAGATATCTATCTAGGGTTTTTTCTTAGTTCTTTCTTTCCACGAGCTTCTCCACAAAGAGTAAGCTCACGTTTGTAAATATTTTTTTATATATAAATCCTTAGGATGGCATTGCCTCCTAATTCTAATTCAAAAAAGAAATTTCGCTATAAAGCACGAAAATGAAATTACTATTAAATCACACTCAAAACATTATGAATGATTATATCGCAAAACATTGATTTCTTTATTATGTCGACATTCCACAATAATTGAAGCTTACAATTTTAATCATAAGACAACTTTTTTTAATTTTTAAATGACACGATTCAAGAAGGTTGTTTAAAAACTCTTGTAAAATAATAATAATAATAAGAATATATAAAAAGTTAAAATATGCATTTCAAAAAAATCACATATAATCAATTGACGTGGTCAAATCAAATCACAAAATCTAACATTTAAAAAATGTGATTAACATATTGTTCACAAAAATATAAATAATAGAAGATATAAAACATAAATAGAGAGATGAAAACACAAATGAAATTATAAGTTATGTATAACGATAGAAAAGTTGTTGTTATCTCATGCAGCCACGTCATCCGGTTATTCTGGGTCGTCAGATCATCTGGTAAAATTTAACTCTTCATCTTGGTCGTCCATTTCTGAATGCACTCGATTTTTCTACACCACCGTTATTTCCATTCATGGTCCATCATGAACCAAGTCTATGTTGACTTCCTATCTATAAGAGGCTCGAGTCTTTCTCTCTCCTCATTTTCTTCTCTCCTCTACAGAATCTCGCCACAGCGAAAAAAAAAATGCGGGGTTTTATCATGGCGACATTTTTTTCTCTTCTCTCGACATAATCTTGCCCCCATCGAAAAAAGAAGCGATTCTAGGGTTTCATCACGGCGAAAAAAATGAGGCGATTTGTACGAAGGGTGAATTTGTTAGCTCGAAGTTGTGACGAGTCATCGAGGGTGCCAGATGGGGACCCACCTTGCCGTGCTTGCCAAAAGGTAAATTCGATGTTATTTTCGGAAATTATCGACTATTTGTACAGCAATTTGTACTATTTCGAAGATTTTCAGTGGTTTTTTGGTACTTTTCCTGTTATTTAGGCGATTTTCAAACGTTATTTCTCGAATTTACAGGACTTTAGTTGTGCTTGCACAAATTTTGAGAGATTTTTCCATGATTTTGAGCTTTTCATCTCAAATTTTATATTTCTTTCTCTTACAAATATATGATTGGATTTTGTGTTTTCTATCTTGATTTAATCATTCCATTAATTCATATTCTTGGCCAATTTACAATAATTTTAGGGATTTTTCCCGTGATTTCTCAAGATTATGTATTTCTCTTGCATATTGGATTATTTTTTTTGGGTTGAACGACGAGTTGGGTATGTCAGAAATGGAGAAGGAGAAATGGAGAAGGACGGTGTAGGAATCGTTTGCGGGGAGAAAAAAAGTTTCAACAAACTCGCCAAGGCTTAATTTTATTAATTTCATTGGATAATTTATAACAATGAATTTTTTGATAGGTTACATCGAGTATTATGGAGAATTGAAATAAAATAATCGATATTAATTTCTACCCTGTCGAAAATGCGAGAAGATCGAATATGAGACAGACCAATTGGAATTGGGGTTCAGGGTTTGGCCGATACTTTTATGCTACTCGGCATGGCCTTCGATTCTCCCGAAGTAAATTAATCTTTTTATTTTTTTTATAGTTTTTTCCTTAATTAAAAAATTGAATTTTTTTATATAGGCTGAACAATTGAACACATATATTTTCAAAACGATTTATTATCACACATTGAAAGATTCGTCAGAGCTTGATGCGAGAGAGGGCACATACTAAACCTATATTGGTTGCCCTTCTAGCAAGGTATATTTAATATTTAATATTTTCCTTCAATTTAGGGTTTAGGATTTTTACCAAAAAAAAAAAAAAATTCAGGTGATTTTGCAACTCAAAAGCAAGAATACTCGAACAACTACAAGACTCATTTTGTAAAAACTTCGAAAACTCCCCTCAAACCAACTCTCGCATTTTGCAACTATTGTTGCCAACTAGGTCACATTTCGTTGGAATGTTCTCTTCACAAACCACAAACAAATTCAAATTATTTTTGGATGCGAGAAGATAGAAACATGGCGAGCACATCCACCTCTAACGGGATGGTACCAAAAATGACTTAAGTCATTGGTAATACACTCCCTCAAATACATACCATAGGCCAAACATTGAGGGGGAGTGTAAATCCAAGAATTCGTATGAGCTTAAATTTTTCTTAAGAACTTTAATCTAATATGAATTTCTTGAAGATGTCCCTAAGTTCATCGTCCAAGTCAACGAAATGGTGTCAAGATGGTGGTTTCTCTAGACACATGACTTCGAACAAGGAAATGTTCAAATCGCTAAAACCATTCAAATGAGGTGATGTTGAAGGAAATACAGTTTTAGATCAATGGTAAAAGAGTACGTACAAGGACACACGAACGTACGCGTTCGAGAAAACGGTTACATGCACAATAAGATTGTGCAAATATGAGTTTCAGTACATAGTCCGTCGTGAAGGACCATATGGTCCGTCGTGACGGAGCTAGTGTACATAGTCTGTGGACTTAGGCATTTTTGAGCATACACAGTGGTCCGTCGTGACGGACCACAAGGTGCGTCATGACAGACATGTCTGTTGCAACGGACTATGGTTCTGTCGTGACGGAAGTATGCGTAGAATCTCCAGAAACTATTTGGCATTGGTCCGTCATGACGGACCTTATGGTGCGTCATGACGGACCTCTTCTGAAAGCTGTTTTTTAGGCAATTTTGGTACGCACGAGTTGGTGTGTCTAGTTTGTGCCTTTTGGGTGTCCTTATCCTATGTCATATAAATAGGATGTTTCTCTCTCATCAGGATAGACTTATCAATTGAAATCATTCTGTCAAGGAGTTGAAAGAGTGCGAAGAAAAAGAGAAAGAGAAAAAGGAGAAAAAGAGTTTTTCTCCATTTTAGAGAATCGAAATCAATCAAGCAAGTTCGCCGGTGCATCGTCTAGGCAGGTGCATCCGCGACCGAGGTCTTACGACTCACGGTGGATACGAGTAGAGGAGCGACACTTGTGGCTCTTAGTTGTGATCAAATCGGAGATGTGATTGGAGTCCAAATGGTGGGAGACGTGTGGTATGGGACGCACGTGCTAGTCACCAACGTGACACCAGAGAAGAGAAGGACGTGAGCGATCAACACTTCGTGTGTGATCAATTTCACACCGGTAATCGTCTATCCTTCTGTGCATCGTACCCTCGAAGTCGAGGCGTGATCTCGGATTTTGAGATTCGGACCGGGCCTTCATATCCGTTGTGCGGGTCCGAAGTTGGATCGATTCCGTTCAGTGGTATCAGAGCAAACGCTGATATTCGAGGGTCGAATCATAGTCGTATAAGTGTTATACGCACGTGTGTAAAAGTTACGCACGTTTGCATGTAGTTAACATTTAGAATTTAGTAATCTCCAATTAAAATCACAAGTTCAATTCACTAGCTAGAGATAAGTCATTGGATGATTGAGAGTATCTAGGAATGATCGTGAAAGAGTTTCGCGATTGGTCGTTTTGGAAACGATTGAAAACGGAAGAAACGGCAAAATCTGCAGAAAATCCTACAATTTTGCGTCCCCAGGGCCCCCCAGGGGCTGTTTTTGGCACCCCGTGGATGGGTTACCCATGCCCCGGACGGTCATTCATGACGGAAGTAAGCTCAGTCATGACGGACCTAGTGTATGACACGGGGATGCCAAGGGTCCGTCGTGACAGAAGTTAGGTCAGTCACGACGGACTATGTATATGATACAGGGATGCATAAATTAGTATAGTCAGTCGTGACGAAAGTTAGATCAGTCACGACGGACCACGTATATGATACATAAAGGCAAATATTACTAAAGTCCGTCGTGACGGAAGTTAGTTCTGTCACGACGGACCTTATATATGATACATGAAAGCAGAGATTACTATAGTCCGTCGTGACGGAAGTTAGTTCAGTCACGAAGGACCTTATATATGATACATGAAAGAAGATATTGCTATAGTCCGTCATGACAGAAGTTAGTTCAGTCACGACGGACCTTGTATATGATACAAGAATCCAGAAATAATTATAGTCCGTCGTGACGGATGTTGTTCAATCATGACGGAAGGTTGCCCAGTCGTGACGAAAGTAGTTCAGTCACGACGGACCTTGTATAAGATACAAGGATTTGGAGATACTCACAGTCCGTCATGACGGAAGAAGTTCAGTCATGACGGACGTAGTTCAGTCGTGACGGACCTCTTGGTCAGTCATGACGGAAGTGTCTCCGGAAATCTGGAACAAAATCTCGTTACAGTCCGTCATGACAGAAGGTAGGTCAGTCATGACGGACCTCATGGTCAGTCATGACGGAAGTGTCTCTGGAAGTCTGGATTAAAATCTCGAGATGGTCCGGCGTGACGGACCTCATGGTCAGTCACGACGGAAGTGTCTCTGGATGCTGAATTCTGTTTTTGGACTACAAACTTCGAAAATTAATATTCTTTATGTCAATTTATTTCATATTTATTTAGTTATTATTTAGAATAATTTAGTCTCCCTAGATAGTGCATATGCATTAGAAAATCTTGTGATAATGATGTAATACGATTACGTCACGAATTCAAATATGAAAGTCATGATCCCTCCTAATATTTAAGTCGTGGAAATGCCTTCCATGTCAACAACGATCGAAATTGGTATCACAATGTGTGTGTTGTTAGGCCTTCGTCATGCACACATGTTGTTGGTATCGATGGATGGCAAGCGTTAAATGGGGACTTACGTGTTGTTAGGCCTTCGTCATGCACGTGAGTAGTCCACTTGAACGATACGTTTGATATGGTTATGACTTAACCGTCCAAGCCAATCCGATTGGAGTTCGGGGCATAGATAGAATGCACACACGGAAATGGGATTGTATATTATATGATCCATCACGGGAACTCTATAAAAGTTCAAGAGTCGTATTGGATACGATTGGATTTTATCCTACCTAAATAAGCGAGATCCCACCTGATAGGCCTTCGTCACTTGTGGGAGGATTGCGAAATATGAATCTTGGGTGTTATGGACTAGGAGTCCCGTATCGGTATGAGGGTTATCGGTTCGATAGAAATGACACATTCATATATTCATCATGTAAGCATATAGATTAAGTAAGCACGGTTAGGAGCTTAATCTTCATCATCCATTTAGAATCATGTTTTCTAGCAACACCAAATATATTGATAAGATCGATATAATAGATGGTTTTTGGGTCGGAATGCAGGAAATACAATTTCGGATCAACCGTAAAAGTGTACACAAGGATAAACGAATGTAAGCGTACATTTGTGGTCATATCTTTCAGTAGGAAAATCCAATTCGAATGGTTCAAATTGGGTTAGATAGAAAATAAGATTATCTACAACCTTCATGTAAAAATATATTTCATATGAACGAAGTATCAGTGTCGTTTCTATGAAATATCGAAAGGGTGCAATAGTATGACATACAGTTAGTAAAATAGTCATAACGTTTGCATACGAATTCCAATTGGGCCAGGCAAAATTGGGTTGTGTAGATAATAAGATTATCTACAACTTTCATGTAGGTTGATTTTCTGTCAGAGGAATTTACCAATTTCGTATGGACAGAATACCGAACAGGTTCATGCAATTTTCTGTGTGAAAGAGTGTATATTTGATATATATGTCTTTTGACCCATCCTAATCCTATATGATATAAATAGGATAATTCTCTCTCATCTCTATAGTTTTCATTCAGTTGAATCATTCGTATTATTTAGAATATTCCAGAAATATAGAGAGACATCTTTCTAGAGAGTGAAAGGGTGTAAAGAGAGAATACCGAGAAAAGGAGTTTTTCGGTATAGAGAATCAACCAATCAAGCAAGTTCGCCGGTGCATCGTCTAGGCAGTTGCACCCGCGACTGACGAACTCCGACTCACGGTGGATACAAGTAGAGGAGCGACACTTGTGGCTCTTTGGTTGTGATTAACCCGAAGGAAAAAGAGAACGGTCAACGAGCGGTGAGAGACACGTGGTGTGAGACGCGCGGATTGTCACCAACGTGACAGGAGAAAGAAGACTAGTAATCAACCCGTCGCGTGCAATCAATTTTGCACTGGTATGAATCTAATCTTCTTATTTCCATCGTACCCTTCGAAGTCATGGTGTGATCTTGGATTAAGGGAACCGGACCGGGCCTTCATATCCGCTGCGCAGGCCCGGGGACGGAAAGTATTCCCAACACAGAATTACCGTAATTATCCTTGATAGTTAAAGAATTGTTCTTAAACTTTAAGGGACGTGTTGGACACGGAGATGGTTTATTCGGGGCTCGAGGCTTTGGCTTTAGAGAAAGTCGGGTTCAATAAACTTAAGAAGGAATCGAACAATACTACGTGTCTTGTGGTGGCATGTTTAGACGCAAATTTTCAAAAATGTTTTGAGAATTCGGGTGCATACGAAAGTAAAACGCAACGCTCAAGAAATGGTTTCAAGATCTAGAGCGTGTTGAATTGTTCAATACGGCTCAAGGAGTAGGTTAACTTTGAGACGCCTTTTTGGGTCTTAATTAATACTCAAATGTTATAGCTACAAGATTTGATCTTCATGACCAAATATCATATGCATTAGATAGATAAGTTGATCCCGAAATTGCATGAGATGCGATATAAATTTGAATTGGAGATGCTTGGAGCATTCGGGGAATCCAAGGCATATAGATTCGTGGATGTCCTTGTAATTCAAGGACGGGATCGAAAGAAATAAAGGTCTAAGGATATTTTGAAAAAATGTTTTCCAAACAGAAAGTTCAGACAAGGAGTTGTTCAAACTAAAGACTCAAAGAACGGTGAAATCTGAGAAGGATTAAACCAAGAAGTTGAATGCTTCTTTTGGCATTGCCGTCTTGATCATATAAACGAGAAACGCGTATCTAGATTCCATGAGATGGATTGCTAGAATCATTCAAATTAGATTCGGTTGATTAACGGGATACTTATTTATTAGGCAAGACGACAAATGGCATCATTCTCCAAAGGTTGGAGAAAGATCCAACGAATTATTGGAAATTACATTGAGATGTAAATGACCGATAAGTTCCGAGGCAAGTGGAGGCTATCAATATTTTGTTACGTTTACGGACGATTAAAATAGATACGGTAATATCTATTTAATGCGTTCCGAAGTGGAGACTTTTGAAAGGTTCAAAGAGTTTCAAAACGAAATACAATATCAAAGCACTTCAATAGGATCGAGGAGGCGAGAATTTGAGTTAAAAGTATTGATGATCATTTTATGATTGTGGAATCGTTTCGCCATTACCTTCATTCGGAACATAGAGATGTATCCGGAAAGAGGAAATGAACTCATGTTGGACACCGTTCGATAAATAAAAAGTCAAACGGATCTCCCAAAAATGTTTTGGGGATACACCCTTGAGACCGCGGCACTAATGAATGGTTGCATATAAGATATGAACCATAAACCTTCTAATCGGTACAAAAGACGTCATATGAGATATGGATTGGAATGGTTCCGAAGTTGTCATTTGTGCAGATTTGAGGATGTGAGTATATTTCGAAATTTGTTTCGGATAAACTCGATCCCAAATCTGAGAATTGTTTGTTTATCTTATGTCCTTAAGGAAACTAAAGGATATTAGTTCTAACGTCCCGACGAAAATAAGCTTTTCGTAGCTTGAAGAGATGCCTTCTTGGAGGAGGACTAGATTCGCACAAGTTTAGAACTTGATGTCGTTTATCTCTATGCGGGCTAGTGGTAGTAGAATAAATTGTAGGGTTACGCACGCTTCTATCAAAGGGTGCAGCGGAAGTTTGTTACACATGTGTAACCTAATTCTACCGGGATCACGCCCGAAAACCACCGAAAAAGGAAGAGTTTCGGAGAATTACCTCGTACAAGTTAGTACGTGATGCCTTCTTGTCCAAATTGGGCAACTTTCTCCAAAGCGTGCTCGTGCTATGCCTCTAGGCGTGTTGAACCTTCTCCAAGGATCGCTCGTGCAATCCCTCTACCCGTATCCACCTCGATTTCGACCGATCGGAAACCGTCGACGCCGTTCTAGTCGCCGTCACGATTACTTCTCTTAAGAACTTGCTCGAATCTCCCTCTCAATCTCACTAGATCTAATCTTTTGTGTGGAAGAAGAGGAGAGAGAAAACCCGGCGGCTCAAAACCCTAGGTTGCAAAAATGGCTTGACCTCAAAATGAAATCAGAACTCTATATATATAGGAAATAGACTTCTGAGTCCGTTCCGAAGGGACTCAGTTCGTTCCAATGGACTCAGCAGCTCTGACTATCACGAATTAGTTCGTTCCGAACGCACAAAAGAGTTCGTTCGAACGAACTCAGTTCTGACTGCAGATATGCCTATACATATAAATTCTTCCAAGTTAATTCTTAAGCCATATTTCTTTCAAACTCCCTCTTGGATTAAGACTTAATCAACTTGGCCATATGTCCAACATATGTCGTGAGATCTAATCTCACGTGATTCCATTTTTGTTTGTCCAACAAACGTATCGGTGAGCATTATCTGGAGAATCCGATATGTTACGAAATCTTGGTGTGACTGTGTAGGTTCGTCTAAGACTGGCAGTGGATATAGTAGCAATCCACAAGGTATTGCGAGCACTAGACTGCCGTTAATACCTACCCAGAATTAACACGAAAATGGTGGAGAACACCTTTATGAAGATGCAGTACATCTTCATACCTAGCTTAGATAAGTGTTACTAGTCCTCTTGTTCGCGATATCTTCTGATAAAAAAAGTCACGGTGAAGCCTAAGACTTCAAGTCATCCTCTATTCTTTTTGATCAGATATACTCTTTCCCGATAAGAATTAGATTGATAATTACAATGCGAACTCCGTGAGTTCCATCGAGCTTGGCCAAGCATTTCATCAATCTCAATTCAATCGAGGGGCCCGAGAGATATCTCCCTCTATCCTTTTTCAAGGTTAGAAAGGAACAATTCCTATCTTGCAACCTCACATCTTTTGCCTATGCTAAAAACAATACCCAATAGTAATCACTACTACACAGTTACGCGTAGGGTTAATTATATCAAAGCATTGTCTTTTCACATACTAGGTATCCGTGAGATCACTCAAGTATGAAGAACTAAAACGCACTATCTGGATATGAGTTCGTCTCCAATGACTCTGACCATGTCACAAACTCATATAGTGGTCAGTCCAATATACGACGCCGCGTATGTCCATATTCTAGAATCGACGCTACCGTCCCAGATCAGTAAAACCTGATCATCTCATCTACGAATATGCCACTGTATGTAAAAGTCTCCATTCAGTGAATGGACTACCTGGTTCAGACCTATGAACAACTTTATACGCCAGGGACGTTTTAGAATTATATTCATTCCGTTTAGTGGTTTTACTATCAGTCAGTTGACGAATCAATATGCCAGACTATTGCCATGCAACATATTATTCTCAACTGACTCGATGCACTAAACTAGAATAAAATTCAAGGTCTATCCGATTATAATAATCGAATAACCTATCACACACTTTCTTGTTATTTAAATTTTTTGAAATATGAAGGTTTAGGTCATATCATGATAGTAATATAGATATCTGTTTGTGAAACAAATACAATCCAAATAACAGGCCTAGGACATAATAAATGTTCTCCCACTTGTACTAGGCGGATAGAATCCCCTTATGCAATGAGAAACATAAATGTTCTACCACTTGCACTAGGCTGATCAAATCCTTATGCAATGAGAAACATAAATAAAACACCCAATCTAACACAACGATAGATATCCCCATCCTATCGCCCAAGCATGCTACTTATGCTTGGCACGTGCTAGTGATCGTAAATGGATCGGCCACGTTATTATTAGTAGGTATCTTTATTATTTTCACGTCACATCTCTTCGTAATCTCACGAATCAAGTGGTACGCCGGAGTACATATTTGGACCTGTGATGCGCTCGCGGTTCCTTGGATTGTACTATTGCTCCGTTATTGTCACAATATACATCCATGGGACCCGAGATGCTTGGCATAATGCCAAGTTCCATCACAAACTGTCGTAGCTAGACAATCTCCTTTGCGGCTTCGCAAGCCGCGATGTATTCCGCTTCAATCGTAGAATTAGCCACCGTCTTCAGTTTGGATCTTTTCCAAACAACAGCTCCCCAATGGAGCGTGAAGACATAACCACTTGTTTACCATCCAATGGTAACTAAGAATTTTGTTCCATATCAACTTGTTCACTATGTGGTTCTCGAATTTCTTCGAGATCAATTTTTACTCCCACTGGCTTGATGCTTTAGGAATTCCTTCTCTAAGAAGTATCCTCGTCGAACCACGAAAACCTTGTTTTCGCTAGGCAAGTAAAAGTAGTATCCTTTTGTTTCTTGAGGGTACCCCACAAATAAACACTTGTCTGATCTTGGCTCGAGTTTTTCCGTCAATAACCTTTTGACGTATGCCTCGCAACCCCAAATCTTAAGATAAGACAATAATGGCACCATGCCATGCCATAATTCATATGGTGTCTTTTCAAATGATTTGGACGGAACTTTATTCAGTAATGAGCAATTGTTTGAGGCGCTAAACCTCAAAATGACTTTGGCAAATCCGTTCGACTCATCTTCGAGAGAACCATGTCTAACAAGGTCTGATTCCTCCTCTCGGACACTCTATTTCATTGGGGTGTACCGGGTGGAGGCCATTGTGATACTATACCACAATCTCGAAGATAGTCCTCAAACTCATAGCTCAAGTATTCACCATCTCAATCCGATCGAATGACTTTTACTTTCTTGCCCAGTTGAAGTTCTACTTCGTGTTGAAACTCTTTGAATTTCTCAAAAGTTTCACTTTTGTGATGCATTAAGTATAGATAACCATATCTACTATAATCGTCAGTAATAGTCACAAAGTAGCGATACCCATTTCTAGCCTCGACACTCATCGGTCCACATACATCGGAATGTATGAGGGCCAACACATCTTTCGATCTTTCTCCTTTCTTGGAGAAAGGTGTCTTTGTCATCTTACCCATCAAACAAGATTCGTAATTTTCTATTGACTCTAAGTCAAAAGAATCTAGCACTCCATCCTTTTGGAGTCTAGCAATGCGTTTCTCGTTTATGTGTCCGAGACGACAATGCCATGAGTATGTTTCATTAGTCTGAGTAGTATTTATGTTATAAATGGACTGATTATTGTTGTTATTTTCTAAATCCAAGACATATAGACCATTTTCAACTAGACCATTACTAAAGAAAATGTCATTCTTGCGAATAAAACAATCATTAGTACCAGTAACTAATTCATATCCATCCGCAATAAGTCTCGAAATAGAAAAAGTACTCCTACTCAAAGTAGGTACATAACAACAATTATTCAAAACTAAAATTAGTCCATTTGGAAAAGTTAAATCATACGTCCCTTCGGCTAATGTGGCTACTCGAGCTCCATTCCCGACGCGTAAATTAACTTCGCCACGAATCAAAAATCTTCTACTTCTTAGGCCCTGCATATTATTACAAATATCAGTCCCACATCCAGTGTCCAACACTCCTGATGGTGAAGTAAAGAAATGAGATTCGATAACTGAAATACCTGATGCCGATGTGTCCAAGGAAGCGGTCTTTTGCTTGCTCTCCCTCAGGAAGATCTCGCAATCACGCTTCCAATGCCCCTCCTCGAGGCAATGGAAACACTTCTTGTCATCCTTGCTCATAGGCTTAGACGCAACCTTGTTGCCCTTTGCCTTCTTGTTTTTGTTCCCATTGCTTGGTCTCTTCCCTTCAACCACCAATACCTCCGAAGTCCTAGACTTCATGTACCGCGGTTTCATGTCATTTTCGAATGTTCTGAGCATTCTGAAAAGCTGGGGAATGGTCCTTTGCATGTCTGACATGTGGAAATGCGAAATGAACGAATCAAAACTCGGTGGCAGTGACAACATGATCAAATCAGTTTGTAACTCCACCTCGAATTTCATGCCAAGCCTCTCAAGGTGATCGAAATATCCTTTCATCTTGAGAAGGTGCGAGCTAACGGGCGTACCATCTTGCATCTTGCATTGCGTCGCATTGCCAAGTGCTTGATACTTTTCCACCCTTGCTTGAACCTGAAACATCTCCTTGAGTTGTTTCATAATCTCGTATGCATCCTGTTTCTCAAACTGGATTTGATATTCAGGAGTCATAGTAGCCAACATGATGCATGTGACATCATTCGAATCGTCCAAGAAGGTCGTATATTCGAATACATCATCCTCAGTTGCTTTATCCCCTGGCACAGGAGGGATAGGCGTCTCCAAGACATGTGCCTTTCCTTCCTGTTTCAGAACGAATCCCAGATTCCTCTGCCAGTCGAGAAAGTTCTTTCCGTTCATTCGTTCCCTTTCCAAAATGGAACGCAAACTAAAGCGGTTGTTACTTGGTAAAGCCATAAATTCTACAATTTTTGAAAAATAATGTAATTAATAACGTGGTCTTTCATATATTAAAATTCATTTTAAACAACTTGAAATACCCATTATTTTATCATTTCAAATAGCCCCCACTATTGAAACGGAGATTTGATACCTTAAATCTCATAATGGACAAGATCCCTATTTAACGTATTTCTGAGGTGACTATGGCCAACCACTCAGAAAATACGTCACGTCGGGTAGGACGTTGTCCAATCATCTCCAAGACGATTCTTGCTTTATTCGTGAGGTCCGGTATTGAGTCCAACTCAAAACCAGAGTGTGTGTACCTCACTCCTTGCCCCAAATCGTAACCTAGCTAGCGAATTGGTCAAGTCCAAACCACAAATGGAGTATCATTCAATCAGCGAATTGACATGCCAGACTATGGCCATGCAACACATCAATTCCTAATCAATGCATGCCTTCCTTGCTACGCACGTGTAAATCTGTGCCAGACTATGGCCATGCAACACAGATAAACAAACACTAGTCTTGAAGGTTCCACTTTGGGAGGCAAATAACTTGATAATTACGTGGGAGAATTTTCTTTTTAAAAATCATTTATTTTATTCATTCACAATAATAAATAAAATATTACGGTATAACATATTGGCCTTTTAGTTTTATGAGCAATCATAAAACCTTAAATTCCCAACCCTAAAATCCAAGATGATCATTTGCTTTTCTTGAAGATCCAATCTTCGTGTCGTGTCGTGTCGTCTTGCCTTGAAGGTTCCTCTTCAAAACTAAACCTATTCTACTACAACTTTGGAAGACTCACCGGTCCCCATATTAAAATAGTTTACAATTTGGAAAGCTCACCGGCCCCCACACAACACACATACAAACATTCATAACCAATCATCCCCGTTTTAGGCTATATGCTATACCAAATCGAATTTATAATTTGGAAATTTTAAATTATTGGGCATTTTTGACAGAAAGAAACCAAAATTTGGCTGTCCAAAACCTTGTTCGTGAAGGAAATACAGTTTCAGGATCAACCGTAAAAGTGTACACAAGGATAAACGAATGTAGTCGTACATTCGTGGCCATAACTGTCAGTGGGAAAATCCGATTTGAATGGTTCAAATTGGGTTAGATAGATAATTAGATTATCTATAACCTTCATGTAGAAATATATTTCATATGAACGAAGTATCAGTGTCGTTTATGTGAAATACCGAAAGGGTGCAACAGTATGATATACAGTTAGTAAAACAGTCATAACTTTTGCATACGAACTCCAATTGGGCTGGGCCAAATTGGGTTGTGTAGATAATGAGATTATCTACAACTTTCATGTTGGGTGATTTTCTTTCAGAGAAATTTATCAATTTCGTTTGGACAGAATACTGAACAGGTTCATGCACTTTTCTGTGTGAAAGGGTGTATATTGGATATACATGCCTCTTGGCTAATCCTGATCCTATTAGATATAAATATGATACTTTCTCTCTCCTCACTAAGCAACTGAATAGCAATTTCATTCAGAATATTAAAAGAGAGATACTTCTCTATTGAGTGAAAAGGTGCGAAGAAAGAGAAATCGAGAAAGGAGTTTCTCGAGTGATAGAGAATCGATTAGATCGAGCAAGTTCGCCGGTGCATCGTCTAGGCAGGTGCATCCGCGACCGACGTCTTACGAATCAACGTGGATACAAGTAGAGGAACGACGTTTGTGGTTCTTCGATTGTGATCGACTCGAGTGAGAAAGACGGTGGAAACGTTTGTACGCACGAAGACGAAGTCGAGTGAACTGGCGTAGTTAACGAGTGGTGAAGGACGCGTGGTATGGGACGCGCGGATTGTCACCAACGTGACAGGAGGAAATAGAAGGCGGCGATCAACCCTTCGTGTGCCATCAATTTGGCACAGGTATAGATCTATCCTTCTATTCGCATCGTACCCTCGAAGTCATGGCGTGATCTCGGGAATCGGGGAACCAGACCGGGCCTTCATTCCGCTGCGTGGGCCCGGGGTCGGGGATATTCCCTACAGTGGTATCAGAGCGATCGCCATCGATTCGAGGGTCGAATCATAGTCGTATATTAGATATACGCACGGGTTATCAAAGTTCGTACCCGTTTGCATGATGTTACATATATAGAATGTCAAATTCCATTAAAATCACAAGTGAAATTCGCTAGAGATCGATCAATAGTTGATTGAGAGTATCTAGGAATGATCGTGAAAAGGTTTCATGATTGATCGTTTTGGAAACGAGCGAAAACAGAAAAAACTGCAGAAAACTGCGGAAAAACTGCAGAAAACTGCAGAAAAACTGCAGAAAACTGTGAAAAACTGTGAAAATCGTATAGTCCGGTGCAACGGACTTGAGGTCCGGTGCAACGGACCTTGTATGTGATACGAGGATGCGGGGATGCCTATGGTGTCTTAAGAAGTCCGGTGCAACGGACATAAGTCCGGTGGAACGGACTTGAGGTCCGGTGCAACGGACTTGAGTTCCGGTACAACGGACATGTTTCTGGAAATTTTGGCCAGACTCCGCAGTAAATAGCAGTGCAACGGACATAGGTCCGGTGCAACGGACTTGAGGTCCGGTGCAACGGACTTGAGTTCCGGTGCAACGGACTAGTTTCTGTTTGCTGATTTTGTTTTCGTGATAACTTTGGCTACACAACTCGGAATTTTGAGTTCTTTATATCGATTTGATCGGCATCAAACATACTAGCATATAATTACATAATTATTTAGAATAATTAGACTCCCAAATAAAATCATATGCATATTGAAAATCTTGTGATAGTGATATAATATGATTATGTCACGAATTTAGAAACATGCAATGGCATGATCCCTCATAATATTTAAGTCATGGAAATGCCTTCCATATTCACAACCACTATGATCGGTACTACGTCTCACATGGGTTAAGGCCAAAGCCGACATGGGTTATTGTAGTCATCGACGGGGTGGTAAGCGTTAAATAGGGACTGATAAGGGTTAAGGCCAAAGCCGACTTATTAGTAGTTTATTTGAACGATACGCTGAGTATGGTTGTGACTTAACCGTTCAAGCCAGTAAGGGTTGAGGCCAAAGCCGACTTGATTGGAAGTTCGGGGCATAGATAGGATGCACACACGGAACTGGGATTGTATAGGATACGATCCATCACCGAAATCCTATAAAGGTTCGAGAGTCGCATTGGATGCGATTGGATATAATCCTACCTAAATAGCGAGATCCCACTCGTCTGCCAAAGCAACTTGTGGGAGGATCGTAAAATATGGGTCTTGAGTGTTATGGACTTGGAGTCCCGTATCGGTATGAGGGTTATTGATTCGATAAAAATAACACATTCATATATTCATCATATAAGCATATAGATTAAGTACGCATGGTTAGGAGTTAATCTTCATCATCCGTTTAGAATTATATTTTCAAGCAACACCAAATATATCGATGAGATCGATATGATAGATGGCTTTTGGGCCGGAATTACCGTTATTAACCTTGATAGTCAAAGAATAGTTCTTAGACTTAAAGGAACGTGTTGGACACGGAAATGGTAGATTCGGGGCTCGAGGCATTGGCTTTAGAGAAAGCCGGGTTCGATAAACTTTAAGAAGGAATCGAACGATATTACGTGCCTTGTGGTGGCATGTATAGACGCATATTCTCAAAATTGTTTTGAGAATTCGGGTGTATATGAAAGTAAAACACAGCGCTCATGAAATAGTTTCAAGAGCTAGAGCGCGTTGAATGATACAATGCGGCTCAAAGAGTAGGTTAATTTTGAGACGCCTTATGGGTCTTGGATTGACACTCGTGTGTTGATGGTACGAGATTTGATTGTCGTGACCGAATATCATATGCATTCGATAGATAAGTCGATCCCGAAATTGCATGAGATGCGATTTAAATTTGAATTGGAGATGCTCGGAGTATCCGAGGAATCCAATGCATATAGATGCGTGGATGTCCTTGTAATTCAAAAGCGGGATCGAAAGAAATGTATGTCTAAGGGTATTTTGGAAAAATATTTTCCAAAATGGAGAGTTCGGATAAATAGTTGTCCAAACTAATGACTCAAAGAATGGTGAAATCCGAGGAGGATTAAACCAAGAGGTTGATTGCTTCTTTTGGCATTGCCGTCTTGGCCATATAAACGAGATTCGCGTATTTAGATTCCATATGATGGATTACTAGAATCATTCGAATTAGATTCGATTGATTAATGCGATACTTATTTATTAGGCAAGACGACAAAGGGCTTCATTCTCCAAAGGTTGGAGAAAGATCCAACGAATTATTGGAAATTATATTTACATATGATGTTCCAATAAGTTCCGAGGCAAGAGGAGGCTATCGGTATTTTGTTACGTTTACGGACGGTTAAAGTAGATATGAAAATATCTATTTAATGCGTGCCGAAATGGAAACTTTTGAAAGGTTCAAAGAGTTTCAAAAACGAAATACGAAATCAACTAAGCAAGAAAATCAAAGCTTTTCGATAGGATCGAGAAGGCGAGTATTTGAGCTAAACCTTTCGATAGGATCGAAGAGGCGATATTTGAGTTATGAATATTGATGATCATTTATGATTGTGGAATCGTTTCACGATTGCCTTTATTCGGAACATTGAGATGTGTCCGAAAAGAGGAAATGAATGCATGTTGGACATGGTTCGATAAATGATAAGTCAATATGATCTCCCAAAATGTTTTGGGGATACGCCCTTGAGACAGCGGCACTAATGAATGGTTGCATATAAGATATGAATCATAAACCTTCTAATTGGTACAAAAGACGCCATATGAGATATGGATCGGAATGGTTCCGAAGTTGTCACTTGTACAGATTTGAGGATGTGAGTGTATTTCGAAATTTGTTTCGGTTAAACTCAATCCCAAATCTGGAAATTGTTCGTTTATCCTTAAGGAAACTAAAGGGTATTAGTTCTAACGTCCCGACGAAAATGAGATTTTTGTGGCTCGAAGAGATGCCTTCTTGGAGGTGGACTAGATGCACAGAAGTTTGGAACTTGGTGCCATTTATCTCTATGCGGGCTAATGGGAGTAGAATAAATCTCGAAAGAGTTCGAGATTTCAAAATGAACATTGTACCGATGAAAGTTGACATGGCTTCATCAAGAGTTGATGAACGCAAGTCGAACACACAAATGAATTTTTCGTAGATCAAGTAGGCTATATCATAAGCCGGTAAATACGGATTTATCGAGGCTAATGATGATAGATCGAAATCATATGATGATTCGATATCCTACAAGGATGCTATGAAAAGTTGATTCCACATGACATGGTGTC
This sequence comes from Luzula sylvatica, assembly GCA_946800325.1. Taxonomy (NCBI): domain Eukaryota; kingdom Viridiplantae; phylum Streptophyta; class Magnoliopsida; order Poales; family Juncaceae; genus Luzula; species Luzula sylvatica. Next base: position 24,727,429 of record OX326956.1, read on the forward strand.
ATGAAATCTGAGATTCGATCCATGTGAATTATCAAGTTTAGAACTTGATTTCATTACTTTCTGGGTTAGATCCGTGAAATGTGAGTGGGTTTTTCAAGATGAAGAACCGACATGGATAGGAATACGCATATATGTAAAGCGAGGCTTTTTGCGAAAAGTTTCATGCAATTCATAGTCGGACTATGAAGAAACGTTTTCACTTGTTGCCATGCTTTCCCATTCTCGAAATTTTGCTTGCCATGGTCGCGTATTATGACTATGTGATGTGGAAAAATGAATGTCAAAACCGAATTTCTTGACAGAAATTTTATGAAAGGATGTGTACTTGACACAACCTTACGGTTTTGTCGATTCATAAGAATCGGGGATAAGATATGCACGCTTTAACGATCCATATGATGGATTAGAGAAAGCTTCTCGGAATTGGAATATTCGTTTTGACAAAATTATAAACTGTTATAAAATTGTCGAAACGAATGGAAACTTTGTGTACACATGACGGTTAGTGGGAGCTGCATTATATTTCTTGTAACGACAAAGGATTTAGACGAGACCGCTTATGAATTAAGCGTGAAGATCTATAGGATAGATCTAAGAAGTTCCTCGTTCTATGTTATAGCACATATATCGACATATTGTTGAAAATGGTTTTCAACATGTAAACTCCTTGGAGGAGTTAAATCGAAATGTCGAATGGCAGAAATTTTCAACGGCTCGATGTGAGACATCAAGCAGCGCGAAAAGTAATAATATGATGCCTTACATTTGATGTTAGGATCTATTATATCTGTCATGATATGTATATGGCTATCTGTCATACAAATATAGCGTCTAGTTCACCGTCAATAAAATTCATGGGAATCGCATGAGTTTGAATGTAATTCGCTTACATGAGACTAACTCTTGTGAATGTATAATGGTTATACAAATATATACATAATGGTTATGTATATTTAAACCCATCGGGATTTGTATTGATAGATGTGAAGTTTATCCTTGAATACTTTGCGAAAGAATTCAGGATTAATTATCTATAATGGTGTGGAGGACGTGTTGGTTATAAAGAGTTATAACAAACAACAATTTCCAAAGATTAAGCACGTCCAAATATGTAGCACGACTTTCGATCACAAAGTGTGTACATGTTTTGCTTAAATGAAAACACGGTTATGTGGAAAGGTTCCACAAGACCAATAGTTTATGATTCTATTTACGGAGGCGAGTATATTGCGGTTATTAATCGCAAAAGGAAGTGGTTTGGATCAAGGATACATGACCAAACTCTAGTAGTCACGAGTTATCGGATTTATGGTTGTTTATTGCGTGAGACGCAATAGTACAAGCCAAAAATGCCGAGGTCACAACCACTTCTAGCCAATACTCAGAAAATTTCATTTGATCCATGAAATTTTGTGAAAAGATGTGATCGTAGGTATTGGAAATATTCCAATCCTGATGATGATTAACACTAGCGGGAACGTGCGGAACCGTTTACAAAACCGCTCTCTCTAGTCGCGCGTGACTGTCATGCGATGACTATGGGTATGGAGATACCTAGAGGAGGAAGAAGAGAGTAGAGTGTAGTTATCTAATACGATAGTCCTCACAGGTTATGGGTATGGAGATATCCATAGGTAAACGTTGTATCACCCAAATACTTAGTCCATATGAATGCATCCCTTTTAAAAAAATTTGTATACTTAAATTAATATGCATTCACCTTATATGAAAACTGTGTGCAGGTTGTGTAATATGATTGCTACATGAACCTTGATTTGAACTTGTGTGGACGTCGACATGGTTGAGGACCATGTGCAGCAAAACCGTCACACTTAAAGTGTCATTTCTAAACAACCCTAGTCGCGGATCAGCTTGCTTAAGAGAGAAGCATTTCTATTATTAGATAATAGACTGAACGCGTACACTAGTACGTTTGCCGAGGAGATGATTATGTTTTGCTAATCATGGGACAAGGTGCTTGTCGAATCGGGAACGTAGATATATGTTAGGTTACATGTATTGGATATGACCGAAGCCGCGAGACCATGACATGGTTTAGTCATTATAGATGGACTTGCGACGGATGGGGTTTTAGGTTCTTCAAACTTGAGGGGATCATTGATTGAGTTACGTGCGTAACACAATGCTTTGATATGATCTTACGCTCACCGTAACAGGGAGTTAAAAGGGTCATCATTGGGTATTGTCCGAAACACGGAATTCAATGTGAGTCTCCAAGATAGGAATTGTTTATTCCGAAAGGAAGAGATATCTCTTAGGCCGATGAGTCGATTAACGAAAACTGTGGCCACAGTCAATGATATTAATGGTTAATATCGATTGAAATTTGTTAACTCAACTCGGAATCGGGGAATAAGTGTAGTTAATCAAATTATAAGGATGACTATTACCATGCCTTTTGATTAACGGATATCGCAAACAAGAGAACTAGTAACCGCTATTCGAGATAGGCACAATGATCACAATCATTATTCGTTTAACATGGGTAGCTTTGATGGAGTGACTAGATCCCGCTCATGAGCTTGTAGGTATTGGAAACAACCTACTGCCATCGTTAAGTCGAACCTACATGGTCACACAACGAGTCGTACTAAGTCGGGCTTGATCATAAAATTGGCACATTGGATGTGCATAGCTTGGTATTTGATACGCGAGCTATATTCTCTAAAATCATGCGTATTGGATATGCATGAGTACCTTTTAGGTAGATCTGAAATTGAGTGGGAGACTGAAGGAAATACAGTTTCAGGATCAACCGTAAAAGTGTACACAAGGATAAACGAATGTAGTCGTACATTCGTGGCCATAACTGTCAGTGGGAAAATCCGATTTGAATGGTTCAAATTGGGTTAGATAGATAATTAGATTATCTATAACCTTCATGTAGAAATATATTTCATATGAACGAAGTATCAGTGTCGTTTATGTGAAATACCGAAAGGGTGCAACAGTATGATATACAGTTAGTAAAACAGTCATAACTTTTGCATACGAACTCCAATTGGGCCGGGCCAAATTGGGTTGTGTATATAATGAGATTATCTACAACTTTCATGTTGGGTGATTTTCTTTCAGAGAAATTTATCAATTTCGTCTGGACAGAACCGGCGTAGTTAACCGGTATAGATCTATCCATGAATTTGGCACTGGTTAGTAAAACAGTCATAACTTTTCGAGTGAACCGGCGTAGTTAACGAGTGGTGAAGGACGCGTGGTATGGGACGCGCGGATTGTCACCAACGTGACAGGAGGAAATAGAAGGCGGCGATCAACCCTTCGTGTGCCATCAATTTGGCACTGGTATAGATCTATCCTTCTATTCGCATCGTACCCTCGAAGTCATGGCGTGATCTCGGGAATCGGGGAACCAGACCGGGCCTTCATTCCGCTGCGCGGGCCCGGGGTCGGGGATATTCCCTACAGTTCGTTCGAACGCACAAACGACAAAAAAATTCAAATTTTTTTATTTTTTTATTTTTATTTTATTTTATTTTTTCTTTTTTCGAAAACCCGACCAGTTCGTCCAGTTTCCTCAAAATCCTACAGTTCTTTTTTCGTTGGAACGGACTCGATACTGCCAGTTTCCTCAAAAACCTGATTTATGCTCCGTTTTGTCCGAAAATCAAATTTTTAACATATCCAATATGTTTAACACTTTAATAACATGCAAATATCCAATATTTGATTCACTAAAGGTCTTTCTATCATCAAGTTTGATCAATTTTGTGTAATTTTGCAATTTTAGCCCAAAATTCTAAAATTTCCTAAATTCGACATAAAACATCGATTTTCGATGGTTTTAGCGAGCGATTGCTCTGATACCACTGTAGGGTTACGCACGCTTCTATCAAAGGGTGCGGCGGAAGTTTGTTACGCATGCGTAACCTAATTCTACCGGGATCACGCCCGAAAACCACCGAAAAAGGAAGAGGTTCGGAGAATTACCTCGTACAAGTTAGTACGTGATGCCTTCTTCTCCAAATCGGGCAACTTTCTCCAAAGCGTGCTCGTGCAATGCCTCTAGGCGTGTTGAACCTTCTCCAAGGATCGCTCGTGCAATCCCTCTACCCGTATCCACCTCGATTTCGACCGATCGGAAACCGTCGACGCCGTTCTAGTCGCCGTCAGGGTTACTTCTCTCAAGAACTTGCTCGAATCTCCCTATCAATCTCACTAGATCTAATCTTTTGTGTGGAAGAAGAGGAGAGAGAAAACCCGGCGGCTCAAAACCCTAGGTTGCAAAAATGTCTTAACCTCAAAATGAAATCAGAACTCTATATATATAGGAAATAGACTGCTGAGTCCGTTCCGAACGGACTCAGTTCGTTTCGAACGGACTCAGTTCGTTCCAATGGACTCAGCAGCTCTGACTATCACGAATTAGTTCGTTCCGAACGCACAAAAGAGTTCGTTCGAACGAACTCAGTTCTGACTGCAGATTTGCCCTTACATATAAATTCTTCCAAGTTAATTCTTAAGCCATATTTCTTTCATAAATCTCGAAAGAGTTCGAGATCTGAAAATGAACATTGAGCCGATGAAAGTTGACTCGAATTCATCAAGAGTTGATGAATGCGAGTCGAACACACAAATGAATTTTTCGTAGATCAAGTAGGCTATATCATGAGCCTATAAATACGGATTTATCGTGGCTATTGATGATAGATCGAAATCATTCATGATGATTCGATATCTCACAAGGATGTTATGAAAAGTAACGGTTCCACATGACATGGTGTCATGAAATCTGAGATTCAATCCATGTACGTTATCAAGTTTGGAACTTGATTTAATCACTTTCCGGGTTAGACCCGTGAAATGTGAGTGAGATTTTCAAGGTGAAAACCGACATGGATAGGAATTTGGATATATGCAAAGCGAGGCTAATGGCGAAGAGTTTCAAGCAATTCATAGTGAGACTATGAAGAAACGTTTTCGCATGCTGCCATGCTTTCATATTTCTCGAATTCTGCTTGCCATGGTCACATATTATGAATATGAGATATGGAAAAATAGATGTCAAAACCGAATTTTCTTAATAGAAATTTTATGAAAGGATGTGTACTTGACACAACCATACGGTTTTGTCGATTCATAAGAATCGGGGATATGATATGCACGCTTTAACGATCCATATGATGGATTAAAGAAAGCTTCTCGGAATTGGAATATTTGTTTTGACGAAGTTATAAAATGTTATAACATTATCGTAACGAATGAAAACTTTGTGTATACATGAAGGTTAGTGGGAGCTGCATTGCATTTCTTAAATATATATGTGGACGTATGTCGTACATATGAAGCGTCTAATTTATCGTCAATGAAATCCAAGGGTATCACACGAGTTTGAATGTAATGCGATTACATGAGACTAACTCTTGTGTATGTAGAATGGTTATACGTATATATACATAATGGTTATGTATATCTAAACCCATCGGGATTTGCATTGAAAACGGTGAAGTTTGTTCTTGAATACTTTACGGAAGAATTAAGGATATTATTTTATCTATGATGGTGTGGAGGACGGGTTGGTTATAAAGAGTTATACCAACGACAGTTTCCAAACATGTAGCATGATTTTCGATCACGAAGTGTGTATGTATTTTACTTAAGCGAAAACACGGTTATGTGGAAAGGTTCCAGACAACCAATGGTTTACGATTCTATTTAAGGAGGCGAGTATATTGCGATTATTAATCGCATAAGGAAGCGGAATGGATCAAGGATACTTGACCACACTCGATGTAGTCTTGAGTTATCGGATTTATGGGTGTGTATTGCGTGAGATGCAATAGTACAAGCCAAAAATGGCGAGGTCACATCCGCTTCTAGCCAATACTTAGAAATTTCATTTGATCCGTGAAATTGAATGAAAAATAGTTATAGATCAACTAGTAGCATGCACACATGAGGATAGACGAACGTACGCAAATATGACAGAAATAACATAGTCAGTCATGACGAACTGGTTGTCAGTCATGACGGACCTATAGGTTAATCTGTCAGATTACACAGAAATATACACAGTCAGTCAAGACGGATTGTATAGTCAGTCATGACGAACTGTATAGTCATGACAGACTGGTTGGTCAGTCATGACGGACCAAAGAAAATTTTGTGTACCAATCTGTGAGTATGAGTCATGACAGACTGTATAGTCAGTCATGACGGACTGTAGAGTCAGTCATGACGGACTATATAGTCGTGACAGACTTTATAGTCTGTGAGGTGCGTCATGACGGACTGTATAGTCAGTCATGACGGACTATAAGAGTAACTGCTGTTTCCAGCAACCGTGACTAGTGCGTCATGACGGACTGTGATCCAAATTCCAGATTAGCAGTTTTCTTTGTGCTCATTAATCCTCCATTAATTATGGGGTTAATACATGACGTTAACCTGTTCTTTCTCTCTCATGCCAATTCATTCTAGATCTGGATTATGAGAAAAAGATTCTACTTGTGAGACAAGTAAAATAGAGAGAAGAACACCATTAGAGATGATATTAAAGCAAGTTTACGGCGATTATGGGGGAATCGCGCGTAACCGAAAGACGCTAGCTCGAGGTGGATACGAGTAGAGGGATTTCACCTGAAATCCTCTGTTCTGATCAAGGGAGAGCGTGATGAATGATGAACCGGATGCGATCCGGTTGTATACGACAAACCGGTGCAGCGAAAGGTGTCGAATCTCACGGGAATGGGACGTGCGTGTCGCCGAGGATTGGAGCAGCGAAAGGGCAGCAACTACGCGATCAACCCATCACCGTGATCAATTTCACGTGGTATGATTTCTCAATATATAATAGTTATATATAGGTAGTTGCACGTAGATTTTGGATTCGTACTCTTGTGTCGACAATGTGGTCCTCGGGATCGGATTGGACCGGGCCTCACAATCCGCTGCGCGGGGCTCGGTAGTGACGTCGATACCCAACATAAATTTTGTGAAAAGATGTGATGATAAGTATATGGAAGTGTTCCAAACCTTACACAGATTAACACTAGCGGAAACGTAGCGGACCCGTTTACAAAACCGCTCTCTCTAGTTGTACATGACTATCGGTATGGAGATACCTAGAGGAGGAAGAGAGTAGAGTGTAGTTATCTAATACGATAGTCCTCGTTGGTTATGGGTATGGTGATACCTATAGGTAGATGCTGCATCACCCAAATACTTAATCCATATGAATGCATTCCTTTAAAAATTTTGTTTACTTAAATTTATATGCATTCATCTTATATTAAAATTGTGTGCGGGTTGTGTAATAGGATTACATGAATCCTGATTTGAGCTTGTGTGGACGTCGGCATAATACGTGAAATGTGCAGCGAAGCCGTCCCACTTAAAGTTTCATTTCTAAACATCCCTAGTCGCGGGTCACTTTGCTTAAGAGAGAAGCATTTGTAATATCCGATAATAGACTGAACGCGTACACTAGTACGTTAGCCGTGAAGGAAATACAGTTACATATCAACTTGTAGATTGTATACATGAGGGTAGATGAACGTACGCGTTCGTCGGAACGATTGGATGCATAATAAGATTATGCAAATATCACAGAAATTACATAGTCCGTCATGACGCACCATATAGTCCGTCATGACTCACGGTATTGTATTTCTAGATAAGCCAATATGCGAGTATACCGTCATGACACACCATCCAGTGCGTCATGACGGTGGTGCGTCATGACGCACAGTCCTGTCTGTCATGACGGAGCATGATTATAACGTCTAGATCTAGTACTCGTGACACGTGCGTCACGACGCACCATATCGTGCGTCATGACGCACTGTGATCCAAATTATGGATTAGCAGCTTTGATACTCATTAATGCCCCATTAATTCAGCCTTGATTATAAGATCATGGCTGTCTTCTCTTCTTCCTTCGGTCAATTCATTCTAGATCTGAAAGCAAAGGGAATTCTTGTGAGACAAGAAAAGAAGAGAATTTAGATTGAATCTTGAGCAAGTTTGTGGAAATTTTAGGGGAAGTGGCCACAACCGAAAGACGCGAGCTCGAGGTGGATACGAGTAGAGAAATCTCGCTTGAGATTTTCTAGTGTGATCAATCGAGAGCAAGGTCGAGCAAGGTCGGAGACGAACCGGAGAAATTCCGGTTGTATACGACAAAAGGAGCTTCGAATTAGGTGTCGAATCGCGTGGGCGTGGGACGTGCATGTCGCTGGAGTCAAAGCAAAGAGCAAAGCAACTACGCAAGAATCAACCGTTCTCCGTGATCAATTTCACGTGGTATGATTCTCTATGAATTAAGAGTTAATTTCATTGGTTTTAGTTGCATTAATGATTTGTACTTTCGAGTCGTCAACGCGGTCCTCGGGATCGGGTCGGACCGGGCCTCACAATCCGCTGCGCGTGGCTCGGTAGTGACGCCGATACCCAACAAGCCGAGGAGATGACTATGTTTTGCTAATCATGGGACAAGGTGCTTGTCGAATCGAGAACATAGATATATGCTAGGTGACATATATTGGATATGACCAAAGGTGCGAGACCATGACATGGTTAAGTCACTATGGATGGACTCGCAACGAGTAGGATTTTAGGTTCTTTATACTTGAGGGGACCATTGATTGCGTTACGTGCGTAACACAATGCTTTGATATGATCTTACGCCTGCCGTAAAAGGGGTCAAAACGTTCATTATTGGGTATTGTCCGAAACACGGAATTCGATGTGAGTCTCCAAGATAGGAATTGTTTATTCCGAAAGGAAGAGATATCTCTCAGGCACCCCTCGATGAGTTGATTAAAGAAAACAACGGCCGTAGTCAATGATATTAACGGTTAATATCGATTATAATTTGTTAACTCAACTTGGAATCAGGGAATAAGTGTTGTTAATCAAACTATAAGGTTGACTATCACCATGCCTTTTGATTAATGGATATCGCTAACAAGGGAACTAATAACCGCTATTCGAGATAGGCACACTGATCACAATCATTTTCGTTTTAACATGGGTAGTCATGATGGAGTGACTAGATCCCGCTCATGGGCTTGTAATGTGTGATAGCTTACTGCCATCGTTAAACGAACCTACACGGTCACACAACGAGTCGTACTAGGTCGGGCTTGATTGCAAGTTTTGGCACATATGATGTGCATGGCTTTAGCGTATATGATACGCGGGCTATATTCTCTACTATAATGTATATGAGATATACATGAGTACCTTTTGGTTAGATCTGAAACTGAATGGGAGACTGAAGGAAATATAGTTTTGGATCAACGGTAAAAGAGTACGTACAAGGACACACGAACGTAAGCGTTCGAGAAAACGGTTACATGCACAATAAGATTGTGCAAATATGAGTTTCAGTACATAGTCCATCATGACGGACCGTATGGTCCGTCGTGACGGAGCTAGTGTACATAGCCTGTGGACTTAGGCATTTTTGAGCATACACAATGGTCCGTCGTGACGGACACAAGGTGCGTCATGACGGACATGTCCGTTGCAACGGACTATGGTTCCATCGAGCATACCTTGCGAGTCAAATGAGTCTAACGGAAGTATGCATCGAATCTCCAGAAACTATTTGGCATTGGTCCGTCATGACGGACCTTATGGTGCGTCGTGACAGACCTCTTCTGAAAGATGTTTAAGGTCCGTCACGACGGACCTCTTCTGAAAGCTGTTTTTTGGGCAATTTTGGCATGCACGAGTTGGTGTGTCCAGTTTGTGCCTTTTGGGTGTCCTTATCCTATGTCATATAAATAGGATGTTTCTCTCTCATTAGGATAGACTTATCAATCCAAATCATTCTATCAAGGAGTTGAAAGAGTGCGAAGAAAGAGAGAAAGAGAAAAAGGAGAAAAAGTGTTTTTCTCCATTTTAGAGAATCGAAATCAATCAAGCAAGTTCGTCGGTGCATCGTCTAGGCAGGTGCATCCGCGACCGAGGTCTTACGACACACGGTGGGTACGAGTAGAGGATCGACACTTGTGGCTCTTAGTTGTGATCAAACCGGAGATGTGATTGGAGTCCAAATGGTGGTAGGCGTGTGGTATGGGACGCACGTGCTAGTCACCAACGTGACACCGGAGAAGACAAGGACGTGAGCGATCAACTCTTCGTGTGTGATCAATTTCACACCGATAATCGTCTATCCTTCTATGCATCGTACCCTCGAAGTCGAGGCATGATCTCGGGTTTTGGAAACCGGACCGGGCCTTCATATTCGTTGCGCGGGCACGGGGTCGGATCGATACCCATCAGTCTTTTGTACCGATTAGAAGGTTTATGGTCCATATCTTATATGCAACCATTCATTTGTGCCGCGGTCTTAAAGGGCATATCTGTTGGAAATTCATCCCGTCCCTGGGCCCGTGCAGCGGATATGAAGGCCCGGCCCGGTTCCCAAAATCCAAGATCACGCAATGATTTCGAGGGTACGATGCAATTGAAGGATATACGATTACGAGCGTGAAATTGATCACGCACGACGGGTTGATCGCTCGCATCCTTTTCTTCTCCGGTGTCATGTTGATGACTAGCCCGTGCATCCCATACCACACGTCTCCCACCGTCTTGACACGCCTCCGGTTGTCTTTCGTGCGTCCCACGTCCACACTCTTCCACAACCAACAGTTTTGCTCCTTCGGTTTGATCACAATCGGAGAGCCACAAGTGTCGCTCCTCTACTTGTATCCACCGTGAGTCGGAGTTCGTCGGTCGCGAGTGCAACTGCCTAGACGATGCACCGGCGAACTTGCTTGATTGGTTGATTCTCTATATCGAGAAAACTCCTTTTCTCGGTTCTCTCTCTTCACACCCTTTCTCTCTCTAGAAAGATGTCTCTCTATATTTTTGGAATATTTTGAATAATCCCAATCATTGGACTGAATGAACTGGCCTAAGAGATGAGAGAGAATTATCATATTTATATCACATAGGATTAGGATGGGCCAAAAGACATGTATATCCAATATACACTCTTTCACACAGAAAACTGCATGAACCTGTTCAGTATTCTGTCCATACGAAATTGGTAAATTCCTCTGACAGAAAATCAACCTCCACGAAAGTTGTAGATAATATTATTATCTACCCAACCCAATTTGGCATGACCCAATTGGAGTTTGTATGCAAAAGTTATGACTGTTTTACTAACTGTATGTCATACTATTGCATCCTTTCGGTATTTCATAGAAACGACACTTATACTTCGTTCATATGAAATATATTTCTACATGAAGGTTGTAGATAATCTTATTATCTATCTAACCTAATTTGAACCATTCAAATTGGATTTTGCTACTGAAAGATATGACCACGAATGTATGCTTACATTCGTTTATACTTGTGTACACTTTTGTGGTTGATCCTGAAACTGTATTTCCTCCAGTCTCCCACTCAATTTCAGATCTACCTAAAAGATACTCATGCATATCCAATATGCACGACTTTAGAGAATATAGCTTGCGTATCAAATACCAAGCTACGCGCATCATATGTGCCAACTTTATAATCAAGCCCGATTTAGTACGACTCGTTGTGTGACCATGTAGGTTCGGTTAACGATGGCAGTAGGCTGTTTCCAAAGCACTACAAGCCCATGAACGGGATCTAATCACTCCATCATGGCTACAAATGTTAACACGAAGAATGATTGTGATCATTGTACCTATCTCGAATAGCGGTTATTAGTTCTCTTGTTAGCGATATTCGTTAATCAAAAGGCATGGTGGTAGTCATCCTCATATTTTGATTAACTATACTTTTCCTCGATTCCGAATTGAGTTAACAAATTTCAATCGATATTAACCATTAATATCATTGACTGTGGCCACCATTTTCGTAAATCAATTCATCGAGTAGCCAAAGAGATATCTCTTCCTTTCGGAATAAACAATTCCTATCTTGGATACTCACATTGAGTTCCGTGTTTCGGACAATACCCAATGATGATCGTTTTAACTCCCTGTTACGGTGAGCGTAAGATCATATCAAAGCATTGTGTTACGCACGTAACGCAATCAATGGTCCCCTTAAGTATGAAGAACCTAATACCCTACTCGTCGCAAGTCCATCTATTATGACTAAACCATGTCATGGTCTCGCGCTTGTATCTACGTTCCCGATTCGACAAACACCTTTGTCCTACGATTAGAAAAACATAATCATTTCCTCGGCTAACGTACTAGTGTACGCGTTAAGTCTATTCCCTTGTAATAGTAATGCTTCTCTCTTAGGCAAACTGACCCGCGACTAGGGATGTTTAGAAATGAAATTTTAGGTGTGACGATTTTGCTGCACATAATCCTCAATTATGCCGACGTTCACACAAGCTCAAATCAGGGTTCATGTAATCAAATTACACAACCCGCACACAGTTTTCATATAAGGTGAATGCATATTAATTTAAGTAAACAAATTTTTTAAAAGGGATGCATTCATACATATTAAGTATTTGGGTGATACAACGTTTACCTATGGGTATCTCCATACCCACAACATGCGAGGACTATCATATTAGATAACTACACTCTACTCTCTTCTTCCTCCTTTAGGTATCTCATACCCATAGTCATCGCATGACAGTCACGCGCGACTAGAGAGAGCGGTTTTGTAAACGGGTCCGCACATTCCCGCTAGTGTTAATCTTCATCAGGTTTGGAACGTTTGCAATACCTACGATCACATCTTTTCACAAAATTTCACGGATCAAATGAAATTTTCTGAGTATTGGCTATAAGTGGTTGTGACCTCGGCATTTTTGGCTTGTACTATTGCGTTTCACGCAATACACAACCATAAATCCGACAACTCGTGACAACTCGAGTTTGGTCATGTATCATTGATCCACACCGCTTCCTTTTGTGATTCCTAACCACAATATACTCGACTCCGTAAATAGAATCATTAATTATTGGTCATGTGAAACCTTTCCACATAACCATGTTTTCGTTTAAGCTAATCATGTACACACTTTGTGATCGAAAGTCGTGCTACATATTTGGACGTGCTAAATATTTGGAAACTTTCGTTGTTATAACTCTTTATAACCAACACGTCCTCCACACCATTATAGATAAAAATAAAATCCTGAATTCTTTTGCAAAGTATTCAAGGATAACATTCACCGCTATCAATACAAATCCCGATGGATTTAAATATACATAACCATTATGTATATATATGTATAACCATTATACATTCACAAGAGTTAGTCTCATGTAATCGCATTACATTCAAACTCGTGTGATTCCCTTGGATTTTATTGACGGTGAATTAGACGCTTCATATGTACAACGGATAGCCACATACATATCATGACAGATATAATAGATCCTCACATCAAATGCAAAGCATCATATTATTATTTTCGCCCTGCTTGATGTCTCACATCGAGCCGTAGAAAATTTCTGCCATTCGACATTCCGATTTAACTCCGCCAAGGAGTTATATGTTGAAAACCACTTTCAACAATATGTCGATGTATGTGCTATAATATAGAACGAGGAACTTCTTAGATCTGTCATATAGATCTTCATGCTTAATTCAAGCGGTCTCGCCTAAATCCTTTGTCGTTACAAGAAATATAACGTGGCTCCCACTAACCTTCATGTATACACAAAGTTTCCATTTGTTCCGACAATTTTATAACCGTTTATAACTTTGTCAAAACGAATATTCCAATTCCGAGAAGCTTTCGCTAATCCATCATATGGATCGTTAAAGCGTGCATATCCTATCCCCGGTTCTTATGAATCGACAAAACCGTAAGGTTGTGTCAAGTACACATCCTTTCATAAAATTTTAGTTAAGAAATTCGGTTTTGACATCCATTTTGCCACATCACATAGTCATAATACGCGACCATGGCAAGCAGAATTTCACGAATGTGAAAGCATGGCAACATGAGAAAACGTTTCTTTATAGTCCAACTATGAAATACTTGAAACTTTTCGCTACTAGCCTCGCTTTGTTATATGCGTATTCCTATCCGTGTCGGTTCTTATCTTGAAAACCCATTGACTTTACATGGGTCTAACCCGGAAAGTAATGAAATCAAGTTCTAAACTTGATAATTTACACGGATCGAATCTCATATTTCATGACATCATGTCATGTGGAATTGTTATTCTCATAGCCTCCATGTAGGATATCGAATCATCATATGATTTTGATCTATCATCATTAGCCACGACAAATCCGTATTTATCGGCTTATGATATAGCCTACTTGATCTACAAAAAATTCCTTTGTGTGTTCGACTTGCATTCATCAACTCTTGATGAAGTCATGTCAACTTTCATCGGTACAATGTTCATTTTCAGATCTCGAACTCTTTCGAGATTTATTCTACTCCCACTAGCCCGCATAGAGATTAGCAACATCAAGTTCCAAACTTGTGCGCATCGAGTCCTCCTCCAAGAAGGCATCTCTTCTAGCCACGAAAATCTCATTTTCGTCGGGACTTTAGAACTAATACCCTTTAGTTTCCTTAAGGATATATCATAAACGAACAATTTTCAGATTTGGGATTGAGTTTAACAGAAACAAATTTCGAAATTTACTCATATCCAAAATCTGTACAAATGACAACTTCGGAACCGTTCCGATCCATATCTCATATGACGTCTTTTATACCGATTAGAAGGTTTATGGTCCATATCTTATATGCAACCATTCATTAGTGCCGCTGTTATAAGGGCGCATCACCAAAACATTTTTGGGAGATTCGTTTGACTTATCATTTATCGAACCATGTCTAACATGCGTTCAATTTCTCTTTTCGGACATCTCAATGTTCCGAAATGAATATAATCGTGAAACGATTCCACAATCATGAATGATAATCAATACTTATAACTCAAATATCGCCTCTTCGATCCTATCGAAGTGCGTAGCTCAAATACTCGCCTCCTCGATCCTATCAAAGGGCTTTTATTTTCTAGCTAAGTCGATATTGTATTTTGTTTTTGAAACTCTTTAAACCTTTCAAAAGTCTCCGTTTCGGCACGCATTAAACAGATATTACCGTATCTATTTAAACCGTCCGTAAATGTAACAAAATACTGATAGCCTCCTCTTGCCTCGGAATTTATCGGATCTTTTACATCTTAATGTAATTTCCAATAATTCGTTGGATCTTTCTCCAACCTTTGGAGAATGACGCCCTTTGTCGTCTTGCCTAATAAATAAGTATCGCATTAATCAATCGAATCTAATTCGAATGATTCTAGCAATCCATCATATGGAATCTAGATACACGTATCTCGTTTATATGGCCAAGACGGCAACGCCAAAAGAAGCAATCAACTTCTAGGTTTAATCCTCCTCGGATTTCACCATTCTTTGAGTCATTAGTTTGGACAACTCCTTGTCCGAACTTTCTGTTTGGAAAACAATTTCCCAAAATACCCTTAGACATTTATTTCTTTCGATCCCGCCTTTGAATTACAAGGACATCCACGCATCTAAATGCATTGGATTCCTCGGATGCTCCAAGCATCTCCTATTCAAATTTACATCGCATCTCATGCAATTTCGGGATCGACTTATCTATCGAATGCATATGATATTCGGTCACGAAGATCAAATCTCGTACCATCAACACACGAGTATTAATTAAGGACCCATATGGCGTCTCAAAATTAACCTACTCTTTAAGCCGCATTGAACCGTTCAACACGCTCTAGCTCTTCAAACTATTTCTTGAGCGTTGCGTTTTACTTTCATATACACCCGAATTCTCAAAACAATTTTGAGAAATTTGCGTCTATACATGCCACCACAAGACACGTAATATCGTTCGATTTCTTCTTAATGTTTATCAAACCCGGCTTTCTCTAAAGCCAAAGCCTCGAGCCCCGAATCTACCATTTTCCGTGTCCAACACGTTCCTTTAAGTCTAAGAACTATTCTTTGACTATCATGGTTAATTATGGTAATTCCATCCCAAAAACCATCTATAATATCGATCTCATCGATATATTTGGTGTTGCTAGAAAACATAATTCTAAATGGATGATGAAGATTAAGCTCCTAACCGTGCATACTTAATCTGTCCAGTATTCTGTCCAATAGATCTTCACGCTTAATAGCGGTCTCGCCTAAATTCTTTGTCGTTACAAGAAATATAACGCGGCTCCCACTAACGTTCATGTGTACACAAAGTTTCCATTCGTTTCGACAATTTTATAACAGTTTATAACTTCGTCAAAACGAATATTCCAATTCCGAGAATCTTTCTCTAATCCATCATATGGATCGTTAAAGCGTGCATATCTTATCACCGATTCTTATGAATCGACAAAACCGTAAGGTCGTGTCAAGTACACATCCTTTCATAAAATTTCTGTCAAGAAATTCGGTTTTGACATCCATTTTACCACATCTAATAGTCATAATGTGCGATCATGACAAGCAGAATTTTGAGAATGTGAAAGCATGGCAACATGCGAAAACGTTTCTTCATAGTTCGACTATGAATTACTTGAAACTCTTCGCTGCGAGCCTCGCTTTGCATATATGCAAATTCCTATCCATGTAGGTTCTTCACCTTGAAAACCCATTCATATTTCATGAGTCTAACCCAGAAAGTGATTGAATCAAGTTCCAAACTTGATAATGTACACGGATTGAATCTCAGATTTCATGACACCATGTCATGTGGAATCAACTTTTCATAGCATCCTTGTAGGATATCGAATCATCATATGATATCGATCTATCATCATTAGCCACGATAAATCCGTATTTATCGGCTTATGATATAGCCTACTTGATCTACAAAAAATTTCTTTGTGTGTTCGACTCGTATTCATCAATTCTTGATGAAGTCGTGTCAACTTTCATTGATACAATGTTCATTTTCCAGATCTCGAACTCTTTTGAGATTTATTCTTCTCCCACTAGCCCGCATAGAGATAAGAGACATCAAGGTCCTAACTTGTGCGCATTCGGTCCTCCTCTAAGAAGGCATCTCTTCGAGCCACGAAAATCACATTTTCATCGGGACGTTAGAATAATACCCTTTTGTTTCCTTAAGGATATATGATAAACGAACAATTTTCAGATTTTGGATTGAGTTCAACCGAAACAAATTTCGAAATATACTGACATCCTCAAATCTGAACAAATGACAACTTCGGAACCAATATTCCGATCCATATCTCATATGGCATCTTTTGTACCGATTAAAAGGTTTATGGTCCATATCTTATATGCAACAATTCATTAGTGCCGCTATCTCAAGGGCGTATCCGCAAAATATTTTTGGGATATCCGTTTGACTTATCATTTATCGAACCATGTCCAACATGAGTTCAATTCCTCTTTTCGGACACATCTCAATGTTCCGAAATGAATATAATCGTGAAACGATTCCACAATCATGAATGATAATCAATACTTATAACTCAAATATCGCCTCTTCGATCCTATCGAAGTGCGTAGCTCAAATACTCGCCTCCTCGATCCTATCAAAGGGCTTTTATTTTCTAGCTAAGTCGATATTGTATTTTGTTTTTGAAACTCTTTAAACCTTTCAAAAGTCTCCGTTTCGGCACGCATTAAACAGATATTACCGTATCTATTTAAACCGTCCGTAAATGTAACAAAATACTGATAGCCTCCTCTTGCCTCGGAATTTATCGGATCTTTTACATCTTAATGTAATTTCCAATAATTCGTTGGATCTTTCTCCAACCTTTGGAGAATGACGCCCTTTGTCGTCTTGCCTAATAAATAAGTATCGCATTAATCAATCGAATCTAATTCGAATGATTCTAGCAATCCATCATATGGAATCTAGATACACGTATCTCGTTTATATGGCCAAGACGGCAACGCCAAAAGAAGCAATCAACTTCTAGGTTTAATCCTCCTCGGATTTCACCGTTCTTTGAGTCATTAGTTGGGACAATTCCTTGTCCAAACTTTCTGTTTGGAAAACATTTTCCCAAAATACCTTTAGACATTTATTTCTTTCGATCCCGCCTTTGAATTACAAGAACATCCACGCATCTCTATGCTTTGGATTCCCCGGACACTCCAAGCATCTCCTATTCAAATTTACATCGCATCACATGCAATTTCGGGATCGACTTATCTATCGAATGCATATGATATTCGGTCACGAAGATCAAATCTTGTACCATCAACACACGAGTGTTAATCAAAGACCCATAAGGCGTCTCAAAATTAACCTACTCTTTGAGCCGCATTGAACCATTCAACGCGTTTTACCTCTTGAAACTATTTCATGAGCGTTATGTTTTACTTTCGTATACACCCAAATTCTCAAAAACAATTTTGAGAAATTTGCGTCTATACATGCCATCACAAGGCACGTAATCTCGTTCGATTTCTTCTTAAAGTTTATCGTGAAACAATTCCACAATCATAAATGATAATCAATACTTATAACTCAAATATCGCCTCTTCGATCCTATCGAAGTGCGTAACTCAAATACTCGCCTTTTCGATCCTATCGAAAGGGCTTTGATTTTCTTGTTTAGTCGATTTTGTATTTTGTTTTTGAAACTCTTTGAACCTTCAAAAGTCTCTGCTTTGGCACGCATTAAACAGATATTACTGTATCTACTTTAACCGTCCGTAAACGTAACAAAATACCGATAGCCTCCTCTTTCCTAGGAATTTATCGGAACATTTACATTTAAATGTAATTTCCAATAATTCGTTGGATCTTTCTCCAACCTTTGGAGAATGATGCACTTTGTCGTCTTTGCCTAATAAATAAGTATCGCGTTGAACCAATTGAATCTAATTCGATTGATTCTAGCAATCCATCATATGGAATCTAGATACACGTATCTCGTTTATATGGACAAGACGGCAACACCAAAAGAGGCAATCAACTTCTAGGTTTAATCCTCCTCGGATTTCATCATTCTTTGAGTCATTAGATTGGACAACTCTTTGTCCGAACTTTTCTGTTTGGAAAACTTTTTCTCAAAAAATACCCTTAGACATTTATTTCTTTCGATCCCGCCCTTGAATTACAAGGTCATCCACGCATCTCAATGCATTGGATTCCTTGGATGCTCCAAGCATCTCCAATTCAAATTTACATCGCATCTCATGCAATTCCAGGATCGACTTATCTATCGAATGCATATGATATTCGGTCACGAAGATCAAATCTCGTACCATCAAGACACGAGTGTTAATCAAAGACCCATAAGGCGTCCCAAAATTAACCTACTCTTTGAGCCGCATTGAACAATTCAACGCGCTCTAGCTCTTGAAACTATTTCTTGAGCGTTGTGTTTTACTTTCCTATGCATCCGAATTCTCAAAACAATTTTGAGAAATTTGCATCTATACATGCCACCACAAGGCACGTAATATTGTTCGATTCCTTCTTAAAGTGTATCAAACCCGGCTTGCTCTAAAGCCAAAGCCTCGAGCCCTGAATCTACCATTTCCGTGTCCAACACGTTTCTTTAAATCTAAGAACTATTCTTTGACTATCAAGGTTAATTATGGTAATTCTGACCCAAAAGCTATCTATCATATCGATCTCATCGATATATTTGATGTTGCTAGAAAACATAATTCTAAACGGATGATGAAGATTAAGCTCCTAACCGTGCGTACTTAATCTATATGCTTACATGATGAATATATGAATGTGTTATTTTTATCGAATCGATAACCCTCATACCGATACGGGACTCCAAGTCCATAACACTCAAGACCCATATATCACGATCCTCCCACAAGTTGCTTTGGCAGACGAGTGGGATCTCGCTATTTAGGTATGACTATATCCAATCGCATCATTTGCGACTCTTGAACCTTTATAGGATTTCGGTGATGGATCGTATCATATACAACCCCATTTCCGTGTGTGCATCCTATCTATGCTCCGAACTTCCAATCAAGTCGGCTTTGGCCTTAACCCTTATTGGCTTGAACGGTTAAGTCACAACCATACTCATCAACGTATCGTTCAAATAAACTACTAATAAGTCGGCTTTGGCCTTAACCCTTATCAGTCCCTATTTAACGCTTGCCACCCCGTCGATGACTACAATAACCCATGTCGGCTTTGGCCTTAACCCATGTGAGACGTAGTACCGAACATGGTGGTTGTAAATATGGAAGACATTTCCATGACTTAAATATTATGAGGGATCATGACATTCATTTCTTTATTCGTGACATAATCATATTATATCACTATCACAAGATTTCTAAATGCATATGATTTATTTAGGGAGACTAATTATTCTAAATAATTAATTATCTAATATGCTAGTATGATTGAATTAATTGATTAGAGATAAAGATAGACCAAAAGGTATGTATATCTAATATACACCTTTTCAAACAGAAAACTGCTCGCACCCCTTCAGTATTCTGTTGAAACGAAAATCTTAAATCGTTCCAACCTACTTTGAACGTGAACGAAAGTTCTAGCTAATCTTATTATCTTTCCAACCCCAGTGGATTGGACCCGATTGGAATTCGGATGCGAACATTACGGATGTTTTACTAACTGTATGTCAAACAGTCCCAACCTTTCGGTATTTCATTCAAACGACATTGATAATTCATCGAAATGAAAAAACTTTCTATATCAAAGTCATAGATAATCTAAGTATCTAACTAACCCAATTTGATCCAATCAATTTGGAGTTCCCCACTGAAAATGATGCCAATTTTAGTAAAATACGGACAAACGAAAAGGTAAGTATATCCAATATACACCTTTTCAACCAGAAAACTACAGACACCTTTTCAGTATTCTGTTGAAACGAAAATATTAAATTGTTATGAAACGATAAATCATGAAACCTTTTCACGATAATTCCTAGATACTCTCAATCAACTTTTGATTGATCTCTAGTGAATTTTACTTGTGACTTTTAACGAAATTGGAATCTCTATATCTATCATCATGCAAACGGGTACGAACTTTGATAACCCGTGCGTATATCGAATATACGACTATGATTCGACCCTCAAATCGATGGCGATCGCTCTGATACCACTGTTGGGAATTCACCCGACCCCGGGTCCGCGCAGCGGATATGAAGGCCCAGTCCGGTTCCCTAAATCCAAGATCACGTCATGACTTCGAGGGTACGATGCAATAGAAGGATAGACGATTACCAGCGTGAAATTGATCACGCACGAAGGGTTGATCGCTCTTCCTTCTTTCTCCGGTCACGTTGGTGACTAGCACGTGCGTCCCATACCACACGTCTCCCACAGTCTTGGCGCTCCTCCGGTTGTCTCCGTGCGTTCCACGTCCAAGCGCTTCCACCGTCTTTGACCGTTCTTTCTCTCCCTCGAGTTGATCGCAATCGAAGAGCCACAAGTGTCGCTCCTCTACTTGTATCCATCGTGAGTCGGAGTTCGTCGGTCGCGGATGCACCTTCCTAGACGATGCACCGGCGAACTTGCTTGATCGATTGATTCTCTTCTCCGGAAAAACTGTTTTTCTCGGTTCTCTCTCTTTACACCTTTTCACTCAATAGAAAGATGTCTCTCAATATTTATGGAATATTCTGAATATTCTGAATGAATTCACATAACTGAAGAGAGAGAAATATCCTATTTATATCATATAGGATTAGGATTGGCCAAAAGACATGTATATTCAATATACACTCTTTCACACAGAAAGTTGCATGAATCTGTCCAGTATTTTGTCCATACGAAATTGGTAAATTCCTCTGACAGAAAATCAACCAACACGAAAGTTGTAGATAATCTTATTATCTACACGACCCAATTTGGCCTGGCCCAATTGGAGTTCGTATGCAAAAGGTATGACTGTTTTACTAACTATATGTCATATTGTTGCACCCTTTCGATATTTCATAGAAACGACACTGATACTTCGTTCATATGAAATATATTTCTACATGAATGTTGTAGATAATCTTATTATCTGTCTAACCCAATTTGAACCTTTCAAATTGGATTTTCCTACTGAAAGATATGACCACGAATGTATGCTTACATTCGTTTATCCTTGTGTACACTTTTACGGTTGATCCTGAAACTATATTTCCTTCACCATCGTGATGTAAGAACAGAATAAGTGTTTCGAAGCTAGCCAAGGATGGCTATGACTTTATTATTAGGAATAATGAATTTACGACATGTAAGAATTCTATTATCTATGGAAATATTCTATTAGAGAATGATCTTTATGTATTGGATTTCGATCACGAGAATAATGAGTCTATCTATAATGTTAATGCGAAAAGGATTGAACCGAAAGTAGATAATTGCACCTTCTTTTGCCATTGTCGTCTCGGTCATGTGAATGAGAAATGCATTGCTAGACTCCATAAGGATGGAATGCTAGACTCTTTTGAATTGGATTCATTTGAGAATTGCGAATCTTGTTTATGTGGCAAGATGACAAAGGCGCCGTTCTCCAAGTTTGGGGAGCGGTCCATCGACTTGTTCGAACTCATACATTCAGATGTGTGTGGACCAATGAGCATCAAGGCAAGAGGAGGCTACCGATATTTCGTTACTTTTACGGACGATTATAGTAGATATGGATATATTTATTTGATGCGTGCCAAGGCGGAGACCTTTGAAAAGTTCAAAGAGTTTCAAAACGAAGTTGAAAATCAGCTTGGCAAGAAAATCAAAGCCATTCGATCGGATCGAGGAGGCGAGTATTTGAGCTACGACTTTGAAGATCATCTAAAGGATTGTTGAATAGTTCTACAATGGACTCCGGCAGGAACGCCACAATGTAATGGCGTGTCCGAGAGGAGGAATCGAACCTTGTTGGACATGGTTCGATCCATGATTAGTCAAACAACTCTCCCAAAATCATTTTGGGGTTATGCCCTTGAGACCGCGACTTTCTTATTAAACCGCATACCTTCTAAATCGGTACCTAAGACGCCATATGAGATGTGGACCGAAAAAGTTCCGAAGTTGTCTTTTGTGAAGATTTGGGGATGTGAAGCTTATGTCCGCAAATTAATGGCGGATAAACTCGATCCCAAATCTGAAAAATATTTATTTGTCGGTTATCCCAAAGAAACTAAGGGATACTATTTCTATCATCCATACGAGAACAAAGTGTTTGTTGCTCATGGAGGTACCTTCCTTGAGGAGGAATTCATATCTAAGCAAATGGACGGCAATAGAATAGAACTCGAAGAAGTTCGAGACCAACAAACGAACGTTGAACCGATGAACATTGATCCGATTCCATCAATAGTTAAGGATCCAGAGTCAAGTGCACAAGGCGCGATTCGTAGATCGGGTAGGATTCGTCAAGAGCCTGTACGATATGGTATTATCGTGGAAAATGACGATGAAGTCGAATTCATAGATGATGAACCGACATCGTATCGTGAAGCTATGAAAAGCGAGGATTCCAAAAAGTGGCATACGGCCATGAAATCCGAGATTCAATCCATGTAAGATAATCAAGTTTGGAACTTGATTGATCCACCTCCCGGGGTTATACCCGTAGGATGCAAGTCGGTTTTCAAGAAGAAAACCGACATGGATGGGAATGTAAACACTTATAAAGCACGTCATGTGGCGAAAGGTTTCAAACAAATTCATGGTGTCGACTATGAAGAAACGTTTTCACCCGTAGCAATGCTTAAATCCATACGGATCATACTTGCCATCGCTGCATATTATGACTACGAGATTTGTCAAATGGATGTTAAAACCGCATTCCTTAACGGGAATTTGCAAGAGGATGTGTACATGACACAGCCCGAGGGTTTTGTCGATTCAAAGAATCCGGATAAAGTATGCAAGTTGCAATGATCCATTTATGGATTAAAGCAAGCTTCTCTGAGTTGGAACATACGTTTCGATGAAGTTATAAGCGAGTATAATTTCGTGAAAAACATAGAGGAACCTTGTGTATACAAGAAGGTTGGTGGGAGCCGCATTTTATTTCTTGTCCTATATGTAGACGACATCTTGATCATAGGAAACAACATTCCGATGCTTACGGATGTTAAGAAGTATTTAAATACTCGTTTCTTCCGATGTCGAGTGGCATACCGTATTCTAGAGCTCCATGTCCGACATCGAGCGAGGACAAGAATGCAATGAGTATTGTTCCATATCCTTCAGCGGTTGGATCAATAATGTATGTCATGATTTGTACGTGCCCCGATGTGTCGTATGCATTGAGCGTCGTTTCGCGTTACCAATCAAATCCAGGGGATATGCATTGGATTGTGGTTAAAAACACCCTTAAGTACTTACGAAGAACTAAGGATCAATTTCTAATTTATGGTGGAAAGACATCCGGGTTGGTTATAAAAGGTTATACCGACGTCAGTTTCCAAACATGTGTTGATGACTTTCGATCACAAAGTGGATACATGTTTTGTCTAAATGGTGGAGTGGTCGTATGGAAGAGTTCCAAACAACCCACGATAGCGGACTCTACAGCTGAGTATCTCGAAATGGATCAAGAATTTTGTGACCGAACTTGGTGTAGTCCCGAGTATCTCGGAATTCGTGGTTGTGTATTGCGACAATACATACGCAATAGCACAATCCAAGGAACCGAGGGCACCTCATCGCTCCAAGCACATACTCAGAAAATTTCACTTGATTCGTGAGATTTTGCAACGAAAGGATGTGATCATTGAGAAGATTGATATTGACAGGAATGTTGCGGACCAGTTTACTAAACCACTCTCGCAAGCGAAACATGATTACCATGCGAAAGCTACAGGTTTGAGATACCTAGAGGTGGAGGAGAGTTAGTTAGTTATCTAAACAATAGTTTCGTAGGACGAGATTAGTCGAATAGTAGTAATAAACGTTGTATCACCCCAAACTTATCTTATAGTAATGCAATTTCGAAATTTTAAAATTTTTATTTCATTTGCATTTATCTTATATGAAAATTGTGTGTGGGTTGTGTAATATGATTACATGAACCCTGATTTGAGCTTGCGTGGACGTCGGCATAATACATGATTATGTGCAGCGAAACCGTGACGCTTAAAGTTTCATTTCTAAACATCCCTAGTCGCATGTCAGTTTGCTTAAGAGAGAATCATTTCTATTATACGATAATAGACTGAACGCGTACACTAGTACGTTATCCGATGAGATGATTATGTTTTGATAATCATGGGACAAGGTGCTTGTCGAATCGGGAACGTAGATATATGCTAGATGACATGTATTGAATATGACCAAAGCTGCGAGACCATGACATGGTTTAGTCATTATGGATGGACTCACAACGAATAGAGTATTAGGTTCTTCAAACTTGAGGAGACCATTGACTGCGTTACGTGCGTAACACAATGCTTTTATATGACCTTACGCCTGTCGTAACAAGGGGCTAAAACGATCATCATTGGGTATTGTCCGAAACACGGAATTCAATGTGAGTCTCCAAGATAGAAATTGTTTATTCCGAAGGAAGATATATCTCTTAGGCGCCGCTCGGTGAGTTGATTAACGAAAACTATGGCCATAGTCAATGATATTAACGGTAAATATCGATTGTAATTTCTTAACTCAATTCGGAATCGGGGAATAAGTGTTGTTAATCAAACTATAAGGATGACTATCACCATGCCTTTTGATTAACGAATATCCTAGTAACAAGAGAACCAATAACAGCTATTCGAGATAGGCACAATGATCACAATCATTTTTTCGTTGTAACATGGGTAGCCCTGATGGAGTGACTAGATCCCGCTCATGGGATTGTAGTGCTTTGGAAATAGCCTACTGCCATCGTTACACGAACCTACACGGTCACACAACAAGTCTGAAGGAAATACAGTTTCGGATCAACCGTAAAAATGATCACAATCATTTTTTCGTTGTAACATGGGTAGCCTTGATGGAGTGACTAGATCCCGCTCATGGGATTGTAGTGCTTTGGAAATAGCCTACTGCCATCGTTACACGAACCTACACGGTCACACAACAAGTCTGAAGGAAATACAGTTTCGGATCAACCGTAAAAATGTACACAAGGATAAACGAACGTACGCGTTCGTGGGCATAAATAATGTGTATATTAGATGCACATATGTATATTGGATATACACGGTTAAATTGATAAGAAACGGTTTTTTATTAAGAAAACCAGAAAATTCAGTTTAAGCCGTTTTAATAAAACTGGCCTAACTTTCAGTAGGAAACTCCGATTTGAATGGTTCAAATTGGGTTAGATAGATATTGAGATTATCTAGAACTTTCATATAGAAATAGTTTTCATTTAAGCGAAGTATCAGTGTCGTTTTAATGGCATACCGAAATGGTGCGACAGTTTGACATACAGTCAGTAAATCGTCCGTAACTTTCGCATCCGAACTCCAATTGGGCCACGCCAAATTGGGTTGGAAATATAATAAGATTATCTACAACTTTCTTGAAGGTTCAAAGTCGGTTCCGACGATTTAAAATTTTCGTTTCAACAGAATACTGAAAGGGTGTCTGTAGTTTTCTGTCTGAAAAGGTGTATATGAGATATACATACCTTTTGGCCCATCCTTATCCCATGTGATATAAATAGGATGTTTCTTTCTCTCTCTCTCTAGACTAATAGACCAGATCGCTCAGATCAATCTATGGTATTATTCAGAATAATCCAGAAATATAAATAGACATCTTTCAAGAGAGTGAAAGAGTGTGAAGAGAGAAAGACCAAGAAAAATGAGTTTTTCTCGGTGTAGAGAATTGATCTAATCAAGCAAGTTCGCCAGTGCTTCATCTAGGCAGTTGCACCCGTGACTGATGAACTACGACTCACGGTGGATACAAGTAGAGGAGCGACAATTGTGGCTCTCCGATTGTGATCAAACCGAAGGAGCAAAACTGTGGAAGAGTGTGGACGAGGGACGCACGAAAGACAACCGGAGGCGTGTCAAGACGGTGGGAGACGTGTGGTATGGGACGCACGGACTAGTCACCAACGTGACACCGGAGAAGGAAAGGATGCGAGCGATCAACCCGTCATGCGTGATCAATTTCACGCTGGTAATCGTCTATCCTTCTATTGCATCGTACCCTCGAAGTCATGGCGTGATCTTGGATTTAGGGAACCGGACCGGGCCTTCATATCCGCTGCGCGGGCCCGGGGTCGGGTGAATTCCCAACAGTGGTATTAGAGTGATCGCCATCGATTCGAGGGTCGAATCATAGTCATATATATGATATACGCACGGGTTATCAAAGTTTGTACCCGTTTGCATGATGTTACATATAGAGAAAGTCAAATTCCGTTAAAATCACAAGTAGAATTCGCTAGAGATCGATCAAAAGTTGATTGGGAGTATCTAGGAATGATCGTGAAAAGGTTTCATGATTAATCGTTTTGGAAACGAGCGAAAAAAGACGAAACAACAGAAAAATCGCATAGTCCGTTATAACGGACTGGTTGATCCGTTGTAACGGACACTGTATGAGATACAGTAAATTGGGAATTTCTGCGAAAATTATATAGTCCGTTATAACAGACTGATTGATCCGTTGTAATGAACACTGTATATGATACAGAAATTGGGGATTATCTGCGAAATTCACATAGTCCGTTATAACGGACATGGAATTCCGTTGTAACGGACCCTGTATAGGATACAGGAATGTGAGCAGGACTGTGAATAATCGCATTGTCCGTTGTAACGGACATTGGTCCGTTGTAACGGACCTTGTATGTGATACGAGGATGCGGGGATGACTTTGGCTTCCCTTGGAGTCCGTTGTAACGGATATGATCCGTTGTAACGGACCTTAGGTTGCGTTATTACGGACATGTTTCTGGCAATTTTGGTCAATCTCCGAAATAAAATAGCATTGTAACGGACATGTGTTCCGTTGTAACGGAGTGAAGGAATCTGGGGTTCCATTGTAACGGACTAAGGTGCGTTACAACAGACTAGTTTCTATTTGCTGATTTTGTTTTCGTGATAACTTTGGCTACACAACTCGGAATTTTGAGTTCTTTATATCGATATGATCGGCATCAATCATTCTCGCATATTAGAGAATTAATTATTTAGAATAATTAGTCTCCCTAAATAAATCATATGCATTTCGAAAATCTTGTGATAGTGATATAATATGATTATGTCACGAATTATTTAAACATGAATGTCATGATCCCTCATAATATTTAAGTCGTGGAAATGCCTTCCATGTCCACATCCATTGAGATTGGTATGACATAATGCGTGGTTTCAGGCCATAGTCGGGCACGTATTATTGTATGTATTGATGCGGGTGGTAAGCGTTAATTGGGGACTCACGTGGGTTCAGGCCATAGTCGGGCACGTGAGTAGTTCAATTGAACGATACGTTGGATATGGTTATGACTTAACCGTCCAAGCTAATCCGATTAGAGTTCGGGGCATAGATAGAATGCACACACGGAATTGGGATTGTATATGATACGATCCATCACCGAAATTCTATAAAGGTTCAAGAGTCGTATATGATACAATTGGATAATAATCCTACCTAAATAAGCGAGATCTCATTTGTCGGCCATAGTCACTTATGGGAGGATTGCGAAATATGGATCTTGAGTGTTATGGACTTAGAGTCCCGTATCGGTATGAGGGTTATCGATTCGATAAAAATAACACATTCATCATCATATAAGTATATAGATTAAGTATGCACGGTTGGGAGTTTAATCTTTATCATCCCTTTAGAATTATGTTTTCAAGCAACACCAAATATATCGATGAGATCGATATGATAGATGGCTTTTGGGCCGGAATTATCATATTTAACCTTGATAGTTAAAGAATAGTTTTAAGACGCCTTACGGGTCTTTGATTAACACTAGTGTCTTGATGGTACGAGATTTGATCTTCATGACCGAATATCATATGCGTTCGATAGATGAATCGATCCAGGAATTGCATGAGATGTGATGTAAATTTGAATAGGAGATGCTTGGAGTGTCCGGGGAATCCAAAGCAGAGAGATGCATGGATGTCCTTGTAATTCAAGGGCGGGATCGAAAGAAATAAATGTCCAAGGGTATTTTGGGAAAATGTTTTCCAAACAGAAAGTTCGGACAAGGAGTTGTCCAAACTAATGACTCAAAGAACGGTGAAATCCGAGGAGGATTAAACCTAGAAGTTGATTGCTTCTTTTGGCATTGCCGTCTTAGCCATATGAATGAGATACGCAGATCTAGATTCCATATGATGGATTGCTAGAATCATTCGAATTAGATTCGATTGATTGATGCGATACTTATTTATTAGGCAAGACGACAAAGGACATCATTCTCCAAAGGTTGGAGAAAGATCCAACGAATTATTGGAAATTACATTTGGATGTAAATGTTCCAATAAGTTCCGAGGCAAGAGGAGACTATCGGTATTTTTGTTATGTTTAAGGACGGTTAAAGTAGATACGGTAATATCTGTTTAATGCGTGCCGAAACGGAGACTTTTGAAAGGTTCAAAGAGTTTCTAAACGAAATACAAAATCGACTAAGCAAGAAAATCAAAGCTCTTCGATGGGATCGAGGAGGCAAGTATTTGAGCTACGCACTTCGATAGGATCAAGGAGGCGATATTTGAGTTATAAGTATTGATTATCATTTATGATTGTGGAATTGTTTCACGATTTTCTTTATTTCGGAACATTGTTCGAAAAGAGGAAATGAACGCATGCTAGACATGGTTCGATAAATGATAAGTCAAATGGATTTCCCAAAAATGTTTTGGGGATACGCCCTTGAGACAGCGGCACTAATGAATGGTTGCATATATGATATGGGTCATAAACCTTCTAATCGGTACAAAAGACGCCATATGAGATATGGATCGGAATGGTTCCGAAGTTGTCATTTGTACAGATTTAGGATGTGAGTATATTTCAAAATTTGTTTCAATTAAACTCAATCCCAAATCTGAAAATTGTTCGTTTATCATATATCCTAAAGGAAACTAAAGGGTATTAGTTCTAACGTCCCAACGAAAATGAGATTTTCGTGGCTCGAAGAGATGCCTTCTTGTAGGAGGACATAATGTGCACAAGTTTGGAACTTGATGCCATTTATCTCTACGCGGGCTAGTGGGAGTAGAATAAATCTCGAAAGAGTTCGAGATCTGGAAAATGAACATTGTACCGATGAAAGTTGAAACGACTTCATCACGAGTTGATGAATACGAGTCGAACACACAAAGGAACTTTTCGTAGATCAAGTAGGCTATATCATAAGCCAATAAATACGGATTTATCATGGCTAATGATGATAGATCGGAATCATATGATGATTCGATACCTACAAGGATGCTATGAAAAGTAACGATTCCACATGACATGGTGTCATTAAATCTGAGATTCGATCCGTGTAAATTATCAAGTTTAGAACTAGATTTCATTACTTTCAGGGTTAGAACCGTGAAAAGTGAATGGGTTTTCAAGATGAGAACCGACACGGATAGGAATACGCATATATGTGAAGTGAGGCTTGTAGCGAAGAGTTTCGAGCAATTCATAGTCGGACTATGAGGAAACGTTTTCACATGTTGCCAAGCTTTCACATTCTCAAAATTCTGCTTGTCGTGGTCGCATATTATGACTATATGATGTGGCAAAATGGATGTCAAAACCGAATTTCTTAACATAAATTTTATAAAAGGATGTGTACTTGACACAACCTTACGGTTTTGTCGATTCATAAGAATCGGGGAAAGGATATGCACGCTTTAACGATCCATATGATGGATTAGAGAAAGCTTCTCGGAATTGGAACATTCGTTTTGACGAAGTTATAAACTGTTATAACATTGTCGGAACGAATGGAAACTTTGTGTATACATAAAGGTTAGTGGGAGCCGCGTTATATTTCTTGTAACGACAAATGATTTAGGCGAGACCACTTATGAATTAACCGTGAAGATCTATAGGATAGATCGAAGAAGTTCCTCGTTCTAGATTATAGCACGTATATCGACATAATATTGAAAATGATTTTCAACATATAATTCCTTGGAGGAGTTACATCGAAATGTCGAATGGCAGAAATTTTCTACGATGGTGTGGAGGAAAGTAATAATATGATGCTTTACATTTGATGTGAAGATCTATTATATCTTCCATGACATGTATGTGGCTATACGTCGTACACATAAAACATCTAATTTACCGTCAATAAAATCCAAGGGAATCACACGAGTTTGAATGTAATGAGATTACATGAGACTAGCTCTTGTGAATGTATAATGGTTATACATATATATACATAATGGTTGTGTACATTTAAACCCATCGGGATTTGTATTGATAACGGTGAAGTTTATCCTTGGATACTTTGCGAAAGAATTCAGGTTTTTATTTTATCTATGATGGTGTGGAGGACGTGTTGGTTATAAAGAGTCATAACAACAACAGTTTCCAAATATGGCACGTCCAAATATGTAGCACGACTTTCGATCACAAAGTGTGTGCATGTTTTGCTTAAACGAAAACATGGTTATGTGGAAAGGTTCCACATGACCAATAATTAATGATTCTATTTACGGAGGCGAGTATATTGTGGTTATGAATCACAAAAGGAAGCGGTATGGATCAAGGATACATGCCCAAACTCGAGTAGTCACGAGTTATCGGATTTATGGTTGTGTATAGCGTGATACGCAATAGTACAAGCCAAAAAGGCCGAGGTCACAACCACTTCTAGCCAATACTCAGAAAATTTCATTGATCCATGAAATTTTGTGAAATGATGTGATCGCAGGTATTGGAAATGTTCCAAACTTTAAGAAGATTAACACTAGCGGCAACGTGCGGACCCGTTTACAAAACCGCTCTCTCTAGTCGCGCGTGACTGTCATGCGATGACTATGGGTATCAGATACCTAGAGTAGGAAGAAGAGAGTAGAGTGTAGTTATCTAATACGATAGTCCTCGCAGGTTATGGGCATGGAGATAACCAAAGGTAAACGTTGTATCACCCAAATACTTAGTCCATATGAATGCATCCCTTTAAAAATTTTGTTTACTTAAATTAATATGCATTTTCCTTGTATGAAAATTGTGTGCGGGTTATGTAATTTGATTACATGAACCCTGATTTGAACTTGTGTGGACGTCGACATAATTGAGGATTATGTGCAGCGAAACCGTCACACTTAAAGTTTCATTTATAAACATCCCTAGTTAGTCATGATTCAGTTTGCTTAAGAGTGAAGCATTTACATTATCAGATAATAGACTGAACATGTACACTAGTACGTTAGCCGAGGAGATGATTATGTTTTGCTAATCATAGGACAAATGTGTTTGTCGAATCGGGAACGTAGATATATGCTAGGTGACATATATTGGATATGACCGAAGCCGCGAGACCATGACATGGTTTAGTCATTATAGATGGACTTGCGACGAGTAGGGTATTAGGTTCTTCCTACTTGAGGGGACCATTGATTGCGTTACGTGCGTAACACAATGCTTTGATATGACCTTACGCTCACCGTAACAGGGAGTTAAAACGGTCATCATTGGATATTGTTCGAAACACGGAATTCAATGTGAGTCTCCAAGATAGGAATTGTTTATTCTGAAAGGAAGAGATATCTCTTTGGCCACTCGATGAACTGATTAACGAAATCTACGGCCGTAGTCAATGATATTAACGGTTAATATCGATTGAAATTGTTAAATCAGTTCGGAAACGAGGAATAAGTATAGTTAATCATAATATAAGGATGACTACCACCATGCCTTTTGATTAACGAATATCGCTAACAAGAGAACTAATAACCGCTATTCGAGATAGGCACAATGATCACAATCATTCTTCGTGTTAACATGGGTAGCCATGATGAAGTGACTAGATCCCGTTCATGGGCTTGTAATGCTTTGGAAACAGCCTACTGTCATCGTTAACCGAACCTACATGGTCACACAACGAGTCGTACTAAGTCGGGCTTGATTATAAAATTGGCACATAAGATGTGCATAGCTTGGTATTTGATACGCGAGCTATATTCTCTAAAATTGTGCATATTGGATATGCATGAGTACCTTTTAGGTAGATCTGAAATTGAGTGGGAGACTGAAGGAAATACAGTTTCGGATCAATAGTAAAAGTGTACATGAGGATAAACGAACGTACGCGTTCGTGCGCATAAATAATATGTATATTAGATGCACATATGTATATTGGATATACATGGTTAAATTGATAAGAAACGGTTTTTTATTAAGAAAACCAGAAAATTCAGTTTAAGCCGTTTTAGTAAAACTGGCATTACTTTCAGTAGGAAACTCCGATTTGAATAGTTCGAATTGGGTTAGATAGATAATGAGATTATCTAGAATTTTCATATAGAAATATTTTTCATTTGAGCGAAGTACCAATATCGTTTTAATGGAATACCGAAAGGGTGCGACAGTTTGACATACAGTCAGTAAAACGTCCGTAACTTTCGTATCCGAACTCCAATTGGGCCAGACCAAATTGGGTTAGAAAGATAATAAGATTATCTAGAACTTTCGTGAAGGTTTTAAGTCGGATGGGGCGATTTAATATTTTCGTTTCAACAGAATACTGAAAGGGTGTCCGTAGTTTTCTGTCTGGAAAGGTGTATACGAGATATACATACCTTTTGGTCCATCCTTTTCCCATGTGATATAAATAGGATGTTTTTCTCTCTCTCTCTAGACTAAAGGAGTTTTTCTCGGTGTAGAGAATCGATCTAATCAAGCAAGTTCGCCGGTGTTTCGTCTAGGCAGTTGCACCCGCGACCGACGAACTCCGACTCACGATGGATACAAGTAGAGGAGCAACACTTGTGGCTCTCTGATTGTGATCAAACCGAAGGAGAAAAACTGTGGAAGAGTGTGGACGTGGGACGCACGAAAGACAACCGGAGGCGTGTCAAGACGGTGGGAGACTTGTGGTATGGGATGCACGGGCTAGTCACCAACGTGACACCGGAGAAGGAAAGGATGCGAGCGATCAACCCGTCGTGCGTGATCAATTTCACGCTGGTAATCGTCTATCCTTCTATTGCATCGTACCCTCGAAGTCATGGCGTGATCTTGGATTTAGGGAACCGGACCGGGCCTCATATCCGCTGCGCGGGCCCGGAGTCGGGTGAATTCCCAACAAAGTCGTACTATGTCGGGCTTGACTGCAAGTTTTGGCACATATAATGTGCATAGCTCAACGTATTTGATACGCGAGCTATATTCTCTATTATAGTGCATATAAGATATGCATGAGTACCCTTTAGTTAGATCTGAAACTGAGTGGGAGACTGAAGGAAATACAGTTTTGGATCAACAATAAAAGTGTACGTACAAGGACACACGAACGTACGTTTTCGAGAAGACGGATGAATGCACAATTAATAGGATTGTGCAGAAATTGGCGAAATCACACTGTGCGTCATGATGCACAATATGGTGCGTCATGACGCACCTAGTGTAGTAAGTCTGCAATGGTTGTGGACTTAGCCAAATCCGAGATTTTACACTCGTGTGTCATGACGGACCATATGGTGCATCATGACGCTAGTATGCGTAATTTGTTCAGAGGCTAATTGGCATTGGTGCGTCATGACGGATCATATGGTGCGTCAAGACGGACCATGTATAAAAGCTGTTTTTTGGCAGAATTTATTACACACGAATTGGTCCAATATGTGTCTTTTGGGTGTCCTTATCCTATTACATATAAATAGGATAATTCTCTCTCTCTCTCTCTCTCTCTCTCTCTCTCTCTCTCTCTCTCTCTCTCTCTCTCTCTCTCCTACCAATGCAATTAATCGAATCAATCCAAATTATTTTTTCCGTTTTAGAGAAAGAGAAAAAGGGAGAAAAAGAGTTTTTTCCGTTTTAGAGAATCGAAACCAATCAAGCAAGTTCGTCGGTGCATCGTCTAGGCAGGTGCATCCGCAACCGAGGTCTTACGACTCACGGTGGATACGAGTAGAGGAGCGACACTTGTGGCTCTTCGTTGTGATCAAACCGGAGAAGCGAAAACCGTCAACGAAGTGGTGGGAGACGCGCGTTTTGTCACAAACGTGACAAGAACAAAAGAAGGATAATCGATCAACCCTTCGAGTGCAATCAATTTTGCACCGGTAATCATCTATCCTACTTTGCATCGTACCCTCAAAGTCTAGGCGTGATCTCGGGCTTTGGGAACCGGACCGGTCCTTCATATCCGCTACGCGAGCTCGGGGTCGGGACTATTCCCTTCACTTTGAACCTTTCAAAAGTGTCCTCTTTGGCACGCATTAAATAGATATTGCCGTATATACTTTAATCATTCGTAAACGTAACAAAATACCGATAGCCTCCTCTTGCCTCAGAACTTATTAGATCATTTACATCTTAATGTAATTTCCAATAATTCGTTGGATTTTTGTCCAACCTTTGGAGAATTACGCCCTTTGTCGTCTTACCTAATAAATAAGTATCGTGTTAATCAATTGAATCTAATACGAATGAATCTAGCAATCCATCTCATGGAATCTAGATACGCGTTTCTCGTTTATATGGCCAATACGGCAATGCCAAAAGAAGCAATCAACTTCTAGGTTTTATCCTTCTCGGATTTCACCGTTATTTGAGTCTTCAGTTTGAACAACTCCTTGTCCGAACTTTCAGTTTGGAAAACATTTTCCCAAAATACCCTTAGACCTTTATTTCTTTCGATCCCGCCCTTGAATTACAAGGACATTCACACATCTATATGCCTCGGATTCCCTGAATGCTACAAGCATCTCCAATTCAAATTTACATCGCATCTCATGCAATTTCGGGATCGACTTATCTATCGAATGCATATGATATTTGGTCACGAAGATCAAATCTCGTACCAATAACATTTGAGTATTAACTAAGACCCGCATAGGCGTCTCAAAGTTAACCAACTCCTTGAGCCGTATTGAACAATTCAACACGCTCTAGCTCTTGAAATCATTTCTTGAGCGTTGGGTTTCATTTTCGTATGCATCCGAATTCTCAAAAAAAAAATTGAAAATTTGCGTCTATACATGCCACCACAAGGCATTTAGTATTGTTTGATTCCTGCTTAAGTTTATCGAAACTGGTTTTCTCTAAAGCCAAAGCCTCGAGCCCCGAATCTACCATCTTCGTGTCCAACACGTCCCTTTAAGTCTAAGAACAATTCTTAACTTTCAAGGTTAATTATGGTAATTCCGGCTCATTAGCTATCTATAATATCGATCTTATCGATATATTTTGGTGTTGCTATAAAACATGATTCTAAATGGATAAATGAAGATTAAACTCCTAACCATGCGTACTTAATCTATATGCTTACATGATGAATAAATAAATATGTTATTTTTATCGAACCGGTAACCCTCATACCGATACGGGACTCCAAGTCCATAACCCTCAAGACCCATATATCACGATCCTCCCACAAGTTGCTTTGGCAGACGGGTGGGATGTCGCTATTTAGGTAGGTTTATATCCAATCGCATCCAATGCGACTCTTGAACCTTTATAGGATTTCGGTATCAAATCGTATCTCATACAACCCTAGTTCCGTGTGTGCATCCTATCTATGCCCCGAACTCCAATCGTTTTGGCCTGGACGATTAAGTCACAACCATACTCAACGTATCGTTCAAATAAACTACTAACAAGTCGGTTGTGGCCTAAACCCTTATTAGTCCTTATTTAACGCTTGTCACCCCTTCAATAGCTACAATAACACATGTCGGCTTTGGCCTAAACCCATATGAGACGTAGTACCGAATATAATGAGTGTGAATATGAAAGGCATTTTTATGACTTAAGTATTAAGAGGGATCATGATAATACATGTTTGTATACGTGACATAATCATATTATATCACTATCACAAGATTGTATTTATCATTAACTTTTAATAATCATTTTATATGCAAGTATGAATGATGCCGATTTTATCGATATAAAGAACTCAAAATTTCGAGTTGCGTAACCAAAGTTATCGCAAAAACAAAAACAGCATCCCGGGACCCTGCAAAATGGTCCAGGGGCGTGACAAAATGATCCTGGGGCATGTCTGTCAAGCCCCCACACGCACCCCCGCACACTTTGGGCACCCTGGTACTTCAAGAATGGCCTTGGGGCGTGGAAAATGGTCCTGGGGACGTGACTGTCAAGCCCCCACTACAACATACCTGGCCTATTGGGGCGGCCAAAACTGACCCAATAATTATCTTCTATTGGGACGGTCAGACGACCCTAACTAGCCGTCCCTAAAGGTTGCGTCCCTAACAGGGGCGGGCCGACCCTATAGTCCTTTTGGGGCGGTACTTAATGGGGCGGGCCGACCCTAAAGGTGTGTCAGTCCAATCACAGCGCAGGGTCACATCGGTACAGGGTTCAGGGGCGGGCTGACCCAATAGGGTGCATTAATGGGGCGGGCTGACCCTATAGGGCGCAGTAAATATATAAATAATTGATTATATATAAAATTAATTATTAATTATATAAGTAATTATATATATATTATTATTTATTATATACATTATTATTTTTATTATAATATATATATATATATATATATATATATATATATATATATATATATATATATATATATATATATATATATTACATAATATCACAAATTCAAAAATAATACAAATAATTATAAGAACTAGTAACTAACATACACGACACAAATGAAGCGAAACAAATTTAACAACAAACATAAAACCTATGCACGACAAATTCAACGACCAACACAAGTCCTAGAAAATAAAACAAACCCACAAATCCTCGCAAATAATACAAACAAAGAACACACAAATACACAAAAAACCAAATCGTAACTCCAAAAATTTATACCATCGCCATCATGTCCTAAAATTAAAAGAGACGCAAATTGTAGTGACATGTTAAAATTTTTTATCTATATTAAAATATTAAATTAAAAGATATACCGTCCAATTATTCTGCTGCGACGACGACGGGACGAGACAATACGGCCTCTGCTGTGGCGATTTACAGAAAATAATATAAATTAAAACAATTACTCTACCTAAGCCTAGTTATTTAACCTTAACATAAACCTAAAACAATTACTTTACACACCAAATTATCAAAGAAAATTTTACACATGAAAATAACAAATTTACATCATATTAACCTTATACCAAAGAAATTTTCCAAGAAACTTGCAGATCTCCTCTTCTCTACTAGTCAATCCTCACAATCGTCTCACTTCAAATCGCTTCTAAAAACAGCCCTCTTTCCTGCCAGAGTTAAAAAAAATTAATTAAAATATAATCCAAATAAGAATTTGAAAGCTTAAAAAATAAAAAATTTGAATCATATTAACCTTGGTCCAAATAAATTTTTCAACAAACATGCAGATGCCACTTCTCTCCTCGTTAACCCTCACAACCGTCTCACCCCAAATCGCTTCTAAAAAATTGCTTCTTTCCTGCCAGAATTGAAAAACAAATGCATCAAAAATCATGCATCAAAAAACAGTACACAAGTTGTATTAAAAACTGTATTACAAAACTATTAAAAATATCAGAGATTTCTGGTATATTTAAAAAACAGTACAAAAATCATGCAGCAAAAAAGCAAAAAATCTTCAAAAATCATGCAGCAAAAAAGCTTCAAAAAAAAATAGTAAATCGCTGGTTTTTTAAAAATTAAAATTTAAACAATAAATACTAAATCCATGCAACAAAAAAATAGTTCAAAAGATTCAAAAACTGGGGTTTTCAAAATTAAACAGGTCCAATAAAAATTGCAGATCTGGTATAAAAAAAAGGTTCAAAAATTGGGTTTTTATAGTACCAAAAATTTCGAAAAAATTTCAGGTATATTTTATAATCAGAGATTTTGCCGTAAAAAATTTCGAAAAAAGTTCAAATCAGAGATTTTTGAAAGTATATTTTATAGTACCAAAAATTGAACAGAAAAATGATTTTTGAAAGTATATTTTACAGTTCAAATTAGAGATTTCAGAAACAGGTTTTTGCATTTGAAAGATCCATAAGTATAGTACAATATAATT
This sequence comes from Luzula sylvatica, assembly GCA_946800325.1. Taxonomy (NCBI): domain Eukaryota; kingdom Viridiplantae; phylum Streptophyta; class Magnoliopsida; order Poales; family Juncaceae; genus Luzula; species Luzula sylvatica. Next base: position 24,766,427 of record OX326956.1, read on the forward strand.
GAACAGAAAAATTAAACTAACAACAAAATACATACCTTCAAAACAAAATTTCAAACTAGCCTATCTCTGTCGTGGGAAGAGCAAGGTTTGGATCTGGACTTGGGGGCTCGGGTGGGAAGAGCAAGGTGAGAGAGGGAAAAAATTTGGGGATTTCAACTTGGGGGCTCGGGTGGGAAGAGAGAGGGAAAGGAATGAGAGTTAGGGTTTGGATACATTAAATAGGAGAGGGAAAATGAGTGGGGGGCAGGATGTCGGGTTATGGGTCGGTGGAAGTTGGGGCGGGCCGACCCAATAGGGTGCTTAGGGGCGGTGGGTTTTTGGGGCGGGCAGCCACAATGGCTTGTAGGGGCGGTCAGGGTCTTTGGGGCGGGCCGACCCAGAACTTAGGGGCGGGCGGACCCTATAAAAGGACGACCCAATAGTGTATTTTGGGGCGGTTTGGATTCAAGGGCGGGCCGACCCAGATTTTAGGGGCGGGCAGACCCAATAGAGGCCGACCCAATAGCTTTATAGGGGCGCTTTATTGGTTTTGGGGCGGGCCGGCCCAGATTTTGGGACGGACAGACCCTGTAATGGACGACCCAGAAGCTCTATTGGGGCTGGCCGACCCAATAAGAGCCCTACTGTAGGGGCGGCCCGACCCTAATAAACAGATATGTTGCCAACGCACCTCTGCACCCCGTCACCCCCCTGGGGACCCCCTATGCACCCCCCTCCCGCCCCTGGGGCGTGAAAAAATGGCCCCGGGGCACAAAAAACACAGTTTTTCTTCGCCGTTTCTTCCGTTTTCGCTCTTTTACAAAACGATAAATCATGATACTTTTTCACGATCATTCCTAGATACTCTCAATCATCACATGATTGATCTCTAGTAAATTTCACTTGTGATTTTAACGAAATTGACGTTCTTATTATCTAATCATGCAAACGTGCGTAACTTTTACACATATGCGTATAACACTTATACGACTATGATTCGATCCTCGAATCGATGGCGTCCGCTCTGATATCACTGTTGGGAATCGATCCGACCCTGGGCCCACGCAGCGGATATGAAGGCCCGGTCTGGTTCTCAAAATCCGAGATCTCGCCACGACTTCGAGGGTACGATGCATAGAAGGATAGACGATTACTGGTGTGAAATTGATCACACACGAAGGGTTGATCGCTCACGTCCTTCTTTTCTCCGGTGTCACGTTGGTGACTATCCCGTGCGTCCCATACCACATGTCACCCACCGTCTTGACACGTTTCCGGTTGTCTTCGTGGTTCTCACGGCCACACGCTTTCACAGTCTTTTACTCGTTTACTTCTCTGGTTTGATCACAAACGAAGAGTCACAAAGTGCGAACTACTCTATCCGTATCTACCATGAGTCGTAATACCTCGGTCGTGGATGCACCTGCCTAGACGCATGTTATTGTGCTGCCGTTAGTTCTGCACTTAATTGTGCTTCAAAGTCAGATGTTGTTTGGGAACGCTTTGTTAAAAATATGGTTAGCCTATCCATTACTGGAGTGAAAAAAAAACACAATGATAAAAATTATAAATAAGAGATTCATCCCAGGTACATACAAAATAGGAAAAATAGTGCAACAAGATCAATAACATTAACAATCAGTAAGAAATAATAACTTCAAACCCTTAAATCTTAATCATCAAATCTACTTTGGTCGTATCTCGATTCCTTCGACAATCAACCCTCTCTTTGAGTACAAAGTCTCGACCTCTCTCAATCCCACGCAGACTGGATCAACATCACCCTTGTTAACGTAGAACTCTCCTAGCTCCATTTCCATCCATCCATCCTGCCTTTCTTTGGGAATTCGAATGTTTTCATTGCTTTGTAGAAGCACCTCGTCATCTTCTGGGTGTAGGCAAACGGTGTGTCCTGACGAGATATTTCCTAGAACAGTATAGGTTTTTTGTGGGACTTCCAATCCATCTGAGTCATCATCCAGTTTGAACACGAGATAAGAAGCATACATAGTTTCAGGGGAGAGCTCTTTGAGGTTAAAGAAAACACCAACTTGCAGCCACCATACTAATAGAAGTATTGCTACTTCTCCAAACCTTTAAAATGCAAAAAGAAAAGAAAGAAGGTTAATTATTGTTCCTAACATCTTGAAAATAAGAAACTTAAGTCCCTTTCTAAAATTCAAAAAACTTTTGATTTATGAAAATATAAAACCGAGATGCTAAATAAGCATAGCACGGATAATATCCTAGTATCTTCAAATTATTCTTGAAAAAAATAGATTAAAGAAATATGAACAGACCTTGAGTCGCTAGAAGGAACCCTTTGCCAGTATTGTGAATCGGACCAAATTATGTCTAAATTTTTAGCTCGTACCATGTAGCTATAGGCTCCGCTCTTTCTTTCTAATCTAAAAGTCTAGTTTTTGCATCAACGGATACAGGTCAAGCAAATATGACAATAAAAATAAATATAATATGCTTGTAAATTGCCAATGGTATTTGATAGTTACTATTACTTTTTTCACGTCAAAGTTGAGATCAAATCTTTAATTTACACTGCTCAATGTGATGAACAAAAAATATAACAGAATAAATAATAATGATAAAAAAGAATACCATGCTTCGATTATCCATGAGGATGTCGTGGTCACACAAGTAAAAAAATAGTTCTCTTTTGGAAGAGAAAGGAGGCAAACGATCAACAAAACGGGAGAGAAGATCTGAATCAGGAACAAAGCGTTCCCAAACAACATCGGACTTTGAAGCAGAATTAAGTCTAGAACTAACGGCAGCACAACAGCATGCGTCTTTAGGGGAAGTGAGTGAAATCAAATGAGAAAGTGTATCGTGTGATAATCGGAAGATCTCACATCTATCATAAGATTTCATTTTGTATGCACAAATCAAGCTCTTCTTTGAGTTGATTGAAATTTGCCTACTATTACCCTCTCGGAAGATGAAGGAATGGAGTGGTGGTATGAAGCTCTCTTACAACGTTCTCACATTTTGTTATTTACAATGTGATATTAAATGAATAGATGATAAAATAAATGTATTTGGTTTAATACATAAATATATGTATAATAAATCTGGTTTAATAAATAAATAGATATTAAATGAGTTAATGAATTCGATTTAATACATAACAAAAAAATATAATTTTATACATGCAAGTAGTCTTTTGAATAGATTGATTCCTTGAACTTTCTCCGCACTTGGATTAAGACAGATTAAATTTAAAGTTCTTGGAAGATACAAGCATGGAAGAATCCTTGCTCGCAGCAGGCGATGATGGACATGATTCGAATTATTTTTCAAACACATACACATACTATTTATGATTTGTGCTTTAAAGTAAAAGAATAAATACACTTAACATTTGATTCACTCCCGTCCAATCCCGATTTATGAACTGGCTGAAAATCCATCGTCAAAAATTGCTACCCCACCAGAGTCAGTCACCGCACCCGATCCTCACTTGACTCAGCTACCTGCAAGTAGAGGTGGCAATCGGCGGGTCGGGTCGGGTTCGGGTCGGATCATTTCGGGTTCGGGTCGTTTCGGTCATCAGGTCGTTCGGGTTGCGGATCATTCGGGTTTGGGTCGTTTCGGTTATTGGGTCATTCGGTTCCGGGTCGTTTCGATTTTCGGGTCATTCGGGCCTTGGTTATTTTGATTTTCGGGTCATTCAGATTTCACAAAATTTGATTACGAATCATTCGATTTTCCGAAAATTTAGTTTTCGGATAATTCGAAATTTATTTTATTGATTCCAAGACATTTTAGCAATATTATATTGATTTTAGCAATAATATATTAATTTCGGGTCATCCGGGTCATGAGTCTCGGGTCATTCGGGTCATGAGCTTCGGGTCATTCGGGTTTCGGGTTAGTTCGGGTTTCGGGTCGTTCGGGTTTCGGGTCATTCGGTTTCAGTAAATATAGGTGCTTTTTAAGATTTTTCTATGTTATAACAATTTCAGTTCTTTTAAATGTAACGACTTTTTAAATATTTCTCATGCGATATAATTATTTTAAGATTATTATAGGAGTATATATCGTAATATCAGATTTTGCAAGGTTATACATGATAATTTCAGATTTTTCAAATATTTCTCATATTGTATCATTAATTCAGAAATTTTTATAAGGGTAAATATGATAATTTATGTTTTTTCCAGAGGTATACATGCTAATTTTTTATTTTTTCAAATAAAGTTTTTATTTTATTCCACATATTATATCATTAATTTGAGATATGTATAGGGATATATATGATAATTAATATTTTTGTAGGGGGATACATCATAGTTTCAGATTTTTTAAAACATAGCAGATTTTTGTGATAGTTCTCAACTTCTCATATTATATCATTAATTTCCGATTTATATTAGGATACATATTTTTGTAGGGGGATACATCATAGTTTCAGATTTTTTAAAACATAGAAGCTTTATGTGATAGCTCTCAACTTCTCATATTATATCATTAATTTCCGATTTATATTATGATACATATATGATAATTTCAGTTTTTTTGATACATATTAATTATATATATTTTTTATTTTTTATTTTTAATATTTCTCATATGATATCATTACTTTCATATTTTTATAGGGTTATATATGGTAATTTCAGATTTTTGTAGGGGTATTCATGCACATTTTAGGTTTTTTTTTAAATATAGACTTTTTTATATTGGTCAAATTATATCATTATTTTCATATATTTATACGGGTATATAAGTTTCATATTTACTAGGGATATATGTGATAATTTTTTTTTTAAAAAGACAGGATTTTTTTGAAATATTTGTCATAAGTTGACCAGACTCGGAAAAACGTTGGGACTTTGCTATGTTTCGGGAAATCAAAAAGAGAGAAATAAATTCGGACCTTTGCAGGACCAGGGTAATATGGTAATTTTATCCTGACTCGAGACTATGATTTTGGTTATGATTGCTGCAACCGAAACGAGTTCGTTCAGACAGAATGGAATGGCTTTGAGTGCGAGGGAGATGGACAGCAAAATTAAACCCACAAGACTACATAAAAATGTCCACGATACTCAGTTGCATTCCGCGAGGGGTATTTTCATCATTTACAATATTTTGATTCTAAATGTTGATAATTTCTTTAGTGTTTTGGGCAGAATGGAATGGTTTTTGAGTGCGACGACGTGGAGATCAGTATTATACCCGGAAGACTACTTCAAAATGGCCACAATACTCAGCCACATTCATTGAGGGGTAATTTCGTCATTTTCAATATTTTGATTATGACCGTTGATAATTTCTTTCATGTTTTAGACATAACTTTTATCTTATGTATAAAGTAGAGAAAATTCTTGCAATTCTATGCCTCCACGTCATCAAAGGCTTTTGTGTACAAAATTATTTTTTAATTTACATTTTGCTCCTTTTTTATTTACATTTCGGTCCTTTTTAGTTTTAATCTACATTTTGGTCCTTTTTATTTACATTTCGGTCCTTTTTTTTACATTTCGGTACTTTTTTACATTTTTGAATTTATATTTTGGTCCTTTTATTTACATTTTGGTCCTTTTTTTAATTTACATTTTGGTCCTTTTTATTAACATTTTCGTCCTTCCTTATTTACATTTATGTCCTTTTTTATATTTTTTATTTATATTCTGGTCCGTTTTATTTTTGTTTTGGTCCTTTTTACTTCTAATTTACATTTTGGTCCTTTTATTTACATTTTGGTCCTTTTTATTTACATTTCGGTCTTTTTTTAAATTTTGATAATTTTTACTTATTTTACATTTGGTCTTTGTTTCCTATTTTACATACATATTAAAATTTGCGAATATATGCTGATTATATTGAACGATTTTAGAAGCACCTGAGCAAATGCTATTTATACATATTATATTAGAAAATATTATCTGTGATAGACTAATTTCGTGAACCTTATGCATCTATTGACATCATGATATTTGTAAATATATCATGATTAGATTTATTTAGTTCAAACGCATGCGCGTTAATTCTATTTAAATAATTATATAAAAAAACATCCCGCGCAATTGCGCGGGGACAAAACTAGTTTATTTAAAAGTTGGATTTTTTTTAATAACTTTATTAAAAGGTTGGATTTCTTAAATAACTTTTGAATCTTTTATGAATAGTACAATTTTCCAACAATATTTTCAAACTTGTACTTGTCAATTTAAAATTTAAAATAAAATTTAGTAACTTAAATCTTACATTTTCACCGGCGCTTTAAAAAACGTTTTGGTGACAAGTGCCATGATATTGCAGACTTTTACATAATAGATGTAATGTTAAAAAAAAAAGATGTCATTGTTTCAGCACCTAACAACTTAAAAAAAAAGAACAAGTCATTGTATTAACAGCTAATAATTCCAACACCTACCAAGTTATTAAAATTTTAACAAGATAAAAAATAAGCATATCATTGTTGACATTTTAAATTGAAATATTTTATGCTGCACCCCACATTTCACCAAAACATCCTCTATATAATAACTAATATGAGTAATTAACACATTAGTTAACAAATATAATCAACCCCCACATTTATTTTGAATCAATTTTCTTGCGTCACACCATCACATCCATTTTAACCATTAGATTGTGATACGTGACTTAATGTAGACTACTGATTAATCATTAATTTTTTATAATTATACTGTCTTTGTAGTTATTTTATGTGTCAATTTATTTTACGAAATATTTTAAACATTTTGAGAAATCCACATCATCATATATTAATGACGTGGACAATTAGTAATGGTTAGCTTCACGTGAACAAGTTCATTAAATTGTTTATTATTTCACATAAAATTACATAATCAAATGTGAATGTAATGGAAGCTGAAAATTTTATATATGAAATACTAATAAATTAATATATAATATTATAAAATACACAACATATTAACATTATTTTTAGAACTTTAATTTTAAAAATTCATCAAATATATTCGTTTCAATTTTCTCTTTATTTTGACATCCATATTAACATAGTTCATAATATAATTTATTTTTAAAAATATTATAACTAATCCCATATACTACAAATTTTTGTTTAAACAAGTTTAGTATTAAAAATTAAAAAAAAATAATAGAAATAAAAAATAATCTATTTGTCTAAATAATTTCTTAAACTTATAATACAAAATGAAAGTTTAACATAAGCTAGATGAGTCAAGAAAAAAACAAAAGGGTACTCGATTAATGACCGGCACCACTTGAATAAGTGAGGTAAGAGTCCGGAAAAATCATAAGTGTGACTCGAGCATATTCCAGAGCATAAGCATCTTTGGTGCTTAGGAACTAATTGCGCGGGTCGACGCGCCCATATTTGCGCATACGGGACGTCGTGCATGCGCATTAACTGGCCATAATAGAGAGTTTGACATGCATTAACTATAGGGACACATCATTGGGATGAACCTGCAAAAATCAAGGTATAAATTGATTAGGGAGTTTGACATGCATTAACTATAGGGACCATAATAGAAATTAAAGTGCAACATAATTGACTTATAAAACTCAGAGGGATCGGGCAGAACGGATGGGGATGAGAATTGTCAAGGAAATAATAGTTTATGATCAATGATAAAAGGGAAAATATAGTTGGTCCCCAAATTCATCTCAAGCTCTTTGATGAGGTGGCAAAAAAAGATTAAATGAGTTGATTAATCCTTCTAATTGACTCAATTAATAATTAATTAACACGCGTGTCAATAAATTAGATTAGTACATATTAATTGACGTGTCAATTCAATTAAATGGTCAATTACATCGCTAATCGAATCAATTAACAATACTAATCAACCAACTTAACCAACATTTGCCACCTCATTTAACAATACTAATCAACCAACTTAAATGGTCAATTACATCGCTAATCGAATCAATTAACAATACTAATCAACCAACTTAACCAACATTTGCCACCTCATGAAGCCTCATTTTTTGTGTTATGGGGGTTGAATATATAACCCTATGATAAAATGTACAAATAAGGATAAATGAACATACGTGTTCGTGGGAATAATTAAGCGTACACTGAGATTGTGCACAAGTAGAATTCAGGAGACATTCCGTTCGAACGGAACGATGCATCCGTTTGAACGGAAGGCTACGAGTACTGCGCAATAGTTGCACATACTAAACTCAGAAGACATAACTCATTCCGTTCGAACGGAAGGTCTATCTGTTCAAACAGAAGTTGCTCAGTCTCCCGATAAATCTTATCTGTCCCAATTTATTCTATTTTGATAGAGGAACTATTACAATTGTGAACAATGAAAAGAGAAAGAGAAAGAAAGGAGAAAAACTGGTTTTCACCATTAGAGAATATCGAAGCGAGATTAAGCAAATTTACACGCGGATAGTCTAGGCATATACTCATGTAACCAATAGACGATAACTCACGTGGATACGGGTAGAGGAATCACACATGTGATTCTCTTTGTTGATCAAGAGTGAGAACGATTTCGACGGTCTTGAACGTGTGGGCGTGGGACACACGAGTAACAGCCGTAGACGTAATTAACGGTAATAAGACGTGCGAACGTAAGACGTAACCGGAGAGACGTAAGACGTAACTGGAGAGGATATGGATGCTTGGAGTATTCACATCCTTACGTTCCGTTCGAACGGAGTGGGTTTCGTTTGAACGGAAGGTCTAGTGACTTTTGTGTAAATGTTACATGAGTAGCTCCGTTCGAACGGAGCTGGGTTTCGTTCAAACAGAAGTATCACTGGAAATTGTATAATATTTATACAGTTTGTTCCGTTTGAATGGAGCTGGGCTTCGTTCAAACGGAAGGAGTTCTGGATGCAGGATCATGCTTTTGACTTCAATCTTCGAAAACCTAAGTTCTTTATGTCTGTAAAATTCACATCAATCATACATTCATTTGGGATAATTATTAAATGTTAATGATTGATAAATCTTGTGATACATCGATATGATATGATTATGTCGAAAGTTAAACATGTATAACGTGATCCCTCCGTAATATTTAAGTCGTGGAAATGTCTTCCATGTCTACGACCATCATGATTGGTCATCATGGATTGCGTGGTTCCAGGCTAAAGTCGGACACGTAATATTGTATGTATCGATATGATGGTATGCCTTGATTGAGGACTAACGTGGTTTTAAGCCAAAGTCGGGCAAGTTGGTAGTTCGATTGAAAAATATGTGGATATCGGTCGTGACTTAATCGTCCAAGTCAATCGGATTGGAGTTTGGGTCATAGATGGGATGCACACATGGAATTTGGATTGCATATGATACGATTTGATACCGAAATCCTATAAAGGTTCAAAAGTCGTATTGGATGGGATTGGATTTAATCTTACCTAAATAGCGAGATGTCACTTGTCGGCCAAAGTCACTTGCGGAAGGATCGTGAAATATGGGTCTGGAGGTGTTATCCAACTTGGAGTTCGGAATTAGTATGAGGGTTATCAATTTGATAAAAATAACACAATTCATATTAATCATACAAATAAGCATATAAATTAAGTACGCACGGTTAGTAAAGTCAATTTTCATTTTTCTTGTAGAATCATGTCTTCGAGCAACACTAGTACCATGACGATAAGATCGGTCTTGGAAAAACGAAAAGCTCGTAGGCCGGAACTACCTAGATTGACACCAAAACCTAAGAATTGTTCTTAGGCAGGAGGATAAAAGCCACGTGTTGGACATAGAATTGGTAGAACCGGCCTCAGGAGCTAAGGCTGAAGAGATAGCTACTGATAAGGGGATTTTTCATCACCTTTTACGTACACAAAATATAGAATTTAAATACTTAAACACGATTAAAGTGAAGGAAATACAGTTTCAGGATCAACCGTAAAAGTGTACACAAGGATAAACGAATGTAAGCGTACATTCGTGGTCATATCTTTCAGTAGGAAAATCCAATTTGAATGGTTCAAATTGGGTTAGATAGATAATAAGATTATCTACAACCTTCATGTAGAAATATATTTCATATGAACGAAGTATCATTGTCGTTTCTATGAAATACCGAAAGGATGCAATAGTATGACATACAGTTAGTAAAACATTCATAACTTTTGCATACGAACTCCAATTGAGTCAGGCCAAATTGGATTGTGTAGACAACAAGATTATCTACAACTTTCGTGTTCGTTGATTTTCTGTCAGATGAATTTACCAATTTCGTATGGAAAGAATACTGGACAGATTCATGCAACTTTCTGTGTGAAAGAGTGTATATCGGATATACATGTCTTTTGGCCAATCCTAATCCTATATGATATAACTGGGATATTTCTCTCTCTTCAGTGATGTGAATTCATTCAGAATATTCAGAATATTCCAAAAATATTGAGAGACATCTTTCTATTGAGTGAAAGGGTGTAAAGAGAGAGAACCGAGAAAAACAGTTTTTCCGGAGAAGAGAATCAATCGATCAAGCAAGTTCGCCGGTGCATCGTCTAGGCAGGTGCATCCGCGACCGAAGAAATTCGACTCACGGTGGATACAAGTAGAGGAGCGACACTTGTGGCTCTTCGATTGTGATCAACTCGAGGGAGAGAAAGAACGGTCAAAGACGGTGGAAGTGCTTGGACGTGGAACGCACGGAGACAACCGGATGAGCGGCAAGACGGTGGGAGACGTGTGGTCGGGGAAAGAAGGAAAAAAGGAAAAACGATCAACCCTTCGTGCGTGATCAATTTCACGCTGGTAATCGTCTATCCTTCTATTGCATCGTACCATCGAAGTCATGGCGTGATCTTGGATTTAGGGAACCGGACCGGGCCTTCATATCCGCTGCGCGGGCCCGGGGTCGGGTGAATTCCCAACAGTGGTATCAGAGCGATCGGCATCGATTCGAGGGTCGAATCATAGTCGTATATTCGATATACGCACGGGTTATCAAAGTTCGTGCCCGTTTGCATGATGATAGATATAGAGATTCCAATTTCGTTAAAAATCACAAGTAGAATTCACTAGAGATCAATCAAAAGTTGATTGAGAGTATCTAGGAATTATCATGAAAAAGTTTCATGATTTATCGTTTCAGAAACGAGCGAAAACGGAAGAAACGGCAAAATCTGCAGAAAATTAGAATACGAAATAGTGAGTAAAACTAAGATAATTTTTAGTGGGAAACTCCAAATTCATTGGATCAAATTGGCGTAGTTAGATAATGAGATTATATATGACTTCGATACAGAAAGTTTTTTTATTTGAACGAATTATCAGTGTCGTTTTTATGGAATACCGAAAGGGTGCGACTGTTTGACATACAGAGACTAAAACGTCCGTATATGTCGTATCGAAACCCCAATTGAGTCCAATTCAATTGGGTTAGTTGGATAATAAGATTATCTAGAACTTTCGTTCACGTTCAAAGTCGGTTGGAACAATTTAATATTTTCGTTTCAACATAATACTGAAAAGGTGTCTGTAGTTTTCTGGTTGAAAAGGTGTCTATTGGATATACTTACCTTTTCGTTTGTCCGTATTTTACTAAAATTGGCCTAATTTTCAGTGGGGAACTCCAAATTGATTGGATCAAATTGGGTGAGTTAGATAATTAGATTATCTATGACTTTGATAATTTTCAGTGGGGAACTCCAAATTGATTGGATCAAATTGATTAGATATACATACATTTTGGCATATCTTTATCTCTAATCAATTAATTCAATCATACTAGCATATAGATTAGTATTTATTTAGAATAATTAGTTTTCCTAAATAAATCATATGCATTTAGAAATCTTGTGATAGTGATATAATATGATTATGTCACGAATTATTTAAACATGCATAGGCATGATCCCTCATAATATTTAAGTCGTGGAAATGCCTTCCATGTCCACATCCATCGAGATTGGTATGACATAATGCGTGGTTTCAGGCCATTGTCGGGCACGTATTATTGTATGTATTGATGCGGGTGGTAAGCATTAATTGGGGACTCACGTGGGTTCAGGCCATAGTCGGGCACGTGAGTAGTTCAATTGAACGATACGTTGGATATGGTTATGACTTAACCGTCCAAGCTAATCCGATTAGAGTTCGGGGCATAGATAGAATGCACACACGGAATTGGAATTGTATATGATACGAGCCATCACCGAAATTCCATAAAGGTTCAAGAGTCGTATATGATACGATTGGATAATAATCCTACCTAAATAAGCGAGATCTCATTTGTCGGCCATAGTCACTTATGGGAGGATTGCGAAATATGGATCTTGGGTGTTATGGACTTGGAGTCCCGTATCAGTATGAGGGTCATCGATTCGATAAAATAACACTATTAATATATTCATCATGTAAGCATATAGATTAAGTACGCACGGTTAGGAGTTTAATCTTCATCATCCATTTAGAATTATGTTTTCTAGCAACACCAAATATATCGATGAGATCGATATGATAGATGGCTTTTGGGCCGGAATTACCATGATTAACCTTGATAGTAAAGAATAGTTCTTAGACTTAAAGGAACATGTTGGACACGGAAATTGTAGATTCAGGGCTCGAGGCTTTGGCTTTAGAGAAAGCCGGGTTCGATAAACTTTAAGAAGAAATCGAACGAGATTACGTGCCTTGTGATGGCATGTATAGACGCAAATTTCTCAAAATTGTTTTGAGAATTTGGGTGTATACGAAAGTAAAACACAACGCTCATGAAATAGTTTCAAGAGGTAAAACGCGTTGAATGGTTCAATGCGGCTCAAAGAGTAGGTTAATTTTGAGACGCCTTATGGGTCTTTGATTAACACTCGTGTGTTGATGGTACAAGATTTGATCTTCGTGACCGAATATCATATGCATTCGATAGATAAGTCGATCCCGAAATTGCATGTGATGCGATGTAAATTTGAATAGAAGATGCTTGGAGTGTCCGGGGAATCCAAAACATAGAGATGCGTGGATGTTCTTGTAATTCAAAGGCGGGATCGAAAGAAATAAATGTCTAAAGGTATTTTGGGAAAATGTTTTCCAAACAGAAAGTTCAGACAAGGAATTGTCCCAACTAATGACTCAAAGAACGGTGAAATCCGAGGAGGATTAAACCTAGAAGTTGATTGCTTCTTTTGGCGTTGCCGTCTTGGCCATATAAACGAGTTACGTGTATCTAGATTCCATATGATGGATTGCTAGAATCATTCGAATTAGATTCGATTGATTAATGCGATACTTATTTATTAGGCAAGATGACAAAAGGCATCATTCTCCAAAGGTTGGATAAAGATTCAACGAATTATTGGAAATTACATTAAGATGTAAAAGATCCGATAAATTCCGAGGCAAGAGGAGGCTATCAGTATTTTGTTACGTTTACGGACGATTAAAGTAGATATGATAATATCTGTTTAATGCGTGCCGCAACAGAGATTTTTTGAAAGGTTCAAAGAGTTTCTAAAACAAAATACAAAATCGACTTAGCAAGAAAATCAAAGCCCTTTGATAGGATCGAAGAGGCAAGTATTTGAGCTACGCAATTCGATAGGATCGAAGAGGCGATATTTGAGTAATATATATTGATTATCATTCATGATTGTGAAATCGTTTCACGATTATTTTCATTTCGAAACATTGAGATGTGTCCGAAAAGAGGAATGGAACGCATGTTGGACATGGTTCGATAAATGATAAGTCAAACGGATCTCCAAAAAATGTTTTGGGGATACGCCCTTGAGACAGCGGCACTAATGAACGGTTGCATATATGATATGGACCATAAACCTTCTAATCGGTACAAAAGACGCCATATGAGATATGGATCGGAATGGTTCCGAAGTTGTCATTTATACAGATTTGAGGATGTGAGTATATTTCGAAATTTGTTTCGATTAAACTCAATCCCAAATCTGAAAATTGTTCGTTTATGATATATCCTTAAGGAAACTAAAGGGTATTAGTTCTAACGTCCCGACGAAAATGAGATTTTCGTGGCTCGAAGAGATACCTTCTTGGAGGAGGACTAGATGCACACAAGTTTGGAACTTGGTGTCATTTATCTCTATGCGGGCTAGTGGGAGTAGAATAAATCTCGAAAGAGTTCGAGATTTGAAAATGAACATTGTACCGATGAAAGTTGACATGGCTTCATCAAGAGTTGATGAACGCAAGGCGAACACACAAAGGAATTTTTCGTAGATCAAGTAGGCTATATCATAAGCGGGTAAATACGGATTTATCGTGGCTAATGGTGATAGATCGAAATCATATGATGATTCGATATCCTACAAGGATGCTATGAAAAGTTGATTCCACATGACATGGTGTCATGAAATCTGAGATTCAATCCGTGTACATTATCAAGTTTGGAACTTGATTCAATCACTTTCTGGGTTAGACTCATGAAATGTGAATGGGTTTTCAAGGTAAAGAACCTACATGGATAGGAATTTTCATATATGCAAAGCGAGGCTCGCAGCGAAGAATTTCAAGTAATTCATAGTCGGACTATGACGAAGCGTTTTCGCATGTTGCCATGCTTTCACATTCTCAAAATTCTGCTTGTCATGATCGCACATTATGACTATGTGATATGACAAAATGGATGTCAAAACCAAATTTCTTGACAGAAATTTTATGAAAGGATGTGTACTTGACACAACCTTACGGTTTTGTCGATTCATAAGAATCGGTGATAAGATATGCACGCTTTAACGATCCATATGATGGATTAGAGAAAGCTTCTCGGAATTGGAATATTCGTTTTGACGAAGTTATAAACTGTTATAAAATTGTCGAAACGAATGGAAACTTTGTGTACACATGAAGGTTAGTGGAAGCCGCGTTATATTTCTTGTAACGACAAAGAATTTAGGCGAGACCGCTATTAAGCGTGAAGATCTATTGGACAGATCTAAGAAGTTCCTCGCTCTAGATTATAGCACGTATATCGACATAATGTTGAAAATGGTTTTCAACATATAACTCCTTGGAGGAGTTAAATCGAAATGTCGAATGGCAAAAATTTTCTACGGCTCGATGTGAGTCATCAAGCCGGGCGAAAAGTAATAATATGATGCTTTACATTTGATGTGAAGATCTATTATATCTGCCATGACATGTATATGGCTATACGTCGTACACATAAAGCGTCTAATTTACCGTCAATAAAATCCAAGGGAATCACTGTAGGGAATTATCCCGTCTCCAGGCCCGCGCAGCGGATATGAAGGCCCGGTCCGGTTCCCAAAATCCAAGATCACGCTTCGATATCGAGGGTACGATGCAAAGTAGGATAGACGATTACCAGCGTAAAATTGATCACGCACGACGGGTTGATCGCTCGCATCCTTCTCTTCCTTCGGTGTTACGTTGGTGACTAGCCCGTACGTCCCATACCGCACGTCTCCCACCATCTTGACACGTTTCCGGTTGTCTTCGCGCGTTCCATGCCCGCACGCTTCCACAGCCCGTTACTCGATTACTTCTCCGGTTTGATCACAATGAAGAGCCACATATGTCGCTCCTCTACCCGTATCCACCGTGAGTCGTAGCACCTCGGTCGCGGATGCATCTGCCTAGATGATGCACCGGCGAACTTGCATGATTGCGTTTCGATTCTCTAAGACGGAGAAAACTCTTTTCTCCTCTTTTCTCTTTCTCTCAATCTCTTCGCACTCTTTCATCATCTCATTAGAGTCTCATAATTTTTGGATAAAATCCATTAATTATCTGCACTGAACTTATGAGAGAGAGAGAGAAACATCTTATATATACTCCATAGGATAAGGATGGGACAAAAGGTATGTATATCTTCTATACACTTTTTCAAACAGAAAACTGCATACATCCTTTCAGTATTCTGTCAGAACGAAAATATCAAATCGTTCCAACCGACTTTGAACATTTACGAAAGTTGTAGATAATCTTATTATCTTTCCAACCCAATTGGATCCAGACCAATTGGAGTTCGGACCCGAAAGTTACACCCGTTTTACTGACTGTATGTCAAACCGTCGCACCCTTTCGGTATTCCATTAGAACGACACTGATACGTCGCTCAAATGGAAAATCTTACAACATGAAAGTTCTAGATAATCTCATTATCTAACTAACCCAATTTGAATCATTCAAATCGGAGTTACCTACTTAAAGTTATACCAGTTTTATTAATCTGTTTAGTATGCCCACGAACGCGTACGTTCGTTGGTCCTACGTACCATTTTAGCGTTGATCCAAAACTGTATTTCCTTCAGTCTCCCACTCAGTTTCAGATCTACCTAAAAGGTACTCATGTATATCACATATACACTATATCAGAGAATCTAGCCCGTGTATCATATACGCTAAAGCCATGCACATCCTATGTTCAAAAACTTGCAATCAAGCCCGACATAGTACGACTCGTTGTGTGACCGTGTAGGTTCGTTTAACGATGGCAGTAGGCCGTTTCCATGGCACTACAAGCCCATGAGCGGGATCTAGTCACTCCATCATGGCTACCCATGTTAAAACGAAAAATGATTGTGATCATTGTGCCTATCTCGAATAGCGGTTACTAGTTCTCTTGTTTGCGATATCCGTTAATCAAAAGGCATGGTGGTAGTCATCCTTATGTCTTGATTAACTATACTTATTTCCCGATTCCGAATTGAGTTAACAAATTACAATCGATATTAACTTTTAATATCATTGACTCTGGCCAGAGATTTCGTTAATCAATTCATCGAGCGGCCTAAGAGATATCTCTTCCTTTCGGAATAAACAATTCCTATCTTGGAGACTCATATTGAATTCCTTGTTTCGCACAATACCCAATGATGACCGTTTTGGCCCCCTGTTACGGTAGGCGTAAGGTCATATCAAAGCATTGTGTTACGCACGTAACGCAATCAATGGTCCCCTCAAGTATGAAGAACCTAATACCCTACTCGTCGCAAGTCCATCTATAATGACTAAACCATGTCATGGTCTCGCGGCTTTGGTCATATCCAATACATGTAACCTAACATATATCTACGTTCCCGATTCGATAAGCACCTTGTCCCATGATTAGCAAAACATAATCATCTCCTCGGCAAACGTACTAGTGTACACGTCCAGTCTATTATCTGATAATAGAATTGCTTCTCTCTTAAGCAAACTGATTCGCGACTAGGGATGTTTAGAAATGACACTTTAAGTGTGACGGTTTTGCTGCACATAATCATCAATTATGCCGGCGTCCACACAAGTTCAAATCAGGGTTCATGTAACAATCATATTACACAACCCGCACACAGTTTTCATATAAGGTGAATGCATATTAATTTAAGTAAACAAAATTTTTAAAAGGGATGCATTCATATGGACTAAGTATTTGGGTGATACAACGTTTACCTATGGGTATCTCCATACCCATAACCTGCGAGGACTATCGTATTTAGATAACTACACTATACTCTTTTCTTCTTCCTCTAGGTATCTCCATACCCATAGTCATCGCATGACAGTCATGCGCGACTAGAGAGAGCGGTTTTGTAAACGGGTCCGCACGTTCCCGCTAGTGTTAATCATCATCTATATTGGAACATTTCCAATATCTCCGATCACATCTTTTCACAAAATTTCATGGATCAAATGAAAATTTTCTGAGTATTGGATAGAAGTGGTTTTGACCTCGGCATTTGTGACTTGTACTATTCCGTCTCACGCAATAAACAACCATAAATCCGATAACTCGTGACTACTAGAGTTTGGTCATGTATCCTCAATCCATACCACTTCCTTTTGCGATTAATAACCACAATATACTCGCCTCCGTAAATAGAATCACTAACTATTGGTCTTGTGGAACCTTTCCACATAACCGTGTTTTCATTTAAGCAAAACATGTGCACACTTTGTGATCGAAAGTCGTGCTACATATTTCGACGTGCTAAATCTTTGGAAACTGTTGTTGTTATAATTCTTTATAACCAACACGTCTTCCACACCATTATAGATAAAATAAAATCCTGAATTCTGTCGCAAAGTATTCAAGGATAAACTTCACCGCTATCAATACAAATCTCGATGGGTTTAAATACACATAACAATTATGTATATATATGTATAACCATTATACATTCACAAGAGTTAGTCTCATGTAATCGCATTACATTCAAACTCGTGTGATTCCCATGAATTTTATTGATGGTGAATTAGACGCTCTATGTCGTTACAAGAAATATAACGCGGCTCCCACTAACCTTCATGTTTACACAAAGTTTTCATTCGTTCCGACAATGTTATAACAGTTTATAACTTCCTCAAAACGAATATTCCAATTCAGAGAAGCTTTCTCTAATCCATCATATGGATCGTTAAAGCATGCATATCCTATTCCGATTCTTATGAATCGACAAAACCGTAAGGTTGTGTCAAGTACACATCCTTTAATAAAATTTCTGTTAAGAAATTCGGTTTCGACATCCATCTTGCCACATCATATAGTCATTATATGCGATTATGGCAAGCAGAATTTCGAGAATGGGAAAGTATGGCAACATGCGAAAACGTTTCTTCATAGTCCGACTATGAATTGCATGAAACTCTTCGCAAAAAGCCTCGCTTTACATATATGCGTATTCCTATCCATGTAGGTTCTTCATCTTGAAAAACCCACTCACGTTTCACGGGTCAAACCCAGAAAGTAACGAAATCAAGTTCTGAACTTGATAATTTACATGGATCGAATGTCAGATTTCATGACACCATGTCATGTGGAATCAACTTTTCATAGCATCCTTGTAGGATATCGAATCATCATATGATTTCGATCTATCACCATTAGCCACGATAAATCCGTATTTACCCGCTTATGATATAGCCTACTTGATCTACGAAAAATTCCTTTGTGTGTTCGCCTTGCGTTCATCAACTCTTGATGAAGCCATGTCAACTTTCATCGGTACAATGTTCATTTTCAAATCTCGAACTCTTTCGAGATTTATTCTACTCCCACTAGCCCGCATAGAGATAAATGGCACCAAGTTCCAAACTTGTGTGCATCTAGTCCTCCTCCAAGAAGGTATCTCTTCGAGCCACGAAAATCTCATTTTCGTCGGGACGTTAGAATTAATACCCTTTAGTTTCCTTAAAGATAAACGAACAATTTTCAGATTTGGGATTGAGTTTAACCGAAACAAATTTCGAAATATATCCACATCCTCAAATATGTACAAATGACCACTTCGGAACCATTCCGATCCATATCTCATATGGCGTCTTTTGTACCGATTAGAAGGTTTAGGGTCCATATCTTATATGCAACCATTCATTAGTGCCGCTGTCTCAAGGGCATGTCCCCAAAACATTTTTGGGCCTATTGACTTATCATTTATTGAACCATGTCCAACATGCGTTCATTTCCTCTTTTCGGACACATCTCAATGTTCCGAATAAAGGCAATCGTGAAACGATTCCACAATCATAAATGATCATCAATATTCATAACTCAAATATCGCCTCTTCGATCCTATCGAAAGGTTTAGCTCAAATACTCGCCTTCTCGATCCTATCGAAAAGCTTTGATTTTCTTGCTTAGTCGATTTTGTATTTCGTTTTTGAAACTCTTTGAACATTTCAAAAGTCTCCGTTTCGGCACGCATTAAATAAATATTTTCATATCTACTTTAACCGTCCATAAACGTAACAAAATACCGATAGCCTTCTCTTGCCTCGGAACTTATCGGAACATTACATCTAAATGTAATTTCCGATAATTCGTTGGATCTTTCTCCAACCTTTGGAGAATGATGCCCTTTGTCGTCTTGCCTAATAAATAAGTATCGCATTAATCAATCGAATCTAATTCGAATGATTCTAGCAATCCATCATATGAAATCTAGATACGCGAATCTCGTTTATATGGCCAAGACGGCAATGCCAAAAGAAGCAATCAACCTCTTGGTTTAATCTTCCTCGGATTTCACCATTATTTGAGTCCTTAGTTTGGACAACTCTTTGTCCGAACTTTCTGTTTGGAAAACATTTTCCCAAAATACCCTTAGACCTATATTTCTTTCGATCCCGCCTTTGAATTACAAGGACATCCACGCATCTGAATGTATTGGATTCCTCGGATGCTCCAAGCATCTCCTATTCAAATTTACATCGCATGTCATGCAACTCCGGGATCGACTTATCTATCGAATGCATATGATATTCGGTTACGAAGATCAAATATCGTACCATCAACACACGAGTGTTAATCCAAGACCCATAAGGCATCTCAAAATTAACCTACTCTATGAGCCGCATTGAATCATTCAATGCGCTCTAGCTCATGAAACTATTTCCCGAGAGTTTTGTTTTACTTTCATATACACCCGAATTCTCAAAACAATTTTGAGAATATGCGTCTATACATGCCACCACAAGGGACGTAATATTGTTCGATTCCTTTTTAAAGTTTATCGAACCCGGCTTTCTCTAAAGCCATAGCCTCTAGCCCTGAATCTGCCATATTCGTGTCCAACACATTCCTTTAAGTCTAAGAACTATTCTCTGACTATCAAAGTTAATCATGGCAATTCCGGCCCAAAAGCTATCTATCATATCGATCTCATCGATATATTTGGTGTTGCTAGAAAGCATAATTCTAAACGGATGATGAAGATTAACTCCTAACCGTGCGTACTTAATCTATATGCTTATATGATGAATATATGATAATGTTATTTTTATCGAATCGGTAACCCTCATACCGATACGGGACTCCAAGTCCATAACATCCAAGATCCATATATCACGATCCTCCCACAAGTTGCTTTGGCAGACGGGTGGGATCTCGCTATTTAGGTAGGATTATATCCAATCGCATCCAATGCGACTCTTGAACCTTTATAGGATTTCGGTGATGGATCGTATCATATACAATCCCTGTTCCGTGTGTGCATCCTATCAATGCCCCGAACTCCAATCAAGTCGGCTTTGGCCTTAACCCTTATTGGATTGAACGGTTAAGTCACAACCATACTCAACGTATCGTTCAAATAAACTACTAATAAGTCGGCTTTGGCCTTTACCCTTATCAGTCCTTATTTAATGCTTGCCACCCCGTCAATAACCACAATAACCCATGTCGGCTTTGGCCTTAACCCATGTGAAACGTAGTACCGATCATAGTGGTTGTCAATATGGAAGGCATTTCCATGACTTAAATATTATGAGGGATCATGCCAATGCATGTTATATTTCGTGACATAATCATATTATATCACCATCACAAGATTTTCTAATGCATATGCACTATCTATGGAGACTAAATTATTCTAAATAATAATTAAATAAATATGAAATAAATTGGTGCAAAGAATACGAATTTTCGAAGCGTGTAGTCAAAAACAAATCTGGCAACCAGGGGCTTGTGCGTCATGATGCACCATAAGTTGCGTCATGATGCACTACCTCATGTAACTCTTTACACAGGATTTTTGTACAGTCCATCATGACAGACAGTTTGGTGCGTCATGACTGACCAACATCAAAAACTTCCAGGGGCCCTAGCGTCATGACTCACCAAACAGTGCGTCATGACTGACTAACAGCCTCCGCTCGGTGCGTCATGACTGATCGATCGGTGCGTCATGACTGACAAACAGCACCCGCTCGGTGCGTCATGACTGACCGATCGGTGCGTCATGACTGATCGATCGGTGCGTCATGACTGACAAACAGCACCCGCTCGGTGCGTCATGACTGACCGATCGGTGCGTCATGACTGACCAAAGGCACCCCCGCGAATCCGTGGCACCCGCTCGGTGCGTCATGACTGACCGATCGGTGCGTCATGACTGACCCAAGGCACCCCCGCGATTCCGTGGCACCCGCTCGGTGCGTCATGACTGACCACTAGGGCGTCATGACTAACCGTGCGTTTTTTTGCCAATTCTGCCCTGATTTTGATTTCGTTTTTCATTGTTTCGAAAACGATCGATCGTGAAACTCTTTTCACGATCATTCCTAGATACTCTCAATCATCCTATGACCGATCTCTAGTGAGTTCACTTGTGATTTTAATCGAAATTCCTTTTCAATCACCAATTTTCATGCAAACGGGTACGAACTTTGATAACCCGTGCGTATATTCAATATACGACTATGATTCGACTCTCGAATCTCAGCGATCGCTCTAATACCACTGTAGGGAATTATCCCGTCTCCGGGCCCGCGCAGCAGATATGAAGGCCCGGTCCGGTTCCCAAAATCCAAGATCACGCTTCGATATCGAGGGTACGATACAAAGTAGGATAGACGATTACCAGCGTGAAATTGATCACGCACGACGGGTTGATCGCTCGCATCCTTCTCTTCCTTCGGTGTCATGTTGGTGACTAGCCCGTACGTCCCATACCGCACGTCTCCCACCATCTTGACACGTTTCCGGTTGTCTTCGCGCGTTCCATGCCCGCACGCTTCCACAGCCCGTTGCTCGATTACTTCTCCGGTTTGATCACAACGAAGAGCCACATATGTCGCTCCTCTAACCGTATCCACCGTGAGTCGTAGCACCTCGGTCGCGGATGCATCTTCCTAGACGATGCACCGGCGAACTTGCATGATTGCGTTTCGATTCTCTAAGACGGAGAAAACTCTTTTCTCCTCTTTTCTCTTTCTCTCAATCTCTCCGCACTCTTTCATCATTTGATTAGAGTCTCATAATTTCTGGATAAAATCCATTAATTATCTGCACTGAACTTATGAGAGAGAGAGAGAAACATCATATATATACTCCATAGGATAAGGATGGGCCAAAAGGTATGTATATCTTCTATACACATTTTCAAACAGAAAATTGCATACATCCTTTCAGTATTCTGTCAGAACGAAAATATCAAATCGTTCCAACCGACTTTGAACATTTACGAAAGTTGTAGATAATCTTATTATCTTTCCAACCCAATTGTATCCAGCCCAATTGGAGTTCGGACCCGAAAGTTACACCCGTTTTACTGACTGTATGTCAAACTGTCGCACCCTTTCGGTATTCCATTAGAAAGACACTGATACGTAGCTCAAATGGAAAATCTTACAACATGAAAGTTCTATATAATCTCATTATATAACTAACCCAATTTGAATTATTCAAATCGGAGTTACCTACTGAAAGTTATACTAGTTTTACTAATCTGTTTAGTATGCCCACGAACGCGTACGTTCGTTTGTCCTACGTACCATTTTAGCGTTGATCCAAAACTGTATTTCCTTCAATCACACGAGTTTGAATGTAATGAGATTACATGAGACTAACTCTTGTGAATGTATAATGGTTATACATATATATACATAATGATTATGTATATTTAAACCCATCGGGATTTGTATTGATAGCGGTGAAATTTATCCTTGAATACTTTGCGAAAGAATTCATGATTTTATTTTATCTATGATGGTGTGGAGGACGTGTTGGTTATAAAGAGTTTTAACAACAACAGTTTCCAAATATGGCACGTCCAAATATGTAGCACGACTTTCGATCACAAAGTGTGTACATGTTTTGCTTAAACGAAAACACGATTATGTGGAAAGATTCCACAAGACCAGTAATTTATGATTCTATTTACGGAGGCGAGTATATTGTGGTTATTAATCACAAAAGGAAGCGGTATGGATCAAGGATACATGACCAAACTCGAGTAGTCACGAGATATCGGATTTATGGTTGTGGATTGCGTGAGACGCAATAGTACAAGTCAAAAATCCCGAGGTCACAACCACTTCTAGCCAATACTCAGAAAATTTCATTTGATCCGTGAAATTTTGTGAAAAGATGTGATCATAGGTATATGGAAATGTTCCAAACCTTACGAAGATTAACACTAGCGGCAACGTGCGGACACGTTTACAAAACCGCTCTCTCTAGTCGCGCGTGATTGTCATGCGATGACTATGGATATGAGATACCTAGAGGAGGAAGAAGAGAGTAGAATGTAGTTATCTAATACGATAGTCCTCGCATGTTGTGGGTATGGAGATACCCATAGGTAAACGTTGTATCACCCAATACTTAATCCATATGAATGCATTTTAAAAAATTTGTTTACTTAAATTTTTATGCATTCACCTTATATGAAAACTGTGTGCGGGTTGTGTAATTTGATTACATGAACCCTGATTTGAACTTGTGTGGATGTCGAAATAGTTGAGGACTATGTGCAGCGAAACCGTCACACTTAAAGTTTCATTTCTAAACATCCCTAGTCATGATTCAGTTTGCTTAAGAGTGAAGCATTTACATTATCAGATAATAGACTGAACATGTACACTAGTACGTTAGCCGAGGAGATGATTATGTTTTGCTAATCATAGGACAAAAGTGTTTGTCGAATCAGGAACGTAGATATATGCTAGGTGACATATATTGGATATGACCGGAGCCGCGAGACCATGACATGGTTTAGTCATTATAGATGGACTTGCGACGAGTAGGGTATTAGGTTCTTCATACTTGAGGGGACCATTGATTGCGTTACGTGCGTAACACAATGCTTTGATATGACCATACGCTCACCATAACAGGGAGTTAAAACGGTCATCATTGGGTATTGTCCGAAACACGGAATTCAATATGAGTCTCCAAGATAGGAATTGTTTATTCCGAAAGGAAGAGATATCTCTTTGGCCACTCGATGAATTGATTAACGAAAACCATGGCCATGGTCAATGATATTAACTGTTAATATCGATTGAATTTGTTAAATCAGTTCGGAAACGAGGAATAAGTATAGTTAATCAAAATATAAGGATGACTACCACCATGCCTTTTGATTAACGGATATCGCTAACAAGAGAACTAATGACCGATATTCGAGATAGGCACAATGATCACAATCATTTTTCGTGTTAACATGATATAAAACAGGATATTTCTCTCTGTTCAGTGATGTGAATTCATTCAGAATATTCAGAATATTCCAGAAATATTGAGAGACATCTTTCTATTGAGTGAAAGGGTGTAAATAGAGAGAACCGAGAAAAACAGTTTTTCCGGAGAAGAGAATCAATCGATCAAGCAAGTTCGCCGGTGCATCGTCTAGGCAGGTGCATCCGCGACTGATGAACTCCAACTCACGGTGGATACAAGTAGAGGAGCGACACTTGTGGCTCTTCGATTGTGATCAACTCGACGGTGGAAATGCTTGGACGTGGAACGCACGGAGACAACCGGATGAGCGTCAAGACGGTGGGAGACGTGTGGTATGGACGCACGTGCTAGTCACCAACGTGACCGGAGAAAGAAGGAAGAGCGATCAACCCTTCGTGCGTGATCAATTTCACGCTGGTAATCGTCTATCCTTCTATTGCATCGTACCCTCGAAGTCATGGCGTGATCTTCGATTTAGGGAACTGGACCGGGCCTTCATATCCGCTACGCGGGCCCGGGGTCGGGTGAATTCCCAACATAAAGTATAAAAAATATTAATAATTCCAATATATTAAGATTAAATACTTTAATATGGATTTTTGTGTTAATGTCAGGTGAAAAGTGCAAAATCTCGCAAAACCAAGACTATAGATGGATCCGCCTTGCTTTCCCGATCGATTTGATATATCATATGATGATATTTGATGGAAGCATGAAAGAAAAATCGAGTTTTTAGTCCAAACGGTCAAAGGACGTGACCCGTTATACAAATGAACGCTCATGGATCAAAACTGACTCATTTCACCGAGGACAACAAAGTCAGTAGCCCAAATAACTCCTCCATGATCTCCCGTCACAGCCAACACCTACAACCCGTATCGTGACCCATTTAATTCCTGGCCCTCACCTGCCACACTGAAGGTTGCATGATATTTACCACACTGGATTTTCACGTGATCAGGTCAAAGGGATAATGTTGAGACAAAGGGCTTAACTTTTTTTAGCAAGAAACAAATTCGTCACATTAGCAAAGAGGATTTGGACAATCGGGGAAAAATAATAATTTGTTGTCACAAGTGTTGTGCGGTCGTGTGGGATTTTTTGATATATTTCATCCTATAAAATCACGGTAATTGTCCATAAGCGCTCGAATATCGGTGTAATCAATTAGGAATCTTATACTGAACACAACAAGAACAAATTGTAATTGAACACAACAAGAACAAGAACAAGAACAAATAAGAGTTTTGATCCTATTTTCCGAGTCGTGACAATCCCAATCTATTGAGAAATAAGAATTTTGATTGTAATTGAACACAACAAGAACAAATTGTAAATGTGTAAATACAAATAATACTATAACAATTTGGGGAAATAAGAGTTTTCTAAGATATTGGATCGTTATACTTTGGAATGGGGGGAGCGATTCTTGGAGCGATTCTTGGAGTGATTCTTGGAGCGATTCTTGATTCAAGAAGATTGTGAAGGAAACTCAAGAAACTCTTAAACCGGCAAGAGTTTAGCTCAGGCGGTTCAGTTGAGAGTTAATAAACAATCCATCCATAGCTCAGGCGGTTCAAAACATCAACGTTCAGTCCAATTATACAACAAAACTGAGAAAAATATGGAGGGATCTTAAACAGAACTGATCCAAACCAAATAAAATGGAAAACACTCAGAACAAAACAAGTCAAGATCACTCGAGCTTCTGGTTCAACTCTTCAAGCTTCTTCAAGTCCAAGTTTACAATCTCTCCAGTTCTCTAGTTCAGATTTAACCTCTCCAGTTCCTTCACCTCTCCAGTCCCTACACCTTAACTCCAGTTCAACCTGCAAAGACCAACCAATGCAAGATCTTCAGTGCGATTCTCTCCAGTCCAAGGTGATCAAGTTCTTCATTGCAAGCTGGAATAGGAATCATGAAGATTTTGAAGATCGCTCCAAACGGCTAAGTCTTTTTTCCCTCTCAATTACTTTTCATCATGAATTCAAAACCTACGTATGCTCAAACCCTAAAACAAAATACAAATCAATGGACATTAGTTAATAACCATAAGAATGTTAAACCACACAATAAACAAAATAATATAAATCTCAACCAAAAAAAATGTTTTCGATGTTTATCAACTACACATACAAGATATGAATGTAGAGAACCAATTCGATGTTATAAATGTCATAAATTAGGTCATGTTAAAAAAATTTGCTATACTAAAATGAATAAAATTGGAAATAACATACCTTTTGATAAACAGAATCTCTCATACAACCAAAAAGGGAAGCAAATTTTGAATCCTGAAATAGAAAATAATCAATTAATAGTAAATCTATCAACAAATTTCAAAGAAAAAAATTTCAAAATTCTGACAAAAGAAATACATATAGAAAAACTACCTGATATCTATTGCAACCCTATCTCGCTATCAAGAATTACTGAATCCCTTGGTAATTTAATATCAGTTGGTACCTACATTCCTACAAAAATAATATCAAACATTAAATTGCTAATAAACTGCAAAGAAAATATCAAAATTCCTAATTCAATTAAATTAATTGATAAAGATTTCATTACTATACTACCTGTTAAGGAAATAATTAGTATTGCAAGTTCCTCTCAAATGAGTAAAAATGAAATAAATTTAAGGGAAAAAGGAATGCAAACAGAAAACAAAGAAATCGATTTTAAAATTGATAAGGGAAAAAAAAATGTTTTTCAAAATAATAAAAAGAAAATTATTAAAATCTGGCAAAAAAAGAAGAAAATTATTTCTTATTGGAGAGTCAAGGGTAAAATAGACATTTTGTCAAATAGTATAAATAATAGTCACCAAGATAGTGAAAAATTGAACAAAAAACCAGTTGGAAATAATTTACAAACAGAACCAGTAATTGATCAAATGATGGAATCAAAACAACTAATCATTTATGATAAACAAAATTTATTACCAAATTTTATTGATTCAATATTGGGTCAAAAATCAATAATAAAGGAAAATGAATTTAATAAAATAATAACCTCAAACAATATTATTGAAGCATATGAACTAGATGATGAACTAGATGATATAAACCTATCTTTAATCCTACATGATAATGATACGGAACTAATTAGGGTTGAACCATTAAATGCAAATAATATCACAAATGGTAAAAATTTCTTAATAAATCAAGGTAATATAATTATAAAGAATTCAGAAAATAATAGCTTACAATGTATACCAGAAAATTGGCCTTTATCAGTGGTAAATAAGACAAAATCATCTGAAAAAAAGCAAAAAAAGATAAGTGATTATTTTCTTAAAATTACTGGAAATTTACAAAATGAATTTTTAAACACAACACAAAATACCAGTGGAGATAAAACTTCTTCTTTAGAATTAGTAGAAAGCACCTCAACTCAACCTAATCAAAAATTATCAGAGAATAAAATTAAAAATAAATCTAAAATAATTAAAATTGATGAACAAAGAAGAAGCTCTAGATTATTAAATAAACAAGTAAATCATTATCAATCCCCTATTGAAAAAGCACAACTTATTAAATTTAAAGAAATTCAAAAAGATAGATCTAAAAGAAATAAATATAATAAGCAACATAATATAGAAATCAAATCATTAAATCTAGAAGGGAAAATGGAAATTTTAGATAAAAATGAAATTGCAGATATATTATCTTCCACTGGAATTGACACTAATGATGAAATTAAAGATACAATTATAAATTTAGTAGATGAACAAAGTACCTAGTAATTGTTCAATTTAAGTGGAGAATATAGATCTATAAATGTTATACAAAAAATTAAAAATTATATCATGGAATGTTAGAGGTTTAAATGCAAAAGAAAAAAATTTATTAGTTAATAAAAACATAAATGATGAAAATATTGATATATGTTGGTTACAAGAAACTAAAATGGAAATAATAGATAAAATCATAAATAATGAATGTTGTGGTAAAAAGCTTAGTGGTTTTGATTTTTTAAGTTCAGTTGGAGCTTCTGGAGGTATATTAATATCATGGAATGAAAAGTTATTTTCATATATATCCTCAAACAAATTAAAATATTCTATTTCTATAATTTTACAAAATAAATGGGATAATCAAAAATTTCTAATTACTGGTATTTATGGGCCAGTTAAGGGAATATATAAATCAGAATTTATTAGTGAACTTAATTTTATAGGCAATAATAATGATCTTCCATGGATGCTTACGGGTGATTTTAATTTAGTATTATATTCACATGAAAAAAGTGGTAAAAATAAATATATTCAATCTACTCTTGAATTTAGAAATTTCATAAATAATTTACAACTTATTGATATACCATTAAAGGGAAGAAATTATACTTGGCAAAATTCAGTGGCTAAAGCCAAATTAGATAGAATTATTATAAATAAAGATTGGTTAGCAAATTATCCAAATGCACAATTATTACCAAAAACAAATCTTTGTTCATATCACATACCTATCCTATATGAAGCACGTACAAAATTTCCAATATTTAATGGTTTTAGATTTGAATGTAAATGGTTTCACATAGAAGAGTTTAAAGTATTAATTAAATCACATTTTGAAAATAATATAAGTAACACAATGAATGAATATTTTATAAAAATAAATAAATTAAGTCGGAATTTAATTGATCTTAATAAAAAATGAATATTAAATATAATATTTATATGGATAATTGCAAAAAGATCTTAAATTGGGCAGATAAGATTGAAGACTTTAGATCATTAACTCAAATTGAAAAATGGATTAAACTAAAATCTAAATTAAGATTAGAAGTTATTTTATCACTCAATAAAATATATTGGAAACAAAGATCCAAGTTTAATTGGATTAAAAATGGAGATGCCAATACTAAATTTTTTCATTTGCATGCAACTATAAAAAAATCTAACTCATTGATATCTATTCTCAGAAATAGACATGGCATTGAATTTAAAGATCATGAAAACAAAGCAAAATTAATTTTCTCTTTTTACAGGGACTTAATGTGTAAAAAAAAATTAAATAACAAAGAATATGGTAATATAAATTTAAATAAATTATATGAAAATAATAAATTAGATTTATCTAAGATTGAAAACCCTTTTAGCTTATCAGAACTTAATCAAGCAATTAAGGAGTGGAAAAATAATAAGAGTCCAGGTCCTGATGGACTAATAGGAGAATTTTTTAAAGAAAATTGTAATTTAACAAATAAAGAAATCCTAGGGTTATTTAATAAAGATGCACACCAAGGTTTATCAGATTTTAACACTTCATATATTGCATTAATACCAAAAAAAGAAGATGCTATTGAACCTAAGGATTTTAGGCCAATTAGTTTGATTTCAAGTATTCAAAGGCTTTTTTCCAAAATTTTATCAAACATAATTAACATTGATATAAATAAAATGATTTCAAAAAACCAATTAGGGTTTCTTTTTTTTGAAAATCCAATTAGGGTTTCTAAAAGGTAGGAATATAGCAGAAAACTATGTTTATGCTAGAGAAATTATGTGCTTAGCAAATAGGAAAAAAATACCTTTAATTGTTCTAAAATTGGATATTCATAAGGCCTTTGATAGTATATCATGGGATTTTTTAATTAATGTTATGGAAGTGAGAGGATTTGAAAAAAACTTTATAAGTTGGATTAAAAATTCAGTTTTGCCAGGAACAACATGAATAATTTTAAATGGAATTCCTGGTAAACATATACACTTAAAAAGAGGATTAAAACAAGGTGATCCTACTTCTACACATTTATTTTTATTAATTATGGATGTATTATCTGTCCTATTGGAAAAATTAAGTGGAAATTTTTTTATTTCAAAACCAATTCAAAACATATATACTAGCTTATATTTTGCAGATGATTCAATTTTATTTATTAAACCTACTTTAAATAATATTAAAAGATTAAAATTTATATTAAATTTATTTGGACAAGAGTCAGATTTAAAAATGAATTATAATAAATCTGAAATAATTGGGATGAATGTAAATAATGATTTATTAAATCTCATTTCAACAGAATTAGAGTGTAATATTGGAAATTTCCCAATTACTTATTTAGGGTTGCCACTTCACTATAAAAGGCCTTCGAAAAATGATTACTTAAAAATAATTGAAAAAATTACTAATAAGTTAAATGGTTGGAAAGGAAGCTTATTAAGTAAAGCAGGAAGACTTGTTCTCATGAATTCAGTTTTGACATCCATGCCCATTTATTACTTTAATGTCTTCAAATTTTCAAAATGGGTTTTAAATGAAATAGATAAAATTAGAAAACAATTTTTATGGAAAGGGCAAAATAAAACAGGATACAATTTAGTAGATTGGAATATTGTTTGTCAATCAAAAGAAAAAGGGGGTTTAGGAGTTTTAAATTTAGAAATTTTTAATAAAGTATTATTGACCAAATGGCTTTGGTTATATTTTAATTCTGAAGGCAAGTTAGATTGGTTCAATTTATTGGAAAACCCTCTAAATAATGACAGTGATCAATCAAATCACTCAAAAAATTCATATTTTTGGAATGATGTCCTTAAAAATTGTGATTTTTTTAATCAAAGTCTAAATGTCATAATTGGGAATGGTACCACAGTGCAAGTTTTTGGAAATCAAAATGGTGTGATAAACCTCTTATATTTAAATTTAAAGAACTTTATTCTTTTTCAGAAAATAAGTATGGTACAATAAATTATTTTTATAAAATTATGCAAGAAAATAATCTCTACACAAGTTTAGGAATAAATTTACCTTTATCCTTTGTAGCTCAGAGGCAATATGATGAATTAGAAGTGATTTGCAATTCCTTAAATCTAGATTCTTCTCAAATGGATGTCTTTAAATGGTCCTGGAAAGATAATGGGAGATTTTCCTGTAAAAATGCATATAAGATATTAGCTAATGGAGTTTATATTAAATCTAAATATTATCTAATATGGAAAATTAAAATAGAATTAAAAATCAAAATATTTTTATGGTTGATATATTTAAATAAATTATTAACCTTAGATAACCTCAAGAAAAAAGGATGGAGTCTTCCAAATAGATGTGTTTTGTGTCTCAAATCTGAGGAAAATATTATACATTTAACATGTCAGTGTGTTTATACAAAATCAATATGGATTAAATTACGTGGAATCTTAGGGGTTCAATTGAATAATTATAAAAATCCATTGGACATATTAATTGAAACAAAGGAATCAAATGATTATAAAATATTAATCTCCATATTTTTATATAAGATATGGCTTGAAAGATGCAATAGATCATTCACTAATGTTAAATTAACCGAATGGCAATTAATAGATCATATTATTTATGAATATAAACTAAATTTATTAATAAAAAGTGGCGATAATTATAAATATGTTTATAACGAAATATTTAATAATAGAAACAGAAGATCTAATTCATCAAATTCAATAAATCCAGATCCAATTTTAAATTCAAATGAAAATTCTACAAATTCAGATACAAATTCAGAAGAAAATTCTTATGATTACACTTTAAATTTAGCTAATTACTACACTAATGAATTTGATTATGCAGATATGAACACAGAAGTGAAGCAAGGTGGAGCTTTAGGAGGACTATGGTGGTTTAATCAGGATATGAATGAAGAAGAACGGAGGGAAGATAGAACGTATCGAATTAATCAAACAATTGAGAGTGAGTTTACCATAGCAAGAGCAGTACAGAATCTGGCGAGCTTAATTGATGAAGAAGAACCTTCCATTGATCGAAATCCTGAAGAATTCGAAGTGAATATGATCTTAGATGGTGGTGAGACAAGTTTAGAGTAATTAGGGTTCATAACTGAATCCTAGAGTAAATGGTACGATGCTTACTGATAGATGCGGTGAAGAGCTGCTGATTCAGACGAAGATAAAGCCATTGATAAGGTGAAGCGATTCCATGATGAAGCGATTCCTGGCGGCTATCCATGGTGAAACGATATGGCGAATGAAGATCATCATAGAAATGTTTTGCAACTCGAATAGTGGAGATCTGGCGAATGAAGATTTGGTGAAGCGATCTGGCGAATGGCGATCTGGTGACTCCATGATGAAGAGATCGTCAGCTCTGGAGAGCAAAGTGTGGGAAGAAGAGTAGAGAAGACAAGGCGATGAGGCTTCAGCGGTGAGATTCATTAGGGGAAGAGAAGAGAGGAGAGATAAAAGAGATGAAGGCGGCAGAGTTATGAGATATTTATATCTAGGGTTCAATCAATCCAGGATCTTAATGTCTGAGTGCAAAGAGGAGCATAATTCTTAATTTCAGAATCTCAAGTCTGAGTTAATAAGTCCAGGATTTTATTTTCTTGGTCTTTTAAGGTTTATATTGGTGTAAATAGTTAATATAAGTGGAAATAGAAGGTATTTAGGAGTAGTGCTTAAAATTTAGGGCAAATATCTCCTACTTGTATTAACTTAAGCAATATAAATGAAATATAATAGACGTAGGGCATAAGAACCTACTCTATTTTTCTCAAAAAAATACTTTGGAATGGGCTAATTGTCCTACATCCTAAGGAATCTATCATAAATTTACTTTTTTGATGGTGCGACCTATGCCACTTCGGCTATCAAGAATTTGTGTTCTCTAGGATAATAAAGACATAATTGGTCGATTTGAATCTAACTATAATCTAAGAATTACATTTCTCTATGTCAGTTCGGCTTTCAAGAATTTGATATTTATAAAGAAAAAATATAATTAGTTCAATAGACATTCAAAACATACAAATTCAATAACAAATGAAGTTTATTACAGCATTAACATAAACATAGCTATGTTGGGGCGGCGGCAACGATCCGACACCGCCCCGTGAATTAAAAAAAAT
This sequence comes from Luzula sylvatica, assembly GCA_946800325.1. NCBI lineage: Eukaryota > Viridiplantae > Streptophyta > Magnoliopsida > Poales > Juncaceae > Luzula > Luzula sylvatica. Next base: position 24,800,107 of record OX326956.1, read on the forward strand.
TCAATTTGCCCGTATAAACGGACCGTAATAACTATGTGAATTCAACCGAATAAACTTAATCAAAACCGTACCTTAACCGTATGCGGAAGCGTATGGAATCCGACCGAATTGATGTCGCGCCATCACCGTTGTTGCGTTCATGAAGCCTTAGTCGCAAAGATTTGGAATTCCAAGCACTTTATGATCTCCAATTGAAGAATCCTTCGGTTTCTTTTCTCCTATGGATATCTCTCTTTTCTTAATGGGATGGAAAAGAGAATAGAAGAATCTCATATGTGCTTGGGACCAATTTGTTTTTATAGCCACAATACATCTTTTCACAAAGACGTACTTTTTGGGCTCCCTAAGGTGGATTTTCTAATTCAGCCCATCATAGAAAATAGAAGCACCACCCACAATATTCTACACATCACAAGGCCCACAACATAATTGACACATTTAATACTTAATTTATTAACTAAAATTGATCACTATATTGTAAGCATTCAAATGACAATATTACAACACATAATATTTTACATATAAGTCCAATGTTGGAATAATGTTACAACAAGCTAAACTTCTAAAATCCTAGATGAGAATTTAGCATAAAAAAAAAAGACAAAACATAAAATCAATTCATAATAAAGAAAAGGTTAATTATATCATACCCCTCAAATTCTCCCCGACAACCTGTATATTATCCATTAAAAATTAACTCACATGATAATTAATAAAAAAAATATTTTATTAACTATTAATTGATATTGATTAAGAATTGTTTATTCATATATACTTAATTATATATCAATTAATCTGTAATGGAGTTCTTTTTGAATTATCTTGTTAGTTGGTGATATAAAAAATATCGGAAGAATTTGAGAGGCACCATATATGGCCTCTAAAGAAAAGATACAACAATTGGTGAAGTGCTTTTCTTCTCTTCTTTCTTCTCCAAGGTAAAAACTCCCCAATTTGCATCTCTAAAGTCTCATTTATAACTCTTCTTGATCCCCTGGCAAAGATCCGTGATGTCAGCTCGTCTAGACCCTCCAACTCGTGATGGATCCTTCATATTAGCTCTAGCTCGCGTCCAAACCTTTCCAATGGATCCTCATACGTCCAAAATGGATACAAATTGAGAAAATTATGACAATTTTGTTCCCTGTGTAATTTCAGGTGATTTCTCTGTTTGGCATTTTGCGGTCGCGGAGGGTATATCTTGCAACTGCATGTCTTTATCATCTGTGGCTTCAGGGGTATTTGGGTTCGGAAACTACAATAGCAAGACCAATCTTGCAATCGCAATGGCTCTCGAAGTAGCTAGGGTTTTTTTAACGATATCTTGCGGTCGCAAGGCAAGGTCTTGCAGACGTGAGAACTATTGGAATTGTATTTCTTCGTCTTTTCCGACTCTGTTTTCTTCGTTCTTCGACCCCGTGACTAAGTGAGCATAGCACATGTCTCATTTGTGATGAAAAAAATGTCTTTGGAGAATGTCTTTGGACAAAAATATCATAAAACTCGCGTAGAGAATGTCTTTGGACAAAAATAAACAACTTCATATAATAAATGGATTACCGAAATATGTTTATTTTTTGTTGGGTTGTGTAAGGTTGGCAAACTCCCGCTCAAAAGCCTGCTATCTTTCTATAGTTATAAGAGTTATAAGGTAGAACCAATGTTACATATAGCATATATCGCTTACAGATCGGTCAGTCACCGATAAGAGATATGACTGACATAGCGGATTCATAGCGGAAAATATCAGTGGTATAGCGGTTGTGTACTTTTTAATATTAATATATTATTATAACATTAATTTATATTAAGTTTCTTAAACTAATTTAAGTTTTACATGATTAATATTCAAAATTCAACAATACAACATAAATTTGAAGTTAAATTAAAGATACAATTAAAATTATACCATAAAATTCATAAATAATATAATAAATTAAACCACGAAATCGTGTTCATTAACCATCGATATAGATGCGGATGTCCCCAATGAAAGTCTAACCTCGTCCGGATCAAAATCAATTTCATCTCCGACCATCTCTTCATCCGAGTCACTTGAATCGAACTCTTCATTAAAAGAAGAAAATATACACTCTCTCTCACGATGTTAAGTAATTAGAGTAAGAAAAGAAGAAAATGGAAAGACTGGGCCAAATTTTTTAGCAAAAATATTATTATAAAATGGGCCAGCCCAAATCATTATTCAAAATATATTATTTTTCAAGTCCAAATCGGTTCAAACCGGTCCAATATCGGCCCATATCGGCCCATATCGGTCCATGTATCGGTCGAGCGATTTACTCAAGTGATACGGGACATATCGTAACAGAGGGGCACTGATTAGAGATATGAAATCGACATACCGGTCCATATCAGTGATATTTAGAACAGTGGGTAGAACAGAGCATCCAAAGCTGACACGTGGCAGAGATTTTTTTTTTTTTAATACTTTTGTTTTTATTGCAACCCAATTATACTCATGTATGGAAGAAAAAAAAATATAATTGACCCCCAAAATCATCACAATATCCTTGACAAGGTGACAAAATAAATTGATTAACATTTCTAATTGACTCAATTAAATGTTAATTGACACGTTTAATTAACACACTAATAATTTATAATATGTTAATATTAGTAAATATTAATTGACATGTGACCACATATTGACATGTGTCAGTTTTTTTTTTTTTTTGTGAGTTTTGTTTCTATTGCAACCCAAATTATACTCATGTATGGAAGAAAAATATAATTGACCCCTAAACTCATCATAATATCCTCGATGAGGTGACAAAGTAAATTGATTAGCATTTCTAATTGACTTAATTAAATGTTAATTGACACATTTAATTAACACATCAATAATTTATAATATTTTAATATTAATAAATGTTAATTGGCGTGTCAAATCAATTAAACGGTCCATTAAATCGTTAAATGAGACAAACAATAATACTAATCAGCCTACTTAATTCTCTCTTGCCGCCTCATCAAGGATGTTATTTTTGTGTTATTAGGGCTCCATATATAATTTTCGTATGAAACTATGACTCTATTGTTATTTTCTTATGATATAATTTACAATCGTGATTGATATTTTTATATTAATAGATGACATTTTAAATATATATTTCGGTTTTAGGTGTATTATTCACGATTTTCTTTTATTTGTTTTGAAACTTTAATTTTGTTTGAATTATAACATATTATATTTTATTTATTTGGTGTGGATTTATAATGATGGACCAATACCATTGACCCTTATTAATTATAATGTTTATATCTACGATAGACAAATTTCATGAACATTTATTGATTATAATGCATATATTGACATCAATATATTTGCAAACATATAATGATTATATGATTGAGTTTAAACGTAACCGCGCAAATTCTATTTAAACAAATTATACAAAAAAAATATAAAAAAGATATGAAATCCCGCGCCATTGCTAGTTTTATTTAAAAGTTGGATTTTTTTAATAACTTTATTAAAAGGTTGGATTTCTTAAATAACTTTCCAAACTTCACCGGCGCTTTAAAAAACGTTTTGGTGACAAGTGCCATGATATTGCAGACTTTTACATAATAAATGTAATGTTCAAAAAGAAAGATGTCATTGTTTCAGCACCTAACAACTTAAAAAAAAAAAAACAAGTCATTGTATTAACAGCTAATAATTCCAACACCTAACAAGTTATTAAAATTTTAACAAGATAAAAAAATAAGCATATGATTGTTGACATTTTAAATTGAAATATTTTATGCTGCACCCCACATTTCACCAAAACATCCTCTACATAATAACTAATATGAGTAATTAACAGATTAGTTAACAAATATAATCAACCCCCACTTTTATTTTGGATCAATTTTCTTGCGTCACATCATCACATTCATTTTAACCATTAGATTGTGATACGTGACTTAATATAGACTACTGATTAATTATTAATTTTTTATAATTATAATGTCTTTGTAGTTATTTTATGTGTCAATTTATTTTACAACATATTTTAAACATTTTTAGAAATCCACATCATCATATATTAATGACGTGGACAATTAGTAATGGTTAGCTTCACGTGATCAAGTTCATTAAATTGTTTATTATTTCACATAAAATTATATAATCAAATGTGAATGTAATGGAAGCTGGAAATTTTATATATGAAATACTAATAAATTAATATATAATATTATAAAACACACAACACATATTGACATTATTTTTAGATTTTTAATTTTAAAAATTCATCAAATATATTCATTTCAATTTTCTCTTTATTTTGACATCCATATTAGCATAGTTCATAATATAATTTATTTTTAAAAATATTATAACTAATCCCATATATTACAAATTTTTGTTTAAACAAGTTTAGTATTAAAATTTTAAAAAAATAACAGAAATATAAAATAATCTATTTGTCTAAATAATTTCTTAAACTTATAATACAAAATGAAAGTTTAACATAAGCTAGATGAGTCAAGGAAAAAAAAAAAAAAAAAAAAGGGTACTCGATTAATGACCGGCACCACTTGAATAAGTGAGGTAAGAGTCCGAAAAAATCGTAAGTGTGACTCGAGCAAATTCCAGAGCTTAAGCATCTTTGGTGCTTAGAAACTAATTGCGCGGGTTGACGCGCCCATCTTTGCGCATACGGGACGTTATGCATGCGCATTAACTAGCCGATATGATTCATGGAGACGAGATCATCATTAATCAGGAAATTGCGGAACACATCATTGGGATGAACCTGCAAAAATCAAGGTATAAATAAACCTCAGAGGGGTCGGGCAGAACGGGTGGGTATGAGAATTGTGAAGGAAAATAATAGTTTATGATCAACGATAAAAGGGAAAATATAGTTGGTTCCCCAAACTCATCTCAAGCTCTTTGATGAGGTGGCAAAAAAAGATTAAATGAGTTCCTTAATCTTTCTAATTGACTCAATTAATAATTAATTGACACGTTCAATTGATGTGTCAATTCAATTAAACGGTCAATTACATCGCTAATCGAATCAATTAACAATAATAATCAACCGACTTAATTCAATTTTGTCACCTCTTTTTTTTTAGTTTGGGGGATGAATATATAACACCTTTTTTTATTGATGACCTTTTTGCATGCTAAAATTTATAATAATCAGAATATTATGTACATAACAATACATCAACAACTTGGATACCGAGTGACAATTAGTTTTGATTATAAATTATAAATTAAAATGGTGACATTAAATTAAGGTGTCAAAATATATGCTGAGAGCATATATGGTGCCCCTCCGTTTCTCCTACTCATGCTGATTGAATTAGCACATCATGAGTCACAAAATGGGGCTCCTTTTCATCTTCCAAAATCTCTCCCACTCAATTAATTATGCTTTGAATTAATTGTTACTTGAAATAATTAATTATGAGATTTTTGTATTAATTGTTAGTTACATCACAATCAACTGTTAATTCAAAACATAATTAATTAAGTGAAAAAAGTGGGATGCAAATTGGAGGGGAGAATTAATATCATACCCCTCTCATGCTGACTTGGTGAATTGGGGGGGGGGGGGGGGGGGCACGGTATAATTTTTCATTGAGCTTATTTATCGTGCCCCCCATTTCCCCTCACTATTCACGATGTGGGGGAAATGATACCCATCTCCAATATTCGTACCCCCGAGCTCTATATTAACCGTTAATTCAAATAATTAATTGTGTTAACGATTAATACAATTATATTACATGTTAATTATATTTGAATTAACCGTCAATTGAAATGGGGTGTACGAATTGGAGATTTGAATTAACCCTCAAATGCACTATTCATCCCCAGTGTACGGATCGAGGATGTTTTTGTGCCTTTGAGGGGCACGGAATAATTATCCTTTTCCATTCTAATATAGGATACGGATGTAAGTATATCTCCACTCAACATATAACAAACTAAATCTGATTTACACTCTCTCTCTCTCTCTCTCTCTCTCTCTCTCTCTCTCAAACAAACAAAAATTTCTTTCGAAAATGGCAATAGAACTTGTAGGAGGATGGTTTGCTTCCGCCATAATCCCAAATTTGTTGGACAAGGTGACCAGTTACGTAACTTCCAACTTCAACCTTCATGAAGCTACCAAAGATTCGCTCGAGTCCCTCACAAACACCCTCTTGACTATCAAAGCTACAATAGACGTAGTAGAAAGTCACATCATGATGGAAAACCAGAGCCTTAACGAATGGCTAAGAAAACTCAAGTTACTTTCCTATGAAGCTGATGATCTCATTGATACATTTCAAGCCAGGACAATTGAAACAACAATTCAAGCAGAAAATAAGGTCAGCATTTTTGCACCCTCCTCTCTACATACTATTAAGAATATATTGCTTCCCGATGAGGACTTGAAACAATTAGAAAAAATAACCAAGAAGTTTGAAGAAGCATCCCGTAATATAGGGAATTTGGTAAATTTAATTAACTTGATCAATAAGAATATTGTCGAAAAACAAGAAGGGATTCAAGAGAGGAGAGAGACCATTTCAGTTTTACCCGGTGAGATGGAGTTAGTTGGTCGAGAGAATGAATTAGGTTGTATGTTCGATATGATTTTAGAATCAAAAGAAAAGCCAGAGTCCAGTAAGATGGGTGGGGCAAGTAGCAGCAATAGTGGAGGCCTTATTGTTATTCCAATAGTAGGTTTAGGGGGCGTAGGTAAGACTGCTCTTGCTCAAGTTGTGTACAACAACCAAGAAGTTATGGAATATTTTACTCTGAAAGCATGGGTATGTTCTTCTGATAATTTTGATATAAAAATTCTTATAGAAAAAACCATCCAAATTTTAAGTGGAAATATATATTCAAATTTGACATCATTAGAGTATGTTAGCAAAAAGCTTATTGCAATAATAAAAAACATGAAATTTTTGCTTGTTTTGGACGATGTATCTAGAAAGATAGAGGACCAGTGGGATGTCCTGTACACAACCTTGTCATGTGGTGCACCAAGAAGCGTAGTTATAATAACAACTCAAAACAAGAAATTTGCTCATAGGGTGGCAACATTGAGTCCAATTGTTTTAGATACTTTAGAGTGGGGCGAGTTTTTGAAACTCTTTTACCATCATACATTTGGTAATACAATGATAACGGAAGAGAAAAGAGAAATATTAGAACAAATTGCGATATCAATAGCTGAAAAGTTACACGGGCTACCTTTAGCAGCAAAAATAATTGGAAATTTACTCAATTTTAGAATTGACGAGAACGAATGGGAAAAGGTATCCAGAAGCGAATGGTGGAATATATGTGAAGGTGTAGATAAAATTTTACCTTCTATAGGCCTCAACTATCAGTATCTAAAACCTTGGTTAAGGCAATGTTTTGCTTATTGCTCCATATTTCCTAAAAATTACTTGTTCCAAAAAGATAGGTTGATACAAATGTGGATAGCTCACAATTTCATTCAAAATAATAATAACAATAATAGTAATAATAGGGTAACAATATTGGAGGAAAAAGGGAGGGAATGGTTTGATGAGTTAGTTGAGAATTCTTTTTTTCAACCTGCTTGGGACAACAGCAGGTATGTCATGCATAACTTGATGCATGATTTAGCGACTATAATTTCTTCCGATGAATGCTTTATTCTTTCGGAAAATACGATACAAGTTCCAAAAAATGTTCGTCACTTAGCATTAGAGACCAATAATCGCGAGGCAATTGGAAAAATAGATGAATTTAAGCAATTACGCTCTATCTTGTACTTCGGACATTGCAAAGTCGCTGGAATGTATGATGGCATCAACGAAATTTTGTCCAAGTCAAAGAATGTTCGTGTGCTAGATTTATCTCACATGCATATGCAAAATAGAAAACCACCAATACACATTCAACACTTGTCCCATCTTCGTTTCTTAGATCTTTCTAGCACCGGAATTGAACTTTTATGTAGTTCCTCATTTGAACACTATCATTTGCAAACCTTGTACCTGCAAGAATGCAAATTTCAACAATTTCCAAGAAACTTCAACAATCTAATCAATTTACGCCACCTTTATGCAAGTCCTGAAACAATTGCCCTCATTCACGGAATAGGAAAGTTAACTAACCTCCAAGAGCTAAATGAATATCGTATTGGAACAACAGATGGACACAGAGTAACAGAGTTAAGAGAAATGAATGAGATCTCAAAGAAGTTGATAATTTTTGGTTGTGAAAATATTAGAAGCATAGAGGAGGCTGAACAAGCAAATCTAATGAACAAGAAACATCTTTCGTCTGTTGAAATAAAATGGAGTACAGTATCGAGAACAACCATTACGGACAAAGAGACACTTCAAGGTTTGGAACCTCACAAAGGTATAGCCGAGTTGATGATACACAATTACATAGTCGAATCATTACCAAATTGGGTGATGGTAATGAATAATTTCTCAAATTTAAGATCCTTTACACTTTACTGGTGTACCAAAATAAATTCTCTGCCATCCCTCGGGCACCTTTCCTTCCTAAACATACTTAAAATAGAATACCAACACTCTATCACGTATGTAGGTGATCAATTTTATGGAAACACCCCCGTGGTTTTTCCGTCATTGAAAGAACTCTCATTCTTTGACATTGTTATTGAAGAATGGTCTGATGTACAAACAAGAGAATTCGGTCGGAATCTCTTAAAAGTGGAAATAACGGCTTGTTGGAACCTCAGGGATGTACCCCTCCTCTCCTTTGGTATATCTCTCAAGCATTTACGTATAAATGGTACCAAGCGCTTTACTTCTCTATCAAGACACCTACAAAGCCTTAACTCACTCACGGTGTTATACTTATTAGATTGCAGTATGAAGATTACTATAGATTTTTATAATTTACCATTGCTCGAGCTTTTGTCGTTAAGAAGTTGCCCAGAGATGCAGAGCGAAGGTAGCATACAATCCCTTCTTAACTTAAGAAAATTGGAGGTTAATAACTGCCTGCATCTTTTTAGCAAATCCATATCTGAGGGTTTACAAGAACAAAGGAACAAACGCCTGAGACTTCAAGAAGAGGGGCTAAAATTGCTTAAGCACCTTGATATAGACCATAACCTCCTTCACCAAAATTATGATCTCACTCAAGCAAACCTTGCCTCACTACAGTTTCTTATTTATAAACTTTTTGAACTCAACCAGTTTACAATTGAGGAAGATGCATGGTTTCGAGGATTAATTTCATTGAAAGATCTTACCTTTATTTTATGCGATTTTGAGCACCTTCCTGATAGTCTAATAACTCTTCCCTCCCTGAAAAAATTGACACTAACATCATGCCGTAACCTCATTTCGCTACCTGAAAATGGAATAGCACCGTCACTTAGAGAGTTACACATACTTCAATGCTCTCTACAGTTCAATGCACGGTGTCGACCGGTGGATGGTGCTGATTGGCCAAAGATTTCTCACCTGGCATTAATCACTATTGATACCAAAAGAGTGGCGATATGAAGTCCCCTTACAATCTCCTCATTGAATTGATGAGGTGACATGTAAGTGATAAATTAGTAAATGGGTCCGGTTTTAACATATGGGTATGTGTTAAATGAGTGGTTCTATGCATAAGATGCACGAAAGACCCACAATTTTTGAGGTTTATGAGTTAGCGGCATGAGAGAAAATTCTAGTTGAGCTAGACGAGAGTGGTTGTCCAGCTAACTACGGTGGATACTTGCTCGGATAGTTTGTTGTAGATTTGACGAGGAACGGAACATAATGGCCATTACCCTTCCCTATGGGTAGAGCTGGCAAAATCTGACCCGACCCGAAAAAATGACCCGACCCGTCCGAACCCGAACCCGACCCGACCCGACCCGAAAATATTGAAAAGTCAACGATCCGAACCCGAACCCGAAACCGAAACCGAAACCGAATGACCCGAACCCGAAATCGACCCGAAACCGAATGATCCGAACCCGAAATCGACCCGAAACCGAAAGACCAGAAACCCGAACGACCCAAAACCCGAACTAACCCGAAACCCGAATGACCCGAAACTCATGACCCGAATGACCCGAAATTCACGACCCGAATGACCAAAAAATTAAAATATTATTGTTAAAATCAATATAATATTGCTAAAATATCTCGGAATCAATAAAATAAATCAGAAATTATCCGAAAATTAAATTTTTGGAAAATCGAATGATTTGAAATCAAATTTTGTGAAGTCTGAATTATCCGAAAATCAAAATAGTCAAGACCCGAATGACCCGAAAACCGAAACGACCCGAACCCGAATGACCCGAAAACCGAAACGACCTGAACCCGAATGACCCGAAACCCGAAACGATCCGGAACCGAATGACCCGAAACCCGAAGCAACCCGAACCCGAATGACCCGAATGACCCGAAATCCGAACGACCCGCGACCCGAACGACCCGATGATCCGAATGACCCGCAACCCGAAACGACCCGAACCCGAAATGACCCGATCCAAACCCGACCCGACCCGCCCGATTGCCACCTCTACCTATGGGACAACAATGCATTCAAAATTTTCAAAACAATTATGATGAAAAAAATTGAGGTATATTACATTTTTTAATTAAAATTAGGATTTCTAAATAATGTTAAAATATCTCATATAAATTTGATTTGTGGATGAAATTTAAGTATCCTGCAAAAACAGAAAATGGATACTAAGTTGGATGAGGCCTGGAGATCACACAAGACGTCTTGGACAGGAAAATATTTTGGTCCATTTCCATTCGACCAGGAACTTTCCTGAAGGGGTCGGTGCACAATAGTGGAGGGGAAAATATACTTGGCTCCCCAAACCCATCCCAAGCTTATTGGTGAGGTGACAAAAAAAATTAAATAGATTAATTAGTCTCTCTAATTGACTCAATTAATTGTTAATTGACACGTCAATAAATTATATTAGTACATATTAATTGACGTGTCAATTCAATTAAACGATAAATTAAATCGCTAATCGAATCAATTAACAATACTAATCAACTCACTTAACCATCATTTGCCACCTCAATTAGGTTATTTTTTGGTGTTGTTGGGCTGAATATATAACCCCACAGTGGAGTATCTCGGTGATTTCTTGGAATACTTAAAAAAGGTTGTTTTTAATTTTTCTTAATAATAATTAAGCATCAATTTATGTACTTGATTTTTTTTTTCTTTTTGAAGAAAGAGCCGGAAATCAATTCGGAAAATGCGAAGAAACATCAAACATGTTCATTACCACACCAGCGAGCAAAGCGAAAAGTATCGCTAGAAAACAAAAAAAAAATATTGTAATTGTCAAACTAATTGCACTGAATTTGTATCATAATACGTTTGTTAATAAGTTATGTCTCTTTTAGATGGATGAAAATGATGGCAAAGCGTCAGATGATCAACTAACACTATGAGATGAGACTCACAATAAAAAAGACGGGTCTTATGCTAACGAAGCAAACCAACAAAACATGGCTAGTACAAAATTTATTTTACTTATTTCTCGTTGAAATATATAATGGATTGTTTGTTTGTAGTTTGAGACAAACCATCTTCTTGCGACATGATCGTTAGTTTAGAGGAAGTATCAAGTGAACTAGTCGATAATGTTTTTGTTGAGACCGTGAAACTCGGGCATGGTGGCTGTGTTAGAGGATTGGGTATTGGGTCAAGCTCCTAGACATTATTATGGACCAAAACTTCTGAGTTCAAGTGAAAATGAAGTCGGTAAGTACGAGATAATTTATCAAAAAAAATGTCAGGATCCAAACTAAACATGCACAAGAAAAGATGATATCAAATTATTAAGAAGTGACAACATATGTCAAGACATAATACGTAAAAAATATGTATTATCACACATATTAGTACAAAATATATTTACAATTTTATTTGTTTCTTATATAAACTTTTTAATTAATTTTATTTTATTTATCATATGTCCAGTTACATAAACTCACTCGGAGTTAAAAAGAAATACGAAACAAAACTGTAATGGGCAACATTTAGCTTCGGAATTGTGCCATACTCGCAATATATATCTGCTACATTAACTATTTGCAACAATGCGTTTTTACGATGGTAGATTTCAGCAGCAGTATATTGATCTGAGATCGAATTGGCCAGATCCGCTACGTGAGAAAAGAAATCAAGAAAAAAAACTGAAAAAAATAAAGTACCTGCCGCTACGTGAGATCTTCGAAGCGATGTTAATTTATTAACATCGCTTCGAAGAAGGAGATGAGAACTATATTTGGGTTTTTTAATACTTTAATCCCATCAAATTTTGATTTGGGATTTGGAGAGTTGGTGGCGAAGAGGAACGACGAAGAAGGAGATGAGAACTATATTTGGGTTTACATGCCCCGCCCAATTCTGTCGTTTGCATTTTGTTTGCAATTATATATCTCCGGATTTCATTCCCTCATCATTGATTGGGTAATTAATTAACATGCTAATTAATATGTGTACGGATTCACATTATTAACATGTTAATTTTGTATTATATCATGTCAATTTGCATGTTAATTATTTACTTTCTTACAAGAATGCTAATTATCTACTTCAATTATTAATTTAAGAATGTGTGAGTTAATAGATAATATAAAATTTCTCAGATGACGCTATTGCAAGTGCTAACATGACATAATTAAAAGTGATTTTAATTCTATTTTATCAAATAATCATTATATCCCTATTAATGATGATTGGTATTTTTTATGTTTATCTTTTAGTTTAATACTTTTCATAAATCATGCAAATAAAATTTTCATATACAAAAATATTATTATTCTTAATTTTTTCATCATAAAAATCAATTAAATGGTAACATGTCATATATATAAATATAAAGATTAATATATGTTGGTTAGATTTGTTTTTTCGTAATATTAGAAAAAATATTTTTGCATGATTCATGAAAAATATAAATAATAATGGATAAGTGTGATAAATATCGATCACCATAAATAAGGTATAGTGGTACTTTGATTAAAAAAAATTGAAATCGCTTTCAATTGAGTAATGTTAGCTCTTCCAATAGAGCCACCGAATTTCTCTTATCAAATTATAAAAAATTTATGATCCTTATTAACTCTTTATTCTATCTTGCAATCTTGCATATAAATTAGTTTGTTGCATTCTTCCTAATTGCACGCACCATCCAATCCAATCCAAGTTTCATGTGAAAACCATTGGTTGTTGTAACTCTTGTATTGCATAAATTAACAATATGAATTAGGTGCATTTTTTTTACCAAGTTTTGAAAGTTTATCAAAAAAAATAATCAATTGTTGAAAATAATTCCAAAACTAACCAAGAAGGGACTATAATTGGCGAAGTTGAGGACTCCTTCATATACTAATAATGTATTAGGAAGGGAAGACTGGTTAAATTTAAATAATGACGGAGTTACGGACTCCGTCATTTTCATCAATTTTCATCATCAAAATGAACTTTAATATTTATATATTTATTATTATTTATTTGTATCCGATATTGTATTCGTTTTTGTATTCGTATTCGAATCGAATATCGAATATTGTATTAATATTCGTATTCGAAATCGGATATCGGATACCGTAAATGTATTCGAAATTGCGTACTGGATACAGCATTCGTATTCGAAATCGGATACCGTATATGTATTCGAAATTAGCCTAGTAAATTTATGATTATGAGAAAATATACTTGGTCTCCCAAATTCATCCCAACATTTTTGATGAGGTGGCAAAGTGGATTGATTAACATTTTTAATTGACCCAATTGAATGTTAATTGACACGTTTAATTAACACGTCAATAATTTATAATATGTTAATATTAATACATGTTAATTGATGTGTCAATTCAATTAGGGGTTATATATGGTGCCTGGAGGAAATACAGTTTCGGATCAACCGTAAAAGTGTACACAAGCATAAACGAATGTAAGCGTACATTCGTGGTCATATCTTTCAGTAGGAAAATCCAATTTGAATGGTTCAAATTGGGTTAGATAGATAATAAGATTATATACAACCTTCATGTAGAAATATATTTCATATCAACGAAGTATCAGTGTCGTTTCTATGAAATACCGAAAGGGTGCAACAGTATGACATACAGTTAGTAAAACAGTCATACCTTTTGCATACGAACTCCAATTGGGCCATGCCGAATTGGGTTGAGTAGATAATAAGATTATCTACAACTTTCGTGTAGGTTGATTTTCTGTCAGAGGAATTTAGCAATTTCGTATGGACAGAATACTGAACAGGTTCATGCAACTTTCTGTGTGAAAGAGTGTATATTGGATATACATGTCTTTTGGACCATCATAATCCTATGTGATATAAATAGGATAATTCTCTCTCATCAAATAATGCTTCATTCAGTCCAATCATTCGGATTATTCAGAATATTCCAGAATTATAGAGAGACATCTTTCTATTGAGTGAAAGGGTGTAAAGAGAGAGAACCGAGAAAAAGGAGTTTTCCGGTATAGAGAATCAATCGATCAAACAAGTTCGCCGGTGCATCGTCTAGGCAGTTGCACCCGCGACCGGCGAACTTTGCCTCACGGTGGATACAAGTAGAGGAGCGACACTTGTGGCTCTTCGGTTGTGATCAACTCGAGGGAGAGAAAGGACGGTCAACGAGCGGTGAAAGACGCGTGGTGTGGGACGCGCGGATTGTCACCAACGTGACAGGAGAAAGAAGACTAGTAATCAACCCTTCGTGTGCAATCAATTTTGCACTGGTATGAATCTAATCTCCTTATTTGCATCGTACCCTTCGAATTCATGGCGTGATCTTGAATTAAGGGAACCGGACCGGGCCTACATATCTTTCAGTATCAACCGTAAAAGTATACACAAGGATAAACGAATGTAAGCGTACATTCGTGGTCATATATTTCTGTAGGATAATCCAATTTGAATGGTTCAAATTGGGTTAGATAGATAATGAGATTATCTAAAACTTTCATATAGAAATATTTTTCAATTGTACGAATTATCAGTGTCGTTTTAATGGAATCCCGAAAGGGTGCGACAGTTTGACATACAGTTAGTAAAACGTCGGTAACTTTCTCATCCGACCTCCAATTGGGCCAGGCCAAATTGGGTTGGAAAGATAATAAGATTATCTACAACTTTTGTGAATGTTCAAAGTCGGTTATAACGATTTAATATTTTCGTTTGAACATAATACTGAAAGGGTGTCAGCAATTTTCTGGGATTTTGGGTAATCGTCTATCCTTCTATTGCATCGTACCCTCGAAAGTCATAGCGTGATCTTGGATTTTGGGAACCGGACCGGGCCTACATATCCGCTGCGCGGGTCCGGGGTCGGGTGAATTCCAACTGGAAATCGTCTTGTTCATCGAATGCATGTGATAGTTCGTCACAAAAGTCGACAAAATAGGTGGCACTGCACAGAAGATCAAATCTTGTTGCATGATCGGAGACACCTTTTCTCCCAACTTCTCGAGATGATCAATCAATGCTTGTACCTTTAACACGTGAGTTCTAACCGAAGATCTGTTAGGCATCTTAAAGTTAACCAACTACTTCAACGTATTGAACCTTTCAATACGTTCTTTCTCTTGGAACATTTCCTTGAGCGTCGCGTTAATTTCGTACGCATCCGAATTCTCGAATTGCTTCTTCAGTAGCTGTCTCCGCGAGAGTTTCCTTGAGCGTGAATACATGCCAACATGAGGCACGTAACATCATTTGACTCCTTAAGTTTGTCAAATGCGGCATTTTCCTCGGTCGTAGCTGTCTCCGCACGAGTCACCATCTTTGTGTCCAACACGTGACTCTTGCATTCTTGCCTAAGAACAATTCTTAGGTTGCGATGCCAGTCAAGATAGTTTTTGCCCACCAGCTTTTCCCTTTCCAAGATCGATCTAATCGACATGGAGTTGGTGTTGCTTGATGTCATGATTGCTACAACGAAAAAATACTTATCATGAGGTTGATACTAACATGTGCGAACTTATTCTATATGCTTATATGAATGTTATGAAATAGGTTACTTTTATCAAATCAATAACCCTAATATTGATTCGGGATTCCAAATTTAATAACACCTCAAGACCCATATTTCGTGAACCTCCCACAAGTGACTTTGGCCGACAAATGGGATCTCACTATTTAGGTAGGATAAATTCCAATCGCATCCAATGCGACTCTTGATCCTTTATAGGATTTCGGTATTGAATCATATCATATATGATCCAAATTCCGTTTGTGCATCCTAACTATGCCCCGAACCCCAATCTGATTGGTTTGGACGGTTAAATCACAACCGTGCCCACATATCGTTCAATTAAACTACAAACACGTCCGACTTTGGCCTGAACCCGCGTTTGTCCCCAATTAACGCGTGCCTCGCATGTCGATACATACAACAATGCACGCCCAACTTTGGCCTGAAACCGTGCAAAGTGTAAGACCAACCCCGGAGGTTGTGAACACGAAAGGCATTTCATGACTTAAATATTATGCAGGATTTATGTGATATAATTCAATTACATCAATGAGCAAGTTTATCATGATGAATGAACATAATTATTAACAATTACAACCAAAATAAAAATTTCCATAAAAAATACACTGTCCATCATGACGCATCATATTGTGCGTCATGACGCAGCATGCCCAATTCTTCTCCTGAACTACACTTCCTTGAATACCGTCATGACGCATCATCTTGTGCGTCACGACGAACTTCACATGTCCGTCATGACGCCAGCCAGTGCGTCATGGCGGACTATACAAAACCATTTTGTTGTCCAATCCATGGGCTAATTCGAGGGTTTCCGTCATGACGCACAACATGTTGCGTCACAACGGACTCCATTAGTCCGTTATAATGCACGAGCGTGCGTCAGGACGGACTATGTAAAACTATTTTACCTCGAATTCCAAGGGCTAAATCAGGTCCGTCCATCATGACGCACAGACTTAGTGTCACGGCGGACCATGTATGTCCGTCACGTCACAACATCTTGCGTCATGACGGATTGTACAAAATAATTTTGTACAAACATCCAGGGACTATTTGGGCCATTTCCGTCACGACGGACCATATGGTCCGTCATGGCGGAACTAATTAACACAGGGCGTCATGACGCACAACTCTTGCGCGTCACGACATACTAGTGTAACGTCCCAAATCCAACTCCTGAATTTCCCGATACCCCTTGTGCGTCACGACGGACCATATGGTCCGTCCTTACGCACCATACCTGATTGTTGTTTTTAGCTTGTAATTTTACTGATTTTAATCGTTTCAAAAAACGATTAATCATGAACTTTTCATGATTACTTCTAGATTCTTTTGTTCATCTCATGATCAAATATTAGTAAGATTTTCTATGGTCCTATTTTTATAATTACATGATTATATCCTAATTTCAACAAGAAATTTTCGAATAACTTTTATCCGAAATTGATTCGACTCTCGAATCGTGACGATCGCTCTGATACCACTGTTGAGTACCGGCATCGCTACCGAGTCCCGCGCAGCGGATTGAAGAGTCCGGTCCGACCAGATCCCGAGGACCACGTCACCGACCCGAGAGTACAAATCATGAAAATGCAACTACCTATGAATATAACTCTTATATACATAGAGACATACCGCGTGAAATTGATCACGGAGACGGGTTGTTCACGTAGTTGCTGCTTGTTCACTTCGATCCCGGTAACATGCACGTCCCACGCCCGCGCGATTTGACACCTTGTTCAAAACTCCTTTTGTCGTATCCAACCGGATAATATCCGATTCGTCTCCGACTTTGCTCGACCTTGCTCTTGCTGGATCAGAACAAAAAATCTCAAGCGAGATTTCTCCACTCATATCCACCTCGAACTAACGTCTCTCGGTTGCAACAAATTCTCCTAAAATTCGTCGCAAGCTTGCTCAAATCTCTCAATCTCCAATGGAATTTCTCTCAACTTGTCTCACAAGTTTTGCTCTTCTTAGATTTGTAAAATGAACCAAGGAGAGAGAAAGATCAGGTGAATATCATATATTAACCTCTCCATTAATGATGGTATTAATGAGTATCTTAAGAAAACTGCTAATTCAGAATTGGGATCACAGTCCGTCATGACGCACGATATGGTGCGTCGTGACGGACGTGTCACGAGTACTGGATCTAACCGTTACACTTTTGCTCCGTCATGACGCACAAAACAGTGCGTCATGACGTTATACTCGTAGATACTACACAAAATTATACTAGGGTGCGTCATGACGGACCATATGGTGCTTCATGACGGACGTTGTAATTTCTGTCAGATTTGCATAATCTTATTATGCATCCAATCGTTTCGACGAATGCGTACGTTCATCTATCCTCACGTTAATTATCACGTTAATTAAATGTAATAGTTAAATAATGGAGAATTCGGTGGGTACATTTTGAAGGAGAATAATTTTTTTTCCAAAACACTGTAGCGGCGAGATTTAAAAACCCCGAAACACTGTAGCGGGCAGATTTAAAAACCCGAAAGGGGTTATTTTTGGAATATTTTCGAAAATGAGGTTAGTTTTTGAATTTTTATTCTAAAAGAGGTTATATGCAGAAATGCTCCTCAGTATACCGAGGAGTCGGTTATAACGGTCTGAAGAACCGGAGACCTCCAGTATCTCTCTCATCATTTACACTTTTAGAAATCTGAAATATCGTATTAACCTTCTAAAAATTTGAAATATCACATTTACCCATTTAGACATCTGAAATGTCAAATTTATCCTTTTAGACATATAATATTACCCTTCTCACAATCTGAAATATCATATTTTCACTTCTCACAATATGAAATATCACTTTTGCCCTTCTTAAATTAAAAAATACCGTATTTATTTACTCTTCTCAAAATCTCAAATATCAAATTTACCCTTTTGAAAACCTGAAATATCAAATTTACCCTTCTCAAAGTTTGAAATATATATTCACAATTGAAAAGTCCAAAAGATCATATTGACCAGGGCCGGGCATAGGGCTAGGCCCACTAGGCCCGGGCTTGGAGTCGATTTTTTTGAGGGGCCTTGTATGATATATAGTACGTATATAAGTATTTATTAGTATACCTATTTATTTTCAGCCTTTATTCAACATATTAACAAATCGGGCCCTTTTTTCGGCCCGATAACATACTTTCCGATACGACACATGTGTCGACCTTCTCTCCGTGTCGCCGCCGTCGCCCTTCTCTTTCTGCCTTTCTTTGTTGTTGCGTCTCCCTTCTCTATGCGTCGACTCGACAATAACGTGAGCTGTTTTTCTTCTTGTCTTTTTTGTATAATTTTTTCTTGTAGAAGGTGAATTTGGTGATTTTTTGGTACTTTATTGCAATTTGTTAGTAGTTTTAATTAGAACTAGGAAAATTTTCCGTGCTTCGCTACGAGATACTAAATTTAGTGTTTATGATGATAAATGATATTTTTGCAATCAAGTACAAATAAGTATTAAAAAAATTTCAATATTATTTATCTAGAAAAACAACTCAAAACTCGAAAAGCAAACCTTATTATTAATAACTTCAATAAAAAAAATATTATAGTACAATGCAATAAATATTCGAAAAAATAAATAAATGCATAAGTAGAAATGACCAAGAATGTACATATCAAACGTTAATATATTTTTATTGATGTCACTTCTGCCTTATCATAATACTCCATTGAATATATATTAATCGTATAAATTTCATTAATTTCATACGTAACCCGTGAAGATCTCTTGGCACCGGTCCGGCAAGAGATGAAATAGTTAAATAATGGAATAGGGAACAAAGAGGTATTCCCTTATATTCCCTTATGTTCATGAAGCCTTAATTGCAAGAATGAATTTCAAGTACTTTATGATGTCCAATTTAGAGTCATTTTGATTTTCTCTAATGTATATCTCTCTCTCATCTTAATGGGACATAATTTAAGAGTGGAACATTATCTCATCATATGTATTTGGGACCCAATTGCTTTTATAGCCACAATACATCTTTTCACAAAAGACATGCATATTGGGCTTCCTAATGTGGATCTTCTAATTCAGCCCATCATAGAAAATAGAATCACCACCCACAATATTCTACACATCAAAAGGCTCACAACTTAATTGACACATTTAAAGCTTAATTTTATAACTAAAATTGATCACTATATTAATAAGCATTTAAATGACAATATTACAACACATAATATTTTACATATAAGTCCAATGTTGAAATAATGTTCCAACAATCTCCCACTTGGACTATATGTAATTCCTTATAATTACGTATTGAACATAAACCAAAATACGTGTACTGGTTTGTCATAAAAAAATCTTGTGTGTCCCTAACAATTCCGTCCATCAATAATACCAACGTAGGATCAAAACGGCTTTCGTCACATTTAACGTAACTAAACCTTCAATGGTCACGTACACTAATATAACTGAATGACATGAATCATGATGTGGATGTGTAGCATGGAAATTTCATGTAATGTAATCTTAACATGCCTATTTCCAACTTGGTCCTCCTAAAAATAAATTTAGTAAGATCCTTAAAACCGTCTCATTTAATAACTTAATGAGACAAACCGTCTCCTTTAAAACCGCATTGAGAAAACATGTCTCCTTTAATACCTTAATGAGACAAACCGTCTCCTTTAAACCGTATTGAGACGAACCTAGTTTAAATCAGAGTAAAGTGATAAATATAACATTAATTCTGCAGAATAACCATAAAACCGAATAAACTTGAAAAACTTTATAACTGTATCATATGTCTATGACATATGTTTATATATATCACGTGTCTATATCATAATAATTGTACAAATATTTACTCCCACTATAACCGAATATCCTTAACCGAAAATACACCCATATGAGCAACGTCTTGCTTATATGACCTTTTGGGTAATTATATCTTATTGGAGTTTGTACCAAAATATATGATAGACAAATATTACTCTGACTTTCTTTCACAACTTTCATTGTTGTACTTTATGATTGTTAATTGTCGTGCAATAATTTAGTGGTCTACAAATAAATGTCCACTATATATGCATCATTCATGACAAAATTTTACAATCATTTCTTTGTATTATTATCAAAGTCGGTATACTTAATGATCTCAAAACTTATCCGACATTTGATATATGAGCATTTAACCTTTTGTTCTCTTTAACATTTCTTTACTTACTCCCACATAACCAACGGTATATTTAATAATTAAAAAAATTCATCTAAAACCAAACAAGATGAGTTTGTTATAAAATCAAAATATATATACCAATGTTAATGTTCTTGAGATGTCTAAGTTTATCTTTTTCGGCTAAACAAAAAATTATAGCCGTAGTAATAATTAAATTTTCCCGTACAAACGGACCGTAATAACTATGTGAATTCAACCGAATAAATTTAATCAAAACCGTACCTTAACCGTATGCGGAAGCGTATGGAATCCGTCCGAATTGATGTTGTGCCATCATCGTTGTTGTGCCATCATCGTTGTTGCGTTCATGAAGCCTTAATTGCAAGAATGGATTCCAAGTATTTTATGATGTCCAATTTAGAGTCATTTTAATTTTCTCTAATGGATCTCTCTCTCTAATCTTAATGGGGCAGAATTTAAGAGTGAAACATTATCTCATCATATGTACTTGGGACCAAATTGCTTTTATAGCTACAAGGCATCTTTTCACAAATGAAATGGCTATTGGGCTTCGTAATGTGGATCTTCTAATTCAGCCCATCATAGAAAATAGAATCACCACCCACAATATTCTACACATCAAAAGGTCCACAACTTAATTGACACATTTAATGCTTAATTTTATAACTAAAATTGATAACTATATTAATAAGCATTTAAATGACAATATTACAACACATAATATTTTACATATAAGTCCAATGTTGGAATAATATTCCAACACAAAGGACTTGCATGTATTCTGTGTTTGAAGTTAACTTTCAAGTGAGAGCCACTGAAAATTGGGTTGGTGCAAATCGCACCCATCAAGAAAAGAAAGCAATACCTGTATTTTGAATGATAGTAATGTTTGTACCTGTTAAAAACAAATTCTTCAATTGATCACTTTTAAAACAAACAAACAATAATCTTCATAAATTTTGGATACCATACCCGTAGGCCGTAGCAGCAACAGAATTGCCTATGTCGGATTTAATTGCCTTGAGTATTTGAGCTGCATATATACGCATAAATAACTACTGTGTGAATTTGTTACAAATAAGCTTGTAAAAAATTAAGATTAAGATAATAATACAAGTATAAGTCTTTTTTTGTAAAATTAGAATTATACCCTTTCCTTCAAACCCTCCTTTAGTTTTCCATTTCTGCACATAAAACTCTTGTATTAGAAAGAGGGACTTTAGCATCAATCATTAGTTATATATACCATTGATTATAGAAAATGGTCAAAATACAAAATTTCTGGAAGGGAAGATGGTGTGAAAAATATTTAATTGAAAAATATTCAGAATTATATTCTTTTTCAGAATGCAAAGATGGGACAGTTCATTATTTTCTAAAAATTATGAATGAAACAAATCTATGTAATAGCTTGGGTTTAAATATACCTCTTTCCAAAGTAGCACAAGATCAATTTCTCCAATTAAAACAAATTTGCAATTCTCTTGATCTTATTCCTTCTCAAAAAGATTCATTTAAGTGGATTTGGTCCCAAAATGGTACTCATACCTGTAAAAATGCATACCAAACTTTAATTAAGGGTGTATTTATCAAAGCAGAATATTTTAAGTTTTGGAATTTAAAAATTGAATTAAAAATTAAATTATTTTTATGGTTAACATATTTAAACAAAATACTTA
Source organism: Luzula sylvatica (assembly GCA_946800325.1). Taxonomy (NCBI): domain Eukaryota; kingdom Viridiplantae; phylum Streptophyta; class Magnoliopsida; order Poales; family Juncaceae; genus Luzula; species Luzula sylvatica. The sequence goes on from OX326956.1 coordinate 24,822,935, forward strand.
CTATTGATAATTTAAAGAAGAAAGGTTGGATCCTAGTCAACAGATGCATTCTATGTAGAAAATATGAGGAGAGTGTGAATCATTTGTCGAACCAGTGTAGCTTTGTGAAGCAAACCTGGATGAAAGTCATTGCAAATACAGGGATTAGTAATAATTCAAATATAAATCAAATAAATTTATTAGAAGAAATATTAAGTGATCGGAATTCAAAGAAATATAAAGTACTTATCTGCATTCTTCTTTATCAAATCTGGACTGAGAGATGTCGTAGAATATTTAATAATCAAATCCTCTCTGAAGATCAATTGGTTGAACGAATAATCTATGAATTCAAAATAAATGAATTAGTCAAAAAAACCCTTATTTAAAAATATTGATCTTAATGATGAAGAATCAACAGAAGTAGGGAATGATACTTTAGATTCAAACTCGAACACAAATCAAATTCAAAATCAAAATCAAAATCAAATTGTTCAGAATCCAATATACACTAATGATTTTAATTATGCAGGAGGATTAAGGAACATAACTTTGGAGCAAACACAGACAAATTAGCAATGGAGCTATACTGGTTTAGTGACCAGTATAAGTGCAAATCAGCGAGAGATGGATGAAAGAAGGCAAAAAAGAAGAATATTCCAAAACAATGAAGAAAATCGATTTCAGATGCAAGAGGCAAATCAGCGAGAGATGGATGAAAGAAGGCAAAACAGAAGAATATCCCAAAACAGTGAAGAAGATCGATCTCAGATGCAAGCGGAAACTCAAATTGAAGGTCACAGGGTGGAGAATAATACCTTAAATGGTATTTGTAGGCGTTTGTCAGATCTCTTGAAGGGTTGCAACTCTTGGCGATAGATCCAGCAAATGCATGATTAGAAGGCAAGGAAGGATTGATGCAGGGATCTCGCGCAAGAAATCGCCATTAGATGCTTTAGGCGGTGGGAGAGAAGAGGGATGAATGGGAATAAGATTGTAGGCGGCTGAGTGGAGAAGTGGGTATTTATACCTAGGTTAAAAGGAAGAAAGGATCTCAATGTCAAGTATCTTAGAATCAAATTCCTCTAAATCTAGGAGATTCAAGTTCTGGAAAATTAAAAAGTTATATTGATGTAATTAGTTTATATAAGTGTGAAATAGGGGTATTTAGGAGTAGTGTTTTACAAACTTTAGGGCAAATACCTCTACCTTGTATTAACTTGTTCAATATAAATGAAATATAATAGAAGTAGGGCGTAAGAACCTACTCTAATTTTCTTAAAAAAAAAAAATATACCATTGATTACACCAAAAAACTAATGTCAAATCTCTTTTATTTTAAAAAACAAAGGAGTTTTCATATTTCATTATATTCTTGAATTGATTATCCTCAAAAAGATTTGATTACCCACACCATAAATCAATCCACTACTCATATAAATCCTCAAAAAGAAAAAAAGAGAACTGCAAAGAAATTATGCAAATTTGTTAGTCTCGGAACCAATTAAAATAGAATGATGGAATATAAGAAAGAACATTTTTTTAGAGAAACATTATATGAAGTACCTGATGAGTGTGTTGTTGAATCTTGAAGTGAAAACTATTAGCAAAAAATGAGGATAAAGGGGATTTTTTTTTTTCAATTCCGGAAGGGTTGAACTCAATCGCTTACAATCACATTTTGATGATGTGCAAAATACTTGGATAGAGTGGATTTTTGTTAACTGTACGTGCTGCAGAGCAATCTCACGGTCTCGTTGAATCTCTCTTTGTTCAGTCTGTACGCCCTCTCTTTGTGAAGAAAGTAAGTATATTATTTAGAGATATAATTATCCAAGTATATTAGTCAATTGTGAAGAAGAAAAGAAGAACATAATCTTTTAAAACAAACTGAACAAAAACTCCGTCAATTCAAACTCGTCTTCAGTTGTTTTTGTGTCGTTCAGGCCTGGTGTTATTGTATGAACAAAAAAGAAAAGAAAAAGAAAAATCAATAAAAATGAGGCAAACCAAGTGGGCTTGTAGAGCCGCTATGTTTGGATGCCTCTTTGAAGCCCCGTCATTGAAAGACACTTCCCCTACCACTCCTTTTCTCCCTCTCTCTGAAATATCTTCGAGAATACACAAATTAGAAGAAGCAAATATCTCTGCGCTCCTCTTTCTTGCCTCCACCATTTGTCTATTTGTTTCCTCTGTCAACGAAGTGGAGTAGAGAAGGCATGATCAGGATGGGACATGGAAGTAAGTACAAGAAGTGAAAGGGCACATCACCTTTGTTGAAAATGAGATGTTAGATGTCAGAGAGGAGAGTGTGGGCTCTAGAGACTTTTGACGAAAAACAAATAAAACTAGTTTTATCCCCGTGCAATTGCGTGGAATTTTTTTTATATAATTATTTAAATATAATTAACGCGTGTGCGAATAAAACCGCATGCGCTTGAACTAAATTAATCTAATCATGACATATTTGCAAATATCATGATGTCAATAGATGCATAAGATTCATGAAATTAGTCCATCACGGATATTATTTTCTAATATAATTTGTATAAATATCATTTGTTCGGATGCTTCTAAAATCGATTAATATAATCATGACATATTCGCAAATTTTAATATGTATGTAAAATAGGAAAAAAAGACCAAATGTAAAAAATGACCAAAATATAAAATAAAAAAAACTGATCAAAATGTAAAAAAGGACCGAAATGTAACTTAAAAAGGACCAAAATGTAAATAAAAAGGATTAAAATGTAAATTAAAATTAAAAATGACCAAAATATAAATTATAAATGTAAAAAAGGACAAAATATAAAAAAGGACAAAAATGTAAATTAAAACTAAGAAGGACCAAAATGTAAATAAAAAGAACCAAAATGGAAAATAAAAAATGTAAAAAGGGACCGAAATATAAATAAAAAAAGACCAAAATATAAACAAAAATGACTAAAATGTAAATTAAAAAGGACCAAAATATAAATAAAATGGATCCAAATGTAAATTAAAAAAATATTTTTTTACAAAAAGACTCCTGATGACATGGAGGCTTAGAATTGCAAGATTTTTTTCTACTTTATACATAAGATTTTTTTTGTATATCATCTTGTGGAAAGAAAGAACTATCGTCTCTTTAAAGGGAGACAAATCGTAAAAGTCTTTTTTGCACTTCACACTGACGCGGGCCTGTTAAATCTTTAACACCAAAAAGTAGGACTTGTCAATCTTAACACAAAAAAAAGACCCGACCCCATAAGGGCATCCCAAAAAAAGACCCATATGGTTAAACACCCCAATTTTTCAGCGCACCAAGCATTCAGCCTGAGTTAAACACCCCAATTTTTCAGCGCATCAAGCATTCAGCCTGACAGATCAAGGGACCATGCATCTCACTCTATTTCAATATTTTATTGACAACAAATTATGTAATCATATCGTATCATACCCTACTCCTAATGCTAGAAGGCTGTTAAGGTGCTGCCACGTGGCACCCTTCGTGCCCGCCGTGTGTATCACTTTTTTGATTTTTTTTCTTTTTTTTAAAAAAAATCAGAAAATTGTTGAGGACCTACTGCCACGTGACACCATTTTCTTAAAATATTTTTTTCTAGATTTTTTTCAATTTTTAGATTTTGCAGGGTGCATGTGGCCCTATTTTAATTTTTGTTTAAGATTTTATTCCCCATCTTTTTTTTTCAATTTTGAGATTCGCGTGGGGTTGCTGAGGAGCTACCAAGTGACATGCCCCGTGCCCGTCAAGTCGTCTTTTTATTTTTTCAATTTTTCTTTTCACATTTTTTCAATTTTTAAATTTCGCAGGACATATATGAAAATAAAATATGTCACGTGGAATTCTCTATGCCTCCCATATCTTCAATTTTTTTTTTTCAAATTTTTTCAATTTTGAAATTTCGTAGGGCATATATGAAATTATAATAACAAGTAACAACCCATCTAAACAAAACAAAACAAAAATAGTTTTTTTTTTCATTTTTTTACAATTTTTTTGTTAATAACAAGTAACAACACATCTAAACAAAAAAAAAAAAAAAAAATAGTTTTTTTTTTCATTTTTTTACAAATTTTTGTAGGGGAATATCCTCGACCCCGGGCCCGCCCAGCGGAATGAAGGCCCGGTCCAATTCCCCAATTTCCGAGATCACGCCACGACTTCGAGGGTACGATGCGAATAGAAGGATAGATCTATACCAGTGCCAAATTGATGGCACACGAAGGGTTGATCACCGCCTTCTATTTCCTGTCACGTTGGTGACAATCCGCGCGTCCCACACCACGCGTCCTTCACCAATCGTTTGCTACGCCGGTTCACTCGACTTCGTCCTCGTGCTTCCAAGCGTTTCACCGTCTTTCTTACTCGAGTCGATCATAATCGAAGAGTCACAAATGTCACTCCTCTACTTGTATCCACGGTGATTCGTAAGACGTCGGTCGCGGATGCACCTACCTAGACGATGCACCGGCGAACTTGCTCGATCTAATCGATTCTCTATTACTCGAGAAACTCCTTTCTCGATTTCTCTCTCCTCGTACATTTTCACTCACGAAAGATCAAATCTGAATTTGCTCTTTTTTTCTTGTGTATTTGGCAGAATAATACTAATTGAATTGCTTAGTGAGGTGAGAGAAAGTATCATATTTATATCTAATAGGATCAGGATTAGCCAAAATGCATGTATATCCAATATACACAATTTCACACAGAAAACTGCATGAACCTGTTCAGTATTCTGTCCATACGAAATTGATAAATTTCTCTGACAGACAATCACCCAACATAAAAGTTGTAGATAATCTAATCATCTACAAAACCCAATTTGGCCCAGCCCAATTGGAGTTCGTATGCAAAAGTTATGACTGTTTTACTAACTGTATGTCATACTGTTGCACCCTTTCGGTATTTCACATAAACGACACTCATACTTCGTTCATATGAAATATATTTCTACATGAAGGTTATAGGTAATCTAATTATCTATCTAACCCAATTTGAACCATTCAAATCAGATTTTCTTACGGAAAGTTATGGCTACAAATGTACGCTTATATTTGTTCATCCACGTGTACACTTTTACGGTTGATCCGGAACTGTATTTCTTTCAATTTTTTGTCTCCATTTTTTTCAATTTTGAGATTTCGCGTGGGGATGCCGAGGAGCTGCCAGGTGACATGTCTTGTGCTTTTATATTTCGCAGGGCATATATGAAAATAAAATATGTCATGTGAAATGCTCTGTGCCTCCCATGTCGTCATTTTTTTCTAATTCTGAAATTTCGTAGGGCATATATAAAATTATAATAACAAGTAAGAACACATCTAAACAAAAAAAAAACACAAAAAATACAGTCCACTAGAACAAACCCGCGCAATTGCGCAGGAGTATCACTAGTTAATACTAATTATGTGAAACAAAACCATTTATTATGTTATTGATAGAATATAAATGTTATTATTATTATTAAGTTAATAAGTCATGTATAATTATGAATATAAAATGTTGAATAATGTTGAAATTTGATAATGGAAGATTAAGAAGAGATTAAAGAAGAGATAAATTGAAGACAAATCATTTGATTAATATTTCTTGCTTAAATTACATGGAGGGATTACATCTCTATTTATACTAGTTTAAACTCTAATCTAAATCACACACGGAGAACTAACTAACTAACTTAATCAATCCTAGCCATTTATTCTAAACTCACTAACAACAATAATAACACTAACTAATTTCAGTTAATTATCTCCATTGCAATATCAATGGACATCTCCATTTATATCTTTCAGATAGAAAGAGATTTTTAGATTCTTTAAAATTCTAGATGGGTATTTTTGAAAAATCAATCTTTACAGGAAAATTGAGAATTCAAAGAAAAAGAAGATAGATTTCTTGAAACATGAGAGTTATTTTGTAAAAGGTATTGGACATGAGGAAGAATGATAGTTCCACAAAGTTTTTGGATATTGAAGTGGATATAAGGAAGAAGAATTTGTTTTTTTGGTTTGTTTTGGAGTAGAAGAAGAAGTAGTTTTAAAATGTACTAAGAGGAGAATTAGGGATAGTTTGTTTAGGAAATGTAATTTTCGAATTTTCAGGAGTATAAATGTAAGAATTGTAATTGTTAACGGGTTAACGGATTTTAAAGAAAGAGAGAATTGTGAAGAAGAAATGGAGAGCGATACCGGTGAGGCAGATTCAATACCGGTTTTGGTGATATGCCGAGCGGACCAGTTTTGGTACCAAAGTCCAAAATAGGTATCGGCGAAGTAAAAAAAAATAAGAGTTCACAACCTTCTCTTTGTTGGTTTCAAATGAATCGATTATATTGGTTGTTGCGTAGGGTTTGGGGGCTTCTGTGAAATTGGGTGACAAATCTATTTTTCTGCCCTGTAGTGGCTCTTCATTTAGTCCTCGCGCTGAGAGTGGAAAGGATATCTGACAAATTTGCTGTGAAGGTAAGAGTTTTGGCATTGGTTGTGTTGGCACAAACTGAATTGTTGAGGCTTAAAAGCAGTTAAATCACCGGACGCCTCCAGTATCGAGCAGATCGAACAAGTTCCTCCAAGTCGCAGTCACAAATAAGCTTCTGAAATGGCTAGGTATTATTGGGGATAAGTACTGAAGAATTCAGTAGAGGGACCGATTTAGAAATCCAGTCCTTAATAATGTGCCGTCGCCACGCCGTTTCAACATGGCTGAAGAGTGGGTCTGTACCGACAGCCCCCGTGACTAAGAAGGAAATTCGTTTGGGGTTCTTCTACAGGGATGTCAACGGGGCGGGCCTCTTCCATATCCGAATCCGAATTTTCGAATATTCGTACCCGAATCCAAATATTGGCGGTAAAAAATCATATCCGAATCCGAACCCGAACTCGTTATCCGAAAATCACTTCCATTCATAATTCCCTGCATAATATTAATCCAATTATTATATTTTACAAACAGTTTTTTAATCTTACGGTGCGCCACGTCATATTTACTCATTAATTATCACCAATTTTTTAGGACGCGCCTCTTCTAGCCTCTCTTCATTAATAAACGCCATGACCATCCCTACCTTCCCATCTTTCTTTCTAGACTAGTAAAATATCCGCGACTTCGCTGCGGATTTTTGAATTGTTTTGTCCACGCTACAATTCTCATGTATGAATTTCCTCAATAAAAAATAAAATTAATGTATATCATAAACCCAGGTAAAAAATTTAGTGGTCGACCGAAATTGGTCAGGACATTTCGCAATAATATCTTCAAGATGGATGATGTAAAATAAATCTGTGGATAAATTTTGAAACATTGTTTGTTGAAATCTATTAAAATTTCCAGACGAATTTATTTACTAAATCTGAAGTATTACAATTCAGATAGAGGACCACAAGCAATATATAATTATTGAGATTTTTTTTCTAATATGCATGTTCTTATTTTTTTATTTTTTTTTTTTTTGAAAAAAAGTAAGAAGCACGGCTTCTTTTCGATATATTAAAGCAAGTTTAATACAACGTTTTAATTTTACACGATAATGTAAAAAGCAAAAACAAAATAAAGGTTTATGCTAAATCCTTTATTAGGAACACGTATCTATTAAGGACACGCCCTACAAGCAAGGAGATTTAACGCAGTTTGAGAAGAAGAAGAGAAGAGAAGAGAAGGTAGAAGCGGCGAGCGAAGTTTGGATCCCGATTAACAATGCAGTTTCCACGCCTTTGCCTCGTAGGTGACTTTCGCTATCGTGGAGGATGACGGAGAGTTCTTTTGGTTAAAGATCCGTTCGTTTCGCTCTTTCCAAATGGTCCAAAGTGTGGCCACGAAGTAGGTGTCGATTTCATCCTTTTTTTCCTTGGAGTATTTCCGTTGGTTGTCTAGCCAAAATTTCAGCAAGGTGTCGCGAAAGTCGAAGGATACTCCTATGATGCGTCGAAGTCCCCTCCAAACCCTTTGTGCATATGAGCAATTAATGAGTAAGTGGGTCGCCGATTCTTCAACGTTGTTGTTGCAATTTTTGCACGTTGTCTCGTGCGGCCAATTCCTTTTTCGCAAAACATCTCCCGTTAGAATTCTTTCGTTGAGCGCCAACCATGCAAACATTTTTGTTTTTGCGGGCGCTCTTGTTTTCCATAAGGTGGTGTTCCACTCACATTTTATTCCCGGATTTATTAGGAGTTTGTATGTAGCGGCCGTGGAGAAGGAATCCGGTTTGCCCATCCAAGCGTGTTGGTTCGTTGTCGTGTCGAATTCGTAAGCTATACGAAATTGTGAGAGGAGTGCGCGTAGGTCCTTGACGAAGTAGGAGGAGTGCTTACTCGCCACATTTTCCAATTCGGATGCATGTTCGATTCCGTAAATACTTTTGATGGTGGTCGCCCACACACCCTCACTATTTTGGCATATTTTCCAAAGCCACTTTAGTAATAGTGATGTGTTGTGTGTTTCGATATCTAACATCCCTAATCCACCGTTTTCTTTTGGTAGGCAAACTTTTTTCCAATTAATTAGGCAATGTCCACCTAAACATTCCTTATCGCCTTTCCAAAGAAATTTCCTTGTTATTTTATTAATTTCCCTTATTAACCATTTTGGTAGACGGAAGCATTGCATGAAATACGTCGGTACCGCATTTAGGACCGATTTCGCAAGCACTAACCGTCCTCCCAAAGAGAGGCATTTTCCTTTCCATCCCGATAATCGGGATTGCATTTTCCTTATTAGGGGGATGTAGTCAATTTTTTTCGGTTTTTTGGTGTTTAGAGGCATGCCGAGGTATAATATGGGTAGGCTTGTTTTCGCGCAATTTAGGAGTCTTTGGAGTGTCCCATTTAGGGATTCCGGTATGGCTATCGGAACAAAGGCGGTTTTGTCCCAATTGATTGCAAGCCCCGAAACCCGTTGGAATAGATTTAAGGTGTATGTTAGTATCTTGAGGTTGGTCGGATGTGCCTCGATAAAGAGGATTGTATCGTCGGCGTATTGAAGGGCCCTCGTTGCAAATTTGATCGGCGATACCATGAGATGATTAATTTTTTGGAGGAATGTTTGTAGCGAGTCGGCTACCAAATCGAAAAGCATCGGTGATAAGGGGTCTCCTTGCCTTACTCCTCGTTTGTGTTTGAATTTTTTCCCTAGTTTTCCGTTTAATTTCACCTTTGACGATGCCGAGGTTAGTAGCTCTTTTACCCATCTTGACCATTTTGGCGGAAAGTTTCGAGCCTCTAGGAGGCTTTGGATGTAGTCCCATGAAATGGTGTCGAAGGCTTTGCAAAAATCAATTTTTAACATGATCATCGGAATTTTCCTTTTGTGTGCCGCACTAAGTAGTTCTCGTGCCGAGAGGAAGACTTCGCCAATGGACCTTTTTTTTATAAAAGCGGCTTGGTCGCGATGGATAAGATCTTCCATCTTCGGTTGCAACCTCGCGGCCAAAATCTTGGAAAACATTTTCCCAACCGTGTTAATCACGCTTATTGGCCTAAAATCTTTTCTTTCCATGGCGTCCTCTTTTTTTTGGTATTAAGGTGATTGTCGCATTGTTGATGGTGTCGAGCACCAATGTATGGTTGTAGAATTGGTCAAATAGCCTCTTGAGTTTCGGTTCTATTATTTCGAAAAAATGTTGATAGAACTCGATTGGGAATCCTTCGGGTCCCACCGATTTTCCTTTTTTCATGTTCATGACGGTCCGTCTAATTTCCTCATCGGTAAAGGGATTCGCTAGATCGATCAACGGGGTTGTGTTGTTTGTTTGGTTTTGCATTAGGATCCCCATAGTATGAGTTAGGGGAGCAATGGGAGCTATGCCAAGAATGCTCTCGTAATAGGTATCAAATTCCATGTGAATTCGGTTGGGGTCCGAAATTATTTCATCTTCGATTTTGATTGTCGCTATTTTATTTCCTTTATTCCGCGCCGAAGCTATAGCATGGAAATATTTGGTGTTTGCGTCCCCTAATTTTAACCAAGTGCATGATGTCCTTTGTTGCCACATGGCCTCTTTGAGATTTACCAAATCGCAAATTTTTTCCTTTGCCGAAATTTTCAATCTTAACTCGTCCGTTGATAAGTCACGTTCCTCCTCGGCAAGGTCGAGGATTTTAATGATAAGGATACAATCGTTATGAACGATGTTTGACGATTTGAACTTCGCTTTTGCCCATTCCTTTATTTTTTTCATTGATTTGTCAAGACATTTTTGGAATGATTTAATTCCGTGGTCATTTGTTGATGACGTTTGCTTCCAACAATCGGGAAGTAGGCCATTCAATTCCTCAAATTTGAGCCATCCTCTTTCGAACCTAAATAGCTTTGTCGTCTCAATTCGATTGTTTTGGATCTTTAATATTAGAGGTGTGTGGTCTGAGGTGGTCATTGGTAGGTCTTCAAGCGAGATCATCATATTTTGTATTACTAGGTGTGCCGAGATGAAAGCTCTATCGAGACGAGCTAGGGTTGCAACCGTAATATTAGAGGTGTGTGGTCTGATGGTGCTTCTCTTTTAATGGACCATGTGAATTTCCTTCCCCTTAGGGGGATTTCGGTTAGGTCCGCCGAGTTAATTGCCTCGTTGAACCGTAAGATCATCGTTGTGTTTGGATTGCTCGCGGTCGTGTCTTCCCTTGATCTAATTAGGTTGAAATCACCAATGATTATCCATGGCATATTTAATTCTTTATTTATGTCTTCTATTTCTTGGATATACTCTAATTTTTCTCTTGACGATGCCGAAGCCGGACCGTAAGTGTTTGAGAGGAGGAATTTGTGTCCGTCATCTTGGGCAAAAATGATATTCAAGCACGATTGGGTGATGAAATAGTCTATCATGGAGACTTTTTGGTCCCACGCAATCATGAGACCGCCTTTTGACCCTTGCGCGTTTTTGAATAAGACTTTGTCATGACGCGCGGTTAAAATCTTTTTGTGTAGGAAGGGATTTGGGTTAGCCCATTTCGTTTCTTGCAAGCAAATTATATTTGGTTTAGCTTTCCTAATGGAGTCCTTAACCATATTACATTTTCCTTGTAATCCTAATCATCTTACATTCCACGACAGAATACTTAAGTTCGTACACATAATTAAAACAATGTTTGTTCCTCGACCTCTTCCTCGGCCTCATCCTCCTCTTCCTCTTCTACCACCTCCGTATCGTCCTTGGCTTCGAGGTTTGCCCTATGCATGTTCTTATTATCGCGCATGATTGAGTGGTTCAGTACATTCAATAATAAGCATTATCATAGATGCAGGACTATTAAAATCCCTAATTCTCATCAACATGTACATCCATTCCTTTCAAATTTATTTGGCTCAATATATTGACTTACCATCTAAAAGTCGTTTTCACTTAGCTGCCAACTATTCCATCATACAAATTTCAATACACTTGCCACAATATCTCACAAAATAAATTTGTTATAATGGTCCAATACTAATATCTCACAAAATAAACAATAATTACAGCTCAAATTTTCATTTGACAAAACACCTGGTTCATAAAATCTTAAAACAGAACCAATAGAGATCAATTTCCAAACATTAAATAATGAAGAAGATAAAGGTTTAGGGTTTAGAAAAGCAGGATATTCTTCCTAGTCATTACAGGTATATCTATTATTATTTTGGTTACCATATAATAGAAAAAATAATTTCGAATTGTTTTAACATTCACTTGTCTATACCATTTGGACTAACCAGTCAGTGGATATATACACTCAGTGGAATATACACACACCTGTAATTAGCAAACACCAATTAAACAGAAAAATTGTGATGTCCCTGCAATAATGCCAACACCAACAAAGCAAGAACAGCTTGAATCTCCTGTAAACAGAAAAATAATACATATGAAAAGTTACTAATAACATAATGCAGTATCTAATACCTTGTAATATACAAAGTTCAAAACTAATTGACCACTTGAGAGAAAGCAATTTCAAATTAAACCCAATTAAACCTCAAATGAATTCAAATTAGCATCTAACTGAAACTACATAGTGTTCTTATCCTAAATAAGGGGTGAAATCAACAATTTTCTCTCATAGAAAAAGTATAATTCTAGGAAACCTACACGATAAACAAATACACAATCATTACTCAATTAAATAAAATCAATTATCAAATATCTTCCAATAACATAATCATTAGTATCAATGCACATACCTTTTCACGAAGATTGAAAAAAACAGAGAAGTGGCTTCATATTTGGAGAAATAATCATCATATCTATACATTTTAATTTGGGAGGAAAGAAGTGTAAGGAAATTAAATTGGTAATAGAAATACCTGGCAAGCAGCCTTGTATTCGTCAAAGAGGCGCGCAATAAACTATCGGCACCAATAACTCGAGGAAGGCCTCTTCGCCAGAGTTGTTCCTCAGCCATAATAATTGATGATACGCCAATACTGCAATACCCATTCCTTTTCTCTTCAAGAAAACTCAAATCTGCAAAAAGGCCCCTCCCTGTATTACTGATAATTGCAAAAAAACCGTATTCTATAAAATTTTAAGGATCTTAACTAATGGGTAAATTATTCCCCCCACTTTATTAATTGAATTAATATATAATAAACGATAACTAAATTATTGTAATTATTTTACGCATACCCACTAATGCATATTTTGCAAGCAAAGCAATTGAACACGGTCCCCAATTTAATTTTCGGCAAACCCTATTACCAAAAAAATTTTATATCTTAGCAAAAAGCACTTCTTGTATAAATTTATAATAAATAACAAATAATGAGATATTATAATTAAATTCAATTTTTTACCTCGATATAAGCAGAATTAATGGCCATGAGAGCAATTTCAACGGTTGAGGTTTTCGTTGCTGAACCTACGTGTTTCAGTGTCATTGGCATTGAGGCTGTTGTGCTTCGTCACTGGCAGTGCCTTCTTCTTAGTCAAATCGACCGAGATTGATCAACATCAAACCTCTTAACTGGTATGTTATAAACCCTGCAAAAATCAGAACAAATTGATTGGGCAAAAAATTGAAAACATATCTCTATGAATTACGAAGTATCAAACATATATACTGCCAGAAACAAATTAAGCAAAAACAATAGTATATAGGTCATCTCTAATTCAAACTCTAGTTATAAAATCTGGTATGAAACCATACCAAGGCATAAATTGGAAAATATATATACCATTAAAAATCATAAATTGGCAAAATTAATCCAAGACTTAAATTAAAGATATATTGATAGTAAATAAAAAATTCGGTACTCATAACAAGAAATGACTTACCAATTAGAGAGTCACATGTTTGCAATCGGCAAAATTAATCCGAGGCGCTAATTAGTTCTGAAGAAAGAACGAAGCAGGGTTTATTCGCCTCTGATTTGATCCGTGGATTCCTTCTCTTTAGCCTTCATATTTGGTGACAGATTTTATCAGAGTCGCATCTAGGGTTTTATCGCCTCTCTTTCGCAGTCTTGTCGTACTGAAATTCCGATGGAAAGAAATACAGAGAGAGCGAGTGAGCGAACGAGAGAGAGAGAGAGAGAGAGAGAGAGCACGAATAGAACGGAAAAGGTTTATCTCGAGAGATTGAGTGGTAATGTGGCGTCATTAAAATGGAAGAGACACGTCCAAAAGAGAGTAATGGATAATGGAGAGGTTAGAGGGAAGAGACACATCCAAAAGAGAGAGTGATAATTAACTCAGTAAATATGACGTGGCACATTTTGAGATTAAAAAAATAATTGTAAAATATTATAGTAGGATTAATTTCGCAGTCTTGTCGTACTGAAATTTCGATGGAAAGAAATACAGAGAGAGCGAGCGAGCGCGAGAGAGAGAGAGCACGAATAGAACGGAAAAGGTTTATCTCGAGAGATTGAGTGGTAATGTGGCGTCATTAAAATGGAAGAGACACGTCCAAAAGAGCGTAATGGATAATGGAGAGGTTAGAGGGAAGAGACACATCCAGAAGAGAGAGTGATAATTAACTCAGTAAATATGACGTGGCACATTTTGAGATTAAAAAAATGATTGTAAAATATTATAGTAGGATTAATTCATTGCTACCTCTTCATTAATGAACGCCCTCTTCCATTTCTCTCTCTTTCTCCGTATTTCTTTGCACCGAAGTTTCAGCATGCTGAGAAGAAAAGAGAGGCGATAAAACCCTAGATGCGAGATGCGAGACCGTGCAAAACTCTGTCACGGCGAAGGCGAAGGAATCCTCGCGCTTTTAGTTTTCTAAAAACCCTTCTCGCGAACTCATCCCCTCTCCTCGCGTTGCTTCTATTCTGCCCCTTCCCCAAACATTCGCACTAGAAGAACCCCTCCCCTCTCACGTCTGTTCTGATCTCTCTCCTCCGCTAAATACCGAAGAAGTACTTTCTCAGCTTTCATACGAATTTCACACATTTCATCGACTGTTGTGCTCTACGCAAGCGTTAATGGAGAATTGAGGAAAAAAAGGGACAAGGGTAAGCCAGTACAAGTGTATATGGATGGAATTGAACAGTAAATTACGAGCTAAATCCGATTTTATCATTTTTTGGTACTAACAGTACAAACAGAATTAAGATGTAAGGCCAATTCCGATTTGGGAATCAAGCAACTCTTTCAATGTGTAATTTTTTAGTTTTTTGGATGATTGGTGATTGTGTTTTGATGATTTCGCGTGTTTTGGATGACTGAGGAGGATGTTAAAGGGAAATTGGCAATATAGAAGGCTCTCGGAGTTCTTAAGGATCATCATTTGCTTGAGGAAGGCGCTCATGGTCCAGCTTTTGAAGCTCCAACTAAGCTTTTAGCTACACTAGTACGATCTTTCTCGCACATTTCATCGGCCATGTTATGGATAATCAATTATTAGGTTCTAATTTCTACATCCATTGTTGTGACTATATAAAAGTTCTAAATTTTGTTTGTTGTCTGAAAATTTTGAGTTGGAAGATTGTAATAATGCCATAGCTCCCAATCCAGATTGGCGAAGGATTTTAGTGCAAAGGATTTTCTAATACTGGCAGAGGATTTTAATCAGAACAGGAGTCGTGTCTCGAGACTAGGTATGTTCAGTTAGTTATATTAGAGTTAATTGGACTATTAATCTATTTTCAGTGGGGTATATTTGAAATTTTCATATTTTTCATATGTTTGAAAATATCAGATTATAGAGGTGTATATTTTGATATTTTCACATTTTACAAGTGTATTTTTGATATTTCAGTTTTTAGAGGTTTTCTTCCAAACTTCAGGGACCAAATTGCAAATTTGCCATATTGTATTTTCACTTTCTCATGTCAAAAATACGTACTAAATTTGAAAAAAAAAAATCAATTCTTTCAGAGGGCACCATTAAAATTAAAAACACATTCATTTCTTTCCAAGCAACCCAGATTTTAAATTAAAAATTAAAAATTAAATTAAAAAATAACTGGAATAGCTTTCAGGAAGTTTTGGTGTTTTAAATTGAAGATAACCTTGTAAAATTATAATTAAAAGACTAATTTAAAACATATATATTTTTTTAAATTAATAAGGTTTTATAATTTATAGGAGAGGTAAATGAGTCGTGCTTGAGTTTCGGCAATATAATGTCGATATGAATAGGGTAAAATACTGGTATATATTAGGTTGAACTAATTGTTTTTTCTGGTACTTCCCAAATTTCCAAATTCCAAATTGCTAATGAATAGAATTTTATATGTGTTGCAGTCAAAAACTCGTATAGTATATACACTGTACACCATGAAATATTTTGATACGTTTTTTTCTAATATAACCCTGCAAAACCATCAAATATTCTTTTTAAAAGGAGCACCAGTATTAAATCCTCAGGTCAGTTCCATGCTGTCGAAACATGAACCTAAGCGCGATCAAAATGTTAATTGACGATATATCATGGTATAAATATCCTTTTCTTTGCAGTAGTACAAATATCAACATGAGTGTTACGGTCCGGTGTTGATGTGGCAACACTTTGTTTTTCGAAAATCGAACCCATGATTCGGGTAATTAAAATAACGAAAAATACCTATATATTTTTACTACGAATGACACATATATCATAAGTGTATTCCGTTGCCGTTTTGTGTGAGAATTTCACTGGTTCGGATATTCTCGAAGTTTGTTAACAAGCCACGTATTTCGTATTAGGGATTTTCTTGATGATGAGTTTATTAATTAAAATTAGGATTTTCGAAGATTGATATCGTAAGTTTTTTGTTAATATTGGGAAATACTTTTACTGAATGAGTTTTATCAATTGATTGATTAATTTACTTTTTTCTGAAGGGATCGAGAGCGGAGATTTTGAAATGGAGGCGCTGACATCTCGAAAGGGGAAAAATACATCGACCACAAACATGATCATTAATAATACTTGTTTTTTGCTCTCTCTATTTGTATTAACTTTCAAGAACAAATTAAATTT
Source organism: Luzula sylvatica (assembly GCA_946800325.1). Taxonomy (NCBI): domain Eukaryota; kingdom Viridiplantae; phylum Streptophyta; class Magnoliopsida; order Poales; family Juncaceae; genus Luzula; species Luzula sylvatica. Next base: position 24,839,309 of record OX326956.1, read on the forward strand.
CATTCCCATGCAAATCCTAATTTGTAATATATCAAAACTTTGATATAAGCCCAAATTTTTTTGTTATATTGGCAAAATGACAAAAAAAGGTTACTAATCATCCATGACTTCGATATGAAATAGTTATGAACTTTGTGTTGATATATATCTCTTGACGAATAATTCATTTTCAGAATTTTTTGGTACCCAGAAAAGAAAGGTTAAAAGGGATAAGAAAAGAATATATGATAATTCTATCTTTTGTGAAAGCATAAAAATAAACAAAGCATATGATAACTTAAAATGATTTGATAGTTCCATATTATTTAAATAAAAGCAAGGTTATTATGCAAATATTCCACCAAACATGGAATTAAAAGGCAACTTGAGAAATTGGTCTATTTGTCAAATGACATCACTAGAATATTATTGTTAGTTAATAATTGAATGAAATAATATAGTTTGTGAAAAACACAATACTACATGGAAGCAAATAGTTTTAAGAATTTAAATTAAATAAATTCCAATGAAAATATTTGTTTCAAATTATATTAATTTAAATAAAATGATAAATATATAATTTAAATAAAGTGATAAATATATAATTTAAAAAAAATGATAAATATATAATTTTTTTTATATGATAAATACATAATTTATATGATGAATATATATCATATATTTTAAAATAGTTATAAATAATATATAATTTCTTGCATTGGATTCTTAAATTGTTTTAACATATTAATAAATTATGTGATAAATATATAATATCAGGCATTAAACTTACAGGAAAAAAAAGTTAATATAGCTATTCGGTTTTATTGTTAGGTGGAAGTAAAACAAATAATAATTATTATTACTTCGCTTTAAAAATGGTTGAAGTAAAACACTTATAAAACAAATAATTATTATTATTATTACTTCGCTTTAAAAATGGTTGAAATAACTATGTTTATTGAATCAAGCCGTTATAAGTGTGGAAACAATTCAAAAACCCGCAGCGAAATCGCGGGTATTTCACTAGTAATATATTAAGTTTGGTTCCTGATAATATTCGTAATGTACAAGCTGATTATTTTTTTTTTCGATTATAGTGTTGATTAATTTTTTTTCTTCTCAATTTATAGAGTTGATTAAATTTTAAATATGAAAATGTTACCTGTTTGAAAAATGGTTATCCCCCTATAACCCCCCCCCCCCCCCCCCCCCCCCACACCCAACCCACTGTTAAATCATAGAGTATGTTAAGCCTTACAAATTCATGTTCAATCTTTCATTGTCAGGTCTATTATTTTTACTGTCTGTTAAATACAGTTTGCTCAGGTTTAACGGTTGTCATCCCCATGCTTTATTGTACAAACATAATGATAATGATGGTTTTTCATCTCTCTCTCTCTCTCTCTCTCTCTCTCTCTTCCAAATTTCCCTCTTCACTTCATTTTCTTCCTCTTTTCAAATTTCTCTCTTTTTTCTCTATCAACCATTGTCAAGCATGAACCATTTCTCCACTGACGAGGATTTTTTTTGCTTTTGACAATGAACACCCCTTCCAACCTTTGACGACGAACATTCTCTGCCAACGTTTGACGACGAACATCCTTGTCGACGTTTGATGATGAACACCTCCTGCTAAAGAGCCTTGACGACCATCTCAAGTCTTTACGATACGGAGTTCTCATCTCGTGAAGATGCTTATTTCTTAATTTTTCCAATAAACATATTTTCATCTAATTGAGTATTTTTCACATTAATTTTCTCATACTATTCAAACGACTTGTGTTGTTTAATTTTTATGTTATTTCTTATTTTTAACCTTTTGCACACAAGGTATTCGTTGAAATAACATATTAGTTGATTTTTTTTGTTATTTATATTTTTTTATAACAAGTGATTGGTGGTAAGATATATTATGTTACTTACTTTTGGAAAAATTGACAACTCTTAAACCATAGTCCAGTTGTTAAACTGTGGATTATGTTTTAACATAAATTATTAGATGATTTGTAATAATATTTAACATATTATGTTTTAATGTTATTTTTTGTTTATATTTATTTTGTAGTTTGGTGTTTGTGAACAATGTTTTGTAATAATTATGTCTGGATTTAACAAATCATTGTGGATACAATCATCTTAAGAATGGAATCTTCCAAATTCAGAATCGTTAAACCATAGGTTAGTTGGTAAACCGTGTTTTTTTCAAGGTTATTTACGGATTTGTAATAAAATTTAACAAGGATATTAGATGGTTTGTAATAATATTAAACATGAATTATGTTTTAATGTTCTCTCTTTTTATGTTTATTTTGGAGTTTGGTCTTTGTGAGTAATGTTTTGTAATAATTATGTCTTGGATTGACCGAATCATCGTAGCTACAATCACCTTAGAAATGGAATCTCTAAAATTCGCAACAGTTAAACCATAGGGCAGTTGGTACACCATGTATTTTGCAAGATTATTTACTGGTTTGTAATGAAATTTAACAGGAATTATTGGATAGTTTGTAATAATATTTAACATGATTATGTTTTAATGTTTTATTTTGTTTATGTTTATTTTGGAACTTGGTATTTGTTAATAATATTTTGTAATAATTATGTCTTGGATTTAACGAACACCGTGGCTACAATCACTTTAGACATTTTGCCGAACACTATGAATACAACTGCCTTAGGATTTGTTATGATTGGAACATAATTTGTTACGGATGCAACCCATCTTTTGAATTTGTTACGATTGGCTAGAATTACTTTAGGCATTTTGCAGAACATTTGTTTGTTTGGAATATAACTTATTATTAATTAATTGTCATTTGTGGTATTAAATTTTTATTACAACTAGTGAGTTCCTTGCTCCGCTGCGGAGTAATTCTTATAAAATATTGTGACGGTACATGACGTAATATTTGTATAGTACATAAACATATACGAATAAATAATGCATACAAATAAATTCTAAAAAAGAGACATAAATATAACTATAACATACATGTCTTATTACTTTCATTCAATTTGACACACTTTTACAAAATCACATTACTTTATGTGAATGATGTTGGGGAATATTCCCGGCCCCGGGCCTGCGCAGCGGATATGTAGGCCCGGTCCGGTTCCCCGATTCCCGAGATCACGCCATGACTTCGAGGGTACGATGCAAATAGAAGGTTAGATCCATACCAGTTCCAAATTGATGGAACACGAAGGGTTGATCGCTGCCTCCTATTCCTCCGGTCACGTTGGTGACTTTACGCGCGTCCCACACCGTGCGTCTTTCACCGTTTGTTCCCGTTCTTCGATCCTTCGGTTCGATCACAACGGAGAGCCCCAAGTGTTGCTCCTCCACACGTATCCACCTTGAGTCGGAAGACGCCGGACACGGATACACCTGCCTAGACGATGTATCGGTGCACTTGCTTGATCTCGATCGATTCTCTATTACTCTCTCTTTGTGCCTTTTCACTCACAAAAGATCAAATCTGAATTTGCTCTTTTTCTCTTGTGTCTTGGGCAGAATATTGCTTTGAATTACTTCTGAATTTCTTTTTGTGAAGATGAGAGAGAAAATCCTATTTATACCTAATAGGATCAGGATTAGCCAAAAGGCATGTATATCCAATATACACCCTTTCACACAGAAAACTGTATGAACCTGTTCAGTATTCTGTCCAGACGAAATTGATAAATTTCTCTGACAGAAAATCAACCAACACGAAAGTTGTAGATAATCTTATTATCTACACAACCCAATTTGGCCCAGCCCAATTGGAGTTCGTATGCAAAAGTTATGACTGTTTTACTAACTGTATGTCATACTGTTGCACCCTTTCGGTATTTCATAGAAACGACACTTATACTTCGTTCATATGAAATATATTTCTACATGAAGGTTATAGATAATCTAATTATCTATCTAACCCAATTTGAACCATTCTAATTGGATTTTCCCACTGAAAGTTATGGCCACGAATGTACGACTACATTCGTTTATCCTTGTGTACACTTTTACGGTTGATCCTGAAACTGTATTTCCTTCAGTCTCCCACTCAATTTCAGATCTACCTAAAAGGTACTCATGCATATCCAATACGCACGATTTTAGAGAATATAACTCGCGTATCAAATACCAAGCTATGCACATCCAATGTGCCGATTTTATGATCAAGCCCGACTTAGTACGACTCGTTGTGTGACCATGTAGGTTCGACTTAACGATGGCAGTAGGTTGTTTCCAATGCCTACAAGCTCATGAGCGGGATCTAGTCACTCCATCATAGCTACCCATGTTAAACGAAAAATGATTGTGATCATTGTGCTTATCTCGAATAGCGGTTACTAGTTCTCTTGTTTACGATATCCGTTAATCAAAAGGCATGGTAATAGTCATCCTTATAATTTGATTAACTACACTTATTCCCCGATTCCGAGTTGAGTTAACAAATTTCAATCGATATTAACCATTAATATCATTGACCGTGGCCACGGTTTTCGTTAATCGACTCATCGAGCGGCGCCTAAGAGATATCTCTTCCTTTCGGAATAAACAATTCCTATCTTGGAGACTCACATTGAATTCCGTGTTTCGGACAATACCCAATGATGACCCTTTTAACTCCCTGTTACGGTGAGCGTAAGATCATATCAAAGCATTGTGTTACGCACGTAACGCAATCAATGATCTCCTCAAGTATGAAGAATCTAAAACCCCATCCGTCGCAAGTCCATCTATAATGACTAAACCATGTCATGGTCTCGCGGCTTCGGTCATATCCAATATATGTAACCTAACATATATCTACGTTCCCGATTCGACAAACTCCTTTGTCCCATGATTAGCAAAACATAATCATCTCCTCGGCAAACGTACTAGTGTACGCGTTCAGTCTATTATCTAATAATAGAAATGCTTCTCTCTTAAGCAAGCTGATCCGCGACTAGGGATGTTTAGAAATGACACTTTAAGTGTGACGGTTTCGCTGCACATGGTCCTCAACCATGTCGACGTCCACACAAGTTCAAATCAAGGTTCATATAACAATCATATTACACAACCCAGCACACAGTTTTCATATAAGATAGATGCAAAATGAAAAATTTTAAAATTCTGAAATTGCATTACTATAAGATAAGTTTGGGGTGATACAACGTTTACTAATCTATTAGACTAATCTCGTCCTACGAAACTATCGTTTTAGATAACTAACTACTCTCTTCCTCCTCTAGGTATCTCAAACCTATAGCTTTCGCATGATAATCGTGCTTAGCTTGCGAGAGTGGCTTAGTAAACGGGTCCGCAACATTCCTGTCAGTATCAATCTTCTCAATGATCACATCCTTCCTTTGCAAAATCTCACGGATCAAGTGAAATTTTCTGAGTATGTGCTTGGAGCGGTGATGTGCCCTCGGTTCCTTGGACTGTGCTATTGCGCCCGTATTGTCGCAATACACAACTATAGGTTCCGAGATGCTCGGGACTACACCAAGCTCCGACACAAACTTCTTGATCCAAACCGCCTCCTTTGCCGCTTCGGAAGCCGCAATATACTCCGATTCAGTTGTAGAGTCTGCTATCGTGGGTTGTTTGGAACTCTTCCAAACTACCGCTCCACCATTTAGACAAAACACGTATCCGCTTTGTGATCGAAAGTCATCGACACATGTTTGGAAACTGGCGTCGGTATATCCATTGATGACCAACCCGGATGTCTTTCCACCATAAATTAGAAATTGATCCTTAGTTCTTCGTAAGTACTTAAGGATGTTTTTAACCGCGATCCAATGCATATCCCCTGGATTAGATTGGTAACGCGAAACGACGCTCAATGCATACGACACATCGGGGCGCGTACAAATCATGGCATTCATAATTGATCCAACCGCCGAAGCGTATGGAACAATACTCATCGCATTCTTATCTTCGCTCGATGTCGGACATTGAGCTTTAGAATACGATATGCCACTCGACATTGGAAGAAGTCCTTTCTTCGAATTTTGCATTGAAAACCGTTTCAACACTTTGTCGATGTACGTGCTTTGACTCAAGCCGAGTAACTTCTTGGATCTATCTCTATAAATCCTCACGCCTAATATATAAGCGGCCTCGCCCAAATCTTTCATAGCGAAACGAGTATTTAAATACTTCTTAACATCCGTAAGCATCGGAATGTCGTTTCCTATGATCAAGATGTCGTCTACATATAGTACAAGAAATACTACGCGGCTCCCACTAACCTTCTTGTATACACAAGGTTCTTCTACGTTTTTCACGAAATTATATTCTCGTATAACTTCATCGAAACGTATGTTCCAACTTCGAGAAGCTTGCTTCAATCCATAAATGGATCGTTGCAACTTGCACACTTTATTCGGACTCTTCGAATCGACAAAACCCTCGGGCTGTGTCATGTACACATCCTCTTCTAAGTTCCCGTTAAGGAATGCGGTTTTGACATCCATTTGCCAAATCTCGTAGTCATAATACGCAGAGATAGCAAGTAAGATCCGTATGGATTTAAGCATAGCTACTGGTGAAAACGTTTCTTCATAGTCGACACCATGAATTTGTTTGAAACCTTTCGCCACAAGCCGTGCTTTATAAGTGTTCACATTTCCATCCATGTCGGTCTTCTTCTTGAAAACCCACTTACATCCCACTGGTTTAACCCCGGTGAAGGAAATACAGTTACAGATCAACTAGTTGAATGTACAAATGAGTGTAGACAAACATACGTGTTCGTCGGAACGATTGGATGCATAATAAGATTATGCAAATCTGGCAGAAATTACATGGTGCGTCATGACGCACCATATTGTGCGTCATGACGCACAGTAGAGTAATTCTGAGAAAAGCCAATCTGTGAGTATACCGTCACGACGCACCAAGTTGTGCGTCATGACGGTGGTGCGTCATGACGGACGTTATCCTGCGTCATGACGGTACACTGTATAACGGCTATATCCAAGTAAATGTGACTTGTGCGTCATGACGCACCATATCGTGCGTCATGACGGACAGTGATCCGAATTCTGGATTAGCAGTTTTTGATACTCATTAATACTCATTAATTCAGAGATTGATTATATAATCTCTGTAACCTCTCTCTCTCTCTTCTCCCTTCTGATGCTGCAGCCAGTAATCTAGATCTAGAGAAGAGAGAAAAACTTGTTGGACAAGTTGGAGAAAAGGGATTAAAGATTTGAGCAAGCTTGCGGGAATTTTAGGGGAATTCGCCGCAACCGAGAGATGTTAGCTCGAGGTGGATACGAGTAGAGAGATCTAAGTTAAGATCTTCGACTGTGATCAATCGAGAGCAAGGACGAGCAAGGTCGGAGACGAACCGGATAAATTCCGGTTGTATACGACAAATCGGAGCTTCGCATTAGGTGTCGAATCGCGCGGGCGTGGGACGTGCGTGTCGCCGGAATCGAAGCAAGCAGCAGCTAATAGAGTCAACCCGTCTCCGTGATCAATTTCACGCGGTATGATTCTCTATGAATTAAGAGTTAATTTCATAGGTTTAGTTGCATTTACATGATTCGTACTTTCGGGTCGTTGACGTGGTCCTCGGGATCGGGTCAGACCGGGCCCCTCAATCCGCTGCGCGGGGCTCGGTAGTGACGTCGATACCCAACAGTGGTATCAGAGCGATCGTCACGATTCGATCGTCGAATCGATTTCGAATAAGTGTTATTCGGAATTTCATGTAGAATTTTAGGACATAATCATGTAGTTGTAAAATTAGGACCATAGAAATCTTACTAGTATTTGATCATGAGATGATCAAAAGAATCTAGAAGTAATCATGAATTGTTCATGATTAATCGTTTTTGAAACGATTAAAATCTGTTAAAATTACAAAATAAAACTGAATTTCAGGTCTGGTGCGTCATGACGCACGATATGGTGCGTCATGACGCACACGGGAAATCCAAGAGTTGGATCTGAGGCGTTACTCAGTCCGTCATGACGCACAAAAGTTGTGCGTCATGACGCACTGTGTAAATTCGTACCATCATGACGGACCGTTTGGTGCGTCGTGACGGTAGAAGTCCAAAAAAAAAGTTTCTGGCAAACTGAACAAAATGGTTTTGTTCAGTGCGTCATGACGCACCCTCTGGCGTCATGACGGACCAGAACAGTCCGTCGCGACGGTATAATCAACCATCATGACGGAAGAACCTCAAAAAGTTTCTGGAAATCTGGACAAAATGGTTTTATACAGTCCGTCATGACGCACCGTCTGGCATCATGACGGAAGAACACGGTCCGTCGTGACGGTAGTAACCAACCGTCATGACGGAGGAACCTGAAATAGTTTCTGGAATAGACAACAAAATTGTTTTGTATGGTCCGTCGTGACGCACTGTCTGGCGTCATGACGGACCTGTGAAGTCCGTCGTGACGCACGTTATGTTGCGTCATGACGGAAGTCAATGGAAGTCCATTTTAGTACGGTGCGTCATGACGGACGTTATGTTGCGTCGTGACGCACAGTGTAATTTTTCTTGATTTATTTAATTGTGGTTCTAATCATTATTAATTATGTTCATTCATCATGATATACTTGCTTATTGATATAATTAGATTATATCACATAAATCCCTGCATAATACTTAAGTCATGAAATGCCTTCCATGTTCACAACCTCCGAGGTTGGTCATCACACCTTGCACGGTTTCAGGCCAAAGTCGGGCGTGCATTGTTGTATGTATCAACGTGAGAGGCAAGCGTTGATTGGGGACAAATGCGGGTTCAGGCCAAAGTCGGGCGCATTTGTAGCTCAATTGAACGATACGTGAATATGGTTGTGACTTAACCGTCCAAGCCAATCCGATTGGGGTTCGGGGCATAGTTAGGATGCACAAACGGAATTCGAATCATATATGATATGGTTTGATACCGAAATCCTATAATGGGTCAAGAGTCACATTGGATGTGATTGGATTTATTCTACCTAAATAGTGAGATCCCATTTGTCGGCCAAAGTCACTTGTGGGAGGATCATGAAATATGGGTCTTGAAGTGCTATTGGATTAAGAATCCCGAATCAATATTAGGGTTATTGATTTGATAAAAATAACATATTTCATATCATATAAGCATATAGAATAAGTACGCACGGTTAGTTGTCAATGTCATAATTCATGTAGAATAATAATTTAAGCAAAAATCTGACAAACTTGAGAAGAAGTCAAATAATATTGTATATCAAATGTTGACATACATAGACACGAACCTTCAAAAGAGTTTGAAGATTTATAAGAAACAAGAGTCTAAGGGTGATTAAGACAAACGTTGTCTCAATCAAGGATTTGGGCAAGTTGTTGTCCCAATATCAAAAGAAAGGTTTAATCCGAGGAGGATTAATCCAAAAGTTGATAGAAATAGCTTCTTTTGACATTATCATCTTGAAAATGTGTATGAGATATACATTTCTAGAATCCATTGGATGGAATACTAGTTTTATTCGAATAAGATTCGCATGACAAGTACAAGACTTGTTAATTAATCAAGATGATAAAAGTGTCATTCCAAAGGTTGGAAAAACGGTCAAAGACTTATCAAAAACCAAACATTTTGAATGTAGGTAAATAAGTAAGTTCGGAGGCAAGAGGAGGCTACAAATATTTCATTATATTTACTAACGATTATTGTAGATATAAAGATATCTATTTAATGCGTTTGAAACATAATTTTGAATGGTTCAAAAACGTTTCGAAATGAAATACGAAGTCAGCTAAGCGAGAAAATCAAAGTCTTTCGATAAGATCGAAGAGACGAACATTTTAAGCTATGAGTATGATAATCATCTTGAAAATTTATGGAAAAGTTTCATAAGTTATATTAATTCGGAACATCAATGTAGATTAATGTGTTCGAAAAGAGGAATCAAACTTTGTTGGACATTGTTTGATAGATGATAAATCAAAATTAATTTTTCAAATAAGATTTGGAAATTTACCCTTAAGACAAAGGTTAATCACATACCTTCTAAGTCGGTGCAAAAGACCCCATATGTGATATGGATCGGAAAGAAATTAAATTGAGGATTAACGTGGTTTCAGGCCAAAGTCGGGCACGTTAATAGTTCAATGTTAATAAAAACTTCCGATGATTATCTTTTGTAAGATTTGAAGATTTAATCCGAAAACTGGTTTTGGATAAATTAAATCTCAAATTTAATATGTTCATTTATTGAGTATTCTTGAATAAATTAAAGAATGCCAAATTTTTCATATCCCAATGAAAATAAGATTTTCATAGTTCGAAAAGATACCTTCTTAGAGGAGGACTTAATGTGCATAAGTTTGGAACTTAATGTCACGTATATCTATGCGGACTAGTGGGAGATGAATCGATCTCGAAAGGTTCGAGACTCGAAACGGGACATTTGAACCGATGAATATGATTGGAATTTCATCAAAAGTTGATGAATCCAAGTCAAGGTCACAAAGCGATTTTATAGATCAATTTAGACACGTCACGAATCGATAAATTGTGAATTTATCAAAGAATGTGACAAACGAATCGATCTCATACATGATGAGTCGATGGACTAAAATGATGCTATAAAGTATAAAAATTTCACATGGCATAGTGCCATGGAATTCATGATTCAATCCATGCATGTCATCAAGTTTAGAACTTGGTTTAAACATTCTTTAGGGTATGACCCATATGATGTAAGTGAGTTTTCAAAGTGAAAGCTAACGTGGATTGGAATATGTATACTTACAAAGCAAGAATGTTTATGAGATTCGAGAATTCATGATATGATCATGAAGAAAAGGTTTCACAAATAATCAAGCTTGATTCATTCGGATGCGTACAAGATTAACGCGGCGCTCAAGGAAATGTTCCAAGAGCAAGAGTGTATTGAAAGGTTCAATACATTAAAGGAGTTGGTTAACTGTAAGATGCCTAACGGATCTTTGGTTAGTACTCACGTGTTAAAGGTACAAATGTAGATTGATCGTCTCGAGAAATTGGGAGAAAATCTGTCACCAATAATGCAACAAGATTTGATCTTGTGTGCATTGTCACCGATTTTTTCCACTTTCGTGATGAAATATCACATGCATTCGATGAACATGACGATTCCCGAGCTTCATAGGGATGCTTAAAAGCTTTGAATCGAAGATGCTTAAGGCATTAAAGGGGAACTCAAAGCAAGAGTTGCTAGGGATGTCCTCATGATTCAAGGAGGAATTCGTAAGAATCAAAAGAAAAGTATACAAATTTCAACGATTCATATGATGGATTGAAGAATAATTCATGAAATTGGAATTTTATTCTGATAAAATTATAATTAGTTATAATATTATCAAGAGCAAAAGAAAAGCTTTGTGTAGATGTGAAGGTTAGTGGGAGCCACATACATTTCTTATATTAAAATATATATGAACGATATATTATTCGTAGGAAACGATTGTCGTTTCGCTATGAAAATTCAGACGAGACAACTTATTAGATAAGCATAAAAATCTATAAGATAGATTTAAAATTTCTCGATCTGAATTGAAGTATGTACATCGACAAAACACTGAAAATGGTTTTCAGTACATAAATCCAATATCGGATTTCTTCCAAATGTCGAATGGCGAAGTTTTTCTGAGGATCGATGTACGACATCGAATTAAAGAAAAGTAGAAAATTGGATATTTTATGTTTCGACAATAGAATATTCCAAATACGCCATGATATGTACTAATCTTTAAATATTGTTCATATTAAGTGTCGTAATTATCAATCGAATCCAGAGAATATTTCGTTTCGAATACTTCATATGGTTGGTTCGAACGAAAACAATTTAATATGGTTGTATAATGGTTATACTTTACATATGCATAATAGTTATGCAACATTTAAAAACTCGGATTCATATTGAAATTAATAAACAATATCCTTTTAGAAAGGATTATACCGATAGCATTTCTCCAAAAATACAACACATTTACGAAATGTGTACATATTTTGCTTAAATTAAATTGAAGTTGTATGAAAAAGTTTCACAACAACTAAAAAATGAAAATTCTACGATGGAATTTGATTTCAATGCGGCTTACGAAGCCGAAATGGAAACGTTATGGATCAAGGTGTTGATCATACTTGGTATTGACCCAAGTAATAGGATTCTTTGGTTATCTATTTCGATGGTCGAAATAAAATAAACCAAAAGAAACTGAAATAACATAACCCCTCAAACTTATATTTAAATAGGTATTAGATACCTAACAAAAATTGACACTAACGGGAACGTAGCGGAACCGTTTACAAAAACTGTTTTCTTCCTAGTTAAGCATGAATGTCATGCGAAGACTATAGGTATAGAGATACCTAGAGGAGGAATAGATTTGAGGTATAGTTATCTAATACCGATAGTCATCGCAGATTATAATCCTAGCAGAGATTATAGGTGTAAACGCTGTATCAACCAATACTTACTCTATATTAGTGCATTTCAAAAATTCAAAAATTTTACTTGCATTTATACTTATATGAAAACTTGTGCGTGGTTGTGTAATTTGATTACACGAACCTTGATTTATGACTTGTGTGAGCGTCTACGTGATACGTGATCATGCTAAGTAAAACCGTCACATTTCAAAAGTTATATTTCAAAAACGTCCCTAGTCATGATTAGGATACTTATGTGATAAGTATATCTATTATAAGATAATAGACTAACATGTACACTAGCATATTCGCCGAGGTGATGATTATGTTTTGCTAATCATAGGACAAAGAGTTTGTCAAATCGGGAATATGGATATGCATTAGGTTATGCATATTGTGACTTGACCAAAAGTGCGATACCATGACATGGTTTAGTCATTGTAGATGGAATCGTAACGAATGGGGTCTTAGTTCTTCACACTTGAGATGATCATGGATCATTTTTTCGTGCGTAACATAATGCTTAGATATAATCTTCCACCATCTGTAACAGGATGGTCATGGGATTATGATCGGGTATTATCTGAAACACGGAATTTGATGTGAGTCATCAAGATAGAAATTGTTCCTTTCGAGAGAAAGAGATATCCCTTAGGCCTATCGATGAATTGATCAACGAAATCTCTGGCCAGAGTCAATGATATTAAATTGTTAATATCGATTGTGTTTGTTGATTCAATTCGGTATCGAAATTTAAGTATAGTCAATCAAAACATAAGGATGATTATTACCATGCCTTTTGATTGACGGATATCGCGAACAAGAGAACTAAACACCACCGTTCGAGATGGGTATAAATGATCACAATCATTTTTCGTTTTCAACGTGGGAAAGCTATGATGGATTTCTTCCTAGATCCCTCTCATTAGCCCGTGAGCTTAGGCATAAGTTCACTACCATTGCTTGATACGAACCTACGCGGTCACACATAGAGCTGTCTTATTTCGGGCTTAAATTTCAATCTCTAAGGTTATGTGTACATGAGATGTACACTAGTACTTTATTTAGTTGGATCTTGAACTGAGTGGGAGACTGAAGGAAATACAGTTACAGATCAACTAGTTGAATGTACAAATGAGTGTAGACAAACATACGTGTTCGTCGGAACGATTGGATGCATAATAAGATTATGCAAATCTGGCAGAAATTACATGGTGCGTCATGACGCACCATATTGTGCGTCATGACGCACAGTAGAGTAATTCTGAGAAAAGCCAATCTGTGAGTATACCGTCACGACGCACCAAGTTGTGCGTCATGACGGTGGTGCGTCATGACGGACGTTATCCTGCGTCATGACGGTACACTGTATAACGGCTATATCCAAGTAAATGTGACTTGTGCGTCATGACGCACCATATCGTGCGTCATGACGGACAGTGATCCGAATTCTGGATTAGCAGTTTTTGATACTCATTAATACTCATTAATTCAGAGATTGATTATATAATCTCTGTAACCTCTCTCTCTCTCTTCTCCCTTCTGATGCTGCAGCCAGTAATCTAGATCTAGAGAAGAGAGAAAAACTTGTTGGACAAGTTGGAGAAAAGGGATTAAAGATTTGAGCAAGCTTGCGGGAATTTTAGGGGAATTCGCCGCAACCGAGAGATGTTAGCTCGAGGTGGATACGAGTAGAGAGATCTAAGTTAAGATCTTCGACTGTGATCAATCGAGAGCAAGGACGAGCAAGGTCGGAGACGAACCGGATAAATTCCGGTTGTATACGACAAATCGGAGCTTCGCATTAGGTGTCGAATCGCGCGGGCGTGGGACGTGCGTGTCGCCGGAATCGAAGCAAGCAGCAGCTAATAGAGTCAACCCGTCTCCGTGATCAATTTCACGCGGTATGATTCTCTATGAATTAAGAGTTAATTTCATAGGTTTAGTTGCATTTACATGATTCGTACTTTCGGGTCGTTGACGTGGTCCTCGGGATCGGGTCAGACCGGGCCCCTCAATCCGCTGCGCGGGGCTCGGTAGTGACGTCGATACCCAACACCCGGGAGGTGGATCAATCAAGTTCCAAACTTGATTATCGTACATGGATTGAATCTCGGATTTCATGGCAGTTTGCCACTTATCGGAATCCTCGCTTTTCATAGCCTCGCGATAAGATGTCGGTTCATCATCTATGAATTCGACTTCATCGTCATTTGCCACGATAAAACCATATCTTATAGGCTCTTGACGAATCCTACCCGATCTACGAATTGCGCCTTGTGCACTTGACTCCGGATCCTCAACATTTGAGGAAACCGGATCAACGTTCATCGGTTCAACATTCGTTTGTGGGTCTCGAATTTCTTCGAGATCTATTTCAGTCCCATTCACTCGCCTAGAGATAAAATCCTCCTCAAGGAAAATTCCTCTTCGAGCTACGAAAACTTTATTTTCGACGGGATTATAGAAATAATACCCCATTGTTTCCTTGGGATACCCTACAAATAAACATTTTTCAGACTTGGGATCGAGCTTGTCCGATAATAATTTTCGAACATAAGCCTCACATCCCCAAATCTTAACATAAGACAACTTCGGAACTTTTCCAGTCCATATCTCATATGGCGTCTTAGGTACCGATTTAGAAGGTATGCGGTTTAATAAGTAAGCCGCTGTCTCAAGGGCATATCCCCAAAACGATTTTGGAAGGGAAGTTTGACTCATCATGGATCGAACCATGTCCAACAAGGTTCGATTCCTCCTCTCGGACACGCCATTCCATTGTGGCGTTCCTGCCGGAGTCCATTGTGGAACTATTCCACAATCTTTTAGATGATCTTCAAACTCATAGCTCAAATATTCGCCACCTCGATCCGATCGAATGGCTTTAATTTTCTTGCTAAGCTGATTTTCAACTTCGTTTTGAAACTCTTTGAACTTTTCAAAGGTCTCCGCTTTAGTACGCATCAAATAGATATATCCATATCTACTATGATCGTCCGTAAACGTAACAAAGTATCGATAGCCTCCTCTTGCCTCGATGCTCATCGGTCCACACACATCGGAATGTATGAGTTCCAATAGATCGTTGGACCGCTCTCCGATCTTGGAGAACGGCGCCTTAGTCATCTTGCCAAGCAAACAAGATTCGCAATTCCCAAATGAATCCAATTCAAATGAGTCTAGTAATCCATCTTTATGGAGTCTAGCAATGCGTTTCTCATTCACATGACCGAGACGACAATGCCAAAAGAAAGTCCGATTATCAACTTTAGATTTAATCCTTTTTGCATTAACGTTATATATGGACTTATTATTTCCGTGATCGAAATCCAACACATAAAGACCATTTTCTAATAGAACATTTCCATAGATAATAGAATCCTTACATATCGAAAACTCATTATTCCTAATAACGAATTCATAGCCATCATTGGCCAGTTTCGACACACTTATTATGTTCTTACATAACGTCGGTACATAATAACAATTATTTAGTACTAAAATAAGTCCACTAGGTAAAGTCAAATTAACTACTCCTACGGCAAACGCAGCAACTCTTGCTCCATTCCCGACGCGTAGATCGACTTCACCCTTTTCCAACCTTCGACTATTTTGAAGAACCTGCATATTTCGACAAATATGAGTCCCACAACCGGTATCCAATACCCAATTAGTCATAGTTGAAATATTAACTTCAATAACGTTAATACCTGAGAGGCCGGTCGCTGAAACTGCCTTGCCCTTCTTCACCTCCTCGAGGTAAGACTTGCAATCGCGCTTCCAATGTCCAGCCTTGTGACAATGAAAGCACGTCTCATCCTTGGATTTCTCCTTTCCCCTTTTATTCGGCTTCGAACGTTTCTTAGCCGAACCGCCCTTGGACTTTGATCTCTTACGATCCTTATTCTGAATTGTGAGAACATTTCCGGCAACTCTTGCCCTGTTCTCTCCGGACGACTTTAACGTCTCCGATTCAAAATTCTTGAGCATTCCGTGAAGCTCAGGGATCGTCTTATCCATCGAATGCATGTGATAGTTAGTCACGAACGGAGAAAACATTGGAGGAAGTGCACACAAGATCAAATCTTGTTGCATAATCTTCGACAATTTCTCTCCTAGCTTCTCAAGACGGTCTATGAGAGCTTGCACCTTCAAAACGTGAGTACTCACTGAAGACCCCGAAGGTATCTTGCAGTTTACTAACTCCTTGAGCGTACTGAACCGTTCAATACGCTCTTGCTCTTGGAACATTTCCTTGAGCACAACGTCTATGATGTGCGCATCCGAGTCCTCAAATTGCTTTTGAAGACTAGCGTCCATACATGCCAACATGAGGCACGTAACATCATTTGAGTCCTTCTTAAGTTTCTCAAACGCGGCCTTTTCTTCGGCCGTAGCATCGGGGCCCGGTTCCACTAGTTCCGTATCCAATACGTGACTCTTGCCCTCTTGCCTGAGAACTATTCTCAGGTTTCGATGCCAGTCAAAGTAGTTCCGACCCACTAGCTTATCCTTTTCTAAAGTCGATCTAATCGACATGGTGTTGGTGTTACTAGAAGACATATTCTACAAATGAAATAAAGATTGATTACTAACGTTGCGTACTTATCTTATAGGGCTTATATGATGATTATATGATAGTGTTATTTTATCGAATCGATAACCCTCATACCGATACGGGACTCCAAGTCCATAACACTCAAGACCCATATTTCTGTTCCTCCCACAAGTGACTTTAGCCTATCGGGTGGGATCCCGTTATTTAGGTAGGATTATATCCAATCGCATCCAATGCGACTCTTGAACCTTTATAGGATTTCGGTGATGGATTGTATCCAATACAATCCCAGTTCCGTGTGTGCATCCTATCTATGCCCCGAACTCCAATCTGATTGGCCTGGACGGTTAAGTCACAACCATTTCCAACGTATCGTTCAAATAGGCTACTAGTGAGTCGACTTTAGCATGTGCCTCACAAGTCCCGATTTAACGCTTGCCACCCTTTCGATTGTTTCAATATCACGTGCCCGACTTTAGCCTGAACCCACGTGAAACGTAACACCGAACTCGGTAGTTGTGGATATGGAAGGCATTTCCATGACTTAAATATTATGAGGGATCATGCCATTGCATGTTTCTAAATTCGTGACATAATCCAATTATATCACTATCACAAGATTTTCATAAATGCATATGTATTTATTTGGGAGTCTAATTATTCTAAATAATTATCTAATTATATGCTAGTATGATTGATGCCGATCAAATCGATATAAAGAACTCAAAATTCCAAGTTGTGTAGCCAAAGTTATCACGAAAACAAAATCAGCAACCAGAAACCAGTCCGTTGTAACGCACCATAGTCCGTTACAACGGACCTCCAGTATACCGGGCACTCCGTTACAACGGAACTTCAGTCCGTTGCAACGCTATTTTATTTCGGAGATTGGCCAAAATTGCCAGAAACATGTCCGTTGCAACGCAACCTTGGTCCGTTACAACGCTATTTTCTGCAAACCTTCGTCCAAATTTCCAGAGACCAGTCCGTTACAACGCAACATACAGTCCGTTACAACGGACCAACTGCGTAGAGCTCCGTTACAACGGACCCAGTCCGTTACAACGGACTCCAATAGACACCCTTGGCATCCCCGCAACCTCGTATCAGATACAAGGTCCGTTACAACGGACTCCAAGTCCGTTACAACGGAATATACAGTTTTTCACAGTCCTCCTCACACCCCCGCATAATACAGGTTCCGTTACAACGGACACCAAGTCCGTTATAACGGAATATGTGTTTTTTGCAAAAAATTCCCAATTTCCTGTATCTGCTACAGTGTCCGTTATAACGGACTATGCGATTTTTGCACTGCTGTTTTCGCTCGTTTCCAAAACGATCAATCATGAAACCTTTTCACGATTATTCCTAGATACTCTCAATCCACTATTGATCGATCTCTAGCGAATTTCACTTGTGATTTTAATGGAATTTGACATTCTAAATATGTAACATCATGCAAACGGGTACGAACTTTGATAACCCGTGCGTATATCTAATATACGACTATGATTCGACCCTCGAATCGATGGCGATCGCTCTGATACCACTGTTGGGGAATATTACCGGCCCCGGGCCTGCGCAGCGGATATGTAGGCCCGGTCCGGTTCCCCGATTCCCGAGATCACGCCATGACTTCGAGGGTACGATGCAAATAGAAGGTTAGATCCATACCAGTTCCAAATTGATGGAACACGAAGGGTTGATCGCTGCCTCCTATTCCTCCGGTCACGTTGGTGACTTTACGCGCGTCCCACACCGTGCGTCTTTCACCGTTTGTTCCCGTTCTTCGATCCTTCGGTTCGATCACAACGGAGAGCCCCAAGTGTTGCTCCTCCACACGTATCCACCTTGAGTCGGAAGACGCCGGACACGGATACACCTGCCTAGACGATGTATCGGTGCACTTGCTTGATCTCGATCGATTGTCTATTACTCTCTCTTCGTGCCTTTTCACTCACAAAAGATCAAATCTGAATTTGCTCTTTTTCTCTTGTGTCTTGGGCAGAATATTGCTTTGAATTACTTCTGAATTTCTTTTTGTGAAGATGAGAGAGAAAATCCTATTTATACCTAATAGGATCAGGATTAGCCAAAAGGCATGTATATCCAATATACACCCTTTCACACAGAAAACTGTATGAACCTGTTCAATATTCTGTCCAGACGAAATTGATAAATTTCTCTGACAGAAAATCAACCAACACGAAAGTTGTAGATAATCTTATTATCTACACAACCCAATTTGGCCCAGCCCAATTGGAGTTCGTATGCAAAAGTTATGACTGTTTTACTAACTGTATGTCATACTGTTGCACCCTTTCGGTATTTCATAGAAACGACACTTATACTTCGTTCATATGAAATATATTTCTACATGAAGGTTATAGATAATCTAATTATCTATCTAACCCAATTTGAACCATTCTAATTGGATTTTCCCACTGAAAGTTATGGCCACGAATGTACGACTACATTCGTTTATCCTTGTGTACACTTTTACGGTTGATCCTGAAACTGTATTTCCTTCAAATGACTATACTATTATCACTTTTTAGGTTTGCAATGAATTGATTTTATCTATTTTATTATTATTTTAGATCAAGTTACAACATCAAATATTCATATACGAAGTACAAAAATGGAAGACGAAAATTTTATATATGAAATACAAATAAATCAATATATAAATTTATAAATGATGCATCAAATATTATTTTGTAGTATTAAATTTTCATACTATATATTGGAGAGTTTTATAATTATGTATATTTTTCCATAATTTTTCATAGTATTTTCTTAAAACAAATAATGTAAATAAAAATAAGTTATCAATTAAGGAACAATGATTTTCAAACTTCTAAAACTACATTACATTTTATGTTTCTTTTGAACACAGTCATTTTAGAAATTATCATGTTACATGTTAACTTTTTTAAGTAATTTCAAATTGTATTTTAGTATGACATTATATTCTTATTGCATTTCTGTATGTAAAGAAAAATAAAAGAATTTTTTACCTTTTTAATTTTTTAAAAAACAACTTTATAAAAATACTTTTGGAAAATATGTTGAAGATATTTGAAATTTTCTTTGTGATTAATATATATAAATATATAATATTAATTTAAAACACACTTGATTACTATTATTAGTTAACATAGAACAATAACGATGAGTTATTGACCCACATGAGTTCAATCCCCAACATTTTCATTGTTTTGTTATTTATAGTAATATCTTGAAAAACGATTGTTGAAAATAAAATGAAGGATGCTTTTGGGAGTTGAACATGCGTGATTTACTGTGTTGCACGGATACGCCGATACGACAATTTAACATATGATTTAGGATACGATACGGCGATACGGGTAAATTCGATTTTTTTGAAGTATTCGCGCAACATAGGTGATTTGTGAATCAAGAGCCCATCTATACCATTTGACCAAACATTCCCATGTGATAATATTCATCTTTATGGTTTATAAATACTTTCTCATGTTTCGAATGAAAAAGAATATGTTGCCACAGTGATTTAGGAATAATGTGAAAAGAAAATGATGCTGTGACTAGGTTTCGAACACTAGTCTCCTGGGAAGAGAGCATGTTGTTACCATCTGTGATATCATCAGTTTGTGTTAAAACTTGTAATTGTAGCATGTTATTTACGCACATCAACTAATGAAAAGAATATGATGCTATCACAGGGTTTCGAACCCTAGTCTCCGGGGAAGAGAGCATGTGTTGTTTCCATCTGTGCTATCATCAGTTTGTTTTGGAATTTGTAATTGTAGCGTGTTATTTACATGACATCAATTAATGAAAAGAATATAATGCTGTGACTGGGTTTCGAACCCTAAACTCCTGGGAAGAGAGCGTGTGTTGTTACCATCTGTACCATCATCAGTTTGTGTTAAAACTTGTAATTGTAGCGTTTTATTTACAGCACATCAATTAATGAAAAGAATATGATGCTGTGACTGGGTTTCGAACTCTGGTCTCCAGCAAAGTGAGCATGTGTTGTTACAATCTGTGCTATCATCAGTTTGTGTTAATACTTGTAATCATATCATCTTATTTACAAAGGACACGTGTCAAAATTTGGCTGAATTCATTAAACTTTAATATATATAGTATAATAATATAATTTCGTTCGTCCTTACAATAAGTCTTTGTGGTAATTGTGCTAAGTACAAGTAAGAATAACTTAAAAGTGTTCAAAAATACGTAATCACAAATTAAAACCAAATGACTACCAATTTTCTTCAAAAATAATTAAAAAAATTAACAATCATTAAAATTGAACAACCATCAATGTTTTTTCAAAAATTAATCAAAAGTTTAAAAGTGAATCAAGCTTATAACAATAGACCAGTTCAATTTTTTCCAAAACATTTATTATTTTTCAAATTCTAAAAGCATGACCGAACATTGTTAAGCTTTAAAATTTTGGACAAAAATTAACTTGAAATACTGCTAAGTTTGAAAAATCATTTGTGCTAAACAATTACTAGCATGAGTGAAAAATAATTAAACATTTTTTTTAATTAACACCCAACAACAACAATAAATAAACTTGCTAAGCTTTAAAAAAAATTTGTGCCAAAACATACAAATAACAGTGAAATTCGTTATTAAGTTTGAAAAATCGTTTCCTTTAGAAATTTAAAACTAACAGTGAAATCGTTGTTAATATTGAAAAAGGTTGTAGTTCTAAAAATAAAAATAACAGTGAAAATTTTGGATTAACGCTCAACCAAATAACAGTGAAAAAACTTCAAAATACAAATAACAGTGAAATTTTAATCAAATACAAATAACAGTGAAAATCAAAAATTCAAATAACAGTGAAAGACTTTAAAAATACAAAATAACAGTGAAAATCATTGTCAAGCTTAAAAAACCATTCGTGATAAAAATTGTTAAGCTTTAAAACAAATAACAATGACCACAAACAAATAACAGCAAAATGTGCTGTGAAATCATGTAAATAAATTGGGATTAACATGAAACAAACTAAAACCAAAACTTCAAGAAATTCAAACATACTAGAAAACAACATTCATAATTTCGAATTAACGAACACCTAATAATGAACAGTAAAACACACACCAGAATTAACACTATACCGGAATGAACAACATTAAGAAATTCAGCAGAAATTAACAACAAACAAAATCACAAGAATTAACACCCCTAAGAATTAAGGCAACAGAGATATACAACAGTGGATGATAATTAAGGCATCATAGATTCCCACAATGAAATTGGACATATTTATAGGACTAGGAATATAGCCCGCGTTTCGCTGCGAGATATATTATTTGATAAGAAATAATATAATTAGCAAAAATAATAATTTGATATATTATTTGATATATTATTTAATATATTATTTGATAAGAAAATAGAAATATTTCTCGTGCTTCGCTGCGATTTTTCAAAATGTGTTATGATCATAAAATAATAATTTTATCTAAAATGTTACAAGTATAAAACAAAAGTAATTTTCATAAATGTTAATTTAAAAAAAAAATCTGATATTAAATAGTGTCACAAGTATTATGCAATAAATGCAAATTTTTTTCCTTCTCAAAACATATCATATGTTCCAAAAGAAAAATTCAAATGTTTTATTTAGAATACAAAACATGTCAAATAAAATAAAATTCTGAAAAAGACAAACAAAAAAACATAAAAGACGCAGCTTAGTACCAATCAAAAATATTATAATAAGCACAAAAAACGCAGCTTGGTACCAATCAAAATTGTTATAATAAGCAAAAAAAAAAAAAAAATACCAGCTGAGGCTAACAAAAAGTATTTGTGTGAATAGTATTTTATTAAATTCAAATATTTTATTTAGAACACAAGACATATGTCAATTATATTTATTAATACGATGAAAAATTCAAATATTTTATTTAGAACACAAGATATATGTCAAATAAAATAAAATTCAAAAAAAGAAAAAAAAAAAAAAAAAAAACATGAACAGTAATCGGTTGAGCAGTGTCGAGTGAACAGTCTGAACAGTGTCGGGTGACGTAGCCTCACCAAAACCCTTGTATTCTAAAATTAATGGGAGGGGGAATGTGAACCCAATTCAAAATTCAAATTTTCAAAGATTTTCTCTCCAAAGATGTTAACTGCTCATTCCTATGGACATTAATTAATGCAGCATGCATCATTTAATGCAGCAACTAGAGGTGGCAAATCCGATGGGTCAGATCATAATTGGGTCGGATCATTTTTATGTCCGGATTATTTTCGGGGGAACTTAACTCGGATCGGGTCGGGTTGTGTTCGAGTTTTATTTGGTTCTTTTCGGATTAAATTATGTGTTCGGGATAGATTCTTCGGGTTCGAATTATGTCGGATTTGAATTGATTCAGTTTCGGACATAAATAATACCTAAAATTTCAAATTATAAAATTTGATTTAACCAGTAAATTCGGATTATATTCGGGTCTCGGGTTACTCGGTTTCGGATCGGGTCGAGTTCCGATACCATATAAAACATCTACTTTCGGATTAGGGTTATTTAGTTCCGGGTCGGTTCGAGTCGGGTTGTTTGATTTTCGTAAATTTTGTCTAGTCAGGTCTGGTCGGACTTGAGGTTACTCGGATCGGTTTTTCAGATTCGGATCAACTTTGCCAGCTCTAGCAGCAACATCCAACAGTGTGGTTAGAACTGAACAGTCATGCCATCATTAATTGGAAAAAGCAGAAGCTCATCTTTTCTGTTAAACGCAAAGTCCCATATGAGCGAGCAGCAAGCCCCGTTAAACGGTGGACCCATTTTTTGCCCCAAACACTTAGAGCACATCACATCAGGTCCCTGTTTGGGTGCAGGATAAGTCGGGTATAGACAGGGCCGGCCCGGCGATTTTAGAGGCCTTTGACAAAATTAATTAAAAAATAATCTTATGTCAAGAAAGTAATTAAGCCCTAATTTGAGAGAAAATCCTAATTAAGCCCTATTTAAGCCCTAATTAGCCCTAATTCAAAAGTAATTAAGCCCTAATTTGAGAGAAAATCAAGTCTAATTGCGTCCAATTAAGCCCAAATTAAGCCCTAATTAAATGAATGAATACAAATTAGAGTTCAAAAACAATTAAACCCTAATTACGTGTTGGTTCAAATTTCCTATTGTTTGATTATCTCAAATACAATGTCGATACTACTAACGAAATCTAGCAAGATAAATGTGTAGGAGATAGGTACAAAATGAAAGGATCAATCAAGAATAACAACAATCAAAGACGTCAAAGAATCACGGATAAAATCAAGACGCACATGAATCAAGACATTGAAGAATTGCGAAGAAGATCAAGACATAGAAGATTCCGCAAGTTGGGATATCTACCTAATCATCAATACAATATATAGGTATCTCTAAACTTGTTTAAAAGATTAAACTCAATGAAAAAGTACTTGAATTCAATTAAAAAGGCTGAAATCAGTATGTCCGTTGCAACGGAATTCCAGTCCGTTGTAACGGAACTACTCGATTTATTCAACATGGGAAAAACCAGTATAGTCCGTTGCAACGTAATCACCAATACGTTGTAACGGAAATGTACGTTGTAACGGAAATCTATCTCCGTTGCAACGTTATTTTATTTCCAATGAGGAAGCCTGCCACAGAAGAATGTCCGTTGTAACGGACATCAATGTCCGTTGTAACGGACATCAATGTTTCACTTCATTATAAACTTACACATACGTCCGTTGCAACGGATTAACCAATCCGTTGTAACGGAACACCATATCCCGTTGTCTTTCCGTTGCAACGGGAATTAAATCCAAAGATGAAGTGTTGTCTCAGTAGAAGGTCCGTTGTAACGGACACAAGTCCGTGGCAACGGACTAGCTAACACAGAGTTCCGTTGTAACGGACTACTTACGTTACAACGGACTGTGTAATAAATTCAAGTACGACAGCCTCCAACGGCTAGTTTTTGAATCACTCCGTTGCAACGGACCATGTGTCCGTTGCAACGGACTATTCAGAATAAGCAATTCAGGGAAGGGACTATGTGTTCTATAAATAGAACCCTTCCCTCATTCTCTCTCATCACTTCAACTATCCAAATTATAAGTTCAAAAGAGAGAAACCTTGCTATACCATTGAGCTACATAATCTTCTAAACCATTCTTAGAGATTAGATTTCCCTCTTCTTCCTCCAAATACTATTCCCAACTTGCGTGACCGATCACGTTTAGTTAGTATTTAGAAATTGTAATAGGCTAGTACCAAGAGTGTAAAGCCCGCTATAGATCGATAAAAAACGTGTAAATCGATCTAGGCAAAACCTTGTACGAGTGAGTTGGAATTCAATCGAACGCCGAAAAGGCACAAGGCATTCCCGGAGACGTAGGTACTCGCAATTAATTGAATCGGTCAATTAAGCGAGTAAAGGGTGAGTTAAGGCTACAAAGCAACCACCTACCGAACTCCGTAATAAACATCGCGTGTTCGGTATCTTCTTTTCATTATTTACTTAAATTTATATTCCGCACTAAAATTAGAATTTGTATACCTAGTCGAAAATTGCCCATTAGGTTACCTATTCACCCCCCTCTAGGTTAGAATTAACCAACATTACGCACCAATCTAAGAAGCAATTCGATCCGCTCCAGAAAAATCCACAAATCACAGTCGCCGCCTCCAACTCGCGTCCAGTCGCCGCAAAAATCAGACCGCAAAAATCACAGTCGCCGCCTCCAACTCGCTCCAGTCCAGCCTCCAATCGCGGCCACAAACTCGCGTCTCGCCGCTCGCGTCTCCAGTCAGTCCAGTCGCCTCCACGTCGAGTTTCGCACTTCCAGTCGCCTCTCCAGTCGCTCCAGGTTAGTTTTTTTTCTTTCTCTTTCTTTACTTTTCCTGGGCCAAAAAAAATAAGTTGAGCTTATACCCTATAATAAAAATAATGTGGCCTTTCCAATTTCGGTGGCCTTTGACCATGGCCTCTTGGGCCAACATAGAGGGCCGGGCCTGGGTATAGAGTAATTTATCCCCTCTATTCTCGCCAAACAACAGATGATAAAACAAGGATAAATCGGATTAGATGAAAAATTGGGATAAAACGTTATCACCAGTTTTACTGGTGATAGTGCTATTCTTGAGTTGTCATCTAGATTCTTGACAAAAATACCCTTTATTTAACTCATCGTGTTTTTTTTTTAATATTTTTTTGTTGGAAGTACCTTCTCTCTCTAACCCATCTTCTCGAAACCATCTTTCACTGTTTTCCATCTTTTCTTTCTCATTGATCTTATTTTTGTTGTAATATGTGTAACATACCAATAAACAAACCAGATAATTAACTTCTTTATTTTTTTTTCTCTTCAACTAGAGTTTACCCTCGCTCCGCTTCGGAATTATAATTTAAATATTTTATTTTCACAACAATTTTTTCTTTATTATCGCATAGCATTATCCTAAACAATTCTCAGAAATTATTATAATTTCAAAATATCAAACATGACATTTCACGTATATATTATAAGTATTATTTTGCAAAAATACATACAAATTTAGAAAATGTTATATGATATACCTCATTCTTGAGATTTTATCAGCACAAATATGCTTAGAAGGAGTCATTCTGCTAATATGGGATGTTTTCAGATTATTTTATTTCAAATTGTTAATTTGGTACAATACGGAAATATAATGTTAACTTTATTGTTTCTTTTCACACACACACACACACACACACACACACACACACACACACACACACACACACATATATATATATATATATATATATATATATATATATATATATATATATATATATATATATATATATATATGGAGTTGTTATTTTCGATATTTTTGTAAATTTTAGTTATAGTTTGCACGGCATTATTGAAAAGACTACTAAAATAATTTTCTTTCTTTTTAAAATTTAAATTTAAATTATCATGGTCTAAATATGTAATTATTTTTGAAGATTTTTTTTTTTTTTTGATAATAAATGGAGAATACTCATATGTCCTCCATCCATTGGTGTCAATGAGAACAACCTTTCACAACACATGATTTTTTGTGCCTCACACTCAACCATCTAGGTTATGGACCCATTGACTATTTTTGAAGATTTGCTTATGTTTATAACGTAATAAAACATATTTTATATGTTGTTTTCTTTATATCATAAACTCTTATTGGGTTCAACTTCAACCAATTAATAACGATACAAACACTAATACTAACATATTACGATAATTCTAAAAAATAACACATCATGTATACAACTATGTTAAATTAAAGTTTTCAAAAAAAAAAAAACTATGTTAAATTAATTGTGGATACATGTTACAAATATTTTACTTAAGTTAAAATATTTATGATAATAATAATAATACTAACACCAATACAACCTATGTATTACTATTTAAAATAATTGTAGACAAATAAGTTATAGTATGCACACACAACAAAACAAACTTTCAAATCTTGGCCTAGGTCCAATTGCAGTACGGATAAAAATATACCTATATCACGACTGTTTCACGGTTGAAGAACATATTGGGCATGTTTGATTTGAGGGATTTAGGTGGAGATGTATTTCAAAATACGGGATAAGTTCGAAATCCTTTGTTTGATTTGGTGTATTTGAGGATGGAGATGGATTTTAGGGTGGATGATGAACTACACCAAAAAAGTTGGTATTTCAAAATACATGGATAAGCTATATCCATGTATTTCATTATAAAATTATTTTTCCAAAATATATAAATAAATAATGATAAATATTATATTATATTATATTATAAAATAATAATATAATATTATATTATATACTATTATACAATGTAATATTATTTAATATAATATAATATAATATAATATATTATAAAAATAATATAATATAAAATAATACAATGTAATATAAAACAATATTATATAATAATATAATATAATATAATAATATATTAAAGTATAATATAATATATATAAAATAAAAAAAATATATAATCATATGTATTATATTAATATAATATTATATAATTTAAATATTATATTATATATATATTAGAGTATAATATAATATAATATAGTATAATACAATATCATATAATATAATATTTTATAATATAATAATAATACAATATAATATAATTAATAATAGTAATAATAGTAATAATAATATAATATAATACAATATGATAATAATATAATATAATATAATATAATATAATATAATATACTTTAAAACAAAATATAATATGAAATAATATCATATAAAACAAAATAATATTATATAATATAAATATAAAATAATATAATATAAAATAACATAAATAGTATAATATCATATAATATCAAATACATGGATACCAAATACAACAAATCAAACAAAAGATTTGATATACATGGATTACCAAATACAAGAAATCAAACAACTCACATGGATTATCAAATACATGGATAGTAAAATACATGTATTTCACATATTCATGTACATCAAAATCCCTCAAATCAAACAGGCCCAATATTTGTCCGCATAATATGAAACATAATTACAAAAACAGAAATGTTGGCAAAAAAAAGTAGAGGTAGGGTGGGGATCGAACCCAAGTGCACCAGTATATTGGTCAAGAGTATTGGTTCTTACAAATGCTTTATTTATATTTAACATGGATTGCCACATTTCAATCTCTTGTAAACTCTTGTAGAAACTCTATATTTTTAATATTTATAGTATAATTTGAGATCTCGATTGTTATACTAATCTCGAATGTTTACTTCACATGTGTTGGTGTGTTCGTTGATGGCAAGAGTTGATTGATATCAATGGTGGTTGGAGCCTTGGAGGTGATTGTTATACTAAGTTCAAGTGTTATACTAATATGAGTATTGGTGAGTTCTAGTGATGTGTGGGTATGTTCTTGTTTTTTTGGTGTGTATGTGTGTGTTAACAAATGTGAATGGAGAGACACAATAATGGTGTATGAGAAATACAGAAGAAGAGTTCAACATTTTTTTATTTTTAAAATACCGTAATTATTCTGAAATCAAGCAGTGTTGGTGAGTTATATTGAATAATCACGTCGAAACAACAAAATCAAAATTTGAAGTAATTATTTGAGTTGGTTTTAGAGTATTTTTTATCATTAACACATATGATTCAGCTTATTTTTGTACATGATGAAATTAGAATGAGTGTCACAAAAAAAATGTTAATATATTTTTAACAAAACAATATTTCCTATCATTAAATTGTTCGTATATTTCTTAACAAATAATATTTACTTATTATTTGGAAATGAATACTAACTATTAGGAATTACTAGCTCTAACCCCGCGCTATTGCACGGGCTAGATCGAGTTTTTTTTTTCCTTTTTTTATTTGTTTCTATTGTTGAATAGATTTTTCATTTTCAGGTATAGTTCTATTGGTAAATAAATATTGTTATCTTTTTAGTTCATGTTTTGGTTTTCTTGATGCTTTGTGCTGTTTTTGTCACAACTTCTGGGCACTGGGCAGTGTTTGTTTAATTTATCATTTCAAATGTTGTTCGGATACGCCGATACGGCGATACGATTACGCGTATCGGATACGGTGATACAGCAATTTAACATATGATTTAGAATACGATACGTATCGGATACGGGTAGATTTTGATGTTTGTTTGGAGTTGATTATTTTGTATTAATAAATGGATACTGTTGTTGAAATGTTTTACTCAAATTGTGGATGTTTTTGGTGCATATTCAATATATGAATGTGGTGAATGGATTAATACCGTTAGTTTCACAACAGTGTTTGTTGTCTTACAGTTCCATATACATAAACATTGAAAAGTGCTAAAAGCAAAAGATACAACATACTCCATACAACATACATAAGTCATAGTTTGCAACAAAAGTTCACAAAATATGGCTCCCTGGTGGACTACTTCGAACAGCGTCAGTGTTGTGTAGTGTCACTTGCATAAAGGTCATACCCGTCCATGAACTTTGCATTATCTGTGTCATCTCTCCATACAAAATTCAAGTTATGTTGTTTTGTGTCAAGGTAATTTTAGAAGAATGTTATAATTCCGAATATTTACCTTATCACTATCTTTTTGGAGGCTTGTCTCTTTGTTGGTGGTTCTTTTGCGCATGTTGCATTTTGGTCCATTTTCTCTTTACCCCGTGACATTGAGCTTTTTCGGATATTGGATCATTAAAGACAGTTGGATTTTTTTTTATTCTTGTTAGTATTTTCTTAAAAAGATGTCAATTGCTCGGGGTCTTCTCCACATCTACACTCGTATTGCATGGTCCTTTTCCTTTAGTGCAGGCATCCCCTATAATGTCAGAAAATATCAAAGATGTCAGTAATCTTTCTTTTTCCAAGAATTGTCAATCAGCTGTAATGGCATATAAAAACTTGTAAACCACAAAAACCGATCTATGTGAAAGAATAAAAGCTAATTTGTAAACCTAGCATAGATTCACATATTAATAATACAGACAATTGAATCAAGGAAGAAAATAGAGAATCAAAAAAAGTCAGCGCAATATCGGAATTTATGGAATCTAATAATCAAGGAAAACAGAATCAGCACGAACGACCTAAGAGGGGAAAAATTGCTACTTTGCATAGAAGACCCTGAATAATTGAGATTTGTAATTTGAATAAAATATCTCGAATAATTTCCTAATTTGTATAAATGAACACTCCAAAAAAATGAAAATTCGAATTGCAGAAAATACCCAGAATGATTTCCCAATTAGCATAAACGAAGAAATTTGAAATAGTACTTTTTAAATATAAAATGTCGACAATATCCTCTTAAATTCAGGAAACAACCAGCAAATATCCCAGAAATGCGAAAACTTGAGAAATATTTCAAATATTATGAAAATTTATGTCTTATGTGAAAATTATATAAAAAGATCGAGGATTAATTAATAAAAGTGAAAATGTATAGATAATAATTTTCAATAAATGCATTGCTAAGATTCGAAGGCACATTGTTGGTTGCACAGATTTGAAAGCACATTTTAAGAAGACATTATCACTACCGTTATATCTTTCAGGGATGACGAAGGCTGCAAAAAATCAACCTAAAAGCTAGAAGCTACTACAAAAAATTCTGATGTATACCACCTTAATTTCAAAATGTCGCAAATACATCCTGAACATGTTCTATTTTTTACCCTGATGGAAAACGAATTCTATTTAACCATAAATTATGTGTAGTTGGATCAATACGCATAGTGTCAAATTTAAAATGCCCCTGCTGGTACCAGCACTAATTGGAGTCAACATCGTGTTCAATTACGCTCCTCACTGAAACGGTCTGAAATATAGCGACCAATTATTAATAAGAGACAAATATTTAATTACATGGTTCAATTGTGTTACGGCACTTACATGGATTCTTTTTTTTTATTAATAAAAAGTAAGAGGTGAATATTATGCATAACTTTCAATTGACTGGCCATACTCTTACTGATTTCTCGAGTTGACATCTCGACGGATATGACTTTGATTATGGTTTCGATTCATTCTCGAGCATGGAAAGAGCTGCTGTTTTTGGCCGAAAGATAACCCTAAACCTGGATGATAAGAAAACGTGTACTAATTAGTAAAAGTTGTAATTTCATAATCCTTAGAATAGCCTAGATCGATTTCTGTTACAAATTTAGCATGTCTTTCAAGAAATTTGAGGACAAATTGGTGAAATCAAAAGGAAGAACTTAAAATCAAGTAAAAACGAAGCAAAATCAGAAACCCACAACAACTCTTAAAGCTTTAAAATGAATCGAATCCATTGACCAGAAACGAACCAAACTAAAAAAAATTTCATCTAAAACCGCAAAAATTGAGGAAAATAAATAAAACGAAGAACCAGTTTGAGATGGTTGTGCTCCACAGGAAAATTCAGAAGAGAAGGCCGATCGCCGTCTCGTTGTCTAGGGTTCGTTCTCGATCGCTGCATCTCTCTCCCAATGGCATGTTTTTCTCTCGGCTAGGGTTTGCTCTTTCGTGCGGTCGAATTTTCTCATTTTCTGGAGATAGGAGAGAGAAAGAGGGGAAGGATGTGTTTAGGGCAAATGAATTGAATGGACTTGGTGCGCTTTGGTCCAAAACCCTTATGCTCTTATGGTCCATGAAAACTGGGTCCATACGGTGAATGGACGGTTCAGATATCATGTGCCTATAATACAACAGATCCGACGATCCAGAAGTAGTGGGTGACGTGGCCGAATCAGGAAAGCGCAAAAACAGTTGAATTATACTAATTAAAATTAGTTATTATTGTATAAATTAATATTTATTATTTCAATAGTCATACTATTGGAGGGTATTCTAGTCATTTACGACAAATTCTATTTTCTAATTAGCAACTATCCAACTCTTCGTTTTATTTTCTTACCAAACACTTATAAGATATAGGATTACATAGAGATAACTCTTTATCTCTCACAAAAGTTATGCTTGCACTATCCATCACGACTCTTTCCAAATATAATCTAAACATTCTTTTAACATTATAGCTCTTGTCTAATTGAAATGACCTCCTCTGAAACTTGTCGCATCTTCATCCTATGGTTTGGCAATTCCTCAGTGCACGAAAGCCCGAGTTTGGCCAGCTGAAGTACAGACCTGGATATCCTATCACTAGGGTAGTCAGCCTCCTCCGAGATACACATTGTTGGATCTATAATCTCGTTGATTTTGTCTGGAAATGCCTCATAAACTAATTTTGATAGGGTTAAACCGTCCTTGAATATCTCGTCAGTAGGTCTCTTTCCGGTAAGCATTTCTAGCAAGAGTATTCCAAAGCTATATACGTCCCCCTCCGTCGATGGTCTGCCACCCGCGCCATACTCTGCATTAGTTTTTTTTATTCAACATCAAAACCAAACATGACAGGAAAAATTACGAGTTTCATATAATTGAGAATCTAATGGGTTTAAATGGATTGATTGGACCTCTTAATTGAATCAATTCATTTAACAATTGATTAGGAATCTAATCAATTCATTTAAACACCCTCGATTGACGCATCAACGGTGTTTGAATGAGTTTTGGGGGCCAAGTATATTTTCCCATTGTAATAAGCACTCGTATTTCTTAACTGAAATGGAGACAACTTTATTCTTTTGCTAGAGGTAAAACTGAAATCACGAATAATAAATAACTAATGAAAAGTTAGTTGCTCTCACCAGGTGGTATGTAGCCGATAGAACCTCTCAGGGCAAGTGAACTTGTCGACTTGTATGATTTAGAACCTACTCGCGACAAAAACTCAGCTATACCGAAGTCACTGACATGCGCGATCATAGCATGGTCCAAAAGAACATTACTCGGTTTTACATCACAGTGAACCACAGGAGAAATGCATTGGTCGTGAAGATATTCTAGAGCCGGAGCCACATCAGCACATATCTTAATCCTTTGACTGAGGCTTAATGCCTTGCCATCAGATTTCGGATGTAGCCATTCTTCTAGACTGCCGTTAAGCATGTACTCGAATACAAGTGCTCTGAAGGCATTTCCGGATGGGTTTATGGTAGAGCAAGAGGTAACAACTCGAACAATATTCTTGTGGCGAAGATTTCTTAGAGCTTTGCACTCGGTTGTGAAGCTTTTCATTCCACCGTGAAGATCAAGATCGAAGACCTTTATGGCAACTAGATTATCTTCATAGTCTAGCTTTCCTCTGTAAACTGAACCAAACCGCCCAGTACCAACCAAGTTTCTGGTTGAGAATCCATCGGTTCCTCTATATAAATCCAGGTAAGATAATCTTTTGTACTTCTCATTTTCTTTGTGGGCGGGTGGTTGTACTAAGCGAATCCATTTCCATAGTACAAACAGTGAGGAGAAGAAAATGGTTAGAAAAACAACTCCAGTGATCGCTAAAATAATCTTTGTGGAGTGCGATATTGATTTCTTTCTCGGTATAACTGCCAAGCAAGGCGATATTTCTGACGTTAGTAGTAGTGGTGTATTTGACTTTGTGCATAGCCGATTGTTTCCTTGAATGAAAACCTCAGATTCATTGTTGAAGACACCGCCGGTTGGAATGGGTCCATCGAGATTGTTGAAAGAGAGATTAAGATAATATAAAGAACTGAAGGACTCGAAAAATTCGGGAATTCTCCCGGATAAATTGTTCAGAGAAAGATCCATCTCTTTAAGACCTTTCAAATTAGTAAAAGACGTTGGAATACCTCCCTTGAGGTGGTTTCCTTCCATGCGAAGGTACTCTAGGTGAATACAATTGCCTATGCTGGATGGGATTTCATCAGAAATGTAATTCTCGGATATATTTAAAATGGCTGCATTGTTCAAGTTCCCCACTTCTGGAGGTATTGCTCCGCTTAAGGAGTTGTGTGATAAATCTAAGGCTTGTGAGAGGGTAGAAATACTAAATAGTTCTTTTGGTATGGGCCCATCAAGGTAATTTAGAGAAAGATTAATATAATTCAAATTTATGCATTTTCCCAAGCTGGTTGGTATATTACCGGTTAGATTGTTTATATCAAGATAAATCTCATTTAATTGGTTTAGATTGCCAAGAGAAGATGGGATAGGGCCTGATAATTTATTCGTGGACAAACTGAGGATTACTAAATTTTTGAGATTGCCTATGACAGGAGGAATGTTTCCCACAAGCAAATTTTGATCCATAAAAAGAGTATTGAGGTTGGTCAGGTTACCTATTTCCAAAGGAATTGAACCAACAATTTGATTTCTGCCTATCATCATCAGTTGAAGACTTTTAGAAAGATTGCCGATGGATTTCGGTAAGGTGCCTTCTAAACTATTTTCTTCAAGATACAGATTTACTAACTGAGTGCAATTCATCAAGGCAATGAGAGAATTTGTAATGCTACCTTTGAGTTGATTCCATCCAAGACCTAATTCTTGAAGATTGTTCAACGATCCTAGAGCAGGTATTTCTCCATCGAATAAGTTGCCGTTTAGATCATGTTAAAATTTGTACTTCATATGATTGGAGATAATATGGGGATTTTATATTGGGGGATCAATATCAAAACCAATGGAAGCTTTAATTAAATAGAACATGGAGAGAGAGAGAGACCCCCACAGGGGCAATTGCCCCTTTTTAATTTTCTTATAATTTTTTCTCTATTTCGTACAGTACATGCAAAGGGTTTAAATAGAAACAATATACATCCCCTAAATATACCTTTTCAAACATATATCCTAATCTATCTAAATTCTAGATACTTCTATTTGAATAGACACCTATTTATTACAACATACATCCCCCTTAATTAATCTAGACACTTCTAATAATTATCCTAATTATCCTGCCCATTAATTAAATATATTATTAAATAAAATATTAAAACATTAATTTCAATACTCCCCCTTAATGTTTTTTTCGTTATTTTTTTTTCTCTCGATACTCCCCCGTGATATTTTTTCCGTCACGCTCGTCTATATATATATTTTTTTTAATTGCCTTTTTTTTTTTCTCTCGATACTCCCCCGTGATATTTTTTCCGTCACGCTCGTCTATATATATTTTTTAATTGCCTTTTTTTTTCGAATCGTCCTTTTCTGGATCATCTTTTTCGAATCGCCTTTTTCCGAATCGTCCTCTTTCCGGATCGTTTTTTTTCGGATCGTTTTTTTTTTTTTTTTTCTTCGGCGACATTGACTTCTTTTCTTTTTTTTTTTCATCGGAATTGAGTTGCAAAATTTGTGGGAACCCGAACATACCATCTTGGTTGTCGTGGTCTTCTCCTACTCCAAATTTCTACTAACCTCGATAAACCGATAATGAGTTGTGAAGTTCGTGTGAGCCCAAGTACGTAACCTCTTTGGTTGTCTTGATGTCTCCTTCTTCGACTTCTACTAAACTCGATAATTCGGAAATGAGTTGTGAAGTTCGTTTGAGCCCAAGTACGTAACCTCTTTGGTTGTCTTGGTGACTCCTTCTCCGACTCCTACTAAACTCGATAACCGTCCTTTTTTTTTTTTTTTTTTTTTTTTTTTTATAACCGTCGCTCGATAACCGCCGCTCGATAATCGTCGTTTTCGATAATCGTCGATCTAACCGTCGATCGGTAACCATCGTTTTTTTTTTTCTTTTTTTTTTTTTCGTCAATCGATATTTCGTCGCTCGATTTCGGTCCCTTCGACAACCGTCGCTCTGATACCATGTTGAATTTTTGAGTATATTTGGATTTGATAATTATTTCTTCAATGGAAACATTATAAAGTGGAAACAATTTATGAAAAAGAAATGGAGAGAGACAGAGTCATGCTCTCTGTATTATTCCACGCACAGGAAATTTGGAAATTTTTTATTATCCTCTTTATTTGTTAAATCGTACATGATCTCTTTAAATAGAGATCAATAAGCATCCCCTAAATATACCTTTTCAAACATATATCCTAATCTATCTAAATTCTAGATACTTCTATTTGAATAGACACCTATTTATTACAACATACATCCCCCTTAATTAATCTAGACACTTCTAATAATTATCCTAATTATCCTGCCCATTAATTAAATATATTATTAAATAAAATATTAAAACATTAATTTCAATAGATCAAGTGTGTTAAGCATAGAGATGTTGTTTAGCGAAATAGGAATTGGTCCTTCAAGTTTGTTTGAACTCATGACTAATGCTTCTAAGTTAGAAAGGGTATTGCCTATATCTAATGGTAGTTCTCCAAATAAACTATTAGCAGCTAAACCCAAATAGATTAACGAGGATATGTTATAGATAGTCTTTGGAATTTGTCCCGACAAGTTATTGGCGGATAAATCCAACACTTGTATGCCAGGAATGCTTCCAAGCTCTTCCGGGATATCTCCTTCCAAGTTATTTTCAGCCAAAAGAAGTTTATTTAGTGAAGTTAGATTCCCAATAGATGATGGAATGCTTCCTATAAGTTGATTAGATGAGAGGCCAATATAATTAATGGATGGGTTCCATGGGAACGGTGGGATAGTGCCGCTAAATCTGTTATACATAAGTTCAATAAAAGAAAGGTTTGGGCTATTAAAAAGGTTTCGAGGTATCTCCCCGTCTAGCATATTATAAGTTAGATAGAGAACATGTAATGACGTGCTATTAGCTAGAGATGGCGGAATTTCTCCTGTCAAACTATTATTTGTAAGAACCAGATGGCTTAGGGACGAGCTTATACCCAACTGTGCAGGGATACTACCGGTGAGTTTGTTGCCGTTAATGGATAATTTCTGAAGATTGTGGAGAGAGCCAAACCAAGCTGGTATCTCCCCCTGGATTGCATTATGGCTGAGTTCAACCAATTGGAGATTAACGCATTGTCTTAGGTTCGAGGGGATCTTACCACCAAGTAGATTACCGAACAAGCTTATCACTTCTAGGCGAGTACAAGAGGATAGGTTTGAAGGAATCCCGCCCTCGAAGGAATTCATGCTAAGGTTGAGGTACTTAAGTCGACGAAGAAGGCCAAGCTCAGATGGAATCTGCCCGTTGAAAAAGTTATTAGCAGCATGCAAGGTAGTAAGAAAGGTAAGATTTGCTATGCTTGGTGGCAGAGTTCCTGATAGACCAAAATAATCGAGATTTAATGCCACAACTCGATAAAGATGCTCACGGCTGCATAGGACTCCCCGCCATGTGCAGAAATTGGATGATGTGTTTTTCCACGAGGATAAGGCTCCCGACGAGTCTATGAGTTGAGACTTGATGTGAAGAAGGTTATCACGATCATAATTCTCAGAAGAAATCGCATTTGTATTGCAAAAGCTGAGGAAAAAACTGGCAAGAATGACCAGAAGAAACGAAGTATAAAATGGTGAAGCCATTCGTAAGAACTATTTTACTGGGATGAAATGAAAGAAACTTATACTTGGGTTTTTAATTGTTTCCCAACAGGTGTGCTTTATATACACGAGAAGAAATAGAACTACATAGAACTCAACATAGAAAATTCCAAAAAAATATATTATTATTTTAATTATGTAAAAATATATTATTTGAACTAAAAACAAATAATATTAAGAATTTTTTTTGTTTTGCAATTACAACATTAGTCATTTTTGTTTTATTCGACTTTTGAAAATTCCGGCGTTTGTCAAATTTGTTTTTAGTTTTTCATCCCAAATTGCACCATTGTATATATCCAATATATTTTTTTTTTGAGTAAATTTGGATAGGACTCAAAGTCCCCCATCCAAAGCAAAGAAAAAAATATATTAACCAACACAGTTTTTATTACAAGACAGAAAAAGGGGAATATATACCCAACATTTGTATTGTTGAAGAAAAAAAACATCAAATAAATAATATATTTCATTGTTAAATCTTAGAAAATCATATTTTCTTTAAAAAATAAATGTGCACCTATTACAAAAATATTCTTATTTTATAAAATAAGATATCTGTTAGTATTTTATTTTGCAAATAAAAATCACATTTTCCAAAATATTTTGTACAAAAAATACCACGTTTCAGTATAAGATTATAATCTCATTGTGATAATTTGAAAAATCATATTACATTTTTTTATAATATTTTTAATACAATATGTTTTAGTTTTTCTCAAATATAATTATTATTTTAAAATATTTTATAATATTTTTATCATTTTAGAAAATATTTGCAAAAATATTTTTATAAAATATTTGCGATTTCTACAAATTAGTAATGATATTGCGAAAGGTCGTGACTAATTCGTAGAAAATCACAAATAGTTCAAATATTTGTAGTAGGGACACATTTGTTTTTCAAAGAATATATAATTTGTAGAAAATCACAAATATTTTTATCATTACTAATTTTAGAAATCACAAATATTTTCAAAAATGATAATAAATACTATAAATTATTTTAAAATAATATTTATGTTTGAGAAAAGCTAAAACATATTGTATAAAAAATATTATAAAAAATTTAATACGATTTTTCAAAATAGCACAATGAGATTATAATATTATACTTAATGTAATAATTATTGTACAAAAATATGATTCTTATTTGCGAAATAAATACTATTAGATATATTATTTTATAAAATCTGAATATTTGGTAATAGGTGAACATTTATCTTTTAAAGAAAATATAATTTTCTAATATTTAAAATTGAAATATAGTATTTATTTTGATATTTCTTTTTTCAATAATATAAATGCTAGATATATACAATGGTGCACTCTAGGATGAAATATCAACGAAAAGCAAGTTGTAATTGCACAAACTCTCGATTTTTCAATCGAGAGTGTTATTTTTGTAATTATAAAACTAAGATGGCTAATGTTGTAATTGCAAAAAAAAATTGTGTCTATAATTTTTTTTTCCCTAAAATTAAAGGCTTATTACTCTGCCTCCATATTTTCTCACCACTTTCATGATAACATGGTCATGATATCATAATGGTTAATTTACAATTTAATTATTAATTATAATTAACGGTTATTTCATAAATTTTAATTTTTAGGTATTGATAATTAATGGTTAATTGATAAAGACTTTGATGACATATTAACTTTTTATTACTAATGTATTAATCGTTGATTGAATTTATTAATTACGGGATTAACTAGGTTGGGTGATATCATTACTAAAGTAGTGGGAAAATTGGGAGGTAAAGTAGAATATTCCATAAAATTAATGCTAAAATTAAAAAATAATAATAATAACAATATTTGTTAGTAAGCAAGTATTTTTAAGAGGTAATTTATTGTGTCTCTCATTTTTTTCATCATATTCTTTTTTATCACGGATTAATGATTAATCGCTCAAGTGATTAACAAAAAACATTTCATTAACAATGAATTAGTATATAATCAAAATACATATGCATTGACATTTAATAATTCTTAATCAATATTCATTCATTATTACTGGAATGTATTTTCGTTAATTACTTGGGTGAATAACCGTTAATCTGTGGTATAGATGATATGATGGAAAAAACGAGGAGACACGATATAGTTTCTTCTTTTTTTAATTACATCGAATTAAAAATACTATAGTATACTATACTTTTAGAACCTTATTACTTCAGAGCAATTGTTTCCCAAATAAAAAACAAACATTTCTTTATAAATATTAGTATGTAATATTCATTACAATTAAATTTTTAATCTGTTCTGTTTGTATAGTTAATATGTAAATTAACAACTAAAAGCAGAATTTTATTATAAACGGAAAATAAATAACACAAGAAATATAAAGAAAGGAACTATTTATTATTGGACTGAAATCATCTGTATACAATCTATTAACATATGAACATACTTATATAGAAAACACAACACTTATTGATCCGATGTGAAATCTTCAATGTG
This sequence comes from Luzula sylvatica, assembly GCA_946800325.1. Classification (NCBI taxonomy): domain Eukaryota; kingdom Viridiplantae; phylum Streptophyta; class Magnoliopsida; order Poales; family Juncaceae; genus Luzula; species Luzula sylvatica. The sequence continues at coordinate 24,879,547 of OX326956.1, forward strand.
CACCTTTTTATATCCATATATCTCTCATGACTTTTCAAGCTTTCACACTCATACATACATGATCATACACATAAAATATTAAATTATAATTAATACATTCATATTTGAATGTATTAATTTTGTACGCATTAAAATATACCTCGTTAAAATCTTACCAGATAAAACCCAATGGGCCAAAAATACTAGTGAAGAAAAAATAGTGAAATATTATTATGTTTCATATCCGACATAAGATGTCTCATGAAAAACCTTGTCAGGAAAATCTGGTGGGACAAAAAAATGCATTGCGTATAATTTTCTCCCCCTCTTGGATACAAATATTTCGAAAACTAGCGGTTTGAATAACTTAATTGCCAGTGATAAACAAATTTATTGTGAAAAATATTAAACATATTTGTAATCCATGACAAAATATTTAATATCCAATATCTATGATCCAAATTAATTTGACTTTTGAAACTCTCCTAGAGTTTTAATAATCACAAGTGAAAATATAATTGATTTGCAATAATTACACATCTATTAATTTTGATCATTGATATGGACATATAGTCTTTGATCAATATTAAAATTTAATATATCGTACATGTCCACATTATTTCAATTCATACAAAAATGTTTGTTATTTAATATAATATGCACCGGACATATCTCTCGAGCGATAAACAATATGATTCATGCATTCTAAATCTTTCATGGATTTTTCACGAATGGTGTAATCTAATGGACAAATGAATAATTTGTTACAATGTATACATGATACATTTTGAGTCATTGAAGAACATGCAAATTAATTTTACATACAAATAAAATTTGATCACCATGATAAGGTGTGTTTGGGATTTCGGGTCCACAAACTTAATTTTTTCTTATGTGAATTTTCAATTATGGACAATAATTGTATTTGCCAACATTTTTCAATTGATTTAATTATAGATCCTTATTTTCATTGATTATCAATTGTAAGTGCAAATTCAATTTCTTTAATAACTATAGTTAGTTTCATTTCGGTTCCATAATTGCATGTAGATGAAGGGAATCGTCCGAACCCGGGCCCCGCACAATGAAAATGAGGGTCCGGTCCGGTTCCCTAATTCCGAGATCACGCCACCCTTTTCGAGGGTACAATGCAATAGAAGGATAGACCGTTACCATGTGAAATTAATCACGTATGAATGATTGATCACTTTCTTCGGTGCTTTACTTCGTGCCGTCACATTGGTCACTAGTCGTGCGCCCCATGTCCACACGTCTCCCACCGTCTTGACAAGTTTCCGGTTGACTTTGTGTGTCCCACGCCCACATGCTTCCACAACTTTTTTACTCGTTTACTTCTTCGGTTTGATCACAAACAAATAGTTACAAGTGTGAACTCCTCTACCCGTAGCCATCGTGAGCTGTAGTCTCTCGGTCACACACGCAACTGCATAGACGAGGCGTGTTTGAACTTGCTTGATTCGATTATCCAATTCTCTGACGGAGAAAATGCCTTTTCTCCTCTTTTCTCTTTCTCTCTCTGGTTGCACTCTTGTAACAATTGCTAGAGTGCTTACAACTGATTAGCAAACATAGAGGAGAGAGAAACATCATATTTATACTTAATAGGATAAGGACAAACCAAAATTTACATATCATATATACAAACTTGTGCAAAACAATTATACACATAAAAGTTTCAGAATAGTTTCCGTTATGACACAACTATAGTCCGTTATAACGGACCCGTATGTATATACTTCCGTTGTAACGCAATCTATGGTCCGTTACAATGGACTAGCTTCTGGAATTTGGTTCAATACCCACGTACATGTCCGTTACAACGCAACCTATGGTCCGTTGTAACGGAAGTGTTCCTAGAACTAAAATCTGCCTAATCTCATTACACATATTTTGTTTCCCTTGAACATGTACTTCCATGTGTCCTTATATTTACACTTTTATCGTTGATCCAAAACGGTATTTCCTTCAGTCTCCCACTTAGTTTCAGATATAACTAAAAGGTAGTCATATATATTACATATACACGATACTAGAGAATATAGCTCGCATATCATATATACTTAAGCTATGCACATCACATGCGTCGTAATTTTATGAATCAAGTCCGACATAGTACAACTCGTTGTGTGACCGTGTAGGTTTTTTTAACAATGATAGTAAGATGTTTCCAAAGCATTACAAGCCCATGAACGGGATCTTCCATCATTGCTACCCATGTTAAATCGAAAATGATTGTGATCATTGTGCCGAATTCGAATAGTGGTTGTTAGTTCTCTTATTTGCGATATCCGTCAATCAAAAGACATGGCGATATTCATCATAATATTTTTATTAATAATACTTAATTCCCGATACCAAATTGAGTTAACAAATTTCAATTGATATTAACTGTTAATATCATTGACTATGGCCATAGTTTTCGTTAATCAATTCATCGAGCGGCCTAAATGATATATCTTCTTTGCGGAATAAACAATTTCTATATTGATAACTTACATCGAATGCCGTATTTCGGACAATACCCAATAATGATCCTTTTGGCCTCTTTTTACAGAAAGCGAAAGGCCACATCAAAGCACTGTGTTACGCACGCAAAGAGATCAATGATCACCTCAAGTATAACGAACCTAATACTTTACTCGTTGCAAGTCCATCCATAATGACTAAACTATGTCATGGTCTCGCACTTTTGTTCAAGTCCAATACATGTAAACTAACATGTATCCATATTTCCGATTCGATAAGCACCTTTGTCCTATGATTAGCAAAACATAATCATCTCCTCGACAAATATACTAGTGTACACGTTTACTCTGTTATCAGATAATAGAAATGCTTCTCTCTTAAGCAAACTAACGTGACTAGGGACGATTTAGAAATGAAACTTGTAGTGTGACGATTTCACTGGGCATAATCACGTATTATATTGACGCTCACACAAGTTCAAATCAAGGTTTGTTTAATCATACTACACAAACCTGCACACATTTTTCATAAAAGATAAATGCAAATAATAAATTAAAATTTTGAAAATACACTAATATAACATAAGTATTTGGATGATACAACGTTTAGAACTACTATATACAAAAACTATTGTTTTGATAACTAACTCAACTCTCTTCCTCCTCTAGGTATTTCAAACCTATAGCTTTCACATGATAGTCATGCTTAACTTGCGAGAGCGGTTTTCTAAATGGACCTGCAACGTTCTTGTCAGTATCAATTTTATAAATGATCACATACTTATTATGTAAAATCTCACTGATCAAGTGAAATTTTCTGAGTATATGTTTAGAGCGATGATGCGACCTCGGGTCCTTGGCTTGTGCAATTGCGCCAGTATTGTCACAATACACAACCACGTGTTCCGATATACTCGAAGCTATTCCAAGTGCAGTCACAAACTTCTTGATGCATACCGCTTCGTTTGCAGTTTAGGAAGCCGCAATATACTCTGCTTCGGTTGTAGAATCCGCAATTGTCAGTTGTTTGAAACTCTTCCATATCACCGCACCAAAATTTAAACAAAACACATATCCGTTTTGTGATCGAAAGTTATCGACACATGTTTGGAAACTAACGTCGGTATAACTATTTATGACCAACTTGTCTTTTATTCCACCATATGGTAGAAATTTATCCTTAGTTCCTCTCAAGTACTTAATAATACTTTTAACTGATGACCAATGCGCATGCTCTGGATTCGATTGGTAGAGCGAAACGATTAGAGGCGGATTTCTTATTTTGAGGCTTTGTATGTTTGAACATCCTATATATGATTTCATTTCTACTATTTTCATCTTTTTTGACGTAGGTATTTTGCACCTTTTATGAACTATGTTACTCCTCACTTCAAAAATCAAGTCTTATCAATATCGTAGATACAAATAATCAAATATTTCACCTAGCTTATTTGAATATATTTGGATATATTATTTTAATATATAAGAGATACTTCTCAGATATTTTCAACAATCAATTTAAAAGGATATTACATTCAAATAAATAACTGAATATTAAAAAAACATTTAGTTTGTAACAGATGTGTTGCATCCTACATTTTCTAAAAGGTCATCGAGTTTCCATAATTGGGTCGTATCATAATAACATTCGTAGATGTATCCTTGCAATATAGTGAATGATAGAAAGCGGAGAAAGTAACTGAAAACTATTATTTTCTTTTTAAAGAGTTGTTATTGTTGATAATACGGGATTCGAATATGGATTCAAATAGAGATTTATAATAAACAAAACTCTCTCTTATAATTCTAATACGATTTTACAAGTTTTCCTCTCTTTTCTAATTGATATTTTGATATTCTTTTCAATGTGATTAATTCATAAACATCTAAGATCTATTTATAGGCTCCATAAACTTGGAATACAAGAAATTAAACCTTGCCTTAAACTTATTTCCTAAACTAATTTTCTTATAATAAAAGCTGCCCTATAATTATTTCCTAAATTTCTTTCCTTAAAATAACTTTCCCTAAATTTATATGGGCTAATTAAACTCGATTTATAATTTCGGGCTTGAGCTTATCAACAAATTTCTCTCTTAAACACAAGCATGTTCCTCATCCCGATCATCGTTTTGAAGTTCTCGAACAGCGCTATCGGAAGCGGCTTCGTGAAAATGTCTGCTACCCGGTCCTAGCTCGCCACATGATTCATTCACATATCGCCTTTCTTCACCTGCTCTCGAATGAAATGAAAACGCACATCAATGTGCGTACTCCTCTCATGATGGGCCGGATTCTTTGCTAGCTCGATTGCGGACTTATTGTCGACTCGTATCTCAGTCGCCTCGTGTTGTGTCATCTTCAACTAGTGCAACAAATTCCTTAACCATGTCGCATGACACACACACCCCACGATGCTGTCACGTATTCCACCTCGCACGTCGATAGCGTCACTATTGGTTGTTTCTTCGAAAGCCACGTAAATGCAGTATCTCCCTTGTAAAACACATAACCTGCCGTGCTTTTTCGATCGTCAACATCTCCACACCAATCACTATCTGAGTAGCCCACTAGCTTGTATTCATCCGTCCTCGAGTAGTATAACCCGAGTGATTCACTACCTCGAATGTACCGAAGAATCCTTTTTATCGCTTTCCAGTGTGAATGCCTCGGTTCCTCCATGAATCGACTTACTACCCCGACACTATACGCAATGTCGGGCCTAGTACAAGTAAGGTACCGCAAACTCCCAACCAAATTTCGAAATTTGCTCGGGTCAACTCTGTCTCCTCCCTCAAATTTAGAGAGCTTCGCACCGAGCTCCATCGGGGTCGTCACTGAGTTGTTGTCCTCCATCTTGTACATCTTCAGGATATCCTTCGCGTACGCCTACTACGAAACAAAAATTCCTAACTCACCTTGTTTAACCTCGAGGCCAAGGAAGTATTTCATCAGACCCAAATCTGTCATCTCGAATTCTCACGTCATCGCTTCTTTGAATTCCTTCACCATCTTCTCATTACTCCCCATGAAAATTAGATCATCAACATAGAGAGCAACAAACAACACGTTGTTTTCCTTCTTCCTCACGTACAATGCATGCTCGTATGGGCATTGTACAAAACCGGTCTTCTTGAAGTATGTGTCGATTCGGGTATTCCATGCTCGAGGTGCCTGTTTGAGCCCGTACAACTCATTTTTCAACTTCAACACCTTTCCTTTTTATACAGCTTTCACGTAGCCAGGTGGTTGCTCGACATAGACTTCTTCTTCAAGCACACCATTCAGAAATGCTAATTTCACATCCATCTGATAGATCGGCCACTTGAATTGCGCTGCTTGAGATATGAGAAGTCGGATCGTCTCCATTCTCGCAACAGGAGCTAAAACCTCATCGTGATCAATACCGGCTTGTTGCCGATACCCCTTCGCCACCAATCGAGCCTTGTACCTTTCAATCTCGCCTTGAGCATTCATCTTCTTCTTGTTGTACACCCACTTGACTCCTATGGGCCTGCATCGTTTTGGTAATTCGACCAAGTCCCACGTCTTTTTTTCTCGATAGCCCCAATCTCTTCATCCATCGCGGCTTGCCATTTCTTGTTTCTCACAGCTTCTTCAAAGGAAATATTCTCCGCATCTGCCAAAAGACAAATAAGATGTACCTCACTGGTTGCATCGTATAGCTCTTGTAGGCTCCTTGTGCGTGTCTGTCTCGGCTCGCCTTCTTCATCAGGTATTGCGGGGCTAGTCGGTACAACAGCTGAGGATTCTTCTTTCTCGGACTCGTTTGACTCGGTGTCCTCATCCTCCATCTCACACTTCTTACTCCAGTCCCATGCGCTCTTCTCATGCACATGGATATCTCGACTCACCACAACCTTTCTTTCAATCGGGTCGTACAACTTGTGTGCCTTCGTTTTCTCGTCATATCCAATAAACATGAACTTCTTGCTTTTATCATCGAGCTTCGTCCTCCTTTGATCCGGTACATGTGCATAGGCCACACTTCCGAACACCTTGAAATGCGACACCGTCGACTTCTGACTGCTCAAAGCTTCTTGAGGTGTTTTCTCGTCCAATTTCGCATGAGGACATCAATTTTGTACATACACCGCACACTGTACCACCTCGACCCAAAATTCTTTTGGCACTCCTTTTCTCTTCAACATCGACCGAACCATGTCGAGAATGGTCTGGTTCTTCCTCTCGGCCACACCATTTTGCTGAGGCGAGTACGGCGCAGTCAAGAATCTCTTAATTTCTTGCTCCTCACAAAAACTCGTAAACGCAGTTGACGTGTACTCACCGCCTCTATCGGACCGCAAAAGCTTTGATATATCGCCCGATCATCTTCTCGACAAGCACCTTGAACCTTTTGAACACTTTGAATTCCTCGGATTTTTCCTTCAAATAATAAACCCAGGTCCTGCTAGTGTAATCATCAACAAATGTAATAAAATAGCTTTTCTCACTAAATGATTTCGGTGTGATCGGACCACAAATGTCGGTGTGCACCAGCTCGAGAGGGCTTGCTGCTTCATATTTCGCCTTCTTCTGAAATGGGACTCTTGCATGTTTACCGAGTACGCAACCTTCGCAAAATCTGCTCGTTTAGTCCATATCTGGCAGACCGTGTACCATGTCCTTTTTCGCCAACTCTCGCAAGCCTCCATAGTGCAAATATCCAAACCGCAAATGCCAGAGCCAAGCTTTGTCCTCCATGTCGATTCGTAAGCACATTCTCTGCACACTTCTCAGGTTGAGTTTGAACGTTCGTTTCTTCGCCATCTCAACACGCGCAACTAATTGACCTCCCTTGTCCTTCAGCTGCATCGTTAAAACTTTCATGAAGACCAAGTATCCTCTCTCCAATAATTGCCCCATGCTGATTATGTTGCTCTTCATCTCAGGCACGTAATAGACATTTTCGATATTTCCTTCTTTACCATCCTTCTGATAGAATCAAATTTTACCTTTGTCCTTCACTTGGACCTTTGACGCGTGTCCAAATGACACGTGCCCATCGTTATCTCCTTCATCGCTAAGAAAAGGTGTTTGTGCCCGCACATGTGGTTGCTTGCGCCGGTGTCGAGGTACCAGATCGTATCGGTCTCCGATGTGGTGTCTTTGTGTGCCATCATGAGAACACTCCTTCACGTAGTGTCCAGTTTTGCCACATTTGTAACACTCGACACTTGCTCGACTCGACCAACTTCCTCGTCCACGACCTCGTCCTCGGCCGCGCCAATTTTGCTGATTCGGTTGCTTCTTTTCTTTGGAATTATAGTTTCCGCCTCTGCCTCGACCACCAAATCTACCTCCTCGGCCGCGTCCGCTTCCTCGATTGTTCTCAGCGTACATCGCCTTGTCCTCATCTATGGTCGCCTTGACTTGCAGAGCCTCCTGGTGTGACTCTTTCTCCTTCTTTTTCTTTCGCTGCACATGTGCCTCGAGTGAACCTGCCAGTTCATCAACTGTCATTTGATCTAAATCTTCCGACTCTTCAATAGTGCACACCACGCTTTCGAACTTTTCGGTTAAAGACAGTAGAATCTTCTCAACAACTCTTGCGTTGGTTAGAGCTTCTCCGTGGCCCTTTAACTGATTCGCCACTGCTTGTACACGCGAGATGTAATCGGACACTCCCTCTGATTCCTTCATCTTCATGAACTCCAATTCGCCTCGCAATTCGCAAAGTCTGGAGCCTCACTTGCTTCACTCGGTCGGCACCCTTGAACACTCTCTCCAAAGTGTCCCATGCTTCCTTCGAAGTTTTTGCGCCGGCAATCTTCTGAAAACCTGACTCGTCTACACCTTGGTACAACGGGTACATGGCGGTCTTGTCCTTCACTCGTTCATCTTTCATTGCTTTCAAATGGTTTACCGTATGCTCCGTTTCGGCAACCGGATCTACGTAGCCAACTTTGACTATCTCCCAAACATCTTGCGCACCGAGTAACCCCCGCATCTAGATACTCCATATTTCGTAATTCGTCTTCGTCAATCGTGGTAGCGGTATATGGCCAAAAGCACTCCCAGAACTAGCCATTGCTCTGATGCCAATTTTTTGGTAATACGGGATTCGAATATAGATTCAAATAGGGATTTCTAATAAACAAAACTCTCTCTTATAATTCTAATAGTCTTTTACAAGTCGTTCTCTCTTTTCTAATTGATATTTTGATATTCTTTTCAATGTGATCAATTCCTAAACATCTAAGGTCTATTTATAGGCTCCATAAACTTGGAATACAAGGAATTAAACCTTGCCTTAAACTTATTTTCTAAACTAATTTTATTATAATAAAAGCTGCCCTATAATTATTTCCTAAATTTCTTTACTTAAAATAACTTTCCCTAAGCTTATATGAGCTAATTAAACTTGATTTATTATTTGGGGCTTGGGCTTATCAACAGTTATGATAATTTACATCATAAAAAATAGAGGCAACAATATTTGTTAGAATTTTATGTAATTTTTGGGTACTAAATATTATTTTAATTATGGATTAATTTGCAATTTTTAATAGGTACTTTTATTTATTTTTCAATAATTAACTACATATCGTAACGTGTCCAAACAAAAATCAAAACCTGACCGTAAATGTATTTTATTTATACATTGAATTAATAAACTATATATTTAACAAGAAATACAATAATATAGAAATAAAAAATTTAAATATGAAGTATAAATATTATAAAGGTGTCTTATTACTGAAACACAAAATCCCCTATATTTAATACTTTGTTTTTTTGAGAATAATAGAGAAGGCTCTAAGTCCTTGGACTATTTTATTTATTTAGATGAAAATGATACAACCTCTAAATCACGCTTCGATATCGAGATTATGATGCAAAGTAGGATAGTCAATTACCAATGTGAAATTGATCACACTCGACGGCTTGATCGCTTATCCTCCTTTTGCCTTGTCAAGCTGGTGACAAAATGCGCGTCCCACGCCCACGCGTCTCCCACGACTTCGTTGACGGTTTTCGCTTCTCCGATTTGATCACAACGAAGAGCCACAAACATCGCTCCTCTACTCGTATCCAACATGAGTTGTAGCACCCCGGTCGCGGGTGCAACAGCCTAGACGGTGCACCAGCGAACTTAAACGGAAACAACTCTTTTCTCCTCTTTTCCCTTTCTCTCTTTCTTCGCACTCTTTCAACTCTTCGATAGAATGATTAGATAGAATTGCTTAGTTCAGGAGAGAGAAAATTATCCTATTTATATGTAATAGGATAAGGACATTCAAAAGACGCATATTGGACACACCAATTCGTGTGTAATAAAATCTGCCATAAAACATCTTTTATACATGGTCCGTCATGACCCATCGTATGGTCCGTCATGACGCACCAATGCCAATTAGTCTCTGGACAAATTACGCACCCTACCGTCATGACACACCATTAGGGCTGTGAGTTTTGTTCGAAGTTCGATGTTCGTTCGAGTTTGATTCGAGTTCGTTCGCTAATTGTTCGTTCGATAGCCGTTCGAATTTTTATCGAACCGAACCGAACATGTTCGATAACTAACGAACCGAACTCGAACTTGATTGTGTTCGTTCGGTTCGTTCGAACGTTCGATTATTATATTCATTAATTGATATAAATTAAATATATATTCAAATGTTTAAAGCCCATATAATTAAAGTCAGAGCACATATATTTTTTTTAATATATTTTAAGATTTTTAATTTAATATTTTATTCATAAAATATAAAAGACGAACTAAACATGAATTTTTATAAGTTTTCGAACGAACGAACAATTATCGAACGAACCGAACTGTTCGGAATATTAACGAACCGAACCGAACAAAGTTCGATAAGTTTCGAACCGAACCGAACAATGTTCGATAAGTTTCGAACCGAACTCGAACATTGTTTGGTTCGTTCGAGTTCGGTTCGTTAACAGCCCTACACACCATATGGTGCGTCATGACGCATGATTGTAAAATCACGGATTTGGCTAAGTCCACAACTATTGCAGACTATACACAGTTGGTGCGTCATGACGTACCATATGGTCCGTCATGACGCACTGTGTAATTTTGCCCAATTGGGCACAATCATATTGCGCATTCATCCGTCTTCTCGAACGCGTACGTTCGTGTGTCCTTGTACGTACACTTTTACCGTTGATCCAAAACTGTATTTCCTTCAGTCTCCCACTCAGTTTCAGATCTAACCAAAAGGTACTCATGCATGTCATATATGCACAATAATAGAGAATATAGCCCGCGTGTCAAATATGTTAAGCTATACACATCACATGTGGCAAAACTTGCAGTCAAGCCCGACATTGTACGACTCGTTGTGTGACCATGTAGGTTCGTTTAACGATGGAAGTAGGCTGTTTTCAAAGCACTACAAGCACATGAACGGGATCTAGTCACTCAATCATGGCTACCCATGTTAAAATGAAATATGATTGTGCCTATCTCGAATAGCGGTTATTAGTTCCCTTGTTCACGGTATCTGAAGGAAATCAAGTTATAGATCAACTAGTAGATTGTACACATGAGGATATATGAACGTACGCAATCGTCGAAACGATTGGATGCATAATAAGATTATGCAAATCTGACAGAAATAACACAGTCTGTCATGACGAACTGGTTGGTCCGTCGTGACGGATCATAATGATTTCTGACAGGATAAACAATGAATGCATAGTCTGTCATGACGGACTGGTATGTCCGTCATGACGGACCATGATACATTCCCGTGTACCAATATGTGAGTCACTACAACATATCTGCCTTATTGGGACAGGGAAAAACCGTCCCAATAAGACCCCAAACCGTCCCAATAAGCATTTTAGGACAGTGGGCCGTCCCAAAGAAACCGTACCAAACAGGGGCGTACCAATCTGGGATGGGCCGTCATAAATGGACTTTTGGGACGGTTTAAATTTTGGACGGCCGGTCCCTAAATCTGGTTGATAAGACACCATGCAGGGAAAGTACACTGGCGAGCTGTTTTGGGACGGCCAGTCGCTGTTTTGGGACGGCCTGTCCTAAATAGACTTCTGGGACGGTGAGATTAGATGGGACGGCCTGTCCCAAATTAATTTGCTGTTTATATATAATAATATTATTATAATTATTATTTATATATAATAATATTATTTATTATATATTTTATTATTATTATTATTATTATTATTTATAATTATATATAATAATATTATTATTATTATTATTATTTATTATATATTTTATTATTATTATTTATAATTATATATAATAATATTATTATTATTATTATTATTATTATTATTATTTATTATATATTTTATTATTATTATTTACTATATATTTTATTATTATTATTTATAATAATATATAATAATATTATTATTATTATTATTTATAATTATATATAATATTATTTATTTTATATAATAATATTATTATTATAATTATTATAAATATAATTATATAATTTTATATATAATTATATAATTTCTATATAATTACACGTTCAAATGATAACACAAATTCAAAGACACGCATAAATTCAAACACAAACAAACACACGCATAAATTCAAACACGCATACAAACAAACACACGCACAAATTCAAAGACAATACAACCAAATCTGACGACATATACAATAACACAAATTCAACACACAAACACCCAAACAACAAAATCCGACAACATAAACATTCGTGCCAAATACAACACCCAAACACTCAAATACAACACGCAAATAAGCAAACACGAAATCACGCAAATCCTAGATCTAGGAATTCATATTATCATCATCACCTTGCTGGAAGAACGGGTTCCCTAACATGTCCTAAAAATATAATAGCGTGTTCATAAATTATATATATAAACAATAATAATTTATAATTAATATACTTACAGTCCAATTATTCGGCTGGGATGACGGGATAGGACGGTACGTCCTCTGTTGTGATGAGGACGTCGGTTGTTGCCTCGACGGAGTGTGCTGCATCTGCATCCGGTCCATCGGCGAAAGAGCCGGTGACCTCATCAGATTCCGCATGTCCGTGGCGACGGAGTAGTTCGTCCGTTGTGATCCGTCGATTCGCCCCGATCCGTCGATTCGTCCCGATCCATCGAACCGTCCGAGATTGTTGCGTGATCTTGCCGGAGATGTGCCCGATCCTTGCCCCTAAAAAGAACCCAAGATATATTAAAAATCGAACTAATTAAATAAGAAAATATTTCAAATGAAAACTTACTTACCTGATCACGTCCCTGTTGGTAAACCATCTGAGACAAGTGAGTAATTGAACCTCGCATCATTTCCATGTCCGCTCTATGTGCCATGGCTTGCTGCTCAAGCCTCCTGGTCCGCTCTTTTTCTTCGAGAAGTTGATTCTGAATCTCAGTGATTGCCGCGGGAGACGGGACGTATGATGAGCTACCTCCTCCTCCACTCCAATCCGACGATATGGTCGAGTTATAAAGACTCGGATCAACGATGGAATTGATGCCGTAGATATGTCCGTGAGCTCTCCCTCCTGACACGGCCATCCAATCGTGCGCGTTGTGTCCGGCAGTCGGGAACCAATCTGGACCGTGCTTCTGCGTCATTCGTGCTTCATATGCATTCTGAAAAATACAAATTATTAAATAATTTTCCAATATGAATTTAAATTAATAAATAAGTATATGTAAATTTTTGTACCATGACGCGCACACTTTTCTCGTCGACGAATTGCATATCTCCTTCAGGAGTTCGTTGTTTACGCACCTTGCCCTTCCTCATTACGTCAAGGTACCCGACAGGACGTCCCGGATTTTGTTCCTCCTAATAAACATGTCATACGATACAACAAATAGCAAAAAAATATTATTTGAAATATTGCACAAAAAATCATACCATTTTTTTCTTATGTGCCGCGAGAGAAATCGATCCGCTAGTGCTATGACCGCGTTCAGAACTATTGTTACGATTTCTTCTATTTCGAGTGGACGACTCGTTCCATCGTCGATCGGAGATCCAAGTCTGGACCATGTTAATCCAAGCAGTCGCCGTGCACCACACTGGTTTGGTCTGCATGACAGCCGCTTCTGATTCTATCCAACTCGCCTTGTCAGGTCCGGCGACTGAATCCGCAAAATCCCTTGCATCATTCGTTATGTGCCTAAAAAGCCTAGCAGCCCAAGAATTCATTTGTGTTTCACATGCAACGGGATCCTCGCCGTCCGCCCAATGATAACGTTTCTGCATTAAAAAATAATTAACACAACTTACAATAATTATAATGAATTTAGTACCATCATCTCGCCAAGAACAATACGCCTGTTCGCCTCGGGCCATAACGGCCAACGAATCCATCCCCCATCATTATGGCTTTTCAAAAAGAACGTCAAATCTCGCGGTGGTCTGGTACAATAGTTACCTGAATAATATTATATACATTGTTATGGCCTATACTGGCATTAGTATTACAAATAGAACATAAAATACTAAATATTTACCTCGAATCGGAACCATAAAAGTATTCCCAGTCCGTACAAGAGGAAGTGTCTCCTCAGAAATCCTGGTAGCGTGGTGCCGTGAACGATTGGGACGTACTGGCAATGCTCGAGCCTCGGCATCATCCTGCTCAGCTGCCGTGTCCTCGCCATCAGCCACGTCATCGTCCATTTCATCGGGCGGGTCCACCGGGGCATCATCCACGATCGGCTCTTGCATCGGCTGTTGCATTGACTCATCGATCGGCTCGTCAGTGGACTCCTCTGAGCGGATGGCGTGATGCCCACGTCCACGTCCTGTTCGAGTACGAACCATGATCTAAAGATACAACAAACATAATCATGACAAAATCAATAAGTACGTAATAAAATTTTAATCGGTGCTCGAATAGTAATCAGACAATAATCAAAATAAACAAAACCATAACAGTACATTCAACAAGAAAACCTAAATAAAGAAAAAACCTAATCCAACAAGAAATCCTAAATTAAAAAAAACCTAATCCAACAAGAAATCATCTACATCGCGCTCAAATGTAGCTTCCTCGGGTGTGACTTCATTTATTTCGTTCTCGTCTATCAGTTCAATTACCCCTGGTATATTCAACGCGCCTATGTCTGTAAGATTTTCACCAGGCTCAACTCTAACTTGCTCCGTTTCTTGAAAATAATCGGTGCTCGATGTTTCCAATTCCGATATCACAACACGTGGTTTGGTGTTCGTAATGACCCACCAATCTCGTTTGCCACGCGTTTGTGACGGGTAATTCATGTAGTACACTTGTGAGGCTTGGTGGGCAAAGATGAACGGCTCGTAATACTTGATGCTTGAAGTATGATTCACTTCTACGATCCCGTGTTTCTTATCAACTCTCACACCACTAACCGGATCAAACCAGCTGCAATGGAACAACACAACCGAGTTATGCATTACGAAAGGGAACGAGACCTCGATAATTTCATTGATTACGCCATAAAAATCTGTTGCATCATCTCCCGAACAACTTGCTTTGACGCGTACGCCACTATTAGTTGTACGTAAATGTCGACTATGAGCTCGTGTATGGAATCGATATCCATTGCAGTCGTATCCTTTGAATGTTCGGACACGTTTTTCGGGTCCCAAAGCAATATTACGAACAATATCGGAGTACGTATCGAGGTTTGAAATAATTTTGGATTTCAACCACATCGGCAACTCTTTTTCTCGCGTCTTGTACCGTACTCTTTCTGATACATTCCGAGCATCGAGAATCGCATCGAACTCTCTACAAATTTGTTTGGAAGATGAGAATATTAATCACTATACACCATAAATTGGAATATAGATAGAAATTCAAACTTACTCGGCAAGTTCGGCCATTTCAGGAAAATTCAATATGACATACATGTGTGCAGCATTGACATCCTTTTCTTCCAAATCCCTAAATTCTTGCCCCATGGACCGACCCGGATAATCAAATATGGTGTGCGCATCATTCGAGACGTCCATGCCATCAAAATGGCGGGATCGGCGATTCGCACGGGTCGGAACCTCGTGATCAAAATACAAGGAACAAAAATTCGATACTTCTTCTATTAAATAATTCTCCACAATCGAACCCTCCACTCGCGCTTTGTTTCTCACCTTCCTTTTCAATTTGCGCAAGCATCTTTCAAATGGATACATCCATCTATACGATACAGGCCCGCCCATTCGAGCTTCGTACGCCAAGTGCACAACAAGATGTTCCATGGAGTCGAAAAAACTGGGAGGAAATATCTTTTCCAACTTGCACATGGTGAGAACGATACTCTTTTCCATTTCGAGCAAATGAACCGGATCCAACTCAGTGGCACAGATATCACGAAAGAAATTACTGAGTTCCACTAATGGTTCCCAAACACTATCCGGGATCAAGTCCCTCAACGCCACTGGCAAAAGTCTCTGCATGAAAATGTGACAATCATGACTTTTCAAACCGTGTACATTCATAGTTTGCATATTTATGCATCTCGTCCAATTTCCTGCATACCCGTCAGGAAAACGCAATTCTTGCAACCACTTATAAACCAACATTTTTCTATCCTTATCAACGCAATATTTGGCTCTAGGTTTACCAATTCGGCCATTATCGTGTGATACAAGCTCTAATTCAGGACGAGAACAAACTACCGCAAGATCTAATCGAGATTTTGCATTATCTTTGGTTTTATTTTTCACATCAAATACGGTGTTGAAGACATTACCAAACACATTCGCCTCAATATGCATCACATCCAGATTGTGCCGAACTGAATTGTTCGACCAGTACGGCAAGTCCCAAAAAATGCTCCGTTTGGTCCAATGGTGCGTCCGTCCGTAACCCGGAAACTTTTCTTTCTCCACTCCATTCTTTCGTACCACGATCTTTTCGAGTGTCTCGAGATAATCCAATTCATCACGAATCTCTGCACCAGATCGACGTTGGGGAGGCAAATTACGTTCAGTTTTGTTTTTTTTGAAAGAATTTCTCTGATTTCGAAACGGATGGTTATGCGGTAAAAATTGGCGATGACAATCGAACCAACTTTGTTTCCTACCATTAGGTTGACTAAATGCATTTGTATTTTCCATACAACATGGACACGCTAACCTACCGTGAGTTGACCAACCAGAAACCATCCCATATGCCGGGAAATCATTTATCGTCCAAAACAAAGCAGCTCTCATGTTAAAATTATTCTCCCGATACGAGTCATATGTTAGAATCCCATTCTCCCATAGCATTTTGAGCTCATCGATTAAAGGACTTAACAAAACATCGATTTTGTCACCGGGATGATCTGGTCCGGGAATAACGAGAGTCAAAAATATGTTACGATCTTTCAAACACAATCCCGGAGGAAGATTGTACGGAACGATGAAAACGGGCCAACAAGAATAGGGTTTGCCGCTGGAGAGGGTGTACGTGTTGGGGGTTCGCGCAATCATATTGCTCGGCGGAATTTACCCGAACCCCTAAAGCCATGGATCTGTGTATCGCTAATTAGATACGAAGGAAGAGTTTCAAAATTTTCACCTCAGATTTAGTTCAAATCTGGTTGAAGGAAGCTTCCTGAGATCACGTTGGTGTGCTCGAACCGGCACTACCCTCTATCGGTATCCACACGCGACTCGTCTAGGCTGGATGTGAAGGCCTCCGATGCTAGTCGGATCCTTCCTCCCTTCAGAAAATCTGCTTGCTTCTCTTTTCTTTCACAAAGAAATTCAGCCAAGCTTCACTCTTTTCTTTTCACTGAGAAAACCTTTTTCTCTTCTTTTGACTCTCCAAGAAAACTCTTTTCTTTTAGTCAAAAATCTGTTCTAGAAAAATGAGTGAATCTTTCTTCTTCTTTCTTTCAAGAAGTCTTGGTGTGTGTTTTTCATCGAGTGTGTGAAAACTCTTTTCATTTCACCTAATATCTTTCATCCAATGAATGATATCCAGAGCATTAATGTCATGCACCCATACATGCATGTAGCATTCATTTAATGCTTTACACCTTCTATTCGAACAGAATAATATCCTCGTTCGAACAGAATAATATCCACTTTCGAACAGAATAATATCCTGATTCAAAATCAGAATAACATCCTGATTCAAACTGAATAATATCTACTTTCCTGATTTTCTGTGTCCAGTCCTAACTTGTCTTTGTGTGTGACCCTATAGGTTTATTTAAAGTTGGCAGCATATTAAATCTCTATTTAAATATGCAAATCATAGTTGGCCTCTAGCAAGGCATTATGACTACCCAAATTAAATAAATGATTTGTGATCATAACCTATTTATCAAATAGACAAATTACTAGCTCTCTTGTTCATTCGATATCTGTTGATCAAAGACATGGTCAAATGTCATCCTTTCTAAATCAACTTAACTCTTTCCCGATATAGAATTAGATTGAATGTTCAATTAGTATTAACAACACATGTTAATCTTATTGAGCGTGGCCACGCATTTCCTTCAATCCTAATTCATCAGGGGGCCCTGAGAGATATCTCTTTCAATCATGAAAGGAACAACTTCCATCTTGGTTATTCACATCCTCCAACATGCTTCATGTAATACCCAATGATGATCTTGATTACCCGGTTAAAGATAACAAAGAAACATATCTAAGTATCACAATTCACAGGTGAGAAATCTAATGATAACCTCAGGTCAAAGAACTAAAATTCTATTTGTTTATGAGAATATATATAATGACAATAACCATGTATATTCTCATAAGTTGGTCAGTCCAATATGTAGTCTCTAATACATATCTATATTCCATATTTGACATCACTACATCTCTATGTATTCCATGTCCATGATCAGTAAAACATAATCATCTCATATGCGAATATACTGGTGTACATATATATTCTATTTCCTTAGACATGTATATCTCTATATACATCATATATATGACCAGGGACATTTAGAATCGTATTACGTTCATTGATACAGTTTTACTATCATAATCACATATTATGATGATGTATAAACTAGTGATACAATTCAAGGCTTATTCACATATTCCTAAATATGTTAAATAACCTGTACACGTATTAAATGAAACTTTAATTCAATATTAAAATATTAGATTAACAACACATAAATAATAACTATCCTTTGTTTACATACAAGCTAAACAGTTTAGCCTAGGGTATTATTTAGTTCAGCCCAGGGCATTATTTCATTCAGCCTAGGGCATTATTCCTTCAGTCTCCCACTTGCACTAGGGTGAACTGATAATAATAATACACACTCAACTCTCCTCTCTGAGGTAATCCAAACCAATAGCTCTAGCATGACGATCATGTTTCGCTATCGAGAGCGGCTTAGTAAACGGATCAGCTATATTATCATCAGTTGGAATTTTGCACACATTCACGTCTCCTCTCTCTATTATCTCTCGAATTAGATGAAAACGCCGAAGTATGTGTTTGGATCTATGGTGTGACCTTGGCTCCCTAGATTGCGCAATTGCTCCATTGTTATCACAAAAGAGAGTCACAGGGTCCAACACACTTGGAACTACACCTAGTTCTGCCACAAATTTCTTGATCCAAACAGCTTCCTTAGCTGCTTCTGAAGCTGCTATATACTCCGCTTCCGTTGTAGAATCTGCGACAGTTTGCTGTTTGGAACTTTTCCAAACAACTGCTCCTCCGTTCAAACAGAATACATAACCACTTTGCGATCTAAAATCATCTATGCAGGTTTGAAAGCTAGCATCGGTATAACCCCTTATCACCAGCTCACTTTCCAAAACTCCATAGATTAAGAATACATCTTTAGTTCTTCTCAAGTACTTAAGAATATTCTTTACTGCTATCCAGTGACTCTCACCTGGATCTGATTGGTATCTGCTTGTTACACTTAATGCATATGACACATCTGGTCTAGTACATATCATCGCATACATAATAGATCCAATTGCAGAAGCATATGGTACTCTATTCATGCGTTCTCGTTCATCTCTCGATGTCGGACATTGAGATTTATCTAACGAGATACCATGCGACATTGGCAAGGATCCTCTCTTGGAATCTTGCATATTGAACCTCTTCAATACCTTGTCAATGTATGTACTTTGACTCAGACCTAGAAGCTTCCTTGATCTATCTCTATAGATCTTTACGCCTAATATATAAGCTGCTTCTCCTAGGTCTTTCATTGAAAATTGATTCCCCAAATATTTCTTAACACTTAAGAGCATAGGTATATCATTACCAATGAGCAATATGTCATCCACATAAAGAACTAAGAATACATGTGCACTCCCACTGAATTTCTTGTATACACAAGCTTCTTCCACATTCTTGATGAAACCATAATCCTTGATTACTTCATCAAAACGAAGATTCCAACTTCGAGATGCTTGCTTCAAACCATAAATAGACTTTTGAAGCTTGCATACTTTCTTAGAATTCTTTGGATCGACAAAACCCTCGGGTTGTATCATGTATACATCCTCGTTCAAGTTCCCGTTAAGGAAAGCAGTTTTGACATCCATTTGCCATATTTCATAGTCATAATATGCGGCTATGGCAAGTAGAATTCTTATAGACTTAAGCATGGCCACGGGCGAAAACGTTTCATCATAGTCTATACCATGAGTTTGCTTGAAACCTTTCGCCACAAGCCGTGCTTTGTAAGTATGCACCTTACCATCCATGTCAGTTTTCTTCTTGAAAACCCACTTACACCCAATGGTTTTTAATCCTTCAGGTGTATCAATCAAGTTCCAAACTTGATTGTCATACATGGATTGTATCTCGACATTCATGGCTTCTTGCCATTTCTGTGAATCTTCACTCATCATAGCCTCTACGTAGGATGTTGGTTCATCATCCATGGCCAACACATCATCATCATTAGTCACGAGAAATCCATATCTCTCGGGCTCTTGACGATTCCTACTAGATCTACGAGGTGGTTCTTGTGTAACATTTTCTGATTCTCCAACATTTGGTGAACCCGAAATATTTTCCATCTCATGTTCATTTTCAGTTTGGGAATCTTGAACTTCTTCAAGATCAACCTTACTCCCACTAGCTCTCTTGGAAATGAACTCCTTCTCTAAGAAGACTCCATTTCTAGCTATGAAAATCTTATTTTCTGAGGGGATGTAAAAGTAATACCCTTTAGTTTCCTTAGGATATCCCACGAACAAACATTTATCTGATTTGGGTCCAAGCTTATCTGACATCATGCGTTTAACATATGCCTCGCAACCCCAAATCTTCAGAAAAGACAAACTCGGAGTTCTTCCTGTCCATATCTCATATGGAGTCTTTTCTACGGATTTAGATGGAATTCTATTCAGTATGAATGCGGCTGTTTCAATGGCATAACCCCAAAACGATTTCGGGAGATCTGTCTGACTCATCATTGATCGAACCATGTCCAACAAGGTACGATTTCTCCTCTCGGAAACACCATTCCATTGAGGTGTACCGGGTGGAGTTAATTGTGAAACAATTCCACAATCTCTTAGATAGTCATCAAAATCTTGGCTCAAATATTCACCACCTCGATCAGATCGAATGGCCTTTATTTTCTTGCCTAGTTGATTCTCTACTTCATTCTTAAAATCTTTGAACCTTTCAAATGATTCTGACTTTTGTCTCATCAAGTAGACAAAACCATATCTACTATAGTCATCAGTGAATGTAATGAAGTATCTATAACCTCCTCTGGCTTCCATGCTCATTGGGCCACATACATCAGTATGTACGAGCTCCAACAACTCATTGGATCTTTCACCAACATTTGAGAAAGGTTTCTTAGTCATTTTGCCTAATAAACAAGACTCGCATGTCTCATATGATCTCATATCAAATGAGTCTAAAAGTCCATCGGTATGGAGTTTAGAAATGCGTTTCTCATTTATATGGCCTAAACGACAATGCCAAAAGTAGGTCTGATTATCAACATGAGACATTATCCTTTCGGTATTGATATTAAATATGGATTTGTGATTATTCAGATCTAGCACATAGAGACCATTTTCTAATGAAACATTTCCATAGAAAATTTCTCCTTTACGGATAGTACAATTATTATCTTCTATAATAAATTTGTAACCATCCAAAGCTAGTCTTGAAATAGAAATAATATTCCTGTTCATACCAGGTACAAAACAACAATTGTTTAGTTCTAATACAAATCCATTAGGTAAAGTTAAATGGTAATTTCCTACGGCTAAAGCAGCAACTCTTGCTCCATTTCCCACACGTAGGTCCATTTCACCTTTAGCTAATTTCCTTCTACTTTGTAGACCCTGCACATTTTTACAAATGTGAGTGCCACATCCGGTATCTAATACCCAATTTGACAAAGTAGATAAGTTAACATCAATACCTGAGGCACTTGCCGAAACTGCTTTCTTCTTCTTCACTTCTTCTAAGTAAAGAGGGCAGTTCCTTTTCCAATGGCCATCTTTATGGCAATGGAAACAAGTGGTCGGTTCAGATTTCTTGATCTTTGGTTTGGGCAACATCTTGCCCTTACCTTTGTTCTTGCCTTTGAACTTCTTCTTGAACTTTCCCTTTTGAACCATCAGAACTTCGTTGACATTTGATGCCTTGAAGTCTCCGGACCTATTGGTAGCCTCAAAATTCTTGAGCATACCATGTAATTCCGGTATTGTTTTGTCCATAGAGTGCATGTTGTAGTTAGAAACAAACTGTGCGAAATTCGGAGTCAAAGACTCAAGAATCAAGTCAGTTTCCATCTCATGGCTGACTTTCGCACCTAGTTTCTCAAGGTTATCAACATAACCTTTCATCTTTAAAACATGTGCACTCACAGATGTACCCGAGACCATTTTACAGTTGAACAACGCCTTGTGAGTGTTAAACCTCTCAAGTCTGGCTTGCTCTTGGAACATTTCCTTGAGCTGTTTGTGCATAACATATGCATGCGAATCTACAAACTGCTTTTGAAGATCCGATGACATAGTTGCCAACATGAGACAGGTTATTTCAACATCATCATCTATGAACTTTTCATAGTATTCTTGGTCCACTTGGTCAGCATCTGCTGGTGGTTCTTCAGTTGGGAGAGGCTCATCAAGAACATAACCCTTATGTTCAGCCCTAAGAACAATTCTTAGATTTCGCTCCCAATCCAGAAAGTTCTTACCATTCAACTTCTCCTTCTCAAGGAGAGATCGCAAATTTAAACTGTTTGAGGACATTTTTCTACATGGAATAAAATGTGCAAAATTAATACTTTTATAGATGATAACATTTATGTTTTAGTTCATTTAAAATACTCCCACTATTTTTATCAAATCAACAACCCTCACTGTGTTGGTTCGGATACATTCCAACTACATGTACCATAGTGGCTCAAGATCCATATTTCGCAAAATCCTAATCGGCTTTGGCTCGTCTCAGAATTCTGTTATTTAGGTAGGATCAAATCCAATTGCATCTCCATGCAACTCTTGAGATCATTTATGAGATCAGGGGTTTATGAGTCTAACTCAAAAATCCATGTGTGTACATATCTCATCTTATGCCCTAAGTTCAAGTCCGACTTGCTACTTAGTTAAGTACTAACCATAACTGATTATCATCCAATTAATCTACCAACACACCCAGCTTTGGCATGACCTATGTCGGTAATTAATCAATGCATATTCTCCTGCCAACTATATAAGCTCACACACCCAGCTTTGGCATGACCCATGTGAGTGATATAAAGGCCCTGAGAATTTCAGAATATGGGAGGCATTTTCTCAACTTAATAATTAGTAGAGGGATTTCTAATTTATTTATCACATGCAAAAGCATATCACATCACACATCACAGAATAATTAATTTAATGACATAGCATGGCCATGATCTTTATAAGCCACTATAAAGATCCCTAATTAATTACTTATAATGAACTCCTTCATTATAACAATGGACGTGGTGATGAACTCCTTCATCATGTGATCGGTTATGGCGATTAGCTTCTTCATCATGTGATAGGTTGTGGTGATGAACTCCTTCATCTTGTGATTGGTTGTCCTGATGAACTCCTTCACCATGTAATCGGTTGAGGCGATGAACTCCTTCATCTTCTTTAATTTACAACCTTATTTATTTTACAACTTGGACAACTCACCGGTTGCCTTAATAAAATAAAATTACAATTTGGACAACTTACTGGTTGCCTTTAGCCATAAATCAAATTTACAACATGCACAACATACATACAATCACATCATTCAATCACAACACAAAGTTTTTGGCCCATGCTATATCATATATCGTTGAATTATAAAATACATACATACATTTCGACTAATACATATGCAATAATCTCCACGTGCGACCAGAATAATATCCTGCATCTTATGCAATAATATCCTGCATCTTATGCAATAAATCTCAGCGTGAGACAGTGCACCTTCTGCTTGAACAGAATAATATCTTCGTTCAAACAGACAATAATATCCGGTATCTCATGAAATAATATCCTGCATCTCATGCAATAATATCCTGCATCTTATGCAGTAAATCTCAGCGTGAGACAGCGTACATTTCTGTTTGAACAGAATAATATCCTCGTTCAAACAGAATAACATCTTGCATCTCATGCAATAATATCCGTCAAAATACATATGTAGTTTTATAATTCTCAGAAACTCTAAACTAGTACATCTAATATACTAAATCGATCTAATAAACGATACACGTGGCTCTGATACCACTGTTGGGGGTTCGCGCAATCATATTGCTCGGCGGAATTTACCCGAACCCCTAAAGCCATGGATCTGTGTATCGCTAATTAGATACGAAGGAAGAGTTTCAAAATTTTCACCTCAGATTTAGTTCAAATCTGGTTGAAGGAAGCTTCCTGAGATCACGTTGGTGTGCTCGAACCGGCACTACCCTCTATCGGTATCCACACGCGACTCGTCTAGGCTGGATGTGAAGGCCTCCGATGCTAGTCGGATCCTTCCTCCCTTCAGAAAATCTGCTTGCTTCTCTTTTCTTTCACAAAGAAATTCAGCCAAGCTTCACTCTTTTCTTTTCACTGAGAAAACCTTTTTCTCTTCTTTTGACTCTCCAAGAAAACTCTTTTCTTTTAGTCAAAAATCTGTTCTAGAAAAATGAGTGAATCTTTCTTCTTCTTTCTTTCAAGAAGTCTTGGTGTGTGTTTTTCATCGAGTGTGTGAAAACTCTTTTCATTTCACCTAATATCTTTCATCCAATGAATGATATCCAGAGCATTAATGTCATGCACCCATACATGCATGTAGCATTCATTTAATGCTTTACACCTTCTATTCGAACAGAATAATATCCTCGTTCGAACAGAATAATATCCACTTTCGAACAGAATAATATCCTGATTCAAAATCAGAATAACATCCTGATTCAAACTGAATAATATCTACTTTCCTGATTTTCTGTGTCCAGTCCTAACTTGTCTTTGTGTGTGACCCTATAGGTTTATTTAAAGTTGGCAGCATATTAAATCTCTATTTAAATATGCAAATCATAGTTGGCCTCTAGCAAGGCATTATGACTACCCAAATTAAATAAATGATTTGTGATCATAACCTATTTATCAAATAGACAAATTACTAGCTCTCTTGTTCATTCGATATCTGTTGATCAAAGACATGGTCAAATGTCATCCTTTCTAAATCAACTTAACTCTTTCCCGATATAGAATTAGATTGAATGTTCAATTAGTATTAACAACACATGTTAATCTTATTGAGCGTGGCCACGCATTTCCTTCAATCCTAATTCATCAGGGGGCCCTGAGAGATATCTCTTTCAATCATGAAAGGAACAACTTCCATCTTGGTTATTCACATCCTCCAACATGCTTCATGTAATACCCAATGATGATCTTGATTACCCGGTTAAAGATAACAAAGAAACATATCTAAGTATCACAATTCACAGGTGAGAAATCTAATGATAACCTCAGGTCAAAGAACTAAAATTCTATTTGTTTATGAGAATATATATAATGACAATAACCATGTATATTCTCATAAGTTGGTCAGTCCAATATGTAGTCTCTAATACATATCTATATTCCATATTTGACATCACTACATCTCTATGTATTCCATGTCCATGATCAGTAAAACATAATCATCTCATATGCGAATATACTGGTGTACATATATATTCTATTTCCTTAGACATGTATATCTCTATATACATCATATATATGACCAGGGACATTTAGAATCGTATTACGTTCATTGATACAGTTTTACTATCATAATCACATATTATGATGATGTATAAACTAGTGATACAATTCAAGGCTTATTCACATATTCCTAAATATGTTAAATAACCTGTACACGTATTAAATGAAACTTTAATTCAATATTAAAATATTAGATTAACAACACATAAATAATAACTATCCTTTGTTTACATACAAGCTAAACAGTTTAGCCTAGGGTATTATTTAGTTCAGCCCAGGGCATTATTTCATTCAGCCTAGGGCATTATTCCTTCAGTACGGACAAAAACCATCAGTTGATAGCCCTAACCGAACATTACGCGGTTCTGAAGCAAAATCAGGATACGTGACATCGAAATTTTTCCACATTTCGGCATCCGAAGGGTGAATCATCAAATTTGGATTTTCACGTTGTCCATGACAATGCCACGTCATATGTTTCGAGGTTTCCTTCGACAAATAACACCTTTGCAATCTAGGAGTCAAAGGTAGATAACGCAAAACCTTACAAGGAACACGTGCACCTTTCTTTCCTTCTTCCATTGGCTTGAATCGAGATTTGCCACAAAAATCGCATGTGATTTTTGCAATGTTATTTCCGTAGAACAACATGCAATTATCTGGACAGATATCGATTTTTTCATATTGAATTCCTAAATTCTTAACTAGTTTTTTGGATTCGTGAAAATTATCGGGAAAACTATTATCTGAAGGAATTATGTAAGTTGCAATGACGTGCATAAACCTATCGAAAGCTTCCTTAGTAACTTCGCACTCGGATTTTATACTCAACAACATCGAAACAATCGACATTACAGATGATTTTGTGTCACGAAAACCTTCCCATAAGGGACGTTCCGATTCACGAAGCATTTCAAAGAAACGAGCCGCTTCTGGATTTGGTGGTTCGGTAGAATTCCAATCAAAAGAAGGACCGGCAACATCATGAACCATCTGCTCCATCGGATTGAGAGTTATCGGAGAAAATGCAGTACTTCCACGTGATTCTATCGACTCACCGTGCCTTGTCCAAACGAAATAGTCCGAAATAAAACCATGTTTACTGAGGTGGACCGCGATGTCGTAACGAGAAAGAAAGGTACCGTTCTGACAAATCGAACACGGACAACGTACGCAAGAGGTACCGTCCCTGTCTATTTCGACATTGTCAGGACGGGAAAAAACAATTTCTAAAAATCCTATCATTCCATCCCAAAACTCGGGACTGACGGTATTATTTACAATGCGTTGATACATCCACGAACGTTCCCGCTCCATGAATTACTAATTAAGATATACAGTACAAAATCAATTTAATTGCGTCGAAATATTCCCAATATTATGTTTTTATATTTTATTTGATGAAACAATTCTATATAATTAATTATTAAATTTTTTTAATTATATTAAAATAACTAAATATTAATTCAATTAAATAATTAAATAATTAAATTAAAATATAATATTTAATTAATTATTAATGCAACTAAATAAAAATATTATATTTAATATTTATAATCGAATATTTTACCATTATTTTACCTATATATTAATTAAAATATTTGATGAAACATTTCTATATAAACTTAATAATTAAATTATTATAATTAAATTACAATTAAATATTAATATAATTAAATTACAATATAATATTTAATTAATTATTAATATAACTAAAATAAAATATTATATTTAATATTTATAATCAAATATTTTACCAATATTTTACGAATATTAATTAAAATATTTGATGAAACAACTCTATACAATTAACAATTAAATTATTCTAATTAAATTAAAATAACTAAATTACTAATATAATTAAATAATTAAATTAAAATATAATTTTTAATTAATTATTAATAAAACTAAATTAAAATATTATATTTAATATTTATAATCCACTATTTTACCAATATTTTATATTAATTAAAATATTTAATTACGATAGTTACACATAATATATTTTCATATAATGTTTCATAATATTTTACCAATAGTAATTAATATACATAAAATTAATATAAATAACTAATATATAATATATGTAATTTGTTTTTATTTTTTTCAATTCTTGTTAAATATAGTACTATGTTTCTCCAATACTATTTAATATTTTTACAATTCATAAAAATAACTAATTTAAAATTATGAATATATTTACTATGTATATAAAAGTTTTAATAGCAAATCATACATTATATCATGTTCAACACATTAATTTTTTTGAAAACAAATTTCACATACAGGACATTACATAACACTATTTCTCATACATGTTCAACACATTTATTTCTAAAACTACTCCTACAAAAATAACACCATCTCTAACAATCTTTTGTCATACATAATTTATTTCTACAATTACATACAACTAAAATTATAATTTGAAATAGATTTTACCTGTTGAAAACAAACACCTTAATCCGTTGTCTCCAACAACTTGCTTCAACTGTTCGCGCGACCAAAGTTGCTTACTCAAAATAATTATTTTGCCTACATAACATTAAAATTACAATTTATTAAAATTACAATTTATTGAAATATGCCAAATATTTTCAAATTCCCTACTTTTGGAAAATCAGTCAAAATATGACAAGTATACAACTTCCTCCAACAGGTTTATTCCTCCCACAAATTTACACACTAACCTGTAATTTCAAAAAATATAATTAATAAATAACAGGTAATTAACACAGAAATATATAATACAATATCCTACAACAATATCCAGGTTTAAAAAAGACAGAAAAATGTTAAAAATTTGTCTATTTTTTTTTTTTAAATTCTGTCTGAATTATGTAAAAAAATCTGTTAGCTTGCAAATTCCTTACAATTTTGTTTTCATTCTTAAAAAATTTGTTACCACACTTTAAATCTGTTACACAATTAATTCTAAAATTCAAAAATTATATTAAATAATATCTCAAAAAATTATACGAGTTAAAATATTTTTTACACATTGTACAGACTTTCTAAAAATACCCCAAAATACAAACTTTTGTTTTAATATTTTAGAAATCTTTTCAAACAACCGAAAAAAAATAAATAAATTGTCTAAAAAACACCTTAAAATAATAAGTGAAAAACACCCTAAAAAATCAGTTAGAACAGCAGTAAAATTTTCTTACCTAAAAACAACTTGCGTAGACCTTTCAAAAATCTGTCAAATAACTAAAAAAAATTTCTTACAAAAACCTTGACTATAATATGATAAACTTCATGTTTAAACTTTGGCAAAAAATCTGTTGAAAATATGTGTACAAAAAATGTTGTTATACAAAAAATCTGTTCAAACTTTGGCGAACAATAATATTACTATACGAAAAATCAGCAACAAAAAAAGTTAAACCAGATTCATCAAAAAATATTTGTACAACAAATATACAACAATGTTCAAATGAACTAAACAAACCTTAAAAACAGTCCACAATATATGAAACAAAGAAATTACCTTCCATGCATGCAAAAGATAACTATTCCATTGTTGAGAGTGAGAGCCGAGAGAGTGGGTGTTCTTCAGGTGATATCTGTAGGCCAGAATAAGAGCTCAAAATGAGGCCGAGAGAGAGTGGGAGCTGTTTACAAATGAGAGAGAGAGAGAGAGAGAGAGAGAGAGAGAGAGAGAGAGAGAGAGAGAGTGGGAGCTTACAAATGAGAGAGAGAGAGAGAGCGAGGGAGCTGTTTACGAGAGAGAGAGAGAGAGAGAGAGAGAACAGAAGTGAAAGAGTAAGAAGAAATGGGGGGAAACGAAACATTTGGGGTTTCAAACGGGACCAAATTTGGGACGGCCCGTTATAAAATAGGTTTTGGGATGGTCATTTAATAGGGACGGCCCGTTACAAAGTGATAAAGTGGGAACATGTTGCAGAGATAGGACAGGATTGGGGAGCGTGTAGCAGGTTTAGCAGGTTTAGGGACGGTCATTTAATAGGGACGGCCCGTTACAAATCCTTTTAGGATGGTGAAAATCTTTTTAGGACGGCCCGTTACAAATTTTAGGGACGGCTAAAATAATAGGGACGGCCCGTTATAAAATTTCGGGACGGCCAAAATCAGTTTAGGACGGCCCGTGACAAAATTTAGGGACGGTTAAATAAATAGGGACGGTCCGTTATAAAATATAGGGACGGCAAAATTCAAATTAGGACGGCCCGTTATGAAATTTAGGGACAGTATCTGTGTTTTCTGACGGCCTGTCCTAGTTTCGGACAGTTATTTTGGGACGGCCCATCCCAAAATAACAGATGTGTTGTAGTGGAGTATAGAGTCATGACGGACTGGTGATCCTGAAGGAATAATGCCCTAGGCTGAATGAAATAATGCCCTGGGCTGAACTAAATAATACCCTAGGCTAAACTGTTTAGCTTGTATGTAAACAAAGGATAGTTATTATTTATGTGTTGTTAATCTAATATTTTAATATTGAATTAAAGTTTCATTTAATACGTGTACAGGTTATTTAACATATTTAGGAATATGTGAATAAGCCTTGAATTGTATCACTAGTTTATACATCATCATAATATGTGATTATGATAGTAAAACTGTATCAATGAACGTAATACGATTCTAAATGTCCCTGGTCATATATATGATGTATATAGAGATATACATGTCTAAGGAAATAGAATATATATGTACACCAGTATATTCGCATATGAGATGATTATGTTTTACTGATCATGGACATGGAATACATAGAGATGTAGTGATGTCAAATATGGAATATAGATATGTATTAGAGACTACATATTGGACTGACCAACTTATGAGAATATACATGGTTATTGTCATTATATATATTCTCATAAACAAATAGAATTTTAGTTCTTTGACCTGAGGTTATCATTAGATTTCTCACCTGTGAATTGTGATACTTAGATATGTTTCTTTGTTATCTTTAACCGGGTAATCAAGATCATCATTGGGTATTACATGAAGCATGTTGGAGGATGTGAATAACCAAGATGGAAGTTGTTCCTTTCATGATTGAAAGAGATATCTCTCAGGGCCCCCTGATGAATTAGGATTGAAGGAAATGCGTGGCCACGCTCAATAAGATTAACATGTGTTGTTAACACTAATTGAACATTCAATCTAATTCTATATCGGGAAAGAGTTAAGTTGATTTAGAAAGGATGACATTTGACCATGTCTTTGATCAACAGATATCGAATGAACAAGAGAGCTAGAAATTTGTCTATTTGATAAATAGGTTATGATCACAAATCATTTATTTAATTTGGGTAGTCATAATGCCTTGCTAGAGGCCAACTATGATTTGCATATTTAAATAGAGATTTAATATGCTGCCAACTTTAAATAAACCTATAGGGTCACACACAAAGACAAGTTAGGACTGGACACAGAAAATCAGGAAAGTAGATATTATTCAGTTTGAATCAGGATGTTATTCTGATTTTGAATCAGGATATTATTCTGTTCGAAAGTGGATATTATTCTGTTCGAACGAGGATATTATTCTGTTCGAATAGAAGGTGTAAAGCATTAAATGAATGCTACATGCATGTATGGGTGCATGACATTAATGCTCTGGATATCATTCATTGGATGAAAGATATTAGGTGGGAAAGAATAGTTTTTTCCCCACTCGATGAAAAACACACACCAAGACTTCTTGAAAGAAAGAAGAAGAAAGATTCACTCATTTTTTTTCTAGAACAGATTTTTGACTAAAAGAAAAGAGTTTTCTTGGAGAGTCAAAAAGAAGAGAAAAAGGTTTTCTCAGTGAAAAGAAAAGAGTGAAGCTTGGCTGAATTTCTTTGTGAAAGAAAAGAGAAGCAAGCAGATTTTCTGAAGGGAGGAAGGATCCGACTAGCATCGGAGGTCTTCACATCCAGCCTATACGAGTCGCGTGTGGATACCGATAGAGGGTAGTGCCGGTTCGAGCACACCAACGTGATCTCAGGAAGCTTCCTTCAACCAGATTTGAACTAAATCTGAGGTGAAAATTTTGAAACTCTTCCTTCGTATCTAATTAGCGATACACAGATCCATGGCTTAAGGGGTTCGGGTAAATTCCGCCGAGCAATATGATTGCGCGAACCCCCAACAGTGGTATCAGAGCCACGTGTATCGTTTATTAGATCGATTTAGTATATTAGATGTACTAGTTTAGAGTTTCTGAGAATTATAAAACTACATATGTATTTTGATTGATATTATGCATAAGAAGGTGCACTGTCTCGAGCAGGATATTATTGCATGAGATGCAAGATGTTATTCTGTTTGAACGAGGATATTATTCTGTTCAAACAGAAATGTACGCTGTCTCACGCTGAGATTTACTGCATAAGATGCAGGATATTATTGCATGAGATGCAGGATATTATTTCATGAGATACCGGATATTATTGTCTGTTTGAACGAAGATATTATTCTGTTCAAGCAGAAGGTGCACTGTCTCACGCTGAGATTTATTGCATAAGATGCAGGATATTATTGCATAAGATGCAGGATATTATTCTGGTCGCACGTGGAGATTATTGCATATGTATTAGTCGAAATGTATGTATGTATTTTATAATTCAACGATATATGATATAGCATGGGCCAAAAACTTTGTGTTGTGATTGAATGATGTGATTGTATGTATGTTGTGCATGTTGTAAATTTGATTTATGGCTAAAGGCAACCAGTAAGTTGTCCAAATTGTAATTTTATTTTATTAAGGCAACCGGTGAGTTGTCCAAGTTGTAAAATAAATAAGGTTGTAAATTAAAGAAGATGAAGGAGTTCATCGCCTCAACCGATTACATGGTGAAGGAGTTCATCAGGACAACCAATCACAAGATGAAGGAGTTCATCACCACAACCTATCACATGATGAAGAAGCTAATCGCCATAACCGATCACATGATGAAGGAGTTCATCACCACGTCCATTGTTGTAATGAAGGAGTTCATTATAAGTAATTAATTAGGGATCTTTATAGTGGCTTATAAAGATCATGGCCATGCTATGTCATTAAATTAATTATTCTGTGATGTGTGATGTGATATGCTTTTGCATGTGATAAATAAATTAGAAATCCCTCTATTAATTATTAAGTTGAGAAAATGCCTCCCATATTCTGAAATTCTCAGGGCCTTTATATCACTC
This sequence comes from Luzula sylvatica, assembly GCA_946800325.1. Classification (NCBI taxonomy): domain Eukaryota; kingdom Viridiplantae; phylum Streptophyta; class Magnoliopsida; order Poales; family Juncaceae; genus Luzula; species Luzula sylvatica. The sequence goes on from OX326956.1 coordinate 24,912,331, forward strand.
ACATGGGTCATGCCAAAGCTGGGTGTGTGAGCTTATATAGTTGGCAGGAGAATATGCATTGATTAATTACCGACATAGGTCATGCCAAAGCTGGGTGTGTTGGTAGATTAATTGGATGAAAATCAGTTATGGTTAGTACTTAACTAAGTAGCAAGTCGGACTTGAACTTAGGGCATAAGATGAGATATGTACACACATGGATTTTTGAGTTAGACTCATAAACCCCTGATCTCATAAATGATCTCAAGAGTTGCATGGAGATGCAATTGGATTTGATCCTACCTAAATAACAGAATTCTGAGACGAGCCAAAGCCGATTAGGATTTTGCGAAATATGGATCTTGAGCCACTATGGTACATGTAGTTGGAATGTATCCGAACCAACACAGTGAGGGTTGTTGATTTGATAAAAATAGTGGGAGTATTTTAAATGAACTAAAACATAAATGTTATCATCTATAAAAGTATTAATTTTGCACATTTTATTCCATGTAGAAAAATGTCCTCAAACAGTTTAAATTTGCGATCTCTCCTTGAGAAGGAGAAGTTGAATGGTAAAAACTTTCTGGATTGGGAGCGAAATCTAAGAATTGTTCTTAGGGCTGAACATAAGGGTTATGTTCTTGATGAGCCTCTCCCAACTGAAGAACCACCAGCAGATGCTGACCAAGTGGACCAAGAATACTATGAAAAGTTCATAGATGATGATGTTGAAATAACCTGTCTCATGTTGGCAACTATGTCATCGGATCTTCAAAAGCAGTTTGTAGATTCGCATGCATATGTTATGCACAAACAGCTCAAGGAAATGTTCCAAGAGCAAGCCAGACTTGAGAGGTTTAACACTCACAAGGCGTTGTTCAACTGTAAAATGGTCTCGGGTACATCTGTGAGTGCACATGTTTTAAAGATGAAAGGTTATGTTGATAACCTAGAGAAACTGGGTGCGAAAGTCAGCCATGAGATGGAAACTGACTTGATTCTTGAGTCTTTGACTCCGAATTTCGCACAGTTTGTTTCTAACTACAACATGCACTCTATGGATAAAACAATACCGGAATTACATGGTATGCTCAAGAATTTTGAGGCTACCAATAGGTCCGGAGACTTCAAGGCATCAAATGTCAACGAAGTTCTGATGGTTCAAAAGGGAAAGTTCAAGAAGAAGTTCAAAGGCAAGAACAAAGGTAAGGGCAAGATGTTGCCCAAACCAAAGATCAAGAAATCTGAACCGACCACTTGTTTCCATTGCCATAAAGATGGCCATTGGAAAAGGAACTGCCCTCTTTACTTAGAAGAAGTGAAGAAGAAGAAAGCAGTTTCGGCAAGTGCCTCAGGTATTGATGTTAACTTATCTACTTTGTCAAATTGGGTATTAGATACCGGATGTGGCACTCACATTTGTAAAAATGTGCAGGGACTACAAAGTAGAAGGAAATTAGCTAAAGGTGAAATGGACCTACGTGTGGGAAATGGAGCAAGAGTTGCTGCTTTAGCCGTAGGAAATTACCATTTAACTTTACCTAATGGATTTGTATTAGAACTAAACAATTGTTGTTTTGTACCTGGTATGAACAGGAATATTATTTCTATTTCAAGACTAGCTTTGGATGGTTACAAATTTATTATAGAAGATAATAATTGTACTATCCGTAAAGGAGAAATTTTCTATGGAAATGTTTCATTAGAAAATGGTCTCTATGTGCTAGATCTGAATAATCACAAATCCATATTTAATATCAATACCGAAAGGATAATGTCTCATGTTGATAATCAGACCTACTTTTGGCATTGTCGTTTAGGCCATATAAATGAGAAACGCATTTTTAAACTCCATACCGATGGACTTTTAAACTCATTTGATATGAGATCATATGAGACATGTGAGTCTTGTTTATTAGGCAAAATGACTAAGAAACCTTTCTCAAATGTTGGTGAAAGATCCAATGAGTTGTTGGAGCTCGTACATACTGATGTATGTGGCCCAATGAGCATGGAAGCCAGAGGAGGTTATAGATACTTCATTACATTCACTGATGACTATAGTAGATATGGTTTTGTCTACTTGATGAGACAAAAGTCAGAATCGTTTGAAAGGTTCAAAGATTTTAAGAATGAAGTAGAGAATCAACTAGGCAAGAGAATAAAGTCCATTCGATCTGATCGAGGTGGTGAATATTTGAGCCAAGATTTTGATGACTATCTAAGAGATTGTGGAATTGTTTCACAATTAACTCCACCCGGTACACCTCAATGGAATGGTGTTTCCGAGAGGAGAAATCGTACCTTGTTGGACATGGTTCGATCAATGATGAGTCAGACAGATCTCCCGAAATCGTTTTGGGGTTATGCCATTGAAACAGCCGCATTCATACTGAATAGAATTCCATCTAAATCCGTAGAAAAGACTCCATATGAGATATGGAGAGGAAGAACTCCGAGTTTGTCTTTTCTGAAGATTTGGGGTTGCGAGGCATATGTTAAACGCATGATGTCAGATAAGCTTGGACCCAAATCGGATAAATGTTTGTTCGTGGGATATCCTAAGGAAACTAAAGGGTATTACTTTTACATCCCCTCAGAAAATAAGATTTTCATAGCTAGAAATGGAGTCTTCTTAGAGAAGGAGTTCATTTCCAAGAGAGCTAGTGGGAGTAAGGTTGATCTTGAAGAAGTTCAAGATTCCCAAACTGAAAATGAACATGAGATGGAAAATATTTCGGGTTCACCAAATGTTGGAGAATCAGAAAATGTTACACAAGAACCACCTCGTAGATCTAGTAGGAATCGTCAAGAGCCCGAGAGATATGGATTTCTCGTGACTAATGATGATGATGTGTTGGCCATGGATGATGAACCAACATCCTACGTAGAGGCTATGATGAGTGAAGATTCACAGAAATGGCAAGAAGCCATGAATGTCGAGATACAATCCATGTATGACAATCAAGTTTGGAACTTGATTGATCCACCTGAAGGATTAAAAACCATTGGGTGTAAGTGGGTTTTCAAGAAGAAAACTGACATGGATGGTAAGGTGCATACTTACAAAGCACGGCTTGTGGCGAAAGGTTTCAAGCAAACTCATGGTATAGACTATGATGAAACGTTTTCGCCCGTGGCCATGCTTAAGTCTATAAGAATTCTACTTGCCATAGCCGCATATTATGACTATGAAATATGGCAAATGGATGTCAAAACTGCTTTCCTTAACGGGAACTTGAACGAGGATGTATACATGATACAACCCGAGGGTTTTGTCGATCCAAAGAATTCTAAGAAAGTATGCAAGCTTCAAAAGTCTATTTATGGTTTGAAGCAAGCATCTCGAAGTTGGAATCTTCGTTTTGATGAAGTAATCAAGGATTATGGTTTCATCAAGAATGTGGAAGAAGCTTGTGTATACAAGAAATTCAGTGGGAGTGCACATGTATTCTTAGTTCTTTATGTGGATGACATATTGCTCATTGGTAATGATATACCTATGCTCTTAAGTGTTAAGAAATATTTGGGGAATCAATTTTCAATGAAAGACCTAGGAGAAGCAGCTTATATATTAGGCGTAAAGATCTATAGAGATAGATCAAGGAAGCTTCTAGGTCTGAGTCAAAGTACATACATTGACAAGGTATTGAAGAGGTTCAATATGCAAGATTCCAAGAGAGGATCCTTGCCAATGTCGCATGGTATCTCGTTAGATAAATCTCAATGTCCGACATCGAGAGATGAACGAGAACGCATGAATAGAGTACCATATGCTTCTGCAATTGGATCTATTATGTATGCGATGATATGTACTAGACCAGATGTGTCATATGCATTAAGTGTAACAAGCAGATACCAATCAGATCCAGGTGAGAGTCACTGGATAGCAGTAAAGAATATTCTTAAGTACTTGAGAAGGACTAAAGATGTATTCTTAATCTATGGAGGTTTGGAAAGTGAGCTGGTGATAAAGGGTTATACCGATGCTAGCTTTCAAACCTGCATAGATGATTTTAGATCGCAAAGTGGTTATGTATTCTGTTTGAACGGAGGAGCAGTTGTTTGGAAAAGTTCCAAACAGCAAACTGTCGTAGATTCTACAACGGAAGCGGAGTATATAGCAGCTTCAGAAGCAGCTAAGGAAGCTGTTTGGATCAAGAAATTTGTGGCAGAACTAGGTGTAGTTCCAAGTGTGTTGGACCCTGTGACTCTCTTTTGTGATAACAATGGAGCAATTGCGCAATCTAGGGAGCCAAGGTCACACCATAGATCCAAACACATACTTCGGCGTTTTCATCTAATTCGAGAGATAATAGAGAGAGGAGACGTGAATGTGTGCAAAATTCCAACTGATGATAATATAGCTGATCCGTTTACTAAGCCGCTCTCGATAGCGAAACATGATCGTCATGCTAGAGCTATTGGTTTGGATTACCTCAGAGAGGAGAGTTGAGTGTGTATTATTATTATCAGTTCACCCTAGTGCAAGTGGGAGACTGAAGGAATAATGCCCTAGGCTGAATGAAATAATGCCCTGGGCTGAACTAAATAATACCCTAGGCTAAACTGTTTAGCTTGTATGTAAACAAAGGATAGTTATTATTTATGTGTTGTTAATCTAATATTTTAATATTGAATTAAAGTTTCATTTAATACGTGTACAGGTTATTTAACATATTTAGGAATATGTGAATAAGCCTTGAATTGTATCACTAGTTTATACATCATCATAATATGTGATTATGATAGTAAAACTGTATCAATGAACGTAATACGATTCTAAATGTCCCTGGTCATATATATGATGTATATAGAGATATACATGTCTAAGGAAATAGAATATATATGTACACCAGTATATTCGCATATGAGATGATTATGTTTTACTGATCATGGACATGGAATACATAGAGATGTAGTGATGTCAAATATGGAATATAGATATGTATTAGAGACTACATATTGGACTGACCAACTTATGAGAATATACATGGTTATTGTCATTATATATATTCTCATAAACAAATAGAATTTTAGTTCTTTGACCTGAGGTTATCATTAGATTTCTCACCTGTGAATTGTGATACTTAGATATGTTTCTTTGTTATCTTTAACCGGGTAATCAAGATCATCATTGGGTATTACATGAAGCATGTTGGAGGATGTGAATAACCAAGATGGAAGTTGTTCCTTTCATGATTGAAAGAGATATCTCTCAGGGCCCCCTGATGAATTAGGATTGAAGGAAATGCGTGGCCACGCTCAATAAGATTAACATGTGTTGTTAATACTAATTGAACATTCAATCTAATTCTATATCGGGAAAGAGTTAAGTTGATTTAGAAAGGATGACATTTGACCATGTCTTTGATCAACAGATATCGAATGAACAAGAGAGCTAGAAATTTGTCTATTTGATAAATAGGTTATGATCACAAATCATTTATTTAATTTGGGTAGTCATAATGCCTTGCTAGAGGCCAACTATGATTTGCATATTTAAATAGAGATTTAATATGCTGCCAACTTTAAATAAACCTATAGGGTCACACACAAAGACAAGTTAGGACTGGACACAGAAAATCAGGAAAGTAGATATTATTCAGTTTGAATCAGGATGTTATTCTGATTTTGAATCAGGATATTATTCTGTTCGAAAGTGGATATTATTCTGTTCGAACGAGGATATTATTCTGTTCGAATAGAAGGTGTAAAGCATTAAATGAATGCTACATGCATGTATGGGTGCATGACATTAATGCTCTGGATATCATTCATTGGATGAAAGATATTAGGTGGGAAAGAATAGTTTTTTCCCCACTCGATGAAAAACACACACCAAGACTTCTTGAAAGAAAGAAGAAGAAAGATTCACTCATTTTTTTTCTAGAACAGATTTTTGACTAAAAGAAAAGAGTTTTCTTGGAGAGTCAAAAAGAAGAGAAAAAGGTTTTCTCAGTGAAAAGAAAAGAGTGAAGCTTGGCTGAATTTCTTTGTGAAAGAAAAGAGAAGCAAGCAGATTTTCTGAAGGGAGGAAGGATCCGACTAGCATCGGAGGTCTTCACATCCAGCCTATACGAGTCGCGTGTGGATACCGATAGAGGGTAGTGCCGGTTCGAGCACACCAACGTGATCTCAGGAAGCTTCCTTCAACCAGATTTGAACTAAATCTGAGGTGAAAATTTTGAAACTCTTCCTTCGTATCTAATTAGCGATACACAGATCCATGGCTTAAGGGGTTCGGGTAAATTCCGCCGAGCAATATGATTGCGCGAACCCCCAACAGATCCGTCATGACGGAGCTGCATCATGACGGACAAGTTGGTCCGTCATGACGGAGCGGAAAAGTAACAACTAATACAGTAAATGTGATACGTCCGTTGTGATGGACTATGGTGCGTCATGACGGACAGTAGTCCGAATTCCGGAATGACAGTTTTGTTAAAGATACTCATTAATGGGGTGTTTTAATATAAGATCAAGAGTTGATCTTCTTCTCTCTCTGGTTCATTCTACACAGAAAATAGACTTGTTAGACAAGCAAAAGGAGAGACAAAAACACCATTAGAGGTTGTAAGATCCAGAGTAAATTTACGGCATTTTTCGGGGAATCGTGCGCAACCAAGAGACGTTAGCTCGCGGTGGATACGGATAGAGAGATCTCGACTGAGGTCTTTCGTTGTGATCATACATGAGCATGTTCGAGGGAGATCGAAGGGCAAACCGGATAGCAATCCGGTTGTATTCGATAAATCTGAAGCTTCGAGCAAGGTATCGAATCGTGCGGGCGGGGAATGCACGTGTTACCGGAATCGGAGCAAGCAACCACTACGCATGAATCAACCCGTCTCTGTGATCGTTTCACATGGTATGGTTCTATGTATATAATAGTTATATTCGTAGTTGCATGTAGTTTAGGATTCGTACTTTTGGGTCGGCGACATGGTCCTCGGGATCGGGTCGGACCAGCCCTCGACGCTGGTACCCAACAATATCCGTTAATAAGAAGGCATGGTGATAGTCATCCATATAAATTGATTAACAACACTTATTCCCCGATTCCGAATTGAGTTTAACAAATTTCAATCGATATTAACCGTTAATATCATTGACCGTGGCCACAGTTTTCGTTAATCAACTCATCGAGCGGGGGCCTAAGAGATAGCTCTTCCTGTCGGAATAAACAATTCATATCTTGGAGACTCATATTGAATTCCGTGTTTCGGACAATACCCAATGAAGACCGTTTTAGCCTTTTTTTTACGGAAGGCGTAAGATCATATCAAAGCATTGTGTTACGCACGTAACACAATCAATGGTCTCCTCAAGTATAAAGAACCTAATACCCTACTCGTTGCGAGTCCATCCAAAATGACTAAACCATATCATGCTCTCGTAGCTTTGGTCATATCCAATATATGTCATCTAGCATATATCTACGTTCCCGATTCGACAAGCACCTTGTCCCATGATTAGCAAAACATAATCATCTGCCCGGCTAACGTACTAGTGTACGCGTTCAGTCTATTATCAGATAATAGAAATGCTTCTCTCTAAAGAAAACTGACCCGCAACTAGGGATGATTTAGAAATGAAACTTTAAGTCTGACGGTTTCGCTGCACATAATCATGTATTATGCCGACGTCCACACAAGCTCAAATCAGGGTTCATGTAATCATATTACACAACCCGCACACGATTTTCATATAAGATAAATGCAAATGAAAATTATTAAAATCTCGAAATTGCATTAATATAAGATAAGTTTGTGGTGATACAACGTTTACTACTACTATTCGACTAATCTCGTCCTACGAAACTATTGTTTATATAGCTAACTAACTCTCATCCTCTTCTAGGTATCTCAAACCTATAGCTTTCGCATGGTAGTCATGCTTAGCTTGCGAGATTGGCTTAGTAAACGGGTCCGCAACATTCCTGTCAGTATCAATCTTTCGTTGCAAAATCTTAGATCAAGTGAAATTTTCTGAGTATGTGCTTGGAGCGATGATGTGCCCTCAGTTCCGTGGACTGTGCTATTGCGCCCGTATTGTCGCAATATACAACCACGGGTTCCGAGATACTCGAGACTACACCAAGTTCGGTCACAAACTTCTTGATCCATACCTCCTCCTTTGCCGCTTCGGAAGCCGCAGTATACTCCGATTAAGTTGTAGAATCCGCAATCGTGGGTTGTTTGGAACTCTTCCATACGACCGCTCCACAATTTAGAGAAACACGTATCCGCATTGATATCGAAAGTCATCGACACATGTTTGGAAACTGGCGTAGGTATAACCATTTATGACGAACCCGGATGTCTTTCCACCATAAATTAGAAAGTGATCCTTAATTCTTCGTAATTACCTAAGGATGTTTTTAACCGCGATCCAATGCATATCCCCTGGATTTGATTGGTAACGCGAAACGACGCTCAATGCATACGACACATCGGGGCGCGTACAAATCATGGCATACATAATTGATCCAACCGCTGAAGCGTATGGAACAATATTGATCGCATGCTTATCTCGCTCGATTTCGGACATTGAGCTTTAGAATACCGTATGCCACTCGACATTGGAAGAAACCCTTTCTTCGAATCATGCATTGAAAACCGTTTCAATACTTTGTCGATGTACGTGCTTTGACTCAAGCCGAGTAACTTCTTGGATATATCTCTATAAATCCTCACGCCTAAAATATAGGCGGCCTCGCCCAAATCTTTCATAGAGAAACGAGTATTTAAATATTTCTTAACATCTGTAAGCATCGGAATGTCGTTTCCTATGATCAAGATGTCGTCCACATATAGAACAAGAAATACTATGCGACTCCTACTAACCTTCTTGTATACACAAGGTTCCTCTATGTTTTTCACGAAATTATACACACTTATAACTTCATCGAAATGTATGTTCCGACTCTGAGAAGCTTGCTTCGATCCATAAATGAATCGTTGCAACTTGCACACTTGATGCAGATTCTTTGAATCGACAAAACCCTCGCTGTGTCATATACACAGCCTCTTGTAAATTTTTGTTAAGGAATGTGGTTTTGACATACATTTGCCAAATCTCGTAGTCATAATACGCAGCGATGACAAGTAAGATCCATAAGGATTTAAGCATTGCTACGGGTGAAAATGTTTATGTTAGGGAATTATCCCGACTTCGGGCCCGCGCAGCGGATATGTAGGCCCGGTCCGGTTCTCATAACCCGAGATCACGTCTCGAATTCGAGGGTACGATGGAAATTCGGTACAACATAATAATTATCTAGTACTAATATAAGTCCACTCGGCAAAGTCAAATTAACTACTCCTACGACACAAACACATCAACTCTTGCTCCATTCCCGATGCATAGATCAACTTCGCCTTTCTCCAAGTTTCAACTACTTTGTAGAACCTGAATATTTCGACAAGTATGAGTCCCGCAACCGGTATCTAATACCCAATTAGTCATAGTAGAAAGATGAATTTCTATAACGTTTATACGTGAGACACCGGCTTCCGAAACCTTTCCCTTCTTCACCTCCTCGAGGTAAGACTTGTAATTGCGCTTCTAATGTCCAATCTTGTGGTAATGCTAGCACGTCCCGTCCTTGGATTTCTCCTTTCCCTTTGTATTCGGCTTTGAACTTTTCTTAGCCGAACCGCCCTTGGACCTTGATCTCTTGCGACCCTTAGATTGAATCGTGAGAACATTCCCGGCAACCCTTGCATTGTTCTCTCCGGATGTCTTTAACACCTCCGACTCAAAATTCTTGAGCATTCCATGAAGCTCAGGGACCGTCTTGTCCATCGAATGCATGTGATAATTCGTCATAAATGGAGAAAACATTGGAGGAAGTCCACACAAGATCAAATCCTGCTGCATAATCTTCGACAATTTCTCTCCTAACTTCTCTAGACGGTCTATGAGAGTTTGGACTTTCAAAACGTGAGTGCTCACCGAAGACCCCTAAGGCATCTTGCAGTTCACCAACTCTTTGAGGGTATTGAATCGTTCACTACACTCTTGCTCTTGGAACATTTTCTTGAGCACGATGTTGATATTATATGCATCCGCGTCCTCAAATTGCTTTTGAAGGCTTGCGTCCATGCACGCCAACATAAGGCATGTCACGTCATTCGAGTCCTTCTTAAGTTTTTCGAATTCTTCTTTGACCTCGGTCGCAGCATCACTAGCCGGTGCTACTAGAGCCGTATCCAATGTGTGGATTTTTCCCTCTTGCCTAAGAACAATTCTCAGGTTGCGGTGCCAATCTAGACAATTTCATCCAACTAGTTTATCCTTTTCTAATACCGATCTAATCGATAAGGTGGTGGTACTTGAAGACATGCTCTACCAATGAAATAAAAATTGTTTTACTAACGTTCCGTATTTATCTTATAGGCTTAGATGATAATTATATGAACATGTTATTTTATCGAATCTGTAACCCTCATACCGATACGGGACTCCAAGTCCATAACACCCGAGATCCATATTTCGCAATCCTCCCACAGGTGACGAAGGTTTATCGATTGGGATCTCGCTTATTTAGGTAGGATATAGTCCAATCGCACCATATGCGACTCTCAACTTTTAGAGAATTTCGGTGATGGATCGTATCATATGTAGGGTATTATCCCGTCCTCGGGCCCGCGCAGCGGATATGAAGGTCCGGTCAGGTTCCCAAATCCCGAGATCACGCTTCGATATCGAGGGTACGATGCAAAGTAGGATAGATGATTACCAGCGTGAAATTGATCACGCATGACGGGTTGATCGCTCGCATCCTTCTCTTCTTCGGTGTCACGTTGGTGACTAGCCCGTGCGTCCCATACCACACGGAGAAAACTATTTTCTCCTCTTTTCTCTTTCTCTCTTTCTCTTCACTATCTCAACGACTGAATCAATGTCTTGAATAGATTAGACTGCTTCGAACATCGTAGATGAGAGAGAAACATCATATTTATACTAAATAGGATAAGGATTGGGTCAAAGGTTGTGTATATCCAATATACACTTCCAGCATGAGGTTAGTTGGAACTAACCTTAAAGTCAGTTGGAACTAACCTTGAGGTTAGTTGGAACGAACCATAAGGTTAGTTGGAACTAACCACTTTCTGGAATGAGTATGTATAAAACCATTTTATACACGAAGAGGTCGGTTGGAACGAACTATAAGGTTAGTTGGAACGAACCACTTTCCGGAATGAATATGTATAAAACCATTTTATATACACGAAGTGGTCAGTTGGAACGAACCATCTTCTGCCTCATTTATGTGTTAATTCCAAATTACATTCGCAGTAGTCTGTTCTAACGAACCATAAGGTTAGTTGGAACTAACCACTTTCTGGAATGAGTATGTATAAAACCATTTTATACACGAAGAGGTCAGTTGGAACGAACCATAAGGTTAGTTGGAACGAACCACTTTCCGAAATGAATATGTATAAAACCATTTTATACACGAAGTGGTCAGTTGGAACGAACCATCTTCTGCCTCATTTATGTGTTAAATCCAAATTACATTCGCAGTAGTCTGTTCTAACGAACCATAAGGTTAGTTGGAACGAACCACTCTCTGGAATGAATATGTGTAAAACCATTTTACACTCGTAGCGGTCCGTTCGAACGGACCCGACGGTTAGTTCGAACAAACCACTCTCTGGAACTTAACTTTGCACAATCCTATTATGCATTTAATAAACCCACGAACATTCATGTTCATATATCCTTATATGTACACTTTTACGGTTGATCCGAAACTGTATTTCTTTCATCATATACAATCACATTTTCGTGTGTGCATTTTAACTATGCCCCGAACTCCAATCGGATTGGCTTGGACGGTTAAGTCATAACCATGTCAAAACGTATCGTTCAAGTGGACTACTCACATGCATGACGACGGCCTAACAACATGTAAATCCCCAATTAACGCTTGCCACCCATTGATACCGACAACATGTGTGCATGACGAAGGCCTAACAACACACATATTGTGATATCGATTTCGATGGTTGTTGACATGGAAGGTATTTCCACGACTTAAGTATTATGAGGGATCATGACTTTCATGTTTGAATTCTTGACATAATCATATTACATCACTATCACAAGATTTTCTAATGCATATGCACTATCTAGGGCGATTGAATTATTCTAAATAATAACTAAATTAATATGAAATAAATCGGTGCAAAGAATTCGAATTTTCGAAGAGTGTAGTCAAAAAATAAATATGGCAACCAGGGGCCCTGGCGTCATGACACGCCATCTCGTGTAACCCTTTACACATAATTTTGGTACAGTCCGTCATGACGCACTTTATCGTGCGTCACGGCAGACGAACACCCAAAATCTCCAGGGACTCTGGCGTCATGACGCATGGTTTCACCGTCACGACACACCTACCGAACAACTTTTAGTCCGTCATGACGCACCAAAGCTCCGTCATGACTCACCTTCGTACAACATTTGTTCTGTGGTCCGTCACGACACAACCTTTGCGTCCTTACGGACCATGGCGTCCCCGTAGACCCGTGGTGTCCGTCACGACGCACCAGTCTGTGTGTCGTGACGCACCACACGCTGTTTGCCAGTAATGTCTGATTCCAAGTCATTTTTGATCGTTTTGAAAACGATCGATCATGAAACTATTTCACGATCATTCTTAGATACTCTCAATCATCCCATGACTAGTCTCTAGTGAATTCACTTGTGACTTTAATCGACGTTCCATTTCAATCTCCAATTTTCATGCAAACGGGTGTAACTTTTGGGAACCCGTGCGTATAACTTTTATACGACTATGATTCGACTCTCGAATCTCCGTGCTTGCTCCGATACCACTGATGGGAATTATCCTGTCCCCGGACCCACGTAGCGGATATGAACGTCCGGTCCGAGTCCCAAATCCCGAGATCACGCTTCAATATCGAGAGTATGATGCAAAGTAGGATAGTCAATTACCGGTGTGAAATTGATCACACTCGACGGGTTGATCACTTATCATCCTTTCGCCTAGTCAATTACCGGTGATGAATTTTATGTTTCATGTTTATTATTGAAAAAATAATATATAAGCTAAAGAAATTATTTGTTTAGTAACTAAATATTTTTTATTTTAATTATTTTTTTTAAAGATTAACATGAGATTATTTTAAGTAAAATTACAAATATAACATACTTAGTAGTATGTGCAATTTTTTCAATTATAGTTTTAAAAATAATAATAATTAGACTTACAAGTCATTAATGTAATTATACTTATTTTTATATATATTTTTACATAATTGTTTTCAAATTTTAAGTTAGAGAAAAATATTGAATATATGATAATATGAATCTCAAAATAAAGATAAAATTCAATTGAATATATTTCTTAATTTTTCAAAATTATATTATGAAAAATCCTAAAAATATTTGATATATGTTTTATGATATTATATATTATATCATGTAAGAGTGAAAAAAAAATTCAATTTTTCAAATTCAATTTTTTTACGTAATTGTTTTATGATATTATATATTATATATTTGATATATGTTTTATGATATTATATATTATATTTCTTAATTTTTCAAATTCAATTTTTATTCACAACTGATCATGTAAGAGTGAAAAAAAAATTCAAAATCAAATACAACTGATGCAACATAAACCTAGCGAATAATATTTTGACACATCATCAGTTTAAGCTGATGTGGGCTTCTAATATTGCTTACAACTATGTGCAAAATTAGAATACATAAATGTCTATAAATAAAACATAATCATACAAAATGAAAAATTAATTCTTGAGTCATATGTTGTCACATATTATAATATATGGTGAAAATAATTATGATGACGTGACATGCAAATATTGTATAAAGATTGAATCAAAATAAATGGTTGGTACATTATAATTTTACCTTTTTATTTATGCGTGTGGTGCCCGACTAAATAATAAAATCGATGACTTGATCATAACCACGACCACGATAATACTGTTTTCTCGGACGGTTCATACTAAATTGTGGTATTCAAGACAGACGACCCGAAGTCAATCCTTGGAACTTTATTTTGTTTGAAAACAAACCACCCCCACCCATTGATGATAACTCGTCTCTTAAAGTCGTTAAAGTCTATTTCAGTGATTACTTTTAGTTGCTCAATTCTATTTCCGTGATTATTTTTAGTTTTAAATAATATCAGGGACTTCATGTCACGAGGATTTATAACCATAATATTTTCTCCTACCTTAATAAGTACAAATTTTCTGGTCAAGCCATGTGTGGAATTGGAGCTGTTTCATTATTAGATTGACAATCGGGCGAGCCGGATCGGATCGGATCGGGTCATTTCGAATTCGGATTGTTCGGATCATCGGATCGTTCGGGTCGTGGTCGTTTCGATTTACGAGACATTCGGTTCCGGATCGTTTCGGTTTTCGGGTCGTTTTGATTTTCGGATCGTTCGGTTCCGAGTCGTTTCGATTTTTGGCTCATTCGGTTCCTGGTCGTTAGGGTCTTGGTAATTTCGAATTTTGGATCATCCGAATTTCCAATATTTGATTCTGAATCATTCAGTTTTTCAAAATTTTAGTTTTCGAGTCATTCGAGATTTATTTTATTTATTCCGAGACATTGTAACTATAATATATTAATTTTAGCAATAATATATTAATTTTCTGATCGTGAGTTTCGTGTCATTCGGAACGTGAGTTTCGGATCATTCGGATTGTGAGTTTCGAATATTCGGATTTTGGGTCAGTTTGGTTTCGGGTCTTTCGGGTTTCGGATCATTCGGTGTTGGTTCGATTTCGGGTTCGGATCATTCAGTTTCTGGTTGATTTCGCGTTTGGCTCATTCAGTTTCGGTTCAATTTCGAGTTAGGGTCGTTCGGTTTCGGTTCTGTTTCAGTTTCGTGTCGTTGACCTTTCAACGTTTTTGGGTTCGGGTGGGGTTCGGATTCAGACGGGTCAGATTATTTTTTCGGGTCGAGTCACATTTTGTCAGCTCTATTCATTACTACAAACAAAGAAATAATGTTTTCCTTTCCGAGTAATTATCAATAGATATAAAGTTACGGAATTTCTTGTCATCAGACACCCGCCCCTTCACCAAGTGATTTGGACCATTTGATATGCTTCTTTTGGACGTTCTGCATCTGAGCCGCTCTTTTTTTTACTGAATCGGATTTTGATTGATTATAGGCACTAAATGTTCCTCCATTTGTTTGGATCATTGTGAACTTAGTCTGTTTACCATCCATATAACTTGGACCGGTATGGACCAAGTCCATTTTTCTTTTTTAGTAAATTCGGAGAGAGTTCAATGTCTCTCTTCCAAATCATAAATGAAAAGAAGAGCCTTCAATCATTTATTTACAACAATTCATCAGCACCCATACATAAATAACCCTAAGCCCAAAATTACAGTTACAAAAATTAAGCTCTGGACCAAAACATCGTAGCCCAAAAAAAGGAAAAGCCCTACAATCAAAAAATTGTAAAGCCATCGTGGCTCGTCGGGCTCATTCAAAAAATCCTCACAATACAAAAGTACCGTCTGTACTAACCCTAGAGACTTTGGTCTCTTTTTCTCTCACGGCCAATAAAAATGGAGCTCTAACCTTTTCGAAAGAGAGAGGGAGCAAAATCATGGTGAATCTCTTCAATCTCCTTCCTCCTCTTCTCTCATGCCTCTCCGTTTGATAAGTTTTCAATCCAAAATGATTTTTCCCAAAAGAGTCGAGCCCTCTCTGTTGGTTTTTGTACACCTCGAGTCCCGCGCAGCGGAATGAAGGATCCGGGGTAATTTCCTTATCCAAGACTACGCCATCGCTTCGATGCACGTACACTATGCAATATCTAATATTACATGTCATACCTCCGTGAAATTGATCACGATCGAAGAATTGACGCGCTTGTCTTCTCCTTCTGATTTGTCACGTTGGTGACTAGTTGTGCGTCCCACACCCACACGTCTTCCACCACGTAACTCTTTTTTCTCGTTCGTCTCACCATGATTACAGAAATTTATGTAACACACATTTTAAAATGAATCTAAATGATGTCTAGAGACGAAATCCTTGCATTAATAGAGGGAATGTAAGTAGCTTTTGTAGTACATAGCCAATGACAAAATGACAGCAGCGAGAACTCAACTTCAGGGCAATACAAAATTGCCGATTCAAGATTCAATCATCTAGTAACACATTGGAGTTTCCACGCAAGCACAAATATTTTTTTCATACACAACCAATCATAACAAGAAATATGGCCTGAAATATTAATTTAAATAAATAATTTTGGAAATAAACTCCGTCCATCACCCCCAAAATACCCTTTTATAATTATATTATGTATTAAAATATTATCATTAAATAATTTTTTTACTATACTATTTTAAATTAATTTCTAAAAAATATAAAATAATTACTTATGTAAGAAAATAAAAATTCGGTGAAAATATTTTGATATAATTAACTTTATTTGCAAGAATATTATATTTTGTTTTCTTTTGGAAAATAAGTATATATTTTTTGGTTATGCAATTTTTTAAAAGTATTAGTTTTATTTTTATTTATTTGCATTTAAGTTTTTTATACGACTTGAAAAAATTATAAATTATTCATTTTTAAATATAATATACTATATATTAAGTACAGATATTTTGGTAAAATTGTGAATGGCCGTCTAGATTCAAGAAAATAGCTCTAGAAATAACACTACTCTTATAACAAATACAAATTATTAAATATAATGATTAATTTCGGTTTTTAGGTATTTAATGGGTTTTTAATTACAGCTTGTAGTTGTTCAATGATAATGACTGTAGTTTTAGGATAGCTACGTATTTATTGGGTATTTAGTTATTACGTTACGAGGTTACTCGACTAAATAGCCATTCCACTAATATTTTTAAACATAATGAAAAAGTGATCTAATTTTAAAAATAAAAAAATTTCTACAATTAAATGATTAAAATTTGACAAAAAGATATACTTTGGACAAACTAAAAATGTATTATGTGTGTAATTATACGTTGAAAGATTGATTTGCGTAATTAAATAGCTATTTGTACGAGGAGTTGATGTTTGCAGAGATATACTTGCTCTAGATCTTGCAACCTCTAATGATGTTTTATCTCTTATTTTACTTGTCTAACAAGTCAAATTCTCTGGAAATTATGTGACAGGGAAGAGAGGAAGATAACGCTTGAACTTATAATAAAACACCCCATTAATGAGAATTAATAAGTATCTTAAGAAAAACTGTCAATCCAGAATTTGGATCACTGTCCGTCAGGACGCACCATAGTCCGTCACGACGGACGTGTCACGAGTACTGATATAGCCGTTATCTTCATGCTCCGTCATGACAGACCAACTTGTCCGTCGTGACGCAACTCACATGACGGACTATGTATATTCTGTGAATTATGTCAGGAAACCCCTTTGGTCCGTCACGACGAACCACCAATCCGTCATGACGGACTATGTGTTTCTGTCAGATTTGCATAATCTTATTATGCATCCAATCGTTCCGACGAACACATACATTCATCTACCCTCATGTGTACAATCTACTAGTTGATCTGTAACTGTATTTCCTTCAGTCTCCCACTCAGTTCAAGATCCAACTAAAGAAAGTACTAGTGCATATCTCATGTACACATACCCTTAAAGATTGAAATTCAAGCCCGAAATAAGACAGCTCTATGTGTGACCGCATAGGTTTGTATCAAGCGATGATAGTGAACTTATGCCTAAGTTTACGGACTTATGAGAGGGATCTAGGAAGAAATCCATCATAACTTTGTTAGATTTGTGTTCTAAAACTTATTAATATTTGGAAATTTTTATATGTTATTTTTATGAATTGGATGTTATTTACATTTTGTTCCATGAGTTTTTATATTTTCATTTAGAAGTATTCAAGAAGATGCACTTGGTCTTGAATCGCAGAACATTAAGTGATAATAAAATATTGAACTATAAAATGTTCACATGTCTTGGATATTAGCAGGAACACTAATATACATAATAAAAATGTCGTGTTGATTAAAAGCACGTTGCAGTTCTGCAAACGTTGATAAAAGATTATCATTTAATAACACGAATATATGAAAAGCTTCATATATTGAACAGACCTAACAGATGAAACATTATATGAATTGTGTTAGTGTCATGAATGTTTTCATCGTGTCTCTGGTTCTAAGATTGAGAGATGTATCTCTTTCACATGAGGAATGCATAACGTAATTATTATTAAAAGCTGCTTATTAATAAGTGGTGATAAAAGTAATAGTTCTTTGTACGTAACTTATGCTGGAAAGAGAGTACATGTCAATAGTATCGTTGCCACTCATTCATTATGAGAAATGATATTATGGGCCCCTTGATAAAGTAGAATTATGAATGGATCCAATATAACTGAAGTGCAGTTATATATTTATAATTTACTTAATAGAGATCAAGAAATGATTATAATACAAAGATGACACATCACTACTTTGTATATTGATCACAATATCATAAAGGCAAGGAATGGACACAATCAATATCACAAGGATTACGTTTCGTAAAAGGGTTACTAAACATCTAAGTTATTTGGGTAACCGTAATGTATAGCTAGAATACCGCTTACGGTTTATGGAATAAAATGTTTTATTTCATTGCCAACATAACATAGATCCTCGATATAGGTCACACCAACTGAATGGGAAACAAGAAATATATTATATATTTTTTTATGTATAAATATTTCATGTTGTATGAAATACAGATACAAATAGAAAATATGTAAAATATTATGTCATATGAGATGATTACTTAGCATGGAAATAAATTAAATGAAATGTGCATATTATGAAAATAATATATGTAGCACATATCATAATTTGTTTCAAGCCCAAGCCCAAAACATATTGAGAAGAGAAATTGACAAGTCCAAATAAACATGAATCATGACCATAAATTCGAGACAGATTTTGAGGCATGTTTGAACAAATATTTGAAATAGCAAAACTTTACCATTCTGTACAAATGACCTATGTAAATTGTAGCCATTTGAATGTAGTTTCTAATGGTGAAAATTGCAAGTCATTTGGAATTTTCTAGAAGAAGTTATGACAGAAACAGTGACCAATGGTCAGGAGTTAATGTGCTGCTTCGAATTTTGTTCAAGCCTTGATTACGAATTTTCAAAGGGTTTTGACCTAATATTTAGGGACTATAAATATGAGACCTGGCTAAGCATTTTGTAACAAGAATTTTCTCTCTATAGCCAGTCTCTCTTTCTCTTGAAATGTTTGTTGAAACGTTGATTGATTAAGCAATCGATCAGAAACGGGCGACGGAGCTAGGTGCGGACAAGAGGACGCTAGCACGGACTCGACGCCGTTCTTGTTTCGGATTCAAGGGTGAACCAAAGAGGACCAGACCTACGTTAAAGATCTTCGGTATTGTATTTTAATCCTTCTTGTAGGATAAATAAAATTAATTAGAGTAGAAAGTTAGCTTAAGTAAGACGATTCCCGACTTTGTCGGAATAAATTTTTGATATTTACTCTGACGAACGTCATGAAATCCTTCACACTAAGCGTCTCGAGCATAGGTAATAAAAGGTATGTGTTTGTAATTGTGGATGATTACTCACGTTTCACATGGGTGTATTATTTACTCTATAAAAGTGAAACGTGTGACAACTTCATCAAATTTTGCACACTCGTTGAAAATGAAAAAGGCAACTCAATTGTCACCATTCGAAGTGACAATGGAGGTGAATTGAGAAATGCAAAATTTGATGAATTTTGTCGTAAAAAGGGATATATACGCGAATTTTCCGCTCCTCGCACACCCCAACAAAATGGTGTAGTCGAACGGAAAAATCGAACGTTAATTGAACTTGCTCGTACCATGCTAAATGAGCACCCTTCTCCAAAATATCTGTGGGCTGAAGCCATTAACACTGCATGTCACGTGGTTAATCGACTTAGCTTAAGGCCTATTTTGAAGAAGACGCCATATGAGCTATGGTATGGGGGAAATCCAAACGTCTCGTATATGAGAGTGTTTGGATGCAAATGCTTTATCTTGGACGAATTGAGTAATCGAGACAAACTCGATCCAAAATCCATGGAAGGAATTTTTGTCGGTTACTCAAGTACAAGCAAAGCATACCGGGTTTTCATACGATCTACTCGAGTCGTATGTGAATCCGTTCACGTGCATTTTGATGAAACTAAGAAAGAAACCGAGAAAGGTAGCACAAGTGTAGGTGAAGTCAAGGAAACAATCGCCAAATCACCAAAAGAACAAACCGAAGTCGAGTATCAATACATCGATATCACACTTGATGAACCTCGAGTGGACAACAATGACCCTCAAGAAGAGGAAGAAGAAGAAGAAGAGATCGAAGCTCCCTACCAAATTCCCGAGGTTCTTCGAGAAGTAGCGGCTCACCCTCTCACCAACGTCGTTGGAGATCCCCGAGACGGTGTGCAAACTCGGTCTCGTGTCCACAACTATGTCGCTCATTGCGCATATCTCTCTCATATCGAGCCAAAATCATTCAAGGAAGCTAATCTAGATGAAAATTGGATTATGGCAATGCAAGAAGAATTGGAACAATTCGAGAGAAATCGAGTCTGGACGTTGGTTCCAAAACCTATAACTCGATCAATCATAGGGACTTGATGGATTTATCGGAACAAACTCGACGAACACGGAAATGTGGTACGAAATAAGGCGAGACTCGTCGCTCATGGATTCAAACAACAAGAGGGAATCGATTTCGAAGAAACCTTTGCCCCAGTCGCTCGCCTAGAAGCAATACGACTCCTCCTAGCTTACGCCGCTATCGAGGAGTTTACACTTTTCCAAATGGACGTTAAAAGTGCATTTCTCAATGGGGAAATCGAGGAAGAAGTCTACGTTGAACAACCACCGGGATTCAAAGATCCAAAACTCCCTGATTACGTGTGTAAACTCTCCAAAGCTCTATACGGATTAAAACAAGCCCCTCGAGCATGGTACGATCGCCTCTCCTCATTTCTCACCACAAATGGGTTCGTCCGAGGTATAATCGACACCACCCTCTTCACACGTAAAAAGGGAGTATCTATCCTCCTTGTTCAAATTTACGTAGATGATATCATTTTTGGATCTAGTGACTCGGCACTTGCCGAAGAATTTTCCACTCTTATGCAAAGTGAGTTTTCCATGAGCATGATGGGAGAGCTCAAATTCTTCCTAGGCCTTCAAGTCAAACAATCATCCG
The DNA here is from genome assembly GCA_946800325.1 of Luzula sylvatica. Classification (NCBI taxonomy): domain Eukaryota; kingdom Viridiplantae; phylum Streptophyta; class Magnoliopsida; order Poales; family Juncaceae; genus Luzula; species Luzula sylvatica. Next base: position 24,933,588 of record OX326956.1, read on the forward strand.
AAGGGATCTTCGTAAACCAATCCAAATATACTCGTGAACTACTCAAGAAATTCGAGTTGGATCAAACCAAAACGAGTGATACTCCCATGGCCAAGGAATCCAAATTGGATGCAGACGAAGATGGTGAGTCATTCGATATCACAGCATATAGAGGTATGATCGGAAGCCTTCTCTATCTCACTGCGAGTCGACCCGACATTAAGTTCGCCGTATGCATGTGCGCTCGATTTCAAGCAAATCCCAAGGTATCACACTATAATGCCGTCAAACGTATATTTCGATATTTAAAAGGTACAATCGAACTTGGGATTTGGTATGGGCATAGTGGAAATCTAAACCTAGTAGGATACACGAATGCGGATTTTGCCGGATCTCGAGTTGACCGTAAAAGCACGAGTGGTACGTGCCAATTCCTAGGCGGATCACTTGTCTCATGGTCAAGCCAAAAACAACACTCCGTTGCCTTATCAACGGCTGAGGCCGAATATGTGGCGGCCGGAAGTTGCTGTGCACAACTACTGTGGTTGAATCAAACTCTCAGAGACTACGGTTTAAACTTCCGTAAAATCCCCATATTATGCGACAACAATAGTGCCATATGCATTTCGAAAAACCCCGTACACCATTCACGAACCAAGCACATCGACATACGTCACCATTTCATTCGGGATCATGTGGAAAAAGGTGATGTCCGACTCGAATGGATAGAGACAAACGATCAAATCGCGGACATTTTCACCAAGCCTTTGCCATTCGCGCCATTCTCCACTCTACGACTAAAGCTAGGTATGTTATCTCTCAAAAATTAAAATTCGTGCACAACTGATAGATTTCGATATCATACCATCCTACGTATGCAAACATGATTGTCAATATAAAAACTAAATTCGTTTGGTTCTAGTAAAATAACTTTTGGACCAGTTATTGGTCTCATCACAGAACCAAGTGCGTTCGAACGAACCACTTTGTTCGTTCGGAACGCACTCACATCATTAATCTGCTTGCAAAAGAGTGATTGTTGTTACATGCTCATACATTCATAAAATTCATTTATTGAGGGGGAGCTCTTATTTAGGGGGAGCCATCCCTCTCGGGAGTGTCATTGACCCTTTTGATCACTTTCAAAATGGGGGAGAAAACGATCAAACGGAAAGTTCTCGATGAAAGGTCGAAACTCTCCAATTCGACGGTGTTTTGAAATTAATAAAAAAGGGGAGTTTGTTGGTTCAAATTTCCTAATGGTTTGATTATTTCAAAACACTGTCAGTACTAACGTTTACATCGAGAAAATGTGTAGGATAACGCAGGTACGACACGAAGATGATGAAGAGCTTCGAAGTCACAAGAAGCACAACAAGAGAAGATTAGAAGGAAGGCCCTTGAAGCATATCAAGAATCAAGATGTCGAAGCCATCCGTGAGTGGGATTCGCCACAAATGAACCATAGGTAGAAACCAAGTAGATCTCAAGTAAAATCATGTTCAAATAACAAAGAGTTTAATCAAGGAAGTAGTGCGTTCTGAAAGAACTCCATGTCCGTTCAGAACGGACTTACCACATATCAAAATACCATCTCTTGATTGAACCACCCTTGTCACAGGATTGTGTGCGTTCGAACGAACAAACTTGTACGTTCGAACGGACACTTAGAATCCGTTCACCCACAATTTAAGTGCGTTGAACGGACTTTCATCACTGAACAAACAAAAGGCAATGTATAATTGAGTTCGTTCTGAACGGACTTTGTCCGTTCAAACGGACTGACAAATGTACTTGTACGTTATTTTGAAACGGCTAGTACAAACTACAAGTGCGTTCAGAACGAACATTGTGCGTTCGAACGGACTTGCAGTTTTCTGAAAGATTTCTATAGAGAATATAAATAGAATCCTTCAAGGACCTTTCTCTTTCACTTCTTCACTTTTACACATTCAAATACAAAAGAGAGAAACCCTAAAGCTGTGATTATCTATATCCATTGATAGCTTGAGAAACCCTCTTTAGATCATTGATCTACTTTCAATATCCTCCACTAATCGTTTCCCACTCACGTGACCGATCACGTTGTAGCTCGATTAGTGAAAATTGTAATAGGCTAGTGCAACTACTTGTAAAGAGCCTAAGCTATAGATCGATAGAAAGCGTGTAAATCGATCTAGGCAAAACCTTGTAATCGAGTGAGTTGGAATTCAATCGAAAGCCAAAAAGAGCCGCAAGGCATTCCCGGAGACGTAGGTACTCGCAACTAATTGAGTCGGTCAATTAAGCGAGTAAAGGGTGAGTTAAGGCTACATAGCAACCACCTACTGAACTTCGTTAAAAAACATCTTGTGTTCAAGTGTTTACGGTATCATCTAATTTATTTAAATTATTATTAATTCCGCATAGTAAATTAGGTAATTAGCTAAATTAATTGTACGGTAGATTACCAAATTTACCCCCCTCTAGGTTAGAATTAACCAACAAATACTTCTTAACATCCGATAACATCGAAATGTCATTTCCTACGATCAATATGTCGTCCACATAAAGAACAAGAAACACTATGCGGCTCCCACTAACCTTCTTGTATACACAAGATTCTTCTTCGTTCTTGATAAAATCATACTCGCTTGTGACTTCATCAAAACGAATATTCCAACTCCGAGAAGCTTGTTTTAGTCCATAAATTGACCGTTGAAGCTTGCATACTTTCTTACGATTCTTTGGATCGATGAAACCTTCGGGTTGTGTTATGTACACATCCTCCGATAAGTTTTCGTTAAGAAAAGCGGTTTTCACATCCATTTGTCATATCTCATAGTCATAATATGCGGCTATAGCAAGGATAATTCTTATAGACTTAAGAAATGCTACCGGCGAAAAAGTTTCATCATTGTCGACACCAAGAATTTGCTTGAAACATTTCGCAACTAGCCGTGCTTTGTAAGTATGCAATTTCCCATCCATGTCCGTTTTCTTCTTGAAAACCCATTTACACCCGACGGGTTTAACCGAGGGTGGTGGATCAATCAAGTTCTGTTGAGGGTCGTTTTCGCACAACAAAAGATTTTTATGATAAAAGTAGTATTGGATAAATACGGGTATCGATCCACGGAGAATATATGCACTATAAAATTAATATTTAATTCAAAACTTTATGAAAAGTCATGAAACTTTACAATTATGTTCACTATCGTATAAATGAGGTCTGGTACAATGTTGGTGCAATTTGGAGGTGTAGATAAAAAAATTATTAAGGAATTACAAAACAGTCCCTGGCATATTTGTGCAAATATCCAGTCAAGTTTTCGAATCAATATTAGTTCTGAATTGTTTTGTAATTTAAATAATTAAGGATCTATAAATCCAAATGAGATGATATTGGTATAGAATTGAAGTATGATCTTAGTAATATAAATTGGTGGACTTTGTTTGGTCCAAAATGATCTAGGTATTTTACAATTCATGCCCCAACTTGTACAGAACCAAAGATTCACACAGATTTACAATTAAGCCCTTGATCCATAATATAAAGTCCAATATTCAAAATTCTATAACAAATAGAAAATAAAACCAAAATAGATGATTCAAAAAGAGTATAAATATAGATTATTTGATCTTGAATATAAATTAACTGGTTTGATCTAGATCAATTTATGAATCAATCAAAAATGATCAAGGAATATGTTCTTTAAATTTGAATTCTGTGACATTAGGTCAAAGTTATCTTCATAAGTATTTTTCCTCAAATTTGGGATATAATTTCTCCCAACATTAATGATGAAATGTAATGAAATTAATTTATGTTTCAATATTGATGTCAATAAATCTCAGAAATAGTTCTTGCTTGAATTATAAAGATCTAAAAATGTCTTAAAAAATCCAGAGAAAACAGGCACTTGAATTCTGAAAACTGGAATTTAGGTTTTGAGTGAAGTTTAAAAATCAATAACAATTCAACCAAAATTCCAAATTCCATTATGTAAAAAGGGATTTCAATAACAGATCAAGATCTATATGAGAAAGTATTAAGTGATAATTAAACAGTTCTAGGTACTTTAATAATTAGTTAAAAAAATCAGATAGTAACTAACAAAAAATTAGGGTTTCTTGACAAAGAAAATTCAAATAAATTCAAATAAAATCCAGAAAAATAGGAAAAAGATTTATAATCATCAATCAAGAGTTTATACATATAATTGCATAAGAAAATCACAACTTAGCCCTACTGTTAGAGAAATAAAGAAAAATATCACCTAATAAAGAGGGAATTGATGAACTCAGAGCCTTTGGAAGGCTTGAGTAGGCAGATCCACCTTGAAGAAAGGTAGGAGGAGGTCTGAGGTAGCTCAATTTACCTTTATGTCACACCAATTTGCCGAAAATTACTGAAATACCCCTGATCTGGTACCAGAATTGGTATGAAAATAAACCAGGAAATTTCAGTCACTTCTCTATCTTCCTTCACCTTCCTAGACCACACACTAGGCCATAAAACCCATAAAGATTCTCTCCTTTGACAGGTGATGACTGATTTCTCTCTAAAATGGTGTGTAGAGATGGAAAATAGGGATTTCTGTCAATCTCAGATCAAACCAAGTGTGGAAGAAGTGTTCTTTAGGATTTAGGAAGGATATCAATGCTTTAGAATGGAATGAAACTCTCTCTCTCTCTCTCTCTCTCTCTCTCTCTATATATATATATATATATATATATATATATATATATATATATATATATATATATATATATATATATATATATCCAATTCTGAATCATACAAGAGACTTTATAGCCAAAATCCGTGCTTCCTGGACTAAATTCACCCAAATTAACTCCACCATCACCTCCACGATCTCCCCACGATCATTTTGATGCCCAGATCATGGGATTTGGTGCACTGGAGAGGAAGTTAGAAGCTCTCCAGTGATTTCACTATTTGTGAGGATCTTCGTTTTTTTGTGTTAAAATGAACTGAGCAGTCCAAATGGAGAGTCCATTATATCTTAACTAGAGACGAGTGAGAGAGCCGTTGGGTTCGTTAATGAGCTGAAAGCGTGAGCTGGGCTAGATCTTCTGTGGCAAGAACTTTGTTTCTTCTCGTGTAATGGGTTAAGTTTTGAGAGAGTGAATGGGTCACTACTGGAGTCACGTGATTTTTAATGAAGCACGTGATCACCAACACAGTAATGGGTCACGGGTCATCTTCTTTTTCTTCTGTGGCAGATCCTTTGAAACCTTTCGTGCAATAATCCATAAAAGAATAGGTTTTCGGCTTTTAGCGTGGGCTGCAGGGTTTCTTGGCCACAGAAGATCAAGAAAATAGTGATTTAGATGGGTATTTAATGGGTCATTACTGGATCTTCTTTGGGCTATCATGTGTAGGCTTTGGTGTAACGAGTCACTTGGGTGTGGTACCCACTTTCTCTCTCTACTTTTCTCCCTAATCCTTTGCCCAATAAATTAATGTGAATATACCATTTTGATCAGGAGAACGAGAGGAATCCATATCTGGTCTTGATTTTGCTTGATTCGAAGAAGAAAATTCGTGTCTTCATGTGAGGCCCACATGTGGGTCCCACTTTCTCTCTCGTCCCTTCTCTGAATATTATGATATTATATATCAAATTCATCAGAAAAGGGAGAGGAATGCATCCATGATATCCAAATTGCCAAATTCCCACTTTTAACCCTGAAATTAACACAAATTCAAATAGTTAAGCAATTTCCAATGATATTAAAATTATTAACAATTTATATGTTAACTATGTGATATATTGTGCTAAAATCCCCTTATTAACCCTTTAAAATATGCTCAAAATATCCCTTATCAGACACCCACACTTAGCTTTTGACGACCTCGACAAAATAAAAACTTACGAAAAGATTTTAAGTACAAAAAATACAAGTTAGGTTTGGTTAAATTTGTAATCACAGTCCCTCATAAATTGAAATTTCACAAGAAATATTTATACTATTTTAATCACATGTGGCAAAAAGTCCATCCTTATGGAGTTTTCAGATGCGCTTCTCGTTTATGTGGCCAAGTCGACAATGCCAAAAGTTGGTCTTACTACCAACTTTAGGTTTAATCCGATTAGTGTTTATATTATAGATTGATTTATCATTTGTTTAATTCCTATCTAAAACATAAAGACCATTTTCTAATAGAACATTTTCATAGAATAAATTATCATTACAAATAAAAAATTCTTTATTTTTAATAATAAATTCATAACCATCATTAGCAAGTCTAGACACACTAATGATATTCTTACACAAACTAGGAATAAAATAACAATTATTTAGTTCTAAAATAAATCCACTCGGTAAAGTAATGAAAACATCTCCGACGACCAATGCAGCCACCTTTGCTCCATTCCCAACTCGAAGATCCACTTCACCTCATGCTAACTTCCTTCTATTTTAAAGAACCTGCATATTTCGACAAATATGAGTTCCACAACCGGTATCTAATACCCAATTGTCTAAAATTGAAACGTTAACATCTATAATAGTCATACATGCGGTTCCAGCTTCCAAAGCCTTCCCCTTGCTCTTGTTCACCTCCTCGAGGTAAATCTTGCAATTTCTCTTCTAATGCCCAGTCTTTTTGCAATGGAAGCAGGTGATATCCTCGGATTTCTCCTTTCCTTTAGTCTTAGGTTTGGACAACGCCCTCACCGCCTTTGGACTTTTGTTGCTTATGAATCCCACCTTGAATCACGAGGACATCCCAAGCAACTCTTGCTTTGGGTTCCCCCGATGCCTTAAGCTTCTCCGAGTCAAAGTTCTTGAGCATTCCATGGAGCTCGGGAATCGTCTTGTTCATCGAATGCATGTGATAGTTCGTCACGAAAGTTGAGAAAATCGGTGGCAATGCACACAAGATAAAATCTTGTTGCATTATCGGTGACACATTTTCTCCCAATTTCTCGAGACGATCGATCCACGCTTGTTGCATTATCTTGCAGTTAACCAACTCCTTCAACGTATTGAACCTTTCAATACGTTCTTGTTCTTGGAAAAAAATTTGAGCGTCGCGTTAATATCGTACGCATCCGAATCCTCGAAGTGCTTCTGCAAATTCGCGTCCATACATGCCAACATGAGGCACGTCACGTCATTTGACTCCTTCTTAAGTTTGTCATATGCTGCTTTATCTCCAACTCGTGACTCTTTCACTCTTGCCTAAGAATAATTCTTAGGTTTCGGTGTCAGTCAAGATAGTTCTTTCCAACTAGCATCTCCCTTTCCAAGACCGATCTAATCGACATGGAGTTGGTGTTGCTTGAAGTCATGATTGCTACAACGAAAAATACTTTATAATGAAATTGATACTAACATGTGCGAACTTATTCTATATGCTTATATGATGATATGAAATATGCTACTTTTATCAAATCAATAACCCTAATATTGATTCGGGATTCTAAATCCAATAACACCTCAAGACCCATATTTCGTGATCCTCCCACAAGTGACTTTGGCCGACAAATGAGATCTCACGATTTAGGTAGGATAAATCCAATCGCATCCAATGCGACTCTTCACCCTTTATAGGATTTCGGTATCGAACCATATCATATATGATCCGAATTTCGTTTGTGCATCCTAACTATGCCCCGAACCCCAATTGGATTGGGTTGGGTGGTTAAGTCACAACCATGCCCATATATCGTTCAATTGAACTACAAAAGCGTCCGACTTTGGCCTGAACCCGCGTTTGTCCCCATTTAACGCGTGCCTGTCACGTTGATACATACAACAATGCACGCCCGACTTTGGCCTGAAACCGTGCAAAGTGTACGACCAAACTCGGAGGTTGTGAACAGGGAAGGCATTTTTTGACTTAAATATTATGCAGGGATTTGTATGACTATTCTAATTACATCAATGAGCAAGTTTATCATGATGATATGAACATAATTATTGATGATTAGAACCAAAATAAATACATCATAAAAAATTTACATGGTCCGTCATGACGGATGGTTTGGTCCGTCATGACAGACTATGCCCAGATTAGCTTATGACTTGGACTACATTGACTTCCGTCATGACACATCATCTGGTGCGTCACGACGGACTTCACAAGTCCGTCACAACGCCAGTGATGAACGGGATTTTCTTTAGTTTTTTAATCGTTGTATTCGAAAACCCGATTCAATCAACAAGTATGGAAATATATGTGTATAGTGAAAATATGAAAGATTCGTTCCACAAGGAGTAAATACGTCAAAGAATTAATCAAAAATAGACAAGAAATGAATAAGACAAGTCACAGAAGATAGTCCGTTATAACAGAAAGAGAGTCCGTTACAACGGAGTTGCTTGATGATGCTAACGTTGAGTGGGAGATGAAAGTCCGTTACAAGGATTAAATTTCGTTACAACGTACTTGCTTGTCCGTTACAACGGACTGAGGTGACGTTGCAAAGGATTGGTTAATCCGTTTCAACGGACCAGTATGTCCGTTACAACGCACTTATGTTGATCCTCTTGTATAAAATTCTTCACTAGTCCGTTACAACGAAACTCTAGGTACATTACAACGGAGTTATAACAGACTGAAAATGAGGTACAAACCGTCTAGTCCATTGTAACGCAATGTGAGTCCGTTATAACGAAATATGTTCTGGATTTCAATGTTATTATTCTGTTTGAGGATTGGAATTAAGATTTGTTTTGAGATTCAATTAAGGAGGAATTAAACTAAGATTAAGGAAGTAATTAAGGACAAAAAGATCAAGTTCAAGAGCAAGATTTAGAACAAAGATTCGATTCAAACAAAGTTTTACACAACTTTAAACCATCATCATACAAGAATTTCAAGATAATGAAAAAGAATACACCTAGAAGAAGCAAAGCTAGCTCAACGCGTCAAGAAGGCCTTCTTCTCCTCTTCTAGTGCCGTCTCTCGATATTTCAACCGCTAGAAAGCTAGTCCGGTCCAAATGTTTCTTGTTCGATTGTACTCGCCGTTACCCGCTAGAATGTGAAGGAAATACAATTTCAGGATCAACTGTAAAAGTGTACACAAGGATAAACGAATGTAAACGTACATTCGTGGTCATATCTTTCGGTAGGAAAATCCAATTTGAATGGTTCAAATTGGGTTAGATAGATAATAAGATTATCTACAACATTCATATAGAAATATATTTCATATGAACGAAGTATCAGTGTCGTTTCTATGAAATACCGAAAGGGTGCAACAGTATGACATGCAGTTAGTAAAACAGTCATAACTTTTGAATACGAACTCCAATTGGGCCAGGCCAAATTGGGTCGTCTAGATAATAAGATTATCTACAACTTTAGTGTTGGTTGATTTTCTGTCAGAGGAATTTACCAATTTCGTATGGACAGAATACTTGACAGATTCATGCAACTTTCTGTGTGAAAGAGTGTATATTGGATATACATGTCTTTTGGCCAATCTTAATCCTATGTGATATAAATAGGATAATTCTCTCTCATCTCAAGTGGTTCATTCAGTCCAATTCATTCAGAATATTCCAGAAATTGTGAGACAACTTTCTAGAGAGTGAAAGGGTGTAAAGAGAGAGAAACCGTGAAAAGGAGTTTTCCGGTATAGAGAATCAAACAATCGAGCATGTTCGCCGGTGCTTCGTCTAGGCAGTTGCACCCGTGACCGACGTCTAATGAGTCAAGGTGGATACACGTAGAGGAGCAACAATTGGGGCTCTTTCAGTTGTGATCGATTCGGACGAGTAATTTCAGTCGGAGACGAAATCGAGTGAATCGGCAACGTCAACGAACGGTGAAAGACGCGTGGTGTGGGACGCGCGGAATGTCACCAACGTGACACGAAAAGAAGAATAGCAATCAACCCTTCGTGTGCAATCAATTTTGCACTGGTATGAATCTAATCTTCTTATTTGCATCGTACCCTTCGAAGTCATGGCGTGATCTCGGGAATCGGGGAACCGGACCGGGCCTACATATCCGCTGCGTGGGCCCGGGGCCGGGTAGAATCCCCAACAGTGGTATCAGAGCGATCGCCATCGATTCGAGGGTCAAATCATAGTCGTATATTAGATATACGCACGGGTTATCAAAGTTCGTACCCGTTTGCATGATGTTACATATAGAGAAAGTCAAATTCCGTTAAAATCACAAGTGAAATTCGCTAGAGATCGATCAAAAGTTGATTGAGAGTATCTAGGAATGATCGTGAAAAAGTTTCATGATTTATCATTTTGGAAACGAGCGAAAACAGAAAAAACTGCAGAAAACTGCGGAAAAACTACATAAAACTGCAGAAAACTGCAGAAAAACTGCAGAAAACAGTGAAAAACTGTGAAAATCGCATAGTCCGGTGCAACGGACTTGAGGTCCGGTGCAACGGACCTTGTATGTGATACGAGGATGCGGGGATGCCTATTGTGTCTTAAGAAGTCCGGTGCAACGGACATAGGTCCGGTGCAACGGACTTGAGGTCCGGTGCAACGGACATGTTTCTGGAAATTTTGGCCAGACTCCGCAGTAAATAGCAGTGCAACGGACATAGGTCCGGTGCAACGGACTTGAGTTCCGGTGCAACGGACTAGTTTTTGTTTGCTGATTTTGTTTTCGTGATAACTTTGGCTGCACAACTCGGAATTTTGAGTTCTTTATATCGATATGATCGGCATCAATCATTCTAGCATATTAGATAATTAATTATTTAGAATAATTAGTCTCCCTAATAAAATCATATGCATAAAGAAATCTTGTGATAGTGATATAATATGATTATGTCACGAATTTAGAAACATGAATGTCATGATCCCTCATAATATTTAAGTCGTGGAAATGCCTTCCATGTCAACAACCATCGAAATTGGTATCACAATATGTGTGTTTCTAGGCCTTCGTCATGCACACATGTTGCTGGTACTAATGGGTGGCAAGCGTTAAATGGGGACTTACGTGTTTCTAGGCCTTCGTCATGCACGTGAGTAGTTCATTTGAACGATACGCTTGACATGGTTATGACTTAACCGTCCAAGCCAATCCGATTGGAGTTCGGGGCATAGTTAGAATGCACACACGGAATTGGGATTGTATATGATACGATCCTCACCGATAAGCGATTGGATTATATCCTACCTAAATAAGTTAGAATGCACACACGGAATTGGCATAGTTAGAATGCACACACGGAATTGGAGTTCGAGAGTCGCATATGATGCGATTGGATTATATCCTACCTAAATAAGCGAGATCCCACTCGATAGGCCTTCATCACTTGTGGGAGGATTGTGAAATATGGATCTCGAGTGTTATGGACTTGGAGTCCCGTATCGGTATGAGGGTTATCGATTCGATAAAATAACACTATTCATATATTCATCATATAAGCATATAGATTAAGTACGCACGGTTAGGAGCTTAATCTTCATCATCCATTTAGAATCATGTTTTCAAGCAACACCAAATATATCGATGAGATCGATATGATAGATGGCTTTTGGGCCGGAATTACCGTAAGGAACCTTGATAGTTAAAGAATAGTTCTTAGAATTAAAGGAACGTGTTGGACACGTAGATGGTAAATTCGGGGCTCGAGGCTTTGGCTTTAGAGAAAGCCGGGTTCGATAGACTTTAAGAAGAAATTGAACGATATTACGTGCCTTGTGGTGGCATGTATAGACGCAAATTTCTCAAAATTGTTTTGAGAATTCGGGCGTATATGAAAGTAAAACACAACGCTCATGAAATAGTTTCAAGAGGTAGAGCGCGTTGAATGGTTCGATACGGCTCAAAGAGTAGGTTAATTGTGAGACGCCTTACGGGTCTTTGATTAACACTCACGTGTTGATGGTACGAGATTTGATCTTCGTGACCGAATATCATATGCATTCGATAGATAAGTCGATCCCGGAATTACATGAAATGCGATGTAAATTTGAATTGGAGATGCTTGGAGCATCCATGGAATCCAATGCATTGAGATGAGTGGATGTCCTTGTAATTCAAAGAACGGTATTTTGGGAAAAAGTTTTCCAAACAGAAAGTTCGGACAAAGAGTTGTCCAAAACTAATGACTCAAAGAACGGTGAAATCCGAGGAGGATTAAACCTAGAAGTTGATTGCTTCTTTTGGCGTTGCCGTCTTGGCCATATAAACGAAATACGTGTATCTAGATTTCATATGATGGATTGCTAGAATCAGTCGAATTAGATTCGATTGATTAATTCGATACTTATTTATTAGGCAAGATGACAAAAGGCATCATTCTCCAAAGGTTGGAGAAAGATCCAACGAATTATTGGAAATTACATTAAGATGTAAAAGATCCGATAAATTTCGAGGCAAGAGGAGGCTATCGGTATTTTGTTATGTTTACGGACGGTTAAGTTAGATATGATAATATATATTTAATGCGTGCCGAAAACAGAGACTTTTGAAAGGTTCAAAGAGTTTCAAAAACAAAATAAAAAATTGACTAAGCAAGAAAATCAAAGCATTTTCGATAGGATCGAGAAGGAGAGTATTTGAGCTACGCACTTCGATAGGATCGAAGAGGCGATATTTGAGTTATAAGTATTGATTATCATTCATGATTGTGGAATCGTTTCACGATTATATTAATTTCGGAACATTGAGATGTCCGAAAAGAGGAAATTAACGCATATTAGACATGGTTCGATAAATGATAAGTCAAACGAATCTCCTAAAAATGTTTTGGGGATGCGCCCTTGTGACAGCGGTACTAATGATTGGTCGCATATAAGATATGGACCATAAACCTTCTAATCGGTATAAAAGACGCCATATGAGATATGGATCGGAATGGTTCCGAAGTTGTCATGTGTACATATTTGAGGATGTGAGTATATTTCGAAATTGGTTTCGATAAAACTCAATCCCAAATCTGAAAATTGTTCGTTTATGATATATCCGTAAGGAAACTAAAGGGTATTAGTTCTAACGTCCCGACGAAAATGAGATTTTCGTGGCTCGAAGAGATGCCTTCTTGGAGCAGGACATGATGCGCACAAGTTGGGAACTTGATGTCGCTTATCTCTATGCGGGCTAGTGGGAGTAGAATAAATCTCGAAAGAGTTCGAGATCTGAAAAATGAACATTGTACCGATGAAAGTTGACACGACTTCATCAAGAGTTGATGAATACGAGTCGAACACACAAAGGAATTTTTATAGATCAAGTAGGCTATATCATACGCCGATAAATACGGATTTATCGTGGATAATGATGATAGATCGATATCATATGATGATTCGATATCCTACAAGGATGCTATGAAAAGTTGATTCCACATGACATGGTGTCATGAAATATGAGATTCAATCCGTGTACATTATCAAGTTTGGAACTTGATTCAATCACTTTCTGGGTTAGACTCATGAAATGTGAATGGGTTTTCAAGGTGAAGAACCTACATGGATAGGAATTTGCATATATGCAAAGCGAGGCTCGCAGCGAAGAGTTTCAAGTAATTCATAGTCGGACTGTGAAGAAACGTTTTCGCATGTTGCCATGCTTTCACATTCTCAAAATTCTGCTTGTCATGATCGCACATTATGACTATGTGATGTGGCAAAATGGATGTCAAAACCGAATTTCTTGACAGAAATTTTATGAAAGGATGTGTACTTGTCACAACCTTACGGTTTTGTTGATTCATAAGAATCGGTGATAAGATATGCACGCTTTAACGATCCATATGATGGATTAGAGAAAGCTTCTCGGAATTGGAATATTCAATTTGACGAAGTTATAAAATGTTATAAAATTGTCGAAACGAATGGAAACTTTGTGTACACATGAAGGTCAGTGGGAGCCGCGTTATATTTCTTGTAACGACAAAGAATTTAGGCGAGACCGCTATTAAGCGTGAAGATCTATTGGATAGATCTAAGAAGTTTCTCATTCTAGATTATAGCACGTATATCGACATAATGTTGAAAATGGTTTTCAACATATAACTCCTTGGAGGAGTTAAATCGAAATGTCGAATGGCAGAAATTTTCTACAGCTCGATGTGAGACATCAAGCAGGGCGAAAAGTAATAATATGATGCTTTACATTTGATGTGAAGATCTATTATATCTGCCATGACATGTATGTGGCTATACGTCGTACATATAAAGCGTCTAATTTACCGTCAATAAAATCCAAGGGAATCACATGAGTTTGAATGTAATGAGATTACATGAGACTAACTCTTGTGAATGTATAATGGTTATACATATATATACATAATGGTTATGTATATTTAAACCCATCGGGATTTGTATTGATAGCGGTGAAATTTATCCTTGAATACTTTGCGAAAGAATTCAGGATTTTATTTTATCTATAATGGTGTGGAGGACGTGTTGGTTCTAAAGAGTTATAAAAACAACAGTTTCCAAATATGGCACGTCCAAATATGTAGCACGACTTTCGATCACAAAGTGTGTACATGTTTTGCTTAAACGAAAACATGGTTATGTGGAAAGGTTCCACATGACCAATAATTAATGATTCTATTTACGGAGGCGAGTATATTGTGGTTATGAATCACAAAAGGAAGCGGTATGGATCAAGGATACATGACCAAACTCGAGTAGCCACGATTTATCGGATTTATGGTTGTGGATTGCGTGAGACGCAATAGTACAAGTCAAAAATGCCGAGGTCACAACCACTTCTAGCCAATACTCAGAAAATTTCATTTGATCCGTGAAATTTTGTGAAAAGATGTGATCATAGGTATATGGAAATGTTCCAAACCTTACGAAGATTAACACTAGCGGCAACGTACGGACCCGTTTACAAAACCGCTCTCTCTAGTCGCGCGTGATTGTCATGTGATGAACGGGTTTTTGACGTGTAAAATTATCGTTGTATTCGAAAATCCGATTCAATCAACAAGTGTGAAAATATATGTGTATAGTGAAAATATATGAAAGTTCGTTCCACGAGTAGTAAATGCGTCGAATAATGAATCAAAACAAGCAAAAATGGGCAGAAACTTGTCCAGAAAATTGTCCGTTATAACGGAAGTATGTCCGTTACATCGGACTTGTGCATTGATTTAATTTCTCAGTTTTGGACACTAGTCCGTTATGACGGAGAATCAGTCCGTTGCAACGGAAGTGGGTGTTCGTTACAACGGAGCTTTTGATCCGTCACAACGGATTGGTGAATCCGTTACAACGGAACAAGCTTGCGTTACAACGGACAGTGTGTTAGGGTGAAGATTGAAGGAATCCACACTAGTCCGTTACAACGGAGCAAGTTTCGTTATAACGGACTGAAAATTGAAGGACTAACGACTGGTCCGTTACAACGGATGGTGAACTTCCGTTGTAACGGACTATCTCCTGGATTGGTGAGTTATTATTCTTATTAGGGACTTGGTTTGCGAATGTTTGATTAGTTAATTAGGGGCTGAAATGCAAGTAAAAAAAGAACAAAAAGAGAGCAAAAACATCACACAAAGCGAGTCAAAGATCGAATGCAAGAAACAAAGATTTAGAACAAAGAAAGAGATTCAATCACAACCTTAAACTATCATTCAACATACAATAAATTCAAGATAGAAAAGAATACACCTAGATTGAGTAAAGAAACGCATCAAGAAGAGCCTCCTTTTCCTCACTAGTGTTGTCGCTCGATTGACCACCGAAAGGGGAATTCTCCGAGTCACGGCAAGCTTGCTTCGTTGGTCACCGAAGGGAAGAAATCTCGAGTCACGGGCTAAGTCGATGAAGGGTCACCAAAAGGAAAGACTCCGAGTCATGGTTGACACCTTCTTCAAGCTCCGAAAGAGAAAACCTCCGAGTCACGGTCTCAACACAACTTCACAAGTCCCGAAAGGAGGAAATCCCCGAGTCACGGTTAGTCTCGAGAAGGGTCGATTCGCCGAAAGGAAGGATGTCCAAGTCACGGTTGAATCTCCCGAACAATCGAGTAGGATCTTGAATGGTTCTTGATCTTCTTGATGGTTCTTGGAAGTTCTTGAGAGGGAGAGAGAAGAGAGAGAGAATGTAAAAGAACATCTAAAGTGCTCCAAAGTGCGTAACTCTGCCCATAGGCCTTGGGGTCTTATTTATAGTGTCATTGGGGCTTTCCCATTGGCCGAGAGATGGGTGAGAGGATTGAGGGTAGTTGGGGGTGGTAGGTGAGGTAGGTGGGGCTATAGAGTGGCAATTGTGTGAGTGGTTTTCGAGTAGGTTTTGGTGCAATCTCTTATCTTGATGATTATTTGCCTTTTCCTTCACACGTGTACCGAATTGGTCGGTATGATATATCGATTTTAATGGCGCGAGGAGACGAAGGCAACTACACTCTCGGGTTGCCAAGAATTTCCACCTAAAAACCTATAATTAACAACAAAACACACTTAGTGAAGAAATATTCGTGTTAACTAAAATATGAACAATTATATATATAAAGTTGTGATTCAAAAGGGCTAAAATCCCCAAATTAGATATAAAAAAGGTGCTTTATTTTCCTCTTATCATCATGCGATGACTATGGGTATGAGATACCTAGAGGAGGAAGAAGAGAGTAGAGTGTAGTTATCTAATACGATAGTCCTCGCAGGTTGTGGGTATGGAGATACCCATAGGTAAACGTTGTTTCACCCAATACTTAATCCATATGAGTGCATTTAAAAAATTTTGTTTACTTAAATTTTTATGCATTCACCTTATATGAAAACTGTGTGCGGGTTGTGTAATTTGATTACTTGAACCCTGATTTGATATGATCTTACGCTCACCGTAACAGGGAGCTAAAACGGTCATCATTGGGTATTGTCCGAAACACGGAATTCAATATGAGTCTCCAAGATAGGAATTGTTTATTCCGAAAGGAAGAGATATCTCTTTGGCCACTCGATGAATTGATTAATGAAAACCAAGGCCTTGGTCAATGATATTAACGGTTAATATCGATTGAATTTGTTAAATCAGTTCGGAAACGAGGAATAAGTATAGTTAATCAAAATATAAGGATGACTACCACCATGCCTTTTGATTAACTGATATCGCTAACAAGAGAACTAATGACCGCTATTCGAGATAGGCACAATGATCACAATCATTCTTCGTGTTAACATGGGTAGCCATGATGGAGTGACTAGATCTCACTCATGGGCTTGTAGTGCTATGGAAACAGCCTACTGCCATCGTTAACCGAACCTACCTGGTCACACAACGAGTCGTACTAAGTCGGGCTTGATTATAAAATTGGCACATAAGATGTGCGTAGCTTGGATATGCATGAGTACCTTTTAGGTAGATCTGAAATTAAGTGGGAGACTGAAGGAAATACAGTTTCAGGATCAACCGTAAAAGTGTACACAAGGATAAACGAATGTAAGCGTACATTCGTGGTCATATCTTTCAGTAGGAAAATCCAATTTGAATGGTTCAAATTGGGTTAGATAGATAATAAGATTATCTACAACCTTCATATAGAAATATATTTCATATGAACGAAGTATCAGTGTCGTTTCTATGAAATACCGAACACTACAACACATCTGACTATTAGGGTCGGGCCGCCCCTAAAATGTGCTCTTTATTGGGTCGGGCCGCCCCAATAACGCTTTTGGGTCGGTCAGAACAGGGTCAGCCCGCCCCTATAGTTCAAAATGTTGGGTCAGCCCGCCCCAATAATTATTGGGTCTGCCACGACCGCCCCTGTAATGCTGTTGGGTCGTCCTTGTTTTGGGTCGGCCCACCCCTAACTGCAGGGTCCGCCCCCCCAACCTTTCTGACCGCCCCAATAGTATTAGGGTCGGCCCGCCCCAACCCCCTGACCGCCCCAATAGAATTAGGGTCGGCCCGCCCCAACCCCCTGACCGCCCCAACAAGCTCTTGCTACGGCCTGCCCCAATAAATACCGCCCCTAAAGTTGTTTTGGGTCTGCCCGCCCCAAAACAAACCGACCCAAAACCCCTGCCACCTGTGTTTTCTGTCCCCCACTCTTGTTCAATCTATTTAATACATTCTAACCCCGAACCATTATTTTTTTTCCCTCCCCTCCCCCTTTTCGTTTGCTCTTGTAACCCTAACCCTAACCCGAGCCCGCAAAATAGCCTCTCTCAGATCTGCGCCATCTAAACTTTGTTTGTTTGAAGAGAAGAAGGCATGAAGACATGATTTCGGTTTGAAGGTAATCCTCTGTTAGTTTAATTTTATGTTCGAATTTTTGCTGTTGTTCAAAAAAATTCGAATTTATAACATTTCTGAATTCTTTTTAAGATTTTGGCAACAATTTTTGAGTTTTTATAGTACTTTTTTTGTTACTGAAAGTTCCTCATTTTAATCTTTTTTGATTTTTTTTATTGTAAAATCCGTCGTTTTAATTTGGCTCTTTTTAACTGCAAAAATCTTATTTGGTGCTGTAAAATCTTTGATTTAGGATTTTTTATTCGAATTTTTACTTTTGAAATTTATCGTTTCTGATTATATAACAATTTTTCGAATTTTTTGTTTTGATTTTTTTTTTCGAATTTATAACATCTCTGATTTGTTTTTAAACTTTTCGCAAATTTTTGTAATGTTTGACAATACTTAATTTTCTATCGATTTGTATTTTTAATTTTTATTTCCTATAAAATTTCGACTGTCTTGTTTTATTCTTTTTTTTTCTAATTTTTCTTGTTTTGGAAATTTATACTCATGTTTTATTTATGGTAGGAACAATAAATTTATGGTAGGAAAATTTTCTTTTTTTGTGTATGTTTTGGAAATTTTTCTTTTAATTTATGGTAGGAAATTTATACTCAGGTTTTGGAAATTTATGGGCTACATGTTTTTTTTTCCAAATCTGGCAGGATATACGGTAATTTTTTATGAGATCATGGTAAGTACCCGTACAGGACGAGGAGGACAAGGAGGACGAGGACGTGGCCACCATGCCATTCGATCCGAGGAGCCGAATATGGAGGAGCCGTATCAGGACGAGTCGATGCAGAACACGAATATAGAGGAGTCGACGGAGGCGCCGAATGTGGAGGAGCCGAACCAGAAGTCGACGGAGGCACCGAATATGGAGGTGCCGAATCAGGCGCCGAATATGGGGGTGTCATCCTTGTCTGATGCCGCTATTGACCTAAACATGGCTGACGACGAGGACGATGATGATGACGACGATACTGAGCAAGATACGGCAGTAGAAGAGGATGATGCCGAGGCCCGAGCCTTGCCGATAAGCCCCACTCGTGCACGATACATTTGTACCCAGATTACTGAGCATACACTACCACTTGTGCGGACTGGGAAGACGTTTATGGTTGCCATTCCAGGTTAATATGTATTATTTGATTATTTGATTTTTGATTTTTGAAATAGTAATGTAATATGATTTCATTATTCAGGTGACTATTGCACGAAACCACCTCGAGACTTGTCTTATTTTTTGAAGAGTTACAACGTGGGGGGTTGGATTCGTTGGCCGTTGTGGCCTGAGGATCACAGACGTATGGTTATAGGCGAGATGATGGTATGTATAGTTTTAATTATATTCATTTCTTGAAATATTTTTAAGTTTGGTTGATTATATTTAATTTTCATAAATAAATAATGTAGAAACGTTATCACTGGGCTCCAGGCGAGGATGCGGTTCAATGTGAAATACATTTAAATTCATGGGCAGCAAAGCGTTGGAGGCACATCACGACGCGTGCTCGAGATCTGGCAACAGAGGCTCTTGGACCGGACAAGAGGAGGTGGATCCGGTCGGATGCGGCTACAAATCGGTCTAAGCCGATTTGGTGCACGGCGGTTGCTTGGGCCAATATGGTGCAAACTTGGATTACCGATCAGCGATGGATACAGTCTTCTGCTCGAAACAAGTTGAATAGAAATAAAAGTTCCGAGCTTGGCCATAGCACTGCTGGATCGATTTCTCTCGCCGCGCACAAGAAGAAGATGGTACGATTTAGTAAATAATTTTTTGTATATTTTATTGTAATATATGAAATGTGAAACAGGAGGAGCAAAATCCGGGATCTAAAATTGGGTACATCGATGTGCTTAAGAGGGGGAAGGTTCGTAAACAGCGTACACCTGGAGGAGAAGTCCAGTACGTTGATGCGAAATCGAAGGCAATAATGGTAATATATTCATTTATATTTTAATTGTGATTCTGATTTCCATTATATAAGTATTTAATTTTTATTATTTTACAGATGGCGTATGACGCACGAATGAGGGAGAAGCACGGTCCGGATTGGTTCGAGCTGCATGGAGACAGCACTCACGATTGGATGGCCGTGTCGGGAGGGAGGTCTCACGGGCACTTCTATGTGATCGATTCCATCGTCGATCCGAATTTGTATAAAACGCCGATAACACCAAGTTGGGGCAGCACAGGAGGAGCTGGCTCGTACGGACCGTCCCCGATAGAGATTGGTGAGCTGCGGAGTCAGCTCGCTGAGGAAAGAGAGAGGCGTGTCAGGATGGAGGAGCAAATGTTGGCAATGCAAGGTTCCCTTACTCATCTGATGTCTCAGCAGACTCGTCAACATGTAAGTAGGTTTTGCTTGTAAATACTTTTGTATTCAATTAGTTTCATATTGAAAATGGATGATGTTTTTTAAGGGGCAAGGATCGGGGTTATCTCCGGCAGGATCGGGTGCAGCACCGCGCGACGGATCGGGACGGACGAATTATTCGGTAGGGACGGACCTGCAGAACTTGATAAGGTCTCCACTTTCACACCCGATGAACATGTCCCAGATGGATCGGATGCAGTCGCAGCAAATGCATCGCACTCCGACGAGATATCAGCCGACATCCTCGTCACAGCAGCGACCGTACCGCCCCATTCCGTCGTCGTCGCAGCCGAATAATTGGACGGTATATTTTCTAATTTAATGTTTATATTACATATTCAACATGTCATTACAATTTGTGTCTTCTAATTTTAGGACATGTTGGCGTGTAATTCGTTCTTCCCGCCCGATGGTGACGAAGCTATGTTTTTGTAGAGCTCGATTTGGTTGTTTGTGAGTCTGCATGTTTGGGTACTTGTATGTTCTCTTGGTGTTTGTTGTTGAAATTGTGCATTGGATCTATGTTATGTATTTGGTTGTATGTTGAATTTGTGTGCTTGTGAATTGTCTAGGATTTTCGTAGGATTTGTGTTTGTGTGTTTATGGAATTGATTGTTTGTTGAATTTGCGCGTAGGATTTTTGTGTATGTGTTAGTGTTTCATATGAATATAATTATATAATAATATTACTTATTAATTATTTGTATAATTAATAATTAATATAATTATATAATTATTTATAGAATTAATAATTAATATAATATATAATCGTAATATTTGGAATAACAATTATATAATTATAAATAATATAAAATTTATATAATATTTCGTATTTCATTATAAATAATAAATAATAAATATGTGTTATAGGGGCGGCCTGATAAGAGGAAAATACAGCACCTTTTTGATATCTAATTTAGGGATTTTAGCCCTTTCAAATCTCAACTTTGTGTATAAAATTGTTCATATTTGAGACTACAAGAATAATTCTTCACTAAGTGTGTTTTGTTGATAATTTCAGGTTTTTGGGCGAAAGTTTTTGACATTCCAACAGTGTAGCTGTCTTCCTCTCCTCGCGCCGATAAAATCGATATATTATACTGCCCATTTTGGTACACGTATGAAGAAGGAGGCAAGTAATCTACCACACAAAAGTCTACACCAAATTCTATACGAAAACCACTCACACTTTAACCACCATTCAGCCCACCTTCCTCACCTATAATCCCCAAACTACCCTCAATCCTCTCATCCAACTCTTGGCCAATGGGAGAGCTTCAAAGACACTATAAATAAGACCCCAAGGCCCTTGGGCAGGATTTGCTTCTCTCTCCCCCTCCCCCGCTCTTCGGAGCACCTTCTCTCTCTCTCTCTCTCTCTCTAAGCACTTCCAAGAACTTTCAAGAACGTCAAGAACCATTCAAGGATTACTCGAATTCTCGAGTGATTGTTTGCCGGACTCGAAGCTTTCTTCATCCGGTGAATCGATCTAATCGAAGCAAGTCGTAGAAGATACACGTCACAACCGAACTCGGAGCTTTCTTCAACCGGGAAGGACGTTTCTTCAAGACGAGAAAACAGCTCAATCATCTAGCTTCCTAGCGATTCGAGCATCAATCGTCCACGATCACAAGGAAGGAGTACCTCTAATCACGTTGAAGCTTCCTTCTCGTTTTAGGTGTAATCTTTTCTTTTCTCGAATTTGATGTGTGTAAATATAACTTGTTTGATTCTAAAATTCTTGTTCTTGATCTTTTCTTGATCTTTTCTTTTCTTGTTCTTTTTCTCTTTATTTTTCATTTTCTGTATATGCTAGATCTGTTAAAATTTTCATTACGTAGATCTTGATTTCTAGTTTCGGGAACATTTTGAATCGTTGAATTTCATGAAATATTCGAATTGATATGAGTCTTTGAAATCTGTCACTTAAACTGAAAACCTGCTGTTTCCAGAGACTGTTTTTCAGAGACCTAATTGTAATTCGTTAATAACTTTTTATTCCGTTGTCCAAATTGTTTGTAATTTTAGGATCAATTTGATAATATTCAGAACTCACTGTAGACAAATTTTCATTAATTTTGGAAACTTCGAAATATTTATTTTAATGATCTGAATCTTAATCATATTTTGACGCAATAGCTCCCTGTGGAACGAATCTATTATTTTCTGCTATACAACCATATAATTCACTTGTTTGATATTACGGGACTTTAAAACAATGATACGCTTTTTAGACGTGCAAAAAGACCGTTATCAAAATGGCGCCGCTGCCGGGGAGTAATGTTTAAGTCAAATTTTGAATCAAACTTGCAATCTTGAGTATTATTTTCAGTAGATTTAATAAATTTGAACTTGATATTTCACTGATTTTTAAATTTTTCGATTCTTGCAAGGTACACGGAGTAGAGCAAGATGGATCATCAAGAAAGACCAAAAACGTTTGGAGAATTGCTAACTCAAGAAAGAACTCCAAGAAGTTATCCAAAACACATGACGCTTAAAGAGATTATCGATCGAGATGTCGAAGAATGGGAAGAAAGAAAATTGAACGAAGATCTAAAATCCATGGAAGAAAGAAGGCTCGGTTGGCTCTCATGTTCCACCTCAATTGAACACGATGAATCACACACCGAGGCCCTTTATAAAAATCCCATCTACGAATCTCTCCAATTCGAAAACGAATCCCCTTGGGGTTATGAGACACAATCCTATACCGAAACCACCAATAATTACTCAAACCCCATATACGAACCTTCTCAAAACGAACTCGAATCTCAACATGAATTTGATTACCAAGATCCACAATTTCAATCCCAAAACGAAGATCAAGACCAAGAATTAAAAAGAATGATGGAGGAAATGATGGCGATGATGGTATCCCTTAAACAAAAGCAAGAACAAGTTTATGAAGAAATCAAACAAGATTTTGAAGAAATCAAACAAGAAATCAAACAAGAGATAAGTGATATCTCGCATGAGATTAAAACCACCTCTCGACGACTCGGAAATATTCAATCCATCGTAAATGATCTAGATCAAAGAGTGACTTGTCTCGAGTTAGAATATTCAAACGAGGAGATTGTGGAGATTGAAGGTGATAAGAGTTCAAGTATAGGGGGATTCGATGAAAGCATTGGAACGATCATTGAAGAAGAAAATGTGTCATTGGATTCGACTCTCCAAAAGACGGTTCAACTCACTCCAATCGATGAAAATGCGCAATTATCAAACGAGCAAGAAGAAAAATCTACAATTCTCCAAGGTGAATTCTTTACATATATCATGAATTTTAATTCATTTAAGAACTATGATGCTTCTCATTATAGAAATTCACCTTGTGTAGATTTATCAAGGAAGTCAAATACATTCGAGACACTCACGCCTCTTACAACGCCTCTCCAACAAAGGCCTTTAGAAGAAAATCTTGGAAAAATCCAAGATGAAATAAAGAAACTCTTCACGCCAAGTTCAACTTACGCTAAACGAAAAATAATCATGGCAATCGCTCAAGTCTCCAATCTCTTAATGAGACTGCTCAAAGGCGGTCGTAAAGCCGCTAAAAGCATAAGCGCCTCATATAATCTCGAAATAGGCTAACTTTGGGTGTCTAGCCCAAAGACGTAAAAGAAAGGGCGCTAGTTGGGAGGCAACCCACGCACCAAAAAAAATTCAGGTTTTATCTATCCATCTTTTTTCTATTTTAGTCGACATTTTTTTCGTATCTTTTCGCTTGAGGACAAGCTTGGAAATAAGTGTGGGGGGGATAATATTTGGATTTCCTTTGTATATATTCGCTTTTATTTTTCTTTTATGCTTTTATTTTGCTTTTATAAACATTGAAAATTTTAAAAATTTAAAAAAATTAAAAAATTCTACCACCATTGTATATATCATATTTTAAATCAATTTTTCGTGATCGTCCTCGATTTTTAAGCACTTAAATACTTGTTAAAGAAACGGTTTTTCTCTACGATCAAGTCTAAACAATCACACATCTTCTTAAAAAGAATTTTCACCATCCACTTAAAGAATATTCTTTTTCTCAAATGAATATTAAAGAAAACAATAAACGGTCTTTTATGAGACCAATTTAGGATTCAATCCCGTCTATAATAAGATTTGCTTAAAGAAGTATTTATTTTAAATGATTTTTATTATGATTTATGTGGCACACCATTTTTGAATAAGAACCCATTCTTAATTTAGAAATTCTAAAAAGTTTTATTCAACCATTTTTGGTAGTTTTTGCATTAGTTTAAAATTTTGACAACTTACACTTAAGGATCCTAACCGTTCATGGCGACTTATGTTCCAACCAAATGGAATTTTATTGCGCTCGCGATTTTTTCAAAAAGAATTTGCAATGGAGTAAGCCGGGCATGAGCGAACCGTACTCTTGATCGGTTCGAAACATTGTGAATTAATATTTTATATAAAAATATTTCAATGAAAGAAGAAAGAAAGAAAAAAAAAAAAAAAGAGAAAGAAGAAAAAAAAAAAAAGAAGAAAAAGAAAAAAAAAAGAAAAAAAAAAAAAGAAAAAAAAAGAAAAAGAAAAATATAAAATAATATTTTTGAGCAAAATTTAAGGAAATTTGGTTGGATTTAAGGAGGACCCAAGTACTTACGTACCGAGCGGTTATAAAAGTGAATTACTTACATTTAAGGTCAACTTTTGCAAAAATGAAAAAATTGGTTCTGTTAATACTTTTAAAAGATTTTTCCTCTTTAATTATGTGGTGTTACATTCATTATGTGGTGTTTAACTATCTTTTTCGAGTGAAAATCATTTCTTAATAAATATCTTAAAAATTGGCAAAATCCTCATTATAGAAGTTTGATATTTTGTTCCTCTTGAAATAACATATGATTAAGAGAGTATAAATATTTCTTGTGAAATTCAAATTTATGAGATAGTGTGATTACAAATTCAACAAAACCTAACTTGTATTTTTTGTGCTTAAAATATATTTTATTTCGTTTTATTTTGTCGAGGACGACAAAAGCTAAGTGTGGGGGTATTTGATAAGAGGAAAATACATCACCTTTTTGATATCTAATTTAGGGATTTTAGCCCTTTCAAATCTCAACTTTGTGTATAAAATTGTTCATATTTGAGACTACAAGAATAATTCTTCACTAAGTGTGTTTTGTTGATAATTTCAGGTTTTTGGGCGAAAGTTTTTGACATTCCAACAGTGTAGCTGTCTTCCTCTCCTCGCGCCGATAAAATCGATATATTATACTGCCCATTTTGGTACACGTATGAAGAAGGAGGCAAGTAATCTACCACACAAAAGTCTACACCAAATTCTATACGAAAACCACTCACACTTTAACCACCATTCAGCCCACCTTCCTCACCTATAATCCCCAAACTACCCTCAATCCTCTCATCCAACTCTTGGCCAATGGGAGAGCTTCAAAGACACTATAAATAAGACCCCAAGGCCCTTGGGCAGGATTTGCTTCTCTCTCCCCCTCCCCCGCTCTTCGGAGCACCTTCTCTCTCTCTCTCTCTCTCTCTCTCTAAGCACTCCCAAGAACTTTCAAGAACGTCAAGAACCATTCAAGGATTACTCGAATTCTCGAGTGATTGTTTGCCGGACTCGAAGCTTTCTTCATCTGGTGAATCGATCTAATCGAAGCAAGTCGTAGAAGATACACGTCACAACCGGACTCGGAGCTTTCTTCAACCGGGAAGGACGTTTCTTCAAGACGAGAAAACAGCTCAATCATCTAGCTTCCTAGCGATTCGAGCATCAATCGTCCACGATCACAAGGAAGGAGTACCTCTAATCACGTTGAAGCTTCCTTCTCGTTTTAGGTGTAATCTTTTCTTTTCTCGAATTTGATGTGTGTAAATATAACTTGTTTGATTCTAAAATTCTTGTTCTCGATCTTTTCTTGATCTTTTCTTTTCTTGTTCTTTTTCTCTTTATTTTTCATTTGCTGTATATGCTAGATCTGTTAAAATTTTCATTACGTAGATCTTGATTTCTAGTTTCGGGAACATTTTGAATCGTTGAATTTCATGAAATATTCGAATTGATATGAGTCTTTGAAATCTGTCACTTAAACTGAAAACCTGCTGTTTCCAGAGACTGTTTTTCAGAGACCTAATTGTAATTCGTTAATAACTTTTTATTCCGTTGTCCAAATTGTTTGTAATTTTAGGATCAATTTGATAATATTCAGAACTCACTGTAGACAAATTTTCATTAATTTTGGAAACTTCGAAATATTTATTTTAATGATCTGAATCTTAATCATATTTTGACGCAATAGCTCCCTGTGGAACGAATCTATTATTTTCTGCTATACAACCATATAATTCACTTGTTTGATATTACGGGACTTTAAAACAATGATACGCTTTTTAGACGTGCAAAAAGACCGTTATCACGGCCCGCCCCATTAATGCGTCTTATAGGGTCGGCCCGCCCCTGATGAACGTACTGATTTGACTCCTATCATCTGTCTGACTGACATGCATTTAGGGTCGGCCAGCCCCACTTACTACCGCCCCAAAAGGTCTATAGGGTCGGCCCGCCCCAGACAGGAACGCGGCTGTTAGGGTCAGTACTATAGGGTCGTCCGACCGTTCCAATAAGCTATAGGGGCGGTTTTGTGGTCTTGTTGGGTCAGTTTTGGCCGCCCCAATAGCCCATGTATGTTGTAGTGGAAAGAGTGCAACAGTATGACATACAGTTAGTAAAACAGTCATAACTTTTGCATACGAACTCCAATTGGTTCAGCCTAAATTGGGTCGTGTAGATAATAAGATTATCTAGAACTTTCGTGTTGGTTGATTTTCTGTCAGAGGAATTTACCAATTTCGTATCGACAGAATAATGGGCAGATTCATGCAACTTTATGTGTGAAAGAGTGTATATTGGATATACATGTCTTTTGTCCAATCCTAATCCTATGTGATATAAATAGGATAATTCTCTCTCATCTCAAGTGGTTCATTCAGTCCAATTCATTCAGAATATTCCAGAAATTGTGAGACAACTTTCTAGAGAGTGAAAGGGTGTAAAGAGAGAGAGAAACCGTGAAAAGGAGTTTTCCGGTATAGAGAATCAAACAATCGAGCAAGTTCGCCGGTGCATCGTCTAGGCAGTTGCACCCGTGACCGACGTCTTATGAGTCAAGGTGGATACACGTAGAGGAGCAACAATTGGGGCTCTTTCAGTTGTGATCGATTCGGACGAGTAATTTCAGTCGGAGACGAAATCGAGTGAATCGGCAACGTCAACGAACGGTGAAAGACGCGTGGTGTGGGACGCGTGGATTGTCACCAACGTGACACGAAAAGAAGAATAGAAATCAACCCTTCGTGTGCAATCAATTTTGCACAGGTATGAATCTGATCTTCTTATTTGCATCGTACCCTTCGAAGTCATGGCGTGATCTCGGGAATCGGGGAACCGGACCGGGCCAACATATCCGCTGCGCGGGCCCGGGGCCGGGTAGAATCCCTAACAGAAAGCTAGTCCAGGTTAGAGGAGAGAAGGGATGCTCACTCAAATACCACTCGAAGAAGGAAGTTTTATCGGATAGAGAAAGCTTCTCGTCCGGTGAAGGAAATCTCCACTCCCAAAACCGTTGGCCACCGAATGGGGAAAGTTCCTCGTTCGATGGAGAGTGAGGTTCTTCAACGAATATGCTCGAATAAGTTTCCTTGTTGGATGGAGAAAGCTCCTCGTCCACAACGGAAATCTTCACCCAACAGCTCGAGTCAATCTTGAAGAGATCTTGATGGTTCTTGAAGGTTCTTGGAAGTGAGAGAGAGAGAGAGAGAGAGAGAGAGAGAGAGAGAGAGAGAGAGCGTAATCCTGTCCATGGGCCATTGGGTTCTATTTATAGTGTCTTTGGAGCTTTCTCATTGGCCAAGAGATGGGTGAGAGGATTGAGGGTAGTTTGGGGATTGTAGGTGAGGTAGGTGGGCTGGATAGTGGCTATTGTGTGAGTGGTTTTCGTGTAGAGTTTGGTGTAATCTTTTATGTTGATGATTATTTGCCTTCTTCCTCACACATGTACCGAATTGGTCGGTATGATATATCGATTTTATCGGCGCGAGGAGAGGAAGACAACTCCACTCTTGGAATTCCAAAAAATTTCCCACAAAAACCTGAAATTAGCAATAAAACACACTTAGTGAAGAAATATTCTTGCAATCTCAAATATGAACAATTATATACACAAAGTTGTGATTGAAAAGAGCTAAAATCCCTAAATTAGATATCACAAAGGTGCTTTATTTTCCTCTTATCAAATACCCCCATACTTAAACCCTTGATCATCCTCGATCATGATGAGCATAAAATTAAAATGAAGCACGAAGAGAGATGCATGTATAAGGTTTTATTGAAAGTGTATTCATCGATTTCAAAACTCAATTCTCACAAGATAAAGTTGTTTACTCTTATTTCATCATATTCACTAATATCGAAAGAGATAAGTTTGAGTTATATTAGAATCTATTTTCAACGATATTTCACAAATTCAAAAGTTTAAAGAGCAAATGATCTCAACCGATAAAGATGATTAAACACCACATTTCAAATCCTTTCACACCACTATTTACAAGGATTATCATGAAAAAGCATTAGTAAAAAAATAAAAAAAACCTCGTTCTGTTTTGCTAAAATTGTTTCTTTAATGTAAATTGTCACTTTTTAAATCGTTCGGTACGTGAGTACTAGGTTCCTCTTTGATTTCTAATAAATTTCCCAAAATTGCGCTCGGTTTAAGACTTTATTTTATTCATTTCTTTTTCTTTTCTTTGTTTAGTAGTGCTTAGATGGTCCCCATGTTGTTCTTTAGCCGACCAATGGTTACGGTTCGACTAAGACCGCTTAATCAAACCCCATGGATCCGTGTGATCTTTAGCCGACCAATGGTTACGGTTCGACCAAGACCGCTTAATCAACCACACGGACTTGACAATCTAAGCACTTTAACCCGTGACCCACAGAAAACTTTTTCGCACGACTAATGGTCACGGTTCGACCAAGACCGGCTACTTTGGTTTACCATGACCCATACACCCCTTTAGCCGACCAATGGTTAAGGTTCGACCAAGACCGCTTAATCAAGGTGCATGGATTTCAAAAATCAAGCATTGACCGCAATTTAGTTCCCGTTAATATAAACTCAAATCCCCATGAACGATCGGGCCCTTAAGTGCAATTGGTCAATTTTTAGATTTAAGCAAAACTTACTAAAGTGGTTGAAACAAAGCTTTTTTTTTAAAGTTCCGAGTAAAATATGGGTTCAATTTTCGAAAATGGTGCGTCATGTAAATCAAGGATTGATGAAATTGTCAAAAACTTGTGAATTTAGTGAACTCGTTGATTAGGGTTTGAATCCCCAAAAGAATTTCTTCAAGATCTCAATCAATTCCTTCAAATATTTGTGAAAATTTCAAATTTGAGAGTAAAATGATGGTGGTTTGGTGAAAATTTGTTTAAAAATCGATGATTTATTCAATCAGGTGGAGAAAAACCTTTTTATGCATAAAATGCTTGTCTCATTTATTATTGATGCTCAGGGTTCAAAAATAAGGTTAAAATTTCATAAAATTCGATTAAAATAGAAAACTTTCCAGAGACATTTCCGTTATAACGCAGTTGTATGTCCGTTGCAACGGACATGTAGTCCGTTACAACGAAAATCTTGCGTTACAACGGAGGACTAGCCGTAGGCTGAAATTTGAATTTTTGGGCATGTCCGTTGCAACGAACATTGAGGTCCGTTACAACGGACATGTTACTGGAAAAAATTTCTCTTTTTTAATTTATTAGTTCATATTTTTTTTTTTTTAGAACAGAGATTTATTATCAAAGGTTTTGTTATATCCCCCCATACTTAAACCTTGCTTGTCCTCAAGCAATAACATAAATTCATTCAAAAGAAGTAAAGATGTTGGAAATTCTTTCCGTCCCCGGGCCCGCGCAACGGATATGTAGGCCCGGTCCGGTCCCCATAATCCAAGATCACGCCATGATTTCGTGAGTACGATGCAATAGAAGGATAGACGATTACCATCA
Organism: Luzula sylvatica; assembly: GCA_946800325.1. Lineage (NCBI taxonomy): Eukaryota > Viridiplantae > Streptophyta > Magnoliopsida > Poales > Juncaceae > Luzula > Luzula sylvatica. Next base: position 24,964,160 of record OX326956.1, read on the forward strand.
TGAAATTGATCACGCACGACGGGTTGATCGCTCGTATCCTTTCCTTCTCCGGTGTCACGTTGGTGACTAGCCCGTGTGTCCCATACCACACGTCTCCCACCGTCTTGACACGCCTCCGGTTGTCTTCGTTCGTCCCACGTCCACACGCTTCAGCAGTCTTTCACTGCTCGTTGACCGTCCTCTCTCTCCTTCGGGTTGATCACAACCGAAGAGCCACAAGTGCCGCTCCTCTACTTGTATCCACCGTGAGTCAGAGTTCGTCGGTCGCGGGTGCAACTGCCTAGACGAAGCACCGGAGAACTTGCTCGATTAATTGATTCTCTACACCGAGAAAACTCCTTTTCTCGGTTCTCTCTCTTCACACCCTTTCACTCAATAGAAAGATGTCTCCATATATTTCTGGAATATTCTGAATATTCTGAATGAATCCATTGTCAACATCATAGAAGAGAGAGAATTATCCTATTTATATCACATAAGATTAGGATTGGCCAAAAGACATGTATATCCAATATACACTCTTTCACGCAGAAAGTTGCATGAATCTGTTCAGTATTCTGTCCATACGAAATTGGTAAATTCCTCTGACAGAAAATCAACCTACACCAAAGTAGTAAATAATCGTATTATCTATTCAACCCAATTTGTCCTGGCCCAATTGGAGTTAGTATGCAAAAGTTAAGCCAGTTTTACTAACTGTATGTCATACTGTTGCACCCTTTCGGTATTTCATAGAAACGACACTTATACTTCGTTCATATGAAATATATTTCTACATGAAGGTTGCATATAATCTTATTATCTATCTAACCCAATTTGAACCATTCAAATTGGATTTTTCTACTGAAAGATATGACCACGAATGTACGCTTACATTCGTTTATCCTTGTGTACACTTTTACGGTTGATCCTGAAACTGTATTTCCTTCAGTCTCCCACTCAATTTCAGATCTACTTAAAAGGTACTCATGCATATCCAATATGCACGACTTTAGAGAATATAGCTTGCGTATCAAATACCAAGCTACGCACATCTTATGTGCCAACTTTATAATCAAGCCCGACTTAGTACGACTCGTTGTGTGACCATGTAGGTTCGGTTAACGATCACAGTGGGCTGTTTCCAAAGCACTACAAGCCCATGAGCGAGATCTAGTCACTCCATCATGGCTACCCATGTTAACACGAAGAATGATTGTGATCATTGTGCCTATCTCGAATAGCGGTCATTAGTTCTTTTGTTAGCAATATCCGTTAATCAAAAGGCATGGTGGTAGTCATCCTTATATTTTGATTAACTATACTTATTACTCGTTTCCGAACTGATTTAACAAATTCAATCGATATTAACCGTTAATATCATTGACCATGGCCATGGTTTTCGTTAAACAATTCATCGAGTGGCCAAAGAGATATCTCTTCCTTTCGGAATAAACAATTCCTATCTTGGAGACTCACATTGAATTCCGTGTTTCGGACAATACCCAATGATGACCGTTTTGACTCCATGTTACGGTGAGCGTAAGGTCATAACAAAGCATTGTGTTACGCACGTAACGCAATCAATGGTCCCCTCAAGTATGAAGGACCTAATACCCTACCCGTCGCGAGTCCATCTATAATGACTAAACCATGTCATGGTCTCGCGGCTTCGGTCATATCCCATATATGTCACCTAGCATATATCTACGTTCCCGATTCGACAAACACCTTTGTCCAATGATTAGCAAAACATAATCATCTCCTCGACTGACGTACTAGTGTACATGTTCAGTCTATTATCCGATAATGTAAATTCTTCACTATTAAGCAAACTGAATCATGACTAGGGATGTTTAGAAATGAAACTTTAAGTGTGACGGTTTTGCTGCACATAGTCCTCAACTATGTCGACGTCCACACAAGTTCAAATCATGGTTCATGTAATCAAATTACACAACCCGCACACAGTTTTCATATAAGGTAAATGCATATTAATTTAAGTAAACAAAATTTTTAAAGGGATGCATTCATATGGATTAAGTATTTGGGTGATACAACGTTTGCCTATGGGCATCTCCATACCCATAACCTACGAGGACTATCGTATTATCGTATTAGATAACTACACTCTACTCTCTTCTTCCTCCTCTAGGTATCTCCATACCCATAGTCATCGCATGACATTCACGCGCGACTAGGGAGATCGGTTTTGTAAACGGTTTCGCAAGTTGCCGCTAGTGTTAATCTTCTTAAGGTTTGGAACATTTCCAATACCTACGATCACATCATTTCACAAAATTTCATGGATCAATGAAATTTTCTGAGTATTGGCTAGAAGTGGTTGTGACCTCGGCATTTTTTGGCTTGTACTATTACGTATCACGCAATACACAACCATAAATCCGATAACTCGTGACTACTCGAGTTTGGTCATGTATCCTTGATCCATACCACTTCCTTTTGTGATTCATAACCACAATATACTCGCCTCCATAAATAGAATCATTAATTATTGGTCATGTGGAACCTTTCCACATAACCATGTTTTCGTTTAAGCAAATCATGTGCACACTTTGTGATCGAAAGTCGTGCTACATATTTGGACGTGCTAAATATTTGGAAACTGTCATTGTTATAATTCTTTATAACCAACACGTCCTCCACACCATTATAGATAAAATAAAATCCTGAATTCTTTTAAAAGTATTCAAGGATAACATTCACCGCTATCAATACAAATCCCGATGGGTTTAAATATACATAACCATTATGTATATATATGTATAACCATTATACATTCACAAGAGTTAGTCTCATGTAATCGTATTACAATCAAACTCGTGTGATTCCCTTGGATTTCATTAACGGTAAATTAGACGCTTCATATGTACAACGGATAGCCACATACATATCATGACAGATATAATACATCCTCACATCACATGTAAAGCATCATATTTTTATTTTCGCCCCGCTTGATGTCTCACATCGAGCCGTAGAAAATTTCTGTCATTCGACATTTCGATTTAACTCCGCCAAGGAGTTATATGTTGAAAACCTTTTTCAACAATATGTCGATGTACGTGCTATAATATAGAACGAGGAACTTCTTAGATATATCCTATAGATCTTCACGATTAATTCATAAACGGTCTCGTCTAAATTTTGTGTCGTTACAAGAAATATAATGCGGCTCCGACTAACCTTCATGTGTACACAAAGTTTCTATTCGTTCCGACAATGTTATAACAATTTATAACTTCGTCAAAACAAATATTCCAATTCCGAGAAGCTTTCTCTAATCCATCATATGGATCGTTAAAGCGTGCATATCTTATTCCCGATTCTTATGAATCGACAAAACCGTAAGGTTGTGTCAAGTACACATCCTTTCATAAAATTTCTGTCAAGAAATTCTGTTTTGACATCTATTTTGCCACATCACATAGTCATAATACGCGACCATGGCAAGCAGAATTTCGAGAATGTGAAAGCATGGCAACATGCGAAAACGTTTCTTCATAGTCCGACTATGAAATACTTGAAACTTTTCGCTACTAGCCTCGCTTTGTTATATGCGTATTCCTATCCGTGTCGGTTCTCATCTTGAAAACCCATTGACTTTTCACGGGTCTAACCCGGAAAGTAATGAAACCAAGTTCTAAACTTGATAATTCACACGGATCGAATCTCATATTTCATGACACCATGTCATGTGGAATTTTTATTCTCATAGCCTCCATGTAGGATATCGAATCATCATATGATTTCGATCTATCATCATTAGCTACGACAAATCCGTATTTATCAGCTTATGATATAGCCTACTTGATCTACGAAAAATTCCTTTGTGTGTTCGACTCGTATTCATCAACTCTTGATGAAGTCATGTCAACTTTCATCGGTACAATGTTCATTTTCAGATCTCGAATATCTTTCGAGATTTATTCTACTCCCACTAGCCCGCATAGAGATTAGCAACATCAAGTTCCAAACTTGTGCGTATCCAGTCCTCCTCTAAGAAGGCATCTCTTCGAGCCATGAAAATCTTATTTTCGTTGGGATGTTAGAACTAATACCCTTTAGTTTCCTTAAGGATATATATCATAAACGAACAATTTTCAGATTTGGGATTGAGTTTAACCGAAACAAATTTCGAAATATACTCACATCCTCAAATCTGTACAAATGACAACTTCGGAACCATTCCGATCCATATCTCATATGGTGTTTTTTATACCGATTAGAAGGTTTATGGTTCATATCTTATATGCAACCATTCATTAGTGCCGCTGTCACAAGGGCGCATCCCCAAAACATTTTTGGGAGATCCGTTTGACTCATCATTTATCGAACCATGTCCAACATGCGTTCAATTCCTCTTTTCGGACACATCTCAATGTTCCGAATAAAGATAATCGTGAAACGATTCCATAATCATATATGATCATCAATACTTATAACTGAAATATCACCTCTTCGATCCTATCTAAGTGCGTAGGTCAAATACTCGCCTTCTCGATCATATCGAAAGGGCTTTGATTTTCTTGCTAAGTCGATTTTGTAATTTTGTTTTTGAAACTCTTTGAACCTTTCAAAAGTCTCTGTTTCGGCACACATTAAATAGATGTTACCGTATCTACTTTATTCGTCCGTAAACGTAACAAAATACCGATAGCCTCCTCTTGCCTCGGAACTTATCGGAACATTTACATCTAAATGTAATTTCCAATAATTCGTTGGATCTTTCTCCAACCTTTGGAGAATGATGCTATTTGTCGTCTTTGCCTAATAAATAAGTATCGCGTTTAACCAATTGAATCTAATTCGATTGATTCTAGCAATCCATCATATGGAATCTAGATACGCGTATCTCGTTTATATGGCCATGACGGCAATACCAAAAGAAGCAATCAACTTCTAGGTTTAATCCTCCTCGGATTACACCGTTCTTTGAGTCATTAGTTTGGACAACTCCTTGTCCGAACTTTCTGTTTGGAAAATATTTTCCCAAAATACCCTAAGACCTATATTTCTTTCGATCCTGCCTTTGAATTACAAGGACATCCACGCATCTAAATGCATTGGATTCCTCGGATGCTCCAAGCATCTCCTATTCAAATTTACATCGCATCTCATGCAAGATCAAATCTCGTACCATCAACACTCGAGTGTTAATCAAAGACCCATAAGGCATCCCAAAATTAACCTACTCTTTGAGCCGCATTGAACCATTCAACGCGCTCTAGCTTTTGAAACTATTTCATGAGCGTTATGTATTACTTCCATGTGCACCCGAATTCTCAAAACAATTTTGAGAAATTTGCGTCTATACATGCCACCACAAAGCACGTAATATCGTTCGATTTCTTCATTAAGTTTATCGAACCCGGCTTTCTCTAAAGCCAAAACCTCGAGCCCCGAATCTACCATTTCCGTGTTCAACACGTTCCTTTAAGTCTAAGAACTATTCTTTAACTATTAAGGTTAATTACGGTAATTTCGGCCCAAAAGCCATCTATCATATCGATCTCATCGATATACTTGGTGTTTGCTTGAAAATATAATTATAAACGGATGATGAAGATTAAGCTCCTAACCGTGCGTACTTAATCTATATGCTTATATGATGATTATATGAATGTGTTATTTTTATCGAATCGATAACCCTCATACCGATACGGGTCTCCAAGTCCATAACACTGAAGACCCATATATCACGATCCTCCCACAAGTTGCTTTGGCAGGCGAGTGGGATCTCGCTATTTAGGTAGGATTATATCCAATCGCATCCAATGCGACTCTTGAACCTTTATAGGATTTCGGTGATGGATCGTATCATATACAATCCCATTTCCGTGTGTGCATCCTATCTATGCCCCGAACTTCCAATCAAGTCGGCTTTGGCCTTAACCCTTACTGGCTTGAACGGTTAAATCACAACCATACTCAACGTATCGTTCAAATAAACTACTAATAAGTCGGCTTTGGCCTTAACCCTTATCAGTCCCTATTTAACGCTTGTCATCCCGTCGATGACTACAATAACCCATGTCGGCTTTGGCCTTAACCCATGTGAGACGTAGTACGATCATAGTGGTTGTGAATATGGAAGGCATTTCTATGACTTAAATATTATGAGGGACCATGACATTCATGTTTTATAAATTTGTGACATAATCATATTATATCATTATCACAAGATTTTTGAATGCATATGATTTAATTAGGGAAATTAATTATTCTAAATAATTACTTGTCATATATGCTTGTATGTTTGATGCCGATCGTATCAATATAAAGAACTCAAAATTCTGAGTTTTGTAGCCAAAGTTATTGCGAAAACAAAATCAGCATCGAGAGGGAGGTCCCTGCCCCGTCCCTGGCCCGGGACGCGTCCGGGGCGCCAAAAAACTGCCCCGGGGCGGCAGAAACTCTGATTTTCTGCAGATTTTGCCGTGTCGGCCCGTTTTCGAAGCGATTAATCATGAAACATTTTCCCGATCATTCCTAGATACTGTCAATGAACTTTTGATCGAGCTCTAGAGAATTCCACTTGTGATTTTAACGGAATTTGAATTTCTCTGTATGTAACAACATGCAAAACGAGTACGAACTTTGATAACCCGTGCCTATATCGAATATACGACTATGATTCGACCCTCAAATCGATGGCTATCGCTCTGATACCACTGTTGGGAAATCGCCCGACCCCGGACCCGCGCAACGGATATGAAGGCCCGGTCCGGTTCCCAAAATCCAAGATCACGCCATGACTTCGAGGGTACGATCCAATAGAAGGATAGACGATTACCAGCGTGAAATTGATCACGCACGACGGGTTGATCGCTCGCATCATTTCTTTCTCCGGTGTCACGTTGGTGACTAGCCCGTGCGTCCCATACCACACGTCTCCCACCGTCTTGACACGCCTCCAGTTGTCTTCATGCGTCCCGTTTCCGATTCGAGGGTATCAGAGCCCGTTTCCGGCAGATTTCGTTCCTCCGAATCGATCACAACCGAAAGAGCCCCGGATGTTGCTCCTCTACTTGTATCCACCTTGACTCGTAAGATGTCGGTCACGGGTGCAACTGCCTAGACGAAACACCGGCGAACTTGCTCGATCGATTGATTCTCATCTCCAAGAAAAACAGTTTTTCTCTCTTCGCACCCTTTCACTTTGAGAGAGAGATCACTCTCAATTTCAGGATTAATCTTATTATTCCCATAGGGGTTGAACAGAATAATTGCTTGGACTGAAAAAAAAGAAGAGAGAGAAAATATCCTATTTATATCTCATAGGATAAGGATGGGCCAAAAGGCATGTATATCCAATATACACCCTTTCACACAGAAAACTGCATGAACCTGTTCAGTAATCCGTCCGTACGAAAATGGTAAATTCCTCTGACAGAAAATTAACAAACACGAAAGTTGTAGACAATCTTATTATATTTCCAACCCAATTTTGCCTGGTCCAATTCGATTTCGGATGCGAAAGTTACGGCGGTTTTACTAACTGTATGTCAAACCGTCGCACCCTTTCGGTATTCCATTAGAACGACACTGATACTTCGCTCAAATGAAAAATATTACAACATGAAAGTTCTAGATAATCTCATTATCTAACTAACCCAATTTGAAACATTCAAATTGGAGTTTCTTACTGAAAGTTATACCAGTTTTACTAAAACGTCTTAAACTGAATTTTCTGGTTTTCTTAATAAAAACCGTTTCTTATCAATTTAACCATGTATATTCTATATACATATGTGCATCTAATATACACATTATTTTATGCCCACGAACGCGTACGTTCGTTTATCCTTGTGTACAGTTTTACGGTTGATCCGAAACTGTATTTCCTTCAAAGGAAAGATACAACCTTTGATGCGTGGGCGTGCCTCCCTCGCTAGCCCTCTTGTTTAACGTCTTGAGCTCGACTTGGCCGAACTTATCTCCGTGGTGTATCATCGTGTTCAAGTAGTTGCTCGTCCATCCATCCATTATCGAAATTCGCGTAAAAATGCTTGAGACGATGGCCATTCACCTTGAACGCTTTGTTTTTCTCGTCGCTTCGAATTTCCACTACCCCAAATTTCATCACTTTTGTCACCACGAATGGACCGGTCCAACGCGATCTCAACTTACCGGGAAATAACTTGAGACGGGAGTTATAGAGCAATACTTGTTCCCCCACTTGAAATTCCTTCTTCTTTATCAATTTATTATGAAAAGCTTGTGCTTTTGCCTTGCAAATACTCGAATTGTCATATGCATTGCATCTATGTTCATCTAATTCGAGTAATTGCAATTTTCGAGCAAAGGCATCTTTTGGGTAATCGAGAATAAGTTGTTTAATAGCCCAATATGCTTGGTGCTCGATTTCAACCGGCAAGTGGCACGCTTTTCCGTATACTAATTTAAATGGGGTCATACCTATTGGAGATTCGAAAGCGGTTATATAGGCCCAGAGCATCAGGACGGACCATATAAAACAATTTTGCCTCGATTTCCAAAAACTTTTCAGGTTCGTCCGTCATGACGATTGGTTATAGCGTCACGATGGACTGTATTGGTCCGTCACGACGCCAGCCAGTGCGTCAGGATGGATTGTACAAAATAATTTTGTACAAACTTCCAAGAGCCATTTGGGCTTCCTCCGTCACGACGAACCAAACGGTCCGTCGTGACAAACCAAATTACACAGTGCGTCATGACGCACAACTTTTGTGCGTCATGACGGACCAGTGTAACGGCTCAGATCCAATTCTTGGATTTCCCGATACCCCGAGTGAGTTATGACGGATCATATGGTCCGTCATGACGCACCAGACTTGAAAATTATTTTTACTTTGTAATTTTGACTGATTTTAATCGTTTAAAAAATGATTAATCATGAACTTTTCATGATTACTTCTAGATTCTTTGGATTATCTCATCATCAAATACTAATAATTTTTTGATGGTCCTAATTTTACAACTACATGATTATGTCCTAATTTCTACATGAAATTCCGAATAATTTTTATTCGAAATTGATTCGACGATCGAATCGCGACGATCACTCTGATAACACTGTTGGGTATTGGCGTCGCTACCGAGCCCCACGCAGTGGATTGAGGAGCCCGGTCCAACCCGATCCCGAGGACCACGTCGCCGATCCGAACGTACAAATCATATCTGCATGCAACTGCCTATAAAATTAACTCTTAATTCATATATAATCATACCGCGTGAAATTGATCACGGACACGGGGTGACAATTTCGTACTTGCTGTCTTGCTCGCTTCGATTCCGGTAACACGCACGTCCCATGCCCATGCGATTAGTCACCTAGATTGAAGCTCCGATTTGTCGTATACAACCGGAATTGCTCTTGTTCGTCTCCGACCTTGCTCAACCTTGATTACAACAGAAAGTTTCAGCCGGAACTTCTCTACTCGTATCCACCGCGAGCCTCGTCTCTCGGTTACGCATGATTTCCCTAAAATCACCGTAAACTTGCTTAAATTCCTTAATCTCCAATGGAGCTTTCTCTCAACTTGTCTCACAAGTTTCTGCCTTTTCTTAGATCTAGAATGACCAGAGAGAGAGAGAGAGAGAGGAATTGCTCATATCTTATAATCAAAGCCTCCATTAATAGGGCATTAATGAGTATCAAAACTGTCAATCCAGAATTTGGATCACAGTCCGTCATGACGCAAGATATGGTGCGCCGTGACGGACGTGTCACGAGTACTGGATCTAGCCGTTACACATATGCTCCATCATGACGGACAGGATCGTCCGTCATGACGCACCTCCGTCATGACGCAATGGATGGTTCGTCACAACGATATACTCACAAATTGGTCTGCATAGAAATGCACTAGTGTGCGTCATGACGGACTATGTAATTTCTGTCAGATTTGCATAATCTTATTATGCATCCAATCATTCCGACGAACGCGTACGTTCATCTACCCTCATGTGTACAATCTACTAGTTGATATGTAACTGTATTTTTTTCAAGAACTAGTCGTAATCGGTCACGCAAGTTGAGAATCTTTGAGCGGAAGGAAAAGAATTAGATCTAAGATCTAGGGATGTGAAGAATTATCAATATTTTGATCAAAGCTTGGTTTTTTCTCTTTTAGAATGGGGAATGAGTTTTTCTTAATTGGTTGGAGAGAAAAACCTCAAGGGGGTCATATATATAGAATACATAATTTTCCTTTGAAAAACAACTTTACTGTATATTTCGTTCGAACGCACCATTCGGTTCGTTCGAACGGACTATAAGTCAAACTAGCCGTTATGTACTAATTATTCAAAGCTTGTGATGGTTCGTTAGAACGTACCTGAGGTTCGTTCGAACGAACACTGTATTTTGAATATGGCATATCAATTCGTTCAGAACGAACTGGCTCGTCCAGTTCGTTTTGAACTTATCATTATGGTTCATTTGAACGCACATAGTGGTTCGTTCGAACGAACAGTAATGATTATTTATTGTGAGAAAATGGAGCATCATCACAGGTTGAGTTCGTTCGAACGCACGGAGTGATTCGTTGGAACGAACTACACTGTTCAATTATAGTGAATTTAACGAGTGTTATTATTAAGATGTTCGTTTGAACGCACTGTTGTTCGTTCGAACGAACCATCTCAGGTTTCTGATTTTGCCATATTTGTTTTTCATGCGATTTGAATAATTAGTTTGATCTTGATAATTCTAATGTATGTCTAGGGATACCTATGATGTATCTTTGGTAATTTTCCAACTTGCGGAAGTCTTTGACTTCTTGACTTGATAATGCGTTTTCGATTTCGTCTTCTCAAGCGTCTTTACTTCTTCAATGTCTTGGACTCTTTATAGTCTTGGTCTTCGTTTACGATGATTGTCTTCTTTTGATCCATTTAGCGGTGTGTACTTATATCTCTACAATTTGTACTTATACAAAGTGATTAGTAGTATCGATATTGTTTTGAAATAATCAAATCATAAAAAATTTGACTCAGCAAAGAGGATGTTTTTCGATCCATACAGAAGCGGCATTCGTCGGGTGCGGACCATGGGGGTTGAAACGCATCCACGGCACGTGGGGTTGTTTTTCATCGTGACGGTTTGGAAGCAACGGAAGCCATTGAACAAGAGCTTTGGTTTTGCTAATTTTAGGATCTGGATATGGATCTGGTTGCTAATTTTAGGATCTGGATATGGATCTGGATAAGCATCCACGGCACCGTATCCGAAGAAATATCCGGATTCGAAAAAAATATCCGAATCCGAGTGGATCCGGATATGGATCTGGTTGCTAATTTTAGGATCCGGAACCGGATTCGATATTCGATTTTGGTGCGGGAACCGGATCCGTGTTCCGGATCCGGGTATTTTTAGGATCCGGATACTCAGAACCGGATTCGAGTATCCGGATCCGGATCCGAATACATATATTATATATTATTTTTATGTATTATATTTGATATTAGTTGAAAAAACATATACAGAGTAATGATTTGTGAGTGATTTAAACTCACAATCGTAAAGTTACGTTTAAATATAATCAAGTTTATCGTTCATGTCACAAATTATATATATTTATAGCTAAAAAGTAAGTCATGTTATGATAACATATTATCCGTTTTAATATCCGAAAAAAAACCGTATCCGTATCCGACAATATCCGAACCGTATCCGTATCCGTTTATTATCCGAACCGTATCCGGATCCGGGTAATTCCGTATCCGGATCCGTATCCGAAAAAAAATATGGATATGGATCTGGTATGACCACTATCCGAACCGGATCCGAACCGGATCCGAACCGTTGACACCCCTAGATACGGGTATCCGATACGGATACGGGTGTGATACGGCTGCGATACGTATCGGATACGCCACGTGGCGTATCCGATTATTTTAATATTTATTTTTTTCGGATACGGCGGGGTACGGCAGGATACGGCTGGGATACTCCATTTAGGATACTTCGGCCCAATATATGTTTTGGCCCATAATATTGTTAAATAATTTGTATATGATACTTCTAGGATACTTCTAGGATACTTCTAAAATTAGTTTTAGGATACTTCTAAAATAATTTAAGATAATTTTATGATACTTGTATTGTTATGTTTATTTTTTTTATTGTCATGATATTTAATTTAAAAATATTATTTAATTGATTAGTTATTTATTTATTATATATAATATAAATATATTAAAATAATAACTATATAGCCGTATCCGTATCCGTGATTTTTTCAAAAATTGCCGTATCGCCGTATCCGTATCGTATCGGATACGATACCCGTACCCGTATCCGTGCAACATAGCCTAAAACGTTATAAACATATCCAAGAGCATATACCATTAAATATTTCCAATGTGGTACCTTTTAAATATTAGTACACTTTTTTTTTGGGTCCGATACGGTGTCTTCCGATTCACCTCAACATCTTTGATGAAAATATAAAAAATGATAAAATGAGATATTTACGACAGCATTAACATATATGATAATAATGTATTAAATAGGGGTGTACGTAGACCGGGTTGGACGGGTTTTTATCCAAAATGTAACCCAACCCATCTAGAATGGATTTTCATTTTTTCCAACCCAACTCGACCCATTATAGCTATACAAATTTTCAAACCCATCTAGACCGGGTTGGGCGGGTTGGGCGGGTTAGCCGGGTTTTTTCGTAGGTACATACTATAACGATATATGTTCATATGTTCATCAAAAAAATATGCAAGAAGATTTATATTTTTTAATTAGATCATCAAAAAATATTTTACAAACACATAAACCAAAACTAAATATGCATAATCAACTTCTCATTTTATTTATTATTCTTTCTGACAATAATTATAAAACACTGATTATGCATATTTCGTCTCAAAGTCAAGACTAATTATTGATTTCATGACAAAACTAATATAGTGATATCATAAATAAATAAATAAATAAATAAAAACCTTACTATTAAAAAACACAAAATAGTAACAAAGGACGAAGTTTACTCTTAAATAAAATAACAAAATAACAAAAGAAGAATATTCAATTTTTGTCCGAAAACAAAACATGTCATATGATTTAAGTTAAGAAATTTTGTATTTTAATTTGAGAAATTTTAATTACTTGATAAACATAATATTCAAGTAAGACAAAAGAGATAAGTTGCTATATAATATTGAAAATTATTAACAATAAATATATTATAGCAATATAATTTACGAAAAATAGTATATCATATAATTTATATTAAAAACATAAACAATTATTTGGAAATTTGGAATTGTACGGGTCGGGTTGAGTTAATGCGGGTTTTTGTTTCGAACCCGTAACCCAACCCATACTTCCGGGTTTGTCAAAGTTTCAACCCAGACCCGACCCAACAACTTCGAAACTCGAAATAAACGGGTCGGTCCGGGTCAGGTTGGAGAATTTTGTGTACACCCCTAGTATTAATTAATACAACAATTATATTTCAATTGAATTGTTAATATCCCAACTAATTATTCTAAAACTTCGTATCAAGAAAATTATAATAGGCTAGAGATTACCCGCGATTCGCAACGGTTTTTTTTCATTTGTTTTGTCATACACATAATATATCGTTATGATTTTTCGGGATTAAAACACAGAACTTTGTGAAAATAAATATCATATTAATTAAGAAAATTTTATGATGACAAAATTCTTGTATTATTTTTTAATCCGACACAATTCGAACTGTTTACTTAATAATTTAATGCAACACATACAAAAAAATAATAAATGTTAATATAAGATAATAAAATAACCGTGGTATAAATAAAAAGCAAAACCATGGGATATTATAAATTTTCATATCTAAAAATAAGAATAATAACATTTTAAAAGTTCAAAAAAATTAGTTTAGTCTGAAATTTTTTATGTTTCATGTTTATTATTGAAAAAAAATATATAAGCTAAAGAAATTATTTGTGTTTAGTAAATAAATATCTATACTTTCATTATTTTTTTAAAGATTAACATGAAATTATTTTAAGTAAAAATACAAATATAACATACTTACTAGTATGTGCAATTTTTTTAGTTATGGTCTTAAAAATAATAATAATTAGGCTTACAAGTCATTAATGTAATTATACTTATTTATATATAAATTATTTTACATAATTGTTTTCATAATTTTAAGTTAGAGAAAAATATTGAATATATGATAATATGGATCTCAAAATAAAGATAAAGTTCAATTGAATATATTTCTTAATTTTATAAAATTATATTATGAAAAATACTAAAAATATTTGATGTATGTTTTATGATATTATATATTAATTTATTAATGTTAGATATTTAAATTTTTCACATTTTATTTGTATTCACAATTGATTATGTAACATATTGTGAAAAAATTCAAAATCAAATACAACTGATCTAACATAAATCTAACGAATAATATTTTGACACATCATCAGTGTAAGCTGATGTGACCTTCTAAAATTACTTAAAACAATGTGTAAAATAAGAACACATAAATGTCTATAAATAAAACATAATCACACAAAGTAAAAAATTAATATGTGGTACATATGTTGTCACATATCATAATTTAATGGTTGAAATAATTATGATAACGTGACTAGAAAAAATTGCATAAATATGGATCCAAAATAAAAAGTTGGTAAATTCGGAACATACAATATAATTTTACCTTTTTACTTATGTGTGTGTGCCCGACTAAATAATAAAAGAGGGCATATGTCATGCCCCTGAGATTCCCTGACAATTCTCCCACATTAATTAATGACACAATTAGTAGTATCAATTAGCGATTAATTTATAATTATTTATTTTTAAATATTTAGAATTAATCATAAATTGGTATGGACCTTAATTACGTATTAAATTTTTAATAATTATGAATTAATTATTAACCCATTTTGCTAATTGTGTCATTAATTAGTGTGGGAAAAACGAGGGGAAACGAAGGAAAATAGTATAATTTCCTTTAATAAAATCGATGACATGATCATAACCTCGACCACAATAATATTGTTTTCTCGGACGGTTCATACTAAATTCAATTTCGTAAATTGTGGTATTCAACAAATTGCCGGTCTTTTTCTACCACCGTTCAAGACCGACGACCCGAAGTCAATCCTCGGAAGTTTATTTTGTTTGTTTTCAACCATCCCCACACATTGATGATAAGTCGTCTCTTAAAGTCGTTAAAAGTCTATTTCAGTGATTACTTTTAGTTGCTCAATTCTATTTCCGTGATTATTTTTAGTTTTAAATAATATCAGGGACTTTATGTCACGAGGATTTATAACCATAACATTTTCTCCTATCTTAATAAGTACAAATTTTATGGTCAAGCCATGTGTGGAATTGGAGCTGTTTCATTATTATATTGACAATCGGACGTGTCGGGTCGGATCGGATCGGATCGGGTCATTTCGAATTCGGGTCGTTAGGATCATCGGATCGTTCGGGTCGTGGGACGTTTCGGTTTACGAGACATTCGGTTCCGGATCATTTCGATTTTCGGGTCGTTTTGATTTTCGGATCGTTCGGTTCCGGGTCGTTTCGATTTTTGGCTCATTCGGTTCGTGGTCGTTAGGGTCTTGGTTATTTCGATTTTTGGATTATTCGAATTTCCAATATTTGGTTCCGAATCATTCAGTTTTTCAAAAATTTAATTTTCGGGTCATTCGGAATTTATTTTATTTATTGCGAGACATTGTAACTATAATATATTGATTTTAGCAATAATATATTAATTTTTGGATCTTGGGTTTCGGGTCATTCGGAACATGAGGTTCGGATCATTCGGGTCGTGAGTTTCCAATATTCGGATTTCGGGTTAGTTGGGTTTCGGGTCTTTCAGGTTTCGGGTCATCCGGTGTTGGTTCGATTTCGGGTTCGGATTATTCATTTTCTGGTTGATTTCGGGTTCGGCCCATTCGGTTTCGGTTCTATTTCGAGTTCGGGTCATTCGGTTTCGGTGCTGTTTCAGTTTCTTGTCATTGACTTTTCAACGTTTTTCGGTTCGGGTCAGGTTCGGATTCTGACGGGTCAGATCATTTTTCGAGTCGGGTCACATTTTGTCAGCTCTATTCATTACTACAAACAAAGAAATAATGTTTTTCTTTCCGAATAATAATCAATAGATATAAAGTTACGGAATTTCTTGACATCATACACCATCCCCTTCACCAAGTGAATTTGGATCATTTGATTTGCTTTTTTTTGGACGTTCTGCATCTGAGTAGTTCATTTTTTTACTGAATCGGATTTTGATAGTTTGTAGGCACTAAATATTCCTCCATTTGTTTGGATCATTGTGAACTTAGTCTGTTTACCATCCACATAACTTGGACCGGTCTGGACCGAGTCCATTTTTCTTTTTCAGTAAATTCGGAGAGAGTTCAATGCCTCTCTTGAAGGAAATGCAGTTTCACATCTACGGTAAAATTGTACGTATAAGGATATATGAACATGGTAGTTCATAGAAATATAACATGTGTATTAGATGCACATATGTATATATGATATACATAATTATATTGATAAGATAAGATTTTAGGAAAAATCTGTTTGGAACAGTTTTACTAAAATGGACATAATTTTCGCATACGAACACCGATTTGGATGATTCAACTCTCATAAGTTAGATAATTGGATTATCTACAACTTTCATATTCAGTGGAAAAACATTTGAATAACGTAGGACGTTCATTCTAATGAAATACACGAAAGGTGCGACCTGAACGGAACGACCGGTTTGGGCGTGGGACGAACCGGTACAAGCGAAAAGGTGCGAACGAAAAGGTACGAGCAAAAATGTGCGAACGAAAAGGTGCGAACGAAAAGGTGCGACGTGAACGGAAGTGAAGGCTTCGCAGCGACAAACCCTTCATAAGCGATCAATTTCGCTAAGTACAAATATTACGTTTATTAGATTTACGTTATATTAGTTATAGGCAATTTGATAAACAAATAGTACATGAGATCTCGGGGATTTGTACTCCGTCGAGTCCAATAATTATCCGCTGCGCGGACTCGATGGGGTGTAGATAACTCAACAGTGGTATCAGAGCGAACGTCATACGGTTTGCGTAATCAAATCGCAAGAAAAATGATTAAGATCATATGTAGGGTCATTTTAGGAAATGTTCCCAAAATTGAAACCTAAAATAAGATTTTAAAGTCAAATTCACAAGTAATCGAATGGTAAAATATTATTGGATAATTAATGGTACCATTTAATATCTTGAAAATTGTTTTGCTTCGAAACGAACAAATAATTCCTTATTTGACTACAAAACTTTAGAATTTTATTTTTATAATTCAATTAAATACATGAAAATCTTGTGAATATAAAACCCAGTAAGTTGATGTATGACACAACAAATCCCTCATAGCGAAATTTGAAATGATAGAATTTTGCGTAATTACAAACTAACTAGATGTCTCCCATATAAACAGTTGTCATGTTTGTTTACAAATATACGTATGGATTGGGCCTTCGTCAGGCATGCGTATACGCGTAGTTCAATAGGACAATAACCTTTAGTATAATTCAAATGTGGATTGGGCCTTCGTCAGGCACGTTTAAATTTAAACTAGTTGATACGTTTAGTATGGTTTTAGTTTAGATATTCAAGTTAATCGGATTAATTGGATAAGACATAGTTGAAATACACATGATATAATTTAAATACTGAAATTTCATAAAGTTTGAGAGTCGCATATGATGCGATTGGATATGATCCTACCTAAATAACGAGATCCCACTCGATAGGCCTTCGTCACTTGTGGGAGGATTATGAAATATGGATCTCGGGTGTTATGGACTTGGAGTCCCGTATCGGTATGAGGGCTATCGATTCGATAAAAATAACACATTCATATAATCATCATATAAGCATATAGATTAAGTACGCACGGTTAGGAGTTTAATCTTCATCATCCGTTTAGAAATTTGTTTTCAAGCAACACCAAATATATCGATGAGATCGATATGATAGATGGTTTTTGGGCTGGAATTACCTTAATTAATCTTGATAGTCAAAGAATAGTTCTTAGACTTAAAGGAACGTGTTGGACACGGAAAATGGTAGATTCGGGGCTCGAGGCTTTGGATTTAGAGAAAGCCGGGTTTGATACACTTTAAGAAGGAATCGAACAATATTACGTGCTTTGTGGTGGCATGTATAGACGCAAATTTCTCAAAATTATTTTGAGAATTCGGGTGTATATGAAAATAAAATACAACGCTCATGAAATAGTTTCAAGAGCTAGAGCGCGTTGAATGGTTCAATGCGGCTCAAAGAGTAGGTTAATTTTGAGACGCCTTATGGGTCTTTGGTTAACACTCATGTGTTGATGGTACGAGATTTGATCTTCGTGACCGAATATCATGTGCATTCGATAGATAAGTCGATCCCGAAATTGTAGGGTTACGCACGCTTATATCAAAGTGTGCAGCGGAATTAGTCTCGCATGCGTAACCTAATTCTACCGGGATCACGCCCTAAAACCAACGAAAAAGGAAGAGTTTCGGAGAATTACCTCGTACAAGTTAGTACGTGTCGATTACTTCTCCAAATCCGTGAACCTTCTCCAAGGAATGCTAGTGCAGTCCCTCTACTCGTGTCCACCTTGATTTCGACCGATCGGAAATCACCAACGCCGTTCTAGTCGACGTCACGATTGAATCTCTCAAATCCTTTTCTCAATTCCCCCTCTCAATCTCTCAGATCTAATCAGAATACTCGTACAAGAAGAATAAGAGAAATGACGGCTCAAAACCCTAGGTCAGAAAAAGACTTAACCTAAAACGAAATCAGAATTTCATATATATAGAACTTAAGTCCGTTCTGAACGCACTTTAAGTGTGCGTTCGAACGCACACTGTTCTGACTTCAGATAGGAAAGTCCGTTCGAACGCACTCCAAGTTCGTTCCGAACGGACATACTTCTGACAGCAGATTTGTCTATTTATATATAAATTCTTCCAAGTTAATTCTTAAGCCATATTTTCTTTCAAACTCCCTCTTGGATTAAGACTTAATCAACTTGGCCATATGTCCAACATATGTCGTGAGATCTAATCACACGTGATTCCATTTTGTTTGTCCAACAAACTTATTGGTGAGCATTATCTTGAGAATCCGATATATTACGAAATCTTGGTGTGACCTTGTAGGTTCGTCTAAGACTGGCAGTGGATATGGCAGCATTCCACAAGGTATTGCGAGCACTAGACTGCCGTTAATACCTACCCAGAATTAGCACGAAAAAGGTGGAGAACACCTTTATGAAGATCCAGTACATCTTCATACCTAGCTCAGACAAGTGTTACTAGTCCTCTTGTTCGCGATATCTTCTGATCAAAAGAGTCACGGTGAAACCTAAGACTTCAAGTCATCCTCTATTCTTTTTGATCAGATATACTCTTTCCCGATAAGAATTAGATTGATAATTACAATGCGAACTCCATGAGTTCCATCGAGCTTGGCCAAGCATTTCATCAATCTCAATTCAATCGAGGGGCCCGAGAGATATCTCCGTCTATCCTTTTCAAGGTTAGAAAGGAACAATTCCTATCTTGTAATCTCACATCCTTTGCCTATGCTAAAAACAATACCCAATAGTAATCTCTGCTACACAGTTACGCGTAGGGTCAATTATATCAAAGCATTGCCTTTTCACATACTAGGTATCCATGAGACCACTCAAGTATGAAGAACCAAAACGCACTATCTGGATATGAGTTCGTCTCCAATGACTCTGACCATGTCACAAACTCATATAGTGGTCAGTCCAACATACGACGCCGCGTATATCCATATTCTAGAATCGACGCTACCGTCCCAGATCAGTAAAACCTGATCATCTCATCTACGAATATGCCAGTGTATGTAAAAGTCTCCATTCAGTGAATGGACTACCTGGTTCAAACCTATGAACAACTTTATACACCAGGGACGTTTTAGAATTATATTCATTCCGTTTAGTGGTTTTACTATCATTCAATTGACGAATCAATATGCCAGACTATGGCCATGCAACATATTATTCTCAACTGACTCGATGCACTAAACTAGAATAAAATTCAAGGTCTATCCGATTATAATAATCGAATAACCTCTCACACACTTTCTTGTTATTTAAAATTTTTGAAATATGAAGGTTTAGGTCATATAATGAATAATAATATAAATATCTGTCTCATAAACAAATACAATCCCAATATCACGCCTAGGGCATAATAAATGTTCTCCCACTTGCACTAGGCAGATCAAATCCCCTTATGCAATAAGAAACATAAATAAAATACCCAATCTAACACTGCGATAGATATCCCAATCCTATCGCCCTAGCATGCTGCTCATGCTTGGCACGTGATAGTGGTTTCGTAAATGGATCGGCCACGTTATCATCAGTAGGTATCTTCATTATTTTCACGTCACCTCTCTTCGTAATCTCACGAATCAAGTGGTAACGCCGGAGTACATGATTGGACCTGTGATGCGCTCGCGGTTCCTTTGATTGTGCTATTGCTCCGTTATTGTCACAATACACATCCATGGGACCCGAGATGCTTGGCATAACTCCAAGTTCCATCACGAACTGTCGTAGCCAGACAGCCTCCTTTGCGGCTTCCGAAGCCGCGATGTATTCCGCTTCAGTCGTAGAATCAGCCACCGTCTTCTGTTTGGAGCTTTTCCAAACAACAGCTCCGCCATTGAGCGTGAAGACGTAACCACTTTGAGATTGGAAATCGTCCGGGCAAGTTTGGAAACTAGCATCTGTATATCCTTGGATAACCAGATCTCTTTCCGCACCACCATAGACAAGAAACATATCTTTAGTATTCCTGAGATACTTAAGAATGCTCTTGACTGCGGACCAGTGAACTTCCCCGGGATCAGACTGATAGCGGGAAGTCACACTCAACGCATATGCGACATCTGGTCTAGTACATATCATGGCATACATGATCGATCCTATAGCCGAAGCGTATGGGATCCGACTCATTCGCTCACGTTCAGCGTCCGTTGAAGGACACTGAGCCTTAGTGAGAGCGATGCCATGT
Organism: Luzula sylvatica; assembly: GCA_946800325.1. Taxonomy (NCBI): domain Eukaryota; kingdom Viridiplantae; phylum Streptophyta; class Magnoliopsida; order Poales; family Juncaceae; genus Luzula; species Luzula sylvatica. The sequence continues at coordinate 24,985,228 of OX326956.1, forward strand.
GACATTGGCAGAAATCCTTTCTTGGATTGCTCCATGTGAAACCTAGTTATCACTTTGTCAATATATGTACTTTGACTTAGTCCGAGAAGTCTCCTCGATCTATCTCTATAGATCTTCACACCTAAAATATAGGCGGCTTCTCCTAAGTCCTTCATTGCGAATTGACTACCCAAATATGCCTTAACCTGGTTAAGCATTGGGATGTCATTTCCAATGAGTAAGATGTCGTCCACGTACAAGATGAGGAATACGACCAAACTCCCACTGAATTTCTTGTATACACAAGGTTCCTCGATATTTTGAATGAAACCATACTTTGCGATGACCTCATCGAAACGTATGTTCCACGCACGAGATGCTTGTTTTAATCCATAAATGGATCTCACAAGCTTGCACACTTTATTCGTATTCTTTGGATCGACAAAACCCTCGGGTTGTGTCATATACACATCCTCGGTAAGGTTCCCATTAAGGAAAGCGGTTTTGACATCCATCTGCCATATCTCATAATCGTGATATGCAGCTATCGCTAGAAGAATGCGAATACTTTTAAACATGGCTACTGGAGAAAACGTTTCATCATAGTCTATACCATGAATTTGCTTGAAACCTTTCACCACTAGTCTTGCTTTAAAAGTGTGTACATTACCATCCATGTCGGTTTTCTTCTTGAAAACCCATTTGCACCCAACGGTCTTAGCACCATTAGGTAGATCAATAAGATTCCAAACCTTATTATCATACATGGACTGGATCTCGGTTTTCATGGCGTCATGCCATTTCGAGGAATCCAGGCTAGACATAGCACCTTTGTAGGAGGTTGGCTCGTCATCTAGAGTCAACTCATCATCGTCATTACTAATGAGAAATCCATATCTCTCAGGTTCTTGACGATTCCTACTAGATCTACGTATAGCTTTTGTACTAGATTCTGGTTCACCATCCAATGGTAACTCAGAATCTTGTTCCAGATCAACTTGTTCACTTTGTGGTTCTCGAATTTCTTCGAGATCAATTTTACTCCCACTGGCTTGACAATCTAGGAATTCCTTCTCTAAGAAGTGTCCTCGTCGAGCCACGAAAACCTTGTTTTCGCTAGGCAAGTAAAAGTAGTATCCTCTAGTTTCTTGAGGATACCCCACAAATAAACACTTGTCTGATCTTGGCTCGAGTTTTTCCGTCAATAGTCTTTTGACATATACCTCGCAGCCCCAAATCTTAAAATAAGACAATAATGGCACCTTGCCATGCCATAATTCATATGGTGTCTTTTCAACAGATTTGGACGGAACTTTATTCAGTATATGAGCGGCCGTTTGAAGCGCGAAACCCCAAAATGACTTTGGCAACTCCGTTCGACTCATCATCGAGCGAACCATGTCTAACAAGGTCCGATTCCTCCTCTCAGACACTCCATTCCATTGGGGTGTACCGGGTGGAGTCCATTGTGATACTATACCACAATCTCGAAGATAGTCCTCAAACTCATAGCTCAAGTATTCACCACCTCGATCCGATCGAATGGCTTTTACTTTCTTGCCCAGTTGAAGTTCTACTTCGTGTTGAAACTCTTTGAATTTCTCAAAAGTTTCACTTTTGTGACGCATTAAGTATAGATATCCATATTTACTATAATCGTCAGTAAAAGTCACGAAGTAGCGATACCCATTTCTAGCCTCGACACTCATCGGTCCACATACATCGGAATGTATGAGGGCCAACACATCTTTCGATCTTTCTCCTTTCTTGGAGAAAGGTGTCTTTGTCATCTTACCCATCAAACAAGATTCGCAATTTTCTATTGACTCTAAGTCAAAAGAATCTAGCACTCCATCCTTTTGGAGTCTAGCAATGCGTTTCTCGTTTATGTGTCCGAGACGACAATGCCATGAGTATGTTTCATTAGTTTGAGTGGTATTTATGTTATAAATGGACTGATTATTGTTGTTATTATCTAAATCCAAGACATATAGACCATTTTCAACTAGAACATTACTAAAGAAAATGTCATTCTTGCGAATAAAACAATCATTAGTACCAATAACTAATTCATATCCATCCGCAACAAGTCTCGAAACAGAAATAATACTCCTACTCAAAGTAGGAACATAACAACAATTATCCAAAACTAAAATAAGTCCATTTGGCAAAGTTAAATCATACGTCCCTTCGGCTAATGCTGCTACTCGAGCTCCATTCCCGACGCGTAAATCAACTTCGCCACGAATCAACGATCTTCTACTTCTTAGGCTCTGATACCACTGTAGGGTTACGCACGCTTATATCAAAGTGTGCAGCAGAATTAGTCTCGCATGCGTAACCTAATTCTACCGGGATCACGCCCTAAAACCAACGAAAAAGGAAAAGTTTCGGAGAATTACCTCGTACAAGTTAGTACGTGTCGATTACTTCTCCAAATCCGTGAACCTTCTCCAAGGAATGCTAGTGCAGTCCCTCTACTCGTGTCCACCTTGATTTCGACCGATCGGAAATCACCAACGCCGTTCTAGTCGACGTCACGATTGAATCTCTCAAATCCTTTTCTCAATTCTCCCTCTCAATCTCTCAGATCTAATCTGAATACTCGTACAAGAAGAAGAAGAGAAATGACGGCTCAAAACCCTAGGTCAGAAAAAGACTTAACCTAAAACGAAATCAGAATTTCATATATATAGAACTTAAGTCCGTTCTGAACGCACTTTAAGTGTGCGTTCGAACGCACACTGTTCTGACTTCAGATAGGAAAGTCCGTTCGAACGCACTCCAAGTTCGTTCCGAACGGACATACTTCTGACAGCAGATTTGTCTATTTATATATAAATTCTTCCAAGTTAATTCTTAAGCCATATTTTCTTTCAGAAATTGCATGTGATGCGATGTAAATTTGAATAGGAGATGCTTGGAGTGTCTGGGGAATCCAAAGCATAGGGATGCGTGGATGTCCTTGTAATTCAAGGGTGGGATCGAAAGGAATAAAGGTCTAAGGGTATTTTGGGAAAATATTTTCCAAACAGATTGTTCGGACAAAGAGTTGTCCAAACTAATGATTCAAAGAACGGTGAAATCCGAGGAGGATTAAACCTAGAAGTTGATTGCTTCTTTTGGCATTGCCGTCTTAGCCATATGAATGAGATACGCGAATCTAGATTCCATATGATGGATTGCTAGAACCATTCGAATTAGATTCGATTGATTAATGCGATACTTATTTATTAGGCAAGACGACAAAGTGCATCATTCTCCAAAGCTTGGAGAAAGATCCAACGAATTATTGGAAATTGCATTTAGATGTAAATGCTCCGATAAATTCCGAGGCAAGAGGAGGCTATCGGTATTTTGTTACGTTTACGGACGGTTAAAGTAGATACGGTAATATCTATTTAATACGTGTCGAAACGGAGACTTTTGAAAGGTTCAAAGAGTTTCAAAACAAAATACAAAATCGACTAAGCAAGAAAATCAAAGCATTTTCGATAGGATCGAGAAGGCGAGTATTTGAGCTACGCACTTCAATAGGTTCGAAGAGGCGATATTTGAGTTATAAGTATTGATTATCATTCATGATTGTTGAATCGTTTCACGATTATATTCATTTCGGAACATTTAAATGTCCGAAAATAGGAAATGAACGCATGTTAGACATGGTTCGATAAATGATAAGTCAAACGAATCTCCCAAAAATGTTTTGGGGATGCGCCCTTGTGACAGCGGCACTAATGAATGGTTGCATATAAGATATGAACCATAAACCTTCTAATCGGTATAAAAGATGCCATATGAGATATGGATCGGAATGGTTCCGAAGTTGTCATTTGTACATATTTGAGGATTTGAGTATATTTCGAAATTTGTTTCGGTTAAACTCAATCCCAAATCTGAAAAGTGTTCGTTTATGATATATCCTTAAGGAAACTAAAGGGTATTAGTTCTAACGTCCCGACGAAAATAAGATTTTCGTGGCTCGAAGAGATGCCTTATTGGAGGAGGACTCGATGCGCACAAGTTTGAAACTTGATGTTGCTAATCTCTATGCGGGCTAGTGGGAGTAGAATAAATCTCGAAAGAGTTTGAGATCTGAAAATGAACATTGAGCCGATGAAAGTTGACACGACTTCATCAAGAGTTGATGAATACGAGTCGAACACACAAAGGAATTTTTCGTAGATCAAGTAGGCTATATCATAAGCTGATAAATACGAATTTGTCGTGGCAAATGATGATAGATCGAAATCATATGATGATTCGATATCCTACATGGAGGCTATGAGAATAACAATTCCACATGACATGGTGTCATGAAATCTGCGATTCGATCCGTGTAAATTATCAAGTTTAGAACTTGATTTCATTACTTTCCGGGTTAGACCCGTGAAAAGTCAATGGGTTTTCAAGATGAGAACCGACAAGGATAGGAATACGCATATATGTAAAGCGAGGCTTGTAGCGAAGAGTTTCATGCAATTCATAGTGAGACTATGAAGAAACGTTTTCGCATGTTGCCATGCTTTCACATTCTCGAAATTCTGCTTGCCATGGTCGCATATTATGACTATGTGATGTAGCAAAATGGATGTCAAAACAGAATTTCTTGACAGAAATTTTATGAAAGGATGTGTACTTGACACAACCTTACGGTTTTGTCGATTCATAAGAATCGGGGATAGGATATGCACACTTTAACGATCCATATGATGGATTAGATAAAGCTTCTCGGAATTGGAATATTCATTTTGACGAAGTTATAAACTGTTATAACATTGTCGGAACGAATTGAAACTTTGTGTACACATGAAGGTTAGTGGGAGCCGCATTCTATTTCTTGTAACGACAATGGATTTAGGCGAGACTGCTTATGAATTAAGCGTGAAGATCTATAGGATAGATCTAAGAAGTTCCTCGTTCTATATTATCACACGTATATCGACATACTGTTGAAAAAGGTTTTCAACATATAACTCCTTGGAGGAGTTAAATCGAAATGTCGAATGGCATACATTTTTGTGGCTCGATGTGAGACATCAAGCAGCGCAAAAATAGTAATGATATGATGCTTCACATTTTGATGTGAGAATCTATTTTGTATACCATGATATGTATGTGGATATGTGTCGTATGGATGAAGCGTCTAATTCACCGTCAATAAAATCCAAGGGAATCACATGAGTTTGAATGTAATGCGATTACATGAGACAAATTCTTGTGAATGTATAATGGTTATACGTATATATCAATGATTTAAATTGCGGCGCAATTGCGCCGCAATAGCGCAAATCGCAATAAATATTTCAAAAACGCAATGCCGCAAACAACTAAATTGCGCCGCAATATCGCCGCAATATCGCGCAATATCGGTCATCATGTGTAAATTATAGTCCAAGCGCAATGGACCGCTATATCGCAATTTAAAACGTTGGTATATATACATAATGGTTATGTATATTTAAACATATCGGGATTTGTATTGATAGCGGTGAAGTTTATCCTTGAATACTTTGCGAAAGAATTCATGATTTTATTTTATCTATAATGGTGTGGAGGACGTGTTGGTTATAAAGAGTTATAACAACGACAGTTTCCAAATATTTAGCACGTCCAAATAATTAATGTGGAAAGTGTGTGCATGATTTGCTTAAACGAAAACATGGTTATGTGGAAAGGTTCCACATGACCAATAATTAATGATTCTATTTACGGAGGCAAGTATATTGTGGTTATGAAGCACAAAAAGAAGTGGTATGGATCAAGGATACATGACCAAACTCGAGTAGTCATGAGTTATCGGATTTATGGTTGTGTATTGCGTGATACGCAATAGTACAAGCCAAAAATGCCGAGGTCACAACCAATTCTAGCCAATACTCAGAAAATTTCATTGATCCATGAAATTTTGTAAAATGATGTGATCGTAGGTATTGGAAATGTTCCAAACCTTAACAAGATTAACACTAGCGGCAACGTGCGGACCCGTTTACAAAACCGCTCTCTCTAGTCACGCATGACTGTCGTGCGATGACTATGGGTATGGAGATACCTAGAGGAGGAAGAAGAGACTAGAGTGTAGTTATCTAATACGATAGTCCTCGCAGGTTATGGGTATGGAGATACCTATAGGTAAACGTTGCATCGCCCCAATACTTAATCCATATGAGTGCAATTTTAAATTTTTGCTGACTTAAATTTTTTATGCATTCACCTTATATGAAAACAGTGTGGGGTTATATAATTAGTTATATTAATCCAAATTTATATCTCGAAATATGAGCGTTTAGTATAATAAGATTTACTAAGTAAAGACGTCATATATTAAATACTTAAAATAAATGATATTTAAAACGAAATTTAATAAGAGTATATATTTCGAAATTGTCCCAATTTAAGATTAGGATATTTAATGAGTTAAATATATTCTATTATATGATAATAGACTAACATGATTAATATGTTTGCCGAGGTGATGATTCAGCTTTACTAATCATTGACAAAAGAGCGTGTCAAATCGGAAATATAGTTACATATAGTTGATATGTATGGACTTGACCAAAAGGTGCGAATTCATAACATGGTTTTGTCAATAAAAATGAATCGCAACGAATAGGTTTTGGTAGCTTCATACTTGAGATAACACTTGATTAATTTTTATACGTAGTTGCATACTTTGATATAGTTAACATTATTCCGTAAATGGGTAATAAGGCTATCATTGGGTGTGTCACAAAATATGAATATTAATGTGATTATCAAGATAGGAATTGTTCATTTCGAAAGAAATAGATATTTTGTTGGTCACCGATTGAATTAAATTAACATGTGCACAAATTGATATTGATCAATTGTTAAATTAATTCATGAGAAATCGAAAAAACATTAAGTCAATTACATAAAGGGGATGACTATCACCATGCCTCGTCATTGACAGATATCGCGAACAAGAGAACCAAAATCGTATATCAAGATTAGGTATAAATGATGAAAGTCATTTAAATTCAATTTAACATGGGTATCTATGATGGAGTGACTAGATCCCGCTCATCAAGATTAGGCATAAGTTTACGGCCATCGTTAAGTTGAACCTACACGGTCACACATAGAAATGAGATAAGTCGGGCTTGAACAATAAGTATATAGGATATACATAAACTCTCTAAAAATTATACATATATATGATCTGTATAGTACGTTTTACGTAGATATAAAATTGAGTGGGAGACTGAAGGAAATGCAGTTTCACATCTACGTTAAAATTGTACGTATAAGGATATATGAACATGGTAGTTCATAGAAATATAACATGTGTATTAGATGCACATATTTATATATGATATACATAATTAGATAGATAAGATAAGATTTTAGGAAAAATCTGTTTGGAACATTTTTACTAAAACGGACATAACTTTCGTATACGAACACCGATTTGGATGATTCAACTCTCATAAGTTAGATAATTAGATTATCTACAACTTTCATATTCGGTGGAAAAATATTTGAATAACGTAGGACGTTCATTCTAATGAAATACACGAAAGGTGCGACCTGAACGGAACGACCGGTTTGGGCGTGGGACGAACCGGTACGAGCGAAAAAGTGCGAACGAAAAGGTACGAGCGAAAAGGTGCGAACGAAAAGGTGCGGCGTGAACGGAAGTGAAGGCTTCGCAGCGACAAACCCTTCGTAAGCGATCAATTTCGCTAGGTACAAATATTACGTTTATGAGATTTACGTTGTATTAGTTATAGGCAATTTGATAAACAAATCGTAGATGAGATCTCGGAGATTTGTACTCCGTCGAGTCCAATAATTATCCGCTGTGCGGACTCGATGGGGTGTAGATAACCCAACATCTCTTCCAAATCATAAATGAAAATAAGGAAAAACCCTACAATCCAAAAATTGTAAAGCCATCGTGGCGCGCCGGACTCATTCAAAAATTCTCACAATACAAAAGTACCGCCTGTACTAACTCTAGAGACTTTGGTCTCTTTTTCTCTCACGGCCAATAAGAATGGAGCTCTAAACTTTTCGAGGGAGAGAGAGAGAGCGAGAGAGAGAGAATATACTAAACATCCTATAATTAATGCCTCCATTTTCATAAGATTTGTTGCTTGACATCCATATATTATATTTATAACACTCCCCCGTGGATATCAATATTTCATAAGCATGAGAAGCTGCCTCGTTAAAAGCCTGGTCAGGAAAAACTCATTGGGATAAAAACCATGACTAGGAAAAAAATGTGTAGAGCGTATTATTTCTCCCCCTCATGGGTACACATATCTCTAAAATGACGGAGTCCAATCTTATGTCTTAATTGCCTGAAAGTTTTTGTTGGCAACGATTTGGTGAAGAAATCTGCAAGATTATTACTCGAGCGAATTTGCTGGATATCAATTTCGCCGCTCTTCTGGAGCTCTTGTGAGGAGAACAATTTTGGAGAAATATGTTTCGTCCTATGTCCTTTAATATATCCTCCCTTAATTTGGGCAATGCATGCAACATTATCTTCGTATATCACTGTTGGACTCCCTTTGATTGTTTTCATACCACGTGATTCTTGAATGTGTTGAATCATTGACCTCAACCATACACACTCCCTACTAGCCACATGAGGTGCTATTATTTCATAATGATTCGATGATGTGGCAACCAAGGTTTGCTTGGTTGATCGCCGGGATATGGCAGTCTCACCATATGTGAATAAATATCCAGTTTGAGACCGAGCTTTATGTGGATCTGACATATATCCAGCATCTGCATATCCGACTTGTCACGTCTCCGGTTGTCTTCGTGCGTCCCATGCCCACACACTTCCACAGCTTTTTGCTCCATTACTTCTCCGGTTTGATCACAAACGAAGAGACACAAAGTGCGAACTCCTCTACTCGTATCCACCGTGAGTCGTAGCACCTCGGTCGCAGATGCACCTGCCTAGACGATGCACCGGCGAACTTGCATGATCGCGTTTGATTCTCTAATCCGAGAAAACTCCTTTTCTCTTTCTCTCTTTCTCATCACACTCTTTCAACTCTTTGATAGATTGAATTATCTGGATTGGACTTCAATTTACTGAATGGAGGAGAGAGAAACATCCTATATATACTACATGGGATAAGGATGGGTCAAAAGGTATGTATAACTATTATACACATTTTCAAACATAAAACTGCATACACCCTTTCAGTATCCTGTTGAAACGAAATTATTAAATCGTTCAAACCGACTTCAAACCTTCACGAAAGTTGTAGATAATCTAATTATCTTTCCATCCCAATTTGGCCCAGCCAATTGGAGGTAGGATGCGAAAGTTATGACGGTTTTACTATTTGTATGTCAAACTGTCGCAACCTTTCGGTATCCCATTAAAACGAAACTGTTAAATCGCTCAAATGAAAAAATATTCTTCATGAAAGTTCTAGATCATCTTATTATCTAACTAACCCAATTTGAACCATTCAAATTTGAGTTGTTATCTGAAAGTTATGACAGTTTTACTAAAACTGCTTAAACTGAATTTTCTGGTTTTCTTAATAAAACCGTTTCTTATCAATTTAACTATGTATATCCAATATACATATGTGCATCTAATATACACATTATTTATGCCCACAAACGCGTGCGTTCGTTTGTCGTTATACGTACTATTTTATTGTTGATCTAAAACTGTATTTCCTATCGAAGCGCATAGCTCAAATACTTGCCTCCTCGATCCTATCAAAAGGCTTTGATTTTCTTGCTACGTCGATTTTGTATTTCATTTTGGAAACTCTTTGAACCTTTCAAAAATCTCAATTTCGGCACACATTAAATAGATTTTACCGTATCTGCTTTCATCGTCCGTAAACGTAACAAAATACAGATAGCCTCCTCTTGCCTCAGAACTTATCGGCATTCACATCTTAATGTAATTTCCAATAATTCGTTGAATTTTTCTCCAACTGTTGGAGAATGATGCCCTTTGTCGTCTTATCTAACAAATAAGTATCGCATTAATCAATCAAATCTAATTCGGATGAGTCTAGCAATCCATCTCATGGAATCTAGATACGCGTTTCTCGTTTATATGATCAAGACGGCAAATGCCAAAAGAAGCAATCAACTTCTAGGTTTAATCCTCCTCGGATTTCGCCGTTCTTTGAGTCATTAGTTTGGACAACTCCTTGTCCGAACTTTCTGTTTGGAAAAATATTTTCCCAAAATACCCTTAGACATTTATTTCTTTCGATCCCGCCTTTGAATTACAAGAACATCCACACATCTCTATGCTTTGGATTTCCCGGATACTCCAAGCATCTCCTATTCAAATTTACATCGCATCTCATGCAATTTCGGGATCGACTTATCTATCGAATGCATATGATATTCGGTCACGAAGATCAAATCTCATACCATCAACACACGAGTGTTAATCAAAGACCCATAAGGCGTCTCAAACTAAACCTACTCTTTGAACCGCATTGAACCATTCAACGCGCTCTAGCTCTTGAAACTATTTCTTGAGCTTTGCGTTTTACTTGCATATACACCCGAATTCTCAAAACAATTTTTGAGAAATTTGCGTCTATACATGCCACCACAAGGCACATAATATCGTTCGATTGCTTCTTAAAGTTTATCGAATCCGGCTTTCTCTAAAGCCAAAGTCTCGAGCCCCGAATTTACCATCTACGTGTCCAACACGTCCCTTTAAGTCTAAGAACTATTCTTTAACTATCAAGGTTAATTACGGTAATTTCGGCCCAAAAGCCAGCTATCATATCGATCTCATTGATATATTTGGTGTTGCTAGAAAACATAAGTATAAACGGATGATGAAGATTAAGCTCCTAACCGTGCGTACTTAATCTAGCTTACATGATGATTATATGAAAGTGTCATTTTATCGAATCGGTAACCCTCGTACCGATACGGGACTCCAAGTCCATAACACTCAAGACCCATATTTCCGTTCCTCCCTCAAATGACTTTAGCCTATCGGGTGGGATCCCATTATTTAGGTAGGATGAATATCCAATCGTATCCAATACGACTCTTGACCTTTTATAGAATTTCGGTGATGGATCGTATCATATACAATCCTAGTTCCGTGTATGCATTCTATCTATGCCCCGAACTCCAATCCGATTGGCCTGGACGGTTAAGTCACAACCATATCCAACGTATCGTTCAAATAAACTACTAGTGAGTCGACTTTAGCCTGGGCATCACAAGTCCTTATTTAACACTTGCCACCTATTCGATAGTTACAATATCACGTGCCCGACTTTATCCTGAACCCACGTGAAACGTAACACCAAACTCGGTGTTCGTGGACATGGAAGGTATTTTCATGACTTAAGTATTATGAGGGATCATGCCAATGCATGTTGAATTTTGACATAATCTAATTATATCAATATCACAAGATTTTACTAATCATTAACATTTAATAATCATTTTATATGCTAGTATGAGTGATGCCGATTCAGTCGATACAAAGAACTCAAAATTTCGAGCTTCGTAGCCAAAGTTATCGCGAAAACAAAAACAGCATCCAGAGGGGGGTCCGTTGTAACGGACGACCCCACGGGGCGCGAGAAAACCTTGCCCGGGGCGCCAAAAACTGCCCCCGGGGCGGCAGAAATGCTGATTTTCTGCAGATTTCGCAGTTTCTTCCGTTTTCGATCGTTTCCAAAACAATAAATCATGAAACCTTTGATTGACCTCTAGTGAATTCCACTTGTGATTTTAACGAAATTGACGTTCTAAATATCTAGCATCATGCAAACGGGTGCGAACTTTGATAACCCGTGCGTATATCGAATATACGACTATGAATCGACCCTCGAATCAATGGCGTTTACTCTGATACCATTGTTGGGAATCGATCCGACCCCGGACCCGCACAGCGAATATGAAGACCCGGTCCGGTTCCCAAATCCCGAGATCACGCCTCGAATTCGAGAGTACGATGCAAAGTAGGATAGACGATCACCTGCGTGAAATTGATCACGCACGACGGGTTGATCGCTCGCATCCTTCCCTTATCCGATGTCAGGTTGGTGACTAGTCTGTGCATCCCGTACCACACATCTCCCACCGTCTTAACACGTCTCCTGTTGTCTTCGTGCGTCCCATGCCCACACACTTCCACAGCTTTTTGCTTCATTACTTCTCCGGTTTGATCACAAACGAAGAGCCACAAAGTGCGAACTCCTTTACTCGTATCCACCGTGAGTCGTAGCACCTCGGTTGCGGATGCACCTACCTAGACGATGCACCGGCGAACTTGCATGATCGCGTTTGATTCTCTAATCCGAGAAAACTCCTTTTCTCTTTCTCTCTTTCTTATCGCGCTCTTTCAACTCTTTGATAGATTGATTTATCTGGATTGGACTTCAATTTACTGAATGGAGGAGAGAGAAACATCCTATATATACTACATGGGATAAGGATGGGTCAAAAGGTATGTATAACTATTATACACCTTTTCAAACATAAAACTGCATACACCCTTTCAGTATCCTGTTGAAACGAAATTATTAAATCGTTCAAACCGACTTCAAACCTCACGAAAGTTGTAGATAATCTAATTATCTTTCCATCCCAATTTGGCCCAGCCAATTGGAGGTAGGATGCGAAAGTTATGACGGTTTTACTATTTGTATGTCAAACTGTCGCAACCTTTCGGTATTCCATTAAAACGAAAATGTTAAATCGCTCAAATGAAAATTCTTTCTTCATGAAAGTTCTAGATAATCTTATTATCTAACTAACCCAATTTGAACCATTCAAATTGGAGTTGTTATCTGAAAGTTATGACAGTTTTACTAAAACTCCTTAAACTGAATTTTCTGGTTTTCTTAATAAAACCGTTTCTTATCAATTAAACTATGTATATCCAATATACATATGTGCATCTAATATACACATTATTTATGCCCATGAATGCTTGTGTTCGTTTGTCCTTATACGTACCATTTTACCTTTGATCCAAAACTGTATTTCCTTCACGACTAATTTAGATTCTGAGGTCTTTTGATAAAACAAACCAATATCCGTTGTTCCTCGGAGATAACGAAGTATGTGTTTAATACCATTCCAATGTCTTTGTGTTGTCGCTGAACTATATCTTGCTAGCAGATTAACAGCAAATGATATGTATGAAGGAAATACAGTTATAGATCAACTAGTAGATTGTACACATGAGGATAGATGAACGTACACGTCCATCGTGATGATTGGATGCACAATATGATTGTGCAAATCTGACAGAAATAACATAGTCCGTCGTGACGGACTGATGGTCCGTCAGGACGGACCTTAAGGTTTTCTGCAGTATTACACAGAAATATATATAGTCTGTCGTGACGGACTTGTTGGTCCATCGTGACGGATCATAAGGGATTTTTGTGTTCCAATCTGTGAGTACAGCGTTGTGATGGATTGGCTGTCCGTCATGACGGAGCTGCGTCTCGACGGACTAGTTGGTCCGTCATGACGGCTATATCAATAAATGTGATACGTCCATCGTGACGGACTATGGTGTGTCATGACGGACAGTACTCCGAATTCTGGATTTGCAGTTTCTTTTCAGATACTCATTAATACCCCATTAAATCAGCATTGATTATAAGATCATGGCTGATTCATCTTCTTCCTCCTGGCCATTCTTCTTAGCTAAGAAACATTCTTGTGAGACAAGAAAGAAAGAGAGAAAAAGAGATTGAGATTGAGATAGAACAAGTTTACGGTGATTTTAGGGGAATCACGCGTAACCGAGAGACGAGGCTCACGGTGGATACGAGTAGAGAAGTTTCAACTGAAACTTTCTGTTGTGATCAAGGTCAAGCAAGGTTGGAGACAAACCGGAACAATTCCGGTTGTATACGACAAATCGGAGCTTCGATCTAGGTGTTGAATCGCGCGGGCATGGGACGTGTGTGTCGCCGGAGTCGAAACAAGGACAGCATGAACTACTCAAGAATCAACCCGTCTCCGTGATCAATTTCACGTGGTATGATTCTCTATGAATTAATAGTTAATTTCATAGGTATTAGTTGCATTTCATGATTTGTACGTTCGGATCGGTGACATGGTCCTCGGAATCGGGTCGGACCGGGCCTCAGAATCCGCTGGGCGGGGCTCGGTAGTGACTCCGAAATCCAACAATGTCATGCCTGGTATAATTAGCTAGGTACATTAGTGCACCAATTGCACTTAAATGTGGTATATCTGGACCAAGGACTTCTTCGTTATCCCCTTTTGGACGGAAACAATCTTTCTTAACATCAAGAGATCAAACTTCCATTGGTGAGCTTAATGGATGTGATTTGTCCATATTAAATCGTTTTAGAACATTTTCTACGTAAGTCGATTGATGGAGAAATATCCCATTTCTCAAATGTTCGATTTGCAATTCGAGACAAAAGTTATTGGATATATGCGTCACTACCGAGCCCCACACAGGGGATTGAGGGGCACGGTCCGACCCCTTCCCGACGACCACGTCGACGACTCAATCGTACAAATCCTAAACTACGTGCAACTACCTATGAAATTTACTCTTAATTCATAGAGAATCATACTGCGTGAAATTGATCACGGAGACGGGTTGACTGCGTATTTGTTTTGCTTGCTTCCATCCCGATAACACGTGCATCCCACGCCCGCACGATTCGACACCTTGCTCGAAGCTCCGATTTGTCGAATACAACCGGATTGCTTTCCGGTTTGCCCTTCGACCTTCCTCAAACTTGCTCTCATTAGATCACAACAAAAGCTTCGGCTGAAACGTGATTTTCTCATTAAATCCATCAATATATCAGGTTTATTTGACGACAATGCTTCTGCATTTCCGTGGGTACTCCGGCTCAATGCATCCGCTACAACATTTGCTTTCCCCGGGTGATATTGAATGGACATATCATAATACATAGCACTTTGAGCCAACGACGCTGTCTCAAATTAAGATCTCGCTGATCGAAAATATATTTGAGGCTTTGATGGTCCGTGAAGATTTTGCATTTCTCTCCATAGAGCTAATGCCTCCATATCTTTAGGGCAAACACCACGGCTGTCAACTCAAGGTCATGCGTTGGGTAGTTTCGCTCATAGGGTTTCAACTGCCGCGACACATACGCAATCACCCTACATTCTTGCATTAATACACAACCCAAACTCTGGTGTGATGCATCGCAATATACCTCAAATTCAACATCCGGTTTTGGTACAATTAGAACCGGTGCGGACACTAGTCTCTTCTTCAACCCTTCAAAACTACACTCTCTCGCCTCCATCCACTCAAATTTTACACCTTTTTGGGTCAATTGCGTCAAGGGAAGTGCAAGTTTCGAAAACCTTCAACAAAGCGTCGGTAATAGCCCGCAAGCCCCGAGAAGCTCCTAATCTCGGTAACCGATTTTGGTTGTCTCCATTCTACTATAGCCTTGATCTTTTCTGGATCAACTTTCAACCAATCCCACGATATCAAATGCCCTAGAAATGAAACCTCTTCGAGCCAAAATTCACACTTCTTTAACTTCGCAAATAGTTTATGCTCTTCAAGTGTGCGAAGTACGGTACGCAAATGCTCGGCGTGTTGATCTTTGTTATGTGAATAAATTAAGATATCATCAATAAACACAACCACAAAAGAGTCGAGATATGGACGAAGCACCCGATGCATCAAATCCATAAAAGCTGCGGGTGCATTAGTCAATCCAAATGGCATGACTAAAAATTCGTAATGCCCATACCGAGTACGGAACGCCGCCTTCTCAACATCCTCAGGTCTAATCCTTAATTGATAATAACCTGACCGTAAATCAATCTTCGAGAAGACCGTGGCGCCTTGTAACTGATCGAACAAATCATCGATTCGGGGAAGTGGATAACGATTCTTAATCATAACTTTATTTAACTCGCGATAGTCCATGCATAGTCTTGAAGCTGAATTTAACTCGCGATTCTTAATGTTCCGTCCTTCTTTTTCGTAAATAAAATAGGAGCTCCCCATGGAGAAATACTTGGACGAATATACCCCTTATCCAACAAATCTTGAAGCTGAATTTTTAACTCCTTCAATTCAGTCGGCGCAATGCGATAATGAGTCTTTGAAATCGATCCAGCCCTAGCACTAACTGTATCGCAAAATCAATCTCTCGCTCTGGTGGCAACCCGGCAACTCATCCGGAAAAACCCGTACAAACTCATGTACAATAGGTATATCTTCTAATTGTACATACCCCTCATTAGATTGTGCACTCGCAAGAAAAGCAACACAATCATTAGCCATCACTCTATGCGAGGTAATCACAGAAATAATTGGTCCTTCCCGACCGAGTGGTTTGGCCCTTACACTAATACGGGATCCATCCTCCAAATCGAAATAAATCCAGGACTCATGGCACACAATCGTTGCTCCGTGACTGGATAAGCAATCCATTCCCAAAATGGCATCAAAGTCGAACATCTCGAGAACACTCAAATCAACGGGAAACTCACGCTCACCGATTACCACTATCTTGCCCTCACAACGTTCATTAACACTTACACTCATACCCAACGGCGCACTAACTACTAATGGTGAGACACTCGGGGTACAATCTCACTTTTGAGAAATAACAAGATCACGAGCCACAAATGAATAACTCGCACCCAAATCAAACAAAACAAAAGATGGTGCTCCAGAAATCAGAAATATACCTGTCACTGGATTGGCCATTGGCGTACTCGTCTCTGCCCCGACTACCCCAGATGGTGATACTGCTGCAAACATTCTCGCATTACCGCGCCTAGCTCCTTGCAGTGTTCGCTCTACTGCTCGGAGTGGTGCAACATTAGCTCCTCGCGCATGAGGACAGTCCCTAACGAAATGTCCAGGTTTTTCACAATTGACACAAAGACCGCTCAACCTCCAACACTCATTTCCCCCATGCTCAAACCTGCAATGCTTGCATCTCCGAATCTGTTTGGATCGGTTTTGTTGGGATTGCCCCGCCCCTTGATTCGGATAAAACCTCCTTTCACTATGCGAACGCTTTCTTGGCGGGCTGGATTTGTGCGCTAAACTTGGTCGTGAACTCCCCGTTTGAACATCTCCATGAAACCTTACACTAGCCCCACGCTCACACAAATTCCTCTCATAGTGACAAGCCGCATCGCAAACTTGCGCGAAGGTATATCGCCTCCCAAAAATATCAACATCTCGTTTTATCTCTGGGTGCAAACGATGCACAAACTCGCTAACCAACCTCTCCTCATTAGGTGTGTCATGATGCACCATATCGTGCGTCATGACGCACAGTGTAATTTTGCTCATTTCTGTACAATCCTATTGCGCATTCATCCGTCTTGTCGAATGCGTACGTTTGTGTGGCCTTGTACGTACTCTTTTACTGTTGATCCAAATCTGAGAATTGTTTATTTATCGGGTATCCTTAAGGAAACTAAAGGATATTAATTCTATAATCCCGAAGAAAATTAGATTTTCATAGTTCTAAGAGATACCTTCTTAGAGGAGGACTACAAATGCACAAATTTTGAATTTGATGCTATTTATCTCTAGGAGTTCGAGACCCAAAAATGAATATTGAGCCGATGAAAATTGACGCGATTTGTCAAGAGTTGATGAACCCGAGTCAAGCACACAAAGCACTTTTGATAGATCAAGCAAGACATGTCACGAGCCGATAAATTATGAATTTATCATAGCTAATGACAGACAAGTCGAGCTCATACAAGATTAGTTGATGTCTTACAAAAAGGCTATAAAATGTAAAATTCCAAATGGCATGGTGCCATGAAATCTGAGATTCGATCCATGTATGTTATCAAGTTTAGAACTTGATTGAACCACTTCCCGGGTTAGACCCATGGATGTAAGTGGGTTTTCAAGATGAAAACCGGCATGGATGTGAATATGCATATTTACGAGGCCAGGCAGTCGCGAAAAGTTTCGAAAATATTTTAATCAAGGATGTGTACTGGACACGGTCTGATAGTTTTGTCGATTCAAAAGAATCGGGGAAAGCGTATGCAAGCTTCAACGATCCATATGATGGGTTGAAGACAGCTTCTCGGAATTGGAATATTCGTTTTAACAAAGTAATAAACGGTCATAACTTTATCAAGAACGAATTAAAAACTTTGTGTACACATGAAGGTTAGTGGGAGCCGCATTATATTTCTTGTGTTATATGTGGACGACATATTAATCATAGGAAACGATATTCCGATGTTTACAAAAATCATGAAGTACATGAGTACTTGTTTCGCTATGAAAGATTTAGGTGAGGCTGCTTATAAATTAACCGTGATCTATAGGATAGTCCAAACAAACTCCTCAGTCTAAGTCGGAGCACGTACATCTACAAAGTGTTGAAAATGGTTTTCAATACATAAATTAAAAATAGATTTCTGTCAATGTCGAGTGGCATAACCTTTTAAGACTCCATGTTTGACATCGAGCGAGGTGAAAAGTAGGATGGATAAATTCTCTGCATTTGGGTCATAGAATTTATCATGTATGTCATGATATGTAT
Source organism: Luzula sylvatica (assembly GCA_946800325.1). Classification (NCBI taxonomy): domain Eukaryota; kingdom Viridiplantae; phylum Streptophyta; class Magnoliopsida; order Poales; family Juncaceae; genus Luzula; species Luzula sylvatica. Next base: position 25,003,746 of record OX326956.1, read on the forward strand.
GTGGCTTGTATGTCATATGCGTTGAGCGTCTAATTTTGCTATCAACGGAATACAGGGAATATTTTGTTCGAACGGAAGTTTAGCTTCATTCGAACGGAAGCACACGAGTTTAAATCTAATTTGATTACAATTGCTAAACTCGGAGACAAAAGTTGGTCCGTTCGAACGGAAGCTTAGCTTCGTTCGAACGAAACTAGTTCTTCCTCATGTGTGTTTATAATAGGTTATACACTGTGTGCATAATAGTTATGCATCCCTTGGACCGCCGGGATTCACATTGAAATCGGCAAAGATTATCCTTAAATAAGTTGTGAAACGATTAAGGATATATTTCTCATCTATGTCGGTGTGGAGGACGGGTTGGTAATAAAGAGTTATACCAACGACAGTTTCCAAACTTGTACCATGACTTTCGATCACGAAGTGGGTACGTGTTTTGCTTAAGCGAAGACACGATTATATATTGCGGACGAGTATATTGTGGCTTATGAGCCGCTAAGGAAGCGATATGGATCAAGTGTACGTAACTAAACTCGAAATACTCTCGAGTTATCGGATCATATTGTTGTGTATTGAAATCGTCGCAATAGCACAAGCCAAGGAGCCGAGGTCACGCCACCACTTCGAGCCATTACTCAGAAAATTTAATTTGATCCCTGAAATTTTATAATGGCAAGATGTGATCGTAGGTATATGGAAGAGTTTCAAACCTAACGAAGATTGACACTAGCGGAAACGTAACGGACCCGTTTACTAAACCGCTCTTTCTAGTCAAGAATAAATATCATACAATGACTATAGGTATGGAGATACCAAGAGGAGAAAGAGAGTTGAGTGTAGTTATATAATACGATAGTCCTCGTAGGTTATGTTGGTTCAAATTTCCTGATAGTTTGATTATTTCAAAACACTGTCACTACTAATGTATACATCCAGAAAAATGCAGGATAACATAGGTACGATACGAAGATGAAGGAGGACTTGTGAAGGAAGACTTCATTGGATTACATCAAGAATCAGGACATGAAGTCTCAACATAAACAAGAAAAGAAGAACACAAGGAAGGCCATTGGAATACATCAAGACTCAAGATGTTGAAGCTTTCCGTGAGTGGGATACGCCACAAATAAACCATAGGTACAAACCTAGTAGAACTCAAGTAAAATCATGTTCAAAATAACAAAGAGTTCAGTCAAGCAGGAAGTGCGTTCTGAACGAACTCAAAGTCCGTTCAGAACGGACTTGCTAAATATCAAAACTTTAAAGCTTGATTAGAACCAAACGTGTCACAGGGATGTGTGCGTTCGAACGAACAATCATGTCCGTTCGAACGGATAATTAGAATCCGTTCCCCCACCTTCTGAGTGCATTGAACGGACAATCCTTCCAGTGAACGGAAAATGTCACAGGGATGTATGCGTTCGAACGAACACACATGTGCGTTCGAACGGACAACCTGGAATCCGTTCACCCACTTTTCAGTGCGTTGAACGGACTCTTGTTCCTGTGAACGCAAAATGCTATGTATAATTGAGTCCGTTACGAACGGACATTGTACGTTCGAACGGACCCAAGATGTACTTGCACGTTATTTTGAAACGGCTAGTGCAAACTTCAAGTGCGTTCTGAACGAACTGTATGCGTTCGAACGCACTACAAGTTTTCTGAAGGATTTCTATAGAGAGTATAAATAGAATCCTTCATGGGTCTCTCTCTCTCACTTCCTCAATTTCAAACTTTCAAACCTAAAAAGAGAGAAACCCTAAGCTGTGATTTTCTATATCCATTGATAGCTTGAGAAACCTCTTTAGATCGTTGATCTACTTTCGAAATTCTCCACTAATCGTATCCCACTCACGTGACCGATCACGTTGTAGCTCGATGATAACGGTCTTTTTGCACGTCTAAAAAGCGTATCGTTGTTTTAAAGTCCCGTAATATCAAACAAGTGAATTATATGGTTGTATAGCAGAAAATAATAGATTCGTTCCACAGGGAGCTATTGCGTCAAAATATGATTAAGATTCAGATCATTAACATAAATATTTCGAAGTTTCCAAAATTAATGAAAATTTGTCTACAGTGAGTTCTTAATGTTATCAAATTGATCCTAAAATTTCAAACAATTTGGACAACGGAATAAAAAGTTATTAACGAATTACAATTAGGTCTCTGAAAAACAGTCTCTGGAAACAGCAGGTTTTCAGTTTAAGTGACAGATTTCAAAGACTCATATCAATTCGAATATTTCATGAAATTCAACGATTCAAAATGTTCCCGAAACTAGAAATCAAGATCTACGTAATGAAAATTTTAACAGATCTAGCATATACAGCAAATGAAAAATAAAGAGAAAAAGAACAAGAAAAGAAAAGATCAAGAAAAGATCAAGAACAAGAATTTTAGAATCAAACAAGTTATATTTACACACATCAAATTCGAGAAAAGAAAAGATTACACCTAAAACGAGAAGGAAGCTTCAACGTGATTAGAGGTACTCCTTCCTTGTGATCGTGGACGATTGATGCTCGAATCGCTAGGAAGCTAGATGATTGAGCTGTTTTCTCGTCTTGAAGAAACGTCCTTCCCGGTTGAAGAAAGCTCCGAGTCCGGTTGTGACGTGTATCTTCTACGACTTGCTTCGATTAGATCGATTCACCGGATGAAGAAAGCTTCAAGTCCGGCAAACAATCACTCGAGAATTCGAGTAATCCTTGAATGGTTCTTGACGTTCTTGAAAGTTCTTGGAAGTGCTTAGAGAGAGAGAGAGAGAGAAGGTGCTCCGAAGAGCGGGGGAGGGGGAGAGAGAAGCAACTCCTGCCCAAGGGCCTTGGGGTCTTATTTATAGTGTCTTTGAAGCTCTCCCATTGGCCAAGAGTTGGATGAGAGGATTGAGGGTAGTTTGGGGATTATAGGTGAGGAAGGTGGGCTGAATGGTGGTTAAAGTGTGAGTGGTTTTCGTATAGAATTTGGTGTAGACTTTTGTGTGGTAGATTACTTGCCTCCTTCTTCATACGTGTACCAAAATGGGCAGTATAATATATCGATTTTATCGGCGCGAGGAGAGGAAGACAGCTACACTGTTGGAATGTCAAAAACTTTCGCCAAAAAACCTGAAATTATCAACAAAACACACTTAGTGAAGAATTATTCTTGTAGTCTCAAATATGAACAATTTTATACACAAAGTTGAGATTTGAAAGGGCTAAAATCCCTAAATTAGATATCAAAAAGGTGCTGTATTTTCCTCTTATCACTCGATTAGTGAAAAAGTGTAATAGGCTAGTGCAACAAAGTGTAAAGAGCCTAAGCTATAGATCGATAGAAGCGTGTAAATCGATCTAGGCAAATCCTTGTAATCGAGTTGAGTTGGAATTCAATCGAAAGCCAAAAAGAGGCACAAGGCATTCCCGGAGACGTAGGTACTCGCAAATAATTGAGTCGGTCAATTAAGCGAGTAAAGGGTGAGTTAAAGCTACAAAGCAACCACCTACCGAACTTCGTAAACAAACATCTTGTGTCAAAGTGTTTGTACGGTATCATCTTTATCATCTAAATTATTATTTATTCCGCACCGTAAATTAGGTTTAAATCTAAACTAAGTGTAAGTTAGATTGCCAAATTTACCCCCGTCTAGGTTAGAATTAACCAACAGGTTATAGTTGTAAGCGCTGCATCAACCAAAAACTTAATCTATATGAATGTATTTTACTTTCAATTTGTTTGTTAATTTAAATTTTATTTGCATTTATCTTATATGATAAGCGTGTGCGGGATTGTGTAATTTGATTACATGAACCTTGTTTTGGGCTTGTGTGAGCGTCTACATAATACGTGAGTATGTTAATTAAAACTGTCACATTATAAATTACCATTTCTAAATCATCCCTAGTCACGATTAGGATGCTTATATGAGATAATCATATCTATTATACAATAATAGACTAAACGTGTACACTAGCATATTATCCGAGGAGATGATTATGTTTTACTAATCATAGTGATGAGCGGGGTTTTGGCGTGTTCTTAATATGTCGTTGTAAAAACCCCGAACAATGAACAAAATTTGTAATCTATGTTTGTACAGTGGCAAATGTATAGATTCGTTCCACGGGGAGCAATTGCGTCAAAGATTAAATCAAAACTAGATGAGAAATAACAAAGAAAATTCACAGAAGGTAGTTCGTTACAATGGAAGTAGGTTCCGTTACAACGGACATTAGGGTAATGTTAACGCAGGAATTGAAATGAAGGTCCGTTACAACTGAGGAAGTTCCGTTAGAACGAAAAGAGGTAGTCCGTTATAACGGATAGCAGTAGCGTTTTAACGGATTGGTTGATCCGTTACAACGAACTCTTATGTCCGTTACAACGCACTAGTATGAGTTATATTGAATGCTTTTCCTCGCTGGTCCGTTACAACGGAAGTCAAGTGTGTTATAACGGAGTACCAACAGACTGAAAGTCAGGTACAAACCGAAATGTCCGTTACAACGCAAGTTGGATTCCGTTACAACGGAACTTGTTCTGGATTTTGAAATTGTAATTTGAATTGAGGATTGAATTGAAGGTTTGATTTGAGATTGAACTAAGGGAGATTTAAACTAAGTTCAAGGCAGTAATTAAAAGTAAGAGATCAAGTAAAAACACCAACAAAGATTCGATTCAAGTAAACAAGAACTAAAGATTCATTAAACCGAGAATTCTTTACACAAATCCAATTCGAATTTAAACTACAAGAATTACAAGAAAGGAAAGAAAACACCTTGAGAGAAGAAGTGAGCTCCGAGTCTCGTCTTGGATGCCTTCCTTGTTGTTTTGAGATGCTAGTGAGCTAGACACCTCGCACAACGCGTTCCTTTCGTACCAATCCACCCGCCAATAGAAGAGAGCTTCGTACCGGTTGAGTGAACTCGAGATTGCAAGAAGTCCAATTGGAAGAAAGCTCCCGAGTGGAATAGAGTAAGCTTGACTCCTTGCTTGCGCGGATTCGGATGAAGAAAGCTCCACCTTAATCCTCGCAACTCGATCTTCGTCGAAGTGTAAACCAATTCACCGAATGAAGTGAGCTTCTATTCGGTGATCGATTTTAGAGAATTATCGTTCGTATTTGCAATTCTTGCGTGTTCTTGAAGGTTCTTGGACTTGCTTAAGAGGGGGAGAGAGAGAGAGAGAGAGAGAGAGAGAGAGAGAGAGAGAGAGAGAGAGAGAGAGAGAGAGAGAGAGAGAAAGAGAGAGAGAGAGAGAGAGAGAGAGAGAGAGAGAGAGAGAGAGAGAGAAAATGGTCATAAAAGAGCGTCCTCAACTCGTGGCCCTTGTGGTTATATTTATAGCACTCATGGAGTCTTCTTATTGGCCACGAGTTGGTGGAGAGGATTGGGGATAAGGAGGTAATTCCCACCAAAGGTAGGTGGGCAGGATAAGGGCTAAGGATTGAGTGGTTTTCGTGTAGACTTTTGTGTAAGTTTGTATCATGATAATTGTTTGCCTCCCGTCTTATTCATGTACCGAATGTATCGGTATAATATATCGTTTTTGAAAGAAAATATGGCCTAAGAATTAACTTGGAAGAATTTATATAAATAGGCAATTCTGCAGTCAGAATTAGGTTCGTTCGAACGAACTATATAAGGGCGTTCGAACGGACTTATTCGTGACAGTCAGATTTGGGTTCGTTCGAACGAACTACTGAAGTGCGTTCCAACGAACTGGGTTCGTTCGAACGAACCATTTAGGTGCGTTCGAACGGACTGAATTCCTATATATATATAGACTTCTGATTTCGTTCCTTGGACCTAAGTTTTTCTAGGGTTTTTGAGCCGTCGTTTCTCTTTCCTCTTCCACAGAATTCCAGATCAGATCTGGTGAGATTGAGAGGGAGATTCGAGCAAGGATCTTGAGAGATTGATCGTGACGGCGACTAGAACGGCGTTGGCGATTTTCGATTGGTCGAAATCAAGGTCGACACGAGTAGAGGGACTGCACGAGCATTCCTTGGAGAAGGTTCACGGATTTGGAGAAGTAATCGACACGTACTAACTTGTATGAGGTAATTCTCCGCAACTCTTCCTTTTTGGATGGTTTTCGAGTGTGATCCAGGGTAAAATTAGGTTACGCATGCGTGAATAATTCCGCTGCACACTCTAATAATCGTGTGCGTAATCCAACAGTGGTATCAGAGCAATCGCTCGTTAAAACCATCGAAAATCGATGATTTAATTCGAATTTAGGAAATTTTAGAATTTTTGGGCTGAATTTCAGAAATTAGAAAAACTGGCATAATAGGATTCGTTCGAACGAACTTGGAGTTGCGTTCGAACGAACTGGTCTGTTCGAACGAACCTAGTGTTCGGTTCGAACGGACTGATCTGTTCGAACGAACTTGGAGTTGCGTTCGAACGAACAATTTTCTGGACAACCAATTTTTTTTTTCTGTCAAAAACGCCCAATAATTTTAAAATTTCCAATTTATAAATTCGATACGGTATAGCATATAGCCTAAAACGGGGATGATTGTTTGTGTTGCTTGTAATGTGTGTTGTGTGGGGGCCGGTGAGCTTTCCAAATTGTATTTTATTTAATTATGTGGGGACCGGTGAGTCTTCCAAAGTTGTAATAAAATAAAATAGGTTTAGTTTTGAAGAAGGACCTTCAAGGCAAGACGACACGACACGAAGATTGGATCTTCACATGAAGCAAGGAATCATCTTGGGTTTTAGGGTTGGGAATTTTAGGGTTTTATGATTGCTCATAAAACTAAAAGGCCTATATGCTATACCATAATTTTATTTGTTATTGTGAATGAATAAAATAAATGATTTTTAAAATGAAAATCCTCACACGTAATTATCAAGTCATTTGTCTCCCAAAGTGGAACCTTCAAGACTAGTACTTGTTTATTTGTGTTGCATGGCCTTCGTCTGGCACATATTTACACGTACGTAGCATGGAAGGCATGCATTGATTAGGAGTTGACGTGTTGCATGGCCTTCGTCTGGCATGTCAATTCGCTAATTGAATGATACTCCACTTGTGGTTTGGACTTGACCAATTCGCTAGCTAGGCTAGGATTTGGGGCAAGGAGTGACGTACACACACACTGGTTTTGAGTTGAACTCAATACCAGTCCTCACGAACAAAGCAAGAATCGTCTTGGAGATGATTGGACATTGTCCTACCCAACGTAACATATTTTCTAAGTGGTTGGCCTTCGTCACCTTAGAGATACGTCAAATAGGGATCTTGTCCATTATGAGATTTAAGGTATCAAATCTCCGTTTCAATAGTGGGGGCTATTTGAAATGATAAAATAATAGGTATTTCAAGTTATTTAAAAATGAATTTTAATATATGAAAGACCACGTTATTGATTACATTAGTTTTCAAAATTGTAGAATTCATGGCTTTACCAAGTAACAACCGCTTTAGTTTGCGTTCCATTTTGGAAAGGGAACGAATGAACGGAAAGAACTTTCTCGACTGGCAGAGGAATCTGGGATTCGTTCTGAAACAGGAAGGAAAGGCACATGTCTTGGAGACGCCTATCCCTCCTGTGCCAGGGGATGACGTAACTGATGGGGAATATCCCCGGCCCCGGGCCCGCGCAGCGGATATGTAGGCCCGGTCCGGTTCCCCGATTCCCGAGATCACGCCACGACTTCGAGGGTACGATGCAAATAGAAGGTTAGATCTTTACCGGTGCAAAATTGATTGCACACGAAGGGTTGATCGCTGCCTTCTTTCTCCTGTCACGTTGGTGACAATACGCGCGTCCCACACCACGCGTCTTTCACTGCTCGTTGACTTCGCCGATTCGCTTGATTTCGTCTCCGACTCAATCTACTCGTCCGAATCGATCATAATCGTGAGAGCCTCAGTTGTTGCTCCTCTACGTGTATCCACCTTGAATCGCAAGACTTCGGTCACGGATGCACCTGCCTAGACGATGCACCGGTGAACTTGCTTAATCGAATTGATTCTCTAAACCGCAAAACACCTTTTCACGGTTTCTCTCTTTTACACCTTTTCACTCTCTAGAAATTTGTCTCACAATTTTTTGGTTAATTCTGAATGAATTGCTTTGTTAAGATGAGAGAGAAAATCATATTTATATATAATAGGATCAGGATTAGCCAAAAGGCATGTATATCCAATATACACCCTCTCACACAGAAAACTGCATGAACCTGGTCAGTATTCTGTCCAGACGAAATTGATAAATTTCTCTGACAGAAAATCAACCAACACGGAAGTTGTAGATAATCTCATTATATACACGACCCAATTTGGCCCAGCCCAATTGGAGTTCGTATGCAAAAGTTATGACTGTTTTACTAACTGTATGTCATACTGTTGCACCCTTTCGGTATTTCATAGAAACGACACTTATACTTCGTTCATATGAAATATATTTCTACATGAAGGTTATAGATAATCTAATTATCTATCTTACCCAATTTGAACCATTCAAATCGGATTTTCCTACTGAAAGATATGGCTACGAATGTACGACTACATTCGTTTATCCTTGTGTACACTTTTACGGTTGATCCTGAAACTGTATTTCCTTCAGTAACTGGGGATGCCATATTCGAATATACGACCATGATGGACGATTCGAATGATGTCACATGCCTCATGTTGGCTACTATGACTCCTGAATATCAAATCCAGTTTGAGAAACAGGATGCATACGAGATTATGAAACAGCTCAGGGAGATGTTTCAGGTTCAAGCAAGGGTGGAGAAGTATCAAGCTCTTGGCAATGCGACGCAATGCAAGATGCAAGATGGTACGCCCGTTAGCTCGCACCTTCTCAAGATGAAAGGATATTTCGATCATCTTGAGAGGCTTGGCATGAAATTCGAGGAGGAGTTACAAACTGATTTGATCATGTTGTCACTGCCACCGAGTTTCGATTCGTTCATTTCGCATTTCCACATGTCAGACATGAAAAGTACCATTCCCCAGCTTTTCGGAATGCTCAGAACATTCGAAAGTGACCAAAAACCGCGGTACATGAAGTCTAGGACTTCGGAAGTATTGGTGGTTGATGGGAAGAGTCCAAGCAATGGGAACAAAAACAAGAAGAGGAAGGCCAAGGGCAACAAGGTTGCGCCTAAGCCTGTGGGCAAGAAAGCCAAGGATGACAAGAAGTGTTTCCACTGCCTCAAGGAGAGGCATTGGAAGCGTGATTGCGAGATCTTCCTGAGGGAGAGCAAGGAAAAGACCGCTTCCTTGGACACACCGGCATCAGGTATTTTTGTTATCGAATCTTATTTCTTTACTTCATCATCATGGGTGTTGGACACTGGATGTGGGACTCATATTTGTAATAATATGCAGGGCCTAAGAAGTAGAAGATCATTGATTCGTGGCGAAGTTGATTTACGCGTCGGGAATGGAGCTCGAGTAGCAGCATTAGCCGAGGGGACGTATGATTTAACTTTGCCAAATGGACTTATTTTAGTTTTGGATAATTGTTGTTATGTACCTACTTTGAGTAGGAGTATTATTTCTGTTTTGAGACTTATTGCGGATGGATATGAATTAGTTATTAGTACTAATGATTGTTTTATTCGCAAGAATGACATTTTCTTTAGTAATGTTCTAGTTGAAAATGGTCTATATGTTTTGGATTTAGAAAATAACAACAATAATCAGTCCATTTATAACATAAATACTACTCAAACTAATGAAACATACTCATGGCATTGTCGTCTCGGACACATAAACGAGAAACGCATTGCTAGACTCCAAAAGGATGGAGTGCTAGATTCTTTTGACTTAGAGTCAATAGAAAATTGCGAATCTTGTTTGATGGGTAAGATGACAAAGACACCTTTCTCCAAGAAAGGAGAAAGATCGAAAGATGTGTTGGCCCTCATACATTCCGATGTATGTGGACCGATGAGTGTCGAGGCTAGAAATGGGTATCGCTACTTCGTGACTTTTACTGACGATTATAGTAGATATGGATATCTATACTTAATGCGTCACAAAAGTGAAACTTTTGAGAAATTCAAAGAGTTTCAACACGAAGTAGAACTTCAACTGGGCAAGAAAGTAAAAGCCATTCGATCGGATCGAGGTGGTGAATACTTGAGCTATGAGTTTGAGGACTATCTTCGAGATTGTGGTATAGTATCACAATGGACTCCACCCGGTACACCCCAATGGAATGGAGTGTCTGAGAGGAGGAATCGGACCTTGTTAGACATGGTTCGCTCGATGATGAGTCGAACGGAGTTGCTAAAGTCATTTTGGTGTTTCGTGTTGGTTAATTCTAACCTAGAGGGGGGTAAATTTGGCAATCTAACTTACACTTAGTTTAGATTTAAACCTAATTTACGGTGCGGAATAAATAATAATTTAGATGATAAAGATGATACCGTACAAACACTTTGACACAAGATGTTTGTTTACGAAGTTCGGTAGGTGGTTGCTTTGTAGCTTTAACTCACCCTATACTCGCTTAATTGACCGACTCAATTATTTGCGAGTACCTACGTCTCCGGGAATGCCTTGTGCCTCTTTTTGGCTTTCGATTGAATTCCAACTCAACTCGATTACAAGGATTTGCCTAGATCGATTTACACGCTTCTATCGATCTATAGCTTAGGCTCTTTACACTTTGTTGCACTAGCCTATTACACTTTTTCACTAATCGAGCTACAACGTGATCGGTCACGTGAGTGGGATACGATTAGTGGAGAATATCGAAAATAGATCAACGATCTAAAGAGGTTTCTCAAGCTATCAATGGATATAGAAAATCACAGCTTAGGGTTTCTCTCTTTTAGGTTTGAAAGTTTGAAATTGAGGAACTGGGAGAGAGAGACCCATGAAGGATTCTATTTATACTCTCTATAGAAATCCTTCAGCAAACTTGTAGTGCGTTCGAACGCATACAGTCCGTTCGGAACGCACTTGAAGTTTGCACTAGCCGTTTCAAAATAACGTGCAAGTACATCTTGGGTCCGTTCGAACGTACAATGTCCGTTCGTAACGGACTCAATTATACATAGCATTTTGCGTTCACAGGAACAAGAGTCCGTTCAACGCACTGAAAAGTGGGTGAACGGATTCCAGGTTGTCCGTTCGAACGCACATGTGTGTTCGTTCGAACGAACACATCCCTGTGACGTTTTCCGTTCACAGGAAGGATTGTCCGTTCAACGCTCTCAGAAGGTGGGTGAACGGATTATAATTATCCGTTCGAACGGACATGATTGTTCGTTCGAACGTACACATCCCTGTGACACGTTTGGTTCTAATCAAGCTTTAAAGCTTTGATATTTAGCAAGTCCGTTCTGAACGGACTTTGAGTTCGTTCAGAACGCACTTCCTGCTTGACTGAACTCTTTGTTATTTTGAACATGATTTTACTTGAGTTCTACTAGGTTTGTACCTATGATTTATTTGTGGCGTATCCCACTCACGGAAGGCTTCAACATCTTGAGTCTTGATGTATTCCAATGGCCTTCCTTGTGTTCTTCTTTTCTTGTTTATGTTGAGACTTCATGTCCTGATTCTTGATGTAATCCACTGAAGTCCTCCTTCACAAGTCCTCCTTCGTCTTCGTATCGTACATATGTTATCCTGCACTTTTCTGGATGTATACATTAGTAATGACAGTGTTTTGAAATAATCAAACTATCAGGAAATTTGAACCAACAAACTCCCCCTTTTGATTACTTTCAAAACACTGTCGGTTTGGAGAGTTTCACCATTTAGTTGAGAACTTTCCGTACGATCGTTTCTCCCCCATTTTGAAAGAGATCAAAAGGGCCAAGGAGACTTCAACAACGGAAGGCTCCCCCTAAATGCGAGCTCCCCCTCAAAGAATGAATTGATGAATGTATGAGCTCGTAAATATGATCAAATTCTTTTGTTTTGAATGATGACAATCTTTTCAAAATTTAGCAGATTTTTAAGAAAATATAACAGTTTTTGTATGTGCGTTCCGAACGGACAACGTAATGCGTTCGAACGCACTTGCTTCTGGACTGATAGGTTATAAAAATAAAAATCCAACATAGATGCAACAGTTTAAACTGACAATATGACCATAAAACAGTTTGTTCACAACATGGCATGACACAAAGACTACATACACAACAAACACAATAACCACACGTTTTCACACACATGCATGTCATATAAAACGAGACACTACAACACAAGACACTTATACCACCGCCGGTGATTACATCTCGTTGGGACCGGGGTAAGGGTTCGGGTCGGGATGATAGCTTGGACCGGACGCAAAGAAGTCGTCGACGTTGAAAGTTCCCGAATGGGACCTCGACGGATTTGCGGTGGGATTAGCTGGAGGAGGAGGATTGGCTTGTTCTCGAGGTTCAGGGTAGGACCCGAAACGGTTTTCAAGATGACCGTAAAGGTCGGAAAATTGACGTTCTACTCTCTCGAGCATCCTTGTCTCGGAAACTTGCATGCCCTCTCGAATTTCATTTCGAATCCCTCGTTCATGTCGCTCCATACGCTTATTCATTTCCTCTAGCAACGACGTTATGTGAGCGAACCGCCTTTCATCCCTTTCCATCGGGACGTTCGAACTTCTTACACTCTCACTCCTCTCACGTGGTCGAGCCTGGTTTGCACTGCTCTGATCGGATGGAGCTTCACTCTCCAACCAACGGGTAGGATTTGGAGGAAGGTGGAACGCTCCCTCTTCATCTGGGTGATCGATAATCCATTCATGAGCTTGTGCCGAATACCGAAACCTTTGACGCAGAAGATTTAATTTTGACGAGAGGTTGATAGGTGGTTCAGGTCGGAAATCCCAATCTTCCACCGGTATCGAGACTCCTTGGAGGTTCAACATTCGAGCAATCAACGTTCCATAGGGTAACGACGCATTCCTAAGCTTCATGGCGCTTTCCATGTGGCTTAATATGAGATGAGGCACATGGATGGGTAGTTGGTCCTCGTACCACATGCGATATAAACACAAGATATTTCGATCTTCGAGGTTTACTCTCAATTTTTCAACTGGAGCGAGAATGTTATTACCAATTATCCAGACGAATTTTTCAGGAGCGGCCAAGTGTGACACTGCTGATTGTGATGCGTATTTATTCGTGACCACTTTCTTCATGGTTTCGAACCCTTCGATTTCAATTTTCCCCCTGCGGTCGTTGTACACCTTCTCTCCATCATCTTTGAGCCCAAACAAGTCGCACAAATTCTGCACCGAGATTACAACTTCCTCACCGAGAATAAACGAGGTTATCTTATCTGGGGCATGATCGAAAGTGGCGTTTGCATAGAATAGCCGAGTGATGATCTCATACGACCTCTCGTTGAGACGCGCAAGGTTTGCAAATCCCCATTTTTGCTCGATTTCCTCGATCTTGTTGGAAAGAATAGAACAATTTCGTGGAAACTCGTAATAGTAAGACTTTGAGAGGGGTCTCCTTACCACAACGCTATTGAAAAGGAGTCCGGCTTCCTGGTTTCGAAAGAGATAATCGTTATTCGGATTAGTGAAATCGTAATCTGCTTCCATTCGTGCGCTGTGATTAGGTCTGTTGGCTGGCGTGCCCCTCTTCATGCGAACAATCGATGGAGTCGGTGGTATTTCTTGAGCTTTCGAGCTTTCTCCTGTTCTCTTCTGATACAGGAGAAGGAGTTTTGGAAAGAGAAGATAAGGTGAAGGGTTTCAAGAGCGTAAATCGTGTTTCTTTAAGTTTCTTCATACGAGAGGAAGAACCAAGCGTCCATTGATGAGGGTCGGTTGCATGCAGATGGAGAGTAACTACGACGAGTTCGTTCGAACGGACATTCATGTGCGTTCAAACGTACACGCTTCTGGGTAAAAGGCTCCATTGTTTGGGTTTGCGTTGTAGGTGAGAGGTTTTCGAGTTCGTTCGAACGCACTTGCAACTGTTGGGAAAGGCGTCATAATATGAAAAGCAGTCATAATCATACATTTCATCTGTTCGTTCCGAACGCACTGTTTGTTCGTACAAACGGACTTGAGTCTGGAAGGATGGTATTAGTGGACTTCATTTGTCCGTTCCGAACGCACTCTTTTGTTCGTTCGAACGGACTTGAGTCTGGAAGGATGGTGTTTGTGGACTTCATTTGTCCGTTCCAAACGCACTCTTTTGTTCGTTCGAATGGACTAGATACTGAGCTGAGACCCGGATGTATTGACCCAAACCACTGACCCTAGTTCAACAACTCTATTTGTACTTATGATTATACCATTATGATGCAACTACATGAGACTAGACCCAATATGCTGAATTTTAATTCTTAAGAGATAACATACCTAGCTTTAGTCGTAGATCGGAGAAAGGAGCAAATGGTAACGGTTTTGTGAAGATGTCGGCAATTTGATTTTGAGTCTCTATCCATTCGAGTTTAACATCGCCTTTTTCCACGTGATCCCGAATGAAGTGGTGACGTATGTCGATATGCTTGGTTCGTGAATGGTGGACCGGGTTTTTCGAGATGCATATTGCGCTATTGTTGTCGCACAATATGGGGATTTTACGGAAGTTCAAACCGTAGTCTCCGAGGGTTTGGTTCAACCACAGTAATTGAGCACAGCAGCTTCCTGCGGTGACATACTCGGCTTCGGCCGTCGATAAGGCTACCGAGTGTTGTTTCCGACTTGACCATGATACAAGTAAACCTCCCAAAAATTGGCATGTACCGCTAGTGCTTTTTCGATCAACTCGGGATCCGGCAAAATCCGCATCAGTGTATCCTACTAGGTTTAGGTTCCCACTATGTCCGTACCATATCCCAAGTTCAATTGTACCTTTTAAATAACGAAATATGCGTTTTACGGCCGTGTAATGTGATACCTTGGGGTTAGCTTGAAATCTAGCGCACAAGCATACGGCGAACATGATGTCGGGACGACTTGCCGTTAGATAAAGAAGGCTCCCGATCATTCCTCTATAGGACGTAATGTCGAACGATTCGCCCTCTTCATCCGCATCCAATTTTGATTCCTTTGCCATTGGAGTGTCACTCGTTTTAGTTTGGTCCAACTCGAATCTCTTTAATAATTCGCGAGTGTACTTTGATTGGTTGACGAAAATTCCTTCACTTGATTGTGTGACTTGAAGACCCAAGAAGAATTTTAACTCTCCCATCATACTCATGGCAAATTCACTGTGCATAAGAATAGAGAATTCTTCGGCAAGAGCCGCATCACTTGATCCAAAAATAATATCATCTACGTAAATTTGAACAAGTAAAATGGATACTCCCTTTTTACGTGTGAAGAGGGTGGTGTCGATTATACCTCTCACGAAACCATTTGAGGTGAGAAATGAGGATAGTCGATCGTACCATGCTCGTGGGGCTTGTTTCAATCCGTATAGGGCTTTTGAGAGTTTGCACACGTAATCGGGGAATTTAGGATCCTTAAATCCCGGTGGTTGTTCAACGTAGACTTCTTCTTCGATTTCACCATTTAGAAATGCACTCTTGACGTCCATTTGAAATAGTGTAAACCCCTCAATAGCGGCGTAAGCTAGGAGGAGTCGTATCGCTTCTAGACGAGCCACTGGAGCAAAGGTTTCTTCGAAATCGATCCCTTCTCGTTGTTTGAATCCTTGAGCGACGAGTCTCGCCTTGTTTCGTACTACGTTTCCGTGTTCATCAAGTTTATTTCGAAAGATCCATCGAGTCCCAATGATCGAACGATTCATGGGTTTTGGAACCAACATCCAAACTTGATTTCTTTCAAATTGTTCCAATTCTTCTTACATTGCGATAATCCAATCTTCGTCTAGATTGGCTTCCTTGAAGGATTTTGGTTCGGTGTGAGAAAGATATGCGCAATGAGCTACGTAGTTATGGACACGAGACCGAGTTCGTACACCTTCTCGGGGATCTCCAACAACGTTTGTGAGAGGATGGTGGGGTACTTCTCGGAGAACCTCGGGGATTTGGTAAGGAGTTTCACTCTCTTCTTCCTCTTCCTCCTGTTCTTCCTCTTCTGGAGGATCATTGTTTTCTCTCTGAGGTTCATCAAGAGTTATGTCGATGTGTTGATATTCCAGCTCGGCTTGTTTTCTCGGTGATTTAGCAATTGTTTCCGTGACTTCACCTATGCTTGTAACGCTCATTGGTCCGCAAAGATCAAGATGGATGAGTTGAAGAGGTCGATTCGTGGTGACCATGTTCTTTGATTTAAACCCGGACGATCTAGTGTGCTTACCTTTTTCACACGCATCGCATAATCCTTCTAGTTCAAGTTTATGTGAGGGAAGTCCTCTAACTAATTGCTTTTTGGACAACCTATGTATAGTTTTCATGCAAATGTGACCTAACCGTCTATGCCATAATCGAGATACTGATTCTGATACAGTGAGACAATGGATTCCCGGCACGAATGATTCGAAATCAAAGTAGTAGAGATTTTCGTGTCGGGTTCCTTTGCATACTGTGGTATTGTCTTTCATTCGATCAATCAAGCATGAGAGTTGATCGAATTTCACACAATATCCGGCATCACATAATTGGCTTATGCTAATTAAATTATGTTTAAGTCCAGTTACAAGATAGACATTCTCTAAAGTCCAATTTGAGGTACCTATTGAACCGATACCGATAATTTTACCTTTTTGATTTCCTCCGAAGGTAACGTCTCCTCCCTTGAACGGTTCGAGAGACTTGAACATCTCTCGATCCCAAGTCATATGTCTAGAACAACCACTATCTAGACACCATTTTGATGACTTTGTTCTGGAAGTTAGGCTCATCTATAAGAAATTCATATTAGTTAAAACATAAAGAAATTGAAATTGACTAATATGAATTCTTACTAACTATACTCCCCCTAAATATTTGGCTTATGGTATGGTATACTAGGGAGTATAGTGTCTCAAGTTAGGGTTTTACACCCTAGGGGGTCCTATACCAAAGGAGGTAGAGGAACCCATTGAGTGACGATCTTTACGCATCCACATGACGTTTGATGCCACTTTTGGATTGCGAAGATTACACCCGGTTGAGACATGACCGATTTTGCAACAATAGTTACAAAATGCTACGGTGGGCTTATTTGTGGGTGTGGTACTCTTCACAAAATAGTCCGAGAGTTTATTAGGATTACTTCTCTTAGAAGTTATCGATTTTGGCATTTGATAAAGGTTATTTGATTTAAATTTAGTTTGCTTAACATTATTTTGTTTAAATTGTTTGTATGAGTTGGTGAAATGTTTGGGAGACTCTTGTGGATATGAAGCTTCGGTGTAGTTTGTCACTTCATAGAAATATCCATTTGGTCCCCTTTTGAACAAACAATCGGTTCGTCCTACATTATTATGTCTAGGTTGTGAATTTTGTGTAAAATGATTGTTCCTATAATTATTATTGACACGTTTAGGTTGTTCATTTTTAGCATATTTACCTTTGTTGTAGTCATGGTACATAAAAGCATTTCCATGACTCCTTACTTTATGGTTTTCCCATTTAGATTTTTGATTTTGAAATATTGAAAGGTAGGGATTATTACCGTTAATTTTCTTATGTCCTAAACCGAATTTATCATTTGGCTTTTGTCCCGTGAATGACGATTTTAAGGCATCATCCAATGAAGGGGGACTCAATGCTATCATTGTACATGCCCTCTTCAAGGACTCATTCTCAACTTTCATAGTTTGAATTTCTACTTTTAAATGAGAAATCTCACATTTCAGGGTTTTACATTCACATTTTGAAAATCCATTAAATTCATTTATTTGAGTTTTGTATGCCAAGATGGATAGTTCAAGAGAAGCTACCTTATCCTTGAGAGCTTGGGTGGAACTTTCAAGTTTACCCTCATTTAGTTGAGAGTTACCTTCATCCCTAAGAAACTCGTCACAAGATTCGAGTTCTAGTTTGGATGCGGGAGAAAATTCAGGTCTAGGTAAAGATTTGATACCATACCGAGAGTTAGTACGTACCTCATAACTTTTGTCATGTGTCGAGCTTTGAGTGGGAGAGGAAGGTTCTGCGTCTACAATTATGGGCTGATGGTGTGTCGAAGTTAGACCTCGTTCAATACGGAGAGAGTGAATGGCTTCTTCCACTGCGCTCAAGGGATTAACTTCAGCCATTAGATCGTAAGGTACAAGTTTATCCTTAATAAATTTAAGAGATGGCTAGTACCCTGCTCTGATACCAATTGTTGGTTAATTCTAACCTAGAGGGGGGTAAATTTGGCAATCTAACTTACACTTAGTTTAGATTTAAACCTAATTTACGGTGCGGAATAAATAATAATTTAGATGATAAAGATGATACCGTACAAACACTTTGACACAAGATGTTTGTTTACGAAGTTCGGTAGGTGGTTGCTTTGTAGCTTTAACTCACCCTTTACTCGCTTAATTGACCGACTCAATTATTTGCGAGTACCTACGTCTCCGGGAATGCCTTGTGCCTCTTTTTGGCTTTCGATTGAATTCCAACTCAACTCGATTACAAGGATTTGCCTAGATCGATTTACACGCTTCTATCGATCTATAGCTTAGGCTCTTTACACTTTGTTGCACTAGCCTATTACACTTTTTCACTAATCGAGCTACAACGTGATCGGTCACGTGAGTGGGATACGATTAGTGGAGAATATCGAAAGTAGACCAACGATCTAAAGAGGTTTCTCAAGCTATCAATGGATATAGAAAATCACAGCTTAGGGTTTCTCTCTTTTAGGTTTGAAAGTTTGAAATTGAGGAACTGGGAGAGAGAGACCCATGAAGGATTCTATTTATACTCTCTATAGAAATCCTTCAGAAAACTTGTAGTGCGTTCGAACGCATACAGTCCGTTCGGAACGCACTTGAAGTTTGCACTAGCCGTTTCAAAATAACGTGCAAGTACATCTTGGGTCCGTTCGAACGTACAATGTCCGTTCGTAACGGACTCAATTATACATAGCATTTTGCGTTCACAGGAACAAGAGTCCGTTCAACGCACTGAAAAGTGGGTGAACGGATTCCAGGTTGTCCGTTCGAACGCACATGTGTGTTCGTTCGAACGCACACATCCCTGTGACGTTTTCCGTTCACAGGAAGGATTGTCCGTTCAACGCACTCAGAAGGTGGGTGAACGGATTATAATTATCCGTTCGAACGGACATGATTGTTCGTTCGAACGTACACATCCCTGTGACACGTTTGGTTCTAATCAAGCTTTAAAGCTTTGATATTTAGCAAGTCCGTTCTGAACGGACTTTGAGTTCGTTCAGAACGCACTTCCTGCTTGACTGAACTCTTTGTTATTTTGAACATGATTTTACTTGAGTTCTACTAGGTTTGTACCTATGGTTTATTTGTGGCGTATCCCACTCACGGAAGGCTTCAACATCTTGAGTCTTGATGTATTCCAATGGCCTTCCTTGTGTTCTTCTTTTCTTGTTTATGTTGAGACTTCATGTCCTGATTCTTGATGTAATCCACTGAAGTCCTCCTTCACAAGTCCTCCTTCGTCTTCGTATCGTACCTATGTTATCCTGCACTTTTCTGGATGTATACATTAGTAATGACAGTGTTTTGAAATAATCAAACTATCAGGAAATTTGAACCAACATTTCGCGCTTCAAACGGCCGGTCATATACTGAATAAAGTTCCGTCCAAATCTGTTGAAAAGACACCATATGAATTATGGCATGGCAAGGTGCCATTATTGTCTTATTTTAAGATTTGGGGCTGCGAGGTATATGTCAAAAGACTATTGACGGAAAAACTCGAGCCAAGATCAGACAAGTGTTTATTTGTGGGGTATCCTCAAGAAACTAGAGGATACTACTTTTACTTGCCTAGCGAAAACAAGGTTTTCGTGGCTCGACGAGGACACTTCTTAGAGAAGAAATTCCTAGATCGTCAAGCCAGTGGGAGTAAAATTGATCTCGAAGAAATTCGAGAACCACAAAGTGAACAAGTTGATCTGGAACAAGATTATGAGTTACCATTGGATGGTGAACCAGAATCTAGTACACAAGCTATACGTAGATCTAGTAGGAATCGTCAAGAACCTGAGAGATATGGATTTCTCATTAGTAATGACGATGATAAGTTGACTCTAGATGACGAGCCAACCTCCTACAAAGGTGCTATGTCCAGCCTGGATTCCTCGAAATGGCATGAAGCCATGAAAATCGAGATCCAGTCCATGTATGATAATAAGGTTTGAAATCTTATTGATCTACCAAATGGTGCTAAGACCGTTGGGTGCAAATGGGTTTTCAAGAAGAAAACCGACATGGATGGTAATGTACACACTTTTAAAGCAAGACTGGTGGCGAAAGGTTTCAAGCAAATTCATGGTATAGACTATGATGAAACTTTTCTCCAGTAGCCATGTTTAAAAGTATTCGCATTCTTCTAGCAATAGCTGCATATCACGATTATGAGATATGGCAGATGGATGTCAAAACCGCTTTCCTTAACGGGAACCTTACCGAGGATGTGTATATGACACAACCCGAGGGTTTTGTCGATCCAAAGAATACGAATAAAGTGTGCAAGCTTGTGAGATCCATTTATGGATTAAAACAAGCATCTCGTGCGTGGAACATACGATTCGATGAGGTCATCGCTAAGTATGGTTTCATTCAAAATATCGAGGAACCCTGTGTATACAAGAAATTCAGTGGGAGTTCGATCGTATTCCTCATCTTGTACGTGGACGACATCTTACTCATTGGAAATGACATCCCAATGCTTAACCAGGTTAAGGCATATTTGGGTAGTCAATTCGCAATGAAGGACTTAGGAGAGGCCGCCTATATTTTAGGCGTAAAGATCTATAGAGATAGATCGAGGAGACTTCTCGGACTAAGTCAAAGTACATATATTGACAAAGTGATAACTAGGTTTCACATGGAGCAATCCAAGAAAGGATTTCTGCCAATGTCACATGGCATCGCTCTCACTAAGGCTCAATGTCCTTCGACGGACGCTGATCGTGAGCGAATGAGTCGGATCCCATACGCTTCGGCTATAGGATCGATCATGTATGCCATGATATGTACTAGACCAGATGTCGCATATGCGTTGAGTGTGACTTCCCGCTATCAGTCTGATCCCGGGGAAGTTCACTGGTCCGCAGTCAAGAGCATTCTTAAGTATCTCAGGAATACTAAAGATATGTTTCTTGTCTATGGAGGTTCGGAAGGAGATCTGATTATCCAAGGATATACAGATGCTAGTTTCCAAACTTGCCCGGATGATTTCCAATCTCAAAGTGGTTACGTCTTCACGGTCAATGGCGGAGCTGTTGTTTGGAAAAGCTCCAAACAGAAGACGGTGGCTGATTCTACAACTGAAGCGGAATACATCGCGGCTTCGGAAGCCGCAAAGGAGGCTGTCTAGCTACGACAGTTCGTGATGGAACTTGGCGTTATGCCAAGCATCTCGGGTCCCATGGATGTCTATTGTGACAATAACGGAGCAATAGCATAATCTAAGGAACCGCGAGCGCATCACAGGTCCAAGCATGTACTCCGGCGTTACCACTTGATTCGTGAGATTACGAAGAGAGGTGACGTGAAAATAATGAAGATACCTACTGAGGATAACGTGGCCGATCCATTTACGAAGCCACTATCACGTGCCAAGCATGAGCAGCATGCTAGGGCGATAGGATTGGGATATCTATCGCAGTGTTAGATTGGGTGTTTTATTTATGTTTCTTATTGCATAAGGGGATTAGATCTGCCTAGTGCAAGTGGGAGAACATTTATTATGCCCTAGGCGTGTTATTGGGATTGTATTTGTTTATGAGACAGATATTTATATTATTATTCATCATATGACTTAAACCTTCAGATAGACCTTGAATTTTATTCTAGTTTAGTGCATCGAGTCAGTTGAGAATAATATGTTGCATGGCCTTCGTCTGGCATATTGATTCGTCAATTGAATGATAGTAAAACCACTAAACGGAATGAATATAATTCTAAAACGTCCCTGGTGTATAAAGTTGTTCATAGGTTTGAACCAAGTAGTCCATTCACTGAATGGAGACTTTTACATACACTAGCATATTCGTAGATGAGATGATCAGGTTTTACTGATCTGGGACGGTAGCGTCGATTCTAAAATATGGATATACGCGGCGTCGTATATTGGACTGACCACTATATGAGTTTGTAACATGGTCAGAGTCATTAGAGACGAACTCATATCCAGATAGTGCATTTTGGTTCTTCATACTTGAGTGGTCTCATGGATACCTAGTATGTGAAAAGGCAATGCTTTGATATAATTGACCTTACGCGTAACTGTGTAGCAGTGATTACTATTGGGTATTGTTTTTAGCATAGGCAAAGGATGTGAGATTGCAAGATAGGAATTGTTCCTTTCTAACCTTGAAAAAGGATAGAGGGAGATATCTCTCGGGCCCCTCGATTGAATTGAGATTGATGAAATGCTTGGCCAAGCTCGATGGAACTCATGGAGTTCGCATTGT
Source organism: Luzula sylvatica (assembly GCA_946800325.1). Taxonomy (NCBI): domain Eukaryota; kingdom Viridiplantae; phylum Streptophyta; class Magnoliopsida; order Poales; family Juncaceae; genus Luzula; species Luzula sylvatica. The sequence goes on from OX326956.1 coordinate 25,026,196, forward strand.
AATTATCAATCTAATTCTTATCGGGAAAGAGTACATCTGATCAAAAAGAATAGAGGATGACTTGAAGTCTTAGGCTTCACCGTGACTCTTTTGATCGGAAGATATCGCGAACAAGAGGACTAGTAACACTTATCTGAGCTAGGCATGAAGATGTACTGCATCTTCATAAAGGTGTTCTCCACCTTTTTCGTGCTAATTCTGGGTAGGTATTAACGGCAGTCTAGTGCTCGCAATACCTTGAGATTGCTGCCATATCCACTGCCAGTCTTAGACGAACCTACAAGGTCACACCAAGATTTCGTAACATATCGGATTCTCAAGATAATGCTCACCAATACGTTTGTTGGACAAACAAAATGGAATCACGTGAGATTAGATCTTACGACATATGTTGGACATATGGCCAAGTTGATTAAGTCTTAATCCAAGAGGGAGTTTGAAAGAAAATATGGCTTAAGAATTAACTTGGAAGAATTTATATAAATAGGCAATTCTGCAGTCAGAATTAGGTTCGTTCGAACGAACTATATAAGAGCGTTCGAACGGACTAATTCGTGACAGTCAGATTTGGGTTCGTTCGAACGAACTACTGAAGTGCGTTCGAACGAACTGGGTTCGTTCGAACGAACCATTTAGGTGCGTTCGAACGGACCATTTAGGTGCGTTCGAACGGACTGAATTCCTATATATATAGAATTCTGATTTCGTTCCTTGGACCTAAGTTTTTCTTGGGTTTTTGAGCCGTCGTTTCTCTTTCCTCTTCCACAGAATTCCAGATCAGATCTGGTGAGATTGAGATGGAGATTCGAGCAAGGATCTTGAGAGATTGATCGTGACGGCGACTAGAACGGCGTTGGCGATTTTCGATTGGTCGAAATCAAGGTGGACACGAGTAGAGGGACTGCACGAGCATTCCTTGGAGAAGGTTCACGGATTTGGAGAAGTAATCGACACGTACTAACTTGTACGAGGTAATTCTCCGCAACTCTTCCTTTTTGGATGGTTTTCGAGTGTGATCCAGGGTAGAATTAGGTTACGCATGCGTGAATAATTCCGCTGCACACTCTAATAATCGTGTGCGTAACCCAACAGTTTTCACTCCTCTTGACGTGTTGGAGACAACTACACTCTCCAAATTCCCATAATTTCCTTCTAATTCCTGTGATTAAGCAATAAAACACACTTAGTGAAGAAATATTCATGTTATCTCAAATATGATTAATAAAGTATATAGAATTGTTCTTCACAATGGCTAAAATCCCCAAGTTAAGCATTAAATTTGTGCCTTATTTGCCTCACATCAAATACCCCCACACTTAAATCCTTGATCGTCCTCGATCAATTAGAGTATAAAAGTCAAACATAAGAGAGAATTGCATAAGATTTTGTTGAAGTTATATTGTTGGTTCAAAAACTAATTTCACAAAGCAAATTGGGGTACTCTCATTTCATCATGATTACTAATATTGAGAGAAATATAGTTTGGTCAAATTTAGAATCTATTTCAAGAAGTTTCAAAAATTCGAAGAGTTTAATAGAGCAAATGATCTCAACCGAAAAAGATGATTAAACACCACCATTCAACTCTTTTCACTCCACTATTCACAAGGATTATCATGAAAAAGCATTAGTGAAAACCAATTTTTCAGTTTTGCAAAAATCATTTCTTGAGTGTAATTTGTCACTTTTAAACCGTTCGGTACATTAGTACTTGGTTCATCTTCGATTTCTACTAAATTTTCCCAACTTGCGCTCGATTTTTGAACTCCTTTTCTTTCCTTTTTATTCTTTTTTTTTATTTTCTTCTTTTCTTTTGTTCTTTTTATTTCTTTTCTTTTGTTCGTTATTGCTTTCGATGGTCCCCATGTGTGTCCTTTGGGATAACAAGTGGTCATGACTCACACCACTCATTACTTAGTAGAACTCCATGGATCCGCGCAATCTTTAGCCAACAAGTGGTCATGACTCACACCACTCATTACTTAATCAATCGCGCGGACTCGACAATCGAAAGCGCTTTAATCCTGATTGTAGAAAACTTTTTCGCATCGACTCTTGATCATGACTCACACCAAGAACTGGCTACTTTGGTTTACTACGACTCATGCACCCCTTTAGCCAACAAGTGGTCATGACTCACACCACTCATTACTTAATCAAGGTGCATGAGCTCATCGAATCAAGCCTTGAGCGCAAATTGGTTCCCGTTAGTGTAATTTCGAATCCCCATGAACGGTCGAGCTCTTTAAGTGCAAATGGTCAAATTTTAGATTCAAGCAAAACTTACTAAATTGGTTCAACAAAGCTTTTTTGAAATTCCAAGTTCAAAATGGGTTTATTTATTGAAAATGGTGTGTCATGTAAATCGAGGATTGATCAAATTGTCAAAAACTCATTAATTTGTGAAAATATTGATTAGGGCTTGAATCCCCGAAAGAATCTCTTAAAGATTTCAACCACAATTCTTCAAATATTATGTCAAATTAAAATTTTGAGAGCAAAAATGGTGGTTCGGTGAAAATTCGTTTAAAAACCAACAATCTAATTCAATGAAGTGGAGAAAAATATTTTTATGCATTTTATGCTTGACTTGATTATTATTGATGCTCAGGGATCAAAAATAATGTCAAAAATTTGGAAAAATTCGATTAGAAGAGGAAACATGCCAGGAAATATTCCGTTATAACGCAGTTTAAAGTCCGTTACAACGTACATTGAGTTCCGTTACAACGGAGTTGCTGCGTTATAACGGAGAACTAGCCGTAGCTTATTTTGAAAATTCTCAGCAAGTCCGTTACAACGGACATTGATGTCCGTTACAACGGACATAGTTCTGGCAAATTTTGGGAATTTACCGTTGCAACGCAATTTCATGTGTTTTTCGTGTCCGTTGCAACGGTATTTTTACTTCCGTTGTAACGCAGGTATGTCCGTTATAACGGAGTTTGAATGTAGAGGGCACTGCGTTACAACGCAGTTTGTCTCCGTTACAACGGAATGTCTGGCGCCAGCCAAATTTTTAAATTTCTATCTAGTCCGTTATAACGGACATTGAGGTCCGTTACAACGGAGTTGCTAGCCAGATCAAAAATTTTAAATTTTTCCCTGATTTTTAAATTTTTAATTGGGCTCATACAGGTCAAAGATTGTATGTTACCCCCCCCCCCCCCCACACACACTTAGAGATTACTTGTCCTCAAGTATAAAAAATCGAAAATTTCAAAAAGAGGAATAATAGAGAGATACAACCTTTGATGCGTGGCCGTGCCTCCCTCGCTAGCGCTCTTGTTTAACGTCTTGAGCTCGACTTGGCCGAGCTCATCATTGTGAGGTGTCGTCGGGTTCTAGAGCTTGCTCCTCCATCCACCCGGTTTCGAAGTTTGCATGGTAGTGCTTGAGTCGATGGCCGTTTACCTCGAACGTTTTGTTCGTTTCCTCGCTTCGAATTTCGGCAGCCCCAAATGTAGTCACATTGGTGACCACAAAAGGGCCGATCCATCGGGACCGAAGTTTCCCGGGGAAAAGTTTGAGACGAGAGTTGAAAAACAACACTCTTTCCCCTACTTGGAATTCTTTCTTTTGAATCATTCGGTCATGAAACCTCTTTGCTTTTGCCTTGCACAAGCTCGAATTATCGTAGGCCTCTTGCCGGAATTCGTCTAGCTCGAGTAATTGAAGCTTACGCGCCGATGCGTCCTTCGGGTAGTCGAGGGCAAATTGCTTGATTGCCCAAAAGGCCTTGTGCTCTAACTCGACCGGTAGATGGCACGCTTTTCCGTACACGAGCTTGAAAGGAGTCATACCTATTGGCGTTTTGAAAGCGGTACGGTACGCCCAAAGTGCGCCGCCGAGTCGAGTACTCCAATCCTTTCGATTCAGGTTCACTACCTTCTATAGAATGGATTTGATCTCGCGGTTTGAAACCTCCGCTTGGCCGTTTGTTTGAGTATGATACGCGGTCGAGGTTCGATGGCTCACATGGTATTTCTCGAGGAGGCTTTGGAGATATCGATTGCAAAAATGGGAGCCTCGATCACTTATAAGAACTCTTGGTATGCCGAATCGTTGAAAGATATTCTTCTTCAAAAAGTCCACCACCGTTTTCGAATCCGCATGCTTGTTTGGTACCGCCTCTACCCATTTGGTCACGTAATCTACACACAACAAGATGTAAGTATAGCCAAAAGACGATGGAAATGGGCCCATGAAATCAATGCCCCAAACATCGAATGGTTCACACACATAGATTGAATTGAGGGGCATTTGATTTCTACGGCTCAAGTTCTCCGTCTTTTGGCAATTTTCACAACCTTTCACAAAGTTCGCAACGTCTTTATGCAAGGTTGGCCAATAAAATCCACATTCTTGTACCTTCTGTGTGGTACTTGCGATACCGAAATGTCCACCACATTGTAATGTATGACAAAAAGAAAGAATAGATTGTACCTCACTTTGGTGCACACATTTTTGAATTACTTGATCGGTGCAAATTCGGAATAAGATCGGGTCCTCCCAAACGTAGAATCGAGCATTGCTTTTCATTTTATCGCGTTGAGACTTGGAGAGATTCGGGGGGAATTCTTTTGTCACCATGTAGTTAACGAGATCGGCGTACCAAGGTAATTCGACTCGGGCCGCGAGGACATGCTCTTCGGGGAATTCGTCTCGAATCGGTACGTGGTCATCCTCCTTCAACGGGAGGCGGCTTAGGTGGTCCGCTACAAGATTCTCGCACCCCCTTCTTGTCTTTTATCTCGAGATCGAACTCTTGGAGCAATAAGATACACCGAAGTAATCTCGGCTTACATTCCTTCTTTTTCATTAAATGCTTTAAAGCCCCGTGATCCGAGAATACTATTACCTTGGTACCCAAGAGGTACGATCGAAATTTTTCCAAGGCGAACACGATTGCGAGAAGCTCCTTTTCGGTTGTGGTGTAATTTCGTTGCGCATTGTCGAGTATCTTCAAGGCGTAAGCGATGACGTGAGGATCTTTACTTACTCTTTGGCCGAGAACCGCACCCACACTTGAATCGCTTGCATCGCACATGATCTCTAATGGAAGCTCCCAATTGGGAGGCTTGATGATTGGTGCCGAGCAAAGCTTCTCTTTGAGCATGTCGAATGCATCCTCGCACTTCTTGTTGAACTCGAATTTCACGTCTTTTTGAAGGAGTTGACACATTGGTTGAGATATCTTCGAGAAGTCTTTGATGAAGCGCCTATGGAATCCTGCGTGGCCGAGAAAGGATCGCACATCTTTCACCATCTTTGGATATGGAAGCGTCTTGATTACGTCGATTTTCTCCTTGTCGACTTCCATTCCTTTCTCCGAGATTAAATGACCTAGTACAATTCCATTGCTCACCATGAAGTGGCATTTCTCATAGTTCAAAACAAGGTTAGCTTCGATGCACTTTTCGAGTATTTGTGACAAGTGGCTTAAACATGATTCAAATGAGTCACCAAACACCGAAAAGTCATCCATAAAGACTTCTATAAATTTGGAAATATAATCAGAAAAAATAGAAAGCATATACCTTTGAAATGTGCCGGGGGCGTTGCATAGGCCGAATGGCATGCGTCGGTACGCGAAGGTACCAAACGGGCACGTGAATGTGGTCTTCTCTTGATCTTCGGGTGCGATCGGTATTTGAAAGTAGCCCGAGAATCCATCGAGGAAGCAATAAAATGGATTTTCCGCGAGTCTTTCTAGCATTTGATCGATGAATGGGAGCGGGAAGTGGTCCTTTTTCGTCGCCTTATTTAGCTTTCGGTAATTGATGCAAACCCGCCACCCGTTTTGAACTTGAGACGGTACTTGATCGCCTTCATCGTTCTCAACAATTGTAATCCCCGTTTTCTTTGGTACTACATGTAAGGGTGAGACCCATCTTGAGTCGGTAATGGGGTAAATGATCCCCGCATCCAACAACTTGATCACCTCCTTTTTTACTACTTCCATCATGGGCGGATTGAGCCGCCTTTGAGGTTCACGCGATGGTTTTGCTCCGTCCTCGAGAAGGATTCGGAGTGTGCACATGGAGGGGGAGATGCCCGGAATGTCGGAGAGTGTCCACCCGAAAGCCTTCTTATTCCTTTTAAGCACTTCGATGAGTTTTTCTTCTTGCTCCTTTGCTAGATTTGAGGCGATTATCACCGGCAATGTCTCCGCTTCATCGAGAAAAGCATACTTTAGTCCAATAGGTAATTTTTTCAATTCTAACCTTGGATCTTGCTCGATTGAAGGTGGACTTCTTTGCATCGGGATTTCGATTTTTCCGAGAGAGAGAGCTTGCGCAAATTCTAGAGATTCACCCGACTCGTCTTGCTCCTCCACGAGCTCTTGTACGCATTCGTCGATCACGTCCATGGCGCTCAAATTTAGTGTACCTACAATGGGTTCTTTTAGTTTATCAAAAATGTTGAATTTAATTACCTCATCGTCGAACTCCATCGTGAGCTCTCCCGCATGGACGTCGATCTTCGTGCGGGCCATCTTCAAGAATGGACGGCCGAGGAGAATCGGATTTGAGTCGTGGCTTCCCTCATTCATGTCGAGTACATAGAAGTCCGCGGGGAAGTAAAGTCCATTCACCGTCACGATCACGTCCTCGACTACTCCCACCGGCTTCGTCGTAGATCTATCGGCCAATTGAATTACTACTTGTGTATCGTCGAGAGGGCCGAGATCCAATGTCTTGAAAACCGAGAAGGGCATTACATTGATGGATGCGCCCAAATCAAGCATGCATTTGGGTAGCTCGTGTTGCCCGATTTTGCAGGGGATAGCGAACATCCCCGGATCTTTGTGCTTTTGGGGGAGTCTCAAGATTGCCGAAACACTCTCCCCCACGCTAATCAACTCATCTCCTTTTGTTTTTCTTTTATTCGTGCACAATGCCTTGAGGTATTTTGCCAAACGAGGCACTTCTTTGATTGCTTCGAGTGGAGGAATGTTTACCTCCACTTTCTTTAAGATGGCAAGCACGTCGTTGTTCGATTCGATTGGCTTTGGGAGACGACTCGGGAAAGGTGGCCTGACATGAGTCGATTCGGGTTCTAGTTCTCGAGTTGGTAACTTCGTGGCTTGAGTCGGACTCGCTTGAGGTACCGGTACCTCAAGCTCCTTTTCTTCTTGTACCTCCTTGCTCTTCGAGCTTTCACCAATTTCCTTACCGCTTCGGAGCGATATTGTGTTTACGTGTCTTTGCTCGAGAGGTGCCAACGATTGAGATTGGAGTCGAGATGTACCTTGAGTTTCTAGAACATTCATCCGCGTAGCTATTTGATTCATTTGGGTCTCCAAGTTAGCCACATGGCAATTCGTGTTCGAAACCTCTTGCCTTATACTTGCGACATCTTGTTTCACCACCCCAAATTCTTGCTTCTTCGAGTCCACGTTTTTATTGACACTTTGCATCATCGACATCATGCCCTCCATCATCGACTTTATGTCTTGATTTTGTTCTTGTGTTTGGGCAGGTTTTTGAACCGTTTGAGTCGCATTCGGGTCTTGGTACGTGGCCGGTTTTGCAACCGCTTGTCGATATGGGTCGGGTTGAGCATTGTTGGGATTCGACCAACTAAAGTTAGGATGGTTGCGGAGATTAGGGTTATACGAGTTCGAGGCGTCGAATTTCTTGTAAACGGCATTTGCATCTTCGATCACACTCGGGCACTCATCGGTGTGGTGTGTATTTGCGAGGCAAACCTGATGTGAGGCAAATAAGGCACAAATTTAATGCTTAATTTGGGGATTTTAGCCCTTGTGAAGAACAACTCTATATACTTCATTAATCATATTTGAGATAACATGAGTATTTCTTCACTAAGTGTATTTTATTGCTTAATCACAGGAATTTGAAGGAATTTCTGGGAATTTGGAGAGTGTAGTTGCCTCCAACACGTCAAGAGGAGTGAAAACGATATATTATACCGATACATTCGGTACATGAATAAGACGGGAGGCAAACAATTATCATGATACAAACTTACACAAAAGTCTACACGAAACCACTCAATCCTTAGCCCTTATCCTGCCCACCTACCTTGGGTGGGAATTACTGTTGGTTCAAATTTCCAGATAGTTTGATTATTTCAAAACACTGTCCGTACTAATGTATACATCCAGAAAAGTGCAGGATAACATAGGTACGATACGAAGATGAAGGAGGACTTGTGAAGGAAGACTTCATTGGATTACATCAAGAATCAGGACATGAAGTCTCAACATAAACAAGAAAAGAAGAACACAAAGAAGGCCATTGGAATACATCAAGACTCAAGATGTTGAAGCCTTCCGTGAGTGGGATACGCCACAAATAAACCATAGGTACAAACCTAGTAGAACTCAAGTAAAATCATGTTCAAAATAACAAAGAGTTCAGTCAAGCAGGAAGTGCGTTCTGAACGAACTCAAAGTCCGTTCAGAACGGACTTGCTAAATATCAAAACTTTAAAGCTTGAGTAGAACCAAACGTGTCACAGGGATGTGTGCGTTCGAACGAACAATCATGTCCGTTCGAACGGATAATTAGAAACCGTTCACCCACCTTCTGAGTGCGTTGAACGGACAATCCTTCCTGTGAACGGAAAATGTCACAGGGATGTATGCGTTCGAACGAACACACATGTGCGTTCGAACGGACAACCTGGAATCCGTTCACCCACTTTTCAGTGCGTTGAACGGACTCTTGTTCCTGTGAACGCAAAATGCTATGTATAATTGAGTCCGTTACGAACGGACATTGTCCGTTCGAACGGACCCAAGATGTATTTGCACGTTATTTTGAAACGGCTAGTGCAAACTTGAAGTGCGTTCTGAACGGACTGTATGCATTCGAACGCACTACAAGTTTTCTGAAGGATTTCTATAGAGAGTATAAATAGAATCCTTCATGGGTCTCTCTCTCTCAACTCCTCAATTTCAGACTTTCAAACCTAAAAAGAGAGAAACCCTAAGCTGTGATTTTCTATATCCATTGATAGCTTGAGAAACCTCTTTAGATCGTTGATCTACTTTCGATATTCTCCACTAATCATATCCCACTCACGTGACCGATCACGTTGTAGCTCGATTAGTGAAAAAGTGTAATAGGCTAGTGCAACAAATTGTAAAGAGCCTAAGCTATAGATCGATAGAAGCGTGTAAATCGATCTAGGCAAATCCTTGTAATCGAGTTGAGTTGGAATTCAATCGAAAGCCAAAAAGAGGCACAAGGCATTCCCGGAGACGTAGGTACTCGCAAATAATTGAGTCGGTCAATTAAGCGAGTAAAGGGTGAGTTAAAGCTACAAAGCAACCACCTACCGAACTTCGTAAACAAACATCTTGTGTCAAAGTGTTTGTACGGTATCATCTTTATCATCTAAATTATTATTTATTCCGCACCGTAAATTAGGTTTAAATCTAAACTAAGTGTAAGTTAGATTGCCCAATTTACCCCCCTCTAGGTTAGAATTAACCAACAATTGGTATCAGAGCAGGGTACTAACCATCTCTTAAATTTATTAAGGATAAACTTGTACCTTACGATCTAATGGCTGAATTTAATCCCATGAGCGCGGTGGAAGCAGCCATTCACTCTCTCCGTATTGAACGAGGTCTAACTTCAACACACCACCAGCCCATAATTGTAGACGCAGAACCTTCCTCTCCCACTCTAAGCTCGACACATGACAAAAGTTATGAGGTACGTACTAACTCTCTATATGGTATCAAATCGTTACCTAGACCTGAATTTTCTCCCGCATCCAAACTAGAACTCGAATCTTGTGACGAGTTTCTTAGGGATGAAGGGAACTATCAACTAAATGAGGGTAAACTTGAAAGTCCCACCCAAACTCTCAAGGATAAGGTAGCTTCTCTTGAGCTATCCATCTTGGCATACAAAACTCAAATAAATGAATTTAAAGGATTTTCAAAATGTGAATGTAAAACCCTGAAATGTGAGATTTCTCATTTAAAAGTCGAAATTCAAACTATGAAAGTTGAAAATGAGTCCTTGAAGAGGGCATGTACAATGAGTGCATTGAACCCCCCTTCATTGGATGATGTCTTAAAATCGTCATTAACGGGGCAAAAGCCCAATGATAAATTCGGTTTAGGATATAAGAAAATTAACGGTAATAAACCCGACCTTTCAATATCTCAAAATCAAAAATCTAAATGGGAAAACAATGAAGTAAGTAGTCATGGAAATGCCTTTATGTACCATGATTATAACAAAGGTAAATATGCTAAAAATGAACCACCTAAACGTGTCGATAATAATTATAGGAACAATCATTTTACACAAAATTCACAACCTAGACATACTAATTTGGGACGAACCGATTGTTGGTTCAAAAGGGGACCAAATGGGTATTTCTATGAAGTGACAAACTACACTGAAGCTTCATATCAACAAGGGCCTCCCAAACATTTCACAAACACACATAAATAATTTAAACAAAATAATTTTAAGCAAAATAAATTTAAATCAAATAACCTTTATCAAATGCCAAAATCGATAACTTCTAAGAGAAGTAATCCGAATAAACTCTCGGACTATTTTGTGAAGAGTACCACACCCACAAATAAGCCCACAGTAGCATTTTGTAACTATTGTTGCAAAATCGGTCATGTCTCAACCGGGTGTGATCTTCGCAATCCAAAAGTGGCACCAAACGTCATGTGGATGCGTAAAGATCGTCACTCAATGGGCTCCTCTACCTCCTTCGGTATAGGACCCCCTAGGGTGTAAAACCCTAACTTGAGACACTATACTCCCTAGTATACCGTACCATAAGCCAAATATTTAGGGGGAGTATAGTTAGTAAGAATTCATATTAGTAAATTTCAATTTTTTCTTTGGTTTAACTAATATGAATTTCTTATAGATGGGCCTAACTTCCAGAACAAAGTCATCAAAATGGTGTCTAGATAGTGGTTGTTCTAGACATATGACTTGGGATCGAGAGATGTTCAAATCTCTCGAACCGTTCAAGGGAGGAGACGTTATCTTCGGAGGAAATCAAAAAGGTAAAATTATCGGTATCGGTTCTATAGGTACCTCAAATTGGACTTTAGAGAATGTCTATCTTGTAACTGGACTTAAACATAATTTAATTAGCATAAGCCAATTATGTGATGCCGGATATTGTGTGAAATTCGATCAACTCTCATGCTTGATTGATCGAATGAAAGACAATACCACAGTATGCAAAGGAACCCGACACGAAAATCTATACTACTTTGATTTCGAATCATTCGTGCCGGGAATCCATTGTCTCACTGTATCAGAATCAGTATCTCGATTATGGCATAGACGGTTAGGTCACATTTGCATTAAAACTATACATAGGTTGTCCAAAAAGCAATTAGTTAGAGGACTTCCCTCACATAAACTTGAACTAGAAGGATTATGCGATGCGTGTGAAAAAGGTAAGCACACTAGATCGTCCGGGTTCAAATCAAAGAACATGGTCACCACGAATCGACCTCTTCAACTCATCCATCTTGATCTTTGCGGACCAATGAGCGTTACAAGCATAGGTAATAAAAGGTATATGTTTGTTATTGTTGATGATTATTCACGTTTCACTTGGATACATTATTTACTTCATAAAAGTGAAACGTGTGACAACTTCATCAAATTTTGTACTCTCGTTGAAAATGAAAAAGGCACCTCAATTGTCACCATTCGAAGTGACAATGGAGGTGAATTTCGAAATGCAAAATTTGATGAATTTTGTCATAAAAAGGGATATATACGCGAATTTTCGGCTCCTCGCACACCTCAACAAAATGGTGTGGTTGAACGTAAAAATCGAACGTTAATTGAACTTGCCCGTACCATGCTAAGTGAGCACCCTTCTCCAAAATACCTTTGGGCCGAAGCCACTAACACCGCATGTCATGTGGTGAATAGGGTTAGCTTAAGGCCTATTTTGAAGAAGACGCCATATGAGCTATGGTATGGGGGAAATCCAAATGTCTCCTACATGAGAGTATTTGGATGCAAATGCTATATCTTGGATGAATTGAGTAATCGAGACAAACTCGATCCAAAATCCATCGAGGGAATATTTGTCGGTTACTCAAGTACAAGTAAAGCATACCGAGTTTACATACGATCAACACGAGTCGTATGTGAATCCGTTCACGTACATTTTGATGAAACTAAAAAGGAAGCCGAGAAAGGTAGCTTAAATGTAGGTGAAGTCACGGAAACAATTGCTAAATCACCGAGAAAACAAGCCGAGCTAGAATATCAACACATCGACATAACTCTTGATGAACCTCAGAGAGAAAACGATGATCCTCCAGAAGAGGAAGAACAGGAGGAAGAGGAAGAAGAGAGTGAAACTCCTTACCAAATCCCTGAGGTTCTCCGAGAAGTACCCCACCATCCTCTCACAAACGTTGTTGGAGATCCCCGAGAAGGTGTACGAACTCGGTCTCGTGTCCACAACTACGTAGCTCAATGCGCATATCTTTCTCACACCGAGCCAAAATCCTTCAAGGAAGCCAATCTAGACGAAGATTGGATTATTGCAATGCAAGAAGAATTGGAACAATTTGAAAGAAATCAAGTTTGGATGTTGGTTCCAAAACCCATGAATCGTGCGATCATTGGGACTCGATGGATCTTTCGAAATAAACTTGATGAACACGGAAACGTGGTACGAAACAAGGCGAGACTCGTCGCTCAAGGATTTAAACAACGAGAAGGGATCGATTTCGAAGAAACCTTTGCTCCAGTGGCTCGTCTAGAAGCGATACGACTCCTCCTAGCTTACGCCGCTATTGAGGGGTTTACACTATTTCAAATGGACGTCAAGAGTGCATTTCTCAATGGTGAAATCGAAGAAGAAGTCTACGTTGAGCAACCACCGGGATTTAAGGATCCTAAATTCCCCGATTACGTGTGCAAACTCTCAAAAGCCCTATACGGATTGAAACAAGCCCCACGAGCATGGTACGATCGACTATCCTCATTTCTCACCTCAAATGGTTTCGTGAGAGGTATAATCGACACCACCCTCTTCACACGTAAAAAGGGAGTATCCATTTTACTTGTTCAAATTTACGTAGATGATATTATTTTTGGATCAAGTGATGCGGCTCTTGCCGAAGAATTCTCTATTCTTATGCACAGTGAATTTGCCATGAGTATGATGGGAGAGTTAAAATTCTTCTTGGGTCTTCAAGTCACACAATCAAGTGAAGGAATTTTCGTCAACCAATCAAAGTACACTCGCGAATTATTAAAGAGATTCGAGTTGGACCAAACTAAAACAAGTGACACTCCAATGGCAAAGGAATCAAAATTGGATGCGGATGAAGAGGGCGAATCGTTCGACATTACGTCCTATAGAGGAATGATCGGGAGCCTTCTTTATCTAACGGCGAGTCGTCCCGACATCATGTTCGCCGTATGCTTGTGCGCTAGATTTCAAGCTAACCCCAAGGTATCACATTACACGGCCGTAAAACGCATATTTCGTTATTTAAAAGGTACAATTGAACTTGGGATATGGTACGGGCATAGTGGGAACCTAAACCTAGTAGGATACACTGATGCGGATTTTGCCGGATCCCGAGTTGATCGAAAAAGCACGAGCGGTACATGCAAATTTTTGGGAGGTTTACTTGTATCATGGTCAAGTCATAAACAACACTCGGTAGCCTTATCGACGGCCGAAGCCGAGTATGTAGCCGCAGGAAGCTGATGTGCTCAATTACTGTGGTTGAACCAAACCCTCGGAGACTACGGTTTGAACTTCCGTAAAATCCCCATATTGTGCGACAACAATAGCGCAATATGCATCTCGAAAAATCCTGTCCACCATTCACGAACCAAGCATATCGACATACGTCACCACTTCATTCGGGATCACGTGGAAAAAGGCGATGTTAAACTCGAATGGATAGAGACTCAAAATCAAATTGCCGACATCTTCACAAAACCATTACCATTTGCTCCTTTCTCCGATCTACGACTAAAGCTAGGTATGTTATCTCTCAAGAATTAAAATTCAGCATATTGAGTCTAGTCTCATGTAGTTGCATCATAACTGTATTATCATAAGTACAAATAGCGTCGTTGAACTAGGGTCAGTGTTTTGGGTCAATACATCCGGGTCTCAGCTCAGTATCTAGTCCGTTCGAACGAACAAAAGAGTGCGTTCGGAACGGACAAATGAAATCAACAAATACCATCCTTCCAGACTCAAGTCCGTTCGAACGAACAAACAGTGCGTTCTGAACGGACAGATGAAGTTAACAAATGCCTTCCTTCCAGACTCAAGTCCGTTCAAACGAACAAACTGTGCGTTCTGAACGGACAGATGAAATGTATGATTATGACGGCTTTTCATATTATTGCGCCTTTCCCAACAGTTACAAGTGCGTTCGAACGAACTCAAAGACTTCTCACCTGCAACTCAAACCCAAACAATGGCGCCTTTTACCCAGAAGCGTGTACGTTCGAACGCACATGAATGTCCGTTCGAACGGACTCGTCGTATTTACTCTCCATCTGCATGCAACCGACCCTCATCAATGGACGCTATGGTTCATCTTCTCGTACGAAGAGACTTAAAGGGACACGATTTACATTCTTGAAACTCTTACCCTTATCCTCTCTTTCCAACACTCCTTCTCTTCTTTCTCAAAAACTTGATTTCATGGATGCCAATCGAAGCCTCGTATCAAAAGGGAAATCCAAGGAAAAGAAGAGAACAGGAGAAAGCTCGAAAGCTCAAGAAATACCATCGCCTCCATCGATTGTTCGCATGAAGAGGGGCACGCCATCCAACAGGCCTAATCACAGCGCACGAATGCAAGCAGATTACGATTTCACTAATCCGAATAACGATTATCTCTTTCGAAACCAGGAAGCCGGACTCCTCTTCAATAGCGTTGTGGTAAGGAGACCCCTCTCAAAATCTTACTATTACGAGTTTCCACGAAATTGTTCTATTCTTTCCGACAAGATCGAGGAAATCGAGCGAAAATGGGGATTTGCAAACCTTGCGCATCTCAACGAGAGGTCGTATGAGATCATCACTCGGCTATTCTATGCAAACGCCACTTTCGATCATGCCCAAGATAAGATAACCTCATTTATTCTCGGTGAGGAAGTCGTAATCTCGGTGCAGAATTTGTGCGACTTGTTCGGGCTCAAAAATGATGGAGAGAAGGTGTACAACGACCGCTGGGGGAAAATTGAAACCGAAGGGTTCGAAACCATGAAGAAAGTGGTCACGAATAGATACGCATCAAAATCAGCAGTGTCACACTTGGCCGCTCCTGAAAAATTCGTCTGGATAATTGGTAATAACATTCTCGCTCCTGTTGAAAAATTGAGAGTACACCTCGAAGATCGAAATATCTTGTTGTTATATCGCATGTGGTACGAGGACCAACTACCCGTCCACGTGCCTCATCTCATATTAAGCCACATGGAAAGCGCCATGAACCTAAGGAATGCATCGTTGCCCTACGGAACGTTGATTGCTCGAATGTTGAACCTCCAAGGAGTCTCGATCCCGGTGGAAGATTGGGATTTCCGACCTGAACCACCGATCAACCTCGCGTCAAAATTAAACCTTCTGCGTCAAAGGTTTCGGTATTCGGCACAAGCTCATGAATGGATTATCGATCACCCAGATGAAGAGGGAGCATTCCATCTTCCTCCAAATCCTACCCGTTGGTTGGAGAGTGACACTCCATCCGACTAGGGCAGTGAAAACCAGTTTCGACCACGTGAGAGGAGTGAGAGTGTAAGAAGTTCGAATGTCCCGATGGAAAGGGATGAAAGGCGGTTCGCTCACATAACGTCGTTGTTAGAGGCAATGAATAAGCGTATGGAGCGACATGAACGAGGGATTCGAAATGAAATTCGAGAGGGCATGCAAGTTTTCGAGACAAGGATGCTCGAGAGAGTGGAACGTCAATTTTCCGACCTTTACGGTCATCTTGAAAACCGTTTCGGGTCCTACCCTGAACCTCGAGAACAAGACAATCCTCCTCCTCCATCTCATCCCACCGCGAATCCGTCGGTGTCCCATTCGGGAACTTTCAACGTTGACGACTTCTTTGCGTCCGGTCCAAGCTATCATCCCGACCCGAACCCTTACCCCGGTCCCAACGAGATGTAATCACCGGCGGTGTTATAAGTGTGTTGTGTTGTCGTGTTTAATTTTTATATGACGTGCATGTGTGTGAGAAATTGAGTTTGTTGTGTTTGTAGTACTGAACAACTAATGTTATGCGTGTGTGTGCATCGGCCTGTGTCATGCCGTGTTATGAACAAACTGTTTTGTGGTCATATTTTCAGTTCCAACTGTTACATCTATTTTTGATTTTTTTTCATAACCTATCAGTCCAGATGCAAGTGCGTTCGAACGCATTACTTTTTCCGTTCGGAACGCACACATAAAAACGGTTTTATTTTCTTAAAAATATCAAATGTGAAAAGATTTTTGTCATTCAAAACAAAAGAATTTGATCATATTTACGAGCTCATACATTCATCAATTCATTCTTTGAGGGGGAGCTCGCATTTAGGGGGAGCCTTCCGTTGATGAAGTCTCCTTGGCCCTTTTGATCTCTTTCAAAATGGGGGAGAAACGATCGTACGGAAAGTTCTCAACTAAATGGTGAAACTCTCCAAACCGACAGTGTTTTGAAATTAATCAAAAGGGGGAGTTTGTTGGTTCAAATTTCCTGATAGTTTGATTATTTCAAAACACTGTCCGTACTAATGTATACATCCAGAAAAGTGCAGGATAACATAGGTACGATACGAAGATGAAGGAGGACTTGTGAAGGAAGACTTCATTGGATTACATCAAGAATCAGGACATGAAGTCTCAACATAAACAAGAAAAGAAGAACACAAAGAAGGCCATTGGAATACATCAAGACTCAAGATGTTGAAGCCTTCCGTGAGTGGGATACGCCACAAATAAACCATAGGTACAAACCTAGTAGAACTCAAGTAAAATCATGTTCAAAATAACAAAGAGTTCAGTCAAGCAGGAAGTGCGTTCTGAACGAACTCAAAGTCCGTTCAGAACGGACTTGCTAAATATCAAAACTTTAAAGCTTGAGTAGAACCAAACGTGTCACAGGGATGTGTGCGTTCGAACGAACAATCATGTCCGTTCGGACGGATAATTAGAATCCGTTCACCCACCTTCTGAGTGCGTTGAACGGACAATCCTTCCTGTGAACGGAAAATGTCACAGGGATGTATGCGTTCGAACGAACACACATGTGCGTTCGAACGGACAACCTGGAATCCGTTCACCCACTTTTCAGTGCGTTGAACGGACTCTTGTTCCTGTGAACGCAAAATGCTATGTATAATTGAGTCCGTTACGAACGGACATTGTCCGTTCGAACGGACCCAAGATGTACTTGCACGTTATTTTGAAACGGCTAGTGCAAACTTCAAGTGCGTTCTGAACGGACTGTATGCGTTCGAACGCACTACAAGTTTTCTGAAGGATTTCTATAGAGAGTATAAATAGAATCCTTCATGGGTCTCTCTCTCTCAACTCCTCAATTTCAGACTTTCAAACCTAAAAAGAGAGAAACCCTAAGCTGTGATTTTCTATATCCATTGATAGCTTGAGAAACCTCTTTAGATCGTTGATCTACTTTCGATATTCTCCACTAATCGTATCCCACTCACGTGACCGATCACGTTGTAGCTCGATTAGTGAAAAAGTGTAATAGGCTAGTGCAACAAATTGTAAAGAGCCTAAGCTATAGATCGATAGAAGCGTGTAAATCGATCTAGGCAAATCCTTGTAATCGAGTTGAGTTGGAATTCAATCGAAAGCCAAAAAGAGGCACAAGGCATTCCCGGAGACGTAGGTACTCGTAAATAATTGAGTCGGTCAATTAAGCGAGTAAAGGGTGAGTTAAAGCTACAAAGCAACCACCTACCGAACTTCGTAAACAAACATCTTGTGTCAAAGTGTTTGTACGGTATCATCTTTATCATCTAAATTATTATTTATTCCGCACCATAAATTAGGTTTAAATCTAAACTAAGTGTAAGTTAGATTGCCCAATTTACCCCCCTCTAGGTTAGAATTAACCAACAATTACCTCCTTACCCCCAATCCTCTCCACCAACTCGTGGCCAATAAGAAGACTCCATGAGTGCTATAAATATGACCACAAGGGCCACGAGTTTGGTACGCTCTTTTACGCCCATTCTCTCTCTCTCCCCTTCTCTCTCTCTCAAACACTCCAAGATCCTTCAAGAACTTCAAGAACCCTACAAGAACCAAGTGATTTGCCAAGGAGATTAACCGTGACCAAGGAATTCCTTCCTTTTTCGGTGAATCATCCTCTCTCAAGACTCAACCGTGACTAGGAACTCCTTCCTTTTCGGTGAATCAAGAGTTAACCGTGACTAGGGATATATCTCTCTTTGGTGTTGTGAAGTTGTGGCCGAGACTTGGAAGAACCCTCTTTTGGAGCTTGAAGAAGGCATTAACCATGACTAGGAGTTTCTCCTTTTGGTGATCTTTCTTGAGGAATCCACGACTCGAGGGTCTCTTCTTTTCGATATCAACCTAACAAACGACCACGACTCGGAGAATTGACCATTCGGTGCGAAGGCATAGAAGACAAAGGAAGACACATCGAGCTACTTGCTTCATTTTTAGGTGTACTCTTTCTAATTCTTGTAGTTCTTGTTGTTTGTGGATTTAGTTGTGTTAAAGAGAATTCCTTGTTGGAATTGAATCTTTGTTCTAAACTTGTTCTTTTACTTGATATTTTGCTCTCAATTTCTGTCTTAAACTTAGTTCAAATTTCCATTAATTCGATCTCAAATAAAACCCTTAATTCAATCCTCAATTCAATTTACAACTTTCAAATCCAGTAGTAGTTCCGTTGTAACGGAACTCAAATTGCGTTGTAACGGACCCTTCGGTTTGTACCTGACTTTCAGTCTGTTGGTACTCCGTTGTAACGCACTATAACTTCCGTTATAACGGACTAGCGAAGAAAGAATTCTCAAAAGTCTCATATTAGTGCGTTGTAACGAAAGTATTGGTCCGTTATAACGGATTAACCAATCCGTTATAACGCTACGGCTGTCCGTTGTAACGGACTACTACTTTCCGTTGTAACGTGACTTCCTGCGTTGTAACGGACGTTCATATCAAACCCACCGTTAGCCATAACCCTTATGTCCGTTGTAACGGAACTTAACTCCGTTGTAACGGACTATCTTCTGTGAATTTTCTTTGTTATTTCTAGTCCATTTTTTATCCAAATTTTGACGCAATCGCTCCCCGTGGAACGAATCTATACATTTGCCACTGTACAAACATAGATTACAAATTTTGTTGATTGTTCGGGGTTTTAACACAACGACATATTAAACACGCCAAAATCCCGTTCATCAAAACCCCACATGTTTTCGTTTCCTCCTTGCCCAAGGCTTTCATGATGATCTCGAGCTTGTTGTTAAGCATGTCGACATTGAGGTCGCTACACGCATTAACTCGGTATTCAACGTTCCGCCTTGATTGACAATTGGTTGCCATCACTTCGAGTAGCTTCTTAATCTCTTCGAGATCTTTGTTCGCGATACTTCCCCCCCGCGGATGCGTTGAGGAATTGGCTCTCGGAATAACCCAGCCCTTGGATGAATTGCTCGTATAGGTAATGGACCGCGACGTTGTGGCTTGGACATTCCTCCATCAAACGGTTGAATCGATCGTAATACTCGTCGAGAGCCTCGTTTGGCTTTTGCGTGATTGCTAGAAGTTCTCGCCTAATTGCCGCCAATCTCGAATGCGAGTAGAATTTCTCCTTGAAACGCCTAGCCACCTCGTTGAAATCGAGGGGTCCTCGTAGGTTGTAGAACCAATCTTTCGGTCCTTCAACTAGCGAATAAGGAAAAATAAGAAGTAGAATATCATTAAATGCCTCATAATTTGCATAAATGTTTAGTTGAATTTTTAAATCTTTCAAATGCTTGTGTGGATTTTCGGTAGCTTTGCCATGAAAGATGGGTAAAGAGCCTATGATGCTCGGATCGGCCTTAAAGTTCGGTATATTTGGCCTAATAAAATTGTAGTTATCTTCTACGATGCTTGGGGCCACTAGTTCTTTTAAGGTTTTTGGCCTTGGAGCCCTAGTTTCATCACCCATGTTTGAATTTAAATGAGTAGAGAGAGAAGAAAAAGTTTGAGTTTGAAGTTGAGGTTCGTCTTGATCTTCTTGTGTCGGTTCCTTGCTCTTCTTAGAGCTCTTGTTCCTTCTTTCGATTTCTTTGACAAATGGAAGTAATTCGCCTTTTCGTGATCTTGTGTTGTGCATAAAGCTTCCTTCTTTCACCTAGATTGTCACAAAAGAAACAATGAAGTGAGTAAACAAATTTATGAATTAAAATCACTAATTTTTATCCAAAATATTGACTTAAACACCGCTCCCCGGCAGCGGCGCCATTTGATGAGCGGGTTTTTGGCGTGTTCTTAATATGTCGTTGTAAAAATCCCGAACAATCAACAAAATTTGTAATCTATGTTTGTACAGTGGCAAATGTATAGATTCGTTCCACGGAGAGCAATTGCGTCAAAGATTAAATCAAAACTAGATGAGAAATAACAAAGAAAATTCACAGAAGGTAGTCCGTTACAACGGAAGTAGGTTCCGTTACAACGGACATTAGGGTAATGTTAACGCAGGAATTGAAATGAAGGTCCGTTACAACGGAGGAAGTTCCGTTAGAACGGAAAGAGGTAGTCCGTTATAACGGATAGGAGTAGCGTTATAACGGATTGGTTGATCCGTTACAACGAACTCTTATGTCCGTTACAACGCACTAGTATTAGTTATATTGAATGCTTTTCCTCGCTGGTCCGTTACAACGGAAGTCAAGTGCGTTATAACGGAGTACCAACAGACTGAAAGTCAGGTACAAACCGAAATGTCCGTTACAACGCAAGTTGGATTCCGTTACAACGGAACTTGTTCTGGATTTCGAAATTGTAATTTGAATTGAGGATTGAATTGAAGGTTTGATTTGAGATTGAACTAAGGGAGATTTAAACTAAGTTCAAGGCAGTAATTAAAAGTAAGAGATCAAGTAAAAACACCAACAAAGATTCGATTCAAGTAAACAAGAACTAAAGATTCATTAAACCGAGAATTCTTTACACAAATCCAATTCGAATTTAAACTACAAGAATTACAAGAAAGGAAAGAAAACACCTAGAGAGATGAAGTGAGCTCCGAGTCTCGTCTTGGATGCCTTCCTTGTTGTTTTGAGATGCTAGTGAGCTAGACACCTCGCACAACGCGTTCCTTTCGTACCAATCCACCCGCCAATAGAAGAGAGCTTCGTACCGGATGAGTGAACTCGAGATTGCAAGAAGTCCAATTGGAAGAAAGCTCCCGAGTGGAATAGAGTAAGCTTGACTCCTTGCTTGCGCGGATTCGGATGAAGAAAGCTCCACCTTAATCCTCGCAACTCGATCTTCGTCGAAGTGTAAACCAATTCACCGAATGAAGTGAGCTTCTATTCGGTGATCGATTTTAGAGAATTATCGTTCGTATTTGCAATTCTTGCGTGTTCTTGAAGGTTCTTGGACTTGCTTGAGAGAGAGAGAGAGAGAGAGAGAGAGAGAGAGAGAGAGAGAGAGAGAAAAAATGGGCATAAAAGAGCGTCCTCAACTCGTGGCCCTTGTGGTCATATTTATAGCACTCATGGAGTCTTCTTATTGGCCACGAGTTGGTGGAGAGGAACATATTGTTTAATTTAGACCTAGAGGGGGGTGAATAGGAAGTCATAAGGTCCAATTTTCGCGGTAATGGAATACAATTATAATTTGGTGCTGAAGCGTAAATAATTTAGAGAAAGAAATACAATACCGAAACAAATAACACACGATATTTGTTTACGGAGTTCGGTAGGTGGTTGCTATGTAGCTTTAACTCTCCGGCTACTTACTCAATCGACCGATTCGATTGATTACAAGTACCTACGTCTCCGGGATTGCCTTGCATCTTTTCGGATTTCGATTGCATACCCAACTCAATTCTTACAAGGTTTTTCCTAGATCGATTGACACGAATCTATCGATCTATGGCGGACTTTACAAATAGTAGCTAGACTATTACAATTTACTACAAACGAACTAGTCGTGATCGGTCATGCAAGTTGGGAATCGTTTAGTAGAGGGAAGCGAAATAGATCAATGATCTAGGGTTTTATCTAGAGAATTTATGGCTCAAGATCTAGGCTTAGTTTTTCTCTCTTTTAATGGAGTTGTGATTTTGCAAGAAAGGTTGGAGAGAGAAAGATAGGAAGAGTTCTATTTATAGAACACATAGACTCTTCCTATTTTTTAGTTTTTCTATACAGTCCGTCGTGACGGACATAATGGTCTGTCGTGACGGACTGCAAGTCAAAACTAACCGTTACAGCATAATATTCAAAATACTACTCCGTCCGTCATGACTGAAGAATGGTCCGTCATGACGGACCTAAAGTATGCATGGGTTTCGTTCCAACGCACAGTTGGTTCGTTCCAACGAACCTCATACTATGGCTTTTCTTTTCTTAGTGGTCCGTCGTGACTGAGGAATTAGCGTCGCGACGGACTTCAAGTATGCACAAGGTCCATCACGACTGAGTAATGTGCGTCGTGACGGACTATCACTGTGTGTTTGATAATATATCAACTAACATAGTCCGTCATCACTGAGTCAATTACGTCGTGACGGATGTCATAGGTCAGTCACAACGGATTGGTTCATCCGTTGTGATGGACAGTGTTTTCAATCTCACTGTCAGTTTGCTATGAGTTAAGGTCCGTCGTGACGCTCTGTGGTCAGTCATGACGGACCTCGTTTGTAACTCACTGTGAGTTTGCTTTGAGAACATTTTGTATTGTCCGTCGTGACGTTTATTGGTTCGTCACGACGGACTGTGGGTCTCAGTCATGATGCTTTAGTGAACCGTCATGACGGACTGTATAGAGTGTACAGTTCTCAAGCTTCAACATGTGTGTCCGTCATGACCGACTGTACATAGTTTTCACACCTTATCGATTTTATGTTTTTCGAATATTTGTTTCTTGATCTTGAGTTATAATTCAAATATAAGTCTAGGGATACCTATGGTTATTTTGATGATTGTGATATACCAACTTGCGGAAGTCTTGTACGTTTTGACATCTTCACTTGATCATGCGTTTTCGTGCTATCGTTTCTTCACGGTCTTGACTTCCTTGCTTTCTTGATGCTCTTTTGATCTCTTTTGCGGATTGCACATATATCTCTACATGTGACACTTACACAAATTGATTAGTGTTATCGACATTGTTTTCAGATAATCAAACAATTAAGACATTTGGATCAACAGAACATCCCCACTATGACCTCTCATGCTCAGCTCCTACCCGCGCGCCATGGAGAGAAGCAACCCCACGGTTACGTACCTTGGAAACCCTTCAACCCCCAAGGTCCTAACTTAACCAATCGGGATGTTCCTCAACACAAGAGGGGTCTTCTTCAAGGGGACCCTCTCTCTCCATTATTTTTCACCTTAGTTGTCGGTGTGTTACAAGCAATGAGCACTAATATGAACCCCTTGTTAACTAGTCAGATTATTGTCGCTCCAACCACCTTACAATATGTGAATGGTACCCTACTATTTATAGAGGCTCATCATTGCAACATTCGAATTACAATGCACACTTTTTTGCTTTTTTCGGAAATTTCGGGATTCGAAATAAATTGGGAAAAAAATGGATACGCACCCATAGACATTCCCGAAGATTGTCATAATCACATAACATTAATAATGAGGTGCATAAAGAAAACACTTCCGATGAAATATTTAGAATTACTCCTCTCTTACAAAAAAACCAACGAAGTTAAATTAATAATTGGATAAATAAGTTCCTAACTATGGGGGGTCGTACAACAGTTGTTGAATCCGTGTTTTGCACAATTTTCAGCTTATGATGCAAATATACATTTTGCCCTTAGGGGTTGCTAATAAGCTAAACCAATTGATGTGCGTCTTTTTTTGGAAAGGTTGAAATCAAGTCTTGGGCGAACATTGCCTTTTCAATTGGAAACAAGTTTCTTTACCGAAGATACAAGAGGGCTTGGGCATAATGGACTTATAAAGACAAAATCAAGCATTGTTGATGAAATGACTTTATAAGATAGATTACAATATGGACTCATATTAGTCGGTGAGATTACAATCTCTCTATAATATTAACAATAGAAAAAAGTCTGATTTTGCCCCCCAACATTTACCAAAATGTTCAAGCTGCCCCCTCACTTTTTTTTTGCACGTTTTTGCCCCCTAAACTTGTTATGTTTGTTCGTTTTGTCCCCTTCCGTCAAATAAATGGTGCCCCCAGTTAAATGACCGTCACTTACAACCCGTTCCGTTAACCCGACCCGTTACTTAACCCCTCTCTTTCCTCTCACTCCAGCATCTCTCTCTTTCTATCGCGCTGTGTCTCTCTTCCTCCCAGTGTCTCTCGCGCCTCTCTCTCTCTCTTGAATCTGTCTCTCTCTCTCGCCTCTCTCCTCCAGCTCCAGCTCCAGCCGCAGCCGTCGCCTCTCTCCTCTAGCCGTCGCGCCTCCCTGCTCCCTGCTCCAGCTCCTATCGAAACCCTAAAAAATGGTCAATTCAAATTCCGGCCCTTCTTCTACATCCGGTGGTTAGTACCATTAATTTATTTATTAATTTTGAATTGTACAAAATTGAATTGTGGTGTTAATTTAATTAATTCTTTGTAAAAATTGATTGAATTGATTAATTTTTTGTAGATTGGAGCATTATTCAAATTGAACCATGTTTGGGTTATGAACACGAAGATTTTGTTCCGTCTTTTGATTGCACTAGCCTAGACGATGAAAGCGAATTTTCTTTTTCGAGTGGAAACGAGAGTAGCGATAGTGAAAAATCCGAAGAACCTTTGCTTATGATACCGCTCGAAACCGATTTCAATGATTTACCCGAATTCGATCTCGGGATGAGTTTTCCAAGTGTTTCGGATTTTCGCGCGGCTATTAGGAATTATGCCGTCAAGAATGTGAAAGAAATTAAATTCGTAAAGAACGAGAAAAACAAAGTGAGAGCTCAATGTAAATTTTCCAATTGTTCTTGGGTGGTTTACGGTTCGCTCGACGCCAAAACCAAAGAATTCGTCGTGAGAACATTTAATCCCGAACACTCGTGCCCGCCTACGTTCAAGTGCTCAATGGTAACTTCAACATATCTTGCTAGAAAGTACGAAGAACGAATCAAAACGCATCCGAGTTGGAAATCAAGAAATATGCAAACGACAATTCGGCGAGAGATGAGAGTGAATGTAACGGTGAGTCAATGTCGTAGGACTAAATTGGAAGTCATGAAAAAAGTTTTGGGAACCTACTACGAAGAATATGTGAAAATTTGGGATTATGCACAAGCGTTAATCGAGTCGGATAGAGATAACACCATAAAGATAAGAACTTGGCGTGGACGACCCGATGATCCGCTAAATTTTCAAAGAATGTATATTGGTTTTGGTGCGTGCAAGAAAGGATTTTTGAATGGATGTAGAAAAGTAGTAGGATTGGATGGATGTTTCTCAAAAGGGCCCGTAAGATACCAAATTCTTATGGCAATCGGGCGAGATGCGAACGATCAATTTTTTCCTATTACATGGGCGGTTGTAGAAGTCGAAAATACGGAAACTTGGGATTGGTTTTTATGCTTGTTGGCAATGGACTTGAACATGGAGAGGGGGCATCAATGGGTATTAATTAGCGACCAACAAAAGTTAAATCAATGAATTTATTTTATAATTATTTTACCAAATAAAAAATGCATTTTATAATTTTTTTATAATTTTTTTTCTAGGGTTTACAAGTAACAATAAAAAATGCATTACCCGATGCCGAGCACCGGATGTGCGCACGGCACATTTATGCCAATTGGGCCAAAAAACATAAGGGGGGAATTTGAAAAAATTATTTTGGTTATGTTCTTGGTCGTATTCCGTATCTCAATACAATGAGATTATGGAGTACATTCGAGAGGAATCCTAGGAAGCGGCAAATGATCTAATCCGAACCGACCCGAAACATTGGTGCCGTGCATATTTCAAGGATTGGTCCAAATCCGATAGTGTCGACAATAATATAACCGAATCATTCAATAGTTGGATTTTAGAATTTAGACATCTACCAATAATAACCATGCTAGAAGGTACTAGACGCAAAATTATGAGAAGAATCTCGGAGAAAGAGAGTGAAAGAGGTGGTTACCCTAAAATTATTTGTCCGGTTTTTTGCGAAAAATTAGAATCAAGCATAAATCGGAGCAAGGATTGTGAAGTAATTTGGAACGGTTTACATGGTTACGAGGTACTTCAAAAAAAATTGACGTGAAAGGAAATTATAAGAAAAATGCGTACGTGGTCGATTTGAATGAGCGAAAGTGTTCTCGTAAGGTTTGGAATCTCTCGGGTATTCCTTGTGCGCATGCCGTTAGCGCAATTTTCAATAAAGGTCACGATCCGATTAATTATGTTTCGGATTGAAATTTAAATCTGAAATTGAAATTCAAACCCTAATTTAAATCTGAAATTGAAATTGAAATTGAAATTGAAATCTGAAAATTGAAATTAAAACCCTAATTTAAATCTGAAAATTGAAATTGAAATTGAAATCCTAATTTAAATCTGAAAATTAAAACCCTAATTTCAATTGAAATTGAAATTGAAATTGAAATTGAAACCCTAATTTAAATCTGAAATTGAAATTGAAATTTAAATTTAAATTGAAATCTAAACAAAATCGAAACCCTAAACCCTAAATCGCGAGAGACCAGGAGAGAGAGAGAGTCACTGACCAGGAGAGAGAGACCAGGAGAGAGAGACCAGGAGAGAGAGAGAGAGAGAGAGAGAGAGAGAGAGAGAGACCAGGAGAGACCAGGAGAGAGAGAGAGACCATGAGAGAGAGAGAGAGAGACCAGGAGAGACCAGGAGAGAGAGAGAGAGAGAGAGACCATGAGAGAGAGAGAGAGAGAGAGAGAGAGAGAGAGAGACCAGGAGAGCGAGAGAGGACTGACCTGGCTGGAGCACGGCGCTGGAGTGGAACGGAGAGTGGAGTGGCTGGAGCACGGCGTGAGAGACAAAGAGAGAAAAACAGCAAGGTGCTGGAGTGAGAGTGGAGAGAGAGGGGTTATATTTCGGGTCGGGTTGTAAGTGATGATGGGTCGGGTTAATGGGTCGGGTTAACGGATCGGTCATCACTTAACGGTCATTCAACAGGAGGGGCACCATTTATTTGACGGAAGGGGGCAAAACGAACAAACATAACAAGTTTAGGGGGCAAAAACGTGCAAAAAAAAAGTGAGGGGGCAACTTGAACATTTTGGTAAATGTTGGGGGGCAAAATCGGACTTTTTCCTTAACAATACCAAGGAATTGGTATCGGAGACAAATAACTTAAACGTCATACTTTATAAAGGATTTACAAAGATTAATACCCTTGTATGAATCGTTAAAGTGTGGATTCGACCCAACAAACAAGCTAACAATTACCACTTTCGAGCAATGTTACAGAAATCGCTAGAGGCTAGTCGAACGGACGGACACCGTCTAGCGCCTAGAGGGATTAATCGGGGATTAATCAGAGATTAATCGGATCTAGGCGGATTTGTAATTTTACATAGTTTTTGTCATATTTTTTAATTTTTATATATGATAATTTGTGCTACAACATTTTATACTAAAAATAGTGTATATATATTTTATTTAAGACAACGTCCAAACAAATCATAACATGAAATCTACAACATAACAATAACACATATGTTGCTCGGATACGCCGATACGGCGATACCGTTACGCGTATCGGATACGGCGATACGGCAATTTAATATATGATTTAGGATACGATACGCGTATCGGATACTGGTAGATTTTGATTTTTCGGAGTATCCGCGCGACATAGAATTTAACATAAATCCAAATAAACCACAAAATAAAGTTACTAAAAATAGAAAGAAGAAAAGGAAGAAAGAAAAAGAGAAGGGTGCAGGTCTTAAAAAAAAAAAAAAATTTTTAAAAAAAAGTGGGATGGGCCTAGGCGGAATTATTCGGCCCTAGACGGACCTAGGCGAAATTCCTCCTAGACAAAAACGATTAGGCTAAACCTAGACGTTTGGTCGGCGCCTAGCGCCTAGACGGCCGCCTAGGCCGATTTTTAGAACATTGCTTTCGAGGGAAGGAGGTATTCCTCGGACAAGGTGTATAGTCAAATTTCGCCCACGGGATGGAATGTCCATGGACAAGAAAAATCTTCAAAATTAAGGCCCCACAAAAAGTCTTAATATTCGGCTAGTTAAGGCTAAATAATTCTATTCTGACGACGGATTACCTATAAAATTGAGGATGGTCACATGACCCGGCATGTGCACTATGTGTGAGGGAGATCGAATCGACAAATCATATGTTCTTACATAGCCTATATACCGCGAAGGTTTGGCGGACCACTCAATCAATGCACATCCCCACCGACTACTCCATCAAAGATTGGTGGTGAATATTGAGAACACGAACGAATACCGAGGAAGCCAAGAAGTGGGACGTTGGGTGGATTTCCATCATTTGGACCTTTTGAAGAGAACGGAACTAGCGAATTTTTCAACGTAAAGGGACAGTACATTTCAACGTAATATATATTCGGGCGTTAGTAATTAATAGCATTAACGATTTAATTTCACAATGAAATAGGATGTGCTAGAAAGACGGAGGGTACGGGGCACATTACATTAAGCCTCGTCTCATTTCTCCTCTTTTTAATCATTTGTATATTTGTAGATAATTTTTCTTTCGTTTTATTTCTTTAACGAAAAAAATGATTGGATCGGACGCGTACCGCTTGGAGTTCCTTAAAAATAATATGCCTCTAATAGGTAAATAACTAGATTGATTTCACATGTTATGCGGTGTGAATGTACTGGCAGGTTTTGTAAGTTTTTTTCATTAATTGTCTTTGATTTTTTGTCCAATGCCCTGTCTTTTTTCCATTTCTGATATTTATATAGACTATGTTGCGTATCGGATCGTATCGGATCATATCCGATACCGTATCGGATACCGATATTCGTCGGATACTCGTCGGATACTACACGCGGTGTATCCGAATATTTTATTTTAAAATAATACCGGATACTTCTCGACTATTTCCAGATACTTGTCGGATATTTCTAACGTATAAAAAACTATACTTGAAAAGTAAAAATAAAAATTTATTATCGAAATAAATAAATAATACATTTATCTAAATAACTTAATAAAACAAACATTTACTTCATAAGAAATTATTTATGTAAAAAGAAAATAATATATTTTATGTCAAATATATAATATATAAAAATATTAAATATATAAATTGTAATAATAAAATAATAATAATAAAAAAAAATATATATATATATATATATATATAAATAGACGTACCGTATTTTATGTTTTTTTAAATTGCCGCATCGTCGTATTCGTACCATGTTGGATACGATATCCATATATGTATATGTGCAACATAGTTTATATACACGTACTCGATATGTTCATTGTATTCAAAATGGATAGTACACTAGGGGTACCTCGTTCCGCTTCGGAAATATATGTATCGAATTATGAAAATTGAAATTATTGCTTCTCTTTTATCATGTTGAGATTGTAACAAAAATAATGATGTTGGCATTTTTTTTTTAGGTTATGATGATTATTTGTAGATTTTATCATTAAACTTTGAATAGTCGTGATATTTTTTATTTCGACAACTATGTGAAATTTCAAGCAATTTACAAAAAATAAATCTTGTGACATAATTTTTATTTCGGAAAAATATATTTTCATTTTTTTACGAAATTGTTTGTATAAAAACTTTTTTTAAGTACTTTTGCGGGACATCTAAAAAATTGAAATATATATCAAAAAAATTAATTGGAAAGTATTCGCTGAATAATATTTGAAATATTTATCTTATACATTTTTTCTTAAATATTAAAGTGATAAAATTATTTGGAAATATTTTGTAAATATTATTTCGAAAAAAAAAATTGCATCTATTCGCTGAATAATATTTGAAATATTTATCTTATACATTTTTTCTTAAATATTAAAGTGATAAAATTATTTGGAAATATTTTGTAAATATTATTTCGAAAAAAAAAATTGCATCTCCCAGGATTCGAACCTGGGAGCTCTGATTGTGCTACCATTGTTGGTTAATTTTAACCTAGAGGGGGGTGAATAGGTAATCCTAATCTACAATTTTCGATTTGGTGTACCAATTTTCAATGTTGCGGAAGCTTAAAATGATAGAAGTAAATAAATGCAAATACCAAAGAGATGAACACACGATGTTTGTTACGGAGTTCGGTAGGTGGTTGCTTTGAAGCTTTAACTCACCCGTTACTTGCTTAATCGACCGATTCGATTAGTGGCAAGTACCTACGTCTCCGGGAAGGCCTTGTGCCGTTTCGGCGTTCGATTGAATTCCAACTCACTCTTACAAGGTTTTGCCTAGATCGATTTACACGTTTTCTATCGATCTAAGGCGGGCTTTACACTTCAAGAATTAGCCTATTACACGTTTCTAATACGAACTACAACGTGATCGGTCACGTGAGTTGGGAATCGTATAGAAGGGAAGAATCGAAGATAGATCTTGGATCTAGAGTGTTGAATCACACTATCAAGAGATTTGGGAAATCACGGCTTGTAATCTTTCTCTCTTTTAGACGTAGAAATGAGTTTTTGTAAAAGGTTAGGAGAGAGAAGGTGTAAGTGGTTCTATTTATATCATCCATAGAAACCACTTAACCTGTGTAAAAATTACATAGTTCGTTCGAACGTACTGTTTGGTTCGTTCGAACGAACTTGAATTTGAACTAGCCGTTTCAAAAGAATTTTCATAACCACGATGAGTTCGTTCGAACGAACCATTATGTTCGTTCGAACTAACATGAACTTGTTCATGGTTCGTTCTACGAATCAAGAGCGAACCATGGAGGTTCGTTCGAACGCACATATTGGTTCGTTCCAACGAATATTTATTGTGTCTAGATTTGTTTATTTTTCTCACAACACCAGGTATCGATTCGTTCGAACGAATTATTCTTTTCGTTCGAACGAACGTAGAGTGGTTCATGGTTCGTCCTTGAGTGGAACGAACCAAAATGGTTCGTTCGAACTAACATATGGGTTCGTTCGAACGAATATTTATTGTCTCTAGTTTTGTGAGTTTTCTCACCATGCCAGGTCTTGGTTCGTTCGAACGAACCATATGTTAGTTCGAACGAACCATACTGGTATGGTGAGTTTCCTTGTTGATCATCGTGTTTCGAATTTATCTTTTGATCTTGATAAATATGAGATGTTCTTTGGAATACCTATGGTTTATTTTGATGATCCCAACTCACGGAAAGCTTCGACGTCTTGAGTTCTTCAAAGTCTTGACTCCTTTCATTTCACGAACGATCTTCGTCTTGAATTCTTCAAACGTCTTTTTCGATCATCCTTGGTCTATTGAACGTACTTCTCCTACAAGTTGGTCTTAACTGAAACCGTTAGTATTTGGATCAACAAACTCCCCCTTTTGATTAATTTCAAAACACTGTCGATTTGGAGAGTTTTGTCGGTTATCGAAAAACTTTCCGTACGATATCTTTTCTCCCCCTTTTTGAAATGATCAAAAGGGAGTGAATAGAAATAAAACGGAAGGCTCCCCCTAAATGCGAGCTCCCCCTAAAAATTTGAATTTTTCACTCGTAGGCTCGTAGATACGAAGTATTTGAGCAAGAATTTAGTGACTTGTGGTTGGAGTTATGATTTTAAGAAATATGATGAAAAGAATAGTTTTGAAACACATAGAATTGAAAAATCACATTACTCATAATCATCAAACATAAATACACCATTTGGTTTTCAAATAATTAACTCATGACATGAACTACAACACACAACACTTTCACAATACTCTAGAGAAATAGGGAAATAAAATTTTTCGACTACATATCATGCAAACATAAACATGCATTCTACTACATGGTAAACAAAGTTTTGAAAATATAAAATACAAAAATAATTTTTCAAGACATGCATGTATATGTATATGTAAGAATGCACCACAAATTAGGTTTATGACCCCAACCACAATAATTTTGGATAGTTTATGACTTGCTAAAAATTTTCGACAATCGATGCTCCAATGATAGTAAATGACAATACTTAACCTTTGAGATAGAGCATACCTAGTTTCAACCTTAAAGCGGAGAATTGAGCGAAAGGTAGGGGTTTGGTGAATATGTCGGCGATTTGATCGAGTGTATCCACCTTTTCGAGTTTTACGTCTTCTTTTTCCACGTGATCTCGGTTGAAGTGATGGCGGATGTCTATATGTTTTGTTCTCGAGTGGTGGACGGGATTCTTCGAGATGCATATTGCGCTATTGTTGTCACACAATATGGGGATTTTTCGAAAATGTAACCCGTAGTCGCCGAGGGTTTGGTTTAGCCATAGTAGTTGGGCACAACAACTTACCGCCGCAACATATTCGGCCTCGGCCGTTGATAGGGCAATGGAATGTTGCTTTCGACTTGACCACGAGACGAGTGACCCGCCTATGAATTGGCAAGTTCCACTCGTGCTTTTGCGGTCAACCCGAGATCCGGCAAAATCCGCATCCGTATACCCTATCATGGCGAGATTACCACTATGGCCATACCAAATTCCTAAGTCGATTGTTCCCTTGAGGTACCTAAATATGCGTTTTACCGCGATGTAGTGAGATACCTTAGGGTTTGCTTGGAACCGGGCACAGAGACATACGGCGAACATTATGTCGGGTCGACTTGCCGTGAGGTAGAGTAAGCTCCCGATCATTCCTCGATATTCCGTCACGTCAAAAGTTTCGCCGTCCTCATCCGCATCCAATTTAGACTCCTTGGCCATGGGCGTGTTACTCGTCTTCGTTTGGTCTAGCTCGAATCTTTTGAGAAGTTCGCGAGTATATTTGGATTGATTTACGAAGATTCCCTCGGATGATTGTTTGACTTGAAGTCCGAGGAAGAAAGTGAGTTCACCCATCATGCTCATGGCGAATTCACTATGCATGAGAATAGAAAAATCTTCGGCAAGTGCCGGGTCACTAGATCCAAAAATAATATCATCTACATAGATTTGAATAAGCAAAATAGAATCTCCCTTTTTACGTGTGAAGAGGGTGGTGTCGGTCTTGCCCCGCTCGAATCCATTGGAGAGGAGGAAGGTAGATAGACGTCCATACCACGCTCGAGGAGCTTGCTTTAACCCGTAGAGAGCTTTTGAGAGTTTGCACACGTGATTGGGGCATTTCGGATCTTTGAATCCCGGGGGTTGTGAAGGAAATACAGTTTCAGGATCAACCGTAAAATTGTACACAAGGATAAACGAATGTAAGCGTACATTCGTGGTCATATCTTTCAGTAGGAAAATCCAATTTGAATGGTTCAAATTGGGTTAGATAGATAATAAGATTAACTACAACCTTCATATAGAAATATATTTCATATGAACGAAGTATCAGTGTCGTTTCTATGAAATACCGAAAGGCTGCAACAGTATGACATACAGTTAGTAAAACAGTCATAACTTTTGCATACGAACTCCAATTGGGCCAGGCTAAATTGGGTCGTGTAGATAATAAGATTATATACAACTTTCATGTTGGGTGATGTTCTGTTAGAGGAATTTACCAATTTCGTATGGACATAATACTGGACAGATACATGCAACTTTCTGTGTGAAAGAGTGTATATTGGATATACATGTCTTTTGGCCAATCCTAATCCTATATGATATAAATAAGATTTTTCTCTCTCATCTGGAGTGGTTCATTCAGTTAATTAATTCAGAATATTCCAGAGAATTGTGAGACAACTTTCTAGAGAGAGAAAGGGTGTAAAGAGAGAGAAACCGTGAAAAGGTGTTTTCCGGTATAGAGAATCAATCAATCGAGCAAGTTCGCCGGTGCATCGTCTAGGCAGTTGCACCCGCGACCGACGTCTTACGAATCAAGGTGGATACAAGAAGAGGAGCAACATCTGGGGCTCTTTCGGTTGTGATCGATTCGGAGGAACGAAATCTGCCGGAGACGGAAACGAGCGAATCGAGTAACGGGTTGTGGAAGCATGCGGGCATGGAACGCACGAAGACAACCCGAGGCGTGTCAAGACGGTGGGAGACGTGCGGTATGGGATGTACGGGCTAGTCACCAACGTGACACCGAAGGAAAAGAAGGATGCGAGCGATCAACCCGTCGTGCGTGATCAATTTCATGCTGGTAATCGTCTATCCTACTTTGCATCGTACCATCGAAGTCATGGCGTGATCTTGGATTTAGGGAACCGGACCGGGCCTTCATATCCGCTGCGCGGGCCCGGGGATGGGTGAATTCCCAACAGTGGTATCAGAGCGATCGCCATCGATTCGAGGGTCGAATCATAGTCGTATATTCGATATACGCACGGGTTATCAAAGTTCGTACCCGTTTGCATGATGATAGATATAGAGATTCCAATTTCGTTAAAAATCACAAGTAGAATTCACTAGAGATCAATCAAAAGTTGATTGAGAGTATCTAGGAATTATCGTGAAAAGGTTTCATGATTTATCGTTTCAGAAACGAGCGAAAACGGAAGAAACGGCAAATTCTGCAGAAAATTAGAATACGAAACAGTGAGTAAAACTAAGATAATTTTCAGTGGGAAACTCCAAATTGATTGGATCAAATTGGAGTAGTTAGATAATGAGATTATCTATGACTTTGATACAGAAAGTTTTTTCATTTGGACGAATTATCAGTGTCGTTTTTATGGAATAACGAAAGGGTGCGACTGTTTGACATACAGAAACTAAAACGTCCGTATATGTCGCATCGGAACTCCAATTGAGTCCAATCCAATTGGTTTAGTTAGATAATAAGATTATCTAGAACTTTCGTTCACGTTCAAAGTCGGTTGGAATAATTTAATATTTTCATTTCAACAGAATACTGAAAAGGTGTCTGTAGTTTTCTGGTTGAAAATGTGTCTATTGGATATACTTACCTTTTCGTTTGTCCGTATTTTACTAAAACAGGTATAACTTTCAGTAGGAAATTCCGATTTGAATGGTTCAAATTGGTTTAGTTAGATAATGAGATTATCTAGAACTTTCATGTTGTAATATATTTCATTTGAGCGAAGTATCAGTGTCGTTATAATGAAATACCGAAAGGGTGCGACAGTTTGACATATAGTCAGTAAAACGACCGTAACTTTCGGGTCCGAACTCTAATTGGGCTGGGCCAAATTGGGTTGGAACGATAATAAGATTATCTACAACTTTCGTGTTAGTTGAGTTTCTGTCAGAGGAATTTACAATTTTCGTTCTGACAGATTACTGAAAGGGTGTATGCAGTTTTCTGTTTTAAAAGGTGTATATGAGATATACATACCTTTAGGCCTATCTTTATCTCTAATCAATTAATTCAATCATACTAGCATATTAGATAATTAATTATTTAGAATAATTAATCTCCCTAAATAAATCATATGCATTTAGAAATCTTGTGATAGTGATATAATATGATTATGTCACGAATTTAGAAACATGAAAGTCATGATCCCTCATAATATTTAAGTCATGGAAATGCCTTCCATATCATCAACCATCGAAATTGGTATCACAATATGTGTGTTTCTAGGCCTTCGTCATGCACACATGTTGATGGTATTAATGGGTGGCAAGCGTTAAATGGGGACTTACGTGTTTCTAGGCCTTCGTCATGCACGTGAGTAGTTCATTTGAACGATACGTTTGATATGGTTATGACTTAACCGTCCAAGCCAATCCGATTGGAGTTCGGGGCATAGTTAGAATGCACACACGGAACTGGGATTGTATGTGATATGATCCATCACCGAAATTCTAAAAGGTTCGAGAGTCGCATATGATGCGATTGGATTATATCCTACCTAAATAAGCGAGATCCCACTCGATAGGCCTTCGTCACTTGTGGGAGGATTGTGAAATATGGATCTCGGGTGTTATGGACTTGGAGTCCCGTATCGGTATGAGGGTTATCGATTTGATAAAATAACACTATCATATAATCATCATATAAGCATATAGATTAAGTACGCACGGTTAGGAGCTTAATCTTCATCATCCGTTTAGAATTATGTTTTCAAGCAAACACCAAATATATATCGATGAGATCGATATGATAGATGGCTTTTGGGTCGGAATTACCGTAATTAACCTTGATAGTCAAAGAATAGTTCTTAGACTTAAAGGAACGTGTTGGACACGGAAATGGTAGATTCGGGGCTCGAAGCTTTGGCTTTAGATAAAGCCGGGTTCGATACACTTTAAGAAGGAATCGAACAATATTACGTGCCTTGTGGTCGCATGTATAGACGCAGATTTCTCAAAATTGTTTTGAGAATTCGGGTGTATATGAAAGTAAAACGCAACGCTCAAGAAATAGTTTCAAGAGCTAGAGCGCATTGAATGGTTCAATGCAGCTCAAAGCGTAGATTAATTATGAGACGCCTTATGGGTCTTTGATTAACACACGTGTGTTGTTGGTACGAGATTTGATCTTTGTGACCGAATATCATATGCATTCGATAGATAAGTCGATCCCTGAATTGCATGAGATGCGATTTAAAATTGAATTGGAGATGCTCGGAGTATCCGAGGAATCCAATGTATATAGATGCGTGGATGTCCTTGTAATTCAAAGGAGGGATCAAAAGAAAGGTATGTCTAAGGGTATTTTGGGAAAATGTTTTCCAAACAAAAAGTTCGGACAAGGAGTTGTCCAAACTAATGACTCAAAGAACGGCGAAATCCGAGGAGGATTAAACCTAGAAGTTGATTGCTTCTTTTGGCATTGCCGTCTTGCCCATATAAACGAGATTCGCGTATCTAGATTGCATATGATGGATTGCTAGAATCATTCGAATTAGATTCGATTGATTAATGCGATACTTATTTATTAGGCAAGACGACAAAGTGCATCATTCTCCAAAGGTTGGAGAAAGATCCAACGAATTATTGGAAATTACATTTAAATGTAAATGTTCCGATAAGTTCCGAGGCAAGGGGAGGCTATCAGTATTTTGTTACGTTTATGGACGGTTAAAGTAAATATGAAAATATCTATTTAATGCGTACCGAAACGGACATTTTGAAAGGTTCATAGAGTTTCAAAACGAAATACGATATCAACTAAGCAAGAAAATCAAAGCTTTTCGATAGGATCGAGAAGGCGAGTATTTGAGCTAAACCTTTCGATAGGATCGAAGAGGCGATATTTGAGTTATGAATATTGATGATCATTTATGATATGATTGTGGAATCGTTTCACGATTGCCTTTATTCGGAACATTGAGATGTGTCCGAAAAGAGGAAATGAACGCATGTTGGACATGGTTCGATAAATGATAAGTCAATAGGATCTCCCAAAAATGTTTTGGTGATACGCCCTTGAGACAACGGCACTAATGAATGGTTGCATATAAGATATGGACCATAAACCTTCTAATCGGTATAAAAGATGCCATATTAGATATGGATCGGAATGGTTCCGAAGTTGTCATTTGTACAGATTTGTGGATGTGAGTATATTTCGAAATTTGTTTCGGTTAAACTCAATCCCAAATCTGAAAATTGTTCGTTTATGACATATATCCTTAAGGAAACTAAAGGGTATTAGTTCTAACGTCCCCACGAAAATGAGATTTTCGTGGCTCGAAGAGATGCCTTCTTGGAGGAGGACTATATGCGCACAAGTTTGAAACTTGATGTTGCTAATCTCTATGCGGGCTAGTGGGAGTAGAATAAATCTCGAAAGAGTTCGAGATCTGAAAATGAACATTGTACCGATGAATGTTGACACGACTTCATCAAGAGTTGATGAATACGAGTCGAACACACAAAGGAATTATTTGTAGATCAAGTAGGCTATATCATAAGCCGGTAAATACGGATTTACCGTGGCTAATGATGATAGATCGAAATCATATGATGATTCGATATCCTACAGGGATGCTATGAAAGGTTGATTCCACATGACATGATGTCATGAATTCTGAGATTCGATCCGTGTAAAATTATCGAGTTTAGAACTTGATTTAATTACTTTCCGGGTTAGACCCGTGAAAAGACAACGGGTTTTCAAGATGAGAACCGACACGGATAGGAATACGCATATATGCAAATCGCGGCTCGTAGCGAAGAGTTTCAAGAATTTCATAGTCGGACTATGAAGAAACGTTTTCGCATGTTGCCAATGCTTTCACATTCTCAAAATTCTGCTTGACATGGTCGCGTATTATGACTATATGATGTAGCAAAATGGATGTCAAAACCGAATTTCTTGACAGAAATTTTATGAAAGGATGTGTACTTGACACAACCTTACGGTTTTGTCGATTCATAAGAATCGGGGATAAGATATGCACGCTTTAATGATCCATATGATGGATTAGAGGAAGCTTCTCGGAATTGGAATATTCGTTTTGATGAAGTTATAAACTGCTATAACATTGTCGGAATGAATGAAAACTTTGTGTACACATGAAGGTTAGTGGGAGCCGCGTTATATTTCTTGTAACGACACAAAATTTAGGCGAGACCGCTTATGAATTAAGCGTGAAGATCTATAGGATAGATCTAAGAAGTTCCTCGTTCTATATTATAGCACGTATATCGACATATTGTTGAAAAAAGGTTTTCAACTTATAACTCCTTGGCGGAGTTAAATAGAGATGTCGGTTGGCAGAAATTTTCTACGGCTCGATGTGAGACATCAAGCACGGCGAAAATAAAAATATCATGCTTTACATTCGATGTGAGGATCTATTATATCTGTCATGATATGTATGTGGCTATATGTCGTATAGATGCAGCGTCTAATTCACCGTCAATAAAATCCAAGGAATCACACGAGTTTGAATGTAATGCGATTACATGAGACTAACTCTTGTGAATGTATAATGGTTATACATATATATATACATAATGGTTATGTATATTTCAATTCATCGGGATTTGTATTGATAGCGGTGAATGTTATCCTTGAATACTTTACAAAAGAATTCAGGATTTTATTTTATCTATAATGGTATGGAGGACGTGTTGGTTATAAAGAGTTATAACAACGACAGTTTCCAAAGATTTAGCACGTCCAAATATGTAGCACGACTTTCGATCACAAAGTGTGCACATGATTTGCTTAAACGAAAACATGGTTATGTGGAAAGGTTCAACATGACCAATAATGATTCTATTTACGGGGGCGAGTATATTGTGGTCATGAATCACAAAAGGAAGCGGTATGGATCAAGGATACATGACCAAACTCGAGTAGTCACGAGTTATCGGATTTATGGTTGTATATTGCATGACACGCAATAGTACAAGCCAAAAATGCCGAGGTCACAACCACTTCTAGCCAATACTCAGAAAATTTCATTGATCCATGAAATTTTATGAAATGATGTGATCGTAGGTATTGGAAATGTTCCAAACCTGATGTTGATTAACACTAACGGCAACGTGCGGACCCGTTTACAAAACTGCTCTCTCTAGTCGCGCGTGACTGTCATGCGATGACTATGGGTATGGAGATACCTAGAGGAGGAAGAAGAGAGTAGAGTGTAGTTATCTAATACGATAATCCTCGCAGGTTGTGGGTATGGAGATACCCATAGGTAAACGTTGTATCACCCAAATACTTAATCCGTACGAATGCATCCCTTTTAAAAATTTTGTTTACTTAAATTTTCATGCATTCAACTTATATGAAAACTGTGTGCGGGGTTGTGTAATATGATTACATGAACCTTGATTTGAACTTGTGTGGACGTCGACATGGTTGAGGACCATGTGCAGCGAAACCGTCACACTTAAAGTTTCATTTCTAAACATCCCTAGTCGCGGGTCAGTTTGCTTAAGAAAGAAGCATTTCTATTACAAGGGAATAGACTGAACGCGTACACTAGTACGTTAGCCGAGGAGATGATTATGTTTTGCTAATCATAGGACAAAGGTGTTTGTCGAATCGGGAACGTAGATATATGCTAGGTGACATATATTGGATATGACCGAAGCCGCGAGACCATGACATGGTTTAGTCATTATAGATGGACTCGCGACGAGTAGGGTATTAGGTTCTTCATACTTGAGGGGACCATTGATTGCGTTACGTGCGTAACACAATGCTTTGATATGATCTTACGCTCACCGTAACAGGGAGTTAAAACGGTCATCATTGGGTATTGTCCGAAACACGGAATTCAATGTGAGTCTCCAAGATAAGAATTGTTTATTCCGAAAGGAAGAGATATCTCTTTGGCCACTCGATGAATTGATTAACGAAAACTGTGGCCACAGTCAATGATATTAACGGTTAATATC
This sequence comes from Luzula sylvatica, assembly GCA_946800325.1. Classification (NCBI taxonomy): domain Eukaryota; kingdom Viridiplantae; phylum Streptophyta; class Magnoliopsida; order Poales; family Juncaceae; genus Luzula; species Luzula sylvatica. The sequence goes on from OX326956.1 coordinate 25,066,708, forward strand.
GATTGAAATTTGTTAACTCAATTCGGACTCGAGGAATAAGTATAGTTAATCAAAATATAAGGATGACTATAACCATGCCTTTTGATTAACGGATATCGCTAACAAGAGAACTAATGACCGCTATTCGAGATAGGCACAATGATCACAATCATTCTTCGTGTTAACATGGGTAGCCATGATGGAGTGACTAGATCCCGCTCATGGGCTTGTAGTGCTATGGAAACAGCCTACTGCCATCGTTAACCGAACCTACCTAGTCACACAACGAGTCGTACTAAGTCGGGCTTGATTATAAAGTTGGCACATAAGATGTGCGTAGCTTGGTATTTGATACGCGAGCTATATTCTCTAAAATCGTGCATATTGGATATGCATGAGTACCTTTTAGGTAGATCTGAAATTGAGTGGGAGACTGAAGGAAATACAGTTTCAGGATCAACCGTAAAATTGTACACAAGGATAAACGAATGTAAGCGTACATTCGTGGTCATATCTTTCAGTAGGAAAATCCAATTTGAATGGTTCAAATTGGGTTAGATAGATAATAAGATTATCTACAACCTTCATATAGAAATATATTTCATATGAACGAAGTATCAGTGTCGTTTCTATGAAATACCGAAAGGCTGCAACAGTATGACATACAGTTAGTAAAACAGTCATAACTTTTGCATACGAACTCCAATTGGGCCAGGCTAAATTGGGTCGTGTAGATAATAAGATTATATACAACTTTCGTGTTGGGTGATGTTCTGTCAGAGGAATTTACCAATTTCGTATGGACATAATACTGGACAGATACATGCAACTTTCTGTGTGAAAGAGTGTATATTGGATATACATGTCTTTTGGCCAATCCTAATCCTATATGATATAAATAGGATTTTTCTCTCTCATCTGGAGTGGTTCATTCAGTTAATTAATTCAGAATATTCCAGAGAATTGTGAGACAACTTTCTAGAGAGAGAAAGGGTGTAAAGAGAGAGAAACCGTGAAAAGGTGTTTTCCGGTATAGAGAATCAATCAATCGAGCAAGTTCGCCGGTACATCGTCTAGGCAGTTGCACCCGCGACCGACGTCTTACGAATCAAGGTGGATACAAGTAGAGGAGCAACATCTGGGGCTCTTTCGGTTGTGATCGATTCGGAGGAACGAAATCTGCCGGAGACGGAAACGAGCGAATCGAGTAACGGGTTGTGGAAGCATGCGGGCATGGAACGCACGAAGACAACCCGAGGCGTGTCAAGACGGTGGGAGACGTGCGGTATGGGACGTACGGGCTAGTCACCAACGTAACACCGAAGGAAAAGAAGGATGCGAGCGATCAACCCGTCGTGCGTGATCAATTTCATGCTGGTAATCGTCTATCCTACTTTGCATCGTACCCTCGAAGTCATGGCGTGATCTTGGATTTAGGGAACCGGACCGGGCCTTCATATCCGCTGCGCGGGCCCGGGGACGGGTGAATTCCCAACAGGTTGTTCGACGTACACTTCTTCCTCGATTTCTCCGTTTAGAAATGCACTCTTCACGTCATTTGGTAAAGAGTGAACCCTTGGATGGCGGCGTAGGCCAAAAGAAGTCGAATGGATTCCAACCGAGCTACGGGGGCGAAAGTTTCTTCAAAGTCGATGCCCTCTTGTTGTTTGAATCCTTGAGCTACAAGTCGCGCTTTGTTTCGCACCACGTTTCCGTGCTCGTCTAATTTGTTTCGATAAATCCACCGAGTGCCGATGATGGATCTTGTCGTTGGCCGTGGTACTAAGGTCCATACTTTGTTTCGCTCGAATTGCTCTAACTCCTCTTGCATGGCCAATATCCAATCCTCATCGTTGTTGGCTTCTTTGAAGGATTTCGGTTCGATATGAGAGAGATAGGCGCAATGTGCTACATAATTTTGGATTCGAGACCGAGTTCGAACTCCATCTCTTGGATCCCCTACAACATTGGAGAGGGGATGAGCCGATACTTCTCGGAGGACTTCGGGAATTTGGTACTGAGTTTCGACTTCGCCTTCTTCTCGAACTTCCGGAGCACTTGCTTGATTTTCCACTTCATCGAGGGTGAGGTCTAGGAATCTATGCTCCAATGACGTGGATATTTGAGGTATCTCCACATTTGCTTCTTCTTCTAGTGTACCTACATGTTGACTACCTTTCTCGGCTTCTTTGTTAGTTTCATCAAAATGTACATGAACAGACTCACATACTATCCGTGAGGATTTTATGTAAATCCTATATGCTTTACTTGTACTTGAATATCCTACAAAAATTCCTTCAATTGATTTTGGATCAAGTTTGTCTATATTATTCGATTCATTTAAAATGAAACTTTTGCATCCAAATATTTTCATGTACGAGACATTTGGATTTCGTCCGTACCATAACTCATAGGGCGTTTTCTTCAAAAATGGTCTTAGGCTAAGTCGATTAACGACATGACACGCGGTATTAACCGCTTCGGCCCAAAGATATTTTGGAGAAGGATGCTCATTGAGCATGGTACGAGCAAGTTCAATTAACGTGCGATTTTTGCCCTCAACTACACCGTTTTGTTGAGGTGTGCGAGGAGCCGAAAATTCACGTATATATCCCTTACTGTGACAATATTCATCAAACTTTGCATTTTTGAATTCACCTCCATTGTCGCTTCGAATAGTGACAATGGAAGTGTTTCTCTCATTTTCGACAAATGTGCAAAATTTGATAAATGTGTCACACGTTTCACTTTTATGAAGAAGGTAATATACCCAAGTAAAACGTGAATAATCATCGACAATTACAAACATATACCTTTTATTACCTAAGCTGGAGACACTCATAGGTCCGCAAAGATCGAGATGGATGAGTTGAAGAGGTCGCTTTGTCGTTACGATGTCCTTTGACTTGAAATTCGAGGATTTTGTGTGCTTACCCTTTTCACACGCGTCACATAGTCCTTCCAATTTTAATGTATGATAAGGTAACCCCCTAATGAGTTCCTTTTTGGATAACCTATTAATTGTCTCCATGCATATATGACCTAGTCTCCTATGCCATAGACGTGAGGTTGATTCCGAAACGGTGAGACAATTGAAGGAAATACAGTTACAGATCAACTAGTTGAATGTACAAATGAGTGTAGACAAACATACGTGTTCGTCGGAACGATTGGATGCATAATAAGATTATGCAAATCTGGCAGAAATTACATGGTGCGTCATGACGCACCAAATTGTGCGTCATGACGCACAATAGAGTAATTCTGAGAAAGCCAATCTGTGAGTAGTGCGTCATGACGCAAGTTATCTTGCGTCATGACGGTACACATGAGTGGTGCGTCATGACGGACGTTATCGTGCGTCATGACGGTACACTGTGTAACGGCTATATCCAAGTAAATGTGACTTGTGCGTCATGACGCACCATATCGTGCGTCATGACGCACAGTGATCCGAATTCTGGATTAGCAGTTTCTGATACTCATTAATACACCATTAACTCTCAGATTAATATAAGATCTATGGATTCTTCTTCCTCTCTCTCTCTGGCTGCCAGACCTAATTCTAGTAGAGAATAGAGAGAACTTGTGAGACAAGTTAGTGGAGAATAGAGATTAGATTTAAGCAAGCTTGCGGGAATTTTAGGGGAATTCGCCGCAACCGAAAGACGCGAGCTCGAGGTGGATACGAGTAGAGGAATCTCAACTGAGATTCTGGACTGTGATCTAACGAGAGCTAAGTCGAGCAAGGTCGAAGACGAATCGGATAAATTCCGGTTGTATACGACAAATAGGAGCTTCGAACAAGGTGTCGAATCACGCGGGCGTGGGACGTGTGTGTCGCCGGGATCGAAGCAAAGAGCGAAGCAAGCAGCAGCTAATAGAGTCAACCTGTCTCCGTGATCAATTTCACGCGGTATGATTCTCTATGAATTAAGCGTTAATTTCATAAGGTTAGATGCATTTCATGATTCGTACTTTCGGGTCGTTGATGTGGTCCTCGGGATCGGGTCGGACCGGGCCTCACAATACGCTGCGCGGGGCTCGGTAGTGACGCCGATACCCAACAGTGGTTTCAGAGCGATCGTCACGATTCGATCGTCGAATCGATTTCGAATAAGTGTTATTCGGAATTTCATGTAGAATTTTAGGACATAATCATGTAGTTGTAAAATTAGGACCATAGAAAACTTACTAGTATTTGATCATGAGATGATCAAAAGAATCTAGAAGTAATCATGAATTGTTCATGATTAATCGTTTTTGAAACGATTAAAATCTGTTAAAATTACAAAATAAAACTGAATTTCAGGTCTGGTGCGTCATGACGCACGATATGGTGCGTCATGACGCACACGGGAAATCCAAGAGTTGGATCTGAGGCGTTACTCAGTCCGTCGTGACGCACAAAAGTTGTGCGTCATGACGCACTATGTAAATTCGTACCATCATGACGGACCGTTTGGTGCGTCGTGACGGTAGAAGTCCAAAAAGTTTCTGGCAAACTGAACAAAATGGTTTTGTTCAGTGCGTCATGACGCACCCTCTGGCGTCATGACTGACCAGAACAGTCCGTCGTGACGGTATAACCAACCATCATGACGGAAGAACCTCAAAAAGTTTCTGGAAATCTGGACAAAATGGTTTTGTACAGTCCGTCATGACGCACCGTCTGGCATCATGACGGAAGAACACGGTCCGTCGAGACGGTAGTAACCAACCGTCATGACGGAGGAACCTGAAATAGTTTCTGGAATGGACAACAAAATTGTTTTGTATGGTCCGTCGTGACGCACTGTCTGGCGTCATGACGGACCTGTGAAGTCCGTCGTGACGCACGATATGTTGCGTCATGACGGAAGTCAATGGAAGTCCATTTTAGTACGGTGCGTCATGACGGACGTTATGTTGCGTCGTGACGCACAGTGTAATTTTTCTTGATTTATTTAATTGTGGTTCTAATCATTATTAATTATGTTCATTCATCATGATATACTTGCTTATTGATATAATTAGATTATATCACATAAATCCCTGCATAATACTTAAGTCATGAAATGCCTTCCATGTTCACAACCTCCGAGGTTGGTCATCACACCTTGCACGGTTTCAGGCCAAAGTCGGGCGTGCATTGTTGTATGTATCAACGTGAGAGGCAAGCGTTAATTGGGGACAAATGCGGGTTCAGGCCAAAGTCGGGCGCATTTGTAGTTCAATTGAACGATATGTGATCATGGTTGTGACTTAACCGTCCAAGCCAATCCGATTGGGGTTCGGGGCATAGTTAGGATGCACAAACGGAATTTGAATCATATATGATATGGTTCGATACCGAAATCCTATAAAAGGTCAAGAGTCGTATTGGATGCGATTGGATTTATCCTACCTAAATAGTGAGATCCCATTTGTCGGCCAAAGTCACTTGTGGGAGGATCATGAAATATGGGTCTTGAAGTGTTATTGGATTTAGAATCCCGAATCAATATTAGGGTTATTGATTTGATAAAAGTAACATATTTCATATCATCATATAAGCATATAGCATAAGTTCGCACATATCAGTATCAATCTCATTTTAAAGTATTTTTCGTTGTAGCAATCATGACATCAAGCAACACCAACTCAATGTCGATTAGATCGGTATTGGAGAGGGAGAAGCTAGTCGGCAAGAACTATCTTGACTGGCACCGTAACCTAAGAATTGTTCTTAGGCAAGAGTGCAAAAGTCACGTGTTAGACACGAAGATGGTTACTCCCGACGAGAACGCTTCGCCCGAAGAAAAGGCGGCATTTGACAAACTTAAGAAGGAGTCAAATGACGTGACGTGCCTCATGTTGGCATGTATGGACGCGAACTTGCAGAAGCAGTTCGAGGATTCGGATGCGTACGAAATTAACGCCACGCTCAAGGAAATGTTCCAAGAGCAAGAACGCATTGAAAGGTTCAATACGTTAAAGGAGTTAGTTAACTGTAAGATGCCTAACGGATCTTCGGTTAGCACTCACGTGTTAAAGGTACAATCATTGATTGATCGTCTCGAGAAATTGGGAGAAAAGGTGTCACCAATAATGCAACAAGATTTGATCTTATGTGCATTGCCACCGATTTTTTCAACTTTCGTAACGAACTATCATATGCATTCGATGAACAAGACGATTCCCGAGCTCCATGGGATGCTCAAGAACTTTGAGTCGGAGATGCTTAAGGCATCGGGGGAACCCAAAGCAAGAGTTGCTAGGGATGTCCTCATGATTCAAGGTGGGATTCGTAAGAAACAAAAGTCCAAGGGCGGTGCGGGCAAGTCGTTGTCCAAACCGAAGACTAAAGGAAAGGAGAAATCTGAGGATGTCACCTGCTTCCATTGCAAAAAGACTGGGCATTGGAAGAGAAATTGCAAGATTTACCTCGAGGAGGTGAAGAAAAGCAAGGGGAAGGCTTTGGAAGCCGGAACCGCAGGTATGACTATTATAGATGTTAACATTTCAATTTTGGACAATTGGGTATTAGATACCGGTTGTGGAACTCATATTTGTCGAAATATGCAGGTTCTTCAAAATAGAAGGAAGTTAACACGCGGTGAAGTGGATTTTCGAGTAGGGAATGGAGCAAGCGTTGCTGCATTGGCCGTCGGAGATATTTTTATTACTTTACCGAGTGGATTTATTTTAGAACTAAATAATTGTTATTTTGTTCCAAGTTTGTGTAAGAACATTATTAGTGTGTCTAGACTAGCTAATGATGGTTATGAATTTATTATTAAGAATAATGAATTTTCTATTTGTAAGGATAATTTATTCTATGGAAATGTTCTATTAGAAAATGGTCTTTACATTTTAGATATGAATTACACAAATGATAAATCAATCTATAATATAAACACGAATCGGATTAAACCTAAAGTTGATAGTAAAACTTACTTTTGGCATTGTCGACTTGGCCATATAAACGAGAAGCGCATCTCAAAACTCCATAAGGATGGACTTTTGGATTCATTTGAATTTGATTCATATGGACAATGCGAATCTTGTTTACTTGGCAAGATGACAAAAGCACCATTCTCAAAAGTTGGAGAAAGGTCCAAGGAACTATTGGAACTTATACATTCTGATGTATGTGGTCCAATGAGTACCGAGGCAAGAGGAGGTTATCGATACTTCATAACGTTTACGGATGATTTTAGTAGATATGGGTATATCTACTTAATGCGTAACAAATCTGAATCTTTTGAAAAGTTCAAAGAATTTCAGAATGAGGTTCAAAATCAACTTGGCAAGACAATCAAAGCACTTCGATCAGATCGAGGAGGCGAGTATTTGAGCTATGAGTTTGAAGATCATCTCAAAGATTGTGGAATCGTTTCACAATTGACTCCACCTGGAACGCCTCAATGGAATGGCGTGTCCGAGAGGAGGAATCGGACCTTATTGAATATGGTTCGATCTATGATGAGTCAAACTAGTCTCCCAAAATCGTTTTGGGGATATGCCCTTGAGACAGCGGCTTTTTTGATAAACCGCTTACCTTCTAAATCGGTTCAAAAGACACCATATGAGATGTGGACCGGACAACCTCCGGTGTTATCTTTTATTAGAATTTGGGGATGTGATGTTTATGTTCGAAAAATGTTTTCGGATAAACTCGAACCCAAATCTGAAAAATGTTTATTTGTAGGATATCCTAAGGAAACTAAAGGATATTATTTCTACAATCCCGAGGAAAACAAGGTTTTCGTAGCTCGAAGAGGTACCTTCTTGGAGGAGGATTTTATATCTCAACGAGCTAGTGGGAGTAAAATTGATCTCGAAGAGGTTCGAGATTCAGAAATAAACATTGAACCGATGGATGTTGACCCGAATCCATCAATAGTTGAGGATGTCGAGCCAATAGCACAAGGTGCTCCTCGTAGGTCTAGTAGGACCCGGCTGGAACCAGTACGATATGGATTTATCGTGACTGATGAAGGCAACGTCGAACTCATAGATGATGAGCCGACAACCTACAAAGATGCTATGTTGAGCGAAGATTCCGACAAATGGCATGATGCCATGAAGTCCGAGATCCAATCCATGTATGATAATCAAGTTTGGAACTTGATTGATCCACCACCCTTGGTTAAACCCGTCGGGTGTAAGTGGGTTTTCAAGAAGAAAACCGACATGGATGGGAATGTGCATACTTACAAAGCACGGTTGGTAGCGAAAGGTTTCAAGCAAATTCATGGTGTTGACTATGATGAAACGTTTTCGCCGGTAGCCATGCTTAAGTCTATAAGGATTATTCTTGCCATAGCCGCATATTATGACTATGAGATATGGCAAATGGATGTTAAAACCGCTTTCCTTAACGGGCAATTATCGGAGGATGTGTACATGACACAACCCGAAGGTTTTATCGATCCAAAGAATCCTAATAGAGTATGCAAGCTTCAAAGGTCCATATATGGACTGAAACAAGCTTCTCGGAGTTGGAATATTCGTTTTGATGAAGTCATAAGCGAGTATGATTTTATCAAGAACGAAGAAGAACCTTGTGTATATAAGAAGGTTAGTGGGAGCCGCGTAGTATTTCTTGTTCTTTATGTGGACGATATATTAATCATAGGAAACGACATTCCGATGTTATCGGATGTTAAGAAGTATTTGAATACTCGTTTCGCTATGAAAGATTTAGGAGAGGCCGCCTATATTTTAGGCGTGAGGATCTATAGAGATAGATCCACGAGACTCCTCGGCCTAAGTCAGAGTACGTACATCGACAAGGTGCTGAAAAGATTTTTCATGCAAAACTCTAAGAAAGGGTTTCTTCCCATGTCGAGTGGTATAAACTTTTCGAAAGCTCAATGTCCGACATCGAGCGAAGAGAAAAGTAACATGGATAAGGTTCCATACGCTTCGGCGGTTGGATCTATCATGTATGCCATGATCTGTACGAGACCTGACGTATCGTATGCATTGAGCGTCTTATCACGTTACCAATCGAATCCAGGTGATCCGCATTGGCAAGCCGTGAAAACTATCCTCAAGTACTTACGAAGAACTAAGGATCAGTTTTTAGTGTATGGTGGCAAGGATAATGGATTGGTTGTAACAGGTTACACTGATGCCAGTTTCCAAACATGTACCGATGATTTTCGATCACAAAGTGGGTACGTGTTTTGTTTGAATGGTGGCGCGGTTATATGGAAGAGTTCCAAACAACCGACAGTTGCTGACTCTACGACGGAAGCAGAATACATCGCGGCTTCAGAAGCCGCAAAGGAGGCGGTTTGGGTCAAGAAGTTCGTGACTGAACTTGGTGTCGTACCGAGCATCTCGGAACCCGTGGCTGTGTATTGTGACAACACTGGAGCAATAGCACAGGCCAAGGAACCGAGATCGCATCATCGCTCCAAACACATCTTGCGTAAATTTCACTTGATTCGTGAGATTTTACATAGGCAGGATGTTGTGATTTTGAAGATTGATACTGACGAGAATGTGGCAGATCCGTTTACGAAACCTCTTCCAATTGCGAAGCATGATCGTCATGCTAGAACTATAGGTTTGAGATACCTAGAGGAGGAAGTTGGTTTGTAGTTATCTAAAACAATAGTTGTTATGATGAGTTATTTGTTGTAAACGATGTATCACCCAAGACTTTATGCTATATTAATGCAATTTCAAAAATTTTATATTTCATTTGCATTTATCTCTTATATGAAAACTTGTGCGTGGTTGTGTAATATGATTACACGAACCTGATTTATAACTTGTGTGAGCGTCTACATGATACGTGATCATGCTAAGTAAAACCGTCACATTTCAAAAGTTATATTTCAAAAACGTCCCTAGTCATGATTAGGATACTTATGTGATAAGTATATCTATTATAAGATAATAGACTAACATGTACACTAGCATATTCGCCGAGGTGATGATTATGTTTTGCTAATCATAGGACAAAGAGTTTGTCAAATCGGGAATATGGATATGCATTAGGCTATGCATATTGTGACTTGACCAAAAGTGCGATACCATGACATGGTTTAGTCATTGTAGATGGAATCGTAACGAATGGGGTCTTAGTTCTTCACACTTGAGATGATCATGGATCATTTTTCGTGCGTAACATGATGCTTAGATATAATCTTCCACTATCTGTAACAGGATGGTCATGGGATTATGATCGGGTGTTATCTGAAACACGGAATTTGATGTGAATCATCAAGATGGAAATTGTTCCTTTCGAGAGAAAGAGATATCCCTTAGGCCTATCGATGAATTGATCAATGAAATCTCTGGCCAGAGTCAATGATATTAAATTGTTAATATCGATTGTGTTTGTTGATTCAATTCGGTATCGAGACAATAAGTTTAGTCAATCAAATTATAAGGATGACTATTACCGTGCCTTTTGATTGACGGATATCGTGAACAAGAGAACTAAACACCACCGTTCGAGATGGGTATAAATGATCACAATCATTTTCGTTTTCAACGTGGGAAAGCTATGATGGATTTCTTCCTAGATCCCTCTCATGAGCCCGTAAACTTGGGCATAAGTTTGCTACCATTGCTTGATACGAACCTACGCGGTCACACATAGAGCTGTCTTATTTCGGGCTTAAATTTCAATCTCTGAGGTTATGTGTACATGAGATGTACGCTAGTACTTTCTTTAGTTGGATCTTGAACTGAGTGGGAGACTGAAGGAAATACAGTTACAGATCAACTAGTTGAATGTACAAATGAGTGTAGACAAACATACGTGTTCGTCGGAACGATTGGATGCATAATAAGATTATGCAAATCTGGCAGAAATTACATGGTGCGTCATGACGCACCAAATTGTGCGTCATGACGCACAATAGAGTAATTCTGAGAAAGCCAATCTGTGAGTAGTGCGTCATGACGCAAGTTATCTTGCGTCATGACGGTACACATGAGTGGTGCGTCATGACGGACGTTATCGTGCGTCATGACGGTACACTGTGTAACGGCTATATCCAAGTAAATGTGACTTGTGCGTCATGACGCACCATATCGTGCGTCATGACGCACAGTGATCCGAATTCTGGATTAGCAGTTTCTGATACTCATTAATACACCATTAACTCTCAGATTAATATAAGATCTATGGATTCTTCTTCCTCTCTCTCTCTGGCTGCCAGACCTAATTCTAGTAGAGAATAGAGAGAACTTGTGAGACAAGTTAGTGGAGAATAGAGATTAGATTTAAGCAAGCTTGCGGGAATTTTAGGGGAATTCGCCGCAACCGAAAGACGCGAGCTCGAGGTGGATACGAGTAGAGGAATCTCAACTGAGATTCTGGACTGTGATCTAACGAGAGCTAAGTCGAGCAAGGTCGAAGACGAATCGGATAAATTCCGGTTGTATACGACAAATAGGAGCTTCGAACAAGGTGTCGAATCACGCGGGCGTGGGACGTGTGTGTCGCCGGGATCGAAGCAAAGAGCGAAGCAAGCAGCAGCTAATAGAGTCAACCTGTCTCCGTGATCAATTTCACGCGGTATGATTCTCTATGAATTAAGCGTTAATTTCATAAGGTTAGATGCATTTCATGATTCGTACTTTCGGGTCGTTGATGTGGTCCTCGGGATCGGGTCGGACCGGGCCTCACAATACGCTGCGCGGGGCTCGGTAGTGACGCCGATACCCAACAACAATGGACTCCCGGCACAAATGATTTGAAATCGAAGTAGTACAAATTATCATGTCGGGTTCCCTTGCACACCGAAATATTGTCTAATGTTCGATCAATTTTACACGAGGATTGGTCGAACTTTACACAATACCCGGCATCACACAATTGGCTTATGCTAATTAGGTTATGTTTTAAACCTACAACTAGGTACACATTTTCTAAGGTCCAATTGGTGGTTCCTATAGAGCCGATACCGACAATTTTACCTTTTTGGTTTCCTCCGAATGTAACGTCTCCTCCTTTGAAAGGTTTGAGAGATTTGAACATTTCTCGGTTCCAAGTCATGTGTCTAGAACATCCACTGTCTAGACACAATTTCGATGACTTATTTGAGGAACTTAGGCACATCTATAAGAAATTCATATTAGTTGAATATTTATAACAAAAATTAATCTAATTATGAATTCTTATACTAATACTCCCCCTCAAGATTTGGCTTATGGTAGTAGATTTGAGGGAGTACGAAGTCACACATGACTTACTTCCTTGATGGTCCAACATCTTTTGAGGTGGAGGGACCCATCGTGTGTCTATCTTTACGCATCCACATGACATGAGAGTTATTTTTAGGATTGCGAAGATTGCAACTAGTGGAGATGTGCCCTAGTTTACAACAATAATTGCAAAATGCAATTGTAGGTTTGTTGAGAGTCTCGGAACTCTTGACGAAATGACTCGAGAGTTGGTTTGGGTAGTTGTTCTTTTGAACTTTTGGTTTGGTCGATTTTTCACAATAGTTTCTAGTTGAAAAATGTTTTTGTGTATTAGTGAAATGTTTGGGAGCCCATGTTTGATATGAAGCGTCGGTGTTTTGCTTCACCTCATAGAAATACCAATTTGGTCCCCGTTTGAACAAGCAATCGGTTCGTCCCAAATTGGTACGTCTATAAGATGTAGTTTGTGTAAAATGATTATTTCTATTATTAGCCCTAACATTTTTAGGTTGTTCCATTTTACCACTTTTACCTTGATTATAGTCACGGTACATGAAAGCATTTCCGTGACTATTGATTCTATTGTTCTCCCATTTTGATGTTTGATCTTTGGATTTGGAAGGACCGGATTTATGACCGATATCCTTCTTGAACCCTAGACCCGATTTGTCATTAGGTTTTTGTCCCTTTAATGACCCCTTTAAAACGTCATCCAACGAAGGAGAGCTAGATGCTTTGTTTGCTCAAGCTTTCTTCAAGGATGTATTTTCAACTTTTAAATTTTGAAGTTCAACTTTTAGATGTGAAATTTCACCTTTTAGGGTTGGACATTCACATTTTGAAAAACATTTAAATTCATTGAGTTGTGCTTTATAAGACTCAACGGATAATTCTAAAGATACTACCTTAGCCTCGAGAGCCGCTATCGTGCTCTCGACCTTACCCTCACTTTGATGAGGAAATTCGACGTCTCTCAAAAGTGCGTCGAGAGATTCAAGTTCTAGGTCCGAATTTAGTTTAGATAAGGAACATGCATTTGAGGTTGGCTTAATAGACTTAATTATGGGTGTGAGATATACCTCATGACCTAGGTCATGTGTTGAGCTTGACGTAGAAGTGGGTGAAGGAACACTAGGAGAGTGAGGCGTGAGAGGTTCCGGTATTGACACTCTTTGAAGAAGCATGGCTTGAATTGCCTTCTCCACCACATCGTCCACCGAAGGAGTGATCGTCGCCATAAGTGCCAAGTTCGCGGTTTCTAGATCCGAGTTGCACTCCGACTCGGATGATGTACTTGAGGCATCCGACTCTCCCCATCTTCCTACATGAGCTTTATAAGCCTTTTTCTTTTTGAAATCTTTACCTTTATCCTTGTGTCGTTCTTCTCGACCTTTGTCGTCTTGTCGTCTTTCGCGTCGAGGTTCACGTCTTTCCCGATCTTTTCGCTCGTCATCCTTTTTGTTCCACGGAGCATGTTCGGGATGGAGAGTCCAACATGTCTCGATTGTGTGTCCCTTCTTGTTGCACTCAAAGCAATATGGCTTCAAGTTTTGTCGCTTGCGGTTGTCGTTGAACCGTCTTTCATGTGTCCTAAACTCTCTAAATTTTCTTACCAAAAGAGCTATTTCGCTCTCATCATCGCTCGCATCTATGGCGGGTAGAGCCACGGCCTTTGGGCGTGAGGTTGAAGCATTTTCTTGAGTGAGTTGCTTGAGTCGAGCTTCGAAGTTTCGGAAGTAACTTACCAATTCTTCGGGCGACATGTCTTGTGTAGCCACCATCGTCTCCAATGCCACTCGTAGAGTCTCCCAACTCATTGGCATTGCTCGAATCAATTTACCTACAACTCGAGAGTTTGTTAGGGACTCTCCAAGAGTGGTGAATCCGTTTTTGATATGATTCATACGAAGGTACATATCATCTACGGATTCACCCTCGATCATTCGGAAACTATCAAATTGTTGTTCAAGTCCCATAAGATTGGTCCTTTTCATTTGATTGTTCCCTTCAAATCGATTTAGGAGAGCTCGCCACATTTGATGAGAGGTATCACATCCATCTACCAAAACGGAGAGTGATCCTACCATGTTGGTGAGAATTAAATTTTGGGCATAGATGTCGGAGGTTTGGTTATTCATTGAATCGGGTGATAGAAGTGTTTTCCCTTCGGCATCGGTAGTAGAGTTGATTATGAACCCATCTTCTACTATCGATTTTAGGCCTTGTATGGAAAACACATTCAACATGCATCGTTTCCAAACATTCCAATTTTTACCGTCCAATTCCTTGGGATAGGTAAGTTGCAATTTGGGAACGGTGGTATTGGCCATAATCGTATACAAGTTGTCAATTTTTACTCAAAGAGACGGTTAGTATTTTGCTCTGATACCAATTGTTGGTTAATTTTAACCTAGAGGGGGGTGAATAGGTAATCCTAATCTACAATTTTCGATTTGGTGTACCAATTTTCAATGTTGCGGAAGCTTAAAATGATAGAAGTAAATAAATGCAAATACCAAAGAGATGAACACACGATGTTTGTTACGGAGTTCGGTAGGTGGTTGCTTTGAAGCTTTAACTCACCCGTTACTTGCTTAATCGACCGATTCGATTAGTGGCAAGTACCTACGTCTCCGGGAAGGCCTTGTGCCGTTTCGGCGTTCGATTGAATTCCAACTCACTCGTACAAGGTTTTGCCTAGATCGATTTACACGTTTTCTATCGATCTAAGGCGGGCTTTACACTTCAAGAATTAGCCTATTACACGTTTCTAATACGAACTACAACGTGATCGGTCACGTGAGATGGGAATCGTATAGAAGGGAAGAATCGAAGATAGATCTTGGATCTAGAGTGTTGAATCACACTATCAAGAGATTTGGGAAATCACGGCTTGTAATCTTTCTCTCTTTTAGATGTAGAAATGAGTTTTTGTAAAAGGTTAGGAGAGAGAAGGTGTAAGTGGTTCTATTTATATCATCCATAGAAACCACTTAACCTGTGTAAAAATTACATAGTTCGTTCGAACGTACTGTTTGGTTCGTTCGAACGAACTTGAATTTGAACTAGCCGTTTCAAAAGAATTTTCATAACCACGATGAGTTCGTTCGAACGAACCATTATGTTCGTTCGAACTAACATGAACTTGTTCATGGTTCGTTCTACGAATCAAGAGCGAACCATGGAGGTTCGTTCGAACGCACATATTGGTTCGTTCCAACGAATATTTATTGTGTCTAGATTTGTTTATTTTTCTCACAACACCAGGTATCGATTCGTTCGAACGAATTATTCTTTTCGTTCGAACGAACGTAGAGTGGTTCATGGTTCGTCCTTGAGTTGAACGAACCAAAATGGTTCGTTCGAACTAACATATGGGTTCGTTCGAACGAATATTTATTGTCTCTAGTTTTGTGAGTTTTCTCACCATGCCAGGTCTTGGTTCGTTCGAACGAACCATATGTTAGTTCGAACGAACCATACTGGTATGGTGAGTTTCCTTGTTGATCATCGTGTTTCGAATTTATCTTTTGATCTTGATAAATATGAGATGTTATTTGGAATACCTATGGTTTATTTTGATGATCCCAACTCACGGAAAGCTTCGACATCTTGAGTTCTTCAAAGTCTTGACTCCTTTCATTTCACGAACGATCTTCGTCTTGAATTCTTCAAACGTCTTTTTCGATCATCCTTGGTCTGTTGTACGTACTTCTCCTACAAGTTGGTCTTAACTGAAACAGTTAGTATTGACAGTGTTTTGACATAATCAAACCTTAGGATATTTGGATCAACAAACCCTTTACCAATTAGCCAATCTGGTTTTTGTGATATACATTTTCTAATTCGTCAGACTAATTTAGCAAAAAAATATGTATCTCCCGAGTTTCGAACTCGCAACCTGTACAGCAGCATGCAGCATTTCACCCAACTGCGCTAGCTCATTTATGTGATATAAATTATTCTTTTGTATATTTATTAGGGTCTGCCACGTGTCAAAATTGTGTTGAATCCATTAAACTTTAATATATACTAGGACATTGTCCGCGCTTCACGGCGGGTTTTTTATTTTTTATGACCATTATTATATTATTTAATAATTAGTTACTATTTAATTCAATTTTGCAAAATTATATGAAAGTTAACCAATACGAAGTGACTATATAAAAATGATAGTAATACAAACATAATATATATGAAATTGCCAAAAGTTATTGTAACTGATCATCCGTAAAAAAAAAAAAAAAAAAAAAAAAAAAGCTCGCACTAGTCCAAATTCCATGTTGGAACCATGAATTATAAAAAAATATTAAAAATCTCTTTGAACATTTTTTTTTAAGTTGTCATATTACGAAAAACTAATGTTCCCATTGTTAATATGTCTTAGTAAAATAATCATATTATATATATATTAGTTAAAATAAATTATTATGAATATTAGTAAAATAATCATATTATATATATTAGTTAAAATAAATTATTATGAACATTTTTATTTTATTATCTTAAATTAAAGCACACAACAATCACAATCTTCAAGTTCCATTGAAAAAGTATATGGATAGTTATATAAAAAGACCATTCCATTGAAAAGTACATACAAATATCTATAAATCATGCAAATACATGAGATTAAGTAAAAAATGAATTTTTTCAGAGACAAAGTCAAAAAGTATATTAAAATCAATGTCTCGTGCCAATGAATATTTTTTAATTCAATGACAAAAAAACATGCAAACACATGAGATAAGTAAAAAATGAATTCTTTGAGACATTGTTGGAGCTTAGAATGGTTGAAAATTTAAATGGAGGATAAATGCTAAAAATATGTATCTCCCAAGTTTCGAACTCGCAACCTGCACAGCCGCATGCAGCGGTTCAACCAACTGCGTTAGCTCATTTAAGTGATATAAATTATTCTTTTGTATATTTATTAGGGTCTGTCACGTGTCAAAATTGTGTTGAATCCATTAAACTTTAATATATAGTATATATATTATAACGCTGACAGATTGGGGAGCACAAATAAAAAACTTTCTAATCACGTTGACCACATACTGCTCGAGAAATCAAAATTAATAATTAATTAATACACAATTAATGGGAAGCAACAATTGTTGAGGAGTAATGATACAAACCACACCTTTTAGACCACGAATTAACCACACCTGCCACGTGACAGTCATCTATTGGTTGCAGAAAAAGGTGTGGAAACGTGCAGCCAATAGCTGACTGCCACGTGACAGATGTGGTTAATTCGTGGTCTAAAATGTGTGGTTTGTATCATTACTCATTGTTGAGCATTTGATAATGTTGCTTTACTAAGAATAAAAAAGCTGTTCCTAGTTAATATAGGATTTTATAATATTTATGAACACGCTAAATTTATATGTTGACACAATATATCACGTTATCATTAAGAGCATCGTCACAAAGAACACGATACACCGTGGAGTGGAACCTTTATATCTGTGGTTTACAAATCTGTGGTTTATAAATCTGAGGTAGATAGCCCAGAAATAATTGTCTAACATGATTCGTTTGAAAAGTCAATTACAAAGTACTATATATATACCAATTTGAAGATGGGATAGGTCATGTCTGGAGGCTAATGGCCAGTGCAGTATTTTCTCTCGTTTTCATTATCTTCCTAGAAGTCTGCTTGCTCCTCAACTCGGTGTTTGCTGCTACCATGTATTATCCAATGTAAGTTATACTAGCAAGTTCCAATATATAGAGTGGTCATGTTTGATTTTGGTGATTTTATTAGAATTTAGGATTTGTTCATATTGATGCTGCTGGTAGAGAGAATCTGTAGCAGCCCAGGCATAGACTTGTGAGGCCCGTTTTAAAATTTCAAAAGGTTCTGATTTTGAAACAGATATGGAATTATCCGTAGTTGGATATTAAACGGATACGAATACGGTTTGAATATTGTCGGACACAAATACGGATCTTTGGATATAAAAAAATATAATAATATAATCCTATTTTGAAAATCTGATTTTTTTTGTAATATATATATATATATATATATATATATATATATACATAAGTGAGAGGAAGAAAAAACTAATTGTCTGTAGGTATGTCATTGATAAATTAAATATAATTATTTTATATTAGGTATTACTAAAAAACAAAATAAAATATTGTCTATTAAGTTATTGATTATTAAGTATTATTATGACCTAAAACAAAATTATAGTCTATTGGATATAATTATGAATGAGTGACTTTCAACAAAATAGATACCGGTTTACAAATTTTATTCGGAAACAGAAATTTGACTAATAAATCCGGATCCGTATCCATAAAAAGGATCGACCCGGATTCGTTCGGATCCGAGTACTTTTTTTAATACGATTCGGGTTGGTTCGGAAAAATCGGTCCAATTTACACCCCTAATTGGGCCTGAGAAAAGTATACGTGGGATTTGACTATAGAAATTATTACAGATGATAAAAAAAACTAATTATGCATGTTGGTGTTGTGTGCGCCAAACACATGTCAAAGATCTGATTATTGTTATCTCTCTCTCTCTCTCTCTCTCTCTCTCTCTCTATATATATATATATATATATATATATATATATATATATATATGTGTGTGTGTGTGACTAGGCTCAATGGCCAACATCATTACTTAGTCAACATTGGTCAACAATGTTTATTTTTCAAAATATGTAGATAAAAATTAAATTTAACCGTATAGAGGTTATTCGGCTAGGCTCAATATTATCTATATATCTATATATATATATATATGAGGGAGACTAAACGACTTAATTAAGTACTAATATTTTGGTACTTAATAGTTTTTCATCATTGGATGTGTATTGAGATT
The DNA here is from genome assembly GCA_946800325.1 of Luzula sylvatica. Taxonomy (NCBI): domain Eukaryota; kingdom Viridiplantae; phylum Streptophyta; class Magnoliopsida; order Poales; family Juncaceae; genus Luzula; species Luzula sylvatica. Next base: position 25,085,672 of record OX326956.1, read on the forward strand.
TGTGCATTTAATGATGTGCACAAACTTTCATGATCATCATGAAAAAACACAAATCTCAATGCAAATTCAATAGTGAAAAAACATTAAGTACCAAAATGCTGGTACTTAATTAAATAGTTTAGCCTATATATATATTATGATGATGCGGTGGGATTTCATATTTTGATGGAGCGCTCGACTAAGTCCAAAGAGAGAGTGGAACGAAACATAAACGTTTTGATTCCAAGTCAAAAATAATCAATCAAGATTTTCCTAATAAATAAGATCCAAAATGTTTTGGATAAAGAAAACGCATATTTTGTGAATTAATACCAATTCCTCTCTCTCTCTCTCTCTCTCTCTCTCTCTCTCTCTCTCTCTCTCTATATATATATATATATATATATATATATATATATATATATATATATATATATGTTTGTTAAGTCGAATCCAAAAAGAATCCATGCAGGCAAAATATATTAATAAAATTAGTAAAATTTACTATTTAAATGAACAAAATTTACTGTTGAATCCAACACGTTAACATGACTAAAATTAAGAATAAAATAATATTTTTTCAATAGTATATTTTGTTATATACAAAAATATATTTTAATTATTGAATTTTTTTTTTTTGAATTTTTTTTGTGAATTTTTTTAGCATATATATATATATATATATATATATATGTGTGTGGTGATTAAGAAGTGGAGGAGCGCCTACGCGCCTTTTAATGAAAAAAAAAAAAAAAAAAGTGGAGGAGGGATACGTTTTTAGGCCCGAATGGGTCTAATGCTAACTTCCTCGAGAAATTTTGTTCACAATTTAGAGAGGAACTGTTCCAAATATCTCAGAACAAAATATCAGTGAGAGGATGGTGAATTTTTCATTATGCTTTTATCACTTTGATTCCAGAAGTGGATTGTGCAATCAAGAGACTTCAGATCTATTAGCCTTATTTCTTGTATGCAAAAATCATCTCAAAGATTTGGGCTAGTAGATTACAAAGATATATATCATGGATGATTGTGCCTAATTATATGAGATTTTTGAAGAGGAGAGAGATATTTCAAAGATTTGGCTCTTTGTTAATTATTTTAATTATTCTGTTTAACTCTTCGTCTGAGTAAAAATAGAAAATTCTTCTTCTTCGTGAAGCAACTCCTCCCTTCTTCCTGTCCAGTTTCTCTCTAACCTCACCTCTCCATCACGAAGAAACTCTGCACCATGCCACCATCAAATGATTGTTTGTTTCCCCTCCTCTCTTTCTATTGATGCAAGTCCGTGTTCTCTAGATACAATTCCCTTTTTCCATAATCTTACAAGGGAAGATTAGTTTAAAAATGGACATGAAGATAAGTTTTTGTTGCAGGGGTACGGAGCTTGCATCACGAAGAAGTACACCTCTGTCAAAAAGGGAAAACAAACAATCATTTGAGAGCACATGAAGGTCGGAGAAAAGTAAAGCACCACTTGAACTCAATAGAAGTACACCTCTGTCATCTTGAGCTTCGTTGTCGAGTGAGGCGAGACTAAGAGAGGAGAGAGGAGGGGAAACAAACAATCATTTGATGGTGGCATGGTGCAGAGTTTCTTCGTGATGGAGAGGTGAGGTTAGAGAGAAACTGGACAGGAAGAAGGGAGGAGGAGTTGCTTCACGAAGAAGAAGAATTTTCTATTTTTACTCAGACGAAGAGTTAAACAGAATAATTAAAATAATTAACAGAGAGCCAAATCTTTGAAATATCTCTCTCCTCTTCAAAAATCTCATCTAATTAGGCACAATCATCCATGACAAGGGCGGATCCAGGGGGGGCGAGCGGGAGGCCCGCCCCCCCCCCCCCCCCCCCCCCCCCCCCCCATGAAATTGAAAACGAAAATATTAGTTAGGAAGAAGGTGATTTCGTTCGTTTCAAAAGTAATAATTATAATAAATTTGTTTGTATTTCACAAAGACTAGAGTAGTGTAATGGTAAAACATGTGTTTAGGAAATGTGAGGTCGTGAGTTCGAACCTCTCAAGGTACATATTTTGAATTTTTTTCTAATCCGACTAGGGATGGGCAAATGGTTTGGTTTATTTGGGAACCGAACCGAACCGGTCGAATTCGGTTTAATCGGTTCGGTTTTTCGGTTCATTCGGTTCGGTTCGGTTCAAAAATTGATATTATTCGATTTATTCGGTTCGGTTCGGTTTTGGTATTTTTAAAACCGATTAAACCGAACCGACCGAATTAGTTTTATTTTTCATGTTTTTATTATGTATATTTAAAAAAATTAGTATTTCATATTGTAAAATTATAAATAATATAATTATATTTTATATGATTTGTTTTTATATTTTTCTTGCTAAATAAAATTTAAATTTTATCATTATAAAACTTCTTATTCGGTTCAACCGAACAAACCGAATAAGAAATTCGGTTTAATCGGTTCGGTTTTAAATCGGTTCAAATTTTATTCGGTTCGGTTCGGTTTGAATCTAGTTCGGTTCGGTTCGATTCGGTTTGGTCTTAATCGGTTCGGTTCGGTTCGGTTCGGTTCAACCGAATGCCCACCCCTAAATCCGGCCCCCCTATATTTCGATCCTGGATCCGCCCCTGATCCATGATATATATCTTTGTAATCTACTAGTCCAAATCTTTGAGATGATTTTTGCATACAAGAAATAAGGCTAATAGATCTGAAGTCATGTCTTGATTGCACAATCCACTTCTGGAATCAAAGTGATAAAAGCATAATGAAAAATTCACCATCCTCTCACTGATATTTTGTTCTGAGATATTTGGAACAGTTCCTCTCTAAATTGTGAACAAAATTTCTCTAGGAAGGTAGCATTAGACTCATTTGGGCCTAAAAACGCACGTGGCCCATTCTCTCTAGTCTCTCCTTCCACGTTCCCTTGCATATGTTATCATGTTTCAAAGCAGAACATTATGTTATCATTTTGAAATAATGTATGAACAATATTTGAATCCTTGCATATGTTATTTTCTTTTTCTTTTTCTTTTTATTAGATGCATATGTTATTTTCTTATACTTAGTTTTATAAAAAATATTAACGAGATAAATTTTTGATTGAATTGTGCGCGTATATGATGTGATACAATTTGTACCGTTAATAAAGACATTAGGTTTGGTGATGGTCTCTCGACCTCAAAACTTGTCATTGACAATACGAATTAAAATACGAATTATGCAATACAAATAGAAAAATATAAATACAAATATATGAATACGAACGCGTATACAAAATACAAATATGCAATACAAGTAAACACAAATACCAAAACAAATACGAATACATATATCAATCTCGATACAAACTACACAATACAATTACAAAAATACAAATACAAAATTACACATACAAATGCAAACACATAAACATAGACAAAATAGAAATAACCCCGATATAAATCATATGATATGCCATGTTTAACATTCCTGAGATGCGCATCCCTTCGCTGTCTTCGTTCTATCAAAGCACAATTAATGTACAAAATGCTCATCCCAAAAGAAAAATATAAACAAAATTAGGGGGAAAAAATGCACCCGCGCAATAGCGCGGGTACGACGCTAGTATATATATATTTGATCCAAATATTTGAACCAAGTCTATTATAACTAATTGATTTATTTTTGTAGGCCGAATAGACCTCCACCCCCTCGTACCGTCCAACCAGTTTGTTGGTACACAGTACCCGGCTGCAACGATTATTTCTAAAATAGCCACACAAAAAAAAACATGCACAACTATGAGCGTATTCCTATATTTACCCCATGCAATTGGATGGGACTGGATGTTTTTTTTAACAAATATGTTTTAAAATATATTCCTAAATTTTGAATAGTCATATTATTTATATGTACTGATTAGTTCATATATTGTGATTTGTATTGATGTTGTTCAAATATTTGATACACCCCAATTTCTTTTATGAGAAGTTGAGAACAGAGTAAAATTAAGTTAATTCACATATTTAAAACTTGACTTGCGTATCATTCATAACATAATCTCTCGAATAAGTTTCACTTCCAAAATCATTTAACCATCCAAACTTGAATATAATCGTACGTATGTCGTTCAATATGTAAACTCATATAAAGTTCATTTGAATAGTCAATACGCATGTAAACGCTACGAAAAAATCAACTAAATAACAATAATGTTCATCTTACTATACGTATATTTGACACGAAAAATTTAATACTTCTGAGGAAGAAATATCTCGAGTAACGTTTTAACTCGGTGATGCTATTTACTATTTGGTCCCACGGAATATACGTGTTCATATGAGTATGGTACCGATCCATATATGTGTTCATATATGTTTTCATATGAAAATTTTAATTCTTATGAAATATATAATACTCATATATGTGTTCATATGAGTATGGTACCGATGCAATGATGGTGATAGTTGGGTCCCACAATATAATCAGGAGGATCCGTGCAATTAAATTAAACATCGAAGAAAGAATTTATACTTTATTATTTCTAAATCATGCTTGATTCGGTGATGATAAAAATCGGTGGCGGCTCGGGATTGATCGCGTCTAGCTCCAAACATTGAAGCCTCCACTCGCATCTATTTTTCTCGTCTCGAAGGAATATCACCGTCTTGTACTAACAACGCGGTGATTCTCTCTCTCTCTCTCTCTCTCTCTCTCTCTCTCTCTCTCTCTCTCTCTCTCGGCTAACCCTAACAGATCCCACGACCCGGCGGCTATAAACCTATCTGAAAATTCTAGTCGGCAGCTACAAACCCTTTCTGAAAGCTTTGTGTGTGGCGGCTATGTGTGTTGTGTGCACAAGCAATGTTGTCGATGATGGAAAATGGTACGGTCGGTCACCGTTTTAGTGGTTTACCATAAAACGATCGTAAAATGGTTAAAAACGATAAAAAATAATGATCACTTAAATCGGTAATATTTTATATCAATTATAACTAGAATTTAAAGACAAAAAATTAAATCAAATTAACACTCACAATTTAAACACTTGTTTGATTCTCATACAAAAAAAAGTCCAAAAACAAAATAACGATCACATAAAAAGTAAAGAATAATCAAATTCTAACACATAATCAGATCAACATAAACAATCACAAAAAAAAAACATTTGACTCACAAATTGAATCAAATTAGCACTCACAATCACAATTCGTGGAGATAAAATTAATCATTGTTGTGAAAATAAGAGGAGTCATTGTGGCAAATTAAACTGAGCCGTCGTCATCATTTAGTCAATCGAAAGAACTGAAGAATGGAGCATCTCAACCATTGTCATAAAGATGAAGAAGAATAAATCGGAGACTCGGTGAAAAAAAAATCACGTGCTGAGAAAAATAACTGGCCAAAAAAGTTAAACAAATTCATGCCAAAAATAATTAGAAAAAAAATTCGATATGTAAAACAAGTTAAAAACGTTTTTCGGTCAAAAAAACGGTCAAACACGTTAAAAAATGTTTGACCATTTTTTAAAACGTTACGGTAAAAAAAGTACGGTCTTCCACCGTATCACCGTTTTTCGATCGTTTTCCGAAATTTTCAGTGTTTTTTACAACATTGTGCACAAGCACTAGTCGAACCCTAAGGATGGACTTATCCTTTTATAGCGGAGAGAGAGGAAATCATACAAGAAATAAGATTAGGTCGAAGTCCTAATGGATATTTTCGGCCCAATATTAATATGTTAATTATATGTTAATCTAATTAACATGTACATTCCATACATATTTTTTCGACCCATTAATATCATGTATTTCATTAATTCTATATTAATCTAATTAACATATATAATTAATACATATATATATATATATATATATATATATATATATATATATATATATATATATATATATATATATATATATATATATATATATATATATATTCAGCCCACATAATATCACCATAATTTATTTGTATGTGTACATGACAAGGACAAGTTAATGTGATCATTTATTATTTGTATTTCCTTTAATCATATTTATGAAAAAATAAATTTATACATATCACATATGTATGGCAATATATTCGTCCATATATGACGATAATAATTATTTAATTAATATACATATCTCAATATATATTAGTGTTAATTAAAAGCCCTCATAATTATTTCGGATCATGCAAATAATTATATCACATATATTATTTTCTAGGCCAATAATATTCTGCTTATTCAAATAATTTAATTCCTTTAATCTCATATTTCAATATATATACAGACAATACACATTTTGTACTCATACACACTCAATACAATCTCACATTTGAATACACAATCACATTCGATATATTCTCACATTTCAATACACAATCTCATGAATACATATTTACATCCCAATACACATATTTACATATGTACACATAAAAAAAATCAAATTGTGGCGTCTTCCAGTTCGCCTTTGTTCTTGCTTACTTCTTATGTATTTGAAGCCTCCCGCAGCCTCTTCAACCTTTAAAAAGAAATACATAATAAAATATATAATGCATTCTTGAAGAAGTTTGAAGAACACACAACAATTATTCCTAATTTCATAATAACATTAGATGAAATACTTCAATTAATTCCCAATTAATCACACCTTCAGAAAATTTCAGAATAATATTGTGATCGCATCAATCCCGAATTAAAATTTCAGAAAAAGAAATCCCAATTAATTTCCAATTAATCACAATAACGTATTCTCCACCCCAAATTCACAAACCCTAGACCCAAAAAAAGATGAACTCACCTCCTAGAACAAATTTTAGGCGAATAGGACAGATTTTCTTCGAAGAGACAGTCATAAATCGTCCTTTTTACTCTCCGAGAGAGAATCGTCTTCACCGGAGTGAAGTACACGCGATCAACAACTATCCAAGATAAATCCCTCTTCGTCTGACGGGGGAGAAGAGCATGAAACTTGCCATGGAAAATTGTCTGATGAGAGATAAAGGAGCCGCCTATGGACATCATGGAGAGAGGAGGGAGAGTAGCCATGAAACCTCCTTGGAGAGACAGGTGAGAGAGAGGGAGAGAGAGATGATATTCTTTTTGACGGAAATAACTAAGTAACGGGAGGGTGTTACGGGAGGGTTAGAATAAAAACTTGCACGGATCGTGATGCAATCCAAAGGTTAGATATTTACAAGCAAAATACAAGCATAACAAGCTATTTAGTTACTCTCTCTCTCTTTCTCTATATATACAGAGAGAGACTCTCTCTATATATATAGAAAGAGCGGGGCTAACCTACTTAATTAAGTATGAAAAATTTGATAATTAATGATTTTTAACCATTAGATTTGCATTGAGATTTGTGTTTTTTCATGATGATCATGAAATTTTATGCATATCATTAAATGCACAAATCTCAATTCAAATTCAATGGTTAAAAAATATTAAGTACCAAAACTTAAGTAGATTAACATTCCTTATATATATATATATATATATATATATATATATATATATATATATATATATATATATATATATATATATATTGCCTTCTCTATTTCATAAAAATATATTACTTCGCTTCTCTTCTCCTTCACTATTCTATTCTCGAACCAAGCCCCTAATCAAAAAAAATTCTTCTTATTTCTTTTTAACAAGAAAATTCTAAAAAGTTCTATTTTAGGGAAATTTTGATTGAGTTCAAAATTTACCACAATAGACAGTCCAAACAAAATTTCCAAAATACCACTCTCGAAGGGTTCACTACAGATTTTTTTGTTATCCCACTCCAATTTACACCACTATTTATAACCAATATATATTTAAGAAAAATATCAAAATAAATAATATATTTCGTTATGAAATTTTAAAATATAATTAAAATATTTAAAAATATAAATAATATATACAAATCTTATTAAAAATGACAAAAATTTAATAAATTATTTTCAAATATTTTTAATATTTGAGAATATTAAAACATATGTATAATTTTTTTATATTATGTTTTTTTGATTAATTTGTTATATTAACACCATGAAAATATAATTCATACTTATACGTCGGGAGTTCCATCATACATCTTTTTAAAAAGGTGTTCTATAAAAACTTATTTTTCATGGAGATTTTTTTATTTAAATGAATAATACATATTTTTTTATTTGGCATCATTAATTAATAAATAAATACATTTGAGACTATATCTTAAATATTAATTAATTGATAAGTACTCAAAATACTTTTGAATTAAAATGCCATAAGAAAAATGGCATGTGACAGAATACTCCTTATACTTATAAATAAATGTAATATTTTCTTGTATACAAATATTTTTGTAAAACGTTTAATTATTATTTGAGAAATAAAATACTTTTAGATAAATCATTTTATAAATCTGAAATATTTTTTAATAGGCAAATATTTTTTAATTAAATATAATTTCCTAAAAGTTAACAATAAAATATGGTATTTATTTTGATATTTATTTATTCTTACAAAATATAAATTATAGTGGGGAATAACGGTGCAAATTGGAGTTGGGTAATAAGAATTTTTTTACATTTAACATCTTCTCGACCTTTGGTATTTTGGGAATTTTTGTTGGATTGTGTCTAGGGATGTCAATGGTGTGGATATTGCCCGAACCGACCTGAACCGTATTCGAAAAAATATCCGGATTCGAAAAAAATATCCGAATCCGAGTGGATCCGGATATGGATCTGGTTGCTAATTTTAAGATCCGGAACCGGATTCGATATTCGGTTTTGGTGCGTGAACCGGATCCGTGTTCCGGATCCGGATATTTTTAGGATCCGGATACTCATATTATATATTATTTTATGTATTATATTTGATATTAGTCGAAAAATCAGATACAAATTAATGATTTGTAAGTGATTTAACTCACAATCGTAAAATTATGTTTAAATATAATCATATTTATCGTTCTTGTCACAAATTATATATATTTATAACTAAAAAGTAAGTTACGTTATGATAACATAGTATCCGTTTTAATATCCGAAACAGAACCGTATCCGTATCCGTATCCGACAATATCCGAACCGTATCCGTATCCGTTTATTATCCGAACCGTATCCGGATCCGACAATATGGATATGGATCTGGTATGACCACTATCCGAACCGGATCCGAACCGTTGACACCCCTAATTGTGTCTATTTACGTAATTTTAAACTTGAAAGTGTCTATTAAACAAAATTTCCCTCTATTTTATTGAAGAAAATTAATAAAAAGTTGAAAATAGACAAAGTGATGACCCCAAACAAATCATCACCCCTGAACTAATCTCAAAGCCCCTCTCGACTAGAAAAGCCAACGTGGAGGCACCTCATCGGCGGAAAGGTCAGATCAACGGCGAATGGTGGAGGGGGAATCGACTCTAGCGGTACGATCGATGTGGGCAATAGGCCACGTCATCTCCCAGGTCGGTGGCCAAAGCTGGATTTGGGGAAACAACGGCGGTGCCCGATGGCAAACCGGCGTCGCTGTTGGTGTCACCGCCATCGCCGGCCTCGCGTTGGCAGCAACGATCGTCGTATCTGCTCAAAGGTAATTATCTAAAACCTTAGATCCTGGTATTAGCTGAATCGTTAGTGCTCTTGTTAATGTTTCTGGACAATATATTGCTGATCTGTTTGAGATCATCGACTAGATTTAAGCTCAAATCAATTTTACTTCCATACATTTTGCGATTTAAGTTCAAATCAATCTTACTTCCATACATTTTGCGATTTAAGTTCAAATCAATCTTACTTCCATACATTTTGCTATTTGATTTTGCAGAGGTGGACTTACAGTACCTTGGTCTAGAAGAAGGTATCCCTTGACAAAGCAGCAATGGAGAAGCTTGTTCACACCACTGGGAAAGTTCAGTGATGGGGGCATAAAATTTCTCAAGAAAGTTCGAAATGGGGTTAGCACCATTACCTTTCACTAATGTAGTTTATTTAATATTTATTTCGGATAATACAATTTTTTTATTATGATTTTTTTTATTTATGATTTAGGGTGTCGATCCAAGTTTGCGAGCTGAAGTTTGGCCTTTCCTTCTTGGAGTGTAATATTTTTTTTTTAACCCCAATATTTTGGTGAATACCATATATTTCTGAAATGATTATTTGTATTTTGATGTATTTAATAATAAATTTTATATTTACTTTTTTTTATGCAGATACGACTTGAATAGTTCAGAAGAGGAAAGAAATGCTGTTAGAACCGAAAACAGGTAACATTTTCATATTTAAAATTTAATCAGCTTGTATTTTAGGAATATTATCAGAAACCTAACTTAATATATTATATTATGCAGGGAATTATTTACAGAATTAAGAAAAAAATGCCTCGAAATATCTGTTTTTAAAACCAAAGAAGAAAACGAATCAAAATCTGAAATCATTAACCCACCTAATCCCACAATCTTAGAAGATCTCCCTTCCACAAGCGAACAATTGCAAAATAACCCCTCAGAAAACCAAAATCCCGAAACCACCCTTCCTAAAGAAGAAGACGAAACAGAAGGAGAGAGCAATTTAACCCAAGTAGATAATTCAGATTCCGAAAATAATAACAACAGCACCACTCAATCGCGTAAATCTGACGAGGATTTCGCCACGTGGCAACGCATCATTCGTCTAGACGCGCTCCGAGCCAACGCAGAGTGGGTCCCGTTCTCTCCAACCCAAGCAGCCATTTCCGAAGCAAAAACAATCGAACTCGCCAATGCAGTAAACTTGCAAGACTACGACCATTTAGAACCGCACCGAATTTACCACGCCTCGAGACTAGTCAACATTCTAGAAGCCTACGCGTTACACGATCCAGATATAGGTTACTGCCAAGGCATGAGCGATTTGCTCTCTCCAATTATCACCGTAATAGAGGACGATTACCAGGCCTTCTGGTCCTTCGTCGGCTTCATGAAAAAAGCGCGACATAATTTCCGTCTAGACGAGATCGGAATAAGACGCCAATTAAATCTCGTCTCGAAAATAATTAAATTCAAAGACGCGCATTTGTTCAAGCATTTAGAGAAGCTACAAGCTGAGGATTGTTTTTTTGTGTACAGAATGGTGGTGGTTATGTTTCGAAGAGAGTTGACTTTCGACCAGACCGTTTGTTTGTGGGAAGTCATGTGGGCCGATCAAGTGGCGAACCGGGTCGGGTTTAAAATCGTTAAATTGGGTCCGATAAGATTGGACCCGCCCCCCACCGATGATTTGTTGCTTTATGCAATCGCGGCCTCGGTTTTGCAGAAGAGGAAAGTGATTATCGAGAGTTATGATAGTATGGACGAGATTATTAGGGATTGTAATAACATGACTGGCCAACTCGATGTTTGGAAGCTTCTAGATGATGCTCATGATTTGGTTGCGAGTTTGCATGATAGGATCGAGTGAAATGGAAATTATGGAATTATGTTTTTTTTTTCTTTTCATTTTTGTTAACTTTGATTTGTTTCTTGCTCGTTTCCTTGTGTTTGATAAATGTTTTTTTTGCAATTAAGATGAATATATTGAATAAAGAAACAGAGGTTTTAAATCTTGATATAATGTGTTTTATTTCTATTATTGTTAATTAATTAAAAAATATTAATTGTGCTATTTTTATAGTTGAGTGTATAATTATTTAATACCAAAGAAGACCACAGTACAAATGTAATGTATGTAACGGGTCATACGACCAGTCATATTTTGATTCGCTACATAGAGTACTGCATCATATCACATCTACTTGAGAAACTGGTCGAAACAAAGAAAAGGAGTCGTACACTCGCGCCTTGTCTGTGTGTCCTTCAGATCTCCGATTCTTCTCCTCTCTGCCTTGACTTAATCGATCCAATCCATGGAGGAGACGGAGCCTAAGCACGAGCAATCATCTCCGCCAGAATTGTCCAACGGAGATGAGCCGGAGTCATCCCCGATCGAGCCGGAAAGGATTCCGGTTGTATTGGAACTGCCGGTTGAGATCGAGACCGAGCCGGTGGTCGCGTCTAAAGATGATGTTATTGAATCAGTTATAGAAGAATCAGAGAAAGTGAAAGAGGAAGTGCAGGAGCAAGAGGAAGAAGGTGTCACTGAACAGGAGGTAGTGGAATCGGAGATTGAGAAAGAAGAGAGATCTCAGTCTGATCTGACTAATAGTGAAGGGAACAGGACATTTACAATGAGGGAATTACTTAACGAGCTCAAAGAGGAGGATAAGGAGATGGCTAATGGCGGGGTGAGATCTGGATCTGTTAAGGAGAATGGTGGAGGCGAGACAAGTGGCGAGAACACTGAAGATCGTTCCTCAATAAGGTTTGATTTCCGTTGCTTCAGATTCTCACTCAGTACTTCCACTTCTAAAAAGATAATCACTAATTGATCTTTATTTAATTCGATTCAGCCAAGAAAGCTTGCAAAACCTTGCAGCACGCCACGACATTGCAATAGACTTGATCAATACTGTAACTGGAGTAGACGAGGAAGGTCGATCTCGTCAGAGAATTCTTACTTTTGCTGCTAAAAGGTTTTTTAAATTAATTCCACTTCAGTAATATTCAAATTTTCATTACATTCATGATTAATGCTTGATTTTTGCATGATTTCAGGTACATAAGCGCAATAGAAAGAAATCCTGAAGATCCTGATGCATATTACAACTGGGCCTTAGTTCTACAGGTATAGTTCTTTGATTCATGAGCACATTTTTGCCTTTTGTTAAATAAAATAAAATATTAATATTTTTTTCTTCTTTATATTGAATCAATACAGGAGAGTGCAGATAATGTGGATCCAAACTCGAGTTCATCTAAAGACGCATTGCTTGAGGAGGCTTGCAAAAAATACGGAGAGGCTACGAAACTTTCTCCAACTCTTTATGATGTAATTTCAACCCCATTTTCATTCTTTGAAATTGAATATACTTGGCATTTTTATTGAAATTAATAAGCTTTTTGTAATATGATTATTGTGATTTGTTTTATTAGGCATATTATAACTGGGCCATTGCAATTGCTGATAGGGCTAAAATGCGGGGCCGTACAAAGGAAGCTGAAGAGCTATGGAAGCAGGTTGAGAATATACTATTTTCGCACCTTTTATAACATTTCTATCTGTAATTCTTGTCAATATACCATTTTGTGTGTTGATGTACCGTTTTAATATTTTCTATTTCAGGCAATCAAGAATTATGAGAAGGCAGTTCAACTTAACTGGAATAGTCCTCAGGTTAGTTTTTTTGAATTTTGATGTTCTTTTTTAAACATAACCAAAATCATTAAATTAACTAACATAACAAACATGATTGAACTTTGATGAATTATATTTCTGTATTTTGTAGGCTCTGAATAATTGGGGTCTTGGATTACAGGTATCTTCTCACTCTTACATTTCAATTTATAAAATAGTGATATATGAAAATAGCCATTTATACATTATATATTGCATGAAATATTTATTAATTGTATGTTGAAAACTTTAAATACAGGAGCTAAGTGGAATTGTTCCTGCCAAGGAAAAACAAACCATCATTAAAATCGCTATAAGCAAGGTAACTTTAAATTTATATTTTCAAAATATAAATCTCATTCTCATACTTAATCCAAATTCGTGATCTTTTTCCTCTGCAGTTTCGTGCTGCAATCCAGCTACAATTTGATTTCCACCGAGCAATTTACAATCTTGGAACCGTCTTGGTAAATAAAATAAAGCTCTTCTACTCCAATAAAATATTTTAATTCAAATTAAATAGCTATTTTTTTGTTTAATTTGAACAGTATGGATTAGCAGAGGATAATATGAGATCCGGAAGACAAATCAGTGCGAAAGAAATCGCTCCTACTGAATTATACAGCCAATCTGCTATTTATGTCGCTGCAGCTCATGCTCTCAAACCTAATTACTCCGTATTAATCTCTCTCTCTACACACTTTAATATCATGGATACCCCTACAAAGTATATAAATGTCTTCCTCATTTCCTTTTATTTTTAGAAGATCCGTGAATACCCTTGATTCATACCTTTTATTTATGCACTTATTTAAGATATAATGAGGGGTAGTTTAGGTATTATTTTGAAAATTTAGGGCAGGAGGGTGTATTGTGATATTCACATATTTTGTAGGGATATTTCAGTATATATTTCAAATGAAATATTTAAGTATTTATTTTTTGTGTGTAAATGTGCAGGTCTATCGCAGTGCTCTGAGACTAGTTCGGTCTATGGTGAGTCCCTCCTTGTTATTATTTATTGAGAAACTTGCAAACAGACCCCTTCATTATCATAAATTAGAAGCAAAGAAGCCTCTCCATTCTTGATAATTTGATACAAGAAGGCCCCTATCTGAATTTCTCAACAATGGAGGGGCTCCAATAACACAAGGGCTCTTTTGCAAATATTGAGTTTACTCTTTTTATTCCATTATCATTTTTTTGGCAGTTACCATTACCATATTTAAAAGTTGGATACTTAACCGCGCCACCCGCAAAAAACCCAATCGCGCCTCACAAAGACTGGGAGAAATCCCAGTTCTTATTAAACCACGAAGGTCTCCAACAGGTTAGTTATTACTTATTACTTGTTTCTTCTCTTTTATGAAAATGAAATGACACTTGGCGTATTCCTATTGGCTGTGTTAGGTATCCTTGTCCGACAAGCCAACTGTGAACCCTTCTAGAAGCCCAGCAAATGATAAGTTGATAAAAATTGAGGTGAGCGATATCGTGTCTGTGGGACCCTGTCAAGACCTGACTCTGCCACCTGGCGCTGGTCTTTGCATCGATACTATTCACGGACCTTTTTACTTGGTACAAATAAACAACTTTATATATTTCATACTTTTATAATGTATTGTTAAATTTATGTATTATTATTTTACTTTTTTTTATTTTTTTTTATTTTTTTCCAGGTTGCTGACACATGGGAGATTATGGATGGGTGGGTTGATGCGATAAGATTAATATACACAATATATGCTAGAGGAAAGAGTGATGTACTAGCTGGAATTATTACGGGCTAAATTTTGTTATTTTTTTGCATTAATACCCTGCATTATCAGGATTCGCGGAATTTTTTATTTCGTTTTTTATGCTTTATAAACTTGATTAATTGGCTTCGCTTCTTGTAGATTTATCAATTTGTGCTTTGTGGTTTTGTATGATAGGCCGTAGAAATTACCGTACTCGAGCATTTTTTTCTGTTCTTTTTTCGTTTACATATAATTAGTCTATTAGAACGATTTATTTTCCTATTTATTATTTTAGTGAGTAATATTGGAATTTTAATTAGTCTACAGTAAGTACAATTGGAATTCAAATCAGTAAAAGGTAAATAAGAAATTTTCACGAGTAATTTATATGCATATGCGAGGTATTTCTCTTTTTTCAGAGGTATATTATATCTTAAATAACAAAGAAATTACTTGTTTCTACCTTTCAGTGAAGATCAAATCAATTTCCATGCAGTATTTAGTTATGATCATGGTTGCAAATAGCTTCGTTAAACGTTATGCAACACCGATATAGCTTAGTTTAGAGGTAAAACGTTACGCGTTGCAGTTTTGTAGTCCGCTAACGGCTAAATAAAATATATTTAGATTAATTTATAAAAAAAAGAATTTAACTAAAGAAATTTATTTCATGAAAATATTAATAATTAAAAAGTGTTTTGGTTGATAAATAAATCAAATCCCGTTTCTTATTTAGGTATAGATGATTTGATTTGTTGAAGATATTCATTTTCACATATTTCTTGAATTATTTTATGCGTTACAAATTATATCATCCGCAATAGCTCTCGCAATTGCGCCCGCTACTCGCTATCTCTACGAAAAACGATCATCATGCTACGGACCGCTACACTCTATTCGCTACATGGGCTACCATGATAGTTTTCTCTGTCTTGGTTAATAATAAGTATTTAGTCAAGACAATCATTTCCTTTGTCGAGGTTAATAATAACTTATCATTAGTTTTCTCCAACAACTTACTATAATCTTGTTGGCAATTAAATAAACGCATAATAACTCAATTGTAATATTTTGTTTATATAATTGCCAAGCATAAAATAAGTATGATTGTTGCATACATTATTTTTGTTGATTTCACATAAATTATATGTACAAAATGTCACACTATTAATTACGTTGAATGCCAGAACCATGCAAGTAGTGGCAGATCTTGATGCAGGCGGTTTCATTTACATGCTTGGACTTGTTTATATCAGAATCACACGTCGTCAAATGCCATAAGTGACAAATATATATATATAGGGTTAGGTTCAATGGCAAACACTCTTGTTTGGTCAACTCGGTCAATAACGTTTATTTCTCATAATATAAATATCAAAATTAAATATTAACCGTATAGATATGTTTTATATCATCTAGATAAGTTGTAGAATAAATTTTGCATCATTTTCATTTTTCAATCTAACAAAATCGATAACATATTTTCACAATCGTTCATTTCGGTAAATTTTTGGATTTTCAAGAAAGAAAACTCGACACATAGTAAAAATTTATCCTAAGCTTATCTATACAATTTAAATTAAATCCAATACAAAAAATTCGAATTTTGAATTTATTTTTATGATGAATCTTGTTGTAAATATTATGGACCGTCAATATATTTACGTATCATGATGGATATGACAAAAATATTTATTTTCCATGAAATTAAATCTATAACATTCTCATGTGATATATATCATATCTATGCGGTTGGAATTTTATTTTCATGTATATGTTGTGAGAAATAAACGTTGTTGGCCGAGTTGGCCAAACAAGAGTGTTGACCATTGAACCTAGCCCATATATATATATATATATATATATATATATATACACACGAGGTGGGCTATGGACTATGGTAAAGCACCAAGAGGTCGGTGCTTTTACTTTTTGGGGTAATTTCATGTATATCCTTCCAAAAAGTTAAAATATCAAATTTGTCCCTACAAAAATGTAAATATCATATTTGTCCTTTTAAAACTAACAACTTATCAAATTTATCCTTTCAAACTAAAAAGATTTTCAAAAATATCCAATCTGTTAACTCTCCATTAAATTTCCGTTAAAGATCATCATCATTAAAGTTCTAATGCTCATTAACTCATTAAATGTAAAATTAGTTTGACCAAAATAACCTTTGAACCCTTCTCTCTTTTCTCTCCATCTATTTCTGGCTCTCTCTCTCTCTCTCTCTCTCTCTCTCTCTCTCTCTCTCTCTCTCTAATCGCTATCTCTCGAACACACACACACAAACAACTTCTTTCTTGCACATCACTTGTTCCAAATTCTATGTAATATTTCAGATAACATATATCTTCAAATCTTAAAAATGAAAAAAGACAAAGTACCATTTAACATATCAAAAGAAGAAGAAAATGAAAAACATATACAATGAACATATGTGAAATAAAACAAAAAATCACAAACTAATAAAAATCATTTTGTTTTGAACCGGTTCAAGAAGTCTTGCGATGCATTTTACCAAGTAAAAAATCAACTGTGGTTTCCTATGTAACAATCAGTTACGGCGATTGAACATTGTTGGTGGCAAATTCGATGAAGTCCCTCCAAACTACATCGATTTAACACTACATCAACTGTTAAGATTCCGAGTAATGTGAGAGTTTGGCGACTTTTGCATATTGGACCCCTGTTCTAGACATTTTATCGAACAGTTAGAATGCATTTTAGTCTTTACTTCTCGTTCTCCGGCCATTGAGTGCCCTGGATTAAACAAAACTCAAATGAGCCTAAATCGTTTGTATGACGAAACTGGCCCAAATTCAACTGCAATTAATCCTAGTTCATAAGAATTTATGCCTAATTGTGCTTAGCCCATACCTAATTAACCAAGAAAATAATGGAAGAACACAATTAACATGTAAGATTATATCAATGTATTGAATTTCTATAATATATTCAACAAATGAAAATATTTAAAATTTGAAAAATAATTCTCCACATGCGCTGCAATACTGGCAGCTAGATCCACAATTGAACCTTGTTGTTCCTAATCCATCCCAATTAACCACAAGATAACAAAAAACAATCAGAATTCAGAAATAAAAATAAGTACCCATGACTTTTTCCTTCAAAAAGAAATGCTTGACAAGGTTTCATGACGAGGTTTCAGAGTAAAGTGTTAACTTTGAGGGTATATGTAAAGGGAGTTTGAATCACGAGTGAATTGCCAAAAGAAATTAGTGAGTTTTTTTTCCCTTCGAAATGGATTAACCCACTTCAATATGTCAGAAATGGAGTTTAATCGCCAATATTTTTGAAAACTCAAAAGGAGCCTGTGAGTTCAATCTCCACGTGGTTGCGAGTTTGTATGGTTGATATTCATATACTTTAGTTGGTAGAAAGAGCTTTTGTCTCCTCGTGATAACACACATGAGCTCAATCGTCAACAATGGAGTTGTGAGTTGAGCACGAAAGACACCATTGAGTTCAATGGGAAGAAGGTAGAAGGATAAAATGGTCTTTTTATCTTTTTTTCTGTCAAATCTAACATGAAAGTTAATTTTGGTTTAATTTGATAAGAATGGAGATTTAGAAGGATAAATATGATATGATATTAAGAATTTTAGAGGGACAAATATGATATTTTTAGTTTTTGAAAGGACATACCTGAAATTATCCCTTACTTTTTTAACCCTATGATATGCTTTGAGATTAGTGCCCAGATAATTAAATTTACACAGTAACAAACGATTCCGTTTGGTGTTTTGCCATTTGCTTCTTCTCTCTCGTTTGTAAATCCTTCACCTTCCTCTTTTGCTCACACTTCTCTTAAAACTATTCTCTCAAGGGATTTAGATGCTCCGCTTCCTAGAAATTATTTTACATCTCCTCTCCCATGGGATGGACCTCTCTGCGGTCGTGAAATTCTCCACTGAATTCAGCTCGACTTATAGCCGAGGTTTTCTCAATCTCCGCTGCTAAGGAATATAGAACAAAATAAGTTTTTAAGTGCATTCATTGTTCGAAACAAACTATTAAGGAAAGAAGCCACTAATCACACAAAACCAATGGGAGCGAAAGGCATCACAGTTTTTGATTGAATAAACTGAGCAATAACCTTAGAAAAACGCACAAATCGATTAGGAACAAACGGACAACTTTATGGTAGAAACATATATAAATCAAAGGGTATTTACGATATCTTAAAATCATCATTACCTCGTGATCGGAGATGGATTTATCGCAGACATCGCAACCAAAGAAATCAGGATGCCAATAGGAATCCATGGTGCTCAAGGTTCGTTCCGTACCAATAGCCAGCTCACGCCCCGCACATATCCTGATTGATTAATTAGTTGATTTAATTTGTAGTGTAAAGAAATTGAATTTTTTAAGAAATGTGGCACCGATTGGAGAGACGACAGGTGGCGGCGGGGATTGAGCAGGTTGAACAGGTTGGGGACATTCTGAACTAAGATTTTCTTCAATTTCCTTTTCGAGCAATTCATCATCCTCTAATTGCGAAACCGGATCTGAAAGCTAGGGAATCGCTGTCCTCTCCGTCCCAAGCGCTTACCGTCTCCTTGGCGAGCGTTTGGTGCCGGTAGGGTTTCGACGCTTTCTTCTTTCTTTTTCCTATTCCTGGCTCGTTTCGCGAAAATGACAAGAAATATGAAGGGTTATGGGTTATACAGCATAGAGCAATTCTGGCTACGTGGCAGCTTTGCATGAGGCGACGTGGCAGCCTGTAATTCAACCTTTAAAATTAGAACTTAGCAATAATACGCTTTGCGTGATTATGTGTAATTGACCATCGATTTGGATTTTTTCGACCTTCTTTTTATTGCGCAATTCGGGGCGGTACATTTGCACTAACTTCCAGGACCAGTGAATTTCGAGCGAATCCCTGAAAATCAAAAAAATATCACAAATACTACCAAATTGTTAATTTTGCAAAAAAACCCTAAAAATAAGAAAAATGTCATAGACCTCCCAATTTGATAAACTTATGAAGAATTAATTGGAAACTGGTCCGCCTCATGTATTCCCGCCTTTGACCAGTTTATCTTCATCCCCATAAGATCGAAAAACCCTATAGAATCTGAAAGTATCATATATATCCCTATAATTTCATAAAATACCAAATATACCCCTATATTTTACAAAAAGATCAATTATACCCCTATAATTTCTGGAAATTATCAAGAGCTCGCAATTGTCGCCTTCTCACACTGTTCGACTTGGCCGATTCCAAATCTGAGCTCAAACCTACAATAATCTCAAAAATCAAACTAAATATATACATTTTCACACAAAAATATCAAATATACCCCTATAAATTCTGAAAGTATCATATATAGCCCTATAATTTCATAAAATACCAAATAGACTCCTATATTTTAGAAAAAGATCAATTGTACCCCTATAATTTCTGGAAATTATCAAATATACCCTATTGTTTTTGAAGTTATCAGAAATAACCCTATAATCCGAGATTCATTAATTTAGGAGTCCTTACAAAGAACAATTGAAAAAGATTAATTGCAAAAATACAAAAAAGGGGTCCTTACAAAGAAAACATGATATTTCGACTGAACCAATTCAGCCCCAAATGCTTTCAGGATGGTTCTTCTTTCGAGACTCATCGAAGTTGGCATCGTCAATATAATTTCATATCCTTTCGCTGCGGCCATGAAAGCGAGCCCAATTCCAGTGTTTCCGCTTGTCGGTTCAATCAAAACGCTCTGACAATGAGTACAATTTCTTTTAATTTTTTTTTTTTTTGAAAATAAATCTGATTCTGTACCTGGCAGGGAGTTATGAGGCCTTGTTGTTCTGCATCGGTGATCGTATTGTACCGAATCCTGTCTTTGACACCATAGCAGGGCTACATCTTCTCCGGTTTGGCCGCGCCTCGAGCCACGCATCCTTTAGCCACCTTGTTGACATACACCAATGGCGTGTTGGCGATGAACTACATATCAATTTGGCAAGAAAAATAAAATTATTGAACCAGAAAAATTTACCATGTATAACCCTAAAACCTACATAAGAGCCTTTTCTAGGGTTAGTTCATTTCTGGTTTGGCGCGAGCTCGCTTTCAGGTCTCCTTCGTTTCTCTTCTATGAAGGAGCAGACTCCAACGCTTCGATTAAGAGCCACGACCGTCTCAATTAAATCTCCAGCAACCAACCTACATAAATAAAAAATATTAGATAAAAAATGAATTAATCTTCTAAAATAATCAAAAGAAATAAATTAAAAAAGTTACAAATATATTGATAAATGAATTCAATAATTACCGAATTAAGTTGGAGAAGTTCTCTCCCGTGTGCCCGCGAATTAAACTGGAGAAGTCCTCTCCCACGTGCCCGCCACCCATCCAGGCCCCTCAGCCCTTTTATCTGAAAAACAGAAACCAAAGGGCATTTTCGTAAATTTTTCGAAACAAATCTAAAATATAAAAAATAAAAACTAATATACCGTGTCCTATTGATTGACGATGCTTGTACCGCAGTTCCATGAGCCACAACATCCTCGTCCATTTTATCTGAAAAACAATGAAGAAAGGGCATTTTCGTAATTTTTTCAAATCAAAAGCTAAAATATACTAAATTGAAACTAATATACTGAAATTCAAATTGAAACTGCAGAAATTTCTACCAGCCTGGTACCGGTACCAATTGAAATGACCGCGACTTCTGTTGCAAGGTCGCTGGAATTCTATTTCTCGCAATTACAACCCTGAATATAGAAAGATCAAAAATGTGAAATGAACTGTATTTTGAAAACTGCATTCATTAGCAATAAGTGTGTATACATGAAAATGAAACGGTTACAAAAAATTGAAGCAAAATACGCCTCAACAAAAGCATCACCAAATTATACGCAGCGGCATTATGACCGGATCCAATAAGAAAATCGATTTCTCCACACAATACTCACTTTTGTATGGCAACCTAAATTGAATCAAGAAAAGAAAATTGAAGTCAATCTTCAAATTAGTAGCCCAAAATACAAACAAATCATTCCCAATTGTTTTTTTCAAACAATAGTTGACAGAAAATGAAGAACTAAAAGCCCTAGTTAGAACATAAATACCTAAATCCTCAAACCCCAAGTCGAGATAAGTAATCAGAAAAGCAAACATGTTCGAAATCAGTGGAAGAATGGCCGTCGGCTTCGTCATCACTCGTCGTGACTGCCGTTTCGTCTCGTTTTCTGCGCGAGGGTTTCACAGCGATTCGCCCTTCGAAGCAGGGTAAGAAGCAAGCTAGAAAGAATTATCAGGTGATGCGGCTGCTGCCATGTCCATGGCCGTCGGTTTCTCCCTTCGATTTTGCCCTTTTTCGTGAGAAAATTCGTCCTTGTGTCGCCTCCTCCGCTGGTCGGTAGCCTGTTTTCTCTACGTCACAATGTATAGAGGGCTGCTCTCCTTTCTCTCTCGCCAAAATTCGCAAAACCCTAGATACAATCGAAAAATCGCGAGATACGTGAATTTATTTAGAGAAGCAATACAGTAACTGCTACAGTACTTCGACGTGGAAGCTGGATTTTACGGCCCAATGTTACCGATTAGAACTATTATAAATTATAATTAAATAAATAAATATATATATATATATATATATATGACTAGACTCAATGACCAACATTCTTACTTGGCCAACAACGCTTATTTTTCAAAATATAAAGATGAAAATTAAATCTTAACCGTATAAATGTTATCTATATCATCTAGATATGTTGTAAAATAAATTTTGTATCATTTGAATTTTTCTATGTAACAAAATCAATAACAAATTTTCACAACCGTCCATTTCGGTAAAATATTAGATTTCAATGAAGAAAAACTCGAAACATAGTAAAATTTTATCCTAACCCTATCTATATAACTTAAATAAAATCCAATGTAAAAAATTCGAATTTTAAAATTTATTTCATGAAGAATCATGTCGTAAATGTTATTGACCGTTAATATTTTTACGTATCATGATGAATATGATAGATTTTTTTATTTTTCATAAAATTGAATCTATAACATTCTCAAGTGATATTGATTACATCGATACGGTTCAAATTTAATTTTCATTCATATATTGTGAGAAATAAGCGTTGTTGGCCGCGTTGGCCATTGAGCCAAGCCCATATATATATATTCAATAAGTAGCTAATACATAATTCGGAATGCTTAACCAATTATATCAAAACAAGTTCAAAGAGCTGCCTGCAAGGTCATTCCAGTGAAGGGTCTTATTTACCCACATTTTACTTTTAGACTCAAGGGTGTGTAATATATTTGTGTCTTGAATTATATTCAGTTTAATCTATGATATGTGGTTAAATTTAAATAATTGATTAATTATTGATTTTTTATAATTATAATTTATTTGTAGATATTTATGTATTTATTATTTTGCAACATATTATAATCATTTTGAATAGACTACATCATCTTACATTATTGACGTAAACTATTACTTTAATTATTCGGTGCGATAAAGCTCGAGACATCGGTAACATCTCCGGAGTCATATTGGATGATTCCTACTATGAGGCATAGGGAAGACAATGGGGAGGGATTCAGAGGAGGGGAATGGAATAAAAACTGAATCATCAAAGTTTTTATCATGACCATTTCCGTCAATTCCTCCTCTATTTAGGATTATAAGCCAATTAACTCAGTGCCGATTTTCAAATCGGTACCACAACTCAAGAAAGAATCCTGGAGATACTATTCCGGTTCGTCTTCGCGAATTAACTATGGTGATCACTTTGTGCGAATTGCCAGTAAGGAATTTGATTGTATGTCCTCTCGACGATTTACGACGTTACGAAACAAGCTCACGGTGGTTCAGGTCCCACCTTAGCTTGAGGGGGGTTGTTAGGAATGTAATGGAGACATTCCTCACTGGATCTAACGGAGATGTTAGTGAGTATGAAGTTTAGTATTAAGTAATTAGAGTTGTGAGATCAACGATTATGATTAATAGATTTTGGATATCATTGATTAGGAAGGTTTAGTTAATTATATAAATAAGTTTTCTTGTAAATTATTCTTATCAAGTTAATACAACATTATTTTCTTAATTTTTGTACATAAATTTATTATTGTATATATTTCTACAACAAAATGTCAGATAATGTTGAATTATAGGGAGGGTGGGTAGGTAAGAGAACTTGTGTTGCATGAATACGTTCATACGGCGATACGGCGACGCGTATCGGATACGACGATACGAAAATTTAACATATGATTTATGATACGATATAGATACGGCGATACGGGTAAATTTGGTTTTTTGAAGTATTCGCGCAACATAGAAGAGAACTTAATTTGTAATTCCTCCCTTGGAAGTTTATTAAATTTGAAGATATAAGCAAATTGATCCCTCTAGATCTCATTTACATGACTGGCCGTGTTTATATGAATTACACATAGTAAAATGTCATAAATGATAAAACATACGGAAATTACATATATTCAATCAGTAGCCAATAACACAATTTGGAATGCAAACGACATTACAATGAATGGTTTATATTTACTCATATTCTTATTTTGGTCTTAATTTTGTATAAATTTCTCGTGTCATGTTATCGTAATTATTTCAACTATTAAATTATAATATATGACCATACTTAGACCATTCATCAATTATTGAATTTTTTGTAACGAGAGATTAGGGATGGGTGGTTGATGTGATAAGGTTAAGGGGCAATTTTTTTTATGTCCCTCTTAAACCTCAAAATAATAAATTTATCCCTCCAAAACTACAAATATCAAATTTATCCCTCAAAATTTAATTTATATCAAATATATCCAAAATTAACACTTTCCATTAACTTTAACAGAAAATATGTAAAAAGACAATCATACCCTCGCATACTTTCTCTTCACCACTGCAGTTCTGCATAACTCCACGATGAACACCCTATAATCCATGCCACGTGATCTATGGACTGGCGATGGCTCATGACACCAAGCTAAGCTCAATGATACTCCATCTCCTCTCATAGCAATAGCATGTTCTTGGTCCTTCCGAGATAACTCTAGAGTCGACAAGATGGTGATTCTGACGAAACCCTTTTAAACCTAATTTAAAAATTAACTGGCGACGTTGGCGACCAAGCTTCGAATCCCGAGTTGGCGATTTCTCTGAATCATAGCGACATCTTCGCTGAATCTCTAATTCGCTGAAGCTGGTGAAGCTCGCCTTGCTGACGCGGTCGATTGGAAGGCTGGCACAAGTACAGTGACGTGGTAATTATCCATCGAAATTTTGAAATTTCAATATTCAGGTAAAAAACGACATACCAGAAGTGATGGAGAGTTTCTACAATAACAACATCCAATTAAAGTCCATTAATAAAGCCGCCATAATATTACTCCCAAAAAAGGATGATGCAAGTGGGGTGGGAGATTATAGACCAATTAGTATTATCTCCACTCCAATTAAGCTCATAACGAAATTGTTGGCCACGCGAATACAACCACTAATGCCATTACTCATTCACAAATGTCAAGCCGCATTCATAAAAGGTCGATCTATCACCGAATTATTCCTAACATCAAGGGAAATTTTAAATTTCTATCACAAGGCAAAAATTCCATCGTTAATGATAAAAATCGATTTTAAAAAGGCGTTCAATAATGTGTCATGGGATTTTTTAACACAAACATTGCAAGCAAGAAATTTCCCTACCAAATGGATAGATTGAATTCTAAATATACTTAACTCATCTAGTTCGTCCATACAATCCAATGGGATTAGAGGCCCTTACATTACACACCGGAGAGGGTTAAGACAAGGGGACCCTCTATCACCACTCCTATTCACAATTGCGGTTGATGTGTTGCAAAAAATGATTACTAAGTTGACGCCGATTCTTTCGAGTCCCGTAGTGTTCGCCCCTTCAACGTTACAATATGCGGACGATACCGTATTCTTTGTAGAAGCTCACCCAGATAACATTAAAATAATTATGCACACAATTTCCCTTTTTTCACAAATATCGGGACTTGAAATTAATTGGACAAAAAGCGGCTTTACTCCCATAGCCATACCCGAGCAACTTCATGGTCACATGGAGTATCTAACGGGGTGCGGTAAGAAGAATTTCCCAATAACCTATCTCGGCATGCCTTTAACAATCAAGAAGCCCTCCAAACTCATATTTAAACCCCTAATCGAAAAAATTAGAAGGAAAATAAATAATTGGAAAAATAGGTTCCTAACTTTAGGGGGGCGGTTCACTCTCCTTAAAGCGGTTCTAGGACCACTTCCAAATTATTTTATGCAAGCTATGCTTATCCCAATTGGAGTGGTAGATGAAATCAACAAACTATCAAGGGCTTTCTTTTGGAAAGGACGAGAAAAGATTTTAGGGGGACATTGCCTCATCAATTGGGCAAAAATTTGTTTGCCAAAATTACACGGGGGTCTTGGGGTCACTAATCTCGCAATTCAAAACAAAGCATTGGTGATAAAATGGCTTTTTATAATTGACAATGAGAGAGACTCTCAATGGGCAACGACACTATTTAGTCTATATAATATCCAAAATGCGGAGGATATCCTAACAATCTGACCATCCCTCACTTCTTTCTTTATGAAAAACCTACAAGAGCTCATGCCACTTTACATATCATTGAAAGGGTTGATTGAAAAAAGAAGTGTGACAACATCGAGCTCTCCGGAGCACATCGCGAGATATCCCACAAGCCAAGTCTATGGTCGCATCTCGCACCCGGGGTTGGAATGTAGATGGACGCCAATCTTGATGCGAGCAAAAGCACCCCTCAAAGTCAAAATCTTCGGGTGGCTCCTACTTAACAACCGGATCCTAATGATGGATAATCTAATTAAGAGAGGTTGGTCACATGATTCATCTTGTACGCTTTGCACACACCTCACTGAAACGGCTCTTCACCTCTTTGTGGAGTGTCCTTTTGCGCGACATATATGGAGCCTCATCGAACCTAACGCCTCACTCCTCGCCGATTGTCCGACTTCCTTTTGGTGGAAGACTAGACTCCCCAAATCTTCGGAGGAGGCCAAAGCATGGGACATAAAGTGGCTAGCGTGCTCATGGACGTTGTGGAAGGAGCGCAATAATAGAATCTTCCAAAGAAAAGGTCGCATGCATGACCTCATTTTGAGCGCCGTTAAAGACCTCATACATGTATGGAGTCTAAATTTATAAGGTCGAGTAGAGAATCCGTTAAAGACCTCATACTAGTCGGGTGTTGTAATTATTGTAAACCTTTCTTTTTTCCTCTTTCGTTATTTATAAAAAAGTTCGGACCGAGCGCGTATCGCGCTTGCCGTTCACTCAAAAAAAAAAAATTATCCCATCTAAACTTGTATCATTCTTTTCGTTGACAACCACCAGCTCTATCTCGCAATCCACCATACATGCTTGAATAAGGAGTGACATACAGATGAAAACCAAGAGAGGTGGAGAGAAAGACATGTTAGAGGTGTGGGAGATGGAGAGCTGAGGCGCGAAGAAGAGAAAGTTTCTCTTTTACTCGACGAGATAGTTGATCGAACATTTCTAGCTCGAGTTTAGGTTTTGGTTTGTTGTTGCTCGGTTCTCAGAAAGAATGTCTACGGTTAGAGAGAGAAGGTTTAATTGAAAACAACTTAAGAGGGTAATATGGTCATTTAAATAAATATTTATGATTTAATTAGATTTTAAAGTTTAAATCACAATTAACTTAACGGAAGTTTGACAGATTGGTTATATTTGATATTTGCCAATTTTATTTGAATAAATTTGATACAAATTGTATTAAGAAGGGATATATATCACTACAACACATATGGACTATTGGGGCAGCCAAAACTGACCCAACAAGACCTCAAAACTGTCCCTATAGGTTACTGGGTCGGTGAGGCGACCCTAAATGGGTGTCCCTAAAAGCTGCGTTCCTGTCAGGGGCGGGCCGACCCTATAACGTTTTTGGGGCGGTATTTAATGGGGCGGGCCGACCCCATAACCATCAGTCAATTCACAGCAGAAATAGCACTGTCAGTACTGACGCGTCAGCTAATGGGGCTGGCCGACCCTAATAGTATTTATTAATATTTTTTTAATTTCGATATATATATATATATATACACACACACACACACACACACACGATACATATATTTTTTTAAATCCATGATACAAAATACACAAACATATATTTCTTGATAATACAAAATACACAAACATATACTTTCCGACGATACAAATTACAAATTACAAACACACATCAATAGCAAAAAGTATATTAACCCATCAGTAGCAAAAAGTATATCAATAACAAATTACATATATTTTCCGACGATACGAATTACAAATATAAAATCAAATTACAAATTATAAATTAGCACCTCCCTCCATGGCCCCTCAGTAGCCAACCATCATCCTCATCATCTTTCAATTAACCCATCTATTCCTAAAATAAAACACAAACAATTAATAAAGAAGAATTTATATTTTTACCATTCTAAAACCCAAAATATTACATTAATCATTCGAAATATAAAAACATCATATTTATCCTTAGGTAATAATTTCAAAAAGAAAAAATTATCAGAAAACTGAAAAACGATTTTGTAAAATGTTATATAAAAATGATTAGTACTATAATTTCAAAATAAATTAATAGAAGTATTTAACAAAAAATCTGTGAAGAGATACTTAATTAAAACCCTAAAAAAATATTTGAAAACAACAAAAAAGCAATGAAAAAATCAGTAAAAAAAATTGATATAACAAAGTCCATAAGAAAACAAAAAATATTTAATTATATTTATTATTAAATTAAATACTTAATATATTAAACTTATACTAAATATACTAAAATTCAGTAAAAGATTTGATAGCCCAAAATTCATAAAGAAAAACTAAACATAAATATTTAATTATATATATATTCTCTGCCTCTGTAGAGTGAGCCAAATTGAGCAAAATATCAACCTTGATGAGCGGGTTTTTGGCGTGTTTTAATTATATATATTTGGAACCCTAGTTTCATCACCCATGTTTGAATTTAAATGAGTAGAGAGAGAGGAAAAAATTTGAGTTTGAAGTTGAGGTTCGTCTTGATCTTCTTGTGTCGGTTCCTTGTTCTTCTTAGAACTCTTGTTCCTTCTTTCGATTTCTTTGACAAAGGGAAGTAATTCTCCTTTTCGTGATCTTGTGTTGTGCATAAAGCTTTCTTCTTTCACCTAGATTGTCACAAAAGAAACAAAGAAGTGAGTAAACAATGTAATGAATTTTAAATCTCAAATTTCGATCTAAAATATTGACTTAAACACCGCTCTCCGGCAGCGGCGCCATTTGATGAGCGGGTTTTTGGCGTGTTTTAATATGTTGTTGTGTTAAAACCCCGAACAATCAACAAAATTTGTAATCTATGTTTGTACAGTGGCAAATGTATAGATTCGTTCCACGGGGAGCAATTGCGTCAAAATTTGGATCAAAAATGGACTAGAAATAACAAAGGAGATTCACAGAAGATAGTCCGTTACAACGGAATTAAGGTCCGTTACAACGGACATTAGGGTTATGGCTAACGTAGAGATTGATGTGAACGTCCGTTATAACGGAAGTAGTTCCGTTACAACGAAAGTGGCAGTCCGTCACAACGGACAGAGGTAGCGTTATAACGGATTGGTTGATCCGTTACAACGAACTCGTATGTCCGTTACAACGCACTAGAATGAGTGATATTGAATGCTTTTTCTCGCTGGTCCGTTACAACGGAAGTAAAGTGCGTTACAACGGAGTACCAACAGACTGAAAGTCAGGTACAAACCGAAATGTCCGTTACAACGCAAGTTGAGTTTCGTTACAACGGAACTTGTTCTGGATTTCGAAATTGTAATTTGAATTGAGGATTGAATTGAAGGTTTGTTTTGAGATTGAACTAAGGGAGATTTAAACTAAATTCAAGGCAGTAATTAAAAGTAAGAGATCAAGTAAAAACACCAACAAAGATTTGATTCAAGTAAACAAAAACTAAAGATTCATTAAACCGAGAATTCTTTACACAAATCCAATTCAAATTTAAACTACAAGAATTACAAGAAAGGAAAGAAAACACCTAGAGAGATGAAGTGAGCTCCGAGTCTCGTCTTGGATGCCTTCCTTGTTGTTTTGAGATGCTAGTGAGCTAGACAACTCGCACAACACGTTCCTTTCGTACCAATTCACCCGCCAATAGAAGAGAGCTTCGTACCGGTTGAGTGAACTCGAGATTGCAAGAAGTCCAATTGGAAGAAAGCTCCCGAGTGGAATAGAGAATGCTCGACTCCTTGCTTGCGTGGATTCGGATGAAGAAATCTCCACCTCAATCCTCGCAACTCGATCTTCGTCGAAGTGTAAACCGATTCACCGAATGAAGTGAGCTTCTATTCGGTGATCGATTTTAGAAAATTATCGTTCGTATTTGCAATTCTTGCGTGTTCTTGAAGGTTCTTGGACTTGCTTAAGAGAGAGAGAGAGAGAGAGAGAGAGAGAGAGAGAGAGAGAGAGAGAGATAGATAGATAGAGAGAGAGAGAGAGAGAGAGAGAGAGAGAGAGAGAGAGAGAGAGAGAGAATGGGCGTAAAAGAGCGTACCCAAAGTCGTGGCTCTTTTGGTCTTATTTATAGCACTCACGGAGTCTTCTTATTGGCCACGAGTTGGTGAAGAGGATTGAGGGTAATGAGGTAATTTCCACCAAAGGTAGGTGGGCTGGATAAGGGCTAAGGATTGAGTGGTTTTCGTGTAAACTTTTGTGTAAGTTTTCATCATGATAATTGTTTGCCTCCCGTCTCATTCATGTACCGAATATATAGGTGTAATATATCGTTTTCACTCCTCTTGACGTGTTGGAGACAACTACATTCTCCAAATTCCCAGAAATTCCTTCTAATACATGTGATTAAGCAATAAAACACATTTAGTGAAGAATTATTCATGTTATCTCAAATATGATTAATAAAGTATATAGAATTGTTCTTCACAAGGGCTAAAATCCCCAATTTAAGCATTAAATTTGTGCCTTATTTGCCTCACATCAAACCTTAAAACTTAATTCTCAGTACAAAAAACAGTAAACCCTAATTCAGTAAGAGAGAGAGAGAAAGAAATCAGTCGAGAAGTACGAGAGAGAGAAAGAAATTACCGCAAAGAGAGAAATCATGCGAGAAGAGAGAATATAGAGCGTACGAGCCGATCGTCTAGCTGTTTGTCGAAAACTGGGGCATCCATATCCTTATTGAAAAGAACAGCAAATATTACTACTTAAAACAGTTTTAAAAAAATAAATTAGAAGATTAACCTTAGTCCAAAAGAAATTTTTCGAAAAACTAACGTCTCTCCTCTCCTCTCCTCGGCTCGTCTAGCTTCCCAACGTCTCGCGTGAAATCATCTCACCACATAAACCGCTTCCTGCAGATTTGAAAAAAAAAAATTTAACCTCTAAATTAACCTCTAAATTAATAATTTAAATCGCAGTAAACCTATCCTAATAATTTAACTAAAAAACTAACTTGTTTCCTGCAGATTTCGAAGAACCTGCATTCAGTCCAAAAAATACATTAAAAATAACAGTTAAAACAAATCAATTTCATATCTAGTATAAATGCCTCTAATTAATGAATTTCAACCCTAATTAACAGTGAAAAAAAAAACAGTAAACAAGCATCTCAAAAATGATAAGCAAAAAAAACTCGTCTGCCAGAAAAAGAAGAACAAAAAAAAATTAATTTTCCAGTAAATAAAAACAGTAACAAAAATTGAAAAAAAAACCAAAAATATGAAGTACCTCAAAAAAAATACAAAAAGAAACAGTGAATAAATATTAAATAAAAGATTTAATAAAAATATTTAATAAAACCAAAATATTAAATACTTTTCAAAACAGTAAAAAAAAACCAGAAAATACATTTCTAAAATATTAATACTTTTCAAAAGTAAAAAAAAAATTAAAAAAAAAAGAACACAAAAAAATTCTATTTCAAAAACATCAAAAAATACAATAAAAAACGTTAGAAAAACCAGAAAATTTGTAATAAAAGTATCTAAAAAAATCATTTTGCGTAGTGAAACAAAAGAATAAGCAAAATATTTTGCCAATTTACCAAATTACCCCTTATTTTTCGAAAATTTGCAATAAAATCGATGAAGAAAATAACACGAGAAATTGAGGCAGGAGAGAAAATAACCTTGAATAACACGAGAAAATAACACGAAAAATTACCCCTTATGTTTCGAAACAAAATTTCAGATCTAGTATAAATTGAGGAATTAACAAATGAAATTACCTTGAATCGAAGTGAGAGAGCACGAGAGAGTGGCAGGAGAAGTTGAGAGAGAGCACGAGAGAGGGGCCATGTCTCGGTTTGTCGAAACGAAGAAAGAGAGCACGAGAGAGTGGCTGGGCTGTCATTTGTCGAATCGAAGAGAGAAAAAAGGAGAGAGTGGGAGGATTTGAGAGAGAGAGCACGAGAGAGACGGAAGGAAGATTTCTCGGCTCAACCCTAGCCGAGAAGAGCTTCCTCATAAACATACCCTGGAAGATAAGTGGGAGAGAGAGCGAGAAATGAGAAAGGGGAAAAAAGAGAGAGACGGGAATCGAGGGGTTATAAAGAGAGAGAGAGAGGGGAGAGGAGAGGGGGTAGGGACACGTCTCAGATTTTGGGTCGGGCAGATTTGGGGCGGGCCGACCCAAAAACACTATTGGGGCGGGTAGAGAGTAGGGGCGGGCAGCTGCAAAAGCTTTTGGGTCGGTTTGCTACAGGGGCGGGCAGCTGCAAGAGTTTATTGGGACGGGATTTGCTACAGGGGCGGGCGGACCCTGATTTTAGGGTCGGGCGGACCCAATAAAAGGACGGCCCAAATAAATTATTGGGGCGGTTGGACCAAGTTGGGGCGGGCGGACCCAAAATTTTGAACAATCAGGGTCGGGCTGACCCTGTTCTGACTGACCCAAAAGTCTTATTGGGGCCGGCCGACCCAATAATGAGTATATTTTAGGGGCGGCCCGACCCTAAAAGACACATGTGTGTGTAGTGTATGATAATAATGATTTTAGAGGGACAAATTTGTTATTCAAGTGTTAAGCGAGGATACGAATGTAATTCCCCCTAAGATTAATATACACAATATATGTTAAGAGGGAAGAGTGATTTACTTACTGGAATTATTACCGGTTAATTTATGTTATATTTTGCATTAATACCCATGTATTATCAGGATTTGAGGAATTTTTTTATTTCGTTTCTTTTTTGTTTTATAAACTGAATTAATTGTGTTATAAATGTCTCCATAATCTCACCATCTAGATTAATCATTTAGATTCATGAATGACTTTTGGGAATATGTATGCATTAAATGATGATGCATGTATAATAATTATTATAATGCATCATCTAGAGTTTTCTATGCATGTATGAGTACTCATTCTTAGACTATAAAAGGAGGGGTTGTGTTCATTTGTAAGTTAAGCCAATTATTAAGAAATCCATTTAGTAAAGAGATTTACTTTTAGTCTTCTTCTTCCTCTCTCTTTTGTCTACATCCAATATATATTCCATTAGTAGTCTTACTTTACCTTAACAAATTGTTATCAGAGCAAGGTACATTAGTACTTTGTTGCTTTAGTAAAATTGCGCGTTTAAGGTTGTGTTACTATGAATTCAAATGCGGTTATGTCGACCAAATTTGATATTGAGAAGTATGATGGCACGACAAGTTTTGCGCTTTGGCAAGTACGGATGATGGCGATTTTGTCGAATCAAGGTGTAAAGGCTGCCCTATTCGAGCGACCGGAAGCGTTGAAGGGCGACGATAAAGACGACGAATGGAATTTGATGGATGATAGAGCTCTCTCGACGATCCAGTTGTGTTTAAGCAACACGACTCTTCAAGAAATCCTCACAGAGACTACGGCAGCAGGTGCATGGCAGAAGTTAGAGGGAATCTATATGAAAAAATCGGTTACAAACCGGTTACGTTTAAAACAACGATTTCACTCTTTGAAGATGGCAGAAGGTACATCTATTAAGTCTCACATTTCAGATTATACCGCGCTTCTAAATGATATGGAGAAGATTGGTATTAAGGTGGAGGATGAGGATAAGTCCATGGTGTTGTTGTGTTCGTTGTCTCGGTCGTATAAAGGATTTAAGGAGACTATGCTTCATAGTAGAGAGTCGCTTACTTTTGATGATATTAAGAGCAATTTGCTGGTGAAGTCTGACATCGACAATGACTTGTCGGTATCCGAGAGTAATCATCGAGATGTTGGATTGATTGTCGAGCGAGGAAGACAAAAAGAGAAAACCCAAAATTTAGAACGGAGTCGTTCAAAATCCAAGCACAGAAATTTGACATGTAACTATTGCAAGGTGAAGGGACATATTAAGGCCAACTGTTACAAGCTCAAAAATAAACAGAAGGCGGAACAAAAGGGTGTCCAATCCGAAGAGGCCAACGTGGCAGAATCTGGTGCAGGTGATGTACTTTTTGTGGCGAACGGGAAGGAGAAATGTGAGAAGAATTGGGTTATGGATACAGGGACTTCTCTGCATATGACTCCAAATCGAGACTGGTTTACCACGTACGAGTCGAGCAGTGGAGGGGTCCTCTTGGGCAACGATCATATATGCAAGGTTGATGAAGTTGGCACGGTGAAGATCAAGATGCATGACGGGATCGTTCGTACTTTGACGGGTGTGAAGCACATTCCAGACCTCAAGAAAAATCTGATCTCTTTAGGTGCTCTTGAAGATATTGGTTGCAAGTTTCAAAGTGAAGGTGGAGTTCTAAAGGTTTCTAGAGGAACTCTCACATTGATGAAGACGAAACGAGTCGGTACATTATATTTTCTCGAAGGTTGCACCGTTTCGGGCTCGGTCTCCGTCGCTAGCCCTCCCTCGGACTCGGACACTACCAAATTGTGGCATATGAGGTTGGGTCATATGAGTGAGCGTGGTATGACAATCTTGAGCAAGAGAGGTCTATTGTGTGGTCAAAGTACCGGCAAACTGGAGTTCTGTGAAGATTGCGTGTTTGGCAAGCAAAAGAGGCTCGGTTTTAGCACCGCCGTTCATCGCACAAAAGGAACGTTGGACTACATCCACTCAGATTTGTGGGGATGGTTCTCGCTATATGCTCTCTTTTATCGATGATTTTTCGAGAAAAGTTTGGGTCTATTTCTTGAAGGAAAAGAGCGAAGTGTTTGTGACCTTTAAGCAATGGAAGACTCTTGTGGAGAACCAAACCGGAAAGAAGATTAAGCGTTTGAGGACCGATAACGGTCTAGAATTTTGCAATAAGAACTTCAATGAATTTTGCAAAAATGAAGGAATTGTTCGTCATCGAACAGTTGTTGGTACTCCACAACAAAATGGTGTGGCCGAACGGATGAATCGGACACTACTTGAGAAAGCGAGATGCATGCTTTTCAATGCGAGTTTGGGCAAGGAGTTCTGGGCAGAAGCGATTAATACTGCTTGCTGGTTGGTCAATCGATCTCCGAATACTTCCATCGAATGCAAGACACCCGAAGAAGTCTGGTCGAGAAAACCAGCAGATTACTCGGGTCTACGTGTGTTCGGATGTCCCGCATATGCACACAAAAATGATGGAAAGCTCGAACCTAGGGCTAAGAAATGCATTTTTCTTGGATATGGTTATGGTGTGAAAGGGTACCGTTTATGGTGTACAGATTCGAAGTCTCCTAAACTCATCATTTCGAGGGATGTGACCTTTGATGAATTGGTCATGTTACGAGCAAAAGAGCAAACTCCCGAAACGAGTACTAAGGAGGATGAGACGGTCCAGGAGAAGGTGGAGTTCGAAATTCCCGATCAACATGGTGTAGAAACTCAACCAGATTTGGAGAATGATGATAATCCTCATAGTGACAATGACGAGTCAAGTGAGGAAAGTCAAGAGGAGGAACGACCTTATGCTCTGGCAAGAGACCGTGTCAGGAGGCAGATTAAACCACCTACGAGATATGGGTATTCAGATTTTGCCTATTGTTTGGCGGTGGCCGAAGAGGTGGAGTTTGGCGAGCCATCGAGCTATAAGGAGGCAATTGCTTCACGTGAGGCGCCAAAGTGGAACGCTGCCATGGAGGAGGAGATCAAATCTCTTCAGAAGAATGCAACTTGGGTACTCGTCGAGCCACCTAATGGGAAGAAAGTGGTTGGCTGTAAGTGGGTGTTTAAGAAGAAAGATGACACCGTTGGTATCCGTTACAAGGCGCGTTTAGTGGCTAAGGGATATAGTCAAGTTGAAGGCGTGGATTTCAATGAAGTCATCTCACCGGTGGTTAAGCATACTTCTATTCGAGTATTGCTCTCTTTGGTTGCTATGAAAAATTTGGAGTGAGAGCAGTTGGATGTGAAAACTGCATTTTTGCATGGTGATTTAGATGAGAGTATCTATATGCAACAACCTGACGGTTACGAGGTAGCTGGAAAGGAGAGTCAAGTGTGTTTATTGAAGAAGTCATTATATGGCTTGAAGCAGTCGCCGAGGCAGTGGTACAAGAAGTTTGACTCTTTCATGGAGAGTA
Source organism: Luzula sylvatica (assembly GCA_946800325.1). NCBI lineage: Eukaryota > Viridiplantae > Streptophyta > Magnoliopsida > Poales > Juncaceae > Luzula > Luzula sylvatica. The sequence continues at coordinate 25,122,163 of OX326956.1, forward strand.
TTGGCTTTTTCCGGTTCAACTACGATAGTTGTGTCTACTTCAAGAAGTTGTCGGATGAGACCTTTATGTATCTACTTCTTTATGTAGATGACATGCTAATTGCGGCGTCAAACAAGGAGGAGATTACGAAGGTTAAGGAACAGTTGAGTTCTGAATTTGATATGAAAGATTTGGGTGCTGCCAAGAAGATTTTCGGAATGGAGATCATTAGGGATAGACCAAATGGAAAGTTATATCTTTCACAGAGGGGTTTCGTTGAGAAAGTTCTAAATCGATTTAACATGAATGATGTAAAATCGGTTTCTACCCCGCTTGCGACCAAATTCAGACTATCAAGACAATTTTGTCCGAAAACGGAGAAGGAGAAGGACTACATGTCACGAGTACCTTATTCTAGTGCCGTGGGGAGCATCATGTATTTGATGGTTTGCACTAGACCTGACATTGCTCATGCCGTCAGCGTGGTGAGTCGCTATTTGTCATGTCTTGGAAGGAAACATTGGGAAGCGGTCAAGTGGATTCTTCGTTATTTGAAAGGCACCGCAGATTCTCATTTATAGTTTGGGAGAAGCGATGATAAGCTGATCGGCTATGTGGATTCGGATTTCATGGGTGATCTCGACAAGAGACGATCTTTGACCAGTTATATTTTCACTTTGGGTGGATGTGCCATTAGCTGGAAGGCTACTCTACAATCCACCATTGCCTTGCCTAGTACGGAGGCTGAATATATGGCGATCACGGAAGGCGCTAAGGAGGCAATTTGGCTTAAAGGTTTGCTTGGAAAAATCTCTACATATGGTGGTCCTACTGTTATCTATTGTGATAATCAGAGTGCAATTCATTTGGCGAAGGATCAGATATACCATGAGAGAAGCAAACATATTGATGTTCGCTATCATTTTATTCGACGAATTAACAACAAGAAAATAGTGGAGATCAAGAAGATTGATACTGCGGACAATCCAGCCGATATGCTCACAAAGCCGTTGCCAACCGCAAAGTTTAATTATTGCGCGGAGTTAATTTCGGTGTGTCGTTAGTTTTGTTTTTGGGTGAGATTTTGAGTCAAGGTGGAGATTGTTATAAATGCCTCCATAATCTCATCATCTAGATTAATCATTTAGATTCATGAATGACTTTTGGGAATATGTATGCATTAAATGATGATGCATGTATAATTGTTATTATAATGCATCATCTAGAGTTTTCTATGCATGTATGAGTACTCATCCTTATTTGTTGTTTTACTAATTTTATATCAACTTTTTTCTTTCATAAACCCCCCAGCACAAATCCACTGTGTACAAAAGAGAAAATAATGTCAATACTTTTACTATAATCTCAAATATGACAATGCTTGTTATTTATATAGAACGATTTAAGATTAAGAATAAGAATATAAATTTAACTTACCATTTTAAGATTGATTGTGTTGTTATCATAATGGATAAAAATAAGAGCATGGCATTAAATTACTACCAGTTTTCCCCAACAACTTATTGTGATCTCGTTGACAATTAAAGAAATTCATAATAACTTCATAAAATATTTTGTTTATATAATTACTAACACGACATAAGTATGCTAGTCTCATACATTTCATGTTCTATTCAATTAGTATAATTAAGTTGATTCACATAAATAATATGCACAAATCACAATATTTGTTCTGAATCTAAAACCATGCAAATGCAAGAGTAAGCATACCATCCAAGAGCAAGCCAAACAAACCCTGCAAACTTCTGGGCTAGGACAACAATGGGCCAAGAGATGGTATTTCTTATTTCTTATATATACTAAAATATATTTTTCAACTCATATATAATCATATAAACAATGGTACATAGTTAAAACATCAAAAATTAAGAAAAAGAAAAATGTAAAGCCCACAGCCCAATTTTTGGAACAGAGAAGAAAAACCAAAAATAGAGAAGAATAAAAAAAATGGAAACAAAATGAATTTTCTTCCTAAAATTAAGGTATTTGATTTTTTAAAAACTATAATTGTCGTTTTTGAGAATTTAAAAAACGGACGGTGCTATCGCAAGAACTAATATGATTTAATTAAGAACAATTTAAAAAAAATTCCTAACAAATGACTGTTATACGCATATATATGATGGTTGTTATTTATTATACTCATTTATTAGTGTTATTATTTTCCATCAATCAAACAAATTTTTTTTCTTAATATTACGAAGAATCAAATATAATAAATATAAAAACATAGATAAGTCAAATTATTGATATATAAAGTTCTTATTGATGTCAATGATCTTAGATCTTCTTCCGAACAATAACTATTTAGTCTTCAAATTTGTAAAAAGCGTCGTCATATTATTATTATTATTATTTTCATGATGAGATATGTTATTTTGATATTTCTCAATTAATAAACTAATTGATAAATGTAATAAATATTAAACATTATTAATAGCAGCACAATTGTCATTTGGTAAAAAAATTGAAATCATATTTATTTAGTCATGTTAGCTCTTGCAATGGAGACAAGGTGTTCGATGGTATTTTCATGAGATAAAAAGAACTGAACAAACAAGTAAGATTTTTTCACTCTCTAATACCAAATAAAAAGGTATTTTACTCAATTATCTGATCATCAAAATATTTATTTTATCGTCATATAACTTGTTTTATTTTATAGTACAAATTGAGATGGCGAATGAAAAACACAATCAAATTTTCGTTGTTCAAAATAGCAACGTAACGCAGCTAAAATTTGAATTGGCAAAACCTCTTGCATGTTATGTTATTAAACTATTTGATGTCAAGAGACAAAATCTCTTCTGATTCCGTCATTCCGACTAAGTTAAAAAAAATTGTGTATTATTTCTATAGATTGTTATGCATCATTTTATATAATGTTTAAGACTCTATCGATAGCTTGATTTGGACAACAAAATTACCGTAATATGAACTTAATTTGTGATTGATCAAGTCACCCGACAGAATATATTACTTTTACATGATAAAAGAAACAAATTACATCAACAAAACTCAATTCATTTATTAAATTCGAGGGCTCCAACAAATTATTCCTTTTACGATCTCAACTACATGACTGCCCTGTTTAAATCAGATTGAACAAAATTGCACATACTAAAATACCATAGAAATGATCATACCAAAAATCTTTATAATGAGTCTGTTTCGGTCGGAATACATAACTTAGAAAGCAAACCAATGATATCAAGAAAAAAACAGCAGGTTTTTCTTTTTCTACCCATGGATGCTCTTACTCGCTTCTCCGCATTTTTTTGAAAGCAAACCAATGATAACTTAGAAAGCAAACCAATGAAATAGTAATTCTGAAATTACACATCACGATTTTTTTGAAAAATGAAACGATAAATTTTATAATATTATATTAATAAAATATACTTGATTACTAAATATATACAATGAAGGAGTAGTTCTGAAATTTAAATTTACGGCACTTGAGCATTTTTTTTCTCTTGGTTTTTATGTTTACATATAAAAAATTTGTACTTTTGACTTTGTTCAAAAAGGTGAGCACTACTTTTAAGTACAAAGAATGAGAAGGAAACATGAATGAAACTTGAAAGATAAATTTATTTACTGGACAAATTTAGATGGGGTGTCTTTTTCATCGTAATTATTCATTATTCATTAGTAAATGATGTCACCAGAATTGATGCTTGGCTACATTTATATCATTGATAGAGAGAATTTAACTTCAGTTGTCTATTTTGCTAATTGCGGCCTTGTTTTGTCCCTTGTTAATCAAAATGAATTATTAGTCTAAGCCTCTATGGCGTGTGTAAGCAAATATAGGTTGTGTTCTCTGCAATTCTAGTTTTATTGAATGCATTTTATAAATGTGAACAAAAATGAATTTTTCTTGATGTATTGTATTTTAATAAAATATTTCAATTAGATCAATTTATATGATAGCTCTCTATCCAAAATTATGTTCATATTCGGGAATTAACAACTTGAAAAGAAAAATTAAGAATCGCCCAACTCGCTCAATGTCCGATAACCAAAAAATTTAGGCAAGTATGTCGGTCATGTTTGTCCGATTTAAATCAGACGAATGCTTCTAAATTGACTTATTTTTAATTATTATTTAGACCGAGCTCGATCCGAACTCGAGTTGAGGAGGATACCTATTACCTACACAAGAAATTATATGTCAAATTGGTAACCGAATCCGAATTCAAGTGAGTCAAATCCGAACTTAATCAAATGTGTTCGTTGGCCATAATTTGTCTTTTTAAAAGAATTTACAATGTGAACTTTGATATCTTGAATTTGAGTGAAAAAAAAACAAAAATGACAATTGAGAATTTTACTATTAAAAACAAACACAAAAATATAGTGAAATTTATGGATAGTTAATATTCATAGAATGTTTTTTTATTGGACGAAGGGTTTCGAGTTGAGTGATCGGCATCAAAAAATCAACTTTTTTTTTTCAATGCTCTTAAACTTTCACATAATTGTCGTTGAACTACAAAGTATTAATGTCGTTTTAAAAACAAATCCGAATTCATTTAGACTAAGAATTTTTTTAATTATTTTATGTTGAGAGATAAATTACATTATCATATAATGTAAATAAAATTCAAATGCAAAAAAACAATTTCTTATGTAGTATAGTCAAGAAACAAAATTTAAAAAATTGCAAAGTGTAAAATACACAATTATTTCAGAGTATCTAGTTCAAGTACTGAGCAAGTTGAGGATAAAATAAGCCGTTATTTTCTATGTGCTATACAATATGTTATGAGTAGTGATAGGATTATATGAACCAATTATAAATGTATCGCAAATGTATAAGTTTGTATTCGTTTTATGTTTTATGATATATACATGAATAGTTCATGTCACAAATTTAAATATTTGTGATACTACTCATTTGTTTATGAGTCCCACAAATACAATATGAAGCGGTGAAAGCAAGTTTCTTTACATTTTCCGTGTTGTATTTAAGGATGTAAAATTTTGTTATTGGTATTAAATATGTAAATTTGATCCGATAAGTAAGTGAATATTAAACAAACGTACGGTAAAATTAATAAATAAGTACAATTTAATATATATATATATATATATATATATATATATATATATATGAGGATAACTAAGATACTCAATTAAGTATTATTGGTTTGGTACTTAAGATATTTTAACCATTAGATTTGCTTTGATATTTGCGTTTTTTAATGCTATATATACTTATTATTAATTATTTTCATATCAGTTTATGATAATCATTAAATGCACAAATCTCAAAGCAAATCTAATGGTCAAAAAATCTTAAGTACCAAACTCATGATACTTAATTAAGTATCTTAGTCATCTTCTATATATATATATATATATATATATATATATATTTTTTTTTTTTTTTAAATTTCGCGCATGTTCTTGTTTTAATTTTTTTGACACAGAAATTCATAGGATATCTTTGATTTATAAAATATTAGACTATCTCGTAGTTATTAGATGTCAAATCAGACGATTATTATTAATTGCCGGAATTCTCACCACCGCACAATTTTATCAAGGGAACTTCCAAAGAACCCTGCTTTTTCTGAATATTTAAAAAATCCCTACAAATTAACAAAAGAAATATATTTTTTACTTCATAAACTAATATATTATCTGATTCTGCATGATTTTGTTAGTATTTTTTTTGGAGTAAAGTACTAATATATTATCTATTTGACTATATTTAGATGACGTGATTAAGACATAACATTTTAAATTTGATATTTCAATTTGATGTTAAAATCATAAATTAAGATGTTAAATTTATGATTGCCAATAAGTCAAGTTCGAACGAACATAACCCAACTTGAGCCAGCTCGGCTGGGCTCGAAATAGAGGTTCGAGTTCGGTTTTTCATTTCGAACCCGAGTTGAGCCTGGTTCGAGCCAGCTCGGTTCTATTCAAACTCAAGTTGGCTCGACTCGGCTCGAAAAAAATCGGTGTTTTGGGAGGTTTATATTTAAACTTGTTTGAATTTGTTCGAGCCAGTTTTTTTAGTGATTTTTGAGTCGAGTTCGTACGAACGTCGATTTTCGAGATTTTTTTTGTCAGTCGTGGTCAAATCATGCATTAATGAGTTAAATTTAAAGATCGTGTCATCAAGAAATGTGGAGGAGAGTTCTATGGTGTATACATCCTTACTGTTTTAAATGTAGGGAGAGTGCAATTTCGATTAATCAATGAAAATTTGGAAAAAATAGGTTTATTAATTTTTGAAATTCTAATTTGAGGAGTAAGCGAGTAACCTAAAAGTAAATGGTTGGTTTTCCAAACAATTATTTATAATTTAAAGTTTATGCCCATCAATATTTATGAAGAAAAAAATCTGATGAATTAATGTGTGATAGTGGCAAGGCCAAAGAGTACAAAACAGTTTGCTTTTTGGAGAAAACAACCTTGCCACCAATTTGGTCCGTGAATGTGATTGGGCATGATTGCATGATATACTTTGCACTTTCATTTTTGTTTTTGTCAATTATTCATCACAACCAATTAGACCTTACATTTCTAAACTCATTTTGTCAAAAATAATAATTCAATTTTTTTTCAATTTAATATCTAAAGAATATATTAGGATAATCTATCTTTGCACATATTTTGTTTTTCAAAATCAAATATATTGAGAAAATAATTATGAAATATGAAGTGATGCAAGACAACAATAAATATGGGTTATCTTTCCAAGGCCACAATCCCCAATTTGAAGCATGGGACCAACTCATTGCTTATGAGCCACACTCCCCACATGAACAATTCAAGGTTAATTATTGCAAATCCAGGTGATTCCAATCATCCAATCATATCACTAATCACACTCATCCCGTTCCACTACACCTCAGGATCATTACAACATTAACATGTAACTTCACCCCTCACCTCCTTCCATCTCTATATAATCATCCAATTGTATAATGAAGTCCCCAAAAGGATCAAATTGGGTTTCCTTGCCATTAATGGGAGAAGAGAACTCATCACCGGTATGCATCCTCCGCCATATTAACCATCAAAATCACGGTCAAGGATCCTCCGACTTAGAATTAGACGAGATCGACGTGTTTTACAAAGATTCTTCTTATAATTCCCCCAATCACAGTCACGGGAATCATAAGTATAATTACCGATTCACCGAACAAAGATTCGGCATTTCATCTCTATTCTCCGATCCTGAGGACCCACCACACGTGACGTCACCTCAGCAAGTTCCGTGTTATAAGTCTAGCATGGAAAGAAGCGAGCTTCATCAATCCGCGCCCATAGCTGTGCCTGCGTGGCGCGGTGGAATGGAATTTGATAATTGGGAAAAAGAAGAGGATCGTGGGTTTGACGAGGAAGGAGAAATGGTGCCGCCTCACTTAATGGTGGCGAGATCGCAGGCGACGAACGGCTTCTCGGTGCTAGAAGGCATGGGGCGAACCCTCAAAGGCAGAGATTTACGCCGTGTTCGTAATGCTGTGTGGCAAAAAACTGGATTTCTCGATCTTTGAAAATGGAGTTACTTGATTAATTGGAATTTTATTATTAGTAGATAGTATCTTAGGTAATTTATTGTTAGATAATATTATTAGATAATAAGATTATTTATTCGGTTATTTAGTCGAACTCTGATGTAAATTTCTAAAAATTGGGAAATTAAAGGGTTTTCTGTTTTGATAAATAATAGCCAATTGAAATATATTTTTTGGATAGTAATCAATTAATACAAACATTATTTTTCTTTGGTCCCTCATAATTTTCATTTTATTGATTTTATTTAAGCATTTGATGGGTATTAAGTTTGATGTTGATAAGTGATAATGTGGAGCTCGGTTTAATTTCAAAAATAAATTATTAAATAATTTCCGTTTTTTCACTAAATTAAGCATGTTCAGATTCAAATCCATTCCATTCCAATTAATTTGGGTTGGTTTGATTCAAATAAATCAAGCAACTATTATATATATATATATATATATATATATATATATATATATATATATATGGGAATTCTATCGTACACCATTTCAAAAGGGTATTTTGGGCATTTAGAAGGGTGTATCATAAATTTTATTTTTTATAGATATTTTTTCTTTTATGAATAATTCAAAATTCCTATTTAGCATATCATTTATTAATAAATACACTTGAAAAATTATTTTAAATACTCATTAATTGATAATTACTCAAAATACCCTTGAAAATGGGTGTATGATAAGCAAAAATGGTGTATGAGAGAACTCCCCATATATATATATCAAGTGATTAAATGCATAACACCATAAATCATATGTCATGCGTTCAATTTCTAGTGACATCGAGGACAAATAGTCATCTACATTTAATTAAAAAAACTACGATGCATGTTGTGAAAACATTCAATACAAAAATACTAAATATAATATCAATAGAATAACTAATGAATTTTAGTAAAATAAAATAATAGATGAAGAATATGATGATATTATTTTTATTATTGAGTATTTTATGGGGTACTTCCAAAAAATATATTATAGAACTGGTAGATTACCCGCGCTTCGCGGCGGGTTTGTTTTATTTGTTTTGTCATACACATAATATTTAGTTGTCGTTCTTTTAGAATAAACATAACATTTCGTGAAAATAAAAATCATATTGATTAAAAAAATTCGATGATGAAAAAATTATTATACTATTTTTGAATCTGACACAATGCGAAATATTTAGTTACTACTCTGATATGACATACAAAATAAATAAATGATACTATAAAAAAATAAATAACATGCTTGAATATAAATAAAAAACAAAACCATGCGATATTTTTAAATTCACAAAAAATAAGAATAATAATATTTTAAAAGTTCAAGAATTTATTTTGTGTCAGGTAATTTTTTATCTTTCATGTTTATTATTGAAAAATAATATTTTATAAGTTGAAAAGGTTATTTGTGTTTGGTAAATTAATATCTTTCATTTTTATTATAAAAGATTAACATAAAAAAATCGAGTTAAAATACAAATATAACATACTTAGTAGTATGTACATTTTTTTGAAATTATAGTTTTAAAAATTCTAATAATTAGACTTACAAGTCACTAATGTAATTTACTTAGTATATATTGTATTTTTTTTTTTTTACATAATTGTTTTCATAACTTTAACCTAGAGAAAAAATATTGGATATATGATAATATGGAACTCAAAATAAAGATAAAATTCAAGTGAATATATTTTATAATTTTTTAAAATTATATTTAAAAAAATATTAATAATATTTGATGTATGTTTTATAATATTATATAGTAATTAATTAGTGTTAGTTATTTAAATTCTTCACAATCCATTTGTATTCACATTTGATGATGTAACATAATGTGAAATTGTTCAAAATTAAATAAAATCGGTCCAATATGAACATAACGAATAATATTTTGACAAATCATCAATGTAAGGTGATGTGGTCTTCTAAAATTGCTCAAAATTATGGAAAAAATAATAAACATATAAATGTCTATAAATAAAACATAATCAATGATTAATCCATGATTCATATTTTGTCACATATCATAATTTAATAAGGGGTTGGTAAATTGTACATATCACCAATTGAGAAGTGCATTTTGGTATATAATAGCACGGGGCCTTCAAAAATCATCGTAGAATGTCGATATTGTTGGAGGGTGCCCAGGCTTACGCCAGTCGAGAAATGATTTCTTGCGGTGCTCATTATTTTTTGGAGGAGTTGCCAGTCTTAATTTTTATATAATTTATTATTGAGTTTTTTAAACGTACGTTTAAAATTATAATATATATATATTGCGGCGCAATATATGGTTTTAATCTATAATTTCTTTAGTTGTGTGATATAAATTTTTGAATAATAATATAATTTTAATTTATATCTGAATCAGTAATTCATTAATTTGATAAAAAAAAAAATCCGTGAATACTTACTATTGACTATGGAGATAAGTTTTCAAATAGGATTTACATAATTAGAGAGCTTAATATATTATGTAGAATGGCTGAACCAAGGAGAATAGGGAGTACATGTATTTCTAGCTAACCCACCATACTGTCTCGATTCATTGTACTAAATAAATAGTATTTTTTTGAAGTTTTTTCTTTCTGATTTGTCTTATTTGAAGCATCCATCCTTTCAATAATTGAGAGTACGAGTTGCTTAGATCATACAAAAGTTTTTTATTATTACAATATTGTTGCAATTGGCCAATTTGCATTTTGCATTTAAAGGGGCCAAATGCAGTCATTCATTTGGAGTATACCACAAGAGAGAGAGAGAGAGAGAGAGAGAGAGAGAGAGAGAGAGAGAGAGAGAGAGAATCATACGTGATTAGAGAAATATCTCTCTGGAAAGCAACTCATAAGAATTAAGAAATAGCTCATAAATTTAATTCGACTGGAGAATATAGTATTCATAAATATAATCACATAGTTGATGAACCGAAATACTATTTGGATTATGTACAAATATGATTTAACACTAAGCTCAGTGGCGGATCTTACCCCAAATCAACGGAGGAGAGATAATCTAAGAGAGTTACGGTGAGAAATTTTCAAAAAAAATTGGAAGGACGATAATACATAATTGTACAATTATATCATAAAATACACTGATATAATCATATATATATATATATATATATATATATATATATATATATATTACCGTTCAAAAATCTAGGAGAGACAGCTGTCCTGATCCTAGTCCCTTAATAGATCCGTCACTGATTAAGCTCGGAATAAGAAATACGGTGATAAATGTGATATTGGATCATTGCCAAGAAATTGTTCGATGAAACGCTTGAAAGAATAGAGCTCATAATAGGATACACTTGGATCAACACTTGAGTTGTGCGATCAAGCAACACGCAAATTCACGATTGTTCGACGGAGTGTTGAATGAAAATGATTTGTGTGAATTATGTCGATGAACGGGAAGATGGACCCAAATGAGAGAAAAAATGATTTGGATGTTGGTTTAACTAACTAGCTCGAGTCAAAACGAGAACAAAAATTATTCAACATTCAATTGTGAGACGTCGCTATATCAAAAGTTGATAATGATGTACGTTTACGTACTAATATCTTATTCTTCGATTAGAGGGACCAATAATTTGCGTCCCGAACTACTACTACTACTTATTATTATTATTATTATTATTATTTACTCTTTTAATAAAATAGAATTTCCCAACATTTCAAATATCAGAATATTATTAAATTGGGTTAAGTTAACTATGTTAAATTTCTCAGCATTTCAGAAACTGGAAAATTATCAAATCTTGGCATCTCAAAGGCGAAGATTTTATCTGTAAATTTAAAAAATATTGTTAAATATTCCTATTAATTGCAAAGTTTTTTGGTCTTTATATTTTTTTTCTTTCTTTTGTACATGGAAGCCAAAGTTACAATTAGAATTCACTAGCTAATGTTCTCTGCCCTTGATTTTTCAAAAACAAATTCCCATTTTCATGTGAGCATTTAATTTATTTTATCAATTTTCATAATACTCAATACAAGTTTCGTATGTTTTCAACAGTTAAAACTAAGTTTTTCTTTGAAATTACCTCAGCCTCTCTCTCTCTCTCTCTCTCTCTCTCACTCAAAAAACTAGAGGTGCAAAGTTCGAGTCCTGCGCGTAGCTGGACTATGAAAAGACTTTCTATTATGATATTATTTACTCTTTAGTGTGTGTGTGTGTGTGAGGGAGAGAGTGTGTGTCTACGGACTTGTAACAAAAAAAATGTTGAGGTGTGCTGCGTATGGTGCCCTTGTATTTGGCCAAAACGTTCTTTATATTTAACATAATTAAATTAATTAAATACGATACATAATTACATAAAAATCATGGGTGACGTTATTGCAAGAGCTAACATAACTAAATTGAGAGCGATTTCAATTTTTTTTAATCAAATGACCACTATACTCCTATTTATGCATGGTAATTGATATTTATTATACTTATATTCTATTATTTATCTCTTTCATGAATAATGCAAAAATATATTTTCTAATATTATGAAAAAACAAATCTAACCAATATATATTAATTTTCATATTTAAATAACATGATATGTTACAATTTAATTGATTTTTTATGATGATAAAAATTAAGAATAAAAATATTTTTTATATATAAAAGATTTTATTTGCATGATTTATGAAAAATAATAATATAATAGATAAATGTAAGAAATGTCAATCATCAATTCATCATTAACGGGGTATAACGGCCATTTGATAAAATAAAATTGAAATCGCTCTCAATTTAGCCATTTTGGCTCTTGCAATAGCGTCATCCTAAATTATATTGATTAAAATATTCAAATTGTTTACATGTTAGTTATGTGATAGATCATAGATGTCAATTAATTATGTATCATGTGTCAATTAATATGTTAATTAAGCTTGTTAAACGTAACATAGAGGATGTTTTGGTGAATTCGCGGGGCAAAGTAAAATTTTCCAATGTTAAACGTGAACCAAATTTTATTTCAAAAAAAAAAAAAAATACTACTCGTTCTTTATGTACTTGTTAAAAAATATAAAATTATTTATTATTTTTTCTTGATATTACAATTATATTATTTTATTTAACAAAAAATATTATTGTTGCAAGAATTTAAATTCAAATATCACATCCGATACGATTGTGACAATACAGAGATATTGAAACATATAGATTGAGATGATACGTATGTCTTAGAAATCTGCATACAATTGTCAATGTATCGCAAAAATATCTTATGATTACTCGATGCTGATATGGTGGGTTTTGATTTATAAAGTATTCATGTTCCGTTTCTTCGAAAAATTATGTCTTTTCGTGAAAATATATTTTGTAAAATAAAGTAAAAAAAAGGTTTCTTTTCGACACATTGTACGCCTATCTCTCCCGAGGATTTGGTTGCCTGTAACATTTGCGAACATTTTCGTAGAGATAAATATGTAAATGGTATTTTTCATATGAACAAATTTGATGTTTCCACTTTTTAGGGGTAAATATGGTATTTTGAAGTTCTCAAAGGATGAATATGAAATTTCTCTCCTTGTCAGTTTAAGCAAGTCGCTTTTTACCCGGTTAAAATAAATAATAATGACAACGGTCATTTCTTACTATACACAGATTTCTACATAAACGTGGCTCATAGTCAATAGTAAGATAAAATATAAGGGTTCCACGGTCAGTGCATGGAGGATGAGTCTAGATCTATGAGCCTAGAGCAGACAAGAATATCTTTACAATAAACGGTAGAATACTTTGAAATTCGAAATTTCTTGGTTCTAAATAGAATAGAAGTAAAGAAATAAAGTATTCAATTTCAGTTCATTTCATTCATTAATCTCAAATTTCTTTGCGCAAAGAGCTAATTTCTGTATTTTCTTGCAACAATACTTCACGATTTCACTCGAATTTCAATTCTTCTTCAGTAATTTGTGTATGATGGCGGATATCCAAGAAGAAACCCTAACCCTAGATGCAGCTTCGCCTTCTTTCTGGGAGAAAGAATGGGATAAAGGGAACTCGCCCTTGGTCGGAAGAGATTCTGATTTCGGATCTTCAGATCGTGATGCCATTGACTCGATGATTTTAGTTTCCGGGCCTAAACTGGTCCGATCCGGTGTCAGGCTAACAGATTGCCATCAAGGTTAGTTTCTTTGTCTTTTCTTTTTAGTGCTGAATATTATCCGGAGTAAAAGTTAGGCAGTAAGGGGAGCAATTTTGAGTATTGTGGCTAAAAAATTGTTGCTTACCGTTGAAATTTCGGTTGTATTTGTTCTCTCGTTATGTAGTCCAGAAACGATTTTCATTCAAAATGACCCGAACTTTCTTTGATCAAGAATATAATTCCAACTTATTTTGCTCAAATTAACATTCTCTCTTCAATTTATCCATAAATTTCAGATGATTTTGTGATGCTTCTCAATTCTGGCGGAGAAACCCTCGACAAAATCTCAGCAGATTCATTCTTCGAAGGAGGAGAAATTATGAAAACTAACGAACCGATATCTGACAGTGGAGATTTTATCTCTCTCTACCAATCTGCACGATATGGCAATTTTTTCTATAAACTCGAAGGCCTGCCACCTGGCAATTACATGGTCGATTTTCATTTTGCCGAGATTATCTACTCTATTGGTCCCAAAGGCATGAGAACTTTCGATATTTTTGTTCAAGATGAGAAGGTAATTATAACTATACTGCTTATTTTACACTATTTCAAATATGTACTTAATTTCTAACTTTATTTTCCAAATTTTTTTGTAGATAGTAGCCGGATTGGATATATATGCAATTGTGGGAGCAAACAAAGCTCTGCAATTAGTCGATATAAGAGCTTCAGTGGTTAATAATGGAGAATTATTAATCAATTTCAAGGGCGTATCTGGTAGCCCAATTGTTTCTGGAATTGCAGTTCGCAAAGCCACACCACTATCTGGTAAATTTTACATTTTGGTCCCTAGTATTTACTTAAATATTTACAATATTAATTATCAATTAATTTTTTTATTCTTGATATTAGAGAATGGAATTAAGCCAGACAATCTTGTCTGTAGCAAATGCTCCTCAGAAATGGATGTTTCGCCTAATCAGGTTAAACATTACTCATAATTCTTTTTTGTAGTATTGATTTTAAAAAAATTGGTACTTTTATTTTTTGTAGAATAAAATTAGGGGAAAATTAATTGACAAATATGAGAAGAGAATTCAAGAATTAATCAAGGAATGTGCGTCTAAATCTGAGGAGTGCTTCGCTTCTTGGAGCTCTGTAGCGGACGCAAACGAAAAGCTTCAGAAAATCGAATTGGAAATCTACAATTCAAATTTCAAAAATGATAATCTCGGTACGCATATATATTCAAACTCAATTTTAGAGTTTGTTTAATATTTTTTTTGTTTGTAGAGCAAAATATTAGGAGACTAAACGAGGAATTAGGAGAAATTAATAAGGAGTGTCAACGAATTAACGAGAAGTATCAACGAGATAAGAAATTATGGGCGGAAGGCTTATCTGAGTTGGAGAGAAAAATCAAGGTCATATATCATTTTATCTCTCAATATTACATTTTCTCATGTAATTTAGGGATATTAAAGTCTCGATGTTTATTGTATTCAGGCCATGAAAGAGGAGCAAGCAAAGCTTTCTAAAGAGGCACATGGATGTGTGGACTCCATTCCTGACCTTAACGAGATGACTGGAGCTGTCCAGTCCTTGGGTATTTTCTTAACCAATGCACTAATTATTAAAGGAGAACTATTTTTCTTAAATTATATTTTATTTTACTTCTGTTTTGCAGTTGCTCAATGCGAGGATTTGAAGTACAAGTACAGCGAAGAGATGGCGAGAAGCAAAAGACTTTTCAACGCAGTTCAAGAGACTAAAGGTGCCTCTCTCTCTCTCTCTCTCATTTTAAACTCGTAACAAACAACTATTAACGCGTAATTGTTAAAAATTCACAGGGAATATCAGGGTATTTTGCCGATGCCGTCCTCTAAACAAGGAAGAGATCCAATCTGGTTTCAAATCCAGCACGGATTTCGATGCGGCCAGAGACGGCGAGATCGGCATTCTCAACAACAACAATAATGGACCCGCATCCAAAAAGACGTTCCGTTTCGACCGCGTCTTCTCTCCCAAAGACGACCAATGTCAGTCCCTCCAAAATATCATATTTACCCTCCAAAAAAAAAAATATCATACCCGCCCTTTTAAAAATCTAAAATTTAATTCTTTATTTTATACAGGCGATGTGTATGCGGAGGCGTCGCCACTTGTCACGTCGGTACTGGACGGATACAACGTGTGCATATTTGCATACGGGCAGACTGGTACGGGAAAGACGTTTACCATGGAAGGTACCGAACGAAACCGCGGAGTGAATTACCGTACCGTCGAGGAACTCTTCAAAATCGCAGAGAACCGAAAGGAAACTGTTTCCTACGAAATTTCCGTCAGCGTCCTCGAAGTGTACAACGAAACGATTCGCGACCTCCTCGACCCCTCTCCCAAAAAGTACAATATATTATTTTAATTCTGAATATACTGTTTTGGAGTGTGATGTATTGTTTTGTTTTGGTGGTGTAAGATTGGAGATAAGGCAGACGGGAGAAGGAGCGCATCACGTGCCGGGTTTGGTAGAGGCGAAAGTGGGGAGCATAGAACAAGTTTGGGACGTTTTGAGGATGGGAAGTAATTCGAGAGCGGTGGGTTCGAATAACGTCAACGAGCATAGCAGTCGCTCCCATTGGTAATTTTACGAAAAGGTCCCTGCATTATTGTGAATTTGCTGAACACCTATTTTTTTGTAGCATGTTGAGTGTGATGGTGAGGGCGCGGAATTTGATGAACGGAGTGTTGACGAAGAGTAAATTGTGGCTGGTGGATTTGGCGGGCAGTGAGAGATTGGCGAAGACTGACGCGCAAGGAGAGAGATTGAAAGAGGCTCAGAATATTAATAAATCTCTCTCTGCTCTTGGCGACGTCATTTCTGCTCTGGCCAATAAAAACTCCCACATCCCTTACAGGTAAAAATATAAAAATATATTATATAACTGGAGGTGTCCAGTTGTTTGTTTAAATAACATTTTTTGTTGTTGTCAGGAACTCGAAGCTGACGCATTTGTTACAGGATTCGTTAGGTAAAATTAAATTGAATAAATATTTTGAAGAAGTTGGGGAAATTAAATTGATTAATTTGAAATAAATAGGGGGAGATTCGAAGGCGTTGATGTTTGTGCAAATTAGTCCCTCGGAGAATGATTTAGGAGAGACTCTGAGCTCGTTGAATTTCGCGAGCCGGGTTCGCGGAGTCGAATTGGGACCCGCTAAGAAACAAGTTGATAATTCTGAGCTTCAGAAGTACAAGCAAATGGTTAGTTAAAAAAAAAAAAAATTTGATAATTTGAAATTTTATTATTTTGTTGGTTTTTTATTGGCGAAGCTTGAAAAGTCAAAACAAGAGGTGAGAGTTAAGGAGGAAACAATTAGGAAATTAGAAGAAAATTGCCATAATTTGGAGAGTAAACTCAAAGGGAATAATAAGAACTTTCAAGAAAAGGTATGTGGTGTATAAATAAATTAAGAAATAAATAAATATTTTAGGGTTTTGAAATTTTTAATTTTTGTAAGCTTGAGAGCCAAAAAATGGAGACGCAAGTTGTTTTGGAGAAGCAACAAAGGCAACTCAAGGAGAAGGAGGAAATTTGCTCTAATCTCAATCAAAAGGTGCAATTTTAATAACTAATAATAATAAAATATAATATAAATTTTAATAATGTAATAATTTATAATAAGATTATGTGACTTTTCTTTGTTTTTTTAGGTCAAGGAATTGGAGCTAAAAGTAAGGCAACATCAAGGCCATTCTGACTCTGAGAACTCTCTTCTTCACCAAAAGGTTTGAAAAATTTACGATCATTTTGGGTACATATGCATAATTTCAATATCTTCATTATTTTGATACTTATTTATTTATTTATTTTAAGGTCAAAGAGATGGAATATAAAGTGAAAGAATATGAGCAAAACAGATCGATTGCGGAAGGAAAGATCAAGGAACTGGAGAGGAAACTACTGGGGAGCAAGCAATCCGAAGCCAGGGTAATAAATAAATATAAAAATGACCATTATACCCTTATCTATTAATTGGCTAAAAGAAATTATCTTTTATTATTTTTTGCAGATTAGAGATCTCGAAATACTGGTACAAGAATTGCGTCACAAACCAAACATAAAAGACGAAGTAATGAACGAAGCCGAGAGCCATATTTTATGCCCCTCGAATCACGTTTCGAAACCACTGGAGACTCCATTTACGATGGGAAAGGAGTCGATTTTGTTACGCGGGGTGGAGTCGCTTCAGGAGATTAAGAGGAAAAGAGGAGACGGGAGAATTTCGGTACCGGTGGAAAATGAGAACATAAATAATTACGGACTGAAAAAAATGAGCTTGCCGATTGAAACTAATAAAAATGTTAGTAAGGTGAGGAGAATCGATCCCGCGAAAGGATTGGGAAGGTTGACCAGGTCATCTAAAGTCGGTACCAGTACTGGTACCGGCGTGGGAACTGGTACGACGCAAAGGGTGGTACAGAGAGAGGGGAGAGAAAAGATGGCTAGAGGGTGGGTGAGGTAGTTTGTTTAGGTTGAATTGTTTTTTATGTATAAATTTGCTAATTTTTAGGTTCTGCGAGGCAATCTGGGTTTTATTGCAATGCCTTTAGTGTATCTTAGAAATTTGAATTGTTTGTTTGTTTGTTTGTTTGTTATATTTCTACTTTTAGAAATGAACAATTGGGAATTTGATTCCTGGTTTTGTTTTCCTGAGAAATGGAATGTTGTCTTTCGGAAACTGCAATTTAAAACTAAAAACTATGCTGATATGCTCATCACATAGTATTAAACATTATTAAACAGTGTTATAAAATAATGTTATGGAATGACAAATTACCTTTTTCATTCATGAAATTGATGTTTTTACTAAATTTTTAGTATAAGTTAGAAAGTTTGGCCAAAAAAGAAATAATAAACATTTTGTCAGCTTCATCCCAATTGACATATCGTTTTCACGTTCAAATTTCAAAAGTCTAAATGTCACTCCAAAAAAAAAAAATGCAATTATCTTATCAAAATCTCTCAAAGTCAAAACCAAAATGAATATCATGATTTTAAAAACTTCCCCACTTATTTATTCTATCCAGTAATCCAACTCCTTCAAGTCCCTATAAATAAAAAAAAACCATTAATAATCTTATACATTCTCACATTAAATGCATGAAAATGAAATCTAGTTATAATATTTTCCTAATTTACTCAAACATACATATTGGGCTATACAAGCTCTTATCTCTATGTAGGCCTGTACACATACAACGAAGCTAACAAACGGCCATAACATAGCCCCACAGAGGCACAGACACATCGGTCGGCCCACTCGCGTCGTTAATGCACCCAGCCCCGCCCTATTTTGGATCCGTATTCGTACAGGCTCGTCCCCGACCGTGGTACTCTACCATTTTCCCTTTCTGTATACACCCGGTTTTCCACCGTTTCGTGAACCGGAGTATCTTTGAATGGATATATGAATCTATGATGAGATTTGGTTTTTGTTTTTAATGTTGTAACGGGCATGAATGTGTCTTTGAGGAGAATTGTCTGGTTTTTGGACATGGTTCCACCCATCACGCGGCCGGGTCTCCAACTTGATTACCATTTATTTTGTTACACCCTTAACTATGTAATATCCGTGTATTCAAATAATATTATCACTAAATTTTTTAATAAATTATTTATAATTGAAATAATAATATCACTAAAATTATAAATAACATAATTTATAATAAAAATCACCACAATTAAAATTTAGTTATATAATTCTTACAATATTTATAATAATATGAATCAATGTTTAAATAAAATATATATCAACAAAATTAAAAACATGAGCGCATAAATAAAATAAACATTTAGATTTGAAATAGAAATGAAAATATATTAATTTGCGAAATCACGTTCGTCATGTTATTACCTGTCAACTCAAAACTAACATTGTCTAGTTATACGATTGTTACCACATCTGACCCGCTTAAATCTAATTTATCCTCTTTAATTCACCCATCTCGGTAAAAATGAGTATTAATCAATGTGATATAATATTTGAACGCATTATTTGACGATTGAGCGCAGTATTAAAATGATATTTCTGATTTTGCGCTCGAGAGAGGTTTTTAATTGTGCATTGGTTTCGATTTTGAATTTATTACTTCGGGTGACCTTCTTATAAAAAAAAAAATACATATATCGCTTTAGTCCACGGACATACACATATCATTCATCAGAATTCAAAAATAAAGCCGAGTTTAAATTTTTTCTTGAATGATATAAACGAGAAACCGTACATATTGAATTGGATTCATATTTTTCAGACAAATTTTCTTTTTTCTGAAGTTTGATGGAGCTCTCATTTTTCGTACTGATTGTTTTGCATTTGTATTATATATTTTTCTTTTTTTTTTAATAAAAAGACAAAATCACATGAATGAATTTGACGAGAGAATTTTTTTTTTATCTAATTGATTGGATTGAAGAAAAAAAGAATAATCATGTTTGAGAAAGAATAATAGGCAATGAAATAAATGAGTCAACGAAAGAAATTAATTACAATAAATAAATTAGTGGAATATGAAAAAAATGTTACTCTCAACGTTCAATTTTTAAAAATCTGCACTTAAAATAATATTTTTCTTAATTAATATTGATCCGAAGGTAAAAAGTTAATCAAATATAAAATCAACTAAATTGTCGATTTAGGACCAACCGATAACTAATTTACACTCTTACGACGAAGCACATAATTAAAATTAATACCAATTCAAACTTATGTGGGATTGTACAATAAGCGACAAATACAAGAGCCACAGAAAATCTAGAGATACTTTCCGCCGTCTTACTCCTTGGATGGCTAACCGTAATCCGACGCTCTAGAAATCACCACGTCGTCAGCGCGGCTGCATTGCAGCCGTCGATCAATTCTCTTCTCTCTCTTTCTCTGATTACATCGTCTTCTGTCATTCATTC
This sequence comes from Luzula sylvatica, assembly GCA_946800325.1. Classification (NCBI taxonomy): domain Eukaryota; kingdom Viridiplantae; phylum Streptophyta; class Magnoliopsida; order Poales; family Juncaceae; genus Luzula; species Luzula sylvatica. The sequence goes on from OX326956.1 coordinate 25,142,760, forward strand.
ACAGTTTTTGTCCAATCCAATTTCCATACTCTCCTTGTGAATTGTGATTGATAATATTAAATTAAATTTCTCTACGTTTTGTTGATATACTGTCTGGTTGGGAGAAGGAAGGGGGAGCAGGGGTCAACGGAGGGGAGAGATGGTCGGCAAGAGTGGCAGTGGGAGTGGGAGTGGCCGGAAGACGTTCAGTGCGTCAGCGGCGGATTACACTTTGCTGGAGGAGGTGGGGTATGGGGCTAACGCTGTTGTTTACAGAGCGATCTACTTGCCGTCGAATGAGTTCGTCGCTGTTAAGTGCCTCGATCTGGATCGCTGCAATAGTAATCTAGTAAGTAATTCCCTGTTTTTTTTCTTCTTCTGAGTAATCAGTGGTTTGGAAATTTGTCCTGATTGAATCGGTGATCTGGTTGCTTTGTGTAGTGGTTGTTTACTACTAGTGATAGATCCAAAACGTGTGTTGAGCTCCGGCTTGGTTGACTTCACTTTTGTGGATCTCGCCATTTTTTTTCTCCATCCTTTTATTTTTCTGAATGAATTTTGATCGAATCAAGCTTTTTTGTTAATTTTCCTTGTTTAAGTACTTAGATAACAGTTTTAGATAATACTTTATCACTGAATCACTGCTCCTGAGTGTCGATTCGATCCTTTAATTAAACTTTTCCATTTCAATTCTCATTCATTTCACGCTTCATTCAACGACTTTCTAATTCTAATCAAATCGAATTAATTAGTTAACCGATAAATTTCTTTTTTTCTACTATAAATAGGATGATATAAGAAAAGAGGCGCAATTAATGAGTTTAATAGACCATCCAAACGTTATAAAATCGTACTGCTCGTTCGCAGTAGAGAATAACCTTTGGGTTGTCATGCCGTTCATGTCAGAAGGATCGTGTCTCCACTTAATGAAGATCGCATATCCAGATGGATTCGACGAGCCCGTGATTGGATCCATCTTAAAGGAAACTCTTAAAGCTTTGGAATATCTCCATAAACAAGGCCATATTCATCGCGACGTCAAGGTGAAACTAAAAGAGGAATGTTAAATCTTTTTTGGGGATTTTTTCGATTTGATCCTTTGATTATTTGGAAATTGCAGGCGGGGAATATTCTTATTGATAGTCCTGGAGTTGTGAAGCTTGGAGATTTTGGGGTTTCGGCTTGCATGTTTGATCAGGGCGATAGACATAGAAACAGAACTACTTTTGTTGGCACTCCTTGCTGGTTCCTTTTTTATTCTCAATTTATATTTTAGGGTTTTTTTTGTAATTACAAAATGTTAGGGTTTTTAAGATTTTTTTTTTTTAATATTTCTAGGATGGCCCCTGAAGTGCTGCAACCTGGGGCAGGATATGATTTCAAGTATGTTGTAAATAATTAAATATCATATTTTTTCAATTCTAGTAAAATAACATAATTTGTATATATTTTTTTCTTCGTTTATAGAGCGGATATATGGTCTTTTGGAATAACGGCACTTGAACTTGCCCACGGTCACGCTCCTTTCTCCAAATATCCTCCTATGAAAGTAAAAAAAAAAAAAAATTTTACGAACCGAAAATATCATATTTACCCTTCCAAATATATAACATACCAAATTAAATTTTGCACTATTTTATCTGTAGGTTCTACTGATGACCCTTCAGAACGCGCCACCTGGCTTCGACTACGACCGAGACAAGCGCTTCTCGAAGGTAACCTCGAATTCTTTTTCACTTCCACTGGAGATCTCCAGTAGATAGATATATTTTTTCTGACGAGGAATTTTCAGCCGTTGATCAGTCGTTTAAAGAGATGGTTGCGATGTGTTTAGTCAAGGACCAGACGAAGAGACCCACTCCTGAGAAATTACTGAAACATTCGTTCTTCAAGAATGTGAAGCCTCCTGAAGCTTCGCTGAAGAAGATTATTACCGATTTGCCCCCGCTTTGGGACCGCGTCAAGGCTCTCCAGGTATGCAATGGCAGGGGTATTTTTGTTATTTTTTATATTTAATGGGAGTTTTATTTGGAATGGTTTCTCAGCTGAAAGATGCAGCTCAAATGGCTCTGAGGAAAATGCCTTCGTCTGAACAAGAAGCAATATCGCAGGTTTTTTTATTAATAATATATAATAATGTTGTTATTATTGTTAATAATATATAATACTGGAGATAATTATAATAATAATACAGAGTGAGTATCAAAGGGGAGTGAGTGCATGGAACTTTGACATTGAAGATTTGAAGGCTCAAGCATCACTGGTATAAATTATAAAAAAATAACTAACTATATGTATTATATTATATACTTTTATTTAAGTTTTTATGTTTATATTTATATTTTCTTTGTTGAAGATTCAAGATGATGATGAGATAAAGGAAGACGAAGAAGGTTCTTCGAGAGGTTTTGTCTTCGACAAGGTCATTATTGCAATATAATAATTTCACCTTTTTGTAAAGGTTATTTTTGAAACTTTGAAATTTGATTTTTGGTTGTATGGTTCGCAGGTTCCTTCCTCGAAGGGCAACAAGCTTATGAGTGAAAACGAATCTAATTACAAGTAGGTCCTCTTAAAACCCTAAACCCTAATTATATAATTTCTGAATATGACCAATATTTTTTTGTTTAAATTTGCAGCGAGAATAATTCTTTCAGAGAAACTTCAGAGACGAATATTGCGAGCACGAGTAGTAATAATAGTGATAATAATAAAAATGAGAAAAATAAAATAGAAGAGAAAATTATCGAGCCTAATAATAAACCTCTCAAAAATATACTCGATTCGAAAAAACAAGCTTATAGTGGCCCACTTGTCATGTCAGACCGAGATCAGCCTTCTGAAAGGTATTATTAAAAATTTAAAATTAATTTCCTTTAATTTTGAGAAGGGTAAATATGATAATTATAATTTTCTAATGATTGTTTTTGGTAGATCTGAGGTGGCGGTAAACAATCAAGTTGCAGCTAGTAAACTCGAGGCACGAAGAACCACTAATTTTAGCGGTCCTTTATCGCTTCCAACTCGCGCTTCTGCAAATAGTTTATCTGCTCCAATGAGATCTCCAGGAGGTGTGACTTATTAATTATTACGCGAAATTTGGTGGCAAGCGAAATGTGTTGTGGTGGTAATTGTTTTATTTTATTTTTGGTAGGTTATGTGGAGTCGGTGGAGGAAAAAGCAAAACGAAATGTAGTCCAAAAGGGCCGATTTTCTGTTACTTCTGAAAATGTAGATCTTGCAAAGGTATTTGTTGATTTTATTTTTCTAATTAATTATTTTTATGGACTAAAATGAATAATGCATGTTTAGGTTCAGGATTATGGGATAAATCCTGTTCGAAGGCCTTCTCAGGTACATATATAAAAATATAATATCTCGAAATAGTAATTGTGTCTATATATTTATATTATTTTTAAATAATTTTTTATTAGGGATCTTCACCTCTGAGAAAATCAGCAAGTGTTGGTGAATGGCTAGCCAATACAAAACCACTGGTAATTAATTTATTCCTTTATTAATATTAATAATGAAATGTAATTAATTTTGTATTTAAACTTTTTATGAATTTTGTTGATAGCTATCTATGCAACAATCGAAGGATCTGTACAATTCGACCTTGCCTGCTTCGGCCATAATGCCTCACCTTCAAAATCTTTTTCATCAAACTTCCTTTCAACAAGTATTAATATAAAATTTAGTAATGTAATTTTCTTCTTCTTCTTCTGTTAATTAAATGTTATTTTCATTATTTTGTAGGGGCTTATAATGAATTTATTGAATAGTTTGCAACAGAACAATGACTTGCAGGATGGCAAGTTTTTTTTTATTAATCTATTATTAAATTTCATAAAACCCCTTAAATTTATATAATTTATCAAAACATTAATTATTATTATTTTTGTTGTTATTGTTATTAGGTTCTCAAGCTGGATTATCCTCACAAGCTAATTTGATAGAAAATGATAGTGTAAGTACACATTTATTCAATTTATATTTTATACTATATACTTTTTGTTGTTATTGTATATATAATTTTAGTTCTGTACCCGAGCTAAGAAAATAATAACTTTTTTTTTCAGACTGATTCGTCAGAGAGAGAACGAATGCTACTTATTAAAATTTCAGAATTACAAGCCAGGTTTTCTTTCATTAATTATTATTTTTTTCCTTCATTTTGAAAAAAATAAAAATAAAGCCAACAAATCTTATTAATATTTTTGTTTGTTTGTTTATTACAGAATGATTAACCTAACAGATGAGTTAATATCAGCTAAGCTAAAACACGTTCAGGTAAATTAATTAATTGATTATTTTCATAAATTATTTTAATGAATTTATGCACGAAATTAAGGTTTGTTTAATGCCGAAGTAACAATTTTATTTTATTTTTATTTTTGTTGCAGTTAGAACAAGAATTGAATGCTTTGTATTGTAGAGAAGAGATCGAGACAAGAAACGACGAGATGGAGGAAAATTAATTACCATTATTATGATTATTATTAATAATATTATTATTCCACACACTCGATTATAATGTTGTATACTACCTGGATTAAAATTAACCAGGTAAAATTTAATTCATTGCCACCTTTTTTTTTCTTTTCCATTTTGGGCTAATTTTGCTTCAAGAGTGGTGTGCTCCGAAAAATCCATGGCTTAATTATTCTCGAATCGTAGGAATAAATAAATTATATGTATAGTAGTTTTGGGTTTTGTTGTATATTATGTGTTGTTGTTTAATTAATGTTTTTTATGAATTCGGTCTGTTTGATGCGTTGGGTATTTGTGAGTGTTGTAAAATTTATTTCAATCAACCACTCGGAAAATAATAGGTGGTTTTGTTTTGTGAACTTTGTGCGGGAACAAGAGGGAGTAAAAATATTTTGTTTGTTTTTAATATGTGACGAGTTTTTTTAGTGTAATGTAAAGATTTGGTTTTAAGGAAACGTTGATTAAAAGTATATATTGGATACTGAAATAGATAACGAATTGAAGTAACCCGAAATAGTTAACGAATTGAAGTAATAAAAAAGCTGCTTGTTCAAAAATAAATAAGATTATCTATCACTTTGACCTTTTAAATTTTTTCATTTTCGTTTTAATGCAATATTGAAAGAGTGCGGTAATTTTACACAACGTCAGTAAAATTGCCGTAACTTTCGCATCCGAACATCAATTAAGTTGGTCCAAATTGGATTGAATAGATAATTATAGTATCTACAACTTTCGTGTAGATTTGATTTCTGTTTGAATGATTTATGAATTTTTGTATTGTTTTTACATATTAGTTCACATAAAATGAAGAAATCCGTGGGAAAAACAACAGAGATCTCAGTTGATATCTTTCCAATGTGATCCAAGAAGAGCAAGAACGAGCAAGGTCGGAGCTTAACCGGAACGGTTTCGGTTGTATATGACAAGACGAAGATTCATCGACGATGTCGAATCGTGCGGGCGTGGGACGCACGTGTTGTCAAAGAATCAGAGCAGTAGCATTAACAAAAACGCGTCTACGCTTCGCTGCGATCAATTTCACGAGGTATGACACGTTTTAGATATTATTACATAATTTGTATCATGAAGTCGACGACGTGGTCCTCGGGATCGGATCGGACCCGACATTCCGCTGCGCTGGGCTTCGTAGTGATGATGATTCCCAACAATCCTCTCCCCGATTTCCACGAGGCCCCAGCGGGTCGATTGGGTCGCATGATTTGGGCTTGTTACTATCAACATTTTTCCCAATACCAATCATGCAAGTTGTTGGGGGCACAACTCTGGCCTGAGAGTGGCCTTGAGGCCTCAGGGATTGTTTAGAAGAAGCTCATGGAGGGTTGGTGAAGCATCCCGGACAATGTTTGGCGACATGACCGGTTTTCTCGCTCTTTATGCATGCTCTCCTATTACGGTACAAAATTGTGGGATGTCCATATTGAGACGTTTCTCACATTTACCATCCCAATCAAGATGGGCTGGATTGGGTGGCCAGATCATCCACTCCTTGGCAGGGTGGTCGTGAGCATGCTTCCTCACAGATTTCGCAGGCAGGTTGGCTAAGTTTGAAGAACTGCCGCGGTGGTAATGTGGGTTCGTGACATCATGTGGGATTGGAGGCCGGGATAGGATGCATGCGTAGGATCCTTTTGGCGGGATGGACGGGTAATGGGGTTATTTGGAGTAGTGGGACTCTACCATAGGCTTCCTGCCTTTTGAGTCAGCCACGGAGATGAGTTGTTGGACTTTCGAGATAGCTTTGTCGTTCGGGTGATTTTGGAGATGGTTTAGGGTCTTAAGGCTGGAGCAGAGGACCTTCTGGATAGAAGGTACCACCCGTCACCATTAGGGGTTGTCCTTATTCTGTCTCTCATGAAGAAGAAGAAGGGCGATTAACACATGTTAAACGGTATACATGTGGATACGCAAAAGTTAGTATTTTGCTCGTTTTAGATTTAAATCTTGATTTTTTTTGAAAATTTCAATAATTGATATTTTTAAAGGCGTTAGACATCATTTTTTGCATTTTTGGAAAATTATTGAAAAAATAGAAATTCGCATCTGTTAGTCTTCAAATTTTGAGTTTTTTTAGAACAACGTGAAAATTAAGTACTTTTTTCGTTCTAAACATAAATATTGTAATTGTTTTGAAAAATATGATATTTGATATTTTTAAAGGTGCTAGGATGCACTTTTGCAAAAAAATAATTGAAAAAAAAATAGAAATTCGTATGTGTTAATATTCAATTTCGGAGTTTTTTTAATGAAAACATGAAAATTAAGTATTGTGTTAGTTTTAGACATATATTTTGACATTTATTAGGAAAAACACGATAATTGATTTTTTTGAAGTTATTAGACTCCGCTTTTTGTATTTTTTCACATATTTCGAAAAAGTAGAAATTCGCATGTGTTAGTCTTCAATTTTGGAGTTTTTTTTAGAAAAAAAATAAAAATTAAGTATTTTTCTCATTCTAGACATAAATCTTGGGATTGTTTTGAAATATATGATAATTCATATTTTTAAGGTGTTAGACTTCAATTTTTGTTTTTTACAAAAAATTAAAAACACAATAGAATTTGCATGTGTTAGTTTTCAATTTTGGATTTTTTTTTAGGAAATCATGGAAATTAACTATTTTGCTCGTTCTATAATTAAATATTTGAATTTCTTTGAAAATTGATATTTTTAAAGGTGTTAGACTTCACTTTTTGCATTTTTGGAAAATTATTGAAAAAAATAAAAATTCGCATGTGTTAGTCTTCAATTTCTGAGTTTTTTTAGGACGACGTGAAAGTAATTTTCTTGTTCTAAACATAAATCTCGAAATTGTTTTGAAAAATATGACAATTGATGTTTTTCAAGGTGTTAGACTTCACTTTTTGATTTTTTTTCTTTTAAAAAAAATAGAAATCCGCATGTGTTAGTCTTCCATTTTGTAGTTTTTTTTAAGGTAAACATGAAAATTAAGTATTTTGTTAGTTTTAGACACATATTTTGGCCTTTATTAGAAAAATATGAATATTCACTTCTTTGAAGGTGTTAGACTTCACTTTTTGTATTTTTTCAAATATTTCAAAAAAAGTAGAAATTCGCATGTGTTACTCTTACATTTTGGAGTTTTTTTTGAATAAAAATGAAAATGAAGTATTTTTCTCATTCTAGACATAAATATTGGGATTGTTTTGAAAAGTATGATAATTGATATTTTTGAAGGTGTTTGACTACAATTTTTTCTTTTTTACAAACAAATTGAAAAAACTAGAATTCGCATGTGTTAGTCTTCAATTTTGGAAATATTTAAGGAAAACATGAAAATTAAGTGTTTTGCTCGTTCTAGATTTAAATCTTGATTTTTTGAAAAATTTGATAATTGATAATTTTAAAGGTGTTAGACATCACTTTTTTCATTTTTGGAAAATTATTGAAAAAATAGAAATTCGCATGTTTTAGTCTTCAAATTCTGAGTTTTTTTAGGACATTGTGAAAATTAAGTACTTTTCTAGTTCTAAACATAAATATTGGAATTGTTTCGAAAAATATGATATTTGATATTTTTGAAGGTGGACTTCACTTTTGCAAAAAAATAATTGAAAAAAATAGAAATCCGCATGTGTTAATATTCAATTTTGGAGTTTTTTTTTAATAAAAACAAGAAAATTAAGTATGTTGTTAGTTTTAGACATATGTTTGGGCATTTATTAGGAAAAATATGATAATCGATTTTTTTGAAGATATTAGACTCCACTTTTTGTATTATTTTAAATATTTCGAAAAAGTAGAAATTCGCATGTGTTAGTCTTCAATATTGGAGTTTTTTTTTGGAAAAAATGAAAATTAAGTATTTTTCTCATTCTAGACAGAAATCTTGGTATTGTTTTGAACAATATGATAATTGATATTTTGAAAGGTGTTAGACTTCACTTTTTGTTTTTTATACAAAAACATTGAAAAAATAGAATTCGCACGTGTTAGTCTTCAATTTTGAAATATTTTTTAGGAAAACATGAAAATTAAGTATTTTACTCGTTCTATATTGAAATCTTGGAATCTGTTTGAAAATATTGATAATTGATATTTTTAAAGGTGTCAGACTTCACTTTTTGTATTTTTGGAAATTTATTGAAAAAAATATAAATTCGTATGTGTTAGCCTTCAATTTCTGTGTTTTTTTCGGACAACGTAAAAATTAAATACTTTTCTCATTCCAAAAATAATCTTGTAATTGCTTTAAAAAATATGATAATTGATATTTTTGAAGGTGTTAGACTTCACTTTTTGCAAACAAAAAGAATTGAAAAAAAAAGAATTCCGCATGTGTTAGTTTTCTATTTTGGAGTTGTTTTTAAGGAGAAAAATGAAAATTAAGTATTTTGTTAGATTTAGACATATATTTTGGCATTTAACAGAAAAATATGATAATTGATTTTTTCGAAGGTGACTTCACTTTTAGGATTTTTAAAAAAAATTGAAAAAAATTAGAATTCGCATGTGTTAGTCTTCAATTTTGGAATTTTCTTTAGGAAAACATGAAAATTAAGTATTTTACTTGTTCTAGATTAAAATCTTGGAATTTTTTTGAAAATTTTGATAATTGATTTTTGTAAAGGTGTTAGTCTGCATTATTAGCAAAATGTTTTTGGCAAAAAAAATAAAAATCCGCGTGTGTTAGTCTTCCATTTTGGAGTTTTTTTAAGGAAAACATGAAAATTAAGTATTTTGTAAGTTTTAGACATATATTTTGGCATTTAACCGAAAAATATGATAATTTATTTTTTTGAAGGTGTTAGACTTCACTTTTGGTATTTTTTCAAATATTTCGAAAAAAGTAGATTCGCATGTGTTAGTCTTCAATTTTTGAGTTTTTATAAAAAAAATGAAAATTAAATATTTTTCTCATTCTAGACTTCAATTTTTGTTTTTTTTCATAATAGTTTGAAAAAATAGAATTCGCATGTGTTAGTCTTCAAATTTGGAATTTTTTTTAGGAAAACATGAAAATTAAGTATTTAACTCGTTCTATATTGAAATCTTGGAATGTTTTTGAAAATTTAGATAATTGATATTTTTAATGGTGTTAGACTTCACTTTTTGAATTTTTGGCAAATTATTGAAAAATAAATAAATTCGCATGTGTTAGTCTTCAATTTGTGAGTTTTTTAGGACAACGTAAACAATAATTACTTTTCTCGTTCTAAACATAATTCTGGGAATTGTTTTAAAAAATATCATAATTGATATTTTTGAAGGTGTTAGAATTCATTTTTTGCAAAAAAAAAAATTGAAAAAAAATATAAATCCGCTTGTGTTAGTCTTCCATTTTGGAGTTTATTTTATGAAAAAATTGAAATTAAGTACTTTTTTAGTTTTAGACATATATTTTTGCATTTAACAGAAAATATGATAATTATTTTTTTAAGACGTTAGACTTCACTTTTTGTATTTTTTTTCAAATATTTCGAAAAAAGTAGAAACTTGCATGTGTTAGTCTTCAATTTTTGAGTTTTTTAGAAACAAAATGAAAATTAACTATTTTTCTCATTCTAGACAGAAATCTTGGGATTGTTTTGAAAAATATGATAATTGATATTTTTGAAGGTGTAGACTTCACTTTTTCCATTTTTGCAAAGAATATGAAAAAATAGAATTCGCATGTGTTAGTCTTCACTTTTAGAATTATATTTAGGAAAACATCCTAATTAAGTATTTTACTTGTTCTAGAATGAAATCTTTGATTTGTTTTGAAAATTTTGATAATTGATATTTTTAAAGGTGTTAGACTTCAATTTTTGCATCTTTGGAAAATTATTGAAAAAAGTATAAATTCGCATGTGCTAGTCTTCAATTTCTAAGTTTTTGTAGGACAACATAAAAATTAATTACTTTTCTCGTTCCAAACATAAATCTTGGAATTGTTTTAAAAAATATGATAATTGATATTTTTGACGGTGTTAGACTTCACTTTTTGCAAATTTTTTTTTGAAAAAAATAGAAATCCGCATGTGTTAGTCTTTCATTTTAGAGTTTATTTTAAGGAAAAAACATGAAAATTAAGTATTTTGTTAGTTTTGGACATATATTTTGGCATTTATTACAAAAATATGATAATTTATTTTTTGAAGGTGCTGGGCTTCACTTTTGGTATTTTTCCAAATATTTCGAAAAAGTAGAAATTCGAATGTGTTAGTCTTCAATTTTTGAGTTTTTCTAAAAAAAATGAAAATTAAATATTTTTCTCATTCTAGACAAATATCTTTGGATTCTTTTGAAAAATATGATAATTGATATTTTTGAAGGTATCAGACTTCACTTTTTGTTTTTTTACAAAAACATTGAAAAAATAGAATTCCCATGTGTTAGTCTTCAATTTTGGAATATTTTTTAGGAAAACATGAAAATTAAATATTTTACTCGTTCTATATTGAAATCTTGGAATGTTTTTGCAAATATTTATAATTAATATTTTTAAAGGTGTTAGACTTCACTTTTTGTATTTTTGGAAATTTATTGAAAAAAATATAAATCTTGGAATTGCTTTAAAAAATATCATAATTGATATTTCCGAAGGTGTTAGACTTCACATTTTGCAAAAAATAAATTGAAAAAAAAATATAAATCCGCATGTGTTAGTCTTCCATTTTGGAGTATTTTTAAGGAAAACAAGAAAATTAAGTATTTTTTTAGTTTTAGACATATATTTGGCATTTAACAGAAAAATATGATAATTAATTTTTTTGAAGGTGTTAGACTTCACTTTTGGTATTTTTCCAAATATTTCGAAAAAAGTAGGAATTCGCAAGTGTTAGTCTTCAATTTTTGAGTTTTTATAGCAAAAAAAATGAAAATTAAATATTTTTCTCATTCTAGACAGATATCTTTGGAATTTTTTGAAAAATATGAAAATTGACATTTTTGAAGGTCTTAGACTTCACTTTTTGTTTTTTTACAAAAACATTGAAAAAATAGAATTCGCATGTGTTAGTCTTCAATTTTGGAATATTTTTTAGGAAAACATGAAAATAAAGTATTTTACTCGTTCTATATTGAAATCTAGGAATGTTTTTGAAAATATTGATAATTGATATTTTTAAAGGTGTTAGACTTCACTTTTTGTATTTTTGGAAATTTATTGAAAAAAATATAAATTCTTATGTGTTAGTCTTCAATTTCTGAGTTTTTTTTAGGGCAACGTAAAAATTAAATACTTTTCTCATTCCAAACATAAATCTTGGAATTGCTTTAAAAAATATGATAATTGATATTTTTGAAGGTGTTAGACTTCACTTTTTGCAAAAAATAAATTGAAAAAAAAATAGAAATCCGCATGCGTTAGTCTTCCATTTTGGAGTTTTTTTTAAGGAAAACATGAAAATTAATTATTTTTTTAGTTTTAGACATATATTTTGGCATTTAACAAAAAAATATGATAATTAATTTTGTTGAAGATGTTAGACTTCACTTTTGTTATTTTTCCAAATATTTCGAAAAAGTAGGAATTCGCATGTGTTAGTCTTCAATTTTTGAGTTCTTATCGAAAAAATGAAAATTAAATATTTTTCTCATTCTAGACAGATAACTTTGGAATTTTTTGAAAAATATGAAAATTGATATTTTTGAAGGTATTAGACTCCACTTTTTGTTTTTTTACAAAAACATTGAAAAAATTGAATTCCCATTTGTTTGTCTTCAATTTTGGAATATTTTTTCGGACAACATGAAAATAAAGTATTTTACTCGTTCTATATTGAAATCTTGGAATATTTTTGAAAATATTGATAATTGATATTTTTAAAGGTGTTAGACTTCACTTTTTGTATTTTTGGAAATTTATTGAAAAAAATATAAATTCGTATGTGTTAGTCTTCAATTTCTGAGTTTTTTTAGGACAACGTAAAAATTAAATACTTTTCTCATTCCAAACATAAATCTTGGAATTGCTTTAAAAAATATGATAATTGATATTTTTGAAGGTGTTTAGACTTCACTTTTTGCAAAATAAAATTGAAAAAAAAAATAGAAATCCGCATGTGTTGCTCTTCCATTTTGGAGTTTTTTTAAAGAAAACATGAAAATTAAGTATTTTTTAAGTTTTAGACATATATTTTTGCATTTAACAGAAAACTATGATAATTAATTTTTTTGAAGATGTTAGACTTCACTTTTGGTATTTTTCCAAATATTTCGAAAAAAGTAGGAATTCGCATGTGTTAGTCTTCAATTTTTGATTTTTATAGAAAAAAATGAAAATTAAATATTTTTCTCATTCTAGACAGATATCTTTGGAATTTTTTGAAAAATATGATAATTGATATTTTTTAAGGTATTAGACTTCACTTTTTGTTTATTTACAAAAACATTGAAAAAATAGAATTCCCATGTGTTAGTCTTCAATTTTGGAATATTTTTTCGGAAAACACGAAAATAAAGTATTTTACTCGTTCTATATTGAAATCTTGGAATGTTTTTGAAAATATTGATAATTGACATTTTTAAAGGTGTTAGACTTCACTTTTTGTATTTTTGGAAATTTATTGAAAAAAATATAAATTCGTATGTGTTAGTCTTCAATTTCTGAGTTTTTTTTAGGACAACGTAAAAATTAAATACTTTTCTCATTCCAAACATAAATCTTGGAATTGCTTTAAAAAATATGATAATTGACATATTTGAAGGTGTCAGACTTCACTTTTTGCAAAAAAAAAATTGAAAAAAAAATATAAATCCGCATGTGTTGCTCTTCCATTTTGGAGTTTTTTTAAGGAAAACATGAAAATTAAGTATTTTTTTAGTTTTAGACAAATATTTTTGCATTTAACAGAAAAATATGATAATTAATTTTTTGGAAGGTGTTAGACTTCACTTTTGGTATTTTTCCAAATATTTCGCAAAAAGTAGGAATTCGCACGTGTTAGTCTTCAATTCTTGAGTTTTTATACAAAAAATGAAAATTAAATATTTTTCTCATTCTTGACATATATCTTTGGAATTTTTTGAAAAATTTGAAAATTGATATTTTTGAAGGTTCACTTTTTGTTTTTTTACCAAAAACATTGAAAAAATAGAATTCCCATGTGTTAGTCTTCAATTTTTGAATATTTTTTCGGAAAACATGAAAATAAAATATTTTACTCGTTCTATATTGAAATCTTGGAATGTTTTTGAAAATATTGATAATTGATATTTTTAAAGGTGTTAGACTTCACTTTTTGTATTTTTGGAAATTTATTGAAAAAAACATAAATTCGTATGTGTCAGTCTTCAATTTCTGAGTTTTTTTAGGACAACGTAAAAATTAAATACTTTTGTCATTCCAAAAATAAATCTCGGAATTGCTTTAAAAAATATGATAATTGATATTTTTGAAGGTGTTAGACTTCACTTTTTGCAAAAAAAAAATTGAAAAAAAATAGAAATCCGCATGTGTTGCTCTTCCATTTTGGAATTTTTTTTAAAGAAAACAAGAAAATTAAGTATTTTTTAGTTTTAGATATATATTTTTGTATTTAACAGAAAAATATGATAATTAATTTTTTTGAAGATGTTAGACTTCAATTTTGGTATTTTTCCAAATATTTCGAAAAAAGTAGGAATTCGCATGTGTTAGTCTTCAATTTTTGAGTTTTTATAGAAAAAATGAAAATTAAATATTTTTCTCATTCTAGACAGATATCTTTGGAATTTTTTGAAAAATATGTTAATTGATATTTTTGAAGGTATTAAGACTTCACTTTTTGATTTTTTACAAAAACATTGAAAAAATAGAATTCGCTTGTGTTAATCTTCAATTTTGGAATATTTTTTAGGAAAACATAAAAAATAAATATTTTACTCGTTCTATATTGAAATCTTGGAATGTTTTAGCAAATATTTATAATTAATATTTTTAAAGGTGTTAGACTTCACTTTTTGTATTTTTCGAAATTTATTGAAAAAAATATAAATTCTTATGTGTTAGTCTTCAATTTCTGATTTTTTTTTAGGGCAACGTAAAAATTAAATAATTTTCTCATTACAAACATAAATCTTGGAATTGCTTCAAAAAATATCATAATTGATATTTCCGAAGGTGTTAGACTTCACATTTTGCAAAAAATAAATTGAAAAAAAAATATAAATCCGCATGTGTTAGTCTTCCATTTTGGAGTATTTTTAAGGAAAACAAGAAAATTAAGTATTTTTTTAGTTTTAGACATATATTTTGGCATTTAACAGAAAAATATGATAATTAATTTTTTTGAAGGTGTTAGACTTCACTTTTGGTATTTTTCCAAATATTTCGCAAATAGTAGGAATTCACATGTGTTAGTCTTCAATTTTTGAGTTTTTATAGAAAAAAATGAAAATTAAATATTTTTCTCATTCTGGACAGATATCTTTTGAATTTTTTGAAAAATATGATAATTGATATTTTTGAAGGTATTAGACTTCACTTTTTGTTTTTTTACAAAAACGTTGAAAAAATAGAATTCGCATGTGTTAGTCTTCAATTTTGGAATAATTTTTAGGAAAACATGAAAATAAAGTATTTTACTCGTTCCATATTGAAATCTTGGAATGTTTTTGAAAATATTTATCATGGATATTTTTAAATGTGTTAGACTTCACTTTTTGTATTTTTGGAATTTATTGAAAAAAATATAAATTCGTATGTGTTAGTCTTCAATTTCTGAGTTTTTTTTAGGGCAACGTAAAAATTAAATAATTTTCTCATTCCTAATATAAATCTTGGAATTGCTTTAAAAAATATGATAATTTATATTTTTGAAGGTGTTAGACTTCACTTTTTGCAAAAAATAAATTGAAAAAAAAATACAAATCCGCACGTGTTAGTCTTCCATTTTGGAGTTTTTTTAAGGAAAACATGAAAATTATGTATTTTTTTAGTTTTAGACATATATTTTGGCATTTAACAGAAAATATGATAATTAATTTTTTTGAAGGTGATAGACTTCACTTTTGGTATTTTTCCAAATATTTCGAAAAAAGTAGGAATTCGCATGTGTTAGTCTTCAATTTTTGAGTTTTTATAGAAAAAAATGAAAATTAAATATTTTTCTCATTCTAGACAGATATCTTTGGAATTTTTTGAAAAATATGATAATTGATATTTTAGAAGGTGTTAGACTTCACTTTTTGTTTTTTTACAAAAAACATTGAAAAAATAGAATTCCCATGTGTCAGTCTTCAATTTTGGAATATTTTTTCAGAAAACATGAAAATAAAGTATTTTACTCGTTTTATATTGAAATCTTGGAATATTTTTGAAAATATTGATAATTGATATTTTTAAAGGTGTTAGAATTCACTTTTTGTATTTTTGGAAATTTATTGAAAAAAATATAAATTCGTATGTGTTAGTCTTCAATTTCTGAGTTTTTTTAGGACAACGTAAAAATTAAATACTTTTCTCATTCCAAACATAAATCTTGGAATTGCTTTAAAAAATATGATAATTGATATTTTTGAAGGTGTTAGACTTCACTTTTTGCAAAATAAAATTGAAAAAAAAATAGAAATCCGCATGTGTTGCTTTTCCATTTTGGAGTTTTTTTTTAAAGAAAACATGAAAATTAAGTATTTTTTAAGTTTTAGACTTATACTTTTGCATTTAACAGAAAACTATGATAATTAATTTTTTTGAAGATGTTAGACTTCACTTTTGGTATTTTTCCAAATATTTCGAAAAAAGTAAGAATTCGAATGTGTTAGTCTTCAATTTTTGAGTTTTTATAGAAAAAAATGAAAATTAAATATTTTTCTCATTCTAGACAGATATCTTTGGAATTTTTTGAAAAATATGATAATTGATATTTTTGAAGGTGACATCACTTTTTGTTTATTTACAAAAACATTGAAAAAATAGAATTCCCATGTGTTAGTCTTCAATTTTGGAATATTTTTTCGGAAAACTTGAAAATAAAGTATTTTACTCGTTCTATATTGAAATCTTGGAATGTTTTTGAAAATATTGATAATTGACATTTTTAAAGGTGTTAGACTTCACTTTTTGTATTTTTGGAAATTTATTGAAAAAAATATAAATTCGTATGTGTTAGTCTTCAATTTCTGAGTTTTTTTAGGACAACGTAAAAATTAAATACTTTTCCCATTCCAAACATAAATCTTGGAATTGCTTTAAAAAATGTGATAATTGACATATTTGAAGGTGTTAGACTTCACTTTTTGCAAAAAAAAAATTGAAAAAAAAATAGAAATCCGCATGTGTTGCTCTTCCATTTTGGAGTTTTTTTAAGGAAAACATGAAAATTAAGTATTTTTTTAGTTTTAGACATATATTTTTGCATTTAACAGAAAAATATGATAATTAATTTTTTTGAAGATGTTAGACTTCACTTTTGTTATTTTTCCAAATATTTCGAAAAAAGTAGGAATTCGCATGTGTTAGTCTTCAATTTTTGAGTTTTTATATAAAAATATAAAAATTAAATATTTTTCTCATTCTAGACAGATATCTTTGGAATTTTTTGAAAAATATGATAATTGATATTTTTGAAGGTATCAGACTTCACTTTTTGTTTTTTTATAAAAACATTGAAAAAATAGAATTCGCTTGTGTTAGTCTTCAATTTCTGAGTTTTTTTTAGGGCAACGTAAAAATTAAATAATTTTCTCATTCCAATCATAAATATTGGAATTGCTTTAAAAAATATCATAATTGATATTTCCGAAGGTGAGACTTCACTTTTAGCAAAAATAAATTGAAAAAAAAATAGAAATCCGCATGTGTTAGTCTTCCAATTTGGAGTATTTTTAAGGAAAACAAGAAAATTAAGTATTTTTTAGTTTTAGGCATATATTTTGGCATTTAGCAGAAAAATATGATAATTAATTTTTTGGAAGGTGTTAGACTTCACTTTTGGTATTTTTCCAAATATTTCGCAAAAAGTAGGAATTCGCATGTGTTAGTCTTCAATTCTTGAGTTTTTATAGAAAAAAATGAAAATTAAATATTTTTCTCATTCTTGACATATATCTTTGGAATTTTTTGAAAAATTAGAAAATTGATATTTTTGAAGGTTCACTTTTTGTTTTTTTACAAAAACATTGAAAAAATAGAATTCCCATGTGTTAGTCTTCAATTTTTGAATATTTTTTCGGAAAACATGAAAATAAAATATTTTACTCGTTTTATATTGAAATCTTGGAATGTTTTTGAAAATATTGATAATTGATATTTTTAAAGGTGTTAGACTTCACTTTTTGTATTTTTGGAAATTTATTGAAAAAAACATAAATTCGTATGTGTTAGTCTTCAATTTCTGAGTTTTTTTGGGACAACGTAAAAATTAAATACTTTTGTCATTCCAAACATAAATCTTGGAATTGCTTTAAAAAATATGATAATTGATATTTTTGAAGGTGTTAGACTTCACTTTTTGCAAAAAAAAAAATTGAAAAAAAATAGAAATCCGCATGTGTTGCTCTTCCATTTTGGAGTTTTTTTTAAAGAAAACAAGAAAATTAAGTATTTTTTTAGTTTTAGATATATATTTTTGCATTTAACAGAAAAATATGATAATTAATTTTTTTGAAGATGTTAGACTTCAATTTTGGTATTTTTCCAAATATTTCGAAAAAAGTAGGAATTCGCATGTGTTAGTCTTCAATTTTTGAGTTTTTATAGAAAAAATGAAAATTAAATATTTTTCTCATTCTAGACAGATATCTTTGGAATTTTTTGAAAAATATGATAATTGATATTTTTGAAGGTGACTTCACTTTTTGTTTATTTACAAAAACATTGAAAAAATAGAATTCCCATGTGTTAGTATTCAATTTTGGAATATTTTTTCGGAAAACTTGAAAATAAAGTATTTTACTCGTTCTATATTGAAATCTTGGAATGTTTTTGAAAATATTGATAATTGACATTTTTAAAGGTGTTAGACTTCACTTTTTGTATTTTTGGAAATTTATTGAAAAAAATATAAATTCGTATGTGTTAGTCTTCAATTTCTGAGTTTTTTTTAGGACAACGTAAAAATTAAATACTTTTCCCATTCCAAACATAAATCTTGGAATTGCTTTAAAAAATGTGATAATTGACATATTTGAAGGTGTTAGACTTCACTTTTTGCAAAAAAAAAATTGAAAAAAAAATAGAAATCCACATGTGTTGCTCTTCCATTTTGGAGTTTTTTTAAGGAAAACATGAAAATTAAGTATTTTTTTAGTTTTAGACATATATTTTTGCATTTAACAGAAAAATATGATAATTAATTTTTTTGAAGATGTTAGACTTCACTTTTGTTATTTTTCCAAATATTTCGAAAAAAGTAGGAATTCGCATGTGTTAGTCTTCAATTTTTGAGTTTTTATATAAAAATATAAAAATTAAATATTTTTCTCATTCTAGACAGATATCTTTGGAATTTTTTGAAAAATATGATAATTGATATTTTTGAAGGTATCAGACTTCACTTTTTGTTTTTTTATAAAAACATTGAAAAAATAGAATTCGCTTGTGTTAGTCTTCAATTTCTGAGTTTTTTTTAGGGCAACGTAAAAATTAAATAATTTTCTCATTCCAATCATAAATCTTGGAATTGCTTTAAAAAATATCATAATTGATATTTCCGAAGGTGTTAGACTTCACTTTTAGCAAAAATAAATTGGAAAAAAAATAGAAATCCGCATGTGTTAGTCTTCCAATTTGGAGTATTTTTAAGGAAAACAAGAAAATTAAGTATTTTTTAGTTTTAGGCATATATTTTGGCATTTAGCCGAAAAATATGATAATTAATTTTTTGGAAGGTGTTAGACTTCACTTTTGGTATTTTTCCAAATATTTCGCAAAAAGTAGGAATTCGCATGTGTTAGTCTTCAATTCTTGAGTTTTTATAGAAAAAAATGAAAATTAAATATTTTTCTCATTCTTGACATATATCTTTGGAATTTTTTGAAAAATTTGAAAATTGATATTTTTGAAGGTTCACTGTTTGTTTTTTTACAAAAACATTGAAAAAATAGAATTCCCATGTGTTAGTCTTCAATTTTTGAATATTTTTTCGGAAAACATGAAAATAAAATATTTTACTCGTTTTATATTGAAATCTTGGAATGTTTTTGAAAATATTGATAATTGATATTTTTAAAGGTGTTAGACTTCACTTTTTGTATTTTTGGAAATTTATTGAAAAAAACATAAATTCGTATGTGTTAGTCTTCAATTTCTGAGTTTTTTTAGGACAACGTAAAAATTAAATACTTTTGTCATTCCAAACATAAATCTTGGAATTGCTTTAAAAAATATGATAATTGATATTTTTGAAGGTGTTAGACTTCACTTTTTGCAAAAAAAAAAATTGAAAAAAAATAGAAATCCGCATGTGTTGCTCTTCCATTTTGGAGTTTTTTTTAAAGAAAACAAGAAAATTAAGTATTTTTTTAGTTTTAGATATATATTTTTGCATTTAACAGAAAAATATGATAATTAATTTTTTTGAAGATGTTAGACTTCAATTTTGGTATTTTTCCAAATATTTCGAAAAAAGTAGGAATTCGCATGTATTAGTCTTCAATTTTTGAGTTTTTATAGAAAAAATGAAAATTAAATATTTTTCTCATTCTAGACAGATATCTTTGGAATTTTTTGAAAAATATGATAATTGATATTTTTCAAGGTATTAGACTTCACTTTTTGTTTTTTTACAAAAACATTGAAAAAATAGAATTTGCTTGTGTTAATCTTCAATTTTGGAATATTTTTTAGGAAAACATGAAAATTAAATATTTTACTCGTTCTATATTGAAATCTTGGAATGTTTTTGCAAATATTTATAAGTAATATTTTTAAAGGTGTTAGACTTCACTTTTTGTATTTTTGGAAATTTATTGAAAAAAATATAAATTCTTATGTGTTAGTCTTCAATTTCTGAGTTTTTTTTAGGGCAACGTAAAAATTAAATAATTTTCTCATTACATACATAAATCTTGGAATTGCTTTAAAAAATATCATAATTGATATTTCCGAAGGTGTTAGACTTCACATTTTGCAAATAATAAATTGAAAAAAAAATATAAATCCGCATATGTTAGTCTTCCATTTTGGAGTATTTTTAAGGAAAACAAGAAAATTAAGTATTTTTTTAGTTTTAGACATATATTTTGGCATTTAACAGAAAAACATGATAATTAATTTTTTTGAAGGTGTTTAGACTTCACTTTTGGTATTTTTCCAAATATTTCGCAAAAAGTAGGAATTCACATGTGTTAGTCTTCAATTTTTGAGTTTTGATAGAAAAAAATGAAAATTAAATATTTTTCTCATTCTGGACAGATATCTTTGGAATTTTTTGAAAAATATGATAATTGATATTTTTGAAGGTGACTTCACTTTTTGTTTATTTACAAAAACATTGAAAAAATAGAATTCCCATGTGTTAGTCTTCAATTTTGGAATATTTTTTCGGAAAACTTGAAAATAAAGTATTTTACTCGTTCTATATTGAAATCTTGGAATGTTTTTGAAAATATTGATAATTGACATTTTTAAAGGTGTTAGACTTCACTTTTTGTATTTTTGGAAATTTATTGAAAAAAATATAAATTCGTATGTGTTAGTCTTCAATTTCTGAGTTTTTTTTAGGACAACGTAAAAATTAAATACTTTTCCCATTCCAAACATAAATCTTGGAATTGCTTTAAAAAATGTGATAATTGACATATTTGAAGGTGTTAGACTTCACTTTTTGCAAAAAAAAAATTGAAAAAAAAATAGAAATCCACATGTGTTGCTCTTCCATTTTGGAGTTTTTTTAAGGAAAACATGAAAATTAAGTATTTTTTTAGTTTTAGACATATATTTTTGCATTTAACAGAAAAATATGATAATTAATTTTTTTGAAGATGTTAGACTTCACTTTTGTTATTTTTCCAAATATTTCGAAAAAAGTAGGAATTCGCATGTGTTAGTCTTCAATTTTTGAGTTTTTATATAAAAATATAAAAATTAAATATTTTTCTCATTCTAGACAGATATCTTTGGAATTTTTTGAAAAATATGATAATTGATATTTTTGAAGGTATCAGACTTCACTTTTTGTTTTTTTATAAAAACATTGAAAAAATATGATTCGCTTGTGTTAGTCTTCAATTTCTGAGTTTTTTTTAGGGCAACGTAAAAATTAAATAATTTTCTCATTCCAATCATAAATCTTGGAATTGCTTTAAAAAATATCATAATTGATATTTCCGAAGGTGTTAGACTTCACTTTTAGCAAAAATAAATTAGAAAAAAAATAGAAATCCGCATGTGTTAGTCTTCCAATTTGGAGTATTTTTAAGGAAAACAAGAAAATTAAGTATTTTTTAGTTTTAGGCATATATTTTGGCATTTAGCAGAAAAATATGATAATTAATTTTTTGGAAGGTGTTAGACTTCACTTTTGGTATTTTTCCAAATATTTCGCAAAAAGTAGGAATTCGCATGTGTTAGTCTTCAATTCTTGAGTTTTTATAGAAAAAAATGAAAATTAAATATTTTTCTCATTCTTGACATATATCTTTGGAATTTTTTGAAAAATTTGAAAATTGATATTTTTGAAGGTTCACTTTTTGTTTTTTTACAAAAACATTGAAAAAATAGAATTCCCATGTGTTAGTCTTCAATTTTTGAATATTTTTTCGGAAAACATGAAAATAAAATATTTTACTCGTTTTATATTGAAATCTTGGAATGTTTTTGAAAATATTGATAATTGATATTTTTAAAGGTGTTAGACTTCACTTTTTGTATTTTTGGAAATTTATTGAAAAAAACATAAATTCGTATGTGTTAGTCTTCAATTTCTGAGTTTTTTTAGGACAACGTAAAAATTAAATACTTTTGTCATTCCAAACATAAATCTTGGAATTGCTTTAAAAAATATGATAATTGATATTTTTGAAGGTGTTAGACTTCACTTTTTGCAAAAAAAAAAATTGAAAAAAAATAGAAATCCGCATGTGTTGCTCTTCCATTTTGGAGTTTTTTTTAAAGAAAACAAGAAAATTAAGTATTTTTTTAGTTTTAGATATATATTTTTGCATTTAACAGAAAAATATGATAATTAATTTTTTTGAAGATGTTAGACTTCAATTTTGGTATTTTTCCAAATATTTCGAAAAAAGTAGGAATTCGCATGTATTAGTCTTCAATTTTTGAGTTTTTATAGAAAAAATGAAAATTAAATATTTTTCTCATTCTAGACAGATATCTTTGGAATTTTTTGAAAAATATGATAATTGATATTTTTCAAGGTATTAGACTTCACTTTTTGTTTTTTTACAAAAACATTGAAAAAATAGAATTTGCTTGTGTTAATCTTCAATTTTGGAATATTTTTTAGGAAAACATGAAAATTAAATATTTTACTCGTTCTATATTGAAATCTTGGAATGTTTTTGCAAATATTTATAAGTAATATTTTTAAAGGTGTTAGACTTCACTTTTTGTATTTTTGGAAATTTATTGAAAAAAATATAAATTCTTATGTGTTAGTCTTCAATTTCTGAGTTTTTTTTAGGGCAACGTAAAAATTAAATAATTTTCTCATTACATACATAAATCTTGGAATTGCTTTAAAAAATATCATAATTGATATTTCCGAAGGTGTTAGACTTCACATTTTGCAAATAATAAATTGAAAAAAAAAATATAAATCCGCATATGTTAGTCTTCCATTTTGGAGTATTTTTAAGGAAAACAAGAAAATTAAGTATTTTTTTAGTTTTAGACATATATTTTGGCATTTAACAGAAAAACATGATAATTAATTTTTTTGAAGGTGTTTAGACTTCACTTTTGGTATTTTTCCAAATATTTCGCAAAAAGTAGGAATTCACATGTGTTAGTCTTCAATTTTTGAGTTTTGATAGAAAAAAATGAAAATTAAATATTTTTCTCATTCTGGACAGATATCTTTGGAATTTTTTGAAAAATATGATAATTGATATTTTTGAAGGTACCTTTTTTTTTTTTTACAAAAAAGTCGAAAAAATAGAATTCGCATGTGTTAGTCTTCAATTTTTGAATAATTTTTAGGAAAACATGAAAATAAAGTATTTTACTCGTTCTATATTGAAATCTTGGAATGTTTTTGAAAATATTTATCCTTGGTATTTTTAAATGTGTTAGACTTCACTTTTTGTATTTTTGTAATTTATTGAAAAAAATATAAATTCGTATGTGTTAGTCTACAATTTCTGAGTTTTTTTTAGGGCAACGTTAAAATTAAATAATTTTCTCATTCCTAGCATAAATCTTGGAATTGCTTTAAAAAATAAGATAATTTATATTTTTGAAGGTGGAATTCACTTTTTGCGAAAAATAAATTGAAAACAAAATACAAATCCGCACGTGTTAGTCTTCCATTTTGGAGTTTTTTTAAGGAAAACATGAAAATTAAGTATTTTTTTAGTTTTAGACATATATTTTGGCATTTAACAGAAAATATGATAATTAATTTTTTTGAAGGTGATAGACTTCACTTTTTGTATTTTTCCAAATATTTCGAAAAAAGTAGGAATTCGCATGTGTTAGTCTTCAATTTTTGAGTTGTTATAGAAAAAAATGAAAATTAGATATTTTTCTCATTCTAGACAGATATCTTTGGAATTTTTTGAAAAATGTGATAATTGATATTTTTGAAGGTATAAGACTTCACTTTTTGTTTTTTTTACAAAAACATTGAAAAAATAGAATTCGCATGTGTTAGTCTTCAATTTTGAAATATTTTTTCGGAAAACATGAAAATAAAGTATTTTACTCGTTCTATATTGAAATCTTGGAATGTTTTTGAAAATATTGATAATTGATATTTTTAAAGGTGTTAGACTTCACTTTTTCTATTTTTGGAAATTTATTGAAAAAAATATAAATTCGTATGTGTTAGTCTTCAATTTCTGAGTTTTTTTTAGGACAACGTAAAAATTAAATACTTTTCTCATTCCAAACATAAATCTTGGAATTGCTTTAAAAACTATGATATTTGATATTTTTGAAGGTGTGAGACGTCACTTTTTGCAAAAAAAAAATTGAAAAAAAAATAGAAATCCGTACGTGTTAGTCTTCCATTTTGGAGTATTTTTAAGGAAAACATGAAAATGAAGTATTTTTTTAGTTTTAGACAACATATATTTTGGCATTTGACTGAAAAATATGATAATTAATTTTTTTGAAGGTGTTAGACTTCACTTTTGGTATTTTTCCAAATATTTCGCAAAAAGTAGGAATTCGCATGTGTTAGTCTTCAATTTTTGAGTTTTTATAGAAAAAAATGAAAATTAGATATTTTTCTCATTCTGGACAGATATCTGTGGAATTTTTTGAAAAATATGATAATTGATATTTTTGAAGGTATTAGACTTCACTTTTTGTTTTTTTACAAAAACATTGAAAAAATAGAATTCCCATGTGTTAGTCTTCAATTTTGGAATATTTTTTCGGAACACATGAAAATAAAGTATTTTGCTCGTTCTATATTGAAATCTTGGAATGTTTTTGAAAATATTTATAATTGATATTTTTAAAGGTGTTAGACTTCACTTTTTATATTTTTGGAAATTTATTGAAAAAAATATAAATTCTTATGTGTTAGTCTTCAATTTCTGAGTTTTTTTTAGGGCAACGTAAAAATTAAATACTTTTCTCATTCCAAACATAAATCTTGGAATTGCTTTAAAAAATATGATAATTGATATTTTTGAAGGTGTTAGTCTTCACTTTTTGCAAAACATAAATTGAAAAAAAAATAGAAATCCGCACGTGTTAGTCTTCCATTTTGGAGTTTTTTTAAGGAAAACATGAAAATTAAGTATTTTTTTAGTTTTAGACATATATTTTGGCATTTGACTGAAAAATATGATAATTAATTTTTTTGAAGATGTTAGACTTCACTTTTGGTATTTTTCCAAATATTTCGAAAAAAGTTGGAATTCGCATGTGTTAGTCTTCAATTTTGGAATATTTTTTAGGAAAACAAGAAAATTAAGTATTTTACTCGTTCTATATTGAAATCTTGGAATGTTTTTGAATATATTTATAATTGATATTTTTAAAGGTGTGAGACTTCATTTTTTGTATTTTTGGAAATTTATTGAAAAAAATATAAATTCGTATGTGTTAGTCTTCAATTTCTAAGTTTTTTTAGGGCAACGTAAAAATTAAATAATTTTCTCATTCCAAACATAAATCTTGGAATTGCTTTAAAAAATATGATAATTCATATTTTTGAAGGTGTTCTTCACTTTTTGCAAAAAATAAATTGCAAAAAAAATAGAAATCCGCACGTGTTAGTCTTCCATTTTGGAGTTTTTTTTAAGGAAAACATGAAAATTAATTATTTTTTTAGTTTTAGACATATATTTTGGCATTTAACAGAAAAATATGATAATTAATTTTTTTGAAGGTGTTAGACTTCACTTTTGGTATTTTTCCAAATATTTCGAAAAAAGTAGGAATTCGCATGTGTTAGTCTTCAATTTTTGAGTTTTTATAGAAAAAAATGAAAATTAAATATTTTTCTCATTCTAGACAGATATCTTTGGAATTTTTTGAAAAATATGAAAATTGATATTTTTGAAAGTATTAGACTCCACTTTTTGTTTTTTTACAAAAACATTGAAAAAATAGAATTCGCATGTGTTAGTCTTCAATTTTGAAATATTTTTAAGGAAAACATGAAAATTAAGTATTTTACTCGATCTATATTGAAATCTTGGAATGTTTTTGAAAATATTTATAATCGATATTTTTAAAGGTGTTAGACTTCACTTTTTGTATTTTGGGAAATTTATTGAAAAAAATATAAATTCGTATGTGTTAGTCTTCAATTTCTGAGTTTTTTTTTGGGCAACGTAAAAATTAAATAATTTTCTCATTCCAAACATAAATCTTGGAATTGCTTTAAAAAATATGATAATTGATATTTTTGAAGGTAGACTTCACTTTTTGCAAAAAATAAATTGAAAAAAAAATAGAAATCCGCACGTGTTAGTCTTCCATTTTGGAGTATTTTTAAGGAAAACATTAAAATTAAGTATTTTTTTTAGTTTTAGACATATATTTTGGCATTTATCCGAAAAATATGATAATTAATTTTTTTGAAGGTGTTAGACTTCACTTTTGGTATTTTTCCAAATATTTCGCAAAAAGTAGGAATTCGCATGTGTTAGTCTTCAATTTTTGAGTTTTTATAGAAAAAAATGAAAATTAAATATTTTTCTCATTCTAGACAGATATCTTTGGAATTTTTTGAAAAATATGAAAATTGATATTTTTGATGGTGATATGACTTCACTTTTAGTTTTTTTACAAAAACATTGAAAAAATAGAATTCCCATGTGTTAGTCTTCAATTTTGGAATATTTTTTCGGAACACATGAAAATAAAGTATTTTACTCGTTCTATATTGAAATCTTGGAATGTTTTAGAAAATATTTATAATTGATATTTTTAAAGGTGTTAGACTTCACTTTTTGTATTTTTGGAAATTTATTGAAAAAAATATAAATTCTTATGTGTTAGTCTTCAATTTCTGAGTTTTTTTTAGGGCAACGTCAAAATTAAATACTTTTCTCATTCCAAATATAAATCTTGGAATTGCTTTAAAAACTATGATATTTGATATTTTTGAAGGTGTTAGACTTCACTTTTTGCAAAACATAAATTGAAAAAAAAATAGAAATCCGCACGTGTTAGTCTTCCATTTTGGAGTATTTTTAAGGAAAACATGAAAATGAAGTATTTTTTTAGTTTTAGACAACATATATTTTGGCATTTAACAGAAAAATATGATAATTAATTTTTTTGAAGGTGTTAGACTTCACTTTTGGTATTTTTCCAAATATTTCGCAAAAAGTAGGAATTCGCATGTGTTAGTCTTCAATTTTTGAGTTTTTATAGAAAAAAATGAAAATTAGATATTTTTCTCATTCTAGACAGATATCTTTGGAATTTTTTGAAAAATGTGATAATTGATATTTTTGAAGGTATAAGACTTCACTTTTTGTTTTTTTTACAAAAACATTGAAAAAATAGAATTCGCATGTGTTAGTCTTCAATTTTGAAATATTTTTTCGGAAAACATGAAAATAAAGTATTTTACTCGTTCTATATTGAAATCTTGGAATGTTTTTGAAAATATTGATAATTGATATTTTTAAAGGTGTTAGACTTCACTTTTTCTATTTTTGGAAATTTATTGAAAAAAATATAAATTCGTATGTGTTAGTCTTCAATTTCTGAGTTTTTTTTAGGACAACGTAAAAATTAAATACTTTTATCATTCCAAACATAAATCTTGGAATTGCTTTAAAAAATATTATAATTGATATTTTTGAAGGTGTGAGACGTCACTCTTTGCAAAAAAAAAATTGAAAAAAAAATAGAAATCCGTACGTGTTAGTCTTCCATTTTGGAGTTTTTTTAAGGAAAACATGAAAATTAAGTATTTTTTTAGTTTTAGACATATATTTTGGCATTTGACTGAAAAATATGATAATTAATTTTTTTGAAGATGTTAGACTTCACTTTTGGTATTTTTCCAAATATTTCGAAAAAAGTTGGAATTCGCATGTGTTAGTCTTCAATTTTGGAATATTTTTTAGGAAAACAAGAAAATTAAGTATTTTACTCGTTCTATATTGAAATCTTGGAATGTTTTTGAATATATTTATAATTGATATTTTTAAAGGTGTGAGACTTCATTTTTTGTATTTTTGGAAATTTATTGAAAAAAATATAAATTCGTATGTGTTAGTCTTCAATTTCTAAGTTTTTTTTAGGGCAACGTAAAAATAAAATAATTTTCTCATTCCAAACATAAATCTTGGAATTGCTTTAAAAAATATGATAATTCATATTTTTGAAGGTGTTCTTCACTTTTTGCAAAAAATAAATTGCAAAAAAAATAGAAATCCGCACGTGTTAGTCTTCAATTTTTGAGTTTTTATAGAAAAAAATGAAAATTAAATATTTTTCTCATTCTGGACAGATATCTTTGGAATTTTTTGAAAAATATGATAATTGATATTTTTGAAGGTATTAGACTTCACTTTTTGTTTTTTTACAAAAACATTGAAAAAATAGAATTCCCATGTGTTAGTCTTCAATTTTGGAATATTTTTTCGGAACACATGAAAATAAAGTATTTTGCTCGTTCTATATTGAAATCTTGGAATGTTTTTGAAAATATTTATAATTGATATTTTTAAAGGTGTTAGACTTCACTTTTTATATTTTTGGAAATTTATTGAAAAAAATATAAATTCTTATGTGTTAGTCTTCAATTTCTGAGTTTTTTTTAGGGCAACGTAAAAATTAAATACTTTTCTCATTCCAAACATAAATCTTGGAATTGCTTTAAAAAATATGATAATTGATATTTTTGAAGGTGTTAGACTTCACTTTTTGCAAAACATAAATTGAAAAAAAAATAGAAATCCGCACGTGTTAGTCTTCCATTTTGGAGTATTTTTAAGGAAAACATGAAAATGAAGTATTTTTTTAGTTTTAGACATATATTTTGGCATTTAACAGAAAAATATGATAATTAATTTTTTTGAAGGTGTTAGACTTCACTTTTGGTATTTTTCCAAATATTTCGCAAAAAGTAGGAATTCGCATGTGTTAGTCTTCAATTTTTGAGTTTTTATAGAAAAAAATGAAAATTAGATATTTTTCTCATTCTAGACAGATATCTTTGGAATTTTTTGAAAAATGTGATAATTGATATTTTTGAAGGTATAAGACTTCACTTTTTGTTTTTTTTACAAAAACATTGAAAAAATAGAATTCGCATGTGTTAGTCTTCAATTTTGAAATATTTTTTCGGAAAACATGAAAATAAAGTATTTTACTCGTTCTATATTGAAATCTTGGAATGTTTTTGAAAATATTGATAATTGATATTTTTAAAGGTGTTAGACTTCACTTTTTCTATTTTTGGAAATTTATTGAAAAAAATATAAATTCGTATGTGTTAGTCTTCAATTTCTGAGTTTTTTTTAGGACAACGTAAAAATTAAATACTTTTCTCATTCCAAACATAAATCTTGGAATTGCTTTAAAAAATATTATAATTGATATTTTTGAAGGTGTGAGACGTCACTTTTTGCAAAAAAAAAATAGAAAAAAAAATAGAAATCCGTACGTGTTAGTCTTCCATTTTGGAGTTTTTTTAAGGAAAACATGAAAATTAAGTATTTTTTTAGTTTTAGACATATATTTTGGCATTTGACTGAAAAATATGATAATTAATTTTTTTGAAGATGTTAGACTTCACTTTTGGTATTTTTCCAAATATTTCGAAAAAAGTTTGAATTCGCATGTGTTAGTCTTCAATTTTGGAATATTTTTTAGGAAAACAAGAAAATTAAGTATTTTACTCGTTCTATATTGAAATCTTGGAATGTTTTTGAAAATATTTATAATTGATATTTTTAAAGGTGTGAGACTTCATTTTTTGTATTTTTGGAAATTTATTGAAAAAAATATAAATTCGTATGTGTTAGTCTTCAATTTCTAAGTTTTTTTTAGGGCAACGTAAAAATTAAATAATTTTCTCATTCCAAACATAAATCTTGGAATTGCTTTAAAAAATATGATAATTCATATTTTTGAAGGTGTTCTTCACTTTTTGCAAAAAATAAATTGCAAAAAAAATAGAAATCCGCACGTGTTAGTCTTCCATTTTGGAGTTTTTTTTAAGGAAAACATGAAAATTAATTATTTTTTTAGTTTTAGACATATATTTTGGCATTTAACAGAAAAATATGATAATTAATTTTTTTGAAGGTGTTAGACTTCACTTTTGGTATTTTTCCAAATATTTCGAAAAAAGTAGGAATTCGCATGTGTTAGTCTTCAATTTTTGAGTTTTTATCGAAAAAAATGAAAATTAAATATTTTTCCCATTCTAGACAGATATCTTTGGAATTTTTTGAAAAATATGAAAATTGATATTTTTGAAAGTATTAGACTCCACTTTTTGTTTTTTTACAAAAACATTGAAAAAATAGAATTCGCATGTGTTAGTCTTCAATTTTGAAATATTTTTAAGGAAAACATGAAAATTAAGTATTTTACTCGATCTATATTGAAATCTTGGAATGTTTTTGAAAATATTTATAATCGATATTTTTAAAGGTGTTAGACTTCACTTTTTGTATTTTGGGAAATTTATTGGAAAAAATATAAATTCGTATGTGTTAGTCTTCAATTTCTGAGTTTTTTTTTGGGCAACGTAAAAATTAAATAATTTTCTCATTCCAAACATAAATCTTGGAATTGCTTTAAAAAATATGATAATTGATATTTTTGAAGGTAGACTTCACTTTTTGCAAAAAATAAATTGAAAAAAAAATAGAAATCCGCACGTGTTAGTCTTCCATTTTGGAGTATTTTTAAGGAAAACATTAAAATTAAGTATTTTTTTAGTTTTAGACATATATTTTGGCATTTATCCGAAAAATATGATAATTAATTTTTTTGAAGGTGTTAGACTTCACTTTTGGTATTTTTCCAAATATTTCGCAAAAAGTAGGAATTCGCATGTGTTAGTCTTCAATTTTTGAGTTTTTATAGAAAAAAAATGAAAATTAAATATTTTTCTCATTCTAGACAGATATCTTTGGAATTTTTTGAAAAATATGAAAATTGATATTTTTGATGGTGATATGACTTCACTTTTAGTTTTTTTACAAAAACATTGAAAAAATAGAATTCCCATGTGTTAGTCTTCAATTTTGGAATATTTTTTCGGAACACATGAAAATAAAGTATTTTACTCGTTCTATATTGAAATCTTGGAATGTTTTAGAAAATATTTATAATTGATATTTTTAAAGGTGTTAGAGTTCACTTTTTGTATTTTTGGAAATTTATTGAAAAAAATATAAATTCTTATGTGTTAGTCTTCAATTTCTGAGTTTTTTTTAGGGCAACGTAAAAATTAAATACTTTTCTCATTCCAAATATAAATCTTGGAATTGCTTTAAAAACAATGATATTTGATATTTTTGAAGGTGTTAGACTTCACTTTTTGCAAAACATAAATTGAAAAAAAAATAGAAATCCGCACGTGTTAGTCTTCCATTTTGGAGTATTTTTAAGGAAAACATGAAAATGAAGTATTTTTTTAGTTTTAGACAACATATATTTTGGCATTTAACAGAAAAATATGATAATTAATTTTTTTGAAGGTGTTAGACTTCACTTTTGGTATTTTTCCAAATATTTCGCAAAAAGTAGGAATTCGCATGTGTTAGTCTTCAATTTTTGAGTTTTTATAGAAAAAAATGAAAATTAGATATTTTTCTCATTCTAGACAGATATCTTTGGAATTTTTTGAAAAATGTGATAATTGATATTTTTGAAGGTATAAGACTTCACTTTTTGTTTTTTTTACAAAAACATTGAAAAAATAGAATTCGCATGTGTTAGTCTTCAATTTTGAAATATTTTTTCGGAAAACATGAAAATAAAGTATTTTACTCGTTCTATATTGAAATCTTGGAATGTTTTTGAAAATATTGATAATTGATATTTTTAAAGGTGTTAGACTTCACTTTTTCTATTTTTGGAAATTTATTGAAAAAAATATAAATTCGTATGTGTTAGTCTTCAATTTCTGAGTTTTTTTTAGGACAACGTAAAAATTAAATACTTTTCTCATTCCAAACATAAATCTTGGAATTGCTTTAAAAAATATTATAATTGATATTTTTGAAGGTGTGAGACGTCACTCTTTGCAAAAAAAAAATTGAAAAAAAAATAGAAATCCGTACGTGTTAGTCTTCCATTTTGGTGTTTTTTTAAGGAAAACATGAAAATTAAGTATTTTTTTAGTTTTAGACATATATTTTGGCATTTGACTGAAAATATGATAATTAATTTTGTTGAAGATGTTAGACTTCACTTTTGGTATTTTTCCAAATATTTCGAAAAAAGTTGGAATTCGCATGTGTTAGTCTTCAATTTTGGAATATTTTTTAGGAAAACAAGAAAATTAAGTATTTTACTCGTTCTATATTGAAATCTTGGAATGTTTTTGAAAATATTTATAATTGATATTTTTAAAGGTGTGAGACTTCATTTTTTGTATTTTTGGAAATTTATTGAAAAAAATATAAATTCGTATGTGTTAGTCTTCAATTTCTAAGTTTTTTTTAGGGCAACGTAAAAATAAAATAATTTTCTCATTCCAAACATAAATCTTGGAATTGCTTTAAAAAATATGATAATTCATATTTTTGAAGGTGTTCTTCACTTTTTGCAAAAAATAAATTGCAAAAAAAATAGAAATCCGCACGTGTTAGTCTTCCATTTTGGAGTTTTTTTTTAAGGAAAACATGAAAATTAATTATTTTTTTAGTTTTAGACATATATTTTGGCATTTAACAGAAAAATATGATAATTAATTTTTTTGAAGGTGTTAGACTTCACTTTTGGTATTTTTCCAAATATTTCGAAAAAAGTAGGAATTCGCATGTGTTTGTCTTCAATTTTTGAGTTTTTATCGAAAAAAATGAAAATCAAATATTTTTCTCATTCTAGACAGATATCTTTGGAATTTTTTGAAAAATATGAAAATTGATATTTTTGAAGGTATTAGACTCCACTTTTTGTTTTTTTACAAAAACATTGAAAAAATAGAATTCGCATGTGTTAGTCTTCAATTTTGGAATATTTTTAAGGAAAACATGAAAATTAAGTATTTTACTCGATCTATATTGAAATCTTGGAATGTTTTTGAAAATATTTATAATCGATATTTTTAAAGGTGTTAGACTTCACTTTTTGTATTTTGGGAAATTTATTGAAAAAAATATAAATTCGTATGTGTTAGTCTTCAATTTCTGAGTTTTTTTTTGGGCAACGTAAAAATTAAATAATTTTCTCATTCCAAACATAAATCTTGGAATTGCTTTAAAAAATATGATAATTGATATTTTTGAAGGTAGACTTCACTTTTTGCAAAAAATAAATTGAAAAAAAAATAGAAATCCGCACGTGTTAGTCTTCCATTTTGGAGTATTTTTAAGGAAAACATTAAAATTAAGTTTTTTTTTAGTTTTAGACATACATTTTGGCATTTATCCGAAAAATATGATAATTAATTTTTTTGAAGGTGTTAGACTTCACTTTTGTTATTTTTCCAAATATTTCGCAAAAAGTAGGAATTCGCATGTGTTAGTCTTCAATTTTTGAGTTTTTATAGAAAAAAATGAAAATTAAATATGTTTCTCATTCTAGTCAGATATCTTTGGAATTTTTTGAAAAATATGAAAATTGATATTTTTGAAGGTGATATGACTTCACCTTTTGTTTTTTTACAAAAACATTGAAAAAATAGAATTCCCATGTGTTAGTCTTCAATTTTGGAATATTTTTTCGGAACACATGAAAATAAAGTATTTTACTCGTTCTATATTGAAATCTTGGAATGTTTTTGAAAATATTTATAATTGATATTTTTAAAGGTGTTAGACTTCACTTTTTATATTTTTGGAAATTTATTGAAAAAAATATAAATTCTTATGTGTTAGTCTTCAATTTCTGAGTTTTTTTTAGGGCAACGTAAAAATTAAATACTTTTCTCATTCCAAACATAAATCTTGGAATTGCTTTAAAAAATATGATAATTGATATTTTTGAAGGTGTTAGACTTCACTTTTTGCAAAACATAAATTGAAAAAAAAAATAGAAATCCGCACGTGTTAGTCTTCCATTTTGGAGTATTTTTAAGGAAAACATTAAAATGAAGTATTTTTTTAGTTTTAGACATATATTTTGGCATTTAACAGAAAAATATGATAATTAATTTTTTTGAAGGTGTTAGACTTCACTTTTGGTATTTTTCCAAATATTTCGCAAAAAGTAGGAATTCGCATGTGTTAGTCTTCAATTTTTGAGTTTTTATAGAAAAAAATGAAAATTAGATATTTTTCTCATTCTAGACAGATATCTTTGGAATTTTTTGAAAAATGTGATAATTGATATTTTTGAAGGTATAAGACTTCACTTTTTGTTTTTTTTACAAAAACATTGAAAAAATAGAATTCGCATGTGTTAGTCTTCAATTTTGAAATATTTTTTCGGAAAACATGAAAATAAAGTATTTTACTCGTTCTATATTGAAATCTTGGAATGTTTTTGAAAATATTTATAATTGATATTTTTAAAGGTGTTAGACTTCACTTTTTATATTTTTGGAAATTTATTGAAAAAAATATAAATTCTTATGTGTTAGTCTTCAATTTCTGAGTTTTTTTTAGGGCAACGTAAAAATTAAATACTGTTCTCATTCCAAACATAAATCTTGGAATTGCTTTAAAAAATATGATAATTGATATTTTTGAAGGTGTTAGACTTCACTTTTTGCAAAACATCAATTGAAAAAAAAATAGAAATCCGCACGTGTTATTCTTCCATTTTGGAGTATTTTTAAGGAAAACATGAAAATGAAGTATTTTTTTAGTTTTAGACATATATTTTGGCATTTAACAGAAAAATATGATAATTAATGTTTTTGAAGGTGTTAGACTTCACTTTTGGTATTTTTCCAAATATTTCGCAAAAAGTAGGAATTCGCATGTGTTAGTCTTCAATTTTTGAGTTTTTATAGAAAAAAATGAAAATTAGATATTTTTCTCATTCTAGACAGATATCTTTGGAATTTTTTGAAAAATGTGATAATTGATATTTTTGAAGGTATAAGACTTCACTTTTTGTTTTTTTTACAAAAACATTGAAAAAATAGAATTCCCATGTGTTAGTCTTCAATTTTGGAATATTTTTTCGGAACACATGAAAATAAAGTATTTTACTCGTTCCATATTGAAATCTTGGAATGTTTTAGAAAATATTGAAAATTGATATTTTTAAAGGTGTTAGACTTCACTTTTTGTATTTTCGGAAATTTATTGAAACAAATATAAATTCGTATGTGTTTGTCTTCAATTTCTGAGTTTTTTTAAGACCACGTAAAAATTAAATACTTTTGTCATTCCAAACATAAATCTTAGAATTGCTTTAAAAACTATGATATTTGATATTTTTGAAGGTGTTAGACTTCAATTTTTGCCAAAAATAAATTGAAAAAAAATAAAAATCCGCATGTGTTAGTCTTCCATTTTGGAGTTTTTTTAAGGAAAACATGAAAATTAAGTATTTTTTAGTTTTAGACATATATTTTGGCATTTAACAGAAAAATATGATAATTAATTTTTTTGAAGATGTTAGACTTCACTTTTGGTATTTTTCCAAATATTTTGAAAAAGTAGGAATTCGCATGTGTTAGTCTTCAATTTTTGAGTTTTTATAGAAAAAATGAAAATTAAATATGTTACTCGTTCTATATTGAAATCTTGGAATGTTTATGAAAATATTTATAATTGATATTTTTAAAGGTGTTAGACTTCACTTTTTGTATTTTGGGAAATTTATTGAAAAAAATATAAATTCGTATGTGTTAGTCTTCAATTTCTGAGTTTTTTTTAGGGCAACGTAAAAATTAAATAATTTTCTCATTCCAAACATAAATCTTGGAATTGCTTTAAAACATATGATAATTGATATTTTTGAAGGTGTTAGACTTCACTTTTTGCAAAAAATAAATTGAATAAAAAATAGAAATCCCCACGTGTTAGTCTTCCATTTTGGAGTTTTTTTAAGGAAAACAAGAAAATTAAGTATTTTTTTAGTTTTAGACATATATTTTGGCATTTAACAGAAAAATATGATAATTAATTTTTTTGAAGGTGTTAGACTTGACTTTTGGTATTTTTCCAAATATTTCGCAAAAAGTAGGAATTCACATGTGTTAGTCTTCAATTTTCGAGTTTTTATAGAAAAAAATGAAAATTAAATATTTTTCTCATTCTGGACAGATATCTTTGGAATTTTTTGAAAAATATGATAATTGATATTTTTGAAGGTGACTTCACTTTTTGTTTTTTTACAAAAACATTGAAAAAATATAATTCCCATGTGTTAGTCTTCAATTTTGGAATATTTTTTCGGAACACATGAAAATAAAGTATTTTGCTCGTTCTATATTGAAATCTTGGAATGTTTTTGAAAATATTTATAATTGATATTTTTAAAGGTGTTAGACTTCACTTTTTATATTTTTGGTTATTTATTGAAAAAAATATAAATTCTTATGTGTTAGTCTTCAATTTCTGAGTTTTTTTTAGGGCAACGTAAAAATTAAATACTTTTCTCATTCCAAACATAAATCTTGGAATTGCTTTAAAAAATATGATAATTGATATTTTTGAAGGTGTTAGACTTCACTTTTTGCAAAACATAAATTGAAAAAAAAATAGAAATCCGCACGTGTTAGTCTTCCATTTTGGAGTATTTTTAAGGAAAACATGAAAATGAAGTATTTTTTTAGTTTTAGACATATATTTTGGCATTTAACAGAAAATATGATAATTAATTTTTTTGAAGGTGTTAGACATCACTTTTGGTATTTTTCCAAATATTTCGCAAAAAGTAGGAATTCGCATGTGTTAGTCTTCAATTTTTGAGTTTTTATAGAAAAAAATGAAAATTAGATATTTTTCTCATTCTAGACAGATATCTTTGGAATTTTTTGAAAAATGTGATAATTGATATTTTTGAAGGTATAAGACTTCACTTTTTGTTTTTTTTACAAAAACATTGAAAAAATAGAATTCGCATGTGTTAGTCTTCAATTTTGAAATATTTTTTCGGAAAACATGAAAATAAAGTATTTTACTCGTTCTATATTGAAATCTTGGAATGTTTTTGAAAATATTGATAATTGATATTTTTAAAGGTGTTAGACTTCACTTTTTCTATTTTTGGAAATTTATTGAAAAAAATATAAATTCGTATGTGTTAGTCTTCAATTTCTGAGTTTTTTTTAGGACAACGTAAAAATTAAATACTTTTCTCATTCCAAACATAAATCTTGGAATTGCTTTAAAAAATATTATAATTGATATTTTTGAAGGTGTGAGACGTCACTTTTTGCAAAAAAAAAATTGAAAAAAAAATAGAAATCCGTACGTGTTAGTCTTCCATTTTGGAGTTTTTTTAAGGAAAACATGAAAATTAAGTATTTTTTTAGTTTTAGACATATATTTTGGCATTTGACTGAAAAATATGATAATTAATTTTTTTGAAGATGTTAGACTTCACTTTTGGTATTTTTCCAAATATTTCGAAAAAAGTTGGAATTCGCATGTGTTAGTCTTCAATTTTGGAATATTTTTTAGGAAAACAAGAAAATTAAGTATTTTACTCGTTCTATATTGAAATCTTGGAATGTTTTTGAAAATATTTATAATTGATATTTTTAAAGGTGTGAGAATTCATTTTTTGTATTTTTGGAAATTTATTGAAAAAAATATAAATTCGTATGTGTTAGTCTTCAATTTCTAAGTTTTTTTTAGGGCAACGTAAAAATTAAATAATTTTCTCATTCCAAACATAAATCTTGGAATTGCTTTAAAAAATATGATAATTCATATTTTTGAAGGTGTTCTTCACTTTTTGCAAAAAATAAATTGCAAAAAAAATAGAAATCCGCACGTGTTAGTCTTCCATTTTGGAGTTTTTTTTAAGGAAAACATGAAAATTAATTATTTTTTTAGTTTTAGACATATATTTTGGCATTTAAGAGAAAAATATGATAATTAATTTTTTTGAAGGTGTTAGACTTCACTTTTGGTATTTTTCCAAATATTTCGAAAAAAGTAGGAATTCGCATGTGTTAGTCTTCAATTTTTGAGTTTTTATCGAAAAAAATGAAAATTAAATATTTTTCTCATTCTAGACAGATATCTTTGGAATTTTTTGAAAAATATGAAAATTGATATTTTTGAAGGTATTAGACTCCACTTTTTGTTTTTTTACAAAAACATTGAAAAAATAGAATTCGCATGTGTTAGTCTTCAATTTTGGAATATTTTTAAGGAAAACATGAAAATTAAGTATTTTACTCGATCTATATTGAAATCTTGGAATGTTTTTGAAAATATTTA
Organism: Luzula sylvatica; assembly: GCA_946800325.1. Taxonomy (NCBI): domain Eukaryota; kingdom Viridiplantae; phylum Streptophyta; class Magnoliopsida; order Poales; family Juncaceae; genus Luzula; species Luzula sylvatica. The sequence continues at coordinate 25,181,260 of OX326956.1, forward strand.
TAATCGATATTTTTAAAGGTGTTAGACTTCACTTTTTGTATTTTGGGAAATTTATTGAAAAAAATATAAATTCGTATGTGTTAGTCTTCAATTTCTGAGTTTTTTTTTGGGCAACGTAAAAATTAAATAATTTTCTCATTCCAAACATAAATCTTGGAATTGCTTTAAAAAATATGATAATTGATATTTTTGAAGGTAGACTTCACTTTTTGCAAAATATAAATTGAAAAAAAAATAGAAATCCGCACGTGTTAGTCTTCCATTTTGGAGTATTTTTAAGGAAAACATTAAAATTAAGTATTTTTTTAGTTTTAGACATATATTTTGGCATTTATCCGAAAAATATGATAATTAATTTTTTTGAAGGTGTTAGACTTCACTTTTGGTATTTTTCCAAATATTTCGCAAAAAGTAGGAATTCGCATGTGTTAGTCTTCAATTTTTGAGTTTTTATAGAAAAAAATGAAAATTAAATATTTTTCTCATTCTAGACAGATATCTTTGGAATTTTTTGAAAAATATGAAAATTGATATTTTTGAAGGTGATATGACTTCACTTTTAGTTTTTTTACAAAAACATTGAAAAAATAGAATTCCCATGTGTTAGTCTTCAATTTTGGAATATTTTTTCGGAACACATGAAAATAAAGTATTTTACTCGTTCCATATTGAAATCTTGGAATGTTTTAGAAAATATTGAAAATTGATATTTTTAAAGGTGTTAGACTACACTTTTTGTATTTTCGGAAATTTATTGAAAAAAATATAAATTCGTATGTGTTTGTCTTCAATTTCTGAGTTTTTTTAAGACCACGTAAAAATTAAATACTTTTATCATTCCAAACATAAATCTTAGAATTGCTTTAAAAACTATGATATTTGATATTTTTGAAGGTGTTAGACTTCAATTTTTGCCAAAAATAAATTGAAAAAAAATAAAAATCCGCATGTGTTAGTCTTCCATTTTGGAGTTTTTTTAAGGAAAACATGAAAATTAAGTATTTTTTAGTTTTAGACATATATTTTGGCATTTAACAGAAAAATATGATAATTAATTTTTTTGAAGATGTTAGACTTCACTTTTGGTATTTTTCCAAATATTTTGAAAAAGTAGGAATTCGCATGTGTTAGTCTTCAATTTTTGAGTTTTTATAGAAAAAATGAAAATTAAATATGTTTCTCATTCTAGACAGATATCTTTGGAATTTTTTGAAAAATATGAAAATTGATATTTTTGAAGGTATTAGACTTCACTTTTTGTTTTTTTACAAAAACATTGAAAAAATAGAATTCGCATGTGTTAGTCTTCAATTTTGGAATATTTATTAGGAAAACATGAAAATTAAGTATTTTACTCGTTCTATATTGAAATCTTGGAATGTTTATGAAAATATTTATAATTGATATTTTTAAAGGTGTTAGACTTCACTTTTTGTATTTTTGGAAATTTATTGAAAAAAATATAAATTCGTATGTGTTAGTCTTCAATTTCTGAGTTTTTTTTAGGGCAACGTAAAAATTAAATAATTTTCTCATTCCAAACATAAATCTTGGAATTGCTTTAAAACATATGATAATTGATATTTTTGAAGGTGTTAGACTTCACTTTTTGCAAAAAATAAATTGAATAAAAAATAGAAATCCCCACGTGTTAGTCTTCCTTTTTGGAGTTTTTTTAAGGAAAACAAGAAAATTAAGTATTTTTTTAGTTTTAGACATATATTTTGGCATTTAACAGAAAAATAATATAATTAATTTTTTTGAAGGTGTTAGACTTCACTTTTGGTATTTTTCAAAATATTTCGCAAAAAGTAGGAATTCACATGTGTTAGTCTTCAATTTTTGAGTTTTTATAGAAAAAAATGAAAATTAGATATTTTTCTCATTCTAGACAGATATCTTTGGAATTTTTTGAAAAATGTGATAATTGATATTTTTGAAGGTATAAGACTTCACTTTTTGTTTTTTTTACAAAAACATTGAAAAAATAGAATTCGCATGTGTTAGTCTTCAATTTTGAAATATTTTTTCGGAAAACATGAAAATAAAGTATTTTACTCGTTCTATATTGAAATCTTGGAATGTTTTTGAAAATATTGATAATTGATATTTTTAAAGGTGTTAGAATTCACTTTTTCTATTTTTGGAAATTTATTGAAAAAAATATAAATTCGTATGTGTTAGTCTTCAATTTCTGAGTTTTTTTTAGGACAACGTAAAAATTAAATACTTTTCTCATTCCAAACATAAATCTTGGAATTGCTATAAAAAATATTATAATTGATATTTTTGAAGGTGTGAGACGTCACTTTTTGCAAAAAAAAAATTGAAAAAAAAATAGAAATCCGTATGTGTTAGTCTTCCATTTTGGAGTTTTTTTAAGGAAAACATGAAAATTAAGTATTTTTTTAGTTTTAGACATATATTTTGGCATTTGACTGAAAAATATGATAATTAATTTTTTTGAAGATGTTAGACTTCACTTTTGGTATTTTTCCAAATATTTCGAAAAAAGTTGGAATTCGCATGTGTTAGTCTTCAATTTTGGAATATTTATTAGGAAAACATGAAAATTAAGTATTTTACTCGTTCTATATTGAAATCTTGGAATGTTTATGAAAATATTTATAATTGATATTTTTAAAGGTGTTAGACTTCACTTTTTGTATTTTGGGAAATTTATTGAAAAAAATATAAATTCGTATGTGTTAGTCTTCAATTTCTGAGTTTTTTTTAGGGCAACGTAAAAATTAAATAATTTTCTCATTCCAAACATAAATCTTGGAATTGCTTTAAAACATATGATAATTGATATTTTTGAAGCTGTTAGACTTCACTTTTTGCAAAAAATAAATTGAATAAAAAATAGAAATCCCCACGTGTTAGTCTTCCATTTTGGAGTTTTTTTAAGGAAAACAAGAAAATTAAGTATTTTTTTAGTTTTAGACATATATTTTGGCATTTAACAGAAAAATATGATAATTAATTTTTTTGAAGGTGTTAGACTTGACTTTTGGTATTTTTCCAAATATTTCGCAAAAAGTAGGAATTCACATGTGTTAGTCTTCAATTTTTGAGTTTTTATAGAAAAAAATGAAAATTAAATATTTTTCTCATTCTGGACAGATATCTTTGGAATTTTTTGAAAAATATGATAATTGATATTTTTGAAGGTGACTTCACTTTTTGTTTTTTTACAAAAACATTGAAAAAATAGAATTCCCATGTGTTAGTCTTCAATTTTGGAATATTTTTTCGGAACACATGAAAATAAAGTATTTTGCTCGTTCTATATTGAAATCTTGGAATGTTTTTGAAAATATTTATAATTGATATTTTTAAAGGTGTTAGACTTCACTTTTTATATTTTTGGAAATTTATTGAAAAAAATATAAATTCTTATGTGTTAGTCTTCAATTTCTGAGTTTTTTTTAGGGCAACGTAAAAATTAAATACTTTTCTCATTCCAAACATAAATCTTGGAATTGCTTTAAAAAATATGATAATTGATATTTTTGAAGGTGTTAGACTTCACTTTTTGCAAAACATAAATTGAAAAAAAAATAGAAATCCGCACGTGTTAGTCTTCCATTTTGGAGTATTTTTAAGGAAAACATGAAAATGAAGTATTTTTTTAGTTTTAGACATATATTTTGGCATTTAACAGAAAAATATGATAATTAATTTTTTTGAAGGTGTTAGACATCACTTTTGGTATTTTTCCAAATATTTCGCAAAAAGTAGGAATTCGCATGTGTTAGTCTTCAATTTTTGAGTTTTTATAGAAAAAAATGAAAATTAGATATTTTTCTCATTCTAGACAGATATCTTTGGAATTTTTTGAAAAATGTGATAATTGATATTTTTGAAGGTATAAGACTTCACTTTTTGTTTTTTTTACAAAAACATTGAAAAAATAGAATTCGCATGTGTTAGTCTTCAATTTTGAAATATTTTTTCGGAAAACATGAAAATAAAGTATTTTACTCGTTCTATATTGAAATCTTGGAATGTTTTTGAAAATATTGATAATTGATATTTTTAAAGGTGTTAGACTTCACTTTTTCTATTTTTGGAAATTTATTGAAAAAAATATAAATTCGTATGTGTTAGTCTTCAATTTCTGAGTTTTTTTTAGGACAACGTAAAAATTAAATACTTTTCTCATTCCAAACATAAATCTTGGAATTGCTTTAAAAAATATTATAATTGATATTTTTGAAGGTGTGAGACGTCACTTTTTGCAAAAAAAAAATTGAAAAAAAAAATAGAAATCCGTACGTGTTAGTCTTCCATTTTGGAGTTTTTTTAAGGAAAACATGAAAATTAAGTATTTTTTTAGTTTTAGACATTTATTTTGGCATTTGACTGAAAAATATGATAATTAATTTTTTTGAAGATGTTAGACTTCACTTTTGGTATTTTTCCAAATATTTCGAAAAAAGTTGGAATTCGCATGTGTTAGTCTTCAATTTTGGAATATTTTTTAGGAAAACAAGAAAATTAAGTATTTTACTCGTTCTATATTGAAATCTTGGAATGTTTTTGAAAATATTTATAATTGATATTTTTAAAGGTGTGAGAATTCATTTTTTGTATTTTTGGAAATTTATTGAAAAAAATATAAATTCGTATGTGTTAGTCTTCAATTTCTAAGTTTTTTTTAGGGCAACGTAAAAATTAAATAATTTTCTCATTCCAAACATAAATCTTGGAATTGCTTTAAAAAATATGATAATTCATATTTTTGAAGGTGTTCTTCACTTTTTGCAAAAAATAAATTGCAAAAAAAATAGAAATCCGCACGTGTTAGTCTTCCATTTTGGAGTTTTTTTTAAGGAAAACATGAAAATTAATTATTTTTTTAGTTTTAGACATATATTTTGGCATTTAAGAGAAAAATATGATAATTAATTTTTTTGAATGTGTTAGACTTCACTTTTGGTATTTTTCCAAATATTTCGAAAAAAGTAGGAATTCGCATGTGTTAGTCTTCAATTTTTGAGTTTTTATCGAAAAAAATGAAAATTAAATATTTTTCTCATTCTAGACAGATATCTTTGGAATTTTTTGAAAAATATGAAAATTGATATTTTTGAAGGTATTAGACTCCACTTTTTGTTTTTTTACAAAAACATTGAAAAAATAGAATTCGCATGTGTTAGTCTTCAATTTTGGAATATTTTTAAGGAAAACATGAAAATTAAGTATTTTACTCGATCTATATTGAAATCTTGGAATGTTTTTGAAAATATTTATAATCGATATTTTTAAAGGTGTTAGACTTCACTTTTTGTATTTTGGGAAATTTATTGAAAAAAATATAAATTCGTATGTGTTAGTCTTCAATTTCTGAGTTTTTTTTTGGGCAACGTAAAAATTAAATAATTTTCTCATTCCAAACATAAATCTTGGAATTGCTTTAAAAAATATGATAATTGATATTTTTGAAGGTAGACTTCACTTTTTGCAAAATATAAATTGAAAAAAAAATAGAAATCCGCACGTGTTAGTCTTCCATTTTGGAGTATTTTTAAGGAAAACATTAAAATTAAGTATTTTTTTAGTTTTAGACATATATTTTGGCATTTATCCGAAAAATATGATAATTAATTTTTTTGAAGGTGTTAGACTTCACTTTTGGTATTTTTCCAAATATTTCGCAAAAAGTAGGAATTCGCATGTGTTAGTCTTCAATTTTTGAGTTTTTATAGAAAAAAATGAAAATTAAATATTTTTCTCATTCTAGACAGATATCTTTGGAATTTTTTGAAAAATATGAAAATTGATATTTTTGAAGGTGATATGACTTCACTTTTAGTTTTTTTACAAAAACATTGAAAAAATAGAATTCCCATGTGTTAGTCTTCAATTTTGGAATATTTTTTCGGAACACATGAAAATAAAGTATTTTACTCGTTCCATATTGAAATCTTGGAATGTTTTAGAAAATATTGAAAATTGATATTTTTAAAGGTGTTAGACTTCACTTTTTGTATTTTCGGAAATTTATTGAAAAAAATATAAATTCGTATGTGTTTGTCTTCAATTTCTGAGTTTTTTTAAGACCACGTAAAAATTAAATACTTTTGTCATTCCAAATATAAATCTTAGAATTGCTTTAAAAACTATGATATTTGATATTTTTGAAGGTGTTAGACTTCAATTTTTGCCAAAAATAAATTGAAAAAAAATAAAAATCCGCATGTGTTAGTCTTCCATTTTGGAGTTTTTTTAAGGAAAACATGAAAATTAAGTATTTTTTAGTTTTAGACATATATTTTGGCATTTAACAGAAAAATATGATAATTAATTTTTTTGAAGATGTTAGACTTCACTTTTGGTATTTTTCCAAATATTTTGAAAAAGTAGGAATTCGCATGTGTTAGTCTTCAATTTTTGAGTTTTTATAGAAAAAATGAAAATTAAATATGTTTCTCATTCTAGACAGATATCTTTGGAATTTTTTGAAAAATATGAAAATTGATATTTTTGAAGGTATTAGACTTCACTTTTTGTTTTTTTACAAAAACATTGAAAAAATAGAATTCGCATGTGTTAGTCTTCAATTTTGGAATATTTATTAGGAAAACATGAAAATTAAGTATTTTACTCGTTCTATATTGAAATCTTGGAATGTTTATGAAAATATTTATAATTGATATTTTTAAAGGTGTTAGACTTCACTTTTTGTATTTTTGGAAATTTATTGAAAAAAATATAAATTCGTATGTGTTAGTCTTCAATTTCTGAGTTTTTTTTAGGGCAACGTAAAAATTAAATAATTTTCTCATTCCAAACATAAATCTTGGAATTGCTTTAAAACATATGATAATTGCTATTTTTGAAGGTGTTAGACTTCACTTTTTGCAAAAAATAAATTGAATAAAAAATAGAAATCCCCACGTGTTAGTCTTCCTTTTTGGAGTTTTTTTAAGGAAAACAAGAAAATTAAGTATTTTTTTAGTTTTAGACATATATTTTGGCATTTAACAGAAAAATATGATAATTAATTTTTTTGAAGGTGTTAGACTTCACTTTTGGTATTTTTCAAAATATTTCGCAAAAAGTAGGAATTCACATGTGTTAGTCTTCAATTTTTGAGTTTTTATAGAAAAAAATGAAAATTAGATATTTTTCTCATTCTAGACAGATATCTTTGGAATTTTTTGAAAAATGTGATAATTGATATTTTTGAAGGTATAAGACTTCACTTTTTGTTTTTTTTACAAAAACATTGAAAAAATAGAATTCGCATGTGTTAGTCTTCAATTTTGAAATATTTTTTCGGAAAACATGAAAATAAAGTATTTTACTCGTTCTATATTGAAATCTTGGAATGTTTTTGAAAATATTGATAATTGATATTTTTAAAGGTGTTAGATTTCACTTTTTCTATTTTTGGAAATTTATTGAAAAAAATATAAATTCGTATGTGTTAGTCTTCAATTTCTGAGTTTTTTTTAGGACAACGTAAAAATTAAATACTTTTCTCATTCCAAACATAAATCTTGGAATTGCTATAAAAAATATTATAATTGATATTTTTGAAGGTGTGAGACGTCACTTTTTGCAAAAAAAAAATTGAAAAAAAAATAGAAATCCGTATGTGTTAGTCTTCCATTTTGGAGTTTTTTTAAGGAAAACATGAAAATTAAGTATTTTTTTAGTTTTAGACATATATTTTGGCATTTGACTGAAAAATATGATAATTAATTTTTTTGAAGATGTTAGACTTCACTTTTGGTATTTTTCCAAATATTTCGAAAAAAGTTGGAATTCGCATGTGTTAGTCTTCAATTTTGGAATATTTTTTAGGAAAACAAGAAAATTAAGTATTTTACTCGTTCTATATTGAAATCTTGGAATGTTTTTGAAAATATTTATAATTGATATTTTTAAAGGTGTGAGAATTCATTTTTTGTATTTTTGGAAATTTATTGAAAAAAATATAAATTCGTATGTGTTAGTCTTCAATTTCTAAGTTTTTTTTAGGGCAACGTAAAAATTAAATAATTTTCTCATTCCAAACATAAATCTTGGAATTGCTTTAAAAAATATGATAATTCATATTTTTGAAGGTGTTCTTCACTTTTTGCAAAAAATAAATTGCAAAAAAAATAGAAATCCGCACGTGTTAGTCTTCCATTTTGGAGTTTTTTTTAAGGAAAACATGAAAATTAATTATTTTTTTAGTTTTAGACATATATTTTGGCATTTAAGAGAAAAATATGATAATTAATTTTTTTGAATGTGTTAGACTTCACTTTTGGTATTTTTCCAAATATTTCGAAAAAAGTAGGAATTCGCATGTGTTAGTCTTCAATTTTTGAGTTTTTATCGAAAAAAATGAAAATTAAATATTTTTCTCATTCTAGACAGATATCTTTGGAATTTTTTGAAAAATATGAAAATTGATATTTTTGAAGGTATTAGACTCCACTTTTTGTTTTTTTACAAAAACATTGAAAAAATAGAATTCGCATGTGTTAGTCTTCAATTTTGGAATATTTTTAAGGAAAACATGAAAATTAAGTATTTTACTCGATCTATATTGAAATCTTGGAATGTTTTTGAAAATATTTATAATCGATATTTTTAAAGGTGTTAGACTTCACTTTTTGTATTTTGGGAAATTTATTGAAAAAAATATAAATTCGTATGTGTTAGTCTTCAATTTCTGAGTTTTTTTTTGGGCAACGTAAAAATTAAATAATTTTCTCATTCCAAACATAAATCTTGGAATTGCTTTAAAAAATATGATAATTGATATTTTTGAAGGTAGACTTCACTTTTTGCAAAATATAAATTGAAAAAAAAATAGAAATCCGCACGTGTTAGTCTTCCATTTTGGAGTATTTTTAAGGAAAACATTAAAATTAAGTATTTTTTTAGTTTTAGACATATATTTTGGCATTTATCCGAAAAATATGATAATTAATTTTTTTGAAGGTGTTAGACTTCACTTTTGGTATTTTTCCAAATATTTCGCAAAAAGTAGGAATTCGCATGTGTTAGTCTTCAATTTTTGAGTTTTTATAGAAAAAAATGAAAATTAAATATTTTTCTCATTCTAGACAGATATCTTTGGAATTTTTTGAAAAATATGAAAATTGATATTTTTGAAGGTGATATGACTTCACTTTTAGTTTTTTTTACAAAAACATTGAAAAAATAGAATTCCCATGTGTTAGTCTTCAATTTTGGAATATTTTTTCGGAACACATGAAAATAAAGTATTTTACTCGTTCCATATTGAAATCTTGGAATGTTTTAGAAAATATTGAAAATTGATATTTTTAAAGGTGTTAGACTTCACTTTTTGTATTTTCGGAAATTTATTGAAAAAAATATAAATTCGTATGTGTTTGTCTTCAATTTCTGAGTTTTTTTAAGACCACGTAAAAATTAAATACTTTTGTCATTCCAAATATAAATCTTAGAATTGCTTTAAAAACTATGATATTTGATATTTTTGAAGGTGTTAGACTTCAATTTTTGCCAAAAATAAATTGAAAAAAAATAAAAATCCGCATGTGTTAGTCTTCCATTTTGGAGTTTTTTTAAGGAAAACATGAAAATTAAGTATTTTTTAGTTTTAGACATATATTTTGGCATTTAACAGAAAAATATGATAATTAATTTTTTTGAAGATGTTAGACTTCACTTTTGGTATTTTTCCAAATATTTTGAAAAAGTAGGAATTCGCATGTGTTAGTCTTCAATTTTTGAGTTTTTATAGAAAAAATGAAAATTAAATATGTTTCTCATTCTAGACAGATATCTTTGGAATTTTTTGAAAAATATGAAAATTGATATTTTTGAAGGTATTAGACTTCACTTTTTGTTTTTTTACAAAAACATTGAAAAAATAGAATTCGCATGTGTTAGTCTTCAATTTTGGAATATTTATTAGGAAAACATGAAAATTAAGTATTTTACTCGTTCTATATTGAAATCTTGGAATGTTTATGAAAATATTTATAATTGATATTTTTAAAGGTGTTAGACTTCACTTTTTGTATTTTTGGAAATTTATTGAAAAAAATATAAATTCGTATGTGTTAGTCTTCAATTTCTGAGTTTTTTTTTAGGGCAACGTAAAAATTAAATAATTTTCTCATTCCAAACATAAATCTTGGAATTGCTTTAAAACATATGATAATTGCTATTTTTGAAGGTGTTAGACTTCACTTTTTGCAAAAAATAAATTGAATAAAAAATAGAAATCCCCACGTGTTAGTCTTCCTTTTTGGAGTTTTTTTAAGGAAAACAAGAAAATTAAGTATTTTTTTAGTTTTAGACATATATTTTGGCATTTAACAGAAAAATATGATAATTAATTTTTTTGAAGGTGTTAGACTTCACTTTTGGTATTTTTCAAAATATTTCGCAAAAAGTAGGAATTCACATGTGTTAGTCTTCAATTTTTGAGTTTTTATAGAAAAAAATGAAAATTAGATATTTTTCTCATTCTAGACAGATATCTTTGGAATTTTTTGAAAAATGTGATAATTGATATTTTTGAAGGTATAAGACTTCACTTTTTGTTTTTTTTACAAAAACATTGAAAAAATAGAATTCGCATGTGTTAGTCTTCAATTTTGAAATATTTTTTCGGAAAACATGAAAATAAAGTATTTTACTCGTTCTATATTGAAATCTTGGAATGTTTTTGAAAATATTGATAATTGATATTTTTAAAGGTGTTAGACTTCACTTTTTCTATTTTTGGAAATTTATTGAAAAAAATATAAATTCGTATGTGTTAGTCTTCAATTTCTGAGTTTTTTTTAGGACAACGTAAAAATTAAATACTTTTCTCATTCCAAACATAAATCTTGGAATTGCTATAAAAAATATTATAATTGATATTTTTGAAGGTGTGAGACGTCACTTTTTGCAAAAAAAAAATTGAAAAAAAAATAGAAATCCGTATGTGTTAGTCTTCCATTTTGGAGTTTTTTTAAGGAAAACATGAAAATTAAGTATTTTTTTAGTTTTAGACATATATTTTGGCATTTGACTGAAAAATATGATAATTAATTTTTTTGAAGATGTTAGACTTCACTTTTGGTATTTTTCCAAATATTTCGAAAAAAGTTGGAATTCGCATGTGTTAGTCTTCAATTTTGGAATATTTTTTAGGAAAACAAGAAAATTAAGTATTTTACTCGTTCTATATTGAAATCTTGGAATGTTTTTGAAAATATTTATAATTGATATTTTTAAAGGTGTGAGACTTCATTTTTTGTATTTTTGGAAATTTATTGAAAAAAATATAAATTCGTATGTGTTAGTCTTCAATTTCTATGTTTTTTTTAGGGCAACGTAAAAATTAAATAATTTTCTCATTCCAAACATAAATCTTGGAATTGCTTTTAAAAATATGATAATTCATATTTTTGAAGGTGTTCTTCACTTTTTGCATAAAATAAATTGCAAAAAAAATAGAAATCCGCACGTGTTAGTCTTCCATTTTGGAGTTTTTTTTAAGGAAAACATGAAAATTAATTATTTTTTTAGTTTTAGACATATATTTTGGCATTTAACAGAAAAATATGATAATTAATTTTTTTGAAGGTGTTAGACTTCACTTTTGGTATTTTTCCAAATATTTCGAAAAAAGTAGGAATTCGCATGTGTTAGTCTTCAATTTTTGAGTTTTTATCGAAAAAAATGAAAATTAAATATTTTTCTCATTCTAGACAGATATCTTTGGAATTTTTTGAAAAATATGAAAATTGATATTTTTGAAGGTATTAGACTCCACTTTTTGTTTTTTTACAAAAACATTGAAAAAATAGAATTCGCATGTGTTAGTCTTCAATTTTGGAATATTTGTAAGGAAAACATGAAAATTAAGTATTTTACTCGATCTATATTGAAATCTTGGAATGTTTTTGAAAATATTTATAATCGATATTTTTAAAGGTGTTAGACTTCACTTTTTGTATTTTGGGAAATTTATTGAAAAAAATATAAATTCGTATGTGTTAGTCTTCAATTTCTGAGTTTTTTTTTGGGCAACGTAAAAATTAAATAATTTTCTCATTCCAAACATAAATCTTGGAATTGCTTTAAAAAATATGATAATTGATATTTTTGAAGGTAGACTTCACTTTTTGCAAAAAATAAATTGAAAAAAAAATAGAAATCCGCACGTGTTAGTCTTCCATTTTGGAGTATTTTTAAGGAAAACATTAAAATTAAGTATTTTTTTAGTTTTAGACATATATTTTGGCATTTATCCGAAAAATATGATAATTAATTTTTTTGAAGGTGTTAGACTTCACTTTTGGTATTTTTCCAAATATTTCGCAAAAAGTAGGAATTCGCATGTGTTAGTCTTCAATTTTTGAGTTTTTATAGAAAAAAATGAAAATTAAATATGTTTCTCATTCTAGTCAGATATCTTTGGAAATTTTTGAAAAATATGAAAATTGATATTTTTGAAGGTGATATGACTTCACTTTTTGTTTTTTTACAAAAACATTGAAAAAATAGAATTCCCATGTGTTAGTCTTCAATTTTGGAATATTTTTTCGGAACACATGAAAATAAAGTATTTTACTCGTTCTATATTGAAATCTTGGAATGTTTTTGAAAATATTTATAATTGATATTTTTAAAGGTGTTAGACTTCACTTTTTATATTTTTGGAAATTTATTGAAAAAAATATAAATTCTTATGTGTTAGTCTTCAATTTCTGAGTTTTTTTTAGGGCAACGTAAAAATTAAATACTTTTCTCATTCCAAACATAAATCTTGGAATTGCTTTAAAAAATATGATAATTGATATTTTTGAAGGTGTTAGACTTCACTTTTTGCAAAACATCAATTGAAAAAAAAATAGAAATCCGCACGTGTTAGTCTTCCATTTTGGAGTATTTTTAAGGAAAACATGAAAATGAAGTATTTTTTTAGTTTTAGACATATATTTTGGCATTTAACAGAAAAATATGATAATTAATTTTTTTGAAGGTGTTAGACTTCACTTTTGGTATTTTTCCAAATATTTCGCAAAAAGTAGGAATTCGCATGTGTTAGTCTTCAATTTTTGAGTTTTTATAGAAAAAAATGAAAATTAGATATTTTTCTCATTCTAGACAGATATCTTTGGAATTTTTTTGAAAAATGTGATAATTGATATTTTTGAAGGTATAAGACTTCACTTTTTGTTTTTTTTACAAAAACATTGAAAAAATAGAATTCGCATGTGTTAGTCCTCAATTTTGAAATATTTTTTCGGAAAACATGAAAATAAAGTATTTTACTCGTTCTATATTGAAATCTTGGAATGTTTTTGAAAATATTGATAATTGATATTTTTAAAGGTGTTAGACTTCACTTTTTCTATTTTTGGAAATTTATTGGAAAAATATAAATTCGTATGTGTTAGTCTTCAATTTCTGAGTTTTTTTTAGGACAACGTAAAAATTAAATACTTTTCTCATTCCAAACATAAATCTTGGAATTGCTTTAAAAAATATTATAATTGATATTTTTGAAGGTGTGAGACGTCACTCTTTGCAAAAAAAAAATTGAAAAAAAAATAGAAATCCGTATGTGTTAGTCTTCCATTTTGGAGTTTTTTTAAGGAAAACATGAAAATTAAGTATTTTTTTAGTTTTAGACATATATTTTGGCATTTGACTGAAAAATATGATAATTAATTTTTTTGAAGATGTTAGACTTCACTTTTGGTATTTTTCCAAATATTTCGAAAAAAGTTGGAATTCGCATGTGTTAGTCTTCAATTTTGGAATATTTTTTAGGAAAACAAGAAAATTAAGTATTTTACTCGTTCTATATTGAAATCTTGGAATGTTTTTGAAAATATTTATAATTGATATTTTTAAAGGTGTGAGACTTCATTTTTTGTATTTTTGGAAATTTATTGAAAAAAATATAAATTCGTATGTGTTAGTCTTCAATTTCTAAGTTTTTTTTAGGGCAACGTAAAAATTAAATAATTTTCTCATTCCAAACATAAATCTTGGAATTGCTTTAAAAAATATGATAATTCATATTTTTGAAGGTGTTCTTCGCTTTTTGCAAAAAATAAATTGCAAAAAAAATAGAAATCCGCACGTGTTAGTCTTCCATTTTGGAGTTTTTTTTAAGGAAAACATGAAAATTAATTATTTTTTTAGTTTTAGACATATATTTTGGCATTTAACAGAAAAATATGATAATTAATTTTTTTGAAGGTGTTAGACTTCACTTTTGGTATTTTTCCAAATATTTCGAAAAAAGTAGGAATTCGCATGTGTTAGTCTTCAATTTTTGAGTTTTTATCGAAAAAAATGAAAATTAAATATTTTTCTCATTCTAGACAGATATCTTTGGAATTTTTTGAAAAATATGAAAATTGATATTTTTGAAAGTATTAGACTCCACTTTTTGTTTTTTTACAAAAACATTGAAAAAATAGAATTCGCATGTGTTAGTCTTCAATTTTGGAATATTTGTAAGGAAAACATGAAAATTAAGTATTTTACTCGATCTATATTGAAATCTTGGAATGTTTTTGAAAATATTTATAATCTATATTTTTAAAGGTGTTAGACTTGACTTTTTGTATTTTGGGAAATTTATTGAAAAAAATATAAATTCGTATGTGTTAGTCTTCAATTTCTGAGTTTTTTTTTGGGCAACGTAAAAATTAAATAATTTTCTCATTCCAAACATAAATCTTGGAATTGCTTTAAAAAATATGATAATTGATATTTTTGAAGGTAGACTTCACTTTTTGCAAAAAATAAATTGAAAAAAAAATAGAAATCCGCACGTGTTAGTCTTCCATTTTGGAGTATTTTTAAGGAAAACATTAAAATTAAGTATTTTTTTAGTTTTAGACATATATTTTGGCATTTATCCGAAAAATATGATAATTAATTTTTTTGAAGGTGTTAGACTTCACTTTTGGTATTTTTACAAATATTTCGCAAAAAGTAGGAATTCGCATGTGTTAGTCTTCAATTTTTGAGTTTTTATAGAAAAAAATGAAAATTAAATATTTTTCACATTCTAGTCAGATATCTTTGGAAATTTTTGAAAAATATGAAAATTGATATTTTTGAAGGTGATATGACTTCACTTTTTGTTTTTTTACAAAAACATTGAAAAAATAGAATTCCCATGTGTTAGTCTTCAATTTTGGAATATTTTTTCGGAACACATGAAAATAAAGTATTTTACTCGTTCTATATTGAAATCTTGGAATGTTTTTGAAAATATTTATAATTGATATTTTTAAAGGTGTTAGACTTCACTTTTTATATTTTTGGAAATTTATTGAAAAAAATATAAATTCTTATGTGTTAGTCTTCAATTTCTGAGTTTTTTTTAGGGCAACGTAAAAATTAAATACTTTTCTCATTCCAAACATAAATCTTGGAATTGCTTTAAAAAATATGATAATTGATATTTTTGAAGGTGTTAGACTTCACTTTTTGCAAAACATCAATTGAAAAAAAAATAGAAATCCGCACGTGTTAGTCTTCCATTTTGGAGTATTTTTAAGGAAAACATGAAAATGAAGTATTTTTTTAGTTTTAGACATATATTTTGGCATTTAACAGAAAAATATGATAATTAATTTTTTTGAAGGTGTTAGACTTCACTTTTGGTATTTTTCCAAATATTTCGCAAAAAGTAGGAATTCGCATGTGTTAGTCTTCAATTTTTGAGTTTTTATAGAAAAAAATGAAAATTAGATATTTTTCTCATTCTAGACAGATATCTTTGGAATTTTTTGAAAAATGTGATAATTGATATTTTTGAAGGTATAAGACTTCACTTTTTGTTTTTTTTACAAAAACATTGAAAAAATAGAATTCGCATGTGTTAGTCTTCAATTTTGAAATATTTTTTCGGAAAACATGAAAATAAAGTATTTTACTCGTTCTATATTGAAATCTTGGAATGTTTTTGAAAATATTGATAATTGATATTTTTAAAGGTGTTAGACTTCACTTTTTCTATTTTTGGAAATTTATTTGAAAAATATAAATTCGTATGTGTTAGTCTTCAATTTCTGAGTTTTTTTTAGGACAACGTAAAAATTAAATACTTTTCTCATTCCAAACATAAATCTTGGAATTGCTTTAAAAAATATTATAATTGATATTTTTGAAGGTGTGAGACGTCACTCTTTGCAAAAAAAAAATTGAAAAAAAAATAGAAATCCGTACGTGTTAGTCTTCCATTTTGGAGTTTTTTTAAGGAAAACATGAAAATTAAGTATTTTTTTAGTTTTAGACATATATTTTGGCATTTGACTGAAAAATATGATAATTAATTTTTTTGAAGATGTTAGACTTCACTTTTGGTATTTTTCCAAATATTTCGAAAAAAGTTGGAATTCGCATGTGTTAGTCTTCAATTTTGGAATATTTTTTAGGAAAACAAGAAAATTAAGTATTTTACTCGTTCTATATTGAAATCTTGGAATGTTTTTGAAAATATTTATAATTGATATTTTTAAAGGTGTGAGACTTCATTTTTTGTATTTTTGGAAATTTATTGAAAAAAATATAAATTCGTATGTGTTAGTCTTCAATTTCTAAGTTTTTTTTAGGGCAACGTAAAAATTAAATAATTTTCTCATTCCAAACATAAATCTTGGAATTGCTTTAAAAAATATGATAATTCATATTTTTGAAGGTGTTCTTCGCTTTTTGCAAAAAATAAATTGCAAAAAAAATAGAAATCCGCACGTGTTAGTCTTCCATTTTGGAGTTTTTTTTAAGGAAAACATGAAAATTAATTATTTTTTTAGTTTTAGACATATATTTTGGCATTTAACAGAAAAATATGATAATTAATTTTTTTGAAGGTGTTAGACTTCACTTTTGGTATTTTTCCAAATATTTCGAAAAAAGTAGGAATTCGCATGTGTTAGTCTTCAATTTTTGAGTTTTTATCGAAAAAAATGAAAATTAAATATTTTTCTCATTCTAGACAGATATCTTTGGAATTTTTTGAAAAATATGAAAATTGATATTTTTGAAAGTATTAGACTCCACTTTTTGTTTTTTTACAAAAACATTGAAAAAATAGAATTCGCATGTGTTAGTCTTCAATTTTGAAATATTTTTTCGGAAAACATGAAAATAAAGTATTTTACTCGATCTATATTGAAATCTTGGAATGTTTTTGAAAATATTTATAATCTATATTTTTAAAGGTGTTAGACTTCACTTTTTGTATTTTGGGAAATTTATTGAAAAAAATATAAATTCGTATGTGTTAGTCTTCAATTTCTGAGTTTTTTTTTGGGCAACGTAAAAATTAAATAATTTTCTCATTCCAAACATAAATCTTGGAATTGCTTTAAAAAATATGATAATTGATATTTTTGAAGGTAGACTTCACTTTTTGCAAAAAATAAATTGAAAAAAAAATAGAAATCCGCACGTGTTAGTCTTCCATTTTGGAGTATTTTTAAGGAAAACATTAAAATTAAGTATTTTTTTAGTTTTAGACATATATTTTGGCATTTATCCGAAAAATATGATAATTAATTTTTTTGAAGGTGTTAGACTTCACTTTTGGTATTTTTCCAAATATTTCGCAAAAAGTAGGAATTCGCATGTGTTAGTCTTCAATTTTTGAGTTTTTATAGAAAAAAATGAAAATTAAATATTTTTCACATTCTAGACAGATATCTTTGGAATTTTTTGAAAAATATGAAAATTGATATTTTTGAAGGTGATATGACTTCACTTTTAGTTTTTTTACAAAAACATTGAAAAAATAGAATTCCCATGTGTTAGTCTTCAATTTTGGAATATTTTTTCGGAACACATGAAAATAAAGTATTTTACTCGTTCTATATTGAAATCTTGGAATGTTTTAGAAAATATAGAAAATTGATATTTTTAAAGGTGTTAGACTTCACTTTTTGTATTTTCGGAAATTTATTGAAAATAATATAAATTCGTATGTGTTTGTCTTCAATTTCTGATTTTTTTTAAGACCACGTAAAAATTAAATACTTTTGTCATTCCAAACATAAATCTTAGAATTGCTTTAAAAACTATGATATTTGATATTTTTGAAGGTGTTAGACTTCAATTTTTGCCAAAAAAAAATTGAAAAAAAATAAAAATCCGCATGTGTTAGTCTTCCATTTTGGAGTTTTTTTAAGGAAAACATGAAAATTAAGTATTTTTTAGTTTTAGACATATATTTTGGCATTTAACAGAAAAATATGATAATTAATTTTTTTGAAGATGTTAGACTTCACTTTTGGTATTTTTCCAAATATTTTGAAAAAGTAGGAATTCGCATGTGTTAGTCTTCAATTTTTGAGTTTTTATAGAAAAAATGAAAATTAAATATGTTTCTCATTCTAGACAGATATCTTTGGAATTTTTTGAAAAATATGAAAATTGATATTTTTGAAGGTATTAGACTTCACTTTTTGTTTTTTTACAAAGACATTGAAAAAATAGAATTCGCATGTGTTAGTCTTCAATTTTGGAATATTTATTAGGAAAACATGAAAATTAAGTATTTTACTCGTTCTATATTGAAATCTTGGAATGTTTATGAAAATATTTATAATTGATATTTTTAAAGGTGTTAGACTTCACTTTTTGTATTTTGGGAAATTTATTGAAAAAAATATAAATTCGTATGTGTTAGTCTTCAATTTCTGAGTTTTTTTTAGGGCAACGTAAAAATTAAATAATTTTCTCATTCCAAACATAAATCTTGGAATTGCTTTAAAACATATGATAATTGATATTTTTGAAGGTGTTAGACTTCACTTTTTGCAAAAAATAAATTGAATAAAAAATAGAAATCCCCACGTGTTAGTCTTCCATTTTGGAGTTTTTTTAAGGAAAACAAGAAAATTAAGTATTTTTTTTGTTTTAGACATATATTTTGGCATTTAACAGAAAAATATGATAATTAATTTTTTTGAAGGTGTTAGACTTGACTTTTGATATTTTTCCAAATATTTCGCAAAAAGTAGGAATTCACATGTGTTAGTCTTCAATTTTTGAGTTTTTATAGAAAAAAATGAAAATTAAATATTTTTCTCATTCTGGACAGATATCTTTGGAATTTTTTGAAAAATATGATAATTGATATTTTTGAAGGTGACTTCACTTTTTGTTTTTTTACAAAAACATTGAAAAAATAGAATTCCCATGTGTTAGTCTTCAATTTTGGAATATTTTTTCGGAACACATGAAAATAAAGTATTTTGCTCGTTCTATATTGAAATCTTGGAATGTTTTTGAAAATATTTATAATTGATATTTTTAAAGGTGTTAGACTTCACTTTTTATATTTTTGGAAATTTATTGAAAAAAATATAAATTCTTATGTGTTAGTCTTCAATTTCTGAGTTTTTTTTAGGGCAACGTAAAAATTAAATACTTTTCTCATTCCAAACATAAATCTTGGAATTGCTTTAAAAAATATGATAATTGATATTTTTGAAGGTGTTAGACTTCACTTTTTGCAAAACATAAATTGAAAAAAAAATAGAAATCCGCACGTGTTAGTCTTCCATTTTGGAGTATTTTTAAGGAAAACATGAAAATGAAGTATTTTTTTAGTTTTAGACATATATTTTGGCATTTAACAGAAAAATATGATAATTAATTTTTTTGAAGGTGTTAGACTTCACTTTTGGTATTTTTCCAAATATTTCGCAAAAAGTAGGAATTCGCATGTGTTAGTCTTCAATTTTTGAGATTTTATAGAAAAAAATGAAAATTAGATATTTTTCTCATTCTAGACAGATATCTTTGGAATTTTTTGAAAAATGTGATAATTGATATTTTTGAAGGTATAAGACTTCACTTTTTGTTTTTTTTACAAAAACATTGAAAAAATAGAATTCGCATGTGTTAGTCTTCAATTTTGAAATATTTTTTCGGAAAACATGAAAATAAAGTATTTTACTCGTTCTATATTGAAATCTTGGAATGTTTTTGAAAATATTGATAATTGATATTTTTAAAGGTGTTAGACTTCACTTTTTCTATTTTTGGAAATTTATTGAAAAAAATATAAATTCGTATGTGTTAGTCTTCAATTTTTGAGTTTTTTTTAGGACAACGTAAAAATTAAATACTTTTCTCATTCCAAACATAAATCTTGGAATTGCTTTAAAAAATATTATAATTGATATTTTTGAAGGTGTGAGACGTCACTTTTTGCAAAAAAAAAATTGAAAAAAAAATAGAAATCCGTACGTGTTAGTCTTCCATTTTGGAGTTTTTTTATGGAAAACATGAAAATTAAGTATTTTTTTAGTTTTAGACATATATTTTGGCATTTGACTGAAAAATATGATAATTAATTTTTTTGAAGATGTTAGACTTCACTTTTGGTATTTTTCCAAATATTTCGAAAAAAGTTGGAATTCGCATGTGTTAGTCTTCAATTTTGGAATATTTTTTAGGAAAACAAGAAAATTAAGTATTTTACTCGTTCTATATTGAAATCTTGGAATGTTTTTGAAAATATTTATAATTGATATTTTTAAAGGTGTGAGACTTCATTTTTTGTATTTTTGGAAATTTATTGAAAAAAATATAAATTCGTATGTGTTAGTCTTCAATTTCTGAGTTTTTTTTAGGGCAACGTAAAAATTAAATAATTTTCTCATTCCAAACATAAATCTTGGAATTGCTTTAAAAAATATGATAATTGATATTTTTGAAGGTGTTCTTCACTTTTTGCAAAAAATAAATTGCAAAAAAAATAGAAATCCGCACGTGTTAGTCTTCCATTTTGGAGTTTTTTTTAAGGAAAACATGAAAATTAATTATTTTTTTAGTTTTAGACATATATTTTGGCATTTAAGAGAAAAATATGATAATTAATTTTTTTGAAGGTGTTAGACTTCACTTTTGGTATTTTTCCAAATATTTCGAAAAAAGTAGGAATTCGCATGTGTTAGTCTTCAATTTTTGAGTTTTTATCGAAAAAAATGAAAATTAAATATTTTTCTCATTCTAGACAGATATCTTTGGAATTTTTTGAAAAATATGAAAATTGATATTTTTGAAGGTATTAGACTCCACTTTTTGTGTTTTTACAAAAACATTGAAAAAATAGAATTCGCATGTGTTAGTCTTCAATTTTGGAATATTTTTAAGGAAAACATGAAAATTAAGTATTTTACTCGATCTATATTGAAATCTTGGAATGTTTTTGAAAATATTTATAATCGATATTTTTAAAGGTGTTAGACTTCACTTTTTGTATTTTGGGAAATTTATTGAAAAAAATATAAATTCGTATGTGTTAGTCTTCAATTTCTGAGTTTTTTTTTGGGCAACGTAAAAATTAAACAATTTTCTCATTCCAAACATAAATCTTGGAATTGCTTTAAAAAATATGATAATTGATATTTTTGAAGGTAGACTTCACTTTTTGCAAAAAATAAATTGAAAAAAAAATAGAAATCCGCACGTGTTAGTCTTCCATTTTGGAGTATTTTTAAGGAAAACATTAAAATTAAGTATTTTTTTAGTTTTAGACATATATTTTGGCATTTATCCGAAAAATATGATAATTAATTTTTTTGAAGGTGTTAGACTTCACTTTTGGTATTTTTCCAAATATTTCGCAAAAAGTAGGAATTCGCATGTGTTAGTCTTCAATTTTTGAGTTTTTATAGAAAAAAATGAAAATTAAATATTTTTCTCATTCTAGACAGATATCTTTGGAATTTTTTGAAAAATATGAAAATTGATATTTTTGAAGGTGATATGACTTCAATTTTAGTTTTTTTACAAAAACATTGAAAAAATAGAATTCCCATGTGTTAGTCTTCAATTTTGGAATATTTTTTCGGAACACATGAAAATAAAGTATTTTACTCGTTCTATATTGAAATCTTGGAATGTTTTAGAAAATATTGAAAATTGATATTTTTAAAGGTGTTAGACTTCACTTTTTGTATTTTTGAAAATTTATTGAAAAAAATATAAATTCGTATGTGTTTGTCTTCAATTTCTGAGTTTTTTTAAGACCACGTAAAAATTAAATACTTTTGTCATTCCAAACATAAATCTTAGAATTGCTTTAAAAACTATGATATTTGATATTTTTGAAGGTGTTAGACTTCAATTTTTGCCAAAAATAAATTGAAAAAAAATAAAAATCCGCATGTGTTAGTCTTCCATTTTGGAGTTTTTTTAAGGAAAACATGAAAATTAAGTATTTTTTAGTTTTAGACATATATTTTGGCATTTAACAGAAAAATATGATAATTAATTTTTTCGAAGGTGTTAGACTTCACTTTTGGTATTTTTCCAAATATTTCGCAAAAAGTAGGAATTCGCATGTGTTAGTCTTCAATTTTTGAGTTTTTATAGAAAAAAATGAAAATTAAATATTTTTCTCATTCTGGACAGATATCTTTGGAATTTTTTGAAAAATATGATAATTGATATTTTTGAAGGTGACTTCACTTTTTGTTTTTTTACAAAAACATTGAAAAAATAGAATTCGCATGTGTTAGTCTTCAATTTTGGAATATTTATTAGGAAAACATGAAAATTAAGTATTTTACTCGTTCTATATTGAAATCTTGGAATGTTTATGAAAATATTTATAATTGATATTTTTAAAGGTGTTAGACTTCACTTTTTGTATTTTTGGAAATTTATTGAAAAAAATATAAATTCGTATGTGTTAGTCTTCAATTTCTGAGTTTTTTTTAGGGCAACGTAAAAATTAAATAATTTTCTAATTCCAAACATAAATCTTGGAATTGCTTTAAAACATATGATAATTGATATTTTTGAATGTGTTAGACTTCACTTTTTGCAAAAAATAAATTGAATAAAAAATAGAAATCCCCACGTGTTAGTCTTCCATTTTGGAGTTTTTTTAAGGAAAACAAGAAAATTAATTATTTTTTTAGTTTTAGACATATATTTTGGCATTTAACAGAAAAATATGATAATTAATTTTTTTTAAGGTGTTAGACTTCACTTTTGGTATTTTTCCAAATATTTCGCAAAAAGTAGGAATTCACATGTGTTAGTCTTCAATTTTTGAGTTTTTATAGAAAAAAATGAAAATTAAATATTTTTCTCAGTCTGGACAGATATCTTTGGAATTTTTTGAAAAATATGATAATTGATATTTTTGAAGGTATTAGACTTCACTTTTTGTTTTTTTACAAAAACATTGAAAAAATAGAATTCCCATGTGTTAGTCTTCAATTTTGGAATATTTTTTCGGAACACATGAAAATAAAGTATTTTACTCGTTCTATATTGAAATCTTGGAATGTTTTTGAAAATATTTATAATTGATATTTTTAAAGGTGTTAGACTTCACTTTTTATATTTTTGGAAATTTATTGAAAAAAATATAAATTCTTATGTGTCAGTCTTCAATTTCTGAGTTTTTTTTAGGGCAACGTAAAAATTAAATACTTTTCTCATTCCAAACATAAATCTTGGAATTGCTTTAAAAAATATGATAATTGATATTTTTGAAGGTGTTAGACTTCACTTTTTGCAAAAAGTAAATTGAAAAAAAATAGAAATCCGCATGTGTTAGTCTTCCATTTTGGAGATATTTAAGGAAAACTTGAAAATTAAGTATTTTTTATTTTTAGACATATATTTTGGCATTTAACAGAAAAATATGATAATTAATTTTTTTGAAGGTGTTAGAATTCACTTTTGGTATTTTTCCAAATATTTCGCAAAAAGTTGGAATTCGCATGTGTTAGTCTTCAATTTTTGAGTTTTTATAGAAAAAAATGAAAATTATATATTTTTCTCATTCTAGACAGATATCTTTGGAATTTTTTGAAAAATATGATAATTGATATTTTTGAAGGTATAAGACTTCACATTTTGTTTTTTTACAAAAACATTGAAAAAATAGAATTCGCATGTGTTAGTCTTCAATTTTGAAATATTTTTTCGGAAAACATGAAAATAAAGTATTTCACTCGTTCTATATTGAAATCTTGGAATGTTTTTGAAAATATTGATAATTGATATTTTTAAAGGTGTTAGACTTCACTTTTTCTATTTTTGGAAATTTATTGAAAAAAATATAAATTCGTATGTGTTAGTCTTCAATTTCTGAGTTTTTTTAGGACAACGTAAAAATTAAATACTTTTCTCATTCCAAACATAAATCTTGGAATTGCTTTAAAAAATATTATAATTGATATTTTTGAAGGTGTGAGACGTCACTTTTTGCCAAAAATAAATTGAAAAAAAAATAGAAATCTGTACGTGTTAGTCTTCCATTTTGGAGTTTTTTTAAGGACAACATGAAAATTAAGTATTTTTTTAGTTTTAGACATATATTTTGGCATTTGACTGAAAAATATGATAATTAATATTTTTGAAGATGTTAGACTTCACTTTTGGTATTTTTCCAAATATTTCGAAAAAAGTTGGAATTCGCATGTGTTTTTGGAATATTTTTTAGGAAAACAAGAAAATTAAGTATTTTACTCGTTCTATATTGTAATCTTGGAATGTTTTTGAAAATATTTATAATTGATATTTTTAAAGGTGTTAGACTTCATTTTTTGTATTTTTGGAAATTTATTGAAAAAAATATAAATTCGTATGTGTTAGTCTTCAATTTCTGAGTTTTTTTTAGGGCAACGTAAAAATTAAATAATTTTCTCATTCCAATCATAAATCTTGGAATTGCTTTAAAAAATATGATATTTCATATTTTTGAAGGTGTTCTTCACTTTTTGCAAAAAATAAATTGCAAAAAATATAGAAATCCGCACGTGTTAGTCTTCCATTTTGGAGTTTTTTTTAAGGAAACCATGAAAATTAATTATTTTTTTAGTTTTAGACATATATTTTGGCATTTAACAGAAAAATATGATAATTAATTTTTTTGAAGGTGTTAGACTTCACTTTTGGTATTTTTCCAAATATTTCGAAAATAGTAGGAATTCGCAAGTGTTAGTCTTCAATTTTTGAGTTTTTATGGAAAAAAAAATGAAAATTAAATATTTTTCTCATTCTAGACAGATATCTTTGGAATTTTTTGAAAAATATGATAATTGATATTTTTGAAGGTAAGACTTCACTTTTTGTTTTTTTACAAAAACATTGAAAAAATAGAATTCGCATGTGTTAGTCTTCAATTTTGGAATATTTTTTAGGAAAACATGAAAATAAAGTATTTTACTCGTTCTATATTGAAATCTTGGAATGTTTTTGAAAATATTGATAATTGATATTTTTAAAGGTGTTAGACTTCACTTTTTGTATTTTTGGAAATTTATTGAAAAAAATATAAATTCTTATGTGTTAGTCTTCAATTTCTGAGTTTTTTTTAGGGCAACGTAAAAATTAAATACTTTTCTCATTCCAAACATAAATCTTGGAATTGCTTTAAAAAATATGATAATTGATATTTTTGAAGGTGTTAGACTTCACTTTTTGCAAAAAATAAATTGAAAAAAAAATAGAAATCCGCATGCGTTAGTCTTCCATTTTGGAGTTTTTTTTAAGGAAAACATGAAAATTAATTATTTTTTTAGTTTTAGACATATATTTTGGCATTTAACAGAAAAATATGATAATTAATTTTTTTGAGGATGTTAGACTTCACTTTTATTATTTTTCCCAATATTTCGAAAAAGTAGGAATTCGCATGTGTTAGTCTTCAATTTTTGAGTTTTTATCGAAAAAAATGAAAATTAAATATTTTTCTCATTCTAGACAGATATCTTTGGAATTTTTTGAAAAATATGAAAATTGATATTTTTGAAGGTATTAGACTCCACTTTTTGTTTTTTTACAAAAACATTGAAAAAATAGAATTCGCATGTGTTAGTCTTCAATTTTGGAATATTTTTAAGGAAAACATGAAAATTAAGTATTTTACTCGTTCTATATTGAAATCTTGGAATGTTTTTGAAAATATTTATAATCGATATTTTTAAAGGTGTTAGACTTCCCTTTTTGTATTTTGGGAAATTTATTGAAAAAAATATAAATTCGTATGTGTTAGTCTTCAATTTCTGAGTTTTTTTTTGGGCAACGTAAAAATTAAATAATTTTCTCATTCCAAACATAAATCTTGGAATTGCTTTAAAAAATATGATAATTGATATTTTTGAAGGTGTTAGTCTTCACTTTTTGCCAAAAATAAATTGAAAAAAAAATAGAAATCCCCACGTGTTAGTCTTCTATTTTGGAGTTTTTTTAAGGAAAACATGAAAATTAAGTATTTTTTTAGTTTTAGACATATATTTTGGCATTTGACTGAAAAATATGATAATTAAGTTTTTTGAAGGTGTTAGACTTCACTTTTGGTATTTTTCCAAATATTTCGAAAAAAGATGGAATTCGCATGTGTTAGTCTTCAATTTTTGACTTTTTATTGAAAAAAATGAAAATTAAATATTTTTCTCATTCTGGACAGATATCTTTGGAATTTTCTGAAAAATATGAAAATTGATATTTTTGAAGGTATTCACTTTTTGTTTTGTTTACAAAAACGTTGAAAAAATAGAATTCGCATGTGTTAGTGTTCAATTTTGGAATAATTTTTAGGAAAACATTAAAATAAAGTATTTTACTGGTTCTATATTGAAATCTTGGAATGTTTTTGAAAATATTTATGATTGATATTTTTAAATGTGTTAGACTTCACTTTTTGTATTTTAGGAATTTATTGAAAAAAATATAAATTCGTATGTGTTAGTCTTCAATTTCTGAGTTTTTTTTAGGACAACGTATAAATTAAATACTTTTCTCATTCCAAACATAAATCTTGGAATTGCTTTAAAAAATATGATAATTGATATTTTTGAAGGTGTTAGACTTCACTTTTTGCAAAAAGAAAATTGAAAAAAAAATAGAAAGTCGCATGTGTTGCTCTTCCATTTTGGAGTTTTTTTAAAGAAAACATGAAAATTAATTATTTTTTTAGTTTTAGACATATATTTTTGCATTTAACAGAAAAATATGATAATTAATTTTTTTGAAGATGTTAGACTTCACTTTTGGTATTTTTCGAAATATTTCGAAAAAAGTAGGAATTCGCATGTGTTAGTCTTCAATTTTTTAGTTTTTATAGAAAAAAATGAAAATTAAATATTTTTCTCATTCTGGATAGATATCTTTGGAATTTTTTGAAAAATATGATAATTGATATTTTTGAAGGTATAAGACTTCACTTTTTGTTTTTTTACAAAAACGTTGAAAAAATAGAATTCGCATGTGTTAGTCTTCAATTTTGGAATAATTTTTAGGAAAACAAGAAAATAAAGTACTTTACTCGTTCTATATTGAAATCTTGGAATGTTTTTGAAAATATTTATCATGGATATTTTTAAATGTGTTAGACTTCACTTTTTGTGTTTTTGGAATTTATTGAAAAAAATATAAATTCGTATGTGTTAGTCTTCAATTTCTGAATATTTTTTAGGGCAACGTAAAAATTAAATAATTTTCTCATTCCAAACATAAATCTTGGAATTGCTTTAAAAAATAAGATAATTTATATTTTTGAAGGTGTTAGACTTCACTTTTTGCGAAAAATAAATTGAAAAAAAAATAGAAATCCGCACGTGTTAGACATCCATTTTGGAGTTTTTTTAAGGAAAACATGAAAATAAAGTATTTTTTTAGTTTTAGACATATATTTTGGCATTTAATAGAAAAATATGATAATTAATTTTTTTGAAGGTGCTAGACTTCACTTTTGGTATTTTTCAAAATATTTCAAGAAAAGTAGGAATTCGCATGTGTTAGTCTTGAGTTTTTATAGAAAAAAATGAAAATTAAATATTTTTCTCATTCTAGACAGATATCTTTGGAATTTTTTGAAAAATATGATAATTGATATTTTTGAAGGTGTTAGACTTCACTTTTTGTTTTTTTACAAAAACATTGAAAAAATAGAATTCCCATGTGTTAGTCTTCAATTTTGGAATATTTTTTCGGAACACATGAAAATAAAGTATTTTACTCGTTCTATATTGAAATCTTGGAATGTTTTTGAAAATATTGATAATTGATATTTTTAAAGGTGTTAGACTTCACTTTTTGTATTTTTGGAAATTTATTGAAAAAAATATAAATTCGTATGTGTTTGTCTTCAATTTCTGAGTTTTTTTAAGACCACGTAAAAATTAAATACTTTTGTCATTCCAAACATAAATCTTAGAATTGCTTTAAAAAAATATGATATTTGATATTTTTGAAGGTGTGACTTCAATTTTTGCCAAAAATAAACTGAAAAAAAATAGAAATCCGCATGTGTTAGTCTTCCATTTTGGAGTTTTTTTAAGGAAAACATGAAAATTAAGTATTTTTTTAGTTTTAGACATATATTTTGGCATTTAACAGAAAAATATGATAATTCATTTTTTTGAAGATGTTAGACTTCACTTTTCGTATTTTTCCAAATATTTCGAAAAAAGTAGGAATTCGCATGTGTTAGTCTTCAATTTTTGAGTTTTTATAGAAAAAATGAAAATTAAATATTTTTCTCATTCTAGACAGATATCTTTGGAATTTTTTGAAAAATATGAAAATTGATATTTTTGAAGGTATTAGACTTCACTTTTTGTTTTTTTACAAAAACATTGAAAAAATAGAATTCGCATGTGTTAGTCTTCAATTTTGGAATATTTATTAGGAAAACATGAAAATTAAGTATTTTACTCGTTCTATATTTAAATCTTGGAATGTTTTTGAAAATATTTATAATTGATATTTTTAAAGGTGTTAGACTTCACTTTTTGTATTTTTGGAAATTTATTGAAAAAAATATAAATTATTATGTGTTAGTCTTCAATTTCTGAGTTTTTTTAGGGCAACGTAAAAATTAAATACTTTTGTCATTCCAAACATAAATCTTGGAATTGCTTTAAAAAATATGATAATTGATATTTTTGAAGGTGTTAGACTTCACTTTTTGCAAAAAATAAATTGAAAAAAAAATAGAAATCCGCACGTGTTAGTCTTCCATTTTGAAGTATTTTAAAGGAAAACATGAAAATTAAGTATTTTTTTAGTTTTAGACATATATTTTGGCATTTAACAGAAAAATATGATAATTAATTTTTTTGAAGGTGTTAGACTTCACTTTTGGTATTTTTCCAAATATTTCGCAAATAGTAGGAATTCGCATGTGTTAGTCTTCAATTTTTGAGTTTTTATCGAAAAAAATGAAAATTAAATATTTTTCTCATTCTAGACAGATATCTTTGGAATTTTTTGAAAAATATGAAAATTGACATTTTTGAAGGTATTAGACTCCACTTTTTGTTTTTTTTACAAAAACATTGAAAAAATAGAATTCGCATGTGTTAGTCTTCAATTTTGGAATAATTTTTAGGAAAACATGAAAATTAAGTATTTTACTCGTTCTATATTGAAATCTTGGAATGTTTTTGAAAATATTTATAATCGATATTTTTAAAGGTGTTAGACTTCACTTTTTGTATTTTGGGAAATTTATTGAAAAAAATATAAATTCGTATGTGTTAGTCTTCAATTTCTGAGTTTTTTTTTGGCAACGTAAAAATTAAATAATTTTCTCATTCCAAACATAAATCTTGGAATTGCTTTAAAAAATATGATAATTGATATTTTTGAAGGTGTTAGACTTCACTTTTTGCAAAAAATAAATTGAAAAATAAATAGAAATCCGCACGTGTTAGTCTTCCATTTTGGAGTATTTTTAAGGAAAACATGAAAATTAAGTATTTTTTTAGTTTTAGACATATATTTTGGCATTTAACAGAAAAATATGATAATTAATTTTTTTGAAGGTGTTAGACTTCACTTTTGGTATTTTTCCAAATATTTCATAAAAAGTAGGAATTCGCATGTGTTAGTCTTCAATTTTTGAGTTTTTATAGAAAAAAATGAAAATTATATATTTTTCTTATTCTAGACAGATATCTTTGGAATTTTTTGAAAAATATGACAATTGATATTTTTGAAGGTATAAGACTTCACTTTTTGTTTTTTTACAAAAACATTGAAAAAATAGAATTCGCATGTGTTAATCTTCAATTTTGAAATATTTTTTCGGAAAACATGAAAATAAAGTATTTTACTCGTTCTATATTGAAATCTTGGAATGTTTTTGAAAATATTGATAATTGATATTTTTAAAGGGACTTCACTTTTTGTATTTTTGGAAATTTATTGAAAAAAAAATATAAATTCGTATGTGTTAGTCTTCAATTTCTGAGTTTTTTTTAGGACAATGTAAAAATTAAATACTTTTCTCATTCCAAACATAAATCTTGGAATTGCTTTAAAAAATATTATAATTGATATTTTTGAAGGTGTGAGACATCACTTTTTGCCAAAAATAAATTGAAAAAAAAATAGAAATCCGTACGTGTTAGTCTTCCATTTTG
This sequence comes from Luzula sylvatica, assembly GCA_946800325.1. Classification (NCBI taxonomy): domain Eukaryota; kingdom Viridiplantae; phylum Streptophyta; class Magnoliopsida; order Poales; family Juncaceae; genus Luzula; species Luzula sylvatica. Next base: position 25,211,637 of record OX326956.1, read on the forward strand.
GAGTTTTTTTAAGGAAAACATGAAAATTAAGTATTTTTTTAGTTTTAGACATATATTTTGGCATTTGACTGAAAAATATGATAATTAATTTTTTTGAAGATGTTAGACTTCACTTTTGGTATTTTTCCAAATATTTTGAAAAAAGTTGGAATTCGCATGCGTTAGTCTTCAATTTTTGAATTTTTATAGAAAAAAATGAAAATTACATATTTTTCTCATTCTGGACAGATATGTTTGGAATTTTTTGAAAAATATGATAATTGATATTTTTGAAGGTCTTCACATTTTGTTTTTTTTACAAAAACGTTGAAAAAATAGAATTCGCATGTGTTAGTCTTCAATTTTGGAATAATTTTTAGGAAAACATGAAAATAAAGTATTTTACTGTTTCTATATTGAAATCTTGGAATGTTTTTGAAAATATTTATTATTGATATTTTTAAATGTGTTAGACTTCACTTTTTGTATTTTAGGAATTTATTGAAAAAAATATAAATTCGTATGTGTTAGTCTTCAATTTCTGAGTTTTATTTAGGACAACGTATAAATTAAATACTTTTCTCATTCCAAACATAAATCTTGGAATTGCTTTAAAAAAATATGATAATTGATATTTGTGAAGGTGTTAGACTTCACTTTTTGCGAAAAATAAATTGAAAAAAAAATAGAAATGCACACGTGTTAGTCTTCCATTTTGGAGTTTTTTTAAGGAAAACCTGAAAATTAAGTATTTTTTTAGTTTTAGACATATATTTGGGCATTTAACAGAAAAATATGATAATTAATTTTTTTGAAGGTGTTAGACTTAACTTTTGGTATTTTAACAAATATTTCGAAAAAGTAGGAATTCGCACATGTTAGTCTTCAATTTTTGAGTTTTTATAGAAAAAAATGAAAATTAAATATTTTTCTCATTCTACACAGATATCTTTGGAATTTTTTGAAAAATATGATAATTAATATTTTTGAAGGTGTTAGACTGCACTTTTTGTTTTTTTACAAAAACATTGAAAAAATAGAATTCCCATGTGTTAGTCTTCAATTTTGGAATATTTTTTCGGAACACATGAAAATAAAGTATTTTACTCGTTCTATATTGAAATCTTGGAATGTTTTTGAAAATATTGATAATTGATATTTTTAAAGGTGTTAGACTTCACTTTTTGTATTTTTGGAAATTTATTGAAAAAAATATAAATTCGTATGTGTTAGTCTTCAATTTCTGAGTTTTTTTAGGACAACGTAAAAATTAAATACTTTTCTCATTCCAAACATAAATCTTGGAATTGCTTTAAAAAATATGATAATTGATATTTTTGAAGGTGTTAGACTTCACTTTTTGCAAAATAAAATTGAAAAAAAAATAGAAATCCGCATGTGTTGCTCTTCCATTTTGGAGTTTTTTTTAAAGAAAACATGAAAATTAAGTATTTTTTAAGTTTTAGACATATATTTTTGCATTAAACAGAAAACTATGATAATTAATTTTTTTGAAGATGTTAGACTTCACTTTTGGTATTTTTCCAAATATTTCGAAAAAAGTAGGAATTCGCATGTGTTAGTCTTCAATTTTTGATTTTTATAGAAAAAAATGAAAATTAAATATTTTTCTCATTCTAGACAGATATCTTTGGAAATTTTTGAAAAATATGATATTTGATATTTTTGAAGGTATTATTAGACTTCACTTTTTTTTTATTTACAAAAACATTGAAAAAATAGAATTCCCATGTGTTAGTCTTCAATTTTTGAGTTTTTATAGAAAAAAATTAAAATTAAATATTTTTCTCATTCTAGACAGATATATTTGGAATTTTTTGAAAAATATGAAAATTGACATTTTTGAAGGTCTTAGACTTCACTTTTTGTTTTTTTACAAATACATTGAAAAAATAGAATTCGCATGTGTTAGTCTTCAATTTTGGAATATTTTTTAGGAAAACAAGAAAATTAAGTATTTTACTCGTTCTATATTGAAATCTTGGAATGTTTTTGAAAATATTTATAATTGATATTTTTAAAGGTGTTAGACTTCATTTTTTGTATTTTTGGAAATTTATTGAAAAAATTATAAATTCGTATGTGTTAGTCTTCAATTTCTGAGTTTTTTTTAGGGCAACGTAAAAATTAAATAATTTTCTCATTCCAAACATAAATCTTGGAATTGCTTTAAAAAATATGATAATTCATATTTTTGAAGGTGTTCTTCACATTTTGCAAAAAATAAATTGCAAAAAAAATAGAAATCCGCACGTGTTAGTCTTCCATTTTGGAGTTTTTTTTAAGGAAAACATGAAAATTAATTATTTTTTTAGTTTTAGACATATATTTTGGCATTTAACAGAAAAATATGATAATTAATTTTTTTGAAGGTGTTAGACTTCACTTTTGGTATTTTTACAAATATTTCGAAAAAAGTAGGAATTCTCAAGTGTTAGTCTTCAATTTTTGAGTTTTTATAGCGAAAAAAATGAAAATTAAATATTTTTCTCATTCTAGACAGATATCTTTGGAATTTTTTGAAAAATATGAAAATTGATATTTTTGAAGGTATTAGACTCCACTTTTTGTTTTTTTACAAAAACATTGAAAAAATAGAATTCGCATGTGTTAGTCTTCAATTTTGGAATAATTTTTAGGAAAACATGAAAATTAAATATTTTACTCGTTCTATATTGAAATCTTGGAATGTTTTTGAAAATATTTATAATCGATATTTTTAAAGGTGTCAGACTTCACTTTTTGTATTTTGGGAAATTTATTGAAAAAAATATAAATTCGTATGTGTTAGTCTTCAATTTCTGAGTTTTTTTTGGGCAACGTAAAAATTAAATAATTTTCTCATTCCAAACATAAATCTCGGAATTGCTTTAAAAAATATGATAATTGATATTTTTGAAGGTGTTAGACTTCACTTTTTGCAAAAAATAAATTGAAAAAAAAATAGAAATCCGCACGTGTTAGTCTTCCATTTTGGAGTATTTTTAAGGAAAACATGAAAATTAAGTATTTTTTTAGTTTTAGACATATATTTTGGCATTTAACAGAAAAATATGATAATTAATTTTTTGAAGGTGTTAGACTTCACTTTTGTTATTTTTCCAAATATTTCGCAAAAAGTAGGAATTCGCATGTGTTAGTCTTCAATTTTTGAGTTTTTATAGAAAAAAATGAAAATTATATATTTTTCTCATTCTAAACAGATATCTTTGGAATTTTTTGAAAAATATGATAATTGATATTTTTGAAGGTGACTTCACTTTTTGTTTTTTACAAAAACATTGAAAAAATAGAATTCGCATGTGTTAATCTTCAATTTTGAAATATTTTTTCGGAAAACATGAAAATAAAGTATTTTACTCGTTCTATATTGAAATCTTGGAATGTTTTTGAAAATATTGATAATTGATATTTTTAAAGGGACTTCACTTTTTGTATTTTTGGAAATTTATTGAAAAAAATATAAATTCGTATGTGTTAGTCTTCAATTTCTGAGTTTTTTTTAGGACAACGTAAAAATTAAATACTTTTCTCATTCCAAACATAAATCTTGGAATTGCTTTAAAAAATATTATAATTGATATTTTTGAAGGTGTGAGAGATCACTTTTTGCCAAAAATAAATTGAAAAAAAAATAGAAATCCGTACGTGTTAGTCTTCCATTTTGGAGTTTTTTTAAGGAAAACATGAAAATTAAGTATTTTTTTAGTTTTAGACATATATTTTGGCATTTGACTGAAAAATATGATAATTAATTTTTTTGAAGATGTTAGACTTCACTTTTGGTACTTTTCCAAATATTTCGAAAAAAGTTGGAATTCTTATGTGTTAGTCTTCAATTTTTGACTTTTTATAGAAAAAAATGAAAATTAAATATTTTTCTCATTCTGGACAGATATGTTTGGAATTTTTTGAAAAATATGATAATTGATATTTTTGAAGGTCTTCACATTTTGTTTGTTTTACAAAAACGTTGAAAAAATAGAATTCGCATGTGTTAGTCTTCAATTTTGGAATAATTTTTAGGAAAACATGAAAATAAAGTATTTTACTTGTTCTATATTGAAATCTTGGAATGTTTTTGAAAATATTTATTATTGATATTTTTAAATGTGTTAGACTTCACTTTTTGTATTTTAGGAATTTATTGAAAAAAATATAAATTCGTATGTGTTAGTCTTCAATTTCTGAGTTTTTTTTAGGACAACGTATAAATTAAATACTTTTCTCATTCCAAACATAAATCTTGGAATTTCTTTAAAAAAATATGATAATTGATATTTGTGAAGGTGATAGACTTAACTTTTTGCGAAAAATAAATTGAAAAAAAAATAGAAATCCGCACGTGTTAGTCTTCCATTTTGGAGATTTTTTAAGGAAAACATGAAAATTAAGTATTTTTTTGAGTTTTAGACATATATTTTGGCATTTAACAGAAAATATGATAATTAATTTTTCTGAAGGTGCTAGACTTCACTTTTGGTATTTTTCAAAATATTTCGAAAAAGTAGGAATTCGCATGTGTTAGTCTTCAATTTTTGAGTTTTTATAGGAAAAAATGAAAATTAAATATTTTTCTCATTCTAGACAGATATCTTTGGAATTTTTTGAAAAATATGATAATTGATATTTTTGAAGGTGTTAGACTTCACTTTTTGTTTTTTTACAAAAACATTGAAAAAATAGAATTCCCATGTGTTAGTCTTCAATTTTGGAATATTTTTTCGGAACACATGAAAATAAAGTATTTTACTCGTTCTATATTGAAATCTTGGAATGTTTTTGAAAATATTGATAATTGATATTTTTAAAGGTGTTAGACTTCACTTTTTGTATTTTTGGAAATTTATTGAAAAAAATATAAATTCATATGTGTTTGTCTTCAATTTCTGAGTTTTTTTAAGACCACGTAAAAATTAAATACTTTTGTCATTCCAAACATAAATCTTAGAATTGCTTTAAAAAATATGATATTTGATATTTTTGAAGGTGTGACTTCAATTTTTGCCAAAAATAAACTGAAAAAAAATAGAAATCCGCATGTGTTAGTCTTCCATTTTGGAGTTTTTTTAAGGAAAACATGAAAATTAAGTATTTTTTTAGTTTTAGACATATATTTTGGCATTTAACAGAAAAATATGATAATTAATTTTTTTGAAGATGTTAGACTTCACTTTTGGTATTTTTCCAAATATTTCGAAAAAAGTAGGAATTCGCATGTGTTAGTCTTCAATTTTTGAGTTTTTATAGAAAAAATGAAAATTAAATATTTTTCTCATTCTAGACAGATATCTTTGGAATTTTTTGAAAAATATGAAAATTGATATTTTTGAATGTATTAGACTTCACTTTTTGTTTTTTTACAAAAACATTGAAAAAATAGAATTCGCATGTGTTAGTCTTCAATTTTGGAATATTTATTAGGAAAACATGAAAATTAAGTATTTTACTCGTTCTAAATTTAAATCTTGGAATGTTTTTGAAAATATTTATAATTGATATTTTTAAAGGTGTTAGACTTCACTTTTTGTATTTTTGGAAATTTATTGAAAAAAATATAAATTATTATGTGTTAGTCTTCAATTTCTGAGTTTTTTTTAGGGCAACGTAAAAATTAAATACTTTTCTCATTCCAAACATAAATCTTGGAATTGCTTTAAAAAATATGATAATTGATATTTTTGAAGGTGTTAGACTTCACTTTTTGCAAAAAATAAATTGAAAAAAAAATAGAAATCCGCACGTGTTAGTCTTCCATTTTGGAGTATTTTAAAGGAAAACATGAAAATTAAGTATTTTTTTAGTTTTAGACATATATTTTGGCATTTAACAGAAAAATATGATAATTACTTTTTTTGAAGGTGTTAGACTTCACTTTTGGTATTTTTCCAAATATTTCGCAAATAGTAGGAATTCGCATGTGTTAGTCTTCAATTTTTGAGTTTTTATCGAAAAAAATGAAAATTAAATATTTTTCTCATTCTAGACAGATATCTTAGGAATTTTTTGAAAAATATGATAATTGATATTTTTGAAGGTGTTAGACTTCACTTTTTGTTTTTTTGCAAAAACATTGAAAAAATAGAATTCCCATGTGTTAGTCTTCAATTTTGGAATATTTTTTCGGAACACATGAAAATAAAGTATTTTACTCGTTCTATATTGAAATCTTGGAATGTTTTTGAAAATATTGATAATTGATATTTTTAAAGGTGTTAGACTTCACTTTTTGTATTTTTGGAAATTTATTGAAAAAAATATAAATTCGTATGTGTTTGTCTTCAATTTCTGAGTTTTTTTAAGACCACGTAAAAATTAAATACTTTTGTCATTCCAAACATAAATCTTAGAATTGCTTTAAAAAATATGATATTTGATATTTTTGAAGGTGTGACTTCAATTTTTGCCAAAAATAAACTGAAAAAAAATAGAAATCCGCATGTGTTAGTCTTCCATTTTGGAGTTTTTTTAAGGAAAACATGAAAATTAAGTATTTTTTTAGTTTTAGACATATATTTTGGCATTTAACAGAAAAATATGATAATTAATTTTTTTGAAGATGTTAGACTTCACTTTTGGTATTTTTCCAAATATTTCGAAAAAAGTAGGAATTCGCATGTGTTAGTCTTCAATTTTTGAGTTTTTATAGAAAAAATGAAAATTAAATATTTTTCTCATTCTAGACAGATATCTTTGGAATTTTTTGAAAAATATGAAAATTGATATTTTTGAAGGTATTAGACTTCACTTTTTGTTTTTTTACAAAAACATTGAAAAAATAGAATTCGCATGTGTTAGTCTTCAATTTTGGAATATTTATTAGGAAAACATGAAAATTAAGTATTTTACTCGTTCTATATTGAAATCTTGGAATGTTTTTGAAAATATTTATAATTGATATTTTTAAAGGTGTTAGACTTCACTTTTTGTATTTTTGGAAATTTATTGAAAAAAATATAAATTATTATGTGTTAGTCTTCAATTTCTGAGTTTTTTTTAGGGCAACGTAAAAATTAAATACTTTTCTCATTCCAAACATAAATCTTGGAATTGCTTTAAAAAATATGATAATTGATATTTTTGAAGGTGTTAGACTTCACTTTTTGCAAAAAATAAATTGAAAAAAAAATAGAAATCCGCACGTGTTAGTCTTCCATTTTGGAGTATTTTAAAGGAAAACATGAAAATTAAGTATTTTTTTTAGTTTTAGACATATATTTTGGCATTTAACAGAAAAATATGATAATTAATTTTTTTGAAGGTGTTAGACTTCACTTTTGGTATTTTTCCAAATATTTCGAAAAAAGTAGGAATTCTCAAGTGTTAGTCTTCAATTTTTGAGTTTTTATAGCGAAAAAAATGAAAATTAAATATTTTTCTCATTCTAGACAGATATCTTTGGAATTTTTTGAAAAATATGAAAATTGATATTTTTGAAGGTATTAGACTCCACTTTTTGTTTTTTTACAAAAACATTGAAAAAATAGAATTAGCATGTGTTAGTCTTCAATTTTGGAATAATTTTTAGGAAAACATGAAAATTAAGTATTTTACTCGTTCTATATTGAAATCTTGGAATGTTTTTGAAAATATTTATAATCGATATTTTTAAAGGTGTTAGACTTCACTTTTTGTATTTTGGGAAATTTATTGAAAAAAATATAAATTCGTATGTGTTAGTCTTCAATTTCTGAGTTTTTTTTGGGCAACGTAAAAATTAAATAATTTTCTCATTCCAAACATAAATCTCGGAATTGCTTTAAAAAATATGATAATTGATATTTTTGAAGGTGTTAGACTTCACTTTTTGCAAAAAATAAATTGAAAAAAAAATAGAAATCCGCACGTGTTAGTCTTCCATTTTGGAGTATTTTTAAGGAAAACATGAAAATTAAGTATTTTTTTAGTTTTAGACATATATTTTGGCATTTAACAGAAAAATATGATAATTAATTTTTTGAAGGTGTTAGACTTCACTTTTGGTATTTTTCCAAATATTTCGCAAAAAGTAGGAATTCGCATGTGTTAGTCTTCAATTTTTGAGTTTTTATAGAAAAAAATGAAAATTATATATTTTTCTCATTCTAAACAGATATCTTTGGAATTTTTTGAAAAATATGATAATTGATATTTTTGAAGGTGACTTCACTTTTTGTTTTTTTACAAAAACATTGAAAAAATAGAATTCGCATGTGTTAATCTTCAATTTTGAAATATTTTTTCGGAAAACATGAAAATAAAGTATTTTACTCGTTCTATATTGAAATCTTGGAATGTTTTTGAAAATATTGATAATTGATATTTTTAAAGGGACTTCACTTTTTGTATTTTTGGAAATTTATTGAAAAAAATATAAATTCGTATGTGTTAGTCTTCAATTTCTGAGTTTTTTTTAGGACAACGTAAAAATTAAATACTTTTCTCATTCCAAACATAAATCTTGGAATTGCTTAAAAAATATTATAATTGATATTTTTGAAGGTGTGAGACATCACTTTTTGCCAAAAATAAATTGAAAAAAAAATAGAAATCCGTACGTGTTAGTCTTCCATTTTGGAGTTTTTTTAAGGAAAACATGAAAATTAAGTATTTTTTTAGTTTTAGACATATATTTTGGCATTTGACTGAAAAATATGATAATTAATTTTTTTGAAGATGTTAGACTTCACTTTTGGTACTTTTCCAAATATTTCGAAAAAAGTTGGAATTCGCATGTGTTAGTCTTCAATTTTTGACTTTTTATAGAAAAAAATGAAAATTAAATATTTTTCTCATTCTGGACAGATATGTTTGGAATTTTTTGAAAAATCTGATAATTGATATTTTTGAAGGTCTTCACATTTTGTTTTTTTTACAAAAACGTTGAAAAAATAGAATTCGCATGTGTTAGTCTTCAATTTTGGAATAATTTTTAGGAAAACATGAAAATAAAGTATTTTACTTGTTCTATATTGAAATCTTGGAATGTTTTTGAAAATATTTATTATTGATATTTTTAAATGTGTTAGACTTCACTTTTTGTATTTTAGGAATTTATTGAAAAAAATATAAATTCGTATGTGTTAGTCTTCAATTTCTGAGTTTTTTTTAGGACAACGTATAAATTAAATACTTTTCTCATTCCAAACATAAATCTTGGAATTTCTTTAAAAAAATATGATAATTGATATTTGTGAAGGTGTTAGACTTCACTTTTTGCGAAAAATAAATTGAAAAAAAAATAGAAATCCGCACGTGTTAGTCTTCCATTTTGGAGATTTTTTAAGGAAAACATGAAAATTAAGTATTTTTTTGAGTTTTAGACATATATTTTGGCATTTAACAGAAAATATGATAATTAATTTTTCTGAAGGTGCTAGACTTCACTTTTGGTATTTTTCAAAATATTTCGAAAAAGTAGGAATTCGCATGTGTTAGTCTTCAATTTTTGAGTTTTTATAGAAAAAAATGAAAATTAAATATTTTTCTCATTCTAGACAGATATCTTTGGAATTTTTTGAAAAATATGATAATTGATATTTTTGAAGGTGTTAGACTTCACTTTTTGTTTTTTTACAAAAACATTGAAAAAATAGAATTCCCATGTGTTAGTCTTCAATTTTGGAATATTTTTTCGGAACACATGAAAATAAAGTATTTTACTCGTTCTATATTGAAATCTTGGAATGTTTTTGAAAATATTGATAATTGATATTTTTAAAGGTGTTAGACTTCACTTTTTGTATTTTTGGAAATTTATTGAAAAAAATATAAATTCGTATGTGTTTGTCTTCAATTTCTGAGTTTTTTTAAGACCACGTAAAAATTAAATACTTTTGTCATTCCAAACATAAATCTTAGAATTGCTTTAAAAAATATGATATTTGATATTTTTGAAGGTGTGACTTCAATTTTTGCCAAAAATAAACTGAAAAAAAATAGAAATCCGCATGTGTTAGTCTTCCATTTTGGAGTTTTTTTAAGGAAAACATGAAAATTAAGTATTTTTTTAGTTTTAGACATATATTTTGGCATTTAACAGAAAAATATGATAAATAATTTTTTTGAAGATGTTAGACTTCACTTTTGGTATTTTTCCAAATATTTCGAAAAAAGTAGGAATTCGCATGTGTTAGTCTTCAATTTTTGAGTTTTTATAGAAAAAATGAAAATTAAATATTTTTCTCATTCTAGACAGATATCTTTGGAATTTTTTGAAAAATATGAAAATTGATATTTTTGAAGGTATTAGACTTCACCTTTTGATTTTTTACAAAAACATTGAAAAAATAGAATTCGCATGTGTTAGTCTTCAATTTTGGAATATTTATTAGGAAAACATGAAAATAAAGTATTTTACTCGTTCTATATTTAAATCTTGGAATGTTTTTGAAAATATTTATAATTGATATTTTTAAAGGTGTTAGACTTCACTTTTTGTATTTTTGGAAATTTATTGAAAAAAATATAAATTCTTATGTGTTAGTCTTCAATTTCTGAGTTTTTTTTAGGGCAACGTAAAAATTAAATACTTTTCTCATTCCAAACATAAATCTTGGAATTGCTTTAAAAAATATGATAATTGATATTTTTTGAAGGTGTTAGACTTCACTTTTTGCAAAAAATAAATTGAAAAAAAAATAGAAATCCGCATGTGTTATTTTTCCATTTTGGAGTATTTTAAAGGAAAACATGAAAATTAAGTATTTTTTTAGTTTTAGACATATATTTTGGCATTTAACAGAAAAATATGATAATTAATTTTTTTGAAGGGGTTAGACTTCACTTTTGGTATTTTTCCAAATATTTCGCAAAAAGTAGGAATTCGCATTTGTTAGTCTTCAATTTTTGAGTTTTTATCGAAAAAAATGAAAATTAAATATTTTTCTCATTCTAGACAGATATCTTTGGAATTTTTTGAAAAATATGAAAATTGATATTTTTGAAGGTATTAGACTTCACTTTTTGTTTTTTTTACAAAAACATTGAAAAAATAGAATTCGCATGTGTTAGTCTTCAATTTTGGAATAATTTTTAGAAAAACATGAAAATTAAGTATTTTACTCGTTCTATATTGAAATCTTGGAATGTTTTTGAAAATATTTATAATCGATATTTTTAAAGGTGTTAGACTTCACTTTTTGTATTTTGGGAAATTTATTGAAAAAAATATAAATTCGTATGTGTTAGTCTTCAATTTCTGAGTTTTTTTTTGGCAACGTAAAAATTAAATAATTTTCTCATTCCAAACATAAATCTTGGAATTGCTTTAAAAAATATGATAATTGATATTTTTGAAGGTGTTAGACTTCACTTTTTGCAAAAAATAAATTGAAAAAAAAATAGAAATCCGCACGTGTTAGTCTTCCATTTTGGAGTATTTTTAAGGAAAACATGAAAATTAAGTATTTTTTTAGTTTTAGACATATATTTTGGCATTTAACAGAAAAATATGATAATTAATTTTTTTGAAGGTGTTAGACTTCACTTTTGGTATTTTTCCAAATATGTCGCAAAAAGTAGGAATACGCATGTGTTAGTCTTCAATTTTTGAGTTTTTATAGAAAAAAATGAAAATTATATATTTTTCTCATTCTAGACAGATATCTTTGGAATTTTTTGAAAAATATGATAATTGATATTTTTGAAGCTATAAGACTTCACTTTTTGTTTTTTTACAAAAACATTGAAAAAATAGATTTCGCATGTGTTAATCTTCAATTTTGAAATATTTTTTCGGAAAACATGAAAATTAAGTATTTTACTCGTTCTATATTGAAATCTTGGAATGTTTTTGAAAATATTGATAATTGATATTTTTAAAGGGACTTCACTTTTTGTATTTTTGGAAATTTATTGAAAAAAAAATATAAATTCGTATGTGTTAGTCTTCAATTTCTGAGTTTTTTTTAGGACAACGTAAAAATTAAATACTTTTCTCATTCCAAACATAAATCTTGGAATTGCTTTAAAAAATATTATAATTGATATTTTTGAAGGTGTGAGACATCACTTTTTGCCAAAAATAAATTGAAAAAAAAATAGAAATCCGTACGTGTTAGTCTTCCATTTTGGAGTTTTTTTAAGGAAAACATGAAAATTAAGTATTTTTTTAGTTTTAGACATATATTTTGGCATTTGACTGAAAAATATGATAATTAATTTTTTTGAAGATGTTAGACTTCACTTTTGGTATTTTTCCAAATATTTCGAAAAAAGTTGGAATTCGCATGTGTTAGTCTTCAATTTTTGACTTTTTATAGAAAAAAATGAAAATTAAATATTTTTCTCATTCTGGACAGATATGTTTGGAATTTTTTGAAAAATATGATAATTGATATTTTTGAAGGTCTTCACATTTTGTTTTTTTTACAAAAACGTTGAAAAAATAGAATTCGCATGTGTTAGTCATCAATTTCGGAATAATTTTTAGGAAAACATGAAAATAAAGTATTTTACTGGTTCTATATTGAAATCTTGGAATGTTTTTGAAAATATTTATTATTGATATTTTTAAATGTGTTAGACTTCACTTTTTGTATTTTAGGAATTTATTGAAAAAAATATAAATTCGTATGTGTTAGTCTTCAATTTCTGAGTTTTTTTTAGGACAACGTATAAATTAAATACTTTTCTCATTCCAAACATAAATCTTGGAATTGCTTTAAAAAAAATATGATAATTGATATTTGTGAAGGTGTTAGACTTCACTTTTTGCGAAAAATAAATTGAAAAAAAAATAGAAATCCGCACGTGTTAGTCTTCCATTTTGGAGATTTTTTAAGGAAAACATGAAAATTAAGTATTTTTTTAGTTTTAGACATATATTTTGGCATTTAACAGAAAATATGATAATTAATTTTTTTGAAGGTGCTAGACTTCACTTTTGGTATTTTTCCAATTATTTCGAAAAAGTAGGAATTCGCATGTGTTAGTCTTCAATTTTTGAGTTTTTATAGAAAAAAATGAAAATTAAATATTTTTCTCATTCTGGACAGATATGTTTGGAATTTTTTGAAAAATATGATAATTGATATTTTTGAAGGTCTTCACATTTTGTTTTTTTTACAAAAACGTTGAAAAAATAGAATTCGCATGTGTTAGTCTTCAATTTCGGAATAATTTTTAGGAAAACATGAAAATAAAGTATTTTACTGGTTCTATATTGAAATCTTGGAATGTTTTTGAAAATATTTATTATTGATATTTTTAAATGTGTTAGACTTCACTTTTTGTATTTTAGGAATTTATTGAAAAAAATATAAATTCGTATGTGTTAGTCTTCAATTTCTGAGTTTTTTTTAGGACAACGTATAAATTAAATACTTTTCTCATTCCAAACATAAATCTTGGAATTGCTTTAAAAAATATGATAATTGATATTTTTTGAAGGTGTTAGACTTCACTTTTTGCAAAAAATAAATTGAAAAAAAAATAGAAATCCGCATGTGTTATTTTTCCATTTTGGAGTATTTTAAAGGAAAACATGAAAATTAAGTATTTTTTTAGTTTTAGACATATATTTTGGCATTTAACAGAAAAATATGATAATTAATTTTTTTGAAGGGGTTAGACTTCACTTTTGGTATTTTTCCAAATATTTCGCAAAAAGTAGGAATTCGCATGTGTTAGTCTTCAATTTTTGAGTTTTTATCGAAAAAAATGAAAATTAAATATTTTTCTCATTCTAGACAGATATCTTTGGAATTTTTTGAAAAATATGAAAATTGATGTTTTTGAAGGTATTAGACTTCACTTTTTGTTTTTTTTACAAAAACATTGAAAAAATAGAATTCGCATGTGTTAGTCTTAAATTTTGGAATAATTTTTAGAAAAACATGAAAATTAAGTATTTTACTCGTTCTATATTGAAATCTTGGAATGTTTTTGAAAATATTTATAATCGATATTTTTAAAGGTGTTAGACTTCACTTTTTGTATTTTGGGAAATTTATTGAAAAAAATATAAATTCGTATGTGTTAGTCTTCAATTTCTGAGTTTTTTTTTGGCAACGTAAAAATTAAATAATTTTCTCATTCCAAACATAAATCTTGGAATTGCTTTAAAAAATATGATAATTGATATTTTTGAAGGTGTTAGACTTCACTTTTTGCAAAAAATAAATTGAAAAAAAAATAGAAATCCGCACGTGTTAGTCTTCCATTTTGGAGTATTTTTAAGGAAAACATTAAAATTAAGTATTTTTTTAGTTTTAGACATATATTTTGGATTTAACAGAAAAATATGATAATTAATTTTTTTGAAGGTGTTAGACTTCACTTTTGGTATTTTTCCAAATATGTCGCAAAAAGTAGGAATTCGCATGTGTTAGTCTTCAATTTTTGAGTTTTTATAGAAAAAAATGAAAATTATATATTTTTCTCATTCTAGACAGATATCTTTGGAATTTTTTGAAAAATATGATAATTGATATTTTTGAAGGTATAAGACTTCACTTTTTGTTTTTTTACAAAAACATTGAAAAAATAGATTTCGCATGTGTTAATCTTCAATTTTGAAATATTTTTTCGGAAAACATGAAAATAAAGTATTTTACTCGTTCTATATTGAAATCTTGGAATGTTTTTGAAAATATTGATAATTGATATTTTTAAAGGGACTTCACTTTTTGTATTTTTGGAAATTTATTGAAAAAAAAATATAAATTCGTATGTGTTAGTCTTCAATTTCTGAGTTTTTTTTAGGACAACGTAAAAATTAAATACTTTTCTCATTCCAAACATAAATCTTGGAATTGCTTTAAAAAATATTATAATTGATATTTTTGAAGGTGTGAGACATCACTTTTTGCCAAAAATAAATTGAAAAAAAAATAGAAATCCGTACGTGTTAGTCTTCCATTTTGGAGTTTTTTTAAGGAAAACATGAAAATTAAGTATTTTTTTAGTTTTAGACATATATTTTGGCATTTGACTGAAAAATATGATAATTAATTTTTTTGAAGATGTTAGACTTCACTTTTGGTATTTTTCCAAATATTTCGAAAAAAGTTGGAATTCGCATGTGTTAGTCTTAAATTTTTGACTTTTTATAGAAAAAAATGAAAATTAAATATTTTTCTCATTCTGGACAGATATGTTTGGAATTTTTTGAAAAATATGATAATTGATATTTTTGAAGGTCTTCACATTTTGTTTTTTTTACAAAAACTTTGAAAAAATAGAATTCGCATGTGTTAGTCTTCAATTTCGGAATAATTTTTAGGAAAACATGAAAATAAAGTATTTTACTGGTTCTATATTGAAATCTTGGAATGTTTTTGAAAATATTTATTATTGATATTTTTAAATCTGTTAGACTTCACTTTTTGTATTTTAGGAATTTATTGAAAAAAATATAAATTCGTATGTGTTAGTCTTCAATTTCTGAGTTTTTTTTAGGACAACGTATAAATTAAATACTTTTCTCATTCCAAACATAAATCTTGGAATTGCTTTAAAAAAAATATGATAATTGATATTTGTGAAGGTGTTAGACTTCACTTTTTGCGAAAAATAAATTGAAAAAAAAATAGAAATCCGCACGTGTTAGTCTTCCATTATGGAGATTTTTTAAGGAAAACATGAAAATTAAGTATTTTTTTAGTTTTAGACATATATTTTGGCATTTAACAGAAAATATGATAATTAATTTTTTTGAAGGTGCTAGACTTCACTTTTGGTATTTTTCCAAATATTTCGAAAAAGTAGGAATTCGCATGTGTTAGTCTTCAATTTTTGAGTTTTTATAGATAAAATGAAAATTAAATATTTTTCTCATTCTAGACAGATATCTTTGGAATTTTTTGAAAAATATGAAAATTGATATTTTTGAAGGTGTAACCTTCACTTTTTGTTTTTTTACAAAAACATTGAAAAAATAGAATTCCCATGTGTTAGTCTTCAATTTTGGAATATTTTTTCGGAACACATGAAAATAAAGTATTTTACTCGTTCTATATTGAAATCTTGGAATATTTTAGAAAATATTGATAATTGATATTTTTAAAGGTGTTAGACTTCACTTTTTGTATTTTTGGAAATTTATTGAAAAAAATATAAATTCGTATGTGTTTGTCTTCAATTTCTGAGTTTTTTTAAGACCACGTAAAAATTAAATACTTTTGTCATTCCAAACATAAATCTTAGAATTGCTTTAAAAAATATGATATTTGATATTTTTGATGGTGTTAGACTTCAATTTTTGCCAAAAATAAATTGAAAAAAAATAGAAATCCGCATGTGTTAGTCTTCCATTTTGGAGTTTTTTTAAGGAAAACATGAAAATTAAGTATTTTTTTAGTTTTAGACATATATTTTGGCATTTAACAGAAAAATATGATAATTAATTTTTTTGAAGATGTTAGACTTCACTTTTGGTATTTTTCCAAATATTTCGAAAAAAGTAGGAATTCGCATGTGTTAGTCTTCAATTTTTGAGTTTTTATAGAAAAAATGAAAATTAAATATTTTTCTCATTCTAGACAGATATCTTTGGAATTTTTTGAAAAATATGAAAATTGATATTTTTGAAGGTGACTTCACTTTTTGTTTTTTTACAAAAACATTGAAAAAATAGAATTCGCATGTGTTAGTCTTCAATTTTGGAATATTTATTAGGAAAACATGAAAATTAAGTATTTTACTCGTTCTATATTGAAATCTTGGAATATTTTTGAAAATATTTATAATCGATATTTTTAAAGGTGTTAGACTTCACTTTTTGTATTTTGGGAAATTTATTGAAAAAAATATAAATTCGTATGTGTTAGTCTTCAATTTCTGAGTTTTTTTTTGGCAACGTAAAAATTAAATAATTTTCTCATTCCAAACATAAATCTTGGAATTGCTTTAAAAAATATGATAATTGATATTTTTGAAGGTGTTAGACTTCACTTTTTGCAAAAAATAAATTGAAAAAAAAAATAGAAATCCGCACGTGTTAGTCTTCCATTTTGGAGTATTTTTAAGGAAAACATGAAAATTAAGTTTTTTTTTAGTTTTAGACATATATTTTGGCATTTAACAGAAAAATATGATAATTAATTTTTTTGAAGGTGTTAGACTTCACTTTTTGTATTTTTCCAAATATGTCGCAAAAAGTAGGAATTCGCATGTGTTAGTCTTCAATTTTTGAGTTTTTATAGAAAAAAATGAAAATTATATATTTTTCTCATTCTAGACAGATATCTTTGGAATTTTTTGAAAAATATGATAATTGATATTTTTGAAGGTATAAGACTTCACTTTTTGTTTTTTTACAAAAACATTGAAAAAATAGATTTCGCATGTGTTAATCTTCAATTTTGAAATATTTTTTCGGAAAACATGAAAATAAAGTATTTTACTCGTTCTATATTGAAATCTTGGAATGTTTTTGAAAATATTGATAATTGATATTTTTAAAGGGACTTCACTTTTTGTATTTTTGGAAATTTATTGAAAAAAAAATATAAATTCGTATGTGTTAGTCTTCAATTTCTGAGTTTTTTTTAGGACAACGTAAAAATTAAATACTTTTCTCATTCCAAACATAAATCTTGGAATTGCTTTAAAAAATATTATAATTGATATTTTTGAAGGTGTGAGACATCACTTTTTGACAAAAATAAATTGAAAAAAAAATAGAAATCCGTACGTGTTAGTCTTCCATTTTGGAGTTTTTTTAAGGAAAACATGAAAATTAAGTATTTTTTTAGTTTTAGACATATATTTTGGCATTTGACTGAAAAATATGATAATTAATTTTTTTGAAGATGTTAGACTTCACTTTTGGTATTTTTCCAAATATTTCGAAAAAAGTTGGAATTCGCATGTGTTAGTCTTCAATTTTTGACTTTTTATAGAAAAAAATGAAAATTAAATATTTTTCTTATTCTGGACAGATATGTTTGGAATTTTTTGAAAAATATGATAATTGATATTTTTGAAGGTCTTCACATTTTGTTTTTTTTACAAAAACGTTGAAAAAATAGAATTCGCATGTGTTAGTCTTCAATTTTGGAATAATTTTTAGGAAAACATGAAAATAAAGTATTTTACTGGTTCTATATTGAAATCTTGGAATGTTTTTGAAAATATTTATTATTGATATTTTTAAATGTGTTAGACTTCACTTTTTGTATTTTAGGAATTTATTGAAAAAAATATAAATTCGTATGTGTTAGTCTTCAATTTCTGAGTTTTTTTTAGGACAACGTATAAATTAAATACTTTTCTCATTCCAAACATAAATCTTGGAATTGCTTTAAAAAAAATATGATAATTGATATTTGTGAAGGTGTTAGACTTCACTTTTTGCGAAAAATAAATTGAAAAAAAAATAGAAATCCGCACGTGTTAGTCTTCCATTTTGGAGATTTTTTAAGGAAAACATGAAAATTAAGTATTTTTTTAGTTTTAGACATATATTTTGGCATTTAACAGAAAATATGATAATTAATTTTTTTGAAGGTGCTAGACTTCACTTTTGGTATTTTTCCAAATATTTCGAAAAAGTAGGAATTCGCATGTGTTAGTCTTCAATTTTTGAGTTTTTATAGAAAAAAATGAAAATTAAATATTTTTCTCATTCTAGACAGATATCTTTGGAATTTTTTGAAAAATATGAAAATTGATATTTTTGAAGGTGTTAGACTTCACTTTTTGTTTTTTTACAAAAACATTGAAAAAATAGAATTCCCATGTGTTAGTCTTCAATTTTGGAATATTTTTTCGGAACACATGAAAATAAAGTATTTTACTCATTCTATATTGAAATCTTGGAATGTTTTAGAAAATATTGATAATTGATATTTTTAAAGGTGTTAGACTTCACTTTTTGTATTTTTGGAAATTTATTGAAAAAAATATAAATTCGTATGTGTTTGTCTTCAATTTCTGAGTTTTTTTAAGACCACGTAAAAATTAAATACTTTTGTCATTCCAAACATAAATCTTAGAATTGCTTTAAAAAATATGATATTTGATATTTTTGATGGTGTTAGACTTCAATTTTTGCCAAAAATAAATTGAAAAAAATTAGAAATCCGCATGTGTTAGTCTTCCATTTTGGAGTTTTTTTAAGGAAAACATGAAAATTAAGTATTTTTTTAGTTTTAGACATATATTTTGGCATTTAACAGAAAAATATGATAATTAATTTTTTTGAAGATGTTAGACTTCACTTTTGGTATTTTTCCAAATATTTCGAAAAAAGTAGGAATTCGCATGTGTTAGTCTTCAATTTTTGAGTTTTTATACAAAAAATGAAAATTAAATATTTTTCTCATTCTAGACAGATATCTTTGGAATTTGAAAAATATGAAAATTGATATTTTTGAAGGTGACTTCACTTTTTGTTTTTTTACAAAAACATTGAAAAAATAGAATTCGCATGTGTTAGTCTTCAATTTTGGAATATTTATTAGGAAAACATGAAAATTAAGTATTTTACTCGTTCTATATTGAAATCTTGGAATGTTTTTGAAAATATTTATAATCGATATTTTTAAAGGTGTTAGGCTTCACTTTTTGTATTTTGGGAAATTTATTGAAAAAAATATAAATTCGTATGTGTTAGTCTTCAATTTCTGAGTTTTTTTTTGGCAACCTAAAAATTAAATAATTTTCTCATTCCAAACATAAATCTTGGAATTGCTTTAAAAAATATGATAATTGATATTTTTGAAGGTGTTAGACTTCACTTTTTGCAAAAAATAAATTGAAAAAAAAAAATAGAAATCCGCACGTGTTAGTCTTCCATTTTGGAGTATTTTTAAGGAAAACATGAAAATTAAGTATTTTTTTAGTTTTAGACATATATTTTGGCATTTAACAGAAAAATATGATAATTAATTTTTTTGAAGGTGTTAGACTTCACTTTTGGTATTTTTCCAAATATGTCGCAAAAAGTAGGAATTCGCATGTGTTAGTCTTCAATTTTTGAGTTTTTATAGATAAAATGAAAATTAAATATTTTTCTCATTCTAGACAGATATCTTTGGAATTTTTTGAAAAATATGAAAATTGATATTTTTGAAGGTGTAACCTTCACTTTTTGTTTTTTTACATAAACATTGAAAAAATAGAATTCCCATGTGTTAGTCTTCAATTTTGGAATATTTTTTCGGAACACATGAAAATAAAGTATTTTACTCGTTCTATATTGAAATCTTGGAATGTTTTAGAAAATATTGATAATTGATATTTTTAAAGGTGTTAGACTTCACTTTTTGTATTTTTGGAAATTTATTGAAAAAAATATAAATTCGTATGTGTTTGTCTTCAATTTCTGAGTTTTTTTAAGACCACGTAAAAATTAAATACTTTTGTCATTCCAAACATAAATCTTAGAATTGCTTTAAAAAATATGATATTTGATATTTTTGATGGTGTTAGACTTCAATTTTTGCCAAAAATAAATTGAAAAAAAATAGAAATCCGCATGTGTTAGTCTTCCATTTTGGAGTTTTTTTAAGGAAAACATGAAAATTAAGTATTTTTTTAGTTTTAGACATATATTTTGGCATTTAACAGAAAAATATGATAATTAATTTTTTTGAAGATGTTAGACTTCACTTTTGGTATTTTTCCAAATATTTCGAAAAAAGTAGGAATTCGCATGTGTTAGTCTTCAATTTTTGAGTTTTTATAGAAAAAATGAAAATTAAATATTTTTCTCATTCTAGACAGATATCTTTGGAATTTTTTGAAAAATATGAAAATTGATATTTTTGAAGGTGACTTCACTTTTTGTTTTTTTTCAAAAACATTGAAAAAATAGAATTCGCATGTGTTAGTCTTCAATTTTGGAATATTTATTAGGAAAACATGAAAATTAAGTATTTTACTCGTTCTATATTGAAATCTTGGAATATTTTTGAAAATATTTATAATCGATATTTTTAAAGGTGTTAGACTTCACTTTTTGTATTTTGGGAAATTTATTGAAAAAAATATAAATTCGTATGTGTTAGTCTTCAATTTCTGAGTTTTTTTTTGGCAACGTAAAAATTAAATAATTTTCTCATTCCAAACATAAATCTTGGAATTGCTTTAAAAAATATGATAATTGATATTTTTGAAGGTGTTAGACTTCACTTTTTGCAAAAAATAAATTGAAAAAAAAAATAGAAATCCGCACGTGTTAGTCTTCCATTTTGGAGTATTTTTAAGGAAAACATGAAAATTAAGTTTTTTTTTAGTTTTAGACATATATTTTGGCATTTAACAGAAAAATATGATAATTAATTTTTTTGAAGGTGTTAGACTTCACTTTTGGTATTTTTCCAAATATGTCGCAAAAAGTAGGAATTCGCATGTGTTAGTCTTCAATTTTTGAGTTTTTATAGAAAAAAATGAAAATTATATATTTTTCTCATTCTAGACAGATATCTTTGGAATTTTTTGAAAAATATGATAATTGATATTTTTGAAGGTATAAGACTTCACTTTTTGTTTTTTTACAAAAACATTGAAAAAATAGATTTCGCATGTGTTAATCTTCAATTTTGAAATATTTTTTCGGAAAACATGAAAATAAAGTATTTTACTCGTTCTATATTGAAATCTTGGAATGTTTTTGAAAATATTGATAATTGATATTTTTAAAGGGACTTCACTTTTTGTATTTTTGGAAATTTATTGAAAAAAAAATATAAATTCGTATGTGTTAGTCTTCAATTTCTGAGTTTTTTTTAGGACAACGTAAAAATTAAATACTTTTCTCATTCCAAACATAAATCTTGGAATTGCTTTAAAAAATATTATAATTGATATTTTTGAAGGTGTGAGACATCACTTTTTGACAAAAAAAAATTGAAAAAAAAATAGAAATCCGTACGTGTTAGTCTTCCATTTTGGAGTTTTTTTAAGGAAAACATGAAAATTAAGTATTTTTTTAGTTTTAGACATATATTTTGGCATTTGACTGAAAAATATGATAATTAATTTTTTTGAAGATGTTAGACTTCACTTTTGGTATTTTTCCAAATATTTCGAAAAAAGTTGGAATTCGCATGTGTTAGTCTTCAATTTTTGACTTTTTATAGAAAAAAATGAAAATTAAATATTTTTCTCATTCTGGACAGATATGTTTGGAATTTTTTGAAAAATATGATAATTGATATTTTTGAAGGTCTTCACATTTTGTTTTTTTTACAAAAACGTTGAAAAAATAGAATTCGCATGTGTTAGTCTTCAATTTTGGAATAATTTTTAGGAAAACATGAAAATAAAGTATTTTACTGGTTCTATATTGAAATCTTGGAATGTTTTTGAAAATATTTATTATTGATATTTTTAAATGTGTTAGACTTCACTTTTTGTATTTTAGGAATTTATTGAAAAAAATATAAATTCGTATGTGTTAGTCTTCAATTTCTGAGTTTTTTTTAGGACAACGTATAAATTAAATACTTTTCTCATTCCAAACATAAATCTTGGAATTGCTTTAAAAAAAATATGATAATTGATATTTGTGAAGGTGTTAGACTTCACTTTTTGCGAAAAATAAATTGAAAAAAAAATAGAAATCCGCACGTGTTAGTCTTCCATTTTGGAGATTTTTTAAGGAAAACATGAAAATTAAGTATTTTTTTAGTTTTAGACATATATTTTGCATTTAACAGAAAATATGATAATTAATTTTTTTGAAGGTGCTAGACTTCACTTTTGGTATTTTTCCAAATATTTCGAAAAAGTAGGAATTCGCATGTGTTAGTCTTCAATTTTTGAGTTTTTATAGAAAAAAATGAAAATTAAATATTTTTCTCATTCTAGACAGATATCTTTGGAATTTTTTGAAAAATATGAAAATTGATATTTTTGAAGGTGTTAGACTTCACTTTTTGTTTTTTTACAAAAACATTGAAAAAATAGAATTCCCATGTGTTAGTCTTCAATTTTGGAATATTTTTTCGGAACACATGAAAATAAAGTATTTTACTCATTCTATATTGAAATCTTGGAATGTTTTAGAAAATATTGATAATTGATATTTTTAAAGGTGTTAGACTTCACTTTTTGTATTTTTGGAAATTTATTGAAAAAAATATAAATTCGTATGTGTTTGTCTTCAATTTCTGAGTTTTTTTAAGACCACGTAAAAATTAAATACTTTTGTCATTCCAAACATAAATCTTAGAATTGCTTTAAAAAATATGATATTTGATATTTTTGATGGTGTTAGACTTCAATTTTTGCCAAAAATAAATTGAAAAAAATTAGAAATCCGCATGTGTTAGTCTTCCATTTTGGAGTTTTTTTAAGGAAAACATGAAAATTAAGTATTTTTTTAGTTTTAGACATATATTTTGGCATTTAACAGAAAAATATGATAATTAATTTTTTTGAAGATGTTAGACTTCACTTTTGGTATTTTTCCAAATATTTCGAAAAAAGTAGGAATTCGCATGTGTTAGTCTTCAATTTTTGAGTTTTTATACAAAAAATGAAAATTAAATATTTTTCTCATTCTAGACAGATATCTTTGGAATTTGAAAAATATGAAAATTGATATTTTTGAAGGTGACTTCACTTTTTGTTTTTTTACAAAAACATTGAAAAAATAGAATTCGCATGTGTTAGTCTTCAATTTTGGAATATTTATTAGGAAAACATGAAAATTAAGTATTTTACTCGTTCTATATTGAAATCTTGGAATATTTTTGAAAATATTTATAATCGATATTTTTAAAGGTGTTAGACTTCACTTTTTGTATTTTGGGAAATTTATTGAAAAAAATATAAATTCGTATGTGTTAGTCTTCAATTTCTGAGTTTTTTTTTGGCAACGTAAAAATTAAATAATTTTCTCATTCCAAACATAAATCTTGGAATTGCTTTAAAAAATATGATAATTGATATTTTTGAAGGTGTTAGACTTCACTTTTTGCAAAAAATAAATTGAAAAAAAAAATAGAAATCCGCACGTGTTAGTCTTCCATTTTGGAGTATTTTTAAGGAAAACATGAAAATTAAGTTTTTTTTTAGTTTTAGACATATATTTTGGCATTTAACAGAAAAATATGATAATTAATTTTTTTGAAGGTGTTAGACTTCACTTTTGGTATTTTTCCAAATATGTCGCAAAAAGTAGGAATTCGCATGTGTTAGTCTTCAATTTTTGAGTTTTTATAGAAAAAAATGAAAATTATATATTTTTCTCATTCTAGACAGATATCTTTGGAATTTTTTGAAAAATATGATAATTGATATTTTTGAAGGTATAAGACTTCACTTTTTGTTTTTTTACAAAAACATTGAAAAAATAGATTTCGCATGTGTTAATCTTCAATTTTGAAATATTTTTTCGGAAAACATGAAAATAAAGTATTTTACTCGTTCTATATTGAAATCTTGGAATGTTTTTGAAAATATTGATAATTGATATTTTTAAAGGGACTTCACTTTTTGTATTTTTGGAAATTTATTGAAAAAAAAATATAAATTCGTATGTGTTAGTCTTCAATTTCTGAGTTTTTTTTAGGACAACGTAAAAATTAAATACTTTTCTCATTCCAAACATAAATCTTGGAATTGCTTTAAAAAATATTATAATTGATATTTTTGAAGGTGTGAGACATCACTTTTTGACAAAAATAAATTGAAAAAAAAATAGAAATCCGTACGTGTTAGTCTTCCATTTTGGAGTTTTTTTAAGGAAAACATGAAAATTAAGTATTTTTTTAGTTTTAGACATATATTTTGGCATTTGACTGAAAAATATGATAATTAATTTTTTTGAAGATGTTAGACTTCACTTTTGGTATTTTTCCAAATATTTCGAAAAAAGTTGGAATTCGCATGTGTTAGTCTTCAATTTTTGACTTTTTATAGAAAAAAATGAAAATTAAATATTTTTCTCATTCTGGACAGATATGTTTGGAATTTTTTGAAAAATATGATAATTGATATTTTTGAAGGTCTTCACATTTTGTTTTTTTTACAAAAACGTTGAAAAAATAGAATTCGCATGTGTTAGTCTTCAATTTTGGAATAATTTTTAGGAAAACATGAAAATAAAGTATTTTACTGGTTCTATATTGAAATCTTGGAATGTTTTTGAAAATATTTATTATTGATATTTTTAAATGTGTTAGACTTCACTTTTTGTATTTTAGGAATTTATTGAAAAAAATATAAATTCGTATGTGTTAGTCTTCAATTTCTGAGTTTTTTTTAGGACAACGTATAAATTAAATACTTTTCTCATTCCAAACATAAATCTTGGAATTGCTTTAAAAAAAATATGATAATTGATATTTGTGAAGGTGTTAGACTTCACTTTTTGCGAAAAATAAATTGAAAAAAAAATAGAAATCCGCACGTGTTAGTCTTCCATTTTGGAGATTTTTTAAGGAAAACATGAAAATTAAGTATTTTTTTAGTTTTAGACATATATTTTGGCATTTAACAGAAAATATGATAATTAATTTTTTTGAAGGTGCTAGACTTCACTTTTGGTATTTTTCCAAATATTTCGAAAAAGTAGGAATTCGCATGTGTTAGTCTTCAATTTTTGAGTTTTTATAGAAAAAAATGAAAATTAAATATTTTTCTCATTCTAGACAGATATCTTTGGAATTTTTTGAAAAATATGAAAATTGATATTTTTGAAGGTGTTAGACTTCACTTTTTGTTTTTTTACAAAAACATTGAAAAAATAGAATTCCCATGTGTTAGTCTTCAATTTTGGAATATTTTTTCGGAACACATGAAAATAAAGTATTTTACTCATTCTATATTGAAATCTTGGAATGTTTTAGAAAATATTGATAATTGATATTTTTAAAGGTGTTAGACTTCACTTTTTGTATTTTTGGAAATTTATTGAAAAAAATATAAATTCGTATGTGTTTGTCTTCAATTTCTGAGTTTTTTTAAGACCACGTAAAAATTAAATACTTTTGTCATTCCAAACATAAATCTTAGAATTGCTTTAAAAAATATGATATTTGATATTTTTGATGGTGTTAGACTTCAATTTTTGCCAAAAATAAATTCAAAAAAATTAGAAATCCGCATGTGTTAGTCTTCCATTTTGGAGTTTTTTTAAGGAAAACATGAAAATTAAGTATTTTTTTAGTTTTAGACATATATTTTGGCATTTAACAGAAAAATATGATAATTAATTTTTTTGAAGATGTTAGACTTCACTTTTGGTATTTTTCCAAATATTTCGAAAAAAGTAGGAATTCGCATGTGTTAGTCTTCAATTTTTGAGTTTTTATAGAAAAAATGAAAATTAAATATTTTTCTCATTCTAGACAGATATCTTTGGAATTTTTTGAAAAATATGAAAATTGATATTTTTGAAGGTGACTTCACTTTTTGTTTTTTTACAAAAACATTGAAAAAATAGAATTCGCATGTGTTAGTCTTCAATTTTGGAATATTCATTAGGAAAACATGAAAATTAAGTATTTTACTCGTTCTATATTGAAATCTTGGAATGTTTTTGAAAATATTTATAATCGATATTTTTAAAGGTGTTAGACTTCACTTTTTGTATTTTGAGAAATTTATTGAAAAAAATATAAATTCGTATGTGTTAGTCTTCAATTTCTGAGTTTTTTTTTGGCAACGTAAAAATTAAATAATTTTCTCATTCCAAACATAAATCTTGGAATTGCTTTAAAAAATATGATAATTGATATTTTTGAAGGTGTTAGAATTCACTTTTTGCAAAAAATAAATTGAAAAAAAAGTAGAAATCCGCACGTGTTAGTCTTCCATTTTGGAGTATTTTTAAGGAAAACATGAAAATTAAGTATTTTTTTAGTTTTAGACATATATTTTGGCATTTAACAGAAAAATATGATAATTAATTTTTTTGAAGGTGTTAGACTTCACTTTTGGTATTTTTCCAAATATGTCGCAAAAAGTAGGAATTCGCATGTGTTAGTCTTCAATTTTTGAGTTTTTATAGAAAAAAATGAAAATTATATATTTTTCTCATTCTGGACAGATATCTTTGGAATTTTTTGAAAAATATGATAATTGATATTTTTGAAGGTATAAGACTTCACTTTTTGTTTTTTTACAAAAACATTGAAAAAATAGATTTCGCATGTGTTAATCTTAGATTTTGAAATATTTTTTCGGAAAACATGAAAATAAAGTATTTTACTCGTTCTATATTGAAATCTTGGAATGTTTTTGAAAATATTGATAATTGATATTTTTAAAGGGACTTCACTTTTTGTATTTTTGGAAATTTATTGAAAAAAAAATATAAATTCGTATGTGTTAGTCTTCAATTTCTGAGTTTTTTTTAGGACAACGTAAAAATTAAATACTTTTCTCATTCCAAACATAAATCTTGGAATTGCTTTAAAAAAATATGATAATTGATATTTGTGAAGGTGTTAGACTTCACTTTTTGCGAAAAATAAATTGAAAAAAAAATAGAAATCCGCACGTGTTAGTCTTCCATTTTGGAGATTTTTTAAGGAAAACATGAAAATTAAGTATTTTTTTAGTTTTAGACATATATTTTGGCATTTAACAGAAAATATGATAATTAATTTTTTTGAAGGTGCTAGACTTCACTTTTGGTATTTTTCCAAATATTTCGAAAAAGTAGGAATTCGCATGTGTTAGTCTTCAATTTTTGAGTTTTTATAGAAAAAAATGAAAATTAAATATTTTTCTCATTCTAGACAGATATCTTTGGAATTTTTTGAAAAATATGAAAATTGATATTTTTGAAGGTGTTAGACTTCACTTTTTGTTTTTTTACAAAAACATTGAAAAAATAGAATTCCCATGGGTTAGTCTTCAATTTTGGAATATTTTTTCGGAACACATGAAAATAAAGTATTTTACTCGTTCTATATTGAAATCTTGGAATGTTTTAGAAAATATTGATAATTGATATTTTTAAAGGTGTTAGACTTCACTTTTTGTATTTTTGGAAATTTATTGAAAAAAATATAAATTCGTATGTGTTTGTCTTCAATTTCTGAGTTTTTTTTAGGGCAACGTAAAAATTAAATACTTTTCTCATTCCAAACATAAATCTTGGAATTGCTTTAAAAAAATATAATAATCGATATTTTTGAAGGTGACTTCACTTTTAGCAAAAAATAAATTGAAAAAAAAATAGAAATCCCCACGTGTTAATCTTCCATTTTTGAGTTTTTTTAAGGAAAACATGAAAATTAAGTATTTTTTTAGTTTTAGACATATATTTTGGCATTTAACAGAAAAATATGATAATTAATTTTTTTGAAGATGTTAGACTTCACTTTTGGTATTTTTCCAAATATTTCGAAAAAAGTTGGAATTCGCATGTGTTAGTCTTCAATTTTTGACTTTTTATAGAAAAAAATGAAAATTAAATATTTTTCTCATTCTGGACAGATATCTTTGGAATTTTTTGAAAAATATGAAAATTGATATTTTTGAAGGTATTCACTTTTTGTTTTTTTTACAAAAACGTTGAAAAAATAGAATTCGCATGTGTTAGTCTTCAATTTTGGAATAATTTTTAGGAAAACATTAAAATAAAGTATTTTACTGGTTCTATATAGAAATCTTGGAATGTTTTTTGAAATATTTATTATTGATATTTTTAAATGTGTTAGCCTTCACTTTTTGTATTTTAGGAATTTATTGAAAAAAATATAAATTCGTATGTGTTAGTCTTCCATTTTGGAGTTTTTTTAAGGAAAACATGAAAATTAAGTATTTTTTTAGTTTTAGACATATATTTTGGCATTTAACAGAAAATATGATAATTAATTTTTTTGAAGGTGCTAGACTTCACTTTTGGTATTTTTCCAAATATTTCGAAAAAAGTAGGAATTCGCATGTGTTAGTCTTCAATTTTTGAGTTTTTATCGAAAAAAATGAAAATTAAATATTTTTCTCATTCTAGACAGAGATCTTTGGAATTTTTTGAAAAATATGAAAATTGATATTTTTGAAGGTATTAGACTTCACTTTTTGTTTTTTTACAAAAACATTGAAAAAATAGAATTCGCATGTGTTAGTCTTCAATTTTGGAATATTTATTAGGAAAACATGAAAATTAAGTATTTTACTCGTTCTATATTGAAATCTTGGAATGTTTTTGAAAATATTTATAATCGATATTTTTAAAGGTGTTAGACTTCACTTTTTGTATTTTTGGAAATTTATTGAAAAAAATATAAATTCGTATGTGTTAGTCTTCAATTTCTGAGTTTTTTTTAGGGCAACGTAAAAATTAAATAATTTTCTCATTCCAAACATAAATCTTGGAATTGCTTTAAAAAATATGATAATTGATATTTTTGAAGGTGTTAGACTTCACTTTTTGCAAAAAATAAATTGAAAAAAAAATAGAAATCCCCACGTGTTAGTCTTCCATTTTGGAGTTTTTTTAAGGAAAACATGAAAATTACGTATTTTTTTTGTTTTAGACATATATTTTGGCATTTAACAGAAAAATATGATAATTAATTTTTTTGAAGGTGTTAGACTTCACTTTTGGTATTTTTCCAAATATTTCGAAAAAGTAGGAATTCGCACAAGTTAGTCTTCAATTTTTGAGTTTTTATAGAAAAAAATGAAAATTAAATATTTTTCTCACTCTACACAGATATCTTTGGAATTTTTTGAAAAAATATGATAATTGATATTTTTGAAGGTGTTAGACTGCACTTTTTGTTTTTTTACAAAAACATTGAAAAAATAGAATTCCCATGTGTTAGTCTTCAATTTTGGAATATTTTTTCGGAAAACATGAAAATAAAGTATTTTACTCGTTCTATATTGAAATCTTGGAATGTTTTTGAAAATATTGATAATTTATATTTTTAAAGGTGTTAGACTTCACTTTTCGTATTTTTGGAAATTTATTGAAAAAAATATAAATTCGTATGTGTTAGTCTTCAATTTCTGAGTTTTTTTTAGGACAACGTAAAAATTAAATACTTTTCTCATTCCAAACATAAATCTTGGAATTGCTTTAAAAAATATGATAATTGATATTTTTGAAGGTGTTAGACTTCACTTTTTGCCAAAAATAAATTGAAAAAAAATAGAAATCCCCACGTGTTAGTCTTCTATTTTGGAGTTTTTTTAAGGAAAACATGAAAATTAAGTATTTTTTTAGTTTTAGACATATATTTTGGCATTTGACTGAAAAATATGATAATTAATTTTTTTGAAGGTGTTAGACTTCACTTTTGGTATTTTTCCAAATATTTCTAAAAAAGTTGGAATTCGCATGTGTTAGTCTTCAATTTTTGACTTTTTATAGAAAAAAATGAAAATTAAATATTTTTCTCATTCTGGACAGATATCTTTGGAATTTTTTGAAAAATATGAAAATTGATATTTTTGAAGGTATTCACTTTTTGTTTTTTTTACAAAAACGTTGAAAAAATAGAAAGTCGCATGTGTTGCTCTTCCATTTTGGAGTTTTTTTAAGGAAAACATGAAAATTAATTATTTTTTTAGTTTTAGATATATATTTTTGCATTTAAAAGAAAAAAATGATAATTAATTTTTTTGAAGATGTTAGACTTCACTTTTGGTATTTTTCGAAATATTTCGAAAAAAGTAGGAATTCGCATGTGTTAGTCTTCAATTTTTGAATTTTTATCGAAAAAATGAAAATTAAATATTTTTCTCATTCTAGACAGATATCTTTGGAATTTTTTGAAAAATATGAAAATTGATATTTTTGAAGGTAGACTCCACTTTTTGTTTTTTTACAAAAACATTGAAAAAATAGAATTTGGACATGTTAGTCTTCAATTTTGGAATATTTTTTAGGAAAACATGAAAATTAAGTATTTTACTCGTTCTATATTGAAATTTTGGAATGTTTTTTGAAAATATTTATAATTGATATTTTTAAAGGTGTTAGACTTCACTTTTTGTATTTTTGGAAATTTATTGAAAAAAATATAAATCCGAATGTGTTAGTCTTCAAATTCTGAGTTTTTTTTAGAGCAACGTAAAAATTAAATACTTTTCTCATTCCAAACATAAATCTTGGAATTGCTTTAAAAAATTATGATAATCGATATTTTTGAAGGTGACTTCACTTTTAGCAAAAAATAAATTGAAAAAAAAATAGAAATCCCCACGTGTTAGTCTTCCATTTTTGAGTTTTTTTATGGAAAACATGAAAATTAAGTATTTTTTTAGTTTTAGACATATATTTTGGCATTTAACAGAAAAATATGATAATTAATTTTTTTGAAGATGTTAGACTTCACTTTTGGTATTTTTCCAAATATTTCGAAAAAAGTTGGAATTCGCATGTGTTAGTCTTCAATTTTTGACTTTTTATAGAAAAAAATGAAAATTAAATATTTTTCTCATTCTGGACAGATATCTTTGGAATTTTTTGAAAAATATGAAAATTGATATTTTTGAAGGTATTCACTTTTTGTTTTTTTTACAAAAACGTTGAAAAAATAGAATTCGCATGTGTTAGTCTTCAATTTTGGAATAATTTTTAGGAAAACATTAAAATAAAGTATTTTACTGGTTCTATATAGAAATCTTTTAATGTTTTTGAAAATATTTATTATTGATATTTTTAAATGTGTTAGCCTTCACTTTTTGTATTTTAGGAATTTATTGAAACAAATATAAATTCGTATGTGTTAGTCTTCAATTTCTGAGTTTTTTTTAGGGCAACGTAAAAATTAAATAATTTTCTCATTCCAAACATAAATCTTGGAATTGCTTTAAAAATAAGATAATTTATATTTTTGAAGGTGTTAGACTTCAATTTTTGCGAAAAATAAATTGAAAAAAAAATAGAAATCCGCACGTGTTAGTCTTCCATTTTGGAGTTTTTTTAAGGAAAACATGAAAAGTAAGTATTTTTTTAGTTTTAGACATATATTTTGGCATTTAACAGAAAAATATGATAATTAATTTTTTTGAAGATGTTAGACTTCACTTTTGGTATTTTTCCAAATATTTCGAAAAAAGTAGGAATTCGCATGTGTTAGTCTTCAATTTTTGAGTTTTTATCGAAAAAAATGAAAATTAAATATTTTTCTCATTCTAGACAGATATCTTTGGAATTTTTTGAAAAATATGAAAATTGATATTTTTGAAGGTGTTAGACTTAACTTTTTGTTTTTTTACAAAAACATTGAAAAAATAGAATTCCCATGTGTTAGTCTTCAATTTTGGAATATTTTTTAGGAAAACATGAAAATTAAGTATTTTACTCGTTCTATATTGAAATCTTGGAATGTTTTAGAAAATATTGATAATCGATATTTTTAAATGTGTTAGACTTCACTTTTTGTATTTTTGGAAATTTATTGAAAAAAATATAAATTCGTATGTGTTAGTCTTCAATTTCTGAGTTTTTTTTTGGGCAACGTAAAAATTAAATAATTTTCTCATTCCAAACATAAATCTTGGAATTCCTTTAAAAAATATGATAATTGTTATTTTTGAAGGTGTTAGACTTCACTTTTTGCAAAAAATAAATTGAAAAAAAAATAGAAATCCGCATGCGTTAGTCTTCCATTTTGGAGTTTTTTTTAAGGAAAACATGAAAATTAAGTATTTTTTTAGTTTTAGACATATATTTTGGCATTTAACAGAAAAATATGATAATTAATTTTTTTGAAGATGTTAGACTTCACTTTTGGTATTTTTCCAAATATTTCGAAAAAAGTAGGAATTCGCATGTGTTAGTCTTCAATTTTTGAATTTTTATCGAAAAAATGAAAATTAAATATTTTTCTTATTCTAGACAGATATCTTTGGAATTTTTTGAAAAATATGAAAATTGATATTTTTGAAGGTAGACTCCACTTTTTGTTTTTTTACAAAAACATTGAAAAAATAGAATTTGCACATGTTAGTCTTCAATTTTGGAATATTTTTTAGGAAAACAGAAAATTAAGTATTTTACTCGTTCTATATTGAAATTTTGGAATGTTTTTGAAAATATTTATAATTGATATTTTTAAAGGTGTTAGACTTCACTTTTTGTATTTTTGGAAATTTATTGAAAAAAATATAAATCCGTACGTGTTAGTCTTCAAATTCTGAGTTTTTTTAGAGCAACGTAAAAATTAAATACTTTTCTCATTCCAAACATAAATCTGTGAATTGCTTTAAAAAAATATGATAATCGATATTTTTGAAGGTGACTTCACTTTTAGCAAAAAATAAATTGAAAAAAAATAGAAATCCCCACGTGTTAGTCTTCCATTTTTGAGTTTTTTTAAGGAAAACATGAAAATTAAGTATTTTTTTAGTTTTAGACATATATTTTGGCATTTAACAGAAAAATATGATAATTAATTTTTTTGAAGGTGTTAGACTTCACTTTTGGTATTTTTCCAAATATTTCGAAAAAAGTCGGAATTCGCATGTGTTAGTCTTCAATTTTTGAGTTTTGATAGAAAAAATGAAAATTAAATATTTTTCTCATTCTAGACAGATATCTTTGGAATTTTTTGAAAAATATGAAAATTCATATTTTTGAAGGTATTAGACTTCACTTTTTGTTTTTTTACAAAAACATTGAAAAAATAGAATTCCCATGTGTTAGTCTTCAATTTTGGAATATTTATTAGGAAAACATGAAAATTAAGTATTTTACTCGTTCTATATTGAAATCTTGGAATGTTTTTGAAAATATTTATAATCGATATTTTTAAAGGTGTTAGACTTCACTTTTTGTATTTTTGGAAATTTATTGAAAAAAATATAAATTCGTATGTGTTAGTCTTCAATTTCTGAGTTTTTTTTAGGGCAACGTAAAAATTAAATAATTTTCTCATTCCAAACATAAATCTTGGAATTGCTTTAAAAAATATGATAATTGATATTTTTGAAGGTGTTAGACTTCACTTTTTGCAAAAAATAAATTGAAAAAAAAATAGAAATCCCCACGTGTTAGTCTTCCATTTTGGAGTTTTTTTAAGGAAAACATGAAAATTACGTATTTTTTTAGTTTTAGACATATATTTTGGCATTTAACAGAAAAATATGATAATTAATTTTTTTGAAGGTGTTAGACTTCACTTTTGGTATTTTTCCAAATATTTCGAAAAAGTAGGAATTCGCACATGTTAGTCTCCAATTTTTGAGTTTTTATAGAAAAAAATGAAAATTAAATATTTTTCTCACTCTACACAGATATCTTTGGAATTTTTTGAAAAATATGATAATTGATATTTTTGAAGGTGTTAGACTGCACTTTTTGTTTTTTTACAAAAACATTGAAAAAATAGAATTCCCATGTGTTAGTCTTCAATTTTGGAATATTTTTTCGGAAAACATGAAAATAAAGTATTTTACTCGTTCTATATTGAAATCTTGGAATGTTTTTGAAAATATTAAATCTTGGAATGTTTTAGAAAATATTGATAATTGACATTTTTAAAGGTGTTAGACTTCACTTTTTGTATTTTTGGAAATTTATTGAAAAAAATATAAATTCGTATGTGTTTGTCTTCAATTTCTGAGTTTTTTTAAGACCACGTAAAAATTAAATACTTTTGTCATTCCAAACATAAATCTTAGAATTGCTTTAAAAAATATGATATTTGATATTTTTGAAGGTGTTAGACTTCAATTTTTGCCAAAAATAAATTGAAAAAAAATAGAAATATGCATGTGTTAGTCTTCCATTTTGGAGTTTTTTTAAGGAAAATATGAAAATTAAGTATTTTTTTAGTTTTAGACATATATTTTGGCATTTAACAGAAAAATATGATAATTAATTTTTTTGAAGATGTTAGATTTCACTTTTGGTATTTTTCAAAATATTTCGAAAAAAGTAGGAATTCGCATGTGTTAGTCTTCAATTTTTGAGTTTTTATAGAAAAAATGAAAATTAAATATTTTTCTCATTCTAGACAGATATCTTTGGAATTTTTTGAAAAATATGAAAATTGATATTTTTGAAGGTATTAGACTTCACTTTTTGTTTTTTTACAAAAACATTGAAAAAATAGAATTCGCATGTGTTAGTCTTCAATTTTGGAATATTTATTAGCAAAACATGAAAATTAAGTATTTTACTCGTTCTATATTGAAATCTTGGAATGTTTTTGGAAATATTTATAATTGATATTTTTAAAGGTGTTAGACTTCACTTTTTGTATTTTTGGAAATTTATTGAAAAAAATATAAATTCGTATGTGTTAGTCTTCAATTTTTGAGTTTTTTTAGGGCAACGTAAAAATTAAATAATTTTCTCATTCCAAACATAAATCTTGGAGTTGCTTTAAAAATATATGATAATTGATATTTTTGAAGGTGTTAGACTTCACTTTTTGCAAAAAATAAATTGAATAAAAAATAGAAATCCCCACGTGTTAGTCTTCCATTTTGGAGTTTTTTTAAGGAAAACATGAAAATTAAGTATTTTTTTAGTTTTAGACATATATTTTGGCATTTAACAGAAAAATATGATAATTAATTTTTTTGAAGGTGTTAGACTTCACTTTTGGTATTTTTCCAAATATTTCGAAAAAGTAGGAATTCGCACGTGTTAGTCTTCAATTTTTGAGTTTTTAAAGAAAAAAAATGAAAATTAAATATTTTTCTCATTCTACCCAGATATCTTTGGAATTTTTTGAAAAATATGATAATTAATATTTTTGAAGGTGTTAGACTGCACTTTTTGTTTTTTTACAAAAACATTGAAAAAATAGAATTCCTATGTGTTAGTCTTCAATTTTGGAATATTTTTTCGGAAAACATGAAAATAAAGTATTTTACTCGTTCTATATTGAAATCTTGGAATGTTTTTGAAAATATTGATAATTTATATTTTTAAAGGTGTTAGACTTCACTTTTTGTATTTTTGGAAATTTATTGAAAAAAATATAAATTCGTATGTGTTAGTCTTCAATTTCTGAGTTTTTTTTAGGACAACGTAAAAATTAAATACTTTTCTCATTCCAAACATAAATCTTGGAATTGCTTTAAAAAATATGATAATTGATATTTTTGAAGGTGTTAGACTTCACTTTTTGCAAAAAATAAATTGAATAAAAAATAGAAATCCCCACGTGTTAGTCTTCCATTTTGGAGTTTTTTTAAGGAAAACATGAAAATTAAGTATTTTTTTAGTTTTAGACATATATTTTGGCATTTAACAGAAAAATATGATAATTAATTTTTTTGAAGGTGTTAGACTTCACTTTTGGTATTTTTCCAAATATTTCGAAAAAGTAGGAATTCGCACGTGTTAGTCTTCAATTTTTGTGTTTTTATCGAAAAAAATGAAAATTAAATATTTTTCTCATTCTAGACAGATATCTTTGGAATTTTTTGAAAAATATGAAAATTAATATTTTTGAAGGTATTAGACTCCACTTTTTATTTTTTTACAAAAACATTGAAAAAATAGAATTCGCATGTATTAGTCTTCAATTTTGGAATATTTTTTAGGAAAACATGAAAATTAAGTATTTTACTCGTTCTATATTGAAATCTTGGAATGTTTTTGAAAATATTTATAATCGATATTTTTAAAGGTGTTAGACTTCACTTTTTTTATTTTGGGAAATTTATTGAAAAAAATATAAATTCGTATGTGTTAGTCTTCAATTTCTGAGTTTTTTTTTGGGCAACGTAAAAATTAAATAATTTTCTCATTCCAAACATAAATCTTGGAATTCCTTTAAAAAATATGATAATTGTTATTTTTGAAGGTGACTTCACTTTTTGCAAAAAATAAATTGAAAAAAAAATAGAAATCCGCATGCGTTAGTCTTCCATTTTGGAGTTTTTTTTAAGGAAAACATGAAAATTAAGTATTTTTTTAGTTTTAGACATATATTTTGGCATTTAACAGAAAAATATGATAATTAATTTTTTTGAAGATGTTAGACTTCACTTTTGGTATTTTTCCCAATATTTCGAAAAAAGTAGGAATTCGCATGTGTTAGTCTTCAATTTTTGAATTTTTATCGAAAAAATGAAAATTAAATATTTTTCTCATTCTAGACAGATATCTTTGGAATTTTTTGAAAAATATGAAAATTGATATTTTTGAAGGTAGAGTCCACTTTTTGTTTTTTTACAAAAACATTGAAAAAATAGAATTTGCACGTGTTAGTCTTCAATTTTGGAATATTTTTTAGGAAAACATGAAAATTAAGTATTTTACTCGTTCTATATTGAAATTTTGGAATGTTTTTGAAAATATTTATAATTCATATTTTTAAAGGTGTTAGACTTCACTTTTTGTATTTTTGGAAATTTATTGAAAACAATATAAATTCGTATGTGTTAGTCTTCAAATTCTGAGTTTTTTTTAGAGCAACGTAAAAATTAAATACTTTTCTCATTCCAAACATAAATCTTGGGATTGCTTTAAAAAAATATGATAATCGATATTTTTGAAGGTGACTTCACTTTTAGCTAAAAATAAATTGAAAAAAAAATAGAAATCCCCACGTGTTAGTCTTCCATTTTGGAGTTTTTTTAAGGAAAACATGAAAATTAAGTATTTTTTTAGTTTTAGACATATATTTTCGCATTTAACAGAAAAATATGATAATTAATTTTTTTGAAGGTGTTAGACTTCACTTTTGGTATTTTTCCAAATATTTCGAAAAAAGTAGGAATTCGCACGTGTTAGTCTTCAATTTTTGGGTTTTTATAGAAAAAAATGAAAATTAAATATTTTTCTCATTCTACACAGATATCATTGGAATTTTTTGAAAAATATGATAATTGATATTTTTGAAGGTGTTAGACTGCACTTTTTGTTTTTTTTACAAAAAACATTGAAAAAATAGAATTCCCATGTGTTAGTCTTCAATTTTGGAATATTTTTTCGGAAAACATGAAAATAAAGTATTTTACTCGTTCTATATTGAAATCTTGGAATGTTTTTGAAAATATTGATAATTTATATTTTTAAAGGTGTTAGACTTCACTTTTTGTATTTTTGGAAATTTATTGAAAAAAATATAAATTGGTATGTGTTAGTCTTCAATTTCTGAGTTTTTTTTAGGACAACGTAAAAATTAAATACTTTTCTCATTCCAAACATAAATCTTGGAATTGCTTTAAAAAATATGATAATTGATATTTTTGAAGGTGTTAGACTTCACTTTTTGCCAAAAATAAATTGAAAAAAAAAATAGAAATCCCTACGTGTTAGTCTTCTATTTTGGAGTTTTTTTAAGGAAAACATGAAAATTAAGTATTTTTTTAGTTTTAGACATATATTTTGGCATTTAACAGAAAAATATGATAATTAATTTTTTTGAAGGTGTTATACTTCACTTTTGGTATTTTTCCAAATATTTCGAAAAAAGTAGGAATTCGCATGTGTTAGTCTTCAATTTTTGAGTTTTTATCGAAAAAAATGAAAATTAAATATTTTTCTCATTCTAGACAGATATCTTTGGAATTTTTTGAAAAATATGAAAATTGATATTTTTGAAGGTATTAGACTCCACTTTTTATTTTTATACAAAAAACATTGAAAAAATAGAATTCGCATGTATTAGTCTTCAAATTTGGATTATTTTTTAGGAAAACATGAAAATTAAGTATTTTACTCGTTCTGTATTGAAATCTTGGATTTTGAAAATATTTATAATCGATATTATTAAAGGTGTTAGACTTCACTTTTTGTATTTTTGGAAATTTATTGAAAAAAATCTAAATTCGTATGTGTTAGTCTTCAATTTCTTAGTTTTTTTTACAGCAACGTAAAAATTAAATACTTTTCTCATTCCAAACATAAATCTTGGAATTGCTTTAAAAAAATATGATATTCGATATTTTTGAAGGTGTTAGACTTCACTTTTAGCAAAAAATAAATTGAAAAAAAAATAGAAATCCCCACGTGTTAGTCTACCATTTTGTAGTTTTTTTAAGGAAAACATGAAAATTAAGTATTTTTTTAGCTTTAGACATATATTTTGGCATTTAACAGAAAAATATGATAATTAATTTTTTTGAAGGTGTTAGACTTCACTTTTGGTATTTTTCCAAATATTTCGAAAAAAGTAGGAATTCGCACGTGTTAGTCTTCAATTTTTGAGTTTTCATAGAAAAAAATGAAAATTAAATATTTTTCTCATTCTACACAGATATCTTTGGAATTTTTTGAAAAATATGATAATTGATATTTTTGAAGGTGTTAGACTGCACTTTTTGTTTTTTTTACAAAGACATTGAAAAAATAGAATTCCCATGTGTTAGTCTTCAATTTTGGAATATTTTTTCGGAAAACATGAAAATAAATATTCTACTCGTTCTATATTGAAATCTTGGAATGTTTTTGAAAATATTGATAATTTATATTTTTAAAGGTGTTAGACTTCACTTTTTGTATTTTTGGAAATTTATTGAAAAAAATATAAATTTGTATGTGTTAGTCTTCAATTTCTGAGTTTTTTTTAGGACAACGTAAAAATTATATACTTTTCTCATTCCAAACATAAATCTTGGAATTGCTTTAAAAAATATGATAATTGATATTTTTGAAGGTGTTAGATTTCACTTTTAGCAAAAAATAAATTGAAAAAAAAATAGAAATCCGCATGCGTTAGTCTTCCATTTTGGAGTTTTTTTAAGGAAAACATGAAAATTAAGTATTTTTTTAGTTTTAGACATATATTTTGGCATTTAACAGAAAAATATGATAATTAATTTTTTTGAAGATGTTAGACTTCACTTTTGGTATTTTTCCAAATATTTCGAAAAAGTAGGAATTCGCATGTGTTAGTCTTCAATTTTTTTGTTTTTATCGAAAAAAATGAAAATTAAATATTTTTCTCATTCTAGACAAATATCTTTGGAATTTTTTGAAACATATGAAAATTGATATTTTTGAAGGTATTAGTCTCCACTTTTTATTTTTTTACAAAAACATTGAAAAAATAGAATTCGCATGTATTAGTCTTCAATTTTGGAATATTTTTTAGGAAAACATGAAAATTAAGTATTTTACTCGTTCTATATTGAAATCTTGGAATGTTTTTGAAAATATTTATAATCGATATTTTTAAAGGTGTTAGACTTCACTTTTTTTATTTTGGGAAATTTATTGAAAAAAATATAA
The DNA here is from genome assembly GCA_946800325.1 of Luzula sylvatica. Taxonomy (NCBI): domain Eukaryota; kingdom Viridiplantae; phylum Streptophyta; class Magnoliopsida; order Poales; family Juncaceae; genus Luzula; species Luzula sylvatica. The sequence continues at coordinate 25,251,622 of OX326956.1, forward strand.
ATTCGTATGTGTTAGTCTTCAATTTCTGAGTTTTTTTTTGGGCAACGTAAAAATTAAATAATTTTCTCATTCCAAACATAAATCTTGGAATTCCTTTAAAAAATATGATAATTGTTATTTTTGAAGGTGACTTCACTTTTTGCAAAAAATAAATTGAAAAAAAAATAGAAATCCGCATGCGTTAGTCTTCCATTTTGGAGTTTTTTTTAAGGAAAACATGAAAATTAAGTATTTTTTTAGTTTTAGACATATATTTTGGCATTTAACAGAAAAATATGATAATTAATTTTTTTGAAGATGTTAGACTTCACTTTTGGTATTTTTCCAAATATTTCGAAAAAAGTAGGAATTCGCATGTGTTAGTCTTCAATTTTTGAATTTTTATCGAAAAAATGAAAATTAAATATTTTTCTCATTCTAGACAGATATCTTTGGAATTTTTTGAAAAATATGAAAATTGATATTTTTGAAGGTAGAGTCCACTTTTTGTTTTTTTACAAAAACATTGAAAAAATAGAATTTGCACGTGTTAGTCTTCAATTTTGGAATATTTTTTAGGAAAACATGAAAATTAAGTATTTTACTCGTTCTATATTGAAATTTTGGAATGTTTTTGAAAATATTTATAATTCATATTTTTAAAGGTGTTAGACTTCACTTTTTGTATTTTTGGAAATTTATTGAAAACAATATAAATTCGTATGTGTTAGTCTTCAAATTCTGAGTTTTTTTTAGAGCAACGTAAAAATTAAATACTTTTCTCATTCCAAACATAAATCTTGGGATTGCTTTAAAAAAATATGATAATCGATATTTTTGAAGGTGACTTCACTTTTAGCAAAAAATAAATTGAAAAAAAAATAGAAATCCCCACGTGTTAGTCTTCCATTTTGGAGTTTTTTTAAGGAAAACATGAAAATTAAGTATTTTTTTAGTTTTAGACATATATTTTCGCATTTAACAGAAAAATATGATAATTAATTTTTTTGAAGGTGTTAGACTTCACTTTTGGTATTTTTCCAAATATTTCGAAAAAAGTAGGAATTCGCACGTGTTAGTCTTCAATTTTTGGGTTTTTATAGAAAAAAATGAAAATTAAATATTTTTCTCATTCTACACAGATATCATTGGAATTTTTTGAAAAATATGATAATTGATATTTTTGAAGGTGTTAGACTGCACTTTTTGTTTTTTTTACAAAAAACATTGAAAAAATAGAATTCCCATGTGTTAGTCTTCAATTTTGGAATATTTTTTCGGAAAACATGAAAATAAAGTATTTTACTCGTTCTATATTGAAATCTTGGAATGTTTTTGAAAATATTGATAATTTATATTTTTAAAGGTGTTAGACTTCACTTTTTGTATTTTTGGAAATTTATTGAAAAAAATATAAATTGGTATGTGTTAGTCTTCAATTTCTGAGTTTTTTTTAGGACAACGTAAAAATTAAATACTTTTCTCATTCCAAACATAAATCTTGGAATTGCTTTAAAAAATATGATAATTGATATTTTTGAAGGTGTTAGACTTCACTTTTTGCCAAAAATAAATTGAAAAAAAAAATAGAAATCCCTACGTGTTAGTCTTCTATTTTGGAGTTTTTTTAAGGAAAACATGAAAATTAAGTATTTTTTTAGTTTTAGACATATATTTTGGCATTTAACAGAAAAATATGATAATTAATTTTTTTGAAGGTGTTATACTTCACTTTTGGTATTTTTCCAAATATTTCGAAAAAAGTAGGAATTCGCATGTGTTAGTCTTCAATTTTTGAGTTTTTATCGAAAAAAATGAAAATTAAATATTTTTCTCATTCTAGACAGATATCTTTGGAATTTTTTGAAAAATATGAAAATTGATATTTTTGAAGGTATTAGACTCCACTTTTTATTTTTATACAAAAAACATTGAAAAAATAGAATTCGCATGTATTAGTCTTCAAATTTGGATTATTTTTTAGGAAAACATGAAAATTAAGTATTTTACTCGTTCTGTATTGAAATCTTGGATTTTGAAAATATTTATAATCGATATTATTAAAGGTGTTAGACTTCACTTTTTGTATTTTTGGAAATTTATTGAAAAAAATCTAAATTCGTATGTGTTAGTCTTCAATTTCTTAGTTTTTTTTACAGCAACGTAAAAATTAAATACTTTTCTCATTCCAAACATAAATCTTGGAATTGCTTTAAAAAAATATGATATTCGATATTTTTGAAGGTGTTAGACTTCACTTTTAGCAAAAAATAAATTGAAAAAAAAATAGAAATCCCCACGTGTTAGTCTACCATTTTGTAGTTTTTTTAAGGAAAACATGAAAATTAAGTATTTTTTTAGCTTTAGACATATATTTTGGCATTTAACAGAAAAATATGATAATTAATTTTTTTGAAGGTGTTAGACTTCACTTTTGGTATTTTTCCAAATATTTCGAAAAAAGTAGGAATTCGCACGTGTTAGTCTTCAATTTTTGAGTTTTCATAGAAAAAAATGAAAATTAAATATTTTTCTCATTCTACACAGATATCTTTGGAATTTTTTGAAAAATATGATAATTGATATTTTTGAAGGTGTTAGACTGCACTTTTTGTTTTTTTTACAAAGACATTGAAAAAATAGAATTCCCATGTGTTAGTCTTCAATTTTGGAATATTTTTTCGGAAAACATGAAAATAAATATTCTACTCGTTCTATATTGAAATCTTGGAATGTTTTTGAAAATATTGATAATTTATATTTTTAAAGGTGTTAGACTTCACTTTTTGTATTTTTGGAAATTTATTGAAAAAAATATAAATTTGTATGTGTTAGTCTTCAATTTCTGAGTTTTTTTTAGGACAACGTAAAAATTATATACTTTTCTCATTCCAAACATAAATCTTGGAATTGCTTTAAAAAATATGATAATTGATATTTTTGAAGGTGTTAGATTTCACTTTTAGCAAAAAATAAATTGAAAAAAAAATAGAAATCCGCATGCGTTAGTCTTCCATTTTGGAGTTTTTTTAAGGAAAACATGAAAATTAAGTATTTTTTTAGTTTTAGACATATATTTTGGCATTTAACAGAAAAATATGATAATTAATTTTTTTGAAGATGTTAGACTTCACTTTTGGTATTTTTCCAAATATTTCGAAAAAGTAGGAATTCGCATGTGTTAGTCTTCAATTTTTTTGTTTTTATCGAAAAAAATGAAAATTAAATATTTTTCTCATTCTAGACAAATATCTTTGGAATTTTTTGAAACATATGAAAATTGATATTTTTGAAGGTATTAGTCTCCACTTTTTATTTTTTTACAAAAACATTGAAAAAATAGAATTCGCATGTATTAGTCTTCAATTTTGGAATATTTTTTAGGAAAACATGAAAATTAAGTATTTTACTCGTTCTATATTGAAATCTTGGAATGTTTTTGAAAATATTTATAATCGATATTTTTAAAGGTGTTAGACTTCACTTTTTTTATTTTGGGAAATTTATTGAAAAAAATATAAATTCGTATGTGTTAGTCTTCAATTTCTGAGTTTTTTTTTGGGCAACGTAAAAATTAAATAATTTTCTCATTCCAAACATAAATCTTGGAATTCCTTTAAAAAATATGATAATTGTTATTTTTGAAGGTGACTTCACTTTTTGCAAAAAATAAATTGAAAAAAAAATAGAAATCCGCATGCGTTAGTCTTCCATTTTGGAGTTTTTTTTAAGGAAAACATGAAAATTAAGTATTTTTTTAGTTTTAGACATATATTTTGGCATTTAACAGAAAAATATGATAATTAATTTTTTTGAAGATGTTAGACTTCACTTTTGGTATTTTTCCAAATATTTCGAAAAAAGTAGGAATTCGCATGTGTTAGTCTTCAATTTTTGAATTTTTATCGAAAAAATGAAAATTAAATATTTTTCTCATTCTAGACAGATATCTTTGGAATTTTTTGAAAAATATGAAAATTGATATTTTTGAAGGTAGAGTCCACTTTTTGTTTTTTTACAAAAACATTGAAAAAATTGAATTTGCACGTGTTAGTCTTCAATTTTGGAATATTTTTTAGGAAAACATGAAAATTAAGTATTTTACTCGTTCTATATTGAAATTTTGGAATGTTTTTGAAAATATTTATAATTCATATTTTTAAAGGTGTTAGACTTCACTTTTTGTATTTTTGGAAATTTATTGAAAACAATATAAATTCGTATGTGTTAGTCTTCAAATTCTGAGTTTTTTTTAGAGCAACGTAAAAATTAAATACTTTTCTCATTCCAAACATAAATCTTGGGATTGCTTTAAAAAAATATGATAATCGATATTTTTGAAGGTGACTTCACTTTTAGCAAAAAATAAATTGAAAAAAAAATAGAAATCCCCACGTGTTAGTCTTCCATTTTGGAGTTTTTTTAAGGAAAACATGAAAATTAAGTATTTTTTTAGTTTTAGACATATATTTTCGCATTTAACAGAAAAATATGATAATTAATTTTTTTGAAGGTGTTAGACTTCACTTTTGGTATTTTTCCAAATATTTCGAAAAAAGTAGGAATTCGCACGTGTTAGTCTTCAATTTTTGGGTTTTTATAGAAAAAAATGAAAATTAAATATTTTTCTCATTCTACACAGATATCATTGGAATTTTTTGAAAAATATGATAATTGATATTTTTGAAGGTGTTAGACTGCACTTTTTGTTTTTTTTACAAAAAACATTGAAAAAATAGAATTCCCATGTGTTAGTCTTCAATTTTGGAATATTTTTTCGGAAAACATGAAAATAAAGTATTTTACTCGTTCTATATTGAAATCTTGGAATGTTTTTGAAAATATTGATAATTTATATTTTTAAAGGTGTTAGACTTCACTTTTTGTATTTTTGGAAATTTATTGAAAAAAATATAAATTGGTATGTGTTAGTCTTCAATTTCTGAGTTTTTTTTAGGACAACGTAAAAATTAAATACTTTTCTCATTCCAAACATAAATCTTGGAATTGCTTTAAAAAATATGATAATTGATATTTTTGAAGGTGTTAGACTTCACTTTTTGCCAAAAATAAATTGAAAAAAAAAATAGAAATCCCTACGTGTTAGTCTTCTATTTTGGAGTTTTTTTAAGGAAAACATGAAAATTAAGTATTTTTTTAGTTTTAGACATATATTTTGGCATTTAACAGAAAAATATGATAATTAATTTTTTTGAAGGTGTTATACTTCACTTTTGGTATTTTTCCAAATATTTCGAAAAAAGTAGGAATTCGCATGTGTTAGTCTTCAATTTTTGAGTTTTTATCGAAAAAAATGAAAATTAAATATTTTTCTCATTCTAGACAGATATCTTTGGAATTTTTTGAAAAATATGAAAATTGATATTTTTGAAGGTATTAGACTCCACTTTTTATTTTTATACAAAAAACATTGAAAAAATAGAATTCGCATGTATTAGTCTTCAAATTTGGATTATTTTTTAGGAAAACATGAAAATTAAGTATTTTACTCGTTCTGTATTGAAATCTTGGATTTTGAAAATATTTATAATCGATATTATTAAAGGTGTTAGACTTCACTTTTTGTATTTTTGGAAATTTATTGAAAAAAATCTAAATTCGTATGTGTTAGTCTTCAATTTCTTAGTTTTTTTTACAGCAACGTAAAAATTAAATACTTTTCTCATTCCAAACATAAATCTTGGAATTGCTTTAAAAAAATATGATATTCGATATTTTTGAAGGTGTTAGACTTCACTTTTAGCAAAAAATAAATTGAAAAAAAAATAGAAATCCCCACGTGTTAGTCTACCATTTTGTAGTTTTTTTAAGGAAAACATGAAAATTAAGTATTTTTTTAGCTTTAGACATATATTTTGGCATTTAACAGAAAAATATGATAATTAATTTTTTTGAAGGTGTTAGACTTCACTTTTGGTATTTTTCCAAATATTTCGAAAAAAGTAGGAATTCGCACGTGTTAGTCTTCAATTTTTGAGTTTTCATAGAAAAAAATGAAAATTAAATATTTTTCTCATTCTACACAGATATCTTTGGAATTTTTTGAAAAATATGATAATTGATATTTTTGAAGGTGTTAGACTGCACTTTTTGTTTTTTTTACAAAGACATTGAAAAAATAGAATTCCCATGTGTTAGTCTTCAATTTTGGAATATTTTTTCGGAAAACATGAAAATAAATATTCTACTCGTTCTATATTGAAATCTTGGAATGTTTTTGAAAATATTGATAATTTATATTTTTAAAGGTGTTAGACTTCACTTTTTGTATTTTTGGAAATTTATTGAAAAAAATATAAATTTGTATGTGTTAGTCTTCAATTTCTGAGTTTTTTTTAGGACAACGTAAAAATTATATACTTTTCTCATTCCAAACATAAATCTTGGAATTGCTTTAAAAAATATGATAATTGATATTTTTGAAGGTGTTAGATTTCACTTTTAGCAAAAAATAAATTGAAAAAAAAATAGAAATCCGCATGCGTTAGTCTTCCATTTTGGAGTTTTTTTAAGGAAAACATGAAAATTAAGTATTTTTTTAGTTTTAGACATATATTTTGGCATTTAACAGAAAAATATGATAATTAATTTTTTTGAAGATGTTAGACTTCACTTTTGGTATTTTTCCAAATATTTCGAAAAAGTAGGAATTCGCATGTGTTAGTCTTCAATTTTTTTGTTTTTATCGAAAAAAATGAAAATTAAATATTTTTCTCATTCTAGACAAATATCTTTGGAATTTTTTGAAACATATGAAAATTGATATTTTTGAAGGTATTAGTCTCCACTTTTTATTTTTTTACAAAAACATTGAAAAAATAGAATTCGCATGTATTAGTCTTCAATTTTGGAATATTTTTTAGGAAAACATGAAAATTAAGTATTTTACTCGTTCTATATTGAAATCTTGGAATGTTTTTGAAAATATTTATAATCGATATTTTTAAAGGTGTTAGACTTCACTTTTTTTATTTTGGGAAATTTATTGAAAAAAATATAAATTCGTATGTGTTAGTCTTCAATTTCTGAGTTTTTTTTTGGGCAACGTAAAAATTAAATAATTTTCTCATTCCAAACATAAATCTTGGAATTCCTTTAAAAAATATGATAATTGTTATTTTTGAAGGTGACTTCACTTTTTGCAAAAAATAAATTGAAAAAAAAATAGAAATCCGCATGCGTTAGTCTTCCATTTTGGAGTTTTTTTTAAGGAAAACATGAAAATTAAGTATTTTTTTAGTTTTAGACATATATTTTGGCATTTAACAGAAAAATATGATAATTAATTTTTTTGAAGATGTTAGACTTCACTTTTGGTATTTTTCCAAATATTTCGAAAAAAGTAGGAATTCGCATGTGTTAGTCTTCAATTTTTGAATTTTTATCGAAAAAATGAAAATTAAATATTTTTCTCATTCTAGACAGATATCTTTGGAATTTTTTGAAAAATATGAAAATTGATATTTTTGAAGGTAGAGTCCACTTTTTGTTTTTTTACAAAAACATTGAAAAAATAGAATTTGCACGTGTTAGTCTTCAATTTTGGAATATTTTTTAGGAAAACATGAAAATTAAGTATTTTACTCGTTCTATATTGAAATTTTGGAATGTTTTTGAAAATATTTATAATTCATATTTTTAAAGGTGTTAGACTTCACTTTTTGTATTTTTGGAAATTTATTGAAAACAATATAAATTCGTATGTGTTAGTCTTCAAATTCTGAGTTTTTTTTAGAGCAACGTAAAAATTAAATACTTTTCTCATTCCAAACATAAATCTTGGGATTGCTTTAAAAAAATATGATAATCGATATTTTTGAAGGTGACTTCACTTTTAGCAAAAAATAAATTGAAAAAAAAATAGAAATCCCCACGTGTTAGTCTTCCATTTTGGAGTTTTTTTAAGGAAAACATGAAAATTAAGTATTTTTTTAGTTTTAGACATATATTTTCGCATTTAACAGAAAAATATGATAATTAATTTTTTTGAAGGTGTTAGACTTCACTTTTGGTATTTTTCCAAATATTTCGAAAAAAGTAGGAATTCGCACGTGTTAGTCTTCAATTTTTGGGTTTTTATAGAAAAAAATGAAAATTAAATATTTTTCTCATTCTACACAGATATCATTGGAATTTTTTGAAAAATATGATAATTGATATTTTTGAAGGTGTTAGACTGCACTTTTTGTTTTTTTTACAAAAAACATTGAAAAAATAGAATTCCCATGTGTTAGTCTTCAATTTTGGAATATTTTTTCGGAAAACATGAAAATAAAGTATTTTACTCGTTCTATATTGAAATCTTGGAATGTTTTTGAAAATATTGATAATTTATATTTTTAAAGGTGTTAGACTTCACTTTTTGTATTTTTGGAAATTTATTGAAAAAAATATAAATTGCTATGTGTTAGTCTTCAATTTCTGAGTTTTTTTTAGGACAACGTAAAAATTAAATACTTTTCTCATTCCAAACATAAATCTTGGAATTGCTTTAAAAAATATGATAATTGATATTTTTGAAGGTGTTAGACTTCACTTTTTGCCAAAAATAAATTGAAAAAAAAATTAGAAATCCCTACGTGTTAGTCTTCTATTTTGGAGTTTTTTTAAGGAAAACATGAAAATTAAGTATTTTTTTAGTTTTAGACATATATTTTGGCATTTAACAGAAAAATATGATAATTAATTTTTTTGAAGGTGTTATACTTCACTTTTGGTATTTTTCCAAATATTTCGAAAAAAGTAGGAATTCGCATGTGTTAGTCTTCAATTTTTGAGTTTTTATCGAAAAAAATGAAAATTAAATATTTTTCTCATTCTAGACAGATATCTTTGGAATTTTTTGAAAAATATGAAAATTGATATTTTTGAAGGTATTAGACTCCACTTTTTATTTTTATACAAAAAACATTGAAAAAATAGAATTCGCATGTATTAGTCTTCAAATTTGGATTATTTTTTAGGAAAACATGAAAATTAAGTATTTTACTCGTTCTGTATTGAAATCTTGGATTTTGAAAATATTTATAATCGATATTATTAAAGGTGTTAGACTTCACTTTTTGTATTTTTGGAAATTTATTGAAAAAAATCTAAATTCGTATGTGTTAGACTTCAATTTCTTAGTTTTTTTTAGAGCAACGTAAAAATTAAATACTTTTCTCATTCCAAACATAAATCTTGGAATTGCTTTAAAAAAATATGATATTCGATATTTTTGAAGGTGTTAGACTTCACTTTTAGCAAAAAATAAATTGAAAAAAAAATAGAAATCCCCACGTGTTAGTCTACCATTTTGTAGTTTTTTTAAGGAAAATATGAAAATTAAGTATTTTTTTAGCTTTAGACATATATTTTGGCATTTAACAGAAAAATATGATAAATAATTTTTTTGAAGGTGTTAGACTTCACTTTTGGTATTTTTCCAAATATTTCGAAAAAAGTAGGAATTCGCACGTGTTAGTCTTCAATTTTTGAGTTTTCATAGAAAAAAATGAAAATTAAATATTTTTCTCATTCTACACAGATATCTTTGGAATTTTTTGAAAAATATGATAATTGATATTTTTGAAGGTGTTAGACTGCACTTTTTGTTTTTTTTACAAAGACATTGAAAAAATAGAATTCCCATGTGTTAGTCTTCAATTTTGGAATATTTTTTCGGAAAACATGAAAATAAATATTCTACTCGTTCTATATTGAAATCTTGGAATGTTTTTGAAAATATTGATAATTTATATTTTTAAAGGTGTTAGACTTCACTTTTTGTATTTTTGGAAATTTATTGAAAAAAATATAAATTTGTATGTGTTAGTCTTCAATTTCTGAGTTTTTTTTAGGACAACGTAAAAATTATATACTTTTCTCATTCCAAACATAAATCTTGGAATTGCTTTAAAAAATATGATAATTGATATTTTTGAAGGTGTTAGATTTCACTTTTAGCAAAAAATAAATTGAAAAAAAAATAGAAATCCGCATGCGTTAGTCTTCCATTTTGGAGTTTTTTTAAGGAAAACATGAAAATTAAGTATTTTTTTAGTTTTAGACATATATTTTGGCATTTAACAGAAAAATATGATAATTAATTTTTTTGAAGATGTTAGACTTCACTTTTGGTATTTTTCCAAATATTTCGAAAAAGTAGGAATTCGCATGTGTTAGTCTTCAATTTTTTTGTTTTTATCGAAAAAAATGAAAATTAAATATTTTTCTCATTCTAGACAAATATCTTTGGAATTTTTTGAAACATATGAAAATTGATATTTTTGAAGGTATTAGTCTCCACTTTTTGTTTTTTTACAAAAACATTGAAAAAATAAAATTCGCATGTGTTAGTCCTCAAGTTTGGAATATTTTCTAGGAAAACATGAAAATTAAGTATTTTACTCGTTTTATATTGAAATCTTGGAATATTTTTGAAAATATTTATAATCGATATTGTTAAAGGTGTTAGACTTCACTTTTTGTATTTTTGGAAATTTATTGAAAAAAATATAAATTCGTATGTGTTAGTCTTCAATTTCAGAGTTTTTTTTTGGGCAACGTAAAAATTAAATAATTTTCTCATTCCAAACATAAATCTTGGAATTGCTTTAAAAAATATGATAATTGATATTTTTGAAGGTGTTTGACTTCACTTTTTGCAAAAAATAAATTGAAAAAAAAATAGAAATCCTCACGTGTTAGTCTTCCATTTTGGAGTTTTCTTAAGGAAAACATGAAAATTAAGTATTTTTTTAGTTTTAGACATATATTTTGGCATTTAGCAGAGAAATATGATAATTAATTTTTTTGAAGGTGCTAGGCTTCACTTTTGGTATTTTTCCAAATATTTCGAAAAAGTAGGAATTCGCATGTGTTAGTCTTCAATTTTTGAGTTTTTATAGAAAAAAATGAAAATCAAATATTTTTCTCATTCTAGACAGATATCTTTGGAATTTTTTGAAAAATATGATAATTGATATTTTTGAAGGTGTCAGACTTCACATTTAGTTTTTTTACAAAAAACATTGAAAAAATAGAATTCCCATGTGTTAGTCTTCAATTTTGGAATATTTTTTCGGAACACATGAAAATAAAGTATTTTACTCGTTCTATATTGAAATCTTGGAATGTTTTAGAAAATATTGATAATTGATATTTTTAAAGGTGTTAGACTTCACTTTTTGTATTTTTGGAAATTTATTGAAAAAAATATAAATTCGTATGTGTTAGTCTTCAATTTCTGAGTTTTTTTTAGGACCACGTAAAAATTAAATACTTTTCTCATTCCAAACATAAATCATAGAATTGCTTTAAAAAAATATGATATTTGATATTTTTGAAGGTGTCAGACTTCAATTTTTGCCAAAAAGAAATTGAAAAAAAAAATAAATCCGCACGTGCTAGTCTTCCATTTTGGAGTTTTTTTAAGGAAAACATGAAAATTAATTATTTTTTTAGTTTTAGACATATATTTTGGCATTTAACAGAAAAATATGATAATTAATTTTTTTGAAGGTGTTAGACTTCACTTTTGGTATTTTTCCAAATATTTCGAAAAAAGTAGGAATTCGTACGTGTTAGTCTTCAATTTTTGAGTTTTTATAGAAAAAATGAAAATTAAATATTTTTCTCATTCTACACAGATATCTTTGGAATTTTTTGAAAAATATGATAATTGATATTTTTGAAGGTGTTAGACTGCACTTTTTGTTTTTTTACAAAAACATTGAAAAAATAGAATTCCCATGTGTTAGTCTTCAATTTTGGAATATTTTTTTGGAAAACATGAAAATAAAGTATTTTACTCGTTCTATATTGAAATCTTGGAATGTTTTTGAAAATATTGATAATTGATATTTTTAAAGGTGTTAGACTTCAATTTTTGTATTTTTGGAAATTTATTGAAAAAAATATAAATCCGTATGTGTTAGTCTTCAATTTCTGAGTTTTTTTTAGGACAACGTAAAAATTAAATACTTTTCTCATTCCAAACATAAATCTTGGAATTGCTTTAAAAAAAAAAGATAATTGATATTTTTGAAGGTGTTAGACTTCACTTTTTGCAAAAAATAAAATGAAAAAAGAATAGAAATCCCCACGTGTTAGTCTTCCATTTTGGAGTTTTTTTAAGGAAAACATGAAAATTAAGTATTTTTTTAGTTTTAGACATATATTTTGGCATTTAACAGAAAAATATGATAATTAATTTTTTTGAAGATGTTAGACTTCACTTTTGGTAATTTTCCAAATATTTCGAAAAAAGTAGGAATTCGAATGTGTTAGTCTTCAATGTTTGAGTTTATATTGAAAAAAAATGAAAATTAAATATTTTTCTCATTCTAGACAGATATCTTTGGAATTTTTTGAAAAATATGATAATTGATATATTTGAAGGTGTTAGACTTCACTTTTTGTTTTTTTACAAAAACATTGAAAAAATAGAATTCCCATGTGTTAGTCTTAAATTTTGGAATATTTTTTCGGAAAACATGAAAATAAAGTATTTTACTCGTTCTATATTGAAATCTTGGAATGTTTTTGAAAATATTGATAATTGATATTTTTAAAGGTGTTAGACTGCACTTTTTGTTTTTTTACAAAAACATTGAAAAAATAGAATTCCCATGTGTTAGTCTTAAATTTTGGAATATTTTTTCGGAAAACATGAAAATAAAGTATTTTACTCGTTCTATATTGAAATCTTGGAATGTTTTTGAAAATATTGATAATTGATATTTTTAAAGGTGTTAGACTTCACTTTTTATATTTTTGGAAATTTATTGAAAAAAATATAAATTCGTATGTGTTAGTCTTCAATTTCTGAGTTTTTTTTAGAGCAACGTAAAAATTAAATACTTTTCTCATTCCAAACATAAATCTTGTAATTGCTTTAAAAAATATGATAATTGATATTTTTGAAGGTGTTAGACTTCGCTTTTAGCAAAAAATAAATTGAAAAAAAAAATAGAAATCCCCACGTGTTAGTCTTCCATTTTGGAGTTTTTTTAAGGAAAGCATGAAAATTAAGTATTTTTTTAGTTTTAGACATATATTTTGGCATTTAATAGAAAAATATGATAATTAATTTTTTTGAAGATGTTAGACTTCACTTTTGGTATTTTTCCAAATATTTCGAAAAAAGTAGGAATTCGCATGTGTTAGTCTTCAATTTTTGAATTTTTATCGAAAAAATGAAAATTAAATATTTTTCTCATTCTAGACAGATATCTCGGGAATTTTTTGAAAAATATGAAAATTGATATTTTTGAAGGTATTAAACTCCACTTTTTGTTTTTTTACAAAAATATTGAAAAAATAGAATTCGCATGTGTTAGTCTTCAATTTTGGAATATTTTTTAGGAAAACATGAAAATTAAGTATTTTACTCGTTCTATATGGAAATTTTGGAATGTTTTTGAAAATATTTATAATTGATATTTTTAAAGGTGTTAGACTTCACTTTTTGTATTTTTGGAAATTTATTGAAAAAAATATAAATTCGTATGTGTTAGTCTTCAATTTCTGAGTTTTATTAAGAGCAACGTAAAAATTAAATACTTTTCTCATTCCAAACATAAATCTTGGAATTGCTTTAAAAAATATTATAATTGATATTTTTGAAGGTGTTAGACTTCACTTTTAGCAAAAAATAAATTGAAAAAAAAATAGAAATCCCCACGTGTTAGTCTTCCATTTTGGAGTTTTTTTAAGGAAAACATGAAAATTAAGTATTTTTTTAGTTTTAGACATATATTTTGGCATTTAACAGAAAAATATGATAATTAATTTTTTTGAAGATGTTAGACTTCACTTTTGGTATTTTTCCAAATATTTCGAAAAAGTAGGAATTCGCATGTGTTAGTCTTCAATTTTTTTGTTTTTATCGAAAAAAATGAAAATTAAATATTTTTCTCATTCTAGACAGATATCTTTGGAATTTTTTGAAACATATGAAAATTGATATTTTTGAAGGTCTTAGACTCCACTTTTTGTTTTTTTACAAAAACATTGAAAAAATAAAATTCGCATGTGTTAGTCCTCAAGTTTGGAATATTTTCTAGGAAAACATGAAAATTAAGTATTTTACTCGTTTTATATTGAAATCTTGGAATATTTTTGAAAATATTTATAATCGATATTGTTAATGGTGTTAGACTTCACTTTTTGTATTTTTGGAAATTTATTGAAAAAAATATAAATTCGTATGTGTTAGTCTTCAATTTCAGAGTTTTTTTTTGGGCAACGTAAAAATTAAATAATTTTCTCATTCCAAACATAAATCTTGGAATTGCTTTAAAAAATATGATAATTGATATTTTTGAAAGTGTTAGACTTCACTTTTTGCAAAAAATAAATTGAAAAAAAAATAGAAATCCTCACGTGTTAGTCTTCCATTTTGGAGTTTTCTTAAGGAAAACATGAAAATTAAGTATTTTTTTAGTTTTAGACATATATTTTGGCATTTAGCAGAGAAATATGATAATTAATTTTTTTGAAGGTGCTAGGCTTCACATTTGGTATTTTTCCAAATATTTCGAAAAAGTAGGAATTCGCATGTGTTAGTCTTCAATTTTTGAGTTTTTATAGAAAAAAATGAAAATCAAATATTTTTCTCATTCTAGACAGATATCTTTGGAATTTTTTGAAAAATATGATAATTGATATTTTTGAAGGTGTCAGACTTCACATTTAGTTTTTTTACAAAAAACATTGAAAAAATAGAATTCCCATGTGTTAGTCATCAATTTTGGAATATTTTTTTTGGAAAACATGAAAATAAAGTATTTTACTCGTTCTATATTGAAATCTTGGAATGTTTTTGAAAATATTGATAATTGATATTTTTAAAGGTGTTAGACTTCAATTTTTGTATTTTTGGAAATTTATTGAAAAAAATATAAATTCGTATGTGTTAGTCTTCAATTTCTGAGTTTTTTTTAGGACAACGTAAAAATTAAATACTTTTCTCATTCCAAACATAAATCTTGGAATTGCTTTAAAAAATATGATAATTGATATTTTTGAAGGTGTTAGACTTCACTTTTTGCAAAAAATAAAATGAAAAAAGAATAGAAATCCCCACGTGTTAGTCTTCCATTTTGGAGTTTTTTTAAGGAAAACATGAAAATTAAGTATTTTTTTAGTTTTAGACATATATTTTGGCATTTAACAGAAAAATATGATAATTAATTTTTTTGAAGATGTTAGACTTCACTTGTGGTAATTTTCCAAATATTTCGAAAAAAGTAGGAATTCGAATGTGTTAGTCTTCAATGTTTGAGTTTATATTGAAAAAAATGAAAATTAAATATTTTTCTCATTCTAGACAGATATCTTTGGAATTTTTTGAAAAATATGATAATTGATATATTTGAAGGTGTTAGACTTCACTTTTTGTTTTTTTACAAAAACATTGAAAAAATAGAATTTCCATGTGTTAGTCTTCAATTTTGGAATATTTTTTCGGAAAACATGAAAATAAAGTATTTTACTCGTTCTATATTGAAATCTTGGAATGTTTTTGAAAATATTGATAATTGATATTTTTAAAGGTGTTAGACTTCACTTTTTATATTTTTGGAAATTTATTGAAAAAAATATAAATTCGTATGTGTTAGTCTTCAATTTCTGAGTTATTTTTAGAGCAACGTAAAAATTAAATACTTTTCTCATTCCAAACATAAATCTTGGAATTGCTTTAAAAAATATCATAATTGATATTTTTGAAGGTGTTAGACTTCACTTTTAGCAAAAAATAAATTGAAAAAAAAATAGAAATCCCCACGTGTTAGTCTTCCATTTTGGAGTTTTTTTAAGGAAAACATGAAAATTAAGTATTTTTTTAGTTTTAGACATATATTTTGGCATTTAACAGAAAAATATGATAATTAATTTTTTTGAAGGTGTTAGACTTCACTTTTGGTATTTTTCCAAATATTTCGAAAAAAGTAGGAATTCGCACGTGTTAGTCTTCAATTTTCGAGTTTTTATAGAAAAAATGAAAATTAAATATTTTTCTCATTCTACACAGATATCTTTGGAATTTTTTCAAAAATATGATAATTGATATTTTTGAAGGTGTTAGACTGCACTTTTTGTTTTTTTACAAAAACATTGAAAAAATAGAATTCCCATGTGTTAGTCTTCAATTTTGGAATATTTTTTTGGAAAACATGAAAATAAAGTATTTTACTCGTTCTATATTGAAATCTTGGAATGTTTTTGAAAATATTGATAATTTATATTTTTAAAGGTGTTAGACTTCACTTTTTGTATTTTTGGAAATTTATTGAAAAAAATATAAATTCGTATGTGTTAGTCTTCAATTTCAGAGTTTTTTTTAGAGCAACGTAAAAATTAAATACTTTTCTCATTCCAAACATAAATCTTGGAGTTGCTTTAAAAAAAATGATAATTGATATTTTTGAAGGTGTTAGACTTCAGTTTTTGCAAAAAATAAATTGAAAAAAAAATAGAAATCCCCACGTGTTAGTCTTCCATTTTGGAGTTTTTTTAAGGAAAACATGAAAATTGAGTATTTTTTTAGTTTTAGACATATATTTTGGCATTTAACAGAAAAATATGATAATTAATTTTTTTGAAGGTGCTAGGCTTCACTTTTGGTATTTTTCCAAATATTTCGAAAAAAGTAGGAATTCGCACGTGTTAGTCTTCAATTTTCCAGTTTTTATAGAAAAAATGAAAATTAAATATTTTTCTCATTCTACACAGATATCTTTGGAATTTTTTCAAAAATATGATAATTGATATTTTTGAATGTGTTAGACTGCACTTTTTGTTTTTTTACAAAACCATTGAAAAAATAGAATTCCCATGTGTTAGTCTTCAATTTTGGAATATTTTTTTGGAAAACATGAAAATAAAGTATTTTACTCGTTCTATATTGAAATCTTGGAATGTTTTTGAAAATATTGATAATTTATATTTTTAAAGGTGTTAGACTTCACTTTTTGTATTTTTGGAAATTTATTGAAAAAAATATAAATTCGTATGTGTTAGTCTTCAATTTCTGAGTTTTTTTTAGAGCAACGTACAAATTAAATACTTTTCTCATTCCAGACATAAATCTTGGAATTGCTTTAAAAATATGATAATTGATATTTTTGAAGGTGTTACACTTCAGTTTTTGCAAAAAATAAATTGAAGAAAAAAATAGAAATCCCCACGTGTTAGTCTTCCATTTTGGAGTTTTTTTAAGGAAAACATGAAAATTAAGTATTTTTTAGTTTTAGACATATATTTTGGCATTTAACAGAAAAATATGATAATTAATTTTATTGAAGATGTTAGACTTCACTTTAGGTATTTTTCCAAATATTTCGAAAAAAGTAGGAATTCGAATGTGTTAGTCTTCAATGTTTGAGTTTATATAGAAAAAAATGAAAATTAAATATTTTTCTCATTCTAGACAGATATCTTTGGAATTTTTTGAAAAATATGATAATTGATATATTTGAAGGTGTTAGACTTCACTTTTTGTTTTTTTACAAAAACATTGAAAAAATAGAATTCCCATGTGTTAGTCTTCAATTTTGGAATATTTTTTCGGAACACATGAAAATTAAGTATTTTACTCGTTCTATATTGAAATCTTGGAATGATTTAGAAAATATTGATAATTGATATTTTTAAAGATGTTAGACTTAACTTTTTGTATTTTTTGAAATTTATTGAAAAAAATATAAATTCGTATGTGTTAGTCTTCAATTTCTGAGTTTTTTTCGAACCACGTAAAAATTAAATACTTTTCTCATTCCAAACATAAATCTTAGAATTGCTTTAAAAAAATATGATATTTGATATTTTTGAAGGTGTCAGACTTCAATTTTTGCCAAAAAGAAATTGAAAAAAAAAATAAATCCGCATGTGTTAGTCTTCCATTTTGGAGTTTTTTTTAAGGAAAACATGAAAATTAAGAATTTTTTTAGTTTTAGACATATATTTTGGCATTTAACAGAAAAATATGATAATTAATTTTTTTGAAGATGTTAGACTTCACTTTTGGTATTTTTCCAAATATTTCGAAAAAAGTAGGAATTCGAATGTGTTAGTCTTCAATGTTTGAGTTTTTATAGAAAAAAATGAAAATTAAATATTTTTCTCATTCTAGACAGATATCTTTGGAATTTTGTGAAAAATATGATAATTGATATATTTGAAGGTGTTAGACTTCACTTTTTGTTTATTTTCAAAAACATTGAAAAAATAGAATTCCCATGTGTTAGTCTTCAATTTTGGAATATTTTTTCGGAAAACATGAAAATAAAGTATTTTACTCGTTCTATATTGAAATCTTGGAATGTTTTTGAAAATATTGATAATTGATATTTTTAAAGGTGTTAGACTTCACTTTTTGTATTTTTGGAAATTTATTGAAAAAAATATAAATTCGTATGTGTTAGTCTTCAATTTCTGAGTTTTTTTTAGGACAACGTAAAAATTAAATACTTTTCTCATTCCAAACATAAATCTTGGAATTGCTTTAAAACATATGATAATTGATATTTTTGAAGGAGTTAGACTTCACTTTTCGCCAAAAATAAATTGAAAAAAAAATAGAAATCCGCATGCGTTAGTCTTCCATTTTGGAGTATTTTTTAAGGAAAACATGAAAATTAAGTATTTTTTTAGTTTTAGACATATATTTTGGCATTTAACAGAAAAATATGATAATTAATTTTTTTGAAGATGTTAGACTTCACTTTTGGTATTTTTCCAAATATTTCGAAAAAAGTAGGAATTCGCATGTGTTAGTCTCCAATTTTTGAATTTTTATCGAAAAAATGAAAATTAAATATTTTTCTCATTCTAGACAGATATCTTTGGAATTTTTTGAAAAATAAGAAAATTGATATTTTTGAAGGTATTAGACTCCACTTTTTGTTTTTTTACAAAAACATTGAAAAAATAGAATTCGCATGTGTTAGTCTTCAATTTTGGAATATTTTTTTGGAAAACATGAAAATAAAGTATTTTACTCGTTCTATATTGAAATCTTGGAATGTTTTTGAAAATATTGATAATTGATATTTTTAAAGGTGTTAGACTTCACTTTTTGTATTTTTGGAAATTTATTGAAAAAAATATAAATTCGTATGTGTTAGTCTTCAATTTCTGAGTTTTTTTTAGAGCAACGTACAAATTAAATACTTTTCTCATTCCAGACATAAATCTTGGAATTGCTTTAAAAATATGATAATTGATATTTTTGAAGGTGTTACACTTCAGTTTTTGCAAAAAATAAATTGAAGAAAAAAATAGAAATCCCCACGTGTTAGTCTTCCATTTTGGAGTTTTTTTAAGGAAAACATGAAAATTAAGTATTTTTTAGTTTTAGACATATATTTTGGCATTTAACAGAAAAATATGATAATTAATTTTATTGAAGATGTTAGACTTCACTTTAGGTATTTTTCCAAATATTTCGAAAAAAGTAGGAATTCGAATGTGTTAGTCTTCAATGTTTGAGTTTATATAGAAAAAAATGAAAATTAAATATTTTTCTCATTCTAGACAGATATCTTTGGAATTTTTTGAAAAATATGATAATTGATATATTTGAAGGTGTTAGACTTCACTTTTTGTTTTTTTACAAAAACATTGAAAAAATAGAATTCCCATGTGTTAGTCTTCAATTTTGGAATATTTTTTCGGAAAACATGAAAATAAAGTATTTTACTCGTTCTATATTGAAATCTTGGAATGTTTTTGAAAATATTGATAATTGATATTTTTAAAGGTGTTAGACTTCACTTTTTGTATTTTTGGAAATTTATTGAAAAAAATATAAATTCGTATGTGTTAGTCTTCAATTTCTGAGTTTTTTTTAGAGCAACGTAAAAATTAAATACTTTTCTCATTCCAAACATAAATCTTGGAATTTCTTTAAAAAATATGATAATTGATATTTTTGAAGGTGTTAGACTTCACTTTTAGCAAAAAATAAATTGAAAAAAAAAATAGAAATCCCCACGTGTTAGTCTTCCATTTTGGAGTTTTTTTAAGGAAAACATGAAAATTAAGTATTTTTTTAGTTTTAGACATATATTTTGGCATTTAACAGAAAAATAGGATAATTAATTTTTTTGAAGATGTTAGACTTCACTTTTGGTATTTTTCCAAATATTTCGAAAAAAGTAGGAATTAGCATGTGTTAGTCTTCAATTTTTGAATTTTTATCGAAAAAATGAAAATTAAATATTTTTCTCATTCTAGACAGATATCTTTGGAATTTTTTGAAAACTATGAAAATTGATATTTTTGAAGGTATTAAACTCCACTTTTTGTTTTTTTACAAAAACATTGAAAAAATAGAATTCGCATGTGTTAGTCTTCAATTTTGGAATATTTTTTAGGAAAACATGAAAATTAAGTATTTTACTCGTTCTATATTGAAATTTTGGAATGTTTTTGAAAATATTTATAATTGATATTTTTAAAGGTGTTAGACTTCACTTTTTGTATTTTTGGAAATTTATTGAAAAAAATATAAATTCGTATGTGTTAGTCTTCAATTTCTGAGTTTTTTTAAGAGCAACGTAAAAATTAAATACTTTTCTCATTCCAAACATAAATCTTGGAATTGCTTTAAAAAATATGATAATTGATATTTTTGAAGGTGTTAGACTTCACTTTTAGCAAAAAATAAATTGAAAAAAAAAATAGAAATCCCCACGTGTTAGTCTTCCATTTTGGAGTTTTTTTAAGGAAAACATGAAAATTAAGTATTTTTTTAGTTTTAGACATATATTTTGGCATTTAACAGAAAAATATGATAATTAATTTTTTTGAAGGTGTTAGACTTCACTTTTGGTATTTTTCCAAATATTTCGAAAAAAGTAGGAATTCGCACGTGTTAGTCTTCAATTTTCGAGTTTTTATAGAAAAAATGAAAATTAAATATTGTTCTCATTCTACACAGATATCTTTGGAATTTTTTGAAAAATATGATAATTGATATTTTTGAAGGTGTTAGACTGCACTTTTTGTTTTTTTACAAAAACATTGAAAAAATAGAATTCCCATGTGTTAGTCTTCAATTTTGGAATATTTTTTTGGAAAACATGAAAATAAAGTATTTTACTCGTTCTATATTGAAATCTTGGAATGTTTTTGAAAATATTGATAATTTATATTTTTAAAGGTGTTAGACTTCACTTTTTGTATTTTTGGAAATTTATTGAAAAAAATATAAATTCGTATGTGTTAGTCTTCAATTTCTGAGTTTTTTTTAGGACAACGTAAAAATTAAATACTTTTCTCATTCCAAACATAAATCTTGGAATTGCTTTAAAAAATATGATAATTGATATTTTTGAAGGAGTTAGACTTCACTTTTCGCCAAAAATAAATTGAAAAAAAAATAGAAATCCGCATGCGTTAGTCTTGCATTTTGGAGTATTTTTTAAGGAAAACAAGAAAATTAAGTATATTTTTAGTTTTAGATATATATTTTGGCATTTAACAGAAAAATATGATAATTAATTTTTTTGAAGATGTTAGACTTCACTTTTGGTATTTTTCCAAATATTTCGAAAAATGTAGGAATTCGCATGTGTTAGTCTTCAATTTTTGAATTTTTATCGAAAAAATGAAAATTAAATATTTTTCTCATTCTAGACAGATATCTTTGGAATTTTTTGAAAAATAAGAAAATTGATATTTTTGAAGGTATTAGACTCCACTTTTTGTTTTTTTACAAAAACATTGAAAAAATAGAATTCGCATGTGTTAGTCTTCAATTTTGGAATATTTTTTTGGAAAACATGAAAATAAAGTATTTTACTCGTTCTATATTGAAATCTTGGAATGTTTTTGAAAATATTGATAATTGATATTTTTAAAGGTGTTAGCCTTCACTTTTTGTATTTTTGGAAATTTATTGAAAAAAATATAAATTCGTATGTGTTAGTCTTCAATTTCTGAGTTTTTTTTAGAGCAACGTACAAATTAAATACTTTTCTCATTCCAGACATAAATCTTGGAATTGCTTTAAAAATATGATAATTGATATTTTTGAAGGTGTTACACTTCAGTTTTTGCAAAAAATAAATTGAAGAAAAAAATAGAAATCCCCACGTGTTAGTCTTCCATTTTGGAGTTTTTTTAAGGAAAACATGAAAATTAAGTATTTTTTTAGTTTTAGACATATATTTTGGCATTTAACAGAAAAATATGATAATTAATTTTATTGAAGATGTTAGACTTCACTTTAGGTATTTTTCCAAATATTTCGAAAAAAGTAGGAATTCGAATGTGTTAGTCTTCAATGTTTGAGTTTATATAGAAAAAAATGAAAATTAAATATTTTTCTCATTCTAGACAGATATCTTTGGAATTTTTTGAAAAATATGATAATTGATATATTTGAAGGTGTTAGACTTCACTTTTTGTTTTTTTACAAAAACATTGAAAAAATAGAATTCCCATGTGTTAGTCTTCAATTTTGGAATATTTTTTCGGAAAACATGAAAATAAAGTATTTTACTCGTTCTATATTGAAATCTTGGAATGTTTTTGAAAATATTGACAATTGATATTTTTAAAGGTGTTAGACTTCACTTTTTGTATTTTGGAAATTTATTGAAAAAATATAAATTCGTATGTGTTAGTCTTCAATTTCTGAGTTTTTTTTAGAGCAACGTAAAAATTAAATACTTTCTCATTCCAAACATAAATCTTGGAATTGCTTTAAAAAATATGATAATTGATATTTTTGAAGGTGTTAGACTTCACTTTTACCAAAAAATAAATTGAAAAAAAAATAGAAATCCCCACGTGTTAGTCTTCCATTTTGGAGTTTTTTTAAGGAAAACATGAAAATTAAGTATTTTTTTAGTTTTAGACATATATTTTGGCATTTAACAGAAAAATATGATAATTAATTTTTTTGAAGATGTTAGACTTCACTTTTGGTATTTTTCCAAATATTTCGAAAAAAGTAGGAATTAGCATGTGTTAGTCTTCAATTTTTGAATTTTTATCGAAAAAATGAAAATTAAATATTTTTCTCATTCTAGACAGATATCTTTGGAATTTTTTTGAAAACTATGAAAATTGATATTTTTGAGGTATTAAACTCCACTTTTTGTTTTTTTACAAAAACATTGAAAAAATAGAATTCGCATGTGTTAGTCTTCAATTTTGGAATATTTTTTAGGAAAACATGAAAATTAAGTATTTTACTCGTTCTATATTGAAATTTTGGAATGTTTTTGAAAATATTTATAATTGATATTTTTAAAGGTGTTAGACTTCACTTTTTGTATTTTTGGAAATTTATTGAAAAAAATATAAATTCGTATGTGTTAGTCTTCAATTTCTGAGTTTTTTTAAGAGCAACGTAAAAATTAAATACTTTTCTCATTCCAAACATAAATCTTGGAATTGCTTTAAAAATATGATAATTGATATTTTTGAAGGTGTTAGACTTCACTTTTAGCAAAAAATAAATTGAAAAAAAAAATAGAAATCCCCACGTGTTAGTCTTCCATTTTGGAGTTTTTTTAAGGAAAACATGAAAATTAAGTATTTTTTTAGTTTTAGACATATATTTAGGCATTTAACAGAAAAATATGATAATTAATTTTTTTGAAGGTGTTAGACTTCACTTTTGGTATTTTTCCAAATATTTTGAAAAAAGTAGGAATTCGCACGTGTTAGTCTTCAATTTTCGAGTTTTTATAGAAAAAATGAAAATTAAATATTTTTCTCATTCTACACAGATATCTTTGGAATTTTTTGAAAAATATGATAATTGATATTTTTGAAGGTCTTAGACTGCACTTTTTGTTATTTTACAAAAACATTGAAAAAATAGAATTCCCATGTGTTAGTCTTCAATTTTGGAATATTTTTTTGGAAAACATGAAAATAAAGTATTTTACTCGTTCTATATTGAAATCTTGGAATGTTTTTGAAAATATTGACAATTGATATTTTTAAAGGTGTTAGACTTCACTTTTTGTATTTTTGGAAATTTATTGAAAAAAATATAAATTCGTATGTGTTAGTCTTCAATTTCTGAGTTTTTTTTAGAGCAACGTAAAAATTAAATACTTTCTCATTCCAAACATAAATCTTGGAATTGCTTTAAAAAATATGATAATTGATATTTTTGAAGGTGTTAGACTTCACTTTTACCAAAAAATAAATTGAAAAAAAAAATAGAAATCCCCACGTGTTAGTCTTCCATTTTGGAGTTTTTTTAAGGAAAACATGAAAATTAAGTATTTTTTTAGTTTTAGACATATATTTTGGCATTTAACAGAAAAATATGATAATTAATTTTTTTGAAGATGTTAGACTTCACTTTTGGTATTTTTCCAAATATTTCGAAAAAAGTAGGAATTAGCATGTGTTAGTCTTCAATTTTTGAATTTTTATCGAAAAAATGAAAATTAAATATTTTTCTCATTCTAGACAGATATCTTTGGAATTTTTTGAAAACTATGAAAATTGATATTTTTGAAGGTATTAAACTCCACTTTTTGTTTTTTTACAAAAACATTGAAAAAATAGAATTCGCATGTGTTAGTCTTCAATTTTGGAATATTTTTTAGGAAAACATGAAAATTAAGTATTTTACTCGTTCTATATTGAAATTTTGGAATGTTTTTGAAAATATTTATAATTGATATTTTTAAAGGTGTTAGACTTCACTTTTTGTATTTTTGGAAATTTATTGAAAAAAATATAAATTCGTATGTGTTAGTCTTCAATTTCTGAGTTTTTTTAAGAGCAACGTAAAAATTAAATACTTTTCTCATTCCAAACATAAATCTTGGAATTGCTTTAAAAAATATGATAATTGATATTTTTGAAGGTGTTAGACTTCACTTTTAGCAAAAAATAAATTGAAAAAAAAAATAGAAATCCCCACGTGTTAGTCTTCCATTTTGGAGTTTTTTTAAGGAAAACATGAAAATTAAGTATTTTTTTAGTTTTAGACATATATTTAGGCATTTAACAGAAAAATATGATAATTAATTTTTTTGAAGGTGTTAGACTTCACTTTTGGTATTTTTCCAAATATTTCGAAAAAAGTAGGAATTCGCACGTGTTAGTCTTCAATTTTCGAGTTTTTATAGAAAAAATGAAAATTAAATATTTTTCTCATTCTACACAGATATCTTTGGAATTTTTTGAAAAATATGATAATTGATATTTTTGAAGGTCTTAGACTGCACTTTTTGTTATTTTACAAAAACATTGAAAAAATAGAATTCCCATGTGTTAGTCTTCAATTTTGGAATATTTTTTTGGAAAACATGAAAATAAAGTATTTTACTCGTTCTATATTGAAATCTTGGAATGTTTTTGAAAATATTGACAATTGATATTTTTAAAGGTGTTAGACTTCACTTTTTGTATTTTTGGAAATTTATTGAAAAAAATATAAATTCGTATGTGTTAGTCTTCAATTTCTGAGTTTTTTTTAGAGCAACGTAAAAATTAAATACTTTCTCATTCCAAACATAAATCTTGGAATTGCTTTAAAAAATATGATAATTGATATTTTTGAAGGTGTTAGACTTCACTTTTACCAAAAAATAAATTGAAAAAAAAAATAGAAATCCCCACGTGTTAGTCTTCCATTTTGGAGTTTTTTTAAGGAAAACATGAAAATTAAGTATTTTTTTAGTTTTAGACATATATTTTGGCATTTAACAGAAAAATATGATAATTAATTTTTTTGAAGATGTTAGACTTCACTTTTGGTATTTTTCCAAATATTTCGAAAAAAGTAGGAATTAGCATGTGTTAGTCTTCAATTTTTGAATTTTTATCGAAAAAATGAAAATTAAATATTTTTCTCATTCTAGACAGATATCTTTGGAATTTTTTGAAAACTATGAAAATTGATATTTTTGAAGGTATTAAACTCCACTTTTTGTTTTTTTACAAAAACATTGAAAAAATAGAATTCGCATGTGTTAGTCTTCAATTTTGGAATATTTTTTAAGGAAAACATGAAAATTAAGTATATTTTTAGTTTTAGACATATATTTTGGCATTTAACAGAAAAATATGATAATTAATTTTTTTGAAGATGTTAGACTTCACTTTTGGTATTTTTCCAAATATTTCGAAAAATGTAGGAATTCGCATGTGTTAGTCTTCAATTTTTGAATTTTTATCGAAAAAATGAAAATTAAATATTTTTCTCATTCTAGACAGATATCTTTGGAATTTTTTGAAAAATAAGAAAATTGATATTTTTGAAGGTATTAGACTCCACTTTTTGTTTTTTTACAAAAACATTGAAAAAATAGAATTCGCATGTGTTAGTCTTCAATTTTGGAATATTTTTTTGGAAAACATGAAAATAAAGTATTTTACTCGTTCTATATTGAAATCTTGGAATGTTTTTGAAAATATTGATAATTGATATTTTTAAAGGTGTTAGACTTCACTTTTTGTATTTTTGGAAATTTATTGAAAAAAATATAAATTCGTATGTGTTAGTCTTCAATTTCTGAGTTTTTTTTAGAGCAACGTACAAATTAAATACTTTTCTCATTCCAGACATAAATCTTGGAATTGCTTTAAAAATATGATAATTGATATTTTTGAAGGTGTTACACTTCAGTTTTTGCAAAAAATAAATTGAAGAAAAAAATAGAAATCCCCACGTGTTAGTCTTCCATTTTGGAGTTTTTTTAAGGAAAACATGAAAATTAAGTATTTTTTTAGTTTTAGACATATATTTTGGCATTTAACAGAAAAATATGATAATTAATTTTTTTGAAGATGTTAGACTTCACTTTAGGTATTTTTCCAAATATTTCGAAAAAAGTAGGAATTCGAATGTGTTAGTCTTCAATGTTTGAGTTTATATAGAAAAAAAAAGAAAATTAAATATTTTTATCATTCTAGACAGATATCTTTGGAATTTTTTTAAAAATATGATAATTGATATATTTGAAGGTGTTAGACTTCACTTTTTGTTTTTTTACAAAAACATTGAAAAAATAGAATTCCCATGTGTTAGTCTTCAATTTTGGAATATTTTTTCAGAAAACATGAAAATAAAGTATTTTACTCGTTCTATATTGAAATCTTGGAATGTTTTTGAAAATATTGATAATTGATATTTTTAAAGGTGTTAGACTTCACTTTTTGTATTTTTGGAAATTTATTGAAAAAAATATAAATTCGTATGTGTTAGTCTTCAATTTCTGAGTTTTTTTAAGAGCAACGTAAAAATTAAATACTTTTCTCATTCCAAACATAAATCTTGGAATTGCTTTAAAAAATATGATAATTGATATTTTTGAAGGTGTTAGACTTCACTTTTAGCAAAAAATAAATTGAAAAAAAAAATAGAAATCCCCACGTGTTAGTCTTCCATTTTGGAGTTTTTTTAAGGAAAACATGAAAATTAAGTATTTTTTTAGTTTTAGACATATATTTTGGCATTTAACATAAAAATATGATAATTAATTTTTTTGAAGGTGTTAGACTTCACTTTTGGTATTTTTCCAAATATTTCGAAAAAAGTAGGAATTCGCACGTGTTAGTCTTCAATTTTCGAGTTTTTATAGACAAAATGAAAATTAAATATTTTTCTCATTCTACACAGATATCTTTGGAATTTTTTGAAAAATATGATAATTGATATTTTTGAAGGTGTTAGACTGCACTTTTTGTTTTTTTACAAAAACATTGAAAAAATAGAATTCTCATGTGTTAGTCTTCAATTTTGGAATATTTTTTTGGAAAACATAAAAATAAAGTATTTTACTCGTTCTATATTGAAATCTTGGAATGTTTTTGAAAATATTGATAATTTATATTTTTAAAGGTGTTAGACTTCACTTTTTGTATTTTTGGAAATTTATTGAAAAAAATATAATTTCGTATGTGTTAGTCTTCAATTTCTGAGTTTTTTTTAAAGCAACGTAAAAATTAATTACTTTTCTCATTCCAAACTTAAATCTTGGAATTGCTTTAAAAAAAATGATAATTGATATTTTTGAAGGTGACTTCAGTTTTTGCAAAAAATAAATTGAAAAAAAAATAGAAATCCCCACGTGTTAGTCTTCCATTTTGGAGTTTTTTTAAGGAAAACAAGAAAATTAAGTATTTTTTTAGTTTTATACATATATTTTGGCATTTAACAGAAAAATATGATAATTAATTTTTTTGAAGGTGCTAGGCTTCACTTTTGGTATTTTTCCAAATATTTTGAAAAAGTAGGAATTCGCATGTGTTAGTCTTCAATTTTTGAGTTTTTATAGAAAAAAATGAAAATTAAATATTTTTCTCATTCTAGACAGATATCTTTGAAATTTTTTGAAAAATTTGATAATTGATATTTTTGAAGGTGTCAGACTTCACATTTAGTTTTTTTACAAAAAACAATGAAAAAATAGAATTCCCATGTGTTAGTCTTCAATTTTGGAATATTTTTTCGGAACACATGAAAATAAAGTATTTTACTCGTTCTATATTGAAATCTTGGAATGTTTTAGAAAATATTGATAATTGATATTTTTAAAGATGTTAGACTTCACTTTTTGTATTTTTTGAAATTTATTGAAAAAAATATAAATTCGTATGTGTTAGTCTTCAATTTCTGAGTTTTTTTTAGGACCACGTAAAAATTAAATACTTCTCTGATTCCAAACATAAATCTTAGAATTGCTTTAAAAAAATATGATATTTGATATTTTTGAAGGTGTCAGACTTCAATTTTTGCCAAAAAGAAATTAAAAAAAAAAAGAAATCCGCATATGTTAGTCTTCCATTTTGGAGTTTTTTTTAAGGAAAACATGAAAATTAAGTATTTTTTTAGTTTTAGACATATATTTTGGCATTTAACAGAAAAATATGATAATTAATTTTTTTGAAGATGTTAGACTTCACTTTTGGTATTTTTCCAAATATTTCGAAAAAAGTAGGAATTCGAATGTGTTAGTATTCAATGTTTGAGTTTTTATTGAAAAAAATGAAAATTAAATATTTTTCTCATTCTAGACAGATATCTTTGGAATTTTTTGAAAAATATGATAATTGATATATTTGAAGGTGTTAGACTTCACTTTTTGTTTTTTTACAAAAACATTGAAAAAATATAATTCCCATGTGTTAGTCTTCAATTTTGGAATATTTTTTCGGAAAACATGAAAATAAAGTATTTTACTCGTTCTATATTGAAATCTTGGAATGTTTTTGAAAATATTGATAATTGATATTTTTAAAGGTGTTAGACTTCACTTTTTGTATTTTTGGAAATTTATTGAAAAAAATATAAATTCGTATGTGTTAGTCTTCAATTTCTGAGTTTTCTTTAGGACAACGTAAAAATTAAATACTTTTCTCATTCCAAACATAAATCTTGGAATTGCTTTAAAAAATATGATAATTGATATTTTTGAAGGAGTTAGACTTCACTTTTCGCCAAAAATAAATTGAAAAAAAAATAGAAATCCGCATGCGTTAGTCTTCCATTTTGGAGTATTTTTTAAGGAAAACATGAAAATTAAGTATTTTTTTAGTTTTAGACATATATTTTGGCATTTATCAGAAAAATATGATAATTAATTTTTTTGAAGATGTTAGACTTCACTTTTGGTATTTTTCCAAATATTTCGAAAAAAGTTGGAATTCGCATGTGTTAGTCTTCAATTTTTGAATTTTTATCGAAAAAATGAAAATTAAATATTTTTCTCATTTTAGACAGATATCTTTGGAATTTTTTGAAAAATATGATAATTGATATTTTCGAAGGTATTAGACTCCAATTTTTGTTTTTTTACAAAAACATTGAAACAATAGAATTCGCATGTGTTAGTCATCAATTTTGGAATATTTTCTAGGAAAACATGAAAATTAAGTATTTTACTCGTTCTATATTGAAATTTTGGAATGTTTTTGAAAATATTTATAATTGATATTTTTAAAGGTGTTAGACTTCACTTTTTGTATTTTTGGAAATTTATTGAAAAAAATATAAATTCGTATGTGTTATCCTTCAATTTCTGAGTTTTTTTAGAGCGACGTAAAAATTAAATACTTTTCTCATTCCAAACATAAATCTTGGAATTGCTTTAAAAAATATGATAATTGATATTTTTGAAGGTGTTAGACTTCACTTTTTGCAAAAAATAAAATGAAAAAAAAATAGAAATCCCCACGTGTTAGTCTTCCATCTTGGAGTTTTTTTAAGGAAAACATGAAAATTAAGTATTTTTTTAGTTTTAGACATATATTTTGGCATTTAACAGAAAAATATGATAATTAATTTTTTTGAAGGTGCTAGGCTTCACTTTTGGTATTTTTCCAAATATTTTGAAAAAGTAGGAATTCGCATGTGTTAGTCTTCAATTTTTGAGTTTTTATAGAAAAAAATGAAAATTAAATATTTTTCTCATTCTAGACAGATATCTTTGGAATTTTTTGAAAAATATGATAATTGATATTTTTGAAGGTGTCAGACTTCACATTTAGTTTTTTTACAAAAAACATTGAAAAAATAGAATTCCCATGTGTTAGTCTTCAATTTTGGAATATTTTTTCGGAACACATGAAAATAAAGTATTTTACTCGTTCTATATTGAAATCTTGGAATGTTTTAGAAAATATTGATAATTGATATTTTTAAAGATGTTAGACTTCACTTTTTGTATTTTTTTAAATTTATTGAAAAAAATATAAATTCGTATGTGTTAGTCTTCAATTTCTGAGTTTTTTTTAGGACCACGTAAAAATTAAATACTTTTCTCATTCCAAACATAAATCTTTGAATTGCTTTAAAAAAATATGATATTTGATATTTTTGAAGGTGTCAGACTTCAATTTTTGCCAAAAAGAAATTGAAAAAAAAAAGAAATCCGCATGTGTTAGTCTTCCACTTTGGAGTTTTTTTTAAGGAAAACATGAAAATTAAGTATTTTTTTAGTTTTAGACATATATTTTGGCATTTAACAGAAAAATATGATAATTAATTTTTTTGAAGATGTTAGACTTCACTTTTGGTATTTTTCCAAATATTTCGAAAAAAGTAGGAATTCGCACGTGTTAGTCTTCAATTTTTGAATTTTTATCGAAAAAATAAAAACTAAATATTTTTCTCATTCTAGACAGATATCTTTGGAATTTTTTGAAAAATATGAAAATTGATATTTTCGAAGGTATTAAACTCCACTTTTTGTTTTTTTACAAAAGCATTGAAAAAATAGAATTCGCATGTGTTAGTCTTCAATTTTGGAATATTTTCTAGGAAAACATGAAAATTATGTATTTTACTCGTTCTATATTGAAATTTTGGAATGTTTTGGAAAATATTTATAATTGATATTTTTAAAGGTGTTAGACTTCAGTTTTTGTATTTTTGGAAATTTATTGAAAAAAATATAAATTCGTATGTGTTAGTCTTCAATTTCTGAGTTTTTTTTAGAGCAACGTAAAAATTAAATACTTTTCTCATTCCAAACATAAATCTTAGAATTGCTTTAAAAAAATATGATATTTGATATTTTTGAAGGTGTCAGACTTCAATTTTTGCCAAAAAGAAATTGAAAAAATAAAGAAATCCGCATGTGTTAGTCTTCCATTTTGGAGTTTTTTTTTAAGGAAAACATGAAAATTAAGTATTTTTTTAGTTTTAGACATATATTTTGGCATTTAACAGAAAAATATAATAATTAATTTTTTTGAAGATGTTAGACTTCACTTTTGGTATTTTTCCAAATATTTCGAAAAAAGTAGGAATTCACATGTGTTAGTCTTCAATTTTTGAATTTTTATCGAAAAAATGAAAATTAAATATTTTTCTCATTCTAGACATATATCTTTGGAATTTTTTGAAAAATATGAAAATTGATATTTTCGAAGGTATTAGACTCCACTTTTTGTTTTTTTAAAAAAACATTGAAAAAATAGAATTCCCATGTGTTAGCCTTCAATTTTACATATATTTTTTTGGAAAACATGAAAATAAAGTATTTGACTCGTTCTATATTGAAATCTTGGAATGTTTTAGAAAATATTGATAATTGCTATTTTTAAAGGTGTTAAGACTTCACTTTTTGCATTTTTGGAAATTTATTGAAAAAAATATAAATTCGTATGTGTTTGTCTTCAATTTCTGAGTTTTTTTTAGGACAACGTAAAAATTAAATACTTTTCTCATTCCAAACATAAATCTTGGAATTCCTTTAAAAAATATGATAATTGATATTTTTGAAGGTGTTAGACTTCACTTTTTGCAACAAATAAAATGAAAAAAAAATAGAAATCCCCAGGTGTTAGTCTTCCATTTTGGAGTTTTTTTAAGGAAAACATGAAAATTAAGTATTTTTTTAGTTTTAGACATATATTTTGGCATTTAACAGAAAAATATGATAATTAATTTTTTTGAAGATGTTAGACTTCACTTTTGGTATTTTTCTAAATATTTCGAAAAAAGTAGGAATTCGCACGTGTTAGTCTTCAATTTTTGAATTTTTATCGAAAAAATAAAAATTAAATATTTTTCTCATTCTAGACAGATATCTTTGGAATTTTTTGAAAAATATGTAAATTGATATTTTCGAAGGTATTAGACTCCACTTTTTGTTTTTTTACAAAAACATTGAAAAAATAGAATTCGCATGTGTTAGTCTTCAATTTTGGAATATTTTCTAGGAAAACATGAAAATTAAGTATTTTACTCGTTCTATATTGAAATTTTGGAATGTTTTTGAAAATTTTTATAATTGATATTTTTAAAGGTGTTAGACATCACTTTTTGCATTTTTGGAAATTTATTGAAAAAAATATAAATTCGTATGTGTTTGTCTTCAATTTCTGAGTTTTTTTTAGGACAACGTAAAAATTAAATACTTTTCTCATTCCAAACATAAATCTTGGAATTCCTTTAAAAAATATGATAATTGATATTTTTGAAGGTGTTAGACTTCACTTTTTGCAACAAATAAAATGAAAAAAAAATAGAAATCCCCACGTGTTAGTCTTCCATTTTGGAGTTTTTTTAAGGAAAACATGAAAATTAAGTATTTTTTTAGTTTTAGACATATATTTTGGCATTTAACAGAAAAATATGATAATTAATTTTTTTGAAGGTGTTAGACTTCACTTTTGGTATTTTTCCAAATATTTCAAAAAAAGTAGGAATTCGTATGTGTTAGTCTTCAATTTTTGAGTTTGTATAGAAAAAAATGAAAATTAAATATTTTTCTCATTCTAGACAGATATCTTTGGAATTTTTTGAAAAATATGATAATTGATATTTTCGAAGGTATTAGACTCCAATTTTTTTTTTTTACAAAAACATTGAAAAAATAGAATTCGCATGTGTTAGTCTTCAATTTTGGAATATTTTCTAGGAAAACATGAAAATTAAGTATTTTACTCGTTCTATATTGAAATTTTGGAATGTTTTTGAAAATATTTATAATTGATATTTTTAAAGGTGTTAGACTTCACTTTTTGTATTTTTGGAAATTTATTGAAAAAAATATAAATTCGTATGTGTTAGCCTTCAATTTCTGAGTTTTGTTTAGAGCAACGTAAAAATTAAATACTTTTCTCATTCCAAACATAAATCTTGGAGTTGCTTTAAAAAATATGATAATTGATATTTTTGAAGGTGTTAGACTTCACTTTTTGCAAAAAATAAATTGAAAAAAAAATAGAAATCCCCACGTGTTAGTCTTCCATTTTGGAGTTTTTTTTAAGGAAAACGTAGGAATTCGCATGTGTTAGTCTTCAATTTTTGAGTTTTTATAGAAAAAAATGAAAATTAAATATTCTTCTCATTCTAGACAGATATCTTTGGAATTTTTTGAAAAATATGATAATTGATATTTTTGAAGGTGTCAGACTTCACATTTAGTTTTTTTACAAAAAACATTGAAAAAATAGAATTCCCATGTGTTAGTCTTCAATTTTGGAATATTTTTTCGGAAAACATGAAAATTAAGTATTTTACTCGTTCTATATTGAAATCTTGGAATGTTTTTGAAAATATTGATAATTGATATTTTTAAAGGTGTTAGACTTCACTTTTTGTATTTTTGGAAATTTATTGAAAAAAATATAAATTCGTATGTGTTAGTCTTCAATTTCTGAGTTTTTTTTAGGACCACGTAAAAATTAAATACTTTTCTCATTCCAAACATAAATCTTTGAATTGCTTTAAAAAAATATGATAATTGATATTTTTGAAGGTGTTAGACTTCACTTTTTGCAAAAAATAAAATGAAAAAAAAATAGAAATCCCCACGTGTTAGTCTTCCATTTTGGAGTTTTTTTAAGGAAAACATGAAAATTAAGTATTTTTTGAGTTTTAGACATATATTTTGGCATTTAACAGAAAAATATGATAATTAATTTTTTTGAAGGTGCTAGGCTTCCCTTTTGGTATTTTTCCAAATATTTTGAAAAAGTAGGAATTCGCATGTGTTAGTCTTCAATTTTTGAGTTTTTATAGAAAAAAATGAAAATTAAATATTTTTCTCATTCTAGACAGATATCTTTGGAATTTTTTGAAAAATATGATAATTGATATTTTTGAAGGTGTCAGACTTCACATTTAGTTTTTTTACAAAAAACATTGAAAAAATAGAATTCCCATGTGTTAGTCTTCAATTTTGGAATATTTTTTCGTAAAACATGAAAATAAAGTATTTTACTCGTTCTATATTGAAATCTTGGAATGTTTTTGAAAATATTGATAATTAATATTTTTAAAGGTGTTAGACTTCACTTTTTGTATTTTTGGAAATTTATTGAAAAAAATATAAATTCGTATGTGTTAGTCTTCAATTTCTGAGTTTTTTTTTGGACAACGTAAAAATTAAATACTTTTCTCATTCCAGACATAAATCTTGGAATTGCTTTAAAAAATATGATATTTGATATTTTTGATGGTGTTAGACTTCACTTTTCGCCAAAAATAAATTGAAAAAAAAATAGAAATCCGCATGCGTTAGTCTTCCATTTTGGAGTTTTTTTTAAGGAAAACATGAGAATTAAGTATTTTTTTAGTTTTAGACATATATTTTGGCATTTAACAGAAAAATATGATAATTAATTTTTTTGAAGATGTTAGACTTCACTTTTGGTATTTTTCCAAATATTTCGAAAAAAATAGGAATTCGCATGTGTTAGTCTTCAATTTTTGAATTTTTATCGAAAAAATGAAAATTAAATATTTTTCTCATTCTAGACAGATATCTTTGGAATTTTTTGAAAAATATGAAAATTGATATTTTTGAATGTATTAAACTCCACTTTTTGTTTTTTTACAAATACATTGAAAAAATAGAATTCGCATGTGTTAGTCTTCAATTTTGGAATATTTTCTAGGAAAACATGAAAATTAAGTATTTTACTCGTTCTATATTGAAATTTTTGAATGTTTTTGAAAATATTTATAATTGATATTTTTAAAGGTGTTAGACTTCACTTTTTGTATTTTTGGAAATTTATTGAAAAAAATATAAATTCGTATGTGTTAGTCTTCAATTTCTGAGTTTTTTTTAGAGCAACGTAAAAATTAAATACTTTTCTCATTCCAAACATAAATCTTGGAATTGCTTTAAAAAATATGATAATTGATATTTTTGAAGGTGTTAGACTTCACTTTTAGGAAAAAATAAATTGAAAAAAAAATAGAAATCCCCACGTGTTAGTCTTCTAGTTTGTAGTTTTTTTTAAGGAAAACATGAAAATTAAGTATTTTTTTAGTTTTAGACATATATTTTGGCATTTAACAGAAAAATATGATAATTAATTTTTTTGAAGGTGTTAGACTTCACTTTTTGTATTTTTCCAAATATTTCGAAAAAAGTAGGAATTCGCACGTGTTAGTCTTCAATTTTTGAGTTTTTATAGAAAAAAATGGAAATTAAATATTTTTCACATTCTACACAGATATCTTTGGAATTTTTTGAAAAATATGATAATTGATATTTTTGAAGGTGTTAGACTGCACTTTTTGTTTTTTTACAAAAACATTGAAAAAATAGAATTCGCATGTGTTAGTCTTCAATTTTGGAATATTTTTTTGGAAAACATGAAAATAAAGTATTTTACTCGTTCTATATTGAAATTTTGGAATGTTTTTGAAAATATTGATAATTTATATTTTTAAAGGTGTTAGACTTCACTTTTTGTATTTTTGGAAATTTATTGAAAAAAATATAAATTCGTATGTGTTAGTCTTCAATTTCTGAGTTTTTTTTAGAGCAACGTAAAAATTAAATACTTTTCTCATTCCAAACATAAATCTTGGAATTGCTTTAAAAAAAATGATAATTGATATTTTTGAAGGTGTTAGACTTCAGTTTTTGCAAAAAATAAATTGAAAAAAAAATAGAAATCCCCACGTGTTAGTCTTCCATTTTGGAGTTTTTTTAAGGAAAACATGAAAATTAAGTATTTTTTTAGTTTTAGACATATATTTTGGCATTTAACAGAAAAATATGATAATTAATTTTTTTGAAGGTGTTAGCCTTCACTTTTGGTATTTTTCCAAATATTTCGAAAAAAGTAGGAATTCATATGTGTTAGTCTTCAATTTATGAGTTTTTATAGAAAAAAATGAAAATGAAAATTTTTTCTCATTCTAGACAGATATCTTTGGAATTTTTTGAAAAATATGATAATTGATATTATCGAAGGTATTAGACTCCAATTTTTGTTTTTTTACAAAAACATTGAAAAAATAGAATTCGCATGTGTTAGTCTTCAATTTTGGAATATTTTCTAGGAAAACATGAAAATTAAGTATTTTACTCGTTCTATATTGAAATTTTGGAATGTTTTTGAAAATATTTATAATTGATATTTTTAAAAGTGTTAGACTTCACTTTTTGTATTTTTGGAAATTTATTGAAAAAAATATAAATTCGTATGTGTTAGTCTTCAATTTCTGAGTTTTTTTTAGAGCAACGTAAAAATTAAATACTTTTCTCATTCCAAACATAAATCTTGGAATTGCTTTAAAAAATATGATAATTGATATTTTTGAAGGTGTTAGACTTCACTTTTAGGAAAAAATAAATTGAAAAAAAAATAGAAATCCCCACGTGTTAGTCTTCTAGTTTGTAGTTTTTTTTAAGGAAAACATGAAAATTAAGTATTTTTTTAGTTTTAGACATATATTTTGGCATTTAACAGAAAAATATGATAATTAATTTTTTTGAAGGTGTTAGACTTCACTTTTTGTATTTTTCCAAATATTTCGAAAAAAGTAGGAATTCGCACGTGTTAGTCTTCAATTTTTGAGTTTTTATAGAAAAAAATGGAAATTAAATATTTTTCACATTCTACACAGATATCTTTGGAATTTTTTGAAAAATATGATAATTGATATTTTTGAAGGTGTTAGACTGCACTTTTTGTTTTTTTACAAAAACATTGAAAAAATAGAATTCGCATGTGTTAGTCTTCAATTTTGGAATATTTTTTTGGAAAACATGAAAATAAAGTATTTTACTCGTTCTATATTGAAATTTTGGAATGTTTTTGAAAATATTGATAATTTATATTTTTAAAGGTGTTAGACTTCACTTTTTGTATTTTTGGAAATTTATTGAAAAAAATATAAATTCGTATGTGTTAGTCTTCAATTTCTGAGTTTTTTTTAGAGCAACGTAAAAATTAAATACTTTTCTCATTCCAAACATAAATCTTGGAATTGCTTTAAAAAAAATGATAATTGATATTTTTGAAGGTGTTAGACTTCAGTTTTTGCAAAAAATAAATTGAAAAAAAAATAGAAATCCCCACGTGTTAGTCTTCCATTTTGGAGTTTTTTTAAGGAAAACATGAAAATTAAGTATTTTTTTAGTTTTAGACATATATTTTGGCATTTAACAGAAAAATATGATAATTAATTTTTTTGAAGGTGTTAGCCTTCACTTTTGGTATTTTTCCAAATATTTCGAAAAAAGTAGGAATTCATATGTGTTAGTCTTCAATTTATGAGTTTTTATAGAAAAAAATGAAAATGAAAATTTTTTCTCATTCTAGACAGATATCTTTGGAATTTTTTGAAAAATATGATAATTGATATTATCGAAGGTATTAGACTCCAATTTTTGTTTTTTTACAAAAACATTGAAAAAATAGAATTCGCATGTGTTAGTCTTCAATTTTGGAATATTTTCTAGGAAAACATGAAAATTAAGTATTTTACTCGTTCTATATTGAAATTTTGGAATGTTTTTGAAAATATTTATAATTGATATTTTTAAAAGTGTTAGACTTCACTTTTTGTATTTTTGGAAATTTATTGAAAAAAATATAAATTCGTATGTGTTAGTCTTCAATTTCTGAGTTTTTTTTAGAGCAACGTAAAAATTAAATACTTTTCTCATTCCAAACATAAATCTTGGAATTGCTTTAAAAAATATGATAATTGATATTTTTGAAGGTGTTAGACTTCACTTTTAGCAAAAAATAAATTGAAAAAAAAATAGAAATCCCCACGTTTTAGTCTTCTAGTATGGAGTTTTTTTAAGGAAAACATGAAAATTAAGTATTTTTTTAGTTTTAGACATATATTTTGGCATTTAACAGAAAAATATGATAATTAATTTTTTTGAAGGTGTTAGACTTCACTTTTGGTATTTTTCAAAATATTTCGAAAAAAGTAGGAATTCGTATGTGTTAGTCTTCAATTTTTGAGTTTTTATAGAAAAAATGAAAATTAAATATTTTTCTCATTCTACACAGATATCTTTGGAATTTTTTGAAAAATATGATAATTGATATTTTTGAAGGTGTTAGACTGCACTTTTTGTTTTTTTACAAAAACATTGAAAAAATAGAATTCGCATGTGTTAGTCTTCAATTTTGGAATATTTTTTTGGAAAACATGAAAATAAAGTATTTTACTCGTTCTATATTGAAATTTTGGAATGTTTTTGAAAATATTGATAATTTATATTTTTAAAGGTGTTAGACTTCACTTTTTGTATTTTTGGAAATTTATTGAAAAAAATATAAATTCGTATGTGTTAGTCTTCAATTTCTGAGTTTTTTTTAGAGCAACGTAAAAATTAAATACTTTTCTCATTCCAAACATAAATCTTGGAATTGCTTTAAAAAAAATGATAATTGATATTTTTGAAGGTGTTAGACTTCAGTTTTTGCAAAAAATAAATTGAAAAAAAAATAGAAATCCCCACGTGTTAGTCTTCCATTTTGGAGTTTTTTTAAGGAAAACATGAAAATTAAGTATTTTTTTAGTTTTAGACATATATTTTGGCATTTAACAGAAAAATATGATAATTAATTTTTTTGAAGGTGTTAGCCTTCACTTTTGGTATTTTTCCAAATATTTCGAAAAAAGTAGGAATTCATATGTGTTAGTCTTCAATTTATGAGTTTTTATAGAAAAAAATGAAAATGAAAATTTTTTCTCATTCTAGACAGATATCTTTGGAATTTTTTGAAAAATATGATAATTGATATTATCGAAGGTATTAGACTCCAATTTTTGTTTTTTTACAAAAACATTGAAAAAATAGAATTCGCATGTGTTAGTCTTCAATTTTGGAATATTTTCTAGGAAAACATGAAAATTAAGTATTTTACTCGTTCTATATTGAAATTTTGGAATGTTTTTGAAAATATTTATAATTGATATTTTTAAAAGTGTTAGACTTCACTTTTTGTATTTTTGGAAATTTATTGAAAAAAATATAAATTCGTATGTGTTAGTCTTCAATTTCTGAGTTTTTTTTAGAGCAACGTAAAAATTAAATACTTTTCTCATTCCAAACATAAATCTTGGAATTGCTTTAAAAAATATGATAATTGATATTTTTGAAGGTGTTAGACTTCACTTTTAGCAAAAAATAAATTGAAAAAAAAATAGAAATCCCCACGTTTTAGTCTTCTAGTATGGAGTTTTTTTAAGGAAAACATGAAAATTAAGTATTTTTTTAGTTTTAGACATATATTTTGGCATTTAACAGAAAAATATGATAATTAATTTTTTTGAAGGTGTTAGACTTCACTTTTGGTATTTTTCAAAATATTTCGAAAAAAGTAGGAATTCGTATGTGTTAGTCTTCAATTTTTGAGTTTTTATAGAAAAAATGAAAATTAAATATTTTTCTCATTCTACACAGATATCTTTGGAATTTTTTGAAAAATATGATAATTGATATTTTTGAAGGTGTTAGACTGCACTTTTTGTTTTTTTACAAAAACATTGAAAAAATAGAATTCGCATGTGTTAGTCTTCAATTTTGGAATATTTTTTTGGAAAACATGAAAATAAAGTATTTTACTCGTTCTATATTGAAATTTTGGAATGTTTTTGAAAATATTGATAATTTATATTTTTAAAGGTGTTAGACTTCACTTTTTGTATTTTTGGAAATTTATTGAAAAAAATATAAATTCGTATGTGTTAGTCTTCAATTTCTGAGTTTTTTTTAGAGCAACGTAAAAATTAAATACTTTTCTCATTCCAAACATAAATCTTGGAATTGCTTTAAAAAAAATGATAATTGATATTTTTGAAGGTGTTAGACTTCAGTTTTTGCAAAAAATAAATTGAAAAAAAAATAGAAATCCCCACGTGTTAGTCTTCCATTTTGGAGTTTTTTTAAGGAAAACATGAAAATTAAGTATTTTTTTAGTTTTAGACATATATTTTGGCATTTAACAGAAAAATTTGATAATTAATTTTTTTGAAGGTGTTAGACTTCACTTTTGGTATTTTTCAAAATATTTCGAAAAAAGTAGGAATTCGCACGTGTTAGTCTTCAATTTTTGAGTTTTTATAGAAAAAAATGAAAATTAAATATTTTTCTCATTCTACACAGATATCTTTGGAATTTTTTGAAAAATATGATAATTGATATTTTTGAAGGTGTTAGACTGCACTTTTTGTTTTTTTACAAAAACATTGAAAAAATAGAATTCCCATGTGTTAGTCTTCAATTTTGGAATATTTTTTTGGAAAACATGAAAATAAAGTATTTTACTCGTTCTATATTGAAATCTTGGAATGTTTTTGAAAATATTGATAATTTATATTTTTAAAGGTGTTAGACTTCACTTTTTGTATTTTTGGAAATTTATTGAAAAAAATATAAATTCGTATGTGTTAGTCTTCAATTTCTGAGTTTTTTTTAGGACAACGTAAAAATTAAATACTTTTCTCATTCCAAACATAAATCTTGGAATTGCTTTAAAAAATATGATAATTGATATTTTTGAAGGTGTTAGACTTCAGTTTTTGCAAAAAATAAATTGAAAAAAAAATAGAAATCCCCACGTGTTAGTCTTCCATTTTGGAGTTTTTTTAAGGAAAACATGAAAATTAAGTATTTTTTTAGTTTTAGACATATATTTTGGCATTTAACAGAAAAATATGATAATTAATTTTTTTGAAGGTGTTAGACTTCACTTTTTGTATTTTTCCAAATATTTCGAAAAAAGTTGGAATTCGCACGTGTTAGTCTTCAATTTTTGAGTTTTTATAGAAAAAAATGAAAATTAAATATTTTTCTCATTCTACACAGATATCTTTGGAATTTTTTGAAAAATATGATAATTGATATTTTTGAAGGTGTTAGACTCCACTTTTTGTTTTTTTACAAAAACATTGAAAAAATAGAATTCCCATGTGTTAGTCTTCAATTTTGGAATATTTTTTTGGAAAACATGAAAATTAAGTATTTTACTCGTTCTATATTGAAATCTTGGAATGTTTTTGAAAATATTGATAATTTATATTTTTAAAGGTGTTAGACTTCACTTTTTGTATTTTTGGAAATTTATTGAAAAAAATATAAATTCGTATGTGTTAGTCTTCAATTTCTGAGTTTTTTTTAGGACAACGTAAAAATTAAATACTTTTCTCATTCCAAACATAAATCTTGGAATTGCTTTAAAAAATATGATAATTGATATTTTTGAAGGTGTTAGACTTCACTTTTTGCAAAAAATAAAATGAAAAAAAAATAGAAATCCCCACGTGTTAGTCTTCCATTTTGGAGTTTTTTTAAGGAAAACATGAAAATTAAGTATTTTTTTAGTTTTAGACATATATTTTGCATTTAACAGAAAAATATGATAATTAATTTTTTTGAAGATGTTAGACTTCACTTTTGGTATTTTTCCAAATATTTCGAAAAAAGTAGTAATTCGCACGTGTTAGTCTTCAATTTTTGAGTTTTTATAGAAAAAATGAAAATTAAATATTTTTCACATTCTACACAGATATCTTTGGAATTTTTTGAAAAATATGATAATTGATATTTTTGAAGGTGTTAGACTGCACTTTTTGTTTTTTTACAAAAACATTGAAAAAATAGAATTCCCCTGTGTTAGTCTTCAATTTTGGAATATTTTTTTGGAAAACATGAAAATTAAGTATTTTACTCGTTCTATATTGAAATCTTGGAATGTTTTTGAAAATATTTATAATTGATATTTTTAAAGGTGTTAGACTTCACTTTTTGTATTTTTGGAAATTTATTGAAAAAAATATAAATTCGTATGTGTTAGTCTTCAATTTCTGAGTTTTTTTTAGGACAACGTAAAAATTAAATACTTTTCTCATTCCAAACATAAATCTTGGAATTGCTTTAAAAAATATGATAATTGATATTTTTCAAGGTGTTAGACTTCACTTTTTGCAAAAAATAAATTGAAAAAAAAATAGAAATCCCCACGTGTTAGTCTTCCATTTTGGAGTTTTTTTAAGGAAAACATGAAAATTAAGTATTTTTTTAGTTTTAGACATATATTTTGGCATTTAACAGAAAAATATGATAATTAATTTTTTTGAAGATGTTAGACTTCACTTTTGGTATTTTTCCAAATATTTCGAAAAAAGTAGGAATTCGCACGTGTTAGTCTTCAATTTTTGAGTTTTTATAGAAAAAAATGAAAATTAAATATTTTTCTCATTCTACACAGATATCTTTGGAATTTTTTGAAAAATAAGAAAATTGATATTTTTGAAGGTGTTAGACTGCACTTTTTGTTTTTTTACAAAAACATTGAAAAAATAGAATTCCCATGTGTTAGTCTTCAATTTTGGAATATTTTTTTGGAAAACATGAAAATAAAGTATTTTACTCGTTCTATATTGAAATCTTGGAATGTTTTTGAAAATATTGATAATTTATATTTTTAAAGGTGTTAGACTTCACTTTTTGTATTTTTGGAAATTTATTGAAAAAAATATAAATTCGTATGTGTTAGTCTTCAATTTCTGAGTTTTTTTTAGGACAACGTAAAAATTAAATACTTTTCTCATTCCAAACATAAATCTTGGAATTGCTTTAAAAAATATGATAATTGATATTTTTGAAGGTGTTAGACTTCAGTTTTTGCAAAAAATAAATTGAAAAAAAAATAGAAATCCCCACGTGTTAGTCTTCTATTTTGGAGTTTTTTTAAGGAAAACATGAAAATTAAGTATTTTTTTAGTTTTAGACATATATTTTGGCA
The DNA here is from genome assembly GCA_946800325.1 of Luzula sylvatica. NCBI lineage: Eukaryota > Viridiplantae > Streptophyta > Magnoliopsida > Poales > Juncaceae > Luzula > Luzula sylvatica. The sequence continues at coordinate 25,295,068 of OX326956.1, forward strand.
TTTAACAGAAAAATATGATAATTAATTTTTTTGAAGGTGTTAGACTTCACTTTTGGTATTTTTCCAAATATTTCGAAAAAAGTAGGAATTCGCACGTGTTAGTCTTCAATTTTTGAGTTTTTATAGAAAAAAATGAAAATTAAATATTTTTCTCATTCTACACAGATATCTTTGGAATTTTTTGAAAAATATGATAATTGATATTTTTGAAGGTGTTAGACTGCACTTTTTGTTTTTTTACAAAAACATTGAAAAAATAGAATTCCCCTGTGTTAGTCTTCAATTTTGGAATATTTTTTTGGAAAACATGAAAATAAAGTATTTTACTCGTTCTATATTGAAATCTTGGAATGTTTTTGAAAATATTGATAATTTATATTTTTAAAGGTGTTAGACTTCACTTTTTGTATTTTTGGAAATTTATTGAAAAAAATATAAATTCGTATGAGTTAGTCTTCAATTTCTGAGTTTTTTTTAGGACAACGTAAAAATTAAATACTTTTCTCATTCCAAACATAAATCTTGGAATTGCTTTAAAAAATATGATAATTGATATTTTTCAAAGTGTTAGACTTCAGTTTTTGCAAAAAATAAATTGAAAAAAAAATAGAAATCCCCACGTGTTAGTCTTCCATTTTGGAGTTTTTTTAAGGAAAACATGAAAATTAAGTATTTTTTTAGTTTTAGACATATATTTTGGCATTTAACAGAAAAATATGATAATTAATTTTTTTGAAGGTGTTAGACTTCACTTTTGGTATTTTTCCAAATATTTCGAAAAAAGTAGGAATTCGCACGTGTTAGTCTTCAATTTTTGAGTTTTTATAGAAAAAAATGAAAATTAAATATTTTTCTCATTCTACACAGATATCTTTGGAATTTTTTGAAAAATATGATAATTGATATTTTTGAAGGTGTTAGACTGCACTTTTTGTTTTTTTACAAAAACATTGAAAAAATAGAATTCCCATGTGTTAGTCTTCAATTTTGGAATATTTTTTTGGAAAACATGAAAATAAAGTATTTTACTCGTTCTATATTGAAATCTTGGAATGTTTTTGAAAATATTGATAATTTATATTTTTAAAGGTGTTAGACTTCACTTTTTGTATTTTTGGAAATTTATTGAAAAAAATATAAATTCGTATGTGTTAGTCTTCAATTTCTGAGTTTTTTTTAGGACAACGTAAAAATTAAATACTTTTCTCATTCCAAACATAAATCTTGGAATTGCTTTAAAAAATATGATAATTGATATTTTTGAAGGTGTTAGACTTCAGTTTTTGCAAAAAATAAATTGAAAAAAAAATAGAAATCCCCACGTGTTAGTCTTCTATTTTGGAGTTTTTTTAAGGAAAACATGAAAATTAAGTATTTTTTTAGTTTTAGACATATATTTTGGCATTTAACAGAAAAATATGATAATTAATTTTTTTGAAGGTGTTAGACTTCACTTTTGGTATTTTTCAAAATATTTCGAAAAAAGTAGGAATTCGCACGTGTTAGTCTTCAATTTTTGAGTTTTTATAGAAAAAAATGAAAATTAAATATTTTTCTCATTCTACACAGATATCTTTGGAATTTTTTGAAAAATATGATAATTGATATTTTTGAAGGTGTTAGACTGCACTTTTTGTTTTTTTACAAAAACATTGAAAAAATAGAATTCCCATGTGTTAGTCTTCAATTTTGGAATATTTTTTTGGAAAACATGAAAATAAAGTATTTTACTCGTTCTATATTGAAATCTTGGAATGTTTTTGAAAATATTGATAATTTATATTTTTAAAGGTGTTAGACTTCACTTTTTGTATTTTTGGAAATTTATTGAAAAAAATATAAATTCGTATGAGTTAGTCTTCAATTTCTGAGTTTTTTTTAGGACAACGTAAAAATTAAATACTTTTCTCATTCCAAACATAAATCTTGGAATTGCTTTAAAAAATATGATAATTGATATTTTTCAAAGTGTTAGACTTCAGTTTTTGCAAAAAATAAATTGAAAAAAAAATAGAAATCCCCACGTGTTAGTCTTCCATTTTGGAGTTTTTTTAAGGAAAACATGAAAATTAAGTATTTTTTTAGTTTTAGACATATATTTTGGCATTTAACAGAAAAATATGATAATTAATTTTTTTGAAGGTGTTAGACTTCACTTTTGGTATTTTTCCAAATATTTCGAAAAAAGTAGGAATTCGCACGTGTTAGTCTTCAATTTTTGAGTTTTTATAGAAAAAAATGAAAATTAAATATTTTTCTCATTCTACACAGATATCTTTGGAATTTTTTGAAAAATATGATAATTGATATTTTTGAAGGTGTTAGACTACACTTTTTGTTTTTTTACAAAAACATTGAAAAAATAGAATTCCCATGTGTTAGTCTTCAATTTTGGAATATTTTTTTGGAAAACATGAAAATAAAATATTTTACTCGTTCTATATTGAAATCTTGGAATGTTTTTGAAAATATTGATAATTTATATTTTTAAAGGTGTTAGACTTCACTTTTTGTATTTTTGGAAATTTATTGAAAAAAATATAAATTCGTATGTGTTAGTCTTCAATTTCTGAGTTTTTTTTAGGACAACGTAAAAATTAAATACTTTTCTCATTCCAAACATAAATCTTGGAATTGCTTTAAAAAATATGATAATTGATATTTTTGAAGGTGTTAGACTTCAGTTTTTGCAAAAAATAAATTGAAAAAAAAATAGAAATCCCCACGTGTTAGTCTTCTATTTTGGAGTTTTTTTAAGGAAAACATGAAAATTAAGTATTTTTTTAGTTTTAGACATATATTTTGGCATTTAACAGAAAAATATGATAATTAATTTTTTTGAAGGTGTTAGACTTCACTTTTGGTATTTTTCAAAATATTTCGAAAAAAGTAGGAATTCGCACGTGTTAGTCTTCAATTTTTGAGTTTTTATAGAAAAAAATGAAAATTAAATATTTTTCTCATTCTACACAGATATCTTTGGAATTTTTTGAAAAATATGATAATTGATATTTTTGAAGGTGTTAGACTGCACTTTTTGTTTTTTTACAAAAACATTGAAAAAATAGAATTCCCATGTGTTAGTCTTCAATTTTGGAATATTTTTTTGGAAAACATGAAAATAAAGTATTTTACTCGTTCTATATTGAAATCTTGGAATGTTTTGGAAAATATTGATAATTTATATTTTTAAAGGTGTTAGACTTCACTTTTTGTATTTTTGGAAATTTATTGAAAAAAATATAAATTCGTATGTGTTAGTCTTCAATTTCTGAGTTTTTTTTAGAGCAACGTAAAAATTAAATACTTTTCTCATTCCAAACATAAATCTTGGAATTGATTTAAAAAATATGATAATTGATATTTTTGAAGGTGTTAGACTTCACTTTTTGCAAAAAATAAAATGAAAAAAAAATAGAAATCCCCACGTGTTAGTCTTCCATTTTGGAGTTTTTTTAAGGAAAACATGAAAATTAAGTATTTTTTTAGTTTTAGACATATATTTTGGCATTTAACAGAAAAATGTGATAATTAATTTTTTGAAAAATATGATAATTGATATTTTTGAAGGTATTAGACTCCACTTTTTGTTTTTTTACAAAAACATTGAAAAAATAGAATTCGCATGTGTTAGTCTTCAATTTTGGAATATTTTTTAGGAAAACATGAAAATTAAGTATTTTACTCGTTCTATATTGAAATTTTGGAATGTTTTTGAAAATATTTATAATTGATATTTTTAAAGGTGTTAGACTTCACTTTTTGTATTTTTGGAAATTTATTGAAAAAAATATAAATTCATATGTGTTAGTCTTCAATTTCTGAGTTTTTTTAGAGCAACGTAAAAATTAAATACTTTTCTCATTCCAAACATAAATCTTGGAATTGCTTTAAAAAATATGATAATTGATATTTTTTGAAGGTGTTAGACTGCACTTTTCGCCAAAACTAAATTGAAAAAAAAATAGAAATCCGCATGCGTTAGTCTTCCATTTTGAAGTTTTTTTTAAGGAAAACATGAAAATTAAGTATTTTTTTAGTTTTAGACATATATTTTGGCATTTAACATAAAAATATGATAATTAATTTTTTTTGAAGATGTTAGACTTCACTTTTGGTATTTTTCCAAATATTTCGAAAAAGTAGGAATTCGCATGTGTTAGTCTTCAATTTTTGAATTTTTATCGAAAAAATGAAAATTAAATATTTTTCTCATTCTAGACGGATATCTTTGGAATTTTTTGAAAAATAAGAAAATTGATATTTTTGAAGGTATTAGACTCCACTTTTTGTTTTTTTACAAAAACATTGAAAAAATAGAATCCGCATGTGTTAGTCTTCAATTTTGGAATATTTTTTTGGAAAACATGAAAATTAAGTATTTTACTCGTTCTATATTGAAATTTTGGAATGTTTTTGAAAATATTTATAATTGATATTTTTAAAGGTGTTAGACTTCACTTTTTGTATTTTTGGAAATTTATTGAAAAAAATATAAATTCGTATGTGTTAGTCTTCAATTTCTGAGTTTTTTTTAGAGCAACGTAAAAATTAAATACTTTTCTCATTACAAACATAAATCTTGGAATTGCTTTAAAAAATATGATAATTGATATTTTTGAAGGTGTTAGACTTCAGTTTTTGCAAAAAATAAATTGAAAAAAAAATAGAAATCCCCACGCGTTAGTCTTCCATTTTGGAGTTTTTTTAAGGAAAACATGAAAATTAAGTCTTTTTTTAGTTTTAGACATATATTTTGGCATTTAACAGAAAAATATGATAATTAAATTTTTTGAAGGTGTTAGACTTCACTTTTAGTATTTTTTCCAAATATTTCGAAAAAAGTAGGAATTCGCACGTGTTAGTCTTCAATTTTTGAGTTTTTATAGAAAAAAATGGAAATTAAATATTTTTCTCATTCTACACAGATATCTTTGGAATTTTTTGAAAAATATGATAATTGATATTTTTGAAGGTGTTAGACTGCACTTTTTGTTTTTTTACAAAAACATTGAAAAAATAGAATTCCCCTGTGTTAGTCTTCAATTTTGGAATATTTTTTTGGAAAACATGAAAATAAAGTATTTTACTCGTTCTATATTGAAATCTTGGAATGTTTTTGAAAATATTGATAATTTATATTTTTAAAGGTGTTAGACTTCACTTTTTGTATTTTTGGAAATTTATTGAAAAAAATATAAATTCGTATGAGTTAGTCTTCAATTTCTGAGTTTTTTTAGGACAACGTAAAAATTAAATACTTTTCTCATTCCAAACATAAATCTTGGAATTGCTTTAAAAAATATGATAATTGATATTTTTCAAGGTGTTAGACTTCAGTTTTTGCAAAAAATAAATTGAAAAAAAAATAGAAATCCCCACGTGTTAGTCTTCCATTTTGGAGTTTTTTTAAGGAAAACATGAAAATTAAGTATTTTTTTAGTTTTAGACATATATTTTGGGATTTAATAGAAAAATATGATAATTAATTTTTTTGAAGGTGTTAGACTTCACTTTTGGTATTTTTCCAAATATTTCGAAAAAAGTAGGAATTCCCACGTGTTAGTCTTCAATTTTTGAGTTTTTATAGAAAAAAATGAAAATTAAATATTTTTCTCATTCTACACAAATATCTTTGGAATTTTTTGAAAAATATGATAATTGATATTTTTGAAGGTGTTAGACTGCACTTTTTGTTTTTTTACAAAAACATTGAAAAAATAGAATTCCCATGTGTTAGTCTTCAATTTTGGAATATTTTTTTGGAAAACATGAAAATAAAGTATTTTACTCGTTCTATATTGAAATCTTGGAATGTTTTTGAAAATATTGATAATTTATATTTTTAAAGGTGTTAGACTTCACTTTTTGTATTTTTGGAAATTTATTGAAAAAAATATAAATTCGTATGTGTTAGTCTTCAATTTCTGAGTTTTTTTTAGGACAACGTAAAAATTAAATACTTTTCTCATTCCAAACATAAATCTTGGAATTGCTTTAAAAAATATGATAATTGATATTTTTTAAGGTGTTAGACTTCACTTTTTGCAAAAAATAAAATGAAAAAAAAATAGAAATCCCCACGTGTTAGTCTTCCATTTTGGTGTTTTTTTAAGGAAAACATGAAAATTAAGTATTTTTTTAGTTTTAGACATATATTTTGGCATTTAACAGAAAAATGTGATAATTAATTTTTTTGAAGATGTTAGACTTCACTTTTGGTAGTTTTCCAAATATTTCGAAAAAAGTAGGAATTCGAATGTGTTAGTCTTCAATGTTTGAGTTTTTATAGAAAAAAATGAAAATTAAATATTTTTCTCATTCTAGACAGATATCTTTGGAATTTTTTGAAAAATATGATAATTGATATATTTGAAGGTGTTAGACTTCACTTTTTGTTTTTTTACAAAAACATTGAAAAAATAGAAATCCCATGTGTTAGTCTTCAATTTTGGAATATTTTTTCGGAAAACATGAAAATAAAGTATTTTACTCGTTCTATATGGAAATCTTGGAATGTTTTTGAAAATATTGATAATTGATATTTTTAAAGTTGTTAGACTTCACTTTTTGTATTTTTGGAAATTTATTGAAAAAAATATAAATTCGTATGTGTTAGTCTTCAATTTCTGAGTTTTTTTTAGGACAACGTAAAAATTAAATACTTTTCCCATTCCAAACATAAATCTTGGAATTGCTTTAAAAAATATGATAATTGATATTTTTGAAGGTGTTAGACTTCACTTTTTGCAAAAAATAAAATGAAAAAAAAATAGAAATCCGCATGCGTTAGTCTTCCATTTTGGAGTTTTTTTAAGGAAAACATGAAAATTAAGTATTTTTTTAGTTTTAGACATATATTTTGGCATTTAACAGAAAAATATGATAATTAATTTTTTTGAAGATGTTAGACTTCACTTTTGGTATTTTTCCAAATATTTCGAAAAAAAGTAGGAATTAGCATGTGTTAGTCTTCAATTTTTGAATTTTTATCGAAAAAATGAAAATTAAATTTTTTTCTCATTCTAGACGGATATCTTTGGAATTTTTTGAAAAATAAGAAAATTGATATTTTTGAAGGTATTAGACTCCACTTTTTGTTTTTTTACAAAAACATTGAAAAAATAGAATTCGCATGTGTTAGTCTTCAATTTTGGAATATTTTTTTGGAAAACATGAAAATTAAGTATTTTACTCGTTCTATATTGAAATTTTGGAATGTTTTTGAAAATATTTATAATTGATAGTTTTAAAGGTGTTAGACTTCACTTTTTGTATTTTTGGAAATTTATTGAAAAAAATATAAATTCGTATGTGTTAGTCTTCAATTTCTGAGTTTTTTTTAGAGCAACGTAAAAATTAAATACTTTTCTCATTACAAACATAAATCTTGGAATTGCTTTAAAAAATATGATAATTGATATTTTTGAAGGTGTTAGACTTCAGTTTTTGCAAAAAATAAATTGAAAAAAAAATAGAAATCCCCACGCGTTAGTCTTACATTTTGGAGTTTTTTTAAGGAAAACATGAAAATTAAGTATTTTTTTAGTTTTAGACATATATTTTGGCATTTAACAGAAAAATATGATAATTAATTTTTTTGAAGGTGTTAGACTTCACTTTTAGTATTTTTCCAAATATTTCGAAAAAAGTAGGAATTCGCACGTGTTAGTCTTCAATTTTTGAGTTTTTATAGAAAAAAATGGAAATTAAATATTTTTTTCATTCTACACAGATATCTTTGGAATTTTTTGAAAAATATGATAATTGATATTTTTGAAGGTGTTAGACTGCACTTTTTGTTTTTTTACAAAAACATTGAAAAAATAGAATTCCCCTGTGTTAGTCTTCAATTTTGGAATATTTTTTTGGAAAACATGAAAATAAAGTATTTTACTCGTTCTATATTGAAATCTTGGAATGTTTTTGAAAATATTGATAATTTATATTTTTAAAGGTGTTAGACTTCACTTTTTGTATTTTTGGAAATTTATTGAAAAAAATATAAATTCGTATGAGTTAGTCTTCAATTTCTGAGTTTTTTTAGGACAACGTAAAAATTAAATACTTTTCTCATTCCAAACATAAATCTTGGAATTGCTTTAAAAAATATGATAATTGATATTTTTCAAGGTGTTAGACTTCAGTTTTTGCAAAAAATAAATTGAAAAAAAAATAGAAATCCCCACGTGTTAGTCTTCCATTTTGGAGTTTTTTTAAGGAAAACATGAAAATTAAGTATTTTTTTAGTTTTAGACATATATTTTGGCATTTAATAGAAAAATATGATAATTAATTTTTTTGAAGGTGTTAGACTTCACTTTTGGTATTTTTCCAAATATTTCGAAAAAAGTAGGAATTCGCACGTGTTAGTCTTCAATTTTTGAGTTTTTATAGAAAAAAATGAAAATTAAATATTTTTCTCATTCTACACAAATATCTTTGGAATTTTTTGAAAAATATGATAATTGATATTTTTGAAGGTGTTAGACTGCACTTTTTGTTTTTTTACAAAAACATTGAAAAAATAGAATTCCCATGTGTTAGTCTTCAATTTTGGAATATTTTTTTGGAAAACATGAAAATAAAGTATTTTACTCGTTCTATATTGAAATCTTGGAATGTTTTTGAAAATATTGATAATTTATATTTTTAAAGGTGTTAGACTTCACTTTTTGTATTTTTGGAAATTTATTGAAAAAAATATAAATTCGTATGTGTTAGTCTTCAATTTCTGAGTTTTTTTTAGGACAACGTAAAAATTAAATACTTTTCTCATTCCAAACATAAATCTTGGAATTGCTTTAAAAAATATGATAATTGATATTTTTTAAGGTGTTAGACTTCACTTTTTGCAAAAAATAAAATGAAAAAAAAATAGAAATCCCCACGTGTTAGTCTTCCATTTTGGTGTTTTTTTAAGGAAAACATGAAAATTAAGTATTTTTTTAGTTTTAGACATATATTTTGGCATTTAACAGAAAAATGTGATAATTAATTTTTTTGAAGATGTTAGACTTCACTTTTGGTAGTTTTCCAAATATTTCGAAAAAAGTAGGAATTCGAATGTGTTAGTCTTCAATGTTTGAGTTTTTATAGAAAAAAATGAAAATTAAATATTTTTCTCATTCTAGACGGATATCTTTGGAATTTTTTGAAAAATAAGAAAATTGATATTTTTGAAGGTATTAGACTCCACTTTTTGTTTTTTTACAAAAACATTGAAAAAATAGAATTCGCATGTGTTAGTCTTCAATTTTGGAATATTTTTTAGGAAAACATGAAAATTAAGTATTTTACTCGTTCTATATTGAAATTTTGGAATGTTTTTGAAAATATTTATAATTGATATTTTTAAAGGTGTTAGACTTCACTTTTTGTATTTTTGGAAATTTATTGAAAAAAATATAAATTCATATGTGTTAGTCTTCAATTTCTGAGTTTTTTTTAGAGCAACGTAAAAATTAAATACTTTTCTCCTTCCAAACATAAATCTTGGAATTGCTTTAAAAAATATGATAATTGATATTTTTTGAAGGTGTTAGACTTCACTTTTCGCCAAAAATAAATTGAAAAAAAAATAGAAATCCGCATGCGTTAGTCTTCCATTTTGGAGTTTTTTTTAAGGAAAACATGAAAATTAAGTATTTTTTTAGTTTTAGACATATATTTTGGCATTTAACATAAAAATATGATAATTAATTTTTTTGAAGATGTTAGACTTCACTTTTAGTTTTTTTCCAAATATTTCGAAAAAAGTAGGAATTCGCATGTGTTAGTCTTCAATTTTTGAATTTTTATCGAAAAAATGAAAATTAAATATTTTTCTCATTCTAGACGGATATCTTTGGAATTTTTTGAAAAATAAGAAAATTGATATTTTTGAAGGTATTAGACTCCACTTTTTGTTTTTTTACAAAAACATTGAAAAAATAGAATTCGCATGTGTTAGTCTTCAATTTTGGAATATTTTTTTGGAAAACATGAAAATTAAGTATTTTACTCGTTCTATATTGAAATTTTGGAATGTTTTTGAAAATATTTATAATTGATATTTTTAAAGGTGTTAGACTTCACTTTTTGTATTTTTGGAAATTTATTGAAAAAAATATAAATTCGTATGTGTTAGTCTTCAATTTCTGAGTTTTTTTTAGAGCAACGTAAAAATTAAATACTTTTCTCATTCCAAACATAAATCTTGGAATTGCTTTAAAAAATATGATAATTGATATTTTTGAAGGTGTTAGACTTCAGTTTTTGCAAAAAATAAATTGAAAAAAAAATAGAAATCCCTACGTGTTAGTCTTCCATTTTGGAGTTTTTTTAAGGAAAACATGAAAATTAAGTATTTTTTTAGTTTTAGACGTATATTTTGGCATTTAACAGAAAAATATGATAATTAATTTTTTTGAAGGTGTTAGACTTCACTTTTAGTATTTTTCCAAATATTTCGAAAAAAGTAGGAATTCGCACGTGTTAGTCTTCAATTTTTGAGTTTTTATAGAAAAAAATGGAAATTAAATATTTTTCTCATTCTACACAGATATCTTTGGAATTTTTTGAAAAATATGATAATTGATATTTTTGAAGGTGTTAGACTGCACTTTTTGTTTTTTTACAAAAACATTGAAAAAATAGAATTCCCATGTGTTAGTCTTCAATTTTGGAATATTTTTTTGGAAAACATGAAAATAAAGTATTTTACTCGTTCTATATTGAAATCTTGGAATGTTTTTGAAAATATTGATAATTTATATTTTTAAAGGTGTTAGACTTCACTTTTTGTATTTTTGGAAATTTATTGAAAAAAATATAAATTCGTATGTGTTAGTCTTCAATTTCTGAGTTTTTTTTAGGACAACGTAAAAATTAAATACTTTTCTCATTCCAAACATAAATCTTGGAATTGCTTTAAAAAATATGATAATTGATATTTTTCAAGGTGTTAGACTTCACTTTTTGCAAAAAATAAAATGAAAAAAAAATAGAAATCCCCACGTGTTAGTCTTCCATTTTGGTGTTTTTTTAAGGAAAACATGAAAATTAAGTATTTTTGTAGTTTTAGACATATATTATGGCATTTAACAGAAAAATGTGATAATTAATTTTTTTGAAGATGTTAGACTTCACTTTTGGTAGTTTTCCAAATATTTCGAAAAAAGTAGGAATTCGAATGTGTTAGTCTTCAATGTTTGAGTTTTTATAGAAAAAAATGAAAATTAAATATTTTTCTCATTCTAGACAGATATCTTTGGTATTTTTTGAAAAATATGATAATTGATATATTTGAAGGTGTTAGACTTCACTTTTTGTTTTTTTACAAAAAACATTGAACAAATAGAATTCCCATGTGTTAGTCTTCAATTTTGGAATATTTTTTCGGAAAACATGAAAATAAAGTATTTTACTCGTTCTATATTGAAATCTTGGAATGTTTTTGAAAATATTGATAATTGATATTTTTAAAGTTGTTAGACTTCACTTTTTGTATTTATGGAAATTTATTGAAAAAAATATAAATTCGTATGTGTTAGTCTTCAATTTCTGAGTTTTTTTTAGGACAACGTAAAAATTAAATACTTTTCTCATTCCAAACATAAATCTTGGAATTGCTTTAAAAAATATGATAATTGATATTTTTGAAGGTGTTAGACTTCACTTTTTGCAAAAAATAAAATGAAAAAAAAATAGAAATCCCCACGTGTTAGTCTTCCATTTTGGAGTTTTTTTAAGGAAAACATGAAAATTAAGTATTTTTTTAGTTTTAGACATATATTTTGGCATTTAACAGAAAAATATGATAATTAATTTTTTTGAAGATGTTAGACTTCACTTTTGGTATTTTTCCAAATATTTCGAAAAAAGTAGGAATTAGCATGTGTTAGTCTTCAATTTTTGAATTTTTATCGAAAAAATGAAAATTAAATATTTTTCTAATTCTAGACGGATATCTTTGGAATTTTTTGAAAAATAAGAAAATTGATATTTTTGAAGGTATTAGACTCCACTTTTTGTTTTTTTACAAAAACATTGAAAAAATAGAATTCGCATGTGTTAGTCTTCAATTTTGGAATATTTTTTAGGAAAACATGAAAATTAAGTATTTTACTCGTTCTATATTGAAATTTTGGAATGTTTTTGAAAATATTTATAATTGATATTTTTAAAGGTGTTAGACTTCACTTTTTGTATTTTTGGAAATTTATTGAAAAAAATATAAATTCATATGTGTTAGTCTTCAATTTCTGAGTTTTTTTTAGAGCAACGTAAAAATTAAATACTTTTCTCATTCCAAACATAAATCTTGGAATTGCTTTAAAAAATATGATAATTGATATTTTTTGAAGGTGTTAGACTTCACTTTTCGCCAAAAATAAATTGAAAAAAAAATAGAAATCCGCATGCGTTAGTCTTCCATTTTGGAGTTTTTTTTAAGGAAAACATGAAAATTAAGTATTTTTTTAGTTTTAGACATATATTTTGGCATTTAACATAAAAATATGATAATTAATTTTTTTGAAGATGTTAGCCTTCACTTTTGGTTTTTTTCCAAATATTTCGAAAAAAGTAGGAATTCGCATGTGTTAGTCTTCAATTTTTGAATTTTTATCGAAAAAATGAAAATTAAATATTTTTCTCATTCTAGACGGATATCTTTGGAATTTTTTGAAAAATAAGAAAATTGATATTTTTGAAGGTATTAGACTCCACTTTTTGTTTTTTTACAAAAACATTGAAAAAATAGAATTCGCATGTGTTAGTCTTCAATTTTGGAATATTTTTTTGGAAAACATGAAAATTAAGTATTTTACTCGTTCTATATTGAAATTTTGGAATGTTTTTGAAAATATTTATAATTGATATTTTTAAAGGTGTTAGACTTCAGTTTTTGTATTTTTGGAAATTTATTGAAAAAAATATAAATTCGTATGTGTTAGTCTTCAATTTCTGAGTTTTTTTTAGAGCAACGTAAAAATTAAATACTTTTCTCATTCCAAACATAAATCTTGGAATTGCTTTAAAAAATATGATAATTGATATTTTTGAAGGTGTTAGACTTCAGTTTTTGAAAAAAATAAATTGAAAAAAAAATAGAAATCCCCACGTGTTAGTCTTCCATTTTGGAGTTTTTTTAAGGAAAACATGAAAATTAAGTATTTTTTTAGTTTTAGACATATATTTTGGCATTTAACAGAAAAATATGATAATTAATTTTTTTGAAGGTGTTAGACTTCACTTTTAGTATTTTTCCAAATATTTCGAAAAAAGTAGGAATTCGCACGTGTTAGTCTTCAATTTTTGAGGTTTTATAGAAAAAAATGGAAATTAAATATTTTTCTCATTCTACACAGATATCTTTGGAATTTTTTGAAAAATATGATAATTGATATTTTTGAAGGTGTTAGACTGCACTTTTTGTTTTTTTACAAAAACATTGAAAAAATAGAATTCCCATGTGTTAGTCTTCAATTTTGGAATATTTTTTTGGAAAACATGAAAATAAAGTATTTTACTCGTTCTATATTGAAATCTTGGAATGTTTTTGAAAATATTGATAATTTATATTTTTAAAGGTGTTAGACTTCACTTTTTGTATTTTTGGAAATTTATTGAAAAAAATATAAATTCGTATGTGTTAGTCTTCAATTTCTGAGTTTTTTTTAGGACAACGTAAAAATTAAATACTTTTCTCATTCCAAACATAAATCTTGGAATTGCTTTAAAAAATATGATAATTGATATTTTTGAAGGTGTTAGACTTCACTTTTTGCAAAAAATAAAATGAAAAAAAATAGAAATCCCCACGTGTTAGTCTTCCATTTTGGTGTTTTTTTAAGGAAAACATGAAAATTAAGTATTTTTTTAGTTTTAGACATATATTTTGGCATTTAACAGAAAAATGTGATAATTAATTTTTTTGAAGATGTTAGACTTCACTTTTGGTAGTTTTCCAAATATTTCGAAAAAAGTAGGAATTCGAATGTGTTAGTCTTCAATGTTTGAGTTTTTATAGAAAAAAATGAAAATTAAATATTTTTCTCATTCTAGACAGATATCTTTGGAATTTTTTGAAAAATATGATAATTGATATATTTGAAGGTGTTAGACTTCACTTTTTGTTTTTTTACAAAAACATTGAAAAAATAGAATTCCCATGTGTTAGTCTTCAATTTTGGAATATTTTTTCGGAAAACATGAAAATTACGTATTTTACTCGTTCTATATTGAAATCTTGGAATGTTTTTGAAAATATTGATAATTGATATTTTTAAAGTTGTTAGACTTCACTTTTTGTATTTTTGGAAATTTATTGAAAAAAATATAAATTCGTATGTGTTAGTCTTCAATTTCTGAGTTTTTTTTAGGACAACGTAAAAATTAAATACTTTTCTCATTCCAAACATAAATCTTGGAATTGCTTTAAAAAATATGATAATTGATATTTTTGAAGGTGTTAGACTTCACTTTTTGCAAAAAAAAAAATGAAAAAAAAATAGAAATCCCCACGTGTTAGTCTTCCATTTTGGAGTTTTTTTAAGGAAAACATGAAAATTAAGTATTTTTTTAGTTTTAGACATATATTTTGGCATTTAACAGAAAAATATGATAATTAATTTTTTTGAAGATGTTAGACTTCACTAGTGGTATTTTTCCAAATATTTCGAAAAAAGTAGGAATTAGCATGTGTTAGTCTTCAATTTTTGAATTTTTATCGAAAAAATGAAAATTAAATATTTTTCTCATTCTAGACGGATATCTTTGGAATTTTTTGAAAAATAAGAAAATTGATATTTTTGAAGGTATTAGACTCCACTTTTTGTTTTTTTACAAAAACATTGAAAAAATAGAATTCGCATGTGTTAGTCTTCAATTTTGGAATATTTTTTAGGAAAACATGAAAATTAAGTATTTTACTCGTTCTATATTGAAATTTTGGAATGTTTTTGAAAATATTTATAATTGATATTTTTAAAGGTGTTAGACTTCACTTTTTGTATTTTTGGAAATTTATTGAAAAAAATATAAATTCATATGTGTTAGTCTTCAATTTCTGAGTTTTTTTTAGAGCAACGTAAAAATTAAATACTTTTCTCATTCCAAACATAAATCTTGGAATTGCTTTAAAAAATATGATAATTGATATTTTTTGAAGGTGTTAGACTTCACTTTTCGCCAAAAATAAATTGAAAAAAAAATAGAAATCCGCATGCGTTAGTCTTCCATTTTGGAGTTTTTTTTAAGGAAAACATGAAAATTAAGTATTTTTTTAGTTTTAGACATATATTTTGGCATTTAACATAAAAATATGATAATTAATTTTTTTGAAGATGTTAGCCTTCACTTTTGGTTTTTTTCCAAATATTTCGAAAAAAGTAGGAATTCGCATGTGTTAGTCTTCAATTTTTGAATTTTTATCGAAAAAATGAAAATTAAATATTTTTCTCATTCTAGACGGATATCTTTGGAATTTTTTGAAAAATAAGAAAATTGATATTTTTGAAGGTATTAGACTCCACTTTTTGTTTTTTTTACAAAAACATTGAAAAAATAGAATTCGCATGTGTTAGTCTTCAATTTTGGAATATTTTTTTGGAAAACATGAAAATTAAGTATTTTACTCGTTCTATATTGAAATTTTGGAATGTTTTTGAAAATATTTATAATTGATATTTTTAAAGGTGTTAGACTTCACTTTTTGTATTTTTGGAAATTTATTGAAAAAAATATAAATTCTTATGTGTTAGTCTTCAATTTCTGAGTTTTTTTTAGAGCAACGTAAAAATTAAATACTTTTCTCATTCCAAACATAAATCTTGGAATTGCTTTAAAAAATATGATAATTGATATTTTTGAAGGTGTTAGACTTCAGTTTTTGCAAAAAATAAATTGAAAAAAAAATAGAAATCCCCACGTGTTAGTCTTCCATTTTGGAGTTTTTTTAAGGAAAACATGAAAATTAAGTATTTTTTTAGTTTTAGACATATATTTTGGCATTTAACAGAAAAATATGATAATTAATTTTTTTGAAGGTGTTAGACTTCACTTTTAGTATTTTTCCAAATATTTCGAAAAAAGTAGGAATTCGCACGTGTTAGTCTTCAATTTTTTAGTTTTTATAGAAAAAAATGGAAATTAAATATTTTTCTCATTCTACACAGATATCTTTGGAATTTTTTGAAAAATATGATAATTGATATTTTTGAAGGTGTTAGACTGCACTTTTTGTTTTTTTACAAAAACATTGAAAAAATAGAATTCCCATGTGTTAGTCTTCAATTTTGGAATATTTTTTTGGAAAACATGAAAATAAAGTATTTTACTCGTTCTATATTGAAATCTTGGAATGTTTTTGAAAATATTGATAATTTATATTTTTAAAGGTGTTAGACTTCACTTTTTGTATTTTGGGAAATTTATTGAAAAAAATATAAATTCGTATGTGTTAGTCTTCAATTTCTGAGTTTTTTTTAGGACAACGTAAAAATTAAATACTTTTCTCATTCCAAACATAAATCTTGGAATTGCTTTAAAAAATATGATAATTGATATTTTTGAAGGTGTTAGACTTCACTTTTTGCAAAAAATAAAATGAAAAAAAAATAGAAATCCCCACGTGTTAGTCTTCCATTTTGGTGTTTTTTTAAGGAAAACATGAAAATTAAGTATTTTTTTAGTTTTAGACATATATTTTGGCATTTAACAGAAAAATATGATAATTAATTTTTTTGAAGATGTTAGACTTCACTTTTGGTATTTTTCCAAATATTTCGAAAAAAGTTGGAATTCGAATATGTTAGTCTTCAATGTTTGAGTTTTTATAGAAAAAAATGAAAATTAAATATTTTTCTCATTCTAGACAGATATCTTTGGAATTTTTTGAAAAATATGATAATTGATATATTTGAAGGTGTTAGACTTCACTTTTTGTTTTTTTACAAAAACATTGAAAAAATAGAATTCCCATGTGTTGGTCTTCAATTTTGGAATATTTTTTCGGAAAACAAGAAAATAAAGTATTTTACTCGTTCTATATTGAAATCTTGGAATGTTTTTGAAAATATTGATAATTGATATTTTTAAAGGTGTTAGACTTCACTTTTTGTCTTTTTGGAAATTTATTGAAAAAAATATAAATTCGTATGTGTTAGTCTTCAATTTCTGAGTTTTTTTTAGGACAACGTAAAAATTAAATACTTTTCTCATTCCAAACATAAATCTTGGAATTGCTTTAAAAAATATGATAATTGATATTTTTGAAGGTGTCAGACTTCACTTTTCGCCAAAAATAAATTGAAAAAAAAATAGAAATCCGCATGCGTTAGTCTTCCATTTTGGAGTTTTTTTTAAGGAAAACATGAAAATTAAGTATTTTTTTAGTTTTAGACATATATTTTGGCATTTAACAGAAAAATATGATAATTAATTTTTTTGAAGATGTTAGACTTCACTTTTGGTATTTTTCCAAATATTTCGAAAAAGTAGGAATTCGCATGTGTTAGTCTTCAATTTTTGAATTTTTATCGAAAAAATGAAAATTAAATATTTTTCTCATTCTAGACAGATATCTTTGGAATTTTTTGAAAAATATGAAAATTGATATTTTCGAAGGTATTAGACTCCACTTTTTGTTTTTTTACAAAAACATTGAAAAAATAGAATTCGCATGTGTTAGTCTACAATTTTGGAATATTTTTTAGGAAAACATGAAAATTAAGTATTTTACTCGTTCTATATTGAAATCTTGGAATGTTTTTGAAAATATTGATAATTTATATTTTTAAAGTTGTTAGACTTCACTTTTTGTATTTTTGGAAATTTATTGAAAAAAATATAAATTCGTATGTGTTAGTCTTCAATTTCTGAGTTTTTTTTTGGACAACGTAAAAATTAAATACTTTTCTCATTCCAAACATAAATCTTGGAATTGCTTTAAAAAATTTGATAATTGATATTTTTGAAGGTGTTAGACTTCACTTTTTGCAAAAAATAAAATGAAAAAAAAATAGAAATCCCCACGTGTTAGTCTTCCATTTTGGAGTTTTTTATGGAAAACATGAAAATTAAGTATTTTTTTAGTTTTAGACATATATTTTGGCATTTAACAGAAAAATATGATAATTAATTTTTTTGAAGATGTTAGACTTCACTTTTGGTATTTTTCCAAATATTTCGAAAAAAGTTGGAATTCGAATGTGTTAGTCTTCAATGTTTGAGTTTTTATAGAAAAAAATGAAAATTAAATATTTTTCTCATTCTAGACAGATATCTTTGGAATTTTTTGAAAAAAATAATAATTGATATATTTGAAGGTGTTAGACTTCACTTTTTGTTTTTTTACAAAAACATTGAAAAAATAGAATTCCCATGTGTTAGTCTCCAATTTTGGAATATTTATTCGGAAAACATGAAAATAAAGTATTTTACTCGTTCTATATTGAAATCTTGGAATGTTTTTGAAAATATTGATAATTGATATTTTTAAAGGTGTTAGACTTCACTTTTTGTATTTTTGGAAATTTATTGAAAAAAATATAAATTCGTATGTGTTAGTCTTCAATTTCTGAGTTTTTTTTAGGACAACGTAAAAATTAAATACTTTTCTCATTCCAAACATAAATCTTGGAATTGCTTTAAAAAATATGATAATTGATATTTTTGAAGGTGTTAGACTTCACTTTTCGCCAAAAATAATTTGAAAAAAAAATAGAAATCCGCATGCGTTAGTCTTCCATTTTGGAGTTTTTTTTAAGGAAAACATGAAAATTAAGTATTTTTTTAGTTTTAGAAATATATTTTGGCATTTAACAGAAAAATATGATAATTAATTTTTTTGAAGATGTTAGACTTCACTTTTGGTATTTTTCCAAATATTTCGAAAAAAGTAGGAATTCGCATGTGTTAGTCTTCAATTTTTGAATTTTTATCGAAAAAATGAAAATTAAATATTTTTCTCATTCTAGACAGATATCTTTTGAATTTTTTGAAAAATATGATAATTGATATATTTGAAGGTGTTAGACTTCACTTTTTGTTTTTTTACAAAAACATTGAAAAAATAGAATTCCCATGTGTTAGTCTTCAATTTTGGAATATTTATTCGGAAAACATGAAAATAAAGTATTTTACTCGTTCTATATTGAAATCTTGGAATGTTTTTGAAAATATTGATAATTGATATTTTTAAAGGTGTTAGACTTCACTTTTTGTATTTTTGGAAATTTATTGAAAAAAATATAAATTCGTATGTGCTAGTCTTCAATTTCAGAGTTTTTTTTAGAGCAACGTAAAAATTAAATACTTTTCTCATTCTAAACATAAATCTTGGAATTGCTTTAAAAAATATGATAATTGATATTTTTGAAGGTGTTAGACTTCAGTTTTTGCAAAAAATAAATTGAAAAAAAATAGAAATCCCCACGTGTTAGTCTTCCATTTTGGAGTTTTTTAAAGGAAAACATGAAAATTAAGTATTTTTTTAGTTTTAGACATATATTTTGGCATTTAACAGAAAAATATGATAATAAATTTTTTTGAAGGTGTTAGACTTCACTTTTGGTATTTTTCCAAATATTTCGAAAAAAGTAGGAATTCGCACGTGTTAGTTTTAAATTTTTGAGTTTTTATAGAAAAAATGAAAATTAAATATTTTTCTCATTCTACACAGATATCTTTGGAATTTTTTGAAAAATAAGATAATTGATATTTTTGAAGGTGTTAGACTGCACTTTTTGTTTTTTTAGAAAAACATTGAAAAAATAGAATTCCCATGTGTTAGTCTTCAATTTTGGAATATTTTTTTGGAAAATATGAAAATAAAGTATTTTACTCGTTCTATATTGAAATCTTGGAATGTTTTTGAAAATATTGATAATTTATATTTTTAAAGTTGTTAGACTTCACTTTTTGTATTTTTGGAAATTTATTGAAAAAAATATAAATTCGTATGTGTTAGTCTTCAATTTCTGAGTTTTTTTTTGGACAACGTAAAAATTAAATACTTTTCTCATTCCAAACATAAATCTTGGAATTGCTTTAAAAAATTTGATAATTGATATTTTTGAAGGTGTTAGACTTCACTTTTTGCAAAAAATAAAATGAAAAAAAAATAGAAATCCCCACGTGTTAGTCTTCCATTTTGGAGTTTTTTATGGAAAACATGAAAATTAAGTATTTTTTTAGTTTTAGACATATATTTTGGCATTTAACAGAAAAATATGATAATTAATTTTTTTGAAGATGTTAGACTTCACTTTTGGTATTTTTCCAAATATTTCGAAAAAAGTTGGAATTCGAATGTGTTAGTCTTCAATGTTTGAGTTTTTATAGAAAAAAATGAAAATTAAATATTTTTCTCATTCTAGACAGATATCTTTGGAATTTTTTGAAAAAAATAATAATTGATATATTTGAAGGTGTTAGACTTCACTTTTTGTTTTTTTACAAAAACATTGAAAAAATAGAATTCCCATGTGTTAGTCTTCAATTTTGGAATATTTATTCGGAAAACATGAAAATAAAGTATTTTACTCGTTCTATATTGAAATCTTGGAATGTTTTTGAAAATATTGATAATTGATATTTTTAAAGGTGTTAGACTTCACTTTTTGTATTTTTGGAAATTTATTGAAAAAAATATAAATTCGTATGTGTTAGTCTTCAATTTCTGAGTTTTTTTTAGGACAACGTAAAAATTAAATACTTTTCTCATTCCAAACATAAATCTTGGAATTGCTTTAAAAAATATGATAATTGATATTTTTGAAGGTGTTAGACTTCACTTTTCGCCAAAAATAATTTGAAAAAAAAATAGAAATCCGCATGCGTTAGTCTTCCATTTTGGAGTTTTTTTTAAGGAAAACATGAAAATTAAGTATTTTTTTAGTTTTAGAAATATATTTTGGCATTTAACAGAAAAATATGATAATTAATTTTTTTGAAGATGTTAGACTTCACTTTTGGTATTTTTCCAAATATTTCGAAAAAAGTAGGAATTCGCATGTGTTAGTCTTCAATTTTTGAATTTTTATCGAAAAAATGAAAATTAAATATTTTTCTCATTCTAGACAGATATCTTTTGAATTTTTTGAAAAATATGATAATTGATATATTTGAAGGTGTTAGACTTCACTTTTTGTTTTTTTACAAAAACATTGAAAAAATAGAATTCCCATGTGTTAGTCTTCAATTTTGGAATATTTATTCGGAAAACATGAAAATAAAGTATTTTACTCGTTCTATATTGAAATCTTGGAATGTTTTTGAAAATATTGATAATTGATATTTTTAAAGGTGTTAGACTTCACTTTTTGTATTTTTGGAAATTTATTGAAAAAAATATAAATTCGTATGTGTTAGTCTTCAATTTCTGAGTTTTTTTTAGAGCAACGTAAAAATTAAATACTTTTCTCATTCCAAACATAAATCTTGGAATTGCTTTAAAAAATATGATAATTGATATTTTTGAAGGTGTTAGACTTCACTTTTCGCCTAAAATAAATTGAAAAAAAAATAGAAATCCGCAAAAACATGAAAATTAAGTATTTTTTTAGTTTTAGACATATATTTTGGCATTTAACAGATAAATATGATAATTAATTTTTTTGAAGATGTTAGACTTCACTTTTGGTATATTTCCAAATATTTCGAAAAAAGTAGGAATTCGCATGTGTTAGTCTTCAATTTTTGAATTTTTATCGAAAAAATGAAAATTAAATATTTTTCTCATTCTAGACAGATATCTTTGGAATTTTTTGAAAAATAAGAAAATTGATATTTTTGAAGGTATTAGACTCCACTTTTTGTTTTTTTACAAAAACATTGAAAAAATAGAATTCGCATGTGTTAGTCTTCAATTTTGGAATATTTTTTAGGAAAACATGAAAATTAAGTATTTTACTCGTTCTATATTGAAATTTTGGAATGTTTTAGAAAATATTTATAATTGATATTTTTAAAGGTGTTAGACTTCACTTTTTGTATTTTTGGAAATTTATTGAAAAAAATATAAATTCGTATGTGTTAGTATTCAATTTCTTAGTTTTCTTTAGAGCAACGTACAAATTAAATACTTTTCTCATTCCAAACATAAATCTTGGAATTGCTTTAAAAAATATGATAATTGATATTTTTGAAGGTGGACTTCAGTTTTTGCAAAAAATAAATTGAAAAAAAAATACAAATCCCCACGTGTTAGTCTTCCATTTTGGAGTTTTTTTAAGGAAAACATGAAAATTAAATATTTTTTTAGTTTTAGACATATATTTTGGCATTTAATAGAAAAATATGATAATTAATTTTTTTGAAGGTGTTAGACTTCACTTTTGGTATTTTTCCAAATATTTCGAAAAAAGTAGGAATTCGCACGTGTTAGTCTTCAATTTTTGAGTTTTTATAGAAAAAAATGAAAATTAAATATTTTTCTCATTCTACACAGATATCTTTGGAATTTTTTGAAAAATATGATAATTGATATTTTTGAAGGTGTTAGACTGCACTTTTTGGTTTTTTACAAAAACATTGAAAAAATAGAATTCCCATGTGTTAGTCTTCAATTTTGGAATATTTTTTCGGAAAACATGAAAATAAAGTATTTTACTCGTTCTATATTGAAATCTTGGAATGTTTTTGAAAATATTGATAATTTATATTTTTAAAGGTGTTAGACTTCACTTTTTGTATTTTTGGAAATTTATTGATAAAAATATAAATTCGTATGTATTAGTCTTCAATTTCTGACTTTTTTTTAGGACAACGTAAAAATTAAATACTTTTCTCATTCCAAACATAAATCTTGGAATTGCTTTAAAAAATATGATAATTCATATTTTTGAAGGTGTTAGACTTCACTTTTTGCAAAAAATAAAATGAAAAAAAAATAGAAATCCCAACGTGTTAGTCTTCCATTTTTGAATTTTTTTAAGGAAAACACGAAAATTATGAATTTTTTTAGTTTTAGTCATATATTTTGGCATTTAACAGAAAAATATGATAATTAATTTTTTTGAAGATGTTAGACTTCACTTTTGGTATTTTTCCAAATATTTCGAAAAAAGTAGGAATTCGAATGTGTTAGTCTTCAATTTTTGAGTTTTTATAGAAAAAAGTAAAAATTAAATATTTTTCTCATTCTAGACAGATATCTTTGGAATTTTTTGAAAAATATGATATTTGATATTTTTGAAGGTGTTAGACTTCACTTTTTGTTTTTTTACAAAAACATTGAAAAAATAGAATTCCCATGTGTTAGTCTTCAATTTTGGAATATTTTTTCGGAAAACATGACAATAAAGTATTTTACTAGTTCTATATTGAAATCTTGGAATGTTTTTGAAAATACTGATAATTGATATTTTTAAAGGTGTTGGACTTCACTTTTTGTATTTTTGGAAATTTATTGAGAAAAATATAAATTCGTATGTGTTAGTCTTCAATTTCTGAGTTTTTTTAGGACAACGTAAAAATTAAATACTTTTCTCATTCCAAACATAAATCTTGGAATTGCTTTAAAAAATATGATAATTCATATTTTTGAAGGAATCCGCACGTGTTAGTCTTCCATTTTGGAGTTTTTTTTAAGGAAAACATGAAAATTAAGTATTTTTTTAGTTTTAGACATATATTTTGGCATTTAACAGAAAAATATGATAATTAATTTTTTTGAAGATGTTAGACTTCACTTTTGGTATTTTTCCAAATATTTCGAAAAAAGTAGGAATTCGCACGTGTTAGTCTTCAATTTTTGAGTTTTTATAGAAAAAAATGAAAATTAAATATTTTTCTCATTCTACACAGATATCTTTTGAATTTTTTGAAAAATATGATAATTGATATTTTTGAAGGTGTTAGACTGCACTTTTTGTTTTTTTACAAAAACATTGAAAAAATAGAATTCCCATGTGTTAGTCTTCAATTTTGGAATATTTTTTCGGAAAACATGAAAATAAAGTATTTTACTCGTTCTATATTGAAATCTTGGAATGTTTTTGAAAATATTCATAATTGTTATTTTTAAAGGTCTTAGACTTCACTTTTTGTATTTTTGGAAATTTATTGATAAAAATATAAATTCGTATGTCTTAGTCTTCAATTTCTGAGTTTTTTTTAGGACAACGTAAAAATTAAATACTTTTCTCATTCCAAACATAAAACTTGGAATTGCTTTAAAAAATATGATAATTCATATTTTTGAAGGTGTTAGACTTCACTTTTTGCAAAAAATAAAATGAAAAAAAAATAGAAATCCTCACGTGTTAGTCTTCCATTTTGGAGTTTTTTTAAGGAAAACATGAAAATTAAGTATTTTTTTCGTTTTAGACATATATTTTGGCATTTAACAGAAAAATATGATAATTAATTTTTTTGAAGGTGTTAGACTTCACTTTTGGTATTTTTCCAAATATTTCGAAAAAAGTTGGAATTCGCACGTGTTAGTCTTCAATTTTTGAGTTTTTATAGAAAAAAGTAAAAATTAAATATTTTTCTCATTCTACACAGATATCTTTGGAATTTTTTGAAAAATATGATAATTGATATATTTGAAGGTGTTAGACTTCACTTTTTGTTTTTTTACAAAAACATTGAAAAAATAGAATTCCCATGTGTTAGTCTTCAATTTTGGAATATTTTTTCGGAAAACATGAAAATAAAGTATTTTACTCGTTCTATATTGAAATCTTGGAATGTTTTTGAAAATATTGATAATTTACATTTTTAAAGGTGTTAGACTTCACTTTTTGTATTTTTGGAAATTTATTGAAAAAATATAAATTCGTATGTGTTAGTCTTCAATTTCTGAGTTTTTTTTAGGACAACGTAAAAATTAAATACTTTTCTCATTCCAAACATAAATCTTGGAATTGCTTTAAAAAATATGATAATTGATATTTTTGAAGGTGTTAGACTTCACTTTTCGCCAAAAATAAATTAAAAAAAAAATAGAAATCCGCATGCGTTAGTCTTCCATTTTGGAGTTTTTTTAAGGAAAACATGAAAATTAAGTATTTTTTTAGTTTTAGACATATATTTTGGCATTTAACAGAAAAATATGATAATTAATTTTTTTGAAGATGTTAGACTTCACTTTTGGTATTTTTCCAAATATTTCGAAAAAGTAGGAATTCGCATGTGTTAGTCTTCAATTTTTGAGTTTTTATCGAAAAAAATGAAAATTAAATATTTTTCTCATTCTAGACAGATATCTTTGGAATTTTGTGAAAAATATGAAAATTGATATTTTTGATGGTCAGACTCCACTTTTTGTTTTTTTACAAAAACATTGAAAAAATAGAATTCGCATGTGTTAGTCTTCAATTTTGGAATATTTTTTAGGAAAACATGAAAATTAAGTATTTTACTCGTTCTATATTGAAATCTTGGAATATTTTTGAAAATATTTATAATCGATATTTTTAAAGGTGTTAGACTTCACTTTTTGTATTTTGGGAAATTTATTGAAAAAAATATAAATTCGTATGTGTTAGTCTTCAATTTCTGAGTTTTTTTTTGGGCAACGTAAAAATTAAATAATTTTCTCATTCCAAACATAAATCTTGGAATTGCTTTAAAAAATATGATAATTGATATTTTTGAAGGTGTTAGACTTCACTTTTCGCCAAAAATAATTTGAAAAAAAAATAGAAATCCGCATGCGTTAGTCTTCCATTTTGGAGTTTTTTTTAAGGAAAACATGAAAATTAAGTATTTTTTTAGTTTTAGAAATATATTTTGGCATTTAACAGAAAAATATGATAATTAATTTTTTTGAAGATGTTAGACTTCACTTTTGGTATTTTTCCAAATATTTCGAAAAAAGTAGGAATTCGCATGTGTTAGTCTTCAATTTTTGAATTTTTATCGAAAAAATGAAAATTAAATATTTTTCTCATTCTAGACAGATATCTTTTGAATTTTTTGAAAAATATGATAATTGATATATTTGAAGGTGTTAGACTTCACTTTTTGTTTTTTTACAAAAACATTGAAAAAATAGAATTCCCATGTGTTAGTCTTCAATTTTGGAATATTTATTCGGAAAACATGAAAATAAAGTATTTTACTCGTTCTATATTGAAATCTTGGAATGTTTTTGAAAATATTGATAATTGATATTTTTAAAGGTGTTAGACTTCACTTTTTGTATTTTTGGAAATTTATTGAAAAAAATATAAATTCGTATGTGTTAGTCTTCAATTTCTGAGTTTTTTTTAGAGCAACGTAAAAATTAAATACTTTTCTCATTCCAAACATAAATCTTGGAATTGCTTTAAAAAATATGATAATTGATATTTTTGAAGGTGTTAGACTTCACTTTTCGCCTAAAATAAATTGAAAAAAAAATAGAAATCCGCAAAAACATGAAAATTAAGTATTTTTTTAGTTTTAGACATATATTTTGGCATTTAACAGATAAATATGATAATTAATTTTTTTGAAGATGTTAGACTTCACTTTTGGTATATTTCCAAATATTTCGAAAAAAGTAGGAATTCGCATGTGTTAGTCTTCAATTTTTGAATTTTTATCGAAAAAATGAAAATTAAATATTTTTCTCATTCTAGACAGATATCTTTGGAATTTTTTGAAAAATAAGAAAATTGATATTTTTGAAGGTATTAGACTCCACTTTTTGTTTTTTTACAAAAACATTGAAAAAATAGAATTCGCATGTGTTAGTCTTCAATTTTGGAATATTTTTTAGGAAAACATGAAAATTAAGTATTTTACTCGTTCTATATTGAAATTTTGGAATGTTTTAGAAAATATTTATAATTGATATTTTTAAAGGTGTTAGACTTCACTTTTTGTATTTTTGGAAATTTATTGAAAAAAATATAAATTCGTATGTGTTAGTATTCAATTTCTTAGTTTTCTTTAGAGCAACGTACAAATTAAATACTTTTCTCATTCCAAACATAAATCTTGGAATTGCTTTAAAAAATATGATAATTGATATTTTTGAAGGTGGACTTCAGTTTTTGCAAAAAATAAATTGAAAAAAAAATACAAATCCCCACGTGTTAGTCTTCCATTTTGGAGTTTTTTTAAGGAAAACATGAAAATTAAATATTTTTTTAGTTTTAGACATATATTTTGGCATTTAATAGAAAAATATGATAATTAATTTTTTTGAAGGTGTTAGACTTCACTTTTGGTATTTTTCCAAATATTTCGAAAAAAGTAGGAATTCGCACGTGTTAGTCTTCAATTTTTGAGTTTTTATAGAAAAAAATGAAAATTAAATATTTTTCTCATTCTACACAGATATCTTTGGAATTTTTTGAAAAATATGATAATTGATATTTTTGAAGGTGTTAGACTGCACTTTTTGGTTTTTTACAAAAACATTGAAAAAATAGAATTCCCATGTGTTAGTCTTCAATTTTGGAATATTTTTTCGGAAAACATGAAAATAAAGTATTTTACTCGTTCTATATTGAAATCTTGGAATGTTTTTGAAAATATTGATAATTTATATTTTTAAAGGTGTTAGACTTCACTTTTTGTATTTTTGGAAATTTATTGATAAAAATATAAATTCGTATGTATTAGTCTTCAATTTCTGACTTTTTTTTAGGACAACGTAAAAATTAAATACTTTTCTCATTCCAAACATAAATCTTGGAATTGCTTTAAAAAATATGATAATTCATATTTTTGAAGGTGTTAGACTTCACTTTTTGCAAAAAATAAAATGAAAAAAAAATAGAAATCCCAACGTGTTAGTCTTCCATTTTTGAATTTTTTTAAGGAAAACACGAAAATTATGAATTTTTTTAGTTTTAGTCATATATTTTGGCATTTAACAGAAAAATATGATAATTAATTTTTTTGAAGATGTTAGACTTCACTTTTGGTATTTTTCCAAATATTTCGAAAAAAGTAGGAATTCGAATGTGTTAGTCTTCAATTTTTGAGTTTTTATAGAAAAAAGTAAAAATTAAATATTTTTCTCATTCTAGACAGATATCTTTGGAATTTTTTGAAAAATATGATATTTGATATTTTTGAAGGTGTTAGACTTCACTTTTTGTTTTTTTACAAAAACATTGAAAAAATAGAATTCCCATGTGTTAGTCTTCAATTTTGGAATATTTTTTCGGAAAACATGACAATAAAGTATTTTACTAGTTCTATATTGAAATCTTGGAATGTTTTTGAAAATACTGATAATTGATATTTTTAAAGGTGTTGGACTTCACTTTTTGTATTTTTGGAAATTTATTGAGAAAAATATAAATTCGTATGTGTTAGTCTTCAATTTCTGAGTTTTTTTAGGACAACGTAAAAATTAAATACTTTTCTCATTCCAAACATAAATCTTGGAATTGCTTTAAAAAATATGATAATTCATATTTTTGAAGGAATCCGCACGTGTTAGTCTTCCATTTTGGAGTTTTTTTTAAGGAAAACATGAAAATTAAGTATTTTTTTAGTTTTAGACATATATTTTGGCATTTAACAGAAAAATATGATAATTAATTTTTTTGAAGATGTTAGACTTCACTTTTGGTATTTTTCCAAATATTTCGAAAAAAGTAGGAATTCGCACGTGTTAGTCTTCAATTTTTGAGTTTTTATAGAAAAAAATGAAAATTAAATATTTTTCTCATTCTACACAGATATCTTTTGAATTTTTTGAAAAATATGATAATTGATATTTTTGAAGGTGTTAGACTGCACTTTTTGTTTTTTTACAAAAACATTGAAAAAATAGAATTCCCATGTGTTAGTCTTCAATTTTGGAATATTTTTTCGGAAAACATGAAAATAAAGTATTTTACTCGTTCTATATTGAAATCTTGGAATGTTTTTGAAAATATTCATAATTGTTATTTTTAAAGGTCTTAGACTTCACTTTTTGTATTTTTGGAAATTTATTGATAAAAATATAAATTCGTATGTCTTAGTCTTCAATTTCTGAGTTTTTTTTAGGACAACGTAAAAATTAAATACTTTTCTCATTCCAAACATAAAACTTGGAATTGCTTTAAAAAATATGATAATTCATATTTTTGAAGGTGTTAGACTTCACTTTTTGCAAAAAATAAAATGAAAAAAAAATAGAAATCCTCACGTGTTAGTCTTCCATTTTGGAGTTTTTTTAAGGAAAACATGAAAATTAAGTATTTTTTTCGTTTTAGACATATATTTTGGCATTTAACAGAAAAATATGATAATTAATTTTTTTGAAGGTGTTAGACTTCACTTTTGGTATTTTTCCAAATATTTCGAAAAAAGTTGGAATTCGCACGTGTTAGTCTTCAATTTTTGAGTTTTTATAGAAAAAAGTAAAAATTAAATATTTTTCTCATTCTACACAGATATCTTTGGAATTTTTTGAAAAATATGATAATTGATATATTTGAAGGTGTTAGACTTCACTTTTTGTTTTTTTACAAAAACATTGAAAAAATAGAATTCCCATGTGTTAGTCTTCAATTTTGGAATATTTTTTCGGAAAACATGAAAATAAAGTATTTTACTCGTTCTATATTGAAATCTTGGAATGTTTTTGAAAATATTGATAATTTACATTTTTAAAGGTGTTAGACTTCACTTTTTGTATTTTTGGAAATTTATTGAAAAAATATAAATTCGTATGTGTTAGTCTTCAATTTCTGAGTTTTTTTTAGGACAACGTAAAAATTAAATACTTTTCTCATTCCAAACATAAATCTTGGAATTGCTTTAAAAAATATGATAATTGATATTTTTGAAGGTGTTAGACTTCACTTTTCGCCAAAAATAAATTAAAAAAAAAATAGAAATCCGCATGCGTTAGTCTTCCATTTTGGAGTTTTTTTAAGGAAAACATGAAAATTAAGTATTTTTTTAGTTTTAGACATATATTTTGGCATTTAACAGAAAAATATGATAATTAATTTTTTTGAAGATGTTAGACTTCACTTTTGGTATTTTTCCAAATATTTCGAAAAAGTAGGAATTCGCATGTGTTAGTCTTCAATTTTTGAGTTTTTATCGAAAAAAATGAAAATTAAATATTTTTCTCATTCTAGACAGATATCTTTGGAATTTTGTGAAAAATATGAAAATTGATATTTTTGATGGTCAGACTCCACTTTTTGTTTTTTTACAAAAACATTGAAAAAATAGAATTCGCATGTGTTAGTCTTCAATTTTGGAATATTTTTTAGGAAAACATGAAAATTAAGTATTTTACTCGTTCTATATTGAAATCTTGGAATATTTTTGAAAATATTTATAATCGATATTTTTAAAGGTGTTAGACTTCACTTTTTGTATTTTGGGAAATTTATTGAAAAAAATATAAATTCGTATGTGTTAGTCTTCAATTTCTGAGTTTTTTTTTGGGCAACGTAAAAATTAAATAATTTTCTCATTCCAAACATAAATCTTGGAATTGCTTTAAAAAATATGATAATTGATATTTTTGAAGGTGTTAGACTTCACTTTTTGCAAAAAAAAAATTGAAAAAAAAATAGAAATCCTCACGTGTTAGTCTTTCATTTTGGAGTTTTTTTAAGGAAAACATGAAAATTAAGTATTTTTTTAGTTTTAGACATATATTTTGGGATTTAACAGAAAAATATGATAATTAATTTTTTTGAAGGTGCTAGACTTCACTTTTGGTATTTTTCCAAATATTTCGAAAAAAGTAGGAATTCGCATGTGTTAGTCTTCAATTTTTGAGTTTTTATAGAAAAAAATGAAAATTAAATATTTTTCTCATTCTAGACAGATATCTTTGGAATTTTTTGAAAAATATGATAATTGATATATTTGAAGGTGTTAGACTTCACTTTTTGTTTTTTTACAAAAACATTGAAAAAATAAAATTCCCATGTGTTAGTCTTCAATTTTGGAATATTTTTTCGGAAAACATGAAAATAAAGTATTTTACTCGTTCTATATTGAAATCTTGGAATGTTTTTGAAAATATTGATAATTTATATTTTTAAAGGTGTTAGACTTCACTTTTTGTATTTTTGGAAATTTATTGAAAAAAATATAAATTCGTATGTGTTAGTCTTCAATTTCTGAGTTTTTTTAGGACAACGTAAAAATTAAATACTTTTCTCATTCCAAACATAAATCTTGGAATTGCTTTAAAAAATATGATAATTGATATTTTTGAAGGTGTTAGACTTCACTTTTCGCCAAAAATAATTTGAAAAAAAAATAGAAATCCGCATGCGTTAGTCTTCCATTTTGGAGTTTTTTTTAAGGAAAACATGAAAATTAAGTATTTTATTAGTTTTAGACATATATTTTGGCATTTAACAGAAAAATATGATAATTAAGTTTTTTGAAGATGTTAGACTTCACTTTTGGTATTTTTCCAAATATTTCGAAAAAAGTAGGAATTCGCATGTGTTAGTCTTCAATTTTTGAATTTTTATCGAAAAAATGAAAATTAAATATTTTTCTCATTCTAGACAGATATCTTTGGAATTTTTTGAAAAATATGAAAATTGATATTTTTGAAGGTATTAGACTCGACTTTTTATTTTTTTACAAAAACATTGAAAAAATAGAATTCGCATGTGTTTGTCTTCAATTTTGGAATATTTTTTAGGAAAACATGAAAATTAAGTATTTTACTCGTTCTATATTTAAATTTTGGAATATTTTTGAAAATATTTATAATTGTTATTTTTAAAGGTGTTAGCCTTCACTTTTTGTATTTTTGGAAATTTATTGAAAAAAATATAAATTCGTATGTGTTAGTCTTCAATTTCTTAGTTTTTTTTAGAGCAACGTAAAAATTAAATACTTTTCTCATTCCAAACATAAATCTTGGAATTGCTTTAAAAAATATGATAATTGATATTTTTGAAGGTGTTAGACTTCACTTTTTGCCAAAAATAAATTGAAAAAAAAATGGAAATCCGAATGCGTTAGTCTTCCATTTTGGAGTTTTTTTAAGGAAAACATGAAAATTAAGTATTTTTTTAGTTTTTGACATATATTTTGGCATTTAACATAAAAATATGATAATTAATTTTTTTGAAGGTGTTAGACTTCACTTTTGGTATTTTTCCAAATATTTCGAAAAAAGTAGGAATTCGTATGTGTTAGTCTTCAATTTTTGAGTTTTTATAGAAAAAAATGAAAATTAAATATTTTTCTCATTCTACACAGATATCTTTGGAATTTTTTGAAAAATATGAAAATTGATATTTTTGAAGGTATTAGACTCCACTTTTTGTTTTTTTACAAAAACATTGAAAAAATAGAATTCCCATGTGTTAGTCTTCAATTTTGGAATATTTTTTAGGAAAACATGAAAATTAAGTATTTTACTCGTTCTATATTGAAATCTTGGAATGTTTTTGAAAATATTTATAATCAATATTTTTAAAGGTGTTAGACTTCACTTTTTGTATTTTGGGAAATTTATTGAAAAAAATATAAATTCGTATGTGTCAGTCTTCAATTTCTGAGTTTTTTTTTGGGCAACGTAAAAATTAAATAATTTTCTCATTCCAAACATAAATCTTGGAATTGCTTTAAAAAATATGATAATTGATATTTTTGAAGGTGTTAGACTTCACTTTTTGCAAAAAAAAAATTGAAAAAAAAATAGAAATCCTCACGTGTTAGTCTTCCATTTTGGAGTTTTTTTAAGGAAAACATGAAAATTAAGTATTTTTTTAGTTTTAGACATATATTTTGGCATTTAACAGAAAAATATGATAATTAATTTTTTTGAAGGTGCTAGACTTCAGTTTTGGTATTTTTCCAAATATTTCGAAAAAAGTAGGAATTCGCATGTGTTAGTCTTCAATTTTTGAGTTTTTATAGAAAAAAAAGAAAATTAAATATTTTTCTCATTTTAGACAGATATCTTTGGAATTTTTTGAAAAATATGATAATTGATATATTTGAAGGTGTTAGACTACACTTTTTGTTTTTTTACAAAAACATTGAAAAAATAAAATTCCCATGTGTTAGTCTTCAATTTTGGAATATTTTTTCGGAAAACATGAAAATAAAGTATTTTACTCGTTCTATATTGAAATCTTGGAATGTTTTTGAAAATATTGATAATTTATATTTTTAAAGGTGTTAGACTTCACTTTTTGTATTTTTGGAAATTTATTGAAAAAAATATAAATTCGTATGTGTTAGTCTTCAATTTCTGAGTTTTTTTAGGACAACGTAAAAATTAAATACTTTTCTCATTCCAAACATAAATCTTGGAATTGCTTTAAAAAATATGATAATTGATATTTTAGAAGGTGTTAGACTTCACTTTTCGCCAAAAATAATTTGAAAAAAAAATAGAAATCCGCATGCGTTAGTCTTCCATTTTGGAGTTTTTTTTAAGGAAAACATGAAAATTAAGTATTTTATTAGTTTTAGACATATATTTTGGCATTTAACAGAAAAATATGATAATTAAGTTTTTTGAAGATGTTAGACTTCACTTTTGGTATTTTTCCAAATATTTCGAAAAAAGTAGGAATTCGAATGTGTTAGTCTTCAATTTTTGAATTTTTATCGAAAAAATGAAAATTAAATATTTTTCTCATTCTAGACAGATATCTTTGGAATTTTTTGAAAAATATGAAAATTGATATTTTTGAAGGTATTAGACTCGACTTTTTATTTTTTTACAAAAACATTGAAAAAATAGAATTCGCATGTGTTTGTCTTCAATTTTGGAATATTTTTTAGGAAAACATGAAAATTAAGTATTTTACTCGTTCTATATTTAAATTTTGGAATATTTTTGAAAATATTTATAATTGTTATTTTTAAAGGTGTTAGACTTCACTTTTTGTATTTTTGGAAATTTATTGAAAAAAATATAAATTCGTATGTGTTAGTCTTCAATTTCTTAGTTTTTTTTAGAGCAACGTAAAAATTAAATACTTTTCTCATTCCAAACATAAATCTTGGAATTGCTTTAAAAAATATGATAATTGATATTTTTGAAGGTGTTAGACTTCACTTTTTGCCAAAAATAAATTGAAAAAAAAATGGAAATCCGAATGCGTTAGTCTTCCATTTTGGAGTTTTTTTAAGGAAAACATGAAAATTAAGTATTTTTTTAGTTTTTGACATATATTTTGGCATTTAACATAAAAATATGATAATTAATTTTTTTGAAGGTGTTAGACTTCACTTTTGGTATTTTTACAAATATTTCGAAAAAAGTAGGAATTCGTATGTGTTAGTCTTCAATTTTTGAGTTTTTATAGAAAAAAATGAAAATTAAATATTTTTCTCATTCTACACAGATATCTTTGGAATTTTTTGAAAAATATGAAAATTGATATTTTTGAAGGTATTAGACTCCACTTTTTGTTTTTTTACAAAAACATTGAAAAAATAGAATTCCCATGTGTTAGTCTTCAATTTTGGAATATTTTTTAGGAAAACATGAAAATTAAGTATTTTACTCGTTCTATATTGAAATCTTGGAATGTTTTTGAAAATATTTATAATCAATATTTTTAAAGGTGTTAGACTTCACTTTTTGTATTTTGGGAAATTTATTGAAAAAAATATAAATTCGTATGTGTCAGTCTTCAATTTCTGAGTTTTTTTTTGGGCAACGTAAAAATTAAATAATTTTCTCATTCCAAACATAAATCTTGGAATTGCTTTAAAAAATATGATAATTGATATTTTTGAAGGTGTTAGACTTCACTTTTTGCAAAAAAAAAATTGAAAAAAAAATAGAAATCCTCACGTGTTAGTCTTCCATTTTGGAGTTTTTTTAAGGAAAACATGAAAATTAAGTATTTTTTTAGTTTTAGACATATATTTTGGCATTTAACAGAAAAATATGATAATTAATTTTTTTGAAGGTGCTAGACTTCACTTTTGGTATTTTTCCAAATATTTCGAAAAAAGTAGGAATTCGCATGTGTTAGTCTTCAATTTTTGAGTTTTTATAGAAAAAAAAGAAAATTAAATATTTTTCTCATTCTAGACAGATATCTTTGGAATTTTTTGAAAAATATGATAATTGATATATTTGAAGGTGTTAGACTACACTTTTTGTTTTTTTACAAAAACATTGAAAAAATAAAATTCCCATGTGTTAGTCTTCAATTTTGGAATATTTTTTCGGAAAACATGAAAATAAAGTATTTTACTCGTTCTATATTGAAATCTTGGAATGTTTTTGAAAATATTGATAATTTATATTTTTAAAGGTGTTAGACTTCACTTTTTGTATTTTTGGAAATTCATTGAAAAAAATATAAATTCGTATGTGTTAGTCTTCAATTTCTGAGTTTTTTTAGGACAACGTAAAAATTAAATACTTTTCTCATTCCAAACATAAATCTTGGAATTGCTTTAAAAAATATGATAATTGATATTTTTGAAGGTGTTAGACTTCACTTTTCGCCAAAAATAATTTGAAAAAAAAAATAGAAATCCGCATGCGTTAGTCTTCCATTTTGGAGTTTTTTTTAAGGAAAACATGAAAATTAAGTATTTTATTAGTTTTAGACATATATTTTGGCATTTAACAGAAAAATATGATAATTAAGTTTTTTGAAGATGTTAGACTTCACTTTTGGTATTTTTCCAAATATTTCGAAAAAAGTAGGAATTCGAATGTGTTAGTCTTCAATTTTTGAATTTTTATCGAAAAAATGAAAATTAAATATTTTTCTCATTCTAGACAGATATCTTTGGAATTTTTTGAAAAATATGAAAATTGATATTTTTGAAGGTATTAGACTCGACTTTTTATTTTTTTACAAAAACATTGAAAAAATAGAATTCGCATGTGTTTGTCTTCAATTTTGGAATATTTTTTAGGAAAACATGAAAATTAAGTATTTTACTCGTTCTATATTTAAATTTTGGAATATTTTTGAAAATATTTATAATTGTTATTTTTAAAGGTGTTAGACTTCACTTTTTGTATTTTTGGAAATTTATTGAAAAAAATATAAATTCGTATGTGTTAGTCTTCAATTTCTTAGTTTTTTTTAGAGCAACGTAAAAATTAAATACTTTTCTCATTCCAAACATAAATCTTGGAATTGCTTTAAAAAATATGATAATTGATATTTTTGAAGGTGTTAGACTTCACTTTTTGCCAAAAATAAATTGAAAAAAAAATGGAAATCCGAATGCGTTAGTCTTCCATTTTGGAGTTTTTTTAAGGAAAACATGAAAATTAAGTATTTTTTTAGTTTTTGACATATATTTTTGCATTTAACATAAAAATATGATAATTAATTTTTTTGAAGGTGTTAGACTTCACTTTTGGTATTTTTCCAAATATTTCGAAAAAAGTAGGAATTCGTATGTGTTAGTCTTCAATTTTTGAGTTTTTATAGAAAAAAATGAAAATTAAATATTTTTCTCATTCTACACAGATATCTTTGGAATTTTTTGAAAAATATGAAAATTGATATTTTTGAAGGTATTAGACTCCACTTTTTGTTTTTTTACAAAAACATTGAAAAAATAGAATTCCCATGTGTTAGTCTTCAATTTTGGAATATTTTTTAGGAAAACATGAAAATTAAGTATTTTACTCGTTCTATATTGAAATCTTGGAATGTTTTTGAAAATATTTATAATCAATATTTTTAAAGGTGTTAGACTTCACTTTTTGTATTTTGGGAAATTTATTGAAAAAAATATAAATTCGTATGTGTCAGTCTTCAATTTCTGAGTTTTTTTTTGGGCAACGTAAAAATTAAATAATTTTCTCATTCCAAACATAAATCTTGGAATTGCTTTTAAAAATATGATAATTGATATTTTTGAAGGTGTTAGACTTCACTTTTTGCAAAAAAAAAATTGAAAAAAAAATAGAAATCCTCACGTGTTAGTCTTCCATTTTGGAGTTTTTTTAAGGAAAACATGAAAATTAAGTATTTTTTTAGTTTTAGACATATATTTTGGCATTTAACAGAAAAATATGATAATTAATTTTTTTGAAGGTGCTAGACTTCACTTTTGGTATTTTTCCAAATATTTCGAAAAAAGTAGGAATTCGCATGTGTTAGTCTTCAATTTTTGAGTTTTTATAGAAAAAAAAGAAAATTAAATATTTTTCTCATTCTAGACAGATATCTTTGGAATTTTTTGAAAAATATGATAATTGATATATTTGAAGGTGTTAGACTACACTTTTTGTTTTTTTACAAAAACATTGAAAAAATAAAATTCCCATGTGTTAGTCTTCAATTTTGGAATATTTTTTCGGAAAACATGAAAATAAAGTATTTTACTCGTTCTATATTGAAATCTTGGAATGTTTTTGAAAATATTGATAATTTATATTTTTAAAGGTGTTAGACTTCACTTTTTGTATTTTTGGAAATTTATTGAAAAAAATATAAATTCGTATGTGTTAGTCTTCAATTTCTGAGTTTTTTTAGGACAACGTAAAAATTAAATACTTTTCTCATTCCAAACATAAATCTTGGAATTGCTTTAAAAAATATGATAATTGATATTTTTGAAGGTGTTAGACTTCACTTTTCGCCAAAAATAAATTGAAAAAAAAATGGAAATCCGAATGCGTTAGTCTTCCATTTTGGAGTTTTTTTAAGGAAAACATGAAAATTAAGTATTTTTTTAGTTTTTGACATATATTTTTGCATTTAACATAAAAATATGATAATTAATTTTTTTGAAGGTGTTAGACTTCACTTTTGGTATTTTTCCAAATATTTCGAAAAAAGTAGGAATTCGTATGTGTTAGTCTTCAATTTTTGAGTTTTTATAGAAAAAAATGAAAATTAAATATTTTTCTCATTCTACACAGATATCTTTGGAATTTTTTGAAAAATATGAAAATTGATATTTTTGAAGGTATTAGACTCCACTTTTTGTTTTTTTACAAAAACATTGAAAAAATAGAATTCCCATGTGTTAGTCTTCAATTTTGGAATATTTTTTAGGAAAACATGAAAATTAAGTATTTTACTCGTTCTATATTGAAATCTTGGAATGTTTTTGAAAATATTTATAATCAATATTTTTAAAGGTGTTAGACTTCACTTTTTGTATTTTGGGAAATTTATTGAAAAAAATATAAATTCGTATGTGTTAGTCTTCAATTTCTGAGTTTTTTTTTGGGCAACGTAAAAATTAAATAATTTTCTCATTCCAAACATAAATCTTGGAATTGCTTTAAAAAATATGATAATTGATATTTTTGAAGGTGTTAGACTTCACTTTTTGCAAAAAAAAAATTGAAAAAAAAATAGAAATCCTCATGTGTTAGTCTTCCATTTTGGATTTTTTTTAAGGAAAACATGAAAATTAAGTATTTTTTTAGTTTTAGA
This sequence comes from Luzula sylvatica, assembly GCA_946800325.1. NCBI lineage: Eukaryota > Viridiplantae > Streptophyta > Magnoliopsida > Poales > Juncaceae > Luzula > Luzula sylvatica. The sequence goes on from OX326956.1 coordinate 25,333,329, forward strand.
CATATATTTTGGCATTTAACAGAAAAATATGATAATTAATTTTTTTGAAGGTGCTAGACTTCACTTTTGGTATTTTTCCAAATATTTCGAAAAAAGTAGGAATTAGCATGTGTTAGTCTTCAATTTTTGTGTTTTTATAGAAAAAAATGAAAATTAAATATTTTTCTCATTCTAGACAGATATCTTTGGAATTTTTTGAAAAATATGATAATTGATATATTTGAAGGTGTTAGACTTCACTTTTTGTTTTTTTACAAAAACATTGAAAAAATAAAATTCCCATGTGTTAGTCTTCAATTTTGGAATATTTTTTCGGAAAACATGAAAATAAAGTATTTTACTCGTTCTATATTGAAATCTTGGAATGTTTTTGAAAATATTGATAATTTATATTTTTAAAGGTGTTAGACTTCACTTTTTGTATTTTTGGAAATTTATTGAAAAAAATATAAATTCGTATGTGTTAGTCTTCAATTTCTGAGTTTTTTTAGGACAACGTAAAAATTAAATACTTTTCTCATTCCAAACATAAATCTTGGAATTGCTTTAAAAAATATGATAATTGATATTTTTGAAGGTGTTAGACTTCACTTTTCGCCAAAAATAATTTGAAAAAAAAATAAAAATCCGCATGCGTTAGTCTTCCATTTTGGAGTTTTTTTTAAGGAAAACATGAAAATTAAGTATTTTATTAGTTTTAGACATATATTTTGGCATTTAACAGAAAAATATGATAATTAAGTTTTTTGAAGATGTTAGACTTCACTTTTGGTATTTTTCCAAATATTTCGAAAAAAGTAGGAATTCGCATGTGTTAGTCTTCAATTTTTGAATTTTTATCGAAAAAATGAAAATTAAATATTTTTCTCATTCTAGACAGATATCTTTGGAATTTTTTGAAAAATATGAAAATTGAAATTTTTGAAGGTATTAGACTCGACTTTTTATTTTTTTACAAAAACATTGAAAAAATAGAATTCGCATGTGTTAGTCTTCAATTTTGGAATATTTTTTAGGAAAACATGAAAATTAAGTATTTTACTCGTTCTATATTTAAATTTTGGAATATTTTTGAAAATATTTATAATTGTTATTTTTAAAGGTGTTAGACTTCACTTTTTGTATTTTTGGAAATTTATTGAAAAAAATATAAATTCGTATGTGTTAGTCTTCAATTTCTGAGTTTTTTTTAGAGCAACGTAAAAATTAAATACTTTTCTCATTCCAAACATAAATCTTGGAATTGCTTTAAAAAATATGATAATTGATATTTTTGAAGGTGTTAGACTTCACTTTTTGCCAAAAATAAATTGAAAAAAAAAATAGAAATCCGCATGCGTTAGTCTTCCATTTTGGAGTTTTTTTAAGGAAAACTTGAAAATTTAGTATTTTTTTAGTTTTAGACATATATTTTGGCATTTAACAGAAAAATATGATAATTAATTTTTATGAAGATGTTAGACTTCACTTTTGGTATTTTTCCAAATATTTCGAAAAAAGTAGGAATTCGCATGTGTTAGTCTTCCATTTTTGAGTTTTTATCGAAAAAAATGAAAATTAAATATTTTTCTCATTCTACACAGATATCTTTGGAATTTTTTGAAAAATTTGAAAATTGATATTTTTGAAGGTATTAGACTCCACTTTTTGTTTTTTTACAAAAACATTGAAAAAATAGAATTCCCATGTGTTAGTCTCCAATTTTGGAATATTTTTTAGGAAAACATGAAAATTAAGTATTTTACTCGTTCTATATTGAAATCTTGGAATGTTTTTGAAAATATTTATAATCAATATTTTTAAAGGTGTTAGACTTCACTTTTTGTATTTTGGGAAATTTATTGAAAAAAATATAAATCCGTATGTGTTAGTCTTCAATTTCTGAGTTTTTTTTTGGGCAACGTAAAAATTAAATAATTTTCTCATTCCAAACATAAATCTTGGAATTGCTTTAAAAAATATGATAATTGATATTTTTGAAGGTGTTAGACTTCACTTTTTGCAAAAAAAAATTTTAAAAAAAATAGAAATCCTCACGTGTTAGTCTTCCATTTTGGAGTTTTTTTAAGGAAAACATGAAAATTAAATAATTTTTTTAGTTTTAGACATATATTTTGGCATTTAACAGAAAAATAAGATAATTAATTTTTTTGAAGGTGCTAGACTTCACTTTTGGTATTTTTCCAAATATTTCGAAAAAAGTAGGAATTCGCATGTGTTAGTCTTCAATTTTTGAGTTTTTATAGAAAAAAATGAAAATTAAATATTTTTCTCATTCTAGACAGATATCTTTGGAATTTTTTGAAAAATACGATAATTGATATTTTTGAAGGTGTCAGACTTCACTTTTAGTTTTTTTTACAAAAACATTGAAAAAATGGAATTCCCATGTGTTAGTCTTCAATTTTGGAATATTTTTTCGGAACACATGAAAATAAAGTATTTTACTCGTTCTATATTGAAATCTTGGAATGTTTTAGAAAATATTGATAATTGATATTTTTAAAGGTGTTAGACTTCACTTTTTGTATTTTTGGAAATTTATTGAAAAAAATATAAATACGTATGTGTTAGTCTTCAATTTCTGAGTTTTTTTTAGGACCACGTAAAAATTAAATACTTTTCTCATTCCAAACATAAATCTTAGAATTGCTTTAAAAAATATGATATTTTTTATATTTTTGAAGGTGTTAGACTTCAATTTTTGCCAAAAATAAATTGAAAAAAAAAAGAAATCCGCATGTGTTAGTCTTCCATTTTGGAGTTTTTTTTAGGAAAACATGAAAATTAAGTATTTTTTTAGTTTTAGACATATATTTTGGCATTTAACAGAAAAATATGATTATTAATTTTTATGAAGATGTTAGACTTCACTTTTGGTATTTTTCCAAATATATCGAAAAAAAGTAGGAATTCGCATGTGTTAGTCTTCAATTTTTAAGTTTTTATAGAAAAAAATGAAAATTAAATATTTTTCTCATTCTAGACAGATATCTTTGGAATTTATTGAAAAATATGATAATTGATATATTTGAAGGTGTTAGACTTCACTTTTTGTTTTTTTACAAAAACATTGAAAAAATAGAATTCCCATGTGTTAGTCTTCAATTTTAGAATATTTTTTCGGAAAATAAAGTATTTTACTCGTTCTATATTGAAATCTTGGATGTTTTTGAAAATATTGATAATTTATATTTTTAAAGGTGTTAGACTTCACTTTTTGTATTTTTGGAAATTTATTGAAAAAAATATAAATTCGTATGTGTTAGTCTTCAATTTCTGAGTTTTTTTTACGACAACGTAAAAATTAAATACTTTTCTCATTCCAAACATAAATCTTGGAATTGCTTTAAAAAATATGATAATTGATATTTTTGAAGGTGTTAGACTTCACTTTTTGCAAAAAATAAATTGAAAAAAAAATAGAAATCCTCACGTGTTATTCTTCCATTTTGGAGTTTTTTTAAGGAAAACATGAAAATTAAGTATTTTTTTTAGTTTTAGACATATATTTTGGCATTTAACAGAAAAATAAGTTAATTAATTTTTTTGAAGGCTAGACTTCACTTTTGGTATTTTTCCAAATATTTCGAAAAAAGTAGGAATTCGCATGTGTTAGTCATCAATTTTTGAGTTTTTATAGAAAAAAATGAAAATTAAATATTTTTCTCATTCTAGACAGATATCTTTGGAATTTTTTGAAAAATATGATAATTGATATTTTTGAAGGTGTCGGACTTCACTTTTAGTTTTTTTTACAAAAACATTGAAAAAATAGAATTCCCATGTGTTAGTCTTCAATTTTGGAATATTTTTTCGGAACACATGAAAATAAAGTATTTTACTCGTTCTATATTGAAATCTTGGAATGTTTTAGAAAATATTGATAATTGATATTTTTAAAGGTGTTAGACTTCACTTTTTGTATTTTTTGAAATTTATTGAAAAAAATATAAATTCGTATGTGTTAGTCTTCAATTTCTGAGTTTTTTTTTGGGCAACGTAAAAATTAAATAATTTTCTCATTCCAAACATAAATCTTGGAATTGCTTTAAAAAATATGATAATTGATATTTTTGAAGGTGTTAGACTTCACTTTTTGCAAAAAATAAATTGAAAAAAAAATAGAAATCCTCACGTGTTAGTCTTCCATTTTGGAGTTTTTTTAAGGAAGACATGAAAATTAAGTATTTTTTTAGTTTTAGACATATATTTTGGCATTTAACAGAAAAATAAGATAATTAATTTTTTTGAAGGTGCTAGACTTCACTTTTGGTATTTTTCCAAATATTTCGAAAAAAGTAGGAATTCGCATGTGTTAGTCTTCAATTTTTGAGTTTTTATAGAAAAAAATGAAAATTAAATATTTTTCTCATTCTAGACAGATATCTTTGGAATTTTTTGAAAAATATGATAATTGATATATTTGAAGGTGTTAGACTTCACTTTTTGTTTTTTTACAAAAACATTGAAAAAATAGCATTCCCATGTGTTAGTCTTCAATTTTGGAATATTTTTTAGGAAAACATGAAAATTAAGTATTTTACTCGTTCTATATTGAAATCTTGGAATGTTTTAGAAAATATTGATAATTGATATTTTTAAAGGAGTTAGACTTCACTTTTTGTATTTTTGGAAATTTATTGAAAAAAATATAAATTCGTATGTGTTAGTCTTCAATTTCTGAGTTTTTTTTAGGACCACGTAAAAATTGAATACTTTTCTCATTCCAAACATAAATCTTAGAATTGCTTTAAAAAATATGATATTTGATATTTTTGAAGGTGTTAGACTTCAATTTTTGCCAAAAATAAATTGAAAAAAAAAAAGAAATCCGCATGTGTTAGTCTTCCATTTTGGAGTTTTTTTTAGGAAAACATGAAAATTAAGTATTTTTTTAGTTTTAGACATATATTTTGGCATTTAACAGAAAAATATGATAATTAATTTTTATGAAGATGTTAGACTTCACTTTTGGTATTTTTCCAAATATTTCGAAAAAAAGTAGGAATTCGCATGTGTTAGTCTTCATTTTTTGAGTTTTTATAGAAAAAAATGAAAATTAAATATTTTTCTCATTCTAGACAGATATCTTTGGAATTTTTTGAAAAATATGATAATTGATATATTTGAAAGGTGTTAGGCTTCACTTTTTGTTTTTTTACAAAAACATTGAAAAAATAGAATTCCCATGTGTTAGTCTTCAATTTTAGAATATTTTTTCGGAAAATAAAGTATTTTACTCGTTCTATATTGAAATCTTGGAATGTTTTTGAAAATATTGATAATTTATATTTTTAAAGGTGTTAGACTTCACTTTTTGTATTTTTGGAAATTTATTGAAAAAAATATAAATTCGTATGTGTTAGTCTTCAATTTCTGAGTTTTTTTTACGACAACGTAAAAATTAAATACTTTTCTCATTCCAAACATAAATCTTGGAATTGCTTTAAAAAATATGATAATTGATATTTTTGAAGGTGTTAGACTTCACTTTTTGCAAAAAATAAATTGAAAAAAAAATAGAAATCCTCACGTGTTAGTCTTCCATTTTGGAGTTTTTTTAAGGAAAACATGAAAATTAAGTATTTTTTTTAGTTTTAGACATATATTTTGGCATTTAACAGAAAAATAAGATAATTAATTTTTTTGAAGGTACTAGACTTCACTTTTGGTATTTTTCCAAATATTTCGAAAAAAGTAGGAATTCGCATGAGTTAGTCTTCAATTTTTGAGTTTTTATAAAAAAAAATGAAAATTAAATATTTTTCTCATTCTAGACAGATATCTTTGGAATTTTTTTAAAAATATGATAATTGATATTTTTGAAGGTGTCAGACTTCACTTTTAGTTTTTTTTACAAAAACATTGAAAAAATAGAATTCCCATGTGTTAGTCTTCAATTTTGGAATATTTTTTCGGAACACATGAAAATAAAGTATTTTACTCGTTCTATATTGAAATCTTGGAATGTTTTAGAAAATATTGATAATTGATATTTTTAAAGGTGTTAGACTTCACTTTTTGTATTTTTGGAAATTTATTGAAAAAAATATAAATTCGTATGTGTTTGTCTTCAATTTCTGAGTTTTTTTTAGGACCACGTAAAAATTAAATACTTTTCTCATTCCAAACATAAATCTTAGAATTGCTTTAAAAAATATGATAATTGATATTTTTAAAGGTGTTAGACTTCAATTTTTGCCAAAAATAAATTGAAAAAAAAAATAGAAATCCGCACGCGTTAGTCTTCCATTTTGGAGTTTTTTTAAGGAAAACATGAAAAGTAAGTATTTTTTCAGTTTTAGACATATATTTTGGCATTTAACAGAAAAATATGATAATTAATTTTTTTGAAGGTGTTAGACTTCACTTTTGGTATTTTTCCAAATATTTCGAAAATAGTAGGAATTCGCATGTGTTAGTCTTCAATTTTTGAGTTTTTATAGAAAAAAATGAAAATTAAAGATTTCTCTCATTCTAGACAGATATCTTTGGAATTTTTTGAAAAATATGATAATTCATATTTTTGAAGGTGTCAGACTTCACTTTTTGTTTTTTTACAAAAACGTTGAAAAAATAGAATTCTCATGTATTAGTCTTCAATTTTGGAATATTTTTTCGGAAAACACGAAAATAAAGTATTTTACTCGTTCTATATTGAAATCTTGGAATGTTTTTGAAAATATTGATAATTGATATTTTTAAAGGTGTTAGACTTCACTTTTTGTATTTTGGGAAATTTATTGAAAAAAATATAAATACGTATGTGTTAGTCTTCAATTTCTGAGTTTTTTTTAGGACAACGTAAAAATTAAATACTTTTCTCATTCCAAACATAAATCTTGGAATTGCTTTAAAAAATTTGATAATTGATATTTTTGAAGGTGACTTCACTTTTCGCCAAAAATAAATTGAAAAAAAAAATAGAAATCCGCATGCGTTAGTCTTCCATTTTGGAGTTTTTTTAAGGAAAACATGAAAATTAAGTATTTTTTTAGTTTTAGACATATATTTTGGCATTTAACAGAAAAATATGATAATTAATTTTTTTGAAGATGTTAGACTTCACTTTTGGTATTTTTCCAAATATTTCGAAAAAAGTAGGAATTCGCATGTGTTAGTCTTCCAGTTTTGAGTTTTTATCAAAAAAAATGAAAATTAAATATTTTTCTCATTCGAGACAGATATCTTTGGAATTTTTTGAAAAATATGAAAATTGATATTTTTGAAGGTATTAGACTCCACTTTTTGTTTTTTTACAAAAACATTGAAAAAATAGAATTCGCATGTGTTAGTCTTCATTTTTGGAATATTTTTTAGGAAAACATGAAAATTAAGTATTTTACTCGTTCTATATTGAAATTTTGGAATGTTTTAGAAAATATTTATAATTGATATTTTTAAAGGTGTTAGACTTCACTTTTTATATTTTTGGAAATTTATTGAAAAAAAGATAAATTCGTATGTGTTAGTCTTCAATTTCTGAGTTTTTTTTAGAGCAACGTAAAAATTAAATAATTTTCTCATTCCAAACATAAATCTTGGAATTGCTTTAAAAAATACGATAATTGATATTTTTGAAGGTGTTAGACTTCTCTTTTTGGCAAAAATAAATAGAAAACAAAAATAGAAATCCTCACGCGTTAGTTTTCAATTTTGGAGTTTTTCTAAGGAAAACATGAAAAGTAAGTATTTTTTCAGATTTAGACATATATTTGGGCATTTAACAGAAAAATATGATAATTAATTTTTTTGAAGGTGTTAGACTTCACTTTTGGTATTTTTCCAAATATTTCGAAAAAAGTAGGAATTCGCATGTGTTAGTCTTCAATTTTTGAGTTTTTATAGAAAAAAATGAAAATTAAAGATTTTTCTCATTCTAGACGGATATCTTTGGAATTTTTTGAAAAATATGATAATTCATATTTTTGAAGGTGTCAGACTTCACATTTTGTTTTTTTACAAAAACATTGAAAAAATAGAATTCCCATGTGTCAGTCTTCAATTTTGGAATATTTTTTCGGAAAACATGAAAATAAAGTATTTTACTCGTTCTATTTTGAAATCTTGGAATGTTTTTGAAAATATTGATAATTGATATTTTTAAAGGTGTTAGACTTCACTTTTTGTATTTTTGGAAATTTATTGAAAAAAATATAAATACGTATGTGTTAGTCTTCAATTTCTGAGTTTCTTTTAGGACAACTTAAAAATTAAATACTTTTCTCATTCCAAACAAAAATCTTGGAATTGCTTTCAAAAATATGATAATTGATATTTTTCAAGGTGTTAGACTTCACTTTTTGCAAAAAATAAATTGAAAAAAAAATAGAAATCCTCACGTGTCAGTCTTCCAATTTGGAGTTTTTTTAAGGAAAACATGAAAATTAAGTATTTTTTTAGTTTTACACATATATTTTTGCATTTAACAGAAAAATATGATAATTAAGTTTTTTGAAGATGTTAGACTTCACTTTTGGTATTTTTCCAAATATTTCGAAAAAAGTAGGAATTCGCATGTGTTAGTCTTCAATTTTTGAGTTTTTATAGAAAAAAATGAAAATTAAATATTTTTCTCATTCTAGACAGATATCTTTGGAATTTTTTGAAAAATATGAAAATTGATATTTTCGAAGGTATTAGACTACACTGTTTGTTTTTTTACAAAAACATTGAAAAAATAGAATTCCCATGTGTTAGTCGTCAATTTTGGAATATTTTTTCGGAAAACCTGAAAATAAATTATTTTACTCGTTCTATATTGAAATCTAGGAGTGTTTATGAAAATATTGATAATTAATATTTTTATAGGTGTTAGACTTCACTTTTTTATTTTTTGGAAATTTATTGAAAAAAATGTAAATTCGTATGTGTTAGTCTTCAATTTCTGTGTTTTTTTTAGGTCAACGTAAAAATTAAATACTTTTCACATTCCAAACATAAATCTTGGAATTGCTTTAAAAAATATGATAATTCATATTTTTGAAGGTGGACTTCACTTTTTGCCAAAAATAAATTGAAAAAAAAGTAGAAATCTGCATGCGTTAGTCTTCCATTTTGGAGTTATTTTATGAAAAACATGAAAATTAAGTATTTTTTTAGTTTTAGACATATATTTTGACATTTAAAAGAAAAATATGATAATCAATTTTTTTGAATATGTTAGTCTTCAATTTTTGAGTTTTTATAGAAAAAAATGAAAATTAAATATTTTTCTCATTCTAGACAGATATCTTTGGAATTTTTTGAAAAATATGAAAATTGATATTTTTGAAGGTAGACTTCACTTTTAGTTTTTTTACAAAAACATTGAAAAAATAGAATTCGCATGTGTTAGTCTTCAATTTTGGAATATTTTTTAGGAAAACATGAAAATTAAGTATTTTACTCGTTCTATATTGAAATCTTGGAATGTTTTTGAAAATATTTATAATTGATATTTTTAAAGGTGTTAGACTTCACTTTCTGTATTTTTGGAAATTTATTGAAAAAATATAAATTCGTATGTGTTAGTCTTCAATTTCGGAGTTTTTTTTAGGGCAACGTAAAAATAAAATAATTTTCTCATTCCAAACATAAATCTTGGAATTGCTTTAAAAAATATGATAATTGATATTTTTGAAGGTGTTAGACTTCACTTTTTGCAAAAAATAAAAGGAAAAAAAAATAGAAATCCGCACGTATTAGGCTCCCATTTTGGAGTTTTTTTAAGGAAAACATGAAAATTAAGTATTTTTTTAGTTTTAGACATATATTTTGGCATTTAACAGAAAAATATGATAATTAATTTTTTTGAAGATGTTAGACTTCACTTTTGGTATTTTTCCAAATATTTCGAAAAAAGTAGGAATTCGCATGTGTTAGTCTTCAATTTTTGAGTTTTTATAGAAAAAAATGAAAATTAAATATTTTTCTCATTCTAGACAGATATCTTTGGAATTTTTTGAAAAATATGAAAATTGATATATTTGAAGGTATTAGAATTCACTTTTTGTTTTTTTACAAAAACATTGAAAAAATAGAATTCCCATGTGTTAGTATTCAATTTTGGAATATTTTTTCGGAAAACATGAAAATAAAGTATTTTACTCGTTCTATATTGAAATCTAGGAATGTTTTAGAAAATATTTATAATTGATATTTTTAAAGCTGTTAGACTCCACTTTTTGTATTTTTGGAAATTTATTGAAAAAAATATAAATTCGTATGTGTTAGTCTTCAATTTCTGAGTTTTTTTTAGGACAACGTAAAAATTAAATACTTTTCTCATTCCAAACATAAATCTTGGAATTGCTTCAAAAAATATGATAATTGATATTTTTGAAGGTGGACTTCACTTTTCGCCAAAAATAAATTGAAAAAAAAATAGAAATCCGCATGCGTTAGTCTTCCATTTTGGAGTTTTTTTAAGGAAAACATGAAAATTAAGTATTTTTTTAGTTTTAGACATATATTTTGGCATTTAACAGAAAAATATGATAATTAATTTTTTTGAAGATGTTAGACTTCACTTTTGGAATTTTTCCAAATATTTCGAAAAAAGTAGGAATTCGCATGTGTTAGTCTTCAATTTTTGAGTTTTTATCGAAAAAAATGAAAATTAAATATTTTTCTCATTCTATACAGATATCTTTGGAATTTTTTGAAAAATATGAAAATTGATATTTTTTAAGGTATTAGACTCCACTTTTTGTTTTTTTACAAAAACATTGAAAATATTGAATTCGCATGTGTTAGTCTTCAATTTTGGAATATTTTTTAGGAAAACATGAAAATTAAGTATTTTACTCGTTCTATATTGAAATCTTGGAATGTTTTTGAAAATATTTATAATTGATATTTTTAAAGGTGTTAGACTCCACTTTTTGTATTTTTGGAAATTTATTGAAAAAAATATAAATTCGTATGTGTTAGTCTTCAATTTCTGAGTTTTTTTTAGAGCAACGTAAAAATTAAATAATTTTCTCATTCCAAACATAAATCTTGGAATTGCTTTAAAAAATATGATAATTGATATTTTTGAAGGTGTTAGACTTCACTTTCTGCAAAAAATAAATTGAAAAAAAAATAGAAATCCTCACGTGTTAGTCTTCCATTTTGGAGTTTTTTTAAGGAAAACCTGAAAATTAAGTATTTTTTTAGTTTTAGACATATATTTTGGCATTTAACAGAAAAATACGATAATTAATTTTTTTGAAGGTGCTAGACTTCACTTTTGGTATTTTTCCAAATATTTCGAAAAAAGTAGGAATTCGCATGTGTTAGTCTTCAATTTTTGAGTTTTTATAGAAAAAAATGAAAATGAAATATTTTTCTCATTCTAGACAGATATCTTTGGAATTTTTTGAAAAATATGATAATTGATATATTTGAAGGTGTTAGACTCCACTTTCTGTTTTTTTACAAAAACATTGAAAAAATAGAATTCCCATGTGTTAGTCTTCAATTTTGGAATATTTTTTCGGAAAACCTGAAAATAAAGTATTTTACTCGTTCTATATTGAAATCTTGGAATGTTTTTGAAAATATTGATAATTAATATTTTTATAGGTGTTAGACTTCACTTTTTTATTTATTGGAAATTTATTGAAAAAAATGTAAATTCGTATGTGTTAGTCTTCAATTTCTGTGTTTTTTTTAGGTCAACGTAAAAATTAAATACTTTTCACATTCCAAACATAAATCTTGGAATTGCTTTAAAAAATATGATAATTCATATTTTTGAAGGTGGACTTCACTTTTTGCCAAAAATAAATTGAAAAAAAAGTAGAAATCTGCATGCGTTAGTCTTCCATTTTGGAGTTATTTTATGAAAAACATGAAAATTAAGTATTTTTTTAGTTTTAGACATATATTTTGGCATTTAAAAGAAAAATATGATAATCAATTTTTTTGAATATGTTAGTCTTCAATTTTTGAGTTTTTATAGAAAAAAATGAAAATTAAATATTTTTCTCATTCTAGACAGATATCTTTGGAATTTTTTGAAAAATATGAAAATTGATATTTTTGAAGGTAGACTTCACTTTTAGTTTTTTTACAAAAACATTGAAAAAATAGAATTCGCATGTGTTAGTCTTCAATTTTGGAATATTTTTTAGGAAAACATGAAAATTAAGTATTTTACTCGTTCTATATTGAAATCTTGGAATGTTTTTGAAAATATTTATAATTGATATTTTTAAAGGTGTTAGACTTCACTTTCTGTATTTTTGGAAATTTATTGAAAAAATATAAATTCGTATGTGTTAGTCTTCAATTTCGGAGTTTTTTTTAGGGCAACGTAAAAATAAAATAATTTTCTCATTCCAAACATAAATCTTGGAATTGCTTTAAAAAATATGATAATTGATATTTTTGAAGGTGTTAGACTTCACTTTTTGCAAAAAATAAAAGGAAAAAAAAATAGAAATCCGCACGTATTAGGCTCCCATTTTGGAGTTTTTTTAAGGAAAACATGAAAATTAAGTATTTTTTTAGTTTTAGACATATATTTTGGCATTTAACAGAAAAATATGATAATTAATTTTTTTGAAGATGTTAGACTTCACTTTTGGTATTTTTCCAAATATTTCGAAAAAAGTAGGAATTCGCATGTGTTAGTCTTCAATTTTTGAGTTTTTATAGAAAAAAATGAAAATTAAATATTTTTCTCATTCTAGACAGATATCTTTGGAATTTTTTGAAAAATATGAAAATTGATATATTTGAAGGTATTAGACTTCACTTTTTGTTTTTTTACAAAAACATTGAAAAAATAGAATTCCCATGTGTTAGTATTCAATTTTGGAATATTTTTTCGGAAAACATGAAAATAAAGTATTTTACTCGTTCTATATTGAAATCTAGGAATGTTTTAGAAAATATTTATAATTGATATTTTTAAAGCTGTTAGACTCCACTTTTTGTATTTTTGGAAAGTTATTGAAAAAAATATAAATTCGTATGTGTTAGTCTTCAATTTCTGAGTTTTTTTTAGGACAACGTAAAAATTAAATACTTTTCTCATTCCAAACATAAATCTTGGAATTGCTTCAAAAAATATGATAATTGATATTTTTGAAGGTGGACTTCACTTTTCGCCAAAAATAAATTGAAAAAAAAATAGAAATCCGCATGCGTTAGTCTTCCATTTTGGAGTTTTTTTAAGGAAAACATGAAAATTAAGTATTTTTTTAGTTTTAGACATATATTTTGGCATTTAACAGAAAAATATGATAATTAATTTTTTTGAAGATGTTAGACTTCACTTTTGGAATTTTTCCAAATATTTCGAAAAAAGTAGGAATTCGCATGTGTTAGTCTTCAATTTTTGAGTTTTTATCGAAAAAAATGAAAATTAAATATTTTTCTCATTCTATACAGATATCTTTGGAATTTTTTGAAAAATATGAAAATTGATATTTTTTAAGGTATTAGACTCCACTTTTTGTTTTTTTACAAAAACATTGAAAATATTGAATTCGCATGTGTTAGTCTTCAATTTTGGAATATTTTTTAGGAAAACATGAAAATTAAGTATTTTACTCGTTCTATATTGAAATCTTGGAATGTTTTTGAAAATATTTATAATTGATATTTTTAAAGGTGTTAGACTCCACTTTTTGTATTTTTGGAAATTTATTGAAAAAAATATAAATTCGTATGTGTTAGTCTTCAATTTCTGAGTTTTTTTTAGAGCAACGTAAAAATTAAATAATTTTCTCATTCCAAACATAAATCTTGGAATTGCTTTAAAAAATATGATAATTGATATTTTTGAAGGTGTTAGACTTCACTTTCTGCAAAAAATAAATTGAAAAAAAAATAGAAATCCTCACGTGTTAGTCGTCCATTTTGGAGTTTTTTTAAGGAAAACCTGAAAATTAAGTATTTTTTTAGTTTTAGACATATATTTTGGCATTTAACAGAAAAATACGATAATTAATTTTTTTGAAGGTGCTAGACTTCACTTTTGGTATTTTTCCAAATATTTCGAAAAAAGTAGGAATTCGCATGTGTTAGTCTTCAATTTTTGAGTTTTTATAGAAAAAAATGAAAATTAAATATTTTTCTCATTCTAGACAGATATCTTTGGAATTTTTTGAAAAATATGATAATTGATATATTTGAAGGTGTTAGACTCCACTTTCTGTTTTTTTACAAAAACATTGAAAAAATAGAATTCCCATGTATTAGTCTTCAATTTTGGAATATTTTTTCGGAAAACATGAAAATAAAGTATTTTACTCGTTCTATATTGAAATCTCGGAATGTTTTTGAAAATATTGATAATTGTTATTTTTAAAGGTGTTAGACTTCACTTTTTGTATTTTTGGAAATTTATTGAAAAAAATATAAATTCGTATGTGTTAGTCTTCAATTTCTGAGTTTTTTTTAGGACAACGTAAAAATTAAATACTTTTCTCATTCCAAACATAAATCTTGGAATTGCTTTAAAAAATATGATAATTGATATTTTTGAAGGTGTTAGACTTCACTTTTTGCAAAAAATAAATTGAAAAAAAAATAGAAATCCTCACGTGTCAGTCTTCCACTTTGGAGTTTTTTTAAGGAAAACATGAAAATTAAGTATTTTTTTAGTTTTAGACATATATTTAGGCATTTAACAGAAAAATATGATAATTAATTTATTTGAAGATGTTAGACTTCACTTTTGGTATTTTTCCAAATATTTCGAAAAAAAGTAGGAATTCGCATGTGCTAGTCTTCAATTTTTGAGTTTTTATAGAAAAAAATGAAAATTAAATATTTTTCTCATTCTAGACAGATATCTTTGGAATTTTTTGAAAAATATGATAATTGATATTTTTGAAGGTGTGAGACTTCACTTTTAGTTTTTTTACAAAAACATTGAAAAAATAGAATTCCCATGTGTTAGTCTTCAATTTTGGAATATTTTTTCGGAAAACCTGAAAATAAAGTATTTTACTCGTTCTATATTGAAATCTTGGAATGTTTTTGAAAATATTGATAATTAATATTTTTATAGGTGTTAGACTTCACTTTTTTATTTATTGGAAATTTATTGAAAAAAATGTAAATTCGTATGTGTTAGTCTTCAATTTCTGTGTTTTTTTTAGGTCAACGTAAAAATTAAATACTTTTCACATTCCAAACATAAATCTTGGAATTGCTTTAAAAAATATGATAATTCATATTTTTGAAGGTGGACTTCACTTTTTGCCAAAAATAAATTGAAAAAAAAGTAGAAATCTGCATGCGTTAGTCTTCCATTTTGGAGTTATTTTATGAAAAACATGAAAATTAAGTATTTTTTTAGTTTTAGACATATATTTTGGCATTTAAAAGAAAAATATGATAATCAATTTTTTTGAATATGTTAGTCTTCAATTTTTGAGTTTTTATAGAAAAAAATGAAAATTAAATATTTTTCTCATTCTAGACAGATATCTTTGGAATTTTTTGAAAAATATGAAAATTGATATTTTTGAAGGTAGACTTCACTTTTAGTTTTTTTACAAAAACATTGAAAAAATAGAATTCGCATGTGTTAGTCTTCAATTTTGGAATATTTTTTAGGAAAACATGAAAATTAAGTATTTTACTCGTTCTATATTGAAATCTTGGAATGTTTTTGAAAATATTTATAATTGATATTTTTAAAGGTGTTAGACTTCACTTTCTGTATTTTTGGAAATTTATTGAAAAAATATAAATTCGTATGTGTTAGTCTTCAATTTCGGAGTTTTTTTTAGGGCAACGTAAAAATAAAATAATTTTCTCATTCCAAACATAAATCTTGGAATTGCTTTAAAAAATATGATAATTGATATTTTTGAAGGTGTTAGACTTCACTTTTTGCAAAAAATAAAAGGAAAAAAAAATAGAAATCCGCACGTATTAGGCTCCCATTTTGGAGTTTTTTTAAGGAAAACATGAAAATTAAGTATTTTTTTAGTTTTAGACATATATTTTGGCATTTAACAGAAAAATATGATAATTAATTTTTTTGAAGATGTTAGACTTCACTTTTGGTATTTTTCCAAATATTTCGAAAAAAGTAGGAATTCGCATGTGTTAGTCTTCAATTTTTGAGTTTTTATAGAAAAAAATGAAAATTAAATATTTTTCTCATTCTAGACAGATATCTTTGGAATTTTTTGAAAAATATGAAAATTGATATATTTGAAGGTATTAGACTTCACTTTTTGTTTTTTTACAAAAACATTGAAAAAATAGAATTCCCATGTGTTAGTATTCAATTTTGGAATATTTTTTCGGAAAACATGAAAATAAAGTATTTTACTCGTTCTATATTGAAATCTAGGAATGTTTTAGAAAATATTTATAATTGATATTTTTAAAGCTGTTAGACTCCACTTTTTGTATTTTTGGAAATTTATTGAAAAAAATATAAATTCGTATGTGTTAGTCTTCAATTTCTGAGTTTTTTTTAGGACAACGTAAAAATTAAATACTTTTCTCATTCCAAACATAAATCTTGGAATTGCTTCAAAAAATATGATAATTGATATTTTTGAAGGTGGACTTCACTTTTCGCCAAAAATAAATTGAAAAAAAAATAGAAATCCGCATGCGTTAGTCTTCCATTTTGGAGTTTTTTTAAGGAAAACATGAAAATTAAGTATTTTTTTAGTTTTAGACATATATTTTGGCATTTAACAGAAAAATATGATAATTAATTTTTTTGAAGATGTTAGACTTCACTTTTGGAATTTTTCCAAATATTTCGAAAAAAGTAGGAATTCGCATGTGTTAGTCTTCAATTTTTGAGTTTTTATCGAAAAAAATGAAAATTAAATATTTTTCTCATTCTATACAGATATCTTTGGAATTTTTTGAAAAATATGAAAATTGATATTTTTTAAGGTATTAGACTCCACTTTTTGTTTTTTTACAAAAACATTGAAAATATTGAATTCGCATGTGTTAGTCTTCAATTTTGGAATATTTTTTAGGAAAACATGAAAATTAAGTATTTTACTCGTTCTATATTGAAATCTTGGAATGTTTTTGAAAATATTTATAATTGATATTTTTAAAGGTGTTAGACTCCACTTTTTGTATTTTTGGAAATTTATTGAAAAAAATATAAATTCGTATGTGTTAGTCTTCAATTTCTGAGTTTTTTTTAGAGCAACGTAAAAATTAAATAATTTTCTCATTCCAAACATAAATCTTGGAATTGCTTTAAAAAATATGATAATTGATATTTTTGAAGGTGTTAGACTTCACTTTCTGCAAAAAATAAATTGAAAAAAAAATAGAAATCCTCACGTGTTAGTCTTCCATTTTGGAGTTTTTTTAAGGAAAACCTGAAAATTAAGTATTTTTTTAGTTTTAGACATATATTTTGGCATTTAACAGAAAAATACGATAATTAATTTTTTTGAAGGTGCTAGACTTCACTTTTGGTATTTTTCCAAATATTTCGAAAAAAGTAGGAATTCGCATGTGTTAGTCTTCAATTTTTGAGTTTTTATAGAAAAAAATGAAAATTAAATATTTTTCTCATTCTAGACAGATATCTTTGGAATTTTTTGAAAAATATGATAATTGATATATTTGAAGGTGTTAGACTCCACTTTCTGTTTTTTTACAAAAACATTGAAAAAATAGAATTCCCATGTGTTAGTCTTCAATTTTGGAATATTTTTTCGGAAAACATGAAAATAAAGTATTTTACTCGTTCTATATTGAAATCTCGGAATGTTTTTGAAAATATTGATAATTGTTATTTTTAAAGGTGTTAGACTTCACTTTTTGTATTTTTGGAAATTTATTGAAAAAAATATAAATTCGTATGTGTTAGTCTTCAATTTCTGAGTTTTTTTTAGGACAACGTAAAAATTAAATACTTTTCTCATTCCAAACATAAATCTTGGAATTGCTTTAAAAAATATGATAATTGATATTTTTGAAGGTGTTAGACTTCACTTTTTGCAAAAAATAAATTGAAAAAAAAATAGAAATCCTCACGTGTCAGTCTTCCACTTTGGAGTTTTTTTAAGGAAAACATGAAAATTAAGTATTTTTTTAGTTTTAGACATATATTTAGGCATTTAACAGAAAAATATGATAATTAATTTATTTGAAGATGTTAGACTTCACTTTTGGTATTTTTCCAAATATTTCGAAAAAAAGTAGGAATTCGCATGTGCTAGTCTTCAATTTTTGAGTTTTTATAGAAAAAAATGAAAATTAAATATTTTTCTCATTCTAGACAGATATCTTTGGAATTTTTTGAAAAATATGATAATTGATATTTTTGAAGGTGTGAGACTTCACTTTTAGTTTTTTTACAAAAACATTGAAAAAATAGAATTCCCATGTGTTAGTCTTCAATTTTGGAATATTTTTTCGGAAAACCTGAAAATAAAGTATTTTACTCGTTCTATATTGAAATCTTGGAATGTTTTTGAAAATATTGATAATTAATATTTTTATAGGTGTTAGACTTCACTTTTTTATTTATTGGAAATTTATTGAAAAAAATGTAAATTCGTATGTGTTAGTCTTCAATTTCTGTGTTTTTTTTAGGTCAACGTAAAAATTAAATACTTTTCACATTCCAAACATAAATCTTGGAATTGCTTTAAAAAATATGATAATTCATATTTTTGAAGGTGGACTTCACTTTTTGCCAAAAATAAATTGAAAAAAAAGTAGAAATCTGCATGCGTTAGTCTTCCATTTTGGAGTTATTTTATGAAAAACATGAAAATTAAGTATTTTTTTAGTTTTAGACATATATTTTGGCATTTAAAAGAAAAATATGATAATCAATTTTTTTGAATATGTTAGTCTTCAATTTTTGAGTTTTTATAGAAAAAAATGAAAATTAAATATTTTTCTCATTCTAGACAGATATCTTTGGAATTTTTTGAAAAATATGAAAATTGATATTTTTGAAGGTAGACTTCACTTTTAGTTTTTTTACAAAAACATTGAAAAAATAGAATTCGCATGTGTTAGTCTTCAATTTTGGAATATTTTTTAGGAAAACATGAAAATTAAGTATTTTACTCGTTCTATATTGAAATCTTGGAATGTTTTTGAAAATATTTATAATTGATATTTTTAAAGGTGTTAGACTTCACTTTCTGTATTTTTGGAAATTTATTGAAAAAATATAAATTCGTATGTGTTAGTCTTCAATTTCGGAGTTTTTTTTAGGGCAACGTAAAAATAAAATAATTTTCTCATTCCAAACATAAATCTTGGAATTGCTTTAAAAAATATGATAATTGATATTTTTGAAGGTGTTAGACTTCACTTTTTGCAAAAAATAAAAGGAAAAAAAAATAGAAATCCGCACGTATTAGGCTCCCATTTTGGAGTTTTTTTAAGGAAAACATGAAAATTAAGTATTTTTTTAGTTTTAGACATATATTTTGGCATTTAACAGAAAAATATGATAATTAATTTTTTTGAAGATGTTAGACTTCACTTTTGGTATTTTTCCAAATATTTCGAAAAAAGTAGGAATTCGCATGTGTTAGTCTTCAATTTTTGAGTTTTTATAGAAAAAAATGAAAATTAAATATTTTTCTCATTCTAGACAGATATCTTTGGAATTTTTTGAAAAATATGAAAATTGATATATTTGAAGGTATTAGACTTCACTTTTTGTTTTTTTACAAAAACATTGAAAAAATAGAATTCCCATGTGTTAGTATTCAATTTTGGAATATTTTTTCGGAAAACATGAAAATAAAGTATTTTACTCGTTCTATATTGAAATCTAGGAATGTTTTAGAAAATATTTATAATTGATATTTTTAAAGCTGTTAGACTCCACTTTTTGTATTTTTGGAAATTTATTGAAAAAAATATAAATTCGTATGTGTTAGTCTTCAATTTCTGAGTTTTTTTTAGGACAACGTAAAAATTAAATACTTTTCTCATTCCAAACATAAATCTTGGAATTGCTTCAAAAAATATGATAATTGATATTTTTGAAGGTGGACTTCACTTTTCGCCAAAAATAAATTGAAAAAAAAATAGAAATCCGCATGCGTTAGTCTTCCATTTTGGAGTTTTTTTAAGGAAAACATGAAAATTAAGTATTTTTTTAGTTTTAGACATATATTTTGGCATTTAACAGAAAAATATGATAATTAATTTTTTTGAAGATGTTAGACTTCACTTTTGGAATTTTTCCAAATATTTCGAAAAAAGTAGGAATTCGCATGTGTTAGTCTTCAATTTTTGAGTTTTTATCGAAAAAAATGAAAATTAAATATTTTTCTCATTCTATACAGATATCTTTGGAATTTTTTGAAAAATATGAAAATTGATATTTTTTAAGGTATTAGACTCCACTTTTTGTTTTTTTACAAAAACATTGAAAATATTGAATTCGCATGTGTTAGTCTTCAATTTTGGAATATTTTTTAGGAAAACATGAAAATTAAGTATTTTACTCGTTCTATATTGAAATCTTGGAATGTTTTTGAAAATATTTATAATTGATATTTTTAAAGGTGTTAGACTCCACTTTTTGTATTTTTGGAAATTTATTGAAAAAAATATAAATTCGTATGTGTTAGTCTTCAATTTCTGAGTTTTTTTTAGAGCAACGTAAAAATTAAATAATTTTCTCATTCCAAACATAAATCTTGGAATTGCTTTAAAAAATATGATAATTGATATTTTTGAAGGTGTTAGACTTCACTTTCTGCAAAAAATAAATTGAAAAAAAAATAGAAATCCTCACGTGTTAGTCTTCCATTTTGGAGTTTTTTTAAGGAAAACCTGAAAATTAAGTATTTTTTTAGTTTTAGACATATATTTTGGCATTTAACAGAAAAATACGATAATTAATTTTTTTGAAGGTGCTAGACTTCACTTTTGGTATTTTTCCAAATATTTCGAAAAAAGTAGGAATTCGCATGTGTTAGTCTTCAATTTTTGAGTTTTTATAGAAAAAAATGAAAATTAAATATTTTTCTCATTCTAGACAGATATCTTTGGAATTTTTTGAAAAATATGATAATTGATATATTTGAAGGTGTTAGACTCCACTTTCTGTTTTTTTACAAAAACATTGAAAAAATAGAATTCCCATGTGTTAGTCTTCAATTTTGGAATATTTTTTCGGAAAACATGAAAATAAAGTATTTTACTCGTTCTATATTGAAATCTCGGAATGTTTTTGAAAATATTGATAATTGTTATTTTTAAAGGTGTTAGACTTCACTTTTTGTATTTTTGGAAATTTATTGAAAAAAATATAAATTCGTATGTGTTAGTCTTCAATTTCTGAGTTTTTTTTAGGACAACGTAAAAATTAAATACTTTTCTCATTCCAAACATAAATCTTGGAATTGCTTTAAAAAATATGATAATTGATATTTTTGAAGGTGTTAGACTTCACTTTTTGCAAAAAATAAATTGAAAAAAAAATAGAAATCCTCACGTGTTAGTCTTCCACTTTGGAGTTTTTTTAAGGAAAACATGAAAATTAAGTATTTTTTTAGTTTTAGACATATATTTAGGCATTTAACAGAAAAATATGATAATTAATTTATTTGAAGATGTTAGACTTCACTTTTGGTATTTTTCCAAATATTTCGAAAAAAAGTAGGAATTCGCATGTGCTAGTCTTCAATTTTTGAGTTTTTATAGAAAAAAATGAAAATTAAATATTTTTCTCATTCTAGACAGATATCTTTGGAATTTTTTGAAAAATATGATAATTGATATTTTTGAAGGTGTGAGACTTCACTTTTAGTTTTTTTACAAAAACATTGAAAAAATAGAATTCCCATGTGTTAGTCTTCAATTTTGGAATATTTTTTCGGAAAACCTGAAAATAAAGTATTTTACTCGTTCTATATTGAAATCTTGGAATGTTTTTGAAAATATTGATAATTGATATTTTTATAGGTGTTAGACTTCACTTTTTTAATTTTTGGAAATTTATTGAAAAAAATATAAATTCGTATGTGTTAGTCTTCGATTTCTGAGTTTTTTTTAGGACAACGTAAAAATTAAATACTTTTCACATTCCAAACATAAATCTTGGAATTGCTTTAAAAAATATGATAATTCATATTTTTGAAGGTGTTAGACTTCACTTTTTGCCAAAAATAAATTGAAAAAAAAATAGAAATCTGCATGCGTTAGTCTTCCATTTTGGAGTTTTGTTATGGAAAACATGAAAATTAAGTATTTTTTTAGTTTTAGACATATATTTTGGCATTTAACAGAAAAATATGATAATTAATTTTTTTGAAGATGTTAGACTTCACTTTTGGTATTTTTCCAAATATTTCGAAAAAAGTAGGAATTCGCATGTGTTAGTCTTCAATTTTTGAGTTTTTATCGAAAAAAATGAAAATTAAATATTTTTCTCAGTCTAGACATATATCTTTGGAATTTTTTGAAAAATATGAAAATTGATATTTTTGAAGGTATTAGACTCCACTTTTTGTTTTTTTACAAAAACATTGAAAAAATATAATTCGCATGTGTAAGTCTTCAATTTTGGAATATTTTTTAGGAAAACATGAAAATTAAGTATTTTACTCGTTCTATATTGAAATCTTGGAATGTTTTTGAAAATATTTATAATTGATATTTTTAAAGGTGTTAGACTTCACTTTCTGTATTTTTGGAAATTTATTGAAAAAATATAAATTCGTATGTGTTAGTCTTCAATTTCTTAGTTTTTTTTAGGGCAACGTAAAAATTAAATAATTTTCTCATTCCAAACATAAATCTTGGAATTGCTTTAACAAATATGATAATTGATATTTTTGAAGGTGTTAGACTTCACTTTTGCAAAAAAAAAATAGAAAAAAAAATAGAAATCCGCACGTGTTAGTCTTCCATTTTGGAGTTTTTTTAAGGAAAACATGAAATCTAAGTATTTTTTTAGTTTTAGACATATATTTTGGCATTTAACAGAAAATATGATAATTAATTTTTTTGAAGGTGCTAGACTTCACTTTTGGTATTTTTCCACATATTTCGAAAAAAGTAGGAATTCGCATGTGTTAGTCTTGAATTTTTGAGTTTTTATAGAAAAAAATGAAAATTAAATATTTTTCTCATTCTAGACAGATATCTTTGGAATTTTTTGAAAAATATGATAATTGATATTTTTGAAGGTGTGAGACTTCACTTTTAGTTTTTTTACAAAAACATTGAAAAAATAGAATTCCCATGTGTTAGCCTCCAATTTTGGAATATTTTTTCGGAACACATGAAAATAAAGTATTTTACTCGTTCTATATTGAAATCTTGGAATGTTTTAGAAAATATTGATAATTGATATTTTTAAAGGTGTTAGACTTCACTTTTTGTATTTTTGGAAATTTATTGAAAAAAATATAAATTCGTATGTGTTAGTCTTCAATTTCTGAGATTTTTTTAGGACCACGTAAAAATTAAATACTTTTCTCATTCCAAACATAAATCTTAGAATTGCTTTAAAAAATATGATATTTGATATTTTTGAAGGTGTTAAACTTCAATTTTTGTCAAAAAAAAATTGAAAAAAAAAAGAAATCCGCATGTGTTAGTCTTCCATTTTGGAGTTTTTTTAAGGAAAACATGAAAATTAAGTATTTTTTTAGTTTTAGACATATATTTTGGCATTTAACAGAAAAATATGATAATTAATTTTTTTGAAGATGTTAGACTTCACTTTTGGTATTTTTCCAAATATTTCGAAAAAAGTAAGAATTCGCATGTGTTAGTCTTCTATTTTTTAGTTTTTATAGAAAAAAATGAAAATTAAATATTTTTCTCATTCTAGACAAATATCTTTGGAATTTTTTGAAAAATATGAAAATTGATATTTTTGAAGGTATTAGACTTCACTTTTTGTTTTTTTACAAAAACATTGAAAAAATAGAATTCGCATGTGTTAGTCTTCAATTTTGGAATATTTTTTAGGAAAACATGAAAATTAATTATTTTACTCGTTCTATATTGAAATCTTGGAATGTTTTTGAAAATATTTATAATTGATATTTTTAAAGGTGTTAGGCTTCACTTTTTGTATTTTTGGAAATTTATAGAAAAATATATATATTCGAATGTGTTAATCTTCAATTTCTGAGTTTTTTTTAGGGCAACGTAAAAATTAAATAATTTTTTCTTTCCAAACATAAATCTTGGAATTGCTTTAAAAAATATGATAATTGATATTTTTCAAGGTGTTAGACTTTACTTTCTGCAAAAAATAAATTGAAAAAAAAATAGAAATCCCCACGTGTTAGTCTTCTATTTTGGAGTTTTTTTAAGGAAAACATGAAAATTAAGTATTTTTTTAGTTTTAAACATATATTTTGGCATTTAACAGAAAAATATGATAATTAATTTTTTATAAGGTGTTAGACTTCACTTTTGGTATTTTTCCAAATATTTCGAAAAAAGTAGGAATTCGCATGTGTTAGTCTTCAATTTTTGAGTTTTTATAGAAAAAAATGAAAATTAAATATTTTTCTCATTCTAGACAGATATCTTTGGAATTTTTTGAAAAATATGATAATTGATATATTTGAAGGTGTTAGACTTCACTTTTTGTTTTTTTACAAAAACATTGAAAAAATAGAATTCCCATGTGTTAGTCTTCAATTTTGGAATATTTTTTCGGAAAACATGAAAATAAAGTATTTTACTCGTTCTATATTGAAATCTTGGAATGTTTTTGAAAATATTGATAATTGATATTTTTAAAGGTGTTAGACTTCACTTTTTGTATTTTTGGAAATTTATTGAAAAAAATATAAATTCGTATGTGTTAGTCTTCAATTTCTGAGTTTTGTTTGGGACAACGTAAAAATTAAATACTTTTCTCATTCCAGACATAAATCTTGGAATTGCTTTAAAAAATATGATAATTGATATTTTTGAAGGTGTTAGACTTCACTTTTCGCCAGAAATAAATTGAAAAAAAAATAGAAATCCGCATGCGTTAGTCTTCCATTTTGGAGTTTTTTTAAGGAAAACATGAAAATTAAGTATTTTTTTAGTTTTAGACATATATTTTGGCATTTAACAGAAAAATATGATAATTAATTTTTTTGAAGATGTTAGACTTCACTTTTTGTATTTTTCCAAATATTTCGAAAAAAGTAGGAATTCGCATGTGTTAGTCTTCAATTTTTGAGTTTTTATCGAAAAAAATGAAAATTAAATATTTTTCTCATTCTAGACAGATATCTTTGGAATTTTTTGAAAAATATGAAAATTGATATTTTTGAAGGTATTAGACTCCACTTTTTGTTTTTGTACAAAAATATTGAAAAAATAGAATTCGCATGTGTTAGTCTTCAATTTTGGAATATTTTTTAGGAAAACATGAAAATTAAGTATTTTACTCGTTCTATATTGAAATTTTGGAATGTTTTTGAAAATATTTATAATTGATATTTTTAATGGTGTTAGACTTCACTTTTTGTATTTTTGGAAATTTATTGAAAAAAATATAAATTCGTATGTGTTAGTCTTCAATTTCTGAGTTTTTTTTAGAGCAACTTAAAAATTAAATAATTTTCTCATTCCAAACATAAATCTTGGAATTGCTTTAAAAAATATGATAATTGATATTTTTGAAGGTGTTAGACTTCACTTTTTGCAAAAAAAAAATTGAAAAAAAAAATAGAAATCCGCACGCGTTAGTCTTCCATTTTGGAGTTTTTTTAAGGAAAACATGAAAAGTAAATATTTTTTCAGTTTTAGAAATATATTTTGTCATTTAACAGAAAACTATGATAATTAATTTTTTTGAAGGTGTTAGACTTCACTTTTTGTATTTTTCCAAATATTTCGAAAAAAGTAGGAATTCGCATGTGTTAGTCTTCAATTTTTGAGTTTTTATAGAAAAAAATGAAAATTAAATATTTTTCTCATTCTAGACAGATATCTTTGGAATTTTTTAAAAATATGATAATTGATATTTTTAAAGGTGCCAGACTTCACTTTTTGTTTTTTTACAAAAACATTGAAAAAATAGAATTCCCATGTGTTAGTCTTCAATTTTGGAATATTTTTTCAGAAAACATGAAAATAAAGTATTTTACTCGTTCTATATTGAAATCTTGGGAATGTTTTTGAAAATATTGATAATTGATATTTTTAAAGGTGTTAGACTTCACTTTTTGTATTTTTGGAAATTTATTGAAAAAAATATAAATTCGTATGTGTTAGTCTTCAATTTCTGAGTTTCTTTTAGGACAACGTAAAAATTAAATACTTTTCTCATTCCAAACATAAATCTTGGAATTGCTTTGAAAAATATGATAATTGATATTTTTGAAGGTGTTAGACTTCACTTCTTGCCAAAAATAAATTGAAAAAAAAATAGAAATCCTTATGCGTTAGTCTTCCAATTTGGAGTTTTTTTAAGGAAAACATGAAAATTAAATATTTTTTCAGTTTTAGACATATATTTTGGCACTTAACAGAAAAATATGATAATTAATTTTTTTGAAGATGTTAGACTTAACTTTTGGTATTTTTCCAAATATTTCGAAAAAAGTAGGAATTCGCATGTGTTAGTCTTCAATTTTTGAGTTTTTATAGAAAAAAATGAAAATTAAATATTTTTCTCATTCTAGACAGATATCTTTGGAATTTTTTGAAAAATATAAAAATTGATATTTTGAAGGTATTAGACTTCACTTTTTGTTTTTTTACAAAAATATTGAAAAAATAGAATTCCCATGTGTTAGTCTTCAATTTTGGAATATTTTTTCGGAAAATATGAAAATAAAGTATTTTACTCGTTCTATATTGATAATTGATATTTTTAAAGTTGTTAGACTTCAATTTTTGTATTTTTAGAAATTTATTGAAAAAAATATAAATTCGTATGTGTTAGTCTTCAATTTCTGAGTTTTTTTTAGGACAACGTAAAAATTAAATACTTTTCTCATTCCAAACATAAATCTTGGAATTGCTTTAAAAAATATGATAATTGATATTTTTGAAGGTGACTTCACTTTTTGCAAAAAATAAATTGAAAAAAAAATAGAAATCCTCACGTGTCAGTCTTCCATTTTGGAGTTTTTTTAAGGAAAACATGAAAATTAAGTATTTTTTTTAGTTTTAGACATATATTTTGGCATTTAACAGAAAAATAACATAATTAATTTTTTGAAGGTGCTAGACTTCACTTTTGGTATTTTTCCAAATATTTCGAAAAAAGTAGGAATTCGCATGTGTTAGTCTTCAATTTTTGAGTTTTTATAGAAAAAAATGAAAATTAAATATTTTTCTCATTCTAGACAGATATCTTTGGAATTTTTTGAAAAATATGATAATTGATATTTTTGAAGGTGTCAGACTTCACTTTTAGTTTTTTTTACAAAAACATTGAAAATATAGAATTCCCATGTGTTAGCCTCCAATTTTGGAATATTTTTTCGGAACACATGAAAATAAAGTATTTTACTCGTTCTATATTGAAATCTTGGAATGTTTTAGATAATATTGATAATTGATATTTTTAAAGGTGTTAGACTTCACTTTTTGTATTTTTGGAAATTTATTGAAAAAAATATAAATTCGTATGTGTTAGTCTTCAATTTCTGAGTTTTTTTTAGGACCACGTAAAAATTAAATACTTTTCTCATTCCAAACATAAATCTTAGAATTGCTTTAAAAAATATGATATTTGATATTTTTGAAGGTGTTAAACTTCAATTTTTGTCAAAAAAAAATTGAAAAAAAAAAGAAATCCGCATGTGTTAGTCTTCCATTTTGGAGTTTTTTTAAGGAAAACATGAAAATTAAGTATTTTTTTAGTTTTAGACATATATTTTGGCATTTAACAGAAAAATATGATAATTAATTTTTTTGAAGATGTTAGACTTCACTTTTGGTATTTTTCCAAATATTTCGAAAAAAGTAAGAATTCGCATGTGTTAGTCTTCAATTTTTGAGTTTTTATAGAAAAAAATGAAAATTAAATATTTTTCTCATTCTAGACAAATATTTTTGGAATTTTTTGAAAAATATGAAAATTGATATTTTTGAAGGTATTAGACTTCACTTTTTGTTTTTTTACAAAAACATTGAAAAAATAGAATTCGCATGTGTTAGTCTTCAATTTTGGAATATTTTTTAGGAAAACATGAAAATTAAGTATTTTACTCGTTCTATATTGAAATCTTGGAATGTTTTTGAAAATATTTATAATTGATATTTTTAAAGGTGTTAGACTTCACTTTTGTATTTTTGGAAATTTATAGAAAAATATATATATTCGAATGTGTTAATCTTCAATTTCTGAGTTTTTTTTAGGGCAACGTAAAAATTAAATAATTTTTTCATTCCAAACATAAATCTTGGAATTGCTTTAAAAAATATGATAATTGATATTTTTCAAGGTGTTAGACTTTACTTTCTGCAAAAAATAAATTGAAAAAAAAATAGAAATCCCCACGTGTTAGTCTTCTATTTTGGAGTTTTTTTAAGGAAAACATGAAAATTAAGTATTTTTTTAGTTTTAAACATATATTTTGGCATTTAACAGAAAAATATGATAATTAATTTTTTATAAGGTGTTAGACTTCACTTTTGGTATTTTTCCAAATATTTCGAAAAAAGTAGGAATTCGCATGTGTTAGTCTTCAATTTTTGAGTTTTTATAGAAAAAAATGAAAATTAAATATTTTTCTCATTCTAGACAGATATCTTTGGAATTTTTTGAAAAATATGATAATTGATATATTTGAAGGTGTTAGACTTCACTTTTTGTTTTTTTACAAAAACATTGAAAAAATAGAATTCCCATGTGTTAGTCTTCAATTTTGGAATATTTTTTCGGAAAACATGAAAATAAAGTATTTTACTCGTTCTATATTGAAATCTTGGAATGTTTTTGAAAATATTGATAATTGATATTTTTAAAGGTGTTAGACTTCACTTTTTGTATTTTTGGAAATTTATTGAAAAAAATATAAATTCGTATGTGTTAGTCTTCAATTTCTGAGTTTTGTTTGGGACAACGTAAAAATTAAATACTTTTCTCATTCCAGACATAAATCTTGGAATTGCTTTAAAAAATATGATAATTGATATTTTTGAAGGTGTTAGACTTCACTTTTCGCCAAAAATAAATTGAAAAAAAAATAGAAATCCGCATGCGTTAGTCTTCCATTTTGGAGTTTTTTTAAGGAAAACATGAAAATTAAATATTTTGTTAGTTTTAGACATATATTTTGGCATTTAACAGAAAAATATGATAATTAATTTTTTTGAAGATGTTAGACTTCACTTTTGGTATTTTTCCAAATATTTCGAAAAAAGTAGGAATTCGCATGTGTTAGTCTTCAATTTTTAATCTTTTATCGAAAAAAATGAAAATTAAATATTTTTCTCATTCTAGACAGATATCTTTGGAATTTTTTGAAAAATATGAAAATTGATATTTTTGAAGGTATTAGACTTCACTTTTTGTTTTTTTACAAAAATATTGAAAAAATAGAATTCCCATGTGTTAGTCTTCAATTTTGGAATATTTTTTCGGAAAATATGAAAATAAAGTATTTTACTCGTTCTATATTGATAATTTATATTTTTAAAGTTGTTAGACTTCAATTTTTGTATTTTTAGAAATTTATTGAAAAAAATATAAATTCGTATGTGTTAGTCTTCAATTTCTGAGTTTTTTTTAGGACAACGTAAAAATTAAATACTTTTCTCATTCCAAACATAAATCTTGGAATTGCTTTAAAAAATATGATAATTGATATTTTTGAAGGTGACTTCACTTTTTGCAAAAAATAAATTGAAAAAAAAATAGAAATCCTCACGTGTCAGTCTTCCATTTTGGAGTTTTTTTAAGGAAAACATGAAAATTAAGTATTTTTTTTAGTTTTAGACATATATTTTGGCATTTAACAGAAAAATAACATAATTAATTTTTTGAAGGTGCTAGACTTCACTTTTGGTATTTTTCCAAATATTTCGAAAAAAGTAGGAATTCGCATGTGTTAGTCTTCAATTTTTGAGTTTTTATAGAAAAAAATGAAAATTAAATATTTTTCTCATTCTAGACAGATATATTTGGAATTTTTTGAAAAATATGATAATTGATATTTTTGAAGGTGTCAGACTTCTCTTTTAGTTTTTTTTACAAAAACATTGAAAAAATAGAATTCCCATGTGTTAGTCTTCAATTTTGGAATATTTTTTCGGAACACATGAAAATAAAGTATTTTACTCGTTCTATATTGAAATCTTGGAATGTTTTAGATAATATTGATAATTGATATTTTTAAAGGTGTTAGACTTCACTTTTTGTATTTTTGGAAATTTATTGAAAAAAATATAAATTCGTATGTGTTAGTCTTCAATTTCTGAGTTTTTTTTAGGACCACGTAAAAATTAAATACTTTTCTCATTCCAAACATAAATCTTAGAATTGCTTTAAAAAATATGATAATTGATATTTTTGAAGGTGTTAGACTTCAATTTTTGCCAAAAATAAATTGAAAAAAAAAATAGAAATCCGCATGCGTTAGTCTTCCATTTTGGAGTTTTTTTAAGGAAAACATGAAAATTTAGTATTTTTTTAGTTTTAGACATATATTTTGGCATTTAACAGAAAAATATGATAATTAATTTTTATGAAGATGTTAGACTTCACTTTTGGTATTTTTCCAAATATTTCGAAAAAAGTTGGAATTCGCATGTGTTAGTCTTCCATTTTTGAGGTTTTATCGACAAAAATGAAAATCAAATATTTTTCTCATTCTAGACAGATATCTTTGGAATTTTTTGAAAAATATGAAAATTGATATTTTTGAAGGTGTTAGACTCCACTTTTTGTTTTTTTACAAAAACATTGAAAAAATAGAATTCGCATGTGTTAGTCTTCAATTTTGGAATATTTTTTCGGAAAACATGAAAATTAAGTATTTTACTCGTTCTATATTGAAAGTTTGGAATGTTTTTGAAAATATTGATAATTAATATTTTTAAAGGTGTTAGACTTCACTTTTTCTATTTTTGGAAATTTATCGAAAAAAAGATAAATTCGTATGTGTTAGTCTTCAATTTCTGAGTTTTTTTTAGGACAACGTAAAAATTAAATACTTTTCTCATTCCAAACATTAATCTTGGAATTGCTTTAAAAAATATGATAATTGATATTTTTGAAGGTGTTAGACTTCACTTTTCGCAAAAAATAAATTGAAAAAAAAATAGAAATCCGCACGCGTTAGTCTTCCATTTTGGAGTTTTTTTAAGGAAAACATGAAAAGTAAGTATTTTTTCAGTTTTAGACATATATTTTGGCATTTAACAGAAAAATATGATAATTAATTTTTTTGAAGGTGTTAGACTTCACTTTTGGTATTTTTCCAAATATTTCGAAAAGAGTAGGAATTCGCATGTGTTAGTCTTCAATTTTTGAGTTTTTATCGAAAAAAATGAAAATTAAAGATTTTTCTCATTCTAGACAGATATCTTTGGAATTTTTTGAAAAATATGATAATTCATATTTTTGAAGGTGTCAGACTTCACTTTTGGTATTTTTCCAAATATTTCGAAAAAAGTAGGAATTCACATGTGTTAGTCTTCCATTTTTGAGTTTTTATCGAAAAAAATGAAAATTAAATATTTTTCTCATTCTAGACAGATATCTTTGGAATTTTTTGAAAAATATGAAAATTGATATTTTTGAAGGTATTAGACTCCACTTTTTGTTTTTTTACAAAAACATTGAAAAAATAGAATTCGCATGTGTTAGTCTTCAATTTTGGAATATTTTTTAGGAAAACATGAAAATGAAGTATTTTACTCGTTCTATATTGAAATTTTGGAATGTTTTTGAAAATATTTATAATTGATATTTTTGAAGGTGTTAGCCTTCACTTTTTGTATTTTTGGAAATTTATTGAAAAAAAGATAAATTCGTATGTGTTAGTCTTCAATTTCTGAGTTTTTTTAAGAGCAACGTAAAAATTAAATAATTTTCTCATTCCAAACATAAATCTTGGAATTGCTTTAAAAAATATGATAATTGATATTTTTGAAGGTGTTAGACTTCACTTTTCGCAAAAAATAAATTGAAAAAAAAATAGAAATCCGCACGCGTTAGTCTTCCATTTTGGAGTTTTTTTAAGGAAAACATGAAAAGTAAGTATTTTTTCAGTTTTAGACATATATTTTGGCATTTAACAGAAAAATATGATAATTAATTTTTTTGAAGGTGTTAGACTTCACTTTTGGTATTTTTCCAAATATTTCGAAAAAAGTAGGAATTCGCATGTGTTAGTCTTCAATTTTTTAGTTTTTATAGAAAAAAAATGAAAATTAAAGATTTCTCTCATTCTAGACAGATATCTTTGGAATTTTTTGAAAAATATGATAATTCATATTTTTGAAGGTGTCAGACTTCACTTTTTGTTTTTTTACAAAAACGTTGAAAAAATAGAATTCTCATGTATTAGTCTTCAATTTTTTAATATTTTTTCGGAAAACATGAAAATAAAGTATTTTACTCGTTCTATATTGAAATCTTGGAATGTTTTTGAAAATATTGATAATTGATATTTTTAAAGGTGTTAGACTTCACTTTTTGTATTTTGGGAAATTTATTGAAAAAAATATAAATACGTATGTGTTAGTCTTCAATTTCTGAGTTTTTTTTAGGACAACGTAAAAATTAAATACTTTTCTCATTCCAAACATAAATCTTGGAATTGCTTTAAAACATTTGATAATTGATATTTTTGAAGGTGACTTCACTTTTCGCCAAAAATAAATTGAAAAAAAAAATAGAAATCCGCATGCGTTAGTCTTCCATTTTGGAGTTTTTTTAAGGAAAACATGAAAATTAAGTATTTTTTTAGTTTTAGACATATATTTTGGCATTTAACAGAAAAATATGATAATTAATTTTTTTGAAGATGTTAGACTTCACTTTTGGTATTTTTCCAAATATTTCGAAAAAAGTAGGAATTCGCATGTGTTAGTCTTCCAGTTTTGAGTTTTTATCAAAAAAAATGAAAATTAAATATTTTTCTCATTCTAGACAGATATCTTTGGAATTTTTTGAAAAATATGAAAATTGATATTTTTGAAGGTATTAGACTCCACTTTTTGTTTTTTTACAAAAACATTGAAAAAATAGAATTCGCATGTGTTAGTCTTCAATTTTGGAATATTTTTTACGAAAACACGAAAATTAAGTATTTTACTCGTTCTATATTGAAATTTTGGAATGTTTTAGAAAATATTTATAATTGATATTTTTAAAGGTGTTAGACTTCACTTTTTGTATTTTTGGAAATTTATTGAAAAAAAGATAAATTCGTATGTGTTAGTCTTCAATTTCTGAGTTTTTTTTAGAGCAACGTAAAAATTAAATAATTTTCTCATTCCAAACATAAATCTTGGAATTGCTTTAAAAAATACGATAATTGATATTTTTGAAGGTGTTAGACTTCTCTTTTTGCAAAAAATAAATAGAAAACAAAAATAGAAATCCGCACGCGTAAGTTTTCAATTTTGGAGTTTTTCTAAGGAAAACATGAAAAGTAAGTATTTTTTCAGATTTAGACATATATTTTGGCATTTAACAGAAAAATATGATAATTAATTTTTTTGAAGGTGTTAGACTTCACTTTTGGTATTTTTCCAAATATTTCGAAAAAAGTAGGAATTCGCATGTGTTAGTCTTCAATTTTTGAGTTTTTATAGAAAAAAATGAAAATTAAAGATTTTTCTCATTCTAGACGGATATCTTTGGAATTTTTTGAAAACTATGATAATTCATATTTTTGAAGGTGTCAGACTTCACATTTTGTTTTTTTACAAAAACATTGAAAAAATAGAATTCCCATGTGTTAGTCTTCAATTTTGGAATATTTTTTCGGAAAACATGAAAATAAAGTATTTTACTCGTTCTATTTTGAAATCTTGGAATGTTTTTGAAAATATTGATAATTGATATTTTTAAAGGTGTTAGACTTCACTTTTTGTATTTTTGGAAATTTATTGAAAAAAATATAAATACGTATGTGTTAGTCTTCAATTTCTGAGTTTCTTTTAGGACAACTTAAAAATTAAATACTTTTCTCATTCCAAACAAAAATCTTGGAATTGCTTTAAAAAATATGATAATTGATATTTTTCAAGGTGTTAGACTTCACTTTTTGCAAAAAAAAAATTGAAAAAAAAATAGAAATCCGCATGCGTTAGTCTTCCAATTTGGAGTTTTTTTAAGGAAAACATGAAAATTAAGTATTTTTTTAGTTTTACACATATATTTTTGCATTTAACAGAAAAATATGATAATTAAGTTTTTTGAAGATGTTAGACTTCACTTTTGGTATTTTTCCAAATATTTCGAAAAAAGTAGGAATTCGCATGTGTTAGTCTTCAATTTTTGAGTTTTTATAGAAAAAAATGAAAATTAAATATTTTTCTCATTCTAGACAGATATCTTTGGAATTTTTTGAAAAATATGAAAATTGATATTTTCGAAGGTATTAGACTACACTGTTTGTTTTTTTACAAAAACATTGAAAAAATAGAATTCCCATGTGTTAGTCGTCAATTTTGGAAACATTTTTCGGAAAACCTGAAAATAAATTATTTTACTCGTTCTATATTGAAATCTAGGAGTGTTTATGAAAATATTGATAATTAATATTTTTATAGGTGTTAGACTTCACTTTTTTATTTATTGGAAATTTATTGAAAAAAATGTAAATTCGTATGTGTTAGTCTTCAATTTCTGTGTTTTTTTTAGGACAACGTAAAAACTAAATACTTTTCACATTCCAAACATAAATCTTGGAATTGCTTTAAAAAATATGATAATTCATATTTTTGAAGGTGGACTTCACTTTTTGCCAAAAATAAATTGAAAAAAAAATAGAAATCTGCATGCGTTAGTCTTCCATTTTGTAGTTATTTTATGAAAAACATGAAAATGAAGTATTTTTTTAGTTTTAGACATATATTTTGGCATTTAACAGAAAAATATGATAATTAATTTTTTTGAATATGTTAGTCTTCAATTTTTGAGTTTTTAAAGAAAAAAATGAAAATTAAATATTTTTCTCATTCTAGAC
Source organism: Luzula sylvatica (assembly GCA_946800325.1). Lineage (NCBI taxonomy): Eukaryota > Viridiplantae > Streptophyta > Magnoliopsida > Poales > Juncaceae > Luzula > Luzula sylvatica. The sequence goes on from OX326956.1 coordinate 25,368,368, forward strand.
AGATATCTTTGGAATTTTTTGAAAAATATGAAAATTGATATTTTTGAAGGTAGACTTCACTTTTAGTTTTTTTACAAAAACATTGAAAAAATAGAATTCGCATGTGTTAGTCTTCAATTTTGGAATATTTTTTAGGAAAACATGAAAATTAAGTATTTTACTCGTTCTATATTGAAATCTTGGAATGTTTTTGAAAATATTTATAATTGATATTTTTAAAGGTGTTAGACTTCACTTTCTGTATTTTTGGAAATTTATTGAAAAAATATAAATTCGTATGTGTTAGTCTTCAATTTCTGTGTTTTTTTTAGGGCAACATAAAAATAAAATAATTTTCTCATTCCAAACATAAATCTTGGAATTGCTTTAAAAAATATGATAATTGATATTTTTGAAGGTGTTAGACTTCACTTTTTGCAAACAATAAATTGAAAAAAAAATAGAAATCCGCATGCGTTAGTCTTCCATTTTGGAGTTTTTTTAAGGAAAACATGAAAATTAAGTATTTTTTTAGTTTTAGACATATATTTTGGCATTTAACAGAAAAATATGATAATTAATTTTTTTGAAGATGTTAGACTTCACTTTTGGTATTTTTCCAAATATTTCGAAAAAAGTAGGAATTCGCATGTGTTAGTCTTCAATTTTTTAGTTTTTATAGAAAAAAATGAAAATTAAATATTTTTCTCATTCTAGACAGATATCTTTGGAATTTTTTGAAAAATATGAAAATTGATATTTTTTAAGGTATTAGACTCCACTTTTTGTTTTTTTACAAAAACATTGAAAATATAGAATTCGCATGTGTTAGTCTTCAATTTTGGAATATTTTTTAGGAAAACATGAAAATTAAGTATTTTACTCGTTCTATATTGAAATCTTGGAATGTTTTTGAAAATATTTATAATTGATATTTTTAAAGGTGTTAGACTCCACTTTTTGTATTTTTGGAAATTTATTGAAAAAAATATAAATTCGTATGTGTTAGTCTTCAATTTCTGAGTTTTTTTTAGAGCAACGTAAAAATTAAATAATTTTCTCATTCCAAACATAAATCTTTGAATTGCTTTAAAAAATATGATAATTGATATTTTTGAAGGTGTTAGACTTCACTTTCTGCAAAAAATAAATTGAAAAAAAAAATAGAAATCCTCACGTGTTAGTCTTCCATTTTGGAGTTTTTTTAAGGAAAACATGAAAATTAAGTATTTTTTTAGTTTTAGACATATATTTTGGCATTTAACAGAAAAATACGATAATTAATTTTTTTGAAGGTGCTAGACTTCACTTTTGGTATTTTTCCAAATATTTCGAAAAAAGTAGGAATTCGCATGTGTTAGTCTTCAATTTTTGAGTTTTTATAGAAAAAAATGAAAATTAAATATTTTTCTCATTCTAGACAGATATCTTTGGAATTTTTTGAAAAATATGATAATTGATATATTTGAAGGTGTTAGACTTCACTTTTTGTTTTTTTACAAAAACGTTGAAAAAATAGAATTCGCATGTGTTAGTCTTCAATTTTGGAATATTTTTTCGGAAAACATGAAAATAAAGTATTTTACTCGTTCTATATTGAAATCTCGGAATGTTTTTGAAAATATTGATAATTGTTATTTTTAAAGGTGTTAGACTTCACTTTTTCTATTTTTGGAAATTTATTGAAAAAAATATAAATTCGTATGTGTTACTCTTCAATTTCTGAGTTTTTTTTACGACAACGTAAAAATTAAATACTTTTCTCATTCCAAACATAAATCTTGGAATTGCTTTAAAAAATATGATAATTGATATTTTTGAAGGTGTTAGACTTCACTTTTTGCAAAAAATAAATTGAAAAAAAAATAGAAATCCTCACGTGTTAGTCTTCCACTTTGGAGTTTTTTTAAGGAAAACATGAAAATTAAGTATTTTTTTAGTTTTAGACATATATTTAGGCATTTAACAGAAAAATATGATAATTAATTTATTTGAAGATGTTAGACTTCACTTTTGGTATTTTTCCAAATATTTCTAAAAAAAGTAGGAATTCGCATGTGCTAGTCTTCAATTTTTGAGTTTTTATAGAAAAAAATGAAAATTAAATATTTTTCTCATTCTAGACAGATATCTTTGGAATTTTTTGAAAAATATGATAATTGATATTTTTGAAGGTGTGAGACTTCACTTTTAGTTTTTTTACAAAAACATTGAAAAAATAGAATTCCCATGTGTTAATCTTCAATTTTGGAATATTTTTTCGGAAAACCTGAAAATAAAGTATTTTACTCGTTCTATATTGAAATCTTGGAATGTTTTTGAAAATATTGATAATTGATATTTTTATAGGTGTTAGACTTCACTTTTTTTATTTTTGGAAATTTATTGAAAAAAATATAAATTCGTATGTGTTAGTCTTCGATTTCTGAGTTTTTTTTAGGACAACGTAAAAATTAAAAACTTTTCACATTCCAAACATAAATCTTGGAATTGCTTTAAAAAATATGATAATTCATATTTTTGAAGGTGTTAGACTTCACTTTTTGCCCAAAATAAATTGAAAAAAAAATAGAAATCTGCATGCGTTAGTCTTCCATTTTGGAGTTTTTTTATGGAAAACATGAAAATTAAGTATTTTTTTAGTTTTAGACATATATTTTGGCATTTAACAGAAAAATATGATAATTAATTTTTTTGAAGATGTTAGACTTCACTTTTGGTATTTTTCCAAATATTTCGAAAAAAGTAGGAATTCGCATGTGTTAGTCTTAAATTTTTGAGTTTTTATCGAAAAAAATGAAAATTAAATATTTTTCTCAGTCTAGACATATATCTTTGGAATTTTTTGAAAAATATGAAAATTGATATTTTTGAAGGTATTAGACTCCACTTTTTGTTTTTTAACAAAAACATTGAAAAAATAGAATTCGCATGTGTAAGTCTTCAATTTTGGAATATTTTTTAGGAAAACATGAAAATTAAGTATTTTACTCGTTCTATATTGAAATCTTGGAATGTTTTTGAAAATATTTATAATTGATATTTTTAAAGGTGTTAGACTTCACTTTCTGTATTTTTGGAAATTTATTGAAAAAATATAAATTCGTATGTGTTAGTCTTCAATTTCTTAGTTTTTTTTAGGGCAACGTAAAAATTAAATAATTTTCTCATTCCAAACATAAATCTTGGAATTGCTTTAACAAATATGATAATTGATATTTTTGAAGGTGTTAGACTTCACTTTTGCAAAAAAAAAATAGAAAAAAAAATAGAAATCCGCACGTGTTAGTCTTCCATTTTGGGGTTTTTTTAAGGAAAACATGAAATCTAAGTATTTTTTTAGTTTTAGACATATATTTTGGCATTTAACAGAAAATATGATAATTAATTTTTTTGAAGGTGCTAGACTTCGCTTTTGGTATTTTTCGACATATTTCGAAAAAAGTAGGAATTCGCATGTGTTAGTCTTGAATTTTTGAGTTTTTATAGAAAAAAATGAAAATTAAATATTTTTCTCATTCTAGACAGATATCTTTGGAATTTTTTGAAAAATATGATAATTGATATTTTTGAAGGTGTGAGACTTCACTTTTAGTTTTTTTACAAAAACATTGAAAAAATAGAATTCCCATGTGTTAGCCTTCAATTTTGGAAATTTTTTCGGAACACATGAAAATAAAGTATTTTACTCGTTCTATATTGAAATCTTGGAATGTTTTAGAAAATATTGATAATTGATATTTTTAAAGGTGTTAGACTTCACTTTTTGTATTTTTGGAAATTTATTGAAAAAAATATAAATTCGTATGTGTTAGTCTTCAATTTCTGAGTTTTTTTATGGACCACGTAAAAATTAAATACTTTTCTCATTCCAAACATAAATCTTAGAATTTCTTTAAAAAATATGATATTTGATATTTTTGAAGGTGTTATAAACTTCAATTTTTCCCAAAAAAAAATTGAAAAAAAAAAGAAATCTGCATGTGTTAGCCTTCCATTTTGGAATTTTTTTAAGGAAAACATGAAAATTAAGTATTTTTTTAGTTTTAGACATATATTTTGGCATTTAACAGAAAAATATGATAATTAATTTTTTTGAAGATGTTAGACTTCACTTTTGGTATATTTCCAAATATTTCGAAAAAAGTAAGAATTCGCATGTGTTAGTCTTCAATTTTTGAGTTTTTATAGAAAAAAATGAAAATTAAATATTTTTCTCATTCTAGACAGATATCTTTGGAATTTTTTGAAAAATATGAAAATTGATATTTTTGAAGGTATTAGACTTCACTTTTTGTTTTTTTACAAAAACATTGAAAAAATAGAATTCGCATGTGTTAGTCTTCAATTTTGGAATATTTTTTAGGAAAACATGAAAATTAAGTATTTTACTCGTTCTATATTGAAATCTTGGAATGTTTTTGAAAATATTTATAATTGATATTTTTAAAGGTGTTAGACTTCACTTTTTGTATTTTTGGAAATTTATTGAAAAAAATATATATTCGAATGTGTTAATCTTCAATTTCTGAGTTTTTTTTAGGGCAACGTAAAAATTAAATAATTTTCTCATTCCAAACATAAATCTTGGAATTGCTTTAAAAAATATGATAATTGATATTTTTCAAGGTGTTAGACTTTACTTTCTGCAAAAAATAAATTGAAAAAAAAATAGAAATCCCCACGTGTTAGTCTTCTATTTTGGAGTTTTTTTAAGGAAAACATGAAAATTAAGTATTTTTTTAGTTTTAAACATATATTTTAGCATTTAACAGAAAAATATGATAATTAATTTTTTATAAGGTGTTAGACTTCACTTTTGGTATTTTTCCAAATATTTCGAAAAAAGTAGGAATTCGCATGTGTTAGTCTTCAATTTTTGAGTTTTTATAGAAAAAAATGAAAATTAAATATTTTTCTCATTGTAGACAGGTATCTTTGGAATTTTTTGAAAAATATGATAATTGATATATTTGAAGGTGTTAGACTTCACTTTTTGTTTTTTTACAAAAACATTGAAAAAATAGAATTCCCATGTGTTAGTCTTCAATTTTGGAATATTTTTTCGGAAAACATGAAAATAAAGTATTTTACTCGTTCTATATTGAAATCTTGGAATGTTTTTGAAAATATTGATAATTGATATTTTTTAAGGTGTTAGACTTCACTTTTTGTATTTTTGGAAATTTATTGAAAAAAATATAAATTCGTATGTGTTAGTCTTCAATTTCTGAGTTTTGTTTGGGACAACGTAAAAATTAAATACTTTTCTCATTCCAGACATAAATCTTGGAATTGCTTTAAAAAATATGATAATTGATATTTTTGAAGGTGTTAGACTTCACTTTTCGCCAAAAATAAATTGAAAAAAAAATAGAAATCCGCATGCGTTAGTCTTCCATTTTGGAGTTTTTTTAAGGAAAACATGAAAATTAAGTATTTTTTTAGTTTTAGACATATATTTTGGCATTTAACAGAAAAATATGATAATTAATTTTTTTGAAGATGTTAGACTTCACTTTTGGTATTTTTCCAAATATTTCGAACAAAGTAGGAATTCGCATGTGTTAGTCTTCAATTTTTGAGTTTTTATCGAAAAAAATGAAAATTAAATATTTTTCTCATTCTAGACAGATATCTTTGGAATTTTTTGAAAAATATGAAAATTGATATTTTTGAAGGTATTAGACTCCACTTTTTGTTTTTGTACAAAAATATTGAAAAAATAGAATTCGCATGTGTTAGTCTTCAATTTTGGAATATTTTTTAGGAAAACATGAAAATTAAGTATTTTACTCGTTCTATATTGAAATTTTGGAATGTTTTTGAAAATATTTATAATTGATATTTTTAAAGGTGTTAGACTTCACTTTTTGTATTTTTGGAAATTTATTGAAAAAAATATAAATTCGTATGTGTTAGTCTTCAATTTCTGAGTTTTTTTTAGAGCAACTTAAAAATTAAATAATTTTCCCATTCCAAACATAAATCTTGGAATTGCTTTAAAAAATATGATAATTGATATTTTTGAAGGTGTTAGACTTCACTTTTTGCAAAAAATAAATTGAAAAAAAAAATAGAAATCCGCACGCGTTAGTCTTCCATTTTGGAGTTTTTTTAAGGAAAACATGAAAAGTAAATATTTTTTCAGTTTTAGAAATATATTTTGTCATTTAACAGAAAACTATGATAATTAATTTTTTTGAAGGTGTTAGACTTCACTTTTTGTATTTTTCCAAATATTTCGAAAAAAGTAGGAATTCGCATGTGTTAGTCTTCAATTTTTGAGTTTTTATAGAAAAAAATGAAAATTAAATATTTTTCTCATTCTAGACAGATATCTTTGGAATTTTTTAAAAATATGATAATTGATATTTTTAAAGGTGCCAGACTTCACTTTTTGTTTTTTTACAAAAACATTGAAAAAATAGAATTCCCATGTGTTAGTCTTCAATTTTGGAATATTTTTTCAGAAAACATGAAAATAAAGTATTTTACTCGTTCTATATTGAAATCTTGGGAATGTTTTTGAAAATATTGATAATTGATATTTTTAAAGGTGTTAGACTTCACTTTTTGTATTTTTGGAAATTTATTGAAAAAAATATAAATTCGTATGTGTTAGTCTTCAATTTCTGAGTTTCTTTTAGGACAAAGTAAAAATTAAATACTTTTCTCATTCCAAACATAAATCTTGGAATTGCTTTAAAAAATATGATAATTGATATTTTTGAAGGTGTTAGACTTCACTTCTTGCCAAAAAAAAATTGAAAAAAAAATAGAAATCCTTATGCGTTAGTCTTCCAATTTGGAGTTTTTTTAAGGAAAACATGAAAATTAAATATTTTTTCAGTTTTAGACATATATTTTGGCACTTAACAGAAAAATATGATAATTAATTTTTTTGAAGATGTTAGACTTAACTTTTGGTATTTTTCCAAATATTTCGAAAAAAGTTGGAATTCGCTTGTGTTAGTCTTCAATTTTTGAGTTTTTATAGAAAAAAATGAAAATTAAATATTTTTCTCATTCTAGACAGATATCTTTGGAATTTTTTGAAAAATATAAAAATTGATATTTTGAAGGTATTAGACTTCACTTTTTGTTTTTTTACAAAAATATTGAAAAAATAGAATTCCCATGTGTTAGTCTTCAATTTTGGAATATTTTTTCGGAAAATATGAAAATAAAGTATTTTACTCGTTCTATATTGATAATTGATATTTTTAAAGTTGTTAGACTTCAATTTTTGTATTTTTAGAAATTTATTGAAAAAAATATAAATTCGTATGTGTTAGTCTTCAATTTCTGAGTTTTTTTTAGGACAACGTAAAAATTAAATACTTTTCTCATTCCAAACATAAATCTTGGAATTGCTTTAAAAAATATGATAATTGATATTTTTGAAGGTGACTTCACTTTTTGCAAAAAATAAATTGAAAAAAAAATAGAAATCCTCACGTGTCAGTCTTCCACTTTGGAGTGTTTTTAAGGAAAACATGAAAATTAAGTATTTTTTTAGTTTTAGACATATATTTTGGCATTTAACAGAAAAATATGATAATTAATTTTTTTGAAGGTGCTAGACTTCACTTTTGGTATTTTTCCAAATACTTCGAAAAAAGTAGGAATTCGCATGTGTTAGTCTTCAATTTTTGAGTTTTTATAGAAAAAAATGAAAATTAAATATTTTTCTCATTCAAGACAAATATCTTTGGAATTTTTTGAAAAATATGATAATTGATATTTTTGAAGGTGGTAGACTTCACTTTTCATTTTTTTACAAAAACATTCAAAAAATAGAATTCCCATGTGTTAGTCTTCAATTTTGGAATATTTTTTCGGACCACATGAAAATAAAGTATTTTACTCGTTCTATATTGAAATCTTGGAATGTTTTAGAAAATATTGATAATTGATATTTTTAAAGGTGTTAGACTTCACTTTTTGTATTTTTGTAAATTTATTGAAAAAAATATAAATTTGTATGTGTTAGTCTTCAATTTCTGAGTTTTTTTTAGGACCACGTAAAAATTAAATACTTTTCTCATTCCAAACATAAATCTTAGAATTGCTTTAAAAAATATGATATTTGATATTTTTGAAGGTGTTAGACTTCAATTTTTGCCAAAAATAAATTGAAAAAAAAAAAGAAATCTGCATGTGTTAGTCTTCCATTTTGGAGTTTTTTTTAGGAAAACATGAAAATTAAGTATTTTTTTAGTTTTACACATATATTTTGGCATTTAACAGAAAAATATGATAATTAATTTTTTTGAAGATGTTAGACTTCACTTTTGGTATTTTTCCCAATATTTCGAAAAAAGTAGGAATTCGCATGTGTTAGTCTTCAATTTTTGAGTTTTTATCGAAAAAAATGAAAATTAAATATTTTTCTCATTCTAGACAGATATGTTTGGAATTTTTTGAAAAATATGAAAATTGATATTTTTGAAGGTGACTCCACTTTTTGTTTTTTTACAAAAACATTGAAAAAATAGAATTAGCATGTGTTAGTCTTCAATTTTGGAATATTTTTTAGGAAAACATGAAAATTAAGTATTTTTTTAATTTTAGACATATATTTTGGCATTTAACAGAAAAATATGATAATTAATTTTTTTGAAGGTGTTAGACTTCACTTATGGTATTTTTCCAAATATTTCGAAAAAAGTACGAATTCGCATGTGTTAGTCTTCAATTTTTAAGTTTTTATAGAAAAAAATGAAAATTAAATATTTTTCTCATTCTAGACAGATATCTTTGGAAATTTTTGAAAAATATGAAAATTGATATTTTCGAAGGTATTAGACTACACTTTTTGTTTTTTGACAAAAACATTGAAAAAATAGAATTCCCATGTGTTAGTCTTCAATTTTGGAATATTTTTTCGGAAAACATGAAAATAAAGTATTTTACTCGTTCTATATTGAAATCTTGGAATGTTTTTGAAAATATTGATAATTGATATTTTTAAATGTGTTAGACTTCACTTTTTGTATTTTTAGAAATTTATTGAAAAAAATATAAATTCGTATGTGTTAGTCTTCAATTTCTGAGTTTCTTTTAGGACAACGAAAAAATTAAATACTTTTCTCATTCCAAACATAAATCTTGGAATTGCTTTAAAAAATATGATAATTGATATTTTTGAAGGTGTTAGACATCACTTTTTGCCAAAAATAAATTGAAAAAAAAATAGAAATCCGCATGCGTTAGTCTTCCAATTTGGAGTTTTTTTAAGGAAAACATGAAAATTAAGTATTTTTTTAGTTTTAGACATATATTTTGGCATTTAACAGAAAAATATGATAATTAATTTATTTGAAGATTTTAGACTTCACTTTTGGTATTTTTCCAAATATTTCGAAAAAAGTAGGAATTCGCATGTGTTAGTCTTCAATTTTTGAGTTTTTATAGAAAAAAATGAAAATTAAATATTTTTCTCATTCTAGACAGATATCTTTGGAAATTTTTGAAAAATATGAAAATTGATATTTTCGAAGGTATTAGACTACACTTTTTGTTTTTTGACAAAAACATTGAAAAAATAGAATTCCCATGTGTTAGTCTTCAATTTTGGAATATTTTTTCGGAAAACATGAAAATAAAGTATTTTACTCGTTCTATATTGAAATCTTGGAATGTTTTTGAAAATATTGATAATTGATATTTTTATAGGTGTTAGACTTCAGTTTTTTTTATTGTTGGAAATTTATTGAAAAAAATATAAATTCGTATGTGTTAGTCTTCAATTTCTGAGTTTCTTTTAGGACAACGAAAAAATTAAATACTTTTCTCATTCCAAACATAAATCTTGGAATTGCTTTAAAAAATATGATAATTGATATTTTTGAAGGTGTTAGACATCACTTTTTGCCAAAAATAAATTGAAAAAAAAATAGAAATCGGCATGCGTTAGTCTTCCAATTTGGAGTTTTTTTAAGGAAAACATGAAAATTAAGTATTTTTTTAGTTTTAGACATATATTTTGGCATTTAACAGAAAAATATGATAATTAATTATTTTGAAGGTGCTAGACTTCACTTTTGGTATTTTTCCAAATATTTCGAAAAAAGTAGGAATTCGCATGTGTTAGTCTTCAATTTTTGAGTTTTTATAGAAAAAAATGAAAATTAAATATTTTTCTCATTCAAGACAGATATCTTTGGAATTTTTTGAAAAATATGATAATTGATATTTTAGAAGGTGTTAGACTTCACTTTTAGTTTTTTTACAAAATCATTAAAAAAATAGAATTCCCATGTGTTAGTCTTCAATTTTGGAATATTTTTTCGGAACACATGAAAATAAAGTATTTTACTCGTTCTATATTGAAATCTTGGAATGTTTTAGAAAATATTGATAATTGATATTTTTAATGGTGTTAGACTTTACTTTTTGTATTTTTGGAAATTTATTGAAAAAAATATAAATTCGTATGTGTTAGTCTTCAATTTCTGAGTTTTTTTTAGGACCACGTAAAAATTAAATACTTTTCTCATTCCAAACATAAATCTTAGAATTGCTTTAAAAAATATGATATTTGATATTTTTGAAGGTGTTAGACTTCAATTTTTGCCAAAAATAAATTGAAAAAAAAAAGAAACCCGCATGTGTTAGTCTTCCATTTTGGAGTTTTTTTAAGGAAAACATGAAAATTAAGTATTTTTTTAGTTTTAGACATATATATTGGCATTTAACAGAAAAATATGATAATTAATTTTTTTGAAGATGTTAGACTTCACTTTTGGTATTTTCCAAATATTTCGAAAAAAGTAGGAATTCACATGTGTTAGTCTTCAATTTTTGAGTTTTTGTCGAAAAAAATGAAAATTAAATATTTTTCTCATTCTAGACAGATATCTTTGGAATTTTTCGAAAAATATGAAAATAGATATTTTTGAAGGTATTAGACTCCACTTTTTGTTTTTTTAGAAATTTATTGAAAAAAATATAAATTCGTATGTGTTAGTCTTCAATTTCTGAGTTTTTTTTACGACAACGTAAAAATTAAATAATTTTCTCATTCCAAACATAAATCTTGGAATTGCTTTAAAAAATATGGTAATTGATATTTTTGAAGGTGTTAGACTTCACTTTTTGCAAAAAATAAATTGAAAAAAAAATAGAAATCCTCACGCGTCACTCTTCCATTTTGGAGTGTTTTTAAGGAAAACATGAAAATTAAGTATTTTTTTAGTTTTAGACATATATTTTGGCATTTAACAGAAAAATATGATAATTAATTTTTTTGAAGATTTTAGACTTCACTTTTGGTATTTTTCCAAATATTTCGAAAAAAGTAGGAATTCGCATGTGTTAGTCTTCAATTTTTGAGTTTTTATAGGAAAAAAATGAAAATTAAATATTTTTCTCATTCAAGACAGATATCTTTGGAATTTTTTGAAAAATATGAAAATTGATATTTTCGAAGGTATTAGACTACACTTTTTGTTTTTTGACAAAAACATTGAAAAAGTAGAATTCCCATGTGTTAGTCTTCGATTTTGGAATATTTTTTCGGAAAACATGAAAATAAAGTATTTTACTCGTTCTATATTGAAATCTTGGAATATTTTTGAAAATATTGATAATTGATATTTTTATAGGTGTTAGACTTCAGTTTTTTTATTTTTGGAAATTTATTGAAAAAAATATAAATTCGTATGTGTTAGTCTTCAATTTCTGAGTTTTTGTTAGGACAACGTAAAAATTAAATACTTTTCACATTCCAAACATAAATCTTGGAATTGCTTTGAAAAATATGATAATTCATATTTTTGAAGGTGACTTCACTTTTTGCCAAAAATAAATTGAAAAAAAAATAGAAATTTTCATGCGTTAGTCTTCCATTTTGGAGTTTTTTTATGGAAAACATGAAAATTAAGTATTTTTTTAGTTTTAGACATATATTTTGGCATTTAACAGAAAAATATGATAATTAATTTTTTTGAAGATGTTAGACTTCACTTTTGGTATTTTTCCAAATATTTCGAACAAAGTAGGAATTCGCATGTGTTAGTCTTCAATTTTTGAGTTTTTATCGAAAAAAATGAAAATTAAATATTTTTCTAATTCTAGACAGATATCTTTGGAATTTTTTGAAAAATATGAAAATTGATATTTTTGAAGGTATTAGACTCCACTTTTTGTTTTTTTACAAAAACATTGAAAAAATAGAATTCGCATGTGTTAGTCTTCAATTTTGGAATATTTTTTAGGAAAACATGAAAATTAAGTATTTTACTCGTTCTATATTGAAATTTTGGAATGTTTTTGAAAATATTTTTAATTGATATTTTTAAAGGTGTTAGACTTCACTTTTTGTATTTTTGGAAATTTATTGAAAAAAATATAAATTCGTATGTGTTAGTCTTCAATTTCTGAGTTTTTTTTAGAGCAACTTAAAAATTAAATAATTTTCTCATTCGAAACATAAATCTAGGAATTGCTTTAAAAAATATGATAATTGATATTTTTGAAGGTGTTAGACTTCACTTTTTGCAAAAAATAAATTGAAACAAAAAATAGAAATCCGCACGCGTTAGTCTTCCATTTTGGAGTTTTTTTAAGGAAAACATGAAAAGTAAATATTTTTTCAGTTTTAGAAATATATTTTTGCATTTAACAGAAAACTATGATAATTAATTTTTTTGAAGGTGTTAGACTTCACTTTTTGTATTTTTCCAAATATTTCGAAAAAAGTAGGAATTCGCATGTGTTAGTCTTCAATTTTTAAGTTTTTATAGAAAAAAATGAAAATTAAATATTTTTCTCATTCTAGACAGATATCTTTGGAATTTTTTGAAAAATATGATAATTGATATATTTGAAGGTGTGAGACTTAACTTTTTGTTTTTTTACAAAAACATTGAAAAAATAGAATTCCCATGTGTTAGTCTTCTATTTTGGAATATTTTTTCGGAAAACATGAAAATAAAGTATTTTACTCGTTCTATATTGAAATCTTGGAATGTTTTTGAAAATATTGATAATTGATATTTTTAAATGTGTTAGACTTCACTTTTTATATTTTTAGAAATTTATTGAAAAAAATATAAATTCGTATGTGTTAGTCTTCAATTTCTGAGTTTCTTTTAGGACAACGAAAAAATTAAATACTTTTCTCATTCCAAACATAAATCTTGGAATTGCTTTAAAAAATATGATAATTGATATTTTTGCAGGTGTTATACTTCACTTTTTGCAAAAAATAAATTGAAAAAAAGATAGAAATCCCCACGTGTTAGTCTTCCATTTTGGAGTTTTTTTAAGGAAAACATGAAAATTAAGTATTTTTTTAGTTTTAGACATATATTTTGGCATTCAACAGAAAAATATGATAATTAATTTTTTTGAAGGTGTTAGACTTCACTTTTGGTATTTTTCCAAATATTTCGAAAAAAGTACGAATTCGCATGTGTTAGTCTTCAATTTTTAAGTTTTTATAGAAAAAAATGAAAATTAAATATTTTTCTCATTCTAGACAGATATCTTTGGAATTTTTTGAAAAATATGATAATTGATATATTTGAAGGTACTTTTTGTTTTTTTACAAAAACATTGAAAAAATAGAATTCCCATGTGTTAGTCTTCAATTTTGGAATATTTTTTCGGAAAACAAGAAAATAAAGTATTTTACTCGTTCTATATTGAAATTTTGGAATGTTTTTGAAAATATTTATAATTGATATTTTTAAAGGTGTTAGACTTCACTTTTTGTATTTTTGGAAATTTATTGAAACAAATATAAATTCGTATGTGTTAGTCTTCAATTTCTGAGTTTTTTTTAGAGCAACGTAAAAATTAAATAATTTTCTCATTCCAAACATAAATCTTGGAATTGCTTTAAAAAATATGATAATTGATATTTTTGAAGGTGTTAGACTTGACTTTTTGCAAAAAAAAAAATTGAAAAAAAAATAGAAATTCGCACGCGTTAGTCTTCCTTTTTGGAGTTTTTTTAAGGAAAAGATGAAAAGTAAGTATTTTTTCAGTTTTAGACATATATTTTGGCATTTAACAGAAAAATATGATAATTAATTTTTTTGAAGGTGTTAGACTTCACTTTTGGTATTTTTCCTAATATTTCGAAAAAAGTAGGAATTCGCATGTGTTAGTCTTCAATTTTTGAGTTTTTATAGAAAAAAATGAAAATTAAATATTTTTCTCATTCTAGACAGATACCATTGGAATTTTTTGAAAAATATGATAATTGATATTTTTGAAGGTGTCAGACTTCAATTTTTGTTTTTTTACAAAAACATTGAAAAAATAGAATTCCCATGTGTTAGTCTTCAATTTTGGAATATTTTTTCGGAAAACATGAAAATAAAGTATTTTACTCGTTCTATATTGAAATCTTGGAATGTTTTTGAAAATATTGATAATTGATATTTTTAAATGTGTTAGACTTCACTTTTTGTATTTTTAGAAATTTATTGAAAAAAATATAAATTCGTATGTGTTAGTCTTCAATTTCTGAGTTTCTTTTAGGACAACGAAAAAATTAAATACTTTTCTCATTCCAAACATAAATCTTGGAATTGCTTTAAAAAATATGATAATTGATATTTTTGAAGGTGTTAGACATCACTTTTTGCCAAAAATAAATTGAAAAAAAAATAGAAATCCGCATGCGTTAGTCTTCCAATTTGGAGTTTTTTTAAGGAAAACATGAAAATTAAGTATTTTTTTAGTTTTAGACATATATTTTGGCATTTAACAGAAAAATATGATAATTAATTTATTTGAAGATTTTAGACTTCACTTTTGGTATTTTTCCAAATATTTCGAAAAAACTAGGAATTCGCATGTGTTAGTCTTCAATTTTTGAGTTTTTATAGAAAAAAATGAAAATTAAATATTTTTCTCATTCTAGACAGATATCTTTGGAATTTTTTGAAAAATATGAAAATTGATATTTTCGAAGGTATTAGACTACACTTTTTGTTTTTTGACAAAAACATTGAAAAAATAGAATTCCCATGTGTTAGTCTTCAATTTTGGAATATTTTTTCGGAAAACATGAAAATAAAGTATTTTACTCGTTCTATATTGAAATCTTGGAATGTTTTTGAAAATATTGATAATTGATATTTTTATAGGTGTTAGACTTCAGTTTTTTTTATTTTTGGAAATTTATTGAAAAAAATATAAATTCGTATGTGTTAGTCTTCAATTTCTGAGTTTTTGTTAGGACAACGTAAAAATTAAATACTTTTCACATTCCAAACATAAATCGTGGAATTGCTTTGAAAAATATGATATTTCATATTTTTGAAGGTGTGTTAGACTTCACTTTTTGCCAAAAAAAAATTGAAAAAAAAATAAAAATCTGCATGCGTTAGTCTTCCATTTTGGAGTTTTTTTATGGAAAACATGAAAATTAGGTATTTTTTTAGTTTTAGACATATATTTTGGCATTTAACAGAAAAATATGATAATTAATTTTTTTGAAGATGTTAGACTTCACTTTTGGTATTTTTCCAAATATTTCGAAAAAAGTAGGAATTCGCATGTGTTAGTCTTCAATTTTTGAGTTTTTATCGAAAAAAATGAAAATTAAATATTTTTCTCATTCTAGACAGATTTCTTTGGAATTTTTTGAAAAATATGAAAATTGATATTTTTGAAGGTATTAGACTCCACTTTTTGTTTTTTTACAAAAACATTGAAAAAATATAATTCGCATGTGTTAGTCTTCAATTTTGGAATATTTTTTAGGAAAACATGAAAATTAAGTATTTTACTCGTTCTATATTGAAATCTAGGAATGTTTTTGAAAATATTTATAATTGATTTTTTTAAAGATGTTAGACTTCATTTTTTGTATTGTTGGAAATTTATTGAAAAAAATATAAATTTGTATGTGTTAGTCTTCAATTTCTGAGTTTTTATTTGGGCAACGTAAAAATTAAATAATTTTCTCATTCCAAACATAAATCTTGGAATTGCTTGAAAAAATATGATAATTGATATTTTTGAAGGTGTTAGACTTCACTTTTTGCAAAAAATAAATTGAAAAAAAAATAGAAATCCTCACGTGTCAGTCTTCCATTTTGGAGTGTTTTTAAGGAAAACATGAAAATTAAATATTTTTTTAGTTTTAGACATATATTTTGGCATTTAACAGAAAAATATGATAATTAATTATTTTGAAGGTGCTAGACTTCACTTTTGGTATTTTTCCAATTATTTCGAAAAAAGTAGGAATACGCATGTGTTAGTCTTCAATTTTTGAGTTTTTATAGAAAAAAATGAAAATTAAATATTTTTCTCATTCAAGACAGATATCTTTGGAATTTTTTGAAAAATATGATAATTGATATTTTAGAAGGTGTTAGACTTCACTTTTAGTTTTTTTACAAAATCATTAAAAAAATAGAATTCCCATGTGTTAGTCTTCAATTTTGGAATATTTTTTCCGAACACATGAAAATAAAGTATTTTACTCGTTCTATATTGAAATCTTGGAATGTTTTAGAAAATATTGATAATTGATATTTTTAAAGGTGTTAGACTTCACTTTTTGTATTTTTGGAAATTTATTGAAAAAAATATAAATTCGTATGTGTTAGTCTTCAATTTCTGAGTTTTTTTTAGGACCACGTAAAAATTAAATACTTTTCTCATTCCAAACATAAATCTTAGAATTGCTTTAAAAAATATGATATTTGATATTTTTGAAGGTGTTAGACTTCAATTTTTGCCAAAAATAAATTGAAAAAAAAAAGAAATCCGCATGTGTTAGTCTTCCATTTTGGAGTTTTTTTAAGGAAAACATGAAAATTAAGTATTTTTTTAGTTTTAGACATATATATTGGCATTTAACAGAAAAATATGATAATTAATTTTTTTGAAGATGTTAGACTTCACTTTTGGTATTTTTCCAAATATTTCGAAAAAAAGTAGGAATTCACATGTGTTAGTCTTCAATTTTTGAGTTTTTATCGAAAAAAATGAAAATTAAATATTTTTCTCATTCTAGACAGATATCTTTGGAATTTTTCGAAAAATATGAAAATAGATATTTTTGAAGGTATTAGACTCCACTTTTTGTTTTTTTAGAAATTTATTGAAAAAAAAATAAATTCGTATGTGTTAGTCTTCAATTTCTGAGTTTTTTTTAGGACAACGTAAAAATTAAATAATTTTCTCATTCCAAACATAAATCTTGGAATTGCTTTAAAAAATATGATAATTGATATTTTTGAAGGTGTTAGACTTCACTTTTTGCAAAAAATAAATTGAAAAAAAAATAGAAATCCTCACGCGTCAGTCTTCCATTTTGGAGTGTTTTTAAGGAAAACATGAAAATTAAGTATTTTTTTAGTTTTAGACATATATTTTGGCATTTAACAGAAAAATTTGATAATTAATTTTTTTGAAGATTTTAGACTTCACTTTTGGTATTTTTCCAAATATTTCGAAAAAAGTAGGAATTCGCATGTGTTAGTCTTCAATTTTTGAGTTTTTATAGAAAAAAATGAAAATTAAATATTTTTCTCATTCAAGACAGATATCTTTGGAATTTTTTGAAAAATATGAAAATTGATATTTTCGAAGGTATTAGACTACACTTTTTGTTTTTTGACAAAAACATTGAAAAAATAGAATTCCCATGTGTTAGTCTTCGATTTTTGAATATTTTTTCGGAAAACATGAAAATAAAGTATTTTACTCGTTCTATATTGAAATCGTGGAATATTTTTGAAAATATTGATAATTGATATTTTTATAGGTGTTAGACTTCAGTTTTTTTATTTTTGGAAATTTATTGAAAAAAATATAAATTCGTATGTGTTAGTCTTCAATTTCTGAGTTTTTGTTAGGACAACGTAAAAAATAAATACTTTTCACATTCCAAACATAAATCGTGGAATTGCTTTGAAAAATATGATAATTCATATTTTTGAAGGTGTTAGACTTCACTTTTTGCCAAAAATAAATTGAAAAAAAAATAGAAATCTGCATGCGTTAGTCTTCCATTTTGGAGTTTTTTTATGGAAAACATGAAAATTAAGTATTTTTTTAGTTTTAGAGATATATTTTGGCATTTAACAGAAAAATATGATAATTAATTTTTTTGAAGATGTTAGACTTCACTTTTGGTATTTTTCCAAATATTTCGAAAAAAGTAGGAATTCGCATGTGTTAGTCTTCAATTTTTGAGTTTTTATCGAAAAAAATGAAAATTAAATATTTTTCTCAGTCTAGACAGATATCTTTGGAATTTTTTGAAAAATATGAAAATTTATATTTTTGAAGGTATTAGACTCCACTTTTTGTTTTTTTACAAAAACATTTAAAAAATAGAATTCGCATATGTAAGTCTTCAATTTTGGAATATTTTTTAGGAAAACATGAAAATTAAGTATTTTACTCGTTCTATATTGAAATCTTGGAATGTTTTTGAAAATATTTATAATTGATATTTTTAAAGGTGTTAGACTTCACTTTCTGTATTTTTGGAAATTTATTGAAAAAATATAAATTCGTATGTGTTAGTCTTCCATTTTGGAGTTTTTTTAAGGAAAACATGAAAATTAAGTATTTTTTTACTTTTAGACATATATTTTGGCATTTAACAGAAAATATGATAATTAATTTTTTTGAAGGTGCTAGACTTCACTTTTGGTATTTTTCCAAATATTTCGAAAAAAGTAGGAATTCGCATGTGTTAGTCTTCAATTTTTGAGTTTTTATAGAAAAAAATGAAAATTAAATATTTTTCTCATTCTAGACAGATATCTTTGGAATTTTTTGAAAAATATGATAATTGATATTTTTGAAGGTGTGAGACTTCACTTTTAGTTTTTTTACAAAAACATTGAAAAAATAGAATTCCCATGTGTTAGCCTTCAATTTTGGAATATTTTTTCGGAACACATGAAAATAAAGTATTTTACTCGTTCTATATTGAAATCTTGGAATGTTTTAGAAAATATTGATAATTGATATTTTTAAAGGTGTTAGACTTCACTTTTTGTATTTTTGGAAATTTATTGAAAAAAATATAAATTCGTATGTGTTAGTCTTCAATTTCTGAGTTTTTTTTAGGACCACGTAAAAATTAAATACTTTTCTCATTCCAAACATAAATCTTAGAATTGCTTTAAAAAATATGATATTTGATATTTTTGAAGGTGTTAAACTTCAATTTTTGCCAAAAAAAAATTGAAAAAAAAAAGAAATCCGCATGTGTTAGCCTTCCATTTTGGAGTTTTTTTAAGGAAAACATGAAAATTAAGTATTTTTTCAGTTTTAGACATATATTTTGGCATTTAACAGAAAAATATGATAATTAATTTTTTTGAAGATGTTAGACTTCACTTTTGGTATTTTTCCAAATATTTCGAAAAAAGTAGGAATTCGCATGTGTTAGTCTTCAATTTTTGAGTTTTTATAGAAAAAAATGAAAATTAAATATTTTTCTCATTCTAGACAGATATCTTTGGAATTTTTTGAAAAATATGATAATTGATATTTTTGAAGGTGTGAGACTTCACTTTTAGTTTTTTTACAAAAACATTGAAAAAATAGAATTCCCATGTGTTAGCCTTCAATTTTGGAATATTTTTTCGGAACACATGAAAATAAAGTATTTTACTCGTTCTATATTGAAATCTTGGAATGTTTTAGAAAATATTGATAATTGATATTTTTAAAGGTGTTAGACTTCACTTTTTGTATTTTTGGTAATTTATTGAAAAAAATATATATTCGAATGTGTTAATCTTCAATTTCTGAGTTTTTTTTAGGGCAACGTAAAAATTAAATAATTTTCTCATTCCAAACATAAATCTTGGAATTGCTTTAAAAAATATGATAATTGATATTTTTCAAGGTGTTAGACTTTACTTTCTGCAAAAAATAAATTGAAAAAAAAATAGAAATCCCCACGTGTTAGTCTTCTATTTTGGAGTTTTTTTAAGGAAAACATGAAAATTAAGTATTTTTTTAGTTTTAAACATATATTTTGGCATTTAACAGAAAAATATGATAATTAATTTTTTTGAAGGTGTTAGACTTCACTTTTGGTATTTTTCCAAATATTTCGAAAAAAGTAGGAATTCGCATGTGTTAGTCTTCAATTTTTGAGTTTTTATAGAAAAAAATGAAAATTAAATATTTTTCTCATTCTAGACAGATATCTTTGGAATTTTTTGAAAAATATGATAATTGATATATTTGAAGGTGTTAGACTTCACTTTTTGTTTTTTTACAAAAACATTGAAAAAATAGAATTCCCATGTGTTAGTCTTCAATTTTGGAATATTTTTTCGGAAAAAACATGAAAATAAAGTATTTTACTCGTTCTATATTGAAATCTTGGAATGTTTTTGAAAATATTGATAATTGATATTTTTAAAGGTGTTAGACTTCACTTTTTGTATTTTTGGAAATTTATTGAAAAAAATATAAATTCGTATGTGTTAGTCTTCAATTTCTGAGGTTTTTTTGGGACAACGTAAAAATTAAATACTTTTCTCATTCCAGACATAAATCTTGGAATTGCTTTAAAAAATATGATAATTGATATTTTTGAAGGTGTTAGACTTCACTTTTCGCCAAAAATAAATTGAAAAAAAAATAGAAATCCGCATGCGTTAGTCTTCCATTTTGGAGTTTTTTTAAGGAAAACATGAAAATTAAGTATTTTTTTAGTTTTAGACATATATTTTGGCATTTAACAGAAAAATATGATAATTAATTTTTTTGAAGATGTTAGACTTCACTTTTGGTATTTTTCCAAATATTTCGAACAAAGTAGGAATTCGCATGTGTTAGTCTTCAATTTTTGAGTTTTTATCGAAAAAAATGAAAATTAAATATTTTTCTCATTCTAGACAGATATCTTTGGAATTTTTTGAAAAATATGAAAATTGATATTTTTGAAGGTATTAGACTCCACTTTTTGTTTTTTTACAAAAATATTGAAAAAAATAGAATTCGCATGTGTTAGTCTTCAATTTTGGAATATTTTTTAGGAAAACATGAAAATTAAGTATTTTACTCGTTCTATATTGAAATTTTGGAATGTTTTTGAAAATATTTATAATTGTTATTTTTAAAGGTGTTAGACTTCACTTTTTGTATTTTTGGAAATTTATTGAAAAAAATATAAATTCGTATGTGTTAGTCTTCAATTTCTGAGTTTTTTATAGAGCAACTTAAAAATTAAATAATTTTCTCATTCCAAACATAAATCTTGGAATTGCTTTAAAAAATATGATAATTGATATTTTTGAAGGTGTTAGACTTCACTTTTTGCAAAAAATAAATTGAAAAAAAAAATAGAAATCCGCACGCGTTTGTTTTCCATTTTGGAGTTTTTTTAAGGAAAACATGAAAAGTAAATATTTTTTCAGTTTTAGAAATATATTTTGGCATTTAACAGAAAACTATGATAATTAATTTTTTTGAAGGTGTTAGACTTCACTTTTTGTATTTTTCCAAATATTTCGAAAAAAGTAGGAATTCGCATGTGTTAGTCTTCAATTTTTGAGTTTTTATAGCAAAAAATGAAAATTAAATATTTTTCTCATTCTAGACAGATATCTTTGGAATTTTTTAAAAATATGATAATTGATATTTTTAAAGGTGCCATACTTCACTTTTTGTTTTTTTACAAAAACATTGAAAAAATAGAATTCCCATGTGTTAGTCTTCAATTTTGGAATATTTTTTCAGAAAACATGAAAATAAAGTATTTTACTCGTTCTATATTGAAATCTTGGGAATGTTTTTGAAAATATTGATAATTGATATTTTTAAAGGTGTTAGACTTCACTTTTTGTATTTTTGGAAATTTATTGGAAAAAATATAAATTCGAATGTGTTAGTCTTCAATTTCTGAGTTCTTTTTAGGGCAACGTAAAAATTAAATAATTTTCTCATTCCAAACATAAATCTTGGAATTGCTTTAAAAAATATGATAATTGATATTTTTGCAGGTGTTATACTTCACTTTTTGCAAAAAATAAATTGAAAAAAAGATAGAAATCCCCACGTGTTAGTCTTCCATTTTGGAGTTTTTTTAAGGAAAACATGAAAATTAAGTATTTTTTTAGTTTTAGACATATATTTTGGCATTTAACAGAAAAATATGATAATTAATTTTTTTGAAGGTGTTAGACTTCACTTTTGGTATTTTTCCAAATATTTCGAAAAAAGTACGAATTCGCATGTGTTAGTCTTCAATTTTTAAGTTTTTATAGAAAAAAATGAAAATTAAATATTTTTCTCATTCTAGATAGATATCTTTGGAATTTTTTGAAAAATATGATAATTGATATATTTGAAGGTGTGAGACTTCACTTTTTGTTTTTTTACAAAAACATTGAAAAAATAGAATTCCCATGTGTTAGTCTTCAATTTTGGAATATTTTTTCGGAAAACATGAAAATAAAGTATTTTACTCGTTCTATATTGAAATTTTGGAATGTTTTTGAAAATATTTATAATTGATATTTTTAAAGGTGTTAGACTTCACTTTTTGTATTTTTGGAAATTTATTGAAACAAATATAAATTCGTATGTGTTAGTCTTCAATTTCTGAGTTTTTTTTAGAGCAACGTAAAAATTAAATAATTTTCTCATTCCAAACATAAATCTTGGAATTGCTTTAAAAAATATGATAATTGATTTTTTTGAAGGTGTTAGACTTGACTTTTTGCAACAAAACAATAGAAAAAAAAAATAGAAATCCGCACGCGTTAGTCTTCCTTTTTGGAGTTTTTTTAAGGAAAGATGAAAAGTAAGTATTTTTTTCAGTTTTAGACATATATTTTGGCATTTAACAGAAAAATATGATAATTAATTTTTTTGAAGGTGTTACACTTAACTTTTGGTATTTTTCCTAATATTTCGAAAAAAGTAGGAATTCGCATGTGTTAGTCTTCAATTTTTGAGTTTTTATAGGAAAAAATGAAAATTAAATATTTTTCTCATTCTAGACAGATACCTTTGGAATTTTTTGAAAAATATGATAATTGATATTTTTGAAGGTGCCAGACTTCACTTTTTGTTTTTTTACAAAAACATTGAAAAAATAGAATTCCCATGTGTTAGTCTTCAATTTTGGAATATTTTTTCGGAAAACATGAAAATAAAGTATTTTACTCGTTCTATATTGAAATCTTGAAATGTTTTTGAAAATATTGATAATTGATATTTTTAAAGATGTTAGACTTCACTTTTTGTATTTTTGGAAATTTATTGAAAAAAATATATATTCGTATGTGTTAGTCTTCAATTTCTGAGTTTTTTTTAGGACCACGTAAAAATTAAATACTTTTCTCATTCCAAACATAAATCTTAGAATTGCTTTAAAAAATATGATATTTGATATTTTTGAAGGTGTTAGACTTCAATTTTTGCCAAAAATAAATTGAAAAAAAAAAGAAATCCGCATGTGTTAGTCTTCCATTTTGGAGTTTTTTTAAGGAAAACATGAAAATTAAGTATTTTTTTAGTTTTAGACATATATATTGGAATTTAACAGAAAAATATGATAATTAATTTTTTTGAAGATGTTGGACTTCACTTTTGGTATTTTTTCAAATATTTCGAAAAAAGTAGGAATTCACATGTGTTAGTCTTCAATTTTTGAGTTTTTATAGAAAAAAATGAAAATTAAATATTTTTCTCATTCAAGACAGATATCTTTGGAATTTTTTGAAAAATATGAAAATTGATATTTTCGAAGGTATTAGACTACACTTTTTGTTTTTTGACAAAAACATTGAAAAAATAGAATTCCCATGTGTTAGTCTTCGATTTTGGAATATTTTTTCGGAAAACATGAAAATAAAGTATTTTACTCGTTCTATATTGAAATCTTGGAATGTTTTTGAAAATATTGATAATTGATATTTTTATAGGTGTTAGACTTCAGTTTTTTTATTTTTGGAAATTTATTGAAAAAAATATAAATTCGTATGTGTTAGTCTTCAATTTCTGAGTTTTTGTTAGGACAACGTAAAAATTAAATACTTTTCACATTCCAAACATAAATCGGGGAATTGCTTTGAAAAATATCATAATTCATATTTTTGAAGGTGTGTTAGACTTCACTTTTTTGCCAAAAATAAATTGAAAAAAAATAGAAATCTGCGTGCGTTAGTCTTCCATTTTGGAGTTTTTTTATGGAAAACATGAAAATTAGGTATTTTTTTAGTTTTAGACATATATTTTGGCATTTAACAGAAAAATATGATAATTAATTTTTTTGAAGATGTTAGACTTCACTTTTGGTATTTTTCCAAATATTTCGAAAAAAGTAGGAATTCGCATGAGTTAGTCTTCAATTTTTGAGTTTTTATCGAAAAAAATGAAAATTAAATATTTTTCTCATTCTTGACAGATTTCTTTGGAATTTTTTGAAAAATATGAAAATTGATATTTTTGAAGGTATTAGACTCCACTTTTTGATTTTTTACAAAAACATTGAAAAAATAGAATTAGCATGTGTTAGTCTTCAATTTTGGAATATTTTTTAGGAAAACATGAAAATTAAGTATTTTACTCGTTCTATATTGAAATCCTGGAATGTTTTTGAAAATATTTATAATTGATTTTTTTAAAGGTGTCAGACTTCATTTTTTGTATTGTTGGAAATTTATTGAAAAAAATATAAATTCGTATCTGTTAGTCTTCAATTTCTGAGTTTTTATTTGGGCAACGTAAAAATTAAATAATTTTCTCATTCCAAACATAAATCTTGGAATTGCTTTAAAAAATATGATAATTGATATTTTTGCAGGTGTTAGACTTCACTTTTTGCAAAAAATAAATTGAAAAAAAGATAGAAATCCTCACGTGTCAGTCTTCAATTTTGGAGTGTTTTTAAGGAAAACATGAAAATTAAGTATTTTTTTAGTTTTAGACGTATATTTTGGCATTTGACAGAAAAATATGATAATTAATTTTTTTGAAGGTGTTAGACTTCACTTTTGGTATTTTTCCAAATATTTCGAAAAAAGTACGAATTCGCATGTGTTAGTCTTCAATTTTTAAGTTTTTATAGAAAAAAATGAAAATTAAATATTTTTCTCATTCTAGACAGATATCTTTGGAATTTTTTGAAACATATGATAATTGATATATTTGAAGGTGTGAGACTTCACTTTTTGTTTTTTTACAAAAACATTGAAAAAATAGAATTCCCATGTGTTAGTCTTCAATTTTGGAATATTTTTTCGGAAAACATGAAAATAAAGTATTTTACTCGTTCTATATTGAAATCTTGGAATGTTTTAGAAAATATTGATAATTGATATTTTTAAAGGTGTTAGACTTCACTTTTTGTATTTTTGGAAATTTATTGAAAAAAATATAAATTCGTATGTGTTAGTCTTCAATTTCTGAGTTTCTTTTAGGACCACGTAAAAATTAAATAATTTTCTCATTCCAAACATAAATCTTGGAATTGCTTTAAAAAATATGA
Source organism: Luzula sylvatica (assembly GCA_946800325.1). Taxonomy (NCBI): domain Eukaryota; kingdom Viridiplantae; phylum Streptophyta; class Magnoliopsida; order Poales; family Juncaceae; genus Luzula; species Luzula sylvatica. Next base: position 25,393,803 of record OX326956.1, read on the forward strand.
TAATTGATATTTTTGAAGGTGTTAGACATGACTTTTTGCAAAAAAAAAATTGAAAAAAAAAATAGAAATCCGCACGCGTTAGTCTTCCTTTTTGGAGTTTTTTTAAGGAAAAGATGAAAAGTAAGTATTTTTTCAGTTTTAGACATATATTTTGGCATTTAACAGAAAAATATGATAATTAATTTTTTTGAAGGTGTTAGACTTCACTTTTGGTATTTTTCCTAATATTTCGAAAAAAGTAGGAATTCGCATGTGTTAGTCTTCAATTTTTGAGTTTTTATAGAAAAAAATGAAAATTAAATATTTTTCTCATTCTAGACAGATATCTTTGGAATTTTTTGAAAAATATGATAATTGATATTTTCGAAGGTGTCAGACTTCAATTTTAGGACAACGAAAACATTGAAAAAATAGAATTCCCATGTGTTAGTCTTCAATTTTGAAATATTTTTTCGGAAAACCTGAAAATAAAGTATTTTACTCGTTCTATATTGAAATCTTGGAATGTTTTTGAAAATATTTATAATTGATATTTTTAAAGGTGTTAGACTTCACTTTTTGTATTTTTGGAAATTTATTGAAAAAAATATAAATTCGAATGTGTTAGTCTTCAATTTCTGAGTTTTTTTTAGGGCAACGTAAAAATTAAATAATTTTCTCATTCCAAACATAAATCTTGGAATTGCTCTAAAAAATATGATAATTGATATTTTTGCAGGTGTTAGACTTCACTTTTTGCAAAAAATAAATTGAAAAAAAAATAGAAATCCCCACGTGTTAGTCTTCCATTTTGGAGTTTTTTTAAGGAAAACATGAAAAGTAAGTATTTTTTCAGTTTTAGACATATATTTTGGCATTTAACAGAAAAATATGATAATTAATTTTTTTGAAGGTGTTAGACTTCACTTTTGGTATTTTTCCAAATATTTCGAAAAAACTACGAATTCGCATGTGTTAGTCTTCAATTTTTGAGTTTTTATAGAAAAAAATGAAAATTAAATATTTTTCTCATTCTAGACAGATATCTTTGGAATTTTTTGAAAAATATGATGATTGATATATTTGAAGGAGTGAGACTTCACTTTTTGTTTTTTTACAAAAACATGGAAAAAATAGAATTCCCATGTGTTAGTCTTCAATTTTGGAATATTTTTTCGGAAAACATGAAAATAAAGTATATTACTCGTTCTATATTGAAATTTTGGAATGTTTTTGAAAATATTGATAATTGATATTTTTAAAGGTGTTAGACTTCACTTTTTGTATTTTTGGAAATTTATTGAAAAAAATATAAATTCGTATGTGTTAGTCTTCAATTTATGAGTTGCTTTTAGGACAACGTAAAAATTAAATACTTTTCTCATTCCAAACATAAATCTTGGAATTGCTTTAAAAAATATGATAATTGATATTTTTGAAGGTGTTAGACTTCACTTTTTGCCAAAAATAAATTGAAAAAAAAATAGAAATCCGCATGCGTTAGTCTTCCAATTTGGAGTTTTTTTAAGGAAAACATGAAAATTAAGTATTTTTTCAGTTTTAGACATATATTTTGGCATTTAACAGAAAAATATGATAATTAATTTTCTTGAAGGTGTTAGAATTCACTTTTGGTATTTTTCCTAATATTTCGAAAAAAGTAGGAATTCGCATGTGTTAGTCTTCAATTTTTGAGTTTTTATAGAAAAAAATGAAAATTAAATATTTTTCTCATTCTAGACAGATATCTTTGGAATTTTTTGAAAAATATGATAATTCATATTTTCGAAGGTATTAGACTCCACTTTTTGTTTTTTTACAAAAACATTGAAAAAATAGAATTCCCATGTGTTAGTCTTCAATTTTGGAATATTTTTTCGGAAAACCTGAAAATAAAGTATTTTACTCGTTCTATATTGAAATCTTCGAATGTTTTTGAAAATATTGATAATTGATATTTTTATATGTGTTAGACTTCATTTTTTTTATTTTTGGAAATTTATTGAAAAAAATATAAATTCGTATGTGTTAGTCTTCAATTTCTGAGTTTTTGTTAGGACAACGTAAAAATTAAATACTTTTCACATTCCAAACATAAATCGTGGAATTGCTTTGAAAAATACGATAATTCATATTTTTGAAGGTGTGTTAGACTTCACTTTTTGCCAAAAATAAATTGAAAAAAAAATAGAAATCTGCATGCGTTAGTCTTCCATTTTGGAGTTTTTTTATGGAAAACATGAAAATTAGGTATTTTTTTAGTTTTAGACATATATTTTGGCATTTAACAGAAAAATATGATAATTAATTTTTTTGAAGATGTTAGACTTCACTTTTGGTATTTTTCCAAATATTTCGAAAAAAGTAGGAATTCGCATGTGTTAGTCTTCAATTTTTGAGTTTTTATCGAAAAAAATGAAAATTAAATATTTTTCTCATTCTAGACAGATTTCTTTGGAATTTTTTGAAAAATATGAAAATTGATATTTTTGAAGGTATAAGACTCCACTTTTTGTTTTTTTACAAAAACATTGAAAAAATAGAATTCGCATGTGTTAGTCTTCAATTTTGGAATATTTTTTAGGAAAACATGAAAATTCAGTATTTTACTCGTTCTATATAGAAATCTTGGAATGTTTTTGAAAATATTTATAATTGATTTTTTTAAAGGTGTTAGACTTCATTTTTTGTATTGTTGGAAATTTATTGAAAAAAATATAAATTCGTATGTGTTAGTCTTCAATTTCTGAGTTTTTATTTGGGCAACGTAAAAATTAAATAATTTTCTCATTCCAAACATAAATCATGGAATTGCTTGAAAAAATATGATAATTGATATTTTTGAAGGTGTTAGACTTCACTTTTTGCAAAAAATAAATTGAAAAAAAAATTGAAATCCTCACGTGTCAGTCTTCCATTTTGGAGTGTTTTTAAGGAAAACATGAAAATTAAGTATTTTTTTAGTTTTAGACATATATTTTGGCATTTAACAGAAAAATATGATAATTAATTTTTTTGAAGGTGCTAGACTTCACTTTTTGTATTTTTCCAAATATTTAGAAAAAAGTAGGAATTCGCAGTTGTTAGTCTTCAATTTTTGAGTTTTTATAGAAAAAATGAAAATTAAATATTTTTCTCATTCAAGACAGATATCTTTGGAATTTTTTGAAACATATGATAATTGATATTTTAGAAGGTGTTAGACTTCACTTTTAGTTTTTTTACAAAATCATTAAAAAAATAGAATTCCCATGTGTTAGTCTTCAATTTTGGAATATTTTTTCGGAACACATGAAAATAAAGTATTTTACTCGTTCTATATTGAAATCTTGGAATGTTTTAGAAAATATTGATAATTGATATTTTTAAAGGTGTTAGACTTCACTTTTTGTATTTTTGGAAATTTATTGAAAAAAATATAAATTCGTATGTGTTAGTCTTCAATTTCTGAGTTTTTTGTAGGACCACGTAAAAATTAAATACTTTTCTCATTCCAAACATAAATCTTAGAATTGCTTTAAAAAATATGATATTTGATATTTTTGAAGGTGTTAGACTTTAATTTTTAACAAAAATAAATTGAAAAAAAAAAGAAATCCGCATGTCTTAGTCTTCCATTTTGGAGTTTTTTTAAGGAAAACATGAAAATTAAGTATTTTTTTAGTTTTAGACATATATATTGGCATTTAACAGAAAAATATGATAATTAATTTTTTTGAAGATGTTAGACTTCACTTTTGGTATTTTTCCAAATATTTCGAAAAAAGTAGGAATTCACATGTGTTAGTCTTCAATTTTTGAGTTTTTATCGAAAAAAAATGAAAATTAAATATTTTTCTCATTCTAGACAGATATCTTTGGAATTTTTCGAAAAATATGAAAATTGATATTTTTGAAGGTATTAGATTCCACTTTTTGTTTTTTTACAAAAAACATTGAAAAAATAGAATTCGCATGTGTTAGTCTTCAATTTTGGAATATTTTCTAGGAAAACATGAAAATTAATTATTTTACTCGTTCTATATTGAAATCTTGGAATGTTTTTGAAAATATTAATAATTGATGTTTTTAAAGGTGTTAGACTTCACTTTTTGTATTTTTGGACATTTATTGAAAAAAATTTAAATTGGAATGTGTTAGTCTTCAATTTCTGAGTTTTTTTTAGGGCAACGTAAAAATTAAATAATTTTCTCATTCCAAACATAAATCTTGGAATTGCTTTAAAAAATATGATAATTGATATTTTTGCAGGTGTTAGACTTCACTTTTTGCAAAAAATAAATTGAAAAAAAAATAGAAATCCCCACGTGTTAGTCTTCCATTTTGGAGTTTTTTTAAGGAAAACATGAAAAGTAAGTATTTTTTCAGTTTTAGACTTATATTTAGGCATTTAACAGAAAAATATGATAATTAATTTTTTTGAAGGTGTTAGACTTCACCTTTGGTATTTTTACTAATATTTCGAAAAAAGTAGGAATTCGCATTTGTTAGTCTTCAATTTTTGAGTTTTTATAGAAAAAAATGAAAATTAAATATTTTTCTCATTCTAGACAGATATCTTTGGAATTTTTAGAAAAATATGATAATTGATATTTTTGAAGGTGTCAGACTTCACTTTTTGTTTTTTTACAAAAACATTGAAAAAATAGAATTCCCATGTGTTAGTCTTCAATTTTGGAATATTTTTTCGGAAAACATGAAAATAAAGTATTTTACACGTTCTATATTGAAATCTTGGAATGTTTTTGAAAATATTGATAATTGATATTTTTAAAGGTGTTAGACTTCACTTTTTGTATTTTTGGAAATTTATTGAAAAAAATATAAATTCGTATGTGTTAGTCTTCAATTTCTGAGTTTCTTTTAGGACAACGTAAAAATTAAATAATTTTCTCATTCCAAACATAAATCTTGGAATTGCTTTAAAAAATATGATAATTGATATTTTTGAAGGTGTTAGACTTCACTTTTTGCCAAAAATAAATTGAAAAAAAAATAGAAATCCGCATGCGTTAGTCTTCCAATTTGGAGTTTTTTTAAGGAAAACATGAAAATTAAGTATTTTTTCAGTTTTAGACATATATTTTGGCATTTAACAGAAAAAAATGATAATTAATATTTTTGAAGGTGTTAGAATTCACTTTTGGTATTTTTCCTAATATTTCGAAAAAAGTAGGAATTCGCATGTGTTAGTCTTCAATTTTTTAGTTTTTATAGAAAAAAATGAAAATTAAATATTTTTCTCATTCTAGACAGATATCTTTGGAATTTTTTGAAAAATATGATAATTCATATTTTCGAAGGTATTAGACTCCACTTTTTGTTTTTTTACAAAAACATTGAAAAAATAGAATTCCCATGTGTTAGTCTTCAATTTTGGAATATTTTTTCGGAAAACCTGAAAATAAAGTATTTTACTCGTTCTATATTGAAATCTAGGAATGTTTTTGAAAATATTGATAATTGATATTTTTATAGGTGTTAGACTTCAGTTTTTTTATTTTTGGAAATTTATTGAAAAAAATATAAATTCGTATGTGTTAGTCTTCAATTTCTGAGTTTTTGTTAGGACAACGTAAAAATTAAATACTTTTCACATTCCAAACATAAATCGTGGAATTGCTTTGAAAAATATGATAATTCATATTTTTGAAGGTGTGTTAGACTTCACTTTTTGCAAAAAAAATTGAAAAAAAAAAAGAAATCCGCATTTGTTAGTGTTCCATTTTGGAGTTTTTTTAAGGAAAACATGAAAAGTAAGTATTTTTTCAGTTTTAGACATATATTTTGGCATTTAACAGAAAAATATGATAATTAATTTTTTTGAAGGTGTTAGACTTCACTTTTGGTATTTTTCCAAATATTTCGAAAAAAGTAGGAATTCGCATGTGTTAGTCTTCAATTTTTGAGTTTTTATAGAAAAAAATGAAAATTAAATATTTTGTTAGTTTTAGACATATATTTTGGCATTTAACAGAAAAATATGATAATTAATTTATTTGAAGATGTTAGACTTCACTTTTGGTATTTTTCCAAATATTTCGAAAAAAAGTAGGAATTCGCATGTGTTAGTCTTCAATTTTTGAGTTTTTATAGAAAAAAATGAAAATTAAATATTTTTCTCATTCTAGACAGATATCTTTGGAATTTTTTGAAAAATATGAAAATTGATATTTTTGAAGGTATTAGACTTCACTTTTTGTTTTTTTACAAAAACATTGAAAAAATAGAATTCGCATGTGTTAGTCTTCAATTTTGGAATATTTTTTAGGAAAACATGAAAATTAAGTATTTTACTCGTTCTATATTAAAATCTTGGAATGTTTTTGAAAATATTTATAATTGATATTTTTAAAGGTGTTAGACTTCACTTTCTGTATTTTTGGAAATTTATTGAAAAAATATAAATTCGTATGTGTTAGTCTTCAATTTCTGATTTTTTTTTAGGGCAACATAAAAATTAAATAATTTTCTCATTCCAAACATGAATCTTGGAATTGCTTTAAAAAATATGATAATTGATATATTTGAAGGTGTTAGACTTCACTTTTTGCAAAAAAAATTGAAAAAAAAATAGAAATCCGCATTTCTTAGTGTTCCATTTTGGAGTTTTTTTAAGGAAAACATGAAAAGTAAGTATTTTTTCAGTTTTAGACATATATTTTGGCATTTAACAGAAAAATATGATAATTAATTTTTTTGAAGGCGTTAGACTTCACTTTTGGTATTTTTCCAAATATTTCGAAAAAAGTAGGAATTCGCATGTCTTAGTCTTCAATTTTTGAGTTTTTATAGAAAAAAATGAAAATTAAATATTTTTCTCATTCTAGACAGATATCTTTGGAATTTTTTGAAAAATATGATAATTCATATTTTCGAAGGTATTAGACTCCACTTTTTATTTTTTTACAAAAACATTGAAAAAATAGAATTCCCATGTGCTAGTTTTCAATTTTGGAATATTTTTTCGGAAAACCTGAAAATAAAGTATTTTACTCGTTCTATATTGAAATCTTGGAATTATTTTGAAAATATTGATAATTGATATTTTTATAGGTGTTAGACTTCACTTTTTTTATTTTTGGAAATTTATTGAAAAAAATATAAATTCGTATGTGTTAGTCTTCAATTTCTGAGTTTTTTTTAGGACAACGTAAATATTAAATACTTTTCACATTCCAAACATAAATCTTGGAATTGCTTTAAAAAATATGATAATTGATATTTTTGATGGTGTTAGACTTCACTTTTTGCCAAAAATAAATTGAAAAAAAAATAGAAATCCGCACGGGTTAGTCTTCCATTTTGGAGTTTTTTTAAGGAAAACATGAAAATTAAGTATTTTTTTAGTTTTAGACATATATTTTGGCATTTAACAGAAAAATATGATAATTAATTTTTTTGAAGATGTTAGACTTCACTTTTGGTATTTTTCCAAATATTTCGAAAAACGTAGGAATTCGCATGTGTTAGTCTTCAATTTTTGAGTTTTTATAGAAAACAAATGAACATTAAATATTTTTCTCATTCTAGACAGATATCTTTGGAATTTTTTGAAAAATATGACAATTGATATTTTTAAGGTATTAGACTTCACTTTTTGTTTTTTTACAAAAACATTGAAAAAATAGAATTCGCATGTGTTAGTCTTCAATTTTGGAATATTTTTTACGAAAACATGAAAATTAAGTATTTTATTCGTTCTATATTGAATTCTTTGAATGTTTTTGAAAATATTAATAATTGATATTTTTAAAGGTGTTAGACATCACTTTCTGTATTTTTGGAAATTTATTGAAAAAAATATAAATTCGTATGTGTTAGTCTTCAATTTCTGAGTTTTTTTTAGGGCAACGTAAAAATTAAATAATTTTCTCATTCCAAACATAAATCTTGGAATTGCTTTAAAAAATATGATAATTGATATTTTTGAAGGTGTTAGACTTCAGTTTTTGCAAAAAAATATTGAAAAAAAAATAGAAATCCGCATTTGTTAGTGTTCCATTTTGGAGTTTTTTTAAGGAAAACATGAAAATTAACTATTTTTTTAGTTTTAGACATATATTTTGGCATTTAACAGAAAAATATGATAATTAATTTTTTTAAAGGTGTTAGACTTCACTTTTGGCATTTTTCCAAATATTTCGAAAAAAGTAGTAATTCGTATGTGTTAGTCCTCAATTTTTGAGTTTTTATACAAAAAAATTAAAATTAAAATTTTTTCTCATTCTAGACAGATATATTTGAAATTTTTTGAAAAATATGATAAATGATATTTTTGAAGGTGTTAGACTTCATTTTTTTTTTTTTACAAAAACATTGAAAAAATAGAATTCGCATGTGTTAGTCTTCAATTTCGGAATATTTTTTAGGAAAACATGAAAAGTATGTATTTTACTCGTTCTATATTGAAATCTTGGAATGTTTTTGAAAATTTTCATAACTGATATTTTTAAAGGTGCTAGACTTCAATTCTTTCATTTTTGGAAAATTATTGAAAAAAATATAAATTCGCATGTGTTAGTCTTCAATTTCTGAGTTTTTTTAGGACAACGTAAAAAATAAGTACCTTTCTCGTTCTAAACATAAATCTGGGAATTTTATTAAAAAATATGATAATTGATATTTTTGAAGGCATCAAACTTTACTTTTTGCAAAAAAAGAATTGAAAAAAAAAGAAATCCGCATGTGTTAGTTTTCTATTTTGGAGTTGTTTTTTAGGAAAAAAATGAAAATTAAGTATTTTGTTAGTTTTAGACATATATTTTGGCATTTAACAGAAAAATATGATAATTAATTTTTTCGAAGGTGTTAGACTTCACTTTTAGCTTTTTTACAAAAAAATTGAAAAAACTTAGAATTCGCATGTGTTAGTCTTCAATTTGTGAATTTTCTTTAGGAAAACATGAAAATTACGTATTTTACTTGTTCTAGATTGAAATCTTAGAATTTTTTTGAAAATTTTGATAATTTATTTTTGGAAAGATGTTTGTCTGCATTTTTAGCAAAATGTTTTTGGCAAAAAAATAATAATCCGCGTGTGTTAGACTTCCATTTTGGAGTTTTTTTAAGGAAAACATGAAAATTAAATATTTTTCTCATTCTGGACAGATATATTTGGAATTTTTTGAAAAATATGATAATTGATATTTTCGAAGGTATTAGACTCCACTTTTTGTTTTTTTACAAAAACATTGAAAAAATAGAATTCCCATGTGTTAGTCTTCAATTTTGGAATATTTTTTCGGAAAACCTGAAAATAAAGTATTTTACTCGTTCTATATTGAAATCGTGGAATGTTTTTGAAAATATTAATAATTGATATTTTTAAAGGTGTTAGACTTCACTTTCTGTATTTTTGGAAATTTATTGAATAAAATATAAATTCGTATGTGTTAGTCTTCCATTTCTGAGTTTTTTTTAGGGCAACATAAAAATTAAATAATTTTCTCATTCCAAACATAAATCTTGCAATTGCTTTAAAAAATATGATAATTGATATTTTTGAAGGTGTTAGACTTCACTTTTTGCAAAAAAAAAATTGAAAAAAAAATAGAAATCCGCATTTGTTAGTGTTCCATTTTGGAGTTTTTTTAAGGAAAACATGAAAATTAAGTATTTTTTTAGTTTTAGACATATAGTTTGGGATTTAACAGAAAAATATGATAATTCATTTTTTTGAAGGTGGACTTCACTTTTGGCATTTTTCCAAATATTTAGAAAAAAGTAGGAATTCGTATGTGTTAGTCCTCAATTTTTGAGTTTTTATACAAAAAAATGAAAATTAAAAAATTTTCTCATTCTAGATAAATATCTTTGAATCTTTTTGAAAAATATGATAAATGATATTTTTGAAGGTGTTAGACTTTTCAATTTTTGTTTTTTTACAAAAACATTGAAAAAAAAGAATTCGCATGTGTTAGTCTTCAATTTCGGAATATTTTTTAGGAAAACATGAAAAGTATGTCTTTTACTCGTTCTATATTGAAATCTTGGAATGTTTTTGAAAATTTTCATAATTGATATTTTTAAAGGTGCTTGACTTCAATTTTTTCATTTTTGGAAAATTATTGAAAAAAATATAAATTCGCATGTGTTAGTCTTCCATTTCTGAGTTTTTTTAGGACAACGTAAAAATTAAGTACCTTTCTCGTTCTAAACATAAATCTGGGAATTGTATTAACAAATATGATAATTGATATTTTTGAAGGTATCAAACTTCACTTTTTGCAAAAAAAGAATTGAAAAAAAAAGAAATCCGCATGTGTTAGTTTTCTATTTTGGAGTTGTTTTTAAGGAAAAAAAATGAAAAATAAATATTTTGTTAGTTTTAGACATATATTTTGGCATTTAACATAAAAATATGATAATTGATTTTTTCGAAGGTGTTAGACTTCACTTTTAGCTTTTTTACTAAAAAATTGAAAAAAATTAGAATTCGCATGTGTTAGTCTTCAATTTGTGAATTTTCTTTAGGAAAACTTGAAAATTAAGTATTTTACTTGTTCTAGATTGAAATCTTCGGAATTTTTTGAAAAATATGATTATTGATATTTTTTAAGGTGTTAGACTTCACTTTTTGTTTTTTTTACCAAAAACATTGAAAAAATAGAATTCACATGTGTTAGTCTTCAATTTTGGAATATTTTTCGGAAAACATGAAAATTAAGTATTTTACTCGTTCTATATTGAAATCTTGGAATGTTTTTGAAAATATTGATAATTGATATTTTTAAAGGTGTTAGACTTCACTTTTTGTATTTTTGGAAATTTATTGAAAAAAATATAAATTCGTATGTGTTAGTCTTCAATTTCTGAGTTTTTTTTAGGACAACGTAAAAATTAAATACTTTTCTCATTCCAAACATAAATCTTGGAATTGCTTTAAAAAATATGATAATTGATATTTTTGAAGGTGTTAGAATTAACTTTTTGCAAAAAATAAATTGAAAAAAAAATAGAAATCCGCATGAGTTAGTCTTCCATTTTGGAGTTTTTTTAAGGAAAACATGAAAATTAAATATTTTTCTCATTCTAGACAGATATCTTTGGATTTTTTTGAAAAATATGATAAATGATATTTTGGAAGGTGTTAGACTTCACTTTTTGTTTTTTTACAAAAACATTGAAAAAAAAGAATTTGAAAGAAATACAGTTTCAGATCAACCGTAAAAGTGTACACAAGGATAAACGAACGTACGCGTTCGTGGGCATAACTTTCAGTTAAGGAATCCAATTTGAATGGTTCAAATTGTGTTAGATAGATAATGAGATTATCTATAACTTTCATGAAGAAATATATTTCATATGAACGAAGTATCAGTGTCGTTTTAATGAAATACCAAAAGGGTGCAACAGTTTGACATACAGTTAGTAAAACTGTCATAACTTTTGCATACGAACTCCAATTGGGCTGCGACAAATTGGGTTGGAAAGATAATAAGATTATCTACAAGTTGCGTGAAGGTTGAAAGTCTGTTAAAGGAATTTAACAATTTCGTTTTGACATAATACTGAAAGGGTACATGCAGTTTTCTGTGGGAAAATATGTATATTAGATATACATACATTTTGGCCTATCCTAATCCTATGTGATATAAATAGGATGTTTTTCTCTCTCCTCTAATAAGTCTATTCAGTCGAAGCAATTGAATTAATCTAATTAATCCAAAAATAGAGTCATCTTTCAGAGATTGAAAGGGTGCGAAAAGAGAGAAACGAGAAAAATAGTTTTTCTCGGTTTAGAGAATCAATTCGATCGAGCAAGTTTACCGGTATACCATCTAGGCAGGTATACCCGTAACCGAGGTGCTACGCCTCAAGGTGGATACGAGTAGAGGAGCGACATCTGTGGCTCTTCGATTGTGATCGAACCGGAGGAGCAAAGAACGTCGACGAAGCGGTGAGAGACGCGTGGTGTGGGACGCGCGACTAGTTACCAACGTGACAGGAGAAAGAAGGAAACGTGATCAACCCTTCGAGTGCAATCAATTTTGCACCGGTAATTGACTATCCTTCTTTTGCATCGTACTCTCGAAGTCGAGGCGTGATCTCAGGTTTTGGGAACCGGAACGGGCCTTCATATCCACTGCGCGGGCCCGGGGTCGGGATATTTCCCTACAGTGGTATCAGAGCGATCGCCATCGATTCGAGGCTCGAATCATAGTCCTATATTAGATATACGCACGGGTTATCAAAGTTCGTACCCGTTTGCATGATGTTACATATAGAGAAAGTCAAATTTCATTAAAATCACAAGTGGAATTCACTAGAGATCAATCAAATGTTGATTGAGAGTATCTAGGAATGATCGTGAAAAGATTTCATGATCTGTCGTTTTTTGAAACGAGCAAAAACAGAGAAAACTGCAGGAATTGCAGAAAAATCGCATATTCCGTTACAACGGACTTGGAGTTCCGTTGTAACGGACTTCATATGAGATATGAAGAATTGGGGATAATCTGCATAAATCACATAGTCCGTTACAACGGACTTGGAATTCCGTTGTAACGGACCTTATATATGATACATGGATGTGAAGGAAACTGTGAATAAACGCATAGTCCGTTACAACGAACTAGGAGTTCCGTTGTAACGGACCTTGTATAAGATACGAGGATGATGGGGTGCATTTGGCATCCTTTGAAGTCCGTTGCAACGGACATAGGTTCGTTATAACGGAAGTGTTTATGGATATATATCCAAAATTCACGTGTTAGTCCGTTGTAACGGAACTATGGTCCGTTAAAACGGAATAGTTTCTGGAAAGTTTGTTCAAAATATGCAGTTAAGTCCGTTGTAACAGAACTAGGGTCCGTTGTAACGGAAGTGAAGGACAAGCAAGGTCCGTTGTAACGGACTATGGTGCGTTACAACGGAATAGTCTCAGGATGGTGATTTTGTTTTCGCGATAACTTTGGCTACGAAGCTCGGAATTTTGAGTTCTTTATATCGATATGATCGGCATCAATCATACTTGCATATAGGATAGGTTATTATTTAGAATAATTAGTCTGCCTAATTAAAATCATATGCATTTTGAAAATCTTGTGATAGTGATATAATATGATTATGTCACGAATTTAAGAAACATGAATGTCATGATCCCTCAAAATATTTAAGTCATAGAAATGCCTTCCATGTCCACAATCATCGAGATTGATATGACATAATGCATGGTTTCAGGCCATAGTCGGGCACGTATTATTGTATGTATTGATGCGGGTGATAAGCGTTAATTGGGGACTCACGTGGTTTCAGGCCATAGTCGGGCACGTGAGTAGTTCAATTGAACGATACGATGGATACGGTTGTGACTTAACCGTCCAAGCTAATCCGATTAGAGTTCGGGGCATAGATAGAATGCACACACGGAATTGGGATTGTATATGATACGATCCATCACCGAAATTCTATAAAGGTTCAAGAGTCGTATTGGATACGATTGGATAATAATCCTACCTAAATAGCGAGATCCCATTTGTCGGCCATAGTCACTTGTGGGAGGATTGCGAAATATGGATCTTGAGTGTTATGGACTTGGAGTCCCGTATTGGTATGAGGGTTATCGATTCGATAAAATAACACTGTCATATAATCATCATATTAGCCTACAAGATAAGTACGCAACGTTAGTAATACAATCTTTTATTTCATTTATAGAATATGTCATCAAGTAACACCGACACCATGTCGATTATATCGGCATTAGAAAAAGATAAGCTGGTGGGCCGGAACTATCTAGATTGGCACCGAAACTTGAGAATAGTTCTCAGGCAAGAGGGTAAAAGCCACGTATTGGATACGGAACTAGTGGAACCGGGCCCCAATGCTACGGCTGATGAAAAGGCCGCGTTTGAGAAAATTAAGAAGGACTCAAATGACGTTACGTGCCTCATGTTGGCATGTATGGACGCTAGTCTTCAAAAGCATTTTGAGGACTCGGATGCGCACATAATAAACCATGTGCTCAAGGAAATGTTCCAAGAGCAGGAGCGTATTGAACGGTTCAATACACTCAAAGAGTTGGTAAACTGTAAGATGCCTTCGGGGTGTTCGGTGAGCACTCACGTTTTGAAAGTGCAAGCTCTCATAGACCGTCTAGAGAAGCTAGGAGAGAAATTGTCGAATATTATGCAACAAGATTTGATTTTGTGTGCACTTCCTCCAATGTTTTCTCCGTTTGTGACTAATTATCACATGCATTCGATGGATAAGACGATCCCTGAGCTTCATGGAATGCTCAAGAATTTTGAGTCGGAGATGTTGAAGAGATCAAGGCAAGAGTTGCCAGGATAAGACGATACGGGGAGAACAAGGCAAGAGTTGCCAGGAATGTTCTCACGATTCAGAATAAGGATCATAAGAGATCAATGTCCAAGGGCAGTTCGGCTAAGAAACGTTCTAAGCCGAATAAAAAGGGAAAGGAGAAATCCAAGGATGAGACGTGCTACCATTGTCACAAGACTGGACATTGGAAGCGCAATTGCAAATCTTTCCTCGAGGAGGTAAAGAAGGGCAAGGCGGTTTCGGAAACCGGTCTCTCAAGTATTAACGTTATTGAAGTTAATATTTCAACTATGACTAATTGGGTATTAGATACCGGTTGTGGGACTCATATTTGTCGAAATATGCAGGTTCTACAAAATAGTCGAAGGTTGGAGAAAGGCGAAGTGGATCTACGTGTCGGGAATGGAGCAAGAGTTGATGCGTTTGTCGTAGGAGTAGTTAATTTGACTTTGCCGAGTGGACTTATATTAGTACTAAATAATTGTTATTATGTACCGACATTATGTAAGAACATAATAAGTGTGTCGAAACTAGCCAAGGATGGCTATGAATTTGTTATTAGGAATAATGAATTTACAATATGTAAGAATTCTATTATCTATGAAAATGTTCTATTAGAAAATAGTCTTTATGTATTGGATTTGGATCACGGAAATAATGAGTCCATTTATAATGCTAATGTGAAAAGGATTAAACCAAAAGTTGATAATCGCACTTTCTTTTGATTTTTTTTCAAATATTTCGAAAAAATACAAATTCACATGTGTTAGTCTTCAATTTTTGAGTTTTTTCAGAAACAAAATTGAAAATTAAATAATTTTCTCATTCTAGACAGATATCTTTGGATACTTTTGAAAAATGTGATAATTGATATTTTTGAAGGAGATTTCACTTTTTGTTTTTTTACAAACAAATTGGAAAAAATAGAATTCGCATGTGTTAATCTTCAATTTTGGAATATTTTTTAGGAAAACATGAAAATTAAGTATTTTACTCGTTATATATTGAAATCTTGGAATGTTTTTGAAAATTTTGATAATTGATATTTTTAAAGGAGTTAGACTTCACTTTTTGTATTTTCGGAAAATTATTGAAAAAAATATAAATTCGCATGTGTTAGTCTTCAATTTCTGAGTTTTTTTAGGACAACGTAAAAATTAAGTAATTTTCTCGTTCTAAACATAAATCAGGGAATCGTTTTAAAAAATATAATAATTGATATTTTGAAGGTGTTAGACTTCACTTTTAGCAAAAAACAATTTGAAAAAAAATAGAAATCCGCATGTGTTAGTCTTCCATTTTGGAGTTTTTTTTAAGGAAAAAAATGAAAATTAAGTATTTTGTTAGTTATAGACATATATTTTGGCATTTCATAGAAAAATATGATAATTGATATTGATGATAGTGTTAGACTACACTCTTTTGTATTTTTTCAAATATTTCGAAAAAAGTAGAAATTTGCATGTGTTAGTCTTCAATTTTGGAGTTTTTTTAGAAACAAAATGAAAATTAACTATTTTTCTCATTCTAGACTAATATCTTTGGATTCTTCTGAAAAATATGATAATTGATATTTTTGAAGGAAACTTCACTTTTTGATTTTTTTACAAACAAATTGAAACAAATAGAATTCGCATGTGTTAGTCTTCAATTTTGGTATATTTTTTAGGAAAACATGAAAATTAAGTATTTTACTCGTTCTATATTGAAATCTTGGAATGCTTTTGAAAATTTTGATAAGTGATATTTGTAAAGGTGTCAGACTTCACTTTTTCTATTTTTGTTAAATTATTGAAAAATATATAAATTCGCATGTTGTTAGTCTTCAATTTCTGAGTTTTTTTAGGACAACGTCAAAATTAAGTAGTTTTCTCGTTCTAAACATAAATCTGGGAATTCTTTTAACAAATATGATGATTGATATTTTTGAAGGTGTTAGACATCACTTTTTTGCAAAAAATTAATTGAAAAAAAATAGAAATCCGCATGTGTCAGTCGTAAATTTTGGAGTTTTTTTATAGGAAAAATTGAAAATTAAGTATTTTGTTAGTTTTAGACATATATTTGGGCATTTAACAGAAAATTATGATAATTGATTTTTTCGAAGGTTTTAGACTTCACATTTGGCTTTCTTACAAAAAAATTGAAAAAAAAAAAGAATTCGCATGTGTTAGTCTTCAATGTGTGAATTTATTTTAGGAAAACATGAAAATTAAGTATTTTACTCGTTCTAGAATGAAATCTTGGATTTGTTTTGAAAATTTTGATAATTGATATATCTAAAGGTGTTAGTCTTCACTTTTTGCAAAACAAATTTGGAAAAAAAAAATATCCGCATGTGTTAGTCTTCCATTTAAGAGTTTTTTTTAGGAAAACAAGAAAATTAAGTATTTTGTTAGTTTTAGACATATATTTTGGCATTTAACAGAAAAATATGATAATTTTTTTTTATAGGTGTTAGACTTCACTTTTGGTATTTTTTCAAATATTTCGAACAAATAGAAATTCGCATGTGTTAGTCCTCAATTTATGAGTTTTTTCAGAAAAAGAAAGAAAATTAAATATTTTTCTCATTCTAGACAGATATCTTTGGATTCTTTTGAAAAATATGATAATTGATACTTTTGAAGGAGACTTCACTTTTTGTTTTTTTACAAACAAATTTAAAAAAATAGAATTCGCACGTGTTAGTCTTCAATTTTGGAATATTTTTTAGGAAATAATGAAAATTAAGTATTTTACTCGTTCTATATTGAATTATTGGAATGTTTTTCAAAATTTTGATAATTGATATTTTTAAAGGTGTTAGACTTCACTTTTTGTATTTTTGTAAAATTATTGAAAAAAATATAAATTCGCATGTGTTAGTCTTCAATTTCTGAGTTCTTTTAGGACAACGTAAAGATTAAGTACTTTTCTCGATCTAAATATAAATCTGGAAATTGTTTTAAAAAATATAATAATTGATATTTTTGAAGGTGTTAGACTTCACTTTTTACAAAAAACAAAATTGAAAAAAAATAGAAATCCGCATGTGTTAGTCTTCCATTTTGGAGTTTTTTTATGGAAAAAAATGAAAATTAAGTATTTTATTAATTTTAGAAATATATTTTTGCATTTGATAGAAAAATATGATAATTCATTTTTTTGAAGGTGTTAAATTTCACTTTTTTGCATTTTTTCAAATATTTCCTAAAAGGTTGATATTTGCATGTGTTAGTCTTCAATTTTGGAGTTTTTTTAGAAACAAAATGAAAATTAACTATTTTTCACATTCTAGACAGAAATCTTGGGATTGTTTTGAAAAATATGATAATTGATATTTTTAAAGGTGTTAGACTTCACTTTTTCCATTTTTACAAAAAATTTGAAAAAAAATAGAATTTGCATTTGTTGGTCTTCACTTTTGGAATTTTTTTAGGAAAACATGATAATGAAGTATTTTACTCGCTCAAGAATGAAATCTTGGAATTTTTTTGAAAATTTTGATAATTGATATTTTTAAAGGTTTTAGACTTCACTTTTTGCATCTTTGGAAAATTATTGTAAAAAATATAAATTCGCATGTGTTAGTCTTCAATTTCTGATTTTTTTTAGGACAACGTAAAAATTAAATACTTTTCTCGTTCCAACTAAAATTCTTAGAATTGTTTAAAAAAATATGATAATTGATATTTTTGAAGGTGTTAGACTTCACTTTTTGCGAAAAAAAATTTGAAAAAAAAATAGAAATCCGCATGTGTTAGTCTTCCATTTTTGAGTTTTTTTAAGAAAAACGTGAAAATTAAATATTTTGTTAGTTTCAGACATATATTTTGGAATTTAAGAGAAAAATATGACAAATTTTTTTTTTAAGGTGTCAGACTTCACTTTTGATATTTTTTCAAATATTTTGAAAAAAGTAGAAATTCGCATGTGTTAGTCTTCAATTTTTGAGTTATTGTAGAAAAAAAATGAAAATTAAATATTTTTCTCTTTCTAGACAGATATCTTTGGATTCTATTGAAAAATATGATAATTGATATTTTTGAACGTGTTAGACTTCACTTTTTGTTTTTTTCCAAAAAAAATAAAAAGAATATAATTCGCATGTGTTAGTCTTCAATTTTGGAATATTTTTTATAAAAACCAGAAATTAATTATTTTATTCGTTCTATATTGAAATCTTGGAATGTTTTTGAAAATTTTGATAATTGATATTTTTAAAGGTGTGAGACTTCAAATTTTACATTTTTCAAAAATTATTGAAAAAATATAAATTCGCATGTGTTAGTCTTCAATTTCCGAGTATTTTTAGGACAACGTAAAAATTAAGTACATTTCTCGTTCTAAACATAAATCTGGGAATTGTTTAAAAAAATATGATAATTAATATTTTTGAAGGTGTTAGACTTCACTTTTTACAAAACAAAATTGAAAAAAAAATAGAAATCCGCATGTGTTAGTCTTCCATTTTGGAGTTTTTTTTAAGGAAAAAATGAAAATTAAGTATTTTGTCAGTTTTAGTCATATATTTTGGCATTTAACAAAAAAAAAGATTATTGATTTTTTCGAAGGTGTTAGAATTCACTTTTAGCTTTTTACAGCAAAATTGAAAAAAATAGAATTCGCATGTGTGAGTCTTCAATTTGTGAATTTCCTTTACGAAAAAATAAAAATTAAGTATTTTACTCGTTATAGATTGAAATCATGGAATTTTTTAGAAAATTTTGATAATTTGTTTTTGTAAAGGTGTTAGTCTGCAATTTTTGCAAATACAATTTGGAAAAAAAAAAAAATCCACGTGTGTTAGTCTTCCATTTTGGAGTTTTTTTAAGGAAAACATGAAAATTAAGTATTTTGTTAGTTTTGGACATATATTTTGGCATTTAACAGAAAAATATGATAATTTATTTTTTTGATGGCGCTAGACTTCACTTTTGGTATTTTTTCAAATATTTCGAAAAAAGTAGAAATTCGCATGTGTTAGTCTTCAATTTTTGAGGTTTTTCAGGAAAACATGAAAATTAAGTATTTTACTCGTTCTATATTGAAAACTTGGAATGTTTTTGAAAATTTTGATAATTGGTATTTTTAAAGGTGTTAGACTTCACTTTTTGCATTTGTGGAAAATTATTGAAAAAAATATATATTCGCATGTGTTAGTCTTCAATTTCTGAGTATTTTTAGGACAACAAAAAAATTAAGTACTTTTCTCGTTCTAAACATTAATCTGGGAATTGTTTAAAAAAATACGATAATTGATATTTTTGAAGGTGTTGGACTTCACTTTTTGCAAAAAAAAAATAGAAATCCGCATATGTTAGTCTTCCATTTTGGAATTTTTTTTAAGGAAAAAAATGAAAATTAAGTATTTTGTTAGTTTTAGACATATATTTTGTCATTTAACAGAAAAATATGATAACTGGTTTTTTTGAAGGTAGACTTCACTTTTTGTATTTTTTCAAATATTTTAAAAAAAGTTGAAATTTGCATGTGTTAGTCTTCAATTTTGGAGTTTTTTAGAAACAAAATGAAAATTAACTATTTTTCTAATTCTTGACCGAAATATTGGGATTGTTTTGAAAAATATGATAATTGATATATTTAAAGGTGTTAGACTTCACTTTTTCCTTTTTTACAAAAATTTTGAAAAAAATAGAATTCGCATGAGTTAGTCTTCACTTTTGGAAAAAATTTAGGAAAGCATGATAATTAAGTATTTTGCTCGTTCTAGAATGAAATCATTGAATTTGTTTGAAAATTTTGATAATTGATATTTTTAAAGCTGTTAGACTTCACTTTTTTTCATTTTGGAAAAATTATTGAAAAAAATATAAATTCGCATGTGTTAGTCTTCAATTTCTGAGTTTTTTTAGGACAACGTAAAAATTAAATACTTTTCTCGTTCCAAACATAAATCTTGGAATTGTTTTAAAAAATATGATAATTGATATTTTTGAAGGTGTTAGACTTCAATTTTTGCATTTTCGGAAAATTATTGAAAAATATATAAATTCGCATGTGTTAGTCTTCAATTTCTAAGTTTTTTTAGGACAACGTAAAAATTAAATACTTTTCTCGTTCCAAACGTAAATCTTGGAATTGTTTTAAAAAATATGATAATTGAAATTTTTGAAGGTGTTAGACTTCCTTTTTGTTTTTTTACAAAAAAATTGAAAAAAAATAAAATTTGCATGTATTAGTCTTCAATTTTGAAAAAACAAATTGAGGAAAACATGAAAATTAAGTATTTTACTCGTTCTGTACTGAAATCTTGGAATGTTTTTGAAAATTTAGATAATTGATATTTTTAAAAGTGTTAGACTTCACTTTTTGTATTTTTTGGAAAATTATTGAAAAATATATAAATTAACTTGTGTTAGTCTTCAATTTGTGAGTTATTTAGGACAACGTAAAAATTAAGTACTTTTCTCGTTCTAAACATAAATCTCAGAATTGTTCTAAAAAATATGATAATTGATATTTTTGAAGGTGACTTCACTTTTTGCAACAAAAAAAAATTGAAAAAAATAGAAATCCACATGTGTTATTCTTCCAGTTTGGAGATTTTTTTAAGGAAAAAATTAAAATTAAGTACTTTGTTAGTTTTAGACATATATTTTGGCATTTGAAAGAAAAATATGATAATTTATTTTTTTGAAGGTGTTAGACTTCATTTTTCTGTATTTTTTCAAAATATTTCGAAAAAAGTTAAAATTTGCATGTGTTAGTCTTCAATTGTGGAGTTTTTTTAGAAATAAAATGAAAATTAACTATTTTTCTCATTCTAAACAAAAATCTTGAGATTGTTTTGGAAAATATGATAATTGATATTTTTAAAGGTGTTAGACTTCACTTTTTCCATTTTTACAAAAAATTTGAAAAAAATAGAATTCGCATGTGTTAGTCTTCACTTTTGGAAAAAAAAACTTTAGGAAAACATGATAATTAAGTATTTAACTCGTTCTAGAAAAAATCTTGGAATGTTTTTGATAATTTAGATAATTGATATTTTTAAGAAAAAAGCTCACTTTTGCCCCCTGAACTATACAAAAAAGTGCAAGTTGTCCCCCGAACTTTAATTTTGTTCATCTTACCCCCTGAATTCTCGATTTTGCTCACTTTTGCCCCTTCCATCAGTTAACTGCCCAGTCAGCAGTTAAGTGATGATGTGGCAGTGTGACGTGGCAATTTTTAGATGATTTTATTGATAACATGGCAAATTTTAAAATATAAAATTACACATCCATTGACTCATTTAATTAGAATCATTAATCACTAATTAAACCCATATTAAAACCCAAACCCATTAACCCATTATTTTAATCCCTTTCTCACCCCGTCTCTCTCTCTCGACGTCAAGCTCGCGTCTCGCCAGCGTGAAACCCCGTCGCCATTGTCGCCCGCGTCAAGCAAGCTCGACTCCCTCTCTCTCTCTCGCCCTCTCGCTCTCTCTGGACTCTCAGGTTAGCTCCACTCTCTCTCTCCGAGGGAGAGAGAGAGAGAGAGAGAGAGAGAGAGAGAGAGAGAGAGAGAGAGAGGTGGACTCATCTCTCTATTTCTCTCGACTAATTTTTTGAAATCTGGGTTTTTAGTGGAATTTTAGGTTATTTTCAGCAAAAAAAAAAAACATCAAATAATGATTATTTCAGCAAATTTCAGCAATTTAGGGTTAATTTGAGTATATTTTGAGCAAATTAGGGTTTTTTTTTAGTCTAATTATGGTTAATTTCAGAAAATGAGGTTTAATTTCAGCAAATTAGGGTTAATTTCAGCAATTTTCAGCAAATTAGGGGGTTTTTTGTCCGATTTCAGCAAATTAGGATTTTTATTGTCCAAATGCAATATTTTCAGCAATTTTCAGCGATTCTCAGCAAATTAGGGGTCTGGAGGGGGAGGAGGTGGGGGGGTGGGGGGGTGTGCTGGCGAGGGATATGGGTCAGGGGTTGGGTCACCAGGCTATTCCCGTTTCGGATCCTTCCAAGTCTTCTAGAAGAAGGTAAGAGAATTTTGTGTGATATTCGAAATCATGTGAATTGTGATTTTAATTTTAATTTTATTTTGGAAATGATTTGCAGAGAGAGAGGAAAGAAGGCATTGGAGCAGAGATTAGCAGGAGAGAGTAATTCGGCCGAAGAGGGGGACATTGAAATCACGACACGCGAACCTGCTCCGTAAACACGTGTTGATGAATTGCTTGTTTTAAAATCGAAAGTTTTATTTTTTTTGTAATTTTTATGTTGGGATATGGCCGAGGCCGATTTATGGTAGGGTATTTTGTTCGTTATTTTGTTTTTTTATTTGGACTTGTTTAGATAAATTCGGAAGAGGATGCAAAGATATTATTTATATGTTAAATCATGTAGTGATAATCATATTATCGTATTTTATTGTTCGTTACTCTAAAATCATGTTGTGATAATCATATTTTTTAGGGTGGTACCAGTTTTGATCATACTGGAAATGGAACCAGTACCACTCAAGGAAATCTGAAAGTAACAATTTTTTTAATTATGTTCGAAAATGTCCAAAATAAGTACAAAATTACAAATTAACAAATAGGGACAACAATAATCTTAAAATTACAAAGATAATCAATATGGTACAAAATTGAAAATAAACTCATCTTAAAATTGCAAAAGACAAATTCAAATTCAAAATAACATTAAAAAGCAAAATACAAGTACAGTATTGTAAAATTATGAATACGTCCAAAAGAAAACCTAAAATTACAAATAAGATTACGTTGGATATATCAATTTGAACATATAAAATAATTTTACAAAAATCATAAAATTAGCTATATTATAGTAAAATTACACACAAGTCCGTAAGAAACCAAAAACTACAAACAAGATTAGATTGCATATACCAATTTGATTATTTGAGCATACAATTAATAATTCCCAAAATCACTAACTACATATGAAACCAGTACCAATTACAAAACATATACATTTGATAAAATTGATTATACCCCCCTGAATCGAAAGAGAGAGAGAGAGAGAGAGAGAGAGAGAGAGAGAGAGAGAGAGAGAGGGGACCTGATTTGTGATGGCACAAACGAGAGAGAAAGCAACGGCACACAATGTCCAGAGCGAGAGAGAAGCAACGGCAGAGAATGGAGAGTCGCGAGAGAGAGACCTCTGGGCGTCGAGAGCGATAGAGAGAGACCAACAAGTGTCGCGAGAGAGAGAGAGAGCCCAACAATGGCGTTAGCGTTCAGAAAGAGAGAGAGAGGGGGGGTCGGGTTGAGAGAGAGGGTTAAAATAATGGGTTTGGGTTTGGGTTTAATTATTTAGTTAATAGATGTAATTTGTGTGTATAATTTTATATTCAAAATTTTGCCACGTCATCATTTAAATTATCTAAAAAAATGCCACGTCATGCTGACACGTCATCAGTTAACTGCTGACTGGGCAGTTAACTGATGGAAGGGGCAAAAGTGAGCAAAATCGAGAATTCAGGGGGTAAAATGAACTAAATTAAAGTTTGGGGGGCAACTTGCACTTTTTTGCATAGTTCAGGGGGCAAAAGTGAGTTTTTTTCTATTTTTAAAGGTGTTAAACTTCACTTTTTGTATTTTTGGAAAATTATTGAAAAAAATATAAATTTGCTTGTGTTAGCTTCAATTTTTGAGTTTTTTAGGACAACGTAAAAATTAAGTACTTTTCTCGTTCTAAACATAAATCTGGGAATTGTTTTAAAAAAATATGATAATTGATATTTTTGAAGGTTTTAGACTTTTTGCTTTTTGCAAAAAAAAATTGAAAAAAAATAGAAATCCGCATATGTTTATCCTCCATTTTGAAACTTTTTTTAAGGAAAAAATGAAAATTAAGTATTTTGTTAGTTTTAGACATATATTTTGGCATTTAACAGAAAAATATGATAATTTATTTTTTTGAAGGTGTTAGACTTCACTTTTGGTATTTTTACAAATATTTCGAAAAAAGTAGAAATTTTAATGTGTTAGTCTTCAATTTTTGAGTTTTTTAAAAAAAAAAATGAAAATTAAATATTTTTCTCATTCTAGACAGAAATCTTGGGATTATTTTGAAACATATGATAATTGATATTTTTAAAGGTGTTAGACTTCAATTTTGGAATATTTTTTTGGAAAACATGAAAATTAAGTATTTTACTCGTTCTATATTGAAATCTTGGAATGTTTTTGAAAATTTTGATAATCGATATTTTTAAAAGTGTTAGACTTCAATTTTTGTATTTTTGGAAAATTATTGAAAGAAATATAAATTCGCATGCGTTAGTCTTCAATTTCTGAGATTTTTTAGGACAACGTAAAAATTAAGTACTTTTCTCGTTCTAAACATAATTATGGGAACTGTTTTGAAAAATATAATAATTGATATTTTTGAAGGTCGACTTCACTTTTTCCAAAAATAAGAAATTGAAAAAAAATAGAAATCCGCATGTGTTAGTCTTCCATTTTGGAGTTTTTTTTAAGTTAAAAAATAAAATTAAGTACTTTGTTAGTTTTAGACATATATTTTGGCATTTAACAGAAAAATATGATAATTGATTTTTTTAAGGTGTTAGACTTCCCTTTTTGTATTTGTTTTAAATATTTCAAAAAAATATATTAATTCGCATTTGTTAGTGTTCAATTTTTGAGTTTTTTTAGAAAAAAAAATGAAAATTAAATATTTTTCTCATTCTAGACAGATATCTTTGGATTGTTTTGAAAAATATGATAATTGATATTTTTGAAGGTAGACTTCACTTTTTATTTTTTTACAAACAAATTGAAAAAAATAGAATTCGCATGTGTTGATCTTCAATTTTGGAATTTTTTTTTAGGAAAACATGAACATTAAGTATTTTTCTCGTCCTATATTGAAATCTTGGAATGTTTTTGAAAATTTTGATAATTGATATTTTTAAAGGTGTTGGACTTCACTTTTTGTATTTTTGGAAAATAATTGAAAAAAATATAAATTCGCATGTATTAGTCTTCAATTTCTGAGTTTTTTTAGGACAACGTAAAAATTAAGTATTTTTCTCATTCTAAACATAAATCTGGGAATTGTTTTTAAAATATAATAATTGTTTTTAAAGGTGTTGGACTTCACTTTTTTTTGCAAAAAAACTATTGAAAAAATATATAAATCCGCATGTGTTAGTCTTCCATTTTGGAGTTTTTTAAGGAAAAAAATGAAAATTAAGTACTTTGTTAGTTTTAGACATATATTTTGGCATTTGATACAAAAATAAGTTATCCAAATTAAATTATTGTATTAAATTATATACATTTGAAATTTATCATTTAATTTTTGTAATTGAACTGTTAGTTATTTCAAATATATCATTATATCACTATATTAAAATTTAGTTACCAATATTTAATCGTCAAAATTAGTCATTAAACTTTCCCGATATCGTCACTAAGTTCTTTATTGAACCAAATTGGATCACTATGTCAAATATAAGTCTCTCGGTATTCAATTGTTTAAATTTAGTTACTTAGTTTTTGTTACATTTTTTTAAAAATATCAAATTATCCATCCAAATTTTAATTGTTCTAGTGTTTTAATTAAATTTTAATTTGTTGCAATTATATTGTCGATTTAACTTTTTGGAACTTATTTTCTTATTATCAAAATTAGTCAACAAACTTTTAATTGGCGATTGACGAATTCAACTTGTAAGTGCCAAATTATTGACAAATTCAGCCTGTAAGTTTAATTTTTAGAACTAATG
The DNA here is from genome assembly GCA_946800325.1 of Luzula sylvatica. Taxonomy (NCBI): domain Eukaryota; kingdom Viridiplantae; phylum Streptophyta; class Magnoliopsida; order Poales; family Juncaceae; genus Luzula; species Luzula sylvatica. Next base: position 25,419,774 of record OX326956.1, read on the forward strand.
CGGGCTTATTTGAAAAGAAGATGTAAAGAAAAATGAAGATACGGAAAAAATGTTGTACAAAAAAATATATATTTTTTTTGTTGTTGAATTTTTTTATTCTCAAACAGTTCATTCTTAAAATCGTAAAAACTTAAAGCAAAATTAAGAATAAGAATAGTTTAGTCATTTGCAACTTTTCTTTCATTTTAATCAATCTATTCCACCACTTGCCGAACGGGCCCAGGTTTAGGATTTAGAGCCTGTTCGGCAGCATCAGAATATTGTAGAATAGCGGATTAAATCATTTATTCGAGTCAATTCCCGTCGAACACGTGTATTATGAATTTGTGTAATTGAATTGTGATTTGTGATTTGTGTAATTTAATTTGTTTATTATGAATTACATTTTTTGTCCCTATATTTTATAGAAATTAGTCATTTATAAAATTTATTAATCTAATCAGTATTTTATACAAGTTACAGAGAAGTTAGCCAACGCAGGACCAAAGAAATAAATAATTAATAATAAACAAATGCTTGTTCGTTCTATAAATTACAATCAAATATTATATTTAAACGAATCTATCCAGACCCGAATACGGTTCGGGTATTAAATGGATAAGAATAAGAATATGATTCAAATATTATATTTAAATTTTGCTCAAATCGTTAATTTATCTATAATACCCAAATCCAATTCGACTCTAAAATAGAATAGCAGATCCGAATAAAAATAAACCCGAATCCAGATCCAATCCGATAACGTTTTGGATATTGTTCGTGTAAATTCTGATAATATCCGCACCATCGACACCCGAACCAACATCCACAAGATACTTGTCAAAAACAACTATTAAAACAATTTAATACGCCACGTCAAAAAAGATCACGTGCATTAATATCCAATACTCACACTTAAGAAGTATCTTAATAATTTAGCACAAGTATGCATCTAATTTTGTTACTTTTCTCATGATGTTAGCTCATTCTACATATTTGATTCATCGTCTTTAGTCTTTGCTCCCCTATTTTGTACCCTCTCATTATACTTAGCAAAAGCAACACTAAGTGCTGATCTCACACTCACGCTCTCGCTCTCGCCCAAATCCTTTTTTGAAGATTCGGACTCATTTATATTTTCCGCGCCTTCATTTTTATTTTCCCTATCTGGTGTATCAGGAACCACAATGTTCGGTCGAGTCACGACTCTCTTAAATGGTTCGTGAAATGTATCGTACAATCGTTTCACCTAGAAAATAAGTCATAAGAAAACTTTATATATAATAAGACAAAAAAAGAAAAAAAAATGAAGAAATATTATGCACCTTTTTTTCACCGATTCCAGGACAGCAAGCTAACTCCTCCATAGATGAGTCCATGATTTGCGAAAGTGACTATATATTGTGTTTGACTATTTATTAGATAAAAATGGTATATTGGACTTATAAATGTTATAATGATGAAATATATGTACTTACCCCAAATGAAGAGCCTAAGGTGAGTACGTCAGTTTTATTAATGTGTCTGATTGACGTGAGCGCATATGTCAACTACAAAATACATATTCCAAAAAATTCAAAATTAGCATGATATTGTTTTAATGGAAAAAGGAGTAAAGAAAAATCGAAAATTATATTATAACTATATACTCTTGATAAATAATCGGTATCGGGTTGTTCGCGAATTGAATCTGCTGGTTTATTTTCATAAACTTTGATTGTTTCCAAATATCTCCCACATTCCTCCAAACTAAAAAAAAAGTTAAATAAGATATATAATTTATATTTATTATATATGTTACAATAAGTAAAACGAGAAAAATAAAAAAATTTACCTCCATGCACAAAGGAGGGTACAATCGTGAAGTAATGCAGTCTTTGTAACCTCTTGTAAAGGCTTTATTACATCTTCCTATTATTGGAATTTAATTAGTACATCAAATATATATGTCACAATAATTAGATTAACAATGGAAGTTACTTTACTTACCACATCAACATGGCATAAAATAATTCGAAGCTTGAAATTCTTATGTAACTCTCTTATTCGGTAGTACAAGTAGTCTGGATGGAGAAGATGGTATCTTAAACTGCATTTAAATATATTAGTACAATTTAGAAAGGATAAAAAAAATGAGAAAAATATTATTTATATTTTATACCTAAGATACAGAGCACATGTTGATTGGCTCAGTAAGTAATCGCAAACCACATCTGCAAATACCCACCTCACATTTCGAATATGTTTGAGCAAAGGATTTCCTTTCTACACAATTAAATTTAGAATTGGTAAACCTTTTTCTTCTTCTTTTTCACAAAAGTATGGTTCTTTAATCAAAGAAATTCGATCTCAATTTCAAAAAATCAAGGTAAACATATTCGCTCACCTGTCTATGGCTCACGAGAATGGCACGGTTTTGGCCCGCAGAATTTCCTGATGCGAAAGAAGAACTCGAGGTTTGTTGACCTGATGAACTAGCATTAGCCCCAATTTCCCTTCAAAATTGAAATTAGAGAAGGATTTAACAGAAAAATTGGATTCAAGGATTGAACAACTGAAGTATGAAAGGGAAGATATAAGTTACCTTGCTGGGTTTTCAGGCTGAGGAGGCGGAGGTGGAGGAGGGGAATAGAACTCGGAGGATTTGATGAATGAGAAGGCTTGCGAGAATGAAGTTGCCGCCGGTGGAGGTGGGTTGGAAGAAGTAGAAGAAGAGGTGGTGCCAAAGACTTCTTGATATGAAGGTATCTTTATCAGGTTCTTCTTCTTCTTCTCTTGTTCCTTGTCTCCTCCTTCGCCCGTCGTCGTCTCCATTGACAACCAAACTGAGGAAGAGAGAGAGAGAGTGGGGTCATGGGCTTTGTCGTTATAGGAGCTTCTAGGCCCAGGAATCCACGGTACAGCCCATAGTTGTATATTGATTAGGTGCTAATACTTTATGTTATAAATATGAATATATTAATTATAATTTAGTATGTTATGTATATCAATCGAGTGTGAAAGGTTGAATAGTCATGAATATAAAAATGAATACAAAAATTATATTTTTTATTATATAAATATATTTTATATTAATCATTTGTACATAATATTCAGTCTTAAATATTTTTCATAGAATAAAATAGTAAATAGTTAAGAACGAATTTCTTATTTTATAAGTATACGTTGATAAACCATAATGTATGTTCTAATATATAGTAGAAAATGTATTTGTTATATATGTGGAGTCTGATAGTACAAAATGTATTTTTGCGGATTCATCGTAACAGTCTCGGTTGATAAATTTTCTTTTTCTTGAACAAATTTCATCTCGTGCCATTGAAGTTGAACATTTTTTCGTATTGTCGATTTATGTGTTGAGTTAATTGATATATAAAATGGAAGAAGAATGAAAAAAATGTTGATAGATGATGATAATTACAAGCTCATAAATTAGATTTTTTTTCTTGACATATAGCGTTCCCAAAAGTCCAATTTGTAAAAGTAACAACTAACTTTTCAAAATTACAAATCTAGATAAATCTGGCGAAAGATAATCATAGTTCGTAAGAGGGTCAGGTGAAAATGTTTAATCATGATTTTTTGACGTTAACCTGAATAAAATTTTAATTAACCACTTTCGCCTTTCAGGCGAAAGAGAAAAATAATATTTTTTTTTTATTATTTTCTATAATTGTTTTCGTTTTAAAGTAGCAAAAAAATAGAATTTTTGCCAACCCAATTGGAAAGTCCATGTACTAGTACATGTTCAGGATTTTTTTTGTAAGATTTTAGATTTGTATATAAATATGTTATTACTTTTTATTGCTATGTCAAAATTGAATTTTGTTTGTTTTGTTGGATTTTTTTATTGTGTTTTGAATGTTTGTGTGAAAGTTGACAGTTTTATATTGAATTTACAATTTATTTATATTTTTCTATTGATTTAAAATTTATTTGAAAAATCAGCATTACAAGATTTCTTGTGATATTTAAAATTGTATAAGAATTATTTGGCATTATATATCTGTTTGTGCATATTTTTCATGTTTGAAAATTTGTCTCTTTAATAGAAAAATAAAAAGATAAAAAAATATTTGGACAATTTTGATTTTGAGGATCACCGGAGGATGAAAGAAAGACGCATCATCTGCAAATACCGAATCATACAGTGACAGAGTACTAGTTCTTGACACCACAACTTTGATTTTGAGGATCGAGCAGTTAGAGGAGATTATAGAGCTGAGTGGGACAAGAGAAAAGAGATAGTGATGATGGTCGCGAGGCTGCTTGCCTGAGATGTGGTACTTGACGGTGAGGGAGAGAGAATCGATGGGAGGGATGAGCTTGAGGAGATTAATTTTTTTTTTTCACTTCCCGAAATAGAGAGGGACCATTTTTGTTTTGTGTTAGACCGAGAGTTAAATTTCAATTAAATTTAGATTTGTGATGATGGGATTCGACAGCTCATGATTTGCATGAACGAGAATTGGTCCGGTGGCCATTGGATGAACTCCGGACCCATTGGGGGGGGGGGGGAGGTATTTGAAAATAAAAATTTAGTAAATAGAAGTTTTGGAGTTTTCAAAAAGAAAGAGTTGTTTACAATATCCAACAAAGTTAGAATTTTTTTTATTTCCTTATCTTTTAAAATCATCAAAAAAGAATATCGTGTTTAGTATTAATTGTGTATAGTTTGTTTAGGATCTTTCTCCATCACTCAGTTTTATATAAATGGTAAAAGTTGTGTACAATGATAACGAGAGATTACATATTACAAATTCTAAATTTCAGCTTAATAATTATACGAAATTAAGCTACGAATTCGAAAATGTAAGAAGTAATCCTTTTTTTGGGTCATCCAGGAGAGGAAATTCGGCTGTGATGGGATTTGCTGCCCCCTTTGATCATTATTTTTCTTCTCCGATATGTTGCGGTCCATAATTTCATCTCTTTTATCGCTCATGTCACCACCATTTCGGCCCGCTCTTTGAATATTCTCGCGCATGACCTCTCCTTCCATATCTCAAATGTGAGGAAGAGATCCTTTCCGTCCCCTTCATAACCTTTTGAACTCGTCACGATTCCAATATTTTCGATGATTACCTCCTAGTTGTTTTCACAGGCGAGAAGATATGTTTCGAATCTACATAATTGTTCTGCAGAACGGGCATTCAGAAGATATTATCCATCCTCTCTATCTCAATAATTCTCGTGTCGGTAATATTCCAATTGCCAATTTCGATCCAAAAATTCGACATGCATTTTTCTCCCATGATTAATCCCTGTTAAGCCGATTTGGTCGTATAGAGTTCATGCATTTCGTCCCTCACAGAATTGGTCCTTTCCTAATTCCGTTCGAGGCATGACCCCTCTCAAGCATCCCGTGAATTCATCATTGTTAAATCATGAATTATTCTTTATAGTTTTGTAATGTATCTAGAGGCAATACTTATAATCAAAAACACTATGAATGAATGAAATTGATAATCCTCAAAAACAACTCGACACTGACAATTCGAGTCTCCTGAATATGTACATAAATTGAGTTCCTCCTCATGAATAAACATTTTAAAACAAAATAAAATGGCGATTCCTTATACTCGTCATCTATATATATGATCCGAAAATGCCAAAACTTTCTACAATTGCCGAGATGGCAATTACTAAATTAATCACCACATGAAGGATGCCAATATCAAAAAAAATTCATAGTATTTTACGTAAAAAGAACGTAAAATTTAGAAAAAATGTCTAAACGAAGCCTTAGAAACCATAAGTCCAACCCCCAAACAAGCCACCCACAATCCAACATCCACCGCCCATCCAACTTTCTTCATCTCTATCTCCTCATCCCAGCCCTCCATCATCACCTTATCATCATCATCTCCGGCCAGCTCATCTTTATTCCGGCCACCATCCAAACCCTCATCTCCTTCTTCTCCTCCTTGACAACACCCACAAGCACAACAATCCGATTCCTCCGGTATTTCCTCCAAACACGAACAAAACCCCTTTCGTTTCCTCACCGTTTCTGAAATATCGATTTTTTCCTTCATCACGACTCCGCTTTCTTCCACGACACAAACCTCGCAAGATTCGGCGGGAGCTTCTCGAGCCGTACATCTACATTCTATTTTCCATCCATCTCCTCCTCTTCTGAAAACGCCATTAACTACCTTTTGATCTCCTAAATACGCTTCGAATCGAGCGCAATCTCCTGCCCTAACTCTATCCGTATTGGCAAAAACCGCTCCCGGTTCGTCAGACCGGAGCACTCTATCAAGAGAAACAATTCCTGGCGTGCCTTTACCGACTTTGCATCCGTTAACCTCCATTGCACTTATGCCATCGATTCGAGGGAGATAAACCAGCGTTAAGTTCGACGGAAGTTCAAACCCTTCCGTGCCCGTTAATCGGAGATAGAATCCGCGGATTCTAAGACGTTCTTGATGGTAGGAATGCAAAGCCGTCTCTCTCGGCGGTGACCATGATTGGGTATCCCGTGTCATTTGTGCCATTGTTGATTTCTATGTTTTTTTTCCGTTGTGATCTTGAAAGAGAAAGATAATGGGGGTTGTCTTGATAAAGGAATGGACGAGACTTGTTTCTAAAATGGTATTGAATCAAAACGGTGGTCGCGTATAGTTTTTTTTCGGTGCCTATTTGTTCAGTAGCACATGGTTTTTACTCTTTTATTTTTAGGTGATGATTGGATGAATGGAGGCATTAGGGCGAATGAATGTGAGTGACGTTTGACTTGTTATGGTTTTTGGCGTTTGGCTTGGATGATTGGAGAAAGGGTGACCAAGGAAGTTTTGGAGGAATTTTGTTCATTGGCCCTTGATAATAATTTTACTTTAAAAAGGGTCATATGTAAATTAGGAAGGGTAAGTTGGGAGTTAAGTTCAAATTAAAAAGAAAATATCATTTACATGTTCAAAGAAGATTTGATCAAGATAAAAAAAATCAAAATATCTTTTTAGATAATAATTCAGTGTATTTTACCATTATAACAATATAAATTTTAGTGTAATTTCAATAATTATTTTTTATTTGACCCTTCAAAAAACATCCGTCAAGATTTGTCACTGTTTATATTATCATAAAATTGTCTGTAAAACAATAATTCATTTGTAAATTGAATTTTCATTTTTTAGAAACAAAGATTTTAATGTTGTCGTTTCTCAAATTGCAAATTAAAGTTTTCTTAATCTAATATCAAGAATAATATAGGTTTTGCAAATTTAGCTAGAACAATAAAATAGTTGTATGAATTACTTTTATTATGATTTGAACATAACAATTTTTTGAAGGGAATATGGTAAAAATTCTAGAAACGCTCTTTGGGAGGATCTAGGTGAAAATTTGTATACGTGGGACAAATTGGTTCGTTTAATCCCAAGAGACATTGAATGGGGCTAAAAATTCCAAGGTAGAAAAATGCCAAAGAAGTGTGGATGGTTAACTCAATGATTTTTTTTTTTTTTTTTTTTTTAAAAAAAAATAGAGAGGGTTCTTATGTCCCCATCTATTGTTTATATATATTACTTAAGCAAATATCTCATATCATACAAACAACCAACAAAAACATAAAATACAACCTAAACACATCAAAAACTGGAACAAGAAATCCTTTGTAAAAACCAGTAATTGAAATCTAGCTGCATAATTAGGAATTGGATTCCCGATTTGCATCCCTAATTATTTACGCCTTATAGGTTTTTTCAGCAGAACCCAAAACCTCTCCTCTCCGCCGCTCTTCCCCTTTCTGCATACCCCCTATCCTCTTCATCTCTCTCCTCTCTCTAGATCCGCAAAGCATCTTCTTCTCGATGACCATTCTTCGTCTCTTCTAGGTTTACTATTTACAATTTTCTATCTCTTTATCTACTCCTAATCCTTGATCTCAACAACTCTCTTCGTTCTCCTCTCGCTGATTTTTTACTCATTTAAGATTTGTTTCTTCTAATAAATTCTTAATTAAGCTCGAATTTTCTGATGGTAGTTCAATTCCAATACTATTGAGGATTTCCATTAAATCCTCTTCTGTTGTGATATCTTTATCTTCTAGATTTATTGGTTTTATTGGATTGATTTGGTTTTGTTTGAGTTTTACTGATTTAGCATGTTTTTTCCTTGCACATTTATCAACATCCTTGTATTGAACTAATTGAGCTTTCGCTACCGGAGAAATGTAGCAACCTGTTTGTTTGTCTTTTAATCGAATGCTTCTTCTTTGCTCTTGATCATGAACAGATCCTTTCTTCAAGTTTGATTGTTTTTCTCTGTTTATATTTGTCTTAATTTCTCCTTGTGTTTCACTGCTTGCTACTTTATTGATTTTAACTGTTTTATCTCTTCTAATCTCCTCCTCCAACTCTGTCTCTACTCCTCCTTCTAATTCTTCAACTCTCTGAATTGTTTTATTTTTGGAAAGGTTTAAAAGGGAGCTACTACCCTTTGAAAGTAATTTCTCTGGAGTTTTTGGCATAGATTGATTTGAATAATCAACCTGATTTGGTTTGCTGTGTAAGACTTCTGAATTTTCTGAATTATTTATCAGAATTTGAGATAAAGGTTGACATTCCGAGCTTGTTAAATGAAATTGAGAATTAATAGAGGTTTGGTTGTGAAGTGGTACCGGTACCGGTACAGTTTCAACAGAAACCAATTCCTCCAAGTCCTGTGGTCCACCAATACATGAATTACTGAGTTGAATATGCAGCCCCTTTTCCCCAAACTTGAATACCATGTTGGTGACTTTATCTCTCTTCTCATGCTGTTTTCTTATCTTCTTCCCTTCTACTCTCTCAATGTTTTCATCTCTTATCTCCCCTTCTAAAGATGTGAAGAAATTATGTCTTAACCAATGGCCAAACTTCTGACCTAATAAAGACCATATCTCATCTCCTTCTCTATTAAGCCCGGTGATGATATAATTTGTAACTGAGGGCTTAACATTGCACTCAATCTCCTTATTAGAATTTTTTTCGATAGTCTTCTTAACTCTCCACTCTAAGGTTGGTTTTTTCACTTTGACCCTCCAAATTTTTTTAATTTTTTCTTTCTTCTCCTTCTTGAATTTCTCCTTCCTTTTATTTATTTCAGGAATTTTCTGCACCTTACCAATCAGGATCTCTTTTTTGGCTGGAGAAGAAACTTTCACCAAGGTAATATTTTTCCCCTCAATAATCTTTATTACACTTGGAATATTAACCCTATTTGTGTAAATTTTCAATGATAACTCAGGAATTATTTCTACCCCAACTTGCAAGGATCCAATTTGATTCAGAATACCAATGCCAGAGATAATCAATTGTAAGTCAGTTACATTGCAATATGATAATGGAATGTTTATTAGGGTAATCTCAATCTCCTTAAATGAATAATTTTTTGATTTTGTAGGAATAAAAACCATGGATTCATATTTGGTACTCGAGATAACATTGGATGCTAATGGAGCTGTGAATTTGGAGATAGAAGTGGATGGAGTTGAAGAATTGGAATTTTTGTTTAGGTACTGGCCTTCTTGATTGTAATTTAGGGTTTGGTCAGGAATTTTTTTGGTATGGATTTTTGTATAATTGGCCTGAGAATTATATTTTGGATTGAGAGTGTAGCAATTTTTCATTACATGGCCTAATTTATTGCAATGTAAACAACGAATTGGATCACGACAATTTGCAACAAAGTGAGCAGTAGATAGGCATCTAAAGCATTTGTTGTGGAATTTAGAATTTTGTATTGATCTTGATTGATTCGCCATTAATTTGATTTTTAATTTGAAAATCTTATCTTGCTCTGTACTCTCGCCCTTTCCTTTCCTTCAACTTGCGAACTGATTTCAGAATCTGAACTGAACTGGATAGTTCACCAGAGCTCGGATCTGAACTTGCGAATTGATAAGCACTAGTAAAGCACTTTTGATTCACCTTGAAAACCACCAGAGAATCGCTCGAGAGTCTTGATATGCGCCGTAGAGTTACCGGAGAGTCACCAGATAGATACCGGAGAATCACCGGAGATTCATTGAAAGAGAGAGGTCATCGGAGATTCATTGAAAGAGAGAAGTCATCGGAGAATCTTGATTTTCTTGGAGCATTTTCTTCGGTAATCTTAACTCAATGATATGGGCATAGTTTATTAATTTCATGTATAAATTTATATAAAACTGTAATTACAGAGTAAATATCCGTCTTGTATAAATTTCAATGATCTGGACAAACTGTATTTACAAAGAAATATATACAACATGATAAAAACATAATGCAGTGTTAGCCTTATATTTTGATGTTATATATAATGATTGAATGAGCCAATTGATTTATGACCTAGTGAATTGACTCGTGATCTAGTGGTAGAATGTAATTACAACGTAAATATCTGTTTTGAGAAATTGTGAGTTCGAATTTCATTAATATTAATGGATGAAGTATTACTGCACTTTCTCTGGTTACTTGTTTTTTATTTATTTATTTTTTTTGAAGAAAATAAAATAGGTTCTTAAGTCATACTTCTATTGTTTTATTATTTATTAATATAAATTCATATTGTCCTAATTATGAAAAAATCTAATCCTAAATACTTCAATGACAATTCATATCAACTAAACTAGTTTACACCATATTTTTATCTAGCAAAATCATGAATGTAATTTTGGAGATTTAAATTCTCGGATTTATAATAAATCAAGAATTACTAAACCTGAATATAACCTAGGTTTATAAAGCCCCACTGATTCACATCACAATCCTCTTTTCCTCTTCTCCGTCCCTTTTCTCTCTTCCTTCTGCAAAGTATTTCTCACCTTGGGTCTTGCAGAAACCCTAAATCCTCCAATGAAATCGAGGGATCTCTTGTACGAGAAGATCCTTGTTAGAGATACATCATTTTTTATTTATAATGATCAAATGAGATTTTATACATATTTATGTTAACTCAACATCGCAATGCTAGTCCTGCTTGGTATCCTATTATTTAGCAGTACTTGTATTTATGCGTGTGATATTTTGAGATTTTTTATATGGAGCTAGGATACATGATATTTTTAAATAACTATTTTGTACATTAGCAACTCTTAAGGCCCAAAGGTACTTTGTATTGGCCTCTTTAAGACTTTTTCTATATGGGCCTAGTCCTGAATTGAAATGTCTCAAGAGTAAATTTGAACAAATACTAGGGAATTGAATATGCAAAATAAGTTTAAAAGAATATTGGGCCTACTCCAGAATTTGGAGGTTTCATGAGTGTAGATTCGAAGAGCAACTATGGAATTGAGTAGTAATTCTTTTTTCTTTTGAGGGTTATGGAGAGGACTTAATAACCTCCTTCCATAAAAAAGAATTTATTAATTATTAATACTAATCGTTTATTTACATGTACAATCAGACTAATCTGTTTGCTCTAATAGTGTTAGACTATGCTAGTTTTGATTAATGGATATCTCCATTTCGTATAACAAATGGAGATTGTCTTATAAGAATTTTGGTTTAGTTAAATATAGATTAGCTTTAATCATGTTTTAAATAAATGTTTAAGGATTGCTATAAATACTCTATGTACTCCTGTTTGAATTCTTTTAATGAAGAATAATTTATCTTACATGGTATCAGATTAAAAGATCCCCTTTTCTCTCTTTCGCTGTACTCTCTCTCTCTCTCAGACTGCAGCAGCTCCGGCGATCATGGCATCTCTTGAGCCAACGCCCATATCTCCTGCTGGTGTTCCTCCCGACACTGCGATCCAGACTTCTTCTGCCGCTGCTGCGATTTCCCCAAATCAGCCCCTGTCGGCCTCTCTCCCTTCTGCTATTGCTTCGATTCAGCCTTCTCCTTCGATCGGAGATGGTCATCACCTTGATCCGGCGATACACTTCTTCAATCCGTCGATTGGTATCCCCAACTCCACTCTCCTTCAATCGATGTATCCCTCTTCCTTCTTTCCCGGTGCTCCGATCTCATCATCGGTCCCCTTCTCGTTCATAGGATCTCACTCTTCACCACCTATTACCTCCTTCCGGTCGAGTACACCGACCCCTCCTCCGATCATGGGTCTCCAGCAACCTCCACCTGGTTTTTCATCTCACTCTGTACCGGGTTTCGGATCCATTCCCTCCTCTTCTTGGATCGCTAATGGATCTTATGCACCACCCTCAAACCCGATTGGGTTTTCATCTCCCTTCTCGATGCCTATGGATCCTCATCCTCATGTTAACCCCATCTCCTTCTCTCACTCATTATCTATCAAACTCGATAGAGAGAACTTCCTCCTTTGGAAATCACAGGTCATACCGGTTCTCACCGGTTACGACTTACTCCCTTATGTCGACGGCTCGCAATCTCCTCCCTCACCTCATATTACCACACCTAATGGAGAGACTCTCGCGATGGTCCATAATCCAATCTACTCGTTTTGGAAACGCCAAGATTCTTTAATTCTTTCATGGCTCTTTTCGTCTTTATCGGAATCCGTGCTAGCGCAATTTATCAACTGCCACACTTCCTTGGACCTCATATTACCACACCTAATGGAGAGACTCTCGCTATACATCGCCTATATGCCAATCCTGCCATGTCATCTCTTCTTGACATTAAGCGACTTCTTCACACCACATCGCGAGGGACCCTCTCGTGTACATAGTATGTTAATAAGATGCAAGGATTTGCCGATCGCCTTGCATCGATGGGGTCTCCCATCTCCGAGGAAGATCTAGTTGTCCACATCACAAATGGCTTGGGTCATGATTATGATCCGTTCGTCATGAACGTTTCAACTCGTGAACGTCCTATGCCACTCATGGAGCTTCTTGGTCATTTGCGCACACATGAGCGTCGCCTCGAATTGCGTGATGCTAGTGTCCAATTGGCTACCTCTCATGCTTCAAACTCTCAAAATGGACTATTACCTACCCCGTCACCTCATGCGAACTTCTCTCATTCACCTCGTTTTCCACGCCCGCCTTATCCAAATCGTGGTCGTGGAGGTGGTCGTGGTGGTGCTCGAAATGGTCGTGGTGGTGGACGCACTTCCAAAGAGTCTTGTCAAATATGCGGAAAGCCCGGTCATGTTTCCTTGCGATGTTGGAGCCGATTCGACGTTACTATCCAACCTCTCTCTAATCCGCCTCAAGTTCAAACCGCTCAAGCCACTCAATCCGTTACGTCTCATACTCCAAGCGAGAGTTGGTTCCTTGATACCAGGGCGACTCACCATGTCACCGCCGACTTGAACAACCTCTCTACTCACTCCATGTACCAAGGAAGCGAGCAACTCCGAGTCGGCAACGGTCAAGGTTTATCCATTTTAAATCTTGGCACTTCTACTATTAATTCTCCCATTAAATCTCTTCAACTTAACGATGTTTTACATGTTCCGTCAATTACTCAAATTTTATTGAGTATCTCTCGTTTTACCCGTGATAATGACATATACCTTGAATTTTTTTCCCCTCTTATTGCTATGTTAAGGACCGGCGCACCAACAAGGTTCTTCTTCGAGCCAACCTTATTGATGGCCTCTACAAACTTTCTCCCGCTCAAGTTCTCTCTCCTTTTGCGCTAGTAACGGAATGAGTTTCGGCGGAATTATGGCATCGCCGCTTTGCGCACGCCTCTACCGCAACTACTTTACATTTACTTTCGAAATTTACACTTCCTTGTTCGGCACATAAACTTCCTTTTTGTAATGATTGCTCAAAGGCTAAAACGCATAAACTCCCTTTTTTACCTTCTCATGTTAAAGCACAATTTCCTCTTCAAATTGTGCATTCGGACTTATGGGGTCCTTCTCCCGTAACGGCACAAACGGGCTCGCGATATTATGTTGTGTTCATTGATGATTTTTCCCGTTATTCTTGGATATATTTCCTATCCTCAAAAGATCAAGTATTGGCGGCATTTACAAAATTCAAAACCATGGTGGAAAACCTTCTCTCGCGGTCTATAAAAGTGTTACAAACGGATGGCGGTACCGAATTTAAACCTATTTTTCGAAATTTTCCCTCCATTACCCCTCAATTATCATGCCCTTACACTCCCGAACAAAATGGGGTGGCCGAACGTAAACATCGGCACATCGTTGAGTTAGCTCTCTCGTGCATGTCTACCGCTTCCATTCCTCCCTCCTTTTGGGACGAGATCTTTTTGAGTATCGTGTTCATCATTAATCGTCTACCAACCTCTTCCCAACCATCTCCGTTTGAGAGACTTTTTGACCGATTGCCGGATTATGCGTTCTTTCGGGTACTTGGTTGTACTTGTTTCCCGAATTTGAGACCATGTAACTCCAACAAACTTCAATTCCGGTCTCTACCATGCGTCTTTATGGGTTATTCTCTCACCCATAAAGGTTACAAGTGCCTCCACTTACCGACGAAGCGGGTTTATATTAGTCGTGATGTTACATTCGATGAGACCTCTTTCCCCCTTCTCATCCATCTCGTCCTCTTCTCCCTCTCCTTCCTCTGACTCGCATAATTTATATTCAAATCCACTAATAATTTTATCTCCCTCTAATTGGCAGCAGCACCGGTCAGTGCAGGTGCAACATGGAGATGCGAGTCGCACACACACTCCACTGGGGCCACAAACATGGGACGCCATACCATCACAGCACTCACATGTGCGTGTGCAATCTGGGGGCGTCAATGGTAGCTCATGTCTCCCATCTCCAGCACTTGCACCTGGACATGTCCCCATGCAGGATTCCCTGCAGTCCAGATCCGTGCGGCCATGTGTGTTGCAACCCACAACAGCTCCGGATCCCGTGCTCTCTCCGCTGGTGCAATCTCCCGTGTCGCGACTCACCTCCAGCTCTACCACCGACTCGGTGCAGCCCCCTCTTGATGAATATCTCCATACACAACCCGTCGAGCCTCCTTTACTCCCCGGGTCTGATCCGGTGTTGTCCCCACTCGAACAACTCACTTCTCCATTGAGACAAGACTTGTCTCGTCCTACCTCTCTTGATTTGTCTCCGGTCCCTCCTCCGGCACCATCTCGACATCCCATGATCACTCGAAATCGCGATAATACACGTCGTCTCAAAGACTTCTCCGACTTTCATCTTTACTCCGCTACTAAATACCCTCTCGCTCTTAGCCTTTCGGTCGAAGATGAGGAACCTACGTGCTTCACCTTTGCCAACAAGTCGTTAGCTTGGAGACAAGCAATGGCTCTCGAACTCGATGCTCTCATGCACAATAAAACTTGGGTTCTTGTGCCACCTCCCGAAAATCAACACGTTGTTGGTTGTAAGTGGGTTTACAAAATCAAGCGACGATCCGGCGGATCTATCGAAAGGCACAAAGCTCGTCTTGTCGCAAAAGGCTATAATCAAACCGAAGGCGTCGACTACAACGAAACCTTTAGTCCGGTTGTCAAACCGGTGACCATTCGTGTGATACTATCGATTGCTATTTCACGGGGTTGGCCATTGCGACAACTCGACGTGAACAATGCATTTCTTCACGGAGAACTCACCGAAACCGTCTACATGTCACAACCTCCGGGGTTTGCACACTCCGATTTTCCCGATCACGTGTGCTTACTAAAAAAGGCTCTCTACGGTCTCAAACAAGCTCCGAGGGCATGGTTTCACAAACTTCGATCATGTCTTCTTGATCTTGGTTTCTTATCCTCTTCCGCTGATTCTTCTCTTTTTATACGACAAAGACCCGATGCTACAGTCTATTTTCTTGTGTATGTTGATGACATTATCATCACGGGAAGTAACTCCACTATTGTAAACGGTCTAGTTCGTGAGCTCGGTGAGCAATTCTCTATCAAGGATCTTGGACCTCTCTCCTACTTTCTCGGTATTCATGCCATTCACACCAATAGTGGTCTTCATCTCAACCAAACCCGCTACATTCACTCTCTTCTCTCCAAAGCTAAAATGGACGGTTCTAAACCCATGCCCTCTCCCATCACCTCCGGTTCTCCACTATCCAAACATGCGGGTATACCTCTCTCGGACCCGTATGAGTACATAAGCATGATTGGGGCGCTTCAATACATTACTATTACGCGACCGGACATCTCGTTTGCGGTCAACAAACTCTCCCAATTTATGCATTCACCAACCGAAGATCATTGGTCCGCGGCAAAATGGGTCCTTCGTTACCTTAAAGGTACCATTTCTCATGGCCTTCAAGTCAACAAATTTGAAAAAGTTGCACTTCATGCATACTCGGATGCGGATTGGGCAAGTTGCCCGGATGATCGTCGATCCACAACGGGGTTTTGCATTTATCTTGGCCCGAACCTTATCTCTTGGAGTTCAAAAAAACAACACACCGTTGCACGGTCGAGCACGGAGTCGGAATATCGGAGTCGGAATAATTTATCTTACAAATAGTAATTAAGTAAAAGTTGGGAATAGGGGGTCAAGTGATCCAGGATTGGCATTCCTGGTTTTGCGAGATCCAGGAGTGCGAGTCATTTGCATGCGACCTGAGAAGGTGGGAATCAAAGGCGGCTTTGTCTGAAAAAACGGGTCATCAATTCATACTCTTAGGTCACAGTTTTTAAGATGAAACTCTCTTTCCATCTAGGGTTAGAGAGAGAGATTGAGGCAGTTCGAGAGAATTGAGTAGTAATTATGTTTTCGTAATTTCACTTTTGAAGTATTAAAAAAAAAAAGAGTAAATGAAGCAAGGTTCGCGGTCTTCTATTTATTGATGTCAATGAGATCCGAACGCACAACATAAGTCATATTTGAAGTATTAAAATACGATTTCGATAATAACTTATATCAACTTACCTTGTATCATGGCCCAATTTATATCTTGGTCCATCAACGAATTGAAAAGAGTCAATTTTCGTTTTCCCTAAACTTGCTGGAGGGGACTCGCCTCCATTGAGTGTTAATAAAAGAAATTATTTTTCATGACTACCAATTAAAATTAAATAAATTTATGACTACTTTATAACTAAACTACAGGCATGTGAATTTTGTTACTGGATGTATTAAGAAAATTACCATGTATCATTTTTTAACATATTGTCATATATATTCTTTGAAAAGTTCATGAATAATCTTTTTCAATGGTATTTATGTTATATTTATTATAGAAAGATTTTAATTTATCAACAGTGAATTTATTTTATATAAAAAATCTATTGCGACGACTCCTCGAAAGACCAAATTGATGTCTTGATGAAATGACAATATAGAAATACGTGAGTTGATTTGTATTATTAATTAATTCGATTAGAAATGAAATTGACCGTTTAATTAAATTGACACGTCAACTCACATTTACTAATATAAATATACTATTGACATATTAATTAAACATGTCAATTAATATTTAATTGAGATAATAAAAATATTAATCAATTCATTTTGTCACCTCATCAATACTATTGAAATGTGTTTGGGAGGAGCAAGTTTATTTTCCTAACCGAATTTTGTACATATGCTACCTTGTCGGACTTTTTTAATCTTGATTCTGGAGAGTACAAAATAACAATAGTAAGATATCTTTTGGAAAATTTGCGATAGAGAAATACATGTCAATAAGTGAGAAAAAGAACGGGATTAATTCAGAAGAACTTGAAAGGTCTGAGAAGATCTCGACATGCCACACAGAATAAAGCGAGAGCGTCGTACAAAGCCAGAAAGATGAAAATGGGTCGTGTTGTAGAAGTGGATTTTTGTTTTTTATTTTTTTCGACTGAAATTGCCCGGGGTGAGTGATCTCACACACCAATGCGTTATATTAATACTTCAGAAAAGAGAGTAAAATTAATTACATATTTTTGTTAATTATTTTATTTAGAGAACTTCTCAGACCTTTACGAGTTATTTTTGTAGTTGTGTTTTATTTGTACTTTTTTAATTTCATATGAGAACTAATTTACGATTTATTTTTGTTATTTCTTTTATTTTCCGGATGCATATGTGCCTCTTAAGTTTTCATATTTACAGTATATAACTTATAAAAGTAAAAAAATAGTATTTAGATATGTATCATGTGTATTAATGAGGGTTTGTAGGGGGGAAATGAATACGTATACTGTTTATCGAGGATAATTAACGGGTGATCCGGATACAGAACGAAACGTAGTTATTAATTTAACTTTTTTGTTTTTTGTTATGATAAGAGCAATAGTTTAATAAAATGAATGTATATAATTCCTTGATTATTATTTACATCTATCAAGTTCAGACTACTCTAAATCAATAAAATTCCTTTTTACTTTTAGAATTCAATTTTGTAACAAATCATATTACTTCTTGAGAAAATTAAGCTAATGAGCTCTGAAATTAATTTTGGTTTATTTCTTCTTTTTTTTTAATTTGAAACATTAACCAACTGACTATAATTTGGAATTGTTTCGAAAAACTTGGTTCGTAATCATAGAAATGATCATTTGATAAACTAGGTAAAGAAAGATTCATATATTTTGCATTGGTCTTCCTCCAATATCCAATCCAATATAATTTATATTTCTTCCTACTGTGATTTCAAAACGGCTAAGGCTTGACGTTTCGCCGTTCATAATGCACAAGCCTGAATTTATATTTGAGAACTATCTTATTGATTTCGAGCAACATGAAAGTGGCATGAATTCAACATACAAATTGCATGAGTGACATTACGGAATTAACATAATTACAAGGGTGTATAGGAACATTGGGATGATTCTATGGACCCATTTTCGTAATTAACATAATTTTAAACATGATATTATTTTAATTATGACATTAATTTTATAACGTAGTAATTGCATTGTCATGATCTCAATTTAAAGCATCGGAATACGATTTCGGCAATAAAATTAAGTTTATTGATTTTTCAGTCTATTATAACCATATGAATTTTGTTTACCAAATATCATTTTTTAATCTCATTGTCATTCCCCGATCAAGCGAAGCCAGTGGATTACTGAACTTAGATCTTAACAACGATGACTCTCTCGGCAGTTGACCTTCTCGCCGCAACTCTCTCGCATTCGCGGAATCTCCAGTCTCTCACTAGTTAATTTATGATAAAATTTGCAGGTTATTAATTCCCATAGGCCCAAATGTTTTTGTTATGGCCGCTTAAGACTTTTCAATTATATCTAAAAACATTGGGCCTAGGCCGAAATTGAGATGTTTCATGAATAGGGGTGTCAATGGTGTGGATATTGCCCGAACCGACCCGAACCGTATCCGAAAAAATATCCGGATTCGAAAAAAATATCCGAATCCGAGTGGATCCGGATATGGATCTGGTTGCTAATTTTAAGATCCGGAACCGGATTCGATATTCGGTTTTGGTGCGGGAACCGGATCCGTGTTCCGGATCCGGGTATTTTTAGGATCCGGATATTCGAAACTAGATTCGAGTATCCGAAATTGGATCCGGATACTCATATTATATATTATTTTTATGTATTATATTTGATATTAGTTGAAAAATCATATACAAATTAATGATTTGTAAATGATTTAACTCACAATCGTAAAATTATGTTTAAATATAATCATATTTATCGTTCATGTCACAAATTATATATATTTATAGTTAAAAAATAAGTTACGTTATGATAACATAATATCCGTTTTAATATCCGAAACAGAACCATATCCGTATCCATATCCGACAATATCCGAACCGTATCCGTATCCGTTTATTATCCGAACCGTATCCGGATCCGACAATATGGATATGGATCTGGTATGACCACTATCCGAACCGGATCCGAACCGTTGACACCCCTATTCATGAATCATGAGTAAATTAGAACATAAACTATGGAATTGCGTATGTAAATAGAATAAAAAATAAAATACTGGGTCTTGTCCAGAATTTAGATGTTTAAACTATGAAATATTTCAAATTTAGTACATAAAAAGAAATTAAAAATATATATTTGACAAGAAAATAACCTTATTCATTAAGTTGTAAACACCAAATTAGCAAACTTGATTTGTTTAATTTGTTTTTCCCAATAGTTGAATTAATACAGTGCTGCAAATGTTTGAAATTTCAAATTCAGCCTGGCGAAAATACGATGGAATTTTGAAACATTTGCAGTATTAATTCAACTATTGGGAAGAACAAATTAAACAAATCAAGTTTGTTAATTTGGTGTTTACAACTTAATGAACAAGGTTATTTTCTTGTCAAATATATATTTTTAATTTCTTTTATGTACTAAATTTGAAATATTTCATAGTTTAAACATCTAAATTCTGGACTGAAACCCGGTTTATTATCGCCGACTAAAACATGTCGTTACAAAGTGTGGTGGTACAACGTCGAAATGTACCGAAAGTTATTTGCCGAAATATTTGGTTGAATTTTGGGCGCGTGTGGTGGTTTGATTAACGGCAAAGAACCACTGAGATTATGATAAGCTTTTTACGTATGATTAAAAAAATTATGTTTCGAAAATGGATATTATGTGGATATCATAAATATGCATATAATATAAGCGACCAAAAATATAAAAACATAAACACTACAGTCACGCCACAAACAATCATTTTTCTCTCTTTCCAAACAATTTCTTTACCGTCAATATCTCATTTATTTTCCTTTCCGATACATCATTCATGGAAACAAAATTGAAACGCCATTGCTTCTTTGATGGCCCCATTTGTTGGGATTTTGGGATAGATTGGATTAATTTACTCAAGTAGATAGTATTTGTGGAGACTATAGTTTGGAGATGGTTATCATAATCAATAGTATATATGAACCGCGGAGAGATTGAGGCACGGAGGAGAGAGAAAGACAGCAATGGCTCTTCTAATTTTCATTTATACTAGCTTTGTGCCCGCGCAATTGCGAGAGATGTTTTTTATATAATTATTTAAATAGAATTAACACGCATGCGTTTGAACTAAATAAATATAATCATGATATATTAACAAATATCATGATGTCAATAGATGCATAAGGTTCATGAAATTAGTCTATCGCAGATATTATTTTCTAATATAATTTGTATAAATAGCATTTGTTTATGTGTTTCTAAAATCGATTAATATAATCATGACATATTCGCAAATTTTAATATGTATGTAAAATAGGAAACAAAGACCAAATGTAAAATAAGGAAAAATGATCAAAATTTAAAAAAAGACCGAAATGTAAATAAAAATGACCAAAATGTAAAAAAAAAAAGGACCAAATGTAAATTAGAACTAAAAAGGACCAAAATATAGATAAAATGGACCAGAATATAAATAAAAAATATAAAAAAGGACAGAAATGTAAATAAGAAAGGACCAAAATGTTAATAAAAAGGATCAAAATGTAAATTAAAACAAAAAAGGACCAAAATGTAAATAAAAAGGACCAAAATATAAATTCAAAAATGTAAAAAAGGACCGAAATATAAATAAAAAGCACCGAAATGTAAATAAAAAGGACCAAAATATAAATTAAAACTAAAAAGGACCAAAATATATATAAAAAGGAGCAAAATGTAAATTAAAAAATATTTTTGTACACAAAAGCCCTTGATGGCGTGGAGGCATATAATTGCAAGAATTTTCTCTACTTTATACATAAGATAAAAGTAATGCCTAAAACATGAAATAAATTATCAACGGTCATAATCAAAATATTGAAAATAACGAAATTACCCCTCAATGAATGTAGCTGAGTATTGTGGCCACTTTGAAGTAGTCTTCCGGGTATAATACTGATCTCCACCTCGTCGCACTCAAAAACCATTCTATTCTGCCCAAAACGCGAAAGAAATTATCAACATTTAGAATCAAAATATTGTAAATGACGAAAATACTCCTCGCCGAATGCAACTGAGTATCGTGGATATTTTTATGTAGTCTTGTGGGTTTAATTTTGCTCTCCATCTTCCTCGCACTCAAAGCCATTCCATTCTGCCTGAACGAACTCGTTTTGGTTGCACCAATCATAACCAAAATCATGGTCTCTAGTCAGGATAAAATTACCCTGGTCCTGCAAAGGTCCCGAATTTGTTTCTCTCTTTTCGATTTCCCGAAACATAGCAAAGTCCCAACGTTTTTCCGAATCTGGTGTACTTATGACAAATATTTCAAAAAAACCCTGTCTTTTAAAAAAAATAGAATTATCACATATATCCCTAGTAAATATGAAACTTATATACCCGTATAAATATATGAAAATAATGATATAATTTGACCAATATAAAAAGTCTATATTTAAAAAAAGACCAAAAATTTGCATGAATACCCCTACAAAAATCTGAAATTACCATATATAACCCTATAAAAATATGAAAGTAATGATATCATATGAGAAATATTAAAAAAAAAAATTGAAAAATATAATATATGTATGCTAATATAAATCGGAAATTAATGATATAATATGAGAAGTTGAGAACTATCACAAAAGGCTTGTATGTTTTAAAAAATTTGGAACTATGATGTATCCCCTACAAAAATATATATCTTAATATAAATCGGAAATTAATGATATAATATGAAAAGTTGAGAACTATCACAAAAAGCTTCTATGTTTTAAAAAATCTGAAACTATGATGTATCGCCCTACAAAATATTAATTATCATATATATCCCTATATAAATCTCAAATTGATGATATAATATGTGAAATAAAATAAAAATTGTATTTGAAAAAATAAAAAATTAGCATGCATACCTCTGGAAAAAACATAAATTATTATATTTATCCTTATAAAAAATTCTGAATTTATGATACAATATGAGAAATATTTTAAAAAATATGAAATTATCATGTATAACCTTACAAAATATGATATTACCATATATACCCCTATAATAATCTTAAAATAATGATATCGCATGAGAAATATTTAAAAAGTCGTTACATTTAAAAAAACTGAAATTGTTATAAGATACAAAAATCTTAAAAAGCCCCTATATTTACTGAAATTTGCAAAAATAAATAAATTTATGAATAGTTTATGAACAGTAACAATATTTATGAAGAGTACACATTTGAATTAAATAAACAAATCCGAAACTATGTTTTGAAAAATTCGAAACTACATTTTATGAACAGCACATTAAGTTGAGAACTATCACAAAAAGGTTCTATGTTTTAAAAAATCTGAAACTATGATGTATCTCTCAACAGAAAAATATTAAAAGGACCATAATGTAAATAAAAAAGGACCAAAGGGTAAAAATTAAAAAAAAATTTACAAATAGGCCCCTGGCGACGTGGCTTAATGAGGGGGCAGCAAATTTTTTAATTTTAAAACTTTGAAGGACCAAAATGCAAATATAAAGGACCAAAATATGAAAAAAAAAGGAGCAAAATCTAATTTTTTTTTAAAAAGAGGACCAATTTGAGGCCTCTGGACCAAAATGTAAATTTTAAAACTTCGAAGGACCAAAATGCAAATATAAAGGACCAAAATGTAAAAAAAAGGACCGAAACGTAATTTTTTTTTAAAAAAATGACCATAATGTAAATAAAAAAGGACCAAAATGTAAAAAAAAAAAATTACAAATAGGCCGCTGACGGCGGCGTGGCTCATTGTGGGGGCAGCAAATTGTTCTACTTTAGTACTAAGTATAGATTTCTTCTATATGTAATTTTCGTACAGTACAACAACTCCTTTAAATAGGATTCAAACACATCCCCTAAACACATCATTTCAAACATACATTCCTATCTATCTAAATTTTAGATACTTTTTTTCTAACTATATACACATTTTCTTGTCAAAAAACATCTACCATTCACACACAAATACATTGAATATTCATCTGTCCCTAAATTAAATATAATATTATTAATTAATATATTAAAGCATTAATTTTAATACCATTTTCTCGGGTTATTCCGACCGGAATCTGGTAGAACCGGGTCGGTGATCCTGCAAATTATGATACAAATATCGACAAATTGTTTATGTCAACATATATTCACTCCATTATGTTGCATTGATCTTCCTCCAATATCCAACATAATTATATCACTTCCTGTCGTAGTTTTAATGCGGAAATGAATTTGGAAAAAGAGGCGCTTGACGTTTCGCCGTAGATAACGCACAAGCCTGAATTTGTATTTGAAAATTGTCTTTTAAGAAAAACCAGCTGCAATGACCATGTTTGCATGTTATCAGGATTCGAGCAACATGGAAGTGACATGAATTCAACATACATATTGCATGATTGACATTAAGAATAGGATAATTCTTCCGTGCCCCTCAAATGCACAAAAGCATCCTCGATCCGTACGGATGTGGTGAATAGTGCATTTGAGGGTTAATACGATCCTCCAATTTGTACCTTCCGTTGTATTAGCGATTAATTATGTTTTGAATTAACGGTTAATTCAAATGTAATTAACGGTTAATATAAATGTATTAGTCATCAATATAATTAATAATTTTAATTAACCATCAATTCAAATGACGGGGTATATCAATCGGAAGATATATATCATTTCCCCCCAATTGTTAAATCTGGGGGGAAACTAGGGGCACGGTAAATGAGCTCTTAAGAATACATGGTACTAGTACTACTCTTAGGCCAACTTTAATTTATGTATACTGAATATTAATTGATATAATATTTTATAAAATAATACATATTAACGTGTATTTAATTAATGTTGATAATATATTAATATTTATTATTATTAAATATTAATTGATATAGTATTTTATACAAATATTTTAATATTTTGTTTTCAGATAATATATTTCGAAACATACTAATTGGGTATTCATAATCTTATAGCAAACTAATTTTTAAACATAATATCATTTTAATCGTGTCATATTAGTTTTGTAACGTAGCAATTCTGTTTTCGTAATCTCATATTTGAAGTGTCGAAATACCATTTCGATAATAACATTAAGTTTATTGTTTTTTCAGTCTATTATTACTTGAATTACACCGTCTTCATTTTCATGACCTAACCATGAATTAAAACATGAATTAATAAAATAATGTCCAATTTGTATAATTCAAATTCATGACCTAACCATGAATTAAAACGTAGCTCAAGTCGTTGAGCGTGAAAGAGGCTATTGCCTCCTCTTTCGAAAAAAAATCAAAAAACTATTTTAATATTCACAATTAACAAAAAAAAATATTCACAATTAACAAAATTATATTTGTTTATATCTTATTTTTCGAACATCCAAACAAACTACAAAATTACCTCATTCTGAATTTTTTTTCCCCTCAATCTTATAATTCGGTTCCATTATTCTCAAACATCCAAACAGACGAGATAGCAGTCAAGTGAAAAGTATTTAATTGTATTTAGATAAAATGATAATACAACAAGTAAATCAATTTATAATGTTTTGAATTTGCAGGCCTGAGGCAATTACTGTTGGCCCAAAGACGAGATAGCAGTCCAATATCTAGAAAATTGCTTAACAAATTATCATAAAATTAGGGACTTATTTGGATCATGTAATTTAAAGAACAACCTAATTACTCTTCAATTACTCAAATTGAGCTATTAGGAACATGCTTTAGAGTGATTAAGTTCTAATTTGGAAACAGGGGTTTGTCTTGGGGGTAATTAGGGGCAACAATTTGGGCAATCACTCCTAACATTTTAAAAAAAGGAATTTCAAAGAAAATAACATTTACCG
The DNA here is from genome assembly GCA_946800325.1 of Luzula sylvatica. Taxonomy (NCBI): domain Eukaryota; kingdom Viridiplantae; phylum Streptophyta; class Magnoliopsida; order Poales; family Juncaceae; genus Luzula; species Luzula sylvatica. Next base: position 25,445,294 of record OX326956.1, read on the forward strand.
ATTCCTGCAATGATGCGAACTGTTTTACTGAACAAAGAAAAACGCAAATTTCTGAAGAAAAAAAAAATTAAAAAAATTGAAGATATGTTGATTTAGAGAGTGAAGTGGTTTTGTGATCCATCTCGAAGTTCAGAGCAGTATGGCCTGGATTATTTGCATCGATTTTGTAGTGCTTGTGGGCTCCACCTGTGGTCTGAGGTATTAGGGTTTGTTTCCTCTCTCGATTTTGTTCTGGATATTTTAGTTAACTTTATATCGAGATCTTTCCATCTCTTAGCTTAGCTATTTGGCAAGTGTGTTTTCTATTTGGAATGGGTTTAAGTTGACGTGGTATGTAAGCTACTGCCACATATGATTCGGGAAAAAATTCGGTAATAAAAGTGGAGTTCCTATCATTACTGCTTTCCAAATGCACTCGTCATGAGCACCGATTTTGCATTGATCTTGGAATACCTATATTTAGCATCGAAAAACTTGGTTCGTAGAAACCATCCTTAAAACAATGAAGAAAAAACCGGATTCCTATATTCTGCATTGATCTTCCTCCAATATCCAATATAATTTATTTCCTCCTATCGTGATTTCGAAACGGAAAGGAATATGGAAAAAGAGGCGCACAATGTTTCGCCGTTGATAATGCACAACTCCTGGACCCTAAACCCTAGACACGGATTTATATTTGAGAACTATGTTATCCGATTGATTTCGAACAACATGAAAGTGACATGAATTCAACATACAAATTGCATGAGTGACTTTAAAGAATAGGATAATTATATCATACTCCCCTCATTTCTCCACCACATTCTATATATCATCAATTAACATTAATTGATGATTAATTATCATGATCATTAACAGAAATACATCTGATGAATAATTAATTGATATTAATTAAAAATTATTAATGTATATGTATTTTAATTATATATTAATTAACTGTTAATGAGATATCATTTTGTTAATTACTTTAATAATTAATCATGAAATGATGGGGTACAATATATGATCTCTAAAGAATACATGATACTTCTCTCTAGGGCCAACTTTTAAACTAGGATGTATATCAACATTGGGATAATTCTATGGACCCATTTTCGTAATTAACGTTGGGCTTGCTGTAAGATTTCATGGGTGTAATAATAGACATATCATATTGTTTTGGGGTAATATATTTCGAAACATATTAATTGTGTATTCATAATCGTATAGCAAATTAATTTTTAAACATAATATCATTTTAACTGTGACAAACTAATTTTATAGCGCAGTAATTATATTTTTGTAATGTCATATTTGAAGACGTATAACATTGAGTTTGTAGATTTTTCAGTCTATTATAACTATAGTCATATCGTATGAATTTTGTTAGTGGAATCTATTAAATCTTTTACTAAGTATCATTTTTTAATATATTGTCACATATATGAGAAAATATACTATGCTCTCATGAATCAAAAAAACTTCATGGATGCGGCAATCGAGGAGTGTTAATTTGATTGATTATATTTTTTAATTGTATCAAAATTCAAATAAATATTGATTTGAGTGATAATCAATCCAATTAACCCTCTTCGATTGACCTCGATTGACGCATTCATGAATTTTTTTTTTCATGAATTTTTTTTGTATTTGTGGGGCGCCATATATAACCCCTTTTTGAATGATATTTATGTTATATTTATCATAGAAAATTTAAATTTATCAACAGTACACTGTTTGGTCATTATCTTGTATATTGTTAGCTCTCTTTCCATTGCAAGGTCCTTCTTGTAATCTCGTTGTCGTTCTCCGATCAGACTAAGCCGGTGGATTACTGAACTTCGATATTAACAACGGTGACTCTCTCGGCAGCAGACCTTCTCGCCGGAACTCTCTCGCACTCGCGGAATCTCTGGTCTCTCACTAGTTAATTCATGATAAATTTTGCAGGTTAGTAATTCCCAAAGGCCCAAATTTTGTTGTTATGGCCACTTAAGACTTATCAATTATATCTAAAAACATTGGGCCTAGTCCAGAATTGAGATGTTTCGTGAGTCTAAATTTGAAGAGAAACTATGAAAATTTTCAAATTTAGTACATAAAAAGAAATTAAAAATATATATTTGACAAGAAAATTACCTAGTTCATTAAGTTGTAAACACCAAATTGGCCATCATTATTGGAGGTTGATGATTATAATAACGGGTGGTGGATAGCTTAATCTTAACTACCATGACCTCTGTGGAATTATTCAAATAAAAATGATCTTTCTCAACTTGATTTGTTTAATTTGTTTTCTTTCATCAATAAAAGATTTTGTTTGGCATAATTAACGTAGTTACTCCAACACTTGAACTAATCAATTGTTCTACAAATACTCAAAATAACCTAATATTTTACTTATTTGACAGAGTAATAATATTTGAAATTTCAGATTCAGACTGAAGGAAAAAACAGCGAGATTTGGAAACCCGGTTTTTTTTTTTTCATCACCATGAAATGGGATTCGAGATCCCCTTTCGGCTGAATCCTTTTTACATTGTAATAGTCGAGTGAAGGACGTACACTTTTTTTTATTTTTGAAGAAAATAATGTAGAAAATATAATGCATGTTGGGGAAATCAATTATCATTAGTTTTGAATCAATAAGAATTGCATCTCTAACATTTACTACATTTTTTTTAAGTAAGCTCATAAATTGGTATGTTAGGCCAAGTGAAAAGTATTTATTTTGCTTCTAGATAAAATGATAATACAACAAATAAATAAATCAATATTATTATGTTTTGGATTTGTAGGCCAATGTCAATAACTGTTGGGCCCAAAGACGAGATAGCAGTCAAATATCGGGTAATCGGGCTACCTACCAATGTGCTTAATTCATGTTGACTTTGATCAAATCCATTGAGAAATTGGGTTCAAAATGACTTGTCAACTCGATCTAATTGCAAATGTATCAAGCAGAGAGACTAATCTATTGATAGTGAAATTTTTTGATGATTCATTTAACTAAGTTCTTATGAAGTAATTTGTTTTTGAAAATTTTCTATATCCCTTGAGTTGTGATGTGTTTGCACTCCAAATGCACGTCATCAATAGAAATACGACATGTGCCAGTTTGATTTTTTTAATTTTGATAACATTTCTCAAATTTTGACACATTTTTGCATTCCAATCGCACGTCGTAAAAAAAAATATAAATTGACATGCAAAATGTATAAATCCGATTCACTTGTGTAAAAAAAAATTATCTTAAAAAACTATATCATACATACATAAAAGTATATTACACATATAAAAAGTTATACCATGTATTTGTATTTAAAAAAATTATATATATATATATATATATATATATATATATATATATCACTACAACAACACTGGATATCAGCGACGGGGGGTCTGATTTTTAGCGACTGCCCGTCGCTAATAAATAGGATTTTTTGCGTTGGCCCGTCGCTGAAGATTATCACCGACGGTATAATTAGGCACGGCCCGTCGCTGAAACTGTGCTCTTTTCCGCCGGCCCGTCGAAGAACACAAAAACCGTCGGTACAGCCCGCCGTCGGCCCGTCGGTAATTGAAAGCCCGTCGCAAATGCGTTACGTCGGCCCGTCGGTGATGCCCGGCCCGTCGGTGAAGCCCGCCGTCGGCCCGTCGATAATTCGAGGCCCGTCGCAAATGAAGTACGTCGGCCCGTCGGTGATCCTTGGCCCGTCGGTGAAGCCCATCGTCGGCCCGTCGACGAAAAATGGCCCGTCGGTGAAGCCCATCGTCGGCCCGTCGGTGAAGCCCATCGTCGGCCCGTCCATGACTACTAAGTCGATTGTTCTCCCATTTTGATTTTTGATTTTTGGATTTGGAAGAATCGGGTTTATTACCGTTATTCTTCTTATATCCTAAACCGGATTTGTCATTTGGCTTTTGTCCCATGAATGACGATTTCAAAATTTCATCCAATGAAGGAGAACTCGATGCAATGGATGCACAAGCCATCTTCAAGGAATCATTTTCAATTTTAACATTTTGAAGTTCGACTTTTAAGTGAGAGGTCTCGCTTTTTAAAGCTTGACACTCACATTTTGAAAAACCTTTAAATTCATTTATTTGAGATTTAAATGCCAAAATAGATAGTTCAAGAGAAGCTACCTTATCCTTGAGAGCTTGTGTCGAGCTCTCAAGTTTGCCCCTAGTTTGTTGAGAGTCTCCGTCATCCCTCAAGAACTCGTCACATGACTCAATTTCTAATTTTAATGAGGGTGAATATTGAGGTCGATGTAATGATTCCATGTTAATTATAGAGTTGATACATACCTCATGACTTTGTTCATGTGTCGACTTCGTAGTGGGAGTAGATGGTTCGACGTTGATGACCACTGGTGTGTAAGGTGTCGGAATTGAACCTCGTTCCATTCGGAGAGTTTGAATTGCCGCTTCCACCGCGCTCATTGATGGAGATTCGATGCTTACCATAAGTGCTAGGTTTGCAGTGTGTCGGTTTGATGGACCATCCGAGTCGGATGACGAGCTCGATCCGTCCGTTTCGCCCCACCTACAATCAACATTTGCTTTGTAAGTCTTTTTCTTTTTGTATTCCTTACCTCTGTATTTTTGGCGATCCTCTCGGCCCTTGCCCTCGTGTCTCCTTTCGTGTCGAGGTTCTCGTCTTTCCCGATCCTTTTGGTCATCATCCCTTTTGGACCACCGGGAATTTTCGGGATGGAGCGTCCAACATGACTCCATCATGTGTCCACTTTTCTTGCACCAAAAGCAGTGGAGCTTTAGCCCCTTTTGTTTCCGATTCTCGTTGAATCGCTTTTCATCTCTTTGCCATTCTAGTAGTCGTAGGGTTAGGTCGTCTATCTCATTGTCCTCATTGCTCGTATTTAAGGCGGGCAAAGCTACGGCTTTGGATCGAGAGGTAGGCGTGGCGATTCCATATTCCTCATCAAGTTGCTTAAGTCGAATCTCGAAATTTCGGAATTGACTTACCAATTCTTCGGGCGTGAGATCTTGTGAGGCTATCGCCGTACCTAAAGCTACACGTAAAGATTCCCAACTACGGGGCATAGCTTGAAGTAATCTAGCAATAATTCTATCATCGGTGAGAGGTGCATGTTGGGTGGCATATCGGGTTTTGAGTACATTTATTTTTGCCCAAATTATGTCAACCGACTCCCCCTCAATCATACGGAGATTGTTAAATTCTTGTTCAAGTCCGATGATATTTGTTCTCCTCATTTGAGATGTTCCCTCGTATCTCTCATTGAGCATACGCCACATTTCATATGAGTTTTCACAATGATCAACTAGAGATCCGATAGAACTAATCATATTGTTTAGTATTAAGTTTTGAGCGTATATATCATTAGTTCTATCTTCTCTAGATTCTGCAGGATAGGTTATGTTACCGACATTGTCAACATCTTGAACTGAAACAAAGACTCGTAACACTACCTTGTCGAGCCCTTGGAGAGCGAATGCATTCAACATGCATTTCTTCCAAGAACTCCAATTGGTTCCATCCAACTCACGTGAGTTTGAGATGTTTGATTTAAGGACGATATTTATTGGATTTGTTGATGAAGTTTGTACTGTTGGTGTAAGTTCGGCCATTTGATCGTAAAGTACAAGTTATCCCTAATACTCTAAGAGATGGTTAGTACCTTGCTCTGATACCAATTGTTGGTTAATTCTAACCTAGAGGGGAGTAAATTCGGTAATCTACCGTACACTTACTATATCTAATTACCTAATTTATTATGCGGAATAAAAGATAATTTAAATGAAATAGAGGATACCGTAAACACTTGAACACAAGATGTTTTTAACGAAGTTCGGTAGGTGGTTGCTATGTAGCTTTAACTCACCATTTACTCGCTTAATTGACCGACTCAATTAGTTGCGAGTACCTACGTCTCCGGGAATGCCTTGTGCCTCTTTCTGGCTTTCGATTGAATTCCAACTCACTCGATTACAAGGTTTGCCTAGATCGATTTACACGCTTTCTATCGATCTATAGCTAGGTCTCTTACAAGTTTATTGCACTAGCCTACTACACTTTTCACTAATCGAACTACAACGTGATCGGTCACGTGAGTGGAAAACGATTAATGGAGGAATATATAACTTAGATCTATGATCTAGAAAGGTTTCTCAAAGCACTCAATGGATATGGCTTATCACGGCTTTTAGGGTTTTCTCTCAATTGTATTAAATGTGTATTGAAAGTGTAAGAATGAGCAAGTCAGAGAAGACTCCTTGAAGGTTTCTATTTATACTCTCTATAGAAACCTTACAGAAAATTACTAGTTCGTTCGAACGCACACTATTTCGTTCTGAACGAACAGTAATTTGAACTAGCCGTTTCAAATAACGCAATTGTACTTTTGACTGTTCGTTCGAACGAACAATGTGTTCGTTCGAACGAACTCAATCATACATTGTTTTTATCCAATTCCAGTATTTATATTCGTCCAACGCACTAACTTTGTGAGTGAATGAACTGTGGGTTCGTTCCAACGAATACATTGTTCGTTCGAACGCACACACTACTGTAATGGGGTTGGTTCAATTAAGTGATTGATTTTTAGATGTGTCCCAAGTTCGTTCAGAACGAACTTGGAGTTCGTTCAGCACGAACTTGCAGTTCGTTCTAACGAATCGTTTACACTGAATTGAACTCTTTGTTATTTGAACATGATTGTACTCGAGGTCTACTCGGTTTTTACCTATGGTTTATTTGTGGTGATTTCCACTCACGGAAGGCTTCGACATCTTGATTCTTGATGTGCTTCAAGGGCCTTCCTTCTAATCTTCTTTCCTTGTGCTTCTTGTGACTTCGAAGCTCTTCATCATCTTCGTGTCGTACCTGTGTTATCCTACACACTTTCTCGATGTATACGTTAGTAATGACAGTGTTTTGAAATAATCAAACTATTAGGAAATTTGAACCAACAAATATCGTTTTTTGAGAAATTGCGGATATTGCGGCGAAATATCGGTAATATTGCGGCCATGTCGGGTCAAATATTGCGGATAATATTCAAATCGTTGTAATTTTCTCATCCTTCCACCAAATTACATGAAATTTATAGAGAAATCGCTCGTCTCGACGAGAGGAATGCAGTGATGGGCTTGAATTTGTGAAATTTTGTCTTTTACCCTGAATTAAACACAAAACACACGTTAAAGTAATTTTATCGAGAATTATTTAATATAAATATTATAACATAAATTTTGTGATTATTTAATACTTAGTTTCCATGTTTTATTATCAAAATATTTGATAAAATATGCTCATAACATATATAACTTCTAAAATGTGTCATTTTCATTTATAAATGTATGAATTTAGTAATTTTCATTGTATTTCATTGATGTTTCGATTTAAAATTTGAGTTATAGTGTTTTGATATTTTTAGGATGTCGACAAAAAATTCTTCAACAAAATACAATTCCAAAGATCCCGTATAATTGCCATTTTAATGGAAATTTTATGATCAACTTTTATTTACACTGAAAATGTTCCTCGACAATCAACTTTTTTATTCTTTTTAGAAGAAAATTATAAAGGAAATTTTACGATATTAATGGTGATAAAAAATATTGTGAAAAATATATTTAAACAAACTATTATTTTTACATAATTTAATATCGCAACGACTGTCCGCAATAAGGTTATTGCGCCGCAATTGCGCCCGCAAACGCAATCCGATGCAAAAAAAGACCCGACCGCAATGGACCGCAATATCGCAATTTAAAACATATATATATATATCAGTGTTTTAAATTGCGGCGCAATTGCGGAAATTGCGGCGCAATTGCGGAAATTGCGGCGCAATTGCGGAAATTGCGGCGCAATTGCGGAAATTGCGGTGTGAAATTTAGAATCGCAATTTCGCAATAACATATAGCGAGATATTGCGTTTCCGAAAAATTGCGGGCATTGCGGCGCAATTGCGGGCAAATTGCGCTTAAATTGCGCTAATTGCGGGTAAAAATTGCGGGATAATATTCAAATCGTTGTAATTTTCAAATCCTTCCACCAAATTACATGAAATTTATATCGAAATCGCTCGTCTCGACGAGAGAAATGCAGTGATGGGGCTTGAATTTGAGAAATTTTGTCTTTTACCCCGAATTAAACACAAAACACACGTTAAATTAATTTCGTCAAGAATTATTTAATATAAACATTATAACATAATTTTTATGATTATTTAATACTTAGTTTCCATGTTTTATTATCAAAATATTTGATAAAATATGCTCATAACATATATAACTTCTAAAATGTGTCATTTTCATCTATAAATGTATGAATTTGATACTTTTCATTGTATTTCATTGATGTTTCGATTTAAAATTTGAGCTATAGTGTTTTGATATTTTTGGATGTCGACAAAAAAATCTTCAACAAAATACAAATCCAAAGATCCCGTATAATTGCCATTTTAATGGAAATTTTATGATCAACTTTTATTTATACTGAAAATGTTTCTGGACAATCAACTTTTTTATTCTTTTTAGAAGAAAATATTGTGAAAAATATATTTAAACAAACTATTATTATTAAATAATTTAATATCGCAACGACTGTCCGCAATACGGTCATTGCGCCCGCAAACGCAATCCGCTGCAAAAAAGACCCGACCGCAATGGACCGCAATATCGCAATTTAAAACATTGGTATATATATATAATAAAGAAAAGATATATCATATATATATATATATATATATATATATATATATATATATATATATATATATATATATATAAATACATAACATGTATTGTATTTTAAAAAAAATACATTATACATCTAAAAAAAAATAATATATATCAAAAATATATAACACATAAAAATATATCATACATCTAAATAATGTATAAAATCTTGATTAGAGACGATGAACGTTTCAGAGTGCGTCGGAATTAGGAGTGTACGTAGACCGGGTTGTGCGGGATCTTGTGGAAACTATAACCCAACCCTCTTAGAACTTGTTTTCAATTTTCCAACCCAAATCAACCCATGATACTTATAAAAATTTCCAAACCCAACATAATGAGTTGGCGGGTTGGGCGGGTTAGCCGGATTTTTTTTGTCGCGTATATACTATAGAGATATATATTAAATTATTCATATGTAACAAAAAAAGAAAATATTCAATAAGAACTATATTTTTTATTAAATCATCAAAATTATTTTAGCAAACACACGAATCACAACTGAAAAATAAATCTTAATTATTTAAACCATATAATATAACAAATACCCAATTCGATGGTATCACTTGTACTTGAATCATATAATATAACATTAATTAAGAAAACTGGAATTCCTAAATTTATAGTAAATTATGAATATGAAAAAAATTCTTGCAAAAGTTCCAATAATGTTTCTGTCATTAGAAAATAATATAGTCAAAGATAGATGAATTTTTCGGGTTGATGAATGTTGATCCAACCGGGGTGTATTCGAACGCATCTCCAGACTCCAAGTGTACTCTATTTCTGAGCTTAACAAAACTATGTTTCCATAAACTATATTCTCTCGAACATTTCATCGAGCACCTTTTTGGCATGGTCCAGTTTCCCACTTCTCATCATATTTCTCACTCAGGCTCACATAGTGAACGAGTGAATGAACGAGACCCACGAATAATGAGTGAAGTCGCATCAGTGCTTGTTGTGATTTGGAGAAATCTCATGAGGGAGCTTTTTCACCTGTTTAGAGAGTTTGATGCAGAACTACGCATGCGGAGACGGAGCTCCGTCCTCTTGTCATGGAGCTTCCTCTCCTGTGAAAGAGCTCGGGTGTCCTGTGAAGAAATCGTCACATTCCTCTCTATTTAGTGTTCCATGAAGAAGTTTTATGTTGTTGGTTTGTTTATTTTAACTTCATATGCGTCCATCATGTTATGGATTTCTGGACTTGTGATGAATAAGTTTTCCCTTATTAATTGAAAATTTGATAGTCTATGATCAGATTGGGTTAATCCGAATTTTTAATTTCAAATCTGTAACCCGACCCGAAAAAAACGGGTCAGTCCGGGTTAGTCCGGGTCCCGACCCAGCAAATTTGAAACCCGCAAAAAATAGATCGGTCTGGATCGAGTTGGACGGGTTGGGCGGGTTGAAAATTTTTGTGTACACCCCTAATCAGAATGCACACAAAATTCGGTAAAAAAAAAAAACTAATTGTCATGTGTCGCACGCCCTGCATATGGAAGTACATACTTTTTCCTTATTTGCATTAAGAACGTGATACTAGAATATGCAATGTAAATTAAGCTTAATAATTGTAAAATAAGTATTACTAATATGTGGGATTTAAATATTTATCCTTCAGGAAAATACAAATATCATATTTAGCTTTTCAAAATGTACAAAAATATCAAAAAAATCCAAGTTAATTATGATTTGACTTTACAAATCGTAATAAATTATTTATTAGACAGAATATAGTTTTTTCTAAACCAAGCTATTATTTTCACATCGAAGATCGACGTTCCTTCAAACCGAGTTCGAAGATAGATCGAAAATAGCTTGTTCGAAAATTGGGTCGAACGAACTCGAACCGAGCCGACCCGATCGAGCTAGATCGAGCTCGAGTTAGGTCAAATTCGAACAGTTTTACATATAAATCTAAAATAACACTATTTTTTTCAAACAAAGTCGAGCTGGCTCGATCCAGACTCGAGCTCGAACTGAAAAACCGAACTCGAACTTCTATTTCGAGTCGAACGGAACTGGTTCGAGTCAAGATCGAGCCGAGTTCGAACTGAATTATGTTCATTCGAACTCAGCTCGTTGTATATTTACTTCACAAAATATTTTTTTTTGTGGGCAACAGATAGACACGGAAAATGTTTTGACATAAATAAGAGTATACGAGGTGACAAGGAAAACAAGAAATAGAGGCTCGTAACAGTAATTCAACACGTATTAATTTCAATGCAAACTAGTCTAAGAATATGACTATTTTTTGAGAAAATATGATATGATGTTTACAATTTTCTCGGAGGGTAAATATGGCATTTTACTTTGCTGTAATAATCGATAGTATTGACTCTTTTGGACGCATTCATATTTTTTTTCTTTAATTTCAGGTCATTAGATTACTTAACACAATGAGCTAGTTCAAGAGGTCATTCAATTTTGTTTCTTTGGATAATGGATAAGGTCCACGAAAAAACGAAGATGTTACAAAATGCATTTTTTATGTGTTATTATCTCCAAAAAGGTATTGCACTACAAATAGATATTGCCCACCTATGTGATCATCACTGAGCAAATCTTGCACTCTTTCAACTTTTATACCTTCCACAAATCTTGACCAAATTCATGCTTTAATTTGCAAATTAAAGTGCATTATTCAGAAAAAAAATATGATTGTAATCATATATTTGCGTAAATAATTAATGGGTTTCGCATATAATTATGTTACGCATATCCGATACGTCTCGAATACTTCAAAAATGCAAAAATATTATGACGATACGCATATCCGATAAGGATACGGGTGTGATACGTTTCGAATACGTATCGGATACGTCACGTGGCGTATTCGAATATTTTAATATTTATTCTTTTCGGATACGACAAGGATACGACGGGAATACGTAGGAATAAGGCAAGATAATAAGTTGGAATACTCTGTTTATGATACTTCAGCTAATTATATATTTTTGTCCATAATATTTTTAATAATAATTTTAAATAAATTATATATAATATTTCTAGATTAGTTCGGGATACTTCGAGAATAAATTTAGGATATTTTCATGATACTTGTATTGTTTGATTGATTTTATTTATTGTCATGATATTTCATTTAAAAATATTATTAATTTATTATTTATTTGAAATAATAATTATATAGTGGAAATTTTTTAGATGTAACCAAGTTTTTAAACTTTATACCCGAAATAACCAAGTTTTGAACATAATTCTCAAAATGTCTTTTGCGGGGTACCATTCAGCGCCTTTTTTAAATAGCGGAGAACCATTCAGCGCCTTTGTTTACCGAGTAATTAAGGCAGTTAAATAAAGACGCTGAATGAAACAGCGCCATATTCACAGATATTTAAAAAAACAATTTATTCCACTCCAAGATGTACCCCCCGAATTCTCCATTATTTAGTTATTACGTTCAATTATATTGATAATTAAGATATATAATTAAATATTCAGTAAAATTTATTCAAATTTATGAATTCGAATGAATATTAATTATGTATTAAATTAACAGCTAATATGTAATGGTTATTATTTTAATTAAATATACGAATCAAAATTATCCAAATTTTATCATAACATTCCTATGTTATAATTAGTATATTTAATTAAAATGATAACCGGTACATGTTAGCTGTTAACTTAATCCATAATTAATAATCATTCGAATTCATAAATTTGAATAAATTTTACTGAATATTTAATTATATATCTTAATTATCAATATAATTGAACGAATAACTAAATAATGGAGAATTCGGCAGGTACATCTTGGAGTTGAATAATTTTTTTAAATCTTATTTTCAAACCGATGTGTCTGTGTGATATTAAAAAAAGAAAAAATTAAACCCCTCCAAAGTGTACACGCCGAATTCTCCATTATTTAGTTATTACGTTCAATTATATTGATAATTAAGATATATAATTAAATATGCAGTAAAATTTATTCAAATTTATGAATTCGAACAATTATTAATTATGGATTAAGTTAACAGCTAACATGTACTGGTTATCATTTTAATTAAATAGACGAATCGAAATTATCCAAATTTTACCATAACTACTCTATGTCATAATTAGTATATTTAATTAAAATAATAACTAGTACATGTTAGCTGTTAACTTAATATATAATTAATAATTGTTCGAATTCATAAATTTGAATAAATTTTACTGAATATTTAATTATATATCTTAATTATCAATATAATTGAACGTAATAACTAAATAATGGAGAATTCGGCGTGTACACTTTGGAGGGGTTTAATTTTTTTACATATTTTTTCCACATGGTAACGTGTGTATGTCAGATATTAAAAATAAAAAAATTAATTTTCTCCAAAATGTACCCGCCGAATTCTCCATTATTTAGTTATTACGTTCAATTATATTGATAATTAAGATATATAATTAAATATTCAGTAAAATTTATTCAAATTTATGAATTCGAAGAATTATTAATTACATATTAAGTTAACAGCTAACATGTACTGGTTATAATTTTAATTAAATATATTAATTATAACATAGAAATGTTATGATAAAATTTGGATAATTTCGATTCGTATATTTAATTAAAATAATAACCATTACATATTAGCTGTTAACTTAATACATAATTAATATTCATTCAAATTCATAAACTTGAATAAATTTTACTGAATATTTAATTGTATATCTTAATTATCAATATAATTGAACGTAATAACTAAATAATGAAGAATTCGGCGGGTACATCTTGGAGTGGAATAATTTTTTTTTTTTTAAATATCTGTGAAATGGCGCTGATTCATTCAGCACCTGGCGCTGTTTCATTCGGCGCCTTCATTTAACTGCCTTAATTACTCCCGTAAACAAAGGCGCTGAATGGTTCTCCGCTATTTAAAAAAGGCGCTGAATGGTACCCCGCAAAAGACATTTTGAGAATTATGTTCAAAACTTGGTTATTTCGGGTATAAAGTTTAAAAACTTGGTTACATCTAAAAAATTTCCTTATATAGTCATGTTCGTATCCCTCATTTTTTGAAAATTGTCCTATCGTTATATCCGTATCGTTTGCAACATAACATATAATATCTTGATGCATGAGGATACAATAGTAATACATTAAATAGTTTATTGATAATCACATAATGGAAAATCATAAAAAAAAAATGGAAGATTTGTTTGATGGCAATTTTCTAAGAAATACTTTTGTGGTATATATTAATTTCAAATAATTCTGAATAGTTTTTTTTTTATGTTTTGTCATGTTTCACAATTTTTTTTGCTTTTGGCTGAATGTAATAAAAGCTTGACGATGATGTTGATAGTACATGCAGATCTTTTTTTAGCACATATTTTTGTCTTTATCATATTAATTGACAAAATTAAAATTTGATTAAGCTTTAATTTCAATCCACATATAATTTTATATTTTTTGTGTCCTACGAAGAAAAACAATTAAGGTGTATTGGTTCTATGAATCCTTTTAAAGCAATAAACTTTCTATTTACTTTTTACCATATCTTATCTAATACCAATAAATCTTTATAAAATATTAAAATATATTCATGCAACACTGATAAATCACCATATTAATGAATGCATCCTAACAACACAGAATAAATAATATAATTAATATATAAATGTATTTTTAATTATACTTTATTTTTAATTTAAGTATAATGCAGGCTGGTTTATTTTTTGAAAATTTCTAAAATATAAATATATAACTAGAAACTGTATATATTTATGTTATCCAGTCACTGACAAGTGGGACCAAATCAAGTATACCAACCAATCATAACCTACCACGTCAATTAATTAATGCGCCAACTAATAAGTTCTCTGTAGTCTGTACTGAATAAAAGTACTTCTAGAAAAGCGAATATTAACAACCAAAAAAAATTACTTTTTTATATTCCAGCTATGTAATATTAATGGCCAGAAAATAAAAATGAAAAGAATATTCTTTCCAGCTAGAAGGGCATTAATGTCATTACATTATTAATTATGACGATTAGCAGATTTATTAACAAAGATTCATTCAATACCCCACGTCGTCCCATCCGCGAACTCCCCCCACCTGTATTCCCCCCTCCATTCCATCCTAACCGTAGATCTCAATTTCTTTTGCATATTTCAGATGATTTTATAAAAATATTTTGTACACTCAGTCAACTAGTGTCAACACAGATAACTTTACTTAATTTTTTGTAAAAATAATACGCGTTGAGTTGAACTTTATTGTCGAATATTTCTCATGAACATATTTTTATATTTTATTTCAAAATAAGATCATGTACTTGTCAAATATTTCTAACATATAATTAAATACACTTGAAAAACGAAAATATTATATTAAAAATCGAAATAAATAAATAATAAATATAAATTAACTAAATATAATAAATATTTACTTTATATGTTCACTAATAACAAATTTTTAGCATTTGTCGTATTAAAATTTTATATCTAATGCATCAAATATTATATATAAATAGACGTATCGTAATTTAATTTTTTATAAAAATTACGGTATCATGTCAGATACGATTTTGTATTCGTATTGATGCAACATATCTCGTAGCCATACATAACTAAACATAAACGTATAAAATGTTAATTTTAATTATTTTTTTTTAATCTAAATTTAATTCAACGGAGTAACTAAACAAAAAAAATATATATTCCGATAAATAAAATCTTATTTAAAACGGAATATATATACTCACCAGTCACCACAATGAGTTCAACATAGAATATCCGTTATAAATAAATATCTAATTAATCAAACCAAGTCATCATAGTTAAAAAAACTATATATAAACAAATAACTCCTATATCCATTGCAAAAACAAATGGAGAGGAATAAAGTTAAGTTAAACCCAAAATAACTTCCCGTCTCCCCCAAACACACCAAAAATCAAAATCAATCGTTGAATTGAACAATTCAACTATTGTTATCGTCGTAGTTACTTATCGAAGCTTCTCACCAGACTTTCTCCCCCCTCTTCAACAAATCCAACCCTCATATCATATACGCTCCCTTTCATCCCTCTCCTACCAAAGTTCCTCTCCTCTCCTCTCGCTCTTTCTCTCTTTCTTCGCCATTGCCGAGTTTCCCCAATTCCTTCTCATGCTGTCCTTCAGCATGAATCTGATTCATGCACTCGGTTATGGTTTCATCGGATTGATTCTCTTCAGAGTTTTTCTCTCCCACAAGTCTCTTGCCCATCTCTTTACTTGGTGCTGGTGGAAGATTGGCGAATTTCTTCACGTTTATCAGTACTTCGACGTGCCGAGGTACAATGTGAATTTGCAAGAGAATCCTTTGTATAGGAAGGCCGTGACTTATGTATCTTCGCTTCCTTCTCTCGAGTGTTCTGAATCGGCTTCGTTGTTTTCGTCGGCGTCGAGGACGAATGATTTCAGTTTACAGCTCGGTCCTGGTCAATCGACTGAAGATTCGTTTCACGGTGCTCGGCTTAGATGGACGAAACCATCTGACGGTCATGAGCGTCTGGTATTGAGAGTTCGCCGGCAGGATCGAGTGAGGGTTCTTCGCCCTTATTTAATGCATCTCGAGAATCAAGCCGATACATCGGAGATTCGGAGAAGGGAACTGTATCTATACACGAATTCCGGTGGTGAAAGCAAGAGCAAATGGATTTCGTTACCCTTCACTCATCCTGCCACTCTCGACACCTTGGCAATGGATCAGAATCTCCGAACCCGTCTCCGTACCGATCTTGAAGGATTTCTTGACGGCAAATCGTACTATCATCAACTAGGCCGAGTCTGGCGACGAAGCTATCTTCTTTACGGGCCACATGGCACCGGTAAATCCGCTTTCGCCGCAGCCATGGCGAGATTTCTCAATTACGACGTATACGACGTGGATTTATCTCGTTGCAGACCCGAAGATCTCCGATCCATCTTAATCCACACGAATCCTCGTTCTCTCATCTTGATGGAAGATCTTGATAGATACTTGGACGAAACGGGTAATTCCGGCGCAGCGAGTATCCTCTCCTTCATGGACGGGATCTTCACTTGTTGCGGCGAAGAACGAGTAATGGTTTTCACGATCAGTAAAGAAAAAGAAGGAGTCGATCCAGCGATTCTCAGGCCGGGTCGACTCGACGTCCACATCCATTTCCCCATGTGCGATTTTAACGGATTCAAAGAACTCGCTAGCAATTACCTCGGCGTAAACGAGCACAAATTATTCCAACACGTCGAAGAAGGATTCCAAACGGGGGCCCAAATCAGCCATGCTGAGGTGGGCGAAATAATGATAGCCAATAGGAGATCGCCAACTCGTGCGATAAAAACAGTGATCAGCGCGTTGCAACACGCGGTGGCCGGCGAGGCAAGGAGTAGTTCGGTGGCGAGGCGAACGAGCGAGAATTTTTACACGAACCATCGAACGAGTCAAGTGGGGAGGGACGAAACGTTCGAGACGCCGCGGGCCGGCGCTGACGTGGCGGGAGGAGAGAGATTCGGGAAGGAGAACGTGCCGATGAAAGAGTTTAAGAAATTGTACGGGTTTATCAAGATTAAGAGTAGCAGGAACGGGATGGTAGCGCCGGTGGAGGTCGAAACGCCGACGTTTAGAGATGCCGGTGATGGTTTCGAGATTAAAAGATAAAATCTCGGAATTTGTATCAGTTTTTTTGATTTTTTTTTTTTTTTTTTGTTAGGTTGGTAGGCGATTTTTTATTTTCTTTTGAAATTGAATTTATATATATATATCGATTGGTGAAATTGTAAATGAAACAAATATACTAAGTTTGTGCTTGGGAAATGGTAGTTACTAGTTAGTAGCGATCGGTACGGTATCGTCGCATGATGTTAAAAATATTATTTCGTCGTGTTGGATGCCAAATGTTATATCGATGCTATTATTTTTATCTTTCGTTTTGAAAATGGTATGTTGATTTTATTTTTTTTACAAAAATGCATAATCATATCCATTAATGTGCTAGCTATAACGTCCATCGAATATTGTTAAAAGTAAATTATTGGTGAATAATCACTAACAATGGAGAATAAATTTTTACATGTTGATGATGAGCAATTCGATGCTAAAATTTTAAATTGGTGAATATATGACTTTTTTTCACGAGAGTTGAAAGTTATTAAACATTATTCCATTTCTGAGTCAACATTGCACAAATGTATGCTAAAGATGAAATAATTTAATGTATATATTATATATATTAAAAGATAATATACTGAGGGGTTTTTTGGCGAGTGGAATCGGATTAAAAGGTGGAGAAAAAAATTAAAAAGTATAATTTTTTGTTCGATTATTTAGAATATTTTAGAATTTTATTATTATAATATTATTATCTATAAAGCAATTATATTATAATAATAAAATAATTGCATTATAGTTATTATATTCATATAATATAATATATTTTATTGTAATAATATCAAAATATATTGTTACATACTAATTATATTATATATATATAATTAAAGTTATATAGATTTAATAACTATAATAGAATTATTCTTTGATTATAATTTTTTACTACACCTGAATATATCAATAATATTAGGGAAATTAAAAAAAAAAATCCTATCTTTTTTGGATATTTAAGAAAATCCACTATCTTTTTGAAAACTCCAAAAATAACCTCTACCAAATTTGTGTTTTCATATGTAGTAATTAAAAGAATATTTTTGTTATTTGTATTAATTTTAAAAAAGTCCTAATTTTTTTAGCTTATAATAATTTCAAAAAAATAATTATCATATGTTATATTTATATAATTTTAATATTTCATACATTATATATTTTTTTCCTGAAAAACTAACATAAAATAATAATAAGATAAACAACAATAATCAAAGAACACCTTGCAAATATTTAAAACTTTAAATATCATGAAACTATTAAAAAATACATAAAATAAGAACGAAAATAAAAAAAATAAAACTAGATGTTTAAGCAAAAAAATTTCTATCAATATATTTTCAATGTGTTTATTTTATTATTATCTGACGTGGCGGGAGGAGAGAGATTCGGGAAGGAGAACGTGCTGATGAAAGAGTTTAAGAAATTGTACGGGTTTATCAAGATTAAGAATAGCAGGAACGGGATGGTAGCGCCGGTGGAGGTCGAAACGCCGACGTTTAGAAATGCCGGTGATGGTTTCGAGATTAAAAGATAAAATCTCGGAATTTGTATCAGTTTTTTTTATTATTATTTTTTTCTTAGGTTGGTAGGCGATTTTTTATTTTCTTTTGAAATTGAATTTATATATATAACGATTGGTGAAATTGTAAATTAAACAAATATACTAAGTTTGTGCTTGGGAAATGGTAGTTACTAGTTAGTAGTGGAACTACTACTATGGATCTATGATCGGTACAGTATCGTCGCATGATGTTAAAAATATTTTTTCGTCGTGTTGGATGCCAAACGTTATATCGATGCTATTATTTTTATTTTTCTTTTTGAAAATGGTGTGTTGATTTTTTTTTTTTTTTTTAAATGCATAATCATATCCATTAATGTGCTAGCTATAACGTCCATTGAATATTGTTAAAAGTAAATTATTGGTGAATAATCACTAACAATGGAGAATAAATTTTTACATGTTGGTGATGAGCAATTAGATGCTAAGATTTCAGCAAATTGGTGAATATAAGACTTTTTTTCACGAGAGTTGAAAGTTATTAAACATTATTCCATCTCCGAGTCAACATTGCACAAATGTATCCTAAAGATAAAAGATTATACATATAATATAATTAGTACAATAATATATATAACTAAATTTTTCCCCGCGCAATTGGGCGGGAGTTCTCGAATTTGTCACGATTTATTTTTCCTAATATGTAATGTAATTAGATTCTATGTTTATTTTTGCGTGATTGTTCGCACATCCGCGTTTTGGTATATTTTTAATTCCTAACTTTTTTGGATATTGTAAAAGATCTTCTATTTTTTTTTGTAAACTCTAAAAAAACTCTCTATCAAACATGTATTTCCACATACCCCTTATGGATGATACTATTTTTTTTTGCCAAAATACCCTTCAAATCTCATATGTAGTAATTAAAAATTATTTTGGTTATCTTTTATTAATTTTAAGAAAATTCATAAACAGTTCTTAACATGTAATAATTTTAAAAAATATATATTTATTGTGTTTATATAATTTTAATATTTCATTCATTATTCACAAAAAACTAACATCAAGCAATAATAAAATAAAGAATAATAAATAAACACCTTGAAAATATTGATAGAAAAATATCTATTTAAACATCTATTTTTTATTTTAGTTTTCCTTTTATGTATTTTTTAATAATTTCATGATATTTTATTTTTAAATATTTGCAAGGTGTTCTTTTAATAATGTTGTTCATCTTATTAATTTTATGTTAGTTTTTTAGGAAAAAAATATAAAAGTCAAATATTTGTAATGAATGAAATATTCAAATTATATAACATATGATATATTGAATTTTTTTTTAATTATTATATATTATAAAAAAATTAGGATTTTTTTAAACTAATAAAAAAATAATTTTTTTTAATTACTACATATGTAAATTTAAGGATTTTTTTACAATATGTACAAATTTAAGGAGTTTTTTGAAAATTTTCAATATTTTATTGAGATACAAAATATTAATGAATTTGGTCCACAATGGACCAAGATTGACCTAATTTTTATATTAATTGATTTATACAGACCATGTTTAAATGAATAAACCAAGTAATTAATGACTTTTCTCTTTCTAATTAAGACCAAGCATAATCATGACTTTATATATAATGAATGAATGCGGTCTACGGTGGTCCATAATAAATCAAGTTATTTAATGTATCTCGGTGCACATCGATGAAGTTCATGGAATAAAGAACGGCTATAATGTATTTAGTGAAATAAGAGTTCAATTCAATGGCTCACAAATAATGTGATGATGTGGACTTGTGGAGTCATGAGATGAGTGAGATTTCTCTAAAATTATAACTGAGTTTAATCCAATGACTCACAATAAAGTGGTGATGTGGAGTCATGAGATGAGAGAGATTTTTCTAAAATTATAACTGAATTCAATCCAATAACTCACAATAAAGTGGTGATGTGGAGTCATGAGAGGAGAGGGATTTTTGTAAAATTATAACTGAGTTCAATTCAACGACTCACAATAAAGTGGTGATGTGGAGTCACGAGATGAGAGGGATTTTTCTAAAATTATAACTATTAATAACATTGTATTAGTTATATAGATTTAGTAACTATAATATAATTATTCTTTGATTATAATATTTTGTTCCACTTGAATATATTAATAATATTATAACATTATTATTATATATTATTATAATGATATATAATATTATATTAATTATATGAATATAATTATTTTATTATTATGATATAATTACAATGTAATATAATAATTATTTTAGTATTATGATATAATTACGAGTTGAAAGTAATGAAAGTCTAATATTATTCCATGTCTGAGTCAAGATTGCACAAGTGTATGTTAAAGATTAAATTTGGAATTAAAAGTATATTGTATAAATCTTAAAAGATATATATACTAAGTACTAACCAGAAATATAGCGATCTTATATTGGGCTTGCTAATTATCTTATATCGGGCTTAATATTTGGGTAGTATTCAGGTGCATATATTAGCAAGTAATATATAGAGTTAATCTGACTTCATTTGAGAATATATATAATTTGCGAAAGAATTAAAACTCCTTTGAAATTAATTATAGACTCGATTGAGAAAAATGATTCTAGTAAAATTGAAAAAGACCTCTTAAATAAATTATCCCCATTTTTTCTACGTCTATAAATCATTTTTGCAAAATTGATCATGCATTTGATTGATTATTTCTTCAGCTAAATTGCATTGATTGCTTTATGTTTCCACAATAAACGCTACTACTTTAACAAATATCAATTTTGTGATTCGAATTGCAATCAGAGAAGGCTAACAATTTTGGGCTTTGAATTTAGGACGGACTCTTTCTTAATTACATATAATAGTATAATAGTATAATACCAAATAATTTCATTTTTGGAGCCCTTCTCAAATTGGGATCCAAAATCCAGGCCTTACGGGCATAGTTCGCTCCCCTGCATCTGAATATACCATTTGTGACCTTCGATAGGTGAGGATTACGTTTAGATTTGAATTAAGTAATTAAGAATTTTTAATTGTGTGATCTGGTTAGTATGGTTGAATTTATCCTTGCTTTTTGGAGAGAAAATATTTATTTAATTTAACGTGGACCGATTGATCTTCTTTTTAATGAGAATCCGTTGGATTGAAGTCAAAGGAAGGGAGAGTAATTTATTGGTGCACTTCTTATTAAGTTCTTTTGAATTTGATTATGAATTTATTTAAAGAGAGCGCCTATAGCCATTTTAGTGTTAGCACGTCCGGACACGTGGTAATTTAATTTTTTTTTTAATTTGATTGATATAAAATATTATTCATGCAAAGAAATTGTATCTTAAAAAAATATAGCATATATCATATATAAACTTATATC
This sequence comes from Luzula sylvatica, assembly GCA_946800325.1. Taxonomy (NCBI): domain Eukaryota; kingdom Viridiplantae; phylum Streptophyta; class Magnoliopsida; order Poales; family Juncaceae; genus Luzula; species Luzula sylvatica. The sequence goes on from OX326956.1 coordinate 25,467,554, forward strand.
ATACATATAACAAGAGATAATGTATTGTATTTACAAAAATATATCATATATGATATATAAACTTATATCATACATATAACAAGAGATAATGTATTGTATTTACAAAAATATATCATATATCAGAAACAATAATGTTAGACATCTAGATTTCGCATTTAGATTTTGCGTCTAAATTTTATTTAGAAGTATACATGACAAATCACAGTGGATCCACGTCAAATTTTTAAATGAAAAATATATTATGAGAGTTTCAAATTTAATCGTCACGTGTACATTCTGGGACTTCTGGGAGTTGTAACACATATAGATATACCATACGTGCGAACAATATAACACTAATTTCAAATATACATGTAAAAATTTATGACATGCATTTAAAAAATATAATACATTTTAAGAAAATATAACATACATATAAAATGTATAAATTTGAATGAGTGACATTGCACGTTTTGGAGTGTGAATGAATTGTACAAAATACGATCAAAATAAAATTAAAAAAAGTTAAATTATCTCGTATCGCTCTAATATTAATGACGATTCGACCGTGCATACTCCATGAGTGTACAATATTTTCATTTCTTTAAAATATTTAGATGGTTTGGACTGTTTGGTTTACTAATGATGCTTAAGATTTTCATAGACATAATTAATGTTTGTGCACTGAATGTAGTAGCATTTTTACATAATATACATGTTTCAATATAAGCAATAGGTAGTGCTAAATATAATGTAATGTATGTAATAATGTATTAAATATGTTTATGTACAACTTAAGTATTTCCGCCTCAAAAGAAACTTCTTGCTTAAACGTTAATCTATGAAATTGAGTCCCCCATTTGACCTTCAATAACTTAAAAGCCACATATTTTCGTTTGATCAAATCATATATGCAGATTTTAGAAGAAACTACATAATTACTTGCGAGATTTTTTTTTCCTATGGTTATAAATTTATAATATAGATATTTATTTCGTAAGAATATATAATTATGTACTCAATTTTAAAAAAAAATGACTACGTACTTCTGTGTTGTGCACGTCATAATTTTAGTTTTAAATCGGATTGGTTAGTTTTAGAATATTTTTGAAAATCGGATTATTTTTCGAATTTTGTACACGACAAAATTCTCCACATTCATATATAATTGAGTTTCATATTGTTATTGTTTCAGTTTAAAAAAAAAATCACATAAATATGTGAAAATAGATTATGGAAAAAAACCCTAAATTAAATAAATTCTTCCAATATTTATATCTTTCATCAATAACTTTTTTCCCCTAAAATTACAGTGTAGCGTTCCACTCTACAAGTCATTGCAATAGAACAAAATCATGAAACTATAAAAAAAATCCTCAACAACAAATGAAATCAATTTAAATTGTGGGCCAGTTTGAAACTAAAAATAATCAACCAAATTAATGTTATTCTATACACAAACCACAAATCATGGATAATGTCCCCATGTTAGTTAAGATAAAACAAATTAACCAGATTTACAAAGCAATAAAATAAAATAAAAAAAACCTGTAATTGTATCAATTTTTTACATAATTTTGATGAATACAATTCTTTCCAAAATAATTAACAAAAAACCAAAAGTATCTTAGAAAAATAATTAAATAAGATAATTATCATTCATATAAAATTCCTATATATTTATGTAAATAAGATATATTAATTCCTATATATTTATATAAAATAAGATATATTATCTTAACTGCATAAATAATTTCTTTTGCATTAATAACTTGCAAAAAAGTTATCACGGAAGGCATAATTTGTACGTATAGACCGGGTCTATTCAAGAATATCCTCCCCTAAGAACAGCATAAATACGCGATAGAAGTGTTAAGTGTGAAGCCCTTCACTGGTAGAAAAACCCCCCATTTCCCATTCAAATTCTCCATCCATTCCTCTCCAGATCTGAAAATTCTTCAAGAAATCAAGAAAAATCATGCATAATTGAACGAAATTTAGCTTCAAATTGACAATGGAGTTGTTTTACTACTTAGTGTTTGGGGGTTTATCAGGGGTGGTGGCGTTGCTGGAGCTGAGCAAGTCGAACAAGGATCGAGTGGTGACTACGTCGGCGTTTAACTCGTTTAAGAACAATTATCTCGTCGTTTATTCTCTAATGATGGGTAATCTCAAGGAACTCGTGTTATTTTCGTGTATTTTTGTTTAATTTTGTCACATTGGCTTTGATCACAAATGACGAGGTTTGGTTAATAGATCACGGATTCTGATCAAATGGATGAATTTCGGCTTACTGTAATGATAATATGTTCTAAGATTGTACAGAAAATCAGTCTGAATACCTATAATTCAGCTAATTAAGACTAGTTTTCTGATGATAATGATGATAAGATTAATCTGAAATACTGAAATTGAGCGGAAGAATCTTAAGATTCTTTAAACAGAAAGGATTTATTACTTCATAAAAATTGTAAAAATTTATTGTAATTCATTTTTTTTCTTTTTGTATTAGCTGGTGACTGGTTGCAAGGACCATACGTGTACTATCTCTACAGCCAATATGGATTTGACAAAGGAGATATTGGCCGTCTTTTCATTGCCGGTTTTGGATCTTCCATGTTATTCGGCACCATTGTTGGATCTCTAGCTGACAAACGGTAAATCTATAAAAAATTTCTCCAATTCACAAAATAATGCCCTCTTCGATACAAAATTACTCAATTCTATAAATTTCCTTTTTCAGAGGTCGAAAAAGGGCATGTATAACATACTGTATAAGCTACATTCTGAGCTGCATCACTAAACATTCACCACAGTATAAAGTTTTAATGATTGGGCGTATATTAGGAGGAATTTCAACTTCTCTTCTTTTCTCCGCCTTTGAATCATGGCTAGTTGCCGAACACAACAAAGTAATTACTCATCCCATAATCTACGGGCTTTCTCGCAAATTTCCCCAAAAAATTCCTGAACTAACTATTTTTTATTTTATTTTTTCAATAGAGAGGATTTGATCCACAATGGCTCTCTATCACATTCTCAAAGGCAATATTTCTTGGAAACGGATTAGTAGCAATAATGGCAGGACTATTAGGAAATATTCTCGCTGATAATTTAGGGTTCGGACCCGTCGCGCCTTTCGATGCAGCAGCTTGCATTCTCGCAATCGGAATGGGAATCATAATCCATTCCTGGACCGAAAATTACGGAGACTCCTCAGAAAACCAGGATTTGATTTCCCAGTTTAAACTCGCTGGTAGAGCCATCGCTGCAGGTTTCTCCCTTACAATCTTACATCCATAACCCTGCAAAAACTTATATTAACAATTTCTATACAGATGAAAAGATTGCATTGTTGGGTGCAATACAGTCATTATTCGAAGGGTCGATGTACACGTTTGTTTTCTTATGGACCCCTGCATTAAGTCCAAATGACGAAGAGATCCCTCATGGGTTTATATTCGCGACTTTTATGCTTTCTTCTATGTTAGGAAGCTCCATTGCTTCGAAATTAATGTCGCGTGGAAAACTCAAAGTCGAAAGCTACATGCAAATAGTCTTTACTATTTCTGGTTTCACTTTCCTTCTCCCTGTTCTCGTCACTGTAAGCCTTCATTTTTTTAATTACAAAAGTACCCCTACATTATTTACAATTAATTATATATTTTTTAATTAGCTTTTGGTGACATCGTCGACGGAGAAAGGTGGAGGTATATCTTTTGGGGGTTCTATACAACTCATTGGATTTTGTGTATTTGAATCTTGCGTTGGAATATTTTGGCCATCGATAATGAAAATGAGGTCGCAATATATTCCCGAAGAGGCGAGAAGCACAATCATGAATTTCTTCAGAATTCCTCTGAATATATTCGTCTGTGTCGTGCTTTACAATGTAAGTGATTTAAATAACTATTTTATTTTAGTGAAATTTCATATATACCCCTAAATAATGTTATAATATAATTGAAGGTGAATGCATTTCCTATTACGATTATGTTTGGGATGTGTTCGATTTTTCTCTTCATGGCTTCGGTGTTGCAAAGACGCCTCATGGTCGTCGCTGTCTCCGAGAGTAAATCAAGTATGTTCTTTTCTCCTTTATTTTATTTTTTATTTTTTTAAGATTTAAATAATTTTTGTTTGTTGATATGAATTTATTTTGGTGAATTAGAAGAAGATTGGATCGACTCTGAGAAAGTTGGCGAAAAAGAGCTTCTGACAGTCTAAATTGTCTATAATAGTTTTCAATAAGAAAATATAAATTTTGTTTATATCATAATATAGAGTATATAGAGTCAGGCTTAAATGGTTTTGTCGAAAGCTACAAAAATGTTAATTCAATGTTTACATTTTCTATTTCTTTTCTTCTTTTAATAATAAATAGTATATTTGGTATGAATAATGAATGTTTATGTAATGAAGGTTAAGTAATATTTTTTAATATGCAACATTTTTTTATATGAATGATTAAATAATGCTGTAAAAGAATTGGATGGATTGAGAAAATAAAAAATACCAGTCAATTAAATAATAATGCGTAATAGCGAAAATCACACGGCTATTTCGCAACATAAAACATCGAAAAATACCATCACCGAGACCAAATAAAAATAATTTTATTTTTCATTCACAAAATTTGCAATGATGATCTAAGCCCTCAAGCAGGCAATAAATTTGTAAATTATAATATAAAATATAATATAGTAACAAAAAAATGCTGTATCAATTATTAAAGCCATGCCATATAATAGCAAATACGAAGCTCAGCACCAGAGCAATCCCACGAAAATGTTTGCCAAAACCCTAAATAAGTAAAAAGAACAAAAATTTAGAATCGATTCGAACCGAAACCCTATATGGGCACGTATCTCTTCGCAGCTTGCTTCCCCGCAACCGCTGCACCGACGAGCAATCCTCCGATCGCACCGGCAATGGCTGCGGATCTGGGTCCATTCGCCGCTTTAAAAACCGCGCCGGTTCCTAATCCCGCGACCACGCTGTTTATCCAATCATCCCTGTTTCAAGCACGATCAAATCGGTGAAATCAAATCATTTTATCAGACAAATTAAACGAATTGAATGTGAAATTTCAAATTACCTGTCACGAACGGCGACCATGCCGCTCTCCATACCAGCATAAAGCAATCCAATGGTACCGAGTTTATTCGCAAACCTTCTACCATCCTGTCCACAGGAGTTGAGAACTCGATTGAGCCTGAGCTTGAGAGTTTCGCCACTCTCTGCAGCCTGCACGGCACGACGAAGGCCCACGGCAGCGCCGCCAGTGGCGCCGGAGAGATACCCGATGCCTGTGTAGTAGGTGAGATTCTCACCCCATGAACGGCGCTGAGCAATTGATTCCTCCTGGAACAGATACTCCGGCGATGTCGGTAGATCGTATAAGTTCTTATAAGGGATGTTTAGGTCTTGGTACGGATTGTAAAGTCGCCGACCAGATTCAGAGCGGTTATCTCGGTCATTCTGGCCGTCAAGAAATCTCGGATCCGCCATTTATTAGGGTTTTCTTCCTTGATCTCGGCTAACTTGATTAGGGTTTCCTTTGATTTTAGGGATGATTTGCGGTTTGGAAGGTTTGAGAGAGGGAGATGAAGAAGGCGGCGAAGAATGGCGACGGAGGAGGGTTTGCGTGATTTTTACAAAGAGATCCTTGGATGTAAAGAGAGAGTACGAAATAAATTCTTTGGTATTTTACGAATATAACCCTGTGTTGTGCAATACGGGGTTATATTTGGAAATGTGTTCGTATGATTATTTTATTTCTTTGCGGGGAGGGAATCTGAGAATATTCAAGTCAAACTTTTCATGTAGTTTCTTGTACTTTTTATCACAAAAGTAGCTCAATTTATCTTTTCTAAATTAAAATAAAATAGATTTAGCCCAATAAGGCCCAATTGGGCTACCGTTTTCAGATGTAAAATAGTAGGCACTAGCAATATCCGCGCAATAATTACGCAGAAACTTCATACCCTTTTTTTTTTACATATTTTTTTGTATAATTTATTTAAATATAATTTGCGGAGTACGTTTAAACTCAATTATATAATCATAATATATATTTGCAAATATATAGATGTCAATAAATAATTATATAGTTATAATTTTGTCTATTATAATTGATAAATGTTCATAATTATATAAAGGTTCATAAAATTTGTCTATATAGATGTCAATAATTTTGTCTATTATAATTATATAATCATTCTATAATTAATAAATGTTCATAAAATTTGTCTATTATGAATATATGCATTATAATTAATAAAGATTCATGGAATTGGTCCATCATTATAAATTCAAATCAAATAAATAAAATATATCATGTCATAATTTAAACAAATAAAAAAAATCGTGAACAATACACCTAAAACCGAAATATATATTTAAAATGTCATCCATTAACATAAAAAATATCAATGTTTTTAAAAAAAAAACACAATTATTAATTATATCATAAGAAATTAATAATTAAGTCATAGTTTAATACGGGGATTATATATGGAGCCCCAATAATACAAAAATAACATCCTTGATGAGGCGACAAGAGAGTATTAAGTAGGTTGATTGGTATTATTGATTGTCTCATTTAATGATTTAATTGATCGTTTAATTGAATTGACACATCAATTAAAATTTACTAATATTAATATATTATAAATTATTGATGTGTTAATTAAATGTGTCAATTAACATTTAATTGAGTCAATTAGAAAGGTTAATCAATTCAATTTGTCACCTCATCAAGAATATTGTGATGAGTTTGGGGACAAATTATATTTTTCTTTCATACATGATTATAATTTGGATTGCAATATAAACAAAACCAAAAAAATATAAAAAAAAAAAATAGTGACACGTGTCACTTTTTTTGTAACATGTTCAAAATTATAACTATAGAATAGAATGATTTGCATTTGCATATTAACTCTTCAAAATAATTTTGGGGAATTCTTCAAAAACTCCCTAATTTTTTTGAATATTATGAAAAATTCCCTATGTCTTTAGATTTCCTAAAAAAAAACCCTATATTTTTGGTCTTCTCAACCCCCCCCCCCCCCCCCCCCCCCCCCCCCCCTCTCCAATATTTTTAGATTCTCTCAAAAATCACTTATCTTTTTGTTATGATTTTGAATATGATCATTAATCTTTTTTCAAAATTTTATTTTATAAATATCCATAATTTAATACATAGATATTAAAAATACAAAAATAAATAATACATAAATATTAAAATATTATAATAAATAATACATAGATATTACAATATTATTATAAATAATACACAGAAATTAAAATATTATATTAAATAATACATAAATATTAAAATATTAATAATTGTTGAAAATGATATTTTAATATCAATATATTATTTATTATAATATTTTAATATCATATATTATTTATTTTTTCACAATTTTTTAATTTTTTATAATAGTTTAATGTCTGTTTATTATTTATTAAATTATAAAGATTTACAATATAAAACTATTGGAGTATAATGATTATTTTGAAAAAAATATAACAAAAGATAGGATTTTTTTTGGGGAATTTAAAAATGTTGGGTGGGGTTTAGAAGAAGCAAAATATATATGAGTTTTTTTAGGGAATTCAAAAAAGATAGGTCGGAAAAATCAGGGGTTTTTTCATAATTTGCAGAAAATTTAGGGAATTTTTGAAGAATTCTCCAATAATTTATTATCAAAAAGAGGAATCGGCATTCATTCTTGCAAAGTCAGTACTTGTTGCAATGCCATGCCAAGCGCTGTAATTCTCGGGCTGGTGGCAAATATGAAAAAGAGAAGAAACTGTTATCTGTTAGGTATTAGATATACCTGACCTTGATTTCTCACTCAATTTACTAACCTCACAATTATAAGAAGAAGAAATGGAAGAAAAATACTTGAATTATACTATTTCGTGTACAGTACAAGTGTCTTTTAATCAATAATCATATCCATCCCCAACTAGCTTACAATCTCTTATATAGAGAGATAACCACTTATACCACTAAGTGTGATTTCCCACTAACTAAACTAATAATTGTTTAGACTCGGTTCATGATTCTATCATGGACTGTAATACATATATACATAACAACCCCTAAAATATATATTTACACAATAACCCTTATATCATGACAATAGCCTCTCCTTAAAACCTTGCTCCGATCAAGGTTTAAACATCGGAAAACGTGCGATCAAATCATCATAGTCTTCCCACGTAGCATCATCATCGGGAAGGTTGGACCAACGAACAAGAAGTTGCACATCGGCCGAATTGCCTTTCTTCACCAAACGGCGGTCAAGCACCGCCACCGGTTCAACTTGGAGCAGACCATCATGTCCCACTAATGGAAGTGTAGGTACCGGTATCTTGTTCGCACCGAGTTTGCGTTTTAATTGGGAGACGTGAAAAACCGGGTGAATCAAGGATCCGGGTGGAAGGTTGAGCTTGTACGCGACTTCACCAATTTTTTCCAAAACTTCGAATGGCCCATAAAAACGAGAATGTAATTTCGTACCTTTACTCAAGGTGAGCGATGTTTGTCGGTATGGTTGCAATTTGAGGTACACCCAATCCCCTTCTTCAAATGTACGATCACTCCTATTTCGATCCGCATAAGTCTTCATTCGCTCTTGAGCCTTTGCTAAATTATCCTTAATAATTTGCAAAGCGTGATGACGATCGCGCAACCATTCATCCAAAACGGCCACTCGAGAAGTAGGACTCGACCCTAATTCCACGCTAGGAGGTTTGTACCCGTAAAGAGCTTCAAACGGGCTACATTGAAGGGCCGTGTGGAACTTCGAATTATACCACCATTCGGCTTGAGCCAACCAAAAACTCCATTTCCGCGTAACGTTAGCGATCATACACCGAAGATACGTCTCTAGGCATTGGTTGACACGTTCGGTTTGACCATCCGTTTGAGGGTGATAGGATGTACTCATTTGTAGTTGAGTACCATGAAGCTTGAATAATTCTTTCCAAAACGAAGAAGTAAAAATTTTATCGCGGTCACTCACAATCGCTTTGGGTATCCCATGTAGTTTGCACACATTATCGAAAAACACCTTTGCAACATGTTGAGCCGTAAACGGATGAGAAAGAGCAATAAAATGTGCATACTTAGTAAGGCGGTCCACCACCACCAAAATAGTATCTCGCCCATTTGACTTGGGAAGTTGCGTGATAAAATCCATACTAATACAACTCCATGCTTCTTTTGGAATCGGAAGAGGTTGGAGCAATCCCGGTTTTGCCATATGCTCATTTTTATTACGTTGACAAATATCGCATTCGGACACATACACTTGTATGTCGCGGCGCATGCCGACCCAAAAGAAACTTCTCTTCACGCGTTGGTATGTACCGAGGATACCCGAATGCCCGCCTTCGGCCGAGTCGTGTAATGCCGAAATCACCTTGTGTCGTAAGGCGGTACTCGCACCGATACACACGCGCCCTTGGAAACGTAAAATACCACCTTGAAACTCATAGTCATGGAAGTCACTATTGTTAATAACAACGCCTTCTAGAACCCGCTTGAAATAGTCATCGTTGGCATAAGAGTCCTCCACTTCTCGATACCATCCCGGTACCGTAATACTTAACTCGTGAAACTCGCCCATATCACAACCAACATTGCGCGGAATGCGAGACAAACCGTCGGCCACTTTGTTCTCAACACCTTTTTTATATTGAATTACGTAATCAAAGCCTAATAACTTGGTGAGGCCTTTGTGTTGGAGTTGCGTTTGGACCCGGCCCTCGAGCAAAAATTTGAGGCTTTCATGATCCGTTTTGATAATAAATCGATGACCCAAAAGGTAATGCCTCCATTTATCTACCGCCAACAAAACCGCAAGCAATTCCTTTTCATATGTGGATCGCCCCAAATTTCGCAAACTTAACCCTTTGCTAAGTGGACGCCCGTCTTGCATGAGTACCGCGCCAATACCGTACCCACTCGCATCCGTCTCAATAACAAATTCTCTCGTAAAATCCGGTAAGCCAAGAACCGGAGTTGTTGACATTGCGATTTTAAGTTTATTGAAAGCGTCGTCCGCCTCGTTGCCCCAAAAGAACCCATCCTTTTTTAGAAGCTCGGTGAGAGGTTTTGCAATAATACCATAACCTTTGACAAATTTGCGATAGTAACCCGTGAGTCCCAAAAACCCACGCAACTCTTTCAAGGTCTTCGGTTTAGGCCATCGAAGCATGGCTTCAACTTTCGTCGGATCGGTTTGAACACCATGGCAAGAAATAATGTGCCCAAGGTATTCGATAGACTCCGCTTCGAACTCGCATTTTGATGCTTTGACAAAGAGTTTGTGCGTTTTTAAAATAGCCAACACTGTTTCTAAATGAGCCATGTGCTCCGCATGATTCTTACTATACACCAAAATATCATCAAAAAAAACCAAAACAAATTTGCGTAATTGATGGTGAAAGATGGTGTTCATGAGCGCTTGGAATGTCGAAGGGGCATTGGTTAATCCAAATGGCATGACGAGAAACTCATAGTGGCCCGAATGAGTTTTGAATGCCGTTTTAAACACATCATCATCATGCATTCTAATTTGATGATATCCTGATCGCAAATCCAATTTCGAGAAAACCTTGGCGTCTTTAAGTTCATCTAATAAGTCGTCGATAATTGGAATCGGGTATTTATCCTTGATTGTAACCGAATTTAATTGTCGGTAATCCACACACAACCGCCATGTACCATCCTTCTTACCCACTAAAATAGCCGGTGAAGCAAAAGGGCTTTTGCTATTACGAATGAGACCACTTTGCAACATTTCGCGAATGACGCGTTCAATTTCCTCTTTTTGGAAATGTGAATACCGATAAGGACGGAGTTGAACGGGTTTAGAATTTTCTTGAAGAGGAATAACATGATCACTACTTCTTTTTGGGGGAAGAATACTGGGGCTTTGAAAAAGTTCTGTATATTTGAACAGTAACTTTTCCAAGGCAGTGGTCGTGGGTTTGGGTTTGGGTTGTATAACGGATGCGGATTTAGTGTTAATGGTTGTGGAACCAATACCAAAAAGCTGGAATTCAGAAGTGGGTTTGTGATCAAAAACTGGGAAAAGCTTTTTATACTTGAAGTCCTGGATTTGAGAATTTAGGTTTTTGGTGTGATCCGGATTCACAAACCGAAATTCTGATTCCAGACTTTCTGTGGATTTGATTTCCCAATCCTCAATTCGAGCCAGGAAGCAAATTATGTCTTTGGCAAAATCTGAGAAAAGATCGTCGCCGCTAATGAAGAAGGTGGAATCTCGACTCGCTCCCTTGACGACCGGCTGCTCTGCTGTCTTCGATGATGCTCGGATTAATTCCAACAACGCACGATTTCCCGAACCGAAACGTTTGTCCTCCATCATCGTGATTTCTGTACCCGAATAGAAACAACGCATCTCACGTCGTGCGTAATCAAACACGACTGGTCCGTGTAATTCCATCCAATCAACGCCCAATACCAACTCCACTGTACCCAATTTGATATTTCTGGTATCAATTTTGAATGAATGGCCTTGCATTTCCCATTGGAACCCGAGATGGATGGAATCGCAAAGAATTTGGGAGCCGTTGGCAACGGTAATAGCGAGAGGGTTGACTATTGAGGGAATCAACCCCAACTTTTTTGCGAATCGAGAATCAATAAACGAGTGGGAGGAACCGCTATCAATTAAAACCGAAAAAAGCATAGTACCTTTTTTGCCCGTAAATTTCAGAGTTTGATGATGCAAGTCGTCCCTTCTTGGCATCGTAGTTATTTCCATCAGCTCGAAATTATCGGGTTCTTGATAAAATTGCTCATCTTCTTCGTGTGGCTCCTTGACCGCTTCACTCTGTCCCGACTCCAACCCTTCGATTGCTAAAACCGCATTGGAGTTTCGGTTTAGAGGTCGTCCTTTACACTTGTGTCCCACGATCCATTTTTCATCACAATGATAACACTCATTACGCGCTCGTTTTTCGTCTTTAAGCCTCTCCCAAGAAGTACCCGAGAGGTTGGCATTAGCGTGTGTGCGGTTAGGTATACGTTCACGCGACAAGAAACGTTCTTTAGAGTAGGCCGCCATGCCTTCCTCTCGAAGTAATGCATTTTCATATGCCTCGATCAAAGATTTTGGTCGAGTCAGAATTACTGCGGTTTTCATATCTTTTTTAAGTCCCGAAAGAAACGCCCCTCGAAAAAAATCATCATCAAGATCTGGGTAACGACGTAATAACAACCCACGCAATAAATCAAAATCTCGACGGTAGTCACTTACCGTACCCACTTGGAGTAACGTTTTGAATTCTCCGGACAATCCGAGCAAGAGTTCGCTCTCGAAGCGCCGAAGAAGATCACGAGCAAATTGGGTCCAAGTAAGACGTTGTTCGGTAAGTTGGTAGGAATAGTACCACGTCGCCGCTTCTCCCGTTAAATAGAGTGCCGCGTAATCCACTCGTTGCCACTCGGCTACTCCACAAACATTGAATAACCCTTCACATTGCTTCAACCATACACGCGGTTCTTTGCCCGAAAAGTACGCAAGTTCAACTCGTTGTTTTAACATGAAATTGTTCTCGGTACGCCCTCTTTGAACTCGAAATTCACCTCGGTGTTCAAAGTCGTCGTCAACTTCGCGACCGCGGTCGCCACGAGCTCCACTTGATTCACCTTCGGTTCGTAAAATTTTCTTACCTGAATCACGTGATTTGGGGACCTCCGAATGCTCTTGATGCTCGCGTGCGGTTAACGTCTTCAAAATTTGGGCAAGAGTCGCCTCCGTACGTGCTTGCGTCTCGTTGTTTCGTGCTTGCGCCGCTTCGTATACGGCTCGGAACTCCGCAATCTCCTTCTTCGTCATTTGTAGTTCGCCATCCACTCGACGAAGCTCCTCCGTTTCAAAAGAAGATTTCTTTGTCGCCATTGATGAAGCTCACGGTCCGAAAAAAAAAAATCGAATCGCTCTTGATACCAATTGTTAGGTATTAGATATACCTGACCTTGATTTCTCACTCAATTTACTAACCTCACAATTATAAGAAGAAGAAATGGAAGAAAAATACTTGAATTATACTATTTCGTGTACAGTACAAGTGTCTTTTAATCAATAATCATATCCATCCCCAACTAGCTTACAATCTCTTATATAGAGAGATAACCACTTATACCACTAAGTGTGATTTTCCCACTAACTAAACTAATAATTGTTTAGACTCGGTTCATGATTCTATCATGGACTGTAATACATATATACATAACAACCCCTAAAATATATATTTACACAATAACCCTTATATCATGACATTATCATCTTCAACTCCAAGAAAAAAACACCCACACTAATTTGTGCATAACTCGTCAGACCTAACCTAAGCAAAATAAATTGCAAGAACCAACACTTCTCTTTTCTTTACCCCCGAATAGTTATTAAATTTTGGCATCTTTATCTAACTCATGTAACTAAAATACTTATTTTTATTTTAGTTCAATAATAAATCTGAGAATAGCGTATTCATCGGTCCAAAAAAACATCATATTTACTCTTTCAAAAACAACAACTATACCTGAATTATGGTTGAACGTAGCTTCTGTTGGGAATCGTCGACCCCGAACTCCGCCCAGCAAAATGAAGGGCTCGGTCTGATTTTCTATTCTGAGAACTTCGTCATCGATCCGGACGTACAAATATGGAATAATTGACAATTATACCGTACCAAATTGATAGTGGACGAAGGTTTGAAACGATTCTTCCATCTTGTCTTTCAGCGTCATGCTCTCCATCGTGCGACTATGGCAATGCGTGTGTTGCATTCCCACACGACTCGACACCGTCGGTACACGAACACCTTCTCTTAAAACCGAAACTATTACAGTTAAACCCTAACTTCATTTGATCATAAAAAATATGGTTCCTCTACCCGTATCATCATGAGTTATGGTTTAATATCGATTAAATATTATCTAATGCAAAAAAACAATTTTTCTCCATTTCTTTTTTTCATGTTCCTAATTTTTGGAATCATTGTTAGACTTGTGAAAATGAATCTAGACAAATTATCTATCTTGGAAAGATAATCATCACATTTATCCCTCCCATTAAATTTACACCACTTTGGAGCCAAACCAGGAGGCCACGTCATCCACTACTGTTCACCCTCTTCAGTGTTACTGTTCACATTATTTTACTGTTCACATATTACTGTTCCCATTATTCTACTGTTCACCGGATTACAGTTCATGCTTTTACTGTTCACTGAATTACTTTTTACTGTTCACGGATGTTTTTTTTTTACCAAACTGCGTCTATGTACCAAGCTGCGTTTTTTGTGTGCTTATTATAACAGTTTTGATTGGTACCAAGTTGCGTATTTTATGTTTTTTTGTTTGCCTTTTTTAGAATTTTATTTTATTTCACATGTCTGATATTCTAAATAAAACATTTGAATTTTTCTTTTGGAACATATGATATGCTTTCAGGAGGAAAAAAGTTTGTATTTATTACGTAATAATTGTGAGACTATTTAATATCAGACTTTTTTTTTTTAATTAACATTTGGATAAAATCGAAAAGTTTGATTTGTACTTATAACGTTTTAGATAAAATTATTATTTTATGATCATAAAAGATTTTGAAATATCGCAGTGAAGCGCGAGAAATATTTCTAGTATATACAATATATAGTAAGAATGAACCAACAGATGCGTATAACTATTATACATAGTGAAAGATAACAGTTGATAAAGACCTAAATTGCCTTTAGTTGCATTTCAAAAAATATTTTCTAACTTTTTTATTTTTCAGGTACATTATATATCTAGAAGTCCTAAAGAATGTCCATGCGTTTGAGGTATACTTTACACACTAGAATATTAGGAGTATAAGAAAACTATGGATTATATAGTGTAACAACATTGGAAATTTATGGTTCATTATATGGCAAATTAATTTTAATATCCATAATGATGTTTTGAAGAAATTAGTAACGAAATTACAATATCCGCAGCGTAGCGTTGGTATTATCCTATTATTATTAATATTTAAAGAGCTGAATATTCTCTCGCAGCCGCAAAACAATATAGTCTTCTTAAAAAAATTAAATTAAAATTAACGAAACATTAAATATAGCCTGTAAACAACACATGTATTAAGTATGGATTCTTTTTCAATATTTTGTTTGAGCCTACAAAACAATATTGAAACTACTATGTACACTGCAAATTGTTAAGTATAAGTTCGAAGCATAGAATTGCTTACAATATTTTTCTTTTATATATTAACGAAACTATATATATAAAAGTTACAGCTAAATCCAAACTATCAAGAATTATATGTCGCAAAACTAACTACATAAAATCAATAAATACATTATTGGTACGTATCGTGTGTTATTGTTCCATAAATCTAATATTAACATATAATTCGTATGTAAAATTAAATAATGTGCAAATTATAATCTTCATACAACTTAACAAAAAATTTACAATATAAATATCAACAAAAAAGTATTTAAAATTCATAGTACAAAACAATGCATGGATATGATATTTACAATATCTTTTTATAGAATGAAAAAAAAAAAAGTATGGGACGAAATCATTGTATGATAACCCAACATGTCAAAATACTCTCACCAGATCCGGAATGGAAGAAAAAACACTGAAAATTATCACATGTTGTTCAATATTTTTGATATATATATATAGGGGGCTTCTATCATACACCCCTTTCCTTATCATACACCCATTTTCAAGGGTATTTGGAGTAATTATCCATTTATGAATATTTAAGGTAAGATATCAAATATATTTATCAATTAATGTTTAACTAAATTGGAATTTTTTGTTGTTCATTTAAACCAAAATTTCCATAAAAAATAATTTTTATGATACATCCTTTTTACAAATATAATTAATTGCTAAAATACCCAAAATACCCTTGTAAAAGGGTGTATGATAGAACTTCCCATATATATATATATATATATATATATATATAGGGAGCTTCTCTCATACACCCTTTTGATAGAAGGGTAGTTTGGGTATTAATATTTTTAGATTGTATCAAGAATTATTTCTCTTAATTTCTTTCAAATGTGTTCTCTCCAGTTCCATATTTTTCTCCTTAATTTCCTCTCTTACCATTCTCATCTTACCTCTCCCTCCTCTCTCTCCAGCCCCTCTCTCTCTCTCTCTCACACACACACACACACAATATTTGCTCTTCAGCCCCCTTTTTTTCCCAAGCTTCTTTGGCGAGTATAATCTGTGAGTATTATAGTTTTTTTTTTTCATTTAAAATATATTAGTCTGGTAGAATATGTGAGTATAATCTGTGACTATTAAATGGTAGAATTAGGATATAATATGTGAGTATAATCTGCGAGTATAATCTGTGACTATTAAAATAAATAAGTTTGGTAAAATATCATAATCATCATGTTAATTTAATACTTTCGTACTTCCCAGTCACATCTCTCTCGGCGCTATCCGACGATCTCGTTCCTTCTTCACCGGCTGCAACTATCAGCACTTTTTTTGAAGAGTGATATGTATTCTAATTGTGCTACACACGTGAGTATTTTTAATGGACAAAAATTATTATTTTTTTTGGAATGAGACAAAAATTATTATTGCATTCTGAGTACTTTCGGTGGACAAAAATTATGATCAAATCTTCCCAAAAAAATGGAAGGCCGAAATTACAAATTTTTATTGCATTCTGACTTGAAATAGATGGCCTACTGTAATATTTATTCATAATTGGGCAAACGAGTAATAATCAGTGAAAAAAACTGTATCAGTATTCAAAATATTTATTCATTTTAGCCCACAGTGATGTTTATTCAAAATGTTTAGTTTTGCTGATTTTGTTTAGGCATGCGAAGATGACCGTAGTACCGAGGAGTTGTTCGAACATAATAAAATCATCGAGATGACATTTACGTCCCTAGAAGAGGTGGAAAAGTTCTATTATGATTACGCAAAGAACAAAGGGTTCGGTGTGCGAAAGGATACGGTTAAAACGAGTGCAATTGAAGATGTAGTGTGCTTCCGTCGTTTTCGTTGTTGTCGTGCCGGATTTCGCCAAGCGATATATCTGAATGGTGAAAAAAAACAAAGAAAGCGGCCTCTAACCCGATGTGGCTGCCTTGCCAAGTTCGCTGTCAGATTCAACAAAAGGGCAGGGAATTGGCAAGTGAAGGAGTTCGAGAATAACCACAATCATGAATTTGTCCATGGAAATGAAGTTGTTTATCTACGGTCTCATCGTAAAATTGATAGTTCCAAGGAAAACGATATAAACTCCTTGAAACTTGCGGGGCTTCGTCAGAGCCAATGAATCTTTGAGGTATTAAGAGGAAAAAGAATCTGGATATAAAAAAAAAAAATAAGAACATATAAATATTTACAAAATAAGTATACGAATAATATAATATGAGATATGTACCATTTTTGATTTAAGATATTTTTCTCCAACTTTGGTTATTCTTATCCATTCTTGGTTATGATCTTCGATAGGTTTAACGCTATTTTGCTTACCCCAACCATCTAATCGTTGTGTTTCAAATGTAGTTTCTATATATGATTTTTGATTGCTATATTCTTTAAGATAGCAATCAATAATCTGTAACATGGAAATATAATCATCAAACGAATATCATACAAAAAATAATAATAATAATATACTTACGTCATCACTTAACCACTTTTTGCCAATGTCATAAACATCATCGGTTACCAAACAATTCAATGTACGAATTGTCAAAGTATGTTCATCAGTACGCACAACTTCCATATGTTGTTGAGAAATATTTTTTTTCACAAACTCCACTGATGCTTTCTCGATTTTTTCCAACTTGTCTGAAAATAATGCGATCAACTCACTTGACATTATTAATAAAATAATATTGTACACATAATTTAGTTATATTAAATTTACCATGAATTTTGGAAGGATTATTCTTGCGAGTTGCAATCCTTTTAATTGCTCTCAGGCGCGCAGGATTTACATATGGAGACTTGTTGTAACAACTTGTTTTTCTAGGTCTGCCATTATTACGTACCCTTGACTCTGTCAGCAACATTATCATCGCTTATTTCAACATAAGTCTTTCCATTGATGGCTTTGTCATCGGAATCATTGTCGTAGTCATTTCCATCTTCGTCGTCGTCAATTATCTCATGAACATAAGGCGGCGCTTCATATTTTTGTTTAAAAGGAGGCGGTGTGCGGAAGTGTTGTCCATAAGGAGACGATGTGTTGTCCTTCTCATTGACATTTTCGTTAATTTTCTAAATATGACATAGATATTTGTAAATATATTTATTTACGTCAGTCGTCAATCCAAATTTTAATATACAAAATATTGAAACAAACCATCAATTTTTTCTGGATGTCGTCTATTTTTTGGTCGAACGATGAGGACATGACATCAATATTTCTTTCCATTGCCTATGTATTAACATGTTTTTAAGTTAGAGTATTTGAAGAAAAAAAATTATTATAGTAACAAGAATAACCTGCAATGCTTCTGTCATGTCATTAAATTTTTGGCCATAAGATACCAAAATATTTTTAATCTCCACTAAAGAGTGCTCCATACGTGTCAACGCTTTATTTGAAAAATCTTCAGTTTGCTGGGACAAACAATTTTTTTAATGAGCATATAATTAAAATTCAAAATTAATTGAAATTTTTTTTATTATACTGACCTTGGAATTTGTGCTTTTATCGCACGACGCAGAGGGACTTTTAAGAGATATTACCAAGTTTCCTGCTTTTATACCATGTCTAGCCGCATAAGAATCTCTTAGTTCGACCTTTTCTTCGTCCCAGTTCATCATTAATGGATGGGAATGATTGATATAGTCAAACTGATATGTTTGCAAGTGTTCACAATACCAAACCTGATCCATAACAAAAGAAGTCAGTATTTTCTGCATAAACATGATAATATGACTTTGTGAGAAAATTATAAATAACTTGACACGAAAAATTAGTATACCTGTAGAAGGATGAAGTTGCCTTTGAAAGGTAATTTTGACATCATCTTATATGTCATGATACTATTTATCAACTCATCGACAGCAAATTTAGCCCAATTAGCATTTCTTATTTTTGATATATCCTCAACAAGGGCAGTATAAGTGCTCGGCAATTCGTTATCCGAAACCGGAGCAATGATAGTACCGATTATCAGTAAACAAAACTTCCTGAGAAAATGCTCATCATGGTCAATAGTACGACGTATATCGTCTGCTAATCCGCTGAGAGTGAGCTTTTGGATTTTCACATCCATGTATAATGCATGATAAAATACATTCCGATTATATTTGTTGATTTTCACATCCACGTAAGTCTCGTTGATGACGAACGATTTTTCATTAGGGCGATAATTACTAGCTAGAAATCTGCACCACATACTTCTTAATGTGATTCGTCGTAACCGTAAGAACCCACCGAATCCGATTTCCATTATTGCTTCTCTTTGCTTGTCATTTAATTTCTCTATCACATTAATTACCCGTTCGAGTTCTTCTGATATAGAACCGACAACACCAGATTTGTTGGTCTAAATGAAAAAAAGAGTAATTAAACCCACATAAATTTATTCATGCATATGTTTTGAAAGAAATATTGGGTGTTGGACGTACATTTGAAAGAAAAATAATTCATGCCAATTTAACTCCTGTATTTAATGCATCAAAATCTGAGATGCATCTTTTAATTTATTTCCAAAATAAACAACTTCCACTTTTGGAAGTATTAATGAAGAGAACCGAAAAAAAAAATACAAGAACAAATTGAAGTATGGTTTGAATAATTTTTTAAGATTTGCAAGTTTATTAAAACTTAAAAGAGACCACAAAAAAAGAACTACTAAAAAATCTAATATTCGGATAAATATTTGTATGTATGCATTAAATACTAGGGGTAAAATGGTAAAATGGATATATAAAATACATACCATTATTTGAGAGCCGAAAACCTTTAGCAACAAAATAGTAGATTTTTTTCAAACTTACGAATATAAGGTTATCAATAAAGTTACACACCACGCTCGTTTTACCACGCACCAACCCCGCATGCTGACGTGGCAGGGGCGCTGTTGCCATGTCAGCAACAGAAGCATGTGTAAAATTAACCCAAAATCCACTAATACCCGTACCCAATAAGAAAATATGACCCGCATGGACACTAAACATGGCAGGGGCGCTGTTGCCGATTTCTTTCCCTCTCACGGTCTCACCTTCTCTCCAGGCCGCCTCACCTCCTTCTCTCTCTCTCTCCGCCGCCGCCGTCTAGTCTTCATTACTCGCCGTCCTTCTCTCTCTCTCCGCCGCCGCCGTCTAGTCTTCCTTACTCGCCGTACTTCTCTCTCTCGCTGCACTACACGTAAACAAATACTCTGTTTTTTTTCTGTAACGTAAAAGTTTGTAATTAATCTTTTTTCACAGTTTTTTCTGAACGAGTTTATAATTGAATTAAATAATATAGTTTTATTGTGTGTTGATCGAACTGATAAAATATTTGATTATTTAAAATTTCGCAGAAATGGCCATAACCGATTCTTTGCAAATTAATGAGGATGAAGTGCACGGAAATGTTACCGCAGGTATGTAGATAGTCTGTTTTTTTTTTCTTTATTTTCTTCTGGTTGAATTCATAAATTATTTGATTTTTTTAATTTTTCAGAAATGGAGATAACCGACTCTTTGAAAATTAATGGAGACGAAGAACCGAAGGAGGGTATGTTGTTTGATACGCATGATGAAGCATTTAATTATTACGCGCAATATGCCAAAAAACGTGGATTTGCTGTGGCGAGAATGAATAGCAGAAAAGATAAACATGGAGTGTTGAGGCATGTAACGTTTGCATGTACTCACGGTGGGCAGACGAGGAGTAAGGTAAAAAATTCTGCCAGACCACGTCCGCAAACAAAAACAGGTTGTGAAGCTCGTCTCAATTTGTCAAGGCAGCTTGACGAAAAATGGAGGTTGAATAATGCATTTTTGGAACACAATCATGTGGTTAGTCCCGGAAAGTACAAGTTTTATAAGAGTAATCGGGTTCTCGATGCACGTGCTAAAAGGCAACTCCTATTGAATGATTTAGCGGGAATTAAATTGAGCAAGACTTATGAATCAATGCAGCTTCAGGCGGGCGGACATGAGAACCTTCCATTTGTAGAGAGTGATCTTCGAAATTTCATGAATAAGTGGCGGCGCTCGATACAACTCGCAGAAGGAGACGCCGAGGCAATGCAACGTTATTTCAAGAAAATGAAAACCGATAATTCGGAATTTTATTCTGATATTGAGGTGGATGATAATCATCGGCTCTTAAATGTGTTTTGGGCTGATGCAAGAAGTAGGGCCGCTTTCAAGGAATTTGGTGATGTTGTGACCTTTGACACAACATACGTGACGAACAAATATGGATTTCCATTTGCTTGTTTTGTAGGGGTTAATCATCACGGTCAGTCGGTATTATTGGGATGTGGGCTTATAGCTCACGAAGACACGAACTCATTTGTGTGGTTGTTTAAGACATGGATGGATTGCATGGGAGGTTGTGCCCCTCCTGCGATAATTACGGATCAGTGTATGGCAATGAAAAATGCTATACAAGAGGTTTTCCCGAACACTCGTCATCGATGGTGCATATGGCATATCATGAAGAAGGTGCCAGAAAAATTTGGAAAATACGGTGCCTATCAATCAATTTCACCATCATTTCGTAATTTGGTTTTCGGATCATTAACGGTAGAAGAGTTTGAGATTGGATGGGAAGTGTTCATAAAGGAGTACAACCTTGAAGAGAATGAATGGTTAAAAGTGTTGTACATGGAGAGGAGGAGATGGGTGCCAGTTTTCTTGAATGATATCTTTTGGGCGGGGATGCAGTCCACTCAAAGAAGCGAGAGTATGAATCACTATTTCAAAGGTTACATTAACGATCGCACCACGTTGAAACAGTTTGTAGAGCAGTATGAGAATGCGTTGGCCAGGAAAGTGAATAATGAAAATTCGGAGGATAAAAGATGTTCACAATCTTATATCCCAACAATTGTTGGGGTTGAATTAGAGAAGCAGTTTCATCGTGTTTATACCCATGCGAAGATAGATGAGTTTCGAGAAGAATTTCTCGGAAAGCTTGCTTGTGAATGTGCTGTGAAAACGTCGAGTGATGTTTTGACGGAATACGAGGTTGTAGAATTAGTTACATATGGAGAAGAGAAGAGAACAAAACGTGTGTCATTTCTTGTTAATTATAACAATGACACGATATAACCAAGTTGTGATTTTTTCAAAGTAACCAAGTTGGGAAATTTTATACCCGAAATAACCAAGTTTTGAACAAAATTCCCAAAATGTCTTTTGCGGGGTACCATTCCGCGCCGGGCGGAGAATGGTTGTCCGCTTTTCCTTAATTACTGACCTGGGGAGATTAAAAAACAATTAAGGAAAAGGCGGAGAATGGAAGTCCGCCTGGTTACAATTGAAAAATTGATATTTGCTCCCAAATTTTACCATAACATTATCTATGTTCTAAAGTAGTTTATTTAATTAAAATAATAACTAATACATGTTGGCTGTTAACTTAATACGTAATTAATAATTATTTGAATACTTAAATTTGAATAAATTTTACTGAATATTTAATTATATATCTTAATTATCAATATAATTGAACGTGATAACTAAATAATGGATAATTCGGCGGGTAAGTTTTGGAGTAGAATAAAAATTTTATATATTTTTTCAAACGTTTCACATGGTGTTTGTCGGAAATTAAAAAAAAAAAATTATACTACTCCAAAATGTACCCGCCGAATTATCCATTATTTAGTTATTACGTTCAATTATGTTGATAATTAAGAAATATAATTAAATATTCAGTAAAATTTATTCAAATTGAAGTATTCGAATAATTATTAAATATGTATTAAGTTAACAGCCAACATGTACTGGTTATTATTGTTATTAAATATACCAATTTAGAACACAGATAATATTATGGTAAAATTCGGAAACAAATACCAAATTTTATCATAACGTGATTTATGTTCTAAATTAATATATTTAATTAAAATAATAACTAGTACATGTTGGTTGTTAACTTAATACGTAATTAATAATTATTCGAATTCGTAAATTGGAATAAATTTTAATGAATATTTAATTATATATCTTAATTATCAATATAATTGAACGTGATAACTAAATAATGGATTATTCGGCGGGTACGTTTCGGAGAAAATTAATTTTCTTTTAATATCTGACACACGCGTGGAAAAAATATATAAAAAAAAATTATTCTACTCCCAAATGTACTCGCCGAATTATCCATTAGTTAGTTATTACGTTCAATTATGTTGATAATTAAGAAATATAATTAAATATTCATTAAAATTTATTCAAATTTATGAATTCGAACAATTATTAATTACGTATTAAGTTAATAACCAACATATATTGGTTATTATTTTAATTAAATATACTAATTTAGAACATACATCATGTTATGATAAAATTTGGTATTTGTTTCCGAATTTTACCATAACATTATCTGTGTTCTAAATTGGTATATTTAATAAAAATAATAACTAGTACATGTTGGCTGTTAACTTAATACATATTTAATAATTATTCGAATACTTAAATTTGAATAAATTTTACTGAATATTTAATTATATTTCTTAATTATCAACATAATTGAACGTAATAACTAAATAATGGATAATTCGGCGGGTACATTTTGGAGTAGTATAATTTTTTTTTTTAATATCCGACAAACACCACGTGAAACGTTTGAAAAAATATATAAAAATTTTATTCTACTCCAAAACTTACCCGCCGAATTATCCATTATTTAGTTATCACGTTCAATTATATTGATAATTAAGATATATAATTAAATATTCAGTAAAATTTATTCAAATTTAAGTATTCGAATAATTATTAATTACGTATTAAGTTAACAGCCAACATGTATTAGTTATTAGTTTAATTAAATAAACTACTTTAGAACATAGATAATGTTATGGTAAAATTTGGGAGCAAATATCAATTTTTCAATTAAAACCAGGCGGACTTCCATTCTCCGTCTTTTCCTTAATTGTTTTTTAATCTCCCCAGGTCAGTAATTAAGGAAAAGCGGACAACCATTCTCCGCCCGGCGCGGAATGGTACCCCGCAAAAGACATTTTTGGAATTATGTTCAAAACTTGGTTATTTCGGGTATAAAGTTTTCCAACTTGGTTACTTTGATAAAATTTCCATAATATAACTAAGTATAACATGATGTATTGATTGTTTTGCGAGAAATATTAGATGATTAAAATATCGAATTTGATCTTGCATATAAAAGATATTTTTTTACAATATGGTTTTTATATGATTTTGATATGAGTATTATACAATGTGATTTTAATATGATATGATTAGGACAAAATATGATTTTGATATGATTTTGATATGATTTTGATAAGTATTATACAATATGATATGATATGATATGATTTTGATATGAGTATTATACTATGCCATGATATGATATGATATGATTTTGATATGATTTTGATAAGTATTATACGATATGATATGATATGATATGATATGATATGATATAATATAATTTTGATATGAGTAATATACAATATGATATGATATGATTTTAGTATGAGTATAATACAATATGATTATATAAATAAAAACAGTTTGAATCGAAATATGACTAAGAATTGGATACGACTATGAATATGATTTGAATTTAGTAATATAATTGTAATGTATGACGTAGTGCAAATTTTGCCGACTATTTTGCCTTGACTTTTATGAAGTCTTGTAGTCCATTTGCGATTACATCATATTTTTTTCGAATGCGACTATTTGTAAGGTGTGATGTAGTACCAATTATGCCAACTATTTGTCTTGACATTTATGTATAGTGGAAATATAGAAGTTCGTTCCACGAGGAGTATATGCGTCGAAGAATGAATCAAAATAATTATTTCGAAGTTTCCAAAATTAATGAAAATTTGTACAGAGATAGGTCTGAATATTATCAAATTTATCCTAAAATTTCAAACAATTTGGACAACGGAATAAAAAGTTATTAACGAATTACAATCAGGTCTCTGAAAAAACAGTCCCTGGAAACAGCAGGTTTTTAATTTAAGTTACAATTTTCAAAAACTCATATCAATTCAAATATTTCATGAAATTCAACGATTCAAAAAGTTCCCGAAACTAGAAATCAAGATCTACGCAATGAAAGAAACAATTTTAATAGGCAGAAACTTTTTAATAGGCAGAAACTTAATCAAAACGAGTTAATTAAGGGCTGAAATGCAAGTGAAAGAGCAAAGATTCAATTCAAACAAGAAACATTCATTCACACAAACAAGCAAAGATTCACACTCTTTACACAAGTCCAATTCAGTTTATACTACAAGAATTTAAAGAAAGGAAAGAAAACACCTAGAGAGATGAAGAAAGCTTCGAGTCTCGTCGTAAATGCCTTCCTCGTTGGTTGAGATGCGTAGAAAGCTAGTCACCTCGCACAACGTGTTCCTTTTGTACCGATTCGCTCGCCGATCGAAGAAAGCTCCAAACCGGTTACGTGAACTTGAGATTTGCAAGGAACCAATTGGAAGAAAGCTCCCAATCGATTAGAGTAAGCTCGACTCCTTGCTCGCGCGGATTCGGACGAAGAAAGCTCCTATCCAAAACCTCACAACTCGATCTTCGTTGAAGTGTAGATCGATCCACCGAATGAAGAAAGCTTCTACTCGTTGATCAATCCTGGGAATTATCGTTCGTATTTGCAATTCTTGTGTGTTCTTGAAAGTTCTTGGACTTGCTTAAGAGGGAGAGAGTTCGAGAGAGAGAGAGAGGGCAGAAAAATGGTGAAGAGAATGTAATCCTGCCCCAAGGGCCTTTGGGGTCTATTTATAGTGCATTAGGAGCCTTCCCATTGGTCTAGAGATTGTTGAGAGGATTGAGGGTAGTTTGGTAATTGTAGGTGAGGTAGGTGGGCTGAATGGTGGTTAAAGTGTGAGTGGTTTTCGTATAGAATTTGGTGTAGACTTTTGTGTGGTAGATTTCTTGCCTCCTTCTTCATACGTGTACCGAAATGGACATTATAATATATCGATTTTATCGGCGCGAGGAGAGGAAGACAACTACACTGTTGGAATGCCAAAAACTTTCGCCCAAAAACCTAAAATTATCAATAAAACACACTTAGTGATGAAATATTCTTGCTATCTCATATATGAACAATTATATATATAAAGTTGTGATTCAAAAGGGCTAAAATCCCTAAATTAGATATCAAAAAGGTGCTTTATTTTCCTCTTATCAAATACCCCCACACTTAGCTTTTGTCGTCCTCGACAAAATAAAACGTAATAAAATATATTTTAAGCACAAAAAAATACAAGTTAGGTTTTGTTGAAATTGTAATCACACTATCTCATAAATTTGAATTTCACAAGAAATATTTATACTCTCTTAATCATATGTTATTTCAAGAGGAACAAAATATCAAACTTCTATAATGAGGATTTTGCCAATTTTTAAGATATTTATTAAGAAATGATTTTCACTCGAAAAAGATAGTTAAACACCACATAATGAACGTAACACCACATAATTAAAGAGGAAAAATCTTTTAAAAGTATTAATAGAACCAATTTTTTCATTTTTGCAAAAGTTGACCTTAAATGTAAGTAATTTACTTTTATAACCGCTCGGTACGTAAGTACTTGGGTCCTCCTTAAATCCAACCAAATTTCCTTAAATTTTGCTCAAAAATATTATTTTATATTTTTCTTTTTTTTTCTTTTTTCTTTTCTTTTTTTTTCTTTTGCTTTTTTTCTATTTTCTTTTTCTTTTCTTTTTTTCTTTTTTTTCTTTTTTTCTTTTTTTCTTTCATTTTTTTCTTTCATTTTTCTTTCTTCTTTCATTGAAATAGTTTTATATAAAATATTAATTCACAATGTTTCGAACCGATCATGAGTACGGTTCGCTCATGCCCGGCTTACTCCATTGCGAATTCTTTTTGAAAAAATCGCGAGCGCAATAAAATTCCGTTTGGTTGGAACATAAGTCGCCATGAACGGTTAGGATCCTTAAGTGTAAGTTGTCAAATTTTTAAACTAATGCAAAAACTACCAAAAATGGTTGAATAAAACTTTTTAGAATTTCTAAATTAAGAATGGGTTCTTATTCAAAAATGGTGTGCCACATAAATCATAATAAAAATCATTTAAAATAAATACTTCTTTAAGCAAATCTTATTATAGACGGGATTGAATCCCAAATTAGTCTCATAAAAGACCGTTTATTGTTTTCTTTAATATTCATTTGAGAAAAAGAATATTCTTTAAGTGGATGGTGAAAATTCTTTTTAAGAAGATGTGTGATTGTTTAGACTTGATCGTGGAGAAAAACCGTTTCTTTAACAAGTATTTAAGTGCTTAAAAATCGAGGACGATCACGAAAAATTGATTTAAAATATGATATATACAATGGTGGTAGAATTTTTTAATTTTTAAAATTTTTAAAATTTTCAATTTTCATAAAAGCAAAATAAATGCATAAAAACAAAATAAAATAAAAGCGAATATATACAAAGGAAATCCAAATATTATCCCCCCACACTTATTTCCAAGCTTGTCCTCAAGCGAAAAATACGAAAAAAAATGTCGACTAAAATAGAAAAAAGATGGATAGATAAAACCTGAATTTTTTTTTGGTGCGTGGGTTGCCTCCCAACTAGCGCCCTTTCTTTTACGTCTTTGAGCTAGACACCCAAAGTTAGCCTATTTCGAGATTATATGAGGCGCTTATGCTTTTAGCGGCTTTACGACCGCCTTTGAGCAGTCTCATTAAGAGATTGGAGACTTGAGCGATTGCCATGATTATTTTTCGTTTAGCGTAAGTTGAACTTGGCGTGAAGAGTTTCTTTATTTCATCTTGGATTTTTCCAAGATTTTCTTCTAAAGGCCTTTGTTGGAGAGGCGTTGTAAGAGGCGTGAGTGTCTCGAATGTATTTGACTTCCTTGATAAATCTACACAAGGTGAATTTCTATCATGAGAAGCATCATAGTTCTTAAATGAATTAAAATTCATGATATATGGAAAGAATTCACCTTGGAGAATTGTAGATTTTTCTTCTTGCTCGTTTGATAATTGCGCGTTTTCATCGATTGGAGTGAGTTGAACCGTCTTTTGGAGAGTCGAATCCAATGACACATTTTCTTCTTCAATGATCGTTCAAATGCTTTCATCGAATCCCCCTATACTTGAACTCTTATCACCTTCAATCTCCACAATCTCCTCGTTTGAATATTCTAACTCGAGACAAGTCACTCTTTGATCTAGATCGTTTATGATGGATTGAATATTTCCGAGTCGTCGAGAGGTGGTTTTAATCTCATGCGAGATATCACTTATCTCTTGTTTGATTTCTTCAAAATCTTGTTTGATTTCTTCATAAACTTGTTCTTGCTTTTGTTTAAGAGATACCATCATCGCCATCATTTCCTCCATCATTCTTTTTAATTCTTGGTCTTGATCTTCGTTTTGGGATTGAAATTGTGGATCTTGGTAATCAAATTTATGTTGAGATTCGAGTTCGTTTTGAGAAGGTTCGTATATGGGGTTTGGGTAATTATTGGTGGTTTCGGTATAGAATTGTGTCTCATAACCCCAAGGGGATTCGTTTTCGAATTCGCGAGCTTCGTAGATGGGATTTTGATAAAGGGTCTCGGTGTGTGATTCTTCGTATTGATTTGAGGTGGAACATGAGAGCAAACCGAGCCTTCGTTCTTCTTTTCTTTCTTCCCATTCGTCGATGTCTTGATTGATCATTTCTTTAAGCGTCATGTGTTTTGGATATCTTCTTGGAGTTCTTTCTTGAGTTAGCAATTCTCCAAACGTTCTTGGTCTTTCTTGATGATCCATCTTGCTCTACTCCGTGTACCTCGCAAGAATAGAAAAATTTCGAAATTAGTGAAATATCAAGTTCAAACTTATCAATTCTATTAAAAATATCACTCAAGATTGCAAGTTCGATTCATAATTTGACTTAAACATTACTCCCCGGCAGCGGCGCCATTTGATGAGCGGGTTTTCAATCACTTTTAATTTGAGATATCGTTGTATGTGAAAACCAATTCAATCAACAAGTTGGAAATATATGTGTATAGTGGAAATATAGAAGTTCGTTCCACGAGGAGTATATGTGCCGAAGAATGAATCAAAATAATTATTTCGAAGTTTCCAAAATTAATGAAAATTTGTGCAGAGATAGGTCTGAATATTATCAAATTTATCCTAAAATTTCAAACAATTTGGACAACGGAATAAAAAGTTATTAACGAATTACAATCAGGTCTCTGAAAAAACAGTCCCTGGAAACAGCAGGTTTTTAATTTAAGTTACAATTTTCAAAAACTCATATCAATTCAAATATTTCATGAAATTCAACGATTCAAAAAGTTCCCGAAACTAGAAATCAAGATCTATGTAACAGTTTATAAAACTGTTATGTAAATATTAAGAAGTGTAGGGACTTCTTTGCATTATTACGTTTTTTGAATAAACGGGTGGAGGGAGTGTAATGGGTATAGAAGTATGGTGGGTCGGATCTGGTTTATGGTTGAGCACTGGGCTGAGTTAAATGCATAACAGGAGGAGAATGGGCTGGTGGATAGAACAGGCTTTTGTAGAAGATGGGCTAAGGAAAATAAGCCACGTCAGATGCTGTTAGGAAACCGTTAAAGATTCGTTCGTATATTTACTGTTCAATGTTTTTATGTCATATATATGGTGAAGAGAGAGGAGAGAGAGTGGTTGTTAATTTTTGTTTTGTTTCAGCTATGAGCTGTTCTTTGTATGAACCCTAACTCTAATGGAGATCTGGTGAGATCCATTATTGTTGAGAGACCTCTTTTTATACAAATTAATCCTCATTTTCTGTGAAAATTGTCTTGAGAGTGTCAGTACATCACAATTGGTATCAGAGCAGTTGCGATTCGAGTGGAGAAAGTGTAACAAATCATATGCCCCCTAGAACCAGATCTCAATCCAAGAACACCACATCCATGGCAACCCCAAATCGAGAGAGTAACCTGGAGTGGCAAGGTCCTGTACATCAACTGGTTACAGATGTAGCAAGTTTGCAAGTGTCTCAAGTTCACATGGAGGAAAAGTTAACAGCTTTTATGAATGAAATGAGAGAGATGATGAGATCGAAGGATCAAGGTGGTAATGGAGTAGCTCAAGGTTCCGTATCCAATTATCCAGATCCTAAAGGTAAGGACCCGATGAGAATGGAGGATGCTGAATATTCAAATCAAAGGAGGGATTATCGATCAGATCAACACGGGTATCAAAGAGGGGGAAGAGATGGAGATGCAGAGTATCGTAGAGATAAAGGGGTGGATATCAATCCTCGAGCAAAGGCAGAAATCACATACTTCGACGGTGAAAATCCGAAAGCTTGGATAAATCGTTGTGAAACGTACTTTAGGGTGTGTAGAGTGCCTGATTGGCAGCAAGTAGAATTGGCATCCCTATATCTAACGAAAGATGCAGAGGAATGGTATAGGGGTTATACCATGAATCGAGCAGTGCCTAATTGGGCACATTTTGTAAGAGATCTGCTAAGGATGTTTGAGAACAAATTACTGATGGGATCCGTAGGTGAGTTTCATACCATGAGACAAAAAGGGACGGTGTCGGAATACAAAACCATGTTCGAAAGAGCTAAGAATTTAGTGTTGCAGGAACATCCAGAATTGACTGAGGGGTTTTTTATATCATGTTTTGTGGCCGGGCTGAATAGAGAAATTAAATCTCAAGTGGTCGTGTCGAAACCTAGAGATTTGTATGAAGCGTATGATAATGCGAGGCATTACGAAGCCAGTTTAGAAGCTCAGGGTAAAGAAAAGGGGTACAGTAAGAAGAGTAAGAACGATAACAAGGATCATGAAAATAACAAGAGTTATGAAAAGAATAAGGAGATAGGGAAGATCAATTGGCAACAAAAACGTCGAAATAATGAGTGTTATTGGTGCCCTGAAAAGTTCAGTGGAGCTCATGACTGTAAATTCAAACCAAAGAACACCACCGTACATGTCATAGAAACAATAGAAAGTGAGGAATTCATGGAAGAAGAAATTAAGGCCCGGGAAGAAGAGAAGAAAAATGAGGCAGAGAAGGAAGAAATCGAAAATCTAACAATCACCATTAGTTCGCTCAATCCAGAAATTAAAAATAAAACGATAAAAATTCCGGCTAAACATCATGGAAAGATCTTCAGTATTTTAATCGATAGTGGGAGTACCCATTCTTTTATTGATCCCAAGGTTGCAAAGATTTTTAAAGCCAAGGTTTCCGTTAATGTACCCATGGCTGTCACTGTGGCGAACGGTGCAAGAGTGATCAGTGATGGTCATTGTGAAGGGTTCGAATGGGAGATGCAAGGAAAATCTTATTGCTATGATTTGAAAGTTTTAGAGCTAGGAACTATTGAAGTCGTTTTGGGGGTAGACTGGATGCAATCAATGGGGAAATTCGAATTCGATTATAAAGAGAGGAAGATTGTTATTAATCAAGGAGAAGAAAGAATCGAGCTGAGTGAGGAGTTATTGGGCTCGGGAGGGGAAATAAAATTGATTGAAGGCCCAGAGTTATATTCCCTTTTTCAAAAGAATCAAATATTATGGGCCGCGCAAATGAATAACCTGGAAAATGAAACCCGAATAAAAAAAACGGAAGTAGGCCTTCAGAACCGGGAATTGAGTTCCCTTCTTGAACACTTCGATGATCTTTTCCAGGATCCTCATTCTCTTCCTCCTAAAACAGAACTGGATCACTCCATTCCAACCATTGATGGAGCTCCTCCCATCAAGCTGAGACCTTATCGATACGCCCATTGCCAGAAAGAGGAGATAGAGAAAATCGTGAGAGAGATGCTAGCCAGCGGAATAATACGCCACAGCAGCAGCCCCTTTTCATCTCCTGCCATCTTGGTGGGCAAAAAGGATGGTACGTGGCGGATGTGTGTAGATTATCGCCAATTGAACGCCATTACCATAAAAGATAAGTTTCCAATCCCAATTATTGATGATTTATTAGATGAATTATCGGGTTCGAAGGTTTTTTCTAAACTTGACCTTCGTTCTGGTTACCATCAGATTAGGATGGAGGAGGGAGACATCTACAAAACAGCGTTCAGAACACATGCTGGCCATTTCGAATTTATGGTCATGCCATTCGGGTTAACTAACGCTCCCTCCACCTTTCAAGCTCTGATGAATCGGATCTTTGAACCCTTACTGAGGAAGAATGTCTTGGTATTTTTCGACGATATCTTGATATTCAGTAAAACCCTCGAAGACCATCTCAATCACCTTAAATTGGTCTTTGAAATTCTCAGGAGTAACCAGCTACTTATAAAAAAATCTAAATGTTCGTTCGCAGTACCCAGAATTGAATATCTGGGTCACATAATCTCGGCCGAAGGTGTCGCTACCGATCCTGCGAAGATTCAAGCGATGTCAGAATGGCCAAAACCGAAGAATTTGAAACAATTAAGAGGTTTCTTAGGGCTGACGGGTTACTACAGGAAGTTTGTGAAAAATTATGGGTTAATTTGCAAACCCTTAACTGAATTGCTGAAGAAGAATGGATATAAATGGGGAGAAGAAGCAGATAAAGCTTTTGAGAGGTTAAAAGAAGCCATGATTAGTGCACCAGTGCTTAAACTTCCTGATTTCGAGAAAGAGTTTGAAGTGGAGTCTGATGCAAGTGGAGTTGGAATAGGGGCAGTCCTTATGCAAGAAGGTCATCCCATTGCTTATTTGAGTCAAGCCCTAGGACCCAAAAATCTGGGTAGATCAGTGTACGAGAAAGAATTGATGGCCATTATTTGGGCCACCAATAAATGGAGACACTATCTACAAGGGAGGAAATTCATTATAACCACTGATCATGAGAGTTTAAAATATTTATTAAGTGGCAAAATAAATACCCAGTTACAACACAAAGGATTGGTGAAAATGATGGGATTAGATTACGATATCAAGTACAGAAAAGGGAGAGAAAATGTAGTAGCTGATGCGTTATCGAGAAAAGAGACTGAAATGTTAGTAGAAGAGGGAGAATTAATGGCAGTAAGTACGGTCAGACCCGACTGGTACCAGACTGTAGAGGATAGTTACAAGGAGGATGAGAAAGTCAAGAAAATTATGGAAGGAATTGTGATTAACCCTAATGATTTTCCTGATTTTCAATTCAAAAGTGGAATTTTGAGGTTTAAAGGGAGAGTATGTATTGGAGATCAAGAAGAGTTAAAGAATAAAATCATCTCTGAGTTTCATGATTCACCAGTAGGTGGTCACTCTGGAATTCTGGCCACTTATCAGAGAATTAAAGGTGTTTTTCATTGGGAGGGCTTAAAAGCAAAAGTACAAAAATTTGTGCAAGAATGTGAGGTTTGCCAAGCAAATAAAGGTGAACATGTAGGCTATCCTGGACTACTTCAACCACTTCCCATACCTAAAGAAGCTTGGGAAAATGTGAGTTTAGATTTTGTAGAGGGTCTACCAAAATCAAATGGCAAAGACTCTATTTTGGTGGTGGTTGATAGACTCACGAAATATAGCCATTTCATATCCTTATCTCATCCATACAATGCTCATAATATTGCAAAAGTGTTTTTTGATAACATTTGCAAATTACATGGAGTACCAAAAGGAATTGTAAGTGATAGAGACAAAATTTTTATCAGCCAATTCTGGAAAGAAATCTTTAGAATTCAAGGGACCAAATTGCAAATGAGTACCTCTTATCACCCTCAAAGTGATGGTCAAACCGAACGTGTAAATCAATGCTTGGAGCAATATTTGAGATGCATGACTTCAAATCATCCAAAGAAATGGGAAAATTGGTTAGCTCAAGCTGAATATTGGTATAATACCAATTTTCATAATTCTCTGAAAAGAACCCCCTTTGAAGCTTTATATGGATATAAAGGGCCTCAAATTGAATTAGGATCAGCTCCCAATTCTGTGAATCCTAATGTGGATGAGTGGTACAAAGAAAGGCATAAAACAATGCAAGTGATCAAGGAGAATTTGATCAAAGCTCAAGAAAGGATGAGTTATTATGCAAATAAAAAGAGAATAGAAAGAGAGTTTGAAATTGGAGATTTTGTGTTCTTAAAACTACAACCTTATAGGCAAACAAGTGTTGCTATGAGGAAAGGAAATAAACTAAACCCTAAATATTATGGACCATTTCCTGTTACTGAGAGAATTGGGAAAGTGGCATATAAGCTTAAATTACCAACAGGATCTTTGATACATCCTGTTTTTCATGTATCTCAATTAAAAAAGAAGGTGGGAAGTAGAAAAACAATTGAACCTAAATTGCCATTAATTGGTGCTGATGGAGTGGTGAAAATAGAACCTGTAGCAATCTTAGAAAGAGAAATGTACAACAAGAACAATGCTGTAGGAGTAAGGGTGAAGGTGCGTTGGTCAAATCTCTCTGATGATGAAGCTACATGGGAGGATTACGATTCTCTTATGGAAAGGTACCCACACTTTAAACCTTGAGTCAAGGT
Organism: Luzula sylvatica; assembly: GCA_946800325.1. Lineage (NCBI taxonomy): Eukaryota > Viridiplantae > Streptophyta > Magnoliopsida > Poales > Juncaceae > Luzula > Luzula sylvatica. The sequence continues at coordinate 25,502,218 of OX326956.1, forward strand.
TTATTTGAGAAAAGGGTATTGTAACAGTTTATAAAACTGTTATGTAAATATTAAGAAGTGTAGGGACTTCTTTGCATTATTACGTTTTTTGAATAAACGGGTGGAGGGAGTGTAATGGGTATAGAAGTATGGTGGGTCGGATCTGGTTTATGGTTGAGCACTGGGCTGAGTTAAATGCATAACAGGAGGAGAATGGGCTGGTGGATAGAACAGGCTTTTGTAGAAGATGGGCTGAGGAAAATAAGCCACGTCAGATGCTGTTAGGAAACCGTTAAAGATTCGTTCGTATATTTACTGTTCAATGTTTTTATGTCATATATATGGTGAAGAGAGAGGAGAGAGAGTGGTTGTTAATTTTTGTTTTGTTTCAGCTATGAGCTGTTCTTTGTATGAACCCTAACTCTAATGGAGATCTGGTGAGATCCATTATTGTTGAGAGACCTCTTTTTATACAAATTAATCCTCATTTTCTGTGAAAATTGTCTTGAGAGTGTCAGTACATCACAATCTACGCAATGAAAGAAACAATTTTAATAGGCAGAAACTTAATCAAAACGAGTTAATTAAGGGCTGAAATGCAAGTGAAAGAGCAAAGATTCAATTCAAACAAGAAACATTCATTCACACAAACAAGCAAAGATTCACACTCTTTACACAAGTCCAATTCAGTTTATACTACAAGAATTTAAAGAAAGGAAAGAAAACACCTAGAGAGATGAAGAAAGCTTCGAGTCTCGTCGTAAATGCCTTCCTCGTTGGTTGAGATGCGTAGAAAGCTAGTCACCTTGCACAACGTGTTCCTTTTGTACCGATTCGCTCGCCGATCGAAGAAAGCTCCAAACCGGTTACGTGAACTTGAGATTTGCAAGGAACCAATTGGAAGAAAGCTCCCAATCGATTAGAGTAAGCTCGACTCCTTGCTCGCGCGGATTCGGACGAAGGAAGCTCCTATCCAAAACCTCACAACTCGATCTTCGTTGAAGTGTAGATCGATCCACCGAATGAAGAAAGCTTCTACTCGTTGATCAATCCTGGGAATTATCGTTCGTATTTGCAATTCTTGTGTGTTCTTGAAAGTTCTTGGACTTGCTTAAGAGGGAGAGAGTTCGAGAGAGAGAGAGAGGGCAGAAAAATGGTGAAGAGAATGTAATCCTGCCCCAAGGGCCTTTGGGGTCTATTTATAGTGCATTAGGAGCCTTCCCATTGGTCTAGAGATTGTTGAGAGGATTGAGGGTAGTTTGGTAATTGTAGGTGAGGTAGGTGGGCTGAATGGTGGTTAAAGTGTGAGTGGTTTTCGTATAGAATTTGGTGTAGACTTTTGTGTGGTAGATTTCTTGCCTCCTTCTTCATACGTGTACCGAAATGGACATTATAATATATCGATTTTATCGGCGCGAGGAGAGGAAGACAACTACACTGTTGGAATGCCAAAAACTTTCGCCCAAAAACCTAAAATTATCAATAAAACACACTTAGTGATGAAATATTCTTGCTATCTCATATATGAACAATTATATATATAAAGTTGTGATTCAAAAGGGCTAAAATCCCCAAATTAGATATCAAAAAAGTGCTTTATTTTCCTCTTATCAAATTATCAAGTCTCGTAGTCGATTTGTGATTATCTGTCATATCTTTTTGGGGCGCAACCATTTGTAGTGACCTGCAGGCATTTAATAAAGTACGACGGATATTTTGAAAGCTACCGTAAGCATATTTTGGAAAGAGTGGTGATACATGCCCCTTTGGAAAGAGTGGTGATACATGTCCCCCTTAAAATTTCCTAGATTGATTGATGTGTTGACGTCTGTATTAATGATGGTGGTAAACCATGATTATTTAATTTTTTCAATCATATATAAGAAAAGCAGGTAAAAAAATTCATTGTTTCACACATCATTAATTTATTTAATATTTTTAACAACTTTGTTTACCACCATTTATAATTAATGAAATTAAAATCTATAAATTTGGAAATGAAGTTATTGAACTAAATTAATATACTATTTAACATGTGTTAAACGGATACACGTGAATAAAACCATCGTAAAAAATAAACAAAAATATAATAATGAAAATGAAAATAATAATTTCACAAAAATTAGAAAATAAAAATGAAATTATTTTTCTTTTAAAAATATTGAAAATAAAATAATAAAAATTTGTTCAAATAAATATAACTTATCATGTGTTAAACTAAATATAATAAAAATATTAAATAAACCAAATTATTTTTTAATACTTTGGGTTACCACCTAATAAATACAGCTTGTCACTTATTTTAAAATTTAATGTATATATATTATATATTGATAACACATCAATATATTGAGGAAATATTTAAACGACAATTAAAGGTATAAAGGAAAAGTAATTTAAAATACTATCAGAATTAGCATATTAATCAAGGGAAGTCGTAATGGCTAACCCTTCATCGCTTCACTTAGTCATTCATATGACTAACCGCTCGTTTTTGTTTCTTTGCATGTGATGTTATCGGGTTAGGAGCTACAACGGATGAGGTGAATCCGTGAGAGACGATAAGGACCGTCTTCTTGTTACTTTAGGCAATAGACATAGTATGTTCTTTATTTCTTATTGTGATTATGTGTGTGAATTGAGATGTATGAACGTTACACTATGTTTGGTGTCATAATTCAAAACCTTGTGTTAATTGAACGCGGCAAAGATTGTTACGTCCTAAATTGATTTGGGCGTGACATTCTCCAAATCCTCATCTTTGTCCAAATTCCAAAACACCTATATTTCTTCTCACATATGTGAGAATCTTCTCCAAAAATATTTCAATTATTTTGGGGATTCAATATTGTAAGAGACTTGGTTTGATAGTTTAATGACAAAATTAGGAAGCAATGATTGGTTTAATTTTCATAATGACTTGTAGCAAAAAGGATAGTCACAAACACAAACCACAAATTTATTTTCGAAATTATGTTTTACATATAAATTGGAGATGGATCTCACATAAATACAAATTAGTTTTTATCATAAAAATTATTTGGGAAATAAATTTGTGGTTGTGTTTGTGGATCTATATTCTTTGTGACTTGTAATATATGAATATGGGTTTGGGAAATAATACCATAAAAAAGGAAGTAGAGAGAGAGAGAGAAGGATGCCTATTGATGCAAGAAACGAGGAGAGAGGGGTTATTACTTATTAGACTGTCAATGGTTATATCCATTTAGCTCTTATCTATCAGATAATGGTGATGATCGTCATTCCAATATTAGAAAAATCATTGAATTTTATCTTATTAAGTAATTAAAGAGGTTTAACATTTAACAGTGATATATTAAAGGGGTATTTTAGTGATTTTCATTATTAAATAGATTGACAATCTTAATATACGTGCGAGTGGCGAGTCCCCGACCCGACCCGACCCCCCCCCCCCACCCCCCCCCCCCACCCCCCCCCCCCCCATGCAGTCCCCGAAAAATGTAGATTCTGAAATTGAAAAAATACGCAAGTAATGAAAAACGTCTTGAGGGATTTTCAGCATTAAAAGGATAGCTATGAAACTTCCTACAATCTTGGTGCAGCGACTTATTTGCAATTGAAAAAATTCGGTGCTTTGAAAACCTGAAAAATGAAGAGGTCGATTAGATTCTGAAATTTGTACAAAATATTAGCAAATAAAACCGAGACTAGCAATCAGCACAAGTGAAATAAGAAATTGAGATAATAATAAGGTCAGTCAGTTGCCTTCGTCGGAGCAATGGCGCAGTCCCCTTTAGATTTTGACTCGGTCTCCTTCATCACCGTTAGATTCTGGTACGCTGCCTTCGACATCCGACAAGAGATTTCTCATAGATGTAATCCCTGCATTGGCTCTCGACCCGCTTCATTAATGACTGTTCAAAATAGAAAAAAGAAAACGAAATTAATAACTGTTAATAAGCCCAAACCCATACATATATTTATCAAGTTTAATTAGCCCAAATAATTTTAGGGAAAGATTATTTTAAGGAAAGAAAGTTAGGAAATAATTATGGGGCAGATTTTAATTATAAGGAAATTAGTTTAGGAAATAGTTTTTAAGGCAATGTTTAATTCCTTGTATCTCAAGTTTATTGAGCCTATAAATAGGGCTTGGATGGTTAGCAATTATATCATCAAATATCAATTAGAAAAGAGAGAAAGACTTGTAAGAGACTATTAGAATTATAAGAGAGAGTTATTTGTTTATTAGAAATTCCTATTAGAAATCCATATTCGAATCCCGTATTACCAACAAATTGGCATCAGAGCGATGACGAGTTCTGGGAGTGCTTTTGGCCATATACCACTACCGCGATTGACGAAGACGAATTACGAAGTATGGAGTATCCAGATGCGGGCGTTACTCGGTGCGCAAGATGTTTGGGAGATAGTCGAAGCTGGCTACGTGGAACCGGTTGCCGAAACGGAGCAGACGGTAAACCAATTAAAAGCAATGAAAGAGAAACGAGTGAAGGACAAGACCGCCATGTACCTGTTGTACCAAGCTGTAGACGAGTCGGGTTTTCAGAAGATTGCCGGCGCGAAAACTTCGAAGGAAGCATGGGACACTTTGGAGAGGGTGTTCAAGGGTGCCGACCGAGTGAAGCAAGTAAGGCTTCAGACTTTGCGAGGCGAATTGGAGTCCATGAAGATGAAGGAATCAGAGGGAGTATCCGACTACATCTCGCGTGTACAAGCAGTAGCGAATCAGTTAAAGGGCAACGGAGAAGCTCTAACCGACGCAAGAGTTGTTGAGAAGATTCTACGATCTCTGACCGAGAAGTTCGAAAACGTGGTGTGCGCTATTGAAGAGTCGAAAGATTTAGATCAAATGACCGTTGATGAATTGGCAGGTTCACTCGAGGCACACGAGCAGCGAAAGAAAAAGAAGGAGAACGAGGCACACCAAGAAGCTCTGCAAGTCAAGACGACCATAGATGAAGACAAGGCGATGTACGCTGAGAACAATCGAGGAAGAGGACGCGGCCGTGGAGGTCGATTTGGTGGTCGAGGCAGAGGCGGAAACTATAATTCCGAAGAAAAGAAGCAACCGAATCAGCAAAATTGGCGCGGCCGAGGACGAGGTCGTGGACGAGGAAGCTGGTCGAGTCGAGCAAGTGTCGAGTGTTACAACTGCGGCAAGCCTGGACATTACGCGAAGGAGTGCTGGTCCGAGAAAAAGGTAAAAGAAAATGCCAACCTAGTAGAGAAGGAGGCAACTGATGGTGTTCTCATGATGGCTCACAAAGACACCACATCGGAGAGCGATACAATCTGGTACCTCGACACCGGCGCAAGCAACCACATGTGCGGACACAAACACCTTTTCGTAGAGATGAAGGAGCTAGACGATGGGCACGTGTCATTTGGAGATGTGTCAAAGGTCCAAGTAAATGGTAAAGGTAAAATTCGATTCTATCAGAAGGATGGTAAAGAAGGACATATCGAAAATGTCTATTACGTGCCTAAGATGAAGAGCAACATAATCAGCATGGGGCAACTATTGGAGAGAGGATACTCGGTCTTCATGAAAGATCGAACGATGCAGCGAAGGACAAGCAAGGTCAATTAGTTGCACGTGTTGAGATGGCGAAGAATCGAATGTTCAAGCTCAACCTGAGAAGTGTGCAGAGAATGTGCTTACGAGTCGACATGGAGGATAAAGCTTGGCTCTGGCATTTGCGGTTTGGACACTTGCACTATGGAGGCTTGCGAGAGTTGGCAAAGAAGGACATGGTGCACGGTCTGCCAGATATGGACTACACGAGCAGATTTTGCGAAGGTTGCGTACTCGGTAAACATGCAAGAGTCCCATTTCAGAAGAAGGCAAAATATGAAGCAGCAAACCCTCTCGAGCTGGTGCACACCGACATTTGTGGTCCGATCACACCGAAATCATTCAGTGAGAAAAGATATTTTATTACATTCGTTGATGATTACACTAGGAGGACCTGGGTTTATTTTTTGAAGGAAAAATCCGAGGCATTCGAAGTGTTCAAGAGGTTCAAGGTGCTTGTCGAGAAGATGACCGGGCGATACATCAAAGCTTTGCGGTCAGATAGAGGTGGTGAGTACACGTCAACCGCATTTACGAGCTTTTGTGAGGAGCAAGGGATTAAGAGATTCTTGACTGCGCCATACTCGCCTCAGCAAAATGGTGTGGCCGAGAGGAAGAACCGGACCATTCTCGACATGGTTCGATCGATGTTGAAGAGCAAAGGAGTGCCAAAAGAATTTTGGGCCGAGGCGGTACAGTGTGCGGTGTATGTACAAAATCGATGTCCTCATGCGAAATTAGGCGAGAAAACACCTCAAGAAGCGTGGAGCGGCATGAAACCGACGGTGTCGCATTTCAAGGTGTTCGGAAGTGTGGCGTATGCACATGTACCAGATCAAAGGAGGACGAAGCTCGATGATAAAAGCAAGAAGTTCGTGTTCATTGGATATGACGAGAAAACGAAGGCATACAAGTTGTACGACCCGATTGAAAGAAAAGTTGTGGTGAGCCGAGATGTCCATGTGAATGAGAAGAGCGCATGGGACTGGAATAAGAAGTGTGAGATGGAAAATGAGGAGGCCGAGTCAGAAGAGTCCGAGAAAGAAGAATCCTCAATTGTTGTACCGACTAGCCCCGAATTACCTGATGATGAAGACGAGCCGAGACAGACACGCACGAGGAGCTTACGAGAGTTGTATGATGCAACTAGTGAGGTACATCTTGTTTGTCTTTTGGCAGATGCGGAGAATATTTCCTTTGAAGAAGCCGTGAGAAACAAGAAATGGCAAGCTGCGATGGATGAAGAGATTGGGGCTATCGAGAAAAACAAGACGTGGGACTTGGTCGAGTTACCAAAAGGATGCAGGCCCATAGGAGTGAAGTGGGTGTACAAAAAGAAGATGAATGCTCAAGGCGAGATCGAAAGGTACAAGGCTCGATTGGTGGCGAAGGGGTATCGGCAACAGGCCGGTATTGATTACGACGAGGTTTTCGCTCCTGTTGCGAGAATGGAGACGATCCGACTTCTCATATCTCAAGCAGCTCAATTCAAGTGGCCGATCTATCAGATGGACGTGAAATCAGCATTTCTGAATGGCGTGCTCGAAGAAGAAGTCTATGTCGAGCAACCACCTGGTTACGTGAAAGCTGGAAAAGAAGGAAAGGTGTTGAAGTTGAGAAAGGCGTTGTACGGGCTCAAGCAGGCACCTCGAGCATGGAATACCCGAATCGACACATACTTCAAGAAGACCGGATTTGTACAGTGCCCATACGAGCATGCATTGTACGTGAGGAAGAAGGAAAAAGATGTGTTGTTTGTTGCTCTCTATGTTGATGATCTGATTTTCATGGGGAGTAATGAAAAGATGGCGAAGGAATTCAAAGAAGTGATGACGCGAGAATTCGAGATGACAGATTTGCTGGGGAATATCCTCGACCCCGGGCCCGCGCAGCGGAATGAAGGCCCGGTCCGATTCCCCGATTCCCGAGATCACGCCATGACTTCGAGGGTACGATGCGAATAGAAGGATAGATCTATACTAGCGTGAAATTGATCACGCACGAAGGGTTGATCGCCGCCTTCTATCTCCTGTCACGTTGGTGACAATCCGCGCGTCCCATACCACGCGTCTTTCACCGTTCGTTGACCGTCTTCTCACTCCTTGAGTCGATCACAATCCAAGAGCCACAATTGTCGCTCCTCTACTTGTATCCACCGTGAGTCGCAAGACGTCGGTCGCGGATGCACCTGCCTAGACGATGCACCGGCGAACTTGCTCGATCTAATCGATTCTCTATTACTCGAGAAACTCCTTTCTCGATTTCTCTCTCTTCGCACCCTTTCACTCACTAAAGATCAAATCTGAATTTGCTCTTTTTCTTGTGTATATTGGGCAGAATAATCACTTGCTTAGAATGATTCAACTGATCTGGATGAGAGAGAAAGTATCCTATTTATACCTAATAGGATCAGGATTAGCCAAAAGGCATGTATATCCAATATACACCCTCTCACACAGAAAACTGCATGAACCTGGTCAGTATTCTGTCATTTCGAAATTGATAAATTTCTCAGACAGAAAATCACCCAACATGAAAGTTGTAGATAATCTAATTATTTACACAACCCAATTTGGCCCAGCCCAATTGGAGTTCGTATGCAAAAGTTATGACTGTTTTACTAACTGTATGTCATACTGTTGCACCCTTTCGGTATTTCACACAAACGACACTAATATTTCGTTCATATGAAATATATTTCTACATGAAGGTTATAGATAATCTAATTATCTATATAACCCAATTTGAACCATTCAAATCGGATTTTCCCACTGACAGTTATGGCCACGAATGTACGACTACATTCGTTTATCCTTGTGTACACTTTTACGGTTGATCCTGAAACTGTATTTCCTTCAAGATTTGGGTCTGATGAAATACTTCCTTGGCCTCGAAGTTAAACAAGGTGAGTCAGGAATTTTTGTATCGCAGGAGGCATACGCGAAGGATATCCTGAAGAGGTACAAGATGGAGGACAGCAACCCAGTGGCGACCCCGATGGAGCTCGGTGCGAAACTCTCTAAATTTGAGGGAGGAGACAGAGTTGATCCGAGCAAATTTAGAAGTTTGGTTGGGAGCTTGCGGTACCTTACTTGTACTAGGCCCGACATTGCGTATAGTGTTGGGGTGGTGAGTCGATTCATGGAGGAACCGAGACATTCACACTGGAAAGCGATAAAAAGGATTCTTCGGTACATTCGAGGTACGGAATCACTCGGGCTATATTACTCGAGGACGGACGAATACAAGCTGGTGGGCTACTCGGACAGTGATTGGTGTGGAGATGTTGACGATCGAAAAAGCACAGCAGGTTATGTGTTTTACATGGGAGATACTGCGTTTACGTGGCTTTCGAAGAAACAGCCAATAGTGACGCTATCGACGTGCGAGGCGGAATACGTGGCAGCATCGTGGTGTGTGTGCCATGCGACATGGTTAAGGAACTTGTTGCACGAGTTGAAGATGACGCAACACGATGCGACTGAGATACGAGTCGACAATAAATCCGCAATCGAGCTAGCAAAGAATCCGGTCCATCATGAGAGGAGTAAGCACATTGATGTGCGTTTTCATTTCATTCGAGAGCAGGTGAAGAAAGGCGATATGCGAATGATTCATGTGGCGAGCCAGGATCAGGTAGCAGACATCTTCACGAAGCCGCTTCCGACAGCGCTGTTTGAGAACTTGAAGACGATGATTGGGATGAAGAATAGGCTTGAGCTTAAGGGAGGAATTTGTTAATAAGCCCAAGCCCATACATATATTTATCAAGTTTAATTAGCCCAAATAATTTTAGGGAAAGATTATTTTAAGGAAAGAAAGTTAGGAAATAATTATGGGGCAGATTTTAATTATAAGGAAATTAGTTTAGGAAATAGTTTTTAAGGCAATGTTTAATTCCTTGTATCTCAAGTTTATTGAGCCTATAAATAGGGCTTGGATGGTTAGCAATTATATCATCAAATATCAATTAGAAAAGAGAGAAAGACTTGTAAGAGACTATTATAATTATAAGAGAGAGTTATTTGTTTATTAGAAATTCCTATTAGAAATCCATATTCGAATCCCGTATTACCAACAATAACTGCAAATGACACAAAGTAAACAAACATGTGTTTATTGAAAGAAAAGAATAACTTTGGTATTCATTACATAAAAGACAAACATAAGAGAGATAATTGGTTAAAATAAGACGGCAAATTTTTTTTTGTTGTAGATCATGTTTTGCTTTTTGTACCCTTATAGTTTGTAAATATTAAAAAGATTAGTGGAAAATTTTGAGCAGCAAGTATTCTTGCTCCTCCTTCAAAAAAGAAGGCAAACTTTCTTTTCTTGAACTAAATTCAGATAAGAGAAAAATTATACTTCAAACAAAATTGAACCAAATCAATGATGCAGATGTGAATCTCAACAAGAGAGTTGAAAATTATTCAAAAAGACATGAACTTTACCTGAACCTGTGTTTAAACAGAACAAAATTGTTGCTTCTTCAAGAAAAAATCTCTCGAAGCACAAAATTGTTGCTTCTTTGATTTGGAGCACAAAAAACGAGAGAGAAAGAGCCATTTGTTGTCTCTGACTTGGCTATGAACTTTGCTTGCTACGACTGTCTTTTGCACTTGCTTGCTTCATCTTCAATTGGTCGGAGAGAGAGAGAGAGAGAGAGAGAGAGATTAGTCTCGACTCTGGCTAGAAGGGATAATATATAGAGAACAGAAGCGCTCGTCCAACGTCTCTATTGATATGACCGTTGGAGGAGTATTCTTTCAACTTAAATGCCAATAAAATAATGAAGCTATTAAGAACATAATATTTGACATGTTTGTAATTTGAACATGTGAGCATATTACAGTTTTGCACAATGTATGATGCCTTAATCATCAATATATGCATGAATGCATCGCCATGAAATATTTGATTAGAGTTCATCTCCAATACAATGTTACCGGGCTGCAAAAAAAATTGAAAAACAAAATTGAAGACAAGCTTGCAAGGGTTTATTTGAAATTATATTTATTTAATATGATTATGATACCGATTGAGATGCACATATTGTTGGTGTATATTTGAAGACAAGTTTGCAGGGGTATATTTGAAATTATGTCTATCTAATATTTATGATTACGATGTACCACAATGATGTTTTTTTCAATATCCTCCATCATCTCAGTGAGTAATGAGTATTGATATGTCTGTTTCAAGTATAGAATTGCCCATGAAATAGCTAAATTGTTGTAGAGGCAAACTATGTATAACTAGAGAATATTTATAAAATCATTTGGAGGGATAGCGATAGGCAGAATATTAATGGAAAATGATATTTATAATAAGCGATAGACACAATTTCATGCATTTTCGTCAACATAGATAATAGTTTAGTTCAAATTCTTTCTGTTAAGAGGGAATTTTTCATGCATTTTGTGAGTGCAGCAAAAATATTATGACAAGTAAATAAATGGTGACAAACCTAATTATGTTTTTAATTCAACTATCTAGGATGAGTGTTTTCTTTAATTATATTTATTATTAAGAAATACTTATATGCTACGTGACTAACATGATAATTATAATCTTTTTTTTATTTTAATATAAATACTATATTTTTATATTAATTGAAAATATCATCTCAAAATAAAATTATTGCGTATTATTAAAATTCATTTTTGTATAAACATACATATATATATTGGTCGATGCAAGGGGGCTAGAATGCCCCCCCCCATGATTTGTAATGTTTAGCAAGTAAATTAATCATCTTACCAAAATTAATTAAAGAAATCAAAACAATTGATTTCAAAGTTTACATAATAGACCGAGGTAAAAAAAGTCTATGTAGCAGGAAATGATTTACCGAAAAAGTAGTGATGTGCATCCCCTAGTATTCTCTCCGCACATCCTTGATAACGTGAATATAATTTAACACAGTATGTCCAACATTTTCCTTACCGAAATAGTACCAAAAGGTGATGTGGACATATGTCCATCTAATTACACCTCCATCTAATAACATCTAATACTACCAAGTTTATGCAAAAGTCCACGAAAGTCCATGTGAAAAATGCTTCATCATTCAAGCCTCAATCTCCTCGACATATCTCACGAGTCACGCTTCATACTTCACATGCCCTCCTTGACTACACCTCAAGATTTCATCTCCGCACCCTCCTCCACGACTCAACCTCCTCCTTCCTTGTGTTTCCCTACATCATATCCCGCCGCCCTCCAAATGGCTGCGCAACTTCACAGCTTCGTGAACTCAGCGAGATTTCAAGGCTCACTGCCTTTCAAAACTAACATCTCCGAGGGAGATCTTTTTCCGGCGCCTAAACAACTCTGCGAAACCTCAAATAGGTTGAGTTAACAACAATTTGTCCAACCGTCACTTCAATTGTGACTGGTACGTATCTTTCATTATTCATGATACTTTAATTGGGATATGTATTGGTGAGAAGTTAAAAATTTGGTTAAGACTTCAATTTCTGCATAAATGTATAATTTGCTCGTAAAAAAAGTCACAGTTTTTTTCGTATTATTTGTTGTATCGACATTAGATTCAATATTAAGCATCCGATTTTAACGGGACAATTCATATTTACAATATCAAATACAATATGGTCTAAAGAGATAACTAAGTTGTTTGAACACATATACAATACCGATACTTTAGCAACTAGTATCACATATAACATATTAGGGGAGTTCTATCATACACCCTTTTACAAGGGTATTTTGGGTATTTTAGCAATTAATTATATTTGTAAAAGGGTGTATCATAAAATTTATCTTTTATGGAAATTTTGGTTTAAATGAACAACAAAAAATTCCAATTTAATTAAACATTAATTGATAAATATATTTGATATCTTACCTTAAATATTCATAAATGGATAATTACTCCAAATATCCTTGAAAATGGGTGTATGATAAGAAAAGGGGTGTATGATAGAAGCCCCCAACATATTAAGATACAGTTTAGATACAATATAACTTCATAGATACAATATAACTTTTAGTGGGGAGTTCTATCATACACCCTTTTACAAGAGTATTTTGGATATTTTAGCAAATTAATAATATTTGTAAAAGGGTGTATCATAAAATTTATCTTTTATGGAGATTTTTGTTTAAATAAACAACAAAAAATTTCAATTTAGTTAAACATTAATTGATAAATATATTTGATATCTTACCTTAAATATTCATAAATGGATAATTACTCCAAATACCCTTGAAAATGGATGTATGAAAAGGAAAGGGGTGTATGATAGAAGCCCCCAACTTTTAGTATACCAAAATAAAAATACCTTCATATTATCTTATGGTGCATAAGAAATTTTATTTAAACAATATGACTTCCACAAAAGAATTTGGTTTGCACCATCCCGACATCTTGCTTATACATAATTATATTTTGAATAAAGAAATGACAGAAAATTTTAAGTTTTGACGGGATCCTAGAGACCGTATTCTTTATATTAACGGAATTTGAAACCCCGAACAAGTAAGATTCATAATTAATTTTGAAAGAGGTTTTATTATTTGTATTTTGAATTTTTACAAAACTATTTAAAAAAAAAACTACCTAAAACGAATCACTGAATTATCGGCGGAGTTAATTTAATTTGATAATGTAAAAAATGACCACATTTGAAAATATTTTTATATTTACATTTAATACTGCCAAAATATAATTGCAGTTATCATAATATAACATAATATAATATAATATTTGGAGCTTGAAAATATTTGCAAATATTGCGAATAGAAATACTAAGAAAATAATGGATTGAAAACAAAAATACATGTTTATATTTGTTGTTTTTTTTATCTTCTATGTCGGGCTCTTGGCTGCATCATTCCTATGTTGGGCTCTTTTAAGAAAAGAAAAGTATGGCCGCATCATTTTTGCTTAGGACGGTAGGTCTGGGTCGTCTCACCTGGACGCTGGCTGCACCATCTTTTTTGCCAAGGGTCGGTACGTTTCACAGAATCACATCTGAGCTGGCTAGACAAGGATTCGCGTGTTTCGCAGCGCGACCTGGCGAAACAAGGATTGATGTGTTTCGACACCCAAAACGGCGAAAGAGGAATTCTACAAAGCGAATGCCATGTATCCTTAAACACTGTAAATGGAGGGCTATTTTGCCTCAAGTTGCTCAATTGGAACTTCGACGAAAGAAATTAGAGGACCTGTATGAACAAGTACTTCAAATTTGTACCAAACGTTTCTTTGCAAATGGTGATTTTGCAAAGATAAATATTGTTTATTTTTCTTCTTTTCGATTTTGGGACAGACTCAAGTGATGGGAGTCGTGAAGCAAGAGCAACCCGAGAGATATTTGAGGCTCCAGCATCTCCTAGTTCGTACCTAATTCGATCCCAATGAGGTACCAAATTCATAACAAATTTACACAAATGCATTTGCTAATTTGGTATTTAGGGTTTTATAAGGTGTAAATTTGATAGATTTTTGAGTTTTAGGAAGGTAATTTAGACATTTTGATCATCTCTAGATTTTTTAGTTTTAGGAGGGCATATTTGATATTTCGATCATGTATCAGTTCGTACCTATTTCGATTCCAATTAGGTAATTTGCTTCGACTATTTTCAGAAATAACAAATTTAACCAAATGCATTTTCAGAAATAACATTGAGGTATTAGATTCATTTTAATTAGTACTAGAAAATAAAAAAAATACGCAAATAAATTTGTAAATTTTGTATTTAGGGTTTTGGATGGGTATGTTTGATATGTTTTGAGTTTTAGTGAGGTGAATTTACATTCGTGTAAATTTACATTTTGTATTTAGGGTTTTGGATATGGAAATAAATTTGCAAAGTCGTAATCCTGAAACTCTTTTAATTTACATTTTGGTCCTTGTTTACATTTAGGGGCTAAAACGCAATTTACCCATATTATAATTCAGGTTTAGGATTACATAAGTAGAAGCTTAAGTGGGATCTTGAATACCAAGTTGATGTAAATATTTTTTCATATTTACAAATTTACCCTTACAAAAATAATAACATATTTATGAATTCCTGATTTTTCAGGAAAATTTTATGGTTCGTCATGTCGCGGTATTACGTGTGGATTTTTGTAGAGACTGAATTGCTTGCTTCTGGTTCAATTTTTTTAATTTTATCGAGTAATTTGCAAATAAACCCCTGACATTATGCATAAATTACTAAAAAGCTTTGTATTTTTTTTTTGTAGGTATGGAGAATAAGGATATGGCAGTGTTCGAGGCGGTTAGAGAGGGCCCATGCTAGAGGAGTGACATGTGTCGCGTTGTCGGTCGACGGCACCCAACTCCTTGGTACTTCTTTCGATACTACTGCCAGGTCAGCAATATAACATCCGAAACTCAAAATATTTAGTTTTGTATTTTTGAAAACAGAATTCACGGACTAAAATCAGGAAAAATGTTAAAAGGAATTTAGAGACCACACATGAACGTGAATCATGCAATATTTACTAATGATATATTATGTACATATAATAGTTTATAATATCATCCAAATTAATATGTATAATTAACTTTCAAATATTCAAGACAAGTTACAAGTTGAATATAAAATTACATATCTGAGGGTGTAGCAAGAAGGCATATGCTTATTCAGACCAAGAGTTTTCGCAATACATATCTGAGGTACTTTTTTGATATTTTCAAGTTCTGGATGGGTATATATGAAATTTGATAATTTTTTTGGTTTGATTGGAGCATACGGAGTGGGAGATCAAGGGCAACAGCGTCTTTTTCCAAAAGGCGAAGGAATCTCAGCCTTGCAAAGAGATTCCTTCTCTCCAGCTCATCAATCAGACTCTTAGCTATGATAGAGAGCTCGAACGCATTGTCTGAAATGCCCTTGTTTTTGTTTCGAGGTGAAATGCTTATGTGGCGTCATGTCATTGGTTGCTTTTGGACAATTTATTTATGTTTGGAATTGAATATGGCGTATTGTAATTTAATTGCTTTTGATATTCTATTTTTTCTGTTTAGTTGATTCTGAGTTTCGTTTGTCCAATTATGTTATTTGGATTAAGATTTTTAATTTTGGTTCGATTCCATTCACCCTGCAAAATGTCAATATATCATGAATAGCCCTGAAATATCCGATAACTCCAAACTCTCACCAGTTATTGCTTTTTTCAATTATTTGGACCGCAGACTGCGATAATCAAAAGTCTCTTGTAACTGCTGAGATTTATGACAATATTTGCACAAATATTTATAGGAATTCACTTGGAATATTGTACTTATTTAAACAGTAAAAATATTGTATGCGTATCATTGATGATCGAAAAATAAAATGGGATTAAATGAGGAATTTCTATGATGATCTTGCTTGGAAAATAAAATGGGTAATTTTATATGATAATATTGCTACGAAAAATTAAATTTAAGACTGAAAATATTTGGTTTTTCTAGCCTCATGTAACGACTTTTCCTCGTGAAATTTTCTATGATAATCTTACTTGAATCGATCTAATGCATGCGATTTTTTAAAATCCTGGAAATAAGTCAGAATTAGAGAATTTGTAAATCTAAAAAAAAAAAAATTTTAAGAGAATTTCATGTGTTGTTGGATTTTGCAATTTTTTTTTTTTTGAGAATAGAGGTGAAAAGTATTCAGATAAAAATAACAAATCTAATTAGCTAATAATGTAATCAAATTTCTAACGGTCATAAAATTTTCAAAAATCATAATCCGAACGTTAAGACAATGTTGCAAAATCTAATCTCAACGTTAATATTTGCATGTTATATGAAATGAACTCGGTCCAGTGTTTAATGACAGCACCTCAGTATGACATTCAGATATGGTGTACATCTCAACTCGTATACCGAGTTCAGGGAATAAGCTATCTGAGCACAGCATCTTTTCCTCTATATACCCCTCCTCCGTCTTCATCTCTCCTCAGACATTCATTCTCTCACAAACAGATCCCCTTTCTTCTCTCTTCTCTCCCACAAAACAAACCTTGCATCCAGATACTCACTCGCAACCAACACCAAACTTCAATTTCGTATATTGTTCGACTCAGAGACGAGATGGGAAATCGGAACTCGAGAAGAACGTTTTCTTCTGAACTCGTGGACTCAGACCTCTACAATGGATGATTTCCATGTTTGACGTGATAATCGTTACTGGACAGGCACGAGAACGTAAGCGTTTCTCCACCATTATTTGTATTTTATCAGAATTATTGTTTTTTTTCGTAGCCCCAAATCAAGCAAATGGTGGTTGGGTTTGTTTTATGTTCTTAAAAAAACCCTCATGAATTCTTGATTTTGATTGCTCCTGTTTTTGATTGATTGTATACTTTAAAAGATTCCTGATGAGCAAGAGACCTGCACATGAATGGGATTATCCCATTACCAGAATTTCTTCTCTTTATATTGAAATTTTGCATTGTTTCTTGTTTTTTAAATGCTAATTTGTTCTTTTTTTCAGATTTATGATGAATACTTCTATTAATCGGGTTCAAATTGAGATTTAGCACTCGACGAATTATGCTCTAAAATCTGAAGACAACGGAGAAACAACAAAGCATGAATCAGCGGCGCAGAAACTCCAAACAAGGCAAGGAATCAGCGACGCAGAATTATACTCGACGAATTATACTCTAATTCGTTCTTCTTTTTTTCAGATTTATGACGAATACTGCCCAATTCTATGAAACCAGTTAAAATCGAGAGAAGTCGCCGAATTCGATACATTCGATTTAGCACTCGACAAATTCTACTTGAAAATCGAAAGTCAGCCATCAGAGGAACAATAAAGGTTAAAGTAGGACTCGGCGATCGAGAAACTGAACAAAATTAAACTCGATGAGGTCCAAAACAAAACTAAACAAATTAAATTATTTATTTATTTTTCTGCAAAATATTAATTAACTATCATCATTTTCGGTGCAGGAGAACCGACTCCATATGCTAAGACAAAGGAAGTGGATTACTGCACGAAAATGGCGCCTCCATACAATCTCGACGACTTGGGTTCTTTGGGTTTGGATTTAACTGTGTACAAGGTAATTTTCAATATCATTCCTTAATAATCTAATAATTTTTGTTAATTCCATCTAATTTATTTTCATTCAATGTGCAGAGATTGCGTAAACAAATCGATTTAGCACAAGGCATAAATCTGCAACATCTCAAGACAACAATTTTCAAAGTGTCGAAAAAAAAAATTCTGTATATGTTGCTAATGTGCATGTGTATTGTTGTGTTTTTCTTTTTTCTGTTTGTGTCTTTGTATGTGCATGTTTGTAAGTCTTTTTGTGTTTGTGTGGTGGTGTGTCTGTATGTGTATGTAATACGCGCGCGCGCGCGTGTGTGTGTGTGTGTGCCCAAGTTGGGCCAGGCCTGTGGGGGAGGCGGGTTCGGCCCAAGTGGGTCCGGGCCCGTGGGGTGAGGGTGGGTTCGGCCCAAGTGGGGCCGGGCCCGAATGGGAGGGGGGTCCAGCCCAAGTGGGGCCGGGCCCCGGGGGGGGAGGGAGGGGGGGGGGGGGGGTCCGGCCCAAGTGGGGCCGGGCCGAGGGGGGATTGGGGGGGGGGGGGGGGTCCGGCCCAAGTGGGGCCGGGCCCGGGGGGGAGGGGGGGGGGGGTCCGGCCAAAGTGGGGCCGGGCCGGGGGGGGGGGGAGGGGGGGTCCGGCCCAAGTGGGGCCGGGCCCGGGGGGGGAGGGGGGGGAGTCCGGCCCAAGTGGGGCCGGGCCCGGGGGGAGGGGGGGGTCCAGCCCAAGTGGGGCCGGGCCCGGGGGGGTGGGTCCGGCCCAAGTGGGGCCGGGCCTGGGGGGGGGGTGGTGGGAGGGGGGGGTCCGGCCCAAGTGGGGCCGGGCCCGGGGGGGAGAGGGGGGTTCCGGCCCAAGTGGGGCCGGGCCCGGGGGGGGAGGGGGGGTCCGGCCCAAGTGGGGCCGGGCCCGGGGGGGGGGAGGGGGGGGGGGTGGGTCCGGCCCAAGTGGGGCCGGGCCCGGGGGGGTGGGTCCGGCCCAAGTGGGGCCGGGCCTGGGGGGGGTGGTGGGAGGGGGGGGGTCCGGCCCAAGTGGGGCCGGGCCTGGGGGGGAGAGGGGGGTTCCGGCCCAAGTGGGGCCGGGCCCGGGGGGGGGGGAGGGGGGGTCCGGCCCAAGTGGGGCCGGGCCCGGGGGGGGGAGGGGGGGGGGGTTGGGGCCGGGCCCGGGGGGGGGGGGGGGTCCGGCCCAAGTGGGGCCGGGCCCGGGGGGGGGGGGGAGGGGGGGGGGGTCCGGCCCAAGTGGGGCCGGGCCCGGGGGGGGGGGGGCGGGGGGGTCCGGCCCAAGTGGGGCCGGGCCCGGGGGGGGGGCGGGGGGGTCCGGCCCAAGTGGGGCCGGGCCCGGGGGGGGGGGGGGCGGGGGGGTCCGGCCCAAGTGGGGCCGGGCCCGGGGGGGGGGGGGGCGGGGGGGTCCGGCCCAAGTGGGGCCGGGCCCGGGGGGGGGCGGGGGGGGGGGGGGGGTCCGGCCCAAGTGGGGCCGGGCCCGGGGGGGGCGGGGGGGTCCGGCCCAAGTGGGGCCGGGCCCGGGGGGGGCGGGGGGGTCCGGCCCAAGTGGGGCCGGGCCCGGGGGGGGGGCGGGGGGGGGGGGTCCGGCCCAAGTGGGGCCGGGCCCGGGGGGGGCGGGTGGGTCCGGCCCAAGTGGGGCCGGGCCCGGGGGGGCGGGGGGGTCCGGCCCAAGTGGGGCCGGGCCCGGGGGGGGCGGGGGGGTCCGGCCCAAGTGGGGCCGGGCCCGGGGGGGCGGGGGGGGGTCCGGCCCAAGTGGGGCCGGGCCCGGGGGGGGGGGTCCGGCCCAAATTCTGAATTGCACGAAAAATAGTGAGGTTCGAGAACAAATCATGATTGAGTCTAATTTGGAGTATTGGGCTGGTAAGTATAATTAGTTAAATACAATAATTTAGATATCAAATTAATCTGCTATGTATTTATTAGTTTTAACTAAGCTATTCTGTTTGTGAAATCATATTGTTAATAAGCTAGTAAATGGAGCTATCCATTTCGATTATACCCGGAGGTATCCAGTACATGTTTTAAATGGAGAAGTTTAGTCAAGATAGAAATTACCCTACAACAGTAATTACCAATGTATTTAAAGCCGGACCGGACGTTGACCCGGTTTAGTCTCGGGTCACCGGTTCACCGGTTAGATCGGTGGGTCAACCGGTTCAACTGTCAGTTTTGTTAATAAATATGCATAAATAAATAAAAAAAATTTCTGAATACCATTTGAAAGTTTATTTACAAAATATCAAGAAGAAACAACACCAACTTCAAAATATGAAACATAAAATAAACATTGACATAATGTTTCAATTACTATGCACAAGGATCTCGGACAGGGACTTAATACTAGTCTTTTTGGAAATAATGACGACATAAATAGAGGAATAATGAAAGTACGATCTTTTACAGATACTTAACATTTACATAAAAAATTAACAATGAAAAATAAGAAGTTATGTTGAAGCACCAACAATGAAATATAAGGAGTTCGGCATTGAATTCAAAATCATACAATTTCTTTCTTGAAATCCTGCACAACACATTATCAATTTGTGGGTGAAACAAGGGATTAATCTCGATGCAGGGGGTGAAACTTGAGCCTGGTATTTAACAACAGTCTAGTTTAGAGAGAGAGAGAGAGAGAGAGAGAGAGAGAGAGAGAGAGAGAGAGAGAGAGAGAGAGAGAGAGAGAGAGAGAGAGGTCAGCAAGTTGGAGCTCGATGCACAATGAAGAAATTATAGATCTGCCATGAAGATGATAGAGAGAGATCAGCTAGCTAGAGCTTTACAATTTTGAGAGAGAGAGGGAGAGAGCGATCAGGGAGGAAATCGTAGATCGCTGCCTTTTGCTTTTCAATATCGCCTTTTTATTTTCTTCTTAATCGAGTGGGGGAGGAGAAGAACGAGGTGAACAAATTATGTGAAAATAAGCCGGACGGTTTTCTGGTCGGATCGGTCCGGTTTTATTAATAAACCGGCCGGTTCAAACGGTTTTGTCCGGTTCATTTGTATATCCGATCCAACTATCAAACCGACCCGTTTCATGGTCCGGTTACGGTTTTTTTGTTTGAACCGGCCGGTCCGGTCCGGTTTTTAAAACAGTGGTAATTACTTAGCAATTAGTATTTTAAGATGCAAAAAGACTACAGGTACAGAAGTAATCCACAGAAACAGCCCCGATTTGTTTTTTATGGAAAAATTTATGTAGGGCCCACTTACACATTTGTATAGTTAATTTGGGGAAATTATACTCTGCCACCATATTGCAACAAAAAATCACTAATTCTTAATTAACCCATTTAATTAACATTCCAATTAACAAGAAACATTGAATTAATAATTGTTAAATATTAATTATCATTTGTTAATCCGGATAGATGTTAATTAACACGTCAATCAATCCACATGTGTTAATCCATAAGTTAATTAACTGGGTTAATTACGAATTAGTGCTTTTTTGTTGCAATCTCGTGGCACCATATATGCCCTCGTTAATTTGTGCATCGGGACCATATCGGTGGATGAATTCTGTGTTTGTATACTTTTTGAGATGTGTAGGTAATATTGGTGAGCTGGCTGTTTATGAGGTTTTTTTTTGGATAACTTGTATTTTAAGATCAAAAAGTATACAGAGCAGGAAGTAAATCACCGAATTCTTACCGAAGTATGAGGTGGACGTGGGTCCCATCTAATTTCCTTCCTACGTAACAATACCCAGTCTATCTAAGAATTTTTTTTATCAAAGCTTCCCTCCAGATCTGGTTGCCATTCTCCACAACTCCACTCCTTCAGCCCTTCTCTACATCTCGTCGCACCAACTTTCCAGCCTCGCATCTGTGAACTCAGCAAGACGACTTCATGCTCACGCCCAATTTCACAACCTTTCTTGACTGCTTGAGCCTCCCTCCCTTTTCTCTAAAATCGACAGATTGCTATGGATTTAGGCGGCAGATTTAGAGAACTCGCTATTTCTTATCTGAAGGTTGCTATCTATATCCTTTACTGTTACCTATTTTTCTCGTTCAAGAAACACTTGTTTGAAGATTTGAGTTTTATTCATGATTTCTGTTATCAGGTTGAAAGGAAATGAGTCACTGTGAGATTTTTTTTTTTGAAGGAATACTGTCTTTTCATTAAAAAAAAGAAAAATAGAATTACATTTCAAAAAGAAATTTCATTCCAAAAATAAAAATTTCAAGATCAAAATCCTAATACAATTGTAGAGCTTTTTGGCCGATAATGCCAGTCGATCGAGAAACTTCGATCTAGTTCTGCCATTGCACTGTGAGATTGATAGGCTCTCTAGCAAAGCTTGAAGGCTTCGCCATGGTTGGATGCTCCTACATAGATGATGAAGGCCTGTTATATCTTGGCAATGGAAACAACTCATTACTAGGTGGACAGTGGACTCGTATTGTCATGAAATTCAGGAATTGAGTTTTTTTTTTTTTTTAATCTTATATTTTGTCTTTGATGGCAGAGCATTGATGTGTCGAGGTGCGAGAATGTGACTTCGCATGACTTGTCTGCTTTAGTCGAAGGGCAAAAATGTTTCAAAAAGATCAATTTTGGTGATTGTAATCATGTAAGTCAATTATCACTATTTCATTATTCTTACTTCACGACACATTACACTCTTTAATTTATATATTTGATTTAAATTTCAGGAATTAACCTCAAACCACTCAGTCAAATTTGCAAATATCTTCAACAAATTGGACTTGGCAAATACAATATCGGACGGAGCGCTTCTTTATATTGGCACTAATTGTAGGAGGCTCGGGTGTCTTCGAAGAGAGTCTTGTAGTTTGATAAGAGAGAAAGGGCTCGATCGGGTTTATACCCCTTTTAATTTTCGGGTACGTCTTTCAGGGGCACATTTGCAAGTTAAAAGGGTTTAATTTGTGTATTGGCCAGCTATGGGTTTATTAAGCATGTATTTGGCCAAATACAATCTCAGGAACTTCACAAATTGATGGTGATTACTCATTTTAGTTATTAAAATTCTTAATTTCACAATAACTTCACTTTTTTTATGCAGTTATGGGATTTCAATTTTAAGCTACAATATTTAACTTCTCTCATAACAGCTCAAGCAATATGAGAAGCATCACATTAATATTAGGGAGTACAAATTACTTGTTATTCAAGTGAAATGCAATTTTCATTTTTTTTTAATTGATGAAATACAAATTATTTGTTATTGAAACTTCATTTTTTTTTATTGTTGTAAATTTTAATTGATAAATATTGTAATGTATGAATTTGTTTGAACTTAATTAAAGTGGTTTTGTTTAGTAGTGGGTTCCTAGGTGTCATTTGATACGTGTTTGTACGTGTCATTTGATAGTGTGTGTAGCTGTCATAAAGAAAAAGAAGAATCGCCGTAAAAGGAACCTGTATTGGATGAGTCTAGAAGTGGAAAGATGTAAGACAGAAAATTCTGCTCTCTATTGCCCAACAAATAATCGCTGAGATGGCGCACCAAAGAAAATTTGTTTCCACGTAAGGAATCGGGAGCAATTCGGTGAAATTTGTTTGGGTCTGTATACTTTTTGATTTTAAGATAACTCGTTTTAAAGACATGCATCTAAAATCAATTTATCATGTTAATACGGTTATTATGTCTAATAAATTGAATTTTATGAGGCGAGTTTTTTCATCTATTATATAACGTGGTAGTTTTTTTTTTTTTTTATGGTAGAAAAAAAAAGATATTTTGGGTATTTGTCAACTGATAACCAAGCCAAGCCTGACAATTTTTTTTTCCGTAAAATACAATGTATTATTATTAATTAATGTTAGATAAAATAAAAAGGTTTTATTATACATATTAATTGAAAATATCCAAATTACTCTTTTAAAAGCCCTATCAAGACAAATAATATTTTCATCTTTTGTTTGGAAAAGAATATTTTATGTCTTATAGATGAATTACTAGTATATATTTATCATCTCTTATAAAATTGTGTAAAAAAAAATTTAGCAGCTTTGATAATTTTCACGTACTGTAAAAATGAAAAAGTTATTCATGTTTTCTGCTACTACCCTTACACAGTGTATATAAGCGTATATAGAAATAAAATATTTTTCGACATTTTTACATGGAAAAGGATAATAGAAACTATATGAAATTTCATCATTTTGTCCAAGCAAACTATTATTACACTATAACCTGGACTGAATGACATGTTTCAAAATATGGAAGACTTTCAAAAATTTCCAATTAAAAGACACAAAATTTATCATTGTGATTTTTTAATGTATGACAAATAGTTATCTTCTGAATATTTTATATTGACAAGTAGAAAATAAAGTTATAATTTATTTAATTATTTTATGGCCTAATATTAGATGAT
Organism: Luzula sylvatica; assembly: GCA_946800325.1. Classification (NCBI taxonomy): domain Eukaryota; kingdom Viridiplantae; phylum Streptophyta; class Magnoliopsida; order Poales; family Juncaceae; genus Luzula; species Luzula sylvatica. The sequence continues at coordinate 25,526,152 of OX326956.1, forward strand.
ATATGTTTGAAAATTAATTAGTAGAAAAATAAAGTTATTACATTATATTTACCATGGACTAATATTTGAGAGAATGATTTTGAGCCTATGCCTGGTCTGCCTGCGAAAAAGATCCGTAACAGTAGAAGGCGTGTTTATCCCGTATTAATGATTTTCATCCGACGTCAAAGACATATATGCTTGAGTATTGACATGGCCCAACTTTATTAGTTAATTTAAGTTTCACCAAGGTTATATTACAAAAATTTGACAAAGAATGAATTTGCAGGAACCGAAATATATGAAAATTTATTATAATTATTAATTATTTAATAGATAATTTTTCGGTTTCGATTTCATAGCGGGGTCGCCCCCCCAGATCCGCCTCTGCTTCAGACAACTAATTTCGTACGTAGTTCGCATGAGTATCTTTAACGGTTCGGGTTTCCTCTAGTAATAGCTAATTTTCCTATAATAAACATGAGTATTTATAATAAAAAAATATCACGTCATATTTCAATATAATTTGAGTATATTTTTGAGATTGTAGTGGCTTGGATTTGGTTCGGGTTTGATCTTCTCATACTCGACTCGCATATATCTGAACGACCACGGGTATATTATCATTCCATACTCGAACCTGTTAAGCTTATGATCCCGACCAATTTTTAAAAATATTAGATGAAGAACATCAAAGTTTTCAAACTGTTAAAATAAAACAAATCTTCGAATGGTTCAAAATAGACCGAAAAAACATAAATAGTTCAAATTACGCAAATAGTTGATGAATCATATAATTGTGCAACCAATGCATATAACAACACAAAAACATCCAAATTGTTCAAATTACTCACAAATTCAACAAATAGTAGACGAAGCATATAATTTTGGATGTGTTTCCACCAATAGTAGATGAAGCATCCAAATTGTTCAAATTAATCACTGTCCAAATTGTTTCCACCAATAGTAGATGAAGCATCCGTTCTAAAAAGCATTTTTGAGCGTTTGATTTTTCGCAACAAATAATCCAAATAATAAAATATTTGTACTTGCGTGATAACTTATTTCACAATTTTTAAGAACAAGTTTTTGCTCCGTCATAGTATTATTACAGAAATTTGTTTTTTTTAAATAAATTATTCCAAATATTTGCTTAGGGAGAGTTCAAAAAATGTGTTCTTGAGAAAATTTGTTTTCTAATTTTTTTTTAGGATACAATTTTTCGCATAGTTATAGATACATACAATTTAGAATAATAATATACCTTTCAAACAACAATTTATATTTTTCATATATAATATTTTTACATAAAGTTTATATATTTTTGAATTATATATTTTTTCATGACAATTATGCATTTTTGAATAACACTATACCGTTTTAATATATCATTATATATCTTCTAATATTAATATATACTTTTTTAGATATTATGATATCCATTTCGATTTTTCAATATTATATAGTTTACTCAAATATCATTTTTTAATAAAAATATAATATTTTTAGAATATAATATAATATATTACACTTGCATAAATCAAATTGCCACGGAGAGGGTCCCGAAATAATAATCGAGTTGTGAGAGGGGTTTTCCGAAAATATTGCAAGTATTGCCAACCCTAGACGGCTCTAGAAGCACGGACAGTGAGCCTCCCTCCTTTCATTCCGACCATACTCGTACAAATTTTTCGACAGCAATTTTCCTCTAATCGGAACCCAATATTGAAAGATTTCTCTCTGTTGATCATTACCAAAACCCTTCAATTTTGCACAATCAATTTGAGATTTGTTGTTATTTACGGTGTTAATTCATTGATTATTGGTAGATTCTGTATTTGAAGCTGATCTGAGCCTCGGCCATGGAGGATGCTGCTCCATTACAGGTATTTTTTTTATTGAGATGTCGTTTTTCTTGTTTTCTTCCGCTTGAACTTGTTTACTTGTTAATTTTTGTATGATTTTTGCTTTCGATTACATTTTTTTAAATATTTGTAGGATTTAATGTTGGAATTTCGCGCTGGAAAGATGAATTTTGTGGCAAATCGAGTGGTACCAGACAATCGCAAGGGACTCATCCGTATTGGAAGGGTAACCTATCCCCAATTCCTGTCCTTTTCCCCTCCATTTTTAACCATTAAAATGCGATTTAATTTCAATTTTTATTTTTTCAGGGAGAGGAAGGATTGATCCATTTCCAATGGCTCGATCGAAACCAAAACATAATCGAAGATGTAACTCTTTCGATAAAAATAATTTCCTTAATTATTTCAAATCATCATATATTATTAACCTTTCCCTTCACAGGATCAAATCATATTTCCAGAGGAGGCTAATTTCGAAAAGGTATAATTTCAAATAACTCTCCTTTTGATTTATTACATATAACGATGTCATAATTATTCTTTTTTTGAAATTTATTAGGTGTCTCAGTCTTCTGGAAGAGTCTACATCTTGAAGTTCACCTCTGACGATAGAAAATTCTTCTTCTGGATGCAGGTTCATTCTTTCATTCTAATAACAATGATAATGCTAATAAAGGATTTTTTTTATAAAAAGCACCCTATATTTTCTCATATTTATGAAAAATCCCCTGTAATAATAATGTTTGATTAGGAGCCGAGAGAGGAAGGGGACGAAATGTTATGCAGCCAAGTCAATAACTGTCTCAACCGAATGTTAGGTATTTTAATCTCACAAAAATACCTGTTAAAAAATGTAAATATTTTTTGTGCAAAATTGAGGTATAATATTCATCTTTTTTATGATATTTAGATATAATGGGAGAAGATGAAGAGGTCTCAGTTCCTGAAGAGACTGCTGATGATGACCTGTCCTCTAGGTATTTCCATTTAATTAACGAACTAATTAAAAATTTGCAAAATATGAAAATAGCCCCTTCTTTCTCAAGAATTCATAAATTGGTCATTACTTTAATTAAAGTTTTATTAATAAAATTAATTACATGAACGATTTTAGACACTGACCAACAATAGGGACTAATTTAAATTTCTTAAATGGAGGTTTTTTCTTGCAATTTTAATAATATAAGGGACCTGTTCGCAAAATTTCTTTATTAATTAAATTCAAAAACTATATAAATGTTATTTTAGGGCTGGGAACTTATTAGTTGATCAAAACATGGCCACCGATTTGGCCGGAGAAGTGACTTCAAATGCTGGTCCAGTTCAATTAGAAGATTTACAAAGAATATTAAGGAGTATTCAAGCACCAGGTTTATAATAAAAATAAAATATATAATTCATATTTAGTTAATTTAAATATAAGATATTATTTAGTGTATAATGAATGTAATTATATGCTAACATTCTTCTATTTTGTTTTGATTTTATTCTGCAGTCGAAGATCCAGATGCTCGTAAGTGCTCTTCTAAAAAACTCTAAACGCTAAATTGGTTATTTAATATTTATTAAATTTTGTTTAATTTGGGTATTATTATTATTATTATTTATAGGTATAGGACTTGGAGATATATTGAAGCCAGATTTGGTTTCTCCACTTATTGAGTCATTACCTGTTGAACAAAGACTCGCCTCTTATTTACCAGAGGTTTTAATTAATTATTCAATTAATAATTAATAAATTAATAGTCTTCATAAACATTTTTTTTAATATTTTTTACTTGATGTTATTATTTCAGGGTTCGCAGAGTAGAGCTGACATAATCGAATTGATTCAGAGCCCTCCATTTCGCCAACAACTGGAGACATTCACTCACGTTTGTATTAAATTGGAGTAAATTGTAATTAATTAATTTATTAATTAATTTATCTAAAATTGCAGGTACTGAGAACAGGACAGATTGATCTAACTCAATTTGGAGTCGACCCAAGTAAATGTAAGTTCAAAATATCGTATATACCCCTCTATAAAATATCATGAAAATAGGTATTTTATATTTGTATATTTTTGGATTTAATATGGCAGATAGATTCACGGTGATTTCATTTCTGGAGGCATTGGAGGACTCGGTTTCGAAAGCTTCCACATCAGGATCGAGCGAGAACAAGATAAACGAAGCGATGGACGAAACTTGATGATCTCGTAATTACGTTTCTTGCATGACAAGATTATTTCTTGTATGGATGATTAATTTTATTGTGGATTCGCTACACGACTATATTGTTTTCTTTTTTCTAAATTAAATAAACCTGGCCTTATCTTCTGATATTCTGATGTAGCATTTTACCAGAGTTTGAAATCCGAGAAATCGTTTCCGTGTTTTCTTTGGGAAATTTAATTTATGGCAGGAGTCTAAATCTGGGAATTGAAGTCAAAAGATTTGGGACTTGACATGACAAGAAGTATGTTTTTGGAAACATGTGCTTGTATATCTGTACCACATGTTTTGCCTACTAGTATCCAACTGTATAACTATTCTCCACACATCATGTCATGTTCCCTCTCTTTGAATTGAGCGTAGTTTTAAATTTTTTGAGATTTTGAGGGGCATCCATGAAAGTTTACCGGAACATACTATGCATAGTAAAGTTATTTATAGCTACTTTGGTTCAGTCTCCAAGAAAATGAGTTCTTAAATCCTGCAACATTTAAATTTTAAAATAAAGTTAACTTCGCCTCAATCTTAACAAGCAAGTAAAATTATTACTAATAACGGCTAACTACTAATTAATTAATTATTATATTATCCATAATTAATAAAGCAAACACCTTTAAAGCATACCACTATCTCTTCACTCACACTCTCTTCCTTCTTCGAGAAACCAAGCGAAAGAGAAGTAAACTGCAGAAGAGGAAGAAGATGTGTAGATTTTCTTCGCTCATCTCTTTGCTTCTCGTGTGCTTGTTCGCAAAGAATTGTATTTGTGAACAATACAAAGTCGGCGATCTCGATTCATGGGGCATTCCTCCCTCTTCCAAGCCCAATGTCTACTCTGTTTGGGCTCAGGCTCACAAATTTCACCTTGGGGATTCTCTTTGTAAGTAGAAATATCTCTAATTTGCATACAAATAACTCAAATTCATGAAACATTGCTTCTCTTTTAGTGTTTCTCTACCCGCCAAGTGAGGATTCGGTGATCCGAGTAACCGAAAGGGCGTACACTGCCTGTGCCGTCTCAGATCCAATTTTGAGTATGGGTGATGGGAACTCAGTTTTTAATCTCACTACACCAGGTCGATTTTATTTCATCAGTGGAATTGCTGCTCATTGTCTCAAGAATCAAAAGATCACCATTGATGTACCCAATGCCAACGGCACGTTCTTCCCGCCGCCGGCGGAAGGACCCGCCGGAGAAGGGCCGTCGGCCAGCTCGCCGATGTATCCTTTCGTTTTTGGCCCGTCTGCTGCGCAGTCTTCTGATGCTATAAAAAATAGGATTACTGGGTTTCTGGGTTTCGGCATTGTTGTCGTGATGATGATTTTTTCGTGCAAATTTTGATTTGAGAGATGAAGATTTAGGATTTGGACGATATGAGATCTGGATCTCCAAATTTTTGGATTGTTTAGATTTTAGATGGTCAGTGTTTGAATATTGAATTGGTTTTAATTCATTTATTTAAGCTTATAATCACTGTTGATGTTTTGAATTATTTGGAATGTTTGCTACTCAGAGATTCGCTGGTCTTTTTCGTACTGTACAAATTTTCGCAAAAATAAATGATACTGAGTGAGATAAAATTCTCAACAAATTAAACATAATGAATATCAAACATAATATTTTTTGATGATTTTAAAAGATATAAAAAATAATGAAATTTATTTTACAAAACACAGCAAAAGAAATAGAGAATTTTGATAGGAACTATGTGGTATCCTCGCTTCGTTTCAGAAACATAAATATATAATGTATGATAATTTTTTTAATTTTTTATAACTTATATTTTAGAAAATTATAAAAAAATATATTTTATGTTTTTGTTATAAAATTAAGAAATGAGCATGTCCTGTATTTGAAATTTTATATGAACACATTTTATTTTGATAGTTGTGATTTGTGAAATTATCAAAAAAATTTGGTTCATATTTCATTCTAAATTTTATAACAGTATATTGTATATATGATTTATTATACTATATATGTGTTATTATTATTTTAAGATACTCAACAATATTATATACACTATATTTTAAAAGATAAGAATAAGTATTATTTTTCAATAAAGCTAACTTATTAATTTTGTGTAAATATTTTAATTTTTTTTTTTGCAACAAAATAGAATTTTTTTTTTTCATTTCCTCTTTCGTGAGAACATAAAAAATATTATGAATTTATTTATATATTACAATTTGTATTATTATAAATTTCTTAAACACTAATATTTAGATTATGAATTTATTTATATATTAAAATAAGTATTTATATGAATTTATTTATATATTCTTTACGACACTGGTTGGCTGAACTAGAAAGACAAGGATTTTCAGATTTTAAAAATAATTAGGGCGCCACTTGTACTCTTTGTTGAACGGATACGCCGATATGACGATACGGTGACGCGTATCGAATACGGCGATATGATAATTTAACATACGATTTATGATACGACGATACGGGTAAAATGGAAGCCGCACAATGCCTTATTAGCTGTAAGAAAAGTTTAAGTTGTAAGATAAAATAAAATAAAATTGGAATTGTTCAGAAAACGACTAACTTCTCTCTGATTTATAGAAACCCCTCATTTTTGAAATGTCCTAAGAAAACCCTACAAAGAAAAATTATATATTTACACCCTAATGATGATAACTGTAACACTACATTCATTTTCATATTATTTTGGACCAAAATATATTTTTTTATAAATTCTTTTCTTCAATTTATACTAATAAATAATTAGCAAATAAAAAAATTTAGGACATAATATTTCATTCACATTTTTGTAATACATTTACAAATTACTATTATTATACATATTTATATAATATAAAGATATTATTTCATATTGCATAAAAAATATAAATACTTATTTCATAAAATAATATTTTTATACAAAATCATTAAATAAAAAAAATATATTAAAGTAGTATTGTAAACTATCATAATGTAATATTATGAATATTATATTTCAAAATATTATTTATTTATTAGTTTTGATTGAATAAAAAAATTTATAAATAAATAACAAAAGGTATTTTGGTACACAAAATATATCAAATGGATGGGTTATAAAGTTAAGTGAAAAATAATTTAATGTACATTGTAGGGCTTTTTCAGAGAATCCAAAAGTCAAAAGAGTTTTTTGATAAATCCCGCTAAGGTTTGAGATTTTTTGAACCATTTCCCAAAATAAAATGGGACTTTTATTTTATGTGCCACGTTAGTTTATTATTTCACTTCATCAACAAAAATAATAAAATAGTTATTAGTATATTCACATCTATTATAACTTGTTAACGACCATTCTACAAAATATTAAGAATTAACATGTGGTTTGGTTTACCAATGAATGATAAATTCATTTGTTCGTCTTATCGTCCATCACATTTTCATTATTTGTTTGTGTATCTCGAACTCCTTTTAATTCTATTATACCTTTACTAGATGTATTGAAAATAAATTCTTTCTCCAAAACATTTCGTTTGAGCTACGAAAACATTGTCTTCGAATGGCAAATCATAATTAATATTCTTTCGATTCTTAGAATATTCACCAAACAAATACTTGTGAGACTTCGACTCGTCCGTTTAATACAAGTTTTGCTACCCAAATTTTAAGAAAAGACCAAAATCCTGTGGTTTATCAAACCATATCTAGTATGATGTCTTTTCAACCGACTTAAATGAATATGATTCAATTTAGAAGCCATCGTCACAAAATCATTCCCTCAAAATAATTATAGTACATTAATTTGACTCATCTTGATGGAATTATATCAATTATGTTCGTTCGTTTTTATCAGACATACCATTCTATTGGGGTGTTCCGAGTGAAATTATTTGCGAAATGATTTGACAATCTTTTAGATGATCATCAAAAAAATTTGGCTCAAATTATTTGCTATCTCAATCTAATCGAAATGCTTTAATTTTCTTGTCACATTGAATTTTAACTATTTTTTTTTTAAACTTTGAACCCATTAAAGAATTTTGACTTTTACCCTTTTGTGTAAACTTTGTAAAAGTCATGAAATACTTATATTTCTTCTTAATTTCTGATTTTGTACGTATTAGTTCCAATAAATCACTTGATATTTCTCCTAGGAGAATTATCATTTTATGATCTAACAAACAAGACTTGCCTATCTCATAAGATCCTAGATCGAATGAGTTTAACTTCCTCCTAATGGAATTTAATTATACATTTCTTGTTCGTCTAGTAAAAACGACAATTTTCATGCCCCAATAGGCAATCACTCTATTTCAATGCATAATAATACCTAACACGCAATAATTATGTTTCAATTCATAATAATACCCAATATACAATAATTTTAATTCATTTTTAGAAAACACAACTACAAATTATTAGTTTTTCCTTCTGCCTCTCACTTCTGTATTAATTTATATATATACATTTATTTTGAATTTACAAAATAATTAAGACTTAAGTTTTAAAAATAATATTATATTATTATATCATAGTATCCGTTTTAATATCTGAATATGATCTGAATCCATATTCATATACGACAAGACCCGAACTGTATCTTTATTCGTTTAATATCCAAATCGTATAAGGGTCCGTAGTTAATAATGTGGATATGGATATGATATGACCATTATCTGAACTATATCCCAAAACCGTAAGACCCCTAAACATATATTGTACTTGAAACATACATATCATCTAAAATTTATCTGAAGATATACATAACATAACACATAAAAAATATTAAAATATATAATATACGTAAAAAATATAACATATATTTAAAATATATAGCGTAGGTATACATTTTTTAGCATACATCTAATATGTACATGTAAAAAAAAATATAACATACAACCAAAATATATATACAATATCCTTAAAAACAAAGCGGCTCGTGTGAAATGTGTAATAATCCATTTTAACCCACGTAAATAATGACCTCCTTTGATCACCAATTCACCGTAATACTATTAAACGTGATAGAAGATTATGCTGCTACCTCTGGCTAAGTGGGTTTCAAAGTAACTCCTTTGATCCCTCACCTCCTTCGAACTGAACATGTTTTACCGACAATTCCACCCTTAATCTCTCCTTCGTCGACCCTTCTACCACCGTGGCCTTCCTCTATGCACGCCATAGTGCATCCTACGTCGACTCTCTCAGATCTTTTTTTTCAAGACTTGAATCGACGAGGCGGCGAGACTGACCAATGAACTTCCTCTTTGTCTTATGGGCTCCCGACGAGGTGGCAAAACTGTGCTTCTTGTTTTCTTTTCTTCTCTTCTCGACGAGGTGGAGAATGGTAAATAGATTTTTTCTTCGTCCTCGTGATAACTTTCCTCTTTTTGCATGTGTCGAATACGTCATTTTCCATGGCAAATCTTGGAAATGATCGTCGCCTTATCTTTTCTACGAAATCTCTTTTTTCATGACAATGATTTTTGGCGACATTCAAAATTCTGGATGTAGTTTTGTAATCTATGCAGTCTTCTTTCTCTCTTTTCTTATTTTTTTATCTAGCACAAAAAAGAATAAAGTTCCTATTCTATTTCTGCCTGGATGTGGGCACACTTGTCGGTTTGCCATTTTTTGGAATTTCACGTATATCCAAAACTTGTATTCTCCTATGTTTTTTTGCTATTCAACACCCACAAATGCAATAATTAGTGAAAATAAAATTTAGTATCTTGAGAAAAATATAAAATTTTACCATTATTTGCTTCTTGGTAATTTTGCCGTAGTCTTTTTCTTGATGAATCAAATTTGGCTGAGTGGTACAAATTCTCTTCTTCATTACTCTGCTTTTTTAATAAATCATGGAATTTTAGTGAAAATTTTCTTAAATAAATAAAAAAAACTAGTCGTTATCTTACAGTTCGAGGTGGAAAAGAAGAGGAACAATTATTAACCCTAGCAGGCGCTTCATTATGCGGATCGGGTTTCTCTCTAATCCGGTAGGGATTAGCTGTGTGCTCGAAATGATCTGATCCTCTTGTTGAGCCAGCTCTAGTCGGAGCGGGTACAACTTGACGTTCTGGAAGACTCGACCCGTTTTCCTTTGATGGTACAAGTCTGATCTTCTCGGATTTTGCCTCCTTTTCCATTTGTCGAGGCAAGTCACCTTCCTCAGTAATTAATTAGAAATATTAAATTGTTAACTTAATCAAAACATAAAATTAGAATGAAATTTTGTTGAAAAATCGAATAGAAATTCTTACTGTGAATGGTTCGAGATGAAACATTGCACGACATGGATTTCACCCGCTGCTCCACGATTTCCTTCCACTTCCTTCAATTTTCAAAATTTATTTCATATTATATAATGGTAATTTTTTTTTATATTATTTATGTATTTATTGAATTATTCTTACTTGATTGTTTGCCTGGCCAAACGTCGTACACAAGAAGAGGCATGATCCTTGAGAGGGCTCACTAGATGACCTATACCAGTTTCCTAAATTCGTATATTAAAAAATGTCATTAAAATCCAGAAAATTTCAATATTTGAATTTGAAATTCAACATGAAAATTTGTAATGTAGTACCTGGAGTATTTCGTATGTGATATCAATGGTGTCTAGGTTTTTTAATATACTCACCAATGATTCCTCCTCAGCCTATTTTTTGCAAGAAAAAAAAGGAAAATATCAGAATTGAGAAAAAGAAAGTAAATATTTCAAAGAAAAAGGGATAATTTAATTACATTGTCGTGATCTTTCAAAAAATTCTTAATCGCTAGAACTTTTGTAATATGCGGATTAGTTGTCTGTAGAATTTGTTTTTCGTGAACGATCGGATGAACCGGGTTTGTTGCGACACGTTTCATATCCGATCCGTCTCTGTTCAGAACATGATCGTGGAGGTTAACCCGGTTCGGATCACATTTTCCATTGCAGCGTGAGGGCAAGTCATAAATGGATCGAACAATCGAGTCACGGCGACGAAGAAAACAATCAAGGTGATCCCGTACCGCCATGGAGATTGCCGTGTCGATCAAAGACCAGATATCGCAGTCTCGTGCCATCATGACTTGTCTCAGATGATCTTCAAAATTCTCCATGAATTATCCGGTTTGAAACTTATCTTACGGACTTGTGAATGCGGAAAGATTGTGAAATTGGAAGAAAAAGGGGAAATTTGCGTTAGAATTGGGGTTTCGTATGAAAATTGAAATGAAAATTTTAGGGCATGAATGGAAGAAAGGGAACAGATGTAGACGCTGTCTATGTGTTCATTTTCTTCCTGTTTTTAGTTGTTGGTTATTGAAAGACGGGGGATAGATTTACTTTCGGTTACTCTGTTGTAGCTTATGTTTTCATATTTTCTTTTCATATAATTTTATGTTATATGTATTGCTAGTCTTGTATTATTTTGCTTGTATAAGTTTTAAAAAACAACATAACTACTTTTGGTTATCAATGATTGAATTTAAGTTTTGATTATGTTTATCAGAAAATAACAACTAAGATCAATTTGTTCGTTTTTTTTTTGACAAAAAGAATATGTAATATTAATCACAAAGAATATCATTATAAAGAGATATTCATCATCACTATTACATATTATATTTTTCTTCTTTTGAACTTGTAGGTCTAATTTTCATGTCCCAATAGGCAATCACTCTATTTCAATGCGTAATAATATCTAACACGCAATAACTATGTTTCAATTCATAATAATACCCAATATACAATAATTTTAATTCATTTTTAGAAAGCACAACTAGAAATTATTAGTTTTTCCTTCTGCCTGTCACTTTTGTATTAATTTATATATAAAAATTTATTTTAAATCTACGAAATAATTAAGAATTAAGTTTTAAAAATAATATTATATTATTATATCATAGTATCCGTTTTAATATCTGAATATGATCTGAATTCATATTCATATCCGACAAGACCCGAACCGTATATTTATCCGTTTAATATCCAAACGGTATCAGGGTCCGTAGTTTCATATCCATATTGTATCCGAAAAATAATGTGGATATGGATATGATATGACCATTATCTGAACTATATCCCAAAACCCTTGAGACCCCTAAACATATATTGTACTTGAAACATAAATATCATCTAAAATTTATCTAAAAATATACATAACACATAAAAAATATTAAAATATATAATACACGTAAAAAATATAACATATATCTAAAATATATAGCGTAAGTCTAAATTTTTTAGCATACATCTAATCTGTACACGTAAAAAAATATAACATACAACCAAAATATATATACAATATCCTTAAAAACATGAGTAGTGATGTACATCCCCCCCAACCTACACCAACATCCTTGATTACATGGATACCGCTTAACACCTCAAAAATTAACACACAAATTTATGATTTAACACCTTATTTGGGTGTTTAATCATAACATAAGATAATAAAAGCGCAAATTAAGATATTAAATCATGTATTTGTGTGTTAATTCTTGAGGTGTTAAGCGATATCCACGTCATCAAGGCATGGGGGGAGGGGAGTTGTGTATGTACAACATTTTCCTAAAAACAAAGCGGCTCGTGTGAAATGTGTAATAATCCATTTTAACCCACGTAAATAATGACCTCCTTTGATCACCAATTCACCAGAATACTATTAAACGTGATAGAAGATTATGCTGCTACCTCTGGCTAAGTGGGTTTCAAAGTAACTCCTCCTTTGATCCCCTCACCTCCTTCGAACTGAACATGTTTTACCGACAACGCCACCCTTAATCTCTCCTTCGTCGACCCTTCTACCACCGGGGCCTTCCTCTATGCACGTCATAGTGCATCCTACATCCTCCACCGACCTTCCTCTCCTTCAATCTACTCTCTCAGATCTTTCTTTTCAAGACTTGACTCGACGAGGCGGCGAGACGTACTGACCAATGAACTTCCTCTTTGTCTTATGGACTCCCGACGAGGTGGCAAAACCGTGCTTCTTGTTTTCTTCTCTTCTCGACGAGGTGGAGAATGGTAAATGGATTTTTTCTTCGTCCTCGCGATAACTTTCCTCTTTTTGCACGTGTCGAATACGTCATTTTCCAATATGGCAAATCTTGGAAATGATCGTCGCCTTATCTTTTCAACGAAATCTCTTTTTTCATGGCAATGATTTTTGGCGGCATTCAAAATTCTGGATGTAGTTTTGTAATCTATGCAGTCTTCTTTCTCTCTTTTCTTATTTTTTTTATCAAGCACAAAAAAGAATAAAGTTCCTATTCTATTTCTGCCTGGATGTGGGCACACTTGTCGGCTTGCTATTTTTTGGAATTTCACGTATATCCAAAACTTGTATTCTCCTATGTTTTTTTCCTATTCAACACCCACAAATGCAATAATTAGTGAAAATAAAATTTAGTATCTTGAGAAAAATATAAAATTTTACCATTATTTGCTTCTTGGTAATTTTGCCGTAGTCTTTTTCTTGATGAATCAAATTTGGCCGAGTGGTACAAATTCTCTTCTTCATTACTCTGCTTTTTTGATAAATCTTGGAATTTTAGTGAAAATTTTCTTAAATAAATAAAAAAAACTAGTCGTTATCTTACAGTTCGAGGTGGAAAAGAAGAGGAACAATTATTAACCCTAGCAGACGCTTCATTATGCGGATCGGGTTTCTCTCTAATCCGGTAGGGATTAGCTGTGTGCTCTAAATGATCTGATCCTCTTGTTGAGCCAGCTCTAGTCAGAGCGGGTACAACTTGACGTTCTGGAAGACTCGACCCGTTTTCCTTTGATGGTACAAGTCTGATCTTCTCGGATTTTGCCTCCTTTTCAATTTGTCGAGGCAAGTCACCTTCCTCAGTAATTAATTAGAAATATTAAATTGTTAACTTAATCAAAACATAAAATTAGAATGAAATTTTGTTGAAAAATCGAATAGAAATTCTTACTGTGAATGGTTCGAGATGAAACATTGCATGACATGGATTTCACCCGCTGCTCCACGATTTCCTTCCACTTCCTTCAATTTTCAAAATTTATATCATATTATATAATGGTCGTTTTTTTTTTTATATTATTTATGTATTTATTGAATTATTCTTACTTGATTGTTTGCCTGGCCAAACGTCGTACACAAGAAGAGGCATGATCCTTGAGAGGGCTCACTAGATGACCTATACCAGTTTCCTAAATTCATATATTAAAAAATGTCATTAAAATGCAGAAAATTTCAATATTTGAATTTGAAATTCAACATGAAAATTTGTAATGTAGTACCTGGAGTATTTCGTATGTGATATCAATGGTGTCTAGGTTTTTTAATATACTCACCAATGATTCCTCCTCAGCCTATTTTTCGCAAGAAAAAAAAAGGAAAATATCAGAATTGAGAAAAAGAAAGTGAATATTTCAAAGAAAAAGGGATAATTTAATTACATTGTCGTGATCTTTCAAAAAATTCTTAATCGCTAGAACTTTTGTAATATGCGGATTAGTTGTCTGTAGAGTTTGTTTTTTACTTCGGATCACAATTCGCAACGAAAAACATTTTTTACTTCGGATCACAAAAAATATATCATAGATCTAATTATAGTTACAAAAAGAATATGTAATATTAATCACAAAGAATATCATTATAAAGAGATATTCATCATCAGTATTACATATTATATTTTTCTTCTTTTGAACTTGTAGGTCTAATTTGTAATCTATTATATATTTTTTGGGTACTCTGCACTATTTATGAAAAAGAGAAAACAAATGTTATTTTACAATAATTATTTTTATCACTATGACTATGATAATAAGATCCATATATACGCGTCTATGACTCATCAAGCCTCTAATATTATTGGAGATAATTATGATTCTTGTTGAAAAACATGAATAATATGAACTTTATAGGGGTTAAATAGTGCACATTAAAGTTCTTACTTCTTAAAAACTGATTTATGAGCTAAATAGATCAGGTTTCACCCTAATCGGGCCGGGTTTAGGTCATGTGCTCTAAATTATCCATCTCGTTAAAGGAGCCAGGTCTTTTCGGGGCGGGTTTGGATTGATGCTCCGATCCGATCCGTTTACCATAGCTTCTGCCAGGGATGAAGAATTGCATGAATTGTATTTCCACCACAGGTCCACTGTTTCCTTCCAAAATTTATTTAAGATTATAAAACTTTGTTCTCATATTCATTTATTTAATTATTTGTTTATTCTTGCTTCACTCGTACATTATAAGAAGCATGCTTCCTTAACGAATTTACTAGATGACCGATACCAGTTTCCTAAATTCATATAATAGAATTCCATTAAAATCCATAAACTTGTATTATTTAAATTTCAAAATCAACAAGAAAAATTGCACTGCAGTACCTCGAATGTTTCATATGTGACTCGTACTCACCAATGATTCCTCATCACACTATTTCCCACAAAAAAGAGAAATCATCGGAACTGAGTAAAAACACAGCGAATATAAGAAAGAAAAGGGCAAATGTAATTACCTCGTCATGATCTTCCAAAAAATCCTTAATTGCCAGTTTTATTGAATGATTCTACAGACTCGGGCTGAGACACGTCTCAGATTGTATATCAGGCGATACCTCGATTGCATGAAGCGTGCGGACAAGGCAAAAATATCTCGAATAATCATGTCACGACGAAGAAGAAGGCTTTGTAGATTCGGACCTGGGAGGAAATGTGGATAGTCGGAATAGCACTTCCGGTTATGTCTTCACGATGGCAAGCACGGCGGTGAGTTGGATGTCAAGATTGCAGAAGTGTGTGTCGCTATCGACAACGGAGGCTGGGTATGTGGCAATCTCGGAAGCTGGAAAGGAGATGGTATGGCTCTTGATTTTTTGATTTTTCTGAAGGAGATTGGAAAAGATCAATGATGCATGACACTTTACACCGACAGTCAAAATGTCTTATGTCTCGCGAAGAATCCGGTGTTCCACTCAAGGACCAAGCACATCTAACTGATGTATCATTACATCCGATAACTTCTGAATGACAAGATCATATCGTTAGAGAAGATCAAAGGTGCCAAAAGAATCTGCCGATATGTTGACTAATGAAGTCCCCACCGACAAACTGAGGATGTGCGTCGCCTCAGTGGGACTGATCACGTGAGCCAATGAGAGATGTCGCCGGGCTCAAGGAAGTTGGGACGGGAGAAAGAAGATTGGTGCAAAAGTTTTTAAGTGTGAGATTGTTATGATATGAAGACTTTTATGGCAACCCAAATAATTAGGAAATTGGTAAATGGAGGGATATGTTATTTCCTTATATTCTTATTGTTATGTTTGAATGGTAATTAATACAATGATTATTTTTTTTTGTATTGGATACGGGTTTAGCTATAAATAGAGGGGTTATGCTAGAGTTTTTATTCAGTCCAACAAGTACCAACAATTGTTTTCTCTCTTTCTCCAGTATAGTAAAATAGTTTGAGTGCCGGCGGCCGTGATTTTTTTCCTTCGGGATTTGCACGTAAAAATATTTATGTTCGTGTGTTGTTCTTGTGTGTTTGTTTGCGGCAACGATCCTAACAGGTGCACGAGAATTAAATGCTGCTAAAGTAAAGTCCGTAAAAGATCGAGTAATTATGGGAATTGAGCACAAGACCATCCTCATATTGGAACAATGAAAAAGTTTCTTGTTCCTACCATTTTTATTTTTTTATTTTTTGGGTCAAAATATCATGTATATTCCTATCAACAAGATAACAGTATATCCCGAGAGAGGTAATCAATAGTGGTGTTAAACACGAATGGGGCCCACCCAATGCAAGAAGAGACGATAACGTCACAGTCCGTTGGGCATGGCGACTCAGCTTCATTCGCAAGACGGTGGTTGCGTCACAAAGGAGCTCGATTTTGGCAAAGATAATGTAATTACATTTTTATTAAAATAAATGATTCATATTTTTCATGTTTAATTATTGAGTTTTAGCATAAGACTTCGTTACATGATTGTGAAGGGTTTTTTTTTCCTCGAAAAAGACAATATATAAGGAGAGAAGTCGAAATGTACCGCAAATCTAAAAACAAGCATTATATGCATTTCTTGATTGTTATGTTAATCAGGGTTTCCTTTTTTATACATGCAGAACCGGTTCCAAAACGAGGAGCACGTGTACAAGTCTTCCTCTACATTGTTAACATGTACCACAAGGAGAACAAGACCATTCAAGACATGTACAGAGAAGTCGAAATGGTTTTCGAGCACCATCCTGATTCACTTGAAGAATTTACTCATTTTGTACCTGATAACTCTTATGTTTTTTTTTTTGATAGGTTGGCGGAAAGCCAAACCTAGAATTTATATTAATATAAAAGATATTTACAAGTGGTAAGAGAACTACATCGTGCTACTTGAACAACCGCAATAGTAATGTCTAGTTATTACCTTAGTTTGGGAATTTCGCCCACGTAGCCGCTAACTCGCTAGCCTTCCCTACCAGGATTGTCGGCGTTGTTGTACTGTTTTGAAAGATGCGACTATTGCGCTCTTTCCAAATTATCCATGATATCGCTAGGCAAACGGGTTGCCATCCTTTTTTTGCCGTCGTTTGTTTTGTTGATTAGTTGCGAAGTCCATGCTTCCTCAAATGTTAGTGTTCCCATGGCCATCCAAGCCGCCCCTAGCCTCGGGTTCACTAGTCGCCATGTATTTTGAGTGAAAGAGCAACCCACGAGCAGGTGGTCTCGTGTTTCTTGGTGCAATTGGCAAAGAATACATGTCGGAGTGTGGGACCCTCCTTTCTTTATAAGTACATCGGCCGTGTTTAGTCGGTTGTGGAAAGCTAGCCAGAGGAAGAAACGTGTTTTCATCGGTGCTTGCGTATTCCAAACTTGTCTTTGCCATGGGACAATAATACCCGGGTTTCTCATGAAAAGATAGGAAGATTTGGTTGTGAATTTACCCGTTTGAGTCCATCTCCACTCTGTGGTATTGTCGATTGGGTTGCTTATTGTCGAGGTACGGTAAAGGGGGATAAGCTTTTTAAGTTCTTTGTTGAGGGAAGACAAACCCGTTGTTGAGGTTTGATCTATGCAAGAAGATCGGTCGAAACCGTAAAGCAATCGCATGTATTGTGTCCAAAGATTGGTTGGTTCATTATCTAACTTCCATAAGAATTTTTGGAGGAGAGCATCATTCATTGTTTGGAGGTGTAAGACTCCTAGACCCCCATTCTTTTTGGGTAAACAGACCGTGTTCCAATTGATTAGACTTTTACCGGCTTTATAGGTATCTTGCCCGCTCCATAGAAAGGCTCTCATTAGTTTTTCGATTTGGTTGGAGACCCATTTCGGCAATTTATTGGTTTGCATTTGGTATATTGGAACGGAGCTTAGGGTTGCCTTTAGTAGGGTGATCCTCCCCCCAAAAGATAGTAACCGCCCCTTCCAAGCCGCAATGTGATTTTGGACTTTCGAGATTAGAGGGAGATAAGATTGTTTGTTCGGCTTCTTATAGGTTAGTGGGATGCCGAGGTAGTTAATTGGGAACTCCTTTTTTGGTAATCCTATAATGTTTTGAATAGTATCGTGAAGATGGACGGGAATACTTATCGGAGTAAATGAGCTTTTTTCTCTATTTAACTCTAACCCCGTTATGGCGGTAAATAGATCGAATAGATGTGAGATGACTTTCAAGTTGGTTGGTGTCGCTTCGACAAAGACAATAGTGTCATCCGCATATTGAAGTAGGGGTGTTTGAATCGGGAAGGTTGTTGAGAGTAGCGGCGCAATTTGTCGTAACATATCTTGTAGTAGATCCACGGCTAAATCAAATAGTAGGGGTGATAGAGGGTCTCCTTGACGGAGACCCCTCTTGTGAGGGAAATAAGTAGATAGTGATCCGTTAACCTTGATGGCGGAGGATGAGGAGGTGAGGATGTTCGAAATCCATTGTACCCACTTTGGTGGAAAGCCTTTTGTGCGTAGAAGTTTGAGAAGGAATTCCCACGAAATGGTGTCAAAAGCCTTTTTGAAGTCGATCTTGATGAGTACGGAGGGGATTTTCTTTATGTGGTGGAAGTGAAGTATTTCTTTTGCGCACGCATATGAGTCAATAATCGACCTATTTTTTAGAAAAGCCGTTTGGTGACTATCTATTAATTCTTTAAGTTTTGGTTGTAGTCGTGACGCCAATAATTTGGTGATAATCTTTATGGGAGTGGAAATTACACTTATCGGCCGGAATTCCGATAAGTTGATCGCTTCTTCATTCTTGGGGATAAGAGTGATTGTTGCCTTATTCAATTCTTGGATTGCGATGTTGTCGTTGAAAAAATCATTGATGAGAGCGATAAAATCTTTTTTCATAGTTGGCCACATTGTTTGTATGAATTCTATAGGAAGTCCATCCGGTCCCACCGACTTTCCTTTGTTTATGTCGTTAATTGTTTGGAGGATTTCCTTGTCATGTATAGGGGAGTCTAGGTCTTCGAGAATGCTTGAGAATTGGTTTAATGGAAGGAATATCGTCGGATCCCAAGACGAGGCGATGGGCGAGGTAGAGCCGAGAATGTTCTTATAATAAACAAAGAAGTGATCCAAAATTTCTTTAGAGTCGGTAATCTCGTTGTTATTTGAGTTTATTTTGTGGATGGTGTTTCTTCTTTTTCTCGAAGAAGCAATCGCATGAAAATAAGCGGTATTTCGGTCACCTAATTTGAGCCATGTTATTGAGGACCTTTGTTGCCATTTCATCTCCTCTAGCAAATTTAGATCATATGCCTTCTTCTTAAGTTCAATGCGGAGCTTGCGTTCTTGAGTTTCTAGAGGGCGTGCTTCCTCCATCCAATCCAAGAGACTTATACTTTGTAAAGTGTTTTCTTTTACTCTTTTTTGCTCTTTTTCGCTCTCCTTCGCCCATTTATTTAACTTGGCCCAAGTTTTGTTGATTTTGTAAAGGAAGTTGGTCACGGAGTTATTGTGTAGGATATTTGTTCCCCAATTATCTTGAAAAATTTGAGTGGCCGTTGGGTTTTTAAGCCAAGCTCTTTCAAAAATTTTAATTCTCGGTTCTCTAGTAGAGGAGAGTTTTTCGAAAGATATCCGTAGTGGTATATGGTCGGAGGTGACCGTTGCCAAGGGAGTTAAGTGGAAGGAAATGTTCAAGGGAATATAATGGTGAGAAAAGAAAGCACGATCTAGTCGTGAAAGGGTTGGAGTGAGCCTTTTGCTCGAGTAGGTGAATTTACGACCTTGTAGATCAAATTCGTGAAGGTTTAGACCATTTATTGCGTTGTTGAAGGCCATAATATCCACGGGTAAGTGATTTGACCCCGTGGACTCCTCGAGTGTTCGTATCGTGTTAAAATCCCCTACCATGATCCACGGTAAATTGTTTGGGTTTAGTGATAGTAATTCAAGGAAGAAGGAGGCTTTACGTGCATCGTCCGTTGGGCCATATATGTTGGAGAGTAGGAAAGTAAACCCATTGGCTAGTGATAGAGTTGTATTGAGAGAAAAATCGAGAGATGAGGAGGCAACTAGTGAGAAATCGTTGGACCAAGAGGACATCATACCACCCTTAGAACCAATTGCCTCCTTAAATTGAACATTATTGATAGGGTTCGGACATACGGATCTCATATAAAAAAAATTAGGGGAAGCCCACTTAGTCTCTTGTAGACAAACGATATTACATTTTGCATCTCTTACAACATTCTTAACTAATTTGCATTTGTCCACACTTCCTAGTCTCCGAACGTTCCAACACAAAATAGAGAGATAATTAAAAAGCGACATAAAAAAACTTTAACAAGAAACGAGAGCGCATCTAGCTCTTGATTAGTGCATAAGAGGCACTAGACATAGTACTCCTCCTCATCCCCATAGTCAACTTGTTGGGAGGTGGTGTCTTCAAAGTCGAACTTTAAATTCGTTTCGTTTGGCAATGATACTGTACGAAAAGCACATAGGTTAGGAGAATTTTCATAACCATCACTTGGTATATTAGTTTGCAATTTACAAGAGCCTATTAACTTGGTAAATTTTTTCCTTGATTTTTTCGAGGATAACTCTTATGTTGCCCCTTAAGTGTCTCCTCCTATAATTATTCGCCATGATGATCGCTCCTCCGTTATCCCAAGGTATTATTTAATATATTAACATGATAATATAATAAACCAACTTATTCATATGCTTTTCTATATATTTATAGTTACTCGTCAATTATGTTTATCTTTCTTAAGAATGAAAGGCGATATGGGTCTATGCATGGGATGGAACCAGAGCAAATCATTGGCATGCCTGACCAACAGCACGAGAGGAAGAGGCAAATGGAGGAGAGAGAAAGTTGCAAGGAAGAGAGAAGGGTGAGGCAAGAGAGGGAGGAGAGAGAAAGCGAGCATACTGACCTCGCCGACAGCGGAGCCCGTAAAAGTAGCCGGAAGGCTGATGATATCTCTGAAGACCGCCCTCTGATCGCGCCACCTGGTGAAAGCTTTCTAGCTGATGTCAGCAAATAACAATAACAACTTGTACGGTGCTTCTGTCTCTTCTTTCGATGACAAAAAATGTCCTCAAAAGTAAAAAAAATTAGTTGATATGATTTTGCTTTAGTTGAAAGATTGATTATGTATGTTAATGGTTTCTATGTTTGGGTGAATGTATATGCATATCAATATCCAAAAGAGTTTCATTTCGGCGAGAAAGTGAATGAGAAGTTGCATCCTAGTACATAACATGAGTTCTTGAAATGCTTTCACATATAGAGCCAAGTCAGGAGATTATTAACCGTACCGAAATGAAGAATTTTGTTAGTTTCCTTACCTGAAATTCTATGTTTGTTTTTAAGTTTGATAACCTTTTTTTGTGACCAGGTTGGAGATCTTCTTGGGAGCAATCCCAAGTTAATGGAGGGGTTTAATGAATTTCTATCCTATTGCATGGACATGAATGCTGATAATGTTGTTTCGACACGAGATGATATGAACATAATTGCAATAGGAATGGAACATGATGGTGTACTTGTTGAGGAGTTAGTGATTGGCAGAACATTCGTACATCAACGATGGTGTGCACTATTTTAGATTTATTATTGTTATCTTTAATTTGTAATCGTTCACGATTGTTTTATACACATGTAATTGATTTCAGGATTAAACTTAGTGTGGTGCATATGTATTTTGATATGATAATTTTTGTTTTTGGTGTAATTTTATAATTGAAAAAATGCAATCCTATCAACTTTTCTAAATGTCGGCATTTATACATTGCATGCAATTTTAAATGCTGTGACATGAATATTACATACATTTTGATGTGTCATCTATTCATACAATACAATGTATTTTTTAAATGCAAATTTTCATTATCGAAGCATTTGAAAATGCCACTATTTGTCCATTTTCATGTTATGCTCATGCATTTGTGAATGCTTTTATTGTCACAATTGGATGCATTTTTTTAATGTTGTCATTAGATATTTGTTAATGCTTTAATTGTAAGAATTCAATTCATTTGAGCATATCACATCATTTGTAAATGCATCCTTTTTACCATATTGACGACATTAAAAAATGCTCTCGATGTTTCATTATCATTGGCTACATAAATATATGATGTTAATTTCACAATTATGTAGCATTATGTGAAATGTTCTTGTAACTTTATAGGGCATCACCCCGGACAGCATTTCCATCTAATGCCGTCAAATATAAATAGCATCATTAATACATGCATTCAACATCATATGTGAATGCTTTGAAATGCTTACATTGTTGTAGTGATACATATACATACATACCTACCTACGTACGTACATACATACATACATACATACATACATACCTACATACATACATACATACATACATACATACATACATACATTCGTACATTCGTACATACATACCTACATTCGTACGTACATACGTACATACCTACATTCGTACGTACATACGTACATACCTACATTCGTACGTACATACATACATACATACATACATACATACATACATACATACATACATTCGTACATACATACATACATACATTCAAACATACATACATACATACATACATACATACATACATACATACATACATACATATACATACGTACTTGGACTCGTTAATGCCTAAATAGATTTCGAAGACCACTATAGCGTAAAACAAACTTTCGTAGTGCTTGTAAAATTTGGTGAAAAGTTATGTAGTAAAAGATTCGATACAAACGATCTAACAAATACCTTATTTGGACCCCTCAAAGCATAAAAAGATTGCTACGAATTGAAAAACAAATTTTCTTAGTGTTTGTACAATTTGGTGAAAAGTTACCTAATAAAAGATTCGATCCAATCAATCTCAAAATCACGTTATTTGGACTCCTCAAAGAGTAACAAGATTGCTATGAATCGAAAAACAAACTTTCTTAGTGTTTGTAAAATTTTGTGAAAACTTACGTAATAAAGGATTCGATCCAAACGATCTAAAAACACGTTATTTTAACTCTTCAAAGCGTCAAAAGATCGTTATGATTCGAAAAGCAAACTTTCTTAGTATTTTTACAATTTGGTGAAAAGTTATGTAGTAAAAGATTCATTCCAAAAGATCTCAACAACACTTTATTTGGACTCCTCAAAGCCTAAATAGAATTTCAAGACTGCCTGCGGCTAAAACAAACTTTGGTAATATTTGTACAATCTGGTGAAAATATGTATGGTAAAACTTTCGAAGTAACTATCTCAAAAACACGTTATTTGGACTCCTCAAAGTATAAAAAAAAATGCTATGAATCGAAACAAACTTTCTTAGTGTTTGTACAATTTGATGAAAAGTTACGTTATATAAGATTCGATCCGAACAATCTAAAAAACACGTTATTTGGACTCCTCAAAGCATAAAAATATTGCTATGAATTGAAAAACAAATTTTCTTGGTGTTTGTAAAATTTGGTGAAAACTTACGTAATAAAAGATTCGATCCAAACCATCTCAAAAATACGTTATTTGGACTCTTTTAAGTGTAAAAAAATTGCTATGAATAAAGAAAAAAACAATCTTTGTGTTTGTAAAATTTGGTGAAAATTTACGTAATAAAAGAATTGATCCAAACAATCTCGAAATCACGTTATTTGGACTACTGAAAGCATAAAAAAATTGCTATGAATCGAAAAAACAAACTTTCTTAGTAGTGTTCGAAAATTTTGGAGAAACGTTATGTAGTAAAGATACGATACAAACGATCTAAAAAACGCATTGTTTGAACTTTTCAAATTGGAATAAGATTGCTATGAATCGAAAAACAAACTTTCTTAGTGCTTGTAAAATTTGGTGAAAACTTACGTAATAAATATTTGATCCCAACAATATAAAAAACACATTATTTGATCTTCTCAAAGCATAAAAAATTGCTATGAATCAAAAAGAAAATTTTTTTTTTGTTTGTACAATTTGGTGAAAAGTTACATAGTAAAATATTGGATGCAAAATATCTCAAAAACACGTTATTTCGACTCCTCAAAGCCTAAATAGATTGTCAAAACTGCCTACAGCGAAAACAAACTTCCATAATGTATATACAATTTGGTGAAAAACTTCTATAGTAAAACTTTCAAAGTAAACGAACTCAAAATACATTATTTGGCCTCCCGGAGGCCTAAACAGATTTCCAAGACAGCCTAGAGCGAAAAAACAAAATTTCGTATTGTTTGCAAAATTTGGTGATAAGTTGTGTTGGAAAACATTCGATTTAAACGATCTCAATACATGTTACTTGGACTCCCTAATGCCTAAATAGATTTCTAAGACCACTATAGCGTAAAACAAACTTTTGTAGTACTTGTAAAATTTGGTGAAAAGTTATGTAGTAAAAGATTCGATACAATGATCTAAAAAATACCATATTTGGACTCCTCAAAGCACAAAAAGACTGCTACGAATCGAAAAACAAATTTTCTTAGTGTATGTACAATTTGGTGAAAAGTTACGTAACAAAAGATTCGATCCAATCAATCTCAAAATCACGTTATTTGGACTCCTTAAAAAGTAACAAGATTGCTATGAATCGAAAAACAAACTTTCTTAGTGTTTGTAAAATTTGGTGCAATCTTACGTAATAAAATATTGATCCAAACGATCTAAAAAACACGTTATTTGAACTCTTCAAAACGTAAAAAGATTGCTACGTTTCGAAAAGCAAATTTTCTTAGTTTTTACAATTTGGTGAAATGTTACGTAGTAAAATATTCGATCCAAAATATCTCAAAAACATTGTATTTGGACTCCTCAAAGCCTAAATAGATTGTCAAGACTGCCTACAACGAAAACAAACTTTGATAATGTTTGTACAATTTGGTGAAAACCTGTATAGTAAAACTTTCGATGTAACTATCTCAAAAAACGTTATTTGGACTCCTCTGTTGATCCAAATATCCTAAGGTTTGATTATGTCAAAACACTGTCAATACTAACGGTTTCAGTTAAGACCAACTTGTAGGAGAAGTAGGTACAACGGACCAAGGATGATCGAAAGAGACGATTGAAGAATTCAAGACGAATATCATATGTGAAAAGAAAGGCGTCAAGACATTGAAGAATTCAAGACGTCGAAGCCTTCCGTGAGTTGGGATCATCAAAATAAACCATAGGTATTCCAAAGAACATCTCATATTTATCAAGATCAAAAGATAAATTCGAAAAACGATGATCAACAAGGAAACTCACCATACCAGTATGGTTCGTTCGAACTAACACATAGTTCGTTCGAACGAACCAAGACCTGGCATGGTGAGAAAACTCACAAAACTAGAGACAATAAATATTCGTTCGAACGAACCTATATGTTAGTTCGAACGAACCATTTTGGTTCGTTCCCCTCAAGGACGAACCATGAACCACTCTAAGTTCGTTCGAACAAAACAAATAAGTTCGTTCGAACGAATCGATACCTGGTGTTGTGAGACAAATAAACAAATCTAGACACAATAAATATTCGTTGGAACGAACCAATCGGTACGTTCGAACGAACATCCATGGTTCGTTCTTGAATTCATAGAACGAACCATGAACAAATTCAGGTTAGTTCGAACGAACATAATTGTTCGTTCGAACGAACTCATAGTGTTTATGAAAATTCCTTTGAAACGGCTAGTTCAAATTCAAGTTCGTTCGAACGAACCAAACAGTACGTTCGAACGAACTATGTAATTTTTACACAGGTTAAGTGGTTTCTATGGATGATATAAATAGAACAACTTACACCTTCTCTCTCCTATCCTTTTTGCAAAATCATTTCACATCTAAAAGAGAGAACGAACTAGCTTTGATCTTCTTCCAAATATCTTGATAAGTGTGAGACAAACCTCTAGATCATAGATCTACTTCTCGAAATCTCTCTTCTATACGATTCCCAACTCACGTGACCGATCACGTTGTAGTGCGTATTAGAAACGTGTAATAGGCTAATTCTTGAATTGTAAAGCCCGCTATAGATCGATAGAAAACGTGTAAATCGATCTAGGCACAACCTTGTACGAGTGAGTTGGAATTCAATCGAACGCCTAAACGGCACAAGGCCTTCCCGGAGACGTAGGTACTTGCCAATAATCGAATCGGTCGATTAAGCAAGTAAAGGGTGAGTTAAAGCTACAAAGCAACCACCTACCGAACTCCGTAATAAATATCGTGTGTTCATCTCGTTCGGTATTTGCATTCTTTTATTTAAATCATATTAAGCTTCCGCATAATTTAGAATCGGTATACCTTAGTCGAAAATTGTAAGTAAAGATTACCTATTCACCCCCTCTAGGTTAGAATTAACCAACAATTGGTATCAGAGCAAAATACTAACCGTCTCTTTGAGTAAAATTGACAACTTGTATACGATTATGGCCAATACCACCGTTCCCAAATTGCAACTTACCTATCCCAAGGAATTGGACGGTAAAAATTGGAATGTTTGGAAACGATGCATGTTGAATGTGTTTTCCATACAAGGCCTAAAATCGATAGTAGAAGATGGGTTCATAATCAACTCTACTACCGATGCCGAAGGGAAAACACTTCTATCACCCGATTCAATGAATAACCAAACCTCCGACATCTATGCCCAAAATTTAATTCTCACCAACATGGTAGGATCACTCTCCGTTTTGGTAGATGGATGTGATACCTCTCATCAAATGTGGCGAGCTCTCCTAAATCGATTTGAAGGGAACAATCAAATGAAAAGGACCAATCTTATGGGACTTGAACAACAATTTGATAGTTTCCGAATGATCGAGGGCGAATCCGTAGATGATATGTACCTTCGTATGAATCATATCAAAAACGGATTCACCGCTCTTGGAGAGTCCCTAACAAACTCTCGAGTTGTAGGTAAATTGATTCGAGCAATGCCAATGAGTTGGGAGACTCTACGAGTGGCATTGGAGACGATGATGGCTACACAAGACATGTCGCCCGAAGAATTGGTAAGTTACTTCAGAAACTTCGAAGCTCGACTCAAGCAACTCACTCAAGAAAATGCTTCAACCTCTCGCCCAAAGGCCGTGGCTCTACCCGCCGTAGAGGCGAGCGATGATGAGAGCGAAATAGCTCTTTTGGTAAGAAAATTTAGAGAGTTTAGGACTCATGAAAGACGGTTCAACGACAACCGCAAGCGACAAAACTTGAAGCCATATTGCTTTGAGTGCAACAAGAAGGGACACACAATCGAGACATGTTGGATTCTCCATCCCGAACATGCTCCGTGGAACAAAAAGGATGACGAGCGAAAAGATCGGGAAAGACGTGAACCTCGACGCGAAAGACGACAAGACGACAAAGATCGACAAGAACGACACAAGGATAAAGGTAAAGATTTCAAAAAGAAAAAGGCTTATAAAGCTCATGTAGGAAGATGGGGAGAGTCGGATGCCTCAAGTACATCATCCGAGTCGGAGTGCAACTCGGATCGAGAAACCGCGAACTTGGCACTTATGGCGACGATCACTCCTTCGGTGGACGATGTGGTGGAGAAAGCAATTCAAGCCATGCTTCTTCAAAGAGTGTCAATACCTGAACCTCTCACGCCTCACTCTCCTAGTGTTCTTTCACCCACTTCTACGTCAAGCTCAACACATGACCTAGGTCATGAGGTATATCTCACACCCATAATTAAGTCTATTAAGCCAACCTCAAATGCATGTTCCTTATCTAAACTAAATTCGGACCTAGAACTTGAATCTCTCGACGCACTTTTGAGAGACGTCGAATTTCCTCATCAAAGTGAGGGTAAGGTCGAGAGCACGATAGCGGCTCTCGAGGCTAAGGTAGTATCTTTAGAATTATCCGTTGAGTCTTATAAAGCACAACTCAATGAATTTAAATGTTTTTCAAAATGTGAATGTCCAACCCTAAAAGGCGATATTTCACATCTAAAAGTTGAACTTCAAAATTTAAAAGTTGAAAATACATCCTTGAAGAAAGCTTGTGCAAACAAAGCATCTAGCTCTCCTTCGTTGGATGACGTTTTAAAGGGGTCATTAAAGGGACAAAAACCTAATGACAAATCGGGTCTAGGGTTCAAGAAGGATATCGGTCATAAATCCGGTCCTTCCAAATCCAAAGATCAAACATCAAAATGGGAGAACAATAGAATCAATAGTCACGGAAATGCTATCATGTACCGTGACTATTGTAATAAATATCAAAAATAGGGTTTTGATATTTGTGGAATATTAGTCCTAAAATCCCAGAATATAAGACCCATGTTAAATATATAAATCCCTACGATCAAAACCAACTCCTTATGCCTCAAACTCGTTAAAAGGGTATAATCGTAATTACATATTTATGTGTTGTTTAAATATATATATGATAGGGACTTATTTGCATAGTTACCCCACCATTAATAATACTAAAAAATAGAGTTTGCAAATAAACCCCCATATAGGTGTAAAATAAATGGTTTATGAATATGATAGTTTGTTGGGTATGGATGTAAGATACAATTTCACAACTTATTAGGCGCCTCACATCTCTCCCCTTTCCTGTCCATTAACATAGTTAGAAAATATTCATGAAACCCTAAGAGAGAAAGAGAGAAAAATAGGAGAAATCAAGGAAAAAAGGAAATTTCGCAAAACGAAAGGTGCCATATTCTTCAGGAGGTTAAGTTGTACGAGTTGGCGAGATCAAAAGAAGGATTTCATCCACGTTTCGAGTTGCTCCGTTTTCTGCGCCGTTTCGTTTAATCGTGTATTTGTCGAGTTTCTTTCCATTAGGTGAGTGCTACTTTCACTTCTATCTTATTAAGAATTCAATTTCGATCGTTTCTAGACCTTACATGATAGTCTAGGGTTCTCGCTTTAGAAATCCGTATTTTCTTTAAAAACCGTGTTACATCAACAAAATATATATTATGTAGATTTGATCATATATATGTATGTAGAATTTGAGTTTGATAAAACGTAGGCCGGGCTTACGGTTTTGAAAGAGGGTCCTATGTGTACATACGCGGCTCCTCCGGTATGTTTTAGTTTGATAGGTGTAGTGTCGCGCGACCCCGTGGCGCTCTATGGAGGGAATTGCGTAGCAAACTTGATGTAGTGCAAAGTCCCGACCCATGTGGGGTCTGGCTGTGGCGCATGGATATTCGTCGTCAGCTCATTTTTGTGGGGAATTCGCGCTTCCCGAGCTTTATGTTATGTTCCAGCCCGTTTGTGACTAGCTATCCACTCGGGGTTGGCACTTCAGTCGAGTGTTATTTGCGCCCTCACCCCGGTAAAAGTATTAGTATATATATGATTATGTATGAAGGTAAGTGATTTTGATTTCGAAAAGCCGGGGCAAGTACTTTGAGAAGTATTTATATACATATATGATTTATGATTTCGATTATTTTGAGCGAGGTTTTTGACTAGCATGTAAAAGGTCGATCTTAATAAGCTAGGCTCAAAACTCACTCACTTAGTCACTTCCGTGACTAACCATTTTATTTGAATGTTTTGAGTCTAGGTACGGTGGACAGATTTTCCGGGGCAGCGGGTGTCTAGAGTGTGAGTGCGACGGTTTCGTTTTCATCGCGGAACCTCCATCATGTGTATATTTGTTTATTTCCGTTTCTGGCCAGCGAGCCTTTTGTTTATGCGACATTTTGTTTAGTTTTGGTGTTTGGTTATGTCGCGTTTGTGTTTATATGCTTCCGCTAGGTTTCTTTGTGTTCGTGTGTATATGTTATGGTGATGCATGTATATATCTGCGTGTGTCGTTGTTTTCGAGTTGTGGTATTTATGTTTTTGTGAATTTAGAATATAAGAGCCTGTGGTATACGAGTTGTATACTGGCGGGTTGCCGCACCCTTTTCCACTTTATAATTTGGGGTGTGACAGTCTTGTGTGGTATCAGAGCAAAAACATCGAAAACAACCATAACATTCGTCGTGAGAGTTGGGGTTTCGAGTCTTCTTAGTTGTGTCTATTTCGAGTTATATCCTAATTTCCAGAATCTCAATTCTAACGTGTATTATATGTCTCAGAAAAGAATGGTACCGAGGAGAGGCCGTAGGCGTATCCGTGAGAGTGCTCATGATGAGTCACCGCAGCAACACCACTCTAGGAGACGCCATGTCTTTCCACCTCCCTCTCCGATTCGGAATGATCACCCTTCGGTGACTTCGCGAGTGCAAACCCAAACGTCCGTACATACCGTTGGTCGTCCTTTTCAACCTCCACCTTTTGAAGACGTAGAAGAAGCTGGAGTAGAGGTTGAGCAACGAGATGGAAATCATGATCGAGTGGCTCCCGAAGGAAATGATGGAGGGCACGCGCCCGAGGTACCATATGGTCCACCCCCACCACCCCCACCACCTGATGCGATGAGGTTCATCGAGAACCTAGTTGAGCTTGTAGCGGGTCAAACACGCCAACCGAGGCAGGATGCGGAAGTCAGTCTCATCAGCCATATTTCGAATTTCCTGAAAATGGAGCCGAGAACATTTTCGGGTGCGCGGGATGCAGTGGCAGCGGATAATTGGTTGTTGGAGACTACATGGAACCTTGAAAGGGCACAAGTGCCCGAGCGATATTGGGTAGAGGTCGCCGTTACGAGACTCCGAGGTGAAGCTTTGCATTGGTGGGAGTTACAACGCCAGTCTTATAATGGAGGTGATAGAATACCCTGGGATTGGTTCGAGAATTCGTTCGATGAATTCTTTGTTCCAATGACATCGATTCGTGATTTTGAGGATCAATTTAGGGAATTGAAGCAAGGGACACGTTCGGTCGATGCTTTTATTGCAGATTATAATCGGCTTTCACGATATGCGACATCGTGGGTGCCTAATGAGGAGAGGTTGGTTAGCGAGTTTGTGCATCGTTTGCACCCGGAGATAAAACGAGATGTTGATATTTTTGGGAGACGATATACCTTCGCGCAAGTCTGTGATGCGGCTCGTCACTATGAGAGGAATTTGTGTGAGCGTGGGACTAGTGAAAGGTTTCATGGAGATGATCAAATGGGGAGTTCGCGACCTCGTCTAGCGCACAAACCCAGCCCACCAAGAAAGCGTTCGCGCAACGAAAGGAGGTTTTATCCGAATCAAGGGGCGGGGCAATCCCAACAAAACCGATCCAAACAGATTCGGAGATGCAACCGTTGCGGGTTTGAGCATGGGGGAAAGGAGTGTTGGAGGATGAGTGGTCTTTGTTTCAATTGTGGAAAACCTGGACATTTCGCTAAGGAATGTCCTCATCCGCGCAGAGCTAATGTTGCACCACCTCGAGCAGCAGAGCAAACACCGCAAGGAGCTGGGCGCGGTAATGCAAGAATGTTTGCAGCGGTATCACCATCAGGGGTAGTCGGGGAAGAGACGAGTGCGCCAATGGCCAATCCAGTCACAGGTACATTTCTGATTTCTGGAGCACCAGCTTTTGTTTTGTTTGATTCGGGTGCGAGTCATTCGTTTGTGGCTTGTGATCTTGTTATTTCTCAAAAGTGGGATTGTACCCCGAGTGTCACACCATTAGTAGTTAGTACGCCCTTGGGTATGAGTGTAAGTGTTAATGAACATTGCGAGGGCAAGATAGTGGTAATCGGTGAGCGTGAGTTTCCCGTTGATTTAAGTGTCCTCGAGATGTTCGACTTTGATGCTATTTTGGGAATGGATTGGTTATCCCGTCACGGAGCGACGATTGTGTGCCATGAGTCCTGGATTTATTTTGATTTGGAGGATGGATCCCGTATTAGTGTAAGGGCCAAACGACTCGGTCGGGAAGGACCGATTATTTCTGCGATTACCTCGCATAGAGTGATGGCTAATGATTGTGTTGCTTTTCTTGCGAGTGCACAATCTAATGAGGGGTATGTACAATTAGAAGATATACCTATTGTACGTGAGTTTGTACGGGTTTTTCCGGATGAGTTGCCGGGGTTGCCACCGGAGCGAGAGGTTGATTTCGAGATAAAGTTAGTAGCTGGGGCTGGATCAATTTCGAAAACTCCATATCGCATGGCGCCGACTGAATTGAAGGAGTTAAAAATTCAGCTTCAAGAGTTGTTGGATAAGGGGTTTATCCGTCCAAGTGTTTCTCCATGGGGAGCTCCTGTTTTATTTGTGAAAAAGAAGGACGGAACATTACGACTATGCATGGACTATCGCGAGTTAAATAAAGTTACGATTAAGAATCGTTATCCACTTTCCCGAATCGACGATTTGTTTGATCAATTGCAAGGCGCCACTGTCTTCTCGAAGATCGATTTACGGTCAGGTTATTATCAATTAAGGATTAAACCTGAGGATGTTGAGAAGACGGCATTCCGTACTCGGTATGGGCATTACGAATTTTTAGTTATGCCATTTGGATTGACTAATGCACCAGCAGCTTTTATGGATTTGATGCATAGGGTGCTTCGTCCATATCTTGACTCTTTCGTGGTTGTGTTTATTGATGATATTTTAATTTACTCGCGTAATAAAGAGCAACACGCCGAGCATTTGCGTACCGTACTTCGCACGCTTGAAGAACATAAATTGTTTGCGAAGCTAAAGAAGTGTGAATTTTGGCTTGAAGAAGTTTCTTTTCTGGGGCATGTGATATCGCGGGATGGGTTGAAAGTTGATCCAGAAAAGATCAAAGCTATAGTAGAATGGAGACAACCAAAATCGGTAACCGAGATTAGGAGTTTCTTGGGGCTTGCAGGCTATTACCGACGCTTTGTTGAAGGTTTTTCGAAACTCGCACTTCCCTTGACGCAATTGACCCAAAAAGGTGTAAAATTTGAGTGGACGGAGGCGAGAGAGTGTAGTTTTGAAGAGTTGAAGAAGAGGCTAGTGTCCGCACCGGTTCTCATTGTACCAAAACCGGAAGTTGAATTTGATGTATATTGCGATGCATCACACCAGGGTTTGGGTTGTGTGTTAATGCAAGAACGTAGGGTGATTGCGTATGCGTCGCGGCAGTTGAAACCCTATGAGCGAAACTACCCAACGCATGATCTTGAGTTGGCAGCCGTGGTGTTTGCGCTAAAGATATGGAGGCATTATCTCTATGGAGAGAAATGCAAAATCTTCACGGACCACCAAAGCCTCAAATATATTTTCGATCAGCGAGATCTTAATTTGAGGCAGCGTCGTTGGCTTGAAGTGCTATGTGATTATGATATGTCCATTCAATATCATCCGGGGAAAGCAAATGTCGTAGCGGATGCATTGAGCCGGAGTACCCACGGAAATGCAGCAGCATTGTTGTCAAATAAACCTCATATATTGATGGATTTAATGAGAATGGAGGTTTATGTGCAAATGCCGGGTTCACAAGCCATTCTAGCAAATTTACGCGTGCAACCTACATTAAATCATAGAATCCGGGTGGCACAAGCAAACGATCGGAATTTGCAGAAAATTAAGGAACGAATCCGCGAAGGTAAAGCACCACATTTTGGTGTTGATTCCGAGGGAACGTTACGCTTAGGCAAACGTGTTTGTGTACCAACCAATGGTGAACTACGACGCGAAATTCTAGCCGAGGCGCATGATTCAGGATATTCCATCCATCCGGGCGAGACAAAGATGCATCAAGATATGCGAGTGTACTATTGGTGGCCAGGGATGCGAAGGGACATAGCCGATTATGTTTCTCAATGTTTTGTGTGCCAACAAGTCAAGGCTGAACGCAAGAAACCAGCGGGACTTCTCCAACCTTTGCCACTGCCGGGGGGTAAATTTGAGAGCATTACGATGGATTTTGTAACCGGGTTACCCCGAACCCCGCGAGGAAGTAATGCTATATGGGTTATTGTAGATCGGTTAACGAAAGTGGCAAATTTCATTCCATTTAAACAAGGCACTTCCGGTGATGAGATGGCACGTATTTATTTGTCTACCATGTTTAGGCGTTTTGGTACACCGGTGGAGATCATTTCGGATCGCGATGCGCGATTTACGTCAAATTTTTGGAGGAGTTTCCAAAGAGGTTTGGGGACACGATTGTCCTTTAGCTCGGCATATCACCCACAAACGGATGGACAATCGGAGAGAACGATTCAAACTCTGGAGGATATGTTGCGCGCATGCACAATTTCGATGGGTGGTTCTTGGGAGGATCACTTGCATTTGTGTGAGTTTGCGTACAATAACAGTTACCATTCGAGCATTGCGGTTTCACCCTTCGAAGCATTGTATGGTAGTCGTTGTCGCACGCCATTATTTTGGGATCCAATAGGATCAAAACCTCTTCTAGGACCTGACCTTATACACGAGAGTGCCGAGAATTTACGCGTGATAAAACAACGTCTTCAAACGGCCCAGGATCGTCAAAAGAAGTACGCGGATTCCGAACGAAGACATGTGGAGTTTCAATCGGGTGATCATGTGTTGTTGCGAGTTTCACCTACGCGCGGTGTAATGCGGTTTGGAGTAAAGGGAAAGCTCAGTCCAAGATATATCGGGCCATTCGAAATTCTCGATCGAATTGGTGTGTGTGCATATCGTTTAGCTTTACCACCATCCTTATCCGATGTGCACGATGTCTTTCATGTATCCCAATTACGCAAATATCTTCGTGGTGAAGGACACATCATCGATTTCTCCCAACTTCGGTTTGAACCAGACCTAACCTATGAAGAGATCCCCATTCGCATACTTGGTTTTCGGGAGCAAGTATTGCGTACTAAAATCGTGAGATACGTGAAGGTCCAATGGAGTCACCATACCGAACACGAGGCAACGTGGGAGAGCGAGGAGGAAATACGAAGGAAGTGGCCAAGTCTCTTTTCGAATGAAGGTTAGATATCAAGTTTAGGGACTAAACTTTCTTTAAGGGGGGGATAATGTAATAAATATCAAAAATAGGGTTTTGATATTTGTGGAATATTAGTCCTAAAATCCCAGAATATAAGACCCATGTTAAATATATAAATCCCTACGATCAAAACCAACTCCTTATGCCTCAAACTCGTTAAAAGGGTATAATCGTAATTACATATTTATGTGTTGTTTAAATATATATATGATAGGGACTTATTTGCATAGTTACCCCACCATTAATAATACTAAAAAATAGAGTTTGCAAATAAACCCCCATATAGGTGTAAAATAAATGGTTTATGAATATGATAGTTTGTTGGGTATGGATGTAAGATACAATTTCACAACTTATTAGGCGCCTCACATCTCTCCCCTTTCCTGTCCATTAACATAGTTAGAAAATATTCATGAAACCCTAAGAGAGAAAGAGAGAAAAATAGGAGAAATCAAGGAAAAAAGGAAATTTCGCAAAACGAAAGGTGCCATATTCTTCAGGAGGTTAAGTTGTACGAGTTGGCGAGATCAAAAGAAGGATTTCATCCACGTTTCGAGTTGCTCCGTTTTCTGCGCCGTTTCGTTTAATCGTGTATTTGTCGAGTTTCTTTCCATTAGGTGAGTGCTACTTTCACTTCTATCTTATTAAGAATTCAATTTCGATCGTTTCTAGACCTTACATGATAGTCTAGGGTTCTCGCTTTAGAAATCCGTATTTTCTTTAAAAACCGTGTTACATCAACAAAATATATATTATGTAGATTTGATCATATATATGTATGTAGAATTTGAGTTTGATAAAACGTAGGCCGGGCTTACGGTTTTGAAAGAGGGTCCTATGTGTACATACGCGGCTCCTCCGGTATGTTTTAGTTTGATAGGTGTAGTGTCGCGCGACCCCGTGGCGCTCTATGGAGGGAATTGCGTAGCAAACTTGATGTAGTGCAAAGTCCCGACCCATGTGGGGTCTGGCTGTGGCGCATGGATATCCGTCGTCAGCTCATTTTTGTGGGGAATTCGCGCTTCCCGAGCTTTATGTTATGTTCCAGCCCGTTTGTGACTAGCTATCCACTCGGGGTTGGCACTTCAGTCGAGTGTTATTTGCGCCCTCACCCCGGTAAAAGTATTAGTATATATATGATTATGTATGAAGGTAAGTGATTTTGATTTCGAAAAGCCGGGGCAAGTACTTTGAGAAGTATTTATATACATATATGATTTATGATTTCGATTATTTTGAGCGAGGTTTTTGACTAGCATGTAAAAGGTCGATCTTAATAAGCTAGGCTCAAAACTCACTCACTTAGTCACTTCCGTGACTAACCATTTTATTTGAATGTTTTGAGTCTAGGTACGGTGGACAGATTTTCCGGGGCAGCGGGTGTCTAGAGTGTGAGTGCGACGGTTTCGTTTTCATCGCGGAACCTCCATCTTGTGTATATTTGTTTATTTCCGTTTCTGGCCAGCGAGCCTTTTGTTTATGCGACATTTTGTTTAGTTTTGGTGTTTGGTTATGTCGCGTTTGTGTTTATATGCTTCCGCTAGGTTTCTTTGTGTTCGTGTGTATATGTTATGGTGATGCATGTATATATCTGCGTGTGTCGTTGTTTTCGAGTTGTGGTATTTATGTTTTTGTGAATTTAGAATATAAGAGCCTGTGGTATACGAGTTGTATACTGGCGGGTTGCCGCACCCTTTTCCACTTTATAATTTGGGGTGTGACAACTATAATCAAGGTAATAGTGGTAAAATGGAACAACCTAAAAATGTTAGGGCTAATAATAGAAATAATCATTTTACACAAACTACATCTTATAGACGTACCAATGTGGGACGAACCGATTGCTTGTTCAAACGGGGACCAAATGGGTATTTCTATGAGGTGAAGCAAAACACCGACGCTTCATATCAAACATGGGCTCCCAAACATTTCACCAATACACAAAAACATTTTTCAACTAGAAACTATTGTGAAAAATCGACCAAACCGAAAATTCAAAAGAACAACTACCCAAACCAACTCTCGAGTCATTTCGTCAAGAGTTCCGAGACTCTTAACAAACCTACAATTGCATTTTGCAATTATTGTTGTAAACTAGGGCACATCTCCACTAGTTGCAATCTTCGCAATCCTAAAAATAACTCTCATGTCATGTGGATGCGTAAAGATAGACACACGATGGGTCCCTCCACCTCAAAAGGTGTTGGACCATCAAGGAAGTAAGTCATGTGTGACTTCGTACTCCCTCAAATCTACTACCATAAGCCAAATCTTGAGGGGGAGTATTAGTATAAGAATTCATAATTAGATTAATTTTTGTTATAAATATTCAACTAATATGAATTTCTTATAGATGTGCCTAAGTTCCTCAAATAAGTCATCGAAATGGTGTCTAGACAGTGGATGTTCTAGACACATGACTTGGAACCGAGAAATGTTCAAATCTCTCAAACCTTTCAAAGGAGGAGACGTTACATTCGGAGGAAACCAAAAAGGTAAAATTGTCGGTATCGGCTCTATAGGAACCACCAATTGGACCTTAGAAAATGTGTACCTAGTTGTAGGGTTAAAACATAACCTAATTAGCATAAGTCAATTGTGTGATGCCGGGTATTGTGTAAAGTTCGACCAATCTTCGTGTAAAATTGATCGAACATTAGACAATATTTCGGTGTGCAAGGGAACCCGACATGATAATTTGTACTACTTCGATTTCAAATCATTTGTGCCGGGAGTCCATTGTCTCACCGTTTCGGAATCAACCTCACGTCTATGGCATAGGAGACTAGGTCATATATGCATGGAGACAATTAATGAAAGAAAATATGGCTTAAGAATTAACTTGGAAGAATTTATATAAATAGGCAATTCTGCAGTCAGAATAAGGTTAGTTCGAACTAACTATATCAGTGCGTTCGAACGGACTTATTCGTGATAAACAGAAGTAGGTTCGTTCGAACGAACATTTAGGTGCGTTCGAACGAACTGGGTTCGTTCGAACGAACTATGTTAAGTGCGTTCGAACTGACATGTTTCCTATATATATAAAGTTCTGATTCCGGAATTTGACCTAAGTTTTCTAGGGTTTTGAGCCGTCGTTTCTCTTCTTCTTCTTCCACAGAATTCAGATTAGATCTGAGAGATTTAGAGGGAGATTCGAGCAAGGATCTTGAGAGATTTAATCGTGACGGCGACTAGAACGGCGTTGGCGATTTCCGATCGGACGAAATCGAGGTGGACACGAGTAGAGGGATTGCACGAGCGATTCTTGGAGAAGGTTCACGGATTTGGAGAAATAATCGACACGTACTAACTTGTACGAGGTAATTCTCCGAAACTCTTCCTTTTTCGGTGGTTTTAGGGCGTGATCCCGGTAGAATTAGGTTACGCACGTGAACTAATTTCCGCTGCACACTATGATAATCGTGTGCGTAACCCTACAGTGGTATCAGAGCAATCGCTCGTTAAAACCATCGAAAATCGATGATTTAATTCGAATTTAGGAAATTTTAGAATTTTAGGGCTGAATTTCAGAAATTAGAAAAGCTGGCAGAATAGGGTTCGTTCGAACGAACTTGGAGTTGCGTTCGAACGAACTGGTCTGGTCGAACGAACCTAGTGTTCGGTTCGAACGGACTGATCTATTCGAACGAACTTGGAGTTGCGTTCGAACGGACCTATTTCTGGTTCACAAAAAAAAAAAAAAAAAAAAAAAAAAAAGAGTAAAAATGTTGAAATTTTTTTTTCTGACGTTTCTCGATCGAACTTGGAGTTGCGATCGTTCGAACAATTTTCTGGACAACCAATTTTTTTTCTGTCAAAAATGCCCAATAATTTTAAAATTTCCAATTTATAAATTCGATACGGTATAGCATATAGCCTAAAACGGGGATGATTGTTTGTGTTGCTTGTAATGTGTGTTGTGTGGGGGCCGGTGAGCTTTCCAAATTGTATTTTATTTAATTATGTGGGGACCGGTGAGTCTTCCAAAGTTGTAATAAAATAAAATAGGTTTAGTTTTGAAGAAGGACCTTCAAGGCAAGACGACACGAAGACGACACGACACGAAGATTGGATCTTCACATGAAGCAATGAATCATCTTGGGTTTTAGGGTTGGGAATTTTAGGGTTTTATGATTGCTCATAAAACTAAAAGGCCTATATGCTATACCATAATTTTATTTGTTATTGTGAATGAATAAAATAAATGATTTTAATAAAAAGTAAAATCCTCCCACGTAATTATCAAGTCTTATGTCTCCCTAAATGGAACCTTCTAAACTAGTGTTTGTTTATCTGTGTTGCATGGCCATAGTCTGGCACAGATTTACACATGCGTAGCAAGGAAGGCATGCATTGATTAGGAATTGACGTGTTGCATGGCCATAGTCTGGCATGTCAATTCGCTGATTGAATGATATTCCATTTGTGGTTTGGACTTGACCAATTCACTAGCTAGGCTAGGGTTTGGGGCAAGGAGTGAGGTACACACACTCTGGTTTTGAGTTGGACTCAATACCGGACCTCACGAATAAAGCAAGAATCGTCTTGGAGATGATTGGACACCGTCCTACCCGACGTGATGTAATTTTAAGTGGTTGGCCATAGTCACCTTAGAAATACGTTAAATAGGGATCTTGTCCATTATGAGATTTAAGGTATCAAATCTCCGTTTCAATAGTGGGGGCTATTTGAAATGATAAAATAATGGGTATTTCAAGTTATTTAAAAATGAATTTTAATATATGAAAGACCACGTTATTAATTACATTATTTTTCAAAAATTGTAGAATTCATGGCTTTACCAAGTAATAACCGCTTCAGTTTGCGTTCCATTTTGGAAAGGGAACGAATGAACGGAAAGAATTTTCTCGACTGGCAGAGGAATCTGGGATTCGTTCTGAAACAGGAAGGAAAGGCACATGTCTTGGAGACGCCTATCCCTCCTGTGCCAGGGGATAAAGCAACTGAGGATGAGACATTCGAATATACGACCATGATGGACGATTCGAATGATGTCACATGCCTCATGTTGGCTACTATGACTCCTGAATATCAAATCCAGTTTGAGAAACAGGATGCATACGAGATTATGAAACAGCTCAGGGAGATGTTTCAGGTTCAAGCAAGGGTGGAGAAGTACCAAGCTCTTGGCAATGCGACGCAATGCAAGATGCAAGATGGTACGCCTGTTAGCTCGCACCTTCTCAAGATGAAAGGATATTTCGATCATCTTGATAGGCTTGGCATCAAATTCGAGGTGGAGTTACAAACTGATTTGATCATGTTGTCGCTGCCACCGAGTTTCGATTCGTTCATTTCGCATTTCCACATGTCAGACATGAAAAGGACCATTCCCCAGCTTATCGGAATGCTCAGAACATTCGAAGCTGACATGAAACCACGGTACATGAAGTCTAGGACTTCGGAAGTATTGGTGGTTGAAGGGAAGAGTCCAAGCAAAGGGAACAAAAACAAGAAGAGGAAGGCAAAGGGCAACAAGGTTGCGTCTAAGTCTGTGGGCAAGAAAGCCAAGGATGACAAGAAGTGTTTCCACTGCCTCAAGGAGGGGCATTGGAAGCGTGATTGCGAGATCTTCCTGAGGGAGAGCAAGCAAAAGACCGCTTCCTTGGACACACCGGCATCAGGTATTTTTGTTATCGAATCTTATTTCTTTACTTCATCATCATGGGTGTTGGACACTGGATGTGGAACTCATATTTGTAATAATATGCAGGGCCTAAGAAGTAGAAGATCATTGATTCGTGGCGAAGTTGATTTACGCGTCGGGAATGGAGCTAGAGTAGCAGCATTAGCCGAAGGGACGTATGATTTAACTTTGCCAAATGGACTTATTTTAGTTTTGGATAATTGTTGTTATGTACCTACTTTGAGTAGGAGTATTATTTCTGTTTCTAGACTTATTGCGGATGGATATGAATTAGTTATTGGTACTAATGATTGTTTTATTTGCAAGAATGGCATTTTCTTTAGTAATGTTCTAGTTGAAAATGGTCTATATGTCTTGGATTTAGATAATAACAACAATAATCAGTCCATTTATAACATAAATACTACTCAAACTAATGAAACATACTCATGGCATTGTCGTCTCGGACACATAAACGAGAAACGCATTGCTAGACTCCAAAAGGATGGAGTGCTAGATTCTTTTGACTTAGAGTCAATAGAAAATTGCGAATCTTGTTTGATGGGTAAGATGACAAAGACACCTTTCTCCAAGAAAGGAGAAAGATCGAAAGATGTGTTGGCCCTCATACATTCTGATGTATGTGGACCGATGAGTGTCGAGGCTAGAAATGGGTATCGCTACTTCGTGACTTTTACTGACGATTATAGTAGATATGGATATCTATACTTAATGCGTCATAAAAGTGAAACTTTTGAGAAATTCAAAGAGTTTCAACACGAAGTAGAACTTCAACTGGGCAAGAAAGTAAAAGCCATTCGATCGGATCGAGGTGGTGAATACTTGAGCTATGAGTTTGAGGACTATCTTCGAGATTGTGGTATAGTATCACAATGGACTCCACCCGGTACACCCCAATGGAATGGAGTGTCCGAGAGGAGGAATCGGACCTTGTTGGACATGGTTCGCTCGATGATGAGTCGAACGGATTTGCCAAAGTCATTTTGGGGTTTCGCGCTTCAAACGGCCGCTCATATACTGAATAAAGTTCCGACCAAATCAGTTGACAAGACACCATATGAGATATGGCATGGCAAGGTGCCATCATTGTCTTATCTAAAGATTTGGGGTTGCGAGGCATACGTCAAAAGGTTATTGACGGAAAAACTCGAGCCAAGATCAGACAAGTGTTTATTTGTGGGGTATCCTCAAGAAACCAAAGGATACTACTTTTACTTGCCTAACGAAAACAAGGTTTTCGTGGCTCGACGAGGACACTTCTTAGAGAAGGAATTCCTAGATCGTCAAGCCAGTGGGAGTAAAATTGATCTCGAAGAAATTCGAGAACCACAAAGTGAACAAGTTGATCTGGAACAAGATTCTGAGTTACCATTGGATGGTGAACCAGAATCTAGTACACAAGCTATACGTAGATCTAGTAGGAATCGTCAAGAACCTGAGAGATATGGATTTCTCATTAGTAATGACGATAATGAGTTGACTCTAGATGACGAGCCAACTTCCTACAAAGGTGCTATGTCTAGCCTGGATTCCTCGAAATGGCATGACGCCATGAAAACCGAGATCCAGTCCATGTATGATAATAAGGTTTGGAATCTTATTGATCTACCTAATGGTGCTAAGACCGTTGGGTGCAAATGGGTTTTCAAGAAGAAAACCGACATGGATGGTAATGTACACACTTTTAAAGCAAGACTGGTGGCGAAAGGTTTCAAGCAAATCCATGGTATAGACTATGATGAAACGTTTTCTCCAGTAGCCATGTTTAAAAGTATTCGCATTCTTCTAGCAATAGCTGCATATCACGATTATGAGATATGGCAGATGGATGTCAAAACCGCTTTCCTTAACGGGAACCTTACCGAGGATGTGTATATGACACAACCCGAGGGTTTTGTCGATCCAAAGAATACGAATAAAATGTGCAAACTTGTGAGATCCATTTATGGATTAAAGCAAGCATCTCGTGCGTGGAACATACGATTCGATGAGGTCATCGCAAAGTATGGTTTCATTCAAAATATCGAGGAACCTTGTGTATACAAGAAATTCAGTGGGAGTTCGGTCGTATTCCTCATCTTGTACGTGGACGACATCTTACTCATTGGAAATGACATCCCAATGCTTAACCAGGTTAAGGCATATTTGGGTAGTCAATTCGCAATGAAGGACTTAGGAGAAGCCGCCTATATTTTAGGCGTGAAGATCTATAGAGATAGATCGAGGAGACTTCTCGGACTAAGTCAAAGTACATATATTGACAAAGTGATAACTAGGTTTCACATGGAGCAATCCAAGAAAGGATTTCTGCCAATGTCACATGGCATTTCTCTCACAAAGGATCAGTGTCCTTCAACAGACGCTGAACGTGAGCGAATGAGTCGGATCCCATACGCTTCGGCTATAGGATCGATCATGTATGCCATGATATGTACTAGACCAGATGTCGCATATGCGTTGAGTGTGACTTCCCGCTATCAGTCTGATCCCGGGGAAGTTCACTGGTCCGCAGTCAAGAGCATTCTTAAGTATCTCAGGAATACTAAAGATATGTTTCTTGTCTATGGTGGTGCGGAAAGAGATCTGGTTATCCAAGGATATACAGATGCTAGTTTCCAAACTTGCCCGGACGATTTCCAATCTCAAAGTGGTTACGTCTTCACGCTCAATGGCGGAGCTGTTGTTTGGAAAAGCTCCAAACAGAAGACGGTGGCTGATTCTACAACTGAAGCGGAATACATCGCGGCTTCGGAAGCCGCAAAGGAGGCTGTCTGGCTACGACAGTTCGTGATGGAACTTGGCGTTGTGCCAAGCATCTCGGGTCCCATGGATGTATATTGTGACAATAACGGAGCGATAGCACAATCCAAGGAACCGCGAGCGCATCACAGGTCCAAGCATGTACTCCGGCGTTACCACTTGATTCGTGAGATTACGAAGAGAGGTGACGTGAGAATAATGAAGATACCTACTGATGATAACGTGGCCGATCCATTTACGAAGCCACTATCACGTGCCAAGCATGAGCAGCATGCTAGGGCGATAGGATTGGGATATCTATCGCAGTGTTAGATTGGGTGTTTTATTTATGTTTCTTATTGTATAAGGGGATTCGATCTGCCTAGTGCAAGTGGGAGAACATTTATTATGCCCTAGGCGTGTTATTTGGATTGTATTTGTTTATGAGACAGATATTTATATTATTATTCTTCATATGACCTAAACCTTCATATTTCAAAAATTTTAAATAACAAGAAAGTGTGTGAGGTTATTCGATTATAATAATCGGATAGACCTTGAATTTTATTCTAGTTTAGTGCATCGAGTCAGTTGAGAATAATATGTTGCATGGCCATAGTCTGGCATATTGATTCGTCAATTGAATGATAGTAAAACCACTAAACGGAATGAATATAATTCTAAAACGTCCCTGGTGTATAAAGTTGTTCATAGGTTTGAACCAGGTAGTCCATTCACTGAATGGAAACTTTTACATACACTGGCATATTCGTAGATGAGATGATCAGGTTTTACTGATCTGGGACGGTAGCGTCGATTCTAGAATATGGATATATGCGGCGTCGTATATTGGACTGACCACTATATGAGTTTGTGACATGGTCAGAGTCATTGGAGACGAACTCATATCCA
Source organism: Luzula sylvatica (assembly GCA_946800325.1). Taxonomy (NCBI): domain Eukaryota; kingdom Viridiplantae; phylum Streptophyta; class Magnoliopsida; order Poales; family Juncaceae; genus Luzula; species Luzula sylvatica. Next base: position 25,570,709 of record OX326956.1, read on the forward strand.
GATAGTGTGTTTTAGTTCTTCATACTTGAGTGATCTCACGGATACCTAGTATGTGAAAAGATAATGCTTTGATATAATTAACCCTACGCGTAATTGTGTAGCAGAGATTACTATTGGGTATTGTTTTTAGCATAGGCAAAGGACGTGAGGTTGCAAGATAGGAATTGTTCCTTTCTAACCTTGAAAAAGGATAGAGGGAGATATCTCTCGGGCCCCTCGATTAAATTGAGATTGATGAAATGCTTGGCCAAGCTCGATGGAACTCAATAGAGTTCGCATTGTTATTATCAATCTAATTCTTATCGAGAAAGAGTATATCTGATCAAAAAGAAAAGAGAATGACTTGAAGTCTTAGGCTTCACCGTGACTCTTTTGATTGGAAGATATCGCGAACAAGAGGACTAGTAACACTTATCTGAGTTAGGTATGAAGATGTACTGCATCTTCATAAAGGTGTTCTCCACTTTTTCGTGCTAATTCTGGGTAGGTATTAACGGCAGTCTAGTGCTCGCAATACCTTGTGGATTGCTGCCATATCCACTGCCAGTCTTAGACGAACCTACACGGTCACACCAAGATTCCGTAACATATCGGATTCTCAAGATAATGCTCACCAATACGTTTGTTGGACAAACAAAATGGAATCACATGAGATTAGATCTCACGACATATGTTGGACATATGACCAAGTTGATTAAGTCTTAATCCAAGAGGGAGTTTGAAAGAAAATATGGCTTAAGAATTAACTTGGAAGAATTTATATAAATAGGCAATTCTGCAGTCAGAATAAGGTTAGTTCGAACTAACTATATCAGTGCGTTCGAACGGACTTATTCGTGATAAACAGAAGTAGGTTCGTTCGAACGAACATTTAGGTGCGTTCGAACGAACTGGGTTCGTTCGAACGAACTATGTTAAGTGCGTTCGAACTGACATGTTTCCTATATATATAAAGTTCTGATTCCGGAATTTGACCTAAGTTTTCTAGGGTTTTGAGCCGTCGTTTCTCTTCTTCTTCTTCCACAGAATTCAGATTAGATCTGAGAGATTTAGAGGGAGATTCGAGCAAGGATCTTGAGAGATTTAATCGTGACGGCGACTAGAACGGCGTTGGCGATTTCCGATCGGACGAAATCGAGGTGGACACGAGTAGAGGGATTGCACGAGCGATTCTTGGAGAAGGTTCACGGATTTGGAGAAATAATCGACACGTACTAACTTGTACGAGGTAATTCTCCGAAACTCTTCCTTTTTCGGTGGTTTTAGGGCGTGATCCCGGTAGAATTAGGTTACGCACGTGAACTAATTTCCGCTGCACACTATGATAATCGTGTGCGTAACCCTACAATTAATAGGTTATCCAAAAAGGAACTCATTAGGGGGTTACCTTATCATACATTAAAATTGGAAGGACTATGTGACGCGTGTGAAAAGGGTAAGCACACAAAATTCTCGAATTTCAAGTCAAAGGACATCGTAACGACAAAGCGACCTCTTCAACTCATCCATCTCGATCTTTGCGGACCTATGAGTGTCTCCAGCTTAGGTAATAAAAGGTATATGTTTGTAATTGTCGATGATTATTCACGTTTTACTTGGGTATATTACCTTCTTCATAAAAGTGAAACGTGTGACATATTTATCAAATTTTGCACATTTGTCGAAAATGAGAGAAATACTTCCATTGTCACTATTCGAAGCGACAATGGAGGTGAATTCAAAAATGCAAAGTTTGATGAATATTGTCACAGTAAGGGATATATACGTGAATTTTCGGCTCCTCGCACACCTCAACAAAACGGTGTAGTTGAGCGCAAAAATCGCACGTTAATTGAACTTGCTCGTACCATGCTCAATGAGCATCCTTCTCCAAAATATCTTTGGGCCGAAGCGGTTAATACCGCGTGTCATGTCGTTAATCGACTTAGCCTAAGACCATTTTTGAAGAAAACGCCCTATGAGTTATGGTACGGACGAAATCCAAATGTCTCGTACATGAAAATATTTGGATGCAAAAGTTTCATTTTAAATGAGTCGAATAATATAGACAAACTTGATCCAAAATCAATTGAAGGAATTTTTGTAGGATATTCAAGTACCAGTAAAGCATATAGGATTTACATAAAATCCTCACGGATAGTATGTGAGTCTGTTCATGTACATTTTGATGAAACTAACAAAGAAGCCGAGAAAGGTAGTCAACATGTAGGTACACTAGAAGAAGAAGAAAATGTGGAGATACCTCAAATATCCCCGACATTGGAGCATAGATTCCTAGACCTCACCCTCGATGAAGTGGAAAATCAAGCAAGTGCTCCGGAAGTTCGAGAAGAAGGCGAAGTCGAAACTCAGTACCAAATTCCCGAAGTCCTCCGAGAAGTATCGGATCATCCCCTCTCCAATGTTGTAGGGGATCCAAGAGATGGAGTTCGAACTCGGTCTCGAATCCAAAATTATGTAGCACATTGCGCCTATCTCTCTCACATCGAACCGAAATCCTTCAAAGAAGCCAACAACGATGAGGATTGGATATTGGCCATGCAAGAGGAGTTAGAGCAATTCGAGCGAAACAAAGTATGGACCTTAGTACCACGGCCAACGACAAGATCCATCATCGGCACTCGGTGGATTTATCGAAACAAATTAGACGAGCACGGAAACGTGGTGCGAAACAAAGCACGGCTTGTAGCTCAAGGATTCAAACAACAAGAGGGCATCGACTTTGAAGAAACTTTCGCCCCCGTAGCTCGGTTGGAATCCATTCGACTTCTTTTGGCCTACGCCGCCATCCAAGGGTTCACTCTTTACCAAATGGACGTGAAGAGTGCATTTCTAAACGGAGAAATCGAGGAAGAAGTGTACGTCGAACAACCCCCGGGATTCAAAGATCCGAAATGCCCCAATCACGTGTGTAAACTCTCAAAAGCTCTATACGGGTTAAAACAAGCTCCTCGAGCGTGGTATGGACGTCTGTCTACCTTCCTCCTCTCCAATGGATTCGAGCGGGGCAAAACCGACACCACCCTCTTCACACGTAAAAAGGGAGATTCTATTTTGCTTATTCAAATCTATGTAGATGATATTATTTTTGGATCTAGTGACCCGGCACTTGCCGAAGATTTTTCTATTCTCATGCATAGTGAATTCGCCATGAGCATGATGGGTGAACTCACTTTCTTCCTCGGACTTCAAGTCAAACAATCATCCGAGGGAATCTTCGTAAATCAATCCAAATATACTCGCGAACTTCTCAAAAGATTCGAGCTAGACCAAACGAAGACCAGTGACACACCCATGGCCAAGGAGTCCAAATTGGATGCAGATGAGGATGGCGAAGCTTTCGACATAACGGAATATCGAGGAATGATCGGAAGCTTGTTGTATCTCACGGCAAGTCGACCCGACATCATGTTCGCCGTATGTCTATGCGCTCGTTTCCAAGCAAATCCCAAGGTATCACACTATACCGCTGTAAAACGAATTTTCAGGTACCTCAAAGGAACAATCGACGTAGGGATTTGGTATGGCCATAGTGGGAATCTCACCTTGATCGGGTATACGGATGCGGATTTTGCTGGATCTCGGGTTGACCGCAAAAGCACGAGTGGAACTTGCCAATTCATAGGCGGGTCACTCGTCTCGTGGTCAAGCCGAAAGCAACATTCCATTACCCTATCAACGGCCGAGGCCGAATATGTAGCGGCGGGAAGTTGTTGTGCCCAACTACTATGGCTAAACCAAACTCTAGGTGATTACGGGCTGAATTTTCGAAAAATTCCCATCTTGTGCGACAACAATAGCGCAATATGCATCTCGAAAAATCCCGTACACCACTCGAGAACAAAACATATAGACATCCGTCATCACTTCATCCGAGACCACGTGGAAAAAGAAGACGTAAAACTCGAAAAGGTGGATACACTCGATCAAATCGCCGACATATTCACAAAACCCCTACCTTTCGCTCAGTTCTCCGTCTTAAGGTTGAAACTAGGTATGCTCTATCTCAAAAGTTAAACTATGTCATTTACTATCATTGGAGCATCGATTGTCGAAAATTTTAGCAAGTCTTAACATATCCGAAATTATTTTGTTTTTGGTCATAAACCTACGTTTTGGTGCATTGTTACATATACATATACATGCATGTCCTAAAAATTCATGTTTGTAATTTATATTTTCGAAAATAAGAAAAATCACCAGAATTCGGTGCGTTCGAACGCACTTATAGTTCGTTCGAACGAACTAAAATATAAGCCAAAACCTAAGAAATCATCTCTCAGTTTGGCCGAACGCTCCACATTCGTTCGACCGAACTATCAACATTCGTTCGAACGGACTCCATGTGTAACGAATAACCAATTCGTTCGAACCCATCACCCACCTTGGTTCGAACGAACTATACTGAAAACTGAACTTTCACCCATTCGTTCGAACGAACTATGCATGTGCGTTCGAACGAACCTCTCGGGAAAACCCATATGATCTTGAAACCGTTACCTCCACTTCCACCTCTTCCACTTCTCACTCCTCAAAACCGACCTTATCTCTTCCACTACTCCATGAGAGCACCCTCAGTTCACACCCTCTCTATTTAAAACCCTCCAAAATCAACAAATTCACTCATCTTGCTCACAATATCTCTCTCCCTCCGAAAATCCGAAAATCTCACTCAAATAGCTCCATTCTCGCACAAATGACAAGCCGCAAGGGAAAGAAAGTTGCTTCCAAGCCTGCAAAAGGACCATCTCCTCGATTTGATTTCAACGACACCGGCAACACCTACCTGTTCAGAGATGCCGCTGCCGGAGTTAGTTATCGCGAAAAATACTCGAAGAAATCAGTGAGCATCGGGTATTACTATCAACTTCCTTCCAACATTCCCATTCTATCCAATATTGTTGATTCCATCGAAGATCGGTGGCAAATTGCTGGGTTGTGCTCCCTCAATCGCACTTCGTATGAGGTAGTCACGAAATTGTTCTACGCAAATGCCGTTTTCAACTACGACGATAACGAAATCAAGAGCTACCTTTTCGGACAATCCATCACTATCAATGTGGAGTCGCTATGTCAATGGCTTGGGTTAGTGAACGACGGGGAACACACCTATATTAGTCGTGCCGACCAAGTTCACGACACCACCTATGCTCGAATTGAGAAGGTGGTTACCAACGACAATCTCATATCTTCGGCTACTCAACTCTCGGCACCTCTTCGTTTCGTGTGGCAAATTGGTAATAATATTCTAACTCCCGTCTCTAAACTCAAAGCCAATTTCGACAAACGAAACATTACCCTTCTCTACCGCTTATGGTACGCAAATGAAGATCGCATCAACATTCCTATTCTCATCCTCAAACACATGGAATCGATCATGCGTCTCAAGGTTTCCTCTCTTCCATATGGAAGCATCATCGCCTTAGCATGCGATCAATTGGACATCGACATTCCAACCGACCGATGGGACCTCGGACGTACCGAGCCTACAAACCTGGGATCTCCCGAACACCTAACTCGAATTGGATACTCCGATAAGAAAATCGGTCAATTGGATTACTCTCAAACACAAGGTGGAAGAAACCCTACCCTCATCGAAAATTGGGTGTTGGACGAACCTTCGGATCGCCACAAACTTCCTAATAATCCTACCGAGTGGACCCAACCTCCCGATGATGCACCGGTTCCCCCGCGTAAACGCAAAACAAGAGCCACACCAAGTGCGGGACCGTCTAATCCAACCACCGATGCCCCACATGCACCGGGTTTCAACATGGATGAGCTGCGTGGCATGATTGAAGAAGTCGTACAAACCCGCTTTCATGAGGAAAGTGTGTGGGTCCGTGATCAAGTCTACGAGGATAATGCAAGAACTAGAGCACATAATACCCAACTTTTCGAAAATCTCTACGCACACCTTGACTCTCGCTTCGGACCATGGAATCCTCCTCCGGACGGACCACCATCGTTCAACCCAAATGAACCGTGGAATGTCGCCCCCGATGACCCCTCCAACTATAATCCGGACGGCCCGAATCTTTAAAACCTATCCCTCGTGCCTTAACTATTTCTCTTGATCACTTAAAAATCGTAGTTTCAAAATTCAAAACTTTGTTTACCATGTAGTAGAATGCATGTTTATGTTTGCATGATATGTAGTCGAAAATTTTATTTCCCTATTTCTCTAGAGTATTGTGAAAGTGTTGTGTGTTGTAGTTCATGTCATGAGTTAATTATTTGAAAACCAAATGGTGTATTTCTGTTTGATGATTATGAGTAATGTGATTTTTCAATTCTATGTGTTTTCAAAAACTATTCTTTTCATCATAATTCTTCAAAATCATAACTCCAACCACAAGTCACTAAATTCTTGCTAAAATACCTCCTATCTGCGAGCCTACGAATGAAAAATTCAAATTTTTAGGGGGAGCTCGCATTTAGGGGGAGCTCTCCATTTTATTTCTATTCACTCCCTTTCGATCATTTCAAAAAGGGGGAGAAAAGATATCGTACGGAAAGTTTTTCGATAACCGACAAAACTCTCCAAATCGACAGTGTTTTGAAATTAATCAAAAGGGGGAGTTTGTTGATCCAAATATCCTAAGGTTTGATTATGTCAAAACACTGTCAATACTAACGGTTTCAGTTAAGACCAACTTGTAGGAGAAGTAGGTACAACGGACCAAGGATGATCGAAAGAGACGATTGAAGAATTCAAGACGAATATCATATGTGAAAAGAAAGGCGTCAAGACATTGAAGAATTCAAGACGTCGAAGCCTTCCGTGAGTTGGGATCATCAAAATAAACCATAGGTATTCCAAAGAACATCTCATATTTATCAAGATCAAAAGATAAATTCGAAAAACGATGATCAACAAGGAAACTCACCATACCAGTATGGTTCGTTCGAACTAACACATAGTTCGTTCGAACGAACCAAGACCTGGCATGGTGAGAAAACTCACAAAACTAGAGACAATAAATATTCGTTCGAACGAACCTATATGTTAGTTCGAACGAACCATTTTGGTTCGTTCCCCTCAAGGACGAACCATGAACCACTCTAAGTTCGTTCGAACAAAACAAATAAGTTCGTTCGAACGAATCGATACCTGGTGTTGTGAGACAAATAAACAAATCTAGACACAATAAATATTCGTTGGAACGAACCAATCGGTACGTTCGAACGAACATCCATGGTTCGTTCTTGAATTCATAGAACGAACCATGAACAAATTCAGGTTAGTTCGAACGAACATAATTGTTCGTTCGAACGAACTCATAGTGTTTATGAAAATTCCTTTGAAACGGCTAGTTCAAATTCAAGTTCGTTCGAACGAACCAAACAGTACGTTCGAACGAACTATGTAATTTTTACACAGGTTAAGTGGTTTCTATGGATGATATAAATAGAACAACTTACACCTTCTCTCTCCTATCCTTTTTGCAAAATCATTTCACATCTAAAAGAGAGAACGAACTAGCTTTGATCTTCTTCCAAATATCTTGATAAGTGTGAGACAAACCTCTAGATCATAGATCTACTTCTCGAAATCTCTCTTCTATACGATTCCCAACTCACGTGACCGATCACGTTGTAGTGCGTATTAGAAACGTGTAATAGGCTAATTCTTGAATTGTAAAGCCCGCTATAGATCGATAGAAAACGTGTAAATCGATCTAGGCACAACCTTGTACGAGTGAGTTGGAATTCAATCGAACGCCTAAACGGCACAAGGCCTTCCCGGAGACGTAGGTACTTGCCAATAATCGAATCGGTCGATTAAGCAAGTAAAGGGTGAGTTAAAGCTACAAAACAACCACCTACCGAACTCCGTAATAAATATCGTGTGTTCATCTCGTTCGGTATTTGCATTCTTTTATTTAAATCATATTAAGCTTCCGCATAATTTAGAATCGGTATACCTTAGTCGAAAATTGTAAGTAAAGATTACCTATTCACCCCCCCTCTAGGTTAGAATTAACCAACATCCTCAAAGTATAAAAAAATTGCTATGAATCAAAACAAACATTCTTAGTATTTGTACAATTTGGTGAAAAATTATGTAATATAAGATTCGATCCAAACAATCTAAAAAACATGTTATTTTGACTCATCAAAGCGTAAAAAGATTGCTTTGAATCGAAAAATAATTTTTCTTGGTGTTTGTAAAAGTTGGTGAAAACTTACATAATAAAAGATTCGATCCAAACTATCTCAAAAACACGTCATTTGGACTCCTTTGAATGTAAAAAGATTGTTATGAATCGAAAAACAAACAATCTTAGTGTTTGTAAAATTTGGTGAAAACTTTCGTCAAAAAAGATTCGATCCAAACAATATCGAAAGCATGGTATTTGGACTAATGAAGGCATAAAAAGATTGCTATGAATCGAAAAAACAAATTTTCTTAGTAGTTTTGAAAATTTTGGTGAAACGTTATGTAGTAAAGATAGGATATAAACGATCTCAAAAACACGTTATTTGAACTTTTCAAAGTGTAAAAAGATTGCTATGAATTGAAAATCAAACAATCTTAGTGTTTGCAAAATTTGGTGAAAATTTACGTAATAAAAGATTTGATACAAAAAATCTCAAAATCACGTTATTTGGACTCCTCAAAGTGTATAAAGATTGCTATGAATCGAAAAGCAAAATTTATTAGTGTTTGTACAATTTGGTGAAAAGTTACATAGTAAAAAATTCGATAAAAAAGATCTCAAAAACAAGTTATTTGGACTCCTCAAAGCCAAAATAGATTGTCTAGACAGCCTACAGTGAAAACAAACTTCCGTAATGTATGTACAATTTGGTGAAAACTTCTATAGTAAATTTTTTGAAGTAAACAATCTCAAAAACACGTTATTTAGACTCATCAAAGTATACAAAGATTGCTATGAATTAAAAAACGAATTTTCTTAGTGTTTGTACAATTTGATGAAAAGTTACGTAATAAAATGAGTAATGATACAGACCATAACAATTTCCACGAATTTTTTCCCGAATTGCTGACGTGGCTGTGGTTCGCCACGTCAACAAACCCATGATTTTCTCCTTCCCGCTATCTTTCCTTTTCTTTCTGAAAAGGAAATCTCGTTTGGGGACTCTCTCCCTTCTCTCTCTCTCTCTCTCTCTCTCTCTCAGCCTTGCTCTCTCTTCGCTCAGTTTCTCCCAACACCACCGGCGCCCACTCTCTCTGTCGCTCCAGCTCACTCCAGCTCGCTCGCTTCTAGGGTTTGAAAAAAAATATCCTTCTCAACTTAGGAGATTCACTGATAATGTAAATATTTGGTGTTAATTTCAGATTTTACGGTTCAATTGGACGTTAATTTCAGTCATATTTTTCATAATATTTTTCATAATATTTTTTTCTCCACTTAATCCATCGAGAAAAAAACAGAGTTTCCAAATTGTAAATTGTAAATATACATAACCAGCACAAATTGCAATTACATAACAAGTATTACATAGACAAAATTCATCAAAACCAAACACACAGTTACAGAAACAAAATTGACTGTTTACGATAAAAGAACAATGAAATTATATACCAAATGATCACTGCAAGATTCTCAAATATTAATAGTACATAATTCATGTGAAAATTTGTGGACAAGAAATTCAAACAAAATGGTAATATAAATTGTTTTTTAAATGAGGAAGAAGAACGAGGAATGAATGTTAAAGATTAATATGGGTGGCTCGCCGGTGTACTCATTTTTGCATGCTCCAGATTCCCTGTACACAAAGCAACAAAAAGAAAATGGATCTTTGCAAAGACCAACAAAATGAATGAACTTATTCATTTCAAAAATCACAGCAATTCCTTGAAAATTAAAAAACATACATTTATGGATGCAAAAAATCACATCAAGAGGAATGAGCGAGCTTTGCTCGTTCCATGGGTCAGATACGTCTGTCCTGTTGTTTCTCGTTTTTTCTCGCTGTTTTCTTCGATCTGTGTCATTCGACCGTTGCTCCAGTATATCCGCCTTCGTCTCTCGCTCTCTTTATCCAGATCCGTGTTCGTCTCTCGCTCTCTTGCTCGATCGAGATCTCCATCGCTCAAACATCTCCGTCGTTTCTCCATTTTTTAGTCTCTTTCTCTTTCTCTTTCCTTTCTCTCTCTTCACATGTGCTATTGTTGGCAGGAGACAGACTAAAGTAATTGAACGAGATTGGTTCATCTGATGTGGCATACCAAATGATGCCACGTCGGATTCGGGAACAAATTCGGGAAAATAAGGTATGGTCCCTATCATTCCTGTAATAAAATAATCGATCTAAACAATCTAAAAAACACGTTATTTGGACTCCTCGAAGCGTAAAAATATTGCTATGAAACGAAAGAAAAACTTTCTTGGTGTATGTAAAATTTGGTGAAAACATACGCAATAAAAAAATTCTATCCAAATCATCTAAAAAACACATTATTTGGACTCCTCGGAATGTAGAAATATTGCTATGAATCTAAAAACAAATAATCTTAGTGTTTTTTTTTCACGAACAAAATCATCTTTTTCAATGGATATTTTCTCGGTTTAGGTTTCATGGGGAGGGGGACCTCCCGCTCGCCACCCCCTGAATCCGCCTTTGAGTACCTGTACGTTTCCCGACTAAACTGGCGAAAGTGCAAAAAAAAAAATGCTACATTAAAATCAAAACAAATAGCAAAAAGAATAAAAAAGATAGTATCCATTTTCTCTAGAAGATGTGGTGAGAGAGACTTAATTAAAAAAAAATTCAGATTAACGTAAAAAATTATTGTTAAACACCTTCGTCATATTCTCTCGCGAAAGTACATTATCTTCGTCCAAGTCTTTGACGAAAGAACTAGTTCCTAAAATTGGGAAACTAGCATGCTATTCTTGTTGGGTTTTTTTTTTATGTTATTAAAAAAATTCAATATCCATCCAACCGCAATTGGTTCTATTCGTTTTCTTATCAAAAAATTAAACAAATACGGTGTGATCAGTATTGTCCGTATCTGCTCCGTTTACATTACACCACTACCTAAGTCATACCCCGTGTTCTGTTTCCAGGGAAACGCGGGATTCCAATTCCGGATTTATTCCCTAGCCTGTGATTTGAATTCTCGGTTTCGTTGATATTCTGAGTATTCCTTTCTCCCTTCCTCTTCCCCTCCGATCTCTCTCTGCTCTGCTCTCTTCTTCGTTATGGCTGAGTCTACAATCTCAGTGTAGCATCCCCGTTCCTAGCTTGTACTGGTACATCATTTCATGTTCGTTCTTATTTTTATTTTCTTTCGATGATTATTATATGGGGGAAGATTTTGCATTTACACAACCATGTACAATCTCCTAGGTTGAATTGTTTTGCATCAATTGATGTTTTAATATGCTTGCCTTCATCGTTTCTGATCTACTAATTGAGTGCAATCGAGAAAATTGTTCCCAATTCAGAGTTAAAACCCAATTAAACCCAAAATATCTGATCAAAATACATATAATTTTCCTTGGTTCAGTTATTTGCTGTCACTAGTACAATATTGGTGAACAAAGAACAAGACAACAAAAAAATGGAGATGAATGACGTTCACAATTGTGTAGTAAAGCTGGTAATCAATTTCAATTTCACTCCTCCATATAACAAACACAACAATCAATAAACAACACACTCACAAATACATTTCAAATTCGTAATATACACAGAGAGAAAACCCTAAAAGGCATAAAGAAAGAGTAATTATAGGGTGTGGGGCTGGTTTTGCTGGAGATCGACCAATGGGAGCTCTCAAATTACTTCAAAGGATTAAAAAACTGGATTATTTAATACTAGAGTGCTTAGCTGAGAGAACACTTGCAGACCGGTACAAAATTATGATTTCTGGTGGAAAAGGCTATGATCCTAGAAGTACTATTCTTAACTCGGTATGAAATTAATATTTTTTAAAAAATAGATTGAATTTTTTTCTTCTATTTTGGTTATAGTAAAAGAATGGATGAGACTATTATTACCATTGGCCATTGAAAGAGGAGTTTGTATAATTACAAACATGGGTGCAGGTACTCTCTCTTTCTCTCTCTAAAACTGCCAGGTCAGCGTACCAATTTTCTAATTTACTTATTTAACCAATTATTTTTTGATAATTAAATTTGATGAAGTGGATCCACTGGGCGCACAAAAGGAAGTTTTAGAAATAGCAACAGAATTGGGCTTCAGAATCACGGTCTCGGTAGCTCATGAAATTTCAGGTAACTAATTTTCGAAAATGACCCTCTTTTGTTCATTATTTACAAACTTTTAGGAAATTTGCAGAACAGACCCTGAATAATAACGGATGCAGCACGTATCTCGGAGCAGCGCCGATTGTTCATTGTTTAGAGAAATATAATAAACCAAATATTGTTATTACTTCTAGAATTGCTGATGCTTCTCTTTTCTTAGCGCCCATGGTACCAAATTTCATATATCGTACCAACACGAGAAGGTTCTTTTTGTAAATATGAAAAATAAAATATTTTTTTTTAAAAAAAATTGAAGGTTTACGAATTAGGATGGAATTGGAACGAATACGAATTGCTTGCAAAAGGGGCAATAGCTGGCCATCTTCTAGAATGTGGTTGTCAATTAACTGGAGGCTACTTTATGCATCCAGGTCCTCCATTTTTTCTAAATTTACACATCTTCTAATATTTATATTTAACATGTTTTTAATTTAAGCAGGAGATGCGCATAGGAAGTTTTCATTCGAGAAGCTTCTAGAAGTCTCTCTCCCATTTGCTGAAATTAACCATGAAGGAGAAGTATATTTAGAAAAAATAGAAAATAGTGGAGGCGAACTTAGCTTTAATACTTGTGCTCAACAATTACTTTATGAAATTGGCGACCCTTCTTGTTATGTCACTCCTGATGTGGTATTGTTAATTTAATTATTCTTATATATATTTTTTTATAATTTATCGATTATTTAATTTAATGGATGTTTTGATTGGTTTATTTGAAGATAATAGATTTGAGGGAAGTGAGTTTCCAGCAAGTATCGGAAGACAGAGTTCTTTGCCGAGGGGCAAAATCGTCAATTGTTTCTTGTCCTCCAACACTCCTTCAATTAGTCCCAACTGTAAGTCGCATTGTTTATTCTCAAATAAGAGAAAGATGGTAAAATGACAAAATTGCCCCTCTCAAAGGATTGTGGATGGAAAGGATGGGGAGAAATATCTTATGGAGGGCACGAATGCATAAAGCGTGCTCAAGCTGCTGAATTTTTGGTACTTCAAATTTATCGTATTTTCAATAATCCCAGTTTCACGACTTTTTGCAATTTTGTAAATGGGTATTTACATATATACCCTTCTAAAAATCCAAAATATCATATTTATCCTTCCAAAACAAAAACAAAAAAACATATCATATTTACACACTTAAAAATATAAAGGGGCTGAAAATTGTAGTATAGATTTCTAAGAGGGTAAATATGATATTTTGGGTTTAAGAAAATTTTATATATAAATCTCATTTGATAAATGTAATTTATATACATACTTCACATAAATTGTCTAGGTTAGGTCATGGATGAACGAAACATTTCCTGAAATCAGCAACGAAGTCATTGCATACATTATTGGGCATGATAGTTTAAAAATTACAAATGGAGAGGATGGGGAATCCGGATCAAATGGAGAGAATTCAGATATTAGGCTCCGAATGGACGGATTGTTTGTGCTTGAAGAACATGCTATTTGTTTTATTCAAGAGTTTATGGCTTTGTATACTAATGGACCTGCTGGTGGTGGCGGTATTAGGTACACATTATATTATAGTTTAATTAGGGTTTTTTTGCATGTATGCCCCTGAAACTTTTGTATTTCTGTTTTGCCACTTAAAACCTTTATTTTGTTTATTACCCTTAATTTCGTAATATTAAATCGAGTTGTGTTTTTTCTATACTTTTGCAGTACGGGTCATAAAAAGGAGATGATTCTGCATAAGAAACTGGTACGTAAATTATTGTACCGAGAAAAATATGGTTCCGATATTTTGTTATGCAGTGTTATTATACCTTGTAATATTATTCCTTTCTAGGTTGAACGTGAAAATATCTCGTGGCAAACAAATTCAAAGCAAACAAATCCTTCTCAATTGCACCTACACACCTCAACAATTCTGAAAATTACAAATCAACCCTTGGAAACGAATTTTCCCAAAAGAACCACCGCCCCAATTCAACAAATAGCAAGCGGCACAAAAATCCCTCTTTATAAAATCGCGCATAGTCGAGCTGGCGATAAAGGAAACGACATAAATTTCTCTCTCATCCCTCATTTACCAAGCGATATTAACAGATTGAAAAAGATTATCACCCCCAATTGGGTCAAAATTGCGGTTTCACCCCTCTTCAAATCATCGACTCTTTCGGAGGAGAAAGATTTGATGGTGGAGAGTAGGGTGGATGTGGAGATTTATGAAGTTGCGGGGATCAATTCGCTAAATGTGGTGGTGAGGAATGTTCTGGATGGAGGGGTTAATTGTTCTAGAAGGATTGATCGGCATGGCAAGACTTTGTCAGATTTTATTTTATCTCAAATGATTGTATTGCCTTGGTGAAAACATTTCGAGAGATTCTATGCATGATTCGTATTCATGTTTAACTAGAAAATTTATGTATATCATTTGGCGTCTTCTTAGTTTTTTTCCTTACCTATCATTAAAATTTTGATTTCTTATTGTTTTCATAACAATCATGTTGCTTATTATTTTCTTTTCCAACAATCTTTGCTTTTTCCTTTTTCTTTTTATCATATTTTTTTCGGTGTAGTTTATGAACCTAAACTGAACGACAGTTTTTCATCGCGGTACTTAGTTTCCCTTATGCCACGAGGTTGTATTTAGTGATTTTTTATCGTGCCATTTCATTTTTTCATTGCCACATAACAAGTAATTTCTAAAAACGCTTTTTATGAAATTATCATAATGTTAGCCATATCATTGAGCTTAAGAAAAAACTAGGACTGACAGGATGCAATTGTTGATTGTCTATTTCTCTTTTTTCTTGATGGTGGATTAACTTGATGCATTCAAACTATCAAAATACATTGGTTTTTCTTTTTTTTATTTCTTTTTTGTTCTTCCTTTTTACTTGACGGTGGATATTCGGCAGTTTTACTTGGCATCGGAAAGACGTAGATCTAGCAAAATTTCGAGGTAAGCACACGAAATGAATATACAAAGTTATCATTTTTTTTCTTGATTTTCTCTAATATCTCAACAATTAGAAAATTCTAAAAAATGAATACATGTTAGTTTTGGACTATAATGATATCTACATGAATAATCTTTTATACATACTAGATAAAATACTAAAAGTACGATATTTCACATCGCTGCCAAACTGTACAAGATTTAGTTGGTTAGTGGTGTCAAAAAGTGTGACTTTCCTCATGCTTATTCGCAATATTAATTCCTTCAACGTTATTTTAATCTTTAATATTTTAATCTTTAATATTTTTTTAGCCATTTGTATGTCATATTTTTAATCGGTTGATATTTTACAATTAATAATCTTTAATAATTCCTTCAACTGTACAAGATACCCTCATAATTTATTTTATATTTGTATTTATTCTATAAACTATTAAATTAATAATATTTTACAATTTATTATATGATTTATTATGTAATATTATTTTATTTAGAAACGTACTATGAAATAGTATTTATTTACCAAAATAATACTTTATATATATATTATAAATAGTAAAATAAAATAGCTGCTTGTAAAAAATTATCATAACCTTTTTTATAAATATAATAACGTGGAACATTTTATTATAAATGTTTTATTTATTTATTTATATTGAATACAAGAATTTATAAAAGAAAATTAATAGGGATATTTTTGTAATAAAAAAGTTGGATGAAAAGTTATAGTTAACACATGCAGTGAGGTAAACAATAATTCAATCCATTTGTATGGGTTTTTTGAGAAAATCTGAAAGGTGATGGGTTTTTTTGACAATATTTAGGAGGGTTTTGAAAAATTGCCCTTTTATTATGTAGAATTTTTTTCTTTTACAAGAAAGTGACTGATCTCTACTTTTGATTCATTATGTATGAATTATGAAATATGTATGAATTAAGTAAGTGAGAAATGAGGGCAGTTAAGACTTCTTTGTGACAAATAAATTCAGCTTCATAAAAAAATGAATTATATTCTGAATAATGGTATTAATATGTCTGTGAATATTCATGCATATGTATATTTGATTATTTGATGTTTTCATTCCTCAACTATCATTAAAATTGTCTGTGAATAATGAGGATTGCTCACTTTGCGCTCAACACCGAGAAGACGTCGATCTAGGAATGTCAACGAGGCGGGTCGGGTTCGGATAAGCCTTCTCCATATCCGAACCCGAAATTTCGGGTATTACCCGAACCCGAATCCAAAATACCCGCGGATAAAAAACTGTACCCGAACCCGCGGGTAATTTCCTATCCGCGGGTATTACCCGTTACCCGAAATTTCTACCAACAAAAACATCTACTAATAAAATCTGGCCTGTAATTAACACTTAATACACAATCTGGCCTGTCAATAATAACCATCAAATCTTTGCAATTTTATTAGTAATTTTATAATTTTATAATTAAATCTGGCAAGCCGCGCATACCATAGTTGGAAATTCCCAATTGATTTGCACCTCAATTAATATCGAAATTTCTAATTAAATCTGGCAAGTAATTAAATTCATGCTTAATTATCAAATCTTTCAAATAATACAAATATTTTCCTTAATAATACAAATATTTTCCTTAATATAATACAAATTTTTTCCTTAATTAAATCTGGCCCTGAAATAAGTAAATAAAATTACAAAACCACCCCTGAAATTTACAGAAGAGTCCCTGAAAAATTACAAAACAGCCCCTGAAAATTACAAATTTACGGAAGAGCCCCTGAAAAATTGCAAAACAGCCCCTGAAATTTACAATACTGCAAAACAAACCCTGAAAATTAAAAATTTACAAAATAATCACTGGAAACTTAAAAAATTAAAAATTAGGGGGTTAAATGTAAAAACCAAATACCAGATCTGGCAATTAACACTGCAAATTAATCACGAATTAACACGAATCTCACCAAAAAATTACCAAATCAGATTTAAAAAAAAACGAATCTCACGAAAAAAAACGAATCTCGGCAGGAAAATAACTATAAAAAACTCGAATCTCAGCAAGAAAATAACTAAAAAACTCGAATCTCGGCAAGAAAATAACTAAAAAACTCGAATCTCAACAAGAAAAACGAATCTCAGCAAGAAAATCCTTCGAAAACTTCGTAAACTCTTCTTCTTCCTCACTAGATCTCCGAAATCTTGCAAAACTCGAACATTAGGGTTCGTAAACTCTTCTCATCCGGCAGCTGTGGGGAGAGAGAGAGAGAGAGAGAGAGAGAGAGAGAGAGAGAGAGAGAGAGAGAGAGGGGGGGGGGGGGGGGGGGGGGGGAGGAGACGGCGGCTGTGAGAATGAAAGGAGAGATGATAAGAGGAAAATTAAGCACATTTTTAGTATATAATTTGGGGATTTTAGCTCTTTCAAATGACAACATTGTGTATATAATTGTTCATATTTAAGATTGCAAGAATATTTCTTCACTAAGTGTGTTTTATTGATAAATTCAGGTTTTTGGGCGAAAGTTTTTAGCATTTCAACAGTGTAGTTGTCTTCCTCTCCTCGCGCCGATAAAATCGATATATTATACGGCCCATTTCGGTACACGTATGAAGAAGGAGGCAAGTAATCTACCACACAAAAGTCTACACCAAATTCTATACGAAAACCACTCACACTTTAACCACCATTCAGCCCACCTACCTCACCTACAATTACCAAATTACCCTCAATCCTCTCAACCATCTATTGACCAATGAGAAGGCTCCAAATGCATTATAAATAGACCACAAGTGCCCATGGGGCAGTTTAATGCCTTTTTCCACTCTCTCACTTTCTTCTTCACTCTCTTTCTCTCTCTCTTTCCAAACACTCTCAAGAACTCTTAAAGAACCACTCAAGTCCATCAATTCGGGAATTTGCTCTTTCACCGGATTCAAGCTTTCTTCTTTCGGTGAAAAGATTTAGCAAGTCGTAAAAGAGACACTCCTCAATCGGACCCGAAGCTTTCTTCAACCGGGAAGGACGTTTCTTCAAGACGAGAAAACAGCTCAATCATCTAGCTTCCTAGCGATTCGAGCATCAATCGTCCACGATCACAAGGAAGGAGTACCTCTAATCACGTTGAAGCTTCCTTCTCGTTTTAGGTGTAATCTTTTCTTTTCTCGAATTTGATGTGTGTAAATATAACTTGTTTGATTCTAAAATTCTTGTTCTTGATCTTTTCTTGATCTTTTCTTTTCTTGATCTTTTTCTCTTTATTTTTCATTTGCTGTATATGCTAGATCTGTTAAAATTTTCATTACGTAGATCTTGATTTCTAAGTTTCGGGAACATTTTGAATCGTTGAATTTCATGAAATATTCGAATTGATATGAGTCTTTGAAATCTGTCACTTAAACTGAAAACCTACTGTTTCTGTTTTTCAGAGACCTAATTGTAATTCGTTAATAACTTTTTATTCCGTTGTCCAAATTGTTTGAAATTTTAGGATCAATTTGATAATATTCAGAACTCACTGTAGACAAATTTTCATTAATTTTGGAAACTTAGAAATATTTATTTTAATGATCTGAATCTTAATCATATTTTGACGCAATAGCTCCCTGTGGAACGAATCTATTATTTTCTGCTATACAACCATATAATTCACTTGTTTGATATTACGGGACTTTAAAACAACGATACGCTTTTTAGACGTGCAAAAAGACCGTTAATCAAATGGCGCCGCTGCCGGGGAGCGGTGTTTAAGTCAATATTTTAGATCGAAATTTCAGATTTAAATTCATAAATTTATTTACTCACTTCTTTTTCTCTTTTGTGACAATCTAGGTGTGAAGAAAAGAAGCTTTATGCACAACACAAGATCACGAAAAGGCGAATTACTTCCGTTTATCAAGGAAATCGAAAGAAGGAACAAGAGCTCTAAAAAGGGAAAGGAACCGACACAAGAAGATCAAGAAGAGCTTCGAACTCAAACTCAAACTTTTTCTTCTCTCTCTACTCCTTTAATTTTCAATATGGGTGATGAAACAAGAGCTCCAAGGCCAAAAACCTTGAGAGAATTAGTAGCACCTAGAAATATAGAGGACAATTATAATTTTATTAGACCCAATATACCGAATTTCAAAGCGGATCCGAGCATTATAGGCTCATTACCTATTTTTCATAGGAAAGCCACGGAAAACCCTCATAAGCATTTGAAAGATTTTAAGATTCAACTAAACATTTATGCAAATTATGAGGCATTTAACAATATTTTACTTCTTATTTTTCCTTATTCACTAGGCCCCTCAACTTCAATGAAGTAGCCGAGCGATTTAAGGAGAAATACTACTCGCATTCGAGATTGGCGGCAATTAGGCGAGAACTTTTAGCAATCACACAAAAGCCAAACGAGGCTCTCCATGAGTATTACGATCGATTCAACCGCTTGATGGAGGAGTGTCCAAGCCACAATGTCGAAATCCATTACCTATACGAGCAATTTATACAAGGGCTAGGTTACTCGGAGAGCCAATTCCTCAACGCATCCGCGGGGGGAAGTATCGCGAACAAAGATCTCGAAGAGATTAAGAAGCTACTCGAAGTGATGGCAACCAATTCTCAATCAAGACGGAATGTCGAATACCGAGTTAATGCGTGTAGCGACCTCAATGTCGACATGCTTAACGACAAGCTCGAGATCATCATGAAGGCTTTGGGCAAGGAGGAAACAAAAAAATGTGGGGTTTGCCTCACAAATACCCACCACACCGATGAGTGCCCGAGTGTGGTCGAAGATGCAAATGCCGTTTACAAGAAATTCGATGCCTCGAACTCGTATAATCCGAATCTCCGCAACCATCCTAACTTTAGTTGGTCGAACCCCAACAATGCTCAACCCGATCCATATCGACAAGCGGTTGCAAAACCGGCCACATACCAACATCCAAATGCTACACAAGCGGTTCACAAATCAATTCCAAATCAAGACCCGAATCAAGAAATAAAAATCATGATGGAAGGAATGATGGCAATGATGAAGAAAGAATTTGGAGTTGTTAAGCAAGATATTACGAGTGTGAGACAAGAGATCTCAAACACAAATCGACACGTAGGGAGTTTGGAGACTCAAATGAATCAAATGGCTACTCGACTCAATGTTCTCGAGACTCAAGGTTCATCTCGATTGCAATCTCAATCTTTAGCACCTTCCGAGCAAAGGCATGTGAACGCAATATCGCTCCGAAGCGGTAAGGAAATTGGAGAGAGCTCGAGGCAAGCTAAGGAGGTGCAAGAAGAAAAGGAAATGGAGGTACCGGTACCGATCAAGGAGAAGCCATCTCAAGCCAAGGAAGTACCATTCGGAACAAAGGCACCCGAAGCGATTCAAGTCAAGCCACCTTTTCCGAATCGTCTCCCCAAACCGGTCGAATCAAACACCGACGTGCTCGCTATCTTGAAAAAGGTAGAGGTAAACATTCCTTTACTCGAAGCTATAAAAGAGGTACCGCGATTAGCAAAATATCTCAAGGACTTATGCACGAACTGAAGGGGAATATCCCCGGGCCCGGGCCCGCGCAGCGGATATGTAGGCCCGGTCCGGTTCCCCAATTCCCGAGATCACGCCACGACTTCGAGGGTACGATGCAAATAGAAGGTTAGATCTTTACCGGTGCAAAATTGATCGCACACGAAGGGTTGATCGCTGCCTTCTTTCTCCTGTCACGTTGGTGACAATACGCGCGTCCCACACCACGCGTCTTTCACCGCTCGTTGACTTCGCCGATTCGCTTGATTTCGTCTCCGACTCAATCTACTCGTCCGAATCGATCACAATCGTGAGAGCCTCAGTTGTTGCTCCTCTACGTGTATCCACCTTGAATCGCAAGACGTCGGTCACGGATGCACCTGCCTAGACGATGCACCGGTGAACTTGCTTAATCGAATTGATTCTCTAAACCGTAAAACACCTTTTCACGGTTTCTCTCTTTTACACCTTTTCACTCTCTAGAAATTTGTCTCACAATTTTCTGGATAATTCTGAATGAATTGCTTCGTTAAGATGAGAGAGAAAATCCTATTTATATACAATAGGATCAGGATTAGCCAAAAGGCATGTATATCCAATATACACCCTCTCACACAGAAAACTGCATGAACCTGGTCAGTATTCTGTCCAGACGAAATTGATAAATTTCTCTGACAGAAAATCAACCAACACGAAAGTTGTAGATAATCTCATTATCTACTCGACCCAATTTGGCCCAGCCCAATTGGAGTTCTTATGCAAAAGTTATGACTGTTTTACTAACTGTATGTCATACTGTTGCACCCTTTCGGTATTTCACAGAAACGACACTTATACTTCGTTCATATGAAATATATTTCTACATGAAGGTTATAGATAATCTAATTATCTATCTTACCCAATTTGAACCATTCAAATCGGATTTTCCTACTGAAAGATATGGCTACGAATGTACGACTACATTCGTTTATCCTTGTGTACACTTTTACGGTTGATCCTGAAACTGTATTTCCTTCAGTCTCCCACTCAATTTCAGATCTACCTAAAAGGTACTCATGCATATCCAATACGCACGATTTTAGAGAATATAGCTCGCGTATCAAATACCAAGCTATGCACATCCTATGTGCCAATTTTATGATCAAGCCCGACTTAGTACGACTCGTTGTGTGACCATGTAGGTTCGACTTAACGATGGCAGTAGGTTGTTTCCAATACCTACAAGCTCATGAGCGGGATCTAGTCACTCCATCATAGCTACCCATGTTAAACGAATAATGATTGTGATCATTGTGCCTATCTCGAATAGCGGTTACTAGTTCTCTTGTTTGCGATATCCGTTAATCAAAAGGCATGGTAATAGTCATCCTTATAATTTGATTAACTACACTTATTCCCCGATTCCGAGTTGAGTTAACAAATTTCAATCGATATTAACCATTAATATCATTGACTGCGGCCGCAGGTTTCGTTAATCGACTCATCGAGCGGCGCCTAAGAGATATCTCTTCCTTTCGGAATAAACAATTCCTATCTTGGAGACTCACATTGAATTCCGTGTTTCGGACAATACCCAATGATGACCCTTTTAACTCCCTGTTACGGTGAGCGTAAGATCATATCAAAGCATTGTGTTACGCACGAAACGCAATCAATGATCCCCTCAAGTTTGAAGAATCTAAAACCCCATCCGTCGCAAGTCCATATATAATGACTAAACCATGTCATGGTCTCGCGGCTTCGGTCATATCCAATACATGTAACCTAACATATATCTACGTTCCCGATTCGACAAACTCCTTTGTCCCATGATTAGCAAAACATAATCATCTCCTCGGCAAACGTACTAGTGTACGCGTTCAGTCTATTCCCTTGTAATAGTAATGCTTCTCTCTTAAGCAAACTGACCCGCGACTAGGGATGTTTAGAAATGACACTTTAAGTGTGACGGTTTCACTGCACATGGTCCTCAACCATGTCGACGTCCACACAAGTTCAAATCAAGGTTCATGTAACAATCATATTACACAACCCAGCACACAGTTTTCATATAAGGTGAATGCATATTAATTTAAGTAAACAAAATTTTAAAAGGGATGCATTCATATGGACTAAGTATTTGGGTGATACAACGTTTACCTATGGGTATCTCCATACCCATAACCTGCGAGGACTATCGTATTAGATAACTACACTCTACTCTCTTCTTCCTCCTCTAGGTATCTCCATACCCATAGTCATCGCATGACAGTCACGCGCGACTAGAGAGAGCGGTTTTGTAAACGGGTCCGCACGTTCCCGCTAGCGTTAATCATCATCAGGATTGGAACATTTCCAATACCTACGATCACATCTTTTCACAAAATTTCATGGATCAAATGAAATTTTCTGAGTATTGGCTAGAAGTGGTTGTGACCTCGGCATTTTTGGCTTGTACTATTGCGTCTCACGCAATAAACAACCATAAATCCGATAACTCGTGACTACTAGAGTTTGGTCATGTATCCTTGATCCATACCACTTCCTTTTGCGATTAATAACCGCAATATACTCGCCACCGTAAATAGAATCATAAACTATTGGTCTTGTGGAACCTTTCCACATAACCGTGTTTTCATTTAAGCAAAACATGTACACACTTTGTGATCGAAAGTCGTGCTACATATTTGGACGTGCTTCATCTTTGGAAACTGTTGTTTGTTATAACTCTTTATAACCAACACGTCCTCCACACCATTATAGATAATAAATCCTGAATTCTTTCGCAAAGTATTCAAGGATAAACTTCACCTCTATCAATACAAATCCCGATGGGTTTTAAATATACATAACCATTATGTATATATTTTTATAACCATTATACAATCACAAGAGTTAGTCTCATGTAATCGAATTACATTCAAACTCATGTGATTCCCATGAATTTTATTGACGGTGAACTAGACGCTTTATTTGTATGACAGATAGCCACATACATATCATGACAGATATAATAGATCCTAACATCAAATGTAAGGCATCATATTATTACTTTTCGCGCTGCTTGATGTCTCACATCGAGCCGTTGAAAATTTCTGCCATTCGACATTTCGATTTATCTCCTCCAAGGAGTTTACATGTTGAAAACCATTTTCAACAATATGTCGATATATGTGCTATAACATAGAACGAGGAACTTTTTAGATCTATCCTATAGATCTTCACGCTTAATTCATAAGCGGTCTCGTCTAATTCTTTGTCGTTACAAGAAATATAACGCAGCTCCCACTAACCTTCATGTGTACACAAAGTTTCCATTCGTTTCGACAATTTTATAACAGTTTATAATTTTGTCAAAGCGAATATTCCAATTCCGAGAAGCTTTCTCTAATCCATCATATGGATCGTTAAAGCGTGCATATCTTATCCCCGATTCTTATGAATCGACAAAACCGTAAGGTTGTGTCAAGTACACATCCTTTCATAAAATTTCTGTCAAGAAATTCGGTTTTGACATCCATTTGGCCACATCACATAGTCATAATACGCGACCATGGCAAGCAGAATTTCGAGAATGGGAAAGCATGGCAACAAGCGAAAACGTTTCTTCATAGTCCGACTATGAATTGCATGAAACTTTTCGCAAAAAGCCTCGCTTTACATATATGCGTATTCCTATCCATGTCGGTTCTTCATCTTGAAAAACCCACTCACATTTCACGGGTCTAACCTAGAAAGGAATGAAATCAAGTTCTAAACTTGATAATTCACATGGATCGAATCTCAGATTTCATGACACCATGTCATGTGGAATCAACTTTTCATAGCATCCTTGTAGGATATCGAATCATCATATGATTTCAATCTATCATCATTAGCCACGATAAATCCGTATTTACCGGCTTATGATATAGCCTACTTGATCTACGAAAAATTCCTTTGTGTGTTCGACTTGCGTTCATCAACTCTTGATGAAGCCATGTCAACTTTCATCGGTACAATGTTCATTTTCAAATCACGAACTCTTTCGAGATTTATTCTACTCCCACTAGCCCGCATAGAGAGAAATGGCACCAAGTTCCAAACTTGTGCGCATCTAGTCCTCCTCCAAGAAGGCATCTCTTCGAGCCACGAAAATCTCATTTTCGTCGGGACGTTTTAACTAATACCCTTTAGTTTCCTTAAGGATAAACGAACAATTTCCAGATTTGGGATTGAGTTTAACCGAAACAAATTTCGAAATACACTCACGTCCTCAAATCTGTACAAGTGACAACTTCGGAACCATTCTGATCCATATCTCATATGGCGTCTTTTGTACCGATTAGAAGGTTTATGGTTCATATCTTATATGCAACCATTCATTAGTGCCGCTGTCTCAAGGGCGTATCCCCAAAACATTTTTGGGAGATCTTATTGACTCATCATTTATCGAACCATGTCCAACATGCGTTCATTTCCTCTTTTCGGACACATCTCAATGTTCCGAATAAAGGCAATCGTGAAACGATTCCACAATCATAAATGATCATTAATATTCATAACTCAAATATCGCCTCTTCGATCCTATCGAAAGGTTTAGCTCAAATACTCGCCTTCTCGATCCTATCGAAAAGCTTTGATTTTCTTGCTTAGTTGATTTCGTATTTCGTTTTTGAAACTCTTTGAATCTTTCAAAAGTCTCTGTTTCGGCACGCATTAAATAGATATTTTCATATCTACTTTAACCGTCCATAAACTTAACAAAATACCGATTGCCTCCTCTTGCCTCGGAACTTATCGGAACATCATATGTAAATATAATTTCCAATAATTCGCTGGATCTTTCTCCAATACTTTGGAGAATGATGCCATTTGTCGTTTTGCCTAATAAATAAGTATTGCATTAATCAATCAAATCTAATTCGAATGATTCTAGCATTCCATCACATGGAATCTAGATACGCGTATCTCGTTTATATGGCCAAGACGGCAATGCCAAAAGAAACAATCAACTTCTAGGTTTAATCCTCCTCGGATTTCACCATTCTTTGAGTCACTAGTTTGGACAACTCCTTGTCCGAACTTTCCATTTTGGAAAACATTTTCCCAAAATACCCTTAGACATACATTTCTTTCGATCCCGCTTTTGAATTACAAGGACATCCACGCATCTATATGCATTGGATTCCTCGGAAACTCTGAGCATCTCCAATTCAAATTTAAATCGCATCATATGCAATTTCGGGATCGACTTATCTATCGAATGCATATGATATTCGGTCACGAACATCAAATCTCGTACCATCAACACACGAGTGTTAATCAAAGACCCATAAGGCGTCTCAAAATTAACCTACTCTTTGAGCCGCATTGAGTCATTCAACGCGCTCTAGCTCTTGAAACTATTTCATGAGCGTTGTGTTTTACTTTCATATACACCCGAATTCTCAAAACAATTTTGAGAAATTTTCGTCTATACATGCCACCACAAGGCACGTAATATTGTTCGATTCCTTCTTAAGTTTATCGAACCCGGCTTTCTCTAAAGCCAAAGCCTCGAGTCCCGAATCTACCATTTCCGTGTCCAACACGTTCCTTTAAGTCTAAGAACTATTCTTTGACTATCAAGGTTAATAACGGTAATTCCGACCCAAAAGCCATCTATCATATCGATCTAATCGATATATTTGGTGTTGCTTGAAAACATAATTCTAAACGGATGATGAAGATTAATTCCTAACCGTGCGTACTTAATCTATATGCTTATATGATAATTATATGATAGTGTTATTTTATCGAATCGATAACCCTCATACCAATACGGGACTCCAAGTCCATAACACTCAAGATCCATAAATCACGATCCTCCCATAAGTTGCTTTGGCAGACGAATGGGATCTCGCTATTTAGGTAGGATTATATCCAATCGCATCCAATGCGACTCTTGAACCTTTATAGGATTTCGGTGATGAATCGTATCCAATACAATCCCAGTTCCGTGTGTGCATCCTATCTATGCCCCGAACTTCCAATCAAGTCGGCTTTGGCCTCAACCCTTACTGGCTAGAACGGTTAAGTCACAACCATACTCATCGTATCGTTCAAATAAACTACTAATAAGTCGGCTTTGGCCTTAACCCTTATCAGTCCCTATTTAATGCTTGCCACCCCGTCGATGACTACAATAACCCATGTCGGCTTTGGCCTTAACCCATGTGAGACGTAGTACCGATCATAGTGGTTGTGAATATGGAAGGCATTTCCATGACTTAAATATTATGAGGGATCATGCCATTGCACGTTTCTAAATCCGTGACATAATCCAATTATATCACTATCACAAGATTTTCATAAATGCATATGTATTTATTTGGGAGTCTAATTATTCTAAATAATTATCTAATTATATGCTAGTATGATTGATGCCGATCAAATCGATATAAAGAACTCAATATTCCAAGTTGTGTAGCCAAAGTTATCACGAAAACAAAATCAGCAACCAGAAACCAGTCCGTTGTAACGCAACATAGTCCGTTACAACGGACCTCCAGTACTTGGCACTCCGTTACAACGGAAGTCCAGTCCGTTACAACGCTATTTATTTCGGAGTTTGGCCAAATTTTGCCAGAAACATGTCCGTTACAACGCAACCTAGGTCCGTTACAACGCTATTTTCTGCAAACTTTCGTCCAAATTTCCAGAGACCAGTCCGTTACAACGCAACATACAGTCCGTTACAACGGACAAACTGTGTAGAGCTCCGTTACAACGGACCCAGTCCGTTACAACGGACTCCAATAGACACCCTAGGCATCCCCGCAACCTCGTATCAGATACAAGGTCCGTTACAACGGACTCCAAGTCCGTTACAACGGAATATGCAGTTTTCACGGTCCTCCTCACACCCCCGCATCTTATACAGGGTCCGTTACAACGGACACCAAGTCCATTATAACGGAATATGTGTTTTTTTTCGAAAAATTCTCAATTTCCTGTATCTGCTACAGTGTCCGTTGCGATTTTTGAACTGCTGTTTTCGCTCAATTTCCTGAGCAGTCCGTTATAACGGACTATGCGATTTTTGAACTGCTGTTTTCGCTCGTTTCCAAAACGATCAATCATGAAACCTTTTCACGATTATTCCTAGATACTCTCAATCAACTATTGATCGATCTCTAGCGAATTTCACTTGTGATTTTAATGGAATTTGACATTCTAAATATGTAACATCATGCAAACGGGTACGAACTTTGATAACCCGTGCGTATATCTAATATACGACTATGATTCGACCCTCGAATCGATGGCGATCGCTCTGATACCACTGAAGGGGAATATCCCCGGGCCCGGGCCCGCGCAGCGGATATGTAGGCCCGGTCCGGTTCCCCAATTCCCGAGATCACGCCACGACTTCGAGGGTACGATGCAAATAGAAGGTTATATCTTTACCGGTGCAAAATTGATCGCACACGAAGGGTTGATCGCTGCCTTCTTTCTCCTGTCACGTTGGTGACAATACGCGCGTCCCACACCACGCGTCTTTCACCGCTCGTTGACTTCGCCGATTCGCTTGATTTCGTCTCCGACTCAATCTACTCGTCCGAATCGATCACAATCGTGAGAGCCTCAGTTGTTGCTCCTCTACGTGTATCCACCTTGAATCGCAAGACGTCGGTCACGGATGCACCTGCCTAGACGATGCACCGGTGAACTTGCTTAATCGAATTGATTATCTAAACCGTAAAACACCTTTTCACGGTTTCTCTCTTTTACACCTTTTCACTCTCTAGAAATTTGTCTCACAATTTTCTGGATAATTCTGAATGAATTGCTTCGTTAAGATGAGAGAGAAAATCCTATTTATATACAATAGGATCAGGATTAGCCAAAAGGCATGTATATCCAATATACACCCTCTCACACAGAAAACTGCATGAACCTGGTCAGTATTCTGTCCAGACGAAATTGATAAATTTCTCTGACAGAACATCAACCAACACAAAAGTTGTAGATAATCTCATTATCTACTCGACCCAATTTGGCCCAGCCCAATTGGAGTTCGTATGCAAAAGTTATGACTGTTTTACTAACTGTATGTCATACTGTTGCACCCTTTCGGTATTTCACAGAAACGACACTTATACTTCGTTCATATGAAATATATTTCTACATGAAGGTTATAGATAATCTAATTATCTATCTTACCCAATTTGAACCATTCAAATCGGATTTTCCTACTGAAAGATATGGCTACGAATGTACGACTACATTCGTTTATCCTTGAGTACACTTTTACGGTTGATCCTGAAACTGTATTTCCTTCACGAACAAGAGGAAACCAAAAGGGGACGAATTGATAAGTGTGGGGGAAAGCGTTTCGGCAATTTTGAGACTCCCCCAAAAGCACAAGGATCCGGGGATGTTTGCCATTCCATGCAAAATCGGGCAACATGAATTGCCAAAATGCATGCTTGATTTGGGCGCTTCAATAAATGTGATGCCATACTCGATATTCAAGACTCTCGACCTAGGCCCCCTTGATGACACTCAAGTTGTGATCCAATTGGCCGATCAGTCCACGACTCGACCGGTTGGGGTGATTGAGGACGTGTTAGTAACCGTTAATGGGTTGCTATTCCCCGCGGACTTCTACATATTGGACATGAATGAGGGGAGTAGTGATTCAACCCCGATTCTCCTTGGGAGGCCATTTTTGAAGACGGCACGCACCAAAATCGATGTACACGCGGGAGAGCTAACGATGGAGTTCGATGATGAGGTAATTAAATTCAATATTTTTGACAAACTAAAAGAACCCATTGTAGGTACACTTAACTTGAGCGCTTTGGACGTGATCGACGATTGTGTGCAAGAGGTCATGGATAGCTCACTCGAGAATTTTCAATGGAGCTCGGATCCATTTGAAGGATGTGACGACCCTATATTCGAGATCGAGCCCAAGTTGGAAGAAGAACGACGCATAGTTCAAGCACTCTTTCTAGGAGACCTCGAGATTCCGATGAAGAGAACTCCACCCTCCACCGAACAAGCTCCAAGGTTAGATCTAAAACCACTACCTTTTGGACTAAAATACGTGTTTTTGGATGAAGCGGAAACCTTGCCGGTGATAATCGCTTCGAATCTAGCAAAGAAGCAAGAAGAAGAACTCATCGAAGTGCTAAAAAGGAATAAGAAAGCTTTCGGGTGGACTCTCTCCGACATACCCGGTATTAGTCCGTCAATGTGCACACACCGAATCCTACTCGAAGACGACTCGAAACCCTCAAGGGAGCCTCAACGAAGACTTAACCCGCCCATGATGGAAGTAGTGAAGAAAGAGGTGATCAAGCTTTTGGATGCGGGGATAATCTACCCTATTACCGACTCAAAATGGGTCTCGCCCATTCATGTGGTACCAAAGAAAACGGGGATAACAATTGTTGAGAACAAAGAGGGCGAGCAAGTGCCGACAAGAATCCAAAATGGGTGGCGAGTTTGTATCGATTATAGGAAATTGAACAAAGCGACAAAGAAAGACCATTTCCCTCTTCCATTCATCGATCAAATGCTCGAAAGACTCGCGGGAAAACCATATTATTGTTTCCTCGATGGATTCTCGGGGTATTTCCAAATTCCAATCGCACCCGAAGATCAAGAGAAAACGACTTTCACGTGTCCGTTTGGAACTTTTGCCTATCGACGCATGCCATTCGGTCTATGCAATGCTCCCGGCACTTTTCAAAGGTGTATGCTTTCTATCTTCTCCGATTATATTTCGAAATTCATTGAAGTTTTTATGGATGATTTTTCGGTATTTGGAGATTCTTTCGATTCTTGCTTAGGCAATTTATCACAAATACTCGAAAAATGCATCGAAGCTAACCTTGTCTTAAATTTTGAGAAATGCCACTTCATGGTGAGCAAAGGAATTGTTTTAGGTCATCTCATCTCAAAGGAGGGAATGGAAGTCGACAAGGCGAAAATCGACGTAATCAAGACGCTTCCATATCCAAAGACGGTAAAAGACGTGCGATCCTTTCTCGGCCATGCGGGGTTCTATAGGCGCTGAAGGAAATACAGTTTTGGATCATCGCTAAAATGGTACGTAGGACAAACGAACGTACGCGTTCGTGGGCATACGAAACAGATTAGTAAAACTGGTATAACTTTCAGTAGGAAACTCCGATTTGAATGGTTCAAATTGGGTTAGTTAGATAATGAGATTATCTAGAACTTTCATGTTGTAATATATTTCATTTGAGCGAAGTATCAGTATCGTTCTAATGAAATACCGAAAGGGTGCGACAGTTTGACATACAGTCAGTAAAACGGCCGTAACTTTCGGGTTGGAACTCCAATTGGGCTGGGCCAAATTGGGTTGGAAAGATAATTAGATTATCTACAACTTTCGTAAATGTTCAAAGTCGGTTGGAACGATTTAATATTTTCGTTCTGACAGATTACTGAAAGGGTGTATGCAGTTTTCTGTTTGAAAAGGTGTATAGAAGATATACATACCTTTTGGCCCATCCTTATCCTATGGAATATATATAGGATGTTTCTCTCTCTCTCATCAGTCCAACCAGTTGAATAATTAGATTAGTTCAACCAGAAAATTAATGGAGTTAATTTAGAATTAATCCAGAAATTAAGAGACTCTAATCACTTGATGAAAGAGTGCGAAGAGATTGAGAGAGAAGGAGAAAAGAATTTTCTCCGTCTAGAGAATCGAAACGCAATCATGCAAGTTCGCCGGTGCATCGTCTAGGCAGGTGCATCCGCGACCGAGGTGCTACGACTCACGGTGAATACGGGTAGAGGAGCGACACATGTGGCTCTTCGTTGTGATCAAACCGGAGAAGTAATCGAGTAACGGGCTGTGGAATCATGCGGGCATGGAACGCACGAAGACAACCCGAGGCGTGTTGAAACGGTGGGAGACGTGCGGTATGGGACGTACGGGCTAGTCAACAACGTGACACCAAAGGAAATAGAAGGCGGCGATCAACCCTTCGTGTGCCATCAATTTGGCACTGGTATGAATCTGTCCTTCTATTCGCATCGTACCCTCGAAGTCGTGGCGTGATCTCGGGAATCGGGGAATCGAACCGGGCCTACATATCCGCTGCGCGGGCCCGGGGTCGAGGATATTTCCCAACAGTGGTATCAGAGCGATCGCCATCGATTCGAGGGTCGAATCATAGTCGTATATTAGATATACGCACGGGTTATCAAAGTTCGTACCCGTTTGCATGATGTTACATATAGAGAAAGTCAAATTCCATTAAAATCACAAGTGGAATTCGCTAGAGATCGATCAAAAGTTGATTGAGAGTATCTAGGAATGATCGTGAAAAAGTTTCATGATTTATCGTTTTGGAAACGAGCGAAAACGGACGAAACGGCAAAATCTGCAGAAAGTTAGAATACGAAACAGTGAGTAAAACTAAGATAATTTTCAGTGGAAAACTCCAAATTGATTGGATCAAATTGGCGTCGTTAGATAATGAGATTATCTATGACTTTGATACATAAAGTTTTTCCATTTGAACGAATTATCAGTGTCGTTTTTATGGAATACTGAAAGGGTGCGACTGTTTGACATACTGAGACTAAATCGTCCGTATATGTCGCATAGAAACTCCAATTGAGTCCAATCTAATTGGATTAATTAGATAATAAGATTATATAGAACTTTCGTTCACGTTCAAAGTCGGTTGGAACAATTTAATATTTTTGTTTCAACAGAATACTGAAAAGGTGTCTGTAGTTTTCTGGTTGAAAAGGTGTATATTGGATATACTTACCTTTTCGTTTGTTCGTATTTTACTAAAACTGGTATAACTTTCAGTAGAAAATTCCGATTTGAATGGTTCAAATTGTTTTAGTTAGATAATTAGATTATCTAGAACTTTCATGTTGTAATATATTTTATTTGAGCGAAGTATTAGTGTCGTTCTAATGAAATAACGAAAGGGTGCAGAAAAATAATTTTTCTGCCGCCCCGGGGGCAGTTTTTGGCGCCCCGGACGCGTCCCGGGCGAGGTTTTCTCGTGCCCCACGGCCCTTGCGTTACAACGGATGGGGAAGTCCGTTATAACGGACCCTTCTCTGGATGCTGTTTTTGTTTTCGCGATAACTTTGGCTACGAAGCTCGGAATTTTGAGTTCTTTATATCGATTTGATCGGCATCAAACATTCTAGCATATTAGATAATTAATTATTTAGAATAATTAATCTCCCTAAATAAATCATATGCATTTACAAATCTTGTGATAGTGATATAATATGATTATGTCACGAATTTAGAAACATGCAATGGCATGATCCCTCATAATATTTAAGTCATGGAAATGCCTTCCATATTCACAACCACTATGATCGGTACTACGTCTCACATGGGTTAAGGCCAAAGCCGACATGGGTTATTGTAGTCATCGACGGGGTGGCAAGCGTTAAATAGGGACTGATAAGGGTTAAGGCCAAAGCCGACTTATTAGTAGTTTATTTGAACGATACGATGAGTATGGTTGTGACTTAACCGTTCAAGCCAGTAAGGGTTGAGGCCAAAGCCGACTTGATTGGAAGTTCGGGGCATAGATAGGATGCACACACGGAACTGGGATTGTATAGGATACGATCCATCACCGAAATCCTATAAAGGTTCGAAAGTCGCATTGGATGCGATTGGATATAATCCTACCTAAATAGCGTGATCCCACTCGTCTGCCAAAGCAACTTGTGGGAGGATCGTAAAATATGGGTCTTGAGTGTTATGGACTTGGAGTCCCGTATCGGTATGAGGGTTATCGATTCGATAAAAATAACACATTCATATATTCATCATATAAGCATATAGATTAAGTACGCACGGTTAGGAGTTAATCTTCATCATCCGTTTAGAATTATGTTTTCAAGCAACACCAAATATATCGATGAGATCGATATGATAGATGGCTTTTGGGCCGGAATTACCGTTATTAACCTTGATAGTCAAAGAATAGTTCTTAGACTTAAAGGAACGTGTTGGACACGGAAATGGTAGATTCGGGGCTCAATGCTATGGCTTTAGAGAAAGCCGGGTTCGATAAACTTTAAGAAGGAATCGAACGATATTACGTGCCTTGTGGTGGCATGTATAGACGCAAATTTCTCAAAATTGTTTTGAGAATTCGGGTGTATATGAAAGTCAAACACAACGCTCATGAAATAGTTTCAAGAGCTAGAGCGCGTTGAATGGTTCGATGCGGCTCAAAGAGTAGGTTAATTTTGAGACGCCTTATGGGTCTTGGATTAACACTCGTGTGTGGATGGTACGAGATTTGATCGTCGTGACCGAATATCATATGCATTCGATAGATAAGTCGATCCCGAAATTGCATGAGATGTGATTTAAAATTGAATTGGAGATGCTCGGAGTATCCGAGGAATCCAATGTATATAGATGCGTGGATGTCCTTGTAATTCAAAGAAGGGATCGAAAGAAATGTATGTCTAAGGGTATTTTGGGAAAATGTTTTCCAAACAGAAGGTTCGGACAAAGAGTTGTCCAAACTAATGACTCAAAGAATGGTGAAATCCGAGGAGGATTAAACCAAGAGGTTGATTGCTTCTTTTGGCATTGCCGTCTTGGCCATATAAATGAGATTCGCGTATCTAGATTCCATATGATGGATTGCTAGAATCATCCGAATTAGATTCGATTGATTAATGCGATACTTATTTATTAGGCAAGATGACAATGGCATCATTCTCCAAAGGTTGGAGAAAGATCCAACGAATTATTGGAAATTACATTTAGATGTTATGTTCCGATAAGTTCTGAGGCAAGAGGAGGCTATCGCTATTTTGTTACGTTTATGGACGGTTAAAGTAGATATGAAAATATCTATTTAATGCGTGCCGAAACGGAGACTTTTGAAAGGTTCAAAGAGTTTCAAAAACGAAATACGAAATCAACTAAGCAAGAAAATCAAAGCTTTTCGATAGGATCGAGAAGGCAAGTATTTGAGCAAAACCTTTTTGATAGGATCGAAGAGGCGATATTTGAGTTATGAATATTGATGATCATTTATGATTGTGGAATCGTTTCACGATTGCCTTTATTCGGAACATTGAGATGTGTCCGAAAAGAGGAAATGAACGCATGTTGGACATGGTTCGATAAATGATAAGTCAATAGGATCTCCCAAAATGTTTTGGGGATGCGCCCTTGAGACAGCGGCACTAATGAATGGTTGCATATAAGATATGAATCATAAACCTTCTAATTGGTACAAAAGACGCCATATGAGATATGGATCGGAATGGTTCCGAAGTTGTCACTTGTACAGATTTGAGGATGTGAGTGTATTTCGAAATTTGTTTCGGTTAAACTCAATCCCAAATCTGGAAATTGTTCGTTTATCCTTAAGGAAACTAAAGGGTATTAGTTCTAACGTCCCGACGAAAATGAAATTTTCGTGGCTCGAAGAGATGCCTTCTTGGAGGAGGACTAGATGCGCACAAGTTTGGAACTTGGTGCCATTTATCTCTATGCGGGCTAGTGGGAGTAGAATAAATCTCGAAAGAGTTCGTGATTTGAAAATGAACATTGTACCGATGAGAGTTGACATGGCTTCATCAAGAGTTGATGAACGTAAGTCGAACACACAAAGGAATTTTTCGTAGATCAAGTAGGCTATATCATAAGCCGGTAAATACGGATTTATCGTGGCTAATGATGATAGATTGAAATCATATCATGATTCGATATCCTACAAGGATGCTATGAAAAGTTGATTCCACATGACATGGTGTCATGAAATCTGAGATTCGATCCATGTGAATTATCAAGTTTAGAACTTGATTTCATTACTTTCTGGGTTAGACCCGTGAAATGTGAGTGGGTTTTTCAAGATGAAGAACCGACATGGATAGGAATACGCATATATGTAAAGCGAGGCTTTTTGCGAAAAGTTTCATGCAATTCATAGTCGGACTATGAAGAAACGTTTTCGCTTGTTGCCATGCTTTTCCATTCTCGAAATTCTGCTTGCCATGGTCGCGTATTATGACTATGTGATGTGGCAAAATGGATGTCAAAACCGAATTTCTTGACAGAAATTTTATGAAAGGATGTGTACTTGACACAACCTTACGGTTTTGTCGATTCATAAGAATCGGGGATAAGATATGCACGCTTTAACGATCCATATGATGGATTAGAGAAAGCTTCTCGGATTTGGAATATTTGTTTTGACAAAATTATAAACTGTTATAAAATTGTCGAAACGAATGGAAACTTTGTGTACACATGAAGGTTAGTGGGAGCTGCGTTATATTTCTTGTAACGACAAAGGATTTAGACGAGACCGCTTATGAATTAAGCGTGAAGATCTATAGGATAGATCTAAGAAGTTCCTCGTTCTATGTTATAGCACATATATCGACATATTGTTGAAAATGGTTTTCAACATGTAAACTCCTTGGAGGAGATAAATCGAAATGTCGAATGGCAGAAATTTTCAACGGCTCAATGTGAGACATCAAGCAGCGCGAAAATTAATAATATGATGCCTTACATTTGATGTTAGGATCTATTATATCTGTCATGATATGTATGTGGCTATCTGTCATACAAATAAAGCGTCTAGTTCACCGTCAATAAAATTCATGGGAAGAACATGAGTTTGAATGTAATTCGATTACATGAGACTAACTCTTGTGATTGTATAATGGTTATACAAATATATACATAATGGTTATGTATATTTAAAACCCATCGGGATTTGTATTGATAGAGGTGAAGTTTATCCTTGAATACTTTGCGAAAGAATTCAGGATTTATTATCTATAATGGTGTGGAGGACGTGTTGGTTATAAAGAGTTATAACAAACAACAGTTTCCAAAGATGAAGCACGTCCAAATATGTAGCACGACTTTCGATCACAAAGTGTGTACATGTTTTGCTTAAATGAAAACACGGTTATGTGGAAAGGTTCCACAAGACCAATAGTTTATGATTCTATTTACGGTGGCGAGTATATTGCGGTTATTAATCGCAAAAGGAAGTGGTATGGATCAAGGATACATGACCAAACTCTAGTAGTCACGAGTTATCGGATTTATGGTTGTTTATTGCGTGAGACGCAATAGTACAAGCCAAAAATGCCGAGGTCACAACCACTTCTAGCCAATACTCAGAAAATTTCATTTGATCCATGAAATTTTATGAAAAGATGTGATCGTAGGTATTGGAAATGTTCCAATCCTGATGATGATTAACACTAGCGGGAACGTGCGGACCCGTTTACAAGACCGCTCTCTCTAGTCGCGCGTGACTGTCATGCGATGACTATGGGTATGGAGATACCTAGAGGAGGAAGAAGAGAGTAGAGTGTAGTTATCTAATACGATAATCCTCGCAGGTTATGGGTATGGAGATACCCATAGGTAAACGTTGTATCACCTAAATACTTAGTCCATATGAATGCATTCCTTTTAAATTTTTTGTTTACTTAAATTAAATATGCATTCACCTTATATGAAAACAGTGTGCGGGTTGTGTAATATGATTGTTACATGAACCTTGATTTGAACTTGTGTGGACGTCGACATGGTTGAGGACCATGTGCAGCGAAACTGTCACACTTAAAGTGTCATTTCTAAACATCCCTAGTCGCGGATCAGCTTGCTTAAGAGAGAAGCATTTCTATTATTGGATAGACTGAACGCGTACACTAGTACGTTTGCCGAGGAGATGATTATGTTTTGCTAATCATGGGACAAGGTGCTTGTCGAATCGGGAACGTAGATATATGTTAGGTTACATGTATTGGATATGACCAAAGCCGCGAGTCCATGACATGGTTTAGTCATTATAGATGGACTTGTGACGGATGGGGTTTTAGATTCTTCATACTTGAGGGGATCATTGATTGCGTTACGTACGTAACACAATGCTTTGATATGATCTTAAGCTTACCGTAACAGGGAGTTAAAAGGGTCATCATTGGGTATTGTCCGAAACACGGAATTCAATGTGAGTCTCCAAGATAGGAATTGTTTATTCCGAAAGGAAGAGATATCTCTTAGGCGCCGCTCGATGAGTCGATTAACGAAATCTCTGGCCAGAGTCAATGATATTAATGGTTAATATCGATTGAAATTTGTTAAATCAACTCGGAATCGGGGAATAAGTATAGTTAATCAAATTATAAGGATGACTATTACCATGCCTTTTGATTAACGGATATCGCAAACAAGAGAACTAGTAACCGCTATTCGAGATAGGCACAATGATCACAATCATTTTTCGTTTTAACATGGGTAGCCATGATGGAGTGACTAGATCCCGCTCGTGGGCTTGTAGTGCCATGGAAACGGCCTACTGCCATCGTTAAACGAACCTACACGGTCACACAACGAGTCGTACTATGTCGGGCTTGATTGCAAGTTTTTGCACATTGGATGTGCATGGCTTTAGCGTATTTGATACGCGGGCCAGATTCTCTGATATAGTGTATATGTGATATACATGAGTACCTTTTAGGTAAATCTGAAACTGAGTGGGAGACTGAAGGAAATACAGTTTTGGATCATCGCTAAAATGGTACGTAGGACAAACGAACGTACGCGTTCGTGGGCATACGAAACAGATTAGTAAAACTGGTATAACTTTCAGTAGGAAACTCCGATTTGAATGGTTCAAATTGGGTTAGTTAGATAATGAGATTATCTAGAACTTTCATGTTGTAATATATTTCATTTGAGCGAAGTATCAGTATCGTTCTAATGAAATATCGAAAGGGTGCGACAGTTTGACATACAGTCAGTAAAACGGCCGTATCTTTCGGGTTCGAACTCCAATTGGGCTGGGCCAAATTGGGTTGGAAAGATAATTAGATTATCTACAACTTTCGTAAATGTTCAAAGTCGGTTGGAACGATTTAATATTTTCGTTCTGACAGATTACTGAAAGGGTGTATGCAGTTTTCTGTTTGAAAAGGTATATAGAAGATATACATACCTTTTGGCCCATCCTTATCCTATGGAATATATATAGGATGTTTCTCTCTCTCTCATCAGTCCAACCAGTTGAATAATTAGATTAGTTCAACCAGAAAATTAATGGAGTTAATTTAGAATTAATCCAGAAATTAAGAGACTCTAATCACTTGATGAAAGAGTGCGAAGAGATTGAGAGAGAAGGAGAAAAGAATTTTCTCCGTCTAGAGAATCGAAACGCAATCATGCAAGTTCGCCGGTGCATCGTCTAGGCAGGTGCATCCGCGACCGAGGTGCTACGACTCACGGTGAATACGGGTAGAGGAGCGACACATGTGGCTCTTCGTTGTGATCAAACCGGAGAAGTAATCGAGTAACGGGCTGTGGAATCATGCGGGCATGGAACGCACGAAGACAACCCGAGGCGTGTTGAAACGGTGGGAGACGTGCGGTATGGGACGTACGGGCTAGTCAACAACGTGACACCGAAGGAAATAGAAGGCGGCGATCAACCCTTCGTGTGCCATCAATTTGGCACTGGTATGAATCTGTCCTTCTATTCGCATCGTACCCTTCGGGAATCGGGGAATCGAACCGGGCCTACATATCCGCTGTGCGGGCCCGGGGTCGAGGATATTTCCCAACAGGCGCTTCATCAAAGACTTCTCGAAAATCTCACAACCAATGTGCCAACTTCTCCAAAAAAAATGTAAAATTCGAATTCAATGCAAAGTGCAAGGAGGCTTTCGACAATCTCAAGGAAAGGCTTTGCTCCGCGCCAATCATCAAGTCGCCCAATTGGGAGCTACCTTTCGAAATCATGTGTGACGCAAGTGACACAAGTGTGGGGGCGGTACTCGGCCAAAGGATTGGGAAGGACCCGCATGTGATTGCTTATGCCTCGAAAACCCTCGACAACGCACAAAGAAACTACACCACTACCGAAAAGGAACTCCTCGCGATTGTTTTTGCCTTAGAGAAATTTCGATCGTACCTTTTGGGTACCAAGGTAATTGTGTTCTCGGATCATGGAGCTCTTAAGCATTTAATGAAAAAGAAAGAATGTAAGCCGAGATTGCTTCGATGGATCTTATTGCTCCAAGAGTTTGATCTCGAGATAAAGGACAAGAAGGGGTGCGAGAATCTAGTGGCGGATCACCTAAGCCGGCTTCCATGGATTGAAGACGATCTCTTTCCAATTCGACAAGAATTCCCCGAAGAGCGTGTCCTCGCGGCCCGAGTCGAGTTGCCTTGGTATGCCGATCTCGTTAACTACATGGTGACAAAAGAGTTCCCCCCGAATCTCTCCAAATCTCAACGCGACAAAATGAAAAGCAACGCCCGATTCTATGTTTGGGAGGACCCCATCTTGTTTCGCATTTGCTCCGATCAAGTAATTCGAAAATGTGTCCACCAAAATGAGGTACAATCTATCCTTTCTTTTTGTCATACATTACAATGTGGTGGACATTTCGGTATCGCACGTACCACACACAAGGTACAAGAATGTGGATTTTATTGGCCAACCTTGCATAAAGATGTTGCGAACTTTGTGAAAGGTTGTGAAAATTGCCAAAAGACGGGGAACTTGAGCCGAAGAAATCAAATGCCCCTCAATTCAATATATGTGTGTGAACCATTCGATGTTTGGGGCATTGATTTCATGGGCCCATTTCCATCGTCTTTTGGCTACACTTACATTTTGTTGTGTGTAGATTATATGACCAAATGGGTAGAGGCGGTACCATCCAAGCATGCGGACTCGAAAACGGTGGTGGACTTTTTGAAGAAAAATATCTTTCAACGATTCGGCATACTAAGAATACTAATTAGCGATCGAGGCTCCCATTTTTGCAACCGACATCTCCAAAGCCTCCTCGAAAAATACCATGTGAACCATCGAACCTCCACCGCGTATCATCCTCAAACAAACGGCCAAGCGGAGGTTTCGAACCGAGAAATCAAGTCTATTTTGGAGAAGGTGGTGAGCCCGACACGGAAAGATTGGAGTACTCGACTAGGCGACGCACTTTGGGCATACCGTACCGCCTTCAAAACGCCAATAGGTATGACTCCTTTCAAACTCGTGTACGGAAAAGCATGCCATCTACCGGTCGAGTTAGAGCATAAGGCCTTTTGGGCAATAAAGCAATTCACATTGGACTACCCGAAGGATGCATCGGCTCGAAAATTGCAACTTCTCGAATTGGACGAATTTCGACAAAACGCTTATGATAACTCGAGTTTGTGCAAGGCAAAAGCCAAGAGATTCCATGATCGAATGATTAAAAAGAAAGATTTTCATGTGGGGGAAAGAGTGTTGCTATTTAACTCTCATCTCAAGCTTTTCCCCGGGAAACTTCGGTCCCGATGGATCGGACCATTTGTGGTCACTAATGTGACTACATGTGGGGTTGTCGAAATTCTAAGCGAAGAAACGAACAAAACGTTCAAGGTGAACGGTCATCGACTCAAGCACTACCACACAAACTTCGAGACCGGGTGGATGGAGGAGCAAGCTCTAGAGCCCAACGACACCTCACAATGATGAGCTCGGCCAAGTCGAGCTCAAGACATTAAACAAGAGCGCTAGCGAGGGAGGCACGCCCACGCATCAAAGGTTGTATCTCTCCATTATCCCTCTATTTTTTTTTATACTTGAGGACAAGTAATCTCTAAGTGTGGGGGGATAACATACAATCTTTGACCTGTATGAGCCCAATTAAAAATTTAAAAATCAGGGAAAATTAAAATTGTTGGTTTTTAAAACGAATTTTCACCGAACCACCATTTTTACTCTCAAAATTTTAATTTTACATAATATTTGAAGAATTTTGGTTGAGATCTTTAAGAGATTCTTTCGGGGATTCAAGCCCTAATCAATATTTTCACAAATTAATGAGTTTATGACAATTTGATCGATCCTCGATTTACATGACACACCATTTTCAATAAATAAACCCATTTCGAACTTGGAATTTCTAAAAAGCTTTGTTTGAACCAATGTAGTAAGTTTTGT
The DNA here is from genome assembly GCA_946800325.1 of Luzula sylvatica. Lineage (NCBI taxonomy): Eukaryota > Viridiplantae > Streptophyta > Magnoliopsida > Poales > Juncaceae > Luzula > Luzula sylvatica. The sequence goes on from OX326956.1 coordinate 25,612,328, forward strand.
TTGAATCTAAAATTTGACCAATTGCACTTAAAGAGCTCGACCGTTCATGGGGATTCGAAATTACACTAACGGGAACCAATTTGCGCTCAAAGCTTGATTCGATGAGCTCATGCACCTTGATTAAGTAATGAGTGGTGTGAGTCATGACCACTTGTTGGCTAAAGGGGTGCATGAGTCGTAGTAAACCAAAGTAGCCGGTTCTTGGTGTGAGTCATGATCAAGAGTCGATGCGAAAAAGTTTTCTACAATCACGGATTAAAGCGCTTTCGATTGTCAAATCCGTGCGATTGATTAAGTAATGAGTGGTGTGAGTCATGACCACTTGTTGGCTAAAGATTGCGCGGATCCATGGGGTTTTACTAAGTAATGAGTGGTGTGAGTCATGACCACTTGTTATCCCAAAGGACACACATGGGGACCATCGAAAGCAATAACGAACAAAACAAATGAAATAAAAAAATAAAAAATAAAAAATAAAAAAAAGAAGAATAAAAGAAAAGAATAAAAGAAATAAAAGAATAAAAAGGAAAGAAAAGGAGTTCAAAAATCGAGCGCAAGTTGGGAAAATTTAGTAGAAATCGAAGACGAACCAAGTACTAACGTACCGAACGGTTTAAAAGTGACAAATTACATTTAAGAAACGATTTTTGCAAAACGGAAAAATTGGTTTTCATTAATGCTTTTTCATGATAGTCCTTGTGAATAGTGGAGTGAAAAGAATTGAATGATGGTGTTTAATCGTCTTTTTCGGTTGAGATCATTTGCTCTAGTGAACTTTTCGAATTTGTGCAATTTATTGAAATAGATTCTATATTTGATCAACCTATATCTCTCTGAATATTAGTAATCGTGATGAAATGAGAGAAACCCGATTTGTCTTGTGAAATTAGTTTTTGAACCAACAATATAACTTCAACAAAATCTTATGTGATTATCTCTTGTGTTTGATTTTTATACTCCAATTGATCGAGGACGATCAAGGGTTTAAGTATGGGGGTATTTGATAAGAGGAAAATTAAGCACATTTTTAGTATATAATTTGGGGATTTTAGCTCTTTCAAATGACAACTTTGTGTATATAATTGTTCATATTTAAGATTGCAAGAATATTTCTTCACTAAGTGTGTTTTATTGATAAATTCAGGTTTTTGGGCGAAAGTTTTTAGCATTTCAACAGTGTAGTTGTCTTCCTCTCCTCGCGCCGATAAAATCGATATATTATACGGCCCATTTCGGTACACGTATGAAGAAGGAGGCAAGTAATCTACCACACAAAAGTCTACACCAAATTCTATACGAAAACCACTCACACTTTAACCACCATTCAGCCCACCTACCTCACCTACAATTACCAAATTACCCTCAATCCTCTCAACCATCTATTGACCAATGAGAAGGCTCCAAATGCATTATAAATAGACCACAAGGGCCCATGGGGCAGTTTAATGCCTTTTTCCACTCTCTCACTTTCTTCTTCACTCTCTTTCTCTCTCTCTTTCCAAGCACTCTCAAGAACTCTTAAAGAACCACTCAAGTCCATCAATTCGGGAATTTGCTCTTTCACCGGATTCAAGCTTTCTTCTTTCGGTGAAAAGATTTAGCAAGTCGTAAAAGAGACACTCCTCAATCGGACCCGAAGCTTTCTTCAACCGGGAAGGACGTTTCTTCAAGACGAGAAAACAGCTCAATCATCTAGCTTCCTAGCGATTCGAGCATCAATCGTCCACGATCACAAGGAAGGAGTACCTCTAATCACGTTGAAGCTTCCTTCTCGTTTTAGGTGTAATCTTTTCTTTTCTCGAATTTGATGTGTGTAAATATAACTTGTTTGATTCTAAAATTCTTGTTCTTGATCTTTTCTTGATCTTTTCTTTTCTTGATCTTTTTCTCTTTATTTTTCATTTGCTGTATATGCTAGATCTGTTAAAATTTTCATTACGTAGATCTTGATTTCTAAGTTTCGGGAACATTTTGAATCGTTGAATTTCATGAAATATTCGAATTGATATGAGTCTTTGAAATCTGTCACTTAAACTGAAAACCTGCTGTTTCTGTTTTTCAGAGACCTAATTGTAATTCGTTAATAACTTTTTATTCCGTTGTCCAAATTGTTTGAAATTTTAGGATCAATTTGATAATATTCAGAACTCACTGTAGACAAATTTTCATTAATTTTGGAAACTTAGAAATATTTATTTTAATGATCTGAATCTTAATCATATTTTGACGCAATAGCTCCCTGTGGAACGAATCTATTATTTTCTGCTATACAACCATATAATTCACTTGTTTGATATTACGGGACTTTAAAACAACGATACGCTTTTTAGACGTGCAAAAAGACCGTTAATCAAGAGAGAAAAATAGGGTTTGTAATTTTATATACATAGGTCGGGTCTGGGTAAGATCGGATAATTTTCGGGTACGGGTTCGGGTTACCCGCGGGGCGGGTAGTACTCCGTCCGAACCCGATCCGAACCCGAACCGGGTATTTTGTTTTCGGTTAATACCCAATCCGCGGGTATTTTTTTCGGGTAATACCCGCCCCGTTCGGATCGGGTACCCGCGGGTTCGGGTTTTACCCGACCCACTGACATCCCTACGTCGATCATCTCTTACTCCTATGCCCATATGCCATGCAGGTTTGGAGCTCTATTGTTGGCCATCTGTCTCTTCCACCTCTTCAATTCGCTGATGATCTCCTACAATTTTGGTCAATTAATAAAAAGAAAAGGGACAAACCGCATAATTCAAGATGGAGTACGATTTGGATAGCAACCATCCGGAACATATGGAAAGAGAGGAACCGAATAATTTTCTCTTTCAAAGCCGTCTCCACCTCCCTCTTTTCTACTATGATAGCCGACGAGGTGGACAAATGGACACAAAATTGCTGAGAGTTTTTTCTTTTCTATTAAAACATTTGATGTAAATATGTTGATTACTTTATCCATTTAATACAAATTTAAGCTAGACTATTGGTCTAATCCATCAAAAAACTATCATTAAAATTTTGATTTCTTATTGTTTTCTTAACATTCATGTTGTTTATTGTTTTCTTTTCCAAAAATCTTTGATTCCCTTTATTTTCTTTTTTATCATATTTTTTTCCGACGTAGTTTCCCTTATGCCGCGAGGTCGTATTTAGTCGATTTTCATCGCGCCGTTTCATTTTTCACCACCACCCAATAAATATTAGAGCCTCGTCACCCGTCACCTCAGGGGAAATAAAACTATGATTGATTCGACGGAACGAAGAAATGTATGTTTCTCTTTTTTCTTGATGGTGGATTGACCGGATACATTGAATATATCATAATATGTTGGTTTTAATTTTTTATGTTTCTTTTCTGTTCTTCCTTTTTTATTGATGGTCGATATTCGCCAGTTTTACTCGGCATCTGAAGGACGCAGATCTAGCAAAATTCCAGAGATAGTACATGAAATGAATATACAAAATGATCATTTTTTTTCTTGGTTTTCTCTAATATCTTAAGAAATAAAAAATTATAAAAAATGAATGCATGTTAGTTTTGGATTATAATGATATTTGTACATGAATAATCTTATATATATACGAGATAAAATACTAAAAGTGTGATATTTCACATCGCTGCCAAACTGTACAAGATTTAGTTGGTTGGTGGTGTGAAAAAGTGTGATTTTCCTCATGCTTGTTCGAAATATGAGTTCATTCATCCTTGGACTTGTACATAAAAATGCATCATCATATATATTAACCAATAGTTTTTTTTTATGTAACTTTATCATCTTCTTTATTGTTTGTATATTTAGTAGTTTAGTCTTTCCTATTTTTTTTAGCCATTTGTATGTCATATTTTAATCGGTTGATAATATGATATGGTTTGATTCAATTCATTAATTGTATAATTTATAGTTTAAAACTCATATTTATATAAATTTATTTGTGTGTTATTATTGTACAATAAGTAATATCCTTTAAGCATTGTCATCCTTATTTTTTAAATCTAAATCATAAGATTAAAAACAGACATTTCATATATGATGCAATGTTTATATGAAAAAAAATATATAAAAAAATATATGAAATTTTGTTCACACGAACAATTTACATAGTGGTATTCTCTAATTTACACTGTATATTTATATTTGTATATATGTCTAACACAATAATTCTCATTCATGTAGCACGTAAGAATCAATTGTATGAAAATTGTTTTCTTATATAAAAATAATCAGTTCCCTTAGTCCCATCGGTAATATTTAGAGAATTGTAAAAAAAAGACCTGACTTTTCTTAAAAATATCAAAATCCCTTAACTTCTATATTTATTCATAAATCTCTAGAAAGTGGGTTGAATTTTTTTACCCTCTATTAATGTTTATCTTTGAGTTTCCATTCATTTTGTATATTTTGGACAAAGATATCCTCATAATTTATTTTATATTTGTATTTATTCTATAAACTATTAAATTAATAATATTTTACAATTTATTATATGATTTATTATGTAATATTATTTTATTTAAAAACGTAATATGAAATAGTATTTATTTACCAAAATAATATTTTATATATATATATTCTAAATAGTAAAACAAAATAACGTGTTTTAAAATATTATCATAATTTTTTTATAAATATAATAACGTGGAATATTTTATTTATTTATTTATATTGAATACAAGGATTTATAAAAGAAAATTAGTAGGGATATTTTTGTAAAAAAAAAATAGATGAAAAGTTATAGTTAACCCATGCAGTGAGGTAAATAATAATTCAATCCATATGCATGGATTTTTTGAGAAAATCTAAAAGGTGATGGGTGTTTTTGACAATATTTAGGATGGTTTTGAAAAATTGCCATATTTATTATGTAGAATTTTTTTTTACAAGAAAGTGACTGATCTCTACTTTTGATTCATTATGTATGAATTAAGTGAGTGAGAAATGAGGGCAGTTAAGACTTCTTTGTTACAAATAAATTCAACTTCATGAAAAAGTGAATTATATGGTATTAATGGTATTAATACACATATTAGTGGTATTAATATGTGTATGAATATCTGTTTTTGGTATTCTATAAGTATAACTCTTTATAACTCCCAATTTTTTTGATATTCTTAGTTAATGTGATTACTTGCAATTTTTTGTAGTTTCAAGGTTTTTATTCCCCATAAATAGAGACATGTAATGTACAATGTAATAATACAATTAAATATAAGATTTTATTTTCTTCTCATTTTTCTTATTTTTTATTTATTTTATGACACATTATCAGCACGAAAATCTAATCAATTGAGTATTTTAAAATTTAAAACAAAAATTAAAACTCGTAATAAAAAAGGTACAATTTAGTTTCCTTTATACCACGAGGCCGCATTTAATATTAGGACCTCGTGTTTTCAAATAAGTGGTCATAGAAATATCATAACCTTTGCCATATTGTTCAGCTTAGGGAAAATAAACTAGGATTGACTGGATTTAATGATCACATTTTCGTTCCTTTTTTTTCTTGATGGTGGATTGACTGAATGCATTGAAAATATCATAATATAATCTGTTGGTTTTTTTTTTTTTTTGTTTTTTTTTTTGTTCTTCCTTTTTTTCTTGATGGCGGATATTTGTCGGTTTTGCTTGGCATTCTAAGAACATAGATCTAGCAAAATTCAGGGGGAAGTACGTACACGAAATGAATATGAAAAATGATCATTTTTTTCCTTGGTTTTCTCTAATATCTTAACAATTAAATTTTTTAAAAAGTGAATACATGTTAGTTTTGGACTGTAATAATATCTAACATGAATGATCTTGTATATAAACGAGATAAAATACTAAAAGTGTGATATTTCATATCGCTGCCAAACTGTACAAGATTTAGTTGGTTCGTGGTGTCAAAAAGTGTGATTTTTCTCGTGCTTATTCTCAGTATTAATTCATTCATTTTTGGACTTGTACATAAAAATGCATCATCTTATATTAACCGATCTTTTTTGTGGTGTAACTTTATCATCTCTTTTTTGTTTGTATATTTCGTATTTTAATCTTTAATATTATTTTACAGCCATTTATATGTCATATTTTTAAGGATAGTTCTATCGTTCACCTTTTCAAAAGAATATTTTGGATATTTAAAAAGATATATTATAAATTTTACTTTTTATAGATATTTTTTTTTTCATGAATAATTCAAATTTCCTATTTAACATATCATTTATTGATAAATACACTTGAAAAATTACTTTAAAAACTCATTAATTGATAATTACACAAAATACTCTTGAAAATAAATGTATCATAAGCAAAAGAGGTGTATGATACAACTCTCCTATTTTTAATCCTTCAATAATGTGATATAGTTTGATCCAATTCATTAATTATATAACTGATCGCTAAAATTCATATTGCCAATGGACTCGTGGCCCAATGATTGGGTGTGAGACACGAGTCTCATTGACACCAATGAATGGAGGACCACCGAACCTTGTCTATTTACTCTTTTTTTTTTTTGTCAATAATATCCTTTAAGCATTGTCATTTTTATTTTTTGAATTTAAACCATAAGGGGGTGTTTGGATGGTGGAATTTTGAATGGAATTAGTATTTTAAAATGATGCAAAGTAAAATTCTTTGTTTGGTGGGTGTAAAAAAAATGGAAATATATAATTCTTGAATCTTCTAATTCCATTATTCTAGCAAATTTTGATTCCACAAATTTGAGGAGTGCCAAAGTGGAGGAAAACATTTAATCAATAATATATTATATTTATTACTATAAAAATATTATTATATCAATCAAACATTATTATAATATAGCAATACATTTAGTATTATTATAATAGTGTATTATATGAATATAATATTATAATATAATTATAATATTAGTACTATATACTACAGTAATGTATTACATGGATATTTAATAGGGAAATAATAATAATAATAATAATAATAATAATATTAATACCAATATCAATATTAATATATTAATATTAATAATTAATATTATTAATATTAATAATATACTATTAATTAATATAATAATAATAATAATTATAATATATTAATAGCAATATGTTAATATTATTTCAATATATTTATATAAATATTAATATTAATATACTAAATAAAAATATTAATATTAGAGTATATTATTAATATTAATATATTATTAGTTAATAATACAATAATTTATTAATATTAATATTAATATGTTTATATTATTTTAATATATTTATGTAATATTAATATATTATATTATTATTAATATAAATGTATTATTAATATAAATAATATTAATATATTAACAATATTAATAATATTAGTATGTTAATATTATAATAGTATATTATATGAATATGCTAATATAATAGCATTAATATAAAACTATTAATATATTAGTATTATTTACAATATTATAATTATAATTAATATTATATTATTATTATAATTAATATTATAATATTAAAATTAGTACAATAAAATTACTACAATTAATAATATTATGATGATTTTATATTTTAATAATGTTATATTATAATCATATTATTTATTTATTTATACTAATTTGATTACAATAATAATATTGTAATAATATAATATAATAATAATAACAACAACAACAACAACAACAACAATAATAATAATAATAATAATAATAATAATAATAATAATAATAATTACAATTAATCATAATCATATTATAACATTATAATAATATAATATAATATAATAATAATAATAATAATAATAATAATAATAATAATAATAATAATAATAATAATAATAATAATATAATAACATAATAATAATAATATTATAATAATAATATTATAATAATTTAATATTATATGAAAATACTATTATATTGTGTTAATTTTAATCAAACATTTGTTCTATATTTTCAATAATGAAATTCCAGAATTTTTCTAACCAACCAAACAAAGAATTATACTTTCCAGCATCTTATAATTCGGACATCCAAACAAACTGTGGAATTACTAATTCCAGAACTTTTTTCTCCTCCACCTTATAATCCAATTCCACTCTACTAATTCCGCTTGCCAAACGGCCCCTAAGATTAAAAACAGATATTACATATATGAAAAAAATATATATATAAAAAATATATGAAATTTTGTTAATTATTTATTAATTGAATATTCGTTTGTTAATTAAGATGGTAATTAACCACTAATCATTATATCGGCAATGTGTTGGGAAACTAGAGGGAATAATAAATGGGCTCTAATAATATGTACATGAATAATGTTTTATATACATGAGACAAAATATTAGGAGTGTACCAAAAAAATCTACTATTAAATAAGAAAAACAATGCCCTCCCACGTCCCGACGAAATCTTCGAAACAACAGAATCACGAAGCACAGTAACCACTTCAGCCTCTCATCAATGGAGGAATTGAGAAGACGAAGAAGAAAAAGAACGAAGGCTCAATCAGCCGATGAAACAGCCGAGATCTTACGTAAGTCATGGTATCGTCTGAGGCTTTCAGTGCGGGATCCGGCGAGAGTCCCGACTTGGGATGCGATCGTGCTTACAGCGGCCAGCCCCGAGCAGGCGGATCTCTACACCTGGCAGCTCGACCGGGGTCGCCGGATTGGACGAATCGCTGATTGTACTGTCACTCTTGCTGTGCCTGATCCGGATGGAGCGCGAATTGGATCCGGTGCTGCTACCTTACATGCGATTTTTACTCTCGCTCGCCATTTCGTTGAGGTAACGCTCTAGTTGATTTAGTTTGATTAGTTCTGTGATGATAGTGTGGTTGATTTAGATAGTTTTTATGCATTATCAGCTTGGAAGTGACGAGATCTCTGTAACATCAATGGTGAAAGTATTGAGTAAGAAGAATATACTATTAATTCATGCTGGGGGAGATAGTAAACGAGTCCCTTGGGCTAATCCAATGGGGAAAGTGTTTTTACCATTACCATACTTAGCTGAAGATAATCCAGATGGACCTGTTCCGTTACTTTTCGACCATATCCTCGCCATTTCCTCTTGTGCAAGACAAGCTTTTAAAGATCAAGGTTTTAATTTCACTTTTTCTTTTTTTGAATTTTTATCTGATTTTAATTTTATAGAAAGAAACTTGGAATGGACAGGTGGGATTTTGATAATGACTGGAGATGTTCTCCCTTGCTTCGATGCCTCCAGTTTGATTCTTCCAGAAGATTCTTCTTGCATAATCACAGTCCCAATTACACTCGATATCGCCTCTAATCACGGAGTCATCGTAGCAAAATCAGATGAAAATTCAACTGGAGAGGACTGCACACTCTCTCCAGTTCAAAACCTACTTCAAAAACCTACAATGAGTCAACTATTGCAGGGAAATGCAATTCTAGAAGATGGAAAAGCACTACTCGACACCGGAATAATTACTGCTAGAGGAATTGCGTGGGAACAACTGGTTACAATTGCGTGCAATTCGAGTCCAAATATGATAAAGGAGTTAATTAATACCAGAAAAGAGGCAAGCTTCCATTAACAACGAATGTATAGTATATTCATTAGCTTAATTACCTTTCAACCCAAAGGAAATTTTATTTCTAGGTTAATGTTATAATAGTAAAGTTAATATTTAATATTTACAGATGAGTTTATATGAAGATCTCATAGCAGCGTGGGTCCCAACGAAACATGAATGGTTAAAAACTCGCCCTTTTGGTACCGAACTTATTTCATCACTTGGTGGCCAAACTATGTTCAGCTTTTGCGCTCGTAAACCCTAATTTTCTCTCAAAATATCCCAAATTCCAATTTCAAATACTTAGAAATCAACATTCAATTTTTTATATTTTCAGATGAACTATTATTTCTCCATTTTGGCACCTCAAACGAGGTTCTAGATCATTTTTCTGGTACAAATAGGGGACTTGTAGGAAGAAGACATTTATCCTCGATACCCGAAACAATAGCATGTGATATTGCCACATCAGCGATAATCCTGTCCAGTAGAATCTCGCGAGGTGTCGCAATCGGAGAATATTCACTTGTTTATGACTCCTCCATTTCGGGCCGGGTCCAAATCGGGTCCCAATCCATTGTGGTTGGTTTGAGATTAACTCAACCTGATTCGACCAAATTTATTTTGCCTGATAGACAGTGTATATGGCAAGTTCCTTTAATTAATCACTCAGAAAGTTCAGATATTTTAATATATTGTGGATTAAATGATAATCCTAAAAAAATAATGAGTGAAAACGGTACATTTTGTGGAAAACCCTGGAAAGAAATAATATCGGATCTTAAAATTAACGAAAATGATTTATGGACCTCTGATGAAAAATGCTTATGGAATGCAAAATTATACCCTGTACTTTCTCTCTCTAGAATGCTAGATGTTGCCACGTGGCTAATCACGGGGCCTATCTCTGACCAGTCTGTTAATGAAGAAGTAAAAAATATTTGGAGAAGTTCAAATCGTTTGAGTTTAGAAGAATTGCACAAATTAATTGATTATAATAAACTCTGTATTAATTCGAGTAATTTCCAAGCTGATTTGTTAGCTGAAATTGCGAGGGCCTCTGTGAAATTCGGATTGCTAGGGCGAGATTTGTCCCAGTTATGTGACGAAATAGCGAGAAAAGAAGGGACTGGATTGCAAATGTGCAAGGAAATATTGGACTTATTTGATAATAATGATAATAATAATAGTGGGGGTGTTTCGCAAAGTAGAGGGTTTAGGGTTAAAACGGATCTTCTTAGGGTTTGTGGAGATGAAAAAAGTGCTTCTGAAATGGAGAGCAAAGTTTGGGACGCGGTCTCCAGTGAAACTGCCTCTGCAGTTAAATATGATTTTCAAGGTATGTAATATAAATTTTATAATTTTATTCAATAATTTTTCATCTGTCCGTCTGCAAACCGCATAATATCATATATGCCCTCCAAAATGTAAAATAATAATATCATAAATACCCCTACAAAACGTAAGAAATTTCATCAATACTTCTCAGCTCCCCTAGTTCTTTCAAATCAATGCCTAAATTACACGTGACAATTTCGAAGAAAGGGTATTCTGGGAATACTTTAGAAACAAATATAGAAAGAAGGTGTATGCATGATATTTGTTATGTTTTGTAGGGGTATTCATGATATTTCCTCTGCTTTGTAGGGGCATTCATGATATTTCACATTTTGGAAGGGTATATGTGATATTTGGTATTTTGCTTTCTCTTTACATGTTTCTTTTTACCAAACTTTACACAGATAATAACGCAACAACCTCTACGAATTCCTCACCAAATTTCAAAATGAAAAAATCGATAGTCAAACTACCAGTTAGGGTAGACTTCGTGGGGGGTTGGAGCGACACGCCTTCATACAGTCTCGAAAGAAACGGTTGTGTTCTCAACATGGCAATCTCTCTCCAATCCTCTCTCCCAATCTCTTGCACCATAACCACAAACCCTAATTTGGGAATCCACATCTCCGACGACTCCGACAACGAAATTCACATAAACGACCCCGCATCGATTTCCGTGCCGTTCGATCCGCAGGACCCGTTTCGCCTCGTCAAATCCGCGTTGATCGTAACCGGTTTAATAAATCACGAAATGCTGTCAGAGTCCGGGTTGGAGATAAGGACGGAAGCGAGAGTGCCGCGGGGAAGCGGATTGGGGACGTCTAGCATTTTGTTAGCTGCGGTGATCAGGGGCATTTTTGATATTTTGGGAGAGGATGGGAGTGATGAGAGGGTCGTGAGGGCAGTTCTGGTGGCGGAGCAAATCATGGGGACGGGTGGGGGGTGGCAAGATCAAGTTGGTGGTGTTTATAAGGGGGTCAAGTTTACGCAAAGTTTTCCAGGGAGGAGTCTTGGGTTGCAAGTTTCTAATTTGGTCTTGAACCCGAGTTTGGTTAAGGAGTTGGAGGAACGACTTTTGGTTGTTTTTACCGGCCAAGTAAGTTTTCTTGTCATATTACAAAACGTAAATATCATGTATGCCGCCCCTCTGAAACATGAAATATTGTAATTATCCTGATGAAAATGACGATATTTTCGATACTCTACCCCACCTTCTCGTGTTTTTCAGGGATATACATGATATTGAGATTTTGCAGTACATATGAAATTACTCGTTTAGCAAATCTATAAATATGTTTTAAATTTATCATTGCATTGAATTTTGCTTGTGAAGGTACGGCTTGCGAGCCAAGTACTGCAGAAAGTCGTGACGAGGTACCTCCGTCGAGACAATCTTCTAATCTCCAGCATAAAACGCTTAGCCGAATTAGCCAAAATAGGAAGAGAGGCGTTAATGAATAACGACATAGACGAGCTAGGTCACATAATGCTTGAGGCATGGACATTACATCAAGAACTCGACCCGTTCTGCAGTAACATGGTCGTGGATAATTTATTTGCCTTTTGCGAGCCTTATTGTGTTGGGTATAAACTCGTGGGAGCTGGTGGAGGCGGCTTTGCTTTGCTTCTCACCAAGGACTCGGACTCAGCAAGAGAGCTCAGAAATAAGCTTGAAGGAACTAAGGAGCTCGATGTGAAGGTTTATGACTGGAATATTTGCTTCGATTAATATATAATACTTGTTACGATAATTTTCACGGCTGTTTATCGAACATAGTACAATTATTTTATACGATATTGTATTTTTCCACAGAAAAAAAAACAAAGTAATTCTTCAAGAGTTAATCAACAACAGCAAAAAGAAAAATCAACAAATCCAAGTTCAGAACACAAGGGGAACAAAAACCCTTCTTTTTTTAAACTGTCCTTTGATATGTAGTACCATTATTTATCACTATCAGTATTACTCTACTTCGACGAAAAGACCTGCTTGGGGATGCAAACCGGCCTCCTTGAGAGTCAAGGAATGTTTTTCTGGCCCGTAGACCACGCGTGGGAAATTAGAAACGAGGCTGTATTTCTCGGCCTTCAAACAATCCAACGAATCAACATAGTCGTACAGCACGTTTATAGTAGCCGTACTGTGGAACCTCCTCTCTTTCCTCTCTCCAGTAGGAAATCTTATCAATACCTAATTCATTTACACGATAAAATTGTTAAATCGAGAATTATAAATGGGTAAATGGAGGGAATAAGTTGTACCTGAGTAACATCGGGAGCTTTATCTGGTTCCGCACCGAGAGCCATGGCTTTCTCTTGGCGTCTTCTAGCCAATGCGGCTTCTTTCTCCACAGCCTCACGCGCAGCACGTTCTACTGCCTCTTCTTCTTCTTTCCTTTTTCTCTCTGCTTCCAAAGCTTCTCTCTCCTTTCTCTCTTGTTCCTCTCTCCTCTGCCTCTCTCTCGCCTAATCCGAAAATAAATAAAAGTTAGAAATCAGAAATATTTTGCAAAATACGAGAATGATATACTTGATCGGCTTCGAGAGCAGCTCTATAAGCAACATCTTGTTCCTCTCTGAGACGTTGGTTAGTTATTCTTTCTTCGGCTTCAATTCTCGCAGTTACGAGTGTGGGCCCACATTCTTCTACTACTCTCTGAAGTATCGTCAACATTTCTTCAGGAGACTTCAATCCTTCGACTTGTTGGAGAAGGACGATGCGTTGATTCGTAGAGGACATGACAACGGCGCAAAATGGGAAACTAGAAGCATTGAGACTGTTGCTCATCTTGAAACCTTCGGTCCTCCTAATGCTACCTCCCCATGAAGTGAAATTCTCGTTTATGAACGCTGCCACAGGGGCTGCACAGAGGCACTCACTACAGAAGATCGGCACGTCTGGATGATCTGGCGAGTGGAGATACACGAACAGAAGCTTGTATTCCCTCTGCGATCTCTGAAGTGCGTCCATGAATCCCTCAGTTACAAATCGAGGTGCTGTGCCTATCATTTAGGTAAAATTGATGTCAAATTGCACAATCGAATTGGGGGAAAAAGTTACAAATTAGTCAATTTGATGATTATAAAATCGTACCAGAAGATCCGAAATTCCTTGTGAATTCATCAACGAATTGGGCTGCTTCGGCCGCAGAAGCAGAGAGCGCAACGAGTCTATCCGATTCCGCGCCTCCTTGAGGTCCCATAAGGCCAAGAACAGACAAAGACTTCGACAAAACGGTCCCAGCAACCCATGCACCGAGTCTAACCGACCCCACAAAGAGGCCTACACCACCCGAAATGACATAAAAAGGCAGAGTTATAAGCTTCCACGCGATACCAGGCGGCCCAGGCAAAACCGGAGCCGCCAGATTCTGAACGTCCGGAGTTCGATGCATCGAGCTAGTAGACGTAGATGCACCCCCGCCGGAAACTGCTCCGGGAGGAGGAGACGTGAAAGAAGAAATTGCTTGTTCTAAGTCCCAATTGTGCGCGCCGAGGATCTCCGTACAGAGATCTGCATCATCGAGACCAGTAATTGCCTGGAAATAAGCGAGCTTTTCTTCGAATCCTTCCGCCATGAATGTAAGAGAATGGAGAAATTAGGGTTTTGATGGATAGATCGGAGGAATTAATGAGGGGAGAAGTGAGGAGACAGAGAGTGTGACGTCAGAATGTAGAAACGATTGAGGATCGCTTGATCTTTCTTGGCAAGTTTGGTTAAGACTAGATGCGTTAGTTTCGAGTAAGAATCTTAGTTTGTTCCATGGACACGGTTCAGATACATCATAGACCGTACAAATTTTCGAGTATAGTATAAATATTCCTAATTAATGATTAATTAGCATGATTATTAACAAAAGTACACTCTATTAACAAGTTAATTAATATAAAATTAAAATACATATACATTAATAATTCTTAATTAATATCAATTAACTGTTAATCGAATGTATTTTTTGTTAATGACCATACTAATTAATCATCAATTAATGGTTAATTGATGCAAAAAAACTTCTTTTGCATTAACTGTTAATGCATGGTATATTTTTAGAAGACGGCTATCAGTCCCTTTGTATTAGCAAGCTGACGAATCAGCATGTCCATGGAAAAAAAATACAGAGATATCATATATGCACTCTTTTTGTTATTATTATATTAAAAATAGGACCGACTATACTACAATCCATCAAGAATTGTTGACATCTTTTATTTTAATTTTAATTTTAATTTTAATTGTAATTGTAATTGTAATTGTATACACAAAAAACAGGTCGCAAAAAACACGTCACAAAAATATATGAATTTTTGACAATTTTAATTTTAACATTTGAAAGTGATATGTAAATTTTTGACATTTTTAATTTTAATTGTAATTGTATGCTCAAAAACACGTCACAAAAATATATAAATCTCACGTACAAAATATATATTTTTAAAATATATCATACATACATAAAGTTATATCATAATTATAAAAATATATAGTACGCATTATATTTAACAAATATATATTATACATCTAAAAATGTATATCAAATAAAATATTATAACACATTATATTTTAAAAAACATATTAAGTATATCTAACATGTGAAAATGTATAATATTTATTTTAAATATACATGTAAAAAAAATACAAGATACATCTAAAAATATTTGATATGTTTACAAAACGTATAAACATGGATATTGGACTACGTGCGTTTTGGAGTGCACAAAATGCAGTCAAAATTAACAAAAAATTGTCACGTGTTGTTATTCTATTGATGACGATTTGGACATCACTCTTAGAGTGCACAATTTTTTCTCTTACAAAAAATAAAAAGTGATGATTTACCAATTAGAATTGAAATAATTTATTCGATTTATAGAGAAAAATTAAATATTATTGTTATTTTAAAAGTGGTTAATTTAAAAATACTAACGAATAATATGCATTTTCTGTAGATAATTAATATTAAATATGTTCTAACTATTTTTCTCATGATAATATGTATAATTTTAATTAATTGAGTTTGTCTCAAATAAAAATTTTGTTAGTATTACATAATCAATTGTATCACCAAGAAACGGTGAAACAATAATATTTATGGTAAATATATTTTACATTTCATCCCTAAACTATAATATACCTCAAAATATTATTTTTACTATACATCAAACATATGTATTATAATCTGGTAAATACATTAAGAAATCATTTAATCATGAAATTTACACATAATCTATACTTAAATAGAAGAAATACGATAAATAATTAAAAAAAAAAGTATATAATATTGTTATTATCAAAATAAAAATAAAAAATTGTCAAGCCAAAAACTATCATTAAAATACACAGGCAATATCCTAGTAATTTATAATAAAATATCCTACGAACAACACAACAAAATAACACTAAATTACAAATGCAACAAAATCCCTTCCCCCTCACAAAAAAAAAAGAATACTACACCTCCTCTATTAACATTTTAGAATTAGATTTCATCTTCTTTTCATCTATAATCATCCTTCTCTCTCTCTCAACCTCACCAAGAGGCTCTCTCTCCACTCTCACCAAACTCGCAAGTGAGACCCAAACCTCAACAGGTTGCTCGTTAACCCAACACATCAAAAAATACACCTTTCTCTCTCCTCCTCTCACCTTCCCTCTCTCTCTCCTCCCGACTTTCTCACTCTTCCCCATCCTCTCCCCTTCTCTCACCATCCTCGTCAAATCGCACAGCGCGCAAATCAAAGCACTCCTCCCCAATTCCACCAACTCAACCACATCATCAATTACCCCAATTGCAAACCCTAATCCCCCCATTTGTTTATACACGCTCGAACAAGCTCGTTCCAAACAAGCATTTAATGCTTCTTTTACACTCTCAGGTCGAAAATCCTCTCCAATTACTCTCGAAATATTCAAAAACACCGAAAGTGACCCAAATGGGTCGGATCCCCAATCTCCATTGTATAACCGAACCGCGAAGCAGTAACTATACAACACGTCGATTAAATGGACTGCTAAAAACGGGGAAGGTTCGGTTTTGATTAACTGACTGACAGCTGGCAGTGGGGAATCGGGTCCGGGTGGAATTTCGCTAACGGGTTCGGGTTCGGAATTGTTTATTGGAGCGATGAGCTGGCAGCCTGATTGGCTGAGAGAGAGTGATTTGGATTCGGGTTTCGTCCACCATGGAGTCCATGGTTGTATTAATTTGCTTAATTCTCCTGTGATTAAAGACCGTTTGAATTTTTTTGTTTCTTCGGGAGAGAGATCTTCGAGTTCTATTTCTTCACCTGAGAAATTAATTAGGTTAAATTAAATATTTAAAAACACTGTGTTAAAATATTCACGTACCAGATAAAACCTTCTGAATAAGTTCTTCTGAGAAAGTAGTATCTGTGAAGGAAACAAAATGAATGTTAAAAAATATCTTAATATATCAAAAAAAGTTCAGTTTTAGTAGCACCATCATCATTATTATCGTCAGAGTTAATATCTTCTTCTTCTTCTTCGTCTTGAGAATGCAATCTTCTGAGAATATCGAGCATTTTTTTCTTTGTCTCGTCTTCAGGCTGGATTTGTTTCATTTCTTCTAGAACATTCTCTCTCATGAATGATTCTGTGCAACTAAGGCTGTGATTCTGTGAAACATTTGTACACATATTATTTGATTAAAGTGTGAAGATTCAGCCCAATTTACACCAAATGAGAAATTATAATGTGAAAATTTCAATTAATGAACAAGAACAAAAAAACTAACCTTGTAGCATTGAAGAGAGCAGTAACGTGTATTGCATCTAGGACAAGTATATTGAGAAAATTGCTTCTGACATCTGTAACAAGATTCAAACTTTTTTACTTTAAATCCAAATTTAATATTTGAATATGACAAAAATAGACGAAGAAATATAGACGAAGAATTTAGAGATTAATTAGGGTTTAGTAGAGGTAAAAAACTCACACTCGGCAAATGATCCTGGAATCGGAGAAAGAAGAGCTCGACGGAGTGCTACTCTCTGATATCAACACTTCCTTCTCCATCTCCACTCAAGCTTGTTCGTTACTCCCGAGAGATTTGCCAGAGGGAACTTCACACGCTATTTCTCCCTCTTCTCCTCGGAACTCTCTGGATTAAAACGATTCTTCTTTGCCGCCATCGGCGGCTGATAAGTTCTTCCTTTAAACTCCGGTTATGTAATAATCCGGAATTTCATTCTCGGTTTATGGAATCCGAAATTGAAATTCTCGTGTTATCTAATTTCTCGGATTATAAGAATTTCAATCCTGGATTTATACACAACTGGAAGTCTGGTTGTACATATCCGAAATTAAAGGCACTCTGGTATCATTTTTGTTTTTTATGTTTTTATTATTGACCAAAAAGAAACATATAAAATATTTGAATAGCAAGTTCTATTTTATTTTTTTGTCTATTCCAGAGAATTCATTTGGTCCGTAAAGAATTTCTGAATTTTTTTGTAATTTCTTTTAACTACAATATGTATTTTTTTTAAGTACAGATATTATTTTTATTTATGTTTTTGATAATTTTTGTACAATATAAGACTCATTTAGATGTACGATACGATCTTTTAAAAGTTTTGCGATTTTTTTAACTATAATATATTTTTTGAATTATAACATTTTTTTAATATATATACACACTTTTTTTAATATAAAATTTCACGTTTTTGAAGGATATACATGGAATTATGATATTTTGCTAGGGAGCGCACATGAAATTCTTCCTAAAAAAATGTTTGACACTTGCGCATGTTGGGGCTAGTATACGTATAAAAACAACATTATACAAAAATACGGTCAATGATGGTTTTAGTCGTCCGATTAAAATGAGGTGTGCAGGATCTTTAGCCGTCCTCAATCAATCTTCTCGCTTCCTGCTAACAATGTTATGGTTTTAGTCGTCCGATTAAAATGAGGTTTTAGTCGTCCGATTAAAATTAAAAAAAAAGTTGTTTAGTAAAAACTAGCAGTTCTCATGAAAAATTTATGGTTTTAACAAGTTTTTGTGTTGACAAAATTTATATACAAATTTAGTAAAATTCCAAAATTAGTTTAGGTATTATTAAAATATCACTCAAACATGTCATAGTATTATTTTGGTGTATATTTTCTAACCTACGTTAAACTCATAATTCCTTGAACACCAAACAAGCTATTTTGACAACCCAAAAACCAAAACAAAATACCAAACATAATAAAATGATCATTCATTCATCCATGCTATACATGAGACAAATTATTTGTTGGACAACATTTTTATACAATTAAAAAATAAATAAAATATCTGAATAATTATAATATTCCATATATATTTATAATTGCAACAAATTACTTATGTTTTTAATTTTTATAGGTAACATTAATAGCATGATATTGTGTTTGCACAGACCAATGTCAGAAAATATCGAACTTTTTACTCGCGAAAATTTAAAATTGACAAATAACTCTACATTTAAAATATTTACATTATATTAAATAAATTGTGTATATCAAACATTATAAAATACAACGTACATCTAATTTTCTATACACGAAACACTACTATTAAATTGTATGTGGAATCATTGTGTCGGATACAAACTTTTAGAAAGTAGACGAGTATATTTCAAAATATGAAAATATAAATGTTTTTGAAATTATCACGATGATAAAACTTGAACATAATCCCGATATATTCTCCGTTAAATACAACTACCACGTTTGTTTGATAGAGGACGAAGTAGACAAATTCCTTGGATTTCACAAAAATAATATGCAAAACAATAAAAATAACACATTAATAAGTTTTAAATGCATTTAAATAATATCAATCAATATGCATTTATGAACAAACAAAAAATACCTAATTATTCGCCTTGATTTTCTCCGATTTCTCATTGGAAAAACTAATTCAAACTCAATTATCATCTAATCTTGCAGACATAATTCTCCATTCTTTCTAATTGTTATTATAACACGCATTAATGGCACTCTACTTTCATTTGTTGTGGGTCACTTATTTTTCATGGATTTACAAAAATACGAACAACATGATCGAGTTACTTTTGCATGATCAAATCACAAGAATAAGTTGTGAATATGTTAATTACATATCATAATTCTAAAAATAATTTCAATGTAACTAACGTGAGATCATAATTCAAAGACATTATTTGGTATAATAATAAATTAATTATATAAATCTTAAAAAAAAAAAAGTACAAGAGAGCATACACAGAAATATATTCCGAACATAAAACCTCGAAACAACTAATTATCTACAAGGGAAGCTTCTATCATACGCAATATTCCTCATAATACATTTATTTTCAAAGATATTTTGAGTAATTATTCATTTACGAATATTTAGGATAACATCTCAAGTATATTTATCAATTAATGTTTGACTAAATTTGATTTCTTTGCTGTTCATTTATTTTATGATACGTTTTTTACAGATATAATTGAAATATAATTAATTACTTAAATATTCAAAATATCATTTTAAAAGAATGTATGATAATAAAAAAATATAATTCTTGAAGATCAATTAATCATTTTTTCGTTTTCTCTAATCTTGGTTAGATAACTCAACGATGCATTTCACATGCGAATTTAACGCATTTTGTATGTGGCCAGGTCTAGGGAGGAAAAAAAGTGATTTCCCGACCTTACGAGGTTTATACATTTTTCTCCAAAAGCGTGTTTTATATTTTCATACATGTTAAATAATGATTCTGCTTCTTCTTTTTCGCATGCATTTCCAGATATTTGAAAAAGAAATAGCTAAAAATCAATATGAACATACAAAATTAATCATTAATTATCAAATTTGCGTTACTTAGTAAACTGATATTACGAACAATAATTAATAAATATATAGCTTATGCCAAAATCTTTACGTTCATTCAATATGAGGTTGGCGAGTTTATTAATTCCTTGGCATTCGTTGAAGTCCTACAATAATTAGTAAAAATAAAAATGTAACGAGATTATGCACAGGGCCGGCCCATCAACATAGCCAATAAAGCAACCGCTTCGGGTCTTGGTAAAAAAAAAAAAATTACGTAGTATAATTCATAAAATTTGGGGTCCATTATAAAAAATTTGGGGTCCATTTTAACAAATTACATAATATAATACAAAAATTAGGGTACATTATAAAATAATTTGAGATAAGTTCATGATTTGGCTTCGGGCTCCCCAAACCATTGGGCCGGCCCTGATTATGCAGGTGCACATGAAATTATGCCTATAATAATTATAGAACAACGACATTGAACAATAGAGTATAAAGTTATAAAAATATCAATAACACTACTAGAAATCTTGGTTTTAGTGACGGTGTGATTTAGTCACTAAAAGCTGAAAAAATCGTCACTGAAAGGTTTCAGTGACGGTTACTGTCACTGATGACTCGTCACAGATACCTTCGTGGCTAAAGGGTCATGTTTTGTGACGGTCCGCTAAGCTTTCTGCGACCGTTTGTTCGGACCGTCACAGAAAGTCATATGTTCAGTGACGGTGACATTTGACTGTCACAGAAAGTAGTTTCAGTGACGGTATGCTTACCACTTTTAGTGACGGTAACCGTCACTGAAAATAAATTAACAATTAAAAAAAAATCAAATCTTAGCATATATAATTAAAAATAAATCACACAATCCAATTCAATTAAGAAATCACTAGGATCAACTATACTGTAATTAGTACTAAATCAAGTAAAACAACAGAACTTGATAAAAACTACTATTATCATTACACTCTCCTTAGTAAAACAACAGAACTTGATAAAAAATATATATATCAATCCATATGAGGTGCAAGTGTTACGAGGAGCAAATCCTGCCAGTTTACCAACATATCCCTCGCTTAGAATTACAACTCAATAGAAACTAAAATAATAATATTTATGTATTTTATTTTATACCTTGCGATTGAAGGGACCAAGCCGGCTCGACATGAACTGTAATTTTTTGCTTCTTCTTTTGGAATCTGAATACAATAACCCTGCAATAAAATGCAATTAAAATTAATTTTTAGTTTTGCAAAAAATCCCTGGAAAATATTGCAAATATCCTTCAATATGATGTAATTTCGACATTAATGAAAGGGCTTTATTGCAAATATCCAAAAAGCCTAACATAATAATACATTTAATTCAAGCGGACCAGCTCCTTTGAGAACTCTACCAGGAGCATGTGTAGTTTAGTATACCAACGCACACGTCAAACTCTGCAAAAATCCAAAGTATCACGGTAAGAAAATTACAAAAAAAAACTCAAGATAGAAAGGGAAAGATAAATATTTTCATACACGTTCCTGTGAGAGAGAGTGGATAAGGTTACACTTATCGAAAGATATATCTCCAAAATTCATAGTGTGATGCTGTCAATTTACCAAAATACCCCTCAGTTCAAAATTACAATCCAACAGAAAATAACACACTGTATTTTTTATTCCATACCTTGTGATTGAAGGGATTAAACTTGCCGCCATATGAAGTGCATTTTTCCCCGCATCATCAGGAACCTAAATGAAAAGAATAGTCATGTTATTTTCTATAAAAATGTTAGTTGTTAAAGTATCGAGTAAAGTACTTGTAGTAACTATAAGATCGAAGCCTTATCCTCTCCGGCTTGAATTCCACTGAGATTTTGGACCAAAATGCAGATGCTGACAAATTCAACACCTTCACCTTCATTAGATAGCAAACAAAGTTGAATCAGTCTTAAATTTGAGCTAATTATAACATGATATATACCTAATTGGTATCAAATTTCAAACAAAATAAGCAAAATTAACAAAAAAACAACATTTATTCATTCAAATTTTGTGAAGATAATAAAAAATTCATCTAAAATTCATCAAAATATGCCTTGATTCCAACAAATTTTGCGAAAACAGCAAAATTCAACTACAATCCAGTCCAATTTTGCGAAAACAGAAAATTTCAGCTGAAATTCAGGCAACTTTTGCGAAAAAAACAGCAATATTAGATCCAAATTCAGCAAAAACTGGTCATAATAGGTCTTATTCTTATGGCAAGGGAGAAAAACCTTTTAGCAAGAGAAAAACGGACTTGCAAACAAGTTTGAGCCAGAGAAATTACCAGCGAGAGTTGAAGCGAGAATAGGTCAGATCGAAGTTTCAGCGATGCTTGGCGAAGGACGACTAGAGCTGGACGTGAAGAGGCACAATCTCGTCTCGTCTCGTCAAGTACCTTCTCGGATGGACTCGGTTGAACCTGCGAGGTCAAATCAGAGCTTTTCACACCATTAGGGGCCGTTTGGTTGAAGCTTTGAAATATGCCTTGGAATATTATAGACCAAGGAATTCCATTCCATGGAATAGTATTCCATGGCATATACAATAGTTATGTTTGGTTGATGTGTATTCTTTTCCTACAAATTTAGAAACTATTTAAAATAAATAACTTTTTTGGAATAATTTTAGTTTTTAATATTAGAAGAAATAGTATGCCCATGAGAATAAAGAAAAGCCACCAATTTTGGTGGTAATCCTATTCCCATGAAATATGACCATGGGCATCGTGGATGACGTTACTTTATTACCTGATGTCTGAACCAAACATAGGAATGGAATAAATTATGATGGATGCCAAGGCATAGTAATTTTAAAGCACGAACCAAACGCCCCCTTAGGGTTTGGGGATTTTTGTTAGTCGTGAGGTTAAAGATGTGAGACGTGAGAGAAAAAGATATGGGGTTGTGACTTGTGAGACGTGAGAGACAAAGATATGGGGTCTAAGTAAGTGGCCCCAATACAGGGTTGGGTGAATGGTTGATTTTCCGTGAGGGTGTTTTTGAGTTGGTCACTAAAATTCAAGTATCTGTGACGATATATTTATCCAGTCACTAATATTTGAGTATCAGTGACCATGTTTTCGTCACTCGTCACTGAAAAGCATACTTTCAGTGACTGATAAAATGCACCGTCACTAAATAATAAACATTTGTGACCAACTGTTCGGACCGTCACAAAAAGTATATCAAAAGTGACGGTCTGTCACTGATAATTATTACACCGTCACTAAAACCCAGCTTTCTAGTAGTGAAAAATAAATAAAATCATACAATCTCATTGGCCGGTGAATCGACTAAAAGCGCATCTAAGCAAGCTCTCTGCTCCGTTACTCTGCGACTCCATAAAATCATACAATTTCATTGCCTTGTGCTCTTGAGAAAGCAGCTTTGTTGTATAGTGCGTTCGAACGAATCATTTATTCATACTAGTCGTTGTGTGTAAATTACTCAAAGTCTCATATGTTCATTCGAACGTACGTGGTGTTTTCGTTCGAACGAACCTTCAAGTTTGAATATGACTTATTAGTTCGTTCAACTTATCACAGGGGTTCGTTCGAACGAATATAGTGACATGTTCGAATGAACTGTTGGTGTTTATTTATTTGAGATTTTGCCTCTTCGAGTGAGTAACTTCTCATTCGAACGAACGTTATTCCGTTTAGTGACGGTGGCGTGACACATGTTGACACATGATGAGCGGGTTTTCGATCACTTTAAATTTGATATATCGTTGTATGTGAAAACCCGATTCGATCAACAAGTTTGGAATTAATGTGTATAGTAGAAATATGAGTTCGTTCCACGAGGAGTATATGCGTCGAATAATGAATCGAAATGAGCGAGAAATAGGCAGAAACTAATTTCCAGCAAAAGGCAGAAACTTTTCGGGAAAAAGGCAGAAACTTTCGTTACGACGGAAAGTCCCCTGGACCAGATTTAGTATTTGATTAAACGAATTTAAATGAGTTAATTAAGCACTAATTAAGGCAGCAAAAAGAGAACAAAAATATCACACAAAATAGAGCACAAGATCAAGTAAAAGAGCAAGATTTAGAACAAAGATTTGATTCACACAAGAATTATTTACACAACTTCGAAACAATCATTCAACATACAAGAAATTCAAGAAATAGAAAGAATACACCTAGATTGAGTGTCAAGATGAGCTCCTTTCCTCGTCTAGTGTGATCGCTCGATGCTCGTACCGCTAGAGAGCAAGGACGGTACGAGCGCTTCTCGTTCGAAGAAAAGTCGACTCTCCCGAATGAAGAAGGCTTCGAGTCCGTTCGAGAACACGAACACAAATCAACCGAAGAAGGTGAGGTTTACCGAATGAAGAGAGCTTCGAGTTCGGTAATGGAGGAAGCTCCACTCTCAATCCCGATGAAGTCCGGATGAAGAAAGCTTCGGTTCCGGTTGTGACGATATTTCCTTTGGCTTGCTTCGATTGGATCGATTCACCGGATGAAGAAAGCTTCGACTCCGGCAAACAATCACTCGAGAATTCGAGTAATTCTTGAATGGTTCTTGACGTTCTTGAAAGTTCTTGGAAGTGCTTAGAGAGAGAGAGATAGAAGAAAGGGGAGGGAAGAAGAAGCAAAACCTGCCCAAGGGCCTTGGGGTCTTATTTATAGTGCCCTTGAAGCTCTCTCGTTGGCCAAGAGTTGGATGAGAGGATTGAGGGTAGTTTGGGGATTATATGTGAGGTAGGTGGGCTGGATAGTGGGCTGGATAGTGGCTATGGTGTGAGTGGCTTTCGTGTAGAGTTTGGTGTAGACTCTTATCTTGAAGATTATTTGTCTTCTCCCTCATACGTGTACCGAAATGATCGGTATGATATACCGATTTCATCGGCTCGAGGAGAGGAAGACAACTACACTCTTGAAATGCCAAAAAGTTCCCCCAAAAACCTGAAATTATCAACAAAACACACTTAGTGAAGAATTTATTCTTGTAGTCTCAAATATGAACAATTTTATACACAAAGTTGAGATTTGAAAGGGCTAAAATTCCTAAATTAGATATCAAAAAGGTACTTTATTTTCCTCTTATCAAATACCCCCACACTTAGCTTTTGTCGTCCTCGACAAAATAACACGTAATAAAATATATTTTAAGCACAAAAAATACAAGTTAGGTATTGTTGAATTTGTAATCACACTATCTCATAAATTTGAATTTCACAAGAAATATTTATACTCTCTTAATCATATGTTATTTCAAGAGGAACAAAATATCAAACTTCTATATTGAGGATTTTGCCAATTTTTAAGATATTTATTAAGAAATGATTTTCACTCGAAAAGATAGTTAAACACCACATAATGAATGTGACACCACATAATTAAAGAGAATATTTTTTTTAAAAGTATTAGTAGAACCGATTTTTTCATTTTTGCAAAAGTTGACCTTAAATGTAAGTAATTCACTTTTATAGCCGCTCGGTACGTAAGTACTTGGGTCACCATGAGTTTGTGTGTTAGATATGAGAGGTCGCTCGCCATGACCATGAGCTTGTGAGAAACACGATGGTATAGCACAGGGTATTATGGTCATTTTACGAAATCAATGTTAAACATAACGAAACTCTTAATTTTTAACAAATTTGATATAGAATGAGGTTTAGAAGGACAAATATGATATTTATATCTTTGGAGGGACAAATTTGATATTTTCAGTTTTTGAAGGGATATATGAGAAATTATCCCTAAAATATATAACATTTTTGTCAAAGTTAATTTGTTTTGCCTTTGAATAGTAACCCTAAAAAAATTGATAGGTTTTGTCTCATCCCCCTCATGAAGTGATTCTAGTTTCGTTCCTACTGACCTAGTAATGTGATTTTCAAGTGATGTGATTTTCAGGAATCAACATTTCTAAGAATTTTCGGAAAGGGTTATATATGGCATCCCACCAACATCTCTAAATAAAGATGTGTTGATGCGTTAATAGAAGAATAATAGAGGTTAATTGAATTGATTAACAATTAAATTAATTTTAGTTAGATTGATTCAATTAATAAATCTAATCAATCTAACGAAATTTTCTCGATTGACGCATCATGAATCTTACGAGTGTTCGTGGAACACCATATATTTACCCTTTTCGCAAAAAGTCCGTGGAGGAATATTAAGGACTAAGGAGGGAAGAGTTTGATTGGATGTAAAATGTTAGGTCAAGAAATCTCGAAAATACACCAAATAAACACGAGGTTTGCAATGGTTAAATCTCCTATTTTTTTCTATTCTAATTTTAGCACACCCTTATCGTGTAGAGAAAAAAATAAGAGAGACTTGCACAAAAAGGAAAGCCAACTAAATAAATATACAATACAGCGCAATCATTCTGTTCCTTCGTGAGAACCACTCATCCGTTCTCCCAAAAACCGACCAAAAATTAATTTATTAGTTCAATTTTATTATTAAATGTTTATATATTCCTAATTTTCTCTGCAGCAACTTTCAATATTATTCTTTTATGAATTAACTAGGAGAATACTCGCGCTACGCGACGAGCATGTAAATTATGTTTTTCCATTGTACTACAATTATATACTTGTATGATAATATTAATAATATCATCTTAAAATAAAATTATTTGAATTCATTTATCTATGATTATTCATATGTTTTACAATTATTTTACATTATGATAACAAAAAATCCTATTTTTTTAATTAAATAATAATACCCATTTTAGCGTCATTATATAATAATATATAAGAATAAAATATAATACAATTTTACGAAAAACGTAACAACAAATATTATATCATTGTTCACAATATTTCATACAATATCAAATATTAAAATAATGAATCATACAACATATGTAGTAACACATTATTAATTATATATAGTAATAATTTTTATTGATTCAAATGACGTGAAAAATATAAAATAATATAAAACTTAATAGTGGAAGTAATTTAATAAATAATATCAAAATTTAATTTATAATAAACATAAATACAAATTATTTTATATCATATGATTTTTTTATTTTACATTTTGTAAAATAACAATACAATTTGATAGGTGCTTATAAGTTTAAAAAGTTATTTAGATGGATAAACTTTATTTAATTCTATTATTTTTTGAAAAAGTTTTGTTTGCTTAAAAACACAAATATAATCTACTAAGTATTATATGAGATTTTTATTGCTATAATTTTGTAAAAATAAATAATAATACTTAAAAATTCTATTATGCAAATAAAATTCTTAAAATATATATTATGTAAATGTGTATTTTTTTTGCATTGTATATTCTTACATAATATCTTTACAAATTGAAATTATGAAAAATTGTATGTACGGACTATGCTAATATGGATGTCAAAATAAAGAGAAAAATAAAATGAATATATTTGATGGGTTTATAAAATTAAATTTCCAAAATAATACTAATATATGTTGTATTTTTTTATAATATTACATATTAAATTATTAGTATTTTATATATAAACTTTTCATATTCCATTACATTCACATTTGATCATATAATCTTATGCGAAATTTTAAACAATTGATTAGACTTGGTCTAATATGATTCTAACCAATAATAATATGACACATCATTAATGTAGGATGATGTGGTTTCTAAAAATACTTAAAACATGGTGTAAAATAATAACACATAAATGACTACACAAAATATGATCTTCAAAAAATCTAACAAAAAATTATTGATTCGGATTAAACCAGATCACTACATCTAATTGTTCAAATTAATACTTAAAAATAATAATACAAAATGCATGTTTTAAATTATCAAATATAATATTAACGCATATGATAAAGTCACATCACACAATATAATGATTAATAATCAAAATAAGAATAATGATGTGGATTAATGAGGAAACTCACAGATAGGTGTAAAATAAGCAATAAATATATGCACCCCGCACAAATAACCCCGCAATGAACACGCACAATTAAAAATGGAAGGTAATTAATTCGTAATTAATGGGTGTGAACAATTAATTTGATAATTTAGTACTCAATTATATGGTGCGGGTAGACTTGCGGGTTTTCAAGTGCGTTGTGGATAACATCACTGGTAAAATAAAGGGTGAGTTAATTCTAAATATTTTACTAAAAAACCCTATTATTAGCTTCCTTAAATAAATAGTACGAGGCCACTAATTACGCACTTTCCCGCGCTACCGGTCATCTATAAACCCTTCTGGTCACGGTTCACTATGAACATCCAATAAAAACAAGCCACGTAATATTTCACTGACATGTTCTCAATTCAATGGTTTGGTGTACTGTGGACCAAGTTTATCTTAAGTTCTTTGGGCCCCATAAAAGATCTCCTATGGACCTCTCACCCGAGCAATAAATAGTCCGCACTGCTGCTACCAGAGAAGGAAAGGAAGTTTTTGCAAAAAAAAAAAAAGAGAAGGAAAGGAAGCGGCTCCGATGAACCAAGGCAGCGCTCGCGACGCGATTCCCGATCCAAATGAGTACGATTTCACGCCGGGGACGGTGCCGGAGCGGCGTTGGAAGTATCGAGATGTGGCTCAGGCGTTACGGTTCGGATTACGTGATTTAGAAGCTGATTTCTCGTTCTTGAGATTAAGGGGGTTGAAGAGCTTGCTCACGACTCTCCGCCGTGTCACTACATCGGAATCGGCCATTAGACTTTTTAGATCGTCTCAATCCAGTCGAGAACTCCAAGGTTTGCTCGTTTTCGACATTTTTTTCGAATGCTTATTTATTATTCGCTCGTGAAACTATCAATTTTGCTATAATTTCCATTAATTTTATAGTGTAAAGTTTGATTATGAAATAACGAAGTAATTTTTTTGCATTGCAGTTATCCCTGTATTATTCGAGAACAGTCTGAGGAAAATAAAGGATGAACCTGAATTCAGTCTAGGCCAATTAATCGGAGCGGATCCTATAAAATTGAACGGACCCGGTTCGAATTCAGAAATCACTCTCGCATTGCGAGTTTTAGAAGTATGTTGTCTCCTCTGCAAAAATTGCGCTGATTTGGCTTATCGTTATAACGCTGTCAAGGTATGTAAACAATATTAATCATGAATTTTCATAATAAATTTTTATTATTGATGTATTTATCTTGATCAACACAGGTGCTTTTAAATGTATTATCGAGTCGTGGAGTAATGGAGCAGAGAGCTTGCTTAGACGCCCTTTTGGCGCTTCTAGTCAATTCACCGTCCAATGAGATTGTATGATTTTCTTTTATTTATTTATTATTTATTGACATTTTTATAAGTTTATACTCTATTATTCCATATCATTGTTCTATAATTGTTATAGGGCATGTTTGATTTGAGGGATTTAGGTGGAGATGTATTTCAAAATACGGGATAAGCTCGAAATCCTTTGTTTGATTTGGTGTATTTGAGGGTGGAGATGGATTTGAGGGTGGATGGTGAAATACACCAAAAATTTTGGTATTTCAAAATTGGATAAGCTATATCCATGGATTTCATTATAAAATTATTTTTCCAAAATATATAAATAAATAATGATAAATATTATATTATATTATATTATAAAATAATAATACAATATTATATACTATTATATAATGTAATATTATTTAATATAATATATTATAAAAATAATATAATATAAAATAATACAATGTAATATAATAATATAATATAATATAATATATATAAAATAATAAAAAAAATATAATCATATGTATTATATGAATATAATATTATATAATTTAAATATTATATTATATATATATTAGAGTATAATATAATATAATATAGTATAATACAATATAATATAATATAATATAATATAATAATAATACAAAATAATATAATTAATAATAGTAATAATAATATAATATAATACAATATGATAATAATAATAATGATAATAATAATAATAATAATATAATATAATATAATATATATAAAATAATAAAAAATATAATCATATGTATTATATGAATATAATATTATATAATTTAAATATTATATTAATATATATTAGAGTATAATATAATATAATATAGTATAATACAATATAATATAATATAATATAATATAATATAATATAATATAATAATAATACAAAATAATATAATTAATAATAGTAATAATAATATAATATAATATAATATAATACAATATGATAATAATAATAATAATAATAATAATATAATATAATATAATAATATATTAAAGTATAATATAATATATATATAAAATAATAAAAAATATAATCATATGTATTATATGAATATAATATTATATAATTTAAATATTATATATGAATATAATATTATATAATTTAAATATTATATTATATATATATTAGAGTATAAATATAATATAATATAGTATAATACAATATCATATAATAGAATATAATATAATAATAATACTAATAATAATAATAATATAATATACTTTAAAACAAAATATAATATAAAATAATATCATATAAAACAAAATAATATTATATAATATAAATATAAAATAATATAAATAGTATAATATCATATAATATAATATTAAACAATGTAATATTAAATATAATACTATAATATATATTGTACAACAGTATAATATAATACACAATAACATAATATAATATACAATAATATAGTAATATAATAAATGATATACATTAAAAATATTAAAATCATGGATTTTTGTACCAAGAATCAAACAAATGATTTGATATACATGGATTACCAAATACAACAAATCAAACAACTCACATGGATTATCAAATACATGGATAGTAAAATACATGTATTTCACATATCCATGTACATCAAAATCCCTCAAATCAAACAGGCCCATAGGCACAAATTCATGTGCACCTGCAGAATCTCATTACATTTTTAATTTTATTAATTATTTTAGGACTTTAACGAATGTCAAGGAATTAATAAACTCGCTGACCTCATATTGGACGATCGAAAAGATTTTGGCATAAAGTATATATTTATTCGTTCTTGTTCGTAATGTTAATTTGCCTTTATATGTTTATAACTTTATATTCATTTTTAACCTTTTTCCAGGATAAAATGTGCGGAATTTCTTCTTTTAATAACTGGAAATGCATGCGAAAAAGAAGAAACAGAATCATTATCGAACATGTACAAAAATATAAAACAAGCTTTGGGAGAAAAATGTATAAATCTCGTAAGGTTAGGGAATCACTTTCTTTTTTCCCTAGACCTGGTCCACAGACAAGATGCATTAAATTCGCATGCGAAATGCATCGTTGAGTTATCTAACCAAGATTAGAGTAAACAAAAAAAAAAGGTAATTAATCTTGAAGAATTATATATTTTTTATATATCGTTAACAACAGTATAATATACACATGTAGTTATTAAGAGTAATTGTATATGATTATATTTCGGTATATGCTCTCTTGTATTTTTTTCGAGATTTATATAATTAATTTAATCAACATATTCTTGTAATTTGGTCATGCTATTTGTATTTTTATATGGGTTGGGAGTATGTCCAATGTCCACCGGACCAAATCTCGTCCATGCACAACTTGAGCCGTCGGATCTAATCACGATCATATATTAGTTTAACTGGATCTTAAACCACCGTTTAAATTCTGTCAAATAATGTTCCTTGCTATTTCGGAAAGAGACAGACAATAGATCTAACCCTTTTCTTCGTGACGCTCTGCATCCTCAATGAAGTTGTTTATTTGCTATGATTTTATTTGCCAATACGTGAGTGCACAGATAAATAATCAAATCAAGATTGATAAAAGAAAATTTGTTTGAATTTTAGATTGATGTTCTCAAATTAGTGTTTAATAATTAATTACCATAATCACGATTTTTGGATTGTTTTTTATGTATAAAACAAATTTCACTACTAATCAGTAGTAATTACTTTCATAGTTAAATCACAAACCATTCATATTTGACAAGAAATTAGTCTTAATTCAAATAAACCTCAATTTGTCCCAAAATCATTATAATAACCCATAATTCATCAAAATACAGTCTAAATTCGTCCACCTTCACGCGCTTCGTCAGATTCTTGAACCCTATCTCGGATCTCTCTCTCGAGAGAAGATGGAGGCACTTGTGCGAGGGAAACCTGGTCATATTTCGTTTATGGTGCTGAGTTTCTTCAAGAGAGAAGAAAGAATCGATTGGGAATGAAGAAACAACCTTCACTTTCTATTTTTTACGAGAGAGAGACAGAATGGAAAGATTCATTTCCAATTTTCTTCTAACGGAGAAAAGAGAGTGAGGTTAAATTGAATCATATCATGGTATATCACGATGAAATCAGACGGCTGTGAAAATGCATGGATGAGATTTGGTCCGATGGGCATTGGACGTGCTCCCGACCCCTCGTATATATAGTGCAACTAAAACACTTGTGAGAGTAGAGTAAGAATTATACTTGTGAGTTTTACATCGTTAGATCTTCGTTAACGTTAAGATTCGTGCCGAGATACAAAATTACATGCTCCATCTCTTTTACATTTCCGTCAAGGACCGTCAAAACAGAGCATCTTCTATCATCTTCCTCTCTCCTACCGAGCTCCGTCGCTGTGGACCACTCTCTCTCGCTTTTTCTTCGCACAACCTCCCTGGCGACACGATCTCTCGACGCCTAGCTTGGCCCTCGACGTTTTCCTCTGTTGTAGAGCTCAATACGCCCCAACCAAGCACCACTACAATGGAACAATCCTAGCTTTCCTCCCTAACCCTCTTTTGATCATTGTATCAAACCGTAACTCTCTTCTCTTGTGATCGCAAGTGAAGATTGGGCTCGTGCGAGGAGAACCAGACTGTGAGAGGATAAGCTGGCATGTGCCAAGTGAACCATAAATCCTAACGGCCATTTTTTAACCCGTGGCCGACGTCATTGGCTCATCGACGATAAGGGCTGCTACAGAGGTCGATTGTGGTTGTGCGTACAATTGAGGTATAATTTGGAATAATATAAACATAATTTGGTTTGAAAGAGGTATTAATTGGGTGTAATTGCACATTATATTGGAACAATCGGTATAGTAGTGCGTTAAATCAGTATAAATCTAGAATAATTTACCTATTTCGAGAATTAATAAGTATTTGTTTATTTATTAATTCAAGACCTCTCTTCGCACAACCTTTCGCATCTTATTTACTTGTGGAATCAATGTAGGTATAACCTGGATTCTTGTTGAGGTTATGAATATTATGAAGGCTAACGAATATATATATATTAAATTTTTTATTAGTTCAATTTTGTGGAGTTTTATTTAATTACAAGATACAAATTAAATTTTATGAAGGATTATCAGTTCTTTTTTTTTGAATGGTAGGCAATAGCCTACCGAGATTATATTGAAAGAATAAAAAGTTATTTACATAAGTTTACACATCCGAATTAAACACAGTACATATCACATAGTTTAATTAAGCCTAAATATCGTAGACTAACTTATGTAATTAGCCGCAATGTATTTCCCACGTCCTTGCTTCGGAGGTCGCCCATTCCGTCGTTGCACCGGCATTCGGGGGCTTGTCGTTGAAGATCTTGTTGTTACGCGTCTTCCAAATGTTCCAGAGGGTTGACAACCACACGGCTCCCCATAGTTTGGTGTTTGCCGGAGCCATAATCCGAGCGTTCTTCTCCCATAGGCCCACTTGCGTAGATGACCATTCCGGTTGGTCAATACCACAGTCTTTTAGGCTTGATTTCCATACACTGACCGTGAACGGGCAATGAAGGAACAAGTGATTATGGTTTTCGACATGATTGGAGTTGCATAGGACGCAAAAATCCTCATTCGTCCAACCACGTCGTGAGAGTCTATCACGCGTTAGTAGCTTGTTATTTAGGAGAATCCATGCGAAGATCTTCACTTTGTGCGGTGCCTTGATTGCCCAAAATTTTTTTGCCCAGGGCACTCGGATTCCCGTGTCAGCCAGCAATGTGTATAGGCCTTTGACCGAGAAATTGGTTTTATTGATGCGAGGAGACGTAAATTGCCAGGTTACTTCATCTTGTTGATCATTTAGGTTTACGGTTATGGAGTTTGTGAGGAGCACCAACTCTTGGAAAGCTTGCGTAGGGGCGTGAAGTTTTAAAGGGATTCGTAGGGGTCGTTGTGCAAGGGTTTCACTCACTGTGGCATTGTGATTTATAATGTAAGGTATTAAGTTCGGGTGAGCTTTGGCCAAGGTCTCGTGACCACACCACTTGTCGTACCAGAATCTGGTGCTTTGCCCATTATTGATCTTGTGGTAAGTTCCCATATTTGCGAGGTGTTCAAGTTTTGCCAAATCTTTGACAAAGTAAGAGGATTTGTTGTGCGGAATGTCGGATAGAGCCCTGATTGGACCATATATTTCGTTGAATGAGTACTTCCATAATCCCATATTTGGTTGTCGGAGCTTCCAAACCCACTTGGTAAGTAGTGCCATGTTTTGAAGTTTAAGGTTGATGACTCCTAAGCCCCCACACGACTTAGGGGTGCAAATCATCTCCCATGATATAAGATTTTTACCGGCCTTAAATTCGGAGTTTCCTTGCCAGAGGAAATTTCTTCTTAGTTGGTCAATTTTTTTAATGACCCAGTTAGGAAGGAGGTTCGCTTGCATGAAATAGAGCGGGGCCGCAGAGAGCACTGAGTTAATTAAGGTCACTCGTCCCCCTAATGATAGCAACTTGGCACTCCATCCATTGATCCTCGATCTTATGTTGTCAATGAGGCTGACATAGGATGCCTTTGTTGGTTTTTTAATGGATAGCGGTAAGCCTAAGTGCGTGATCGGAAATTTAGCTATTTTGCATTTTAGGATGTGTTCGATAGACTTGTTCAGATGCGATGGAATGTTAACCGTGACGAAGTTACATTTCTCGTTGTTTAATTTTAGGCCCGTTATGTTGCATAAGATGTCTGTTGTGAGTTTAAGCATTTGCAGGTTTTGTCTGGAGGCTTCCGTAATAAGGACCGTGTCGTCGGCAAATTGGAGACCCTGAGCAGGAAAATATATCGGTGTATCAAAATAGTTGGATAATTTTTCCATAATGTGTTGTAGGGTATCCACTGCCAGGACGAAAATTAGCGGGGAGAGAGGATCGCCTTGTCTAAGGCCCTTGCCATGGAAGAAAGGTTGTCCCATCGATGAGTTTATTTTGATGGAGGAGCATGAAGATATGAAAATATTTTTTAACCATGCAATCCAGATGGGGGGGAAGCCTCTTGCTTGTAACATTTGTAGGATATAGTCCCAGGATAGGGTGTCGAAGGCTTTGCGAAAGTCTAGTTTGTATAAAATTGCAGGGGTTTTAGTGGCCTTGTAGTGGTGTAAGATTTCCCTTGTTGCTACAAATGATTCTAGAATAAATCTGCTTTTAATGAATGCGGTTTGTCTAAAGTTGACGAGATCATGCATGTGTGGTTGTAGCCTATTTGCGAGTATTTTTGAGATAATTTTGACCGGTGTGTCCATGACACTGATAGGCCGAAAATCCTCTAATCGATCAGAGTTATCTTTTTTGGGGATTAGGGAAATCTCTGCTTTATTAATGCGCCACAAGTCCAGTGTATTTTGTGAGAATGCCTGGCATAGCCATATCAAGTCGGCACTAATGGTCTCCCACATCGTTTGGTAGAATTCTGTTGGAAATCCGTCAGGGCCCGATGCCTTGCCTTTTGCCATGTCATAGACTACACCTTTGATTTCATCTTGGTTGAAAGGGAGACCAAGGTGTTGTAGCGAAGGTGAGGTGTGTAGTAGGGTATCTAGTGTTCGGGTGCAGTGTTGCCGGCTTGTTAAATTCGGTCCGAAAATATTCTTGTAATATTCTGTGAAAGATGTAATAATGTCATCTCGATTGGTGAGTGTTCCAAGTGGTGTTTGCAGCGATGATACAGTGTTCTTTGAGCGGTGAGACGATGCGAGGGCATGGAAGTACTTCGTGTTGTTGTCACCACCCTTTAACCACCTGACTCTAGAGCGTTGCTTCCATTTGGACTCTTGGTTTCCCGCCAATTCCTGAGCCTTTATTTTGCAATTTGGTCTCAATTTCCGCTCGAGGTTAGTTAGAATTCTTTGCTCTTCGACCATGTCGAGTTGGTCCACAACCCATTTGCACCTACGGAGTTCGTTTTGTTGGTTGGCGAATTTCGTCGCAGCCCAATCTTTAAGTGCAAGTCTTACTTTATTCAGCTTATATGCGAAGTTGAGGGCTGGGTTACTCGAAGTAGGAGTGGATCCCCAAGTTTGCCGAATTAATTCTTTGGCGTCGTCGTATTTGAGCCAGTGCAACTCAAGTTTGAACCTTTTTTTATTAAGATGATTTGATTGAGCGGCTTGAAGGATTATCAGTTCATTATAGATATAATTTTGTTATTCTTTTAGAACCACAATAATTTTAATATGGATCATCCAAACAATAGAATTGTAATCGCAGAAATTTCTACACCTTGCATCCAAACATAAAACAATGAAATCCCTATTGCAGAAGCATCGACAACAGCAATTACATCTCTCGTGCAGTTTAAGGCTATCCAAACAGCTCCTTAGTGCATTCAATTTTTCTCATGTTCTTTTCATGGTTGCAATGGAAAGTAATTTCTAAACTACTTAATTAAAAATAGAGATTTTAAGGCTTTATAATGGTTGGGTTATTGCAAAAACTAACAGGACTTAATTAAAAATGATTTTAATTTTTTTTTATCAAATGATCACTTTAGCTCTATTTATAATATTTAATATATATATATTTTTTTTATTATTTTTTTAGGGAGTTTTTCTCTCCCGTCCATTTGCTTTTTTCATTTAACAAAAAATAAAAACTATTTACACAATTACAAACTACAGTACCATTAATGTTTTTTTTTTTTTTTTTTAACAAACCCGTAGGTGATACAGTACCATTAATGCTTTATCGCATAATAGGGGGTGTCCCATTTTTATCATAACTATTACTCGAAAAACACATCAAATTAGAAATTTCGTCGGCACACATATTATATCCAGTCCCAATTTAATCAAGATATTCTTGTAATTTGATCATGCTATTTGTATTTTTATACATCCATAAAAAAGAAGCGAGTCATACTCATAACAAATGAAAGCAGAGTTTTCTTAACGTGTGTTATAAAAACAATTGGAAAAACTGGGGAACTACGTCTAGAAGATTAGATGATAATTGAGTATGAAACGGTTTATCCAATGAGAAATCAGAGAAAATCATTGCGAATTTCTGCGTATTTTATTTGTTTTTAATTACATGAACATAATTGGAAGAGTCAAATCGATTGACAATTATTTAAATGCATTTAAAAATGATTAATGCGAAGCATTTTTATTCTTTTGCTTATCATATTAATCTTTGTGTTTCTCGATCAAACTCATGGCGTCGAAGTATTTAACCGGGCAATATTTCGGGATTATGCTCAAGATTTATCATTATGATAACTTCTTAAAATCTTAACGGTTTCATGTTTTGACAATAATTCATGCTGAAGATTTACCAGTTCGAAAACTACACAGCTCATAATGGCATAACTAATTAGTCATCTTTTACGTCTTAAATATGTAATAGCAATGTTTTATTTATAGATAATTAGACGTTAGTTTATAGATAAAGATGTTTGTTGTATTTCACAATTAATATAAAGATGTTTTATTTCACAATACACGATACAAACATATTAGTATAATATAAACAAAGATTTTAAAATGTTAATTAATTTGTCATTTTAAATTTTACAAGTAAAAAAATTGTTCTTTTCTAACGTATTCTATGTCTTGTCAAGTAAAACAGTTCATGCTTTTAGCATTCTCATAAAAATGTGTACCGTAACAACTGAAAATAGAAATGTGAATATTACCAATATTATTATACAAATGTATACATTATATTATAATGAAAAATATAATTAACATGTCCGTTGCGTAGTGTGAGTGTTCTCCCAATTACTAATTATTTTAAAAATAATTGTATAAGATAACTAGTTGTATTGTACACACGTATTTATTAAAAGTAATTGTATAGGATAATTAGTATTTAGTTGTTTCTGAGGTTTTATGTTTGGAATATATTTTTGTATATGCTCTCTTGTACTTTTTCTTTTTAGATTTATATAATTAATTAATTATTATTCAAAATATTGCCTTTAAATTATGATCTCACATTAATCACATTGAGATGATTTTTAGAAATATGATTTGCAATCATATTTACATTTTTTTCTTATAATTTGATCATGCAAATTAACTTGATCATTCTATTCGTATTTTTGTACATTCATAAAAAAGAAATGAGCCATAACAAATGAAAGAAGGGTGTCCTTAACGTCTCTTATATAAAAATGAAAAGACTGGGAAACAATCTATAAGATTAGATGAAAATTGAGGATGAAATGATTTGTCCTGTGAGAAATCAGAGAAAATCAATACGCACATCTTGGTATTTTAATTGTTTTTATGCACATATGATTGATAATTATTTTTATTCATTTGAAAATTATTAATGTATACTGTTTTTTTTTTGTGAATTTAAGGATTTTTTTCTATTTTAACGTGTTCTATCGCGATCGTGACGTGGACGTTTGCATTTAACTGCGCAATATATCGAAATTTGTGTTCAAGATTTTCATTGTGATAATTCAAAAGCCGTGCACATCTTCACATTTTGAAAGATAATCACTGCTTCCTAAAACTGGTATTTGGCATAAAGATATGGTATCATTTGGTCTCATTCGAATGTCACGTACTCACAAGTCCTAGTAAGTTTATTTATTAATCAGATGTATGTTGTTTTTCGTAATTTTTGATCTATTCAATTTAATTTAGTATAATGTAAATACAGATTTTAAATGTACAGTTTTTTTTTTTTGTCAATTTTGAGTTTCACAAGTAAAATGTTTGATATTTTCTGATGTAAACCAATCCAATATCATGCTATTACAACTTCACACACTTATTTTCAACGAATTTTGATGTGAGATAGTAATTTATTTACAACTTCACACACTTGTTTGATATGTTACCAACTCACAAGTAAAAAAATATTTTCTGCCATTATTATATATGCAAAAGGTATGGCTATAAAAACAGTTGGAATAATATTCGAATTTACATGTTACGACCTAGAAAATCAAGAATAATTTTTCAGATATTTTGCTTATTTTTTAATTGTATTAAAAGTTTGGCCCATAAACATTTGCCTTGTGGAGCTTGGATAAAATATTCATGATAATTTATTAATTCAAGATGAACAAAATACTTTTATTCTGTTGTACTGTTTTGTAATTTTTTGTTGGTTTATGGATTGTACTTTGATCATGCAAATTAACTTTGATCATACTATTGGTATTTTCACACATTCATAAAAAAAAATAGTGAGCCATAACAAATGAAAGCAGAGTGTCCTTAATACGCATTATAAAAACAATTGGAGTAATTGAGAAATTATGTTTAGAAGATTAGATGATAATTAAGTATGAAATAGTTTTGTCGCAATGAGAAATCAGAGAAAATCTATATCGAAAGAAGGAGTTTTAGATGCTGCGAAAAGACTTTTGTGTACCGATAATCTACGAACGAAA
This sequence comes from Luzula sylvatica, assembly GCA_946800325.1. Classification (NCBI taxonomy): domain Eukaryota; kingdom Viridiplantae; phylum Streptophyta; class Magnoliopsida; order Poales; family Juncaceae; genus Luzula; species Luzula sylvatica. Next base: position 25,652,519 of record OX326956.1, read on the forward strand.
AATAATATTTAGATAGGCTCCAAATATTATTGTATACAAAAATAAATAACACATAGATGACGGTATAACATGTATTGATTTAAGCCACGAGAAATGTGAAAATAAAGAATGAATATACACGCATTTTATTTATTTTTAATTGTATTGATAATTTTTTCTCATAAATATTCTACCATGTTTGGCATCTTTTTGTTGGTTCAATACAATTTTTTATTTTTATTATTTTTTTAACATTGTTAATAGGATAACTAAAATCATCACCGAATGTATATTTATATAGTTTTATTTATATATAAATTGTAAAAAGCAACTCATTTTTATTTAATTAATGGAGTCTCAGATTTGCTGGCTTAGATGCCTATCTTGCGGTTTTAGCCAACTCATCGGCGAATGAGCTTGTATTATTCTTATTTATTTATTAACATTTTTTATAAGTTTATATTCGGTTACTACATATTCTTATTCTATAATGTACCTGCAGATACTCGTAATATCTACTATATTATATGATTATATCCCTCCAAAACATTAATTTAATAATTTTCATTAATTAAAGTCAATATATTAAGTTTGATTTTTTTTCTTTTAAAATTAAACTAGAATGTACATTCGCTCCGCTTCGAAAACATATAGAGAATTCATGAGGCGAAGTTATTATTTTTCCTTTATAGTTATTTTTGTAGGGAATTAAATAGTTTCTATTTTTTTTTTTATCAAATTATGAAAAGAACATGTTATTTATTTTAGATTTTATAGGAAATAAATTTTATTTTTATATTTGTCACTTGTGATGGTAACAAAATTAATATTTGTTCATATTTGGTCCTATATTTTATAATAGTATACAATGCATAATATTTTGTTCGGCAATATTATACTATACATGATTCATTATACTATACATGTATTATTAGTATAATATTTTGTTCGACAATATTATATGCATTATATTTTTAAGAATAAAAATAAGTATTTTATTCTAATAGAATTAACTTTTTAATTGTGGTGTAAATATTTTAAAATAAAAAATATTATTTAAATTTTGTTGCAGCGAAACAAAAAGGTGTACACATTATACTATGAATTTATTTATATATTAAATAAGTATTATCGTGAATTTCTTAGATATTATATTACAATGGAATATACTATGAATATTTTTATACATTAAAATAAGTACTACGATGAGTTTATTTAGATATTTTTTAGTTCATTACTTTATTTGTCTATTATTTAGACTCGTTTTCAAGATTAACTACAAAAATCATGAAATACTAAATCTTGCCAATTATTGTGACTCATTGCACGATTGGTTACAAAAATGATTGAATAAAAAATATGAAGAAGACGAGTGTCACGTTGTTGTCATTTGAAAATTTGACTCGTTATATAATTGGCTACAAATGTGATACAACATTAAATCATGTCCATAATTGTGATTCCCAACATTTGACTCATTACATGATTGACTACAAAAAATTAAAACAAAAAAATCGAAGAAAAAGACAATTGTCACGATTTGGTGTAATTGATTTTTTTTTAATAAGTATAGTATAATGACAAGCACGTCCATCAATCATCTGATATATTTGGATGGACGACTGCGATGTGAATAACACCGAATTCAGTGTCTTGCGCATAACACCCTCTCCGAACCTGAAAGTTCTCTCTCTCTCTCTCTCTCTCTCTCTCTCTCTCTCTTAAGATACTCAATTAAGTATCATGAATTCGGTACTTAAGATTTTTTAACCATTGAATTTATTTTGAAATTTGTGTTCTTTAATGATATATATACTCATTGATATTAATTACCATATCAATTTGTGCTAATCATTAAATACACAAATCTCAAATCAAAATAAAACATTACTATTTTACAAATTGTGTATTTATATATAAAATAAAACATTACTATTACAAATTTAAGATGTAAAAAACGAGTAATTAACTATTTCATTTTTAAATGCAACTTCCACGTCATGAGTTTGACCCGAGAACATCGGAATTTATTCCTTGATTTGACAAAAATGATAATCAATCAAATATAAACTTCCAATTGTGTATTTATAAACCAAAAAAATACCTCAATATTCGTCTTGATTTTCTCTTATTTCTCATTGGATAAACCATTTCATACTTAATTATCATTGAATCCTCTAAACATAATTCCACAGGTTTTCCAATTGTTCTTATAATTATCATTGAATCTTATTTTCTCTTATTTATCTGCATTCCTTTGTTATGGTTCACTTCTTTCTTATGAAATTATAAAAATACGAATAGCATGATCATGTTAATTTGCATGATCAGATTTCACGAATAAGTTGTGAATATGTTGATTACAAGTCATACTTCTAAAAATAATCTCAATGCGACTCATGCCAGATCATAATTCAAAGACATAATTTGCTATAATAAATAAATAATTATATAAATATCAAAAAATATACAAGAAAGCATATACACTTTTCTCCCTTCCCGTATCCTTCCTTCTTCGTCTTGCACCACACCAGCCTTCTACAGATGCTACATATGCCACGCTGGCCACAGATCCTCTTTTTGCACGACGAAGCACGATTCTCCTCGCCATCACTCTTCCCCCAGTCTTCTAAGGCCAAATCTCCTCCAGTTTTGAAAGATAAATTGAGCCGGCTGACTGCAAAGAATGACCGACTCTCCAGTCTCCACATCACCCCCTTCTCTCAAGCGAGGGATACCAACAGCTACTGGTACGAATGGTTACCAGTATGGCCTGAGGCTGTAATTAATCTCTTTTCTTTCTAGATTTATTTTGTTTTTATTTCACTTATTTTGTATTTTAGTGCACGATTGGGGATCAATCAAGAAGTTTATAGTGAATACTCTGCATTAATATTTCTAATGCGTTTCAGTACTTTAAGTGAGCCTAATTTGTAATTTCGATCCTTATCGAGTTATTAGAAGTAGTTTGGTTAACCCGAAGAATCTTTGTAGGGATTTAGGCATTAATTTTATGGTTTAATTTAATATAAGACTTAAACTTTTGGATTTATCTTGTTCTTAATTGAGAGTTATAAGATAAGATTATAACTGCCCTTTGTAACAGTGTCGTACCAGTCAGGTTTGGTACATGTTTCTAGTTCATTCAAATTACCTGACTTTCACTATTTTTTAATCTTCTTTTGCAGTGAAAATGAGACCATTGAATCAGACGGGTACACACGCAACCAATCCTGCCGGGAAGAGAGACTAAATTTTATTTTGATTAAATGAGAGACTCTAAATTGGAGAGCATAATTGTAGATTATTTAAGGCTTTGATTAGACCATTAGGACCTGTTCGGCAGTGGATGGAACAGAGGAATAGAAGAATAAAAAATAGTCTTCTATTCCAATTTATTCCATGACTGTTCGTTGAAATGAAATACGTGATAAATGGGTTAACATATAAAAATAGAGGTTAATGACTAAAACACCCTTAATAATAAAACAACAATCCAATTGCTCAGAAGTACATTTGTAATAAAATCAGTAAATCACTGGACATACAAACTTTACAAGATCCAAAAATAACATGTACCAAATCAAAACTAAACATTACAAATGATAAATTATATACAAATGTACTCAGGTATCAGTAATACCTCATTCAACCTCAACCCCATTAATATGCTACTGTGATCTTCCACCATTTGACATTATTTTCTCAAATCCCTTTTATTTCTCCAATTTTGCACAAGTCAGAGGTGGTACCGGTCAATTCTGGTTGGTACCTCAAATAAGGCTTGTAGCAATCGGAAGTATGATTCATAATATCAAAATTAAATAGAGCACCTTCCATCTTTCGATTTTAATTAAAACGAAAATAACTTGTATGCCTCTCAAATCAATATCTCTATTTTTAATATGGTACCAGTTAAACCATAATTATGCTCTCATCTTGTTTGCTCTCATCTTTAGATAAAATTGAACCTTCAGATAAAGTTAAACCATAATATGGTACCAGTTTAAAAAAAAAAAAAAAAGTCTAGCAAGGAGTAGAAAGGTTGAATTTTTAGATAAAATTGAACCTTCACCATTGAAATGCTCTCATCTTGTTTGCAACGTCATCACCTTGAATTTGATTGACAATCATATGGGTCTCATTTGATAGATAAAAATGTATAGATCTCCTCAGAGATCTCGGATGCGAGTTTCAGCCTGTGGGTCGCCCGTGATTTGCCGGAGAAGGATCTTGGAGGAGTGACATTTTTCTTAATCCATGGAAAAGACAGAGGAGAAAGAGGGAGAAGATATATTTCTTTATTTGCCACGGAGGGTATTTTTGTCAGGGTGCTTTTATGGTAGGACCTTTTTAAAAGGGTATTTTGGGAATTAATAATTATTTTGAAAATGTGACAATTAAATTAGTTTCTTATTCAAGCATTGCATCAATTATTATTTGAACTAAAAAATTGAAAAATGACCAAAACATCCTTGTTAATTTGTATACGAATTTGAAAAAAGGTCCTACCATAGAATTGCCCTTTTTGTCATGAATTTAAGTGTATTCACGGAATAGAGCAATTCCATGTTTTTTATGGAATAGAGAAAACTCACTAATCCATCACTTTATTCCGAGATAATCCATGTATTTACAAACTTGTTCGGCTGGAATAGAGTTTTTATTCCACTCTAATCCGCTATTCCGTTCTATTCCGGTGCTGCCGAACACCACCTTAAAGAAAGCTATTTGAGTCATAAGTTATTTGTATTCTTCCTTTATCAATGGTACAACTGGTACCGACATAAACCGGTACGAATTGTAACGGAATGGGTTGGACCAGATGAATTGATGAGGATTGGATGTAGTATGTAAAGGGGTTGATTGGATTGGGCTAGATGAATTGATCATGACGCAAATGAGCCAAAACAATAGTGTTTGAGTGTGTATTTAACTGTCATGACGGAAAGAACGTCGAGTATCCTTGCCACAATCAGATTCGGTGATAATCATTAGTCCGGCATGACTTATTGTAGAAAAATATATAAGCAAAAAATTGGACATAACTAGTTAGCCCTCCACGTATGAGTACCAAGTCTATGGGAAAAAACACACTATCTCTCCCCCCCTTTCCCCCCAGAATCCCAGATCCCACGCTAAAGACGTTTATCTCGTCCCCCTCCAGCTCCCACGCTCCACACGTGCCCTCCTTCTCCCCAACTCCACCCCGAAGATTTCACCTCCTCATTCTCCTCCACTACTCCTCCTCTTGCCTCCTCATGTTTCTCCATCATATCCCGTCGTACGTCCTACAGATCTACGCTCAACTTCACGATTTCATGAACTCATCTAGATGCACTCACTGCCTTCCAAAGCTCACATCTCTAAGACTTCGTAGCAATATTGTTGTTCCGACGACCAACTTCGCAACTCCGCGAGACTTGACAAGTCTGATTTAGCAACAATTTTTCCAATCTGTTCAATTATGACTGGTATGTATCTTCAATCGTTCATGACATTTTAATTGGGGCATGTATTGGTGAGAAGCTAAAATTGCTTATTTGTAGACTTTGTTGCACTTAATTAGAAATTCATTGATTGTATAAAATTGTTTATTGGCAGACTTCACTCCACTCAATTAGAAATTCATTCAATTAGAAATTCATTGATTGTATAAAATTATTTATTTCTAGGATTTTGGTTCAAATTTTCAAATCAGTTTTTTGGATTAATAAAGTTCGAGGGTTGATTTCTAAAAATAAATAGTTTTGTAAGCTCACATTGTCAATTTACATTTTATTTTTCATTTTTTAAGTATATCAATGATAAGAGTGATGAACTGTAGTAGTATACATTTTATTTTTCATTTTTTCAGTATATGAATTATAAGAGTGATGAACTGTAGCAGACAAAGGAAATTAATTACTTGAGGACTATCAAGATTATAATATTCTTTGGTTTGTTGTGTATGTTTTACATATTTGTAATTTATGAGTTAGGATTATAATTTTATTTTGTTCAAGATCGACGACAATGGCAGATATGTAAATGTTGAGAAAACCAGGGGCTGTCGAGGATTTCGGCCTCCATACCTGACAACGACTACAAATAGGATGTCCGTTCTTTTCAGAGGGATTATAATCTTCTTCTTCACTTGGTTTGTTCTTTTCTTCTATCTTTTATTTCAATGAATAGGGGTATTTATGATATTTATTATTTTTTAGGTCTCCTTTGAGTTCTCGTATCCGTGCCGAGATGTTGTAGGCAACGTCAAAAGATCTGATCCGGCGCGGATTGGGCCTGATCATTTAGGGTTGGCAAATGTATATATTGGAAATTGTAATAATGTGTATATTTTTCGAGAAAGCATAATGATTATGCAGAGTTCTACAATGTGTATAATTTTTGGATAGATTTTCTCTCTTGCAAAGAAATGCAACGATCTGTACCATGTAATTTTTAAGACTTCTTAAAAAAAATACAATGAAAATGATTTTTATGTTGATTTAAAAACAACATTACAACATTCTGCAAAAACATTATGCGAAACATTGCAACATTCTTATGTTGATTTAAAATCAACATTGATTTGGAAAATTCTCTCAAGTCTCAAGCACTTGAATGTTTAAGTCGGGTAACACCTCATTGACGACATTCTGCAAAACATACGTGGAAATAGTTAGTACAATATCATAAAATCAATAAAATCGAAAATGAATAAATGATGCTACCTTTCATTTGTTCTTCTTCTTTTTCAATAAAATCGAAATGAATAAACGATGTTACCTTTGGAAAATTTTCTTGTTCCTTTTTCGTGCGTGAACGTGGTTTTATGCCGATAGTTGATTTCATGGTTGGTTTTCCCATGTGAGTACAGCCATTAGACGAAAATGAATTAAAGTAAGTGTTATTTCAAAATCAATTCTAATGAAACTTTTGTGAAATATGTTAAATTTGCGAGTAATTTATATTCCGCATTGGAACATGTAACTGTCAGTGGCGGAGAAGTCGGAGAATTAACATTATCAAAATATTCTCTTAAAAAAGTAAAAATATCAAATTTATTCTTTTAAAATAATAATCCTGTTATTTTATTCATAATAGCTTGTGCCGGCAAGGCAAAGGTATTGAGAAAACACTATATAGTCAATAGTAAAAATGATATACTTTTATGGATTATTTATTACATATATTGACCCCCATAGTGTGTATCTTCTGTTTTTGTATAATTTGTTCATTATAAATTTTTTTGTTTTACATTTTGAATCTCTTGAGTGACTGAAAGATATGACTTGTATAAACTGGGTTTTTTTGGTATAATTGGGACGTTTCTTTCTTTTTCTATTTTGATGATAATAGTGTACCAAATGTTGAGAAAAAATATTCATGGACTTCTTTTTTCTTTTTCTTTTTTGGTGATAATAATGGACCAAATGCTGTGAAAAAATATTCATAGACCATCTACTTTCATTGTAGCATTAATTGCTTAAACCCAAATTACTTTTACTGTATATGCTGCCTCCCCCCCTCTCAAATCTCCTATTCCCTTTGTTTATTTCAATCCGGTATGATTTTAGTTTTTTTGAATTTGGTTACTTGACTTGTATTTTGGTATCTTTGGACTACTTTAATAAATTAATGCTGATAATAATCTGTTCTCCTGCTTAATTTTTTTCGTGAACTAGTTACAGGTTTGAAAAATGAATCCTAGTAAAGACTTTTTTTATTTGTTCAAGGATGCAAAACAATTGGATTTATATGATGTATCAGCCGGAAATCAAAAAATCCGATATCTAGATTGCATAGAATCTATAATCGAAGAATATCACAGTAGAGTGAGTTTGACCACTAAACAAGGAGAATATGAGAGTATAATTATTGAAACGTTGGATTAAAGAGATAAAAAATCTTTTTTTGGTGTAAACCTAAAATCTGTAGAAGGTGCGCAATTGCCAGTTATGTTATGCACGCATAACTTGTATGTTGGGGCCTTTCTCATTGAAGGAAGCTGGAAATATTTCGGTGATGTCGGTTTTCCCCCATCATTTACAAGTGCGAGAACAAACAATTGTATTGGAAAATCTAGTTACATAAAATCAGCCAATGCAATAAATTTTCATAGAGATAGTTTAAATATATGCATAAATGAGCTCGCGAGTAACATAAATCCTATCAATAGGGATGCAATAGAATATATATTCATTGCATTGGCAGATGCCGTTTGATTCCGTTCAATTAAAGAATTTGTGGCTAATTTGTAGACTTTATTGCATTCGGGGCATGTATTGGCGAGAAGCTAGAATTGCTTATCTGTAGACTTTGTTGCACTTAATTAGAAATTCATTGATTGTATAAAATTGTTTATTGGCAGACTTCACTCCACTCAATTAGAATTTCATTCAATTAGAAATTCATTGATTGTATAAAATTGCTTATTTCTAGGATTTTGGTTCAAATTTTCAAATCAGTTTTTTGGATCAATAAAGTTCGAGGGTTGATTTGTAAAAATAAATAGTTTTGTAAGCTCACATTGCCAACTTACATTTTATTTTTCATTTTTTCGGTATATGAATGATAAGAATGATGAACTGTAGTAGTTTACATTTTATTTTTCATTTTTTCAGTATAAGAATGATAAGAGTGATGAACTGTAGCAGACAAAGGAAATTAATTACTGGAGGACTATCAAGATTATAATATTCTTTGGTTTGTTGTGTATGTTTTACATATTTGTAATTTATGAGTTAGGATTATAATTTTATTTTGTTCAAGATCGGCGACAATGGCAGATATGTAAATGTTGAGAAAACTAGGGGTTGTCGAGGATTTCTTGGCCTCCATACATGACAACGACTACAAATAGGATGTCCGTTCTTTTCAGAGGGATTATAATCTTCTTCTTCGCTTGGTTTGTTCTTTTCTTCTATCTTTTATTTCAAAGAATAGGGGTATTTATGATATTTATAATTTTTTAGGTCTCCTTTGAGTTCTCGTATCCGTGCCGAGATGTTGTTGGCAACGTCAAAAGATCTGATCCGGCGCGGATTGGGCCTGATCATTTAGGGTTGGCAAATGTATATATCGGAAATTGTATTAATGTGTATATTTTTTGAGAAAGCATAATGATTATGCAGAGTTCTACAATGTGTATAATTTTTGGATAGATTTTCTCTGTTGCAAAGAAATGCAGCGATCTGTACCATGTAATTTTTAAGACTTCTTAAAAAAAATACAATGAAAATGATTTTTATGTTGATTTAAAAACAACATTACAACATTCTGCAAAAACATTCTGCAAAACATTCTGCGAAACATGGCAACATTCTTATGTTGATTTAAAAACAACATTGATTTGGAAAATTCTCTCAAGTCTCAAGCACTTGACTGTTTAAGTCGGGTAACACCTCATTGACGACATTCTGCAAAACATACGTGGAAATAGTTAGTACAATATCATAAAATCAATAAAATCGAAAATGAATAAATGATGTTACCTTTGATTTGTTCTTCTTCTTTTTCAATAAAATCGAAATGAATAAATGATGTTACCTTTGGAAAAATTTCTTATTCCTTTTTCGTGCGTGGACGTGGTTTTACGCCGATAGTTGATTTCATGGTTGGTTTTCCCACGTGAGTGCAGCCATTAGATGAAAATGAATTAAAGTAAGTGTTATTTGAAAATCAATTCAAATGAATCTTTTGTGAAATTTGTTAAATTTGCGAGTAATTTATATTTCGCAGTGGAGCATGTAACTGCCAGTGGCGGAGAAGTCGGAGAATTAACATTATCAAAGTATTCTCTTAAAAAAGTAAAAATATCAAATTTATTCTTTCAAAATAATAATCGTGTTATTTTATTCATAATAGCTTGTGCTGTCAAGGCAAAGGGATTGAGAAAACACTATCTAGTCAATAGTGAAAATGATATACTTTTATGGACTATTATTACATATATTGACTCCCAGAGCGTGTACCTTCTTTTTTGTATAATTTGTTCATTATAATTTTGTTTTTTTTTTACATTTTGAATCTCTTGAGTGACTGGAAGATATGACTTGTATAAACTGAGTTTTTTTTTGTATAATTGGGACGTTTTTTTTCTTTTTCTATTTTGGTGACAATATTGTACCAAATGCTCTGAAAAAATATTCATGGACTTTTTTTTTCCTTTTTCTATTTTGGTGATAATAATGGACCAAATGCTGTGAAAAAATATTCATAGAGACCATCTACTTTTTTTTTGTAGCATTAATTGCTTAAACCCTAATTACTTTTACTGTTTGCTTCCCTCCCTCTCAATTCTCCTGTTCCCTTTGTTTATTTCAAAATCAAAATTCCTACTCCCAGTGTTTATTTCAAGAAGGTATGATTATAGTTTTTTTGAATTTGGTTACTTGACTTGTATTTTGGTATCTTTGGACTTATTTAATAAATTACTGCTGATAATAATCTGTTCTCCAGCTTAATTTTTTACGTGAACTAGTTACAGGTTTGAAAAATGTATCCTAGTAAAGACTTTTTTTATTTGTTCAAGGATGCAAAACAATTGGATTTATATGATGTATCATCCGGAAATCAAAAAATCCGATATCTAGATTGCATAGAATCTATAATTGAAGAATATCACAACTGGGTGAGTTTGACTATTAAACAAGGAGAATATGAGAGTCCGATTATTGAAAAGTTGGGTGAAAGAGATAAAAAATCTTTTTTGGTGTAAATCTAAAATCTGTAGAAGGTGCGCAATTGCCAGTTATGTTATGCACGCATAACTTGTATGTTGGGGCCTTTCATTGAAGGAAGCTGGAAATATTTCGGTGATGTCAGTTTTCCCCCATCATTTCCAAGTGCGAGAACAAACACTTGTATTAGAAATTCTAGTTACATAAAATCAGTCAATGCAATGAATTTTCATAGAGGTAGTTTAAATATATGCATAAATGAGCTTGCGAGTAACATAAATCCTATCAATAGGGATGCAATAGAATATATATTCATTGCATTGGCAGAGGCCGTTCAATTCCGTTCAATTAAATAATTTGTGGCTAATTTGTAGACTTTGTTGCATTCGGGGCATGTATTGGTGAGAAGCTCAAATTGCTTATTTGTAGACTTTGTTGCACTTAGTTAGAAATTCATTGATTGTATAAAATTGTTTATTGGCAGACTTCACTCCACTCAATTAGAAATTCATTGATTGTATAAAATTGCTTATTTCTAGGATTTTGGTTCAAATTTCCAAATCAGTTTTTTGGATTAGTAAAGTTCGAGAGTTGATTTGTAAAAATAAATAGTTTTGTAAGCTCACATTGCCAATTTACAGTTTATTTTTAATTTTTTTTCAGTATCTGAATGATAAGAGTGATGAACTGTAGTAGTTTACATTTTATTTTCCAAATTTTTCAGTATATGAATGATGAGAGTGATGAACTGTAGTAGACAAAGGAAATTAATTACTGGAGGACTATTAAGATTATAATCTTCTTTGGTTTGTTGTGTATGTTTTACATATTAGTAATTTATGAGTTAGGATTATAATTTTATTTGGTTCAAGATCGGTGACAATGACAAATATGTAGATGTTGAGAGAACCAGGGGTTGTCAAGGATTTCTTGTCCTCCATATCTGAGAACGATTACAAATAGGATGTCCGTTCTTTTCAGAGGGATTATAATCTTCTTCTTCGCTTGGTTTGTTCTTTTCTTTTATCTTTTATTTCAAAGAATAGGGGTATTTATGATATTTATTATTTTTTTAGGTCTCCTTTGAGTTCTCGTATCCGTGCCGAGATGTTGTACGCAACGTCAAAAGATCTGATCCGGCGCGGATTGGGCCTGATCATTTAGGGTTGGCAAATATATATATTGGAAATTATATTAATGTGCATATTTTTTGAGAAAGCATAATGATTATGCAGAGTTCTACAATGTGTATAATTTTTGGATATATTTTCTCTCTTGCAAAGAAATGCAACGATCTGTACCATGTAATTTTAAGACTTCTTAAAAAAAAATACAATGAAAATGATTTTTATGTTGATTTAAAAACAACATTACAACATTCTGCAAAAACATTCTGCTAAACATTGCAACATTCTTATGTTGATTTAAAAATAACATTGCTTTGGAAAATTCTCTCAAGTTTCAAGCACTTGACTGTTTAAGTCGGGTAACACCTCATTGACGAAATTCTGCAAAACATACGTGAAAATAGTTAGTACAATATCATAAAATCAATAAAATCGAAAATGACTAAATGATGTTACCTTTGATTTGTTCTTCTTCTTTTTCAATAAAATCGAAATGAATAAATGATGTTATCTTTGAAAAAAATTCTTGTTCCTTTTTCGTGCGTGGACGTGGTTTTACGCTGATAGTTGATTTCATGGTTGGTTTTCCCACGTGAGTACAACCATTAGACGAAAATGAATTAAAGTAAGTGTTATTTTAAAATCAATTCTAATGAAACTTTTGTGAAAAAATATTCAGACCATCTACTTTTTTGTAGCATTAATTGCTTAAACGCTAATTACTTTTACTTGATGCTGCCTCCCTCCCTCTCAGTTCTCCTGTTCCCTTTGTTCATTTCGAAATCAAATCTCCTACTCCCAGTGTTTATTTCAATCAGGTATGATTTTAGTTTTTTTGAATTTGGTTACTTGACTTGTAATTTGGTATCTTTGGACTACTTTAATAAATTACTGCTGATATTAATCTGTTCTCCTGCTTAATTTTTTTCGTGAACTGGTTACATGTTTGAAAAATGTGTCCTAGTAAAGACTTTTTTTTTATTTGTGCAAGGATGCAAAACAATTGGATTTATATGATGTATCAGCCGGAAATAAAAAAATCCGATATCTAGATTGCATAGAATCTATAATTGAAGAATATCACAGTAGAGTGAGTTTGACTATTAAACAAGGAGAATATGAGAGTCCGATTATTGAAACGTTGGGTGAAAGAGATAAAAAATCCTTTTTTGGTGTAAACTTAAAATCTGTAGAAGGTGCGCAACAGCCAGTTATGTTATGCACGCATAACTTGTATGTTGGGGCCTTTCTCATTGAAGGATGCTGGAAATATTTCGGTGATGTCGTTTTCCCCCTTCATTTACAAGTGCGAGAACAAACACTTGTATTGGAAATTCTAGTTACATAAAATTAGCCAATGCAATGAATTTTCATAGAGGTAGTTTAAATATATGCATAAATGAGCTTGCGAGTAACATAAATCCTATCAATTGAGATGCAATAGAATATATATTCATTGCATTGGCAGAGGCCGTTCGATTCCGTTCAATTAAAGAATTTGTGGCTAATTTGTAGACGTTGTTGCATTCGGGGCATGTATTGGTGGGAAGCTAAAATTGCTTATTTGTAGACTTTGTTGCACTTAGTTAGAAATTCATTGATTGTATGAAATTGTTTATTGGCAGACTTCACTCCACTTAATTATAAATTCATTCAATTAGAAATTCATTGATTGTATAAAATTGCTTATTTCTTGGATTTTGGTTCAAATTTCCAAATCAGTTTTTTGGATTAATAAAGTTCGAGGGTTGATTTGTAAAAATAAATAGTTTTGTAAGCTCACATTGTCAATTTACATTTTATTTTTCATTTTTTCAGTATATGAATGATAAGAGTGATGAACTGTAGTAGTTTACATTTTATTTTTCATTTTTTCAGTATATGAATGATAAGAGTGATGAACTGGAGCAGACAAAGGAAATTAATTACTGGAGGACTATCAAGATTATAATCTTCTTTGGTTTGTTGTGTATGTTTTACATATTTGGAATTTATGAGTTAGGATTATAATTTTATTTGGTTCAAGATCGGCGACAATGGCAAATATGTAAATGTTGAGAAAACCAGGGGCTGTCGAGGATTTCTTGGCCTCCATACCTGAGAACGACTACAAATAGGTTGTCCGTTCTTTTCAGAGGGATTATAATCTTCTTCTTCGCTGGTTTTGTTTTTTTCTTTTATTGTTTATTTCAAAGAAGAGGGGGGGTATTTATGATATTTATTATTTTTTTAGGTCTCGTATCTGTACCGAGATGTTGTACGCAACGTCAAAAGATCTGATCCGACGCGGATTGGACCTGATCATTTAGGATTGGCAAATGTATATATTGGAAATTATATTAATGTGTATATATTTTGAGAAAGCATAATGATTATGCAGAGTTCTACAATGTGTATAATTTTTGGATAGATTTTCTTTCTTGTAATGAAATGCAACGATCTGTACCATGTAATTTTTAAGACTTCTTAAAAAAAATACAATGAAAATGATTTTTATGTTGATTTAAAAACAGCATTACAACATTATGCAAAAACATTCTGCAAAACATTCTGCGAAACATTGCAACATTCTTATGTTGATTTAAAAACAACATTGATTTGGAAAATTCTCTCGAGTCTCAAGCACTTGACTGTTTAAGTCGGGTAACACCTCATTGACGACATTCTGCAAACCATACGTGGAAATAGTTAGTACAATATGATAAAATCAATAAAATTAAAAATGAATAAATGATGTTACCTTTGATTTGTTCCTCTTTTTTTTCAATAAAATCGAAATGAATAAATGGTGTTACCTTTGGAAAAATTTCTTGTTTCTTTTTCGTGCGTGGACGTGATTTTACGCCGGTAGTTTATTTCATGGTTGGTTTTTCCACGCGAGTACAGCCAAAAGTTGTATTCCTCTTCTCTCCTTCAATGTTTTTTGGCAAGAATCTCTTTACCACCGCCATTTTTTTAGCGTATCTTGCATGGTATAAGAACGCTTCTTCATTGGTGTCGAATACCATTCCCAATTTCGGTTCCTCAACCGCATCTTTTTGTCCACACATTGTTGGCGAAACGTAATCCATCTAAAATTAAATTTGGAACTGAAAAAAATTAAATTAAAAAGGCATAGAATTGAAAAGACAATTCTCATAATTAAAAAGATAATGCAATTGAAACAGCAACTTGAACGGGTTAGTAATGAATTAATATTATATCCTAATTGCTTAATTATATGGTAAAATGAAAGGGAAAAATACAAATTAAAAGGGCGACAAATAACGGGTCAGTAATTGAAATTATAACATAGTCCAAATCATCACAAACCAAAAGAGACAATAGAAATTAAAGATCTAATATGCAATCAAAGATAAAATTATCTTAGCACCAAAAATACAGGAAGCAAATCGGCAAGCATTTGAAGTTGAGTGATTTTGGCCAAGAGGAGACTCCGTGGAATAGGAAAATTCAGTAAATGAATGAATTTGACGGAGGAAAGATTCTGAAAATCTGACGAATCATGTATACATGGAAATCGGCGGAGAAAAGGCTAAATACAAATCCAATAAAGATTCATTGTTCTTGTTATTCTCGTGCGAGAGCTAAAGAAGGAAACACCAAATATCACACATAAATGGAAATGTTGAAGCGTGGAATCTGGAGGAGGTGAAGTCTTTTTCCCATAGACTTGATACTCATACGTGGAGGTGTAATGAAATGGGCTTGTTTCCACCTCAGCCTTCGGGACTAATTCGGTAAGTAAATTCGTGTCCCATAGACTTTTTGCTTTTTAAGTAGACGACAAAATCGATGCAATGAACTTCACTGAAACAGAAAGAATTGATATAGTTGCAATATTCACAGAAATAAAAAAACATTGTTCATGACAAAAAAAATGTTTAATATTTGTTCAAATTGATCGTTGACCGTGTGAATGTGTGATTAAATAAAAAATAATAATCATTGTTTCTTATGTATGAGCTAACTATTGTGATACAATTTGGTGGCATAGTTATAAAAAGAATTTAATTCAAGAATGTTCATTCATGTTTATATCTGACAAAATTTATTAACAAGCAAACTGTTGTTCATTAAATTTGTTTTTTGTAAAACGTTCTCTAATAAAATGTCAAATGTAACTAGAAAATTATGTCCATTTTGCAAAAGAACTACAAGATCCAAAAACGAAGACATTTCTTTTGTTTATGACATATTTTCAATATTCTGTGTCCTTGAACAAAAGATTGAATGATTAAAACTGGCCATGACGTAGGAAAAAAGCAAGAAATATTCAATTCTCAACTATTTGCTGTGTATACTATCTATGTACTTGGATAAATGCCATGGAAAAATAATGAACTGAAATAGTAGATTGTAACATACTAATAAATGTTCATGATTCATAAAAAAAATTTTCCAACGGATCACTGATGTTATGTACAAATTGATGGAAAAAGAATGAAAAAGTACTATTTATCATCTGTAAACATGAAATTGTATTCAATGAAATGGTCAGTCAGAGAAAAGGTTCATTTATGACACTTGTTCAATGAAATGGTCTTAGTTAACTACTGTGTGAATGTGTAAATTATCCTATATTGCCGATGATGTACATAAGGACATAAATTGATTATAATATGAAAAATATTTTGATTTTGATTTTTTTGGAAGGACGGATCCAAAAAAGTCAAAATATTTTCATATTTGTAATCTTAGTGCATTTATTTGTGCCGAGGCAACAAATACTAATATATAATAATGAATATTGAAAGCCTCAAAATCATCGAAAGAAAAATATGTAATCCTTTTTGGGTAATGATTGTCTAAAAAAAATAATAGTGACAAGACAATAGAAGCATATATGGACGCTATAGTAAATCGCCAATGATGTGCATAAGGACATAAATTGATCGTAATATTAGGAATATTTTGATTTTTTAGAAGACCGGATCCTAAAAAACCAATACATTTCGATATTTGTGATCTTAACGGATATATTCGTGCTGAGGCTACAAGTAATTATATGTAATAATGTATATTGAAAGGTTTATGATCACCGAAGGCAAATTATGTAACTCTTTTCTTCTGAGGATTATCTGAAAAAAGAATGACAAGACAATAGAAGCATATATAAACATTCTAATAAATTGCCAATGATGTGCACAAATACATAAATTGATCACAATATGAAATGTTTTGATTTTTTTGGAAGGCCGGATCCTAAAAAATCAATACATTTCAATATTTGAGATCTTGGAGGATCCATTTGTGCTGAGGCAACAAGTAATAATACGTAATAATGAATATGCCACGCGCGAATGCGCGCGGGTAAAAGCTAGTTCAAATAAATATTTTAAAATGTATACTAATTTATCATTTTAAATTTGTACAAGTAAAAATAATATTGTTCTTTTCTAACATATTCTATTGTCATGTGAAAAGAACACAATATCATGATAGTAGTGCTCATTAGTGCTTTTAGTCAATTTATCGTCCAATGAGAATGTACGATTCATTTTATATATTTACTGATATTTGTATAAGTACATATTATTTCTAGAAAATTAAGAGGGTCCATAAAGTTTCTCATCTATATTATTTTTATATTAAGAATAATATAATTCTTATAAATAAAATTAGAACTTCAACAAAGAAATTCTAAATTTTAATTATATGCTTTTTTAACGCTAATGTCTCACAACATTGAAAAGAACCAACCAAATCGGAAATTGAAATTATGATGTCTTTTAATTATGATATCATGTTACCATTCAAATTTTTTTTTATGATATCATGTTAGTCACGTTGAGATTATTTTTAGAAGTATGATTCGTAATCAACATATTCACAACTTACTCTTGTAATTTGATCATGCAAATTAATTTGATGTACTTTTCGTATTTTTATACATTCATAAAAAAGAAGGGAACATAGAAAAATGTGTTTAACGTCTATTATAAAAACAATTGGAAAAACTAGGAAACTATGTCCGGAAAATTAGATGATGAGAAATCAGAGAAAATAAAGATGATTATTCAGGTATTTTATATGTTTATAAATGCACTCAATTGGAAGTACATATTTGATTGATAATTGTTTAAATTCATTTGAAAATCATTAATGTGTATAATTATTTTGTTCATCATTTTTGTGAAATCAAAGATTTTTTTTTTATTAAACCGAAAATCATCGCATGGCAGTTGTATTTATCTGGACAATATATCGGGATTATGCTCAAGATTTATCATTGTGATAATTCTAAAGCTTTCTAAGAATTGGTATTTGACCGAAGGTTTAATATAATTTGGTCTTATTAAAATGAGACATGAGTCATAGTTACTAAGTTAATTACTCATCGTTTGCATCTTAATTTTTTAATAGCAATGTTTCATGTATTGATAATTAGATGCATATTTTATATCATAATAATTGATGTACACAATTTAGTCAATGTAAATAAAGATTTTAAAATGTGTACTAAAAGTAGTAGTAATTTGTCAATTTTAACCTTCACAACTCAAAAGATTTAATCTTTCCGACATTATTCTGTGCAAAACCTAATATTGAATGGGGTTATATATTCAGCCCCCAACATCAAAAAAATTAATTAACACGTTCAATTGACACGTAAATAATTTATAACATGTTAATATTGGTACATGTTAATTGACGGGTCAATTCAATTAAACGTGTCAATTAATATTTAATCGAGTCAATTAAAAAGGCTAAACAACTCACTAATTTCTCTTTTGCCACCTCATGAATGATTTTTTTTTTGATGTTGGGAGGCAAAGTATATTTTCCCATATTGAATCATTGATCGTCATGTCATGTCCAAGTAAGCAACACAATATCATCATGCTATTAATGTTACCTATAAATATTGAATACTATAACAATTCAGATATTTTATATATTTTTTAACTTATAAAACTTTTGTCCAATAAATAATGGTCTCACGTAGCGTTAGAAAAAAAATACATCAAAAAATTACTTTATTATCTCTGGGTGATTTTTTACCAAGTTAATGATTGTTATATCAGTTTATGTTAATAATTAAATACATAAATCACAAAACAAATCTAATGATTAAAAAATCTTAAATACCAAACTTATGATAGTTAATTAAGTATCTTATTCATCCCTATATGTATGTATGTATGTATGTATATATATATATATATATATATATATATATATATATAACATAATTAATTACTTTTCTAATTACACCTGAATATTGATTAATTAGATTTCTAATGACTACTGTACTTGTTTCATTTAATCTGATCCACAAAGATATCTCCCATTTCTTCACGTTTTGTATTATTCACCCCCTTTTCTCGTCCTCCTCCTCCTCCTCCTCCTCCTCTCTCTCTCTCTCTCTCTCGAGATCGATCGATCGAGCTACTGAGCAAACAATCTCAGAAATCAGTCCAAACCCATCAAAGAGGATCAACCAAGGTCAGAAATGCCGAAGTTGTACGTGCAGGCGGTGCCGCCGCCGGACATGAACAAGAATACCGAGTGGTTTATGTACCCCGGTGTTTGGACCACATATATTCTCATCCTCTTCTTTTCTTGGCTCTTGGTGCTCTCGGTTTTTGCTTGCTCCCCTGGGATGGCTTGGACCGTCGTCAATCTGTCCCATTTCGCTGTAATTTTGCTTAATTTTCTTCAATTACTGATTTTTACTTGATTCCGAAGAGCTTTTTTAACTGAAAGATCTTCCCTTTACAAATTAATCTTGGGATTTTTCGTGAATAGTGTTTTGAGCAGTGAGATTGAAAGAAATTGGATCTAGATTTCCAATTAATATTAATTAATTGGTATAATTTGGTATGAATTAGGTAATATCGTACTAATTATCAATCTATCAAAAGCTTCTGCTACCACATATAAATCTTACTTTATCCAATTTTTTCTTGGTTTCTCCAATTCGTGTAAAGTTGTTATCTGTACTAAATAATGAGTTTCGATTTAGATCCTTCACACTAAATTGGGATTTGCGAGTTTTAATATTGCGAAGTGACTAATTTTTTTGTTGGTTACAGATAACCTATCACTTTTTTCACTGGAAGAAAGGAACCCCATTTCCAGATGATCAAGGAATTTATAATCAATTAACATGGTGGGAACAAGTGGATAATGGAAAACAGCTCACTCGTAACCGCAAATTCTTAACTGTCGTACCTGTCGTTCTGTACGTTCACTATCTATTTTATTAAAATTTCATGTATTATAGGCATTAGGAAAGATTTCATTATTTCTCTAAACTAATAAAATTTCATTATTTTCAGGTTTTTGATAGCTTCGCACACTACAGATTATAAGCATCCAATGCTTTTTCTCAACACGATTGCGGTATCGGTTCTAGTCATAGCAAAAATGCCAAATATGCACAAGGTTCGAATTTTGGGAATAAATGCTGATAACTAAAAATCATCAAGTAATAAATGAATGTTTGAAAGTTTAATTTCGTCTTTTGTTGATTACTTGGTGCGAGTAGGACACTTTTGTAATGGTTTTTCTTGTACAGATTTTGGTTCGTTTTTATTTTTAGTTTTGAATTTCTGAGAAGTTTATATATATATGGACTATGGAATTATCCCTGAGTTTCGGTGTTTTTGTGCTTTCGTGTTTTGAGAAATAAAAAAAAACCATTGAAGTATGGAAATTTGAAAAATAAATGTACTTTGTGAAGTATGTACTATTTAGGTTGCTATAATGTTTTTAAAATTTTGTATCCTCATAATTCATAGGACACTGTTTCTTCTATTCAATAGATGTGTATGTATTATATAATTCATCTGTAGTAGACAAAATATAGAATATCGGTAATGTTTAAATATTAATTAGAGATGTGAAAATTATTTAACTTTTTTTTAATGCAAACAGATGAATGCAATTATCATTCAAAAAAACGAGATTACATTTTTCCTTCGAAAAAAAAAATGCGATTACATTTTTCCTTCGTAAAAAAAAAACGCGATTACATTTTTCCTTCGTAAAAAAAAATGCGAATACATTTTTCCTTTATAAAACAAAAGAGAAGGCTACTAACAGTATGAAGAAAAAAAAACATTTAACGTTCAAAAAAAAAAAAAAAAAAATATATATATATATGGGGGCTTCTATCATACATCCCTTTCCTTATCATACACCCATTTTCAAGGGTATTTGAAGTAATTATCCATTTATGAATATTTAAGGTAAGATACAAATATATTTATCAATTAATTTGTGACTAAATTGGAATTTTTCTATGTTCATTTAAACAAAAATATCTATAAAAGATAAATTTTATGATACACCCTTTTACAAATATAATTAATTGCTAAAATACCCAAAATACTCTTGTAAAAGGGTGTATGATAGAACTCCCATATATATATATATATATATCAAGAAAAATCCCTAAATGCAGAATTAGCTAAGTTTAATCCTACTTAATTGTTACTACTCCGGGCAACTGCCATCGATAACTATTCCATTGCTCTCCTACACCGTGAACAATCATCGGCAATGTCGCTGATAATAATCTTATCATGATTTACACATTCATGTATGAGAGTGAGACTAAATCTATTTATAGGGTTTCGGGGGACCTCAATCCATGGCCACGAAATTGGCCTTGAGAAGAGGAGAAGGGAGGTCCTGGTAGAATTAAGTTTCGAGCTAAAAATAATGGTCAAACTCGACTCATTCTAATTCAAACTAGCTTGGTTAGGCTCAATAATAACTCAATTGTAAAAATAATTTGAATTTAACTAAACTTTTTTGAAACAATTGCAAATAAACTAAAACAAATAGAATACCAAAATCTAGCACAATATATCATAAAATACTACAATAATAAACCAAAAATACAAGTAAAAACCACAAATTAATAAGCCAAACATGAGAACATTTAGCCTAGGTATAACAGACCAAAAAATACAACACACAAAATAATAAACTGACACAAAACAAACATAATTTTTGTATGAAGAAAACAATGAAAACATCACAATTTTTATGAGTAATCCGCCTGAACCCGAAACTTAGCCCAAACCCAAAAAAACCGCTCGACTCACCTTCCGAATCATCGGGTACCCGAATTTTTTTGAAAAGTCAAATGAGAGAACCCGTCCGACTCGGACCCAAGAAATCCAACAAAAAATTGACCCGAGGTTAATTATTAGTCTGACCCGACTCGACCCGCATTCAAGTTGCCCGAAACCCGATTTATTTGAACGTCCGATGGATCCGACTGGACAAATCCGAACCCAAGTATGGCCTGAACTTGAATTGACTCCGGTTCAGGCTCGGTCCTGTGGAGGCCTATGACAATTACTATTACAAAAATAGGAACTAAAAAAAAACATTATATCTTGTTACTTCAATTTTGCTGCAAACCACTCTAATTTGCTCAAATTTCGTTTGTGCTGAAAAAACCTAATGCTTTCATTTTTTCCTCAATATTTTATGAAAATCCTAGATTTTGCAATTAGATTGGAGGCTTGTTAGCTATCTTGTATGGATACGGATACAACGTTATTACGATTTTTGAAAAACATACAATATGATAATAATAATAATAATAATAATAATAATAATAATAATAATGAGGATTCACTAAGAATTTGTAACTCGTATGGTCCGGTTGAAGACGAAGAAAAAAAAATTGAATTTTTAGAGGAATTACATTCGATTATGCAATCCACCATACCAACAATTCTAGTAGGAGACTTTAACCTAATAAGGGAAATCGGAGACTCAACGGGAGAGGGGCATTCCGCCACATCTATGCATGCATTTAACAACTTCATTCATAATAATAACCTAGTGGAAATAAATTTGACAAATAGGAAGTTCACGTGGTCGAGTAAAAGACAACTTCCAACATTATCCAAGCTAGATAGATTCTTCGTTTCTCCATATTTTATCACTAACCAAAACTCCATAGTCGCGGAAGATTTACCTAGCACAACGTCGGATCACATTCCTATAAAATTATCCATTCGGCCCATTTCACGTAAACCAAGTTTTTTCAAATTTGAAAATTTTTGGCTAAGATGTGGAGAGATAGACGAGGTGGTGCAAAATGGATGGAACAATGCACCACAATTAACAAATGATACCATCAATAATTTCGTAGGCAAGCTAACAAACACGAAAAGAGTGCTACGTTCTTGGTCATCCGAAAAATTCACAAATAATAATACGTTAATAGATTTATGCAAAGAGGTCATTCACAATTTTGACAAATGCGAGGAAGTACGGTTTCTAAATGAGTTTGAATTCGGACTTCGGATTAAGTTACGCGAGAAACTCCACTACCTAATTAACCTAAAAGAGATTAGTTGGCAACAACGCACTTCGATTAATTGGCTCAAGCTTGGGGATAACAACACCGCTTACTTTCACGCTTTCGCCTCCAACCGACGACACACTAACCGAATCCCCAAGATAATAGTTAACGATAACGAAATTACACCCGAAGAAGAAATAAACGCGGTTCTCACATCATATTTCCGAGCTTCCATTGGCTCACCGTCCCCCTCGAATGTTATCATAGATGTGCAAGCACTCTATGCTAATCACTTGACTCTCACTAATAATTATATTAATCTCGAGGTACTTGCGACTCGATTCCTTGAAAATGAGGTGAAGGAATCCCTTAACGCATTAAAAAAAGGCAAGAGTTGCGGACCCGACGGATTCCCATCCGAATTTTTTCAAAAATTTTGGGACTTATTGAAAGCCGACACATATTACAAATCTTGCAACGTCTTTACAATAACAATATTTCCTTAGATAAAATTAACAAAGCCTCAATCCTATTACTCCCAAAAAAAGAGGATGCCGTAACGATAGGCGATTTTAGACCAATTAGTATTATCTCTTCTCCGATGAAATTAATTACAAAGATTTTGGCAATGAGACTCCAACCATTTATGCCATTACTTATCCATAGATGTCAATCCGCATTTATCAAGGGACGTACTATTAATGAACTATTTATAACCTCGAGGGAAATTCTTAGTTATTACCATAGAGCAAAAATCCCGATGATAATGCTAAAAATCGACTTTAAAAAGGCCTTTGACAATATCTCGTGGACATTTCTCGAGCAAATTTTATTTGCTCGGAACTTCCCGATAAGATGGATTTCATGGATTAAATCTATTCTTAAGTCGTCAAGCTCTTATATAACTTCAAACGGTGTTCGTGGGTCATATTTTAAACATAAACGTGGACTTCGCCAAGGAGACCCCTTATCCCCCTTGTTATTTACCTTAGTGGTGGATGCCCTACAAGTTATGATGACAAAAGTGAGACCACTCCTAACTAATCCCGTAGTGTTTGCGCCAACCACCTTACAATACGCCGATAACACCTTATTTTTTATGGAGGCTCACCCCCAAAATATACGTGTCATTATGCACACAATCTCACTTTTCTCAAGTAGCTCCGGATTGGAGATTAATTGGGACAAGAGCGGCTTTGTTCCGATAGCCGTGCCGGAGGAATATAACGGGCATTTGTCATCACTACTCCATTGTAACAAGAAAAACTTACCAATCAATTACCTCGGCCTACCGCTCTCACACAAAAAACCGAATAGGATTATATTTCAACCAATTATTAACAAACTTCGAGAAAAAAATCCATAATTGGAAAAATAAATTCCTAACTTTAGGAGGGCGGACCACATTAGTGAAATCGGTATTGGGGGCAATTCCTAACTATTACATGCAAACAATGTTACTCCCAAAGGGAACGATCGAGGATCTAAACAAACTAATGAGAGCATTTTTTTGGAAAGGTGATGACAAAATCTCGGGAGGTCATTGCCTTGTCAATTGGAACAAAATTTGCTTGCCGAAAAAACATGGAGGGTTGGGATTACTTGATCTTGAAAGGCAAAACCAAGCACTAGTGATGAAATGGATCTTTCAAATTGATAATGCAAAAGACTCACAATGGTCCTCCACTTTATCTACACTCTATAATATTAACGTATCCGAGGATATTGAGGCCATCCCTAACAATCTTACCTCTTATTTCATGAAGGACCTTCAAAAACTATTACCATTATATAATACAACCAAGGGACTTTTCCCTTTACCGAGTACCTTACAACCAACCATCTCAAGGAATGGGCTTCCGTGCTATAAAACGGCCCAAGTATACGCCTTCCTATCTCATTCGGGATTTGTTTGTAATTTCACCTCAAAACTTTTCAAGATAAAGGCGCCAATAAAGATCAAGATATTCGGATGGTTCGCCTTAAACGATTGCATTTTATCGGGAGAGAACCTCGAAAAAAGGGGATGGCCACATGACCCAACTTGTGCTCTTTGCACCGCAACTTTGGAATCAACCGACCACCTATTTTTACGGTGCCCGTTTGTTATCCAACTTTGGCACACTCTAGAACCGTCGGCAAACGTAGGAGCGTCATCGTTAAAAGACTTTTGGTGGGATTTCCGGAAATCTAGAACCAAAATTGAAGCTATGGCATGGGACATCAAATGGCTTGCCACCGTGTGGGCAATTTGGAGGGAACGAAATAATAGAATTTTTCACCGCAATGGTCGAATGCATGAGCTCCTTATCAAGAATATTCAAGATTTCATGGGTAATTGGAGATTTTATAGTTAACTAACTAAAGAAATATTTGGTATAGGTAGTTGTTCGTTAAGTATTAACTATATTGTAATTATGTCGTTGTAAAACTCTTTTTTTCTTCCTATTTATGAAAATCGATTGGACCGAGCGCGTATCGCGCTTGCCTTTCTTTCAAAAAAATAATAGAGAGAGCGAGAAGGCAAAGGGCATTGGGCCGTGTGATACAGTTGGGCTCGAGATAAGCAATGACATGGGTTTTTACATTTTTCATATTATAATCATGTATATGATACGAATTAATTAGGATACAAATAATTAGTTTTAAAATTCGAGCTCAAGCTTAATACGAAGGGACTGGGTCTAGCTCAAGCTCCAAGTGTTCGAACTAGCTCGGTCGGCTCAGATAATTTTGAATTGATGTCGAACAAGGTATTACCGAACTATTATCGAGTTGAGCACGAAAGAGCCACGCGCCACGAGCCACGAGCTAAAGTTACAGTCCCATACCCGAATAATTTCTTACGCCTTTGCAAGATCTGATCGATGTTGCCTTTTCCAGATTTTTCCATCTACACCGGCCAGTCACGCTACAGGCTGCTGCTGGTGCCGGTGATTACGGGCGGCTTCTGGCAGTTGGCTGCAGGCCTCTGTTGCTGGCTGATGGTCGGTGGATGCTGCGGGATGGTGACCGACATCAGTTGCTGCGGGCTGGTGGCTGCTCGCTGTTGTTACTCGCTGCTTGCCAGTCACTGCCGCTACTTGCTGCTAGTCACAAGAAAGAATAGGGTCAGAGGGAAGAGGAGGATCGGGCCCGGCAATTTTGGTATCCTAGATTCCTAATTATATTCTTGTTATCTAAAATGATGTCCAATACACAAATATTTCATAATTTTTATTAACATAGTTATATTCTTACAAAATAACAAACTTTTAACATTACATATACAACAACCTTACAAGCGTGGAATAATTTGAGGGGTGTTGTCCATAAAGAGATAGGGAACGATGCGACACCCTTTGGCTAGCTACATTATGGAATATTTGGAAAGAACGTAATCTTCGAATCTTCCAAATCAAAACGAGGACACCAAGCATACGAGTCCAAAACATCCTACAAGACCTCATAGCATGGAGTAAATAGGAAGGAAGGATTGGTAGCTAACTTTTCTTTATAATCGAGTAACTTACATACTAACTACCATGTAAATTATTTTTCTTTTTAATACAAGCTTCTTGGTTGGCATTGCCAACCCCTCAAAAAAAAAAAAAAAAAACATTACATATAACAATTCTATAAAATACATACAAAGAGAAACATTTTTATATCATTGACAAAATCAACAAATGTTTCAAGAAAATTCCTCAATCAAATCATCATATTATAATTTATCCAAAAACTCTTTTTTCAATTGAGATCATAGCTAAACCGTTCATTTTTTCTTGCGACATGGTTGTATGAAAATGAAGAGACAGTGAGGAATGATGAGACAGTGAGGAAAGGGAAGGAGAGGGGAGAGGGAAGGGGTTGAGTTCTGAGGCGAAGATGAAGAGACAGTGTGGAATGATGGATGAGGGCAAGGAGAGATTGGTGGGTGGGGAAGCGGACTGGAGAGGGTGGTTGTGGAGAGAGACAAAGGAAGGGGGTGAGAATGGAGGCGGCTAGGGTTAATCTCCACCCCAAGGCCCAAACACAATCACGATTAATGTCGCACGTATTGTGAAGACGAGAAAAACCTTTTGGAGAGAGAGAGAGAGATATTTCGAATGAACTTTTTAATAAGTTGTCTACAAAATGTAGAATAGAACGGAACAACGGCTATTTTTCTTTAAAAAATAACATTGCTGCAACAAATATCCTTCTTTTTTATAAACATTTCGGCCCTTGTGAAGTTAATTGAGTTTTCAGTTATATCTGAAGGGGTTAAAAACTTAAAATAGGTTGGTAAGGTTAATTATGCAGTTTACTACCAGAAAAGAAATTCAAAGTCGTGCAAATGCGAAATATTAAGACAACAAATATTGTTTTCAATCATATAAATCATCACACAACGAAGTACGAATGAACGAAATCAAATCATGCCGATATTATTTTCCGAATCAAACTCGTTTCTTAGTGAAGCTAAATTATTAATAATGATTAGGATAAAGACATCGACAAAAAGATCCTTAATGGGTACATTCAAGACGACATTCCTGTATACATCCCTCATCTATGCAACTCTTGAGGCAGTTCACGAAGCAAGGTTGATCAAGCTTCTCCGGTCTTGCATTAGATGCAACTTGAGAGTCGACAGTCCTCTTCTCCATCGCCGCGGAGTTGGATGAACCTTGTTGAACAACAACTGCGAGGACAACAAACAACAACAAACAAACTGCGATCGTTCTCTTCGACTCCATTTCTTCAACGAGGTTTTATTTATTTAATTGTTTATTTTCAATATAGAGTATGCAATACCATGTTATGTGTGGTGGTATATATACATAGTTGATTTGTCATTAAATTTACATCACACGACACAAAAACATGCATTTAGTTTTAATGGTGCCAGCAAAATTTGAACTCATCGTGTTACCAAAATATCAACTTTTAATGTTGTCATTAAGTATATACACTGAATTTGAATACATTATACTATAAGAAATCATTTATTTCTAATTTTACCATTGAATTTGGATACATTACCCTTGGAAAACAGCTATTTCATTCAAATTCTTTACTGTATGGGCTATGTATAATTCAATTTTTGTGCATCATGGGCACTAGGATAATACTCGCCGCCTATACATATTTTACATTGTAATATAATGTATACATATTTATGATAATAATTATAAGAACAATGCTAGGACCACTCCCATTTTCACTCCCTCAAGTCATTGACATGTGGGACCCACATGCTATTTTATAAAAATCAATGCATGTGGAACCCACAAATCATTCATTTATATGAGAGGGAGGGAGGGAGGGAGGGAGTGGCCCTATCTTTACTCTAACTATAATAACATTTCAAAATAAAATTATTTGAACTCATTTATTTATAATTATTTACATATTTTACAATTATTTTAAATCATGATAGTAAAAAAATATTTTTTTATCAAGTAATAACACTTATATTATTGTCACTGTATAATAACATCTGATATATAACACAATTTTACGAAAAAATACTTGAACACATCTTATATTGTTGTTGATAATATCCCATGCAATACAAAATAAAAAAAATATTGAACCATAGGACATAGTTAGTAACGCATCATTAATTATATAATACTGAAAATTTTTTTGATTCAAAATGCAATGAAAAATATAAATAATATAAAACTTAATAGTACAAGTAATTTAACAAATAATATCAAATTTTAATTTAGAATATATATAATTAAAAGTTATTTAATTTCAAATCATTTTTTATATTTATATTTTAAAAATAATAATTATATGATCAAATTCTATTTGATCGTTCCAAAACAATACTGATATTACTAATGATTTTCTCTAAATATGTTTAATTAGGAAAATACGCTCAACATGAAGATGGAAGATCAAAAGAAGGCTACAAGATATAAATACATCATATGCAGATTGAAGATACACAAAAGGACACGACACCGGGATAACATAGAAGATACAACGAGATTAGAATATACATCTTATATGGTAATGACGTATACGGAACAAATCAACACAATCGATTTATAAATTTGAGGAGAGGAGTGTAGTACAGACTATTATGAACGATTGTAATGAAACCGAGTCGTCGAGGAATAATGACGCACGTGTTGAGAAGACGAGAAGAACCTTTTGGAGAGAGAGAGAGAGAGAGAGAGAGAGAGAGAGAGAGAGAGACAGAACTTTTACACCAGTTGTTTCAAAATGGAGAATAGAACAAAACAAGGGGGTATTTTTTTAAAAAAAAATAACACTGCGGGAACAAATATCTTTTCTTTATAAATACTTCGGTTCTTATGAAGTTATTGAGTTTTCAGTTAATATATGGAGGGGTTAAAGTAGTTTGGTAAGGTTAATTATGCTGTTTTAAATCAGAAAAGAAATTCAAAGTCGTGCAAATGCAAAATCTTAAAGACAACAATATTGTTTTCAATCATATAAATAATCACACAAAGAACTATAAATGAACGAAATCAAATCATGCCGATATTCTTTTCCGAATCAAGCTCGTTTCTTTGCGAAGCTACATTATTAATAATTATTAATATCGGATAAATACATCGATGAATAGATCCTTAATGGGTACATTCAAGACGGCATTCCTGTATACATCCCTCATCTATACAGCTCTTGAGGCAGTTTACGAAGCAAGGTTGATCAAGCTTCTCCGGTGTTATATTAGATGCAACTCGAGATTCGACAGTCCTTTTCTCCATCTCCGCGGAGTTGGATGAACCTTGTTGAACAACAACTGCGAGGACAACAAACAACAACAAACAAACCGCAATCGTTCTGTTCGACTCCATTTCTTCAACTACTACTCTTCGACGCGGTCTTTGTTTGTTTAATTATTTATTTTCTATATAGAGTATGCAATACAATGTTGTGTGGTGGTATATATATAGTTGATTTGTCATTGAATTTACATTACGCGACACAAAAACATGCATTTATTTTAAAGTTGCCAGCGAAATTTGAATTCATGGTGTTACCAAAATATCACCTTTTAATGTTGTCATTAAGTATATACACTGAATTTGAATTCATTATACTATATGAAAATCATTAAGTTCTAGTGTTACCATTGAATTTGAATACATTATTACCTCAGGAAAGCAGCTGTTTCATTCAAATTCATAACTGTACTGTTATGTATTTAATTCAAATTTTGCGTATCATAGCACTAGGATAATAATAGAACATCAAAATAAAACGATTTGAATTTACTTGTCATTTAGTTCTAGTGTCATTTATTTAATGACAAGTAATAACACTTTTTACGACAAAATATAAGAACATGTATTATATCATTGTTGTTTACAATAATTCATATAATACAAAATATAAAAAGTGAACAATACGAAATAGTAAGTAAACTATCTTTAATTATACAATACAGACATTTTTTTTATTAATTCATGATGCAATGACAATTGTCAATAATATAAAACTCAACAGTAAAACTAATTTAACAAATAACATCAAATTTTAGTTTAGAAGATATACAAGTAAAAATTATTTAATATCATTGATTTTTAAAATTACATTTTTTCAAATAACAATGATAGGGTAAATTTCTATTTGATTGTTCCAAAAATACAATTTGGTGAAAACTTATGTTGTAAAATATACGATACAAATGATCTAAAAACATGTTAATTGAACTCTTCAAAGCATAACAAGATTGCTATGAATCGAAAATAAAACTTTCTTAGTGTTTGTACAATTTGGTGAAATGTTACGCAGTAAAAGATTCGATCCGAACCATCTCAAAAGCAGGTTATTTGGGCTCCTTAGACCGTTAAAAGATTGATATGAATCGAAAAATAAACTTTCTTTGTGTTTGTAAAATTTGGTGAAAAATTACGTAGTGAAAGATACGATACAAACGATCTAAAAACACGTTATTTGAACTCCTCAAAGCGTAAAAAGATTGCTATGAATCGAATTGAAAACTTTCTTAGTGTTTGTACAATTTGGAGCAAAATTACGCAGTAGAAGATTCGATTCAAACCATCTCAAAAACAAGTTATTTGGGCTCCTGAGAGAGTTATAAGATTCTTATGAATCGAAAAACAAACTTTCTTAGTGTTTTTAAAATTTGGTGAAATGTTACGTAATGAAAGATACGGTACAAACGATCCACAAACCCGTTATTTGATCTCTTCAAAACGTAAAACGATTGCTATGAATCGAATTGAAAACATTCTTAGTGTTTGTACAATTCGGTGAAAAGTTACGTAATAAAACATTCGATCCAAATCATGTCAAAAACACGTTATTTGGGCTCCTCATAGCGTTATAAGAATGGTATGAATCGAAAAACAAATTTTCTTAGTGTTTCTAAAATTTGGTGAAAACTTACGTAGTGAGAGATACGATAAAAACGATCTAAAAACACGTTATTTGAACTCCTCAAAACGTAAAAAGATTGCTATGAATCGAATTGAAAACTTTCTTAGTGTTTGTATAATTTGGTGCAAATTTACGTAGTAAAAGATTCGATCCAAACCATCTAAAAAACAAGTTATTTGGGCTCCTCAAGGAGTTATAAGATTGTTATGAATCGAAAAATAAACTTTCTTAGTGTTTGTAAAATTCGGTGAAAAGTTACGTAGTGAAAGATACGATACAAACGATCTAAAAACACGTTATTTGAACTCTTCAATACATAAAAAGATTGCAATGAGTCGAATTGAAAACTTTCTTAGTGTATGTACAGTTTGGTGCAAAATTACGTAGTAAAAGATTCGATCCAAACCGTCTCAAAAACAAGTTATTTGGGTTCCTCAGAGAGTTATAAGATTGTTATGAATCGAAAAACAAACTTTCTTAGTGTTTGTAAAATTTGGTGAAATGTTACGTAGTGAAAGATACGATACAAACGATCCAAAAACACATTATTTGAACTCTTCAAAATGTAAAACTATTGCTATGAATCGAATTGAAAACTTTCTCAGTGTTTGTACAATTTGGTGAAAAGATACATAGTAAAACATTCGATCCAAACCATCTAAAAAACACGCTATTTGGGCTCCTCATAGCGTTATAAGAATGGTATGAATCGAAAAACAAACTTTCTTAGTGTTTATAAAATTTGGTGAAAAGTTACATAGTGAAAGATACGATACAAACGATCTAAAAAACAAGTTATTTGGGCTCCTCAGAGAGTTATAAGATTGTTATGAATCGGAAAACAAACTTTCTTAGTGTTTGTAAAATTTGGTGAAAATTACCTAGTGAAAGATACGATACAAACGATCTAAAAACACGTTATTTGAACTCCTCAAAACGATAAAAACGATCTAAAAACAAGTTATTTGTGCTCCTCAGAGAGTTATAAGATTGTTATGAATCGAAAAACAAACTTTCTTAGTGTTTGTAAGATTTGGTGAAAAGTTACGTAGTGAATGATACGATACAAACAATCCAAAAATCCGTTATTTGAACTTCAAAACGTAAAACGATTGCTATGAATCGAATTGAAATATTTCTTAGTGTTTGTACAATTTGGTGAAAATATACATAGAAAAACATTCGATCCAAACCATCTCAAAAACGCGTTATTTGGGCTCCTCATAGCGTTATAAGAATGGTATGAATCGAAAAACAAACTTTCTTAGTGTTTATAAAATTTGGTGATGTTACATAGTGAAAGATACGATACAAACGATCTAAAAACATGTTATTTGAACTCTTCGAAACATAAACCGATTGCTATGAATCGAATTGTAAACTTTCTTAGTGTTTGTACAATTTGGTGCAAAATTACGTAGTAGAAGATTCGATCCAAACCATCTCAAAAACAAGTTATTTGGGCTCCTCAGAGAGTTATAAGATTGTTCTGAATTGAAAAACAAACTTTCTTGCACGTCTAAAACGCGTATCGTTGTTTTAAAGTCCCGTAATATCAAACAAGTGAATTATATGGTTGTATAGCAGAAAGTAATAGATTCGTTCCACAGGTCTGAATATTGCGTCAAAATATGATAAAAATAATTATTTCGAAGTTTTCAAAATTAATGAAAATTTATCTAGAGAGAGGTCTGAATATTATAAAATTTATCCTAAAATTTCAAACAATTTGGACAACGGAATTAAAAGTTATTAACGAATTACAATCAGGTCTCTGAAAAACAGTCCCTGAAAACCGCAGGTTTTCAGTTTAAGTGACAGTTTTCAAAAATTCATATCAATTCAAATATTTCATGAAATTCAACGATTCAAAAAGTTCCCGAAACTAGAAATCAATATCTACGCAATGAAGGAAAAAATTTTAACTTTCCATATCTAGAATATACTGAATTAGGTTAAACAAGAATATATACTGGATTTCTGAGTTAGTTTTCTATTTGAAGTTTTTAAATTAAGTTTGGTTCTAGATTTGTTTTGGAAAATAATTAAACTGAGATTAAGAGAATAAAGAGAAAAAGATCAAATTTAAAAACTCAAATTAGAACAAAGATTTTTAGAATCAAACAAGTTATATTTACACAACAAATTCGAGAATTGAAAAGACTACACCTAAAACGAGAAGAAAGCTTCAACGTGATTAGAGGTACTCCTTCCTTGTGAGTGTGAACGATTGATGCTCGAATCGCTAGGAAGCTAGGAGATTGAGCGGTTTTCTCGTCTTGAAGAAGTCGACTTTCCCGGTTGAAGAAGGTTTCGAGACCGGAAATTAAGAACACATTTTCACCGGATGAAGAAGGCTTCGAGTTCGGTTGTGGAGTGTCTCTTTTACGACTTGCTTAGATCTTTTCACCAAATGAAGAAAGCTTGAATCTGGAGATGGAGGAAATTCCCGAATTAATGAAACTTGAGTGGTTCTTGAGAGTTCTTGAGAGTTCTTGAGAGTGCTTGGAGAGGGAGAGAGAGAGTGAAGAAGAAAGTGAGAGAGTATAAAAGCATGTAACGCTGCCCCATGGGCCCTTGGGGTCTATTTATAGTGCAATTGGAGCCTTCTCATTGGTCAAGAGATGGTTGAGAGGATTGAGGGTAGTTTCGTAATTGTAGGTGAGGAAGGTGGGCTGAATGGTGGTTAAAGTGTGAGTAGTTTTCGTATATAATTTGGTGTAGACTTTTGTGTGGTAGATTACTTGTCTCCTTCTTCATACGTGTACCGAAATGGGCAGTATAATATATCGATTTTATCGGCGCGAGGAGAGGAAGACAACTACACTGTTGGAATGTCAAAAACTTTCGCCCAAAAATCTGAAATTATCAATAAAACACACTTAGTGAAGAAATATTCTTGCAATCTTAAATATGAACAATTATATACACGAAGGTAACATTTGAAAGAGCTAAAATCCCTAAATTATATACTAAAAATGTGCTTAATTTTCCTCTTATCAAATACCCCCATACTTAAACCCTTGATCGTCCTCGATCAATTGGAGTATAAAAATCAAACACAAGAGAGAATCACATAAGATTTTGTTGAAGTTATATTGTTGGTTCAAAAACTAATTTCACAAGACAAATCGGGTTACTCTCATTTCATCATGATTACTAATATTGAGAGAAATATAGGTTGATCAAATATAGAATCTATTTCAATAAATTGCACAAATTCGAAAAGTTTACTAGAGCAAATGATCTCAACCGAAAAAGATGATTAAACACCATCATTCAATTCTTTTCAATCCACTATTCACAAGGACTATCATGAAAAAGCATTAATGAAAACCAATTTTTCCGTTTTGCAAAAATCGTTTCTTAAATGTAATTTGTCACTTTTAAACCGTTCGGTACGTTAGTACTTGGTTCATCTTCGATTTCTACTAAATTTTCCCAACTTGCGCTCGATTTTTGAACTCCTTTTCTTTCCTTTTTATTCTTTTTATTTCTTTTCTTCTTTTCTTTTATTCTTTTTATTTCTTTTCTTTTGTTCGTTGTTGCTTTCGATGGTCCCCATGTGTGTCCTTTGGGATAACAAGTGGTCATGACTCACACCACTCATTACTTAGTAAAACCCCATGGATCCGCGCAATCTTTAGCCAACAAGTGGTCATGACTCACACCACTCATTACTTAATCAATCGCACGGACTCGACAATCGAAAGCGCTTTAATCCGTGATTGTAGAAAACTTTTTCGCATCGACTCTTGATCATGACTCACACCAAGAACCGGCTACTTTGGTTTACTACGACTCATGCACCCCTTTAGCCAACAAGTAGTCATGACTCACACCACTCATTACTTAATCAAGGTGCATGAGCTCATCGAATCAAACTTTGAGCGCAAATTGGTTCCTGTTAGTGTAATTTCGAATCCCCATGAACGGTCGAGCTCTTTAAGTGCAAATGGTCAAATTTTAGATTCAAGCAAAACTTACTAAATTGGTTCAAACAAAACTTTTTAGAAATTCCAAGTTCAAAATGGGTTTATTTATTGAAAATGATGTGTCATGTAAATCGAGGATTGATCAAATTGTCAAAAAACTCATTAATTTGTGAAAATATCGATTAGGGCTTGAATCCCCGAAAGAATCTCTTAAAGATTTCAACTGCAATTCTTCAAATATTATGTAAAATTAAAAATTTGAGAGTAAAAATGGTGGTTTGGTGAAAATTTGTTTAAAAACCAACAAATTATTTCAATGAAGTGGAGAAAAATCTTTTTTATGCAATTTATATGTGTATTATGACTCAGCAAGCTCCTAGGTTTAAGAAAAATATTTTTTATTTTTATTTTTTAAGTTTCCCTGATTTTTAAATTTTTAATTGGGCTCAGGTCAAAGATTGTTTGTTACCCCCCCCCCCCCCCCCCCCCCCCCCCCCCCCACACACACACACACACACACACACATAGAGATTACTTGTCCTCAAGTATAAAAAGTCGAAAATTTCAAAAAGAGGGATAATAGAGAGATACAACCTTTGATGCGTGGGTGTGCCTCCCTCGCTAGCGCTCTTGTTTAACGTCTTGAGCTCGACTTGGCCGAGCTCATCTTTGTGAGTTGTCGATGGGTTCTAGAGCTTGCTCCTCCATCCACCCAGTTTTGAAGTTTGCGTGGTAGTGCTTGAGTCGATGGCCGTTCACCTTGAAAGTTTTGTTCGTTTCTTCGCTTAGAATTTCGACAACCCCACATGTAGTCACATTAGTGACCACAAATGGTCCGATCCATCGGGACCGAAGTTTCCCGGGGAAAAGCTTGAGACGAGAGTTAAATAGCAACACTCTTTCCCCCACATGAAAATCTTTCTTTTTAATCATTCGATCATGGAATCTCTTGGCTTTTGCCTTGCACAAACTCGAGTTATCATAAGCGTTTTGTCGAAATTCGTCCAATTCGAGAAGTTGCAATTTTCGAGCCGATGCATCCTTCGGGTAGTCCAATGTGAATTGCTTTATTGCCCAAAAGGCCTTATGCTCTAACTCGACCGGTAGATGGCATGCTTTTCCGTACACGAGTTTGAAAGGAGTCATACCTATTAGCATTTTGAAGGCGGTACGGTACGCCCAAAGTGCGTCGCCTAGTCGAGTACTCCAATCTTTCCGTGTCGGGTTCACCACCTTCTCCAAAATAGACTTGATTTCTCGGTTCGAAACCTCCGCTTGGCCGTTTGTTTGAGGATGATACGCGGTGGAGGTTCGATGGTTCACATGGTATTTTTCGAGGAGGCTTTGGAGATGTCGGTTGCAAAAATGGCAGCCTCGATCGCTAATTAGTATTCTTGGTATGCCGAATCGTTGAAAGATATTTTTCTTCAAAAAGTCCACCACCGTTTTCGAGTCCGCATGCTTGGATGGTACCGCCTCTATCCATTTGGTCATATAATCTACACACAACAAGATGTAAGTGTAGCCAAAAGACGATGGAAATGGGACCATGAAATCAATGCCCCAAACATCGAATGGTTTACACACACATATATTGAATTGAGGGGCATTTGATTTCTTCGGCTCAAGTTCTTCCTCTTTTGGCAATTTTCACAACCTTTCACAAAGTTCGCAACGTCTTTATGCAAGGTTGGCCAATAAAATCCACATTCTTGTACCTTGTGTGTGGTACGTGCGATACCGAAATGTCCACCACATTGTAATGTATGACAAAAAGAAAGGATAGATTGTACCTCATTTTGGTGGACACATTTTCGAATTACTTGATCGGAGCAAATACGAAACAAGATGGGGTCCTCCCAAACATAGAATCGGGCGTTGCTTTTCATTTTGTCGCGTTGAGATTTGGAGAGATTTGGGGGGAACTCTTTTGTCACCATGTAGTTAACGAGATCGGCATACCAAGGCAACTCGACTCGGGCCGCGAGGACATGCTCTTCGGGGAATTCTTGTCGAATTGGAATGAGATCGTCTTCAATCCATGGAAGCCGGCTTAGATGATCCGCCACTAGATTCTCGCACCCCTTCTTGTCCTTTATCTCGAGATCAAACTCTTGGAGCAACAAGATCCATCGAAGCAATCTCGGCTTACATTCTTTCTTTTTCATTAAATGCTTAAGAGCCCCATGATCCGAGAACACAATTACCTTGGTACCCAAAAGGTACGATCGAAATTTCTCTAAGGCAAAAACAATCGCGAGGAGTTCCTTTTCGATAGTGGTGTAGTTTCTTTGTGCGTTGTCGAGGGTTTTCGAGGCATAAGCAATCACATGTGGGTCCTTCCCAATCCTTTGGCCGAGTACCGCCCCCACACTTGTGTCACTTGCGTCACACATGATTTCGAAAGGTAGCTCCCAATTTGGCGACTTGATGATTGATGCAGAGCAAAGCCTTTCCTTGAGATTGTCGAAAGCCTCCTTGCACTTTGCATTGAATTCGAATTTTACATCTTTTTGGAGAAGTTGGCACATTGGTTGTGAGACTTTCGAGAAGTCTTTGATGAAGCGCCTATAGAACCCCGCATGGCCGAGAAAGGATCGCACGTCTTTTACCGTCTTTGGATATGGAAGCGTCTTGATTACGTCGATTTTCGCCTTGTCGACTTCCATTCCCTCCTTTGAGATGAGATGACCTAAAACAATTCCTTTGCCCACCATGAAGTGGCATTTCTCAAAATTTAAGACAAGGTTAGCTTCGATGTATTTTTCGAGTATTTGTGATAAATTTCCTAAGCAAGAATCGAAAGAATCTCCAAATACCGAAAAATCATCCATAAAAACTTCAATGAATTTCGAAATATAATCGGAGAAGATAGAAAGCATACACCTTTGAAAAGTGCCGCGAGCATTGCATAGACCGAATGGCATGCGTCGATAGGCAAAAGTTCCAAACGGACACGTGAAAGTCGTTTTCTCTTGATCTTCGGGTGCGATTGGAATTTGGAAATACCCCGAGAATCCATCGAGGAAACAATAATATGGTTTTCCCGCGAGTCTTTCGAGCATTTGATCGATGAATGGAAGAGGGAAATGGTCTTTCTTTGTCGCTTTGTTCAATTTCCTATAATCGATACAAACTCGCCACCCATTTTGGATTCTTGTCGGCACTTGCTCGCCCTCTTTGTTCTCAACAATTGTTATCCCCGTTTTCTTTGGTACCACATGAATGGGCGAGACCCATTTTGAGTCGGTAATAGGGTAGATTATCCCCGCATCCAAAAGCTTGATCACCTCTTTCTTCACTACTTCCATCATGGGCGGGTTAAGTCTTCGTTGAGGCTCCCTTGAGGGTTTCGAGTCGTCTTCGAGTAGGATTCGGTGTGTGCACATTGACGGACTAATACCGGGTATGTCGGAGAGAGTCCACCCGAAAGCTTTCTTATTCCTTTTTAGCACTTCGATGAGTTCTTCTTCTTGCTTCTTTGCTAGATTCGAAGCGATTATCACCGGCAAGGTTTCCGCTTCATCCAAAAACACGTATTTTAGTCCAAAAGGTAGTGATTTTAGATCTAACCTTGGAGTTTGTTCGGTGGAAGGTGGAGTTCTCTTTATCGGAATCTCGAGGCCTCCTAGAAAGAGTGCTTGAACCATGCTTCGTTCTTCTTCCAACTCCGGCTCGATCTCGAATATAGGATTGTCACTTCCTTCACATTCTTCGAATGATGGCTTCGAGCTCCCTTGAAAATTTTCGAATGAGCTATCCATGACCTCTTGCACACAATCGTCGATCACGTCCAAAGCGCTCAAGTTGAGTGTACCTACAATGGGTTCTTTTAGTTTGTCAAAAATATTGAATTTAATTACCTCATCATCGAACTCCATCGTGAGCTCTCCCGCGTGTACATCGATTTTTGTGCGTGCCGTCTTCAAAAATGGTCGTCCAAGGAGAATCGGGTTTGAATCGCTACTCCCCTCATTCATGTCCAATACGTAGAAGTCCGCGGGGAATAGCAACCCATTAACGGTTACTATCACGTCCTCAATCACTCCAACCGGTCGAGTCGTGGACCGATCGGCCAATTGAATCACAACTTGAGTATCATCAAGGGGGCCTAGATCGAGAATCTTGAATATTGAGTATGGCATCACATTTATTGAAGCGCCCAAATCAAGCATGCATTTCGGCAATTCGTGTTGCCCGATTTTGCATGGAATGGCAAACATCCCCGGATCCTTGTGCTTTTGGGGGAGTCTCAAAATTGCCGAAACGCTTTCCCCCACACTTATCAATTCTTCCCCTTTTGCTTTCCTCTTGTTCGTGCATAGTTCCTTAAGATATTTTGCCAATCGCGGTACCTCTTTGATAGCTTCGAGTAAAGAAATGTTTACCTCTACCTTTTTCAAGATAGCGAGCACGTCGGTATTTGATTCGACCGGTTTGGGGAGGCGACTCGGGAAGGGTGGCTTGACTTGAGTCGCTTCGGGTGCCTTTGCTTCGAATGGTACTTCCTTGGCTTGAGATGGCTTCTCCTTCGGTACCGGTATCTCCAATTCCTTTTCTTCTTGCACCTCCTTAGCTTGCCTCGAGCTCTCACCAACTTCCTTACCGCTTCGGAGTGATATTGCGTTTACGTGCCTTTTCTCGAGAGGTGCTAAAGATTGAGATTACAATCGAGATGTACCTTGAGTTTCTAGAACATTAACCCGCGTAGCTATTTGATTCATTTGGGTCTCCAAGTTACCCACATGGCGATTCGTGTTCGAAACCTCTTGCCTTATACTTGAGATATCTTGTTTTACCACTCCAAACTCTTGCTTCATTTCTTGCTTAATCGAGTCCACGTTTTTATTCACACCTTGCAACATCGACATCATTCCCTCCATCATCGATTTTATGTCTTGATTTGGTTCTTGCGTTTGGGCTGGTTTTTGAATCGTTTGAGTCGCATTCGGGTGTTGGTACGTGGCCGGTTTTGCAACCGCTTGTCGATATGGGTCGGGTTGAGCATTGTTGGGATTCGACCAACTAAAGTTAGGATGGTTGCGGAGATTCGGATTATACGAGTTCGAGGCGTCGAATTTCTTGTAAACGGCGTTTGCATCTTCGATCACACTCGGGCACTCATCGGTGTGGTGGGTATTTGCGAGGGAAACCCCGCATTTTTTTGTTTCTTCCTTGCCCAAAGCCTTCATGATGATCTCGAGCTTGTTGTTAAGCATGTCGACATTGAGGTCGCTACACGCATTAACTCGGTATTCAACATTCCGCCTCGATTGAGAATTGGTTGCCATTACTTCGAGTAGCTTCTTAATCTCTTCGAGATCCTTGTTCGCGATACTCCCCCCCCCCCCCCCCCCCCCCCCCCCCCCCCCCCCCCCCCCCCGCGCATGCGTTGAGTAATTGGCTTTCCGAGTAACCTAGTCCTTGTATAAATTGCTCGTATAGGTAATGGACTGCGACATTTCCTTGAAACGCCTAGCCACCTCATTGAAATCGAGAGGTCCTCGTCAGTTGTAGAACCAATTTTTCGGCCCTTAACCTAGCGAATAAGGAAAAATAAGAAGTAGAATATCGTTAAATGCCTCATAATTTGCATAAATGTTTAGTTGAATCTTAAAATCTTTCAAATGCTTGTGTGGATTTTCGGAAGCTTTGCCATTAAAGATGGGTAAAGAGCCTATGATGCTCAGATCGGCCTTAAAGTTCGGTATATTCGGCCTAATAAAATTGTAGTTATCTTCTACGATATTTGGGGCCACTAGTTCCCTTAAAGTTTTTGGCCTTGGAGCCCTAGTTTCATCACCCATGTTTGAATTTAAATGAGTAGAGAGAGAAGGGAAAGTTTGAGTTTGAAGTTGAGGTTCGTCTTGATCTTCTTGTGTTGGTCCCTTGTTCTTCTTAGAGCTCTTGTTCCTTCTTTCGATTTCTTTGACAAATGGGAGTAATTCGCCTTTCCGCGATCTTGTGTTGTGCATAAAGTTTCTTTCCTTCACACACCTAGATTGTCACAAAAGAAACAACGAAATGAGTAAACAAATTTATGAATCTAAATCTCAAATTTTGATCTAAAATATTGACTTAAACACCGCTCCCCGGCAGCGGCGCCATTTTGATAGCGGTCTTTTTTGCACGTCTAAAACGCGTATCGTTGTTTTAAAGTCCCGTAATATCAAACAAGTGAATTATATGGTTGTATAGCAGAAAATAATAGATTCGTTCCACAGGGAGCTATTGCGTCAAAATATGATAAAAATAATTATTTCGAAGTTTTCAAAATTAATGAAAAATTTTCTAGAGAGAGGTCTGAATATTATAAAATTTATCCTAAAATTTCAAACAATTTGGACAACGAAATTAAAAGTTATTAACGAATTACAATCAGGTCTCTGAAAAACAGTCCCTGAAAACAGCAGGTTTTCAGTTTAAGTGACAGTTTTCAAAAATTCATATCAATTCAAATATTTCATGAAATTCAACGATTCAAAAAGTTCCCGAAACTAGAAATCAAGATCTACGCAATGAAAGAAACAATTTTAACTTTCCAGATCTAGAATATACTGAATTAGGTTAAACAAGAATATATACTGGATTTCTGAGTTAGTTTTCTATTTGAAGTTTTTAAATTAAGTTTGGTTCTAGATTTGTTTTGGAAAATAATTAAACTGAGATTAAGAGAATAAAGAGAAAAAGATCAAATTAAAAAACTCAAATTAGAACAAAGATTTTTAGAATCAAACAAGTCATATTTACACAACAAATTCGAGAATTGAAAAGACTACACCTAAAACGAGAAGAAAGCTTCAACGTGATTAGAGGTACTCCTTCCTTGTGAGTGTGAACGATTGATGCTCGAATCGCTAGGAAGCTAGGAGATTGAGCGGTTTTCTCGTCTTGAAGAAGTCGACTTTCCCGGTTGAAGAAGGCTTCGAGACCGGAAATTAAGAACACGTTTTCACCGGATGAAGAAGGCTTCGAGTCCGGTTGTGGAGTGTCTCTTTTACGACTTGCTTAGATCTTTTCTCCAAATGAAGAAAGCTTGAATCTGGAGATGGAGGAAATTCCCGAATTAATGAAACTTGAGTGGTTCTTGAGAGTTCTTGAGAGTTCTTGAGAGTGCTTGGAGAGGGAGAGAGAGAGTGAAGAAGAAAGTGAGAGAGCATGTAACGCTGCCCCATGGGCCCTTGGGGTCTATTTATTGTGCAATTGGAGCCTTCTCATTGGTCAATAGATGGTTGAGACGATTGAGGGTAGTTTGGTAATTGTAGGTGAGGAAGATGGGCTGAATGGTGGTTAAAGTGTGAGTGGTTTTCGTATAGAATTTGGTGTAGACTTTTGTGTGGTAGATTACTTGTCTCCTTCTTCATACGTGTACCGAAATGGGCAGTATAATATATCGATTTTATCGGCGCGAGGAGAGGAAGACAACTACACTGTTGGAATGTCAAAAACTTTCGCCCAAAAATCTGAAATTATCAATAAAACACACTTAGTGAAGAAATATTCTTGCAATCTTAAATATGAACAATTATATACACGAAGGTAACATTTGAAAGAGCTAAAATCCCTAAATTATATACTAATAATGTCCTTAATTTTCCTCTTATCAAAAGATACGATACAAACGATCAAGAAACACGTTATTTAAAATCTTCAAAACGTAAAACGATTGCTATGAATCGAATTGAAAAGTTTCTTAGTGTTTGTACAATTTGGTGAAAAGTTACGTGGTAAAACATTCGATCTAAACCATCTCAAAAACACGTTATTTGGGCTCCTCGTACCGTTATAAGAATGGTTTGAATC
The DNA here is from genome assembly GCA_946800325.1 of Luzula sylvatica. Classification (NCBI taxonomy): domain Eukaryota; kingdom Viridiplantae; phylum Streptophyta; class Magnoliopsida; order Poales; family Juncaceae; genus Luzula; species Luzula sylvatica. Next base: position 25,695,660 of record OX326956.1, read on the forward strand.
GAAAAACAAACTTTCTTAGTGTTTGTAAAATTTCGTGAAAAGTTACTAGTGAAAGATAAGATACAAACGATCTAAAAAACGTTATTTGAACTCCTGAAAACGTAAACAGATTGCTATGAATCGAATTGAAAACTTTTTTAGTGTTTGTACAATTTTGTGCAAAATTACGTAGTACAAGTTTCGAACCAAACGATAAAAAAAAAACAAGTTATTTGGGCTCCTCAGAGAATTATAAGATTGTTATGAATCGAAAAACAAACTTTCTTAGTGTTTGTAAAATTTGGTGAAATATTACGTAGTGCAAGATAGGATACAAACGATCCAAAAACATGTTATTTGACTCTTGAAAACGTAAAACGATTGATATGAATCGAATTGAAAACTTTCGTAATGTTTGTACAATTTGTTGAAAAGTTACGTAGTAAAACATTCGATCCAAACCATCTCAAAAACACGTTATTTGGGCTCCTCATAACGTTATAAGAATGGTATGAATCGAAAAACAAACTTTCTTACTGTTTGTAAAATTTCGTGAAAAGTTACGTAGTGAAAGATACGATACAAACGATCTAAAAACACGTTATTTGAACTCCTCAAAACGTAAAAAGATTGCTATGAATCGAATTGAAAACTGTCTTAGTGTTTGTACAATTTTGTGCAAAATTACGTAGTAAAAGTTTCGATCCAAACCATCTCAAAAGCAAGTTATTTGGGTTCCTCAGAGAGTTATAAGATTGTTATGAATCGAAAAACAAACTTTCTGAGTATTTGAAAAATTTGGTGAAATATTACGTAGTGAAAGATACAATCCAAATCATCTCAAAAATACGTTATTTGGGCTCCTCGTACCGTTATAAGAATGGTATGAATCGAAAAACAAAGTTTCTTAGTGTTTGTAAAATTTGGTGAAAAGTTACGTAGTGAAAGATACGATACAAACGATCTAAAAACACGTTATTTGAACTCCTGAAAACGTAAAAATATTGCTATGAATCGAATTGAAATCTTTCTTAGTGTTTGTACAATTTTGTGCAAAATTACGTAGGAAAAGATTCGATCCAAACCATCTCAAAAACAAGTTATTTGGGCTCCTCAGAGAGTTATAAGATTGTTATGAATCGAAAAACAAATTTTCTTAGTGTTTGTAAGATTTGGTGAAATATTACGTAGTGAAAGATACGATACAATCGGTCCAAAAACACGTTATTTGAACTCTTCAAAACGTAAAACGATTGCTTTGAATCGAATTGAAAACTTTCTTACTGTTTGTACAATTTGGTGAAAAGTTACGTAGTAAAACATTCGATCCAAACCATCTCAAAAACACGTTATTTTGGCTCCTCATACCGTTATAAGAATGGTACGAATCAAAAAACAAACCTTCTTAGTGTTTGTAAAATTTCGTGAAAAGTTACGTAGTGAAAGATACGATACAAACGATCTAAAAACACGTTATTTGAACTCATCAAAACGTAAAAATATTCCTATGAATCGAATTGAAAACTTTCTTAGTGTTTGTACGTAGTAAAACATTCGATCCAAACAATCTAAAAAACAAGTTATTTGGGCTCCTCAGAGAGTTATAAGATTGTTATGAATCGAAAAACAAACTTTCTTCGAGTTTGTAAAATTAGGTGAAATATTTCGTAGTGAAAGATACGATACAAACGATCTCAAAACACGTTATTTGCACTCCTCAAAACGTAAAAAGATTGCTATGAATCGAATTGAAAACTCTCTTAGTGTTTGTTTGTCCAATTTGGTGCAAAATTACGTAGTAAAACATTCGATCCGAATCATCTCAAAAACACGTTATTTGGGCCCCTCATAGCGTTATAAGAATGGTATGAATCGAAAAACAAACTTTATTAGTGTCTATAAAATTTGGTGAAAAATTACGTAGTGAAAGATACGATACAAACGATCTAAAAACACGTTATTTGAACTCCTCAGAACGTAAATATATTTCTATGAATCGAATTCAAAACTTTCTTAGTGTTTGTACAATTTGGTGCAAAATTACGTAGTGAAACATTCTATCCAAATCATCTCAAAAAAACGTTATTTGGGCGCCTCAGAGAGTTATAAGAATGGTATGAATCGAAAAACAAACTTCCTTAGTGTTTATAAAATTGGGTGAAAAGTTACGTAGTGAAAGATACGATACAAACGATCTAAAAATACATTATTTGAACTCCTCAAAACTTAAAAAGATTGCTATGAATCGAATTGAAAACTTTCAAGTGTTTGTACAATTCGGTACAAAATTACGTAGTAAAACATTCGATCCAAATTATCTCAAAACACGTTATTTGGGCTCCTCATAGCGTTATAAGAATGGTATGAATAAAAAAACAAACATTCTTAATGTTTATAAAATTTGGTGAAAAGTTACGTAGTGAAAGATACGATACAAACGATATAAAAACAAGTCATTTGAACTCCTGAAAAGGTAAAAAGATTTGCTTTGAATCGAATTGAAAACTTTCTTAGTGTTTGTACAATTTCGTGCAAAATTACGTAGTAAAAGATTCGATCCAAACCATCTAAAAAACCAGATATTTGGGCTCCTCGGAGAGTTATAAGATTGTTAGGAATCGAAAAACATACTTTCTTAGTGTTTGTGAAATTTGGTGAAAAGTTACGTTGTAAAACATTCGATCCGAACCATCTCAAAAACGCGTGATTTGGGATCCTCATACCATTATAAGAATGGTATGAATCGAAAAACAAAGTTTCTTAGTGTTTGTAAAATTTGGTGAAAAGTTACGTAGTGAAAGATACGATACAAACGATCTAAAAACACGTTATTTGAACTCCTCAAAACGTAAAAAAATTGTCATGAATCGAATTGAAAACTTTCTTAGTGTTTGTACAATTTGGTGCAAAATTACGTAGTAAAAGATTCGATCCAAACCATCTAAAAAACAAGTTATTTGGGCGCCTCAGAGAGTTATAAGATTGTTATGAATCGAAAAACAAACTTTCTTAGTGTTTGTAAAATTTGGTGAAAAGTTACGTAGTGAAAGATACGATTCAAACGATCTAAAAACACTTTATTTGAACTCCTTAAAACGTAAAAAGATTGCTATGAATCGAATTGAAAACTTTCTTAGTGTTTGTACAATTTGGTGCAAAATAACGTAGGAATAGATTCGATCCAAACCATCTCAAAAACAAGTTATTTGGGCTCCTCAGAGAGTTATATGATTGTTATGAATCGAAAAACAAACTTTTTTTGTTTTTGTGAAATTTGGTGAAAAGTTACGTAGTGAAAGATACGTTACAAACGATCCAAAAACACGTTATTTAAACTTTTCAAAACGTCAAACGATTGCTATGAATCGAATTGAAAACTTTCTTAGTGTATGTACAATTTGGTGCAAAATTACGTAGTAAAAAATTCGATCCAAACCATCCCAAAAACAATTTATTTGGGCTCCTCATAACGTTATAAGAATGGTATGAATCGAAAAACAAACGTTCTTAGTGTTTGTAAAATTTCGTGAAAAGTTACGTACTGAAAGATACGATACAAACAATCTAAAAACACGTTATTTGAACTCCTCAAACGTAAAAAGATTGCTATGAATCGAATTGAAAACTGTCTTAGTGTTTGTACAATTTTGTGCAAAATTACATAGTAAAAGTTTCGATCCAAACCATCTTAAAAGCAAGTTATTTGGGTTCCTCAGAGAGTCATAAGATTGTTATGAATCGAAAAACAAACTTTCTGAGTATTTGAAAAATTTGGTGAAATATTACGTAGTGAAAGATACAATCCAAATCATCTCAAAAATACGTTATTTGGGCTCCTCGTACCGTTATAAGAATGGTATGAATCGAAAAACAAAGTTTCTTAGTGTTTGTAAAATTTGGTGAAAAGTTACATAGTGAAAGATACGATACAAACGATCTAAAAACACGTTATTTGAACTCCTGAAAACGTAAAAATATTGCTATGAATCGAATTGAAATCTTTCTTAGTGTTTGTACAATTTTGTGCAAAATTACGTAGGAAAAGATTCGATCCAAACCATCTCAAAAACAAGTTATTTGGGCTCCTCCGAGAGTTATAAGATTGTTATGAATCGAAAAACAAACTTTCTCCGTGTTTGTAAAATTTTGTGAAAAGTTACGTAGTGAAAGATATGCTACAAACGATCTAAAAACACGTTATTTGAACTCTTCAAAACATAAAACGATTGCTATGAATGGAATTGAGAACTTTCTTAGTGTTTGTACAATTTGGTGCAAAATTATGTAGTAAAAGATTCGATCCAAACCATCTAAAAAACAAGTTATTTGGGCTCCTCAGAGAGTTATAAGATTGTTATGAATCGAAAAACAAACTTTCTTATTGTTTGTAAAATTTGGTGAAATATTACGTAGTGCAAGATACGATACAAACGATCCAAAAACACGTTATTTGAACTCTTGAAAACGTAAAACGATTGATATGAATCGAATAGAAAACTTTCGTAATGCTTGTATAATTTCTTGAAAAGTTGCGTAGTAAAACAAGTTATTTGGGCGCCTCAGAGAGTTATAAGATTGTTATGAATTGAAAAACAAAATTTCTTAGTGTTTGTAAAATTTGGTGAAAAGTTACGTAGTAAAACATTCGATCCAAACCATCTCAAAAACACTTTATTTGGGCTCCTCGTACCATTATAAGAATGGTTTGAATCGAAAAACAAACTTTCTTAGTGTTTGTAAAATTTCGTGAAAAGTTACGTAGTTAAAGATACGATACAAACGATCTAAAAAGCGTTATTTGAACTCCTCAAAATGTAAAAATATTGCTATGAATCGAATGGAAAACTTTCTTACTGTTTGTACAAATTTGTGCAAAATTACGTAGTAAAAGATTCGATCCAAACCATCTAAGAAACAAGTTATATGGGCTCCTCAGAGAGTAATAAGATTGATATGAATCGAAAAACAAACTTACTTAGTTTTTGTGATATTTGGTGAAAAGTTACGTAGTGAAAGATACGATACAAACGATCTAAAAATACGTTATTTGAACTCCTCAAAACTTAAAAAGATTGCTATGAATCGAATTGAAAACTTTCTTAGTGTTTGTACAATTCGGTACAAAATTACGTAGTAAAACATTCGATCCAAATTATCTCAAAAACACGTTATTTGGGCTCCTCATAGCGTTATAAGAATGGTATGAATCAAAAAACAAACATTCTTAATGTTTATAAAATTTGGTGAAAAGTTACGTAGTGAAAGATACGAGACAAACGATCTAAAAACACGTTATTTGAACTCCTCAAAACGTAAAAAGATTGCTATGAATCGAATTGAAAACTGTCTTAGTGTTTGTACAATTTTGTGCAAAATTACGAAGTAAAAGTTTCGATCCAAACCATCTCAAAAACAAGTTATTTGGGTTCCTCATAGAGTAATAAGATTGTTATGAATCGAAAAACAAACTTTCTTAGTGTTTGTAAAATTTGGTGAAATATTACGTAGTGAAAGATATACAAATGATCCAAAAACACGTTATTTGAACTCTTCAAAACGTAAAACGATTGCTATGAATCGAATTGAAAACTTTCTTAGTGTTTGTACAATTTGGTGAAAAGTTACGTAGTAAAACATTCGATCGAAACCATCTAAAAAGCACGTTATTTGGGATCCTCATACCGTTATATGAATGCTATGAATTGAAAAACAAAATTTCTTAGTGTTTGTAAAATTTCGTGAAAAGTTATGTAGTGAAAGATACGATACAAACGATCTATAAACACGTTATTTGAACTCCTCAAAACGTTAAAATATTCCTATGAATCGAATTGAAAACTTTCTTAGTGTTTGTACAATTTTATGGAAAATTACGTAGTAAAAGATTCGATCCAAATAATCTAAAAAACAAGTTATTTGGGCTCCTCAGAGAGTTATAAGATTGTTATGAATCGAAAAACAAACTTTCTTAGTGTTTTTGTAAAATTTGGTGAAATATTACGTAGTGAAAGATACGATACAAACGATCTAAAAACACGTTATTTGAACTCCTAAAAACTTAAAAAGATTGCTATGAATCGAATGGAAAACTTTCTTAGTGTTTGTACAATTTGGTGCAAAATTACGTAGTAAAACATGCGATCCAAATCATCTCAAAAACACATTATTTGGGCCCCTCATAGCGTTATAAGAATGGTATGAATCGAAAAACAAACTTTCTTAGTGTCTATAAAATTTGGTGAAAAGTTACGTAGTGAAAGATACGACACAAACGATACAAAAACAAGTTATTTGAACTCCTGAAAACGTAAAAAGATTTGCTTTGAATCGAATTGAAAACTTTCTTAGTGTTTGTACAATTTCGTGCAAAATTACGTAGTAAAAGATTCGATCCAAACCATCTAAAAAACCAGATATTTGGGCTCCTCGGAGAGTTATAAGATTGTTAGGAATCGAAAAACATACTTTCTTTGTGTTTGTGAAATTTGGTGAAAAGTTACGTTGTGACAGATACGATACAAACGATCCAAAAACACGTTATTTGAACTCTTCAAAACTTAAAACGTTTGCTATGAATCGAATTGAAAATTTTCTTAGTGTTTTGTACAATTTGGTGAAAAGTTACGTTGTAAAACATTCGATCCGAACCATCTCAAAAACGCGTGATTTGGGCTCCTCATATCATTATAAGAATGGTATGAATCGAAAAACAAAGTTTCTTAGTGTTTGTAAAATTTGGTGAAAAGTTACGTAGTGAAAGATACGACACAAACGATCTAAAAACACGTTATTTGAACTCTTCAAAACGTAAAACGATTGCTATGAATGGAATTGAAAACTTTCTTAGTGTTTGTACAATTTGGTGCAAAATTATGTAGTAAAAGATTCGATCCAAACCATCTAAAAAACAAGTTATTTGGGCTCCTCAGAGAGTTATAAGATTGTTATGAATCGAAAAACAAACTTTCTTAGTGTTTGTAAAATTTTGTGAAAAGTTACGTAGTCAAAGATACGCTACAAACGATCTAAAAACACGTTATTTGAACTCTTCAAAACGTAAAACGATTGCTATGAATGGAATTGAAAACTTTCTTTGTGTTTGTACAATTTTGTGCAAAATTATGTAGTAAAAGATTCGATCCAAACCATCTAAAAAACAAGTTATTTGGGCTCCTCAGAGAGTTATAAGATTGTTATGAATCGAAAAACAAACTTTCTTAGTGTTTGTAAAATTTGGTGAAATATTACGTATTGCAAGATACGATACAAACGATCCAAAAACACGTTATTTGAACTCTTGAAAATGTAAAACGATTGAGATGAATCGAATTGAAAACTTTCGTAATGTTTGTACAATTTGTTGAAAAGTTACGTAGTAAAACATTCGATCCAAACCATCTCAAAAACACGTTATTTGGGCTCCTCATAACGTTATAAGAATGGTATGAATCGGAAAACAAACTTTCTTAGTGTTTGTAAAATTTCGTGAAAAGTTACGTAGTGAAAGATACGATACAAACGATCTAAAAACACGTTATTTGAACTCCTCAAAACGTAAAAAGATTGCTATGAATCGAATTGAAAACTGTCTTAGTGTTTGTACAATTTTGTGCAAAATTACGTAGTAAAAGTTTCGATCCAAACCATCTCAAAAGCAAGTTATTTGGGTTCCTCAGAGAGTTATAAGATTGTTATGAATCGAAAAGCAAACTTTCTGAGTATTTGAAAAATTTGGTGAAATATTACGTAGTGAAAGATACAATCCAAACCATCTCAAAAACACGTTATTTGGGCTCCTCGTACCGTTATAAGAATGGTATGAATCGAAAAACAAAGTTTCTTAGTGTTTGTAAAATTTGGTGAAAAGTTACGTAGTGAAAGATACGATACAAACGATCTAAAAACACGTTATTTGAACTCCTGAAAACGAAAAAATATGGCTATGAATCGAATTGAAATATTTCTTAGTGTTTGTACAATTTTGTGAAAAGTTACGTAGTAAAATATTCGATCCAAACCATCTAAAAAACACGTTATTTGGGCTCCTCATACCGTTATAAGAATGGTATGAATTGAAAAACAAACTTTCTCAGTGTTTGTAAAATTTCGTGAAAAGTTATGTAGTGAAAGATACGATAGAAACGATCTATAAACACGTTATTTGAACTCCTCAAAACTTAAAAAGATTGCTATGAATCGAATGGAAAACTTTCTTAGTGTTTGTACAATTTGGTGCAAAATTACGTAGTAAAACATGCCATCCAAATCATCTCAAAAACACGTTATTTGGGCCCCTCATAGCGTTATAAGAATGGTATGAATCGATAAACAAACTTTCTTAGTGTCTATAAAATTTGGTGAAAGGTTACGTAGTGAAAGATACGATACAAACGATATAAAAACAAGTTATTTGAACTCCTGAAAACGTAAAAAGATTTGCTTTGAATCGAATTGAAAACTTTCTTACTGTTTGTACAATTTCGTGCAAAATTACGTAGTAAAAGATTCGATCCAAATAATCTAAAAAACAAGTTATTTGGGCTCCTCAGAGAGTTATAAGATTGTTATGAATCGAAAAACAAACTTTCTTAGTGTTTGTAAAATTTGGTGAAATATTACGTAGGGAAAGATACGATACAAACGATCTAAAAACACGTTATTTGAACTCCTCAAAACTTAAAAAGATTGCTATGAATCGAATGGAAAACTTTCTTAGTGTTTGTACAATTTGGTGCAAAATTACGTAGTAAAACATGCGATCCAAATCATCTCAAAAACACGTTATTTGGGCCCCTCATAGCGTTATAAGAATGGTATGAATCGAAAAACAAACTTTCTTAGTGTCTATAAAATTTGGTGAAAAGTTACGTAGTGAAAGATACGATACAAACGATATAAAAACAAGTTATTTGAACTCCTGAAAACGTAAAAAGATTTGCTTTGAATCGAATTGAAAACTTTCTTAGTGTTTGTACAATTTCGTGCAAAATTACGTAGTAAAAGATTCGATCCAAACCATCTAAAAAACCAGATATTTGGGCTCCTCGGAGAGTTATAAGATTGTTAGGAATCGAAAAACTTACTTTCTTTGTGTTTGTGAAATTTGTTGAAAAGTTACGTTGTGACAGATACGATACAAACGATCCAAAAACACGTTATTTGAACTCTTCAAAACTTAAAACGATTGCTATGAATCGAATTGAAAATTTTCTTAGTGTTTTGTACAATTTGGTGAAAAGTTACGTTGTAAAACATTCGATCCGAACCATCTCAAAAACGCGTGATTTGGGCTCCTCATTCCATTATAAGAATGGTATGAATCGAAAAGCAAAGTTTCTTAGTGTTTGTAAAATTTGGTGAAAAGTTACGTAGTGAAAGATACGACACAAACGATCTAAAAACACGTTATTTGAACTCTTCAAAACGTAAAACGATTGCTATGAATGGAATTGAAAACTTTCTTAGTGTTTGTACAATTTGGTGCAAAATTATGTAGTAAAAGATTCGATCCAAACCATCTAAAAAACAAGTTATTTGGGCTCCTCAGAGAGTTATAAGATTGTTATGAATCGAAAAACAAACTTTCTTAGTGTTTGTAAAATTTTGTGAGAAGTTACGTAGTGAAAGATACGCTACAAACGATCTAAAAACACGTTATTTGAACTCTTCAAAACGTAAAACGATTGCTATGAATGGAATTGCAAACTTTCTTTGTGTTTGTACAATTTGGTGCAAAATTATGTAGTAAAAGATTCGATCCAAACCATCTAAAAAACAAGTTATTTGGGCTCCTCAGAGAGTTATAAGATTGTTATGAATCGAAAAACAAAATTTCTTAGTGTTTGTAAAATTTGGTGAAATATTACATAGTGCAAGATACGATACAAACGATCCAAAAACACGTTATTTGAACTCTTGAAAACGTAAAACGATTGAGATGAATCGAATTGAAAACTTTCGTAATGTTTGTACAATTTGTTGAAAAGTTACGTAGTAAAACATTCGATCCAAACCATCTCAAAAACACGTTATTTGGGCTCCTCATAACGTTATAAGAATGGTATGATTCGAAAAACAAACTTTCTTAGTGTTTGTAAAATTTCGTGAAAAGTTACGTAGTGAAAGATACGATACAAACGATCTAAAAACACGTTATTTGAACTCCTCAAAACGTAAAAAGATTGCTATGAATCGAATTGAAAACTGTCTTAGTGTTTGTACAATTTTGTGCAAAATTACGTAGTAAAAGTTTCGATCCAAACCATCTCAAAAGCAAGTTATTTGGGTTCCTCAGAGAGTTATAAGATTGTTATGAATCGAAAAACAAACTTTCTGAGTATTTGAAAAATTTGGTGAAATATTACGTAGTGAAAGATACAATCCAAACCATCTCAAAAACACGTTATTTGGGCTCCTCGTACCATTATAAGAATGGTATGAATCGAAAAACAAAGTTTCTTAGTGTTTGTAAAATTTGGTGAAAAGTTACGTAGTGAAAGATACGATACAAACGATCTAAAAACACATTATTTGAACTCCTGAAAACGAAAAAATATTGCTATGAATCGAATTGAAATCTTTCTTAGTGTTTGTACAATTTTGTGCAAAATTACGTAGGAAAAGATTCGATCCAAACCATCTCAAAAACAAGTTATTTGGGCTCCTCCGAGAGTTATAAGATTGTTATGAATCGAAAAACAAACCTTCTCAGTGTTTGTAAAATTTTGTGAAAAGTTACGTAGTGAAAGATACGCTACAAACGATCTAAAAACACGTTATTTGAACTCTTCAAAACATAAAACGATTGCTATGAATCAAATTGAAAACTTTCTTAGTGTTTGTACAATTTGGTGAAAAGTTACGTAGTAAAATATTCCATCCAAACCATCTCAAAAACACGTTATTTGGACACCTCATAACGTTATAAAAATGGTATGAATCCAAAACACACTTTTTTAGTGTTTGTAAAATTTGGTGAAAAGTTACGTAGTGAAAGATACGATATAAACGATGTAAAAACACGTAATTTGAACTCCGGAAAACGTAAAAAGATTGCTATGAATCGAATTGAAAACTGTCTTAGTGTTTGTACAATTTTGTGCAAAATTACGTAGTAAAAGATTCGATCCAAACCATCTCAAAAATAAGTTATAGGGTTCCTCAGAGAGTTATAAGATTGTTATGAATCGAAAAACAAACTTTCTTAGTGTTTGTAAAATTTCGTGAAATATTACGTAGTGAAAGATACGATACAAACGATCCAAAAACACGTTATTTGAACTCTTCAAAACGTAAAACGATTGCTATGGATCGAATTGAAAACTTTCTTAGTGTTTGTACAATTTGGTGAAAAGTTACGTAGTAAAACATTCGATCCAAACCATCTCAAAAACACGTTATTTTGGCTCCTCATACCATTATAAGAATAGTACGAATCGAAAAACAAACCTTCTTAGTGTTTGTAAAATTTCGTGAAAAGTTACGTAGTGAAATATACGATACAAACAATCTAAAAACACGTTATTTGAACTCCTCAAAACGTAAAAATATTCCTATGAATCGAATTGAAAACTTTCTTAGTGTTTGTACGTAGTAAAACATTCGATCCAAACAATCTAAAAAACAAGTTATTTGGGCTCCTCAGAGAGTTATAAGATTGTTATGAATCGAAAAACAAACTTTCTTCGTGTTTGTAAAATTAGGTGAAATATTTCGTAGTGAAAGATACGATACAAACGATCTAAAAACACGTTATTTGCACTCCTCAAAACTTAAAAAGATTGCGATGAATCGAATTGAAAACTCTCTTAGTATTTGTTTGTACAATTTGGTGCAAAATTACGTAGTAAAACATTCGATCCAAATCATCTCAAAAACACGTTATTTGGGCCCCTCATAGCGTTATAAGAATGGTATGAATCGAAAAACAAACTTTATTAGTGTCTATAAAATTTGGGGAAAAGTTACGTAGTGAAAGATACGATACAAACGATCTAAAAACACGTTATTTGAACTCCTCAAAACGTAAATATATTTCTATGAATCGAATTGAAAACTTTCTTAGTGTTTGTACAATTTGGTGCAAAATTACGTAGTAAAACATTCGATCCAAATCATCTCAAAAAACGTTATATCGTCACCTCATAGCGTTATAAGAATGGTATGAATCGAAAAACAAACTTCCTTAGTGTTTATAAAATTTGGTGAAAAGTTACGTAGTGAAAGATACGATACCAACGATCTAAAAGCAAGTTATTTGAACTCCTCAAAACGTAAAAAGATTTGCTTTGAATCGAATTGAAAACTTTTTTCTTGTTTGTACAATTTGGTTAAAAATTACGTAGTTAAAGATTCGATCCAAACCATCTCAAAAACAAGTTATTTGGGCTCGTAAGATTGATATGAATCGAAAAACAAACTTTCTTAGTGTTTGCAAAATTTGGTACAAACGATCTAAAAACAAGTTATTTGAACTCCTCAAAACGTAAAAATATTGCTATGAATCGAAATGAAAACATTCTTAGTGTTTGTACAATTTTGTGCAAAATTACATAGTAAAAGATTCAATCCAAACCATCTAAAAAACAAGTTATTTGGGTGCCTCAGAGAGTTATAAGATTGTTATGAATTGAAAAACAAACTTTCTTAGTGTTTGTAAAATTTGGTGAAAAGTTGCGTAGTAAAACATTCGATCCAAACCATCTCAAAAACACTTTATTTGGGCTCCTCGTACCGTTATAAGAATGGTTTGAATCGAAAAACAAACTTTCTTAGTGTTTGTAAAATTTCGTGAAACGTTACGCAGTTAAAGATACGATACAAACGATCTAAAAAGCGTTATTTGAACTCCTCAAAATGTAAAAATATTGCTATGAATCGAATGGAAAACTTTCTTACTGTTTGTACAAATTTGTGCAAAATTACGTAGTAAAAGATTCGATCCAAACCATCTAAGAAACAAGTTATATGGGCTCCTCAGAGAGTTATAAGATTGATATGAATCGAAAAACAAACTTACTTAGTTTTTGTGATATTTGGTAAAAAGTTACGTAGTGAAAGATACGATACAAACGATCTAAAAATACGTTATTTGAACTCCTCAAAACTTAAAAAGATTGCTATGAATCGAATTGAAAACTTTCTTAGTGTTTGTACAATTCGGTACAAAATTACGTAATAAAACATTCGATCCAAATTATCTCAAAAACACGTTATTTGGGCTCCTCATAGCGTTATAAGAATGGTATGAATCAAAAAACAAACATTCTTAATGTTTATAAAATTTGGTGAAAAGTTACGTAATGAAAGATACGATACAAACGATCTAAAAACACGTTATTTGAACTCCTCAAAACGTAAAAAGATTGATATGAATCGAATTGAAAACTGTCTTAGTGTTTGTACAATTTTGTGCAAAATTACGTAGTAAAAGTTTCGATCCAAACCATCTCAAAAACAAGTTATTTGGGTTCCTCATAGAGTTATAAGATTGTTTTGAATCGAAAAACAAACTTTCTTAGTGTTTGTAAAATTTGGTGAAATATTACGTAGTGAAAGATATACAAATGATCCAAAAACACGTTATTTGAACTCTTCAAAACGTAAAACGATTGCTATGAATCGAATTGAAAACTTTCTTAGTGTTTGTACAATTTGGTGAAAAGTTACGTAGTAAAACATTCGATCGAAACCATCTAAAAAGCACGTTATTTGGGATCCTCATACCGTTATATGAATGCTATGAATTGAAAAACAAAATTTCTTAGTGTTTGTAAAATTTCGTGAAAAGTTATGTAGTGAAAGATACGATACAAACGATCTATAAACACGTTATTTGAACTCCTCAAAACGTTAAAATATTCCTATGAATCGAATTGAAAACTTTCTTAGTGTTTGTACAATTTTATGGAAAATTACGTAGTAAAAGATTCGATCCAAATAATCTAAAAAACAAGTTATTTGGGCTCCTCAGAGAGTTATAAGATTGTTATGAATCGAAAAACAAACTTTCTTAGTGTTTTTGTAAAATTTGGTGAAATATTACGTAGTGAAAGATACGATACAAACGATCTAAAAACACGTTATTTGAACTCCTAAAAACTTAAAAAGATTGCTATGAATCGAATGGAAAACTTTCTTAGTGTTTGTACAATTTGGTGCAAAATTACGTAGTAAAACATGCGATCCAAATCATCTCAAAAACACATTATTTGGGCCCCTCATAGCGTTATAAGAATGGTATGAATCGAAAAACAAACTTTCTTAGTGTCTATAAAATTTGGTGAAAAGTTACGTAGTGAAAGATACGACACAAACGATACAAAAACAAGTTATTTGAACTCCTGAAAACGTAAAAAGATTTGCTTTGAATCGAATTGAAAACTTTCTTAGTGTTTGTACAATTTCGTGCAAAATTACGTAGTAAAAGATTCGATCCAAACCATCTAAAAAACCAGATATTTGGGCTCCTCGGAGAGTTATAAGATTGTTAGGAATCGAAAAACATACTTTCTTTGTGTTTGTGAAATTTGGTGAAAAGTTACGTTGTGACAGATACGATACAAACGATCCAAAAACACGTTATTTGAACTCTTCAAAACTTAAAACGTTTGCTATGAATCGAATTGAAAATTTTCTTAGTGTTTTGTACAATTTGGTGAAAAGTTACGTTGTAAAACATTCGATCCGAACCATCTCAAAAACGCGTGATTTGGGCTCCTCATATCATTATAAGAATGGTATGAATCGAAAAACAAAGTTTCTTAGTGTTTGTAAAATTTGGTGAAAAGTTACGTAGTGAAAGATACGACACAAACGATCTAAAAACACGTTATTTGAACTCTTCAAAACGTAAAACGATTGCTATGAATGGAATTGAAAACTTTCTTAGTGTTTGTACAATTTGGTGCAAAATTATGTAGTAAAAGATTCGATCCAAACCATCTAAAAAACAAGTTATTTGGGCTCCTCAGAGAGTTATAAGATTGTTATGAATCGAAAAACAAACTTTCTTAGTGTTTGTAAAATTTTGTGAAAAGTTACGTAGTCAAAGATACGCTACAAACGATCTAAAAACACGTTATTTGAACTCTTCAAAACGTAAAACGATTGCTATGAATGGAATTGAAAACTTTCTTTGTGTTTGTACAATTTTGTGCAAAATTATGTAGTAAAAGATTCGATCCAAACCATCTAAAAAACAAGTTATTTGGGCTCCTCAGAGAGTTATAAGATTGTTATGAATCGAAAAACAAACTTTCTTAGTGTTTGTAAAATTTGGTGAAATATTACGTATTGCAAGATACGATACAAACGATCCAAAAACACGTTATTTGAACTCTTGAAAATGTAAAACGATTGAGATGAATCGAATTGAAAACTTTCGTAATGTTTGTACAATTTGTTGAAAAGTTACGTAGTAAAACATTCGATCCAAACCATCTCAAAAACACGTTATTTGGGCTCCTCATAACGTTATAAGAATGGTATGAATCGGAAAACAAACTTTCTTAGTGTTTGTAAAATTTCGTGAAAAGTTACGTAGTGAAAGATACGATACAAACGATCTAAAAACACGTTATTTGAACTCCTCAAAACGTAAAAAGATTGCTATGAATCGAATTGAAAACTGTCTTAGTGTTTGTACAATTTTGTACAAAATTACGTAGTAAAAGTTTCGATCCAAACCATCTCAAAAGCAAGTTATTTGGGTTCCTCAGAGAGTTATAAGATTGTTATGAATCGAAAAGCAAACTTTCTGAGTATTTGAAAAATTTGGTGAAATATTACGTAGTGAAAGATACAATCCAAACCATCTCAAAAACACGTTATTTGGGCTCCTCGTACCGTTATAAGAATGGTATGAATCGAAAAACAAAGTTTCTTAGTGTTTGTAAAATTTGGTGAAAAGTTACGTAGTGAAAGATACGATACAAACGATCTAAAAACACGTTATTTGAACTCCTGAAAACGAAAAAATATGGCTATGAATCGAATTGAAATATTTCTTAGTGTTTGTACAATTTTGTGAAAAGTTACGTAGTAAAATATTCGATCCAAACCATCTAAAAAACACGTTATTTGGGCTCCTCATACCGTTATAAGAATGGTATGAATTGAAAAACAAACTTTCTCAGTGTTTGTAAAATTTCGTGAAAAGTTATGTAGTGAAAGATACGATAGAAACGATCTATAAACACGTTATTTGAACTCCTCAAAACTTAAAAAGATTGCTATGAATCGAATGGAAAACTTTCTTAGTGTTTGTACAATTTGGTGCAAAATTACGTAGTAAAACATGCCATCCAAATCATCTCAAAAACACGTTATTTAGGCCCCTCATAGCGTTATAAGAATGGTATGAATCGATAAACAAACTTTCTTAGTGTCTATAAAATTTGGTGAAAGGTTACGTAGTGAAAGATACGATACAAACGATATAAAAACAAGTTATTTGAACTCCTGAAAACGTAAAAAGATTTGCTTTGAATCGAATTGAAAACTTTCTTACTGTTTGTACAATTTCGTGCAAAATTACGTAGTAAAAGATTCGATCCAAATAATCTAAAAAACAAGTTATTTGGGCTCCTCAGAGAGGTATAAGATTGTTATGAATCGAAAAACAAACTTTCTTAGTGTTTGTAAAATTTGGTGAAATATTACGTAGGGAAAGATACGATACAAACGATCTAAAAACACGTTATTTGAACTCCTCAAAACTTAAAAAGATTGCTATGAATCGAATGGAAAACTTTCTTAGTGTTTGTACAATTTGGTGCAAAATTACGTAGTAAAACATGCGATCCAAATCATCTCAAAAACACGTTATTTGGGCCCCTCATAGCGTTATAAGAATGGTATGAATCGAAAAACAAACTTTCTTAGTGTCTATAAAATTTGGTGAAAAGTTACGTAGTGAAAGATACGATACAAACGATATAAAAACAAGTTATTTGAACTCCTGAAAACGTAAAAAGATTTGCTTTGAATCGAATTGAAAACTTTCTTAGTGTTTGTACAATTTCGTGCAAAATTACGTAGTAAAAGATTCGATCCAAACCATCTAAAAAACCAGATATTTGGGCTCCTCGGAGAGTTATAAGATTGTTAGGAATCGAAAAACTTACTTTCTTTGTGTTTGTGAAATTTGTTGAAAAGTTACGTTGTGACAGATACGATACAAACGATCCAAAAACACGTTATTTGAACTCTTCAAAACTTAAAACGATTGCTATGAATCGAATTGAAAATTTTCTTAGTGTTTTGTACAATTTGGTGAAAAGTTACGTTGTAAAACATTCGATCCGAACCATCTCAAAAACGCGTGATTTGGGCTCCTCATTCCATTATAAGAATGGTATGAATCGAAAAGCAAAGTTTCTTAGTGTTTGTAAAATTTGGTGAAAAGTTACGTAGTGAAAGATACGACACAAACGATCTAAAAACACGTTATTTGAACTCTTCAAAACGTAAAACGATTGCTATGAATGGAATTGAAAACTTTCTTAGTGTTTGTACAATTTGGTGCAAAATTATGTAGTAAAAGATTCGATCCAAACCATCTAAAAAACAAGTTATTTGGGCTCCTCAGAGAGTTATAAGATTGTTATGAATCGAAAAACAAACTTTCTTAGTGTTTGTAAAATTTTGTGAGAAGTTACGTAGTGAAAGATACGCTACAAACGATCTAAAAACACGTTATTTGAACTCTTCAAAACGTAAAACGATTGCTATGAATGGAATTGCAAACTTTCTTTGTGTTTGTACAATTTGGTGCAAAATTATGTAGTAAAAGATTCGATCCAAACCATCTAAAAAACAAGTTATTTGGGCTCCTCAGAGAGTTATAAGATTGTTATGAATCGAAAAACAAAATTTCTTAGTGTTTGTAAAATTTGGTGAAATATTACATAGTGCAAGATACGATACAAACGATCCAAAAACACGTTATTTGAACTCTTGAAAACGTAAAACGATTGAGATGAATCGAATTGAAAACTTTCGTAATGTTTGTACAATTTGTTGAAAAGTTACGTAGTAAAACATTCGATCCAAACCATCTCAAAAACACGTTATTTGGGCTCCTCATAACGTTATAAGAATGGTATGATTCGAAAAACAAACTTTCTTAGTGTTTGTAAAATTTCGTGAAAAGTTACGTAGTGAAAGATACGATACAAACGATCTAAAAACACGTTATTTGAACTCCTCAAAACGTAAAAAGATTGCTATGAATCGAATTGAAAACTGTCTTAGTGTTTGTACAATTTTGTGCAAAATTACGTAGTAAAAGTTTCGATCCAAACCATCTCAAAAGCAAGTTATTTGGGTTCCTCAGAGAGTTATAAGATTGTTATGAATCGAAAAACAAACTTTCTGAGTATTTGAAAAATTTGGTGAAATATTACGTAGTGAAAGATACAATCCAAACCATCTCAAAAACACGTTATTTGGGCTCCTCGTACCATTATAAGAATGGTATGAATCGAAAAACAAAGTTTCTTAGTGTTTGTAAAATTTGGTGAAAAGTTACGTAGTGAAAGATACGATACAAACGATCTAAAAACACATTATTTGAACTCCTGAAAACGAAAAAATATTGCTATGAATCGAATTGAAATCTTTCTTAGTGTTTGTACAATTTTGTGCAAAATTACGTAGGAAAAGATTCGATCCAAACCATCTCAAAAACAAGTTATTTGGGCTCCTCCGAGAGTTATAAGATTGTTATGAATCGAAAAACAAACCTTCTCAGTGTTTGTAAAATTTTGTGAAAAGTTACGTAGTGAAAGATACGCTACAAACGATCTAAAAACACGTTATTTGAACTCTTCAAAACATAAAACGATTGCTATGAATCAAATTGAAAACTTTCTTAGTGTTTGTACAATTTGGTGAAAAGTTACGTAGTAAAATATTCCATCCAAACCATCTCAAAAACACGTTATTTGGACACCTCATAACGTTATAAAAATGGTATGAATCCAAAACACACTTTTTTAGTGTTTGTAAAATTTGGTGAAAAGTTACGTAGTGAAAGATACGATATAAACGATGTAAAAACACGTAATTTGAACTCCGGAAAACGTAAAAAGATTGCTATGAATCGAATTGAAAACTGTCTTAGTGTTTGTACAATTTTGTGCAAAATTACGTAGTAAAAGATTCGATCCAAACCATCTCAAAAATAAGTTATAGGGTTCCTCAGAGAGTTATAAGATTGTTATGAATCGAAAAACAAACTTTCTTAGTGTTTGTAAAATTTCGTGAAATATTACGTAGTGAAAGATACGATACAAACGATCCAAAAACACGTTATTTGAACTCTTCAAAACGTAAAACGATTGCTATGGATCGAATTGAAAACTTTCTTAGTGTTTGTACAATTTGGTGAAAAGTTACGTAGTAAAACATTCGATCCAAACCATCTCAAAAACACGTTATTTTGGCTCCTCATACCATTATAAGAATAGTACGAATCGAAAAACAAACCTTCTTAGTGTTTGTAAAATTTCGTGAAAAGTTACGTAGTGAAATATACGATACAAACAATCTAAAAACACGTTATTTGAACTCCTCAAAACGTAAAAATATTCCTATGAATCGAATTGAAAACTTTCTTAGTGTTTGTACGTAGTAAAACATTCGATCCAAACAATCTAAAAAACAAGTTATTTGGGCTCCTCAGAGAGTTATAAGATTGTTATGAATCGAAAAACAAACTTTCTTCGTGTTTGTAAAATTAGGTGAAATATTTCGTAGTGAAAGATACGATACAAACGATCTAAAAACACGTTATTTGCACTCCTCAAAACTTAAAAAGATTGCGATGAATCGAATTGAAAACTCTCTTAGTATTTGTTTGTACAATTTGGTGCAAAATTACGTAGTAAAACATTCGATCCAAATCATCTCAAAAACACGTTATTTGGGCCCCTCATAGCGTTATAAGAATGGTATGAATCGAAAAACAAACTTTATTAGTGTCTATAAAATTTGGGGAAAAGTTACGTAGTGAAAGATACGATACAAACGATCTAAAAACACGTTATTTGAACTCCTCAAAACGTAAATATATTTCTATGAATCGAATTGAAAACTTTCTTAGTGTTTGTACAATTTGGTGCAAAATTACGTAGTAAAACATTCGATCCAAATCATCTCAAAAAACGTTATATCGTCACCTCATAGCGTTATAAGAATGGTATGAATCGAAAAACAAACTTCCTTAGTGTTTATAAAATTTGGTGAAAAGTTACGTAGTGAAAGATACGATACCAACGATCTAAAAGCAAGTTATTTGAACTCCTCAAAACGTAAAAAGATTTGCTTTGAATCGAATTGAAAACTTTTTTCTTGTTTGTACAATTTGGTTAAAAATTACGTAGTTAAAGATTCGATCCAAACCATCTCAAAAACAAGTTATTTGGGCTCGTAAGATTGATATGAATCGAAAAACAAACTTTCTTAGTGTTTGCAAAATTTGGTACAAACGATCTAAAAACAAGTTATTTGAACTCCTCAAAACGTAAAAATATTGCTATGAATCGAAATGAAAACATTCTTAGTGTTTGTACAATTTTGTGCAAAATTACATAGTAAAAGATTCAATCCAAACCATCTAAAAAACAAGTTATTTGGGTGCCTCAGAGAGTTATAAGATTGTTATGAATTGAAAAACAAACTTTCTTAGTGTTTGTAAAATTTGGTGAAAAGTTGCGTAGTAAAACATTCGATCCAAACCATCTCAAAAACACTTTATTTGGGCTCCTCGTACCGTTATAAGAATGGTTTGAATCGAAAAACAAACTTTCTTAGTGTTTGTAAAATTTCGTGAAAAGTTACGCAGTTAAAGATACGATACAAACGATCTAAAAAGCGTTATTTGAACTCCTCAAAATGTAAAAATATTGCTATGAATCGAATGGAAAACTTTCTTACTGTTTGTACAAATTTGTGCAAAATTACGTAGTAAAAGATTCGATCCAAACCATCTAAGAAACAAGTTATATGGGCTCCTCAGAGAGTTATAAGATTGATATGAATCGAAAAACAAACTTACTTAGTTTTTGTGATATTTGGTAAAAAGTTACGTAGTGAAAGATACGATACAAACGATCTAAAAATACGTTATTTGAACTCCTCAAAACTTAAAAAGATTGCTATGAATCGAATTGAAAACTTTCTTAGTGTTTGTACAATTCGGTACAAAATTACGTAGTAAAACATTCCATCCAAATTATCTCAAAAACACGTTATTTGGGCTCCTCATAGCGTTATAAGAATGGTATGAATCAAAAAACAAACATTCTTAATGTTTATAAAATTTGGTGAAAAGTTACGTAATGAAAGATACGATACAAACGATCTAAAAACACGTTATTTGAACTCCTCAAAACGTAAAAAGATTGATATGAATCGAATTGAAAACTGTCTTAGTGTTTGTACAATTTTGTGCAAAATTACGTAGTAAAAGTTTCGATCCAAACCATCTCAAAAACAAGTTATTTGGGTTCCTCATAGAGTTATAAGATTGTTTTGAATCGAAAAACAAACTTTCTTAGTGTTTGTAAAATTTGGTGAAATATTACGTAGTGAAAGATATACAAATGATCCAAAAACACGTTATTTGAACTCTTCAAAACGTAAAACGATTGCTATGAATCGAATTGAAAACTTTCTTAGTGTTTGTACAATTTGGTGAAAAGTTACGTAGTAAAACATTCGATCGAAACCATCTAAAAAGCACGTTATTTGGGATCCTCATACCGTTATATGAATGCTATGAATTGAAAAACAAAATTTCTTAGTGTTTGTAAAATTTCGTGAAAAGTTATGTAGTGAAAGATACGATACAAACGATCTATAAACACGTTATTTGAACTCCTCAAAACGTTAAAATATTCCTATGAATCGAATTGAAAACTTTCTTAGTGTTTGTACAATTTTATGGAAAATTACGTAGTAAAAGATTCGATCCAAATAATCTAAAAAACAAGTTATTTGGGCTCCTCAGAGAGTTATAAGATTGTTATGAATCGAAAAACAAACTTTCTTAGTGTTTTTGTAAAATTTGGTGAAATATTACGTAGTGAAAGATACGATACAAACGATCTAAAAACACGTTATTTGAACTCCTAAAAACTTAAAAAGATTGCTATGAATCGAATGGAAAACTTTCTTAGTGTTTGTACAATTTGGTGCAAAATTACGTAGTAAAACATGCGATCCAAATCATCTCAAAAACACATTATTTGGGCCCCTCATAGCGTTATAAGAATGGTATGAATCGAAAAACAAACTTTCTTAGTGTCTATAAAATTTGGTGAAAAGTTACGTAGTGAAAGATACGACACAAACGATACAAAAACAAGTTATTTGAACTCCTGAAAACGTAAAAAGATTTGCTTTGAATCGAATTGAAAACTTTCTTAGTGTTTGTACAATTTCGTGCAAAATTACGTAGTAAAAGATTCGATCCAAACCATCTAAAAAACCAGATATTTGGGCTCCTCGGAGAGTTATAAGATTGTTAGGAATCGAAAAACATACTTTCTTTGTGTTTGTGAAATTTGGTGAAAAGTTACGTTGTGACAGATACGATACAAACGATCCAAAAACACGTTATTTGAACTCTTCAAAACTTAAAACGTTTGCTATGAATCGAATTGAAAATTTTCTTAGTGTTTTGTACAATTTGGTGAAAAGTTACGTTGTAAAACATTCGATCCGAACCATCTCAAAAACGCGTGATTTGGGCTCCTCATATCATTATAAGAATGGTATGAATCGAAAAACAAAGTTTCTTAGTGTTTGTAAAATTTGGTGAAAAGTTACGTAGTGAAAGATACGACACAAACGATCTAAAAACACGTTATTTGAACTCTTCAAAACGTAAAACGATTGCTATGAATGGAATTGAAAACTTTCTTAGTTATTGTACAATTTGGTGCAAAATTATGTAGTAAAAGATTCGATCCAAACCATCTAAAAAACAAGTTATTTGGGCTCCTCAGAGAGTTATAAGATTGTTATGAATCGAAAAACAAACTTTCTTAGTGTTTGTAAAATTTTGTGAAAAGTTACGTAGTCAAAGATACGCTACAAACGATCTAAAAACACGTTATTTGAACTCTTCAAAACGTAAAACGATTGCTATGAATGGAATTGAAAACTTTCTTTGTGTTTGTACAATTTTGTGCAAAATTATGTAGTAAAAGATTCGATCCAAACCATCTAAAAAACAAGTTATTTGGGCTCCTCAGAGAGTTATAAGATTGTTATGAATCGAAAAACAAACTTTCTTAGTGTTTGTAAAATTTGGTGAAATATTACGTATTGCAAGATACGATACAAACGATCCAAAAACACGTTATTTGAACTCTTGAAAATGTAAAACGATTGAGATGAATCGAATTGAAAACTTTCGTAATGTTTGTACAATTTGTTGAAAAGTTACGTAGTAAAACATTCGATCCAAACCATCTCAAAAACACGTTATTTGGGCTCCTCATAACGTTATAAGAATGGTATGAATCGGAAAACAAACTTTCTTAGTGTTTGTAAAATTTCGTGAAAAGTTACGTAGTGAAAGATACGATACAAACGATCTAAAAACACGTTATTTGAACTCCTCAAAACGTAAAAAGATTGCTATGAATCGAATTGAAAACTGTCTTAGTGTTTGTACAATTTTGTGCAAAATTACGTAGTAAAAGTTTCGATCCAAACCATCTCAAAAGCAAGTTATTTGGGTTCCTCAGAGAGTTATAAGATTGTTATGAATCGAAAAGCAAACTTTCTGAGTATTTGAAAAATTTGGTGAAATATTACGTAGTGAAAGATACAATCCAAACCATCTCAAAAACACGTTATTTGGGCTCCTCGTACCGTTATAAGAATGGTATGAATCGAAAAACAAAGTTTCTTAGTGTTTGTAAAATTTGGTGAAAAGTTACGTAGTGAAAGATACGATACAAACGATCTAAAAACACGTTATTTGAACTCCTGAAAACGAAAAAATATGGCTATGAATCGAATTGAAATATTTCTTAGTGTTTGTACAATTTTGTGAAAAGTTACGTAGTAAAATATTCGATCCAAACCATCTAAAAAACACGTTATTTGGGCTCCTCAGAGAGTTATAAGATTGTTATGAATCGAAAAACAAACTTTCTTAGTGTTTGTAAAATTTGGTGAAATATTACGTAGGGAAAGATACGATACAAACGATCTAAAAACACGTTATTTGAACTCCTCAAAACTTAAAAAGATTGCTATGAATCGAATGGAAAACTTTCTTAGTGTTTGTACAATTTGGTGCAAAATTACGTAGTAAAACATGCGATCCAAATCATCTCAAAAACACGTTATTTGGGCCCCTCATAGCGTTATAAGAATGGTATGAATCGAAAAACAAACTTTCTTAGTGTCTATAAAATTTGGTGAAAAGTTACGTAGTGAAAGATACGATACAAACGATATAAAAACAAGTTATTTGAACTCCTGAAAACGTAAAAAGATTTGCTTTGAATCGAATTGAAAACTTTCTTAGTGTTTGTACAATTTCGTGCAAAATTACGTAGTAAAAGATTCGATCCAAACCATCTAAAAAACCAGATATTTGGGCTCCTCGGAGAGTTATAAGATTGTTAGGAATCGAAAAACTTACTTTCTTTGTGTTTGTGAAATTTGTTGAAAAGTTACGTTGTGACAGATACGATACAAACGATCCAAAAACACGTTATTTGAACTCTTCAAAACTTAAAACGATTGCTATGAATCGAATTGAAAATTTTCTTAGTGTTTTGTACAATTTGGTGAAAAGTTACGTTGTAAAACATTCGATCCGAACCATCTCAAAAACGCGTGATTTGGGCTCCTCATTCCATTATAAGAATGGTATGAATCGAAAAGCAAAGTTTCTTAGTGTTTGTAAAATTTGGTGAAAAGTTACGTAGTGAAAGATACGACACAAACGATCTAAAAACACGTTATTTGAACTCTTCAAAACGTAAAACGATTGCTATGAATGGAATTGAAAACTTTCTTAGTGTTTGTACAATTTGGTGCAAAATTATGTAGTAAAAGATTCGATCCAAACCATCTAAAAAACAAGTTATTTGGGCTCCTCAGAGAGTTATAAGATTGTTATGAATCGAAAAACAAACTTTCTTAGTGTTTGTAAAATTTTGTGAGAAGTTACGTAGTGAAAGATACGCTACAAACGATCTAAAAACACGTTATTTGAACTCTTCAAAACGTAAAACGATTGCTATGAATGGAATTGCAAACTTTCTTTGTGTTTGTACAATTTGGTGCAAAATTATGTAGTAAAAGATTCGATCCAAACCATCTAAAAAACAAGTTATTTGGGCTCCTCAGAGAGTTATAAGATTGTTATGAATCGAAAAACAAAATTTCTTAGTGTTTGTAAAATTTGGTGAAATATTACATAGTGCAAGATACGATACAAACGATCCAAAAACACGTTATTTGAACTCTTGAAAACGTAAAACGATTGAGATGAATCGAATTGAAAACTTTCGTAATGTTTGTACAATTTGTTGAAAAGTTACGTAGTAAAACATTCGATCCAAACCATCTCAAAAACACGTTATTTGGGCTCCTCATAACGTTATAAGAATGGTATGATTCGAAAAACAAACTTTCTTAGTGTTTGTAAAATTTCGTGAAAAGTTACGTAGTGAAAGATACGATACAAACGATCTAAAAACACGTTATTTGAACTCCTCAAAACGTAAAAAGATTGCTATGAATCGAATTGAAAACTGTCTTAGTGTTTGTACAATTTTGTGCAAAATTACGTAGTAAAAGTTTCGATCCAAACCATCTCAAAAGCAAGTTATTTGGGTTCCTCAGAGAGTTATAAGATTGTTATGAATCGAAAAACAAACTTTCTGAGTATTTGAAAAATTTGGTGAAATATTACGTAGTGAAAGATACAATCCAAACCATCTCAAAAACACGTTATTTGGGCTCCTCGTACCATTATAAGAATGGTATGAATCGAAAAACAAAGTTTCTTAGTGTTTGTAAAATTTGGTGAAAAGTTACGTAGTGAAAGATACGATACAAACGATCTAAAAACACATTATTTGAACTCCTGAAAACGAAAAAATATTGCTATGAATCGAATTGAAATCTTTCTTAGTGTTTGTACAATTTTGTGCAAAATTACGTAGGAAAAGATTCGATCCAAACCATCTCAAAAACAAGTTATTTGGGCTCCTCCGAGAGTTATAAGATTGTTATGAATCGAAAAACAAACCTTCTCAGTGTTTGTAAAATTTTGTGAAAAGTTACGTAGTGAAAGATACGCTACAAACGATCTAAAAACACGTTATTTGAACTCTTCAAAACATAAAACGATTGCTATGAATCAAATTGAAAACTTTCTTAGTGTTTGTACAATTTGGTGAAAAGTTACGTAGTAAAATATTCCATCCAAACCATCTCAAAAACACGTTATTTGGACACCTCATAACGTTATAAAAATGGTATGAATCCAAAACACACTTTTTTAGTGTTTGTAAAATTTGGTGAAAAGTTACGTAGTGAAAGATACGATATAAACGATGTAAAAACACGTAATTTGAACTCCGGAAAACGTAAAAAGATTGCTATGAATCGAATTGAAAACTGTCTTAGTGTTTGTACAATTTTGTGCAAAATTACGTAGTAAAAGATTCGATCCAAACCATCTCAAAAATAAGTTATAGGGTTCCTCAGAGAGTTATAAGATTGTTATGAATCGAAAAACAAACTTTCTTAGTGTTTGTAAAATTTCGTGAAATATTACGTAGTGAAAGATACGATACAAACGATCCAAAAACACGTTATTTGAACTCTTCAAAACGTAAAACGATTGCTATGGATCGAATTGAAAACTTTCTTAGTGTTTGTACAATTTGGTGAAAAGTTACGTAGTAAAACATTCGATCCAAACCATCTCAAAAACACGTTATTTTGGCTCCTCATACCATTATAAGAATAGTACGAATCGAAAAACAAACCTTCTTAGTGTTTGTAAAATTTCGTGAAAAGTTACGTAGTGAAATATACGATACAAACAATCTAAAAACACGTTATTTGAACTCCTCAAAACGTAAAAATATTCCTATGAATCGAATTGAAAACTTTCTTAGTGTTTGTACGTAGTAAAACATTCGATCCAAACAATCTAAAAAACAAGTTATTTGGGCTCCTCAGAGAGTTATAAGATTGTTATGAATCGAAAAACAAACTTTCTTCGTGTTTGTAAAATTAGGTGAAATATTTCGTAGTGAAAGATACGATACAAACGATCTAAAAACACGTTATTTGCACTCCTCAAAACTTAAAAAGATTGCGATGAATCGAATTGAAAACTCTCTTAGTATTTGTTTGTACAATTTGGTGCAAAATTACGTAGTAAAACATTCGATCCAAATCATCTCAAAAACACGTTATTTGGGCCCCTCATAGCGTTATAAGAATGGTATGAATCGAAAAACAAACTTTATTAGTGTCTATAAAATTTGGGGAAAAGTTACGTAGTGAAAGATACGATACAAACGATCTAAAAACACGTTATTTGAACTCCTCAAAACGTAAATATATTTCTATGAATCGAATTGAAAACTTTCTTAGTGTTTGTACAATTTGGTGCAAAATTACGTAGTAAAACATTCGATCCAAATCATCTCAAAAAACGTTATATCGTCACCTCATAGCGTTATAAGAATGGTATGAATCGAAAAACAAACTTCCTTAGTGTTTATAAAATTTGGTGAAAAGTTACGTAGTGAAAGATACGATACCAACGATCTAAAAGCAAGTTATTTGAACTCCTCAAAACGTAAAAAGATTTGCTTTGAATCGAATTGAAAACTTTTTTCTTGTTTGTACAATTTGGTTAAAAATTACGTAGTTAAAGATTCGATCCAAACCATCTCAAAAACAAGTTATTTGGGCTCGTAAGATTGATATGAATCGAAAAACAAACTTTCTTAGTGTTTGCAAAATTTGGTACAAACGATCTAAAAACAAGTTATTTGAACTCCTCAAAACGTAAAAATATTGCTATGAATCGAAATGAAAACATTCTTAGTGTTTGTACAATTTTGTGCAAAATTACATAGTAAAAGATTCAATCCAAACCATCTAAAAAACAAGTTATTTGGGTGCCTCAGAGAGTTATAAGATTGTTATGAATTGAAAAACAAACTTTCTTAGTGTTTGTAAAATTTGGTGAAAAGTTGCGTAGTAAAACATTCGATCCAAACCATCTCAAAAACACTTTATTTGGGCTCCTCGTACCGTTATAAGAATGGTTTGAATCGAAAAACAAACTTTCTTAGTGTTTGTAAAATTTCGTGAAAAGTTACGCAGTTAAAGATACGATACAAACGATCTAAAAAGCGTTATTTGAACTCCTCAAAATGTAAAAATATTGCTATGAATCGAATGGAAAACTTTCTTACTGTTTGTACAAATTTGTGCAAAATTACGTAGTAAAAGATTCGATCCAAACCATCTAAGAAACAAGTTATATGGGCTCCTCAGAGAGTTATAAGATTGATATGAATCGAAAAACAAACTTACTTAGTTTTTGTGATATTTGGTAAAAAGTTACGTAGTGAAAGATACGATACAAACGATCTAAAAATACGTTATTTGAACTCCTCAAAACTTAAAAAGATTGCTATGAATCGAATTGAAAACTTTCTTAGTGTTTGTACAATTCGGTACAAAATTACGTAGTAAAACATTCCATCCAAATTATCTCAAAAACACGTTATTTGGGCTCCTCATAGCGTTATAAGAATGGTATGAATCAAAAAACAAACATTCTTAATGTTTATAAAATTTGGTGAAAAGTTACGTAATGAAAGATACGATACAAACGATCTAAAAACACGTTATTTGAACTCCTCAAAACGTAAAAAGATTGATATGAATCGAATTGAAAACTGTCTTAGTGTTTGTACAATTTTGTGCAAAATTACGTAGTAAAAGTTTCGATCCAAACCATCTCAAAAACAAGTTATTTGGGTTCCTCATAGAGTTATAAGATTGTTTTGAATCGAAAAACAAACTTTCTTAGTGTTTGTAAAATTTGGTGAAATATTACGTAGTGAAAGATATACAAATGATCCAAAAACACGTTATTTGAACTCTTCAAAACGTAAAACGATTGCTATGAATCGAATTGAAAACTTTCTTAGTGTTTGTACAATTTGGTGAAAAGTTACGTAGTAAAACATTCGATCGAAACCATCTAAAAAGCACGTTATTTGGGATCCTCATACCGTTATATGAATGCTATGAATTGAAAAACAAAATTTCTTAGTGTTTGTAAAATTTCGTGAAAAGTTATGTAGTGAAAGATACGATACAAACGATCTATAAACACGTTATTTGAACTCCTCAAAACGTTAAAATATTCCTATGAATCGAATTGAAAACTTTCTTAGTGTTTGTATAATTTTATGGAAAATTACGTAGTAAAAGATTCGATCCAAATAATCTAAAAAACAAGTTATTTGGGCTCCTCAGAGAGTTATAAGATTGTTATGAATCGAAAAACAAACTTTCTTAGTGTTTTTGTAAAATTTGGTGAAATATTACGTAGTGAAAGATACGATACAAACGATCTAAAAACACGTTATTTGAACTCCTAAAAACTTAAAAAGATTGCTATGAATCGAATGGAAAACTTTCTTAGTGTTTGTACAATTTGGTGCAAAATTACGTAGTAAAACATGCGATCCAAATCATCTCAAAAACACATTATTTGGGCCCCTCATAGCGTTATAAGAATGGTATGAATCGAAAAACAAACTTTCTTAGTGTCTATAAAATTTGGTGAAAAGTTACGTAGTGAAAGATACGACACAAACGATACAAAAACAAGTTATTTGAACTCCTGAAAACGTAAAAAGATTTGCTTTGAATCGAATTGAAAACTTTCTTAGTGTTTGTACAATTTCGTGCAAAATTACGTAGTAAAAGATTCGATCCAAACCATCTAAAAAACCAGATATTTGGGCTCCTCGGAGAGTTATAAGATTGTTAGGAATCGAAAAACATACTTTCTTTGTGTTTGTGAAATTTGGTGAAAAGTTACGTTGTGACAGATACGATACAAACGATCCAAAAACACGTTATTTGAACTCTTCAAAACTTAAAACGTTTGCTATGAATCGAATTGAAAATTTTCTTAGTGTTTTGTACAATTTGGTGAAAAGTTACGTTGTAAAACATTCGATCCGAACCATCTCAAAAACGCGTGATTTGGGCTCCTCATATCATTATAAGAATGGTATGAATCGAAAAACAAAGTTTCTTAGTGTTTGTAAAATTTGGTGAAAAGTTACGTAGTGAAAGATACGACACAAACGATCTAAAAACACGTTATTTGAACTCTTCAAAACGTAAAACGATTGCTATGAATGGAATTGAAAACTTTCTTAGTGTTTGTACAATTTGGTGCAAAATTATGTAGTAAAAGATTCGATCCAAACCATCTAAAAAACAAGTTATTTGGGCTCCTCAGAGAGTTATAAGATTGTTATGAATCGAAAAACAAACTTTCTTAGTGTTTGTAAAATTTTGTGAAAAGTTACGTAGTCAAAGATACGCTACAAACGATCTAAAAACACGTTATTTGAACTCTTCAAAACGTAAAACGATTGCTATGAATGGAATTGAAAACTTTCTTTGTGTTTGTACAATTTTGTGCAAAATTATGTAGTAAAAGATTCGAACCAAACCATCTAAAAAACAAGTTATTTGGGCTCCTCAGAGAGTTATAAGATTGTTATGAATCGAAAAACAAACTTTCTTAGTGTTTGTAAAATTTGGTGAAATATTACGTAGTGCAAGATACGATACAAACGATCCAAAAACACGTTATTTGAACTCTTGAAAACGTAAAACGATTGAGATGAATCGAATTGAAAACTTTCGTAATGTTTGTACAATTTGTTGAAAAGTTACGTAGTAAAACATTCGATCCAAACCATCTCAAAAACACGTTATTTGGGCTCCTCATAACGTTATAAGAATGGTATGAATCGGAAAACAAACTTTCTTAGTGTTTGTAAAATTTCGTGAAAAGTTACGTAGTGAAAGATACGATACAAACGATCTAAAAACACGTTATTTGAACTCCTCAAAACGTAAAAAGATTGCTATGAATCGAATTGAAAACTGTCTTAGTGTTTGTACAATTTTGTGCAAAATTACGTAGTAAAAGTTTCGATCCAAACCATCTCAAAAGCAAGTTATTTGGGTTCCTCAGAGAGTTATAAGATTGTTATGAATCGAAAAGCAAACTTTCTGAGTATTTGAAAAATTTGGTGAAATATTACGTAGTGAAAGATACAATCCAAACCATCTCAAAAACACGTTATTTGGGCTCCTCGTACCGTTATAAGAATGGTATGAATCGAAAAACAAAGTTTCTTAGTGTTTGTAAAATTTGGTGAAAAGTTACGTAGTGAAAGATACGATACAAACGATCTAAAAACACGTTATTTGAACTCCTGAAAACGAAAAAATATGGCTATGAATCGAATTGAAATATTTCTTAGTGTTTGTACAATTTTGTGCAAAATTACGTAGGAAAAGATTCCATCCAAACCATCTCAAAAGCAAGTTATTTGGGCTCCTCTGAGAGTTATAAGATTGTTATGAATCGAAAAACAAACTTTCTCAGTGTTTGTAAAATTTTGTGAAAAGTTACGTAGTGAAAGATACGCTACAAACGATCTAAAAACACGTTATTTGAACTCTTCAAAACATAAAACGATTGCTATGAATCAAATTGAAAACTTTCTTAGTGTTTGTACAATTTGGTGAAAAGTTACGTAGTAAAATATTCCATCCAAACCATCTCAAAAACACGTTATTTGGGCACATCATAACGTTATAAAAATGGTATGAATCCAAAACACACTTTTTTAGTGTTTGTAAAATTTGGTGAAAAGTTACGTAGTGAAATATACGATATAAACGATGTAAAAACACGTAATTTGAACTCCGGAAAACGTGCTATGAATCGAATTGAAAACTGTCTTAGTGTTTGTACAATTTTGTGCAAAATTACGTAGTAAAAGATTCGATCCAAACCATCTCAAAAACAAGTTATAGGGTTCCTCAGAGAGTTATAAGATTGTTTTGAATCGAAAAACAAACTTTCTTAGTGTTTGTAAAATTTCGTGAAATATTACGTAGTGAAAGATACGATACAAACGATCCAAAAACACGTTATTTGAACTCTTCAAAACGTAAAACGATTGCTATGGATCGAATTGAAAAGTTTCTTAGTGTTTGTACA
The DNA here is from genome assembly GCA_946800325.1 of Luzula sylvatica. Classification (NCBI taxonomy): domain Eukaryota; kingdom Viridiplantae; phylum Streptophyta; class Magnoliopsida; order Poales; family Juncaceae; genus Luzula; species Luzula sylvatica. The sequence continues at coordinate 25,727,983 of OX326956.1, forward strand.
ATTTGGTGAAAAGTTACGTAGTAAAACATTCGATCCAAACCATCTCAAAAACACGTTATTTTGGCTCCTCATACCGTTATAAGAATGGTACGAATCGAAAAACAAACCTTCTTAGTGTTTGTAAAATTTCGTGAAAAGTTACGTAGTGAAATATACGATACAAACAATCTAAAAACACGTTATTTGAACTCCTCAAAACGTAAAAATATTCCTATGAATCGAATTGAAAACTTTCTTAGTGTTTGTACGTAGTAAAACATTCGATCCAAACAATCTAAAAAACAAGTTATTTGGGCTCCTCAGAGAGTTATAAGATTGTTATGAATCGAAAAACAAACTTTCTTCGTGTTTGTAAAATTAGGTGAAATATTTCGTAGTGAAAGATACGATACAAACGATCTAAAAACACGTTATTTGCACTCCTCAAAACTTGAAAAGATTGCGATGAATCGAATTGAAAACTCTCTTAGTGTTTGTTTGTACAATTTGGTGCAAAATTACGTAGTAAAACATTCGATCCAAATCATCTCAAAAATACGTTATTTGGGCACCTCATAGCGTTATAAGAATGGTATGAATCGAAAAACAAACTTTATTAGTGTCTATAAAATTTGGGGAAAAGTTACGTAGTGAAAGATACGATACAAACGATCTAAAAACACGTTATTTGAACTCCTCAAAACGTAAATATATTTCTATGAATCGAATTGAAAACTTTCTTAGTGTTTGTACAATTTGGTGCAAAATTACGTAGTAAAACATTCGATCCAAATCATCTCAAAAAACGTAATTTGGTCACCTCATAGCGTTATAAGAATGGTATGAATCGAAAAACAAACTTCCTTAGTGTTTATAAAATTTGGTGAAAAGTTACGTAGTGAAAGATACGATACCAACGATCTAAAAGCAAGTTATTTGAACTCCTCAAAACGTAAAAAGATTTGCTTTGAATCGAATTGAAAACTTTTTTCTTGTTTGTACAATTTGGTTAAAAATTACGTAGTTAAAGATTCGATCCAAACCATCTTAAAAACAAGTTATTTGGGCTCATAAGATTGATATGAATCGAAAAACAAACTTTCTTAGTGTTTGCAAAATTTGGTACAAACGATCTAAAAACAAGTTATTTGAACTCCTCAAAACGTAAAAATATTGCTATGAATCGAAATGAAAACATTCTTCGTGTTTGTACAATTTTGTGCAAAATTACATAGTAAAAGATTCAATCCAAACCATCTAAAAAACAAGTTATTTGGGTGCCTCAGAGAGTTATAAGATTGTTATGAATTGAAAAACAAACTTTCTTAGTGTTTGTAAAATTTGGTGAAAAGTTGCGTAGTAAAACATTCGATCCAAACCATCTCAAAAACACTTTATTTGGGCTCCTCGTACCGTTATAAGAATGGTTTGAATCGAAAAACAAACTTTCTTAGTGTTTGTAAAATTTCGTGAAAAGTTACGTAGTGAAAGATACGATACAACCGATCTAAAAAACGTTATTTGAACTCCTCAAAATGTAAAAATATTGCTATGAATCGAATGGAAAACTTTCTTACTGTTTGTACAAATTTGTGCAAAATTACGTAGTAAAAGATTCGATCCAAACCATCTAAGAAACAAGTTATATGGGCTCCTCAGAGAGTTATAAGATTGATATGAATCGAAAAACAAACTTACTTAGTTTTTGTGATATTTGGTGAAAAGTTACGTAGTGAAAGATACGATACAAACGATCTAAAAATACGTTATTTGAACTCCTCAAAACTTAAAAAGATTGCTATGAATCGAATTGAAAATTTTCTTAGTGTTTGTACAATTCGGTACAAAATTACGTAGTAAAACATTCGATCCAAATTATCTCAAAAACACGTTATTTGGGCTCCTCATAGCGTTATAAGAATGGTATGAATCAAAAAACAAACATTCTTAATGTTTATAAAATTTGGTGAAAAGTTACGTAGTAAAAGATACGATACAAACGATCTAAAAACACGTTATTTGAACTCCTCAAAACGTAAAAAGATTGCTATGAATCGAATTGAAAACTGTCTTATTGTTTGTACAATTTTGTGCAAAATTACGTAGTAATAGTTTCGATCCAAACCATCTCAAAAGCAAGTTATTTGGGTTCCTGAGAGAGTTATAAGATTGTTATGAATCGAAAAACAAACTTTCTGAGTATTTGAAAAATTTGGTGAAATATTACGTAGTGAAAGATACAATCCAAACCATCTCAAAAACACGTTATTTGGGCTCCTCGTACCGTTATAAGAATGGTATGAATCGAAAAACAAAGTTTCTTAGTGTTTGTAAAATTTGGTGAAAAGTTACGTAGTGAAAGATACGATACAAACGATCTAAAAACACGTTATTTGAACTCCTGAAAACGAAAAAATATGGCTATGAATCGAATTGAAATATTTCTTAGTGTTTGTACAATTTTGTGCAAAATTACGTAGGAAAAGATTTGATCCAAACCATCTCAAAAGCAAGTTATTTGGGCTCCTCCGAGAGTTATAAGATTGTTATGAATCGAAAAACAAACTTTCTCAGTGTTTGTAAAATTTTGTGAAAAGTTACGTAGTGAAAGATACGCTACAAACGATCTAAAAACACGTTATTTGAACTCTTCAAAACGTAAATATATTGCTATGAATCGAATTGAAATTTTTCGTATGTAAAATTTGGTGCAAAATTATGTAGTAAAAGATTCGATCCAAACCATCTCAAAAACAAGTTATTTGGGCTCCTCATAGAGTTATAAGGTTGTTTTGAATCGAAAAACAAACTTTCTTAGTGTTTGTAAAATTTGGTGAAATGTTGCGTAGTGAAAGATACGATACAAACGATCTAAAAACACGTTATTTGAACTCTTCAAAACGTAAAACGATTGCTATGAATCGAAATGAAAACTTTCTTAGTGTTTGTACAATTTGGTGCAAAATTATGTAGTAAAAGATTCGATCCGAACCATCTAAAAAACAAAGTTATTTGGGCTCCTCAGAGAGTTATAAGATTGTTATGAATCGAAAAACAAACTTTCTTCGTGTTTGTAAAATTAGGTGAAATATTTCATTGTGAAAGATACGATACAAACGATCTAAAAACACGTTATTTGCACTCCTCAAAACGTAAAAAGATTGCGATGAATCGAATTGAAAACTCTTTAAATGTTTGTTTGTATAATTTGGTGCAAAATTACGTAGTATAACATTCGATCCAAATCATCTCAAAAACACGTTATTTGGGCCCTCATAGCGTTATAAGAATGGTATGAATCGAAAAACAAACTTTATTAGTGTCTATAAAATTTGGTGAAAAGTTACGTAGTGAAAGATACGATACAAACGATCTAAAAACACGTTATTTGAACTCCTCAAAACGTAAACAGATTGCTATGAATCGAATTGAAAACTTTCTTAGTGTTTATACAATTTGGTGCAAAATTACGTAGTAAAAGATTCGATCCAAACCATCTAAAAAACAAGTTATTTGGGCTCCTCCGAGAGTTATAAGATTGTTATGAATCGAAAAACAAACTTTCTTAGTGTTTGTAAAATTTCTTGAAAAGTTGCGTCGTGAAAGATACGATACAAACGATCGAAAAACACGTTATTTGAACTCCTCAAAACATAAATATATTACTATGAATCGAATTGAAAACTTTCTTAGTGTATGTACAATTTGGTGCAAAATTATGTAGTAAAAGATTCGATCCAAACCATCTCAAAAACAAATTATTTGGGCTCCTCAGAGATATAAGGTTGTTATGAATCGAAAAACAAACTTTTTTAGTGTTTGTAAAATTTGGTGAAATGTTACATAGTGAAATATACGATACAAACGATCTAAAAACACGTCATTTGAACTCTTCAAAATGTAAAATTATTGCTATTTATCGAATTGAAAACTTTCTTAGTCTTTGTACAATTTGGTGAAAAGTTACGTAGTAAAACATTCGATCCAAACCATCTAAAAAACACGTTATTTGGGCTCCTCATAGCGTTATAAGAATGGTATGAATCTAAAAACAAATTTTCTTAGTGTTTATAAAATTTGGTGAAAAGTTACGTAGTGAAAGATACGATACAAACGATCTAAAAACACGTTATTTGAACTTCTCAAAACTTAAATATATTTCTATGAATCAAATTGAACACTTTCTTAGTGTTTGTACAATTTGGTGCAAAATTACGTAGTAAAACATTCGATCCAAATCATCTCAAAAACACGTTATTTGGGCCCCTCATAGCGTTATAAGAATGGTATGAATCGAAAAACAAACTTTATTAGTGTCTATAAAATTTGGTGATAAGTTACGTAGTGAAAGATACGATACAAACGATCTAAACACACGTTATTTGAACTCCTCAAAACGTAAATATATTTCTATCAATCGAATTGAAAACTTTCTTAGTGTTTGTACAATTTGGTGCAAAATTACGTAGTAAAACATTCGATCCAAATCATCTCAAAAAAACGTTATTTGGTCACCTCATAGCGTTATAAGAATGGTATGAATCGAAAAACAAACTTCCTTAGTGTTTATAAAATTTGGTGAAAAGTTAAGTGAAAGATACGATACAAACGATCTAAAAACAAGTTATTTGAACTCTTCAAAACGTAAAACGATTGCTATGAATGGAATTGAAAACTTTTTTATTGTTTGTACAAATTGGTTAAAAATTACGTAGTTAAAGATTCGATCCAAACCATCTCAAAAACAAGTTATTTGGGCTCCTCAGAGAGTTATAAGATTGTTATGAATCGAAAAACAAACTTTCTTAGTGTTTGTAAAATTTAGTGAAATATTACGTAGTGCAAGATACGATACAAACGATCCAAAAACACGTTATTTGAACTCTTGAAAACGTAAAACGATTGGGATGAATCGAATTGAAAACTTTCGTAATGTTTGTACAATTTGTTGAAAAGTTACGTAGTAAAACATTCGATCCAAACCATCTCAAAAACACGTTATTTGGGCTCCTCATGACGTTATAAGAATGGTATGAATCGAAAAACAAACTTTCTTAGTGTTTGTAAAATTTTGTGAAAAGTTACGTAGTGAAAGATACGATACAAACGATCTAAAAACACGTTATTTGAACTCCTCAAAACGTAAAAAGATTGCTATGAATCGAATTGAAAACTGTCTTAGTGTTTGTATAATTTTGTGCAAAATTACGTAGTAAAAGTTTCGATCCAAACCATCTCAAAAGCAAGTTATTTGGGTTCCTCAGAGAGTTATAAGATTGTTATGAATCGAAAAACAAACTTTCTGAGTATTTGAAAATTTTGGTGAAATATTACATAGTGAAAGATACAATCCAAACCATCTCAAAAACACGTTATTTGGTATGAATCGAAAAACAAAGTTTCTTTGTGTTTGTAAAATTTGGTGAAAAGTTACGTAGTGAAAAATACAATACAAACGATCTAAAAACACGTTATTTGAACTCCTGAAAACGAAAAAATATTGCTATGAATCGAATTGAAATCTTTCTTAGTGTTTGTACAATTTTCTGCAAAATTACGTAGGAAAAGATTCGATCCAAACCATCTCAAAAACAAGTTATTTGGGCTCCTCCGAGAGTTATAAGATTGTTGTCAATCGAAAAACAAACTTTCTCTGTGTTTGTAAAATTTTGTGAAAAGTTACGTAGTGAAAGATACGCTACAAACGATCTAAAAAAACGTTATTTGAACTCTTCAAAACGTAAATATATTGCAATGAATCGAATTGAAATTTTTCGTATGTAAAATTTGGTGCAAAATTACGTAGTAAAAGATTCGATCCAAACCATCTCAATAACAAGTTATTTGGGCTCCTCATAGAGTTATAAGATTGTTTTGAATCGAAAAACAAACTTTCTTAGTGTTTGTAAAATTTGGTGAAATGTTGCGTTGTGAAAGATACGATACAAACGATATAAAAACACGTTATTTGAACTCTTCAAAATGTAAAACGATTGCTATGAATCGAATTGAAAATTTTCTTAGTGTTTGTACAATTTGGTGCAAAATTATGTAGTAAAAGATTCGATCCGAACCATCTAAAAAACAAAGTTATTTGGGCTCCTCAGAGAGTTATAAGATTGTTATGAATCGAAAAACAAACTTTCTTAGTGTTTGTAAAATTTCATGAAAAGTTGCGTCATGAAAGATACGATACAAACTATCGAAAAACACGTTATTTGAACTCCTCAAAACGTAAATATATTGCTATGAATGGAATTCAAATTTTTCGTATGTAAAATTTGGTGCAAAATTACGTAGTAAAAGATTTGATCCAAAACATCTCAAAAACAAGTTATTTGAACTCCTCAAAACGTAAAAAGATTGCTATGAATCGAATTCAAAACTTTCTTAGGGTTTGTACAATTTGGTGCAAAATTACGTAGTTAAAGATTCGATCCAAATCATCTCAAAAACAAGTCATTTGGGCTCCTCAGAGAGTTATAAGATTGTTATGAATCGAAAAACAAACTTTCTTAGTGTTTGTAAAATCTGGTGAAATATTACGTAGTGAAAGATACGATACAAACGATCCAAAAACACGTTATTTGAACTCTTCAAGGCGTAAAACGATTGCTATGAATCGAATTGAAAACTTTCTTAGTGTTTGTACAATTTCGGGAAAAGTTACATAGTAAAACATTCGATCCAAACCATCTCAAAATTACATTATTTGGGATCCTCATACTGTTATAACTTAGTGTTTGAAAACGTAAAAAGACTGCTATGAATCGAATTGAAATGTTTCTTAGTGTTTGTACAGTTTGGTGCAAAATTACATAGTAAAAGATTCCATCAAAACCATCTCAAAAACAAGTTATTTGGGCTCCTCAGAGAGTTATAAGATTGTTATGAATCGAAAAACAAACTTTCTTAGTTAAAAGATTGCTATCAATCGAATTGAAGACTTTCTTAGTGTTTGTAAAATTTGGTGCAAAATTACGTAGTAAAACATTCCATCCAAATCATCTCAAAAACACGTTATTTGGGCTCCTCATAGCGTTATACGAATGGTATGAATAGAAAAATAAACTTTTTTAGTGTGTATAAAATTTGGTGAAAAGTTACGTCGTGAAAGATACGATACAAACGATCTAAAAACACGTTATTTGAACTCATCAAAACGTAAAAAGATTTGCAATGAATCGAACTGAAAACTTTCTTAGTGTTTGTACAATTTGGTGCAAAATTACGTAGTAAAAGATTCGATCCAAACCATCTCAAAAACAAGTTATTTGGGCTCGTCAGAGAGTTATAAGGTTGTTATGAATCGAAAAACAAACTTTCTTAGTGTTTGTAAAATTTGGTGATATATTACGTAGTGAAATATACGATACAAACGATCCAAAAACACGTTGTTTGAACTCATCAAAACATAAAACGATTGCTATGAATCGAATTGAAAACTTTCTTAGTGTTTGTACAATTTGGTGAAAAGTTACGTAGTAAAACATTCGATCCAAACCATCTCAAAAACACATTATTTGGGCTCCTCATACCGTTATAAGAATGGTATGAATCGAAAATATACTTTCTTAGTGTTTGTAAAATTTCGTGAAAAGTTACGTAGTGAAAGATACGATTCAAACGATCCAAAAACGCGTTATTTGAACTCCTCAAAACGTAAAAAGACTGCTATGAATCGAATTGAAATGTTTCTTAGTGTTTGTACAATTTGGTGAAAAATTACGTAGTAAAAGATTCGATCCAAACCATCTAAAGAAGAAGTTATTTCGGCTCCTTAGAGAGTTATAAGATTGTTATGAATCGAAAAACAAACTTTCTTAGTGTTTGTAAAATTTGGTGAAAAGTTACGTAGTGAAAGATACGATACAAACGATCTAAAAACACGTTATTTGAACTCCTCAATACGTAAAATGATTGCTACGAATCGAATTGAAAACTTACTTAGTGTTTGTACAATTTGGTGCAAAATTACGAAGTAAAAGATTCGATCCAAACCATCTCAAAAACAAGTTGTTTGGGCTCCTCGGAGAGTTATAAGATTGTTATGAATCGAAAAACAAACTTTCATAGTGTTTGTGAAATTTGGTGAAAAGTTACGTAGTGAAAGATACGATACAAACGATCTGAAAACACGTTATTTGCACTCCTCAAAACGTAAAAAGATTGCTATGAATCGAATTGATAACTTTCTTAGTTCTTGTAAAATTTGGATCAAAATTACGTAGGAATAGATTCGATCCAAACCATCTCAAAAACAAGTTATTTGGGCTCCTCGGAGAGTTATAAGATTGTTATGAATCGAAAAACAAACTTTCTTTGTATTTGTAAAATTTGCTGAAATGTTACGTAGTGAAAGATACGATACAAACGATCTAAAAACACGTTATTTGAACTCCTCAAAACGTAAAAAGACTGGTATGAATCGAATTGAAATATTTCTTAGTGTTTGTACAATTTGGTGCAAAATTACGTAGTAAAAGATTCCATCCAAACCATCTCAAAATCAATTTATTTGGGCTCCTCAGAGAGTTATAAGATTGTCATGAATCGAAAAACAAACTTTCTTAGTGTTTGTGAAATTTGGTGAAAAGTTACGTAGTGAAAGATATGATACAAACAATCTAAAAACACGTTATTTGAACTCCCCAAAACGTAAAAAGACTATTATGAATCGAATTGAAATGTTTCTTAGTGTTTGTACAATTTGGTGCAAAATTACGTTATAAAAGATTCGATCCAAACCATCTAAAAAACAAGTTATTTGGGCTCCTCAGAGATTTATAAGATTGTTATGAATAGAAAAACAAACTTTCTTAGTGTTCGTAAAATTTTATGAAATATTACGTATTGAAAGATACGGTACAAACGATCTTAAAACACGTTATTTGAACTCCTCATAATGTAAAAAGATTGCAATGAATCGAATTGAAAACTTTCATAGTTTTTGTACAATTTGGTGAAAAATTACGTAGTAAAACATTCGATCCAAATCATCTCAAAAACACGTTATTGGGCTCCTCATAGCGTTATAAGAATGGTATGAATCGAAAAACAAACTTTCTTAGTGTTTGTGAAATTTGGTGAAAAGTTACGTAGTAAAAGATACGATACAAACGATCTAAAAACACGTTATTTGAACTCCTTAAAACGTAAAAAGTTTGCTTTGAATCGAATTGAAAACTGTCTTAGTGTTTGTACAATTTTGTGCAAAATTACGTAGTAAAAGATTCGATCCAAACCATCTCAAAAACAAGTTATTTGTAAAAAGATTTGTAAAATTTGGTGAATCGAAAAACAAATTTTCCTAGTGTTTGTAAAATATGGTGAAAAATTACGTAGTAAAAGATACGATACAAACGATCTAAAAACACGTCATTTGAACTCCTCAAAACGTAAAATGATTTCTATGAATCGAATTGAAAACTGTCTTAGTGTTTGTACAATTTTGTGCAAAATTACGTAGTAAAAGATTCGATCCAAACCATCTCAAAAACAAGTTATTTGGGTTCCTCAGAGAGTTATAAGATTGTTATGAATCAAAAAACAAACTTTCTTAGTATTTGTAAAATTTGGTGAAATATTACGTAGCGAAAGATACGATACAAACGATCCAAAAACACGTTATTTTAACTCTTCAAAACGTAAAACGATTGCTATGAATCGAATTGAAAACTTTCTTAGTGTTTGTACAATTTGGTGAAAAGTTACGTAGTAAAATATTCGATCCAAACCATCTAAAAAACACGTTATTTGGGCTCCTCATACCGTTATAAGAATGGTATGAATCGAAAAACAAACTTTCTAAGTGTTTGTAAAATTTCGTGAAAACTTACGTAGTGAAAGATACGATACAAACAATCTAAAAACACGTTATTTGAACTCCTCAAAACGTAAAAATATTGCTATGAATCGAATTGAAAACTTTCTCAGTGTTTGTACAATTTTGTGTAAAATTACGTAGTAAAAGATTCAATCCAAACCATCTCAAAAACAAGTTATTTGGGTTCCTCAGAGAGTTATAAGATTGTTACGAATCGAAAACCAAACTTTCGTAGTGTTTGTAAAATTTGGTGAAATATTACGTAATGAAAGATACGATACAAATGATCCAAAAACACGTTATTTTAAATCTTCAAAACGTAAAACGATTGCTATGAATCGAATTGAAAACTTTTTTAGTGTTTGTACAATTTGGTGAAAAGTTACGTAGTAAAACATTCGATCCAAACCATCTAAAAAACACATTATTTGGGCTCCTCACACCGTTATAAGAATGGTATTAATCGAAAAACAAACTTTCTTAGTGTTTATAAAATTTGGTGAAAAGTTACGTAGTGAAAGATACGATACAAACGATCTAAAAACACGTTATTTGAACTCCTCAAAACGTAAAAATATTGCTATGAATCGAATTGAAAACATTCTTAGTGTTTCTACAATTTTGTGCAAAATTACGTAGTTAAAGATTCGATCCAAACCATCTCAAATCCAAGTTATTTGGGCTCCTCAGAGAGTTATAAGATTGTTATGAATCGAAAAATAAACTTTCCTAGTATTTGTAAAATTTGGTGAAAAGTTACGTAGTAAAAGATTCGATACAAACGATCTAAAAACACGTTATTTGAACTCCTCAAAACGTAAAAAGATTGTTATGAATCGAATTGAAAACTGTCTTAGTGTTTGTACAATTTTGTGCAAAATTACGTAGGAAAAGATTCGATCCAAACCATCTCAAAAACAAGTTATTTGGGTTCCTCAGAGAGTTATAAGATTTTTATGAATCGAAAAACAAAATTTCTTAGTGTTTGTAAAATTTGGTGAAATATTACGTAGTGAAATATACGATACAAACGATCCAAAAACATGTTATTTTAACTCTTCAAAACGTAAAACGATTGCTATGAATCAAATTGAAAGCTTTCTTACTGTTTGTACAATTTGGTGAAAAGTTACGTAGTAAAACATTCGATCCAAACCATCTCAAAAACACGTTATTTGGGCTCCTCATACCGTTATAAGAATGGTTTGAATCGAAAAACAAACTTTCTTAGTGTTTGTAAATTTGGTGAAAAGTTTAGTAGTGAAAGATACGATACAAACGATCTAAAAACGTTATTTGAACTCCTCAAAACGTAAAAATGTTGCTATGAATAGAATTGAAAACTTTCTTAGCGTTTGTACAATTTTGTGCAAAATTACATAGTAAAAGATTCGATCGAAACCATCTAAAAATCTAGTTATTTGGGCTCCTCAAAGAGTTATAAGATTGTTATGAATCGAAAAACAAAATTTCTTAGTGTTTGTAAAATTTGGTGAAATGTTATGTAGTAAAAGATATGATACAAATGATCTAAAAATACGTTATTTGAACTCCTCAAAGTGTAAAAAGATTTGTATGAATCGAAAAAAAACTTTTTAATGTTTGTACAATTTGGTGAAATATTATGTAGTAAAAGATACGATAGAAATAATCGAAAAACACGTTATTTGAACTCCTCAAAACGTAAAAAGTTTGCTACCAATCGAAAAGAAAAGTTTCTTAGTGTTTGTACAATTTGGTGAAAAATTACGTAGTAAAATATTCGATCCCAAACATCTCAAAACACATTATTTGGACTCCTCAGAGAGTTGAAATATTGTTATGAATCGAAAAACAAAATTTCTTGGTGTTTGTAAAATTTGGTAAAAAGTTATGTAGTAATAGATACGGTACAAATGATTTAAAATCATATTATTTGAACTCCTCAAACCGTAAAAAGATTGCTATGAATCGAAAAGAAAAACTTTCTTAGTGTTTGTAAAATTTGGTGAAAAGTTATGTAATAAAAGATACTATACTAATGGTCTAAAAACGCGTTATTTGAACTCCTCAAAGCATAAAAAGATTGTTATGAATCGAAAAGAAAAATTTCTTAGTGTTTGTACAATTTGGTGAAAAGTTACGGAGTAAATGATTCGGTCCGAACCATCTAAAAACACGTTATTTTGGCTCCTCAAAGCGTTAAAAGATTGTTATTAATCGAAAAAATTGAAATTTTGAAAAAATTGAAATTTGATTGTGTTAGTCTTGAATATGAGATTATTTTGAGAAAAACATGAAAATTTAGTATTTTGCTAATGTTATAATTCAACTGTGGCATTTTTAGAAAAATAAGATAACTAATCATTTTTTGAAGTAATAGACTTGGTTTTTGGTATTTTTGCAAAATCTCGAAAAAAAAATTGAAATTTGCATGTGTTGGTCTTTAATTTTGGAGTTTTTTAAGAAAAACATGAAATTTTTGGAATTTTTTGTTCTTAGAGTTCAATTTTGGATTTTTTAGAAAATAACATAATTGATTTTTTTTCTAGGTTGTTACACTTAACTTTTAATTTTTTGCAAAAAAAAACTGAAAAATATATTAAATTTGCATGTGCTATCTTTCGTCAGATGGTCCGAGGAAAGAGATGGTTTTGTAATTTTGAAAAAAAAAAATGTTGTTATCCTTACATATTGGGCTTTTTGAGAAAACTGTGTGTCAAAAATAATCGAGTATATAAGAATTTATGATATATTTTTACATTCATAGCTAGTTTCTACTCTTCTTGATGAAAAGGACAGGAATTAAATTAGGACATGAGAAAGAAAGGTGAAGAACGAGTGAGAGTGACAGGGGCAGTTGGACCGAATCGGAGTGAGGGAAATGACAAATGCAAATGTTCGAGGTTGGATTCTGATGACGTCCTACTCACAGGTCACAAGAATATGGTTTGTGCGTGCGCCCAGCCCACGCCGTATTTTCCTGCCATCCAAATTTTCTCAGCAGTGTAGCCACGAAAAATCAGAGACAGCATTGGTGGGGGTCGGAGTGGGGGGAGAGATATTCTTTGCTTAAAAGAGAAGGAAACTACAGACACTTTGTCCCTACAACCACATTGACTTCACAGAGTTGAATTTCATTTGAAATTCTTATTCTGGATGGCCTACATATATGAACACTAGTGTCCCACGTACATCTAATCATGATTTCACTCTCCAAACTACTGTAGAAAAACATGATACAAAATTTGTTCAAAATAATTCGGGGAATTTGACAAAAAAAAGTCAAGATCATTTAACCGGTGAGTAAGGCTGAGAAATATAGAAAGATATATATGATCCAAAAGCAAAGATTTATGATAACTCAAGTTTTGGAGACATTATAATCAGTGAGAAATCAGAAACGTGACTCGTTGATGGCTGCTGTGTTCCCTGTTGGAATAGCCGACGAATATTTGATGGGGAGATTTTTCAAAGATCATGATGAGAATGGAATTTTTCAGTGGGATGCTTGCCTTTGTCTATTAACAATCTTCTCATGATTCTAATTGAAAACGAAACTTCTGTGGTTGTATGCATGTCATGGATGTTAAAATGGCTAGGGGTAGGGGGGGGGGGGGGGGGGGGGGGAGTGTAAAATTAAAATGGGTTAATTAATGGGGGTTATATATTTAGTCCCCAAAACTTAGTAAGTCATCCTTGATGAGTTGGAAAGAGGGATTAAGAGGGTTGATAAGTATTATTAATTGATTCAGTTAGCAATTTTAATTAATCGTTTAATTAAATTAACACGTTAATTAACATGTACTAATATTAACATATTAAAATTATTAATATGTCAATTAAACATGTTAATTAATAATTAATTAGGTTAATTGATAATACTAATCAATCAATTTTATTCTTTTTTGCCATCTCATCAATGGTGTTGGAATAAGTTTGGGAGGCCAAGTATATTTAGCCTAATTAATGATATATTGGATTTTCTAGATAGGGTAAGAAGAAACAATAATATATACTTGGAAAAAAAAAATTGAGAATAAATTGAAGACTAATGTCATGGCCACTCCCCACTTCCCTCCCATCTTCATTCATGGATAAATGACATGTGAGTCTCACATGTATGATTTTTTTATAAAGTGATGTAGGTCCCACATGTCAAAGATTCTAGAAAGTGATTTTGGGAGTGGTTTAGAAAGTGATTCCAGCACCCCTCTAAATTGAAAAGGCCTCAGTGATTTTTCATCTATTGATGTGAATGAATTTGAATTCATAATCTTCCACATCATTTAATGGTCCCATTTGTTAAAATTATATTATATACTTCAAATTATATTATATAATATACTAAATTACTAATTATCAATGTTATTACTTAAAACAATTTTATGTCTATAAACATGCAGGAAGCCTATATTAAACACCAATTTTAGTGTGCATACATTCAAATTACTCCCGTCAAGTTAAGAAGAATATTATTATTTTTTATCGTCATAAAAAAAATTAAAATTAAAATCACAACATATAATTTATTATGTTATTTACTTAAACATTTGAATTATTAGTTCATTACAATATTATTATATTTTAGATCGCTAATTTTTAAAATCCGCTCATGTTGAAACTAGGCTAACATGGACATCAAAATAAACAAGTTCTCAAGAAGTACGATAAACATAATATTTGTCAAAGATTCGTTAGTTTTTTCAAAAGATAAGAGATATAAAAAAGAAGAAATTCCAAGATAATAATTTAACTTGGTGCATCGCGATAAAAATAACTCCTTGGATTTCTCAATTGTATGAATAATGATAGAGCACTATGAAGTATTTGTTTTTCTAAAACATATAGAAATATATTAGGGACATTATAAAAGTTCAAATTATTATTTTATAATATGTATTTACATTTCTTGATAAATAAAATATAGATTTTCTTGTTAATTTATTTTATTTTAAAATTGCAATGGTTCTTATTCGGTTCAACCGAATAAATCGAATAACAGTTCGGTTTATTCGGTTCGGTTCTTAATCGGTTCAAAAGTTAATGGTTCGGTTCGGTTCGATTTAAGTCGGTTTGGTCTTATTCGGTTTGGTTTGAATCGAACCGGCCGAATGAACACACCTGCATATTATGCACTATTCCTTGTATTTTGGAATATCAAAAAAAAAGGAATATATGAAACCACACAAAAGTGTGATAAAAGTCACCGATGGAGTCAGCGGGTTCAGTGTATTAATGGTTAATCCGGCTAGAAAATTAATTTTAATTAAATATGACATGTACGAACCAATTAACAAAAAAAAAATTAACAAAAAAAATTTATTTTAATTAAGATTATGATAAGTACGGACCGATTAACACATATTTAATGATGTCATCGAGAATGTATATCCCACTAAAATGAAGAAGAACATAATTTCCCAAAAAAAAAATATTTGACCGGCTATCAATTTTGAGGTTGAAATGCATTACATTTCAAAATCAAACAATCAATTTTTCACAATACATGTCCCTCAAAATACATTCCCTCAAAATACCTCAAATCAAACGCTGCCCAGCGTTTACCATCATTTTCAGAAGTGAAAGGAACAATATAAATAGAGATGCCAAAATCTGATCCGACCCGAAAGATGACCCGATCCGTCCGAATTCGAACCCGACCCGATCCAAAAAATGTTCAAAAGTCAACAACCCAAAACCGAAACCGAAACCGATCGACCCCGAACCCGAACTGGAACCGAAACCGAATGACAGGGATCCGAAATGGACCCGAAACCCGAACGATCCAAATCCGAAATCAACCCGAAACCCGAACGACCTGAAACCCGAACTTACCCGAAACCCGAATATCCAAAACTCACAACCCGAATTATCCGAAACTCACGACCGAATGACCCAAAATTCACGACTCGAATGACCCGAAACTCCCAAACGAATGATCTTAAAACACGGATGAAATATTTATTTATATGTGTTACTGCTAAAATGTCTCGGAATCCGAGTAACTCGAAGACCAAGCATCACGGAATCCAATTGACACGAAATTCAGATGATCCGAAACAGACATAATATAAATCCCGAATGATTCGAAAATTAAATTTTCGAAAAATCAAATGACCATTTTTCGAAACCCGAATAACCCGAAAACCGAAACGATCCAGAACCGAATGAGCCGAAAATCGAAACGTCCCAGAACAGCGACCTGAACCCGAATAACCCGAAACTCGACCGACTCGTGACCTGAACGACCCGATGACCCGAACCCGAAATGACCCGACCCGACCCGTCCGATTGCCATCTCTAAATATATGCACGTAAATATTGTTTCGCCACGTCACTGGGACATCTTTAATCATATAATACTTAATAAAGTCATTCGAAAATTATACATTATATCATATTAAGTAAATAAAATGATAAAAATCTTTCATATCAAAATTTAACGGCAAAAAGTGTCTTATTGATCAAGCTATTTTTTTAAAGGATCGACTAATTCATTCCATGAGTATCTACTACAACACACCATCATTAGAAACACGAGACGTGACGATTTTACTTTTTTAATTTTAACCGCATTTGTTCAATGTTAACTGTATTTGTGCACTCCAAACGCACGCTGCAAACAAAGTATAAATTGACATACAAAAGAAATAAACCTAGCCGGCTCGCGTAAAAAAAATTACCTTAAAAAGTATATCATAAATACATAAAAAATATATTGTACATATAAAAAAATATAACATAACATGTATTGTATTTGATAAAAGGTATGTCATACGTATAAAATGTATATGATACATCTAAAACGGTATAACATACAAATATATCATATATGTGAAAAAGATATAACATGTATTGTATTTAAAAATGGTATATCATACATTTAAAATATATAAAATACATCAAAAAAGGTATAACATATAAATATATATCAGTCATCTAAATAAGGTATACAACTTTGATGAGAGACGATGTGCATTTTGGAGTGCGGCGGAATACAAAAAATTCGGTAAAAAAATAGAAAAGTTGAGTGACACGTGTCTCTCTCCTATTGATGGTGTGCAGAGGAGAGTGGATACCCCTGGAGTGCACAATCTTTTTTCTTTTTTAAAACTTGGCCTGATGATGATGATGATGATGATGATGATGATAATAATAATAATAATAATAATTAATGCATGATTTATAAGTCTGATTAAGTATTTGTGTTTCGATAGGTGAATTCTCATTTATTTATTTATTTTAAAATTACACATTAAAAGAAATATTTTATTTCATATGAACTATCAAATTCATAATTTTTAAAAATATTAATATATATTTCATAAGATTATACAATAATTTGTTAGTGCTTAATATATTTCCTCTCGTACATTCAATTATTATATTTTTTCATGTAATTTAATGTGAAATGACAACTAATTAAATATAATCGGACCAATGCAATTGTACTGAATAATAATAATAATATAAACGAGTCATTAATATAAAACATATGTGATTTTTTTTTAATTCTCAAATTAAATACAAAATAATAATACGAAGCAATATTAGTTTTATATATAAAAAAATCAATTACCGATACATGAATTAAATTTTTGTCGCGTATCATAATTTAAAATAATATCCTATTCGAATCGTTATATTTATATTAGGTAACAATTCAAATTCGAAATAATAACGATGACATGCCCTTGAATGTTCAAAAGATGAATGCAAAATTCCAATTTAATTGTGAAGAAAGAAATTTCATCATTTTTTTCTCAGAAAAAGATCACACAAAGGTAGAGGAAAGAAAAACGTGTCTAACAATGTCTTATTTTCACAACTTGTCAAATATGTATGCAAATATAATGAAGTGCTCTTTTAATAAATCACTATCACAATAATATATAACTAATTAGAAGTTTATAATGTCCCCGAAATTTACCCTTGGTTTTCTACAACTACGGATTATTTTATTTAGAGAAATAATTTTGCACTTCACTAAAATTCACTTCAATTTGACGCTCGTTGCTCACTGCCTGAAGAATTTACTTTGGATGCACTCCAGAATTGCTCACTGTCCGGTGTCTGATACCTTCTCGTCCAACGTTAGTCGTACCCTTTCTTATATTTTTTTTAAATTTGTATGTCTTTTTTCTACACTATATGGATAAAAGATACGTTGTTATTTATATCATTTTTGTTATTATTCATACCTGTTTCTATCCTTTTATTTTATTTCTAGACTATATATTAAAGATATATTGTTATTTATTCTCTTTTAATATACATTTTTTACTATTATTTATATTTTTTTACTATAAATTTTGTATACCGTTTTACTATGATTTATATATTTTCTATACTTGGGATTGAAATATGTTGGTTTTTTTACTTTTTTAGTACCATATTTTTTTTTATTATGGATTAATGATTTGTTGTTTATTTATATTTTTGTATTATTATTTATACATATTTTTATATTTGGGATTAAATATTTTTTATTATTTGTACATTTTTACTATACTATGGATTAAAAATATGTTGTTATATATATTTTTTTCTATACTATGAAATAAAATTATTGTTGTTTATACATTTTTCATTGTAAAAATGTATAAATATGAAAGTGAAATGTAGAAAAACAACTACTTAAATATTTATATTTTTTTCTATACTATGGACAAAACTCTGTTGTTATTTATACTTATTTATTGTAAATATATATAAATATGAATATGAATTAGAAAGGTATAAAAACAAGTACTTAAATCTGAAGGTGGAAGATATATTTGACGCCGTCCAAATATTAGGCGCTGTCTGAAAAAATCGGCTGCTCATGTAATTTTATGTTTCGCCATTTTTTTAAATATACATTTTTGTCACTTGACACTTTGTGATCAAAAAGAACGTTGGTGCAATAAGAGGGAAATGCATTGGCAATCCTGTTTTATGTATACAAATATAATTTTATACATCAATAATATATATTTTATTCGTCAATAAAATTTATCTAAAAATTTAGAAATATATTTGCCCGTAATTTCTTTGATTTTACCACGATATATGATATTTCATTTATCGATCAGACAAGAATTGGTGGAGACGTAGGGTTGTCATAACAACAAAGATCCTAAACTAATATAATAGTCCAGCAACACATTCTCTCTTTTCTTTCTCTCTCTCTCTCTCTCTCCACTGGAAAGGCAAATTAGTCACATTTCCACTTGCTCTCCCTTCATCTCCTCGGAGTTTCCTTGAGAGTGATTTCATTTTCTCTCTACCTAATTCATTACAAGAAATTCAGTGCTTAGCATGGATGCGGCTAGGTGGTCTCAGGTACAAAACCCTAATTAAGTTCTTTCAATTTGCAGTTCGATCGTTTTTCTACTTAGGTTTTCTTTTTCTTTATTTACTTTGATCCTGAATTCTGTGATGTCGCTTCATACTTTATAAGTATTTATGTTGGTACGAAATAAAGACTTTTTGCTATCCTTTTGATGATGATCTTTTAGTACTCTCTCTCTCTCTCTCTCTAAAGTGACAATTCCTAAAGCTTAGCTTTTGTTCAGTGATATCAAAAGGCTGCAGTAATATATACATGCTTCTTTTTACTTGTCTTTTAGCTTTAGCAGTTCAATTTTTCACTTAATTATGCTTCCATTGAACTACTAATTAACATTCTTCATCATTCACAGAGTCAAGAAATGTCAAGGTCAAGTACTCCAATGCCAATTCATCCTACTCAGACCTCTTCTCTCACACCAAACACAAATTACACATCTCAAAACCCTAATTCGAATCCATCAAACCCTGGACCCCAATCTGTAGAAAGAAGAGTTAGGCCTCACCAGAGAGGAGATCAACCCATAAATTGCCCAAGGTGCAATTCCACAAACACCAAGTTTTGTTACTACAATAATTACAGTCTAACTCAGCCTCGGTATTTCTGCAAATCGTGTCGACGATACTGGACCGAAGGAGGATCTTTGAGAAACGTACCAGTTGGAGGCGGTTCGAGAAAAAACAAGAAACCCTCTTCTTCGTCTTTCAACCCTAGTGGTTCGAACTCTAACCCTAGTTTAAACAAGCTCCCTTCTGGTTTAAACATTGGTTTTAATACTTTTCCAAATTTGGAAAGTAATAGTAATGTTGCTACAACCAGTGCAAGTGCTGGTACGAATACATGCGGTGTTTTTGGATCTTTTGGCCACATGACGGTACCAGAGTTCAGTTCCGGTTATGGGTTGCAGGATTTAAGGCCCTCGATTTTAGGGTTTCCATTGGATGGTAGTGGAGCTGTTGGTGCGAGTGGAGTTTATGGAAATATGAGTTCAGTCCAAGATAATAATAGGGTTTTATTTCCTTTCGAGGATTTGAAGCCTGGTATTGGAAGCTCTAATGGAGGCGGAGAAGAGTTCGAGCAGAATAGAGGACACGCTGGAGATGCGAATCAGCCGTCGAGTGGTGCTGGGTTCTGGAACGGAATGATGGGCGGTAGTGGCTCTGGTGGACCGGGTTCATGGTAGTCTAATGAAGATGAGAAATAATTAATTTGGATTTTGTTTATTTGATCAATTTTTGGTGTGCTTAATTATGGAGATATTTGGGGTTTGTTCAGACTAACAAGTTGATAGATCAATATAGCTAGAAGTGAGCGGTTTCTCACAAGTGAGGGTACTTTACTTTACCTATGATATTTTGATTTCTTTTTTGGTGTTTTTTTTTTTCTCATGGTCATTGTGGATTTGGGAAGCTTATTTTTGGTTTGGCTTCAAAAATATGTTCTTGAGAACTCTTGGTGTGTTCTTTTATAACATTTTAGTATATTTAACTTTTGAATTGTTTGATTATCATTTCTCTTTCTAAGTTTATGAGTAAGCAATGGCATATATTTCTACTCTCGTCATGCATTGAGAACATCGTCTTGGATAATTAAAAAGATCATAAATAAAATTGAACTAGCCACATGTCATTTTCTTCACTTGTCTATAATGTCTAATTTGTGCAAGGTCTCGTCATATATGATCCAACAAAGATTCTTGCTTAGTCATAAAAGCACTTCAGAGACCGAGAAGATCAGAGAGAGATTCATGCAAGTGAAAACACAGGTGCATAATTAAGACCGCACTAACTATCAAAATTAGAGAATTCCATATTTACCCTCCACAAATCTCAAAATCTCAAAATTTCTCCCTCCAAAAACACATATATCAAATGCACAAAATTGTCAAATCTAACTCATGATTTTGTTTTGACATTGCTTAATATAAATTATATAAATTATTAATTTGGTTAAATTCAAAATTTTGTTAGTTTTCGTAGGGTAAATTTAATATTTTTGTGTTTTGCAAGGGTTTTTTTTATGTTTGTGTTTTTGGAAGGGCAAATGTGCTATTTTGAGTACTTGGGAGGGTCATTATATTAATCTCATAAAACTATCATATTTATCATTTCAAAAGCACAAACCTCGAATTTAACTTTCTAAAGCACAAAATTGTCAAATCTAACTCATGATTTCTTTGAAATTGTTTAATAGAAGTCATAACGTTGTTGCATTTGATATTTTTGTGTTCTTTAGACGGCAAATTTTATTATTTGCGTGTTTTTGGAAAGATAAATGTGATATTTGGAGTATTGGGGGTGGGCTAAATATGGAATTTACAAAAAATATATATATAATAACATGTTCATAAATAAGTTTGATAAAGTTTAAAAAAATGAAGTATATATATGTTATGGATTCATGATGCCTTTCCAACTATATTGTCACAAGAGTATGTATATAAAAAAACAAAAGTAATAGATGGAAATCAGACATCAATTCACCTGCCTCAACCGAAAGTTATCCACCTAATTATTCTCCATTACCCACTATTGCTCTCAATTTATATATCATCACCATTTCCTCTGTTAAACGGAGATTTCCCTTATTTTCACATATTTTACTTGATATTAAAACTTGATAATATCGGCAAAATGAATTGATAATTTCATACGAATATGTTTATCCATTTGAAACAAATTAAATAAAAGTTAGCAAATATAGTCGTGAACTGATAATCTACGTGATATATATTATAAATGATATATACTAATTAAATTGTAGTTTTAATGACAAATTACATATTTTTGTCACTTAGTCTACTCAGTCTCGAAACACATTATTATTATTTTTTTTTTTTTTTAAGTAGCGTCTTCAAAAGTCCAATTTGCAAAATTAGGTCAGTTTATTCCAATTTGCAAAATTAGTTCTTTCGCCAGACAGTCTAGCGAAAGATAATGCATTTTCGTCAGATGAACTGGCGAAAGAGTTTAAGCATCAAATTATATCTATTAAGAAGGATCTAACTATAATAAGTATTTGATTTGCAAGAATGAAAAATTCTGAATTTGTTGTCGTTTGCATAGAATAATCGCAATACGATTTCATAAGTTTGATGTGAGATTAATGGATGGATGTTCGTAACTAACCAACTTTAACCGGTGAAATTTCATATTCGTACAATGTTGATAACTAATATGCAATTTTTTCATCTAACATATAATTATCACATTTTTATTAAGAATAGGAATGTATACCCGTATATGTTTTATAGGTCCAAAAGTGCAATACTACTATTATAGTACACATTCATGATATATACTAGGAGATTACCCGCGCTTCGCGACGGATTTGTTTCATTTGTTTATCCATACATATAATATATAGTTTGCTTTTCCAAAATCAAACATAAGACTTTGTGAAAATAAAAATCATATTAATTAAGAAAGTTTGATGGTGACAGAATTATTATAATATTTTTGAATCTGACACAACGCGAATATTTATTTAGTAGTTTAATGCAACCTACAAAAATGAATAAATATTACTATAAAATAATAAAATAACATGCGTTGACATAAATAAAAATCAAAACCATATGATATTTTAAATTTTCATATCTAAAAATAAAAATAATAACATTTTAAAAGTTCACAAAAATTATTTGTGTCTGAAAATATTTATGTTTCATGTTTATTATTGAAAAAAATATTTTATAAGTTAAAGAAAATATCTTTGTTTAGTAATTAAATATCTTTCATTTTTATTAATTTTTTAAAAGATTAACATGAAATTGTTTAAAGTAAAAATATAAATATAACATACATAATAGTATGTGCAATTTTTTCAATCATAGTTCAAAAAATAATAATAATAAGGCTTACAAGTCATTGATGTAATTATATTTATTTTTATATATTGTTTTACATAATTGTTTTCATAATTTTAAATTAGAGAAAATATTGAATATATGATAAGATGGAACTCAAAATAAAGATAAAATTCAAGTGAATATATTTCTTAATTTTTGAAAATTGTATTATGAAAAATACTAACAATATTTGATGTATGTTTTATAATATTATATATTAATTTATTAATGTTAGATATTTAAATTCTTTACGTTCTATTTGTATTCACAATTGATCATGTAACATATTGTGAAAAAAAATCAATATTAAATACAACTGGTCCAACATGAACCTAGCGAATAATACTTTGACACATCATCAATGTAAGGTGATGTGGTTTTCTAAAATTATTTAAAACTATGTGTAAAACAAGAACACATAAATGTTTATAAGTAAAACATAATCACACAAAATCAAAGATTAATACATGGTTTATATTTTGCTACATATCATAATCTATTGAGTCAAATAATTATGATGATGTGACATGTGAATATTGCACGAGGATGATCCAAAATAAGAGGTTGTTAAATTCAAAACGTTGGTTTGCCTTTTGATTTTCTTTTTTTGTTTGTAAGAAATGGAGAGGAGAGCAATCCCAAATTAAACAGTACTTAAGTATGAAGATGATCACTGGACCTAAACTCTCTTGTTACCTGCTATAATATGCAAAGATTTTGCAGATACTATAATCCCCACATTACAAAAACATGTCGAACACTCGAACTACAAAGACTATAAACACAGAAGATCATGCTTGTGTATAGATCATAGAGTTCATAGGGTGGCCAACAAAAACATTCTCCTAGAAAATAGAGCCGTTCTGGTCATAAAATTCCCTCCATGATAATGATAGTTAAGTTAGATTAATAAACTCGGGATCCTACTTGCATTATTCTATAATGACTTGGTTAACGCATGCACCACTTTCTTTCAAACACATGTGTCATCCAATATAAACATAGATCTAATAATGAAACATTACTGATTAATCTGATGAATATATTCCTTGTAGTACATCATTTTATCTTCAATATATGTTTTAACATATACTTTTATATTTTAAGCCCACAAAACTAATAAATAAATTATATCTCTTTGAAGTTATTTCTGGAGGCACATATTAAATTAATCATTTACATGTTAAAGAAAGGCAAATTGATCTACAATAAAGGAACATGAATCTTTTGTGGGGGCATAAAATAAAATAGAAGAGATGCGAATTCCATGAATAGTGAGCGAGATCTAACGAGGAAATTAAGAAAATTAAGTTGTTCTTTAGAAGGTGATAAAATTTAAGAAGATTATTTGCAAGAAAAATCAAGACGATGTATTCAAATTTATTTTCCAACAATATGTTATACTTCATTAAATGATAGATGATATACTAATAAAAATATTTAAAAACATAAAATCTTAGTTTTTTTCTTAATGATCACGCTTAGCTTCCTTAAATTTTAGTTATTCTCAACTGATAGTGATAGCCCACAATAACTTGTTATATTTTGATTATTAGACCAAAATTTGATTTTTGGGCCATGTATATTTTTTTGCCAAAGGACCATTTCTTCTTGTGTGTTATTTTGCTCTAGGTAATTAACAAATAGAAAAGGCCCAAATTGATAATTTTTTTCCCTCGTTTGATCATAAAACTTGATCTAGAAAATGGATGACTCCTTTTTATCAAGAAAAATAAAATGCATGACTAACTGACAACACACAAAATTATCTCCCATCATACAAACATCATTTATTAATCACAAAATATACAAGATGTAAATAATAATATAAAAAGTATTATTAGCCCACTAGTGGATTTGTAGAATGAGGAACCATTTTGATTGCTCCGTTTAAATAGAGTGCACAAAATGTATAAAAGATGAAATTATTTTAAGATATTTGAGTGAACTGATCATCCATTTTGAAATAGAGTGCATCCTAATAAATTTTGGTTCTTATATGTGTTTTAAATAACAGCCCTATAACAGTCACTATAACGGTTATAGCGGGTTCAGAAAGTAAAACGCAACAATGCAATGTAAAATTGCAAAAATAGCATTTTGGAAGAGCCCTATAGAGGTCGAAATAGCGGGTTGTAGCGTTTGTAGTGGTCAAAATTACGGTTTGGATAGCGGGTGCTAATTGGATGCGGTCTATTTGCTCCGTTTCGTTATAAATTGGATGCGGTTATTTCTTAAATCAAGTTCGATGCATTAATATGTTAGTCCGACTGATACCAGATAAATCTCGGATTTTTTTTCAGTTTTTTTATTTTTGTTTTTCAGTTTTTTTGTTTTGTAATTGCGTAAATAGACTTATGAATTGTTGTCTCGATTATGTTATTTTTCCTGATTTTTGTCTTGTAATTGTTGATCCGTAAAAACTAATAAGTTTTCAATTGATTGCTTGAATATTTTTTGTTTGTGCGGTGTAATCAGATTTCGGTCCATTAGCATTTTCATTTGAGCTCAAATTTGTTTAAGTTTTATCAATGTTTTAAATTGCGATATAGCGGTCCATTGCGCTTGGATTGTAATTTATATATGATCACAGATATTGCGCGATATTGCGGCGCTATTTAGCGGATTGAGGTATTGCGTTTTAGAAATATTTATTGCGATTTGCACTATGGCGACATAATTGCGCCGCAATTTAAATCACTGCGTTTTATACAAAAAGGTCACGGCAATCTAATTCTATTTATTTTTTATTTTCGAATTCGTGGAACATGACAATTAAGTTATTAACTCGTGTAACATATTTAAAAAACACTACCTTTGTTACATAAACTAATATCACAGGCTATGTTACACGGATACGGATACGGGTATCGTATCCGATACGATACGGATACGGCGATATGATAATTTTCAAAAAATCATGGATACGAATACGGTTATATAATTATTATTTTAATATATTTATACTATATATATAATTAATAAATTAATAATAAATTACTAAATATTTTTAAATTAAATATCACGACAATAAATAAAATCAAACAAACAATACAAGTATCATAAAAGTATAATAAACTTATTCTAGAAATATTCTAGAACCAATCTAAAAGTATCATAAAAGTATCATATGTAATTTATTTAAAAATATTATGAATCAAAATATGTAATGGGCCGAACTATTTTAAATGGAGTATTTCAAAGGTATCCAAGAAAGTATCCTCAGCCGTATCTTGTCGTGTTCTGCATTATCTCCGCCGTATCTAAAAAATAAACATTAAAATATCGAGATACGCCACGTGACGTATCTGAGCTTATCGCACCCGTATTCGTATCGGATATGTGTATCCTCGAAATACTTCTGCATTTTTGAAGTATACACGTAACATATATGACAAGGTATATTCTCAATAAAGTCATAGCGTCGTTATAGTGCCCATTATCGCAATATGTTGCAAAAGATGTGCAACCACTACGAATCGCTGGATCGTAATTTAAAACATTGAAACATAATGTAAATGTTTTTTCACGAAAATATTATGTTTTGGCAAATAACAAATGCAAGGATAAAATCTTTTACTTGTTAGGACGACACGATCTGGTACTATTCAGAATTTCCGTAAAAAATTATAATAACTATGTGAATTCTACAAATAACTGTAAAACAACGAAATAATGTTGGAATAATGTTCCAACATTACTGCTACCTGGTCAATAGTTTGAGAACGGTGTATGCATTTTGTAATATCTTAATTAGCGTGTCTTTCGTGAATCATAAACCTAATTATTTTTGCTACATAATAATAAGATTATATTTCCAACTGCGCAAAAAAAAAATGGTCAGTCCACAATACCAATATATGAAATTAGTTCTTCATATTTTTGCAAGTAGGTATAAAAAAATGTTCGTATTGCAAGTTTCGCAATCACGCTGAACAAATAAATATTAGAAAAAGTGTCATGTAATAAAATACATTCCTAATTAATTGGCTTTCTATGATTTTCTTATAACATTAAAGTAAAACTCCTAATTTATTGAATACATTAACTTTTTTCCAATAGATGTAAGAAGAAAACTTTTTTAAAATAACGATGACAACACCCAATTTTAATTAAAGAGCTTTTTTAATAAATATAAATTAATTTTTGGAACAATAAAATGTGTTCCTATTCTAATCGTCATCTCACTATATCTAATTCAAACAGTAATATTTTTGATGATTGCAAAAATTAATTCGTGCAATCATTTATGTCTGGACTCCGAATTACTACCCAATGACAATTGACAACCCTTTCAACCGATCTTTTATACCAAATTTACATTTTCAAATTGTACTCGATCTTGTATTCGATCAGGCCTTTTTCATTAAAATTTATTTTATTCTCAATTGAGGGCCCAACAATAAATTCTGATTTTTGGGCCATATTTTTTTTTTGCGAAAAATCATTTCTTTTTCTGCGATATTTCACTAATTAACAATAGGAAAATGCCATAACGATCATGAATAATTGGTTATTATTTGTTCCTCGTTTTATCATAAAACTTGATCAAATCCTATTGGTTGTTATTATTATATCATATATCCATCGAAAATTCGTGACTTTTAATAAATAAAAAATGCATGACTTACTAGTTATAGTAGACGTGACACAAATAGTAATCTCTCATCATACAAATATCATTTATAAATTACTACATACACAAGATGGGGAATATATAAGCATCATTAACCCATTATTGGATTTGTAGAATTTGAACCATTTTATTTGCTCTATTCAAATAAACTACATAAAATTAATAAGACATCAAAAATATTTTAAGATATTCGAGTAAACTGATCATCCATTGTAACGGAGTGCACTGTAATAAATTTTCATTCTTGTAAATAAGAATGGTGTATGCATTTATTTTTGTGGTTTTTCGTTCTACCCAATAATTCGATCCTTTCCAACAACGCGAAAGTAACACACTGACTTTTATACATTCACTTGAGGTAAGAAATAATTTGTCCATGATATCAACTTCTCATTTTGGAAACTCTTGACCCGGAAAAACAAAGGGACGTGCGCAGCGGGAAATCGGGCAGCTATCGACTTCAAATCCGCATCTCATGTTGCTTCAAAGACAAATTGGGGAATGGCGTCAGATAAGACCAATCATTAGACTCCAATTTGCCTAAACGGCCAATAAATTAGCTTGCGCTTGGGGGAGTCGTTGACACAGAATGACTTCGGGTTATGATCATATATGCGAGATGTAGTTGATTTAAGATGTTCATTTCCTAATTAGTCAATGAATTTCCTTATGTAGGTCAACATATGCAATTGGCTCTTATTTACAAAAATTCTTGTTATTGCAAGTTTGTCAATTATATTGAACAAATATATATGTGAAAAATGTGATATAAAATGTTCTAATAAAATACTTTCCTAATTAATAACTATTCTATCATTTTCTTATAATATTAAACTTATAATTAATTGAATTATAATCTTTTTGGAATGATTGTAAGTAGGAGAGTTTTTAAAAATAATAATAATGATAACACCCAAATTTAATTAAAGAGATGAGTTTTTGTTATAAATATCTTCAAAAAAAATTATGAATAATTAAGGTAGGACTTTCTTTTGTATGACCATTCAACCGATTTTTCGTACTAGGTTTACATTTTCAAATTGAGATGCATGTATTAAAGAGCTGACAATGCATATTAATTGTTCAAATAACGCACAGGAAAAAAAAAGAGTAAATAAATAAGTTAAATAAGAGAAACATTTTTTTTGTTGAAAATAATAGAGTAGGCTCAAAGTCCTACATCTATTTTTTATATTAATCAATTTAATTTAGAATTCCTTATTAAATAAGGTTTTTTGTTTTAGAACACTTATAATACCCAACATGGAGATACCTAACATATCTTTCATTTTCCTTAACTTTCTGTTACTTTGAAAAACTCACCCAATAGATCTAGGATAATCAAATGACGAAAAAACAACCCACTGCGATTTTGAAATACTGGACAATAAAATCAAAGAAAACCCTAGTATAAAAAACCTAGGTTTACACAGATTACACTTCTCCTCTCTCGGCCGACTTACTTCCTCATTTCACCATTTCCAGAGAGAAACATTATTTGTTTCTTTTTTCACGGAACGGTCAATGAGTTAAATAATGCACAAGCTACATTGGATAATTTCATGTTTACAAAAATGGATTAATTAAACTTACTTAAAAAAAAGGATTTTGAAAATCGGAGTGGTTTTAAAAAAAAAAGGATTTTGAAAATCTGTTTTCATTTCAATTGCATGCTAAGTTGGTACAATAATTTTTGAAGTTAATATATATAAAATTATTATGTTAAAGCTTTCTACTTCTATCGTTTTTTTCAAAAACATGACAAAACTTAAAAAGAGGAATATACTATATATAAACATGAATTATGAAGTTTGGATTGAAAACTTCTATTTAAATAAAATTATTTTTGTAAATATAGGAGTCTATGCATACATGAATTCTCTATGTTTTGTTGAGATATACACCATATTTTCAATTTACAGAAATATTCGTGATATTTGTTATAACTTATAAGTCCTATGATTGACACTATTATTTGTTGAGGTATTATAGAATGTTGATTAAGGCAGGTTTATTAACTTCAACCTACAATTACACTAAAATGGGCCAAAATAGTTTTTGTCTTCAATAGGAAGTCCAATCAATTACCAGTGTTATTTATTTTTATTTTTATTAGAAATCCGGAGACGCACATAGATTAAATAATATCTTAATAAAAAGTTTATTGATAGTTCAGCGGTACATAGGATTCGGATCCAGTACCCGTAGGAAATGAGGATGGGTATCATCCGTTTGAACTATCAAAACGGTGGTAATTACCGGTATTATTTCATTAGAGATCGAACCTAATGAGCCGAAGAACTGTATATCAACTTAATGATCAATTAGTGCATACATTTCAAATGTCGTTAAATTCTTTTGTAAATCTTAATTTACATAATATGGAGCGTACTCATTTGGAATGTCCAAACATCAAAAAAAAAAAATAATAATAATTCTTTTGATATTTTTTTATCAATATAATTTCAAGATGTTTCTTGTAATATTGTTGTTTATTTCATTATTATTATTATTATTATTATTATTATTATTATTATTATTATTATTATTATATGTTATATGTTAATATTTCATGAAAACATAATTCTAACAACTAGTTTAACATCTAGTTTTTTTTAACAACTAGTTTTTATTATATTAATAGCTTGAAAAATATATTTTTAACATCTAATTTTTATTTTCATTATTTTTATGTATTTTTTAATTTAAATATTTTAAGGGTATTTTTTTAATTTTATTGTTTATTTTATTAGTATTGATGTTAGTTATTCATGAAAAATTATAGATAAGTAAAAATATATACGATGAATAAAATATTAAAATTATATAAATATAACACCTCATTATTATCATTTCAAAGTTTGTATGTTAAAAATATTTATAAATTTTTTTGTACAATTAATAAAAAAATTTAAAAAAATACTTTATTAGTTACTAAACATGAAAATAAAAAGGGATTTTGGTCCAAAAAATACTCAACATCATCCATAGTTAGGCTTAAACCCTATAAATACTTCCGTATAATAATGAACTACTAGAAAATAAATATTACACTTGAGCATCGTCTGCGGAATTTGAAGCAATATATGTATAGCTCTTGAGCATCTCATGTACCATTTTAATTTTATTTTGTGATTCACATGGCAATCAAGACTACGACCATCAATTGGTGCATAATTATATACAAATAATTATATACAATGTATTACTTAAAAGAGTAGTGATGTACATCTTCTAGTATTCTCTTCCAAAAATCTTGATGACGTAAGATTTAATATCTTAAAAATTAACACATTATATATTGTTTAATATTTTAATTTATGGTTTAATTATTTTAATTTATGGTTGAATATTCAATTAAGATGTCAAATTATGAATTAACGTGTTAAATTTTAAGATGTTAAATTATATTTATGTCATCAAAAAATTTGGGAGAGAAATAAAAATATGTGAAACATTTTCATACTTTGAAAATAAATACAACTCGCATTCCATGTACCATTTAAATTTAATTTTGTGTATTCTACATGGCAATCGAGACCATGACCATCAATTGCTGCATAATTATATACAACGAGATACTTGAAAATAAATATAACTAGTATTGCATGCATAATTTAAATTTTATTTTGTGATTTCTCAGGGTAATCAAGATTATGACCATTGGTTGTTGCAGAATTATATATAATGAATTACTTGAAAATAAACTAGCTTTAACCCGCGCTATTGCGCGGGACATGCCGAGTGCTGAGTGTGTTCGAGAATTTTTTTCTTTCTGTGTTTTTGGGTTGGGGATGTTGCATTTTTTTTTTCCTTTTGTTGTCTTTGCTTATTTGCATCATTTGTGTTTGGTTGCCAAGTTGTTTCTGGATTTTTACTGGTTGGTTGTATATCTCCGCAAGAAGTATGTCCATTTGTTGGGGTCGGTTGCTTGTTCGTATTTACACATGATGTTAGGTCTGGTGACTCTTTGTTGTGTTGTTTCGCAGAGATTCATTTTAGATTGTTGTATAGTTTGTTGCGCGACCGTTGTTTTGTTCGGGTGTTTTATGTTGTTGGAATGTATCATATTGAAGAGATGATGAATGCTAATAAACAAACATATGAGACAATTAAACATAGTCGAGTTTTTTAGTTACAAAACTACAGTGTCAAAGCTAAGGCAAAATTCAAAACAGGTGATGCATTCCATTATCATGAAACTGAGTTTAACAGCTTTGGTTCCTACAAATTTAGCTAATGAACATGCATTACATTATTTGGATCAAACGAAAGCTTTTTTGCAAAAAAATTCTTGGCTGGCCGTGAATTGGAATTAGTGCTTGAATGCATGATTGAGTAAATTGCAGTTCGTTGACAATGAACAATTGTGATGAACGTACTTTTTAAGTTTTACCAACAAAAACCGACCATCAATTGCAAAAGTAATTTTTTTTCTTTTATTTTGTACATAATTTCTTCCTTTTTATGTGCAATGAAATGTGTATTTAATTTGTTCCTCTGTTGTTCGCACCAAAAATAACTATCTCGCCATTTGCTAGTGATTAGTCGTGGTCGATTTCATTATCCACATCCAACAGAAAGATTTCGCAAAATTTTCATTATTGGGCAACTATTTGAACTACGTGTTTAAGACATCCTTGAGTAGCGTCATGAACGTTTTTTTTACCTTGAGATATAATTGAATTGTTTTGATTCCCAACAATTTAAGACATCCTCAAGTTAGCCACTTGCGACAGTGTAATTTGGTTGCGAGGAACAATTGTGATGGACAAATTTTATAAAAAAATTAACCATGAACAAAGTTTTACCAACAAAAATTAACCATCAATAAAAAAAATTCCTTTTTTTTTGGGGATTTAGTTTTCCTCGAGACAGTAAAATGAATTCAATTTGTTCTTGTATTGTTCGACGATCTCGGTACCAAAAATAACTCTCATAGCCACTGACAAGACCAAACAATGACTAAATAATATCATACGGACCCCATTCACTTGTTCCTTGGAACACACAAAAAATCGTAAAAAGCACAAATTAGCTCTCTTTATATCCAGTAATCACCAAGTGAAATTGAAAAAAATCTAAAAAATAAGTACCTGAAAGAAACAACGTCGAAAACCAATTTTTTTTCGAACTGGTACGCACCAGAATTGGCATGCGTCAAAACCAATACCGGCCTCTTGCAAATCTGGCACATCGTCGGGAGAGTCTCCATTCACGGCAATTACTCACTCCACGAAGAAGGCTCCTCATTTTTGTCACTAATTTTATTTTGTAAGAAATAATGTAAAAGAGAGAGAACGCTTAAAGAGAACCGACAAATTTGCGAAAAGTAAAACAGAAATGATTGAAAATTGTATCTTTTACTGAAAAAACCCAAACTGTTCAAAATTTCATCATTTACATAGAAGCCCTCGAACTATTGAAAAAATCCTATTTTGCGGAAAAGGACCTGGATTTACTGGAAATTTCATGATTTGCTCGAATAACCCTAATCATTGAAAATTTGCTAAATTGCATAGAAGACCCCGAATAATTGAAAATTGATATTTGCGTAAATGACCTCGAATAATTTACAAATTTGTATGAATGAACACACCAAATAATTGAAAATTCAAATTTGCAGAATAAACCCAGAATAATTTCGTAATTAGCATAAAAGAAGTAATCCGAAAAAATACTTCCCAAATATAAATATATGAAAAATACCCCTGTAGATTTTGAAAATTTCCAAAAAATGAAAAAATATCCTCTTAAATTCTGGTAACATCCAAAAATTCCCAGAAATGTTCAAATTTTGAAATATCACAAATATTAAGAATATTTAGGGTCTTGTGTGGAAATTGTATAAAAAATCGAGGATCAATTCATAAAACTGAATCTTTACAGAGGTCAATTCATAAAACTGAATTCTTTCGATTTCTCCACCATACCTTAAAGATTCCAGTCGCGATACGCAAGAGCCAAAAAGAGAATAATTTTTTTTAATGAGCGATGTACGATGATAATAATGATTTAAAATTATATTACCTCAAATCCTAATAGGGGTGGAGCCGTCTACTCCATTTGCACAAAGAAATGGAGGTTGTAGTTACGTACTCCATTTTAATGAGCAAATAAAAAATGATGTACTTCTACAATTTATTGATCGTCTTTTTTTTCTGGAACAGGAGCAATTCCGTCAATTTAATTAGATGAGAATTTGCAAATAAAATTGTTACCCAAAAAACAAAAAGGACTACCTAAGAAAAAATGAGTGGTACATACATTGCCTTCCGCACAACATGTTCATGACAGCAGCACCGGTACGCAACACATCAACTGATTGCCTTTGCCCTTTCTAGCATAATCATCTGTTTATAAATAATAAATAAAACCACATATTAAGCTAAAACCTAGAAAAAAGCCTATTCATCATTATTAAGTATCATTTAAAATTGGAGAAAGATCAAATTGAACCATGAGTGTTAAATAAACCTGTTCATGGATCCTAAATTGGAAATTTTCAAGCTGCCCCACGTACTGCTCGCATAGTTTCGCTGTATAAACAGGGGAAAGTAGAATCGAAAAAGATAAGATAATAGAGAGAAGATGTACGAATGAAAAAAGAGATTAAAATAACAATAAACCTGAGCAAAAAAATCGGAGATCACTGTTACCTCCAGCGAGCTCAAGCACGGCAAAATCTGTAATTTCAGATCGAAAAACTAAGAAAAACACAACGAACGGCGAAATCAAACATTTAAGATCAGAAAACTAAGAAAAACATAACGAAATCAGTCACAAAAGAGAAAAACGGCAAAATCAGTCACAAAAAATCTCAGAAAAACACAACGAAATAAAAAGGAAAGAAAAAACAGAGAGAAAACCTAGGGTTTCGCCAGAAAATCGCCAGCCATACTGTTCTTCGCCGTGTCACTGCCAAATCGAGAGCCGCGAAATCATCAAGCGGCTAGGTGTAAAAGTGTCGGAGAGGTGAGGGAGGGAGGCCGAAACCGAATCAAATCTCTCCAATAACAGCATGCCATTATCATTACGAACAAAGGCAATAAATTCTGAAATTTCCAAAAGCAGGCCACTATCAAGATGTAAATTAGAAAGAAACAAAATTGAAAGCATTATTTAGAAAAGTAAATACCTTATAATCTTCTCATCGCCACCATCCAGGTTAAATAGCACGAAATGCATGACTCATCAGAGTTTTCTGGGCATTTAAAGTTATGAAAAATAGGAACATTAGTTGCAATTTAGGGCATTTAAATTTCTGAAAATGTAGACATGTAAATTTGTAAATCGAGATGATTTCAAGGTTGAAAATATAATTGGAAATGTAGTAAAGAATAAAATTGAGCAAATCAATAACTGATAACACGAAGAAACCACCAATTTTAACTCAGAAAGGTAAAACAAATCGTCGAAAAAACCAAGAAAGAAACCTAAATTGAATTAGGTCGGCCTGAAATTAGTTTAATCTCAGCCAAAATCGTTTCGAAGAACAACAAATCGAGCTATTAACAAAAGCAAAGAGAACCCTAAATCTTCGAAAAAATCAACAAACAACCCTAAATCGAATGAATCAGGCCAGATATTAATTTGACTTCAACCAAAATTGTCAGAAATAGAATCAAACTGAGCGCAAAGAACACAAAAGAAGCAGAATATCAGATAAGAGAGAAAAATCGAATAACCTTGGGTCGATGATCAAAAGAATGGGCTTGCCTTTCGCTCTTGCTGGATTTGCTCGAGATGGAAAAGCAGAGAAGCGCAACGCGTCTCCTATACCCACAACCGTCGTTCTCAGGCATCGTCGGCACCGGTTCCCCGCTCTTTTCACCTTTTCGTCTCCATTTTCGCCACCTAGGGTTTGCTCTATTTTTTATCTTTCTCCTGTCGCGAAAATGTGAAGAGAGAAGAGAGAGAGGAGGTGTAATTGAATGGGCCACGAATTGTTTTTTCCCTAGACTAGGCTCACATGGTCCGTGTGATGTTCGTATCTCCTGGTTCATGTGAACCTCGTTCATTCAAATTGTGACCGTCCGATCTTCATCAAACGGCCCAAAATCAGAGGGTGACGTGGCCGAATGCAGGAACAACAAAAAGGATTGCATTATATTAATTTAAATATAACTCGCATTCCATGTACCATCTAAATTTTATTTTGTGTACTCCTCATGGCAAGTAAGACCATGACCATTAATTGTTGCATAATTATATATAATGAATTACTTGAAAATAAATATAACTCGCACTCCATGCACTATTCAAATTTTATTTTGTGATTTCTCATGACAATTAAGACCACAATCATTGGTTGTTGCATAATTATATATAATGAATTAATTGAAAATAAATATAACTCGTATTCCATTAATCATTTAAATTTTATTTTGTGATTATTTTACAGGATGAGCGTAGTGAATGAGCACGGAGCAGGAGATGCAAAATTATTAAAATTTGCAATCGTTCATGTTGTATCGATCTCATCTTTTATTGAAACGGTGCTCTTCATACTCTTCTTATCGTTCCGAGGAAAAATAGTTTGCGCATTTACTGATAGTCCGGCCGTAATCGAGGCGATTGCTGATCTATCCTCTTTTCTATCTTTCACTATCTTATTGCAAAGTGTTCAGCCCGTGTTATCAGGTGCCTAATAATTAAAATGATAAAAGTTGGTCACACACTAAGTAATACATGATTAGCATATGATTTGATGGATATAAAATACATTTCATTTACATATGTTATAGGAGATGCAAATGATGCTGGCTGGCAGAAATTAGTGGCTTATGTAAATATCACATGTTATGATTTGGTTGGAATTCCAGTAGGTCTAATTCTAGGTTATTTGATTGGCTACCAAGTCAAGGTAATTTTATTAATTGGTTTTTGTCATTTATGCAATCAATCGGTTTTGACTGTTCACAAAAAAAAAAATTATAGTGACATAAATGACTACACAGAATATGATCTTAAAAAAATCTAATAAAAAATTAATTATTGAGATTAATCCGCATCACTGCATCTAATGATCCAAATTGGTACATACAAATAGTCATACAATATGCATGTTTTAAATAATCAAATATAATATTAATGTATATGATGAAATCACATCACACAATCTATTGGTTAATAATCATGATAAACATGATGATGTGGCTTCCTGATGAGTATAATATTAATGCATATGATGAAATCACATCACGCAATCTAATGGTTAATAATCATGATAAACATGATGATGTGGCTTCAAGAGGAGTATAATATTAATGTATATGATGAAATCACATCACACAATTTAATTGTTAATAATCATGATAAACATGATGGTGTGGCTTCATGAGGAACCTAAAAAATATGTGCAAAATAAGAAATGAGTAAATTTCATTACTTGATATATAATATTTTATTTAGAAAAATATTACTTTACGATATATCATCATTTTGTATGTCAATGGGTCCATAACTTAGTTGGTTGAGTGTGAGACAAAAAAACTTATATGTTGTGAGAGATTATGGATTCAATCTCTATTGACATCAATGGATGGAGAACATATGAGTCTTCTCCATTTAATATTTAAAGAAATCATCATTCTGTATGAATTTACAGGTTTCCCTTGTTAGAACACGCGTCAAATAAGTGGCTTTTGCCAGAATAAGCCAAGTGAAAACAAATGCTTTAGGAAACTATTTACATTTCACAATCAAACTTTTAAAATTTTCTCTTATTTAATTATTTTCTTTTAGTTCATTATATTGTTTTATTCTCTCTCATATTTACTGTATTACGACGTAAACAAATGAAGAAATATAATTGTTGTTGTGAAATTATAAAAACTAGAAATAAAATTAGAAGCAACACTATGGAAATGAGGAGAGAAAATTATGGAGATTTTATTTCTTGAATTTGTATCTTTAGCATCACTACAAGTGAGATTTACATAACATACAATATTCATCTACAAACCTATACACATGTACATATGTGTCGTGACATGGAGTATACATGTGACACATACACACATATGTGGCATGACATAAATACATGCATAGAGACACATGTATATATATATGTGTCATGTATGTTACATACAATTGCTTCATACAAAATAAACATAATAAATACATTCATATTTATAATACCCCTCCTTGAATATATTTGATTTTATACGCATAAAAAATATGTCTCGTTGATTTTGTACGCATAAAAAACTTATCTCGTTAAACACTTTGTCAGGAAATACCTAGGGAGGTGGAAATATGGTGCAATGGGTACTAAATCTCCCCTTTGAATGTCATTATTATGTATGCATGAAGAAGCAACTTCCTTAAAAGTCTTGCAAAAGAAGTGAATGTGTAGTATAGAGTTTATCTTTGACGTATATATCATATACATGAGTCTCGTTAAAACTTTACTAGGTAAAATTCAATAGGACAAAAATCCTAATGAAGAAAAAAGTATACAATATTATTCTGTTTCATACGCATTATAAAATGTCTCGTTAAAAAACTTATCAAGAAAATTCATTGGAATAAAATTATAATCAGATGCCTAATAATTAAAATAATAAAAGATTGTCATACACTAAGTAATACATGATTGACATGTGATTGATGGATAAAAAATGCATTTCATGTACACATGTTATAGGAGATGCAAATGGTACTGGCTGGCAGAAATTAGTGGCTTATGTAAATATCACATGTTATCATTTGAATTCCACTCGGTCTAACTCTAGGTTATTTACTAATTGGTTTTCGGTCATTTATGCAAATCCGGATCCGACTCAATCCGGATCCATATTTTTTGTCGGATATGACTCAATTCGGAACCGAACGGCTCGGATATTGAACAGATATAGATACGGTATGGATATTGTTAAATATGATATGGATCTTTCCCAAATATTAGAACGAATAACAATATATCATAACATATATAATATATTTTAAGTACATATATACATAATTTGAGAAATAAACAATCTCAATTATTATAATTAAACGTGATTGAGACTATAAATTAGTTAGAAATAATTAGTCTAGATCCATATCCAGATCCGGATGCCCGAATACGGAGCTGACTATCGGATCCGAAAAATACTCGCATCCAGATCCAGTACCAAAATCGAATATCGAATCCGAACAAAAATACTCGGATCCGGATTTCGATATTTTTCGGATACGATTCGGTCCGAACCATTTACAACCCTACCAGCAGGTGTATTTCCTAAACGGATCAGATCTATAGAAATAAAATATTCACTAATAGTATGTTGACATAGCTTTTAAATTGGGGGGTATCTATCTTTCTTTGGTACAGCATTTTGTCTTGATCACTATCGAGAGAGAGATCGAGAGAGAGAGAGAGAGAGAGAGAGAGAGAGAGAGAGAGAGAGAGAGAGAGAGAGAGAGAGAGAGAGATGACAGGAATGTGAAAAGTCCAATTCAAGGCTTTTATCTCCCCTTATTCCTGAAGAGGAAGAAAATAGTTTATCAAGGAGGATATGGACAGAGTCGAAGAAAATGTGGGTGGTTGCCGGTCCGGCCATTATAACCCGATTTGCAAACATGGGACTTCTGATCATCACGCAGGCGTTCGTGGGCCACATCGGTTCTCTTGAGCTTGCTGCATATGCTCTCTCTTTGACTGTTATTTATCGATTCGCCATGAGTATACTGGTAGGATTTACTTTGGTTTCAAATGTTTAACATAGTACCTACTGCATTACATGCATTACAGATGTTTCAAAGCTTATTTTGTGAGCTTATTTGGCTGCATTACATGCCTCTCTCTCTCTACATATATCGAGTAATCTCGATATACGTTAATAATGTAATAAGAGAGTAATTAGTTTTTTCCACTTAATCCATTCATGTGAGCTTATTTTGTTCCTCACGTTGATTTAGTTATTAATCAAAGCTTTCTTTGGTGCATGATGTAAACGGTTCGGATCCGGTTCGGATAGTGGTTACACCAGATTCATATTCATATTATTTTTCGGATACGAATGAGGATACGAAACTATCCGCATCATAATACGATTCAGATGTTAAGCAGATACAGATACGAATTTGTATAGATAACAAATATTTTTTGAATATTAAAACGAACTAGCGTTTTACCCGCGCAATTGCGCGGGGGTTAACTTTGTTTCTTTTCTGTTGTTTTTTTTTTAAAAAAAACATAATTGATAACTCGTCAACATAACAACCCTGTTTTAAAAATTCGGTTTGGACTGGCTTAAAAATATTGTCAATCCGGTTTTAAAAAAAGCAGATACAGATACGATTTTAAAAATTCGGTTTGGATTAGCTTAAAATATTTTTTGAAATCGAATTATGCTTCGAATTTTCTGTCCATGCTTGCATAAATGCTCCTACTTTAAAACCCCGTCAACATAACAACTTAACCCTACTCTGCCAATTTTTATGAATTTTGAAGTTATTGATAACTCGTTTCCGATACCCAGAAAGATTAGGTTGGACCCAACTCTCTAAAAA
Organism: Luzula sylvatica; assembly: GCA_946800325.1. Lineage (NCBI taxonomy): Eukaryota > Viridiplantae > Streptophyta > Magnoliopsida > Poales > Juncaceae > Luzula > Luzula sylvatica. The sequence goes on from OX326956.1 coordinate 25,768,091, forward strand.
TATTAAATGCGAGAATATTTCGCAAAAAATTAATTAAAATAAATTAATAAAAGGAGATCGAGCGTGTAGGCCTGTGCCAGAGGCCCCCATAAACCTACATGCCTCCACAAATTAATTAAAATAAATTAATAAAAGGAGATCGAGCGTGTATGTAGTTGCGCGGTCATTTCACTGTTGTTCTAAAAAAATATTGACGCTCTCTTGTACATGTTATTTTCGTTTATCCATCTCCAAAATTTTACATCTCAAGAGCTCATCTTGTATTCATTCTGATAACGCAGTCGAGAAATGATGTTTTTCACTTCGAAAGAAATGAAGTCGTGCATTAAATTCTTCAAACCAAGCTTTATGTTTTTACATGTATACTTGATAAGTATTTGGAAGAAAAGAAAAAATCACAATGCATGCAATATTCACAAAAGCCATATAAAACAATGTAAAAACATAAAGCTTGGTTTACATATTTTTAAATATATAATGATGCTGTGAATAATGGAATGATAGAAGGGGTCAAGGGAAGTATTAACGAGCCCCTTCTTATTAAAATGAACGAGGACAACTAATCGAAATTGAAATTTGAAACTGAAAAGTTGTCTATGAAACAATTTCTCAACCGAAATTAATTTCATCATCTCTCATAAATATCATCATTATTATTTTAAATCACATAGAATGCATCTAATATGATTCAAATAAGATAAATTATTTTATATTAATTAAAAAATGCGAAGGCTTTAAAATTTGTAAGAATTATTTATAACTAAATAATACAACACTCTCTAGTAACCTACAATAATGAATTGCAGTTAGGATTATCGAGTGCAATAGAAACACTTTGCGGCCAGGCGTTCGGAGCAAAGCAGTATCACATGGTCGGTATCTACCTTCAAAGATCATGGATCATCCTTTCTATCAGCTTCGTCCTTCTCCTACCATTGTTCATTTTTGCGGCACCAATACTCGAGCTCCTCGGCCAAGACAAAACCATCTCAAACATAAGCGAAACAATTTGTCTCTGGTATTAATCAACGGTCGATCCCATAAATCTTCACACAAAATGTAGAACTAAATTAATTTATGTCGATGCAGGTACATTCCGGTGCTCTTGGGATACATCTTAGGCTGCACGCTTCAATTTTTTCTCCAGTCCCAAAGCAAGAACTTTATCATTGCGAACTTTGCCGCGTTTTCAATTCCTTTTCATATCTTCCTTTCATGGTTTTTGGTTATCCACCTCTCTTTCGGGATTCCAGGCGCAATGAGCGCATTGATAATCTCCATGTGGATACCAGTGATTGGCGAGTTGTTGTATATCACTTGCGGAGGTTGTCCTGACACATGGGGGGGTTTCTCATCGAGCGCTTTTGCTGATCTTTATCCACTCGTCAAGATCTCTCTTGCTTCTGGTGTAATGATTTGGTAATAATTTAGCTTGCTGAGACTCGTTTATTTTGTTTTCCCTTAACTACTATCTGATTTAATTGGCACAGTCTGGAGCTTTCGTATAACTCTATACTCATATTGCTAACCGGTAATATGTTGAACGCTGAAGTTGAACTCAATGCGCTGTCCAAATGGTATGTATGCATATATGTATATCTTCAACAACTTCATACGAAATTAGATTGATCGATATCACTTTTATCAAAAATAATTATATTCTTTATATCCTTGGTAGCCTCAACATAGCGGCGTGGGACTTCATGATCGCTCTTGGTTTGTTAGGCGCAGCAGGGTACGTACTACTTTTCTTTATCGGTCTATCTCTATCACTATCAAATGAATGTAGTTATATATGTTAATAAGTCCAAACCCGATTAATAATTATTATGTTTAATTAGCTCAATTAATTTTATGGAAAAATTTATATTAAGGAAAATATTTTAGGAAATTATTATTGGGCCGATTTTAATTATAAGGAACTTAGTTTAGGAAATAGTTTTAAAGCAAGGTTTGAATTTCTTGTATTTCAAGTTTATGGAGCCTATAAATATGACTTGAATGTTTAACAATAATATATCAAAAATATCAATTAGAAAAACAGAGAAAGACTTGTAAGAGACCATTATAATTATAAGAGAGAGTTTTGTTTATTAGAAATTCATATTTGAATTTATATTTGAATCCCCTATTACCAACAATATATATGATTATTTTACAGGGTGAGGGTAGCGAATGAGCTCAGAGCAGGAGATTCAAAATTAGTAAAATTTGCAATCGTTCATGTCGTATAGACCTCATCTTTTATTGGAACGGTGCTCTTTATACTCTTCTTATTGTTCGGAGGAAAACTAGCTTACGTATTTACTGATAGTCCGGCGGTAATCGAGGCGGTTGCGGATCTATCCCCTTTTCTAGCTTTCACTATCTTATTGCAAAGTGTTCAGCCCGTGTTATCAGGTGCCTAATAATTAAATTAAAATAATAAAAATTGGTCATACACTAAGTAATAATACATGATTAACATGTGATTGATGGATATAAAATACATTTCATTTACATATGTTATAGGAGTTGCAACTGGTTCCGGCTGGCAGAAATTAGTGGCTTATGTAAATATCACGTGTTATTATTTGGTTGGAATTCCACTCGGTTTAATTTTTGGTTATTTGATTGGCTACCAAGTCGAGGTAATTTTACTAATTGGTTTTCTGTCATTCATGCAATCAATATATTTGGAATTAAATCAATTTGTAACTCATTTCCTCAAATTATATTTTGAAGGGTATATGGACAGGAATGCTCGTAGGTACATTGGTTCAAGCATTGGTTCTTTGCAATATTACTTGGAGAATGGACTGGGACGAACAGGTACATACCAATACTAATTACGAAATAATTCTGTTACGATTAATCCTACTATAATATTTTACAAACACTTTGTCCCATCCTGATAACGCCACGTCATTTATCCCACCCATTTGGATTTCAAAATGGCGCTCAACTATAATTAATTTTTTTTTTAAGGTCCAAACTTAGGGCTGCAAACGAGCCGAGCTCGAGCGAGCTGTGCCAAGCTCAAGCTCGGCTCGGAACTTATTCGAGCTGGCTCGGCTCGTTTAGAATTATGGTTCGAGCTAAAAAATCAAGCTCAAGCTCGGCTCGTTCTAATTCGAGCTAGCTCGGCTCGGCTCAACAGTAGCTCAATTAAAAAAACAACTTGAATTTTAATTAAAAAAATTATAATAATTGCGAATAAACAAAAAATATTTTAAATACCAAACTATCTTAAAACATAACAATAATAAATCAAACATACAAGATAAAACAAAAAAAAAATAGGATTTAGACTTGGTATTATTAATTTGTCTCCCTTAGTTAATATTCTTTTTAGGACCTAAGTTGTAACCTGACTTTGAATTATTATGAAGATAAAGTTTTCTTTATAAAATTTTCTAATTATAATAATATTTATAATATGAATTAATTATGATAAACATATTTAATTTTTTAAATCGAGCTCAAATTCTTTTCGAGCTTAATACGAGCGAGCTGAGTCTGGCTCAAGCTCGGCTCAATAAGCGTTCGAGCTAGCTCGGCTCGGCTCGTTTAATTTCGAGTTAATATCGAGCGAGCTGTTATCGAACTATTACCGAGTCGAGCTCGAGCGAGCCACGAGCCACGAGCTAAAGTTGCAGCCCTATCCAAACTCACGCCTCTCTTGTTCATTTGTTTTCTTCACGTTTCGTCCCAGAGATCCGCGCCTTCTCCTTCTCGCCCCTTCTCGCACACAATCCGCGCCTTCTCAATGGTATTTGTCCTTCTTCGCTGCATCTCCATCTAATCCCTGAAAGAGTCATGAAAGAGGGCACCATCCAGACCACCCAGCAGTGCCTCCATCTCCCAGTGATTCTTCACGACTTCTCAGAATTTCTTCAGGATTTCTATATTTTCCTAACTCCTCATTTCTCATCTAGACACGAAGGCACAGCGGCGAAGACACAAGATACTGCTGTTTGACACGATCAGGGTCGACTAGGGTTTCCTCCCGCCTCCACCAATTGGACATGGTGATTTACGATTTTTAATCTCAAGAAGGCTTCTACGAATTCGGTACTCTAATTTTTGGTGAAAGTTGGATATTAATTCTCGATTTCGAATGGGGATTACTAATTCTTTCTTAAACCAACTTCTTTTCGATTATTCTCATATATTTCGTGTTTTTCTGGGAATTTCGTGTTATTTGACTGTTTAGTTTGATGATTTATCTGGAATTTCGTGTTTCAATTTTGGTGAAATTTGGATATTAATTCTCGATTTCGAATGTAGATTGCTAATTCTTCCTTAAACCAACTTCTTTTCGATTCTTCTCATATATTTCGTGTTTTTATGAGAATTTCGTGTTATTGACTGTTTAGTTTGTGATGTGAGGCAAATAAGATACAAATTTAATTCTTAATTTGGGGATTTATAGCCTTGTGAAGAACAATTATATATACCTTATTAATCATATTTGAGATAACATGAATATTTCTTCACTAAATGTATTTTATTGCTTAATGACAGGAATTAGAAGGAATTTCTGGGAATTTGGAGAGTGTGGTTGTCTCCAACACGTCAAGAGGAGTGAAAACGATATATTATACCGATACTTTCGGTACATGAATAAGACGGGAGACAAACAATTATCATGATACAAACTTACACAAAAGTCTACACGAAAACCACTCAATCCTTAGCCCTTATCCTTCCCACCTACCTTTGGTGGAAATTACCTCCTTACCCTCAATCCTCTCCACCAACTCGTGGCCAATAAGAAGACTCCATGAGTGCTGTAAATAAGACCACAAGGGCCACGAGTTTGGATACGCTCTCTTCACCCTTTCGCTCACTCACACTCTCTCTCTCTTTCTCTCTCTCTGAGCAAGTCCAAGAAACCTTCAAGAACACGCAAGAATTGCAAAATCGAACGATAATTCTCTAAGATCGATCACCGAATAGAAGCTCACTTCATTCGGTGAATTGGTCTACACTTCGACGAAGATCGAGTCGTGGGGGTTAGGTTGGAGCTTCCTTCATCCGAATCCGCGCAAGCAAAGAGTCGAGCTTACTCTAATTTGATCGGGAGCTTCATTCCAATTAATCTTTTGCAAGGCTCGAGTTCACTCAACCGATACGGAGCTCACTTCGATTGGTGAGTGGATTGGTACGAAAGGAATGAGTTGTGCGAGGTGTCTAGCTCACTAAGCATCTCGAAGCAATGAGGAAGGCATCTAAGACGAGACTCGAAGCTCACTTCATCTCTCTAGGTGTTTTCTTTCCTTTTTTGTAATTCTTGTAGTTTTAATTGAATTGGATTTGTGTAAAGAATTGTAGGTTTAATTAATCTTTTGTTTTCATATTCTCCCTTGTTTGTTTGTGTGTTCTTAATGCTTGTTACTTAGTTTAATTGCCTTTAAAATTTGAATCCAAACAAACCATCAAACTGCTCCCAAATCAAATCTCAAACCAGAATTCCAGAACTACTTCCGTTATAACGGAACTCACACTGCGTTACAACGGACTAAACGGTTTGTACCTCACATTCAGTTGGGTATACTTCTGTTGTAACGCACCTATAGTTCCGTTGTAACGGACTTACCAGAATTTCCACTCAAATAGATCAATACTAGTGCGTTGTAACGGAAATAGTAGTCCGTTGTAACGGATTAACCAATCCGTTGTAACGCTGCTGCTGTCCGTTATAACGGACTGTCACTTTCGTTGTAACGGAATTACCTCCGTTATAACGGACCTTCATATCAATCCTTGTTAACAATTTGCCCTAACCTCCGTTGTAACGGACTGTATGTCCGTTGTAACGGACTACTTTCTGTGATTCTTCTTTGCCATTTCTTGTCTAATTTTTGATTAAATCTGACGCAATTGCTACCCGTGGAACGAACTTGCATATTTTCCACTATACAACTATATTTTCCAAACTTGTTGATTGAATCGGGTTTTTGAATACAACGATAATTTTACACGCCAAAAACCCGCTCATCAGTTTGGTGATTTTTCTTGTATTTCGTGTTTGTAGTTTAAGTTAGTTCGTAATTTCACTGTTAATTTCTGGAAAATCTAACCTTTTCTGTTAATTTCACTGTTAAATCTATTTTCCGCTAGGCACTAATGGTGCAAACAAGAGCAGTAGGAAAGAAAAAGAGAGGCAAGCAAACCAGCAAAGAAATTGCCGATTGTACCCCTACAGACCCAAAACCTTCTTCAACTCAGGTTTCTGAATTGTTAACGTTTTGCCCGTATGCCCTGTGTAAAATCATAAATATATCTTCTAAATTGTGTTTTGTAATTTTAGCAGAACCAGCCGCCTTGCCAGCCGTGTCTGTTCTTGATTGGTCCTCTTATCAGGTACGAAAATATGACAACTTTTATCAACAAAGCCCTAATTTTGTGCTTATCAGAGCAATTAAATTATAATTATTATTTCTCATATATATCAGGCATACTATAATGCGGCCGGGTCAAACACGACAGCACCTGGTTTCCACCCTCCTGTGTGGGGCCCACAGGTAATTTGTTAGTTAATGTGAAATTGCACACATACCCCTACACAAAATTTCGATTAGTTTAACTGTTAAATCTATTTTTTGCTGTTAATTTCAGTGAAATATAGTTAAGTCTATTTTTAGTTGATGATTTCATTATTAATTAGTAAATTGACCGATTCGAACAAATTTCTCGAACCAGGCACTTACATTCGCGTTCATGTGCACCCAAAACACTCTGCACGGTATAATTAAAACCCCTCATTTTTTAGTTTTTAAGCCAAATTTAGGAAATTATTATTGGGCCGATTTTAATTATAAGGAACTTAGTTTAGGAAATAGTTTTAAAGCAAGGTTTGAATTTCTTGTATTTCAAGTTTATGGAGCCTATAAATATGACTTGAATGTTTAACAATAATATATCAAAAATATCAATTAGAAAAACAGAGAAAGACTTGTAAGAAACCATTATAATTATAAGAGAGAGTTTTGTTTATTAGAAATTCCTATTCGAATCTATATTTGAATCCCGTATTACCAACAATATATATGATTATTTTACAGGGTGAGGGTAGCGAATGAGCTCGGAGCAGGAGATTCAAAATTAGTAAAATTTGCAATCGTTCATGTCGTATCGACCTCATCTTTTATTGGAACGGTGCTCTTTATACTCTTCTTAGTGTTCGGAGGAAAACTAGCTTACGTATTTACTGATAGTCCGGCGGTAATCGAGGCGGTTGCGGATCTATCCCCTTTTCTAGCTTTCACTATCTTATTGCAAAGTGTTCTCAGCCCGTGTTATCAGGTGCCTAATAATTAAATTAAAATAATAAAAATTGGTCATACACTAAGTAATAATACATGATTAACATGTGATTGATGGATATAAAATACATTTCATTTACATATGTTATAGGAGTTGCAACTGGTGCCGGCTGGCAGAAATTAGTGGCTTATGTAAATATCACGTGTTATTATTTGGTTGGAATTCCACTCGGTTTAATTTTTGGTTATTTGATTGGCTACCAAGTCGAGGTAATTTTACAAATTGGTTTTCTGTCATTCATGCAATCAATTTATTTGGAATTTAATCAATTTGTAACTCATCTCCTCAAATTATATTTCGAAGGGTATATCGACAGGAATGCTCGTAGGTACATTGGTTCAAGCATTGGTTCTTTGCAATATTACTTGGAGAATAGATAGGGACGAACATGTACATACCAATACTAATTACGAAATAATTCTATTACGATTAATCTTACTATGATATTCGCGTTCATGTGCACCCAAAACACTCTGCACGGTATAATTAAAACCCCTCATTTTTAAGTTTTTAAGCCAAATTTGAATGAGTGGATTAACAGGTGTAATGAAATTGACTGGAAAAGTCGAATAATAGACAAATCTTTTTTCTTTGAATTCTTTAGCGTTTACTTTTACACTAAGGGCATGTTTGGTTGATCGTATTAGAAATTACATCAAGTAAATTAACTTTCCGCAAGTCAACTTCCCGGAAATGCACTTCAAATTCAAATGTTTGGATTCACGAAAGTGAAACCACTGGATTTATAGTTTTTATGTTTGGGTTGATGTAAATGAATTATGAAATTTCTAGATTTATATGTATTAAAATTTGAAAATAAATTTAGGGAAAATTTTATAATAAGACACTATGTTTCGGATTTACTACAATAGAACAAATTTTTTGTAAATTTGAGATATGACGAGAGATGTAGAGATTTGTTTTTTCCTTGATATATTAACCCATATTGCACCCATATATATGTATGTCTAAAATCTATATTATTTGAAAAACATCAAAATAAATATCGTAATTTTTTTTATCAAAAAATAATCATATTTTTCAAACATAATTATTTTGTCATAAAAAATATTTCGTTCAAATATAAATGTGGATCAAATTTTCATTTGATAACTAAAAAATTAATCAAACACGATAATTAAAAAAAATAAAATATATATATATATATATATATATATATATATATATATATATATATATATATATATATATATATATATATATATATATATATATATATATATATATATATATATATATATATATATATATATATATATTAATTTTGTATACATCATGTTTTAATATTCTCAAATACTAATAATGTTATAAAATAATTTATAATATTTCTCAATTTTTATAGTTTTTGCAAATATTAATTATGTTTAAAATATTTCCGGGTTTCTTTGAATTAGTAATGAGTCTAGCGTTACATTTCATTACTAATTAGTTGAAAACGCGAATATTTAAAATATAATTCATATTTACAAATATCAAAAAAATTACAAAATAATTAAAAATATTTAAAAATAATATAAAAAATTAATATTTAATATAATTATAGTTATTTTGAGATTATAGTGATTGATTAGATTCTTATATTAACACAATGAAAATATAATTTATACTTATAATGAAATGTAATAATTTTTTGTGGTATTTTCGAGTTGTGTCTATTTATTTATTTAGATTATTGTGAGTAGTGTTTATTTATTTATTCAGATTATTGTGCTTGATTAATTTTTTAAATGAATACAATGAAAATATAATGCATAATTTGAGGGGAGGTTGTATTGTGATGTATCTCCACTTCATGTAAATTTGAGGGAATCTTGAGTTGCAGGAAAAGTGAGAGACAATGTAAGTCGACTTGCAGTAGTTTGACAAATTACATCAAACCAAACAACAAAAAATAGACTAATACAGTAGGTCGACTTACTAACTGACAGAGTTACTGCAAAACAAACATGCCCTAAGTGTAATGCTAAACCTGATCCAGAGGCTCCTTCGACGGGATGATCGATAGACAACAGAGCCGGTGGCATGAGGGCGATGGATGAACAAAATGATCAAATTTTTCCCTTTCAAAACGGTTAGTTATTTTAATATTTTCAAGTAAAAAGTGTAAATTATCAAATTCACCCCTTCAAAATTGAAATTTTTAATTTGTTTTGTATTTTGAAAGTTGAAGAAATATCCAGTAGATTGGAAGCAAATCGAAGATGAAGAAAAAGTTGAAGAAAGATCCAGTAGATTGGAAGCAAATCGAAGATGAAGAAAAAGCGGAAGCGGTAAAATTAAATTCTAAGACATTCTAAGAATATTATGAAAATAAGTCGTGAAATTTTTATTTTTTAAATTTTAAACGTAATTAATAATTTTTTTTTTTTAATTTTCAGTCATGACTCAGTAATTTCATCCTGAAAACAGCGATCTCTCAATCAAATAGTCAAGAAATATGGTTGCTACAGCTCGAAACATTATTGATTTCAAAATGACCCAGTAATTTCTTTTACATTTTCATATTTGAAAAATATCCTGTTCTGAAGTATTTAATAATAATCAGAACATTACAGAGATAGAGAGATATTGGTTATACAAAAAAGAAAAGAAATGATTATTGGTTAAATTTTCAGGCATTGCTTCAAGCACTAGGAGATTGAAAAGGCATAAATCGATTCGGTCACAGCACCTCTTGATGAAGCTGCAATTGAAGTTATACTGGTAAAATATATTTTGAAGTTAGTTAATTTAATTTTTCTTTTAGTTTTTGTTAATATCAACAATTAAACACTCAATGCAGGATTTATCAGGGCGGCCTCATTTCAAGGTTATATATGATATTTTCTCATTTCAGGGGTATTTCTGAAATTTTATAAAATTCAGGGATATATATGACTTGATTCTCATTTTCAGGGCTATTTTTGACATTTTCTCATTTTCGAAGGTATATATGATATTTTAATAAATTTCAGGGATAGATATGGGTTTTCTCTCATTTCAGGGGTATATCTGATATTTTTTTTATTTAGAAAAATCTAATTTTCTCTCATTTTCAGAAATCTAAATTTTTAAAATTTAAATGATTTTTTAGTTTGTCTTTGTTTTAAGGAAGAAGTATAAGCATAGAGATTTCATTGGTTCTTCCTAAGGTAATAAAGAATACTCGAAATTAAACCTAAAAAATTACGAAATCAGAATCGAATCAAATTTTAGATTTAAACAATTAGAACTTAATTAACATAAATTGAAATGATAATAAGGAAGAAGTTTCTTACTTCCATAAACGCAAACGAAGAAAGAGAGCAGTTCATGAGCTGCAGAGGACCGACACTATCCGCACATACTCAGCACACTATAGAGAAAAAAGAAGACCAGCAAAGGACCTGCTCAACAGTAAATGGGACCACAGAGAACAACATATATGAGCATTTTTACCACACAGTAAATGGAACCGTGCATACTCGCAGATTTTACCACACAATCAAGCTAGCTGAAAACAATAAATGGGACCATAGAGAACAACATTAGCATTTCATCGAACACCTTGCAAGCACCTTTCCCGTTTCAAATCCATCATCAATTCCAGCACCAATAAGTGGCAAAACCAACTTACAACAGTAATCAGCAACATAAAATCGCAAACGGGTCAGAGAAGGCATATATGAGCATTTCATCGAACACTTTGCAAGCACCCTTCCCAATTCGAAATGAGACGCGGGCCCCACTGACAATGCGATGAACCTAACCAAAAAAAGGTAATCCAAAATCATTAAAGAGTAACAGTCAATTAAATTAACCATTAAAAATAACCTGAAATCACCCGATAGCAACATCGATACTGGAAAAATTGAGGAAATCGAGTAGATCAAACGAATGCTCGCCTAATCACATCATATGGGACTTACACATAGCAAATACAGAGAGTAGTTTCAGTATCGGCAGAAACCACCAAACGAAACCATGCCGAAAAGAAGCAAATCATAAATCTCGCGAAACCCTAGATCTGCAGCAGTGAACAAAGCAAAACTGCCGAAACTACAAAATCCATGTACGCTCGAACCGTGCAAGGATTAAGCAATCGACGGCACGACCCAACACAGAGAACCGAAACCCTAGAAATCACCCCCTCTTTCGCCACCGCAAGAAACTCTGGAGCGGGCGAAATAAAATGAAGAGAGAGAAGAATCAGAGCCTTTTATATGCGTGATTCGACATACACTTGGTCCATGATGGACCATGTATGAAATTAGCTTTGCTGTACGGAAAACAAGTGCATTTAGCAAATGAACGGTCGTGATGAAACATTAAAATTTACTGCTAAATCAGACGGTTGAAAAAACATGGGTGACGTGGCACACTGTAAATACAGGAATTTACTTAGAAATAGTAATAAGTATATAATTTGTAAATAGAACCTTATATTATTTATAATTGCAAAAAAACACTCGAAATGTTGATGATTGGAAATTGGGACTTTGTCAAGTAATAAATGATTTTTTGCGAATACTTGCTCAAGTTCTTAATGTAATAAACGAATATTTGCGAAAAATAACCATGTATTATTGGTAATAGCAATAAGTCCCTTAATTGTTGATAATTGAACATTCAGATTTTTTTCAAGTTACTTGACTATTTATTTTTTTGATGAAAGTGCCATAAAGGTTCTTAGTGATAAAAGAAATGAAGAAATCAATGCGCGATTTGTAGTCTGGTTCTTATTTAGTATGGCGCCATCTCAAATAATTGTATAATTTTTGTTGCCTAACTTGATTTGTACTCGTGGAAATTCACTTGAATATTGGGGTTCGTAATTAAATTCTGATTGATGTGATTAATTTGTGAGTTTATAAATGTTAATTTTCAGCTGATTTTTTTATTTATTTTCATATAGATTGTTTATTTTCTAAGTTTTTTGTATGTACTTGTAATATTATTTGGTCATGTTGGTGTTTATTTGATTATTGAGGAAATGAATTACAAATAAGATAAATGAAGATAAAATCATTAAAACACATTGGAGTTACTATATAATATATCCCGCAACGAAGCGCGGTATTTTCCTAGTGTATAATATTTTATTTGGAAAAATATTACTTTACGATATATCATCATTCTGTATGAATTTACTGGTTGTCCTTGCTAGAACACGCGTCAAAAAGTGGCTCTTGCCAGAATCAGCCGAGTGAAAACAAATGCTTCAGGAAATTATTTATATTTCACAAACAAACTTTTTTAAAGATTACTTTACGATATTTATATTTCACAAACAAATGTTTTATTCTCTTTCATATTTATTGTATTATGATGTAAAGTTGTAAACAAATGAGTAAATGTAATTGTTGTTGTGAAATGAGAAGAGAAAATCATGGATATTTTATTTCTTGAATTTTTACGTTTAACATCACTACAAGTCAGATTTATATATCATACAATATTCATCTACAAACATACACAGTACACATATGTGTCCAGAACCGGCCCGGCACTTTCGGAGGCCTTTGACAAACATTACGAAGATATCTCGAAATTACAAAATTATATTATATTAGTTTTAAATTAAATACAATTATTTCTAGCACAACAAACACTGAAATGAAATGCCATATGCGAAAATACCCGTTATTTTGTGGCAATTATGCTATTACGAGCCAGCTTGTCGCGCGTCTCATCTCCTAGCAAAAATGGAGGAGCAATATGGCCATCCTGTCACGTCATCCTTTACATCTCATATCCTAGCATCTTCTTATGGCAGGAATTAAGCAGTGCCACTTCCACATCGTCATTTAGGTCGCCACATCGCATTGGTTGTCTTGCATCGCCTCATGTGTCCCGATACATGAATTCGTTTAAGCGACATGATTACTACAATTACAATACAATTTGCACAAATAGCATAATTAGAATACGAAACTATATGAATCAAATAAGAGTCAAATTCAAAAAATAATCACTAACCAAAAAATTCAAAAATTATAATCGAAATCAGGTCAAATTTGGGTCGAACTAAAGTCCAATTGCGCCCAATTAGTAAATTGAAGAGAAATTGAAGCTAAATTGGAGTCAATAACTATAACTCGAGAGAAACTTGAGACTAAGATACACAATTCGGGACAAATTATGGTCTAATTACGCACCACCAGTCAAATACACCAAATCCGAGAAGAAAGACGCACAAATTGGAGAATAAAACCGCAGAAAATCCGACCAAATCCGAGAATAAACCTGCCATAAATCCGAGAATAAATCCGCAGAAACCCGACCAAATCCGAGAATAAACCTGCCAGAAATCCGCGTCGTCTTCACCGTCAGAAACCGCGTCGTCTTCAGCGCGTCAGTAATCCGCCGTCGCAGCAGCCAATAGCGCCTTGCACCGTCGCAGCAACCATCGTCTGAAGTACTTGGAGTCTCGCCCGCACGCCAGTCGCGATGCCCTGACAGGAGTCCTCTTTCCTTCTATTGCTTTTTCCTTCGTTTGCTTGTTTTGAGTAAAAAATGTTGGGTTGAAAATCTATCTTGGGCATATCTCATTAGATAGGAAAAAATGTGATTTTTTAGAAAATGGTGGCCTTTGACATTGACTTCTTGGGCCAACATACAGGATGGACCTGTATGTGTTATGACATGGAGTATACATGTGACAAATACACACATATTTGTCATGACATGGAATATGCATGAGACACCTATTGACATATGTGACATGTCATAAATACATGCATGGAGATTTATCAAAAACCGATTTAAATCGAACCGAATAAAATTCAAATCGAACCGAACCGTTTAACGCTTGAACCGATTAAAAACCGAACGAATTAAACCAAACTGTTATTCGGTTTATTCGGTTGAACCGAATAAGAAATATTATAATTTTAAATTAAAAACAGATTACTAAAAAGTTTACATTTTATTTATCAAAAAGATATAAATTAATATTATAAAAGATAATTATATTAATTTACAAGAATATTATATAATTTTTGTTATATTTAAACATTAACATATTAAAATATATAAAAATTGAATGTTATTTGTTCGGTTCGGTTTAATTGGTTTCAAAATTTCAAAACCGAAACAAACCAAATAAATCAAACAATACAATTTTTTTAACTGAACCGAACCAAATAGACCAAAAAACCAAACCAATTAAACCGAATTCAACTGGTTCGGTTCGGTATCCGAATACACCGAACCGTTTGAACACTTCTAGACGTAAGGTTTAACAGGTTAAAAATTAACACATAATATATTATTTAATATTTTAATTTATGATTTAATCATTTCAATTTATTATTGAATATTCAATTAAGATGTCAAATCATGAATTAAGGTGTTAATTTTTAGATGTTAAATTATATTCATGTCATCAAAAATTGTAGGAGATAAATGAAAATATGTCCAACATTTTCGTACTTGAAAGTAAATACAACTCGCATTCCATGCACCATTTAAATTTAATTTTGTGTATTACACATGGCAATCGAGACCATGACCATCAATTGCTGCATAATTATATACAATGAGTACTTGAAAACAAATATAACGAGTATTGCATGCATAATTTAAATTTCATTTTGTGATTTATCAAAGCAATCATGACTATGACCATTGGTTGTTGCATAATTATATATATGAGTTGCATGAAAATAAATATAACACGCATTCTATGTACCATCTAAATTTTATACTGTGTACCCCTCATGGCAATAAAGACCATGACTATTAATTGTTGCATAATTATATATAATGAATTACTTGAAAATAAATATAACTCGCATTTCATGTACCATTCAAATTTTATTTTGTGATTTTTCATGACAATTAAGACCACAATTGTTAGTTGTTGCATAATTATATATAATGAATTAATTGAAAATTTTAAATTTTATAACTCGTATTCCATTAATCATTTAAATTTTATGTTGTGATTATTTTACAGGATGAGGGTAATGAATGAGCACGGAGCAGGAGATGCAAAATTCGTAAAATTTGCAATCGTTCATGTTGTATCGATCTCATTTTTTATTAGAACGGTGCTTTTTATAATCTTCTTATCGTTCCGACGAAAAATAGTTTACGCATTTACTGATAGTCCGGCCGTAATCGAGGCGATTGCTGATCTATCCTCTTTTCTATCTTTCACTAACTTATTGCAAAGTATTCAGCCCGTGTTATCAGTTGCCTAATAACTAAAATGATATAACTTGGTCACACACTAAGTAATACATGATTAGCATGTGAATGATGGATATAAAATATATTTCATTTAGATATGTTATAAGAGATGCAAATGATGCTGGCTGGCAGAAACTAGTCTTATGTAAATATCACATGTTATGATTTGGTTGGAATTCCAGTAGGTATAATTCTTGGTTATTTGATTGGCTACCAAGGTAAGGTAATATTGTTAATTGTTTTTCTGTCATTTATGCAATCAATCGATTTTGACTGTTCCAATAAGACAAAAATGTTATAGTGACATAAATGATTACAGAAAATATGATTTTGAAAAAATTTAATAAAAAATTAATTCCGTCCGCGGGCCTGCCAACCACCTGTTGGGAATTCTTTCCGTCCGCGGGCCCGCGCAGCGGATATGTAGGCTCCGTCCGGTTCCCTTAATCCAAGATCACACCATGACTTCGAAGGGTACGATGCAAATAAGAAGATTAGATTCATACCAGTGCAAAATTGATTGCACACGACGGGTTGATTACTAGTCTTCTTTCTCCTGTCACGTTGGAGACAATCCGCGCGTCCCACACCACGCGTCTTTCACCGCTCATTGACTGTCCTCTTTCTCATTCGGTTGATCACAACCGAAGAGCCACAAGTGTCACTCATGTACTTGTATCCACCGTGAGTCGGAGTTCGTCGGTCGCGGGTGCAACTGCCTAGACGATGCACCGGCGAACTTGCTTGATCGATTGATTCTCTATACCGGAAAACTCCTTTTCTCGGTTCTCTCTCTTTACACCCTTTCACTCACTAGAAAGATGTCTCTCTATAATTCAGGAATATATTATGAATAATTCCAATGTTTCAACTGAATGAACACATAAGAGATAAGAGAGAATTATCCTATTTATATCACATAGGATTAGGATGGGCCAAAAGACATGTATATCCAATATACACTCTTTCACACAGAAAACTGCATGAACCAGTTCGGTTTTCTGTCCATACGAAATTGGTAAATTCCTCTGACAGAAAATCAACCTACACGAACGTTGTAGATAATCTTATTATGTACCCAACCCAATTTGGCCTGGCCCAATTGGAGTTTGTATACAAAAGTTATGACTGTTTTACTAACTGTATGTCATACTGTTGCACCCTTTCGGTATTTCATAGAAACGACACTTATACTTCGTTCATATGAAATATATTTCTACATGAAGGTTATAGATAATCTTATTATCTATCTAACCCAATTTGAACCATTCAAATTGGAGTTTCCTACTGAAAGATGTTGCGTATTTACGTTTAAGCAGGGCTTTTCAACATTTAAAACCCTAAATGACTCTAATTGGACCACAAGCGCATGGTATTCGTTGAGTACGTTAGGGGTCGATCCACAGAGAGGGTTGAGTACTAGCGGCGACTTCAGATTCACAATTCGACTCGATCTAAAACTGAGGTTTGTTGGTTGATTCGGGACAGATTTTAACGAAAAAGAAAGGGTTTTTTAGTATAGGAGAGGACTCTAGGGTGTTGGTAACACGTAAAATAGGTCGTTTAAAAGTGTAAATTCAATCTCACGAGTTAATCAAAACAATTTATAAACAACTACTAGAATAGGCTAAGTAGAGGTTCGTTCCAAGGAAATTTTGCGTATAATCGAAATTGCAATTCAAGAATTATTTCTATTGATCCAGAGACTATAATATTTTGTCACAATCAAGATCTAAACTTTATAAAGCTCTGGTCAAAATTTCACTTTCACACACACAATGTTCGAATTTAAGAAATTTATAGATCACAAGGGTATTTTAGGCACTAATCAAATTCCAGAAAAATATAGATCGCAAAACAAGATCTCAAATTTGTCACAAAGATTCACTATTTAACACTAAGAGAGAGAACAGAAGAATTTCACAGGTTTGATATTTCAGTAAAAAGTAATGATCGAATTACAAACAGGTCCCTGGCAAATTACAGAATAGTCCAGACAATTTCGAGGTTGAGTAACAGATTTCAAAAATTCATATCAAATAGGAAATTGCAGAGAATTGATTGATTCAAAATATGTTTTAAACTAGAGATTCAAATCTAAACAGTGATGACAAACAATGAATATTATCAGATCTAAAAGTTCCTCAAACAAATCAAACAAATCAGCACCAGAATTTGAGTATTTCACAAAGGAAAAATAGGAAAAATGCAAGAAAAATTCCACAAAAATTCTACAAATTATATCTATCAATATAGAACAAGTTCAAAAAGAGATTTCAATCAGATCTAATAATTCCCTAATTAAAATGCAAAAAATGTAAAAGAGAGTACCGAAAAAGATGAGAATTGAGTCCAAGAATGGATCTTGGAGAGGTCCTCGAGCCTTCACGCTTTGAGAGGAGGTGAGAGGACGAGGATAACAACTTCCTTGAGCTTGAGAGAGGGAGGAAAAGATCCTCGGAGCGGCCTCGAAAACCGTGCGGAGACACGATCTTCTCGGCAAAATGGCTCGACGACGAGCGAGAGGAGCTTGAGAGCTTCTTAACAATGGAGGGGGAAGAGGCTAAGACCTTACCTTCCCCCTAGAATGGAGGGTTGACCAATGGGGACCAAGGGTCGAGAGAGAATGGTCTTGGATCTCTTTTATAGAAGGTGGAGATTGCTACAGGACAAGACCTGAGTTGCAACTTGTATGGGTAGGTAGAGAATGTTTCAATGAATCCAACGGTTCAAACCTCATCTGAGTTGGACATCGGACGGCCGAGAAAACTTAAAAATACCATTTCAAACTTCTCCCACGGATCAAGATTAAATGAGCTGAAAAATTCTGAAATTCCCGAAAATAGCTGCAATGCTCTGCGGTTTAGCACAAATGGAGACTGCGGTTCATTAAATAATCTCCCTCAGGCGGAACTGGAGAGTGCGGTTACCAATTTAAATGGAGAAGATTCTCTGCTGCATGGCTCCAAGATTGGAGGTTTGAACTGCCTGGCTCGGTTTTCTGTGACGCTGGCTGTGTGGCCGATCGTGTAACACACGGATAGAGAGGTTAGATAACAAGGGGTGGGCATTCGGTTGAACCGAACCGAACCGAACCGATTAAGACCAAACCGAATCAAACCGAACCGAACTAGATTCAAACCGAACCGAACCGAATAAAATTTGATCCGATTTAAAACCGAACCGATTAAACCGAATTTCTTATTCGGTTTGTTCGGTTGAACCGAATAAGAAGTTTTATAATGATAAAATTCAAATTATATTTAGCAAAAAAAATATAAAAACAAATCATATAAAATATAATTATATTATTTATAATTTTACAATATTAAATATTAATTTTTTTAAACATACATAATAAAAACATGAAAAATAATACTAATTCGGTTGGTTCGGTTTAATCGGTTTTAAAAAAACCAAAACCGAACCGAACCGAATAAACCGAATAATATCAATTTTTGAACCGAACCGAACCGAATGAACCGAAAAACCGAACCGATTAAACCGAATTCGACCGGTTCGGTTCGGTTCCCAAATAAACCAAACCATTTGCCCACCCCTAGATAACATAGCAGCGTGGACCACACGGTTTGGGATTCACCAAAGATCAAGTGCTCTATTCAGTTGACCTGTCAGCTTCTGAATCCGGTGCGCAGAGAATTATGTAGTCTTCCGTGTAACGAGTCACGCCTTTTGACCCGTTTGGAATAAAAGCTCGATTTCTCTCTCATGCTTCCGTCAAATATCAACATATGATATATCAAATCGATCGGCACGACGAGACGAATCCATCTACAGCCCTGGTTTTGCGAGATTCTGCACTTTTCACCTGAAATAACACAAAAACACATCTTAAAGTATTTTATCTCAATAAATTGGAATTATGAATATTTCTTATACTTTAATTGTATTTAAGCATTTTAATTCTATATTTTGTGTATGTAAAAGGTGATGAAAAATCTCCTTATCAAATCTCCCCACACTTAGAGCTTGTTTGTCCCCAAACAAAAATTGAATAAAATATAGAATTTTAAAATCAAAGAGAATTGCATGTTTAGGTTTTGTTAAAAAGATATTCATCGATTTCAAAGTTCAATTTCCACAAGAAAAGATTTTTACTCTCATCTCATCATTTATGCCTTATATCAAAAGAATTTAATTCAACCTTTTAGAATCTATTTTCAAATGAAAGGTTCACAATTTCAAAAAAAATTTAGAGAAAAATGGTCTTATTCGATAAAGATGATTAAACACCACATTTTAAATCTTTTCACACCACAAATCACAAAGTTTATCATGAAAAAGCATTAGTAAAACCCCTTGTTCAATTTTTGCACAAATTGTTCCTTAAATGTAAATTGTCACTTTTTAAATCGTTCGGTACTTTAGTACTTGGTTCCTATTCGGTTTCAACTAATTCCCCCAATTGCGCTTGTTTACAATTCTTTTCTTATTTAACCGAGAGTTCCGCTGCACCGAAATACAACGAAATTACATCTCGGTGTTCTCTTTTTCTTTTTTTCTTTTTTTTTCTTTTTTTAAGATCTTTTCTTTAACAGGGAGTTTCGTTGCACCGAAATACAACGAAATTACATCCCGGTATTCTCTTTTTTAGATCTCAAGTCGCAAGTGGGTCCAATCTATTTACTACCGAATCCCCATGAACAATCGAGCTCTTAAGTGCAATTTGTCAACTTTTAAATTTATGCAAAATTTACTAGAGTGGTTTAAACAAAACTTTTTTAGAAATTTCGAGTAAAATATGGGTTTAAGCTTAAAAAATGGTGTGTCATGTAAATCGAAAATCGACCAAATTTCAATAAACTCCAATTTTGTGAATTCATTTGATTAGGGTTTGAATCCCGAAAGAATCTCTCAAAAATCTTAGTCAATTCTTTCAAATATCTTGGAATATTTCAATTTTGAGAGTAAAATAATGATGGATAAGTGAAAATCTTGTTTTAAAATCGATGATTTATTCAATTAAGCGGAGAAAAAACCTTCAACATGCATGAAATTTTTAGGGTTTTTTTTTTTTTTTTTGTAAAGTTGAAAAGCAAGAAATTTTATTTATTTATTTTTTAATTTTTTTGGTAATTTTAGGGTGTTATTTACAAGGAAAAATAGGCCGTAAAAACCCTCCCCACACTTAGAAAAATAGCTCGTCCTTGAGCAAAAAAATCAATTCTAGTAAAAATTAAGGGAGAGAGATGGAGAAATACGACCTTTTGAAGCGTGGGTTGCCTCCCCGCAAGCGCTCTTTGTTTAACGTCATTTGAGCTCGACGTTTGCCAAGGTTATCCCGCCTTGAAGTGGAAAGAATCACCATTGTGAGTTGCGGCTTTTCGACCACCTTGGAGCGTTCGTTTCGAGAGAGAGAGAAGAAGAGTGCTTGTTTTGTTGACTATGCGTGGAATTTCGTTTCGAGCATGTGTCGAGATTGTCGTCAAAAATTTTCCTCGATCTTTCACGAATGCATTTGCGCTTGGCACTTGTTGAATAGGCGTGGTAATCGGCGTGAGCGCTTCGAATGTGTTCGGCATTGTTGATTTATCTACAAAAATTAGACCAATTCTTTCATTAGAAGTATCGATGTTCTTAATAATTGAATTTGATACGAAATTAAATGGAATTGATTCACCTTTGAGAATTGGAGAGAGTTTTTCTTCTTCTTGTCCGTCCTTTATTTGGATTTTTGTGTCGAGATCTTGATACGCATCCATTTCTTTTTCTTCCTCGATCTTGATTATCGCCATGGTTTTATCGTCGTCTTCTTCGATTGTCGCTTCAACTTCTTCTTCAAGTTTCTCAACGCACACATCATCATCATCTTCGAACTCAATTCTTGTTTCACATGTGATACCTTCATCGCATTTCCCCACACTTAATTCTTCAATCTCTTCCGAATTGTCGAGGTAATAATTGTGCACTTCTTCGCTTTGTTTGTATTCGAGTTTGAGTTCATCTACTTCGGCTCGTAGATTGGCAAGTTGTGCTTCGAGAATTGTCATTCGTTGATCTTCAATATCGTTTTCGTTTGAAAGATTGTCGAATATGGTATCCACTTTTGCGTTAAATGATTCCATCATATCAATCAACATTGAAGAGAGCTTGTTGATTGCATCATTTTCGTGTGCTGATTCTCTTGGAGGTTGTGAATTCGGGTATTGGTGGTATTCGTACGGAAGTTCAGACGACTCGTATTCGAAATGATCATGTTCTTGACCATAAAAGGTGGAATATTCATTTCGGAATTGATAAGAGTTTGGAGAAGTTTCGGAATAAGCATCGTGGTAAGGGCTTTGATGAAGAGGTTCATTTCGAATCGGAGGTCGATAACGGGTTTGAGGAAGAAATTCATCATTTCGATCGATAAACTCGTCGTCTTCGAAAAAGCGTGCGTTTCGTTGGGAGTAAATTGCTTCGTTGCATATCTTTCTTTCTCGTTCATCTTCTTGCATCTTGTGCCTTCGTAGAGTTAGATTCCACCATTCTTGTAAAGTCAACATCTCGTCTGGCCAATCCATCGTGAATGTACCTCGCAAAATAAGAGAAAAAGAAAGTGAATTAGAAAAAATCAAGAATTTCAAGATTTCGAAAATACTTCAACAAAAAATCCCCGGCAGCGGCGCCATTTGGTAACACGTAAAATAGGTCGTTTAAAAGTGTAAATTCAATCTCACGAGTTAATCAAAACAATTTATAAACAACTACTAGAATAGGCTAAGTAGAGGTTCGTTCCAAGGAAATTTTGCGTATAATCGAAATTGCAATTTAAGAATTATTTCTATTGATCCAGAGACTATAATATTTTGTCACAATCAAGATCTAAACTTTATAAAGCTCTGGTCAAAATTTCACTTTCACACACACAATGTTCGAATTTAAGAAATTTATAGATCACAAGGGTATTTTAGGCACTAATCAAATTCCAGAAAAATATAGATCGCAAAACAAGATCTCAAATTTGTCACAAAGATTCACTATTTAACACTAAGAGAGAGAACAGAAGAATTTCACAGGTTTGATATTTCAGTAAAAAGTAATGATCGAATTACAAACAGGTCCCTGGCAAATTACAGAATAGTCCAGACAATTTCGAGGTTGAATAACAGATTTCAAAAATTCATATCAAATAGGAAATTGCAGAGAATTGATTGATTCAAAATATGTTTTAAACTAGAGATTCAAATCTAAACAGTGGTGACAAACAATGAATATTATCAGATCTAAAAGTTCCTCAAACAAATCAAACAAATCAGCACCAGAATTTGAGTATTTCACAAAGGAAAAATAGGAAAAATGCAAGACAAATTCCACAAAAATTCTACAAATTATATCTATCAATATAGAACAAGTTCACAAAGAGATTTCAATCAGATCTAATAATTCCCTAATTAAAATGCAAAAAATGTAAAAGAGAGTACCGAAAAAGATGAGAATTGAGTCCAAGAATGGATCTTGGAGAGGTCCTCGAGCCTTCACGTTTTGAGAGGAGGTGAGAGGACGAGGAGAACAACTTCCTTGAGCTTGAGAGAGGGAGGAAAAGATCCTCGGAGCGGCCTCGAAAACCGTGCGGAGACACGATCTTCTCGGCAAAATGGCTCGACGACGAGCGAGAGGAGCTTGAGAGCTTCTTAACAATGGAGGGGAAGAGGCTAAGACCTTACCTTCCCCCTAGAATGGAGGGTTGACCAATGGGGACCAATGGTCGAGAGAGAATGGTCTTGGATCTCTTTTATAGAAGGTGGAGATTGCTACAGGACAAGACCTGAGTTGCAACTTGTATGGGTAGGTAGAGAATGTTTCAATGAATCCAACGGTTCAAACCTCATCTGATTTGGACATCGGACGGTCGAGAAAACTTAAAAATACCATTTCAAACTTCTCCCACGGATCAAGATTAAATGAGCTGAAAATATTCTGAAATTCCCGAAAATAGCTGCACTGCTCTGCGGTTTTAGCACAAATGGAGACTGCGGTTCATTAAATAATCTCCCTCAGGCGGAACTGGAGAGTGCGGTTACCAATTTAAATGGAGAAGATTCTCTGCTGCATGGCTCCAAGATTGGAGGTTTGAACTGCCTGGCTCGGTTTTCTGTGACGCTGGCTGTGTGGCCAATCGTGTAACACACGGATAGAGAGGTTAGATAACATAGCAGCGTGGACAACACGGTTTGGGATTCACCAAAGATCAAGTGCTCTATTCAGTTGACCGGTCAGCTTCTGAATCCGGTGCGCAGAGAATTATGTAGTCTTCCGTGTAACGAGTCACGTCTTTTGACCCGTTTGGAATAAAAGCTCGATTTCTCTCTCATGCTTCCGTCAAATATCAACATATGATATATCAAATCGATCGGCACGACGAGACGAATCCATCTACAGCCCTGGTTTTGCGAGATTCTGCACTTTTCACCTGAAATAACACAAAAACACATCTTAAAGTATTTTATCTCAATAAATTGGAATTATGAATATTTCTTATACTTTAATCGTATTTAAGCATTTTAATTCTATATTTTGTGTATGTAAAAGGTGATGAAAAATCTCCTTATCAGGTGTTCGGATTCTACTTGGATGATTTGGTGTGTTCTAAAGGTTGCTAAATGCTGTCTCGAAATCTAACTTTGGTGGAGGTGTTATCCTATTCTTCCTAGACCGGCTCTCGCTCGCGACTAGACGTATCCAACCTAAACACTCTTGCTCTTGCTGACTATGCCTAAGAAAGACCCGTTACGCTCTATGATAATCCTATAATCCCGTGGGTGACATGTACCAATGTTCTTAGAATACAACAGTCCAAGTTTGTGCGTTTACAATCTGGTTTCTCACTCCGCTCTCGCTTCGCAAGGTTAACCTAAAACGATCTTAACTACTTGGTTTGACGGGTTTCTTTGAGGGCTTAAACAATCCTAAATGTCCACTCTCGCTACTTAGTCAAGGATGTCCTAACCTATGTCACTTAGGCTGGCCTAAACACGTACAAACAGTTAATTAAGACGAGTAATATCAAGGCACAAAACACAAATCAAATATGAAAGAAACAAAGCATATAATACTACCAAAACATCGCAAGTACTAATGAACCCTAAACCCTAGATAAATGTTTAGCTACTCATGTTTGACAACAAAACAAATCTAAATATCAAATACATCATAAAACTAAACACGAGAAAGAGTAAACTGATTTTGTTGACGAACGTCTTCTTCTTCGTAAAGTTCTGCTCCTAAACGACGTGATCTTCTTCGATGGTTGACGGCTGCGAAAAGGTTTATGAGGTGAGTGGAGAAAGAGGAGGATGAGAGGTGGCTGGTGGCTGGTGAAAGGATGAAAATAGAAGATGAAAATGTTACCCTAGCAAAGGCAGCGGTAGCCTTTTATAGTCGACGGCTAGGGTTAGGTCACATCATACATAGCTGTCGAAAGTGGGCCCATATCAGGGTCTGGGCCACGAAATATGAGGTGTGAATTATGGAATCTTTTAGAGGATTCCTTCCTGAAGTTATGGCAACTTGAATCACCAAATTTGGAGTTACCAATCAAAAGATATGGCCATTTTATTACTTGCCAAATTCTGAGATTCTGCAGCTTCCTTCCATTTTTTGATCTTCCAACAATAATTTCGATTTTGGCTTGTTTTGTACGGTGAAAGCTTGGAACGGTGCCGAGACCCTCGAAACTTGCATTTCTCCACTTCTAGAGGCCTTTTATCCTGTATTGTACCTAAATCTGCAAATATACTCAAACAAGATGCCAACGAGCAATTCTCGTGGTTTTGTTAGTATTTTAACGTTTAAGAGTTCATTTAGTACAATTTCTAAAACATTTTAAGTCCAGATGAGTGTGTAAAACCCTATCATATTCGCACTCATCAAAATCTCCCAAGTTTAAATCTCGTTCGTCCCGAACGAGTAAGAAAATGAAAAGCACTTACAATGTTCTTTTGCTGGCTTGGAGTGTCGAGTTGTGCTTCACTTCGGTAATGATCTTTTGCGTCCTCGTCGTGAACATCGTCACTAGTCGGTCCACATAGGCAGGGTCCTCGCTTTCACGAGCACTCCTCAACGTACAGATTTCCTTCCCGGATTAGAAGACCACTTTACATGGCCCGAGTAAGGGACGGGGCTCTTCTCCACATTCCTTTTGTAACGCCTAATAAGTCTCGCGTAGCGATGGCGCGTATCGGTGGATATTTGGTGGCTTGCTCGCTTCCACAGGTTGCCTTGAATGAAATCATCGCACGGCGGCCACTACTTATCACAAATGACCTCCCTCTAACTACAACGACTCGCGGTACGAAGGGTAAATGGGAGAATTCAGATTCGAAATAGGATCGAAATATGGTTTGGTGGAATTGATGTGTGGAATCTGGTTTGGTGGAATTGATGTGTGGAACCGGGTTTGCGCGTATTATTATCGTGCGAAAAAGGTTTGGGTACCAGCGCTGCGGACTGTTATTCTTTTCTTTTCTTTTCTTTATTTTTTTTTTCTCTTTTTTTTCTATTCTTTTTTTTTACTTTGCCCCGCAACGCTGTCCTTTTTAGCCCATTTGCATGCACGGATTCTTCTTCGATGAACGGGGAGAGGGATCAGAATTGCGACGTGCTCGGAATCCCTTCTCCCAAGTTTACGCCTTTCGCGCAACCGGTTTTTGACGTCAGATTTGGATGAGGTCGAATAGGGTTAGGGTTTGGCCAATTTCGTACCGCGAGAGCTCGATCTAAATAGGGTTAGGCGGGCCCACGGTCTCACCGTATAAATGTCGAAATCGGGCCCGCCTCACTCTTACGCACTTCTACAACTGCCCCTCTTGGATCACGTTGAGCGGGGCTCTCATTCGGCCTCTTGCCAACACACTCCCCCTACTACTCAAATAATGAACCTCCCTCGATGGCCGCTCGTGTAAATTCGTTCGTTTAAGGGTCAACCCTGCAAAATTGAGCGAGAGAAAGACTTGTAAAATTTAGCGTGAAGGCCAGCTTACTTGTTTAGACGCGTTTAGGAGTGCTTTGAAAGTCCCCCCGTTCCTTGTTCGCATGCGAAGCTTCGCCCCGACCAAGGCTCGCATACGTCGATTTGGATGTTCAAAGCTTCGGTGCATTTGTTCTTCCCGAAGCTCGGCGTTCGACTTCCAAACCTGCGTTAAAACATCAAAGGCTTTTTTTGGGTCCAAGAGGGACCCGTTAAATCTGGTCTCGGAAAGTTTTTATCTAAATCTTATTTTTTGTGTTTTATATTTTCTGATTTTGTTTTTTGTTTTTTTTATGTAACTACATGCAAAATAAAGATGAAAAGATAAAATGAAAAATGGATAAGATGCAAGGCCGTGAATGGTATACCCTCCCAAGTTTAATATTACGCGTCGTCACCGACGCAATTAAATCTTATTAGTTGGACAAAAATGAGGGAGTAAAAGAGAGAGAGAGATTTAGTTACTGTTTCCTCCCGATTGAAACAGGAGATGCCCTTGGTCTTGCAACCAGCCCCACCATCGTTTTGTGTTTTCGTTTCTTCTCGTTTGGTCGTATACGAACCGCTCAAAAAACCACGGTCGCGATTGTTTCTGTTTTTCTCTCTTCTCTATTTATGGGGCGTGCACTTAACAAACAGTGAAATATGCAAAACCTGCTGAATGCAATGAAAGAAAACCTAACCGTTGGGGTTGCCTCCCCATAAGCGCTTGTTTAAGGTCGTTAGCTTGACCGTTTCCACTTGGTTCAGAATATCGGCGAATCGGAGAGGAGGCATGATGTGATTTTCCCCACCGGTTCTCCGTTGATGTAATGCTTTAAACGCTCTCGTACAACTTCGCGTTCTCGTATGCGTTAATGCGGAACTCGTCTAGCTTGTGCAGCTCTAAAAGTCTCTGATCGTACGCTGCCTTCGAGTCGAAATTTAAGTATCTGAGTGCCCATAAGGCTTGTTGTTCTATTTCAACGGGAAGATGGCAGGCTCGTCCGTACACGAGTTGAAACGGGGACATTCCTATGGGCATCTTGAATGATGTCCGGTACGCCCACAATGCGTCATCGAGTTTTGATGACCAATCCCTTCGGGAGCTAGAGACTGTTTTTTCGAGGATCATTGATGTGAGGCAAATAAGGCACAAAATTAATGCTTAATTTGGGGATTTTAGCCCTTGTGAAGAACAATTCTATATACTTTATTAATCATATTTGAGATAACATGAATATTTCTTCACTAAGTGTGTTTTACTGCTTAATTACAGGAATTAGAAGGAATTTCTGGGAATTTGGAGAGTGTAGTTGTCTCCAACACGTCAAGAGGAGTGAAAATGATATATTACACCGATATATTCGGTACATAAATGAGACGGGAGGCAAACAATCATCATGATGAAAACTTACACACAAGTTTATACGAAAACCACTCAATCCTTAGCCCTTATCCAGCCCACCTACCTTTGATGGAAATTACCTCATTACCCTCAATCCTCTTCACCAACTCGTGGCCAATAAGAAGACTCCGTGAGTGCTATAAATATGACCACAAGGGCCACGAGTTTGGGACGCTCTTTTTACCCTTTTTACTCTCTCTCTCCCTCTCTCTTTTCCAAGCACAATCAAGATCCTTCAAGATACTTCAAGATCAATCAAGAAAAATCTCTCAAGGACTAGTCGAGACAAGGGAGCTCATCCCTTCGACGAATCCTTCTCATCCTTCGAAGATCGGGCCGTGACAAGGAGCTATTCCCTACGGTGGAATTGAGAAGAAGTGCCGTGACTCGATTCAAGTTTCTTCGAAGTGATTGCGATCCGAGACAAGGGAACTTCATCCCTTCGGTACAATCCATCACTATCGAGACAAGGAGCAAGGATCTTTCGGTACGAGGCAAGGAGACAAGGAGCTTCACTTCGAGGCTTTCTCAACTAGGTGTACTCCTTTTCAAATTACTTGATTAATTGTTGTTTGATTGGATTTTGTTGTGTAAAGAATTCTCGGATTAATGAATCTTTAGTTTCTTGTTTACTTGAATCGAATCTTTGTTCTAAACTTGTTCTTTTACTTGATCTTTTGCCCTCAATTACTGCCTTAAACTTAGTTCAAATTTCCATTAAATCAATCCCAAAACAAACCTTCAATTCAATCCTCAATTCAAATTACAAATTCGAAATCCAGAACAAACTCCGTTGTAACGGAACCTAACTTGCGTTATAACGGACCATTCGGTTTGTACCTGACTTTCAGTCTGTTGGTACTCCGTTGTAACGCAACTTACTTCCGTTGTAACGGACCAGCAAGGAAAAGCATTCAATATCACTCATACTAGTGCGTTCTAACGGACAACGTGGTCCGTTGTAACGGATTAACCAATCCGTTGCAACGCAACCCCTGTTCGTTATAACGGACCAGTTTAGTGCGTTATAACGGAGTTTCATCCGTTGTAACGGACGTTCATCTCACACTTAGCGCCAGAATTTTCACTCAAGTCCGTTGTAACGGAATTCACTTCCGTTGTAACGGACTATCTTCTGTGAATTTTCTTCGTTATTTCTCATCCATTTTGATCCAAATTTTGACGCAATTGCTCCCCGTGGAACGAACTTTCATATTTTTCACTATACACATATATTTTCACACTTATTGATTGAATCGGGTTTTCGAATACAACGATAATATTACACGCCAAAAACCCGCTCATCAAATGGCGCCGCTGCCGGGGAGCGGTGCTTAAGTCAATATTTTAGATCAAAATTTGAGATTTAAATTCATAAATTTGTTTACTCACTTCTTTGTTTCTTTTGTGACAATCTAGGTGAAGGAAGAAAGCTTTATGCACAACACAAGATCACGAAAAGGCGAATTACTTCCATTTGTCAAGGAAATCGAAAGAAGGAACAAGAGCTCTAAGAAGAGCAAGGAACCGATTCAAGAAGATCAAGACGAACCTCAACTTCAAACTCAAACTTTTTCTTCTTTCTCTACTCATTTAAATTCAAATATGGATAATGAAACTAGGATTCCAAGACCTAAAACATTAAAGGAATTAGTGGCCCCAAATATCATAGAAGATAATTACAATTTTATTAGGCCAAATATACCGAACTTTAAAGCCGATCCGAGCATCATTGGCTCTTTACCCATCTTTCATGGCAAAGCAACCGAAAACCCACACAAGCATTTGAAAGATTTTAAAATTCAACTAAACATCTATGCAAATTATGAAGCATTTAACGATATTCTACTTCTTATTTTTCCTTATTCGCTAGGTGAAGGGCCGAAAGATTGGTTCTACAACCTACGAGGACCCCTCGATTTCAATGAAGTGGCTAGGCGTTTCAAGGAGAAATACTACTCGCATTCGAGATTGGCGGCAATTAGGCGAGAACTTCTAGCAATCACGCAAAAGCCAAACGAAGCTCTCCACGAGTATTACGATCGATTCAATCGTTTGATGGAGGAATGTCCAAGCCACAATGTCGCAATCCATTACCTATACGAGCAATTTATACAAGGGCTAGGATACTCCGAGAGTCAATTCCTCAACGCATCCGCGGGGGGAAGTATCGCGAACAAGGATCTCGAAGAGATTAAGAAGCTACTCGAAGTAATGGCAACCAATTCTCAATCAAGAAGGAATGTTGAATGCCGAGTTAATGCGTGTAGCGACCTCAATGTCGACATGCTTAACGACAAGCTCGAGATCATCATGAAGGCATTGGGCAAGGAGGAAACGAAAAAATGTGGGGTTTGCCTCGCGAATACTCACCACACCGATGAGTGCCCAAGTGTGATCGAAGATGCAAATGCCGTTTACAAGAAATTCGACACCTCAAACTCGTACAATCCCAACCTTCGCAATCACCCGAACTTCTCATGGTCAAACACGAACAATGCTCAACCCGATCCGTATCGCCAACCGTTTACAAAGCCGGCCACATACCAACACCCGAACGCTTCACAACCGATACCGAAACCGGTACAAGGACAAGAGTTCGATATGAAGACAATGATGGACGGTATAACCTCTATAATCAAACAAGAAATCGGGGGAGTCAATAAAAACATGGAAACGATGAAGCAAGAATTTAAGCAAGAATTGAAGCAAGAGATCTCAAGTGTAAGGCAAGAGGTTTCGAACACGAATCGCCATGTGGGCAACTTGGAGACTCAAATCAATCAAATTGCCACTCGAGTAAACGTAATCGAATCCCAAGGTACATCTCGACTCCAATCTCAATCTTTGGCTCCTTCCGAGCAAAGGCATGTGAACGCAATATCGCTCCGAAGCGGTAAAGAGGTGGGCGAAAGTTCGAAGAGCAAGGAAGTACAAGAAGAAAAGGAGCTCGAGGTACCGGTACCGAAGAAGAGTCCGACTCAAGCCACGACGTTACCAACTCAAGAGTTAGAACCCGAATCGACTCAAGTCAAGCCACCTTTCCCGAGTCGTCTCCCAAAGCCAATCGAATCGAATAACGACGTGCTTGCCATCTTAAAGAAAGTGGAGGTAAACATTCCTCTACTCGAAGCAATCAAAGAAGTGCCTCGTTTGGCAAAATATCTCAAGGCATTGTGCACGAACAAAAGAAAGACAAAAGGAGATGAGTTGATTAGTGTGGGGGAGAGTGTTTCGGCGATTTTGAGACTCCCCCAAAAGCACAAAGATCCGGGGATGTTCGCTATCCCTTGCAAAATTGGGCAACACGAGTTACCCAAATGCATGCTCGATTTAGGCGCATCCATCAATGTAATGCCCTTCTCGGTTTTCAAAACCCTAGATCTCGGCCCTCTCGACGATACACAAGTAGTAATTCAATTGGCCGATAGATCTACGACGAAGCCGGTGGGAGTAGTCGAAGATGTGATCGTGACGGTGAATGGACTTTACTTCCCCGCGGATTTCTACGTGTTGGACATGAATGAGGGGAGTAACGATTCAACCCCGATTCTCCTTGGACGGCCATTTTTGAAGACGGCGCGCACAAAAATCGATGTACACGCGGGAGAGCTCACGATGGAGTTCGATGATGAGGTAATCAAATTCAATATTTTTGACAAACTAAAGGAACCCATTGTAGGTACACTCAACTTAAGTGCTATGGACGTGATCGACGATTGTGTACAAGAGGTCATGGATAGCTCATTCGAAAACTTTCAATGGAGCTCAAACCCTTTGTTCGAAGAATTTGAAGGATGTGACAATCCTACATTCGAAATCGAGTCGGAGTTGGAAGAAGAACGAAGCATAGATCAAGCACTCTTTCTAAGAGACCTCGAAATCCCGATGCAAAGAGCTCCACCTTCCACCGAACAAGCTCCAAGGTTAGATCTAAAATCACTACCTTTTGGACTAAAATACGTATTTTTGGATGAAGCGGAGACCTTGCCGGTGATAATTGCCTCGAGTCTAGCAAAGGAACAAGAAGAGGAACTCGTTGAAGTGCTAAAACGGAACAAGAAGGCATTCGGGTGGACACTCGCGGACATTCCGGGCATTAGTCCCTCCATGTGCACACACCGCATTATCCTCGAGGACGATGCTAAGCCTTCGCGAGAACCACAAAGGCGGCTCAATCCGCCCATGATGGAAGTAGTAAAAAAGGAGGTGATTAAATTGTTAGATGCGGGGATCATTTACCCTATCGCCGATTCGAAATGGGTCTCGCCCATACACGTGGTGCCGAAGAAGACGGGGATGACGATAGTTGAGAACAATGAAGGCGATCAAGTGCCGACTCGAGTTCAAAACGGGTGGCGAGTTTGCATCGATTACCGAAGGCTCAATAAGGCGACGAAAAAGGACCACTTCCCGCTTCCATTCATCGATCAAATGATAGAAAGACTCGCAGGAAATCCGTTCTATTGCTTCCTCGATGGATTTTCGGGCTATTTCCAAATACCGGTCGCACCCGAAGATCAAGAGAAGACCACATTCACGTGCCCGTTTGGTACCTTCGCGTACCGACGCATGCCATTCGGCCTTTGCAACGCACCGGGAACTTTTCAAAGGTGTATGCTTTCGATTTTTAGTGATTACATTTCGAAATTTATTGAGGTCTTTATGGACGACTTCTCGGTATTTGGGGACTCATTCGACTCGTGTCTAGATCACTTGTCCCAAATACTCGAGAAGTGCATTGAATCTAACCTTGTTTTAAATTTTGAGAAATGCCACTTCATGGTGAGCAATGGAATTGTATTAGGTCATTTGATCTCGGAGAAAGGAATGGAAGTCGACAAGGCGAAAATCGACGTAATCAAAACACTTCCGTATCCAAAGACGGTAAAAGACGTGCGATCCTTTCTTGGCCATGCGGGATTCTATAGGCGCTTCATCAAAGACTTCTCAAAAACCGCCCAACCAATGTGCCAACTATTGAAGAAAGACGAGAAATTCGAGTTCGGGGAAAAGTGCAAGAGATCCTTCGACGATTTGAAAGAGAAGCTTTGCTCCGCACCAATCATCAAGTCGCCAAATTGGGAGCTACCGTTCGAAATAATGTGTGACGCAAGCGACACAAGTGTGGGGGCGGTACTTGGCCAAAGAGAAGGAAAAGACCCCCACGTCATCGCCTACGCCTCCAAGTCTCTCGACAATGCCCAACGAAACTACACCACCACCGAAAAGGAACTCCTCGCAATTGTGTTTGCATTGGAGAAATTTCGTTCTTATCTTTTAGGTACGAAAGTGATAGTCTTCTCGGACCACGGCGCGTTGAGACACTTGATGAAGAAAAAGGAGTGCAAACCGAGATTGCTTCGATGGATCCTTTTGCTTCAAGAATTCAACCTAGAGATCAAGGACAAAAAGGGATGCGAGAATCTCGTGGCGGATCATTTGAGTCGGCTTCCATTGAAAATCGAAGATCTTGTTCCGATTCGCGAGGAATTCCCCGAGGAACACATTCTCGCGGCTCAAGTCGAAGCGCCATGGTACGCCGACCTTGCAAACTACATCGTCACGAAGAATTTTCCCCCGAGCTTCTCCAAGGCACAACGCGATAAGATGAAAAGCAACGCTCGATTCTACGTTTGGGAAGACCCGATCCTTTTCCGCATTTGTGCCGACCAAGTAATTCGAAAATGTGTCCACCAAAAAGAGGTACAATCTATCCTTTCCTTTTGTCATACATTACAATGTGGTGGACATTTCGGTATTTCACGTACCACACACAAGGTACAAGAATGTGGATTTTATTGGCCAACCTTGCATAAAGACGTTGCAAACTTTGTGAAAGGTTGTGGAAATTGCCAAAAGACGGGGAACTTGAGCCGTAGAAATCAAATGCCCCTCAATTCAATCTATGTGTGTGAACCATTCGATGTTTGGGGCATTGATTTCATGGGCCCGTTTCCATCGTCTTTTGGCTATACTTACATCTTGTTGTGTGTAGATTATGTTACCAAATGGGTGGAGGCAATACCAACAAGGCACGCGGATTCAAAAACGGTGGTAGACTTTTTAAAAAAGAATATCTTTCAACGATTCGGCATACCAAGAGTTCTCATAAGCGATCGAGGATCCCATTTTTGCAATCGATATCTCCAAAGCCTCCTCGAAAAATACCATGTGAGCCATCGAACCTCAACCGCGTATCATCCTCAAACAAACGGCCAAGCGGAGGTTTCGAATCGAGAAATAAAATCTATTTTGGAAAAAGTGGTGAACCCGACACGAAAGGATTGGAGTTCTCGACTAGGCGACGCACTTTGGGCGTATCGTACCGCCTTCAAAACGCCAATAGGTATGACTCCTTTCAAACTCGTGTACGGAAAGGCGTGCCATCTCCCGGTCGAATTAGAGCACAAAGCCTTTTGGGCGATCAAGCAATTGGCCCTCGACTACCCGAAGGACGCATCGGCGCGTAAGCTTCAATTACTCGAGCTAGACGAATTCCGGCAAGAGGCCTACGATAATTCGAGCTCGTGCAAGGCAAAAGCAAAGAGGTTCCATGACCGAATGATTCAAAAGAAAGAATTCCAAGAAGGGGAAAGAGTGTTGTTATTCAACTCTCGTCTCAAACTTTTCCCCGGAAAACTTCAATCCCGATGGATCGGCCCCTTTGTGGTCACCAATGTGACTACATTTGGAGTTGTCGAAATTCGAAGCGAAGGAACGAGCAAATCATTCAAAGTGAACGGTCATCGACTCAAGCACTACCACGCAAACTTCGAAACCGGGTGGATGGAGGAGCAATCTCTAAAGCCCAACGACACCTCACAATGATGAGCTCAGCCAAGTCGAGCTCAAGACGTTAAACAAGAGCGCTAGCGAGGGAGGCACGCCCACGCATCAAAGGTTGTATCTCTCTATTATCCCTCTTTTTGGAATTTTCGATTTTTTATACTTGAGGACAAGTAATCTCTAAGTGTGGGGGGGTAACATACAATCTTTGACCTGTATGAGCCCAATTAAAAATTTAAAAATCAGGGAAAAATTGAAAATTTTTGATCTGGCCAGCAACTCCGTTGTAACGGACCTCAATGTCCGTTGTAACGGACTGTACAGAAATTTAAAATTTTGACTGGCGCCAAGAGCTCCGTTGTAACGGACCTCAATGTCCGTTATAACGGAGGGAAAATAGCGTTGCAACGGACATGAAAAACACAGGAAATTGCGTTGCAACGGTAAATTCCCAAAATTTGCCAGAACTATGTGCGTTGTAACGGACCTCAATGTCCGTTGCAACGGACATACTCAGAATTTTCAAACTAAGCTACGAATAGTGCTCCGTTATAACGCAGTTAGTACGTTGTAACGGACCTCAATGTCCGTTGTAACGGACTTTAAATTGCGTTATAACGGAATAGTTTCTGGCAAGTTTTCTCTTTTACTTGAAATTTTCAAACATTAAACATTATTTTTGAACCCTGAGCATCAATAATAAATAAGTCAAGCATAAAATGCATAAAAAGATTTTTCTCCACTGAATTGAACTAAATTGTTGTTTTTAAAACAAAATTTCATTTTACTCGGAATTTCGCTCTCAAAATTGAAAGTTTGCAAAATATTTAAAAAGATTTGGTTATGATTTTGAAGAGATCTATTCGGGGATTCCAGCCCTATTGATTCAAATTTCACGAGTTTGAGACACTTGATCAATGCACGGTTCATGCGATACGTTTTAACTCGATTTTCGAACCCGTAATTGATATGGGACTTATGAGTAAGGTTCTTAGCGTGGCCGTTAAAGTACGTTTTGCTAGAGTTAAAACATGACCAATTGCACTATGAAATGACCGTTTGTGGGGACCCGTTAGTAGATCAAATATACTCGCTTGAAAAAAAAAAAAAAAAAAAAAAAAAAAAAATGAAGGTCAAAAGACAACACCGAGAGTAACCTCATTGCATTTCGGTGTAGTGAGGCTTTCAGTTAAAGACTTCATATAAAAAAAAAAAAAAAAAAAAAAATGAAGGTCAAAAGACAACACCGAGAGTAACCTCATTGCATTTCGGTGTAGTGAGGCTTTCGGTTAAAGACTTCATATAAGAGAGAAAAGAAAACGAATGAGCGGGAAAATTGATCGAAAACGGGTATGAACCTTGTACCATTGTACCAAACGTGTTTTAAAATGAATAACTTGCATTTAAGATCATCTAGCAAAACGGGAAATTTTGGCCCGATAATAGCTTTCGAATTGAGTTCTTTTGAGATTGTGGAGTTAAGCAATTCGAAGTAAAAACGTTTAAGTCGCTCTTACCGTTTGAGATCGAGTGTCATGAAAAACTCTTATGAAATTTCGAGTATTTTTGAAAAGACCAATATCATTCTAAATAACTAGTGAACTTGATGAAAGGAGAGTGAACCATTTGATTCATAAAATTAGTTTTTGAACCAACAATATAACTTCAACAAAATCTTATGCAATTCTCTATTATGTTTGACTTTTATACTCTAATTGATCGAGGACGATCAAGGATTTAAGTGTGGGGGTATTTGATGTGAGGCAAATAAGGCACAAAATTAATGCTTAATTTGGGGATTTTAGCCCTTGTGAAGAACAATTCTATATACTTTATTAATCATATTTGAGATAACATGAATATTTCTTCACTAAGTGTGTTTTACTGCTTAATTACAGGAATTAGAAGGAATTTCTGGGAATTTGGAGAGTGTAGTTGTCTCCAACACGTCAAGAGGAGTGAAAATGATATATTACACCGATATATTCGGTACATAAATGAGACGGGAGGCAAACAATCATCATGATGAAAACTTACACACAAGTTTATACGAAAACCACTCAATCCTTAGCCCTTATCCAGCCCACCTACCTTTGATGGAAATTACCTCATTACCCTCAATCCTCTTCACCAACTCGTGGCCAATAAGAAGACTCCGTGAGTGCTATAAATATGACCACAAGGGCCACGAGTTTGGGACGCTCTTTTTACCCTTTTTACTCTCTCTCTCCCTCTCTCTTTTCCAAGCACAATCAAGATCCTTCAAGATACTTCAAGATCAATCAAGAAAAATCTCTCAAGGACTAGTCGAGACAAGGGAGCTCATCCCTTCGACGAATCCTTCTCATCCTTCGAAGATCGGGCCGTGACAAGGAGCTATTCCCTACGGTGGAATTGAGAAGAAGTGCCGTGACTCGATTCAAGTTTCTTCGAAGTGATTGCGATCCGAGACAAGGGAACTTCATCCCTTCGGTACAATCCATCACTATCGAGACAAGGAGCAAGGATCTTTCGGTACGAGGCAAGGAGACAAGGAGCTTCACTTCGAGGCTTTCTCAACTAGGTGTACTCCTTTTCAAATTACTTGATTAATTGTTGTTTGATTGGATTTTGTTGTGTAAAGAATTCTCGGATTAATGAATCTTTAGTTTCTTGTTTACTTGAATCGAATCTTTGTTCTAAACTTGTTCTTTTACTTGATCTTTTGCCCTCAATTACTGCCTTAAACTTAGTTCAAATTTCCATTAAATCAATCCCAAAACAAACCTTCAATTCAATCCTCAATTCAAATTACAAATTCGAAATCCAGAACAAACTCCGTTGTAACGGAACCTAACTTGCGTTATAACGGACCATTCGGTTTGTACCTGACTTTCAGTCTGTTGGTACTCCGTTGTAACGCAACTTACTTCCGTTGTAACGGACCAGCAAGGAAAAGCATTCAATATCACTCATACTAGTGCGTTCTAACGGACAACGTGGTCCGTTGTAACGGATTAACCAATCCGTTGCAACGCAACCCCTGTTCGTTATAACGGACCAGTTTAGTGCGTTATAACGGAGTTTCATCCGTTGTAACGGACGTTCATCTCACACTTAGCGCCAGAATTTTCACTCAAGTCCGTTGTAACGGAATTCACTTCCGTTGTAACGGACTATCTTCTGTGAATTTTCTTCGTTATTTCTCATCCATTTTGATCCAAATTTTGACGCAATTGCTCCCCGTGGAACGAACTTTCATATTTTTCACTATACACATATATTTTCACACTTATTGATTGAATCGGGTTTTCGAATACAACGATAATATTACACGCCAAAAACCCGCTCATCAATCATCTTGATTTCGCGGTTCGAAATCTCCACTTGACCGCTGGTTTGAGGATGCTATGGGCTGGCGACTTTGTGGTTTACTCCGTATCTTCGGAGTAGGGTAGCAAGCTGGCTATTGTTGAAGTGGGCTCCTCCATCGCTGATTAGGGTTCTCGGTACACCGAACCGAGGGAATATGGTCTTCTTAAGGAACTTCTGAACCATTTTCGAATCTGGGGCTTTGCATGCGTCAGCTTCTACCCATTTCGGCACATAATCGACTGCGACGAGGATGTAAGAGTAACCATTCGAGGTGGGAAAGGGGCCCATGAAGTCGATTCCCCATACGTCGAAAACTTCTACTTCGAGGATGTTATTTAGCGGCATTTCATGCCTTCGCGAGATGCTCCCCGTTCTTTGGCATCTATCACAGCCTGAAACAAATCTGTGCACATATCGAAAAATAGTAGGCCAATAGAAACATGATTGCAATACCTTTGCGCTAGTTTTTCCCGTGCTAGCGTGTCCTTCATATGGTGAGGAGTGGCAGTGAGCGATAATGTCTATCCTCTCTTCTTCGGTCACTCATCTTCGATAGATCCCGTCCACCCCCTGCTTGTAAAGGAACGGATCGTCCCAATAGTAGTACTTCAGTTCGTTGAAGAATTTCTTCTTGTGTTGGGGCGAAAAGTCTGGCGGAACTATCTTGCTTGCGAGGAAGTTCGCGATGTCCGCATACCAAGGCACGGGGTCTGTCGTGGCAGCTGGATTCATCATTTTTTTTGTGCGGAAGGGGTCCCAGTCGTGCTCGGGAAAGTTGCTATTGCGATCATTTGGTCTTCGTTCGTGGCTGATTGACGCTACATATGCAGCCAATCGGTCGTCCTTGAATGCGTCGTCAATCGGGTCGGTCGCATCTCTAATGTCTTCGTTGCGTATTCGAGATAGGTGGTCGGCCATGCTGTTCTCGGCTCCTTTCTTGTCTCGAATCTCGATGTCGAATTCTTGGAGCAAAAGGATCCATCGTAAGAGTCGTGGTTTGGCATCCTTCTTATTGATGAGGTACCTAATAGCTGCATGGTCGGTGTAAATAATAACTTCGGATCCTACAAGATATGACATGAATTTGTCGATGGAGAATATGACGGCGAGTAGCTCTTTCTCCGTCGTGACATATTTGGCTTGTGTTTCGTCCAGCGTCAGGGCATCTTCAACGTCGATTCGATAGCACGAACCGTCCGGGTCGGGGTTTTTGATCGCCTTCTCTAGATTGAATTCGACTTTCTCCTCTCCCAAGTTAAGAGATAGCTTCCCTTCTCGAACGTTTATTATCACATCCGCGGTGGCTAATAATGGTCTCCCTAAAATAATCGGGACCTTTTGGTCCTCCTCCATGTCTACTATGACGAAATCGACCGGGATATAGAATTTCCCAACCTTTATTGGCACATCCTCTACAACTCCTGTGAGTATTCGAACTGATCTATTGGCGAGTTGCAAAGTCATTCTCGTCTCCTTGAGTTCTCCCAATCTGAGGGTTATAAAAATCGAATGTGGCATGAGACTAACGCTTGCACCTAGATCACAAAGTGCCTTGTCGAACGACTTGTTCCCGATGATGCACGGGATGGCGAACGAACCTGGATCCTTCATTTTCCGCGGCAGTTTTGTATCTCGAACAAGGGCACAGGACTGGACACCGGTGAGGGTTACGGTATCCACTTCCTCCAGCCTCCGCTTTCTCGAGAGAACCTCCTTTAAGAATTTTGCGTACGTCGGCATTTGCTTGAGGGCGTCGACGAACGGAATCGTAACTTCCAATTTCTCAATCACCTCCTTGAATTTGGCAAAGTCTTTGTCGAGGCAATTTTTTGCGAGGCGTTGGGGAAACGGTATCGGTGGCTGAAGTGGCGGAGGTGGTATGTATTTTTCTCCTTCTCGGTAGATCGGAAAACCGAGTTCATCGAAACCAATCGGTCTGGTCGGTTTTGGTGCACCTCCGCGGGTTGAATCGGGGCTATTTGAGTTCCCCGTGTCGTTTTTCGCTGCCCCGTTTGAGGTGGGTATCGCTGAAATTTCTGGAATGGAATTTGGGGCTGTTGAAGAGGTTTTCGTAAGATTGCCGGATTTAGAGATGGCGTTTTCGTCCCCAGATTTTTTGTATTGTTTTCCACTCCTCAATTGGACTACACAAACATTTTCGCGTGGGTTTTCGGAGCGCCCGGGCAAACTTCCTTGAGCTCGCGGATTCCGGTTTTCGAGGGCATCTAATCGCGTTGTGATACCGTCCATCGAAACGGTTAGCTTCGTGAGAATCTTCTCTAGCTGCTCGTTTTTCCCAGCTTGCTCACTCATAAAAGATTTCATTAGTGACATTACGTCCTCCCCCGAAGGGTTCGGACCATTAGAAAAATTATTAAAACGAGATTGTTGGTGTGGGGGCCTATATATGCCATTATTATCGCTACGAAACTTGTTATTGTTATTTCTCTAACCAGAATTCGAATTTAAAAATTGTTCCTTCTCTTGGTTGGCGTCGCAATCTTTCGTCTCGTGTCCTTGCACACCACATGCGTCACAAGCGAACGTAACTTGCCTCTCTTTCGTCCGCGGCTTGCTCAAATCGACGTGGTCGAGCTTCCGCATGAGCATGTCTAGCTTGGCGTTTATGGCTGTTACCGCGTCGACTTCTAAAACACCTTGTCGCCCCGTCGTGGGGGCGCGATCATTCGACCATCCATGGTAACTGAGGGCCATGTTCTCGATCAACTCCCAAGCTTCCTCCACACTCTTATCCATCAATGTACCTCCCGAAGCCGCGTCATGGTTGGCGCGGGTTTGGTAGGTGACTCCATTGTAAAACATTTGCAAGAGCAGCCACTTCGCTAGGCCATGATGAGGGCACGCGCCTTGTAATTCCTTGAAACGCTCCCACGCTTCGTATAAGCTTTCGCCTGCATTTTGTTGAAAACTCGTAATCTGGGCGCGTAACATGGTTGTTTTGCTGGGCGGAAAGTACTTGGCGAGGTATGCGTCGCAGAGTTGGTTCCACGACGTAAAATGTCCGTCGGAGTGACCGTAAATCCATTGTTTTGCCTTGCCCCTGAGAGAAAAAGGAAAAAGAGTTAGCATGATAGTATCATTCGAAACTCCATTTACCTTTATCGTGCTCGCTATTTCTTATAGATTTTGTAAGTGAGCGTGCGGATCCTCCATCGCACCACCACCGAACGGATTTGCTTGCACCATATTTAGAACGGATTTGCTTGCACCATATCTTGCATTCGAAATTGTTTGCAGCGATACCAGGAGGTGCGATGCTTCTCCCAATTGCCGTGGCGCTGGGCGAAGTGTATTCACGTAGAGCACGTGCGCGAGGCGGAACTGGTCGGACATTCTCTTCTCGATTCGGTT
The DNA here is from genome assembly GCA_946800325.1 of Luzula sylvatica. NCBI lineage: Eukaryota > Viridiplantae > Streptophyta > Magnoliopsida > Poales > Juncaceae > Luzula > Luzula sylvatica. The sequence goes on from OX326956.1 coordinate 25,809,451, forward strand.
GGTTTTGCTCCATCGTAATCTGCGGTGACCTTCGTGCTTTGCTTCTAAGATTGTACCTTTCTGCCAGCGAAGATCTGAAATCTGAAAATAAAAGAAAACTAAAATGGGTGAATCGATCTCGAAAATCAGGAAATCAACTAATATCAAACAACTCCCCGGCAGCGGCGCCAGAAAAGCTTGTTGCGTATTTGCGTTTAAGCATCGCTTTTCAACATTTAAAACCCTAAATGACTCTAATTGGACCACAAGAGCATAGGGGTCGATCCACAAAGAGGGTTGAATACTAGCGGCGACTTCAGATTCACAATTCGACTCGATCTAAAACTGAGGTTTGTTGGTTGATTCGGGACAGATTTGAACGGAAAAGAAAGGGTTTTTTAGTATAGGAGAGGAATCTAGGGTGTTCGGATTCTACTTGGATGATTTGGTGTGTTCTAAAGGTCGCTAAATGCTCTCTCGAAATCTGACTTTGGTGGAGGTGTTATCCTATTCTTCCTAGACCGGCTCTCGCTCGCGACTAGACGTATCCAACCTAAACACTCTTGCTCTCGCTGACTATGCCTAAGAAAGACCCGTTACACTCTATGATAATCCTATAATCCCGTGGGTGACATGTACCAATGTTCTTAGAATACAACGGTCCAAGTTTGTGCGTTTACAATCTGGTTTCTCACTCTGCTCTAGCTTCGCAAGGTTAACCTAAAATGATCTTAACTACTTGGTTTGATGGATTTATTTGAGGGCTTAAACAATCCTAGACGTCCACTCTCGCTACTTAGTCAAAGATGTCCTAACCTATGTCACTTAGGCTGGCATAAACGCGTACAAACAGTTAATTAAGACGAGTAATATCAAGGCACAAAACACAAATCAAATCTGAAAGAAACAAAGCATATAATACTACCAAAACATCGCAAGTACTAATGAACCCTAAACCCTAGATAAATGTTTAGCTACTCATGTTCGACAACAAAACAAATCTAAATATCAAATACATCATAAAACTAAACACGAGAAAGAGTAAACCGATTTTGTTGACGAACGTCTTCTTTTTCGTAAAGTCCTGCTCCTAAACGACGTGATCTTCTTCGATGGTTGACGGCTGCGAAAAGGTTTATGAGGTGAGTGGAGAAAGAGGAGGATGAGAGGTGGATGGTGGCTGGTGAAAGGATGAAAATAGAAGATGAAAAGGTAACCCTAGCAAAGGCAGCGGTAGCCTTTTATAGTCGACGGCTAGGGTTAGGTCACAACATACATGGCTGTCGAAAGTGGGCCCATATCAGGGTCTGGGCCACGAAATATGAGGTGTGAATTATGTAATCTTTTAGAGGATTCCTTCCTGAAGTTATGGCAACTTGAATCACCAAATTTGGAGTTACCAATCAAAAGATATGGCCATTTTATTACTTGCCAAATTCTGAGATTCTGCAGCTTCCTTCCATTTTTTGATCTTCCAACAATAATTTCGATTTTGACTTGTTTTGTACGGTGAAAGCTTGGAACGGTGCCGAGACCCTCGAAACTTGCATTTCTTCACTTCTAGTGGCCTTTTATCCTGTATTGTACCTAAATCTGCAAATATACTCAAACAATATGCCAACGAGCAATTCTCGTGGTTTTGTTAGTATTTTAACGTTTAAGAGTCCATTTAGTACAATTTCTAAAACATTTTAAGTCCAGATGAGTGCGTAAAACCCTATCATATTCGCACTCATCAAAAGATATGACCACGAATGTACGTTTACATTCGTTTATCCTTATGTACACTTTTACGGTTGATCTGAAACTGTATTTCATTCAGTCTCCCACTCAATTTCAGAGCTACCTAAAAGGTACTCATGCATATCCAATATGCACGATTTTAGAGAATATAGCTCGCGTATCAAATACCAAGCTATGCACATCTTATGTGCCAATTTTATAATCAAGCCGGAGTTAGTACGACTCGTTGTGTGACCATGTAGGTTCGGTTAACGATGGCAGTAGGCTGTTTCCAAAGCACTACAAGCCCATGAGCGGGATCTAGTCACTCCATCAAGGCTACCCATGTTAACACGAAAAATGATTGTGATTATTGTGCCTATCTCGAATAGCGGTTATTAGTTCTCTTGCTAGCGATATCTGTTAATCAAAAGGCATGGTGATAGTCATCCTTATATTTTGATTAACTATACTTATTCCTCGTTTCCCAACTGATTTAACAAATTCAATAGATATTAACCGTTAATATCATTGACCATGGCCATGGTTTTTGTTAATCAATTCATCGAGTGGCCTAAGAGATATCTCTTCCTTTCGGAATAAACAATTCCTATCTTGGAGACTCATATTGAATTCCGTGTTTCGGACAATACCCAATGATGACCGTTTTAGCTCTCTGTTACGGTGAGCGTAAGGTCATATCAAAGTATTGTGTTACGCACGTAACGCAATCGATGGTCCCCTCAAGTATGAAGAACCTAATACCCTACTCGTCGCGAGTCCATCCATAATGACTAAACCATGTCATGGTCTCGCGACTTCGGTCATATCCAATATATGTCACCTAGCATATATCTATGTTCCCGATTCAACAAACATCTTTGTCCTATGATTAGCAAAACATAATCATCTCCTCGGCTAACGTACTAGTGTACATGTTCAGTATCAATCTTTTCTATGATCACATCTTTTCGTTTTAAAATCTCACGGATCAAGTGAAATTTTCTGAGTATGTGTTTGGAGCGATGATGTGCCCTCGGTTCCTTGGATTGTGCTATCGCTCCCGTATTGTCGCAATACACAACCACGGGTTCCGAGATACTCGGGACTACTCCAATTTCGGACACAAACTTCTTAATCCATACCTCCTCCTTTGCTGCTTCCGAAGCCGCAATATAGTCCGATTCAGTTGTAGAGTCTGCTATCGTGGATTGTTTGGAACTCTTCCATACTACCTCTCCACCATTTAGACAAAACACGTATCCACTTTGTGACCGAAAGTCATCGATACATGTTTGGAAACTGGCGTCGGTATATCCATTAATAACCAACCTGGATGTCTTTCCACCATAAATTAGAAATTGATCCTTAGTTCTTCGTAAGTACTTAAGGATGTTCTTAACCGCGATCCAATGCATATCCCCTGGATTAGATTGGTAACGCGAAACGACGCTCAATGCATACGACACATCGGGGCTCGTACAAATCATGGCATACATTATTGGTCCAACCGCCGAAGCGTATGTAACAATACTCATCGCATTCTTATCCTTACTCGATGTCGGACATTGAGCTTTAGAATACGATATGCCACTCGACATTGGAAGAAGTCCTTTCTTCGAATCTTGTATTGAAAACCGTTTCAACACTTTGTCGATGTACGTGCTTTGACTCAAGCCGAGTAACTTCTTGGATCTATCTCCATAAATCCTCACGCCTAATATATAAGCGGCCTCGCCCAAATCTTTCATAGTGAAACGAGTATTTAAATACTTCTTAACATCCGTAAGCATCGGAACGTCGTTTCCTATGATCAAGATGTAGTCTACATATAGTACAAGAAATACTACGCGGCTCCCACTAACCTTCTTGTACACACAAGGTTCCTCTACGTTTTTCACTAAATTATATTCGCTTATAACTTCATCGAAACGTATGTTCCAACTCCGAGAAGCTTGCTTTAATCCATAAATGTATCGTTGCAACTTGCACACTTTATCCGGACTCTTTGAATCGACAAAACCCTCGGGCTGTGTCATGTACACATCCTCTTCTAAGTTTCCGTTAAGGAATGCAGTTTTGACATCCATTTGCCAAATCTCGTTGTCATAATACGCAGAGATAGCAAGTAAGATCCGTATGGATTTAAGCATTGCTACGGGAGAAAACGTTTCTTCATAGTCTACACCATGAATTTGTTTGAAACCTTTCGCCACAAGCTGTGCTTTATAAGTGTTTACATTCTCATCCATGTCGGTCTTCTTCTTGAAGACCCACTTACATCCCACTAGTTTAACCCCGGGAGGTGGATCAATCAAGTTCCAAACTTGATTATCGTACATGGATTGAATCTTGGATTTCATGGTAGTTTGCCACTTTTTGGAATCCTCGCTTTTCATAGCCTCGAGATAAGATGTCGGTTCATCATCTATGAATTCGACTTCATCATCATTTGCCACGATAAAACCATATCATATAGGCTCTTGACGAATCCTACCCGATCTACGAACTGCGCCTTGTGCACTTGACTCCGGATCATCAACATTTGACGAAACCGGATCAACAATCATCGGTTCAACATTCGTTTGCGGGTCTCGAACTTCTTCGAGATCTATTTCATTCCCAATAACTCGCCTAGAGATAAAATCCTCCTCAAGGAAGACACCTCTTCGAGCTACGAAAACCTTATTTTCGTGTGGAAGATAGAAATAATATCCTTTCGTTTCTTTAGAATACCCGACAAATAAACATTTATCAGACTTGGGTTCGAGCTTGTCCGATATTAATTTTCGAACATATGCTTTGCAACCCCAAATCTTAACCAAAGACAACTTCGGAACATTTCCAAACCACATCTCATATGGCGTCTTTTGTACCGATTTAGAAGGTATGAAGTTCAATAAGAAAGCCGCAGTCTCTAGGGAAAATCCCCAAAACGATTTTGGAAGGGAAGTTTGACTCAACATGGATCGAACCATGTCCAACAAGGTCCGATTCCTCCTCTCAGACATGCCATTCCATTGTGGCGTTCCTGTCGGGGTCCATTGTGGAACTATTCCACAATCTTTTAGATGGTCCTCAAACTCATAGCTCAAATATCCGCCTCCTCGATCTGATCGAATGGCTTTAATTTTCTTGCCTAGCTGATTTTCTACTTCATTTTGAAACTCTTTGAACTTTTCAAAGGTCTCCACTTTAGCACGCATTAAGTAGATATATCCATATCTACTATAATCGTCCGTAAACGTAACAAATTATCGATAGCCTCCTCTTGCCTCGATGCTCATCGGTCCACACACATCTGAATGTATGAGTTCCAATAAGTCGTTGGACCGTTCTCCAACCTTGGAGAACGGTGCCCTTGTCATCTTGCCAAGCAAACAAGATTCGCAATTCCCATATGAATCGAATTCAAATGAGTCTAGCATTCCATCTTTATGGAGTCTAGCAATGCGTTTCTCATTCACATGACCGAGACGACAATTCCAAAAGAAAGTCCGATTATCAACTTTAGGTTTAATCCTTTTCGCATTAACGTTATAGATAGACTCATTATTTCCGTGATCAAAATCCAACACATAAAGACCATTTTCTAATAGAACATTTCCATAGATAATAGAATTCTTACATATTGTAAATTCATTATTCCTAATAACAAATTCATAGCCATCCTTGGCTAATTTCGACACTCTTATTATGTTCTTACATAATGTCGGTACATAATAACAATTATTTAGTACTAATATAAGTCCACTCGGCAAAGTCAAATTAACTACTCCTACGGCAAACGCAGCAACTCTTGCTCCATTCCCGACTCGTAGATGAACTTCGCCTTTCTCCAACCTTCGACTATTTTGAAGAACCTGCATATTTCGACAAATATGAGTCCCACAACCGGTATCCAATACCCAATTAGTCATAGTTGAAAGATTAACTTTGATAACGTTAATACCTGATGCACCGGCTTCCGAAGCCGTATTGCCCTTCTTCACCTCATCGAGGTAAGCCTTGCAATTTCGCTTCCAATGTCCAGTCTTGTGACAATGGTAGCACGTCACATCCTTGGATTTATTCTTTCCCTTTTTATTCGGCTTTGAACGTTTTTTAGCCGAACCATCCTTGGACATCAATCTCTTACGATCCTTATTCTGAATCGTGTGAACATTCCCGGCAACTTTTGCCTTGTTCTCCCCGGATGTCTTCAACATCTCCGACTCATAATTCTTGAGCATTCCGTGAAGCTCAGAGATCGTTTTATTCATCGAATGCATGTGATAGTTAGTCACAAACGGAGAAAACATTCGAGGAAGTGCACACAAGATCAAATCTTGTTGCATAATCTTCGACAATTTCTCTCCTAGCTTCTCTAGACGGTCTATGAGAGCTTGCACTTTCAAAACGTGAGTGCTCACCGAAGACCCATAGGGCATCTTACAGTTTACCAACTCTTTGAGTGTACTGAACCGTTCAATACGCTCCTGCTCTTGTGCGCATCCGAGTCCCCAAACTGCTTTTGAAGACTAGCGTCCATGCATGCCAACATGAGGCACGTAACGTCATTTGAGTCCTTCTTAAGTTTCTGAAACGCGGCCCTTTCATCGGCCGTAGCATCGGGGCCCGGTTCCACTAGTTCTGTATCCAATACGTGGCTTTTACCCTCTTGCCTGAGAACTATTCTCAGGTTTCGGTGCCAATCTAGGTAGTTCCGACCCACTAGCTTATCTTTTTCTAATGTCGATCTAATCGACATGGCATTGGTGTTACTAGAAGACATATTCTACAAATGAAATAAAAGATTGATTACTAACGTTGCGTACTTATCTTATAGGCTTATATGATGATTATATGATAGTGTTATTTTATCGAATCGATAACCCTCATACCGAAACGGGACTCCAAGTCCATAAAACTCAAGATCCATATTTCGCAATCCTCCCATAAGTGACTATGGCCGACAAATGGGATCTCGCTTATTTAGGTAGGATTGTTATCCTATCGTATCATATACGACTCTTGAACCTCTATAGAATTTCGGTGATGGATCGTATCATATACAATCCCAATTCTTTGTGTGCATTCTATCTATGCCTCGAACTCTAATCGGATTAGCTTGGACGGTTAAGTCATAACCATATCCATCGTATCGTTCAATTGAACTACTCACGTGCCCGACTATGGCCTGAACCCACGTGAGTCCCCAATTAACGCTTACCACCCGCATCAATACATACAATAATACGTGCCCGACTATGGCCTGAAACCACGCATTATGTCATACCAATCTCGATGGATGTGGACATGCAAGGCATTTTCACGACATAAATATTATGAGGGATCATGACATTCATGTTTCTTTATTCGTGACATAATCATATTATATCACTATCACAAGATTTCTAAATGCATATGATTTATTTAGGGAGACTAATTATTCTAAATAATTAATTATCTAATATGCTAGATTGATTAATGCCGATCATATCGATATAAAGAACTCAAAATTCCGAGTTGTGTAGCCAAAGTTATCACGAAAACAAAATCAGCAAACATAAACTAGTCCGTTGTAACGCACCATGGTCCGTTACAACGGAACCCCTGTTTCCTTCACTCCGTTACAACGGAACCCAAATCCGTTACAATGCTATTTTATTTCGGAGATTGGCCAAAATTGCCAGAAACATGTCCGTTATAACGGAACTAAGGGTCCGTTACAACGGACTAACTTGTGAACAACTCCCTTACAACGGACTCCAAAGGAAACCAAAGGCATCCCCGCATCCTCGTATCACATACAAGGTCCGTTACAACGGACCAATGTCCGTTACAACGGACCAATGTCCGTTACAACGGACGATGCATTTATTCACAGTCCTCCTCACATCCATGTATCCTATACAGGGTCCGTTACAACGGATCAACCAGTCCGTTGTAACGGACTATGTGATTTTCGCAGATTTTCCCCAATTTATGTATCTTATACAGTGTCCGTTACAACGGATCAACAGGTCCGTTATAACGGACTATGTAATTTTTGCAGAAATTCCCAATTTCCTGTATCTCATACAGTGTCCGTTACAACGGATCAACCAGTCCGTTGCAACGGACTATGCGATTTTTCTGCTGTTCCTTGCAGTTTTGTCTGTTTTCGCTCGTTTCTAAAACGATCAATCATGAAACCTTTTCACGATCATTCCTAGATACTCTCAATCAATTTTTGATCGATCTCTAGCAAATTCTACTTGTGATTTTAACGAAATTTGACTTTTTCTATATGTAACATCATGCAAACGGGTACAAACTTGGATAACCCGTGCGTATATCGAATATACGACTATGATTCGACCCTCGAATCGATGACGATCGCTCTGATACCACTGTTGGGAATTCTTTCCGTGTCTGGGCCCGCGCAGCGGATATGTAGGCCCGGTCCGGTTCCCTTAATCCAAGATCACGCCATGACTTCGAAGGGTACGATGCAAATAAGAAGATTAGATTCATACCAGTGCAAAATTGATTACACACGACGGGTTGATTACTAGTCTTCTTTCTCCTGTCACGTTGGTGACAATCCCCACACCACGCGTCTTTCACCGCTCGTTGACTGTCCTCTTTCTCCTTCGGGTTGATCATAACCGAAGAGCCACAAGTGTCGCTCCTCTACTTGTATCCACCGTGAGTCGGAGTTCGTCGGTCGCGGGAGCAACTGCCTAGACGATGCACCGACGAACTTGTTTGATCGATTGATTCTCTATACCGGAAAACTCCTTTTCTCGGTTCTCTCTCTTTACACCCTTTCACTCACTAGAAAGATGTATCTCTATAATTCTGGAATATATTCTGAATAATTCCAATGTTTCAACTGAATGAACACTTAAGAGATAAGAGAGAATTGTCCTATTTATATCACATAGGATTATGATGGGCCAAAAGACATGTATATCCACCATACACTCTTTCACACAGAAAACTGCATGAACCTGTTCTGTATGTCATACTGTTGCACCCTTTCGGTATTTCATAGAAACGACACTTATACTTCGTTCATATGAAATATATTTCTACATGAAGGTTATAGATAATCTTATTATCTATCTAACCCAATTTGAACCATTCAAATTGGATTTTCCTACTGAAAGATATGACCACGAACGTACGCTTACATTCGTTATCCTTGTGTACACTTTTACGGTTGATCCGAAACTGTATTTCCTTCACCACCTATCTTTTTTCCTCAAGGATTTCAAGAAACTACTACCTCTTTTCAACATAGCTTACGTACCGAACCCGGCTACAAGCTCACCGTTATGGCTCGGTAAGGAAGACACCATCTCCACATCCGCGACCTACGCCCTAATTATCGACCAGGGAATTGAGTGCGATTGGAACACCAAACTTTGGAAAATAAAAGCTCCACTAAAAGTACGGTTTTTTGCATGGCTCGCAATCCTAGGAAGAACATTGACTGGGGACAACCTAGCCAAGATGAATGTCCCGAATATACAATGATGCGTCAATTGCAATGCTACGGAGGAAACGGGACATCACCTCGTGCTAGATTGCCCATATGCCCGACGCATATGCAGGGGGATCTCGGCACATCTTGACACGCCTTTGCACACAAAACCGACAATACTTCTCTCATGGCTAGCCAATAGAGCCAACCGAACCTCCAAGGTAAAAGGAAATTTCGAAATAATTATTGAATAATTCTTTTACGATGTATAAAATACTAATTACTTGGAGAATGGACTGGGACGAACAGGTACAAACCAATACTAATTACGAAATAATTCTTTTACGATGTATAATATTTTATTTGGAAAAATATTACTTTACGATATATCATCATTCTGTATGAATTTACAGGTTGTCCTTGCTAGAACACGCGTCAAAAAGTGGCTCTTGCCAGAATCAGCGGAGTGAAAACAAATGCTTCAGGAAATTATTTATATTTCACAAACAAACTTTTTTAAAGATTACTTTACGATATTTATATTTCACAAACAAATGTTTTATTCTCTTTCATACTTATTGTATTATGGTGTAAAGTTGTAAACAAATGAATAAATGTAATTGTTGTTGTGAAATGAGAAGAGAAAATCATGGATATTTTATTTCTTGAATTTTTACGTTTAACATCACTACAAGTCAGATTTATATATCATACAATATTCATCTACAAACATACACACGTACACATATGTGTCGAGAACCGGCCCGGCATTTTCGGAGGCCTTTGACAAACATTACGAAGATATCTCGAAATTACAAAGTTATATTATATTAGTTTTAAATTAAATACAATTATTTCTAGCACAACAAACATTGAAATGAAATGCAATATGTGAACATACCCGTTATTTTGTTGCAATTATGCTATTACGAGCCAGCTTGTCGCGCGTCTTATCTCCTAGCAAAAATGGAGGAGCAGTATGGCCATCATGTCACGTCATCCTTTACATCTCATCTCCTAGCATCTTCTTATGGCAGGAATTAAGCAGTGCCACTTCCACATCGTCATTTAGGTCGCCACATCGCATTGGTTGTCTTGCATCGCCTCATGTGTCCTGATACATGAATTCGTTTAAGCGACATGATTACTAGAATTACAATACAATTTACACAAATAGCATAATTAGAATACGAAACTATATGAATCAAATAAGAGTCAAATTCAAAATATAATCACTAACCAAAAAATTCAAAAATTATAATAGAAATCAAGTCAAATTTGGGTCGAACTAAAGTCCAATTGCGCCCAATTAGTAAATTGAAGAGAAATTGAAGCTAAATTGGAGTCAATAACTATAACTCGAGAGAAACTAGAGACTAAGATAGACAATTCGGGACAAATTATGGTCTAATTACGCACCACCAGTCATATACACCAAATCTGAGAAGAAAGACGCACAAATTCGAGAATAAATCCGCAGAAAATCCGACCAAATCCGAGAATAAACCTGCCATAAATCCGAGAATAAATCCGCAGAAACCCGACCAAATCCGAGAATAAACTTGCCAGAAATCCGCGTCGTCTTCACCGTCAGAAACCGCGTCGTCTTCAGCGCGTCAGCAATCCGCCGTCGCAGCAGCCAATAGCGCCTTGCACCGTCGCAGCAACAATCGTCTGAAGTACTTGGAGTCTCGCCCGCACGCCATTCGCGATGCCCTGACAGGAGTCCTCTTTCCTTCTTTTGCTTTTTCCTTCGTTTGCTTGTTTTGAGTAAAAAAATGTTGGGTTGAAAATTTAACTTGGGCATATCTCGTTAGATAGGAAAAAATGTGATTTTTTAGAAAATGGTGGCCTGCCAACATACAAGGCCGGACCTGTATGTGTAATGACATGGAGTATACATGTGACAAATACACACATATTTGTCATGACATGGAATATGCATTAGACATATATAAACATATGTGACATGTCATAAATACATGCATGGAGACACACACATATATGTATGTGTCATGTATGTTAAATACAATTCATTCATATAAAATAAACATAATAAATACATTCATATTTATAATACTCTCACTTCAATGTATTTGATTTTGTATGCATAAGAAACATGTTTCGTTAAACATTTGTCAGGAAAAATCTAATGAAGATAATATCCACGTCAGGGAAAATATGCTGCAATGGGTACTAAAGTCTCCTCTTTGAATGCAAGTATTATGTACGCTTGAAGAAGCGGCTTTCTTAAAAGCTTCGCAAAAGAAGTGAATGGTTAGTATTAGGTGAGATGAAGTCATGGAGAAATATAAAGTACTAGTATGATGCGCGCGGAACGAAAATTCCGCGCGTCTTTTTCAATTTATCTTAATATCCAAAGAATTGGACCATTAATTATTTATCCAACGAAAAGACATCGAATAATTATACAAATCGTTTGATATATTAATTATTATTATTATTATTATTGTGTTGTTATTATTATTATAGTAATAATTAACAAATTAAAAGGGTGATTTGAATATTTACCCTCATAGAAAAAAAGAATATCATACTTATTCTTTCGCAAATCCAAAATGTCATTTTTACCCTTCAAAACATAGAAAATAAAATAAAAATAAAATTGTGAGTTTGCAAATTTATTATTCTAAAACCCTCCAAATATCATATTTATCCTTCCAAAAATACATAATATAATTTTTACCTCTGAAAAAAACTTAGAAAATATAAAAAATACAAAATAATAATAACAATAATAATAACAATAATAAACAAATAAGATGAAGGATTTACATATTTACCGTCCTAACAATCCAAAATATCATATTTATCATTCGAAAAAACATCATATTTATGCTTAAAAAAATCAAGATAATCATATTTATCTTTGAACACTTATAAGATAAAAAAAAAAAAAAAAAAATAATAATAATAACAATACAAAAGAGGATATACATATTTATCCTCCAAAACCCCCAAAATATCATGTTATTGTTCGAAAAACAAAAAATATCATATTTAACCATAAAAGAATCCAGAATATCATTTTTACCTATGCCATATAAAATACATTTCATTTACGTATGTTATAAGAAATGCAAATGATGCTGGCTGGCAGAAATTAGTGTCTTATATAAATATCACATGTTGTGATTTGGTTGGAATTCGAGTAAGTCTAATTGTAGGTTATTTGATTGACTACCAAGTCAAGGTAATTTTATTAATTGGTTTTATTAATTGGTTTTCTGGCAGAAATTAGTGTCTTAAGAAGAGAAAGCACACTCACGAGTCATGCAAGTTCAGAACTTCCTAGTAGTCGTACCAATAACGAAGCGAGAAATCTCTCTATAAACAATACTAAAGACTCCATACTGTTTTTCCGACAACAAATAACGTGAAATAGGTATCGATTTGACATATTTGTTTCATGGAAGTCTCAGAGTCCAGTTCTTGAAATCCCCGCTGCGCGCCCTGATAAGCCATGCTTTCACCCCCACCTTGTTTACGACTCTATACCCCAACCCAACTTTCTCCGGCCCCAGGTCCTCCCGCATCTCTTCCTTGGTAAGCGGACCGTGGAAGCAGGGGGTATCCGCCTTCATACCGCTCCTGCCCCTTGCTTAAGGGCTTCCACGCCCAACTATTTATAAATTTTTTTGTACAATTAATTAAAAAAATTCAAAAAGTACTTTATTAATTGCTAAATATGAAAATAAAAGTGGATTTTGGTTCAAAAAATATTCAAGATCATCCGTAGTTAGGCTTAAACCCTATAGAGAATATTGAAAACAAAAAATTAGTTAAAGAGGTTTTTTTTAAGCATCCAAGAAGTTAGGGGTTTTTTAATTATTATTAAAAAAAGTTAGGATTATTTTTCTAAATACTTCTCTATAATAATGAACTACTAGAAAATAAATATTACACTTGTGCATCGTCTGCGGGAATTTGAAGAGATATATATATATATATATATATATATATATATGTGTGTGTGTGTGTGTGTGTGTTTGTGTGTGTATATATATATATATATATATATATATATATGTGTGTGTGTGTGTGTGTGTGTGTGTGTATATATATATATATATATATAAGTAGTTTTGCCTCCCTCATACATATATATATAACTCTTGAGCATCTCATGTACCATTTTAATTTTATTTTGTGATTCACATAGAAATCAAGACTACGACCATCAAGTGCATCATTATATACAATGTATTACTCGAAAGAGTAGTGATGTACATCATTAAGTATTCTCTTCCAAAAAATTTGATGACGAAAGTTTGGAAATGTTCATTCGGTCAATTCGGTTCAAACTTGACCGAATAAGGTCAAACCGATTTAAATCGAACCGAATAAAATTCAAATCGAACCGAACCGTTTAACACTTGAACCAATTAAAAACCGAACGGAATAAACCGAACTGTTATTCGATTTATTCGGGTGAACCGAATAAGAAATATTATAATTTTAAATTAAAAACAGATTACTAAAAAGTTTATATTTTATTTATCAAAAAGATATAAATTAATATTATAAAAGATAATTAAATTAATTTACAAGAATATTATATAATTTTTGTTATATTTAAACATTAACATATTAAAATAAATAAAAATTGAATGTTATTTGTTCGGTTCGGTTTAATTGGTTTTCAAAATTTTAAAACCGAAACAAACCAAATAAATCAAACAATACAATTTTTTAAACCAAATCGAACCAAATAGTTCAAAAATCCAAACCAATTAAACCGAATTCAACTGGTTCGGTTCGGTATCCGAATACACCGAACCGTTTGAACACTCCTAGACGTAAGGTTTAACAGCTTAAAAATTAACACATAATATATTGTTTAATATTTTAATTTATGATTTAATCATTTCAATTTATTATTGAATATTCAATTAAGATGTCAAATCATGAATTATTATGTTAATTTTTAGATGTTAAATTATATTCATGTCATCAAAAATGGTAGGAGATAAATGAAAATATGTCCAACATTTTCGTACTTGAAAATAAATACAACTCGCATTCCATGCACCATTTAAATTTAATTTTGTGTATTACACATGGCAATCGAGACCATGACCATCAATTGCTGCATAATTATATACAATGAGTACTTAAAAACAAATATAACGAGTATTGCATGCATAATTTAAATTTCATTTTGTGATTTATCAAAGCAATCATGACTAAGACCATTGGTTGTTGCATAATTATATATATGAGTTGCATGAAAATAAATATAACTCGCATTCTATGTACCATCTAAAATTTATATTGTGTACTCCTCATGGCAATTAAGACCATGACTATTAATTGTTGCATAATTATATATAATAAATTACCTGAAAATAAATATAACTCGCATTTCATGTACCATTCAAATTTTATTTTGTGATTTTTCATGACAATTAAGACCACAATTATTAGTTGTTGCATAATTATATATAATGAATTAATTGAAAATAAATATAACTCGTATTCCATTAATCATTTAAATTTTATGTTGTGATTATTTTACAGGATGAGGATAATGAATGAGCACGGAGCAGGAGATGCAAAATTAGTAAAATTTGCAATCGTTCATGTTGTATCGATCTCATTTTTTATTAGAACGGTGCTTTTTATAATCTTCTTATCGTTCCGTGGAAAAATAGTTTACGCATTTACTGATAGTCCGGCCGTAATTGAGGCGATTGCTGATCTATCCTCTTTTCTATCTTTCACTAACTTATTGCAAAGTATTTAGCCCGTGTTATCAGTTGCCTAATAACTAAAATGATAAAAGTTGGTCACACACTAAGTAATACATGATTAGCATATGATTGATGGATATAAAATACATTTCATTTACATATGTTATAAGAGATGCAAATGATGCTGGCTGGCAGAAATTAGTCTTATGTAAATATCACATGCTATGATTTGGTTGGAATTCCAGTAGGTATAATTCTAGGTTATTTGATTGGCTACCAAGTTAAGGTAATATTGTTAATTGTTTTTTTGTCATTTATGCAATCAATCGATTTTGACTGTTCAAATAAGACAAAAATGCTATAGTGACATAAATGATTACACAAAATATGATTTTGAAAAAATCTAATAAAAAATTAATTATTGAGATTAATCTGCATCAATACATCTAATGGTCCAAATTGGTACATACAAATAGTCATACAATATGCATGTTTTAAGTGATCTAATATAATATTAATGTATATGATGAAATCACATCACAAATCTAACGATTAATAATCATGATAAACATGATGATATGGTTTCATGAGGAGTATAATATTAATGCATATGATGAAATCACATCACACAATATAATGGTTAATAATCATGATAAAATGATGATGTGGCTTCATGAAGAGTATAATATTCACATCACACAATTTAATAATTAATAATCATGATAAACATGATGATGTGGGTTCATGAGGAACCTCAAACATATGTGCAAAATAAGAAATGAGTAAATTTCCTTACTTGATACATACTATTTTATTTAGAAAAATATTATTTTACGATATATCGTCATTTTGTATGTCTATTGGGTCCATAACTTAGTTAGTTGAGTATGAAAATAAAAAAATTTGTATGTTGCGAGAGATTATGGATTCAATCTCTATTGATATCAATGGATGGAGAACATATGAGTCTTCTCCATTTAATATTTAAAGAAATCATCATTCTGTATGAACTTACAGGTTGTCCTTGTTAGAACACACGTCCAATAAGTGGCTTTTGCTAGAATAAGCCGTGAAAACAAATGCTTTAGGAAACTATTTACATAATCAAGAGGATACTAAATTGCACACAAAAACAACTCCCAATCCTTTATTTAGGGATGCCTCTCAACCATAAAAAACCAAGGAAAATTGACTTCATCCCGCTTATCAAAAAAATACAATCAAGACTAGCGGGATGGAAAGGAAAATTCTTAACAATAGGTGGCCGCCTAACACTCGCTAAATCGGTCCTAAATTCGATCCCTACCTACTTCATGCAATGTTTTAAATTGCCAATTTGGTTAATAAAGGAAATGAACGAAATAACAAGGAAATTTTTATGGCGAGGTGACCAAAATTGTGTGGGCGCTAATTGTCTCGTCAATTGGAAAAACGTTTGCCTACCGAAAAAAAATGGAGCCTTAGGATTAATTGACCTCGAATCACACAACAACGCGCTTCTTCTCAAATGTCTTTGGAAAATATCGGTACAAAATCAAAGCATGTGGGGTCAAACCATATCCGAAATATACGGCATCAACCATGCCCGCAAACCTCCCCTCCATTCCCGCGAACCACCTATCTTTTTTCCTCAAGGATCTCAAGAAACTACTACCTCTTTTCAACATAGCTTGCGTACGGAACCCGGCTACAAGCTCACCATTATGGCTCGGTAAGGAAGACACCTTCTCCACATCCGCGACCTACGCCCTAATCATCGACCCGGGTATTGAGTGCGATTGGAACACTAAACTTTGGAAAATAAAAGCTCCACTAAAAGTAAGGTTTTTTGGATGGCTCGCAATCCTAGGAAGAACATTGACTGGGGACAACCTAGCCAAGATGAATGTCCCGAATATACAATGATGCGTCAATTGCAATGCTACGGAGGAAACGGGACATCACCTCGTGCTAGATTGCCCGTATGCCCGATGCGTATGGAGGGGGATCTCGGCACATCTTGACACGCCTTTGCACACAAAACCGACAATACTTCTCTCATGGCTAGCCAATAGAGCCAACCGAACCTCCAAGGAAAAAGGAAATTTCGATACTCTATTCTTAGCAACGATTTGGAAAATTTGGAAAGAAAGGAACGCACGTATATTCGATGGAAAGAAAGCACCACCATCTATAACGATAGAAAAGGCTATTAACGAAGGCTCGAATTGGACGAAAAATTGCTAAAGAATCACCGGAAAAGCACGACTAACCGAGGAGTCCGTTGACCTCCCCTTCTCTTAAAAGTTTCTTTTTTTTCTTATTTTATTAGGGTATTACTTTTTACATATTCATGTAAAATATAAAAAACAACGTATTAAACTTGCTTTAATATATCAAAGAAGCAATGCTTCTTAATTTTTCAAAAAAAAAAAGAAACTATTTACATTTCACAATCAAACTTTTAAAAATTTTTCTTATTTAATTATTTTCTTTTAGTTCATTATATTGTTTTATTCTTCTCTCCCATATTTATTGTATTACTGTATTACGACATAAACAAATGAAGAAATATAATTGTTGTTGTGAAATTATAAAAATTAGAAATAAAATTAGAAGCAACACTATGGAAATGAGGAGGAAATTATGCAGATTTTATTTCTTGAATTTGTATCTTTAGCATCACTACAAGTGAGATTTACATAGTATACAATATTCATCTACAAACATATACACATGTACACATATGTGTCATGACATGGAGTATATATTTGACACAAACACACATATGAGTCATGTCATGAAGTATGCATTATACGCACACACACATATGTGACATGACATAAATACATGTATAGACACATGTATATATGTGTAATGTATGTTACATACAATTATTTCATACAAAATAAACATAATAAATACATTCATATTTATAATACCGCTCGTTGAATGTATTTAATTTTGTACGCATAAAAAAAATGTCTCGTTGATTTTGTATGCATAAAAAAATTACCTCGTTAAATACTTTGTCTGGAAATACCTAGGGGGTGGAAATATGGTGCAATGGGTACTTAGTCTCCCCTTTGAATGTCATTATTATGTATGTCTGAAGAAACAACTTCCTTAAAAGTGTTGCAAAAGAAGTGAATGTGTAGTATAGAGTTTTTCTTTGATGTGTATATCATATACATGTGTCTGGTCAAAACTCTACTAGATAAAAAAAAGAAAAAATTGAAGAAAATAGAGTAAGTTCTTGTGCGCTACTTCTATTATATTTCATTTATATTGAATAAGTTAATACAAGCTAGAAATATTTGCCCTAAAGTTTATAAAACACTACTCTAAATACCTCTATTTCACACTTATATTAACTAATTACATCAATATAACTTTTTAATTTTCCAGAATATTAAAATCCTGAAACCATCATTTACTCTGTAACTCCTGGACTTTGAGGAATTTGATTTTAAGTTACTTGAACACTGAAATCTTTTCCTCCTTTTAACCTAGGAATGTATACCCTAGCTAAAATTTAATAGGACAAATATTCTAGTGAAGAAAAAAATACAATAGTATTATGTTTCATACGCATCATAAGTTGTCTCATTAAAAACATTATCAGGAAAATTCATTGAAATAAAACTATAATCAGATGCCTAATAATTAAAATATTAAAAGATTGTCATACACTAAGTAATACATGACTAACATGTGATTGATGGATAGAACATGCATTTCATGTACACATGTTATAGGAGATGCAAATGGTACTGGCTGACAGAAATTATTGGCTTATGTAAATATCACATGTTATCATTTGAATTCCACTCGGTCTAACTCTAGGTTAGTTACTAATTGGTTTTCGGTCATTTATGCAAATCCGGATCCATATTTTTTGTCGGATATGACTCAATTCGGAACCGAACGGCTGGGATATTGAACAGATATAGATACGGTGTGGATATTATTAAATATGATACGGATCTTTCCCAAATATTAGAACGAATAACAATACATCATAACATATATAATATATTTTAAGTACATATAAACATAATTTGAGAAATAAACAATCTCAATTATTATAATTAAACGTGATTGAGACTATAAATTTGTTAGAAATAATTAGTCTAGATCCATATCCAGATGCGGATACCGAATACGGAGCTGCCTATCGGATCCGAAAAATACTCGCATCCAGATCCAGTACCAAAACCCAATATAGAATCGGAACAAAAATACTCAGATCCGGATTTCGATATTTTTCGGATACGATTCGGTCCGAACCATTTACAAACCTACCAGCAGGCGTATTACCTATACGGATCAGATCTATAGAAATAAAATATTCACTAATAGTATGTTGACATGGCTTTTAAATTGGGGGGTATCTATCTTTCTTTGGTACAGCATTTTGTCTTGATCACTATCGAGAGAGAGATCGAGAGAGAGAGAGAGAGAGAGAGAGAGAGAGAGAGAGAGAGATGGCAGAGGAATGTGAAAAGTCCAATTCAAGGCTTTTATCTCCCCTTATTCCTGAAGAGGAAGAAAATAGTTTATCAAAGAGGATATGGACAGAGTCGAAGAAAATGTGGGTTGTGGCAAGTCCGGCCATCATAACCCGATTTGCAAACATGGGACTTCTGATCATCACACAGGCGTTTGTGGGCCACATCGGTTCTCTTGAGCTCGCCGCATATGCTCTCTCTTTGACTGTTATTTATCGATTCGCCATGAGTATACTGGTAGGATTTACTTTGCTTCAAATGTTTACTATCATGCATTACAGATGTTTCAACTTAGGAAGCCTCTCTCTCTATATATATATATCGAGTACTCTGGATATACGTTGAATAATGTAATAAGAGAGTAACTATTTTGCACTTAATCCGTTCATGTCAGCTTATTTTGTTCCTCACCTTTAGAGGTGTAAACGGTTTGGATACGGTTCGGATAGTGGCCACATCAGATCCGTATTCATGTTATTTTTCGGATACGAATCAAGATACGAAACTATCCGAATCAGGATACGATTCAGATATTAAGCAGATACATATACGGTTCAGTATTATAAATAACAAAAAAAAATTCCTATATTAAAACGAGCATTATGATAAATTACATATCAAATGACATAACAAAATATGTTGACGAAAGAAATGTTGGGAATTCACCCGTCCCCGGGCCCGCGCAGCGGATTTGAAGGTCCGGTCCGGTTCCCAAAATCCAAGATCACGCCATGACTTCGAGGGTACGATGCAATAGAAGGATTGACGATTACCAGCGTGAAATTGATCACGCACGACGGGTTGATCGCTCGCATCCTTTCCTTCTCCGGTGTCACGCTGGTGACTTGCCCGTGCGTCCCATACCACACGTCTCCCACCGTCTTGACACGCCTCCGATTGTCTTTCGTGCGTCCCACGTCCACACTCTTCCACAGCCAACAGTTTTGCTCCTTCGGTTTGATCACAATCGGAGAGCCACAAGTGTCGCTCCACTATTTGTATCCACCGTGAGTCGGAGTTCGTCGGTCGCGGATGCAACTGTCTAGACGAAGCACCGGCGAACTTGCTTGATTAGATCAATTCTCACTCTTCGGTTGTCTTTCTTCACACTCTTTCACTCTCATGAAAGATGTATCTTTATATTTCTGGATTATTCTGAATAATACCATAGATTGATCTGAATGATCTGGTCTGGAGAGAGAGAGAGAGAGAAACATCGTATTTATATCATATAGGATAAAGATGGGCCAAAAGGCATGTATATCCAATATACACCCTTTCACACAGAAAACTGCAGACACCCTTTGAGTATTCTGTTGAAACGAAAATATTAAATCGTCCCAACCGACTTTGAACATTCACGAAAGTAGTAGATAATCTTATTATATTTCCAACCCAATTGGATCTGGCCCAATTGGAGTTCGGATGGGAAAGTTACGGACGTTTTACTAACTGTATGTTAAACAGTCGCACCCTTTCGGTATTCCATTAAAACGACACTGATACTTCGCTCAAATGAAAAAAATTTCTATATGAAAGTTATAGTTAATCTTATTATCTATCTAACTGAATTTGAAGCATTCAAATTGGATATGCCAGTTTTATCAAACTGTTTCTTATGCCTACGGATGCGTACGTTCGTTTATCCTTGTGTATACTTTTACGGTTGATCCGAAACTGTATTTCTTTCAGTCTCCCACTCAATTTCAGATCTACCTAAAAGGTACTCATGCATATCCAATATGCACGATTTTAGAGAATATAGCTCGCGTATTAAAATACCAAGCCATGCACATCTTATGTGCCAATTTTATAATCAAGCCCGACTTAGTACGACTCGTTATGTGACCATGTAGGTTCGGTTAACGATGGCAGTAGGCTGTTTCCAAAGCACTACAATCCCATGAGCGGGATCTAGTCACTCCATCATGGCTACCCATGTTAACACGAAAAATGATTGTGATCATTGTGCCTATCTCGAATAGCGGTTATTAGTTCTCTTGTTAGCGATATCCGTTAATCAAAAGGCATGGTGGTAGTCATCCTTATAATTTGATTAACTATACTTATTCCTCGATTCCGAACTGATTTAACAATTTCATTCGACAAACACCTTTGTCCTGTGATTAGCAAAACACAATCATCTCCTCGGCTAACGTACTAGTGTACGCGTTCAGTCTATTCCCTTGTAATAGAAATACTTATCTCTTAAACAAACTGACCCGCGACTAGGGATGTTTAGAAATGAAACTTTAGGTGTGACGGTTTTGCAGCACATAATCCTCAATTATGCTGACGTCTATACAAGCTCAAATCAGGGTTCGTGTAATCAAATTACACAACCCGCACACAGTTGTCATATAAGGTGAATGCATAAAAATTTAAGTAAACAAAATTTTTAAAAGGGATGCATTCATATGGATTAAGTATTTGGGTGATGCAACGTTTACCTATGGGTATCTCCATACCCACAACCTGCGAGGACTATCGTATTAGATAACTAAACTCTACTCTCTTCTTCCTCCTCTAGGTATCTCATACCCATAGTCATCGCATGACAGTCACGCGCGACTAGAGAGAGCGGTTTTGTAAACGGGTCCGCACGTTCCCGCTAGTGTTAATCTTCATCAGGTTTGGAACATTTCCAATACCTACGATCACATCTTTTCATAAAATTTTATGGATCAAATGAAATTTCCAGAGTATTGGCTAGAAGTGGTTTTGACCTCGGCATTTTTGGCTTGTACTATTGCGTATCACGCAATACACAACCATAACTCCGATAACTCGTGACTACTCGAGTTTGGTCATGTTTCCTTGATCCATACCGCTTCCTTTTGCGATTAATAACCACAATATACTCGCCTTCGTAAATAGAACCATAAACTATTGGTCATGTGGAACCTTTCCACATGACCGTGTTTTCGTTTAAGCAAAACATGTACACACTTTGTGATCGAAAGTCGTGCTACATATTTGGACGTGCCATATTTGGAAACTGTTGTTGTTATAACTCTTTATAACTAACACGTCCTCCACACCATTATAGATAAAACAAAATCCTGAATTCTTTCGCAAAGTATTCAAGGATAAACTTCACCGCTATCAATACAAATCCCGATGGTTTAAATATACATAACCATTATGTATATATATGTATAACCATTATACATTCACAAGAGTTAGTCTCATATAATCGCATTACATTCAAACTCGTGTGATTCCCTTGGATTTTATTGACGATGAATTAGACGCTCTATGTGTACGACGTATAGTCACATACATATCATGACAGATATAATAGATCCTCACATCAAATGTAAAGCATCATATTATTATTTTTTTCGCCCTATTTGATGTCTCACATCGAGCCGTAGAAAATTTCTGTCATTCGACATTTCGATTTAACTCCTCCAAGGAGTTATATGTTGAAAACCATTTTCAACAATATGTCGATATATGTGTGATAATATAGAACGAGGAACTTCTCAGATCTATCATATAGATCTTCACGCTTAATTCATAAGCGGTTTCGTCTAAATCCTTTGTCGTTACAAGAAATATGACGTGGCTCCCACTAACCTTCATGTATACACAAAGTTTCCATTCATTCCGACAATTTTATAACAGTTTATAATTTCGTCAAAACGAATTTTCCAATTCCGAGAAGTTTTTTCTAATCCATCATATGGATCGTTAAAGCGTGCATATCCTATCCCCGATTCTTATGAATCGACAAAACTGTAAGGTTGTGTCAAGTACACATCCTTTCATGAAATTTCTGTTAAGAAATTCGGTTTTGACATCCATTTTACCACATCACATAGTCATAATACGCGACAATGGAAAGCAGAATTTTGAGAATGTGAAAGCATGGCAACATGCGAAAACGTTTCTTCATAGTCCAACTACGAATTACTTGAAACTCTTCGCTACGAGCCTCACTTTGCATATATGCTAATTCCTATCCATGTAGGTTCTTCACCTTGAAAACCCATTCACATTTCACGGGTCTGACCCTGAAAGTAATGAAATCAAGTTATAAACTTGATAATTTACACGGATCGAATCTCAGATTTTATGACACCTTGCCATGTTGAACCGTTACTTTTCATAGCATCCTTGTAGGATATCGAATCATCATATGATTTCGATCTATCATCATTAGCAAGAATAAATCCGTATTTACCGACTTATGATATAGCCTACTTGATCTACGAAAAATTCCTTTGTGTGTTCGACTCGTATTCATCAACTCCTGATAAAGTCGTGTCAACTTTCATCGGTACAATGTTCATTTTCCAGATCTCGAACTCTTTCGAGATTTATTCTACTCCCACTAGCCCGCATAGAGATAAGCAACATCAAGTTCCAAACTTGTGCGCATCCTGTCCTCCTCTAAGACGGCATCTCTTCGAGCCATGAAAATCTCATTTTCGTCGGGATGTTAGAACTAATGCCATTTAGTTTCCTTAAGGATATATGATAAACGAATAATTTCAGATTTTGGATTGAGTTTAACCGAAACAAATTTCGAAATATACTCACATCCTCAAATATGTACAAATGACAACTTCGGAACCATTCCGATCATATCTCATATGGCGTCTTTTGTACCGATTAGAAGGTTTATGGTTCATATCTCATATGTAACCATTCATTAGTGCCGCTGTCTCAAGGGCGTATCCCCAAAATATTTTTGGGAAATCCGTGTGACTTATCATTTATCGAACCATGTCCAACATGCGTTCATTTCCTCTTTTCGGACACATCTCAATGTTCCGAATAAAGGTAATCATGAAAAGATTCCACAATCATAAATGATCATCAATACTCATAACTCAAATATCTCCTCTTCGATCCTATCGAAGTGCGTAACTCAAATACTCGCCTTCTCGATCCCATCGAAAGGGCTTTGATTTTCGTGCTTAGTCGATTTTGTATTTTGTTTTGAAACTCTTTGAACCTTTCAAAAGTCTCCGTTTCGACACGCATTAAACATATATTACCGTATCTACTTTAACCGTCCGTAAACATAACAAAATACCGATAGCCTCCTCTTGCCTCGGAATTTATCGGAACATTTACATCTAAATGTAATTTCCAATAATTTGTTGGATCTTTCTCCAACCTTTGGAGAATGATGCCCTTTGTCATATTGCCTAATAAATAAGTATCGCATCAATCAATCGAATCTAATTCGAATGATTCAAGCAATTCATCATATGGAATCTAGATTCGCGTATCTCATTCATATGGCTAAGACGGCAATGCCAAAAGAAGCAATCAACTTCTAGGTTTAATCCTCCTAGGATTTCACCGTTCTTTGAGTCATTAGTTTGGACAACTCCTTGTCCGAAATTTCTGTTTGGAAAACAATTTCCCAAAATACCCTTAGACATTTATTTCTTTCGATCCCGCATTTGAATTACAAGGACATCCACGCATCTCAATGCTCTGGATTCCTCGGATGCTCCAAGCATCTCCTATTCAAATTTACATCACATCTCATGCAATTCCGGGATCGACTTATCTATCGAATGCATATGATATTCGGTCACGAAGATCAAATCTCGTACCATCAACACACGAGTGTTAATCAAAGACCCATAAGGCATCTCAAAATTAACCTACTCTTTGAGCCGTATTGAACCATTCAACGCACTCTAGCTCTTGAAATTTGCGTTTTTCTTTCATATACACTCGAATTCTCAAAATAATTTTGAGAAATTTGCGTCTATACATGCCACCACAAGGCACGTAATATTGTTCGATTCCTTCTTAAAGTGTATCGAACCTGGTTTTCTCTAAAGCCAAAGCCTCGAGCCCAGAATCTACCATTTTCGTGTCCAACACGTTCCTTTAAGTCTAAGAACTATTCTTCGACTATCAAGGTTAATTACGGTAATTCCAGCCCAAAAGCTATCTATTATATCGATCTCATCGATATATTTGGTGTTGCTAGAAAACATAATTCTAAACGGATGATGAAGATTAAGCTCCTAACCGTGCGTACTTAATCTATATGCTTATATGATGCTTATATGATAGTGTTATTTTATCGAATCGATAACCCTCATACCGATACGGGACTCCAAATCCATAACACTCAAGACCCATATATCACGATCCTCCCATAAGTTGCTTTGGCAGACTAGTGGGATCTCGCTATTTAGGTAGGATTATATCCAATCGCATCATATGCGACTCTTGAACCTTTTATAGGATTTCGGTGATGGATCGTATCATATACAATCCCATTTCCGTGTGTGCATCCTATCTATGCCCCGAACTTCCAATCAAGTCGGCTTTGACCATAACCCTTATTGGCTTGAACGGTTAAGTCACAACCATACTCAACGTATCGTTCAAATAAACTACTAATAAGTCGGATTTGGCCTTAACCCTTACCAGTCCCTATTTAACGCTTGCCACCCCGTCGATAGCTACAATAACCCATGTCAGCTTTGGCCTTAACCCATGTGAGACGTAGTACCGAACATAGTGGTTGTGAATATGGAAGGCATTTCCATGACTTAAATATTATGAGGGATCATGACATTCATGTTTCTAAATTCGTGACATAATCACATTATATCACTATCACAAGATTTTCAAAATGCATATGATTTGTTTAGGGAGACTAATTATTCTATATAATAAATTATATTATATGCTAGTATGTTTGATGCCGATCAAATCGATATAAAGAACTCAAAACTCCGAGTTTCGTAGCCAAAGTTATCGCGAAAACAAAATCAGCATCCATAAGGGGTCACTGCGTTGAGACAGTACCACGGGGCGCGTCCGGGGGGGAGGGGGGGGGGGGGTCAAAATCTACGTCCGGGATGCGTCCGGGTGGCCAAAAACTGCCCCCGGGGCGGCAGAAAAACAGTTTTTCTGCAGATTTCGCCGTTTCTTCCGTTTTCGCTCGTTTCTAAAAGGATAAATCATTAAACTTTTTCACGATCATTCCTAGATACTCTCAATCAACTTTTGATTGATCTCTAGTAAATTCCACTTGTGATTTGAACGAAACTTTGATTCTCTATATGTAACATCATGCAAACGGGTACGAACTTTGATAACCCGTGCGTATATCAAATATACGACTATGATTCGACCCTCGAATTGATGGCGATCGCTCTGATACCACTGTTGATAATTCACCCGTTCCCGGGTCCGCGCAGCGGTTATGAAGGCCCGGTCCGGTTCCCAAAATCCAAGATCACGCCATGACTTCGAGGGTAGGATGCAATAGAAGGATAGACGATTACCAGCGTGAAATTGATCACGCACGACGGGTTGATCGCTCGCATCCTTTCCTTCTCCGGTGTCATGTTGGTGACATTCCCGTGCGTCCCATACCACACGTCTCCCACCGTCTTGACACGCCTCCGGTTGTCTTTCGTGCGTCCCACGTCCACACTCTTCCACAGCCAACAGTTTTGCTCCTTCGGTTTGATCACAATCGGAGAGCCACAAGTGTCGCTCCTCCACTTGTATCCACCGTGAGTCGGAGTTCGTCGGTCGCGGATGCAACTGTCTAGACGAAGCACCGGCGAACTTGCTTGATTAGATCGATTCTCTATACCGAGAAAAACTCCTTTTTCTCGGTCTTTCTCTCTTCACACTCTTTCACTCTCTTGAAAGATGTCTCTTTATATTTCTGGATTATTCTGAATAATATCATTTATTGATCTGAATGATCTGGTATGGAGAGAGAGAGAGAGAGAGAGAGAGAGAGAGAGAGAGAGAGAGAGAGAGGGAGAAACATCCTATTTATATCATATAGGATAAGGATGGGCCAAAAGGCATGTATATCCAATATACACTCTTTCACACAGAAAACTGCAGACACCCTTTCAGTATTCTGTTGAAACGAAAATATTAAATCGTCCCAACCGACTTTGAACATTCACGAAAGTAGTAGATAATCTTAATATATTTCTAACCCAATTGGATCTGGCCCAATTGGAGTTCGGATGGGAAAGTTACGGACGTTTTACTAACTATATGTCAAACAGTCGCACCCTTTCGGTATTCCATTAAAACGACACTGATACGTCGCTCAAATGAAACATATTTCTATATGAAAGTTCTAGATTATCTTATTATCTATCTAACACAATTTGAACCAATAAAAGTGGAGTTTCCCACTAAAAGTTATGCCAGTTTTACCAATCTGTTTCTTATGCCTACGGACGCGTACGTTCGTTTATCCTTGTATACAATTTTACGGTTGATCCGAAACTGTATTTCTTTCAAGAAATCATTTGTCCCAAGTAATATTAAAAAAAAAAAAAGTTGGCAAAACACATGTAATCCGACTAGGAGCCATTTAGGAATTAGTTGGTATGGAGCCTAAGTTTTTATTCCTTCTTGCAAAACACATGTAAATCCATATATTTTTCTCTTTAATATATCAACAAGTCAACCAGGTATGGAAATTGCTATCCTTACTTAAAAAATATATTAAAAGAATTATAAAAAATGATGAACACACTTAATTAATGGAAAATATAACATGCTTCCAAACACACTATGATACTCCTGATTTGTTAAGTGAGGATGTTTAATTAGATTAATTAGTTTTTTTTAATTTAAATCAATTAAAATAAATACTGATTTGAGGATTAATCACTCCAATCAATTCATTAAAACATCATCGATTGACGCATTAAGAATATCCATGAAGAATGTAGGAGGCTCCACATATAACCCCATAATTAAATGGTTATTAACAAAAAAAACACACAATTAACGGTTAATAATATATTAAAAAAATATTTGAACAAAAATATATATATATGTGTGTCATACACTAAGCTTTTCGAAAATCGTTGTATTTGTATCGTATCCTAAGCTTTTCAGTCAAATTTGAACAAATTATATGCGTTTTTCAGCAAAATTACATATTTTTCAGTGTAATTCGAGCAAATTATAAGCATTTTCAGTAAAATTTGAGCAAACTCAAGGAGATCATAAACAATTTTTTTAAAAAACCAGTGTTTCTGGCAAGAGAGTTTCAACATTTGAAGTAACATGAAATATGTTATTTTTTTAGTTTCAAAGTTTTGGAGAGTTCTATCATACAACCTTTTACAAGAATATTGTGGATATTTTAGCAATTAATTATATTTGTAAAAGAGTGTACATAAAATTTATTTTTTAAAGGCATTTTTGTTTAAATGAACAACAAAAAATTTCAATTTAGTCAAACATTAATTAATAAATATATTTGATATCTTACTTTAAATATTTATAAATGGATAATTACTCGAAATACCTTTGAAAATGGATGTATGATAAAAAAAATTGTATATGATAGAAGCCCCCAAAGTTATGTATTAGTATTTGCCATATGCCTGAATCCGGATGGATAGCGTCACAGGTGGTACAAAAATGCATTATCCTGGTTTATGAAAAATATGCTCGTACATCATAACGAATCCAGGATAATTTTGACAGTGTGATGTGAAACCATTTACGATCACTTCAACCTATCGCGTTTTGTATTTTATTGTTAAATGTGATGTTAAATACATATATTATATATGAATAAATGAACTCGGTTGATCCCAAAAATATGTATTAAATGGACATGTATTAAATAAGTAAACATGTAGTAAACAAATACGTACTAAATAAGTAAATAATATGGGTTCAATACATAAAATATTTAAATTTGACAATTATTTTGTCCTTATCTGTTTCATTTATAATTATTTACAAACACATCAATTAATTGAAGAAATTTAAATTAATTGAAGAAATTTAAAGGAGACAGCATCAATAGATCGAGGAAATTAGCTCTCCTCACATTTTATTAACAATTAACAATAGCTCGCGCAACAATTACGCGGGACCTCATATTCTTTTATTACATGTTATTAGCAATAGTCTTTTAAAAATTTGTAAGTATTATTTATGACTAAATAATACAACACTCTTTAGTAACCTACAATGACGAATTGCAGTTAGGATTATCGAGTGCAATAGAAACACTTTGCGGCCAGGCGTTCGGAGCAAAGCAGTATCACATGGTCGGCATCTACCTTCAAAGATCATGGATCATCCTTTCTATCAGCTTCGTCATTCTCCTACCATTGTTCATCTTTGCGGCACCAATACTCGAGCTCCTCGGCCAAGACAAAACCATCTCAAACATAAGCGAAACAATTTGTCTCTGGTATTAATCAACGGTCGATCCCACAAATCTTCACACAAAATGTAGAACTAAATTAATTTATGTCGATGCAGGTACATTCCGGTGCTCTTGGGATACATCTTAGGCTGCACGCTTCAATTTTTTCTCCAATCCCAAAGCAAGAACTTTATCATTGCGTACTTTGCCGCGTTTTCAATTCCTTTTCATATCTTCATTTCATGGTTTTTGGTTGTCCACCTCTCTTTCGGGATTCCAGGCGCAATGAGCGCATTGATAATCTCCGTGTTGATACCAGTGATTGGCGAGTTGTTGTATATCACTTGCGGAGGTTGTCCTGACAGATGGGGGGGTTTCTCATCGAGCGCTTTTGCTGATCTTTATCCACTCGTCAAGATCTCTCTTGCTTCTGGTGTAATGATTTGGTAATAATTTAGCTTGCCGAGACTCGTTTATTTTGTTTTCCCTTAACTACTGTCTGATTTAATTGGCACAGTCTGGAGCTTTCGTATAACTCTATACTCATATTGCTGACCGGTAATATGTTGAACGCTGAAGTTGAACTCAATGCGCTGTCCATATGGTATGTATGCATATATGTATATCTTCAACAACTTCATACGAAATTAGATTGATCGATATCACTTTTATCAAAAATAATTATATTCTTTATATCCTTGGTAGCCTCAACATAGCGGCGTGGGACTTCATGATCGCTCTTGGTTTGTTAGGCGCGGCAGGGTACGTACTACTTTTCTTTATCGGTCTATCTCTATCACTATCAAATGAATGTAGTTATATATGTTAATAAGTCCAAACCCAATTAATAATTATTATGTTTAATTAGCTCAATTAATTTTATGGAAAAATTTATATTAAGGAAAATAATTTAGGAAATTATTATTATTTTTTTTATTTATTTTTTTTTTTTGAAAAACTAAAGAGGCGAAGCCTCTTTTAATATATTAAAGCAAAATTTAATACATTGGTGCGATTTTACATAATAAATGTAAAAAAGTAGTTTCGCAAAAATAAATTATAATTGCAAAAGTAAGATACATGCCGAGAGATGATGCTTTCGGCCATCCTTAGACGAACGCAACCTCCCTGTGCCCTTGGTTTGCCACGCTAGCTCGGATTGTCATCGAAGCCGTCACCGTCGCTGTCGCGGCCCGTCGCTCTCGGACTCGCCCCCAGACTCGCCCCAGACTCGGCCGTCGCTCTCGGCCTCGCCCCAGACGTCTCCCAGACTCGCCCCAGACTCGGCACCAGCCTCGCAATTTTTCGATTTCCCTTTTTCCCTTCCCGCTTTTTCCTTTCGTCGCCCTTTTGCCTCCACCCCAAAATTGGCCCGAGTTTTTGCTCTTCGAGGAGCTCCAAAATCGCCGCCCCGATGGCGTCCTCGAACCAGCGTCCTCGAACCAGCGTCTGGCGCAGCAGATCGAATCAGCCTCGAACCAGCGCCTGAACCAGCCTGATTTAGCCCCTTCTTGTCCCTGAAACAGCCCCGAACCAGCGCCTGAACCAGCCTCAGCAGCCTGACAGTAAGCCGCCGCAGCAGAAAGATTCAGCCCCTTTCTGCCCCTGATTCAGCACCCTGATTCAGCCCCTTCTTGCCCCTTCTTCTTGCCCCTTCTCCTTGCCCCTTCTTGCGCCTTCTCCTTGCCCCTTCGTATCCGTGGAGGCGGCGGCTAGGGTTCCTTCGCGCCGTTCGTCCTTCGTCCTTCGCGCCGTTCCTTCGCGCAGCCGTTCCTGCACCATTCGTCCTTTGTCCTTTGCGTCGTTCCTTCGCGCAGCCGGCCGCGTTCCTTCGCGTCTCCAGGAGGTGCTGCAGAGAGGAGGGGATGGAGGCGGCTAAGGTTTGCCTCCACCCCCAAAATCGCCTCTAGGAGCGGCTAGGGTTTCGCCAATTTAGGAAATTATTATTGGGCCGATTTTAATTATAAGGAACTTAGTTTAGGAAATAGGTTTAAAGCAAGGTTTGAATTTCTTGTATTTCAAGTTTATGGAGCCTATAAATATGACTTGAATGTTTATCAATAATATATCAAAAATATCAATTAGAAAAACAGAGAAAGACTTGTAAGAGACCATTATAATTATAAGAGAGGGTTTTGTTTATTAGAAATTCCTATTTGAATCTATATTTGAATCCCGTATTACCAACAATATATATGATTATTTTACAGGGTGAGGGTAGCGAATGAGCTCGGAGCAGGAGATTCAAAATTAGTAAAATTTGCAATCATTCATGTCGTATCGACCTCATCTTTTATTGGAACGGTGCTCTTTATACTCTTCTTATTGTTCGGAGGAAAACTAGCTTACGTATTTACTGATAGTTCGGCGGTAATCGAGGCGGTTGCGGATCTATCCCTTTTCTAGCTTTCACTATCTTATTGCAAAGTGTTCAGCCCATGTTATCAGGTGCCTAATAATTAAATTAAAATAATAAAAATTGGTCATACACTAAGTAATAATACATGATTAACATGTGATTGATGGATATAAAATACATTTCATTTACATATGTTACAGGAGTTGCAACTGGTGCCGGCTGGCAGAAATTAGTGGCTTATGTAAATATCACGTGTTATTATTTGGTTGGAATTCCACTCGGTTTAATTTTTGGTTATTTGATTGGTTACCAAGTCGAGGTAATTTTACTAATTGGTTTTCTGTCATTCATGCAATCAATTTATTTGGAATTTAATCAATTTGTAACTCATGTCCTCAAATTATATTTCGAAGGGTATATGGACAGGAATGCTCGTAGGTACATTGGTTCAAGCATTGGTTCTTTGCAATATTACTTGGAGAATGGACTGGGACGAACAGGTACATACCAATACTAATTACGAAATAATTTTATTACGATTAATCCTACTATAATATTTTACAAACATTTTGTCCCATCCTGATAATGCCACGTCATTTATCCTACCCATTTGGATTTCAAAATGGCGCTCAACTATAATTAATTTTTTTTTTAAGGTCCAAACTCACGCCTCTCTTCTTCATTTGTTTTATTCACGTTTCGTCCCAGAGATCCGCGCCTTCTCCTTCTCGCCCCTTCTCGCACACAATCCGTGCCTTCTCAATGGTATTTGTCCTTCTTCGCTGCATCTCCATCTAATCCCTGAAAGAGTCATGAAAGAGGGCACCATCCAGACTACCCAGCAGTGCCTCCCTCTCCCAGCGATTCTTCACGACTTCTGAGAATTTCTATATCTTTGCCTCATCTCTATTTTCCCAACTCCTCATTTCTCATCTAGACACAATCATCTAGACACGAAGGCACAGCGGCGAAGACACAAGATACTGCTGTTTGACACGATCAGGGTCGACTAGGGTTTCCTCCCGCCTCCACCAATTGGACATGGTGATTTACGATTTTTAATCTCAAGAAGGCTTCTACGAATTCGGTACTCTAATTTTTGGTGAAAGTTGGATATTAATTCTCGATTTCGAATGGAGATTACTAATTCTTTCTTAAACCAACTTCTTTTCGATTATTCTCATATATTTCGTGTTTTTCTGGGAATTTCGTGTTATTTGACTGTTTAGTTTCATGATTTATCTGGAATTTCGTGTTTCAATTTTGGTGAAATTTGGATATTAATTCTTGATTTCGAATGTAGATTGCTAATTCTTCCTTAAACCAACTTCTTTTCGATTCTTCTCATATATTTCGTGTTTTTATGAGAATTTCGTGTTATTGACTGTTTAGTTTGCTGATTTTTCTTGAATTTCGTGTTTGTAGTTTAAGTTAGTTCGTAATTTCACTGTTAATTTCTGGAAAATCTAACCTTTTCTGTTAATTTCACTGTTAAATCTATTTTCCGCTAGGCACTAATGGTGCAAACAAGAGCAGTAGGAAAGAAAAAGAGAGGCAAGCAAACCAGCAAAGAAATTGCCGATTGTACCCCTACAGACCCAAAACCTTCTTCAACTCAGGTTTCTGAATTGTTAACGTTTTGCCCGTATGCCCTGTGTAAAATCATAAATATATCTTCTAAATTGTGTTTTGTAATTTTAGCAGAACCAGCCGCGTTGCCAGCCGTGTCTGTTCTTGATTGGTCCTCTTATCAGGTAC
This sequence comes from Luzula sylvatica, assembly GCA_946800325.1. Taxonomy (NCBI): domain Eukaryota; kingdom Viridiplantae; phylum Streptophyta; class Magnoliopsida; order Poales; family Juncaceae; genus Luzula; species Luzula sylvatica. The sequence continues at coordinate 25,843,073 of OX326956.1, forward strand.
GAAAATATGACAACTTTTATCAACAAAGCCCTAATTTTGTGCTTATCAGAGCAATTAAATTATAATTATTATTTCTCATATATATCAGGCATACTATAATGCGGCCGGGTCAAACACGACAGCACCTGGTTTCCACCCTCCTGTGTGGGGCCCACAGGTAATTTGTTAGTTAATGTGAAATTGCACACATACCCCTACAAAAAATTTCGATTAGTTTAACTGTTAAATCTATTTTTTGCTGTTAATTTCAGTGAAATATAGTTAAGTCTATTTTTAGTTGATGATTTCATTATTAATTAGTAAATTGACCGATTCGAACAAATTTCTCGAACCAGGCACTTACATTCGCGTTCATGTGCACCCAAAACACTCTGCACGGTATAATTAAAACCCCTCATTTTTTAGTTTTTAAGCCAAATTTGAATGAGTGGATTAACAGGTGTAATGAAATTGACTGGAAAAGTCGAATAATAGACAATCTTTTTTCTTTGAATTCTTTAGTGTTTACTTTTACACTAAGTGTAATGCTAAACCTGATCCAGAGGCTCCTTCGACGGGATGATCGATAGACAACAGAGCCGGTGACATGAGGGCGATGGATGAACAAAATGATCAAATTTTTCCCTTTCAAAACGGTTAGTTATTTTAATATTTTCAAGTAAAAAGTGTAAATTATCAAATTCACCCCTTCAAAATTGAAATTTTTAATTTGTTTTGTATTTTGAAAGTTGAAGAAATATCCAGTAGATTGGAAGCAAATCGAAGATGAAGAAAAAGTTGAAGAAAGATCCAGTAGATTGGAAGCAAATCGAAGATGAAGAAAAAGCGGAAGCGGTAAAATTAAATTCTAAGACATTCTAAGAATATTACGAAAATAAGTCGTGAAATTTTTATTTTTTAAATTTTAAACGTAATTAATAATTTTTTTTTTTTAATTTTCAGTCATGACTCAGTAATTTCATCCTAAAAACAGCGATCTCTCAATCAAATAGTCAAGAAATATGGTTGCTACAGCTCGAAACATTATTGATTTCAAAATGACCCAGTAATTTCTTTTACATTTTCATATTTGAAAAATATCCTGTTCTGAAGTATTTAATAATAATCAGAACATTACAGAGATAGAGAGATATTGGTTATACAAAAGAGAAAAGAAATGATTATTGGTTAAATTTTCAGGCATTGCTTCAAGCACTAGGAGATTGAAAAGGCATAAATCGATTCGGTCACAGCACCTCTTGATGAAGCTGCAATTGAAGTTATACTGGTAAAATATATTTTGAAGTTAGTTAATTTAATTTTTCTTTTAGTTTTTGTTAATATCTTCAATTAAACACTCAATGCAGGATTTATCAGGGCGGCCTCATTTCAAGGTTATATATGATATTTTCTCATTTCAGGGGTATTTCTGAAATTTTATAAAATTCAGGGATATATATGACTTGATTCTCATTTTCAGGGCTATTTTTGACATTTTCTCATTTTCGAAGGTATATATGATAGTTTAATAAATTTCAGGGATAGATATGGGTTTTCTCTCATTTCAGGGCTATATCTGATATTTTTTTTATTTAGAAAAATCTAATTTTCTCTCATTTTCAGAAATCTAAATTTTTAAAATTTAAATGATTTTTTAGTTTGTCTTTGTTTTAAGGAAGAAGTATAAGCATAGAGATTTCATTGGTTCTTCCTAAGGTAATAAAGAATACTCGAAATTAAACCTAAAAAATTACGAAATCAGAATCGAATCAAATTTTAGATTTAAACAATTAGAACTTAATTAACATAAATTGAAATGATAATAAGGAAGAAGTTTCTTACTTCCATAAACGCAAACGAAGAAAGAGAGCAGTTCATGAGCTGCAGAGGACCGACACTATCCGCACATACTCAGCACACTAAAGAGAAAAAAGAAGACCAGCAAAGGACCTGCTCAACAGTAAATGGGACCACAGAGAACAACATATATGAGCATTTTTACCACACAGTAAATGGAACCTTATATTATTTATAATTCCAAAAAAACACTCAAAATGTTGATGATTGGAAATTGGGACTTTTTCAAGTAATAAATGATTTTTTGCGAATACTTGCTCAAGTTCTTAATGTAATAAACGAATATTTGCGAAAAATAACCATGTATTATTGGTAATAGCAATAAGTCCCTTAATTGTTGATAATTGAACATTCAGATTTTTTTCATGTTACTTGACTATTTATTTTTTGATGAAAGTGCCATAAAGGTTCTTAGTGATAAAAGAAATGAAGAAATCAATGCGCGATTTGTAGTCTGGTTCTTATTTAGTATGGCGCCATCTCAAATAATTGTACAATTTTTGTTGCCTAACTTGATTTGTACTCGTGGAAATTCACTTGAATATTGGGGTTCGTAATTAAATTCTGATTGATGTGATTAATTTGTGAGTTTATAAATGTTAATTTTCAGCTGATTTTTATTTTTTATTTTCATATAGATTGTTTATTTTCTAAGTTTTTTGTATGTACTTGTAATATTATTTGGTCATGTTGGTGTTTATTTGATTATTGAGGAAATGAATTACAAATAAGATAAATGAAGATAAAATCATTAAAACACATTGGAGTTACTATATAATATATCCCGTAGCGAAGCGCGGTATTTTCCTAGTGTATAATATTTTATTTGGAAAAATATTACTTTACGATATATCATCATTCTGTATGAATTTACTGGTTGTCCTTGCTAGAACACGCGTCAAAAAGTGGCTCTTGCCAGAATCAGCCGAGTGAAAACAAATGCGTCAGGAAATTATTTATATTTCACAAACAAACTTTTTTAAAGATTACTTTACGATATTTATATTTCGCAAACAAATGTTTTATTCTCTTTCATATTTATTGTATTATGATGTAAAGTTGTAAACAAATGAATAAATGTAATTGTTGTTGTGAAATGAGAAGAGAAAATCATGGATATTTTATTTCTTGAATTTTTACGTTTAACATCACTACAAGTAAGATTTATATATCATACAATATTCATCTACAAACATACACAGTACACATATGTGTCCAGAACCGGCCCGGCACTTTCGGAGGCCTTTGACAAACATTACGAAGATATCTCGAAATTACAAAATTATATTTTATTAGTTTTAAATTAAATACAATTATTTCTAGCACAACAAACATTCAAATGAAATGCCATATGCGAAAATACCCGTTATTTTGTCGCAATTATGCTATTACGAGCCAGCTTGTCGCGCGTCTTATCTCCTAGCAAAAATGGAGGAGCAGTATGGCCATCCTGTCACGTCATCCTTTACATCTCATCTCCTAGCATCTTCTTATGGCAGGAATTAAGCAGTGCCACTTCCACATCGTCATTTAGGTCGCCACATCGCATTGGTTGTCTTGCATCGCCTCATGTGTCCCGATACATGAATTCGTTTAAGCCACATGATTACTACAATTACAATACAATTTACACAAATAACATAATTAGAATACGAAACTATATGAATCAAATAAGAGTCAAATTCAAAAAATAATCACTAACCAAAAAATTCAAAAATTATAATCGAAATCAGGTCAAATTTGGGTCGAACTAAAGTCCAATTGCGCCCAATTAGTAAATTGAAGAGAAATTGAAGCTAAATTGGAGTCAATAACTATAACTCGAGAGAAACTTGACACTAAGATACACAATTCGGGACAAATTATGGTCTAATTACGCACCACCAGTCAAATACACCAAATCCGAGAAGAAAGACGCACAAATTCGAGAATAAAACCGCAGAAAATTCGACCAAATCCGAGAATAAACCTGCCATAAATCCGCAGAAACCCGACCAAATTCGAGAATAAACCTGCCAGAAATCCGCGTCGTCTTCACCGTCAGAAACCGCGTCGTCTTCAGCGCGTCAGTAATCCGCCGTCGCAGCAGCCAATAGAGCCTTGCACCGTCGCAGCAACCATCGTCTGAAGTACTTGGAGTCTCGCCCACACTCCAGTCGCGATGCCCTGACAGGAGTCCTCTTTCCTTCTTTTGCTTTTTCCTTCGTTTGCTTGTTTTGAGTAAAAAATGTTGGGTTGAAAATCTATCTTGGGCATATCTCATTAGATAGGAAAAAATGTGATTTTTTAGAAAATGGTGGCCTTTGACATTGACCTCTTGGGCCAACATACAGGACTGGACCTGTATGTGTTATGACATGGAGTATACATGTGACAAATACACACATATTTGTCATGACATGGAATATGCATTAGACACATATAGACATATGTGACATGTCATAAATACATGCATGGAGATACACACATATATGTATGTGTCATGTATGTTAAATACAATTCATTCATATAAAATAAACATAATAAATACATTCATATTTATAATACTCTCACTTCAATGTATTTGATTTTGTATGCATAAGAAACATGTTTCGTTAAACATTTGTCAGGAAAAATCTAATGAGATAATATCCACGTCAAGGAAAATATGCTGCAATGGGTACTAAGTCTCCTCTTTGAATGCAAGTATTATGCACGCTTGAAGAAGCGGCTTTCTTAAAAGCTTCGCAAAAGAAGTGAATGGTTAGTATTAGGTGAGATGAAGTCATGGAGAAATATAAAATACATGTATGATGCGCGCGGAATGAAAATTTCGCGCCTCTTTTTCAATTTGTCTTAATATCCAAAGAATTGGACCATTAATTATTTATCCAACGAAAAGACATCGAATAATTGTACAAATCGTTTGATATATTAATAATAATAATAATAATAATTATTATTATTATTATTATTGTGTTGTTATTATAATTATATTAATAATTAACAAATTAAAAGGGTGATTTGAATATTTACCCTCATTGAAAAAAAAAATATCATACTTATTCTTTCGCAAATCCAAAATGTCATTTTTACCCTTCAAAAACATAGAAAATAAAATAAAAATTAAATTGTGAGTTTGCAAATTTATTATTCTAAAACCCCCCAAATATCATATTTATCTTTCCAAAAATACACAATATAATTTTTACCCCTAAAAAAACTTAGAAAATATAAAAAATACAAAATAATAATAACAATAATAAACAAATAAGATGAAGAATTTACATATTTACCGTCCTAACAATCCAAAATATCATATTTATCATTCGAAAAAACATCATATTTATGCTTCAAAAAATCAAGATAATCATATTTACCTTTGAACACTTATAAGATAAAAAAAATAAAAATAATAATAATAATAACAATACAAAAGAGGATATACATATTTATCCTCCAAAAACCCCAAAATATCATGTTATTGTTCGAAAAACAAAAAAAATCATATTTAACCATAAAAGAATCTAGAATATCATTTTTACCTATGTTATATAAAATACATTTCATTTAGGTATGTTATCAGAAATGCAAATGATGATGGCTGGCAGAAATTAGTGTCTTATATAAATATCACATGTTGTGATTTGGTTCGAATCCGAGTAAGTCTAATTCTAGGTTATTTGATTGACTACCAAGTCAAGGTAATTTTATTAATTGGTTTTCTGTCATTGATGCAATTAATCTGTTTTGACTGTTCCAATAAAACAAAAATGTTATAGTGACATAAATGACTATACAGAATATGATTTTGAAAAAAATCTAATAAAAAATCAATTATTGAAATTGATCCGCATCACTACATCTAATAGTTCAAATTGATACTTAAAAATAGTCATACAATATGCATATTTTAAATGATCGAATGTAATATTAATATGGGGGCTTCTATCATACACCAATTTTCTTATCATACATCCATTTTCAAGGGTATTTTGAGTAATTATCCATTTATGAATATTTAAGGTAAGATATCAAATATATTTATCAATTAATATTTAACTAAATTGGAATTTTTTGTTGTTCATTTAAATCAAAATTTCCATAAAAAATAAATTTTATGATACACCTTTTTACAAATATAATTAATTGCTAAAATACCCAAAATACCCTTGTAAAAGGGTGTATGATAGAACTACCCTATTAATATATATATGATGAAATCACATCACACAATCTAATGGTTAATAATCATGATAAAATGATGATGTGGCTTCATGAAGAGTATAATATTCACATCACACAATTTAATTTTATTTTTTACCATTTTAAATGAAGAGCATCTCATGTACCATTTTAATTTTATTTTGTGATTCACATAGAAATCAAGACTACGACCATCAAGTGCATAATTCTCCCCTCCCATTAATTTTTGGATACAAAGAATATGGTGAGGCCACGTCATCGTTTACTGTTCACCCTGCACTGATCACTACTGCCCGTTACTGTTCAACCGGATACTGTTCACTTCTTTTACTGTTCATTCATGTTACTGTTCATATTTTTTTTGAATTTTCTATCGTATTAATAAATATAATTGACATATGTCTTGTGTTCTAAATAAAATATTTGAATTTTTCATCATATTAATAAATATAATTTGTATACTATAATTTTACTGCTATTCACACAAATACTTTTTGTTAATAAAATACTATTCACATAAAAAAAAATTTTGTGCTTATTATAACAGTTTTGATTGGTACCAAGCAGTATTTTCTTGTGCTTATTATAATATTTTTGATTGTTACCAAGCTGCGTCTTTTAAGTTTTTTTGTTTGTCTTTTTCAGAATTTTATTTTATTTGACATGTTTTGTATTCTAAATAAAACATTTGAATTTTTCTTTTCGAACATATGATATGTTTTGAGGAGGAAAAAAATTTGCATTTATTGCATAATACTTGTGACACTATTTAATATCAGATTTTTTTTTTTAAATTAACATTTATGAAGATTACTTTTGTTTTGCACTTGTAACGTTTTAGATGAAATTATTATTTTATGATCATAACAAATTTTGAAAAATCGCAGCGAAACGCGAGAAATATTTCTATTTTCTTATCAAATAATATATCCCGCAACGAAATAATATATCAAATAATATATAAAATTATTACTTTTGCTTACTATATTATTTCTTATCAAATAATATATCCCGCAGCGAAGCGCGGGCTATTTTCCAAGTTATTATTAATAGTTCTAATCGGTAACATTGGGCCGTAAAATCCCGCTTCCACGTCCAAGTTACTGTAGCATTACTGTATCTTTTTTACTGTCGTAGGATCGTGAGTTAAAAGAGGGTATAACAATGGCACGACAATGGCGGCTCCTCATTTACGCTCCAGAAGAAGAGAAAAACCAGACGAAACCCTAGGATGCTCGCAGGCCGACGCGATTGGTGGTTCTTTAGGCGGCTTCTTCGGCTCTGCTTCTCCTTCTTCCCACGTGTTCTTTCTTCTGCCGTTTGATTCAACAGATTATGACCGTCTGATAAATTGTAGATATACCAAACCTTTACGTTTTCTCTTCTCATTACAGCAAGGCATGAAAAACCTAGACGAACGACGAACGCGAGAGGGAAAAGAGAAAAGAGTCTGAGTACGGCGGGATGCGGACGATGCGGAGGAGACGCCGCGCAAAACACAAGCGATGCGGAGGAAAGCACCTTTCACCTTCGTTCAATCGACGAAAGAGGTCATTTCCTTCCAAGCCGAGCTTTCCTCTTTATTTTCGTGTGAGTTTCGTGTGATTTTTTTTTTCATTTTGGGTCAAATTTGGGTCGATCTGCAAATTAGCTCTCCCTTTTGTATTTTTTGGCTCGATTTGTCTTTGCTAACCAAGATTCCGCCTGGTTTTTTCTTCGATTCAGCGGAGTTAGGTTTGGTTTGCTTATCATTTGCCTGCCCATTTTGGTTCAATCTGCAAATTAGCTCTTCCCACGGCTTTGCCAGCCCATTTTGCTTCGAGTAAGCACAATTTCTTTCTTCGTCTTTCGCAGGTTTTGTTTACTTACCTGTCATAGTCTCACGTACCAGTCAAAAATATCAAAGAGGAAAGCTTGAGGTGTTGAAGGAACCAAGATTGTTGAAGGAACCAACATTTGTTATTGCCCAATTTAATTGTATCAATATATATTATTTTTATTATTTTTATTTAATTTTGTTTATCAATTAGTCCTTTTCATTTAACAGGAAGCACGAGAGATTGTATTGAGTCGAGTTGGATTATTCGTAAACCCAGAACTCATCGTAAAGTGCACGGAGGTAATAAATATCCTTTCATTATTTTTTCTGGTTTAATTTTGTTTATTTATATTAAACCCTAATTAATCTTCAATTTAAACTGAAGTAAAATATAAAATATTTCGTACTGGCAGGAGAAGAGAGTATTGATGAATATGGGGTTGAAGAATCTTCCGAAGAAGGCTAAAGAACAGCAAGAGAGAGTAAACGAAAAGGTAATTTTCATAATATTTGGGTATATATGCATAATAATCACATTTACTTATATATTAGTATTTATAATTTAACAGAGCTGCAAAATTGCAAGAGGAATGGGTGAAAATGCAGATCGTTAGGTTGCGGGATTTTTCGAGAAGTAAGAACAAGGTCGCCATTCTATGATAAATTTACAAAACTGCCCCTATATTATTTTTAACTGATTTAAGTATTGATTTTGTTGGTGTTAATTCAGACAGAAGATAAAGTGCCGAATTCGGTATTCTAGAATTTGGGAATTTTTTAAATTGCGGCCCTTTCATCACCAATTAGGTCATATTAATAAAAAAAAATACTGCTCAAAGATTAATTCCCCATTCTTTTTTTTTTTGCAGCTTCAAAGGGAGATTAATCGAATCCGTGCTCGGTACCTGTCATCTGGATCGTTCGAAGAATCTGGTATGCACGAGAATTCTTTTATTAGGAATTTGTATAATCTATTTGTTGTGTGTATTGTTTTTATACATTTTTGTATTGCGTGATTATAGTTTGTACTTTTAGGCTCTATTGCTTATTTTCGAATTTTGCAAGGTATTTTCGAAATTTCCATAAGGGTTATTATTTATATTGCAAGGCTGAGGCATTAATAAAACTTCCCCAATAGAATTTTTCTCATTTATTACATATATTGGAGTGTATTTGAGAAGGGTTATTTATTGTGTTTGGAAGGGTATGTATGATATTTTTGAGTTTTATATTATGGCAGGAAAGAAATCGAAACGGAACAAGTGTGTGATTAAACACCACAGTCGAGTTCATGCACGATGGAGTCTCCTCTGACGAAACGGGTCGACCCATCTCAAGAGGACAGGGATTGCGTGAGCGATTCGATACCCGACCCGTTAAGTGAGGATAATATTTCGTGAGCGATTCATGATATTTTCTAAGGTAAAAATGATATGTTTATTTTTTAATGATAAATATGTTTTTGATTTATAGAAGGGTAAATATGTAAATTCCTTTTTCTGTTATTATTATAAATCTGGATTTGTTGGATATTTTCTAAATTTTCAAGGGTGATGTGACCATTTGGTTTTTAGGAGGGTAAATATGTAAAAATTCCTTATATATATATTTTTTTCTTATTATTGAAAATTTCTATGTTTTGAAGGGTAAAAATGGTATTCTGGAGTTTTGGGAGTATAAAACTATAAATTTTAATAACTAATAATAATAAAATATAATATAAATTTTAATAATGTAATAATTCGGGCATAATTGATAAAAATTGGAACAAAACTTATTGAAATTAGGCATCTTGGTGCTGATGTTTTTAATTAGGCTTAATTTTTTTTGATTTAAGTAAAGACACATAACATGTATGCACTAATTAAAATTCTTTTCGAACGCAACATCACGAACAGTTGTAGGTAGGTGCTGGCAAGGTGTTCGAATAAATGCGAATGTGTAATTTTTCACTGGCCATAAGATGTCAGAATGGCAAGTATGTCTGGAGTTAGCGCCACGCGTTTCGGCGCATTAGCTAAGGTACTCCTTCTAATTTAATTGAATGTAATGTAATTAATATGAATTTAAACAAATCTAGTTAAATTAACTAATTTTAGGCGAATATTAATGTGACAGCGATAGCACAAGTGAGTAGCGAGTACAACATAACAGTAGTGCTGAAACAAGACGATTTTATACGAGCTTTCCGCACCTCATTCCAGATTGTCTCTCTATAATCACTCCTGCAGTTGGCGTTATCAGGCCGGATTTAATCGGCGCCACTCTTCTCGATCAAGTTACACAGCAGGTCAATTCAATTATAAATTTAAAATATTTATTTTAAATTTTATTATTAATTTGTTTGTTTTGCTTAATTAGGACGCGGTGTTGAAAGAAGACTTTAACAAAAGATTTATGTGTCATACAAACGAATTCGTACAATCAGGTACCACGCGTCTCCAATTCCATAGGAGCAACCAAGACAGAACATGACACGAAATCGAGACGCCATTCCCACACTAACGATCAAAGAATCGCTGGATACTTAGTAAGAATAAAAGGTACATAATTATAAACAATAACACATACATATTATCATTTGCTATAATACTCAAAAACACAACAAGCCTACAAAATCCAGTCATTTAAATTTTAATAAAGGGAAAAACAAATCCTCAAAAATAACGCGAAATCATATACATTCAGACCAAAGAAATTTGTTGCAGAGCCTAAATATGTGACATCGATACCCCAGCAAGCTGGTACTATGAACTACACGAGACTCAAAGGAGAGGGAGACCAATGCATGTACAAAGAAATATATCCTCCACGATTTCCTTACTATGTGTAACAAAACACTGAAAAAAACTAGGGTAAAATTTGTTCTGCAATTAGCACAAGCTCACATAGTAAAGAGAAGATAGATCTAGGATCTGTACCAACAAAAGAACCAGCAAGCAAAAAACAAACCTTGAAACGTGTTCTTATAAGGTATGAAAAAATGTTCCATATAATTTTTTTTTTGATTATGTGTGTTCTCTTTTGCAGAACCGCGTCAGACAAAATGTAGAGCAAGGAAGAAAGGCAAAAGGTTTGGAAGCAACAAACTAATCAACCTCCTCACCAGACTTAACATAAAGAAAATTAACATTTGCAAATTTTGATCACTGTAGTTAAAACCACTAGAACAACAATAGTTTCGTGCTAAAAGACTTCTCAAGATACTTTTATATGTTTATGCCTGCATTTTATTGATCACCATACTCAGAACAATCTAAACTCTAATGGTTTGGTACTAAAGAATTGCTTAATTTTCTCTTATTGTTAATAATTTTTGAACTTCACTATGACTATATCGACACTTTAGCATAACCCTCAAGAACATAAATAAAAGCCACTAAGATATTTATGTCCACTTAAATGCATTGTTCTTCCCTCTCCTAATTACCGTATGTACTGCACATCAGAAAGCTAACACCAAAAAAAAAAACAAATGAAAAACTGCAATTGCCACCATAGGAACTAAAAAAACATAACAAAAAGGGAACAAAATTCATACAAACAATAACTACACAAACAAACACAAAAGAAGAAAAAACACAAAAAAAGAAAGAGAGGATACAATCAACTTAGACATACCCGCGCAATTTGCGCGGGAGTAGAGCTAGTTATATACAATGTATTACTTGAAAGAGAAGTGATGTACATCATCTAGTATTCTCTTCCAAAAAAATTGATGACGAAAGTTTGGAAATGTTCATTCGGTCGATTCGGTTCAAACTTGACCGAATAAGGTCAAACCGATTTAAATCGACCCGAATAAAATTCAAATCGAACCGAACCGTTTAACACTTGAACCTATTAAAAACCGAACGAATTAAACCAAACTGTTATTCGGTTTATTCGGTTGAACCGAATAAGAAATATTATAATTTTAAATTAAAAACAGATTACTAAAAACTTTACATTTTATTTATCAAAAAGATATAAATTAATATTATAAAAGATAATTATATTAATTTACAAGAATATTATATAATTTTTGTTATATTTAAACATTAACATATTAAAATATATAAAAATTGAATGTTATTTGTTCGGTTCGGTTTAATTGGTTTTCAAAATTTCAAAACCGAAACAAACCAAATAAATCAAACAATACAATTTTTTTAACCGAACCGAACCAAATAGTCGAAAAAACCAAACCAATTAAACCGAATTCAACTGGTTCGGTTCGGTATCCGAATACCCCGAACCGTTTGAACACTTCTAGACGTAAGGTTTAACAGCTTAAAAATTAACACATAGTATATTGTTTAATATTTTAATTTATGATTTAATCATTTCAATTTATTATTGAATATTCAATTAAGATGTCAAATCATGAATTAAGGTGTTAATTTTTAGATGTTAAATTATATTCATGTCATCAAAAATTGTAGGAGATAAATGAAAATATGTCCAACATTTTCGTACTTGAAAATAAATACAACTCGCATTCCATGCACCATTTATTTAAATTTAATTTTGTGTATTACACATGGCAATCGAGACCATGACCATCAATTGCTGCATAATTATATACAATGAGTACTTGAAAACAAATATAACGAGTATTGCATGCATAATTTAAATTTCAATTTGTGATTTATCAAAGCAATCATGACTATGACCATTGGTTGTTGCATAATTATATATATGAGTTGCATGAAAATAAATATAACACGCATTCTATGTACCATCTAAATTTTATATTGTGTACCCCCCATGGCAATTAAGACCATGACTATTAATTGTTGCATAATTATATATAATGAATTACTTGAAAATAAATATAACTCGCATTTCATGTACCATTCAAATTTTATTTTGTGATTTTTCATGACAATTAAGACCACAATTGTTAGTTGTTGCATAATTATATATAATGAATTAATTGAAAATAAATATAACTCGTATTCCATTAATCATTTAAATTTTATGTTGTGATTATTTTACAGGATGAGGGTAATGAATGAGCACGGAGCAGGAGATGCAAAATTAGTAAAATTTGCAATCGTTCATGTTGTATCGATCTCATTTTTTATTAGAACGGTGCTTTTTATAATCTTCTTATCGTTCCGACAAAAAATAGTTTACGCATTTACTGATAGTCCGGCCGTAATCGAGGCGATTGCTGATCTATCCTCTTTTCTATCTTTCACTAACTCATTGCAAAGTATTCAGCCCGTGTTATCAGTTGCCTAATAACTAAAATGATATAAGTTGGTCACACACTAAGTAATACATGATTAGCATGTGATTGATGGATATAAAATATATTTCATTTAGATATGTTATAAGAGATGCAAATGATGCTGGCTGGCAGAAATTAGTCTTATGTAAATATCACATGTTATGATTTGGTTGGAATTCCAGTAGGTATAATTCTAGGTTATTTGATTGGCTACCAAGTTATGGTAATATTGTTAATTGTTTTTCTGTCATTTATGCAATCAATCGATTTTGACTGTTCCAATAAGACAAAAATGCTATAGTGACATAAATGATTACACAAAATATGATTTTGAAAAAATCTAATAAAAAATTAATTATTGAGATTAATCCGCATCACTACATCTAATGGTCCAAATTGGTACATACAAATAGTCATACAATATGCATGTTTTAAGTGATCTAATATAATATTAATGTATATGATGAAATCACATCACAAATCTAACGATTAATAATCATGATAAACATGATGATATGGTTTCATGAAGAGTATAATATTAATGCATATGATGAAATCACATCACACAATATAATGGTTAATAATCATGATAAAATGATGATGTGGCTTCATGAAGAGTATAATATTCACATCACACAATTTAATGGTTAATAATCATGATAAACATGATGATGTGGGTTCATGAGGAACCTCAAACATATGTGCAAAATAAGAAATGAGTAAATTTCATTACTTGATACATACTATTTTATTTACAAAAATATTATTTTACGATATATCGTCATTTTGTATGTCTATTGGGTCCATAACTTATTTGGTTGAGTATGAAAATAAAAAAATTTATATGTTGTGAGAGATTATGGATTCAATCTATATTGACATTAATGGATGGAGAACATATGAGTCTTCTCCATTTAATATTTAAAGAAATCATCATTATGTATGAACTTACAGGTTGCCCTTGTTAGAACACACGTCAAATAAGTGGCTTTTGCCAGAATAAGTCGTGAAAACAAATGCTTTAGGAAACTATTTACATAATCAAGAGGATACTAAATTGCACACAAAAACAACTCCCAATCCTTTATTTAGGGATGCCTCTCCACCATAAACAACCAAGGAAAATTGACTTCATCCCGCTTATCAAAAAAATGCAATCAAGACTAGCGGGATGGAAAGGAAAATTCTTAACAATAGGTGGCCGCCTAACACTCGCTAAATCGGTCCTAAATTCGATCCCAACCTACTTCATGCAATGGTTTAAATTGCCAATTTGGTTAATAAAGGAAATGAACGAAATAACAAGGAAATTTTTATGGCGAGGTGACCAAAATTGTGTGGACGCTAATTGTCTCGTCAATTGGAAAATATCGGTAGAAAATCAAAGCATGTGGGGTCAAACCATATCCGAAATATACTGCATCAACCATGCCCGGAAACCTCGCCCCCATTCCCGCCAACCACCTGTCGGGAATTCTTTCCGTCCCCGGGCCCGCGCAGCGGATATGTAGGCCCGGTCCGGTTCCCTTAATCCAAGATCACGCCATGACTTCGAAGGGTACGATGCAAATAAGAAGATTATATTCATACCAGTGCAAAATTGATTACACACGACGGGTTGATTACTAGTCTTCTTCCTCCTGTCACGTTGGTGACAATCCCCACACCACGCGTTTTTCACCGCTCGTTGACTGTCCTCTTTCTCCTTCGGGTTGATCATAACCGAAGAGCCACAAGTGTCGCTCCTCTACTTGTATCCACCGTGAGTCGGAGTTCGTCGGTCGCGGGAGCAACTGCCTAGACGATGCACCGACGAACTTGTTTGATCGATTGATTCTCTATACCGGAAAACTCATTTTCTCGGTTCTCTCTCTTTACACCCTTTCACTCACTAGAAAGATGTATCTCTATAATTCTGGAATATATTCTGAATAATTCCAATGTTTCAACTGAATGAACACTTAAGAGATAAGAGAGAATTGTCCTATTTATATCACATAGGATTATGATGGGCCAAAAGACATGTATATCCACCATACACACTTTCACACAGAAAACTGCATGAAGCTGTTCTGTATGTCATACTGTTGCACCCTTTCGGTATTTCATAGAAACGACACTTATACTTCGTTCATATGAAATATATTTCTACATGAAGGTTATAGATAATCTTATTATCTATCTAACCCAATTTGAACCATTCAAATTGGATTTTCCTACTGAAAGATATGACCACGAACGTACGCTTACATTCGTTATCCTTGTGTACACTTTTACGGTTGATCCGAAACTGTATTTCCTTCACCACCTATCTTTTTTCCTCAAGGATTTCAAGAAACTACTACCTCTTTTCAACATAGCTTACGTACCGAACCCGGCTACAAGCTCACCGTTATGGCTCGGTAAGGAAGACACCTTCTCCACATCCGCGACCTACGCCCTAATTATCGACCAGGGAATTGAGTGCGATTGGAACACCAAACTTTGGAAAATAAAAGCTCCACTAAAAGTAAGGTTTTTTGGATGGCTTGCAATCCTAGGAAGAACATTGACTGGGGACAACCTAGCCAAGATGAATGTCCCGAATATACAATGATGCGTCAATTGCAATGCTACGGAGGAAACGGGACATCACCTCGTGCTAGATTGCCCATATGCCCGACGCATATGCAGGGGGATCTCGGCACATCTTGACACGCCTTTGCACACAAAACCGACAATACTTCTCTCATGGCTAGCCAATAGAGCCAACCGAACCTCCAAGGAAAAAGGAAATTTCGATACTCTATGCTTAGCAACAATTTGGCAAATTTGGAAAGAAAGGAACGCATGTATATTCGATGGAAAGAAAGCACCACCATTTATAACGATAGAAAAGGCTATTAACAAAGGCTCGAATTGGACGAAAAATTGCTAAAGAGTCACCGGAAAAGCACGACTAACCGAGGAGTCCGTTGACCTCCCTTTCTCCTAAAAGTTTCTTTTTTTTCTTATTTTATTAGGGTATTACTTTTTACATATTCATGTAAAATTCAAAAAAAAAATGTATTAAACTTGCTTTAATATATCAAAGAAGCAATGCTTCATAATTTTTCAAAAAAAAAGGAAACTATTTACATTTCACAATCAAACTTTTCAAATTTTCTCTTATTTAATTATTTTCTTTTAGTTCATTATATTGTTTTATTCTTCTCTCCCATATTTACTGTATTACTGTATTACGACGTAAACAAATGAAGAAATATAATTGTTGTTGTGAAATTATAAAAATTAGAAATAAAATTAGAAGCAACACTATGGAAATGAGGAGGAAATTATGGAGACACATTTGACACAAACACACATATGAGTCATGTCATGAAGTATGCATTATACGCATACACACATATGTGGCATGACTTAAATACATGTATAGAGACACATGTATATATGTGTAATGTATGTTACATACAATTATTTCAATCAAAATAAACATAATAAATACATTCATATTTATAATACCGCTCGTTGAATGTATTTAATTTTGTACGCATAAAAAATATGTCTCGTTGATTTTGTATGCATAAAAAAATTATCTCGTTAAATACTTTGTCAGGAAATACCTAGGGGGTGGAAATATGGTGCAATGGGTACTTAGTCTCCCCTTTGAATGCCATTATTATGTATGTCTGAAGAAACAGCTTCCTTAAAAGTCTTGCAAAAGAAGTGAATGTGTAGTATAGAGTTTATGTTTGATGTGTATATCATATACATGTATCTGGTTAAAACTCTACTAGATTAAAAAAAATTTTGAAGAAAAATAGAGTAGGTTCTTATGCCCTACTTCTATTATATTTTATTTATATTGAATAAGTTAATAGAAGCTAAAAATATTTGCCCTAAAGTTTATAAAACACTACTCTAAATACCTCTATTTCACACGTATATTAACTAATTACATCAATATAACTTTTTAATTTTCCAGAATATTAAAATCCTGAAACCTTCATTTACTCCTGAAATCTTTAAGTTACTTGAACACTGAAATCTTTTCCTCCTTTTAACATTGGTATAAATATCCTAGATAAAATTTAATAGGACAAATATTCTAGTGAAGAAAAAAATACAATAGTATTATGTTTCATACGCATCATAAGTTGTCTCATTAAAAAAATTATGAGGAAAATTCATCGAAATAAAACTATAATCAGATGCCCAATAATTAAAATATTAAAAGATTGTCATACACTAAGTAATACATGACTAACATGGGATTGATGGATAGAAAATGCATTTCATGTTCACATGTTATAGGAGATGCAAATGGTACTGGCTGGCAGAAATTGTTGGCTTATGTAAATATCACATGTTATCATTTGAATTCCACTCGGTCTAACTCTAGGTTAGTTACTAATTTGTTTTCGGCCATTTATGCAAATCCGGATCCGACTCAATCCGGATCCATATTTTTTGTCGGATATGACTCAATTCCGAACCGAACGGCTGGGATATTGAACAGATATAGATACGGTGTGGATATTATTAAATATGATACGGATCTTTCCCAAATATTAGAACGAATAACAATATATCATAACATATATAATATATTTTAAGTACATATAAACATAATTTGAGAAATAAACAATCTCAATTATTATAATTAAACGTGATTGAGACTATAAATTTGTTAGAAATAATTAGTCTAGATCCATATCCAGATGCGGATACCGAATACGGAGCTGACTATCGGATCCGAAAAATAGTCGCATCTAGATCCAGTACCAAAACCCAATATAGAATCCGAACAAAAATACTCGGATCCGGATTTCGATATTTCTCGGATACGATTCGGTCCGAACCATTTACAAACCTACCAGCAGGCGTATTACTTATACGGATCAGATCTATAGAAATAAAATATTCACTAATAGTATGTTGACATGGCTTTTAAATTGGGGGTATCTATCTTTCTTTTGTACAGCCTTTTGTCTTGATCACTATCCACACAGAGAGAGAGAGAGAGAGAGAGAGAGAGAGAGAGAGAGAGAGAGAGAGAGAGATGGCAGAGGAATGTGAAAAGTCCAATTCAAGGCTTTTATCTCCCCTTATTCCTGAAGAGGAAGAAAATAGTTTATCAAAGAGGATATGGACAGAGTCGAAGAAAATGTGGGTTGTGGCAGGTCCGGCCATCATAACCCGATTTGCAAACATGGGACTTCTGATCATCACGCAGGCGTTCGTGGGCCACATCGGTTCTCTTGAGCTCGCCGCATATGCTCTCTCTTTGACTGTTATTTATCGATTCGCCATGAGTATACTGGTAGGATTTACTTTGCTTCAAATGTTTACTATCATGCATTACAGATGTTTCAACTTAGGAAGCCTCTCTCTCTCTATATATATATCGAGTACTCTGGATATACGTTTAATATTGTAATAAGAGAGTAACTATTATGCACTTAAGCCGTTCATGTCAGCTTATCTTGTTCCTCACCTTTAGAGGTGTAAACGGTTTGGATACAGTTCGGATAGTGGCCACATCAGATCCGTATTCATATTATTTTTCGGATACGAATCAAGATTCGAAACTATCCGAATCAGGATACGATTCAGATATTAAGCAGATACATATACGGTTTAGTATTATAAATAACAAATATTTTTCGAATATTAAAACGAGCATTATGATAAATTACATATCAAATGACATAACAAAATATGTTGACGAAAGAAATCATTTGTCCCAAGTAATATTAAAAAAAAAAAAAGTTGGCAAAACACATGTAATCCGACTAGGAGCCATTTAGGAATTAGTTGGTATGGAGCCTAAGTTTTTATTCCTTCTTGCAAAACACATGTAAATCCATATATTTTTTCTCTTTAAAATATCAACAAGTCAACCAGGTATGGAAATTGCTATCCTTACTTAAAAAATATATTAAAAGAATTATAAAAAATGATGAACACACTTAATTAAGGGAAAAATATAACACGCTTCCAAACACACTATGATACTCCTGATTCATCAAGTGAGGATGTTTAATTAGATTAATTAGTTTTTTTAATTTAAATCAATTAAAATAAATATTGAGTTGAGGATTAATCAATCCAGTCAATTCATTAAAACATCATCGATTGACGCATTAAGAATATCCATGAAGAATGTAGGAGGCTCCACATATAACCCCTTAATTAAATGGTTATTAACAAAAAAACACACAATTAACGGTTAATAATATATTAAAAAAATATTTGAACAAAAATATATATATATATGTGTGTCATACACTAAGCTTTTCGAATGAATTATAGGAGTTTTCAACAAAATTTCATGCTTTCAGCCATGGTTCTGAATATCGGACTCGGACTCGGACTCGGTCGGCCTCCGAGACTCGGGACTCGGTCGACTCGGACAAGACTCGGGCGAGTAAAAAAAAAAAAAATCGGACGGTTAATAAAAAAAATCTGAAAAAATAGAAAAAAAAAAAATTTTAAAAAAAAATATATATATAAACATTCATAAACCTGATACACACTAATTGAACTCATAAAAAAAATACATTATATGACCTATAAAAAAATTAAATACTTGAATTAAAAAATAAGGCAATTGAAAAAATATGACATAATATGTTGGTTTGTATCTCAAGATTATAAATAATTTAGATAATTTTAGTATTTAATTAATTACCTCTATGTCGGTTTGTATCTCAAGATTATAAAAAATAAAGCAATTGAAAAAATATACCGAGTCTTCTCGGCCATAATATGACATGATACTGTACATTTTTTTTCTTTCAAAGAGTCATTAAAATAGGAGGCCATATATGGAACCCCCCAAACCCACCCGTGCATCCACGATATGGGGAGGATTGATTCGCCTCCCCAATTCGTGTACCCAAGATTCTATTAACCATCAATTAAATTTTTTAATTTTTGTTAATAAATAGTACAATTGTATTAACCGTTAATTAACTTTGAATTAATCATTAATTCAAATTTGAATTAATCATCAATTGAATTTGTGGGTGTATTTTGGGGATGGGAATTTCCCCCAAACCCATATCGTGGATGGCAAAGTGGGTTTGGGGGGAAGAGTAAAATTTCCCTTAAAATAGTGTGCATGTTTTTTCGAATAGGTACAAGTCTACAAAGTTAGAAAAGAGTGCAAAGAAATGTGAACATAGAGTAATAATATACAAATATTACAAAAGAGTGCAACTCTTTGTAATTTTTTCGAAGTTAAAAAAATGAGAATAACAAATAGAAACATACATCATAATATTCATAGATTCATATAGTGTATTCTTAAAATAAAAAAGAAAAAAAAAAAAAAAAAAAAAAATTCGGATACTCGGATCCGATTTTATCGGCCCAAAATCGGCTCGGTGGCCACCGAGTCCGAGAATGTCGGCCGAGTTTTTTTTATCTCGGCCGATATTACGAACCATGCTTTCAGCCTTCAACGAAATTTGAGTAAATAGTAGCAGATCTTTAGCAAAAGTTACTAGGTTTCAGTGCAATTTGAGCAAATTATAGGCGTTTTTCAGAAAATTTACATATTTTTCAGTTTAATTCGAGCAAATTCTAAGCATTTTCAGTAAAATTTGAGCAAACTCAAGGAGATCTTAAACAATTTTCCAAAAAAACCATTGTTTCTGGCAAGAGAGTTTCAACATTTGAAGTAACGTGAAATAATGTTATTTTTTTAGTTTCAAAGATTTGGGGAGTTCTATCATACAACCTTTTACAAAAATATTTGGATATTTTAGCAATTAATTATATTTGTAAAAGGGTGTACATAAAATTTATCTTTTATAGGCATTTTTGTTTAAATGAACAACAAAAAATTTCAATTTAGTCAAACATTAATTAATAAATATATTTTATTAAATATTTATAAATGAATAATTACTCGAAATACCCTTGAAAATGGATGTAAGATAAAGAAATAATATATGATACAAGCCCCCAAAGTTATGTATTAGTATTTGCCATATGCCTGAATCCGGACGGATAGCGTCACAGGTGGTACAAAAATGCATTATCCTGGTTTATGAAAAATGTGCTCGTACATCATAACGAATCCAGGATAATTTTGACAGTGTGATGAGAAACCATTTACGATCACTTCAACCTATCGCGTTTTGTATTTTATTGTTAAATGTGATGTTAAATACATATATTATATTTGAATAAATGAACTCGGTTGGTCCCAAAAATATGTATTAAATGGACATGTATTAAATAAGTAAACATGTAGTAAACAAATACGTACTAAATAAGTAAATAATATGGGTTCAATACATAAAATATTTAAATTTGACAATTATTTTGTCCTTATCTGTTTCATTTATAATTATTTTCAAACACATCAATTAATTGAAGAAATTTAAAGGAGACAGCATCAATAGATCGAGGAAATTGGCTCTCCTCGCATATTATTAACAATTAACAATAGCTCGCGCAA
Organism: Luzula sylvatica; assembly: GCA_946800325.1. Lineage (NCBI taxonomy): Eukaryota > Viridiplantae > Streptophyta > Magnoliopsida > Poales > Juncaceae > Luzula > Luzula sylvatica. Next base: position 25,864,583 of record OX326956.1, read on the forward strand.
CAATTACGCGGGACTTCATATTCTTTTATTACATGTTATTAGCAATAATCTTTTTAAAATTTGTAAGTATTATTTATGACTAAATAATACAACACTCTTTAGTAACCTACAATGACGAATTGCAGTTAGGATTATCGAGTGCAATAGAAACACTTTGCGGCCAGGCGTTCGGAGCAAAGCAGTATCACATGGTCGGCATCTACCTTCAAAGATCATGGATCATCCTTTCTATCAGCTTCGTCATTCTCCTACCATTGTTCATCTTTGCGGCACCAATACTCGAGCTCCTTGGCCAAGACAAAACCATCTCAAACATAAGCGAAACAATTTGTCTCTGGTATTAATCAACGGTCGATCCCACAAATCTTCACACAAAATGTAGAACTAAATTAATTTATGTCGATGCAGGTACATTCCGGTGCTCTTGGGATACATCTTAGGCTGCACGCTTCAATTTTTTCTCCAATCCCAAAGCAAGAACTTTATCATTGCGTACTTTGCCGCGTTTTCAATTCCTTTTCATATCTTCCTTTCATGGTTTTTGGTTATCCACCTCTCTTTCGGGATTCCAGGCGCAATGAGTGCATTGATAATCTCCATGTGGATACCAGTGATTGGCGAGTTGTTGTATATCACTTGCGGAGGTTGTCCTGACACATGGGGGGGTTTCTCATCGAGCGCTTTTGCTGATCTTTATCCACTCGTCAAGATCTCTCTTGCTTCTGGTGTAATGATTTGGTAATAATTTAGCTTGCCGAGACTCGTTTATTTTGTTTTCCCTTAACTACTATCTGATTTAATTGGCACAGTCTGGAGCTTTCGTATAACTCTATACTCATATTGCTAACCGGTAATATGTTGAACGCTGAAGTTGAACTCAATGCGCTGTCCATATGGTATGTATGCATATGTGTATATCTTCAACAACTTCATACGAAATTAGATTGATCGATATCACTTTTATCAAAAATAATTATATTCTTTATATCCTTGGTAGCCTCAACATAGCGGCGTGGGACTTCATGATCGCTCTTGGTTTGTTAGGCGCGGCAGGGTACGTACTTCTTTTCTTTATCGGTCTATCTCTATCACTATCAAATGAATGTAGTTATATATGTTAATAAGTCCAAACCCGATTAATAATTATTATGTTTAATTAGCTCAATTAATTTTATGAAAAAAATTATTTTAAGGAAAAAAATTTAGGAAATTATTATTCGGCAGATTTTAATTATAAGGAACTTAGTTTAGGAAATAATTTTAAAGCAAGGTTTGAATTCCTTGTATTTCAAGTTTATGGAGCCTATAAATATGACTTGGATGTTTAACAATAATATATCAAAAATATCAATTAGAAAAACAGAGAAAGACTTGTAAGAGATCTTTATAATTTTAAGAGAGAGTTTTTTTATTAGAAATTCCTATTTGAATATATATTTGAATCCCGTATTACCAACAATATATATGATTATGATTATTTTACAGGGTGAGGGTAGCGAATGAGCTCGGAGCAGGAGATTCAAAATTAGTAAAATTTGCAATCGTTCATGTCGTATCGACCTCATCTTTTATTGGAACGGTGCTCTTTATACTCTTCTTATTGTTCGGAGGAAAACTAGCTTACGTATTTACTGATAGTCCGGCGGTAATCGAGGCAGTTGCGGATCTATCCCCTTTTCTAGCTTTCACTATCTTATTGCAAAGTGTTCAGCCCGTGTTATCAGGTACCTAATAATTAAATTAAAATAATGAAAATTGGTCATACACTAAGTAATAATACATGATTAACATGTGATTGATGGATATAAAATACATTTCATTTACATATGTTATAGGAGTTGCAACTGGTGCCGGCTGGCAGAAATTAGTGGCTTATGTAAATATCACGTGTTATTATTTGGTTGGAATTCCACTCGGTTTAATTTTTGGTTATTTGATTGGCTACCAAGTCGAGGTAATTTTACAAATTGGTTTTCTGCTGTCATTCATGCAATCAATTTATTTGGAATTTAATCAATTTGTAACTCATTTCCTCAAATTATATTTCGAAGGGTATATGGACAGGAATGCTCGTAGGTACATTGGTTCAAACATTGGTTCTTTGCTATATTACTTGGAGAATGGACTGGGATGAACAGGTACAAACCAATACTAATTACGAAATAATTCTTTTACGATGTATAATATTTTATTTGGAAAAATATTACTTTACGATATATCATCATTATGTATGAATTTACAGGTTGTCCTTGCTAGAACACGCGTCAAAAAGTGGCTCTTGCCAGAATCAGCGGAGTGAAAACAAATGCTTCAGGAAATTATTTATATTTCACAAACAAACTTTATTAAAGATTACTTTACGATATTTATATTTCACAAACAAATGTTTTATTCTCATTCATACTTATTGTATTATGGTGTAAAGTTGTAAACAAATGAATAAATGTAATTGTTGTTGTGAAATGAGAAGAGAAAATCATGGATATTTTATTTCTTGAATTTTTACGTTTAACATCACTACAAGTCAGATTTATATATCATACAATATTCATCTACAAACATACACACGTACACATATGTGTCGAGAACCGGCCCGGCACTTTCGGAGGCCTTTGACAAACATTACGAAGATATCTCGAAATTACAAAGTTATATTATATTAGTTTTAAATTAAATACAATTATTTCTAGCACAACAAACATTGAAATGAAATGCAATATGCGAACATACCCGTTATTTTGTTGCAATTATGCTATTACGAGCCAGCTTGTCGCGCGTCTCATCTCCTAGCAAAAATGGAGGAGCAGTATGGCCATCATGTCACGTCATCCTTTACATCTCATCTCCTAGCATCTTCTTATGGCAGGAATTAAGCAGTGCCACTTCCACATCGTCATTTAGGTCGCCACATCGCATTGGTTGTCTTGCATCGCCTCATGTGTCCTGATACATGAATTCGTTTAAGCGACATGATTACTAGAATTACAATACAATTTACACAAATAGCATAATTAGAATACGAAACTATATGAATCAAATAAGAGTCAAATTCAAAATATAATCACTAACCAAAAAATTCAAAAATTATAATAGAAATCAAGTCAAATTTGGGTCGAACTAAAGTCCAATTGCGCCCAATTAGTAAATTGAAGAGAAATTGAAGCTAAATTGGAGTCAATAACTATAACTCGAGAGAAACTAGAGACTAAGATAGACAATTCGGGACAAATTATGGTCTAATTACGCACCACCAGTCATATACACCAAATCTGAGAAGAAAGACGCACAAATTCGAGAATAAATCGGCAGAAACCCGACCAAATCCGAGAATAAACTTGCCAGAAATCCGCGTCGTCTTCACCGTCAGAAACCGCGTCGTCTTCAGCGCGTCAGCAATCCGCCGTCGCAGCAGCCAATAGCGCCTTGCACCGTCGCAGCAACAATCGTCTGAAGTACATGGAGTCTCGCCCGCACGCCAGTCGCGATGCCCTGACAGGAGTCCTCTTTCCTTCTTTTGCTTTTTCCTTCGTTTGCTTGTTTTGAGTAAAAAAATGTTGGGTTGAAAATTTAACTTGGGCATATCTCGTTAGATAGGAAAAAATGTGATTTTTTAGAAAATGGTGGCGTGCCAACAATCAAGGCCGGACCTGTATGTGTCATGACATGGAGTATACATGTGACAAATACACACATATTTGTCATGACATGGAATATGCATTAGACATATATAAACATATGTGACATGTCATAAATACATGCATGGAGACACACACATATATGTATGTGTCATGTATGTTAAATACAATTCATTCATATAAAATAAACATAATAAATACATTCATATTTATAATACTCTCACTTCAATGTATTTGATTTTGTATGCATAAGAAACATGTTTCGTTAAACATTTGTCAGGAAAAATCTAATGAAGATAATATCCACGTCAGGGAAAATATGCTGCAATGGGTACTAAGTCTCCTCTTTGAATGCAAGTATTCTGTACGCTTGAAGAAGCGGCTTTCTTAAAAGCTTCGCAAAAGAAGTGAATGGTTAGTATTAGGTGAGATGAAGTCATGGAGAAATATAAAGTACTAGTATGATGCGCGCGGAACGAAAATTCCGCGCGTCTTTTTCAATTTATCTTAATATCCAAAGAATTGGACCATTAATTATTTATCCAACGAAAAGACATCGAATAATTATACAAATCGTTTGATATATTAATTATTATTATTATTATAGTAATAATTAACAAATTAAAAGGGTGATTTGAA